>AP027107.1:16889516-19549515 GCA_028142955.1 Pinctada fucata | reverse complement strand
TAAAAACCCCCGTGACGTAGTAAATTTTTTTTAGGGAACGGAAATTGTTAGAAGTGAAACTAACAATCTCCGTCCCTAGCTAAAAATACACTTGGTCATGTGTTGATTTGAACTTTCCCCCTGATGACGTTTTGCATACTAATGTATCGTGACCCAAAATCCACTACCTCGAGTACTCGAGCGGTATATAAAGAAGCCTGGACGCGTGGACATTGTCATTTGTATGAGATGTCGTCTACCTGTAAAGATGAGTTCAGAAATTAGTAAATTGCATAGAAAATCATACATTAAAATATATAATTTTCAAATAGAATAAAATTATTTTCTCATATATAGTTATAATGAATGAGATCTGCCCCGGGTACGTGATAGAGGAAGGGGGACTCGGTGGGTCGGGAGTTGGGGGATATGTTTCACATATACAGCACCTCCAAAAGAAATTATGGGGTATGCATAATGATATATACAAGTACTATGTTTAAAAATCAAAAATAAAGGTACAGATTGGAAAAGTTGGGGGGGGGGGAGATTTGCTACAAGTAAATCATCATGAAATGTAGTAAATAACAAATGATTATTTACAAAGATAACATGATCACAAACTTATCACAATGCATATGCATGTAGGGAACTCAATGTTTCAAAATTTGGACAGATCAAGAGGGTTTGGGTTCGGGGGGTTGTTGATCGAATGGTAGCCCAAAATCAAAGCGTTAAAATAAAATATATGAAGCGAAATATTATTTGCTTGTAATTAACAAAATAGATCCGGACGAAAAAAGATCTGGGAAAAAGAAGCTTTGTGAGGTTTCGAGTTCGCGGGAGGGGGGGGGGGGAGGTGCTCGTTACAGGGAGGAAGTAATGCATACTTCAAATGTAATTCAAAATTACACTCTTTTACATACTGAAATGCTTCTTAGCTATGTCTGCCTATAAAATATTCATTTTCAGTATAGCTGTATCTTACACAATTACATAAATACACTTAGTGACCCACATTATATATTTACATTGTACCTGTTTACTAAACGTCTAAAATACAAAAAAAAAATCCTAATTTCAAAATTTATTTTAACAAGTCCATTGTCTCAATCTTCTAAAATTATATCAGAATAAAAAACTATACATTGCATGGTTTTACTTACATGTTGATAAAGCAAATACAATCCTATATTACAAATGATCGGTACACATGTTACCATTTTACACGCATATGAAAAAACCGCGTGTTCGATTAGAGCTTTAGTAATACTTGTCTTGTAAATAGTAAGCAAGATCACAGTTTCGTTATCCTAATGTTCTATGTTTGGGACAAAATAAGGAGTGGTACATCTAAATAAAAATGGTTCATATTTGATGAATTAAAGCGATCTATACATTTTCCAAGGGGTGTTGTTTCCAAGTCGTCACTGTCAGTGTAGGGGTGGGGGTGTCCCCATTTGGGCATATATATGGTTATTAGTAAAATTCAACTTGAAAACGGAAAAAACCAGCAATTTTGGACAAATCACAAGAATGAGGGGGAGGGCCCCCATAGTTTGTGGGATTTGAAAGTATTTTCTGAAAGTATAAAGGCCCTACTCAAGAATGAATTTGATATACATGTACACTTTACCAACTCAGGTATTTCGTGGAAATTTTGGGTTAAAAATAACAAATTTTATAAAAATGCTGAAAATTGGAAATGCTTTATTTTATTCAATTTTTTGGAGTCTTCACATACTTTGGACAAGTACTAGTACTCATATCAAAAGTAGTTAATGAATGTTTTCAGTCATCACATTTCAATTTTGCAAATTGAATAAAATTAAGCAATTCCAACTCTGGGGTATCTTGAAGAAATCGGATCTATATGGGGATACCATATTTCCAACAAAAAAAAAAAATACAAAATTTCCAAAGATAAGTGCAAATATCACACTTTAACTTTCAAATTACGTTAGTCTACCATATTTTACACATATCTAAAGCTTCAGAATCTGATGTGAATTTGTCCAAAAGACGGTGAAATTATTGAGTTTTTCCTTTTTCAGCGATTTTTGATAAAAATGAATAGTTTTTACCTCCAATTTTTTTTTCTCGTAATAACGAGATTTCTTTCTTTTTTTTTTTCTTTTTTTTTTTTTCGTAACTTCGAAATTTGTTTCTCGTAACTACGCATTTTTTTTTTCTCGTAACTACCACAATTTTTCTCGCAACTACGAATTATGACATGGTACGAACTGGCTTTTGTAGGAAATGCACGCTCATGGACTAGAATATTTTATACATATTGGGAGTATTTTATATTTGCTTAGAACAAACAACTTTTTTATCGCAAAGCGATACAAATCCCCTACCGGTATAAATCTGAGACAATACTGAACTCAATGCATGTGCAGACAAATACCAGTTCGGTATCTGTAATAGTATCAATAAAGAAAAGACAAGAAATCTGAAACTGTAATGAAAATAACAAAGTCAAAGGGTAATAACTCTGTTAAAACTAGGTCAGCTTCAGCAAATATTGAACATGATCTATCACAAACCAAAACACAGTTCAACATTTGCGATACATGTAATAGTTGGAAAAAAAAAGGTCTGAATTATCAAATCTAGGAAAAACTTGAATTTTACTAGGTCCAAGAACAAGAACTCTTGTACAAATAGGTCAATTGAAACTAATTTGAACTTCCTCTAAATTACACCGACATATATATTCACATACTAGTGCCAAAAAGTAGTACAATAGCTTCAATAGTGAAGAAAAAAGTCCAGAAAAGTTAAAACATCATGAATGTAATAAGTACTTTTCGACGTGTAAAAAGGAATCAAGACTAAAACTCTATCTTTATAAATCTAAGATATACTCATATATCAAAACTTATTTCAATATATACAATAAAAGTTTCATAAAACTCGAAAAACTAAGGCACGGTCCATTTGATAATGGGGGGGGGGGCTTTGGGGTTTTTTTTTTCGAAAAAAAATTTTGCTCTGAATTTTGATGGAAAAAAATTAATTTGCTTAGTCAGAAAAAAATAATCTTGTTTTCACAAGTAGTCTAAATTTGAAGAATTACCTTAAAATTTCGCTAAAAATTCCTGAAAATTTTCCGGCTCGCTTCGTTCGCCACAGTTTTCAATTTATATAAAAAAAAGTTTGGCTCGCTTCGCTCGCTGTAGCTTTCTATCAAAGCATTAATTTTTAATGGCAAAGATTATATTTGAAAATATCAAAAGAATGCATGTTAATGGGGAAAAAGGGCTTCCTTAGAGGATTATAAATATACTATGAATATAATGCATTACTATTACATGTAATAGATGCATGTTTCACCATAGAGTCTTATTCATATACAAGCTTCGAAGGAGAACTTCAGTTTTTCCTCCTAACTTACAATTCTTAATTCAAAATTTGTCCAGAAAATCCTCCCCTCAGACCCTCTTACAAGATATAAAATTTGTTTACTGAGGATTATATTGTAAATACTTCTATTTCTCTGTTTAGAAGTGAATTAAATTTTTCATAAAAATAAAGTAATATTTTAGAGTTTTGAATAAAAATCAATAATTTCTATTAAAACACAAACATTCTTTATATATTGCACATCACTTATTATAAAAAAAAATTCCTTGTTCCAACTTTGCAAGAAAAAAATAATTTTGCTCCGGTATGGGGCGAAAAAAATAATCATGCTCCGACAAAAAAAAAAAAAATCCAAAGCCCCCCCCCCCCCCCCTAATATTAATTGGACCATGCCTACAGACAGACAAGCCTCGCTGAGAACGAGACGTTCAGTAGTTTTGGGGAAATCATGCATTCGAAAAATCATTGATAAAAGGGAAAAAGGAACAGCTATTCAAAAATGAAACCATGCGAATGCATGTATAAAAGCTTTGATGAGTTTCAGATGAAATTAATTTTAAATTCCAATTCCTAAACTTTTAATGTGGATTAAAAAAATCACAGAAATTCAAAGTAATTTTACTCTTTCTTCCAACATTTCAGCTCCAGAGTAGTGCATATGATGATCGTTCATGGATGATTTAGACCAAACAAAACCCCTCCAACTCGCCACTTTTAATTGGCCGGATTGCAAAGCAATTCCGGTCTATAGATTGAGGATGTCCGTCTGTCTGTCTGTCCGTCTTTCGTCAACATTTTGGTTTATGGTTGCAGCAAAATCTGAGAAACAATACGCAGTAGAAACTTTATATCATACATGAAGATTGCCCATGACAAGACCTTTCAATTTATGCCTTAACATTTGACCTAGTGACCTTGACCTGGAGCTTTGACCTAGTCATGGTTATGGTATCGGGAAAATGTGTAGACTGTAAGGCCACTACATGTATGTTCCCCATTCCCTCAACATAAATTTTGGACCCGGCCCTGAAAAGAAAGGGCTGTACAGAATTTGATGGGGGGGGGGGGGGGTAGTTATTGAGATGGGGATATTGGGAGGAAACGGATCCAAGGCATGGCGCAGGTAGAGTTGTTCGACGAAAAATAGTTTCAACACAAAGGAAACCTATGAACTATTGATAAATAGGATTTGCAAGAATTCTTTAAATTGTTTCTTTCCCATTTCCGATGCAAATTCCATCTGTTGCAATCCAAGGTCTCCACGTTCACGCCCCCCCCCCCCTTTTAACACATCAATGGAAATAAGCATACAAACGTATCATACAAACAAATCATAAATATAAATTCCAATGGATAATGAAGCTTATTCAAATATTCGGTAACTAGTATACATGTATATTTTAATTGATATGAATTTATAAAAGCCCATTTCATTATGCGAATAGTCTAATCGAACACGCGATTTTCACATGTGTCTACACAATGAGGTCATGTATGTTGTAGAAATTGTGTACCGACCATTGGCCTGTATTGGATTGTATTTTCTAAAATATCATGTAAGTAAAACACTATAATTATCATGCAGTTTTGTATTCTCGAAATTTAGCTGATTAATTACATTTTCTAAAAGAAATTTTGAAATGAGGAAAATGCAGAGAAACAGCTATGTACTTGCCTTTCGCAGTAAACAGGTATATGTAACAAAATCGTATGTAATGAAAATAGAATATTATAGAAGAATAACTATCGTATTTTAGTATGTTAATGTATGTACTTTTATTGTGCTTTTTTGCATGACAATGTTTCGATATAACACCCCCCCCCCCCCCCCCCCCCCACACACACACACACACACCGGCATCCCCCTCCCAACTACTCTTCCGTTTAATAAATTGCATGCCATTCTTTGATGTAAACTTTAAGCAGTAAACACTGATCAATATACTATTTCACTTCAGATAATATGAATTTTCAATAACTTAACCCCCCCCCCCCCTTCCCGCCCAACATGTCTTGGTTGATCATAAACATTGGGCTCCCTCTTCATCTACATGTATATTTGATCTCCTTTGCTTGTGAAAAATCATTTCAATTTACTTTCATGTCTGTTGGTTTGAATGATATACTTGAATCCAACAACATCCCACCCAACCACTATTTCACATATGTACCAAATTTTGATCAATGTAAAACGTAGCATATAATTTTTTGACATTGTAAATACAATGTACATGTAACTATGAATATTTTGAATTCATCTTTTTGGTTCGCAATATTTCATATAAAACAAATGAAAGAACCTACCCATCCGGTCCCGTCCTCATCCCGTTCTAAAACAACTCCCTCCCACCCATCCCCTTCCACATGTTCCCAAGACTACGTACCCGTCTTTTAATTATTTCAGTAAAACTGAAGATTTCATGATAACTTTATCCATTTTCTATTTCAATGTATGGTTTTCTATGATATTTTCTAATTTCTGAACTCATCTTTACAGGTAGACGACATCTCATACAATATTACTTATTTGGTCAGTTACAGACCGTCTACGGAGATATGTCGGGTTGGTAAAATCTATGGAAGGCGAGGCGAAGCCTCGCCTTCCATAGATTTTACCAACCCGACATATCTCCGTAGACGGTCTGTAACTGACCAAATAAGTGTTTTATTTTGCCGAGGACCCCTTCATCACAAATTGTGAATTCAAAAGTGTGTCACTTCCCAGGTATTCAACCTACATAAACGAGTCATCAGCTAAAAATAGATTACGTGTAGTCTGAGCTATATAAACAATATTTTTTACCTATTTACATAAGCATCGGTGGTTCAGTGGTAGAATGCTCGCCTGCCACACGGGCGGCCCGGGATCGATTCCCGGCCGCTGCAATTTTTCATATTAACGTCCGCCATCTTGGATTTCCCACTTCGAATTTATTGTCTACTGACGGTCTATAAGAAAGTCTATAGAGTTATAGACCGCTTCCACGTGACGGGCTCTATCCAATCAGTTTTCGACATTCTAGTCCAAGGCGAAATAAATGACATTATTTCGCCAAATAAGTAATAATGTCCACGCGTCCAGGCTTCTTTATATACCGCTCGAGTACTCGAGGTAGTGGATTTTGGGTCACGATACATTAGTATGCAAAACGTCATCAGGGGGAAAGTTCAAATCAACACATGACCAAGTGTATTTTTAGCTAGGGGACAGAGATTGTTAGTTTCACTTCTAACAATTTCCGTTCCCTAAAAAATTTACTACGTCATGGGGGTTTTTAAAGACTTAGTTCAGCTTTAAGGAGAAAACTGAAAAGGAAAATCTTATAGAAAAAGAAAAACTCGAACTAGAAAGAGAGCGAATCAATTTGGAAAAAAAGGAGACAAGAGATGGAAATTGAACGATTTAAGATTGAAAAAGAGGAGCGCATTAAAATGCTTGAACTGATAAGCAACATTGTTAAAAATAAGTGAAAAAAAAAACAAACAAACGGATACATCATGTATCATTCCACTAGCATTTATTCTGTCAATGTTTAACATTTTGTGCAATTTCATATGTTATTTATATAATGTTCTAATGTTGGTGCATCAATATTAAAGAAATCACTAGTTTGACTTCCGTAAATACAAGAATGGCAGTTTGTTAGTAAACATCCGACTCTATAATATCTACCGACAGGTTGAAGGTACAGTTTCAAGTTTTTCTTGAAATCCAGAAATGCAAATTGCTGGGTAACTTTGCTGAAACCCCACTCAACACATTGTCTGACGGAAGACATTCTCTGATTAAACTCCTCCTCATTTGGAGAGAGACAGGCCCCTTTAAACGGACCCAGGAGATGAGAATGTAGAGGGTAGGCATTATCGCCATACAAATAAAAAGGCCTTCCATTAGGATCTGTCATGTTGCGTTCTAGTTTCTGAAGAATTTGACTTTCCCTTAATAGGGCGGCGTCGTGTCTTTTCCCCTCTATTGGACCATACAAATTGGCGATCAGTCCATTTGGCACAACGACTGATTGGAATTTTAGTCCATGGGTCCTCTTATGACCTATTTGATGGAAAGAAATAGAATATATTTTATTTTCAAAACGCTGATGAATTTCACGACTCTGCTTTTTTTTTTTTTGCACGGTATTTGGTTTCAGTTTACAATATACACAATTTTCATACTAAAAAATACGACAGTAAACGTTTCTTTGTATCAAGGGTTTTATATAATACTGACCAGAGAAAGTCACTTCTTGGTACATGGATGGTCTAGATATAGGTCTCAAAGTACCATCAATAAATCCACAACAATGTTCCAAAGGTGCTTTGTCATAGATAGCATCGCTGAAGATTTCAAGGTTAGAAAAATTCAACCATTGTTGGTTTAAGTTGGTCAAAAGGTGTCCATGAGTTTCATCAAGGAAGTTGACCGTCTGCTTAATAACAAAAATTAAAACAGTCGTTTAAGAATGGAATGTATATACATTGTACATCAAGCTTAAGAAACAGGAATTCAAAATGAGAAAGAATTAAAGGATCATGCAGCTTGCTTTCTCATAATTGCACAATAAGTCTTAGCTCAATAGTACGATAAGGTCTATCAAGATGCTGGTAGTTAGTGATGGGAAGTCGGTTTAGAATCATAATCGAAAATCGGTTAGAATCGGTTGGTGTATTCGATGCGATTTTACCGATTATAATCGGTTTATCACATTCTACTCAAATTTACTATTCTTTATCCAAACAAAACCTACATTTGTAATATACGCAATGCATATGTATGTGATGATGTGAATTATTTAATGTTGAATAAACTATGTAAAAATACCCCCTATACCCTTTCCGTTGTTTCATGAAAAAATGTACGAAAAGTATTCAAAAACAATTATTTTTCAGTTGTGTTCGTAGAGGAGTGGAAAAGGGGGGGGGGGGGGTTCATAATAGAATTTGCAAAGTATCTGTCAACATGAACAGTTACTGTAACATCAAACAAGATTATCTTCAACAATTCTCAATCAAGTAATAAAGTAAGTTTACCTAAAAAATGCCTTTAATTGAAGAATTTTCCGTCATTTTTTCGTCAGTCCGTCGGCAATCCCTATATTTGGCTAAAAGTCCGGTGTGAAAATTGTTATTGAATTAATTAAAGATTTACTAGCTTTTACAATTATTCTCTCTAATTTCATGCTGCTAGCTTCTGTTACTCTACAACATTATAACAACAATGATTTAGTAGAGAAATTATTGAAAATACTTCAGACAATTGGACAGAATTTCCTCTGATCCCTGAGCGGCCACCCCCTCTTTCACGCTATCGATTATTCATTTTAAAATCGATTATTGAAATCGGATGTCTTCAACACGCCGCTAATCGATTATTATGGATAATCGGCCCATCACTACTGATAGTCTAAACTTGTATCATATACTCAAACACTCGTCTGATTGCAATATCACGCCATTGCAATGATGCAATCGCTATCGATCTACCGATATCTAACTATTGATCAAAACGGAAGATACGATAATACGAAATTCAATTTCATGGTCCTATCAGAATTCCATGGTAGTCTTGAATACATAAACTGCTTTTACCTCATTGAAAATCATACTAATTTCCGGTTCAGACCTCCCAAATAAGGGAACCAGGTCAGCAAGTCTGTTTGGATAAGCCATGCGCCGCAATGTGATGCACAAACCCTCCTGACCACTAGCTACAGTGTTGTTCGCACAAACTATCCTTTGAGGAACTCGTAAGGCATGTTCTATTCTGGTCAAGCTCTCCTTTTCAAACCTTAGAAAAATCAAATTTTACTTAGCTGAAGTTTTAAACTTTATACTGTTTGTTTTTATGTCCCCATAATAGGAGGAAAATTTTTTCAGTCTTTTTAAATTTGTTAATGTTTTCTGATTTTTTTTTTTCGCAAGAGAAATGATCTCGACCTTGGAGTTTGACCTACATTACAGGTGTTACACTGAAATACGTGTTTCTTTTTTTTCAATTTTCTATCGATGGCTGCAAAGGTTTGGTTCTGATCGTGAGTGCTATTAAAACGACCAAAGCGCACTATTTCTTTTAAGTTCTATGTAATTTGTATGGAGGATTGAATGGACACTAGTAATTCTGATTTTTTTTTTTTTTTTTTTTTTGTAAGTCAGATCCGGTTACGGAAATCCGGAAATACATGACGATACATCTGATCATAACCCATACTAATTTCAAGAAGTTGTGACGATACACACATCAGACAATTCATTTCTATGTCAAATCTTAAATCATACTGTTCTATATTCCAAGACATTCTGAGTGTTTGAGAGTATTTGATTGATTAAGTTATCGGTCACTCTCAAATCACTCATTATATTTACTTTAATAAGAATGGGTCTTTATATTTATAATTATATTTTAAACATTTAGTTAAATAAACCTTTTTTTCAAGATTTTATTATCGATTCGACATAAAGTATGCACTAACCGAAACAACCAGTGGCGGATCCAGCGCCCCCTTTGCCGGGGGGTCAAGGGGCGAATTTTGCCGATTTTTACTGAAAATGGGCAAAAATATACCTGTTTTTGGAAAATTTTGGGTCAGTGCCGGGGGGGGGGGGGGCGGGCGCCCCCTCCGCACCCCCTAAATCCGCCACTGCCAACGATATTCATTCCGAGTCATCCAATGTGTTCAGACTGAAGCGTGCTCCATTTGAGACCAGCTGACTTTTCGACCGGGGTCGCTTACTTGTTAGAAGAAGAAATTCTTCGTCCGTTAAGACGTTTTGGTCATATAAGACCATCAAATCATCCTCCCTTGAAGAAAAAGAAGTGTGTGGTATTAAATTTTCATATTTAATTTACAAGTATTCCACATACTGTAAATTTTACCGCAAATTCTACAGTAGATTAAACTACTTTGCTTTTGATTCTTACTTTTTTGGAAAACCCCAACAGATACAATATCTGATATAGATCTGATACACGAAAATTTGGTCATTGGTATGTCGAAAAATAAAAGAATATATTTATATATTGATATTTACCATCGTGTACCCATTCTTTGATCCGAATTTTCTTTGTCTGCCTTCTACGCGTATCTGTGCCTGTACGTGTAACGAAAGTCGTTTCTGATTACATGACGTCAGCGATGACGTATACGTGTAACGTCATACGTACACGTTGACGTCACTTGTAACTTAACCTCTCTAATGTGACGTCATTAAATTCCTTTGAAAACGTCATATATGTAACCCTGCTTCCCTGAATTTCATGCTGGTTTCCATAGAATTTAATGACGTCACAATGCGTTGACGTCATATACCTGCATAAATGGGAAGTAACTTCGAAAAGTATTTCGAAAAGACCGAATTTGTTCACTGATTCCCACATCTTTTTTGTCGGTTGCATGCAGAGGGCCTCCAGATATTAATATCAATTCTCTGTAAGGACCAAAATATTTTGGAAACAGCATGTCATGGATTTTCATGATTTTCTCTATAAATGGTATGTATAATGCCCTGAATACAAAAATAACAATTTTTTAAAAATAAATATTCCGGTTGCCATGGAAACGATGTCTGTCTATTTATAGCACTAAAAAATAGGTCAAATAAGTCATCTTTGGTTATTATGTTGCCATGGAAACCATTGTCAGAGTTATTTGGTATTAACAACTTATAATCTTTAAAACCTCTACTTTTAGAAAAAATTACAAATTTTTGACATTTCTTTCAATTAGCCGGAGCCTATCAAATCAAAATCAGTCAAAAATTGCCATTAAATAAGGTCAAAATCAAGGCCTATTTTTGTCCAATTTTTACCATTTTTAAACAAAAATAACACAAAATGTCAGGCTGATAACACCATCACTGTTGTCAGAACAAAATAGATTTCATGTGACAAATATAATCACTGGAAAAAATAAGTGGGACCTTGTTTTGTTTTCCAACATTTTGAGGTCAAATATGGTTGCCATGGCAACTTTTCATTTGATACATGATGACTATATCTTTTCAAATTGATTTTTAGCATGGTTTAAATAACTTTTATTGCTTAAGCTTTATGTAGGGACAACAGAAGAAATTATTCTTTATTTGAGCACTTCCAAAAATTTTCAAGGTCATTGACTCTAAGTTCAAGGTCAATTCAAAATATAGGTTCCATTTCAATAAAATTTGCATTTTTGTTGTATTTATTGTTACTAAATTTAGGCTTGACTGTCATATATTTGTATCAAAAATACTTCTATCTAAAATTAGGACCAATGGATGGAAAAACATTACAATTTTTATTTCAGAACATTTCTCCTAAAAAAATAAGCCCCAGACAAAAATCATGATAATCCCCCAATTTTTTATATGTATGTATGAAATACTAGCTAAAAATCAAGGATGTCATTGATTTTGAGATTTTTAGCAACTTTGGTCAATAAATAGGGGATATATCCAAAATCACTATGTATGTGTTTGTTTTACTCAATACCGCATGATATATTAGTAACTGCCTCTCATATTTTTGAAAAATCACAGAATTTTGCCAAATTTTGTGAATTGCATTCAAGATGACCTTGACATTGGGTCCTGTGACCTTAAAAACTTTTAAGGTAATTTTTTAATCAATAATGCTCTTTTATATGCACTGATAAAAAAAATGCTTAAAAATATATAACGGACAGCTGAAAATTTACCAGTAAATTACTCTATGTGTAATAGCACTGAACAGAATGTCACCATGGTAACCATTTTTTATACCCTTTTGAATAAAATTGTGAAGAGGTCCCACTCAAATTTTAACATTTTCTTAAAGATCCAGGATTAAACTTTAAAGATATTTGGCAGTAGAAATCAAGTTAGCCTGACATTTCTGATTATTTGCCCTTAAATTTGAGCAAAATCATGTTAAATTAGGAGCTTTTTTGGTCTTAAAAAGGGCCTCTTCAAAACAGGTTTTTGCCTACATTTTGAGCATATTGACAAAGAGAATAGCGGGCAGAAACATATTTCTTGTGTAATATTTATACTATTAAAGATATACAGAGAAAAATTAAGGAAATTTCAGTTGACTACAATAGCTGTTACCATGGAAACGAACCTTGTGAAAATGCCATGTTACAAGTATTCTACTGATGCGTAAAATTTCAAACTTGGTTTCCATGGCAACGAAATCTTGATTCGTTAAAAGAAAGTTTATTTTTGTCTCAGTACATCATATACACCTTCCACACCAAAAATCTCCAAAATTGGAGACATGCTGTTTCCACGTGCTATTGAAATTATTTTGGTCCTTATAGAGAATTGCTATTAATTCGTTATAACATGGCGATGGGGACCTATAACCATCAAATAAATCGCTGTGTTTGTTCGTTCCAGTTGAATATGTAAATTGATCTTAAAATAAGATACTATGAGTCCATCATATCCACGGTAAAAAGTGATTGATGATCGTGATGGATTTTCAATAAGACTTTCTTGTGCATCTCTGATACTCCCTTCTTAATCATGGTTATCATGTCAACATAAAATGCAGAATGAAAAAAAAAAATCCCACAAGACATTTCTCCTATTTGTGTATTCGAAATAATGTAGGTAAATGTCATAGGTTAATTTTTTAACAAAAAGGTTAATACACATGTTTAAAGTTAAAAAAAACTTATCTAAAGCTTTACACTTTTAAAAACATTCAACAAAATTGTATCTACTCGATGACGTATTATGCCTAACAAATTGATATAATTTTTCAAGTCAGCGAGATCGCAATATGTAGGTTATCATGATTGTTATATTATTGACCCCTGTCTTCGGTGATAACCTAAGATAAAAATACCACACAATGTAGACAACAATGATACGGAAAGATGATACATTTGTGCTGAAAACATGTTAACCATAATATTTCATCTATGACATTTTTAACTATTCTTGAGTTTTGCATCTGAATACTTCGATCGAATGCGCCTTGGTTTTTTCTCTAATATAAAAAATAAAGTGGCGCCACCTACAAATAATCTTACATTTATGTAGATACAATCTTGACATATAAGCGACATATTCTACAAATATTAGACTGATGTTTCCTCATTACACTAGTTTCTTTTTTAGAAAACCCTAAACATGATCTAAGAATATGTGTTAAGTTAAAAAACTAAAAACATTTCTATTTTATTGAGTTTCGGTTGTGCGTTGTATTAATTCACATTGTATTTGTACAGTGATTTTAATTCATTGATTTATTTTCTCCCTTTCTAAACTTCAACGTAACAGCAGTCAACCTTTAATTTATTTGTACATGATTGATAACAAGAAATTATTTTAAAGTATAAACTGTACTTTATTATTATGTTAAAATAGAAAGATAAGTAAGTATAAGAGCAATATAAATGAGGTACTGATTCTTCACTATATTGCTCTTTGTTGATTTCATAAATATATTGAATGTTCATCTTAATCAGTAGCTGTAATTTCAAAGTATTTCATGATAAATATTTACAAATCACAACATTCCCCAATACATTCCCAACTATATCGGATTCCTTAAATCCATTCCCAACCCACACCTGACCTGTCTTATCATCTACACAGATCCCCAGGGGCCATGATAACCCAGTCTGTTCCTGTGTGAGTATAATCTGTATCAACCTACCCTCCTTATCTATGAAATGTACACAGTGATTGTGTAAATCAGTAACAAGGAGGTTGTTGTATTTATCTACAGATATACCAAGTGGAGTAAATGACTTTGTCAGTTTGGCCTCCTTACCATCATACACCCACCTCACATCACCTCTCTCATCCACACAAACTACATAACCAGGATCCCAATTAACCACACACAGATCCTTACCATTACTAACCACACGGAAAGGAGCTGTGATCTGTTGTTTACCCTGCCCATCCATTCCCCTTATCTCACGTAACTTTCTACCTGTATCAGGTGAATACACAGCAATGTGATTGTTCTTCTTACCATGATCACTCATACACACTACAACATCCTCACTATCAGTTAGACATACACCATAAGGCCTAAATGGAGAAGTA
This sequence comes from Pinctada fucata, assembly GCA_028142955.1. Taxonomy (NCBI): domain Eukaryota; kingdom Metazoa; phylum Mollusca; class Bivalvia; order Pterioida; family Pteriidae; genus Pinctada; species Pinctada fucata. The sequence goes on along the minus strand of AP027107.1, from coordinate 19,535,148 downwards.
TCTATCAGTGTAGACACCTCACCACTCACTGATACACGTCTTACTTTACTATCCCTACATGTAACAATCATCTCCCCTGACCGTCTTATCACCATGTCATTGATACCCTTACTACCCTTCACTGTGATAGACCTTACCTCCTTACCACTACTGTCATACAGATACATGGTGTCACTGTAATTGTCCATAACCCAGGCTGTATTGTTACCTGCTGTGGTGATGGATGTGGCACGACTACTAAAGGAACCGACCTTGCTTATATTGATCATTGATGGATCAAATTTTGCTGTAGGGATTGGGGTATGTTTGAACTCAGAATTAATTTCAGTCCATTCTACTGTACCTATCCTGTCTTTGATAATGCTCAATATGTCCCTCCCGGGAGAAAAGACAGGAATAGTGGACCTTGGGGTAGGAACCTCTGGGATGAAGGTACTAGGAGAGGGTGGGGAGTATTTTATCATACTTAAATCACCCTTTTGTATAATTTGATTTACTTCTTTGATTAATTCGCGAATTTTTCCCTTTTGTACATTTAATTTTGTGATAAGATTATCAAGTTCAGTTTCATCATGTTCAAGTTTTTCAACAAGACAGTCACATGATTCATCAACAGCTTCCTTCAATTCTTTTCTGAATGTGTTTACTTCTTCTCTAACCCGGTCAATCTGGACTCTCTTTTCGGACCTGTCCTTCTTCGTTTTATCCGCCATTTGGTCTATTGTCGGTAGCACATGTTTCTCTAACTCTTTAACATTGTCATTCAGCCTGTTCTCTGCAGACAAGTACGCGTCTTCTATAGTAGAAATGTGGTGTTTCTGATGTTTTTGAACTTGACATGTAGCACAGCATGGTACTTGACAATCTTTGCAATAAGTGGAAATCTCCTTTTCGGGATGCAGTCGGCACTGTTCGGCAATTTTCGATGGTCCGTAGAGCCGCATGACGTCATTAGTGCGCGGTACCACAATATGATTCTTAAACACAGGAATAGATGGATGTGATATTTTACATGTATTACACAGAGAGCCAGGACACGATTTGCAAAACCATTTGACATCAGTGGTACCGCAACAGAAGCCACATGACACCGCTAGCTGGGTGGGGAAGGGTGTGGCACCGTTATCACTCATTGTTATTCTTCTTGTTGGTCTGCTACAAATGAAATAGTATGAGTTTAACAGTCGGTGCAATCATTCGTTAGCGCTACAATATCATTAATGCAGATACTTCTCCTCTTTAATTCATAGAACATATTATGTGATTAAAAAATGTCGTCAACAAAATGTATACTCTTCAAAAGAAGAAACGCATATAGCAATATTATAATGTATCATTTTTCTTCAATATGCACAAGCTATTGATTATGTGACATTATTTGCTTGCATTAATGATGGTACAGTGATAGGACAAACAGTTTAGGGCTAAAGTTAGATTTTTTGATAATCATAAAGTCTATTTTAGGTAAAAACATGAAATTTTGAATTTTCGTTTTTTTTATGTTTTTATGCATTTTCCATGTTTTTGCGGAATTTGAATTTTGCCCAAGTAAAAAATAAATGATTTTGGACTTTAACTTTTTAGGGTCACTTCCGCTTTAATGCAATGCATGCTCACAATATCCGATGCCATGCGTTTGAACACTGCGAAGTGATCGAATGACTCCCATTTTTAAGTGAGTTAATACTCTGTAAAGTTCAACGATCAAAAAGTCAAATTTAGAGGCTTTTTCTCCTTATGAAACAAATTTCTCTCGATAAAACTGATTCGCAAATTAATGGAAGCTATCGATGACGTCATAGAATAAAACTTCATCATGCGTCATGATATCGCCATTATGAGATTGTTGCTTTTTAGTATGCGCTGCTTCCGCTTGTCCATCGAATCAAAAGATTTTCAATGGTATGGAACACGAGCACATGCGGATCTCCGAAAAATACACAATTTGGTCTCTAAAAGAACATCAAGGGCATATTGTTTTTGAGTCATTTTAACTAATATTTAAAAACACTAAAGAGGTTCCCGTTGAAAGCTTATGGTCTGAAAATACCATTATTTACATTTGGTATCATTTTGTCTAATATTATGATAAATATGATTATTTTATTGTGTACGAAGGATTAAATGAGCAAATACTATGCGTTACTATTTTTATGAGTATATATATTTACCTATAGAAATAATCCATAAAACATGAAAATCTACGAATAAAATGCCTGCTATGTGTTCCATCAATATTTCAGCTTTATGTATCTATATCATATGCATTAGTCGGCAGGAAAGAAAAACACTTGAATGGTTTTTATTACGTATCAGAAACTTTTCATTAAGCAATAAGATGTGAATAATATAATCTATTTGTGATATCTAAAATTGTCAATATTGAAATATATGTTCCAAAGTACCAATTTTATTGTACTAGACATGTGTTTCGGATATTTGAATCTATATCAGTAGTACTCCATGCCAAACACTTTAAATATAAAGCTGAAGTGAATTTTCCTGGCGCCATCTACAATACAGAGTTTTAATTTCCTCTTGCCAAAATGAGCGGCTTCAAATGTTGTGTAGGGTTTATTCAGAAGCGTATATGAATTTAAGTGAAAAAGAAAATGCAATGATCGCTGAGTGATAAAAGGCCCCTACCGGCGGCGTAAATTTATGTTCTAAATCTCTTTTCACGAGTTTTTTATCTGCAACAGCCAAGAGAAGTCCGGAAAACTGAATATTTCATTAATTTGCTAAGTCCAAGGGCCATAACTCTTTTAAAAATAGGTCAACGGAGACCAAACTCAAACTTGGTCTGAATCGCACTGAGATGTATTCATATACCAAACATCAATTAATTATCTGCAACAGAACCGAAGAAAACTCCGGAAAACTGAAATTATCATAAAATTTGCTAAGTCCAAGGGCCATAACTCTTGTAAAAATAGGTCAATGGAGACCATACTCAAACTTGGTCTGTGTCACACTAAGATTATTCACATACCAAACATCAATGCATTATCTGCAACAGAACCGAAGAAAAGTCCGGAAAACTGAAATTTTCATATAATTTGCTAAGTCCAAGGGCCATAACTCTTGTAAAAATAGGTCAATCAAAACCAAACTCAGACTTGATCTGTATCACACTGAGATATATCCACATACCAAAAATGAGTTCAATATATGCAACAACAGCGAAAAAAAAGTCCGGAAAACTGAAAGTGTGACAGACGGACAGACTGACAGACGGACAGACTGACTGACAGACTGACAGACGGACAGAATGACAGACGGACAGACTGAGAGGAAACTAAGAGTCCCCTTCGGCGTTGCAGGTAGGGGACTAAAAATATGGCCAAAAATCGTTGGAGGGTATGCGCAAGGCGCTTAATTAGTTCTAAACATGACCGAAAAAAATATGCTGAAAAGCTAAGGACAGAGCTATGCAATGAGGGAGATACCCCTAAATTTTAGAACTTTAGGTCTAATTTGAAGACAGGAAATTTAAAATATATTTCAATGCAGTGCGTAAACACTAAAACTAGGTAAGCGATATCCTCGGGGACTTAAAGTCCGCCAGCAGCGATTCCAGCCTAGTGGTTGAAATTGTCAATATTGAAATATATGATCTATAGTACCAATTATACATATAATGATGCTCCTAAAAAACTTACTGGTTAAAATATTTCAATGTTTGCAGCTAGAGTAATTATAAACACCTCAATCTTTATTGCTCATATACCGGTAATTCAACAGAATTTACGATCCAACGCAGTATTGAATTCATTTTAAAGTTTTTAGTTTTAAGCATTTGACACCCCTAACGATTTATTTGTGCTTATCGCCGCTCGAAAACACCATTTATTGTTGTGCTACAGCCTTGAAAGTTTATGAAAACTTTCTACAAAAGTATTATTTAACTTCGTCTGAATTTTTTTTTTCTTTACAGATTTAAATTACAAAATGAGATAGGATTTTGTGGGGATTTTTTCATCAGAATTCAGTTCTTCATTCCCTTCTTATATACACAGAAAATATGGTAATTAACACTTCCGTACCCTGTGGTTGCTTAACGTTGAAGAGAACGTACGCCTTAGTATGACATAGTTTCGTTTGTTTATTGCAGCAACACAGGCATTAATCACGCTTCCCGGTTGCTAAATTTTCTATCGATTTAATCTGCTCGGACCTATGAAAATGTTGTAATTGTCGGTCCAAATGACCAGAGATATTTTCTCAATATGTAGTTTTAAAAAGTCTGAATTAAAAACGTTCCGTGTTGGTATCCATTTTTCAACTGTTTCACTTTCTTTTCTACGAAGATAATAGGTCAACTCGTGTGGTCATTGAGTGTTTAAAATGCTTTATTGATCCAGTGATTGGGTAGGCCACGCGCCCTGCGACATTCTGATAAAGAATGACCCATAAAATCGGCAACTCGCTGCTCCCTGGTCACAAAGGTGTGCATTATTCTACGGTGTCCATTTTTGGTTAAAGTAAACGTTGTAACGTAGATCTATACCTTGTGACAGTAACATGTGGATCACAGCTTACTGTCCATGGCCAGTCAGAAGCACAAAAATTCTTTTGTTCACTGACAATCGCTGGTTCTTTGCTATTATCAAAGACTTAATAAACTGTTTAGAAGTCCTTGCTATTATGATACAATATTGATTTTTCTTTGACATTCTTTCTTATCCTCGTTCTGCGCCTGAGATTTAAATCTCCAACGTCCACTTAGGGAGCAACCATTTGATTTTTATGGGGGGGGGGGGGGGGCAGGAAGACTTTGCAAAAAAAAATTTCCGGACCGAAATTTTAGGGAAAAAAATTTTCCGGCCCGAAGGGCCGGCGAAAAAAAATTTCCGGATCATGAAATTGCCCTCCCCCCCCCCTCTCTTCCAACCTTTCCACTGCCAAATAAACACTTTTTAGTGTGTCATAAACAAAGTATAAAGAAATAGAACAAACTTTACAATTCAAAAGTCATTAGCACCATATAGCCTGTCTCCGTTGAGTATCATTTTAGTAAACAGATTATAGGCACCATATGCCATAAATTAAAATGAAGTGACCTGCTGGCAAGAGATGAACTCATTGTGTGTTTGATGTTTAATATGGCTGAAAAATCACGCTGAATTATTTAAACTTTAGAGTAATTTTCAACATTGGAAAATTATAAAAAAAAAAATAATCCGGCCCGAAGGGCCGGCAAAAAAATTTTCCGGCTCTTAAAATGGCCGAAAAAAAAATTTCCGGCCGGCAAAAGTCTTCCTGCCCCCCCCCCCCTAAAAATAAAATGGTTGCTCCCTTACGTATCTTATCTACCTAAAGGTACTTGTTTATGCGTTCGTCCGTAAAATTATCATGTCATTTTAAGTGGCCAGTCAATGGGTACAAATTGAAGTAATAAAACTAGTACAGAAATGTCAATTGCAGCCCCCCCCCTTTTTTTCCCTAATATCACCAAAGCTGAAATGATAACATAGCTGTCTATACGTGGACACGATTTGAAAAATACAGGATAGGTGGCTGAAAATTTGGTCTTGGGTGCTCAGTGATACGGTACATGTGTACTGTGGATTACTCATTGGAAATTATGAAATTGGGAATTTCACAACAAAAAATGTGCTGACGTCTGATGTATTGTACATACATTGTCTTCAAAGCCTTTCGAAAATTGATCATTTTTGGAAAGGCCCTGTCATGAAGAAAGATGGCTCATTGAAGTTGAGCAAGTTAATTTTCCTTCCCGATCACTGATTGAGAAAAAAGGTAAAAATTCTTCGGACCGGTAATAATTGGTTCGGACCAGTAATCTTTAACATATTACTGGTCCGAATGACCAGTAATCTATCACAAAGTTTCGCGTTCTCTGGATTATCTAATAACCCATAGTAAATAGAGCAAGCGGGAAGCGTGATAAATCCCTGTGTGCAGCAACTAAGGGATCTAAGGTTGGTTTACATTTGAAACGAGCCATCTATTGAATATGGTTCATATGTTTTAAAAGACGCATAACCTGCGTTGCTCATGGAGGCAGAGTTAAAAATCGATACCGGTATTATATAATTTAACATGTAATTTGAACGTTACTTGTTTTTATCCCACAACCTTCCATTTCTACACTTCCTTGTTTTGTGTAAACACTGATACTGTATAGATTAAATCGAAAGTTGTGTTTCACATAATAATATCTAGTCGGAATGAAACTTAATTGAATGAAAACAATCTTACCTCTTTGAACCCTCTATCTGTTGCAATTAAATCATCAACGAAAGTCTCTTTCTGTTAATTTTCACAAAAACTACTGGGAATATGATTTTGAAAATTTCCAATCACGTGATTTCTTGATATAGAATGGCCTTACCCTTGCTTGATCATTTAAAATAGTATGTCCACTTCAATAAAAAGGGGTGCATTGGTGAAGTATTTCTCAATATATAGTGGGTATCTTATTATCTGGAGAACATGGCATCATGCGGCCGGAAGGTGCTGATTTAGCGGTCGATGAGAACCCCATATCATTTTTCTAAATGCTTCTTTTCTATTTGTGCTGATCATTTTCTAAAATAATAGATAGCCTCCCCACCCCTTATCCATACATGGACTAATCTATATGTGTACAATGCGATATAGGTATTTCAATCTTTAAAGGCCGAACTCCAATTTGGTTTACTGGTGGGTAAGCAATCAAGAGTATATGGGGCATTGGGCGGTTCTTACCTCACAGCGTCGATAAAAATAGCAAACAGCGTGCTGCGGCAGAGCGGTGCACGTGTATTGTAGCAGACGATTTTTTTACACAAAATTCACGATTTACTGATGAAAGTCTTGAGTCAGAGTACAATATATTAAAAGTATAATTATATAAAACTCATAACCGTCCTATAAATGTCCTTTGTATGATTTTATGCCTAATCTTTTTGTCGGCACCTGATCTCACTTTCCTTCATATGGTAGATTTTCATTCATTTCTTTTCCACTGCCTTAGTTCTAGTTTTATCCTGGTTTTGTATGCCCTTGGTTAGATGATTTTTCAATTAAGGAATGTGTACAGCTTAACAGAGACATGGTTTTGTCCATATTCGTCATTTGCATAAGTATGCATTGTTGTATGTCCTATTTATTTGAAATCCTCTCATTTCTATTATCCAAAATGTGATTTTTATCAAATAAAACACTGGTTTATAGACGGAAGTTTTCTTCATTTTTTATCACGTTACATGTACATAGGAACATTTACAGCATATTCAGATCGTCCTTTATCAAATTTCAAACTTTATTTTTACGAAAGAGTTAGTAACTTTTCTAGATTTATTTTGGATGACAATAAATTACTTAGAGAATTTCAGGTAGATAAGACATTTTAAACACTGGTTTATAGACGGAAGTTTTCTTAATTTTTTATCACGTTACATGTACATAGGAACATTTACAGCATATTCAGATCGTCCTTTATCAAATTTCAAACTTTATTTTTACGAAAGAGTTAGTAACTTTTCTAGATTTATTTTGGATGACAATAAATTACTTAGAGAATTTAAGGTAGATAAGACATTTTAAACGCGGATGATTACTTATAAACGTGTGTCAGCCACGGGGATCAGGATATTATCCGTGTGCGCACTCCTTTCGAAATTTTTGGGTTTTCTAAATTTAATTTTAGTTACCGAGGGCATGTTTTTGCGTTATGACATCGGTTTACACCAGCTGTAGAAGGCTTTTCTGTATCTAGGGTTCAGCAAAACAGTAAAATAATCCGTATAAGCACTTCATTTGCTGTTGGACTGCAGATGACTGACTAAACTTTAATCTGAAAACTTTACAATTGTTTCTGTAAAGCTTTACACTTTTCAATGAAAAATATTACGGAAATGTTCTAAACTTGAGGGGTACATTTATTTCCTTCATAGCATAATGCTCTGTCGTTGGCAAGTTTAGACTTAAGCTCTTCATCAATTTATATCATTTGGATTTTCTCTTTTTCGGCATCTGGTATCATTGATGAGTATTAACTTGTTGAAATGCGCATACGGTACACTGAACTTTCATGATAAAACAAATATTTTAATATTGACTATTACACTGTTTTCTTATCATTGACTCATTCATTTGTAAATAATCTGTAAAATAAGCACTATTCTCCTTTCATAATCCATTCACTCATTAATTACATAATTTCTTGATTTTATAATCACGATATACATGTATATCTGCATAAAAATACCATTATCAAAAGTAGTTTCAGAATTGTTAATACTATATATACCAATGTATTCTAAGACAAAATTTTAGCCCGAAGAGCAGTTAAATAACCCACTTGTTGCATGGATTTTGGTAGGCTTTCAAACAATTATCACCAATCTTCTTTGCTAGCTTAAGAAAACTACTCATGGTTGTCAGTCAACGACTCAGTTAATCATCCAATTATTACTTCATTCATTAATCGAGTCATTGTTACACAATGGAAATTAATGCACCGTCTGGAAAAGTGTAAATTTGCGTCTACAGTGTAAACCGTGCAACAAACATGATAGCTATACCCGACAAAAAAGAAACGCACCACTTTATCTTCATTCTATAAAACATATGATTTAATGTATATGTATTCTATGCCTTTCCACCATGACTTGTAAGTATCTGCAGAACGAATCGTACTTCATGATCAGACACTGTGCCATATTAAAGACACGTTGTTCAAAATGCAATGTCACAAAATAGCTTTTAAGATTTCCGTTCACTTTTTGGAAATGGTTTAAACTGTAAGTTGATAAACCTGTCCAAACTAGTCTATCGGGCATTGTCATTTGTTTTTTCATTGGTTATTTACAATTTTCATTGAATACAAACTCATCTTATTGCTTTAAATGGTGTTATTAAACAAATAAATCTAAAGATAAAAACATCCAAACATTAACTCATTGAAGATTTGATATTTTTCGCTCTTAAATGTGTCGCAAAGCACAAATTACCTTACTACAGCTAGTATCTGACCTATTCCCACATGTACATTTTCCAGAAACATTAACTCGATCTTGACGTGTCATCTTTTACGTTCATTTTCAATGGCTATGGACGCGAGTTTTAACCTTTTTTTAGTATTCCATTTCATTATTTCAATGTGATGTTTAACCTAAATCTGCAACAGATAAATAAGAATGGTTGAAGACAAAATTAATGCTCCTTTGGGATCAGAATTGCAAAATAACGATATCCTTCATTGCAAAACATACCCCAATACACGGAAATTTGTAAGAATTTAATTTTCAGATTTATTGGCATATTTTGACTAGATTTGAATTGAAAAACTAGCATTCATCTACAATTTTACTGAAAATGGTCAAACAACAAAATTTCGGAAGGATACCAAATCAGCGGCCATGCATTAGGAGCTAGAAACAACACGCTTAATTCAGCATTAATTTTTCATTGTGACATGTTACGAAAAAATGGTCAAATTGTGTTTAATTCTCTGTAACTCGAATGCGGGGGAAAAACTATAATTAAAATAATGTCTATCTAAATATTAATGATCAATTGAACAAAAAAATAGTTGCCAGAGTCACCTAATGCTCGACTGCATAGCATAATATCTCTCATGACAGCCAATTTATTTAAACTCCCTTTCTCAGGCAACAACATATGATGGAGTCAAGACTCTACTTTGCTCAATATTGCCAATTTAAAGCAAAATCATTGAAGCAGAAAAAGTAGGTCAAGGTCAGATTTCAATAGTCTAACCCAAGATGCATCCAATATGTAAGTCTGGTGCATGTACCACTTATAGTTTGCTCAATATTGGCAATTTAAAGCAAAATCACTGAAGCAGAAAAAGTAGGTCAAGGTCAGATTTCAATAGTCAAACCCAAGATGCATCCAATATGCAAGTCTGGTGCATGTAGCACTTATAGTTAGCTCAATATTGCCAATTTAAAGCAAAATCACTCAAGCGAAAAAAGTAGGTCGAGGTCATATTTCAATAGTCTAACCAAAGATGCATCCAATATGCAAGTCTGGTGCATGTAGCACTTATACTTTTCTCAATATTGGCTTTTAAAGGTAAAATAATTCAAGCGGAAAAAGTAGGTCAAGGTCATTTTATGAAAGTTTGATCAAAGATACATCCAATATGCAAGTTTGGTACATGTAGCACTTATACTTTGCTCAATATTGGCTTTTAAAGGCAAAATCATTCCAGCGGAAAAAAGTAGGTCAAGGTCATTTTTTGAAAGTTTGATCAAAGATACATCAAATATGTAAGTTTGGTACATGTAGCACTTATACTTTGCTCAATATTGGCTTTTAAAGGCAAAATCATTCAAGCGGAAAAAAGTAGGTCAAGGTCATTTTTTGAAAGTTTGATCAGAGATACATCAAATATGTAAGTTTGGTACATGTAGCACTTATACTTTGCTCAATATTGGCTTTTAAAGACTTTATTGCTATCTTAACATTTACCTTATCATCTCAACATTTGCCTTATCATTTGAAATAATTTTAAAAATCCCAACCCCAGGGGCTATATCCTCATCTGGATATATTAAATGATGTATAATTAAACATTTGCAACAAAAAAAAAACCAACAGAATATGAATATAGGGAAGGTAAATGTGTAATCTTAACATTTACCTTATCATCTAGTTCGGACGACGCGGACGCGGACGCCGACGCCGACGCCGGGGGTATTGCAATAGCTCTTTTGCACTAAAGTGCAGTCGAGCTAAAAATCACTATATAATATGATGTGCATATCTTTTTCTTTTTGTCGGGTATGTTATACATCTTGTTTGATCATTAGTAGCAAAAACTTAGCGATTAATGCAACTAGTACAACTAAAATGTCAATTTATAGGAACGTTTTCCATCATTATTTATTAAGAGCATGCATTCAGTCAATATGGTTGATAATTAATAGCAGGCGTAGGACTTCCATATTAATCTGCACTAGATAGTTACAATGCGCATGTCAGTGAAGCTGAAACACATCCATTGTATGTTTCTTGTTCCTTTTACATGCATGTCTCCTGAAGCCGATTAGTGCATACTAAGCCGTAATTACAAAACAACTGAGTCGTAATTACGAGATAACTTAGTTGTAATTACGGGATATTTAAGTCGTAATTACGGCTTATTTTAAAATTCGTAATTACGACATAACTTTTTCATTACTAATAGGTTTCCGTACTTGTTGTGTTCTTGTACTTTGTGTCTTGCATGGGGTGTTTTGGTATTTTGATGTTGATGCAACCGACCCTTGTTGTAGTTTTTTCTTTGTTTTCGTAAAACTGATAGCAATGTTCTACATGTATTAATGTGGAAATTAAATCTCATTCTGTGATTCGCTACTGCTCCAATGAAAATTTAGGTATTTAACAACCTCCATTTTATGGTGACATACATGTAATTAAGAAAAAGAATGATATCAAAGGTAGACAGGATTACCATCGAAATGGTATCCTAAGTCTACGTTGGCATCGGTTGCGAATTGGTTTCCTTGGTTTATGTGTGGTCTTTTGTGTTTCATGTTTCTATCAATAATGTTGGTGTTCCTTGTCCCTTTCTCGTCTCTTTCTGTGTGTTTCTGCTACAAAAATGTATGTATTTTTGCATTGGGTGCTTTGGGGTTTTGCTGTGAGTGTTGCAGCCAATTGTTGTTGGAAATACCTTCCTTTCTTTCTAATGATTTTGCTTTACCTTCTTGACTTTGAAACTGAATGACTGATGGGTACTTCTTCCCTGTTTATTGGAGACAAATGTTTTAAGTTTATCAAAGTATCACTGGGCAGGAAAAATGGGTACTACTTCCCTGTTTATTGAAGACAAATGTTTTAAGTTTATCAAAGTATCACTGGGCAGGAAAAATGGGTGCTTCTTCGCTGTTTATTGAAGACAAATGTTTTAAGTTTATCAAAGTATCACTGGGCAGGGAAAATGGGTGCTTCTTCCCTGTTTATTGAAGACAAATGTTTTAAGTTTATCAAAGTATCACTGGGCAGGAAAAATGGGTGCTTCTTCCCTGTTTATTGAAGACAAATGTTTTAAGTTTATCAAAGTATCACTGGGCAAGAAAAAAAATGAAATACTGAACGGTTCTATCTAGGCGTATAGTATCATCCTTAGTGCAGGTTTGCGCAGGTTTACGGAAAATGACTTTTTTTCCTTGTGTGGAAGATTGCATCTTTATCATGTTTATGTCATAATCTGATGAGATCGTGGGAACGTATATCATTAGAGAAGGTAACGAATGATAATGTTTTCTATTCTCTAGCACTAAGTTTTCAAATCATTTTGTCTTTTAATGTGGAAACAATTAAGAAGGATTGGCTGACTCCGTAATTAAAAAAAGGTCCGCGTAAGAACCAGGCTGCTGAAACACCTTCACATTGTTGCAGAACTTGGAGGTGAATATCTCGCTTCACCATCACTAAATTGAGAAATGAATTTCGTATGTTGATTTGTTCCTAATATATGACATTGGGTCAAAACAGAAATATAAAAAAAAGTCTTAAAAAGATGAATCACACCTGCCTGATTTCTTAAGGGACCTACACTTAAGTTCACTATTTTGCAAGCGTACATGTAATACTTCCATCATAATGAATCACCGTCTTCACAACAAGAGCAGGATTCATTACTAGCTAACTATCTAGGTTAAACGCTTAAAGTTTAATTTGATTATTTCAAAACAGTGTAATGAAACTTCGAAAAGATTGCCAAGGATTTAAAAAAAGAAAATAACAAGACTACTATACCTTTACCCTTTTCCAAATTAACGACATTGTGAAATTGACAAATATGGATAATGACCATATCCCTGTATACAGCACAAAATCGATAATTCAAAAATCAGAAACCGAAGGCATACAAAATCAGGACAAAACAGGAACCAAAGCAAACAAACAAAAACCTCCACCATATGAAAAGAAGCGAACTCCCGATATGGGAGTGAGACCAGGTGCCCTGGAAGAGTAAGCATCTCCTGCTTGCATGCAACACCCGTCGCTTCAATTCGGCAGAACTGTCACATCCGGTTACTTCCATTTTGGAAGATAAAGAGTACAAAGTTTTACATGTAATTCTATAATTGTGATAAATGAATCGATTTAGTGGTTGCACTACATGTAATTTGTGAAAATATTAATAAAACTAGAGGGAGCAATTTATCAACATGCAATACTTGACTTTCCAATATTGGAATCTTATGGTAAAAGAGAGACAACTCTTTTTAAGCTCTTACAAGATGTGTCTCAAATTAGAATTACTGTAAATATCCTTTAAACAAATTAAGTTTTGACATGATACGCAGCACATTTAAGGCCTTCCATAGAAATGATGTAGAAGTTTTTTCCGCCAAATAACGTAACGTCATATGACGTCATGGACCCCGTGTCGTCAGGTTAGGTAGCAACACATTTATTAGCTTTCGTTATCGTTGATACCTTTATTTACTAGATAAAATTGCATTTATACAAAAAACAAAACATATTGCTTCATCACTGACACATCGCCGGGTCAATATACTTTTGAGAAAACCCCTAATCTATATCTGTACTCTGTAACCCCGTACACCGAAGAATGCGATCTGCATTACTGAGAAGCTTGAGGTGACGAACAGGTGCGAATCAACAGTTTACAGAGCGGGTAAAACGAATAAAAAGGCAGATTTTGGTAAGTATAAGCGATATCAAACTTCAATAACTGGTGCTGTATGAAGGAAATATCTTAGAATTAGTACAATTACATCATGGAATCAATTTATTCATAGAGATAAAAGGAAACTCCTTGGATTACCAACAGACGTGTGTGAAATGTATGTGTAAATGACAGAATTTCAACGCGTTTTACTTAAGTTACACTGTTACTGCAAAGCTGAGTAGTAGCTAAACTTTATGTGAATAGTTTAGACACTTGTAGATTATGATATCAGTTCGTACGAAAGTTGAATGATGAGGAAAAAAGGGTGAATGTGATATCATACTAATGTGCCCATGCCCATGTATATGTTGTTTTCATAACATGTACCTATAAAAATGTTTACATCTAAGTACACTTGTAGTTGTACAGCAAGTTATACTTGCAGTAGTATGTGCACCGAAATATCGAAATATTCAAATACCAATTATTAAATTTTTTTCTTCAGAATGTTAACTAAATTTAGAATGGATTTTACACTAGCTGCTGCATGAAAAGAAATATTATCACACACTGTGAAAGTTTCAGAAACACATGCATGTATCTTAGCCACACAGTACTGTTCATTTTGGATATTTTTGCAGGTACAGAATTTTCAAATTTAAGTGTAGAGTAACATTTGTTTTGTCTATTAAGAATATTATAATGATTTAAAAAAGAAGTCAAATAAAATAAATGCATTTACTATCTAAAGTGAATAATCTAAAACTATAGCCATACCAGGCTTATTTAGCTATTCATGAAATAATAATATATCACTGCGAATTCTTTGTAATTTATGTCGCTAGGACATACATGTATATTACATAACTATTAAACTTGTAAAATTATGAATTTTGAGTCCAAGCTGTACCATACACTTTGGATTTTAAAAGCTAGATTTATATAGTCAATATTTTTTCTATTTCAGATCCTTGCCTTGAAGAGGGAATATGCTTGAATAATAACTTTGAACAACCACACACATTACAGATGAAGAAATGTTACTTTGAATATATAATAAAAAAAATTAATAAAATTCTCCTAAAATTGATCAGTACTAGACTTCATGCTCAAATCTCCAAGAGCGGGGAGGGGGGGTAAATTGCTTTTGTTTTGATAGTTTGTCTGCCTGAAGCATTTAGCCGAGCATGAGAGGGCTTTCAAGGTCAACATGTACACAAATATCTATGTGCATGGCAAGAGCAGATACGAAGATTTGAAATTTAAGCTTGACTTTGCTTTCAAAAGATACATGTAGCTACTGACACCTGCATGGTATGTAACAAAGACACGTAAATAAATTATTGTTGTACTTGCAGAACATCTCGTACAAGGTGGCTGTTAAGGAGAGGTCCCATAATACCAGTTATTAAAATGTCGCTCACTCTTATGGTGTTAGGAAAAAATGACATATAATCTCAAGTTCCTGGCAAGAGTTATTCACGCACCATTAATTTGTTCAAGCTTTACAATAATTTTATTTGATATCTGCAATGCAGAAAAAAATAAGATTGGGTCATCGGTCAAATAACAAATTTGAAATACTGAAAATATTCAACAAATTTGCTTAATGCTAACATCAAATTTGCCATAGGAAAGTCGTTTATCTAAATTTTGGTGGATCACTTTGTTTGTTGTCCCCCCCCCTCCCCCACACATCATGTTGTCACGAAAATATCGGGAGTTATGAAACAAGGTAGGATTGCTACTCGACCATTCCGAGGCACATTTATTGATACGTACAAATGTTTGTAACGACAAGGATCCGATATTATAATAAAGGAGTAACCTTTCAAATATTTTGAAAGGCGAATTAAGGGAAACATGATTGCTGCATGAAATCCGGCTATAGATTTGACCCCAAAAAATCTCTGAATTTTGCATCTGCTGTAAATAATAATCCTGTCTGGACGACTATCAAATAAATTCATGATCTGAAAATGCAAAAAAAAAGGAGAGAAAACAAAACCACCCAAAACAAAGCCGTTATACATACACTGAAAAGTCCTCCAGCCCGACCCACCCCCTTTCCCGGCCCCATATATCAATGACCGCTCTTTAAATTTCTGTCAAACATGCTACCATGTATTTCGTCGATCTCATGAAGAATTTATAAGTACTAATTCACTTTCAGGGGACATGGAATTCAAATAAAACATATGAAATCTAATTAAATAAAATCGAGCAGAAGATTCCCAATGTCAGTGCAGCGTGGGCGATGAATAGAAACTCGAGGTCACGCTTTACTTTCAAAAATGCGCATACGGTACACTGAACTTTCATAATAAAACAAATATTTTAATATTGACTATTACACTGTTTTCTTATCATTGACTCATTCATTTGTAAATAATCTGTAAAATAAGCACTTTTCTCCTTTCATAATCCATTCACTCATTAATTACATAATTTCTTGATTTTATAATCACGATATACATGTATATCTGCATAAAAATACCATTATCAAAAGTAGTTTCAGAATTGTTAATACTATATATACCAATGTATTCTAAGACAAAATTTTAGCCCGAAGAGCAGTTAAATAACCCACTTGTTGCATGGATTTTGGTAGGCTTTCAAACAATTATCACCAATCTTCTTTGCTAGCTTAAGAAAACTACTCATGGTTGTCAGTCAACGACTCAGTTAATCATCCAATTATTACTTCATTCATTAATCGAGTCATTGTTACACAATGGAAATTAATGCACCGCCTGGAAAAGTGTAAATTTGCGTCTACAGTGTAAACCGTGCAACAAACATGATAGCTATACCCGACAAAAAAGAAACGCACCACTTTATCTTCATTCTATAAAACATATGATTTAATGTATATGTATTCTATGCCTTTCCACCATGACTTGTAAGTATCTGCAAAACGAATCGTACTTCATGATCAGACACTGTGCCATATTAAAGACACGTTGTTCAAAATGCAATGTCACAAAATAGCTTTTAAGATTTCCGTTCACTTTTTGGAAATAGTTTAAACTGTAAGTTGATAAACCTGTCCAAACTAGTCTATCGGGCATTGTCATTTGTTTTTTCATTGGTTATTTACAATTTTCATTGAATACAAACTCATCTTATTGCTTTAAATGGTGTTATTAAACAAATAAATCTAAAGATAAAAACATCCAAACATTAACTCATTGAAGATTTGATATTTTTCGCTCTTAAATGTGTCGCAAAGCACAAATTACCTTACTACAGCTAGTATCTGACCTATTCCCACATGTACATTTTTCAGAAACATTAACTCGATCTTGACGGGTCATCTTTTACGTTCATTTTCAATGGCTATGGACGCGAGTTTTAACCTTTTTTTAGTATTCCATTTCATTATTTCAATGTGATGTTTAACCTAAATCTGCAACAGATAAATAAGAATGGTTGAAGACAAAATTAATGCTCCTTTGGGATCAGAATTGCAAAATAACGATATCCTTCATTGCAAAACATACCCCAATACACGGAAATTTGTAAGAATTTAATTTTCAGATTTATTGGCATATTTTGACTAGATTTGAATTGAAAAACTAGCATTCATCTACAATTTTACTGAAAATGGTCAAACAACAAAATTTCGGAAGGATACCAAATCAGCGGCCATGCATTAGGAGCTAGAAACAACACGCTTAATTCAGCATTAATTTTTCATTGTGACATGTTACGAAAAAATGGTCAAATTGTGTTTAATTCTCTGTAACTCGAATGCGGGGGAAAAACTATAATTAAAATAATGTCTATCTAAATATTAATGATCAATTGAACAAAAAAAAATAGTTGCCAGAGTCACCTAATGCTCGACTGCATAGCATAATATCTCTCATGACAGCCAATTTATTTAAACTCCCTTTCTCAGGCAACAACATATGATGGAGTCAAGACTCTACTTTGCTCAATATTGCCAATTTAAAGCAAAATCATTGAAGCAGAAAAAGTAGGTCAAGGTCAGATTTCAATAGTCTAACCCAAGATGCATCCAATATGCAAGTCTGGTGCATGTACCACTTATAGTTTGCTCAATATTGGCAATTTAAAGCAAAATCACTGAAGCAGAAAAAGTAGGTCAAGGTCAGATTTCAATAGTCAAACCCAAGATGCATCCAATATGCAAGTCTGGTGCATGTAGCACTTATAGTTAGCTCAATATTGCCAATTTAAAGCAAAATCACTCAAGCGAAAAAAGTAGGTCGAGGTCATATTTCAATAGTCTAACCCAAGATGCATCCAATATGCAAGTCTGGTGCATGTAGCACTTATACTTTTCTCAATATTGGCTTTTAAAGGTAAAATAATTCAAGCGGAAAAAGTAGGTCAAGGTCATTTTATGAAAGTTTGATCAAAGATACATCCAATATGCAAGTTTGGTACATGTAGCACTTATACTTTGCTCAATATTGGCTTTTAAAGGCAAAATCATTCAAGCGGAAAAAAGTAGGTCAAGGTCATTTTTTGAAAGTTTGATCAAAGATACATCAAATATGTAAGTTTGGTACATGTAGCACTTATACTTTGCTCAATATTGGCTTTTAAAGGCAAAATCATTCAAGCGGAAAAAAGTAGGTCAAGGTCATTTTTTGAAAGTTTGATCAAAGATACATCAAATATGTAAGTTTGGTACATGTAGCACTTATACTTTGCTCAATATTGGCTTTTAAAGACTTTATTGCTATCTTAACATTTACCTTATCATCTCAACATTTGCCTTATCATTTGAAATAATTTAAAAAATCCCAACCCCAGGGGCTATATCCTCATCTGGATATATTAAATGATGTATAATTAAACATTTGCAACAAAAAAAAACCAACAGAATATGAATATAGGGAAGGTAAATGTGTAATCTTAACACTTACCTTATCATCTAGTTCGGACGACGCCGACGCCGACGCCGGGGGTATTGCAATAGCTCTTTTGCACTAAAGTGCAGTCGAGCTAAAAATCACTATATAATATGATGTGCATATCTTTTTCTTTTTGTCGGGTATGTTATACATCTTGTTTGATCATTAGTAGCAAAAACTTAGCGATTAATGCAACTAGTACAACTAAAATGTCAATTTATAGGAAAGTTTTCCATCATTATTTATTAAGAGCATGCATTCAGTCAATATGGTTGATAATTAATAGCAGGCGTAGGACTTCCATATGAATCTGCACTAGATAGTTACAATGCGCATGTCAGTGAAGCTGAAACACATCCATTGTATGTTTCTTGTTCCTTTTACATGCATGTCTCCTGAAGCCGATTAGTGCATACTAAGCCGTAATTACAAAACAACTGAGTCGTAATTACGAGATAACTTAGTTGTAATTACGGGATATTTAAGTCGTAATTACGGCTTATTTTAAAATTCGTAATTACGACATAACTTTTTCATTACTAATAGGTTTCCGTACTTGTTGTGTTCTTGTACTTTGTGTCTTGCATGGGGTGTTTTGGTATTTTGATGTTGATGCAACCGATCCTTGTTGTAGTTTTTTCTTTGTTTTCGTAAAACTGATAGCAATGTTCTACATGTATTAATGTGGAAATTAAATCTCATTCTGTGATTCGCTACTGCTCCAATGAAAATTTAGGTATTTAACAACCTCCATTTTATGGTGACATACATGTAATTAAGAAAAAGAATGATCAAAGGTAGACAGGATTACCATCGAAATGGTATCCTAAGTCTACGTCGGCATCGGTTGCGAATTGGTTTCCTTGGTTTATGTGTGGTCTTTTGTGTTTCATGTTTCTATCAATTGTGTTGGTGTTCCTTGTCCCTTTCTCGTCTCTTTCTGTGTTTAACATCGACGGCGGGTGCGGCTAGCCAACAGGGGATGCTTACTCCTCCCGGGCACCTGGTCCCACCTCTAGCTTGCTAGGGGTCCGTCGATGTTTAATTTTATGCTCTATTGTGAGTGCTGTTCAGATTATCGTCAGGATCGTCTTTAACTCATTTCTGCTACAAAAATGTATGTATTTTTGCATTGGGTGCTTTGGGGTTTTGCTGTGAGTGTTGCAGTCAATTGTTGTTGGAAATACCCTCCTTTCTTTCTAATGATTTTGCTTTACCATCTCGACTTTGAAACTGAATAAATGATGGGGACTTCTTCCCTGTTTATTGAAGACAAATGTTTTAAGTTTATCAAAGTATCACTGGGCAGGAAAAATGGGTGCTTCTTCGCTGTTTATTGAAGACAAATGTTTTAAGTTTATCAAAGTATCACTGGGCAGGAAAAATGGGTGCTTCTTCCCTGTTTATTGTAGACAAATGTTTTAAGTTTATCAAAGTATCACTGGGCAGGAAAAATGGGTGCTTCTTCCCTGTTTATTGTAGACAAATGTTTTAAGTTTATCAAAGTATCACTGGGCAGGAAAAAAATGAAATACTGAACGGTTCTATCTAGGCGTATAGTATCATCCTTAGTGCAGGTTTGCGCAGGTTTACGGAAAATGATTGTTTTCCTTGTGTGGCAGATTGCATCTTTATCATGTTTATGTCATAATCTGATGAGATTGTGGGAACGTATATCATTACAGAAGGTAACGAATGATAATGTTTTCTAATCTCTAGCACTAAGTTTTCAAATCATTTTGTCTTTTAATGTGGAAACAATTAAGAAGGATTGGCTGACTCCGTAATTCAAAAAAAGGTCCGCGTAAGAACCAGGCAGGTGTAACACCTCTTCCATGTTGCAGAACTTGGAGGTGACTATCTCGCTTCACCATCACTACATTGTGAAATGAATTTTGTATGTTGATTTGTTCCTAATATATGACATTGGGTCAAAACAGAAATATAAAAAGTCTTAAAAAGAACTTTGATGAATCACACCTGTCTGATTTTTTAAGGGACCTACGCTCAAGTTCACTACTTTGTAAGCTCACATGTAATACTTCCATCATAATGAATCACAGTCTTCACTACAAGAGCAGGATTCATTACTAGGTATCTATCTAGGTTAATCGCATAAAGTTTAATTTAATTATTTCAAACAGTGTAATGAAACTGTAATAAAAAGACTACTATACCTTTACCCTTTTCGACATTAACGACATTGTGAAAGTTTTACATGTTATTCTATGATTGTGATAAAAAGAATCGTTTTAGTGATTGCACTACATGTAATTTGTGAAAATATTAATAAAACTAGGGTTACACTACATAGTATCCGCAGTGTCGCATTTGGAATTTGGCTAGGAATGATTTTTTAAATAGGGGAAAGATAGGGTCCAGCTTCATTATATGAGCTTTATAATTGAAATAAATATGATTTTTGATATTTGGAAGAAATAATAAGCTTGTTGTCTTGAAAAAAGCCCATTATTTCCATTGTATACCTCATATGTATAGTATGACCGGATGTGAAAGTAAGAGGTCATGTGACTAGCCATTGGCAAAGAAATGAGTGCTGTATTTAGGTAAGAAAACTTTGACGTCATATTTCTCGAATTGCATCAGGTGACAATTCAAATAAATTGCACATATTATAGAATAAGAAATACACAACAAATAGACATACAGTTTATTAAGAAAATCATTTGAGAAGGATTTCAAATTTGAGTCACTTTGAGGGGTCATGCCCCATTTCCATGCCATCTTTTAATGTACTGCTAAAACTTTGAGCAGCATGTCTGACTGACAAGAATTGTTCAGATGAAATAAAGACTTATAGAAGTAATCAGCAATAAGAGTACTTTTTATTGATATGTAGCTTTATAATGTATGAGCAATAAAAAATTATTAATATAACGTTAACTATTGCATGCCTTTCATTGAAAACGCTCAATTTTCAATGGCCAATACTGTGTAGTGCAACCTAGAGGTAGCAATTTATTAACATGCAATACTCGACTTTCTCTCCAATATTTGTATCTTATATTAAAAGAAAGACAACTCGTTTATAAGCTCCTACAAGATGTTTCTCATGTGGAAATTACTGTATCCTTTAAACAAAATAAGTTTTAACGTGATATTGGAAGAATGTCTTCGTCACAGTAACCATAGTAATAAAATACTGATCAGGATATGAGAACTCTTCCCGGACACCCGCTCTCGGACTTTCACATATGATCCTAAATTGCAGAATGTTTCAATTAATACTTTTATTTGGTTTCAAACTTCGAACACCCTAGCCAAATATTTTTAAGGATATTTACTGTTCAACTTTGTAGGATGCAGATCCATGACGACAATGAAGACGATTTCTACACAGAATCTTCACAAATAAGACCATCAGTTTGAGAGCTTGTGATTGGCTCTGTCTAAATATTGCCATCCAGTAAAATTGAATCTTTCTCAAGTGAAGTGAGAATATTTTAAGTCCAGACAAAGTTGTAAAACATACGAAATCAAACTCAATACCTCTTACGAATGAATACCTTCAAGGTATCACAAAGTTAAACGTCATCAAATTCAATGGCATCATTTAAGAATAGATAGATTTGCAGCATGGACTAGACATGCACGTTTCTAAACCCTCGTCATTAATCCTCAATCTAAACAAGGTAATATTACCAAAGAGTGTGAAAATTATTATGTCCAAAAATGTACCAAAAGACGTAGCAGATGGGTTAGATATGATGCTACAGGACCCACGTTTTAGAAATTCCAAGACATTTTTGATAACAGAAATTTTCGAGTGCGTTGAAGAAATGATCAACAGAGGTTGATCGAACTTGGCTACATGTGCCATCGGGGACTCCTATCCACCAGCCATGACACTCAGCAAGTGGGTCAAATGTTAAACGTCTTCAAATTTAATAGCATCATTTAAGAACAGATAAAGCTACAATACTGTTATTCCTGATGTAAATCTTTATGCATTAAGCACAGATATCGGATGAATTCCCAGGATGGCGCAGATATACACGTTTCGGGTACTAACCCTCGTCGGTGATATCAATTCAATATGTCCAAAGAGTGTGAAATTATTATGTTCCAAAATGTCATGAAACTGTATAGTAACCTTCCTAAAATGATACGACGGAATGAAATTGACGTAACTATGATGTTAATTTTATAACGTCATAATAATATTACGTCAGATCACGTCCCAAATCAGCAATGTTTTTTTTTTCATTTTTCGAAAATAACAAATAAAATACAATGTAATGATTGAGCTGTAGTCTTGTGTAAGTGAGATGCTTTGACTTTAGATTGTGATATTGTATTTTTAGAATATTACACATTTGGTTTTTAGTTATATCGCAATATAATGAACTCGAACATCGGTTTTTTGTATCCAAAATTAACCAAGTCCGAACATAACCATTTCGTTCCATGATAAACTCGTTTCAAAATAAAAGTCAATTCGTACCTAGTGAGAATCGATGGAAAACATTTGCACTCATTCATTTTACAAATTCGTACCCAGTGTTTGCCACCTTGTACGATAATTTAAAGATACTAGTACCATTATATACTCGTAACACGCATTATCTCGTACAAATGTAACCATTCCCATGAACTTTAAGAATACCAAATTTGTACGAATTGCCATACAGTGAAGATATCAAAAATCAACATTTAATCCAACGCAGGTCCCTTTCTACTTCTAAAGTTTGTGTATCTTGAAAGTATAAATTAAAAAAGAAAGATCATAAAACCGTCAGCAAGGAAATTCCAAAAGCAATGTACTCTGTTATATGTATTGGTCCGAATTTCAAAAGAGACTGGGACTAATTTTGTAGAATTTTCTGCAAGTCTTTACTAGTTTATGAAAGCTTGACATTAACATTTCTAAGCAATGTATCATTTTATACTGAGAATTTCTTAATCATTTTTGCATGTTCCCTTGATTTAATGATAATACGGAAATATTCCAACTCTTAACCTTCTTGAATCAAATTTCGAACCAATTTGAATTCACCAGACACTCATCAGTGATACGGTACATATTTGGACATAATAATTTTCGGTACATTTTTGGACATTATAATTTTCACACTCTTTGACCATATTGCATTGTATAGATTGAGGATCACTGACGAGGGTTAAGTAATCGAAACGTACATGTATGGTCCATGCTGTAAACTTATCTGTTCGTAAATGATGCTATTGAATTTGAAGACGTTTGACATTTGAACCACTTGGTGAGTGTCATTGCTTGTGGACCTGGGGTCCCCGAGGGTGTGATGAAATATTTCTTCCAGCATAATATTTATTCCTTGGAAATTTTATAATATAATATTTTTTCCCAGGAACTTTTGTTATGAATTAAAAATTCCGAAAGGAAATTTTATTATGTAATGAATCTTCCATGATCATAATAAAAGTTCTCAAACCATGGAAAATATATCACATAACAAAACTTCCATCTGGAATTTTTTTCATGTTCATAATAAAAGCTCTGATACTAGTACCATGGTAAAATCTTACAGAACAAAAATAGGGATTTCATATATGTGCATAAAAGATTAATAATTGTCACTGGAAAAAATATTATAATGTACTGCTAAAACTTTGAGCAGCATGTCTGACTGACAAGAATTGTTCAGATGAAATAAAGACTTATAGAAGTAATCAGCAATAAGAGTACTTTTTATTGATATGTAGCTTTATAATGTATGAGCAATAAAAAATTATTAATATAACGTTAACTATTGCATGCCTTTCATTGAAAACGCTCAATTTTCAATGGCCAATACTGTGTAGTGCAACCTAGAGGTAGCAATTTATTAACATGCAATACTCGACTTTCTCTCCAATATTTGTATCTTATATTAAAAGAAAGACAACTCGTTTATAAGCTCCTACAAGATGTTTCTCATGTGGAAATTACTGTATCCTTTAAACAAAATAAGTTTTAACGTGATATTGGAAGAATGTCTTCGTCACAGTAACCATAGTAATAAAATACTGATCAGGATATGAGAACTCTTCCCGGACACCCGCTCTCGGACTTTCACATATGATCCTAAATTGCAGAATGTTTCAATTAATACTTTTATTTGGTTTCAAACTTCGAACACCCTAGCCAAATATTTTTAAGGATATTTACTGTTCAACTTTGTAGGATGCAGATCCATGACGACAATGAAGACGATTTCTACACAGAATCTTCACAAATAAGACCATCAGTTTGAGAGCTTGTGATTGGCTCTGTCTAAATATTGCCATCCAGTAAAATTGAATCTTTCTCAAGTGAAGTGAGAATATTTTAAGTCCAGACAAAGTTGTAAAACATACGAAATCAAACTCAATACCTCTTACGAATGAATACCTTCAAGGTATCACAAAGTTAAACGTCATCAAATTCAATGGCATCATTTAAGAATAGATAGATTTGCAGCATGGACTAGACATGCACGTTTCTAAACCCTCGTCATTAATCCTCAATCTAAACAAGGTAATATTACCAAAGAGTGTGAAAATTATTATGTCCAAAAATGTACCAAAAGACGTAGCAGATGGGTTAGATATGATGCTACAGGACCCACGTTTTAGAAATTCCAAGACATTTTTGATAACAGAAATTTTCGAGTGCGTTGAAGAAATGATCAACAGAGGTTGATCGAACTTGGCTACATGTGCCATCGGGGACTCCTATCCACCAGCCATGACACTCAGCAAGTGGGTCAAATGTTAAACGTCTTCAAATTTAATAGCATCATTTAAGAACAGATAAAGCTACAATACTGTTATTCCTGATGTAAATCTTTATGCATTAAGCACAGATATCGGATGAATTCCCAGGATGGCGCAGATATACACGTTTCGGGTACTAACCCTCGTCGGTGATATCAATTCAATATGTCCAAAGAGTGTGAAATTATTATGTTCCAAAATGTCATGAAACTGTATAGTAACCTTCCTAAAATGATACGACGGAATGAAATTGACGTAACTATGATGTTAATTTTATAACGTCATAATAATATTACGTCAGATCACGTCCCAAATCAGCAATGTTTTTTTTTTCATTTTTCGAAAATAACAAATAAAATACAATGTAATGATTGAGCTGTAGTCTTGTGTAAGTGAGATGCTTTGACTTTAGATTGTGATATTGTATTTTTAGAATATTACACATTTGGTTTTTAGTTATATCGCAATATAATGAACTCGAACATCGGTTTTTTGTATCCAAAATTAACCAAGTCCGAACATAACCATTTCGTTCCATGATAAACTCGTTTCAAAATAAAAGTCAATTCGTACCTAGTGAGAATCGATGGAAAACATTTGCACTCATTCATTTTACAAATTCGTACCCAGTGTTTGCCACCTTGTACGATAATTTAAAGATACTAGTACCATTATATACTCGTAACACGCATTATCTCGTACAAATGTAACCATTCCCATGAACTTTAAGAATACCAAATTTGTACGAATTGCCATACAGTGAAGATATCAAAAATCAACATTTAATCCAACGCAGGTCCCTTTCTACTTCTAAAGTTTGTTTATCTTGAAAGTATAAATTAAAAAAGAAAGATCATAAAACCGTCAGCAAGGAAATTCCAAAAGCAATGTACTCTGTTATATGTATTGGTCCGAATTTCAAAAGAGACTGGGACTAATTTTGTAGAATTTTCTGCAAGTCTTTACTAGTTTATGAAAGCTTGACATTAACATTTCTAAGCAATGTATCATTTTATACTGAGAATTTCTTAATCATTTTTGCATGTTCCCTTGATTTAATGATAATACGGAAATATTCCAACTCTTAACCTTCTTGAATCAAATTTCGAACCAATTTGAATTCACCAGACACTCATCAGTGATACGGTACATATTTGGACATAATAATTTTCGGTACATTTTTGGACATTATAATTTTCACACTCTTTGACCATATTGCATTGTATAGATTGAGGATCACTGACGAGGGTTAAGTAATCGAAACGTACATGTATGGTCCATGCTGTAAACTTATCTGTTCGTAAATGATGCTATTGAATTTGAAGACGTTTGACATTTGAACCACTTGGTGAGTGTCATTGCTTGTGGACCTGGGGTCCCCGAGGGTGTGATGAAATATTTCTTCCAGCATAATATTTATTCCTTGGAAATTTTATAATATAATATTTTTTCCCAGGAACTTTTGTTATGAATTAAAAATTCCGAAAGGAAATTTTATTATGTAATGAATCTTCCATGATCATAATAAAAGTTCTCAAACCATGGAAAATATATCACATAACAAAACTTCCATCTGGAATTTTTTTCATGTTCATAATAAAAGCTCTGATACTAGTACCATGGTAAAATCTTACAGAACAAAAATAGGGATTTCATATATGTGCATAAAAGATTAATAATTGTCACTGGAAAAAATATTATAATGAACTTATTTACATGTAAACATCGAATTCAGAATAAGAAATAATACAAAAATCATGTGCTGTATAGCATGGAAATTTGATCCCTATATTATTTCTTCCAATAGCGGAGTGTTTTACATGTAGAAAAAAAAAATTAAAAGTTTGAAAATTATTTTAATAAAATTGAAAAGATAACTGTATTAATACATATGAACATACGAATCATTCCACAGAATTATTCCTGTAAGCTAACAATGTTACTGTAATTATTGAAATGTTCAAATTATGAGAAAATATCTGTAAGTCAGTCATTTATGTATTTGAAGCATAGAAGGAAAAAATATTACACATGATACTTACATATAATATTTCTTCTATTTCAAAGAAAAAGTAGTCCTTTGGGTACAAAAAATGTAGTGAAAAAGAGTAAAACATCAACAATTTTCATAACAATGTTTCCGTACATATAGACGGAAACGTTTTCATGAAAATTGTTGATGTTTTACCCTTTTTTCACTTATCAAAGGACTGTGGAAAAAGTATTATGGACAAGGAAAAAATATTCCATAATGAAAAATCCTGGGAAATTTCATTATAATAATAAAACTTCCAGGAGGAAGAAATATTATGCGGAAGAAAAGTTCGTTCACAAGGGCACATGTAGTCAACTTCGATCATCTGTCTCTTCAATGCATTTGAAAATTTCTGTTATCAAAAAATCTTGAAATTTCTTAAACGTGTGTCCTTTAGCATCATATCCTACCCACCCTGCTACTTTTTTGGTACAGTTTTGGACATAATAATGTTCACACTGTATGGCCATATTACATTGTTTAGATTGAGGATCACTGACGAGGGTTAAGTACCCGAAACGTGCATGAATGGTCCATGCTATAAATATATCTGTTCTTCATGCTGTTGAATTTGAAGACGTTTGACATGCTTCAAGCCAAAGTGATTTATAGTCACAGCCAAAATTCATTTCAGTTACACCCTCTTGTTTCATATTTTTAAATTTCAATTTCTGTTTTTTGAAAAGAATGCGCGGCTCCATATTTCCTGCAAGGTAAATTCAGTTGCAAAAGCAAATAAAATCTATGTCCAAAAACAGCATTTGAGGGATGGTACTAGGATGTTAACCTCCTTTAATTTCGATGGTATTTGTGGATGAAATGACAAGTTTCCGAAAAAACAAAATGAAATAGGATGTAAAATTAATAAAGGGCCAATATAAAGCTTGTTTCATGCGACAGAGCTGAAAGAAGTCATTATTACCCCTTAAAACATCCAGTCAAAGGTAAAAACTTCCACACTGCAATGGGAGATAGATGTAAATACCATTTGACGGTATACACAAATACAACGTGACGGTATGCAGATACAAATATGTTTCATTTTCAATCTTTATTGAGAGAAGCATAAAATTAATATTTTCAATATATGCAATCAGATAATGTTAAAAACAATAAACTTTCAAAATTATATATTACGCAATTATAATTTATAACGGGTAAAGGTGCAGGTGTCACAAAATAACAAATGAATTTTTTATACATGGCGCAATGTTCTGCTATGTATCGAATAACATGGATATGTCTGAAAGCTAAACCTGCTTTTAGTCATGAGTCTGTCTTAAGTAACTTCCTTTAAGATTCTATGAATTTCTTCCCTTTTATGATAGATACTTAGAAATGACAAGAATCTTCCATGGAGTTCCCAGCCACACATACCCTGTCTTATCGTCTACACATATTGATCGGAGCCCCCATAAACCGGTCTGTTCCTGTGTCAATATAATCTGTATTAAACTACCCTCTCTATCTATATAATGTACACAGTAATTGTTGTAATCAGTGACAAGCAGGTTTCTATACTTATCAACACATATACCACGTGGATGGAATACCTCTTTCTGTTTGACCTCCATCCCGTCATACATCCACCTTACGTCACCTTTTTCATTTATACATACAATATAGCTACCATCAACAACACACAGATCTCTCGCATTACCTACAATACGACAAGGGTATATGATATGATTATTACCATAGCAATCCTTCCCATACATCTCACACCTCTTCTCACCTGTGTCACGTGAGTATACGGCCACGTGGTTTACCTCACCCTTACATACCATACACACTGCAATATCCCCTATCTCGGTCAGACACACACCCAAAGGTTCAAATGGTGACGTCTCTATTAGAGTAGAAAGAGTGCCATTTACTGATAAACACCTAACTTTCATGTCCCTACATGCAAGAATCATATCATCAGACTTTGTTATCACCATGTCGTTGATTCCTGCGCTACCCTCCACTGTGAAAGAACGAACAACCTTTCCACTATCATTATAAAGATAAATAGTTTCAATGTCATAGTCCATAACCCAGGCTGTCTTGTTATCTGATGCTGTGATGGCTGTGACATCAATCTTGCTTCTAAAGGTTCTGACCTTCTCAATTCTGATTTGTGAAGAGTCAAAGTTTGTTACATCCATACTTTCAGTATTTGGAATATTGTTTAGATCATAAATTCTTTTTGTCAAATCTCTGTCACCTGCTGTCTGTTGTTTGTGCTGAATTTCAGGGATTGGCTGATGCGAATTACGAACTTCGTGAGTGTTTGAAGAAGGTGAAGAGTTTATATCTGAATCCCCTTTTTGTATGATTGCATCAGGTTCGTTCATCTGTTCTTGAACAACATCTTCCTTCGATACCATGCTGTGTTATTAGATTGCCAAATTCGATATTATCTCGATCAAATCCCTATAAAAGGAAGTCGCGTGATTCATCAAGAACAAGCAGAGCTTGATACGTTCCATAAGGAAAGTTTTTGTTTCTTCGCATATATAACAGTTAAAACATGTATGACGAGACTTCTTCAGCAATCAGTTATTTATGTCTTTTTTGTTGTGAAAGCCTCATTAGATTGTTATATTCCCTGCAGGCATTCTAAGGAGAAGAAAATACAAAGAGTCTAGATAACGTCACACTGGTTTTTCCACACAGTAAATTACTATACAACCATTTCAAGTAAGTAGAGTTATCTCCTTCCTTCTGTATAAATTGAGCACTCTTCTTACATTCCCGATGGCCTTAGCATTAGGAATTTGATGTGTTAAACTGAAGTGTGGTTATGAACATAAGGATCGCTTTATAATAGTTTGAACAAGAGTTTCACGAAGTTCTTAATGTAACAACTCTATTTCTTTACATAGTATCGCTTAAATAATAACCTGTCACCATAGGCTGAGATCACTTAAAATATCACATTGTCTCTTCGGAATACTTTGATCGATGCGATCATTAACACATTTCCTCTAAGTTATCTAGAAAATCCTTTGCCAGTATTGAAAATTACAGAAAAATAAACAATTCAGCCATCAAATACTAAAACGTTTTTCTTTTGCAAGTTCTCCTTTGACATATATTCTACCAAGTTTTTATTGTACCGAATTTTAAATACTCTAAAAAATTTATAGAAATTTATCCATAGCCTTCGTTCGGGTTCTCGTCCGAACTTTAAAGTTTAATATCATATCGATTGATTTGACCTATTTCTGTTAAAGTTCTATTCAATCAATATTTAAATAATCACACATTATTGCGTGTTTCACAGGTGTTAATAAAAATAAACAGTAAAGAAGTACCGATCAGTTATTCAGTCTGAAATTCGAGAAGGCATGGCAAAATCAAAGGAACGGTTGCAAACCTCGGAATGAATAAAAAAAGTTAAGCATTCTTTGTTTCTTTTTCTATCTAAACGAGTTACAAAGAATTCACATTGAATAAATAGATTTCCCCAACATGGCGACTTTCCCGTACTTAAAAAAGATATTCTCCTTCCTTTTCAATTTGTTAGCTATAAAATCTGATTTTGTTTATACATGCATTTTCTTTTGTTTCTCGTAGTAACTGGAACCAGATCATTATGGTCACATAAAAAGTTAATATTCTCTGTGCAAGGGGTCCATCCATGCTCAATTTGGTGCTCTATTGTGAGTGCCGTTGAGATTATCGTCAGGATCTTCTTTAACTCATTGGTCTTTTGTAATCATAACACCTGACTGTCACTAAGATGGTCCCTGATCTACCCATTTATGGATTTCATATTTGTCTTAAATTCTTTCACTCAGTGATTTCTATATTCACAAAATTTCCTAACCATTATGTGCTATAGAAGAGAGGAGGGGATCTCCAACACTCGATTGCAGCACCAACAGCAAAACCCCAAAACACCCATTACAAAAACACAAAGCAGACACGCACAGAATGAGACAGAAATGGTACTATGAACGCCAAATCACATAGGAACGTCAAATATAAAAGACTACACATAAACCAACGGGACCAATGGTCAATCGGTGCCGACTTAGGACGGCCATCTGCCATGTCAGTAGCAGAAGGTGTGGTTATCCTGGTTTACGTGTGCACAACCCTCCCACTGCTCCGATTACCCAATCATATAGTAACGAAGTCGTTCGTGCGACGTGAGTATGCGCGTTAGTGCGGCACACTATTGTATACAGCCTAGAGGGCACAGTTTTGATTAATTCTTAATAAAACTGCACATATTTATTACTTATATCCAGAACCGTTTTTAAGTATTGAAGGTCAAAGTTCAAGGTCACAGATTTGAAAAGGTCAAAATACTTGTATTCAGCCTAGAGGCACAATCTTGATCGGAGCTGGACCAAACTTCATACACTTATTGTTCATGAGAAGAGAAAGAACCCATTAATCTTCAAGGTCAAAAGTCAAGGTCACAGGTTGGAAATGGTCCAAATTCGTGTATACCGCCTATATGGCTCAGTTTTGATTTGAGCTTAATAAAACTTCAGGTTGCAAACGGTCAAAATCTTTGTATAGTGATACTACACTTTGCGTTCCCTAGGGGTTTTTTTATGTTTGTGACACTGGTGTACCATAGGGTACAACTCTACCTAATACCCGTTTTGCTTTAAATCATCGAGTGAATCTTTGAATGTATAGACTTTCAAGTTAAAGATTATGTTAGATCATTTTACCAATGGCTAGTCCACTCACCAAGTGGTACAAATATTAATCTTTAAGTTCAAAGCATCATTTAAGAACCGACATATATGCAGCATGCATACATACATGTACAAAAGAACAATATAAACGATCAATATAAACAAAAATTCCTCATCCTGCTTACTCTTTATCTAATTTCATATTAATGAATTGAATTTTCATCTAATTAGCAAGCTCTAAACATACATGGCAGATGTTACTTTATATTACAGTAAACGTTAAAATTTTTGAGTGGATGTAAATTTTGCATTTTTTTGCGGACAGAGGGGTTTCGTGAAAATTTACCCCAAGCGAAAATATCCCCGTTATGTTCTTTAAATGGGAAATACATTATTATTGCGAATATTTCCCCACGCGAAAAGTCTTGGTGTTATAATCGCGAATATTCCCCCCTCCTCCGCGAAAAAGTCTTGATGTTATAATCGCGAAATCCCCCCGCAAAAATAACCATGTTTACAGTATATATCATGATAAGTATTTACAAATCACAATATCCTTGAAAATATTCCCAACCCACACATGACCTGTCTCATTATCTACACTTATTCCCTAACACCCAGATAACCCAGTCTGTTCCTGTGTCAGTACAATCTGTATCAATCTACCCTCCCTGTCTATGTAATGAACAGTGATGTCCCGATTCAATGACGGGTCTTATCTAAACCTCGTCAAGGGAGAAAACACTTTGATCACCTGTCCTTTTTAAAGCTTGCATGGCTCTTTGGGTGATTGCATATTTGTTCGTTCCACGAGGAAGTACACAGACTGTTTTTCGCACGCCATTATGCTTTTTATATTCTTTTACATGTTATTCATCCGTTTGTTACTTGGACCCCTGTGTTTACCTCTTTTTGGTATCTTTCAGATCGTTCTTCGAACCCGCTTGGTAACCGGACATTGGTGGGCATTCCGCACATGAACAACATTTATTTCTAACGCTGCAGATGACTGTCTTCAGTCACCACCGATTGCCCAGTGGTCCTTTTGCTTTATTTGTAGTCTTTTGTGTTAATTATTTTGATGTCATCATTTGGTTTTTGTTCTTCATTTTCACTTTTGTATAAGAGTTTTGTTTGTCTGCTTTGTTGATCGCATTAAAATGGTGTTTCGATTTTTCTCTTGGTGCTGCAACAGATCCCGTTTTCTTAAAAATACAAATGAAGGTGACTTTTCTAAAGGTTGAATAATGACTTTACATGAGAATCATGTCGTTAAACCTTACCAAAACCAAATGATATGTTATATACCCATGTTTATAACGTGTAATAATTCTAAAAATTGAAACATAGATTTAGAACAGTATAAACAAGTAGAATTAATGTTAAATATTTTCAAAACAGGCAGAAGTTCTAAATCTCAAATTTTCCTTATTTACATATATCACCAAAGAGGAGAAATTGTCTTGTATGTGATAGTGATAGTTTTGAATTTCGTGTGCGATAATGTATACATTTGTACTTTCTGTTTTGTCTAAGTCCATATCGGTACCAGGGAAATAAATTAACTTTTAATCTCCATTATAAAGTTTTCGCTTGTGGACTTAAAATCTACAAGCAAAATTGCAAATCTACCAGCAAAAATAGAGTGCAAGGTTTTGTAAAAACAAAAAAGATGTGAACGTCTATGCTAATTGTATGTCTTCTGAGAATTTGCAGTTGAGAAACTCTATTGAATTTGCAAAAGTTGAATTATTGAACAGATCTAGAAATGATTTTATAATTTTTAAGTCGCAAATCAGTTCAAATTCAATGAAACTCCAAACCTATTCAAAATGTAACAGCATCTCCCTAGTTTTTTTCCCTATGTACAGAGCATTTTACATATATAAATGAATATGCTGGAAAATATAAACAATACACATCAAACAACAAGGGCTTTATTCAAATACTTATATTTGTAGGATTTAGAATAACCCATTTCTTAGTCATTCGGCGGAAGACTTTGTTTTCATTGTAGTGGTTTTTGTGGTGCTGATTTAGTTGTTGTTATGGTTATTATTATGGTGGTGGTGATGATAGTTTTGGTGGTGGTAGTAGTTCTGGAAGTGGTGGTGATGGTAGTTCTGGTGGTGGTAGTTCTGGTAGTGGTAATACTGGTGGGAGGGTAGTGGTAGTAGTTCTGGTGGTGGTGGTGATGGTAGTTCTATTGTGAATGCTGTTGAGATTATCGTCAGGATCTTCTTTAACTCATTCTGGTAGTGGTAGTTCTGGAAGTGGTAGTACTGGTGGGAGGGTGGTGGTAGTAGTTCTGGAAGTGGTGGTGATGGTAGTTCTGGTGGTGGTAGTTCTGGTAGTGGTAGTACTGGTGGGAGGGTGGTGGTAGTAGTTCTGGAAGTGGTGGTGATGGTAGTTCTGGTGGTGGTAGTTCTAGTAGTGGTAGTACTGGTGGGAGGGTAGTGGTAGTAGTTCTGGAAGTGGTGGTAATGGTAGTTCTGGTTGTGGTAGTAGTTCTGGTGGTGGTGATTGTTGTTCTTGTGATGTTGGTGGTAGAAGTGATGGTGGTGGTTGTCGTAAAAGTGGTGGTAGCAGTGGTGGTGGTAGTAGTTGTGGTGAAAGTGAAGGTGATTGGTG
Source organism: Pinctada fucata (assembly GCA_028142955.1). Lineage (NCBI taxonomy): Eukaryota > Metazoa > Mollusca > Bivalvia > Pterioida > Pteriidae > Pinctada > Pinctada fucata. The sequence goes on along the minus strand of AP027107.1, from coordinate 19,500,585 downwards.
GCGGTAGTACTTAAGGGTTTGACAGTAAGTGTTTTAAATATTTTCCCTGACATTGTCGCCATCGCACTTTCTATATGGTCATAACCTCAGAGAGTGCATGTATTTTAGATAATGTTTTCATTTTCGTGCGTGACGGCGGGTGCGGCTAGCCAACATGGGATGATTGCTCCTCCCGGGCACCTGGTCCCACCTCTAGCTTGCTAGGGGCCCGTCTATGCTTAATTGGGTGTTCTATTGTGACTGCTGTTGAGATTATCGTCAAGATCGTCTTTAACTCAATTGTGGAAGTGGTTGTGGTAGTGGTAGTTGTATTGGTAGTGGTGGATGCGGTAGTGGTGTTGGTAGTGGTAATTGGTCTATGTGTGGTCTTTTGTGTTTAATATTTATATGAGTTAAAGAAGATCCTGACGATAATCTCAACGGCACTCACAATAAAGCACAAAATTAAACATCGACGGACCCCTAGAAAGCTAGAGGTGGGACCAGGTGCCCGGGAGGAGTAAGCGTCCCCTGTTGGCTAGCCGCACTCGCCGTCGATGTTAATCATGTTAATGAAACATGGAAATGTAAATATATAAAACTCATGCGTTGTCTGACGCTATGTCTATATAGAAAGTGCTATGGCGACAATGTCAGGGAAGTATATTCAAAACACTTACTGTCAAACCCCTCGCGGGGAACTTTTTACGAGCTCCACACGGCAAAGGGCATAAGTGTGACACAAATGAGTTAAAGAAGATCCTGACGATAATCTCAACGGCATTATATGTCTCATTCTCTGTTCTTTAGTACAAAATGTTTTAGCAATGTGTACCTTAGCATTTTGCTGTATGCGATGCTGATGCTACCGAGTCTTGTTAGATATCCCATCCATTTTATATTTCATATTATGATTTGTTAAAATCGATTTTACTTAAAATCCTGAAACTAGGGGCAATGAGCAGAACCCCCTTGTTTTGTCTACTTAGAAGCTACAACTAGCATGGCATATGTTGCATGATTTGAGTGATATTGAATATGTATAAACTTTACATTTAACATCGCCTATGCATTCCTTTCTTGCACTGGACTAGTACTCTGAATATTGTTAATTGGATTAAGTTGTCCTCGAAGTTCGTGTTTCTATGGAGCTGTGTAATTGTTTCTGTCTGTCTGTTCTAGTTTTCTTTACTTGTGAGAAAGTTCTGTTATATATATATTACAAGAATCTGTATAAGGCTTCTGATTGTGATTTTTAGAATATGATTTTGGGTTCGTGGTCTGCAATTTGTTCACTGATTCCCACATCTTTTTTGTCGGTTGCATGCAGAGGGCCTCCAGATATTAATTCGTTATAACATGACGATGATGACCTACTCGATGACGTATTATGCCTAACAAATTGATATAATTTTTCAAGTCAGCGAAATCGCAATATGTAGGTAATCATTTGTTATTTGTGATAACCTAAGATAAAAATACCACACACTGTAGACAAGAATGATATGGAAAGATGATACATTTGTGCTGAAAACATGTTAACCATAATATTTCATCTATGACATTTTTTACTATTCTTGAGTTTTGCATCTGAATACTTCGATCGAATGCGCCTTGGTTTTTCCTCTAATATAAAAAATGAAGTGGCGCCATCTACAATTAATCTTACATTTATGAAGATACAATCTTGACGTATAAGCGACATATTCTACAAATATTAGACTGATGTTTCCTCATTACACTAGTTTCTTTTTTTAGAAAAACCCTAAACATGATCTAAGAATATGTGTTAAGCTAAAAACTAAAAGCATTTCTATTCTATTGAGTTTACAGTGTAACAGTAGTCAACTTTTAATTTATTTGTACATGATTAATAACAAGAAATTATTTTAAAGTATGAATTGCACTTTATTATTTTGTTAAATAGAAAGATAAGTAAGTATATGAGCAATAAAAATGAGCTACTGATTCCTCACTATATTGCTCTTTGTTGATTTCATAAATATATTGAATGTTCATCTTAATCAGTAGATGTAATTTCAAAGTATTTCATGATAAATATTTACAAATCACAACTTTCTTCGATTCCGTCCCAAAATACACCAATCCATTCCCAACCCACACCTGACCTGTCTTATCATCTACACAGATCCCCCGGGGCCCTGATAACCCAGTCTGTTCCTGTGTGAGTATAATCTGTATCAACCTACCCTCCCTGTCTATGTAATGTATACACTTATTGTAGTAATCAGTAACAAGGAGGTTGTTGTATTTATCTACAGATATCCCACCTGGATTAAATGACTTTGACAGTTTGGCCTCCTTGCCATCATACACCCACCTCACATCACCTCTCTCAGCCACACAAACTACATGATCAGGATTCACATTAACCACACACAGATCCTTACCATTACTAACAACACGGTAAGGAACTGTAATCTGTTGTTTACCCTGACCATCTATCCCCCTTATCTCTCGTAGCTTTTTACCTGTATCAGGTGAATACACAGCAATGTGGTTGTTCTTCATGTTATTCTTACCATGATCACTCAAACACACTACAGCACTCATACACACTACAGCATCCTCACTATCAGTCAGACATACACCATAAGGCATAAATGGAGAGGTATCTATCATTGTAGACACCTCACCACTCACTGATACACGTCTTACTTTACTATTCTCACATGTAACAATCATCTCCCCTGACCGTCTTATCACCATGCCATTGATGCCATTACTACCCTTCACTGTAATAGACCTAACCATCTCACCACCACTGTCATACAGATACATGGTGTTACTGTTATGGTACATAACCCAGGCTGTATTGTTACCTGCTGTGGTGATGGATGTGACATTAATCTTACTATTAAAGGACCCGACCTTGTTTATATTGATCATTGATGGATCAAATTTTGCTGTAGGGATTGGGGTATGTTTGAACTCAGGATTGATTTCAGTCCATTCTACTGTACCAATCCTCTCTTTGATAATGGTCAATATGTCCCTCCCAGGAGAAAAGACAGGAATAGTGGGCCTTGGGGTAGGAACCTCTGGGATGAAGGTACTAGGAGAGGGTGGGGAGTATTTTATCATACTTAAATCACCCTTTTGTATAATTACATTTACTTCTTTGATTAATTTGCGAATTTTTCCCTTTTGTAGATTTAATTTTGTGATAAGATTATCAAGTTCAGTTTCATCATGTTCAAGTTTTTCAACAAGATAGTCACATGATTCATCAACAGCTTCCTTCAATTCTTTTCTGAATGTGTTTACTTCTTCTCTAACCCGGTCAATATGGACTCTCTTTTCGGACCTTTCCTTCTCCGTATTATCCGCCATTTGGTCAATTGTCGGTAGCACATCTTTCTCTAACTCTTTAACATTGTCATTCAGCCTGTTCTCTGCAGACAAGTACGCGTCTTCTATAGTAGAAATGTGGTGTTTCTGATGTTTTTGAACTTGACATGTTACACAGCATGGTACTTGACAATCTTTGCAATAAGTGGAAATCTCCTTTGCGGGATGAAGTCGGCACTGTTCGGCAATTTTCGATGGTCCGTAGAGCCGCATGACGTCATTAGTGCGCGGTACCACAATATGATTCTTAAACACAGGAATAGATGGATGTGATATTTTACATATATTACACAGAGAGCCAGGACACGATTTGCAAAACCATTTGACATCAGTGGTACCGCAACAGAAACCACATGACACCGCTAGCTGGGTGGGGAAGGGTGTGGCACCGTTATCACTCATTGTTATTCTTCTCGTTGGTCTGCTACAAATAAAATAGTATGAGTTTAACACGGTACAATCATTCGTTAGCGCTACAATATCATTAATGCAGGTCCTTCTCCTCTTTTATTAGTAGAACACTTATGTGATTATAATGTTGTCAACAAAGTGTATTTTTGTACAGATTTAAATCACAGAATGAGATAGGATTTTGTGGGGATGTTTTCATCAGAATTCAGTTCTTCATTCCCTTCTAATATTCATAGGAAATATGGTAATACTTCCGAACTCTGTGGTTGCTTAACGTTGAAGAGAACGCCGTAGTATGACAGAGTTTCGTTTGTAAATTGCAGAAACACAGGATTTATCACGCTTCCCAGTTGCTACATTTTCTATCGGTTATCTCAAAACCCATAGAATGTAGAGCAAGTTGGAAGCGTGATAAATCCTTGTGTGCAGCAACTAAGGGATCTAAGGTTGGTTTAGTTTTGAAACGAGTCATCTATTGAATGGTTCATAATTTTAAAAGACACATAACTACGTTGTTCATAGAGGCAGTATTAAAATCGATATTATATCATATAATATGTAATTTGAACGTTACTTTTTTTATCTCAAAACCTTCCAATTCTATACTTCCTTGCTTTGTGTAAACACTGATAAAATCGAAAGTTGTGTTTCGCATTAAAATGTCTAGTCGGAATGAAACTTAGACAAAAACAATCTTACCTCTTTGAACCCTCTATCTGTTATAATTAAATCATCAACAAAAGTCTCTTTTTTGTTAATTTTACAAACTACTGATGTTATGGTAGGAGAAAATTTCCAATCACGTGATTTCTTTATACCCTTGTTTGATTATTTAAAATAGTACGTCAAGTTCAATAAAAAGGGGTGTATTTGTGAATTATTTCTCAATATATAGTGGGTATCTTATTATCTAGAGACCACTGCATAATGTGGTCTAAGGTGCTGATTTAGCGGTAGGTGGGAACCCCCTATTATTTTTCTAAATGCTGCTTTTCGATTTTTGCTGATCATTTTCTAAAATAATAGTAGCCTCCCCCACCTTTATACATAAATGGACTAATCTACAGGTGTACAATGCGATATAGGTCTTTCAAACTACAGCTTGATAAGAACTTTAAATGGAACAATGGGTGTGTTAATATTAAATTTTATTCTGTGCAGCAAGTCAGCTCAATAGTGCATGATTTACCAGTTTATCTCTTTTTAAATTTCTTTAAGGTAACGCTAAACACAAATTTGGACTTACAGATTTAATCAGATTTTTTCGCTTATTTTCAAGATACATATACAATGTTATACATCAAATTGATTGTCATGAAAAGCTGCACACAATCATGGTATCAACTTCTCTCCACAGGGTCTTGGCTTGGAGTAATGTCATTTTTTTCACTCCTTCCATTTCACACAGTTCAGCAAGGTTAAGATAACAGCTTTCACCTAAACAATGCAGAATTATTGATGGTTAAAGTTAGGTCTAGTGCAAGCTAGATGTGAGTTTTTAATATATTCAAACAAATTGTTATAATCTGGCCTGAAATTATTGACATAAAAATCTTAAAATGTCGGCCATATTGGGGACTACTTTCATATTGTAAAAAGTATGGTGTCCTTGCAGTGCAAACAATTTATTTGAATTTATGATCCAACAGTTAAATCATAGTTACCTGACATTGTACATGTATATTGATAACGAGACTAGCATAAAAGTATACATGTATATACTAAAATGAATAATAATGATATTCAAATAAAAGAGAAGATGAAGGGGGGGGGGGTCCTTAATAAAAATCACCAAGTTGAAATGAATCAGTAATCTGAACAAATGTTTCATTATGTACTGTATAGAAGGTACTATTTCAAGGAAACTCACTTTATTTAACATTCAATTTTTTTCCAAGCAAATATAAAATGTAATATATAGTGACAATGTGAATTTTCTATTACTGTTTTCAGGAAACATTCATTGTACAAAAAAAAAACAATAAAAAAAGATGAGCTTTTTTTATTAATCACATTCAATTTTTTCATTAAAATGCAAACACACTGTACGTATATATATGTATATACTCATGATCAACCCCCCCCCCCCTCCCAAAAAAAAAATAAAAAACAAAAAAGCAAATCACAATTTAGACACAAGCTGTTGATTACTTTGCTTTATACTTACTCATATTCTATTTTTCATCTGGAAATATCTGTAGTAAAGCTGAATGTGCAACCATTCTTCGTCACTCAGGAAAAAACTGAAACATTGATGAAATTTGTAAGCAAATGTCAAATTTTAAGAAAAGTTTACATTTCTCCTTTCTTTTTGTGACATTTTATTTAAAGCTATATTATACACAAATTGATCTCCTTCATTTTAGATATATACATGTAACAATTATTAAAATCATTTCACAGTAGACTTTATCAACATTTACCTATTTACCTAGTTAAATGCATGAGTCTGAATCTATTTCCATCTAAACTACATACAACATGTACAAACAATATTTTCACTAAAATGCTAGGTTGCTAAGAAAATGTTTGTGTATAATATTTAAGAAATAACAACTAGCTAGCCGTGGTCTGTTGTCCAGTAATTCCCCTCGTTGCATGAAACAATCAAATTATCACCTCGCAGCGAGGTGATAATTTGATTGGTTCATGTGACTCATGGAATTACTGGACAACAAACCACAGCTATCTAGTTGTAATTTCTATTCTTATATTGTTCTCCACAGGCTCTATAGCACGTGCACGTGCATGGGTGGAGCTTAGCGAACTGGAAGTTTGTTGGAGATTTTACATCAGGCGAGTTCTATGGTACATAAAGGGAGAAAATCTTAAGTCATGTTAGAATTTAATTTCTATATCACCACTTCTCTCTGAAGTATAAGGGGGAAAATTTTAAAGTTTTAAACTTCTAATCACTTATAATGTAATTTCTGTGAATAAATCGCATACTGAATGTACGCTAGGTATTCGAGAGAAGTCCATTCTACAACCATAGCTGTTCATTCATCCTCAGAAATACACAGGAATACTGTACAGGAATCAACTGCAAAGGGGAAAAATATCATAAGTCCCTAATAACAAAAGTATTAAACATATATATGCATTTATATATAAATATGACGATATGTAAGCCCACTGTCGAATTGTTATAAATTCATCATCAATTTATCAATGGGTATTGATTGCTTTATAATTTATATTGAATGTATGAATATTTTTATCTTCATGAATGATTGCTCTTATTGCAAAATTACACAAAACTTATAAATCATTTTGAAGTTGTAATAATCAATAATAAGAGCAAGGCAACTCTGCTTTAAATGACAGCATATTTTAGAATATATAATATTTATTGGCTCCAGACAGGAATTGAAACCAAAATCAAAACAATGTATATATTGTAAGACCATATTACCAGTCTGAAGTCGTATTAAGATCTTTCTAATACTGCATATCATGTATTAATCAATAAATTGTCTGTAAAATGCTGTTGTAAGGATTTTTTTCTAACATTCTAACTTTCACATTTGTTAATTGAATTTTAAAAATTGTTCCAAACGTATCAAAAAGTTGTTGAAAGTCTTAATACAAGATTTCAATTATAATACTGTAAGATACACACCACATCTCCTTGAACCACATAATGTTTGCAGGTATCCATGTCAATCTTAGACTGTATGTAGCAGTTGTACATTTGAATATTTCCTTTCGATACCAAATATATTTGAAAGGCCTTTTTGGTTCATGATTCTTTCCACTCTACGTAGAACATATTGAATTCCTAAAAAAGATAAAGCAAATTTGTATTCAAAATGCAATTCAAAATATTGCTTCGAACAGATTTATTCAATTTGGTTTTCATCATAAAAATTTTGAGACATTTTCATATTTTCGGCATAAATATGATGTATGCAAAAAACTATACAAATTATGAAGTGATGTCATACTCATTGAATTTGAAGGCAATCATACCCAGTTACATCATATAATTAAAAAAAAATCTGGTGTAGCCAAATGCCCGGAGCTACTGAAAATTTAGCAACGCAAATATCTGTCTTTAGGCTAGTGGTATAAAAAGTAATATATTGGAGTCAATGAATTATATGGTGTGTCAAAATTTTATGCACAATTTAAGTTTTTTTTTTGTACTTTACTGTAAAAAGGCAGCAAGTGTGAACAGAAGTATTTGATGAATTGTTTCTGGTAGTTGAATTCATGTGGTATACTGTATAGAGGTGTAACAATTCCTCAAAGATTCCATACCGTTTGATAATTTTGCTCGATTCCAAGGTTCATACGGAAATTCTATACCAAAATTCCATTACTTTTTCATGACTCAAAACGCATTTTCAATGACTTTGTAGACAGACAAGTGGCTAATTCATTAATTGCTATGACCATTAATTATATGAAACAAATTTAACTAAACAACTTAATCTAGTCATCTTCAGAAATCATGCATTTTGTGGCATGACCAGGTGGAACTTCTTGAATCAAGTGACTGAGACGAGTCGACAAAAATTTTAGGGTAGGGCTGCCATGATACGCTAAGCTCACAATATGATATGTATCACGATATTTACTCACGATACAATTCATATCACGATACAACATTTTTAATGTAGATATGGAGGCATTTCTGTAATTCGTCAGATATTTTATTAAAACAACAAATTAAGATCATTCATAACTTGAATGATTTGAGAATATATTGTATTGACTAGAAACAAAGTACAAAACTCAGAAGTTATCTTTGACGACTCGGCGTTCAGCATTGCCATGTTGAATTTCTAAAGATAAAGCTAAATGCCGAAAACGAACCGTAATAACAGCGGTGAATCGAGAACCGGGCGGTGAATCGAAAACCGCGGTGAATCAAGAACCGCGGTAAATCAAGAACTGCGGTGAATCGTGACAGCCCTATATCAGGGTAGATCTATTATAGTAATTAAGTTAATACTTGTTATCTGTAATTTTGAACGGCTTATTTCTTAAATCTTTTGATAACCAGGTGAAAATAAACTCGACCTGGTCAGGTCACTTTGCTACGATAATAAAATAATCATACAAGAAATTTGAAGGGATATTCAAACATCGTCTGGGTGACAAGAAACTAATGATACATTGATAGTAAAATCAAAGAACTAATGCTAAATTCATGATACATGTAAATGAAACTTTTGTTGAGGAAAAGAGAAAAGACATCAAAATCAAAATGATGTCAAGCAAAATAAGATATAAACTCAAGCATTTATATGAATTTGCATTCCTAAATTGGGTTACCTCATGAGGAGTAATCTTCGTAATTTTGAGTAAAACATTGTTTTTGACTTTGTTATGCTTAACGTATGAAGAAATATAGATTTTCCCTGCTTCAACATTGTAGAAAATCTATATAAATCACATGCTTGCCTATGTAATCGGTATAGAATAGATTCATTCAAACGCTGAAGTGACAAAGAATTAACATACACATGTCTATTCGCTTGCTGACAAGTTTGCAAAAAGTCATTTCGCATGATAATTCTTTTAAGACATAAAATTTAGCAGCAAAAGAGTAGAATGTAATTTTAAGTAAATTGCAAAATAAGTCAGTGATGCTGAAAAGTACCAGTCCGAAGGATTTCACCGGCAAAATTACATTCAGACTGGCAAAAAGTTTAAAGCTTTGCTACACAATGCACATGCAAGTTGTTCGGACTGGCATCATTTTCAAAATGACTGGCATGCCTTAAAATTTTTCAACATCTCTGAAAATTACACCAAAAATGCAAAGGAAAACAGGTCTCGACTTAATATAGCTTCAAGTTTTTGCCCGTCACACACATTATTTCTTATCAGTAGATTGTGTGTGCAACTGTTAATACATGTTATGAAATATTATGAATGGGCCATTTTCCATTCTTTTTTTTACCATTTTAATGGGCCATTTCTTAATATAAGAAAGTACTCGGAATCAATATGTGCCATCTATAAATGGGACTATCATAGTCTATGCGCATGGTCTCTGTCCTTCCCAATCACTGTTGAGATCACATTCGCCTTGCATTAAAGCGATATGTCGCATATTATAAGGCAGGAATTGAAGCCTTCACACAAACATGAACTATAATAATACCAATAAGAAATAACATGTAAGATACTGGCAAAATATTGAAACCATTTGTTAGTAGGCATTGTAGGAAATTGCAGGAAAAGAAGGTAATGGTACGAATTGACATACTGCTGTTCACACTTGCTGTCTTTTAACAGTTATACAATTATTAAGCAGAAAACAATTGTTTTCTATGTGAAAGAGTATACCAAAGATCCAAGAGCAAATGGGAGTACTGTTCAGGTACAAAATATCTGAGTATGAGGTATCAATGTTGTTGTTAACACTATTTACATCTAAAATACCATACACATGCGTGAATGACCATTTTTGGCTTCCATACAACACTTTGACAAAAACTTGACAGAAATGTCAATTATTTCAAAATAATTGTTGTTGCATCTTATATCAATTGCAAATATTGGATATATTTCGGTGTATTTTTGTATTAATATTTTAAAAAAAATAGCAATTTCTGTCGATGTTTTCACCATGTGACGTCATGACTTTTAGGCCAAATTGATCGAGTGAATTTAACTTTTAGAAGGGCAAAATCTTGTCCGATCTCTTTCAGACGTGCGTCAATAAATTCTTATATCCACCGAATATTGTTTACAGTACCTGTCTTACGTCTGAACAAAGCAGATTTTCTCTCGATTGTTTATTTTCTCTTTCGTGCCAACTGCAGACCTTCGAACGCAAAGAGGGGAAATACTTCCAACGAAAAGTAGTTCGATATAATGACGACAAACCTTTATGTATAATCTCTCCTATGTGCTTTTGTAGAATAGATATAGTAATTTATATTATGTCTACGAAAGTAAGAGACTGTTTTATCAACATTCATATAAGTTTCTCAAACGTAAAAATTCGCGCAGGAATTTGACGTACTTTCATTTTGATCTAAGAGGGAAGACCGAAATTATACAGTTGAAATAGTACATTCAAATGGCTAGAAATAAACAGGTACCACATGTTTTTAAAAATATATGGGTCTCTTACATGAATACTTTCAGAAATATGGGCTGTCACCCATTAGATCATGCATTAAATTGAGGTGAAATTGGCTACTCACCAAATCAAATATGGCGACCTCCGTCTCGACAAAGTGACATACAAACGGCCTCCATTCAGAACTGTACAAAAGTGGCGCGCAATTTCAAATCCCGCATGCACTAGTATTAAAACATATTTTTCTGTTGCCAAAGTTTCAATTTTTATTTTTCAAGTATATAACAGCTGAACTGTTTGAAAAATTGGGTAGGAAAACAATAATTTTCATAAATTATATGGAGTATTGGTTAAAACATGGGCTGGTCACAGAGAGGCCATTACTGTTAATGTATAGTGTGTACTTATATGTAGTTACATGCAAAGTTTGAAAGTTATAGGCACAGAGAGAAAAAAAATATACACATTTTTATTACTTGAGCTGCCAGGCGTCCATTTTGACTTTAGCGTTACCTTAATTCAACATGCTCTGCTATCTCGCAAGAAGATCTGACAGTACGGGGTTATCCGGATTGATAACTGATCATGCCACATATTTGTTACCTCATAATATGCGTGACTTATTATATATGTCGCATGTAGATAAACGCTATATTCATGGGCGGATCAAGACAATGTACCAGTGGGTTCTAAGCCTTCAGAGGTGACTAGACTATTGATTTGAAAAAAAGTATTCCATAAAAATCTGGTCATTCATTCATTTTCGCTCATTCCGGGTGGGCTGTCCATGTCTTCCTACCCAAACCCCCGCCCGCATATAGGTCTTATCTGAATATAGTAAACCAATAGTTACATATACAATATATGTTGTATCATTGTATATCGAATATCGTTATTACAAAGAATTGGTAAGCTTATCTAGATGTTGTAAGGAGAGATTAAGGTCTAGGAAATCGGGATACATCATAAGGGAGCAACCATCTGATTTTTAGGGGGGAGTTGGGGGCAGGAAAACTTTTGCCAGCCGAATTTTTTTTCCAGCCATTTACAGTGGCCGATTTTTTTTCTTTTTTCGTGAGTTGAAAATTACTCTGACTTAAAGATTAAATCATTCATCGTGATTTTCTAGCCATATTACATATATTTCAAACAAGAAGAGAGATTCGATGCAAAGGAAGAGCATATTAAGGCATCTCTTGCTAGCAGATCACTTATTTTGAATTTCCGAAATAATTTAATGAAACCTATAATGTTTTTACTGAAACGATACTCTAATTTCGATTCTTTGAATAAAATTTGTTTCATTTATAATTGTACTTAGTTCATGATACACAAAAACAGTGTCGACTGGGCTTGTGGAGAGGTCAGAAGAGGGGTTATAAACATATTTCACATCTTCTGGTACGTTAGAACACGTTCAAATTTCACCGAAAAATCACTGAAACTTTTAGGTCAAGGTTTCAACTTTCAAAAACTAGTTAAGACGTTTCGGCAATTTTATAAAAAGTTATCTCATAGTCTTTTCATTTTAGTACCTTTAAATATGACAACATATATTCCTTTTGGAAATTTCACATCCTGCCTTTTGTGATGTCATATAAGGATGATGAAATATATGCATGATTTCCTTTGGAGTTGCGTCAGAATCATCAATTTTATATCATGGGAAAGACCCTGGTGTCACCAGAGAGACACTCTTCATGGTACTTGACCAAATAACGTCCATGTACAAGCGCATTCGTAAGAACTGCACAGTGACTGACGATGAAGAGGGGGATTCATGACGGATCCTTATCGATATAGATGACAGGATCCCGAACACATGTCCTCTTTCAATGAACGTCGAAGAAGTACCAATAAGTCGGAGGTCATACTCCTTGGGTGTTCCATTCGACTGTTTCATACACCGAATATTGTTTATATCAATTGAAATATTATATCGTGTGTTTCTTGAAACCTTGTGTTTTGCGAGTTCTTCAGTGGTCATCATTCATTGAAGAAATTATAAGCTATTATGTTATATAGGACAAAAGTTCGTTCTTTTATACAACTGGGTAACCAAAAAAAGGGAGGATTATGCGCAGGTAATCCGGATAACAACACCATTTGCCACTAGTTGACAAATTTGCTTTTTCTTCGGTCGGAACCGACTGTCTTCTGGTCTCGTTGGTTAATGTATAGTCTTATGTGTTTGATGTATCTGTGTTTTTGCAAAAGGGTAATTTGTGTTTTGCTGTGGTTGCCGCAACCTAGTCTTAAATTGAGATGTTCAACTTTCTTTAAAAAAGTAATAACCTAGAACTGTATTTGCGGATTGTTTCACCTTCAGTTTGAAGATATCACGTTCGTGATACACCTTTTACATCTTTTTACATATCTGCAATAATTCTGCGAATTACAAAATAAGGTAATAGAATTTATGCAAAAGGATAAAATGTCACAGGCTGGAAACGATTGATGAACTGACAGATAGATATACTAATGGGATGTTACCTATTTACATCCTTCAAAACATTTTAAGCAGTTGGCGGAACAGAAAGGATAAATTATAACTTCTTTTCATGCGTTGGAGGCTTCTGTTTGTTTCCTTTGGTTCTTTTTTATCCTGACTTTGCATGCCTTTGCTGTTGCGGCAACCACAGCAAAACAGTAATTACCCTTTTGCATCACTATTGTGCGTTCATGGAGACCTCTGGGTAATCGGAAAAGTGGGAGGGTTATGCTCATGTAATGCAGGATAACCACACCTTCTGCTATCTCCGTGGCAGATGGCCGTCCTAAGTCGGCACTTGTTGTCCATTGGTCTCGTTGGTTTATATGTAGCCCTTTGTGTTTGATGTTTCTAAGTTGTGCGTTGACGTTCCTTGTCCCTTAAGCGTCTCTTTCTGTGCTTGTCTGCTTTGTGTTTTTGCACTGGGTGTTTTGGGGTTTTGTTGTAGGTGCTGCAACATGGTGTTGTTGGAGATCCCCTCTTTTGTTTGGTTTATGATTTTCTGAATTATCGATTTTGTACTGTGTATGAAGATATGATCACTTTCCATATTTATCATTTTACAAATTCATTTGGTAAAGTTAATGTCAAAATATATCGACATGTTTGCCGAAAGTTCATCACCAATGGCACAAAAGATGCGGTCAATTGATAAATGGGGCATACATGTTTGCGAATCTAAGTAGGACAACATATTATATCTACGTACAGAAAGGACTTGTTACAGGAACATTTGAACAACTGCTACGAAAATGCATTATTATCTCCACACTCAAACAGCTGATATCTAGTAATATCCGGAATTTTTTGTCTGTTCGTACAAGTTTTTCGCAATACATTTCCAATCTCAAAACGTCTTTAAGGTATATTGCTCGCTAGATACTATATGCAAATTCTATTGCATGTAGTTTTTCACGATTTATTACCGAATTCTGAGTAAGAGATAATGAGACCCCTAATTTTTTCAGTAATTTACTGCTTCTATAGTTACAAAGATAGGCATGTAGCAACAATGATTTATGCTTTTGATATTCTTTCACTAGATCAAAGTGTTACCTATTGAATAGGACCAAACACAGACATCTTCCTTATGAAAAATATTTGAAATCGGTTACGGAGAAACCCTGTTGACATTGATTTTGGTCTAGCAAATTCGAAGCAGAGTATTACGTTTTACGCTTGTATAATTGCCGTTTCGATCCGTTCATTCGTCAACTGGTTACTAGGTATAATATAAAGGAGCATAGCCGATAGCAGGAGTCAATCGGAAAATTTAACCCAGTCGTCCAAATTGTACTGCCAATTTAGCCTGCTTGCTTATTAAGTTACTCCCACTAACAAAATAATGGACAACACAATGAGTGTTAACTGTGGGAAAGGTGTGAGGTTCTGAGGTCGTAGGATGCACACACAAGGCCCTTTCTTTGAATAGGAGGCCCATCAAGGGAAATTAGTAACAAGTTTCAAGGAGAAAAGTCATTGGTGAAGGGTCAATGCAAATATATGTGTCTTTAGTTATGGAATAGATAAGACATATACTTAGATTTAGGGAGACAAGAAGCAGGCATACATAACACATCTCGCACATCTCACACATTGGGAGTAGGATAAATTTGATATATTACAAGGATGTCATTATTTTATTGATCATTTATTTGATATATTGTACATATTTCTGAGTAACATAAGAACATTAGAGTTTGATAAATATTCCCTGAAAATTCTATCCGATTTATTTATTAAGAGCACCAACACACGGACTGGAAAGCAAACGTAGTTGTCTTGCTGGCATTCGAGGGTACAAAAATAGCAACGCAAACGCTGCAAGATACGCTCGTCGGGGTATTAATTTCCCATAAATAATTTTGAGAATGCAGTTATGTCAGTTTTAGTCTCAGAGTCACTTGACCTTTAAACAAAACAATTAACATGATTAAGATACCGAAAATATGCAAAACATATGTCCTCATGAAGGTGTATATCGAGTTTATGAAGGTGTATACCGAGTTTCAATTCAATAGCTGCAAAGGCTGCAAAAAAGTCAAAGAAACTGTGAAATTGTTAAAAAGTAAAGGGCCATAACTCTAATGAAAATAGATCAACTGTTCAGAGACTTGAATTAGATCTGTAATTATTTATTATGAAGGCTTATACTAAGTTTCAATAAAATAGCTTCAAAGGCTGCAAAAAAGTTTGTGAAACTGTAAAGTGTTGGATATTTTTATGTTCAAGGGCCATAACTCTATTAAAAACAAGTCAATTTTTCCGAAACTCGAACTGGATCTGTAGGTACCTAGTATAAAGCCATGTATCAAGTTTCAATTCAATAGCTGTAAAGGCTGAAAAAAAATCCGGAAAACTGCAAAATTGTTGAAAAATTTCTATGTTCAAGGCCATAACTCTGCTCAAAAAGGGGTCAATTTTACCGAAATTCGAACTGGATCTTTGTATCAAGTCATGTGTAAAGTTTCAATCCAATATCTTGAAAGGCATCAGAAAAAAGACCGGAAAACTCGACCTCGGACGAACACACGGACGGACGAACACACGGACACACGGACTCTCGGACAGCGCCATAACATAATACGTCTCGTATTAAGACGGGCGTATTAAACGCACCTTAGCTTACGTGTTCACTTCTCAATTGATATGGACACTCTTGAATTAGCATATTAAGTGTATATGATACCAGACGCTTACCTCAAAAGCCTTACCATTTATCAGTACAATAACATTCAGCATTTAACTCAGTTGACTAGAAAATTTATAACACTCTTAGATAAGGTCATTAAGGTTTTAATCTTTCTATTTCATTTATTTTTTCTTTGATTTAAAAAGAAATACCGATGAGGCTCCGAATTTCTTCATCAAGAAGACTATCACTTTAAGAACATATGATTGACAGAGTTTAAAACTTGCTGTCTAGTTAACTTTCATTGATCTACTGTAATAAATTCATTGATACATATTTTTGGGGTAGGGGAAAAGTCTATCATTTCATTCTTTGATGTGACTAAATAGTATTGTCATCTTTGGCTTTTGTAACACTTGCTGAGTGCCACTGCTTGTGAACCAGGAGTCCCCGAGGGCACATATAGCCAAGTTCGCTCAACTACGGTTGATCGTTCCTACAACGCATTAGAAAATTTCTGTTTTCAAAATCAATTGAAATTTCTAAAACGTGGATCCTATAGCATCATCTCCCATCGATCTTGCTATGTACATTCTTGGACATAATAACTTTCACCCTCTTTGGCCATATTACATTGTTCAGATTGTGGATCACTGATTGATCTGTTCTTAAATGATGCTATTGAATTTAAAGACATTTAACGTTGGTTAATATTTACATTAAACTTGAAGTTGAAGATTTACATTTGAAAATAAACAAAACAGGAAATAATTGAACAAGACACATTATAAAACATATTCATTTCTTTATTTCTATCATTAAAGAATGAATCTGTTCATCTGACTAACAAATTCTGGAAAAAGAAGATGTATTTTACAGTGAATCATGATAGGTATTTACAAATGGCAATCTTCTGAAATAAATCCCCTACCCACACATGACCTGTTTTATCATCCACACAGATTCCGTAGGGCCCTGATATCCTAGTTTGTCCATATGTTAGGATAATCTGTATCAACCTACCCTCCCTGTCTACGTAATGTACACAATCATTGTCACAATCAGTGACAAGGAGGTTGTTGTATTTATCTATAATTATCCCACGTGGACTAAAGGCCTTTGACAATTTGCCCTCCTTACCATCATACATCCACCTTACATCACCTCTCTCATCCACACACACTACATTACCAGGATTCCAATTAACCACATTCAGATCCTTACCATTACTTACCACACGGTAAGGTTCTGTGATCTGTTGTTTACGCTGACGATCTATTCCCCTTATTTCATGTAGCTTTCTGCCTGTATCAGGTGCGTAGGTGGCCATATGATTCCTCTCATCCTGACCTCTCATGCATACTACCACAACATCTCTTTCAGTCAGACATATACAAAAAGGAGTTAATGGAGATGTATCTATCAACGTAGACACGTCGCCACTCGCTGATACACGTCTTACTTTTCTATCATAACATGTAACAATCATCTCCCCTGACCGCCTTATCACCATGTCATTAATGCCATTACTACCATTCACTTTGATAGATCCGACCACCTTACCACTACTGTGATACAGATACATGATGTCACTGTCATAATCCATAACCCTGGCTGTATTGTTACTTGCTTTGGTAATGGATGTTACTCTAACCTTACTACTATTGGACGTAACCTTGTAAATATTGATCATTGATCGATCAAATTTTGCTGCAGGTGCGGGGGAATCTTTAGCCTCAGAATTCACATCAATCCATTTTATGGTACCAATCCTCTGTTTGATTATGGTCAATATATCCCTCCCAGGAGTAAAGACAGGGATTGTTAGCCTTGGGATTGGTACCTCTGGGATGAAGGTACTAGGAGAAGGCGGGGAATATTTCATCATACTCATATCACCCTTTTGTATAACCTCATTTACTTTCTTGACCATTTCATGAATTTTTCTTTTGATCATCTATTCTTGCGATAAGATTATCAAGTTCAGTGTCATTTTCTTCAAGATTTTCTATAAGATTGTCGCATGATTCATCAACAGTTTGCTTCATTTCTTTTCTCAAAGAATTTACTTCTTCTTTAATCCTGTCAATTTGGACTCTCCTTTCGGACTGGTCCTTCATCGTTTTATCAGCCATCTTGTTAAGCGTGGGCATCACATTTGTCTCTAGTTCTTTCATTCTTCCATTTAGCCTATTCTCTGCTGACAGGTACGCATCTTCAATGGTGGAAATGTTATGCTTCTGATGATTTTGAACTTGACATGTAGCACAACATGGCATTTGGCAGTCTTTACAGTAAGTTGAAATATCTTTTTCGGGATGAAATTGGCATTGTTCAGCAATCTTTGAAGGTCCGTACAACCGCATGACGTCATTGGTGCGCGGTACCACTATATGATTCTTAAACACAGGAATCGTTGGGTGTGACAATTTACATATGTTACACAGAGACCCGGAGCACGACTTGCAAAACCAGTTGACGTCATTGGTACCACAGCAGAAACCACATGACACTGCTAGCTGAGTTGGGAAGGTTGTGGCACCGTTATCACTCATAGTTGACTTATTGTCGATCTACTACAAAGAAAATATCTATCTTAGAAGTGTAACACAGTAAAAACGCTATGGGAGAATAGTAACCACACGAACGGGCTTTATCATCTAATTTTACCTTTTTAAAAATGTATACTCATATTTCTGAAATCATCATTGAGGAAGTTCTTCGGTCGCTATGGGGATATAATAAAAGCATATCAGCACCGCCTTTCCAGAATGATCAGTGACATTCTGCATTGTGATTGAATGGCTATCAGCATCACCACACAAGACATACTTACCTAAAAAGTACATTAAAATGTACATCTAGACAATCACCGAATTTGACAGGTTCCCATGGAGCTGATGAGACGGGTGTTGCATGCAATTAGGAGACGCTGACTCTCCCCGGGCACCTGGTCGCACTTCGGAATGTTGTTCATCCCGGGGTTCGCAACTGTTCCGATGGAAATTCGCACGATTTTGCCTTGCCTTCTCGAATGTGAGACTGAATAACAGTTAGGTACTTCTTTGATGTTTATTCTGCAGTCACGTCACGAAAAAACAGATGAAATGAAACGATGAAGGTAAACAATGCTTACATACTTTATTACAATACACATATAAGACATTGAAAATATTAAGATTCGCCTATCCCCCTCCGAACCATAGTTAAAGGCCAAAGGTTCTCTTATCTTATAGAAGAGTAGCATGTAAAGAAATGACCAATCGTAAATTGTCACCAGTTCATAATAGAAAGGAGGGGATCTCCAACAACACTCGGTTGTAGCACTCACAGCAAAACTCCAAAACATCCAATGCAAAAACACATGACAGACAGCAACAGAAAGTGACATTGGATACCAACTCACACCATAGAAACATGAAACACAAAAGGCCATTCATAAACCAACGAGACCAATGGTCAACCGATGCCTACTTAGGACGGCCTTCTGCCAAGCAAGTAGCAGACGGTGTAGTTATCCTGGATTACGTGCGCACAACCCTCCCACTTGTCCGATTACCAAACACGCGGGGACCCAAGCAACACAGATGAATATGTAAATGAATATAAAAAATGGCGTACGTAATATAGTCCGTACTTTGCCGGCTGTAGCCAGCTCATGTATGCTATCACCCAAGGAGTTCGACTGACATTCAAAGGACAGGCTGTCGGAGCCCTGTCTTCTCTAAAGAGGTTTGGACAGGGTGCTCCTTGAAGTCCCGTCGTCAAAGTCATTCAGAGTGTAAGTCTTAAGAATGCGCTGGTACAAGACTCTAGACTGGTCAAGTACCAAACATAGTGTCCGTCTGGTGAAAATAGAATCATATCCATGGTATGATAATACGGAAGTGTTCCAATTCTATACTTTCTTGAAGAAACTTTCAAACCAATTTTTCTTCACCAGACGAGTGTTTCGAATATTAAATTTTCATCAGTGATGCTTCCGATGGAGCCGCCATAATTTATTTATTTTAGTAGAGCCCTCTTCGATCATTTTTTGAAAAGACGTTGGATGATTCTGCCGCATTTTCGATGATTATGCCGTCTACATTTGATCCTTCTTATTTTTTAAATTATGTCAACATAAAATGCCGATTGTGAAATACCCAAAGTAATATACTATGTTGCTTGTATAAGTCCGAATTTCAAAAGAAGTTGACAATATTTTTTTGTAAAATTTCCAAGAAGTCTTTACTAGTTTGTTAAATCGAAAACCTTGACGGAAAACTTTCTTTGTACTTTGTAAATTTCTACTATGACAATCCAAAACATCAGTACATGCTCTGGCATAGCGGATGAGCTGTGAAATGTATATACCGTATGACGGTAATCTAGGAACATCACCGTCAATCCAGGGAAAAAATTACAATGTTGAATTCTCAATTTCTCCATCAACAATTTTGATAAATAGGTCCACAATTGATGTTTCTATGTTTGTAAATGTTTGCCTTGTTTAGAGTCAATTCTTGTGGATCAATAAAATTTTTTCATACTTTTCAAGAACAAAATAATTGTCGATGGTAAGAATAGCATCCAGGTAACTAAAAGTACCAATGAAACATTTCGCATCCTTATGTTTTCTTTGCTTTTGAAAATTTTGGATAAATTGTTTTTCATACGTGTATTCAAAACAAGAGGCGCACATTTAGTATCCATAGGCATCCCTACAACCTGCTTGTAGAGATTCTCACCAAATAATACATAAATTAGGCCTTTCAGCTGATTTTTCAAATCCAAGTAAGCGATATTTTCATTGTGACGTCAAAATAAAAGGCATGGCAACACACCAAGGTGCTTCAAGACGGTGTGATCAGTTGTGACGTCACAATGGAACAATTTGCCAAATGATGTGATGTCTGGTGTCTGTGCATATAAAATCAAGGTTTAAAACGGTCATAGATATTTTCTGGAAAATGGACTATTCAGAATTATAAATATGCATTTAGCGATCTTTAAGTCTATGCGTATTGAAGAAAAGAAATGTAGAGAAGAAGAGCACAGTCATGTAATGACACTTGACAAAATAAGTGTTAGAGAAAGTTTATGCATATTCGCAGATTTTATAATTTATCGTGTCGTGGAGGAGTGGGCGGAAGGGGGTTACACCCTACCTCTTTGATTAACAAAGAGTTAAATTACAAAATAAATTAAGTTTCGTCTTTTTATAAATAAGGTGTGTAATATTGAATTTTTTTCAAAAACTATAGAATATTATCGGATATTTGCACCTAAAATCAGTATTTGTCGTCCGCAAACATAACGTTCACGCAGCTCACTTCAGAAATCGGAAAATTGAAGTTTTGTCTACTTTGTCGGCAAATTATTAAAATTCATATGGAGGATAAATCTCGGAACTCTTGAAACTAACAGTGAAAGTCTGTACGACCAATACTTTTTAATTTGAAATGTTTATTTTAAACTGAAAAGTTCGAAATAACGTTTTCCCGTGCATAGGTATATGCCCTTCTTTCCCCTTCCTTTTCCTTTGATATAAGCAGAGTTCCTCGTTGAGTTTTAACGAAATCGGTTACAACTATGCCTTAATCAAAACTTGTCAGCTAGTTTTATTTAATTGCTTTTTTTATAAATGTAGATACTATAATACGTTCTGATGTTTGATTCGCAGTAAACCGCGGCACATGAGAGGAGGGTACAAGGGAAAATATCAACACTAATTGATCGTAAACGAATGATTTAACGGTAAAACTTGTAATTTTTTTCTTCGTTTCATTTCGTATCTTTTCATTTCGTTTCTTATTTAAAGGCTCCCGAATTTTACAAACATAATGATTATTAAAGCTGAGGTCCTACATTAAAAACTGCACTTAGGCAGTAAATTTATTTGGGACGGAGATTGTTAGAAACAGACTCTAACAATCTCCGTCCCATGCCATAGAAACAAACTATAACGACCTTTTACACCTGTTGACGTATGCATACTAATGAAGGTACGACCCACATGCAATGTACATGGCCCTAGTTCCGGTATATTAGACGAGCTTCAAACTCGCCCACCGTGACATTCAGTGACTAGAAGTCTTGGAGTTAATAATACCTGAAAAGAGAAATGAATTAATCTGATTAATTAAGGAATGATTCTTAAATTCTTTTTGGTTATGGGAAATAACCTCAAAAAGCCGATGCACAAACGGTATAATTCGCGTAGCGAATTTGTGCATCGGCTTTTTGAGGTTATTTCCCATAACCAAAAAGAATTTTAGAATCATTCCTTATGATTTAATTTTAAGTTATATGATACATTATGCGCATCTTATTAGATCTTGGACAATCGTGAAAATGCTCAATGCAAAGTTCCTGCGTAGGGATTATCTCCCTCGTTGCTAATAACAACAGCCAACAGTACAAGAATGGAGGCTGGTAGTTGAACGGCGCCGGTGTTTGTTTTCATACATTTCAGCCCGAGTCATTCGATATATTTCAAACGATGAGAATAGAATGACCCTGGATGGGATGGCAAAGCATCTGACAATCGGGTACATTTTTGATAGTGGTAGATTCTGATTAAAATGCAATCTTTCATCAGCGTGACCTATCATCGCACCGACACGATATGTTTACCAACAAATATCGTGGTAAGTACTTCATTTAATCGTTTACCTGTTGCTACAATCGATTATTTTTGTATATCTTAAGATGAAAATAATAGTATAAATGACGTGTATCTTGTATCTAGTCGAGGTAAAATTCAGTGTATCAAGTTTACGGGATCCGCCATTTTGCTTAATTTTGGAAGTAGTTCCAGAAAAGGGGGCGTGTCCTAATATTTTTCAGGTTATGGAAAATAACCTCAACTTTTAAGCCAATGAAAATCCTTGTTACATGCAAAATTAAATTATTAATAGATAATCGATTACGAGAAATGAAAACATCATAAATTGATCAGTTCGAATAAAATTGCCAAAAACCAATTTGGATATTGTTTATTAAAAAAATTCCATTCCCTCCCCGCCCAACCCCTTCCGATTCCCCTAAAAATTGGATAAGATAAAACGAGTAATGAATGTTAAACGTCTTCAAATTCAATAACATCATTTAAGACATGATAAATTTACAGCATGGACAAGACATGCACGTTTCGGGTACATAACCCTCGTCAGTGATCCTCATTCTAAACAATGTAAAATGGCAAAAAAGTATGAAAATTATTATGTCCAAAAATGTACCGAAAGACGTAGCATTATGGGTGGCATATGATGCTACAGGACCCACAATTTAGAAATTTCAAAAAAAATTGTAACAGAAAATTTCAAATGCGTTAAAGAGACAGACGATCAACCGAAGTTGATCGCATTTGGCTACATGTGCCCTCGGGGACTCTTGGTCCACCAGCAGTGACACTCACCAAGTAATTCAAATGTTAAATGTCTTCAAATTCAATAGCATCATTTAAGACCTCATAAATTAACAGCATGGACCAGACATGTACATTTCGGGTACTAAACCCTCGTCAGTGATCCTCAGTCTAATTAATATAAAATGGCCAAAAAGTATGAAAATTGTTATGTTCAAAAATGTACCGAAAGACGTAGCAGAATGGGTGGAATATGATGCTATGGTACCAACGTTTTAGAAAGTTCAAGAAATTTTGTAACAGACAATTTCAAATGTGTTAAAGAGTCAGACGATCAACCGAAGTTGATCGCACTTGGCTACATGTGCCCTCGGGGACTCTTGGTCCACCAGCAGTGACACTCACCAAGTAATTCAAATGTTAAATGTCTTCAAATTCAATATCATCATTTAAGACCTTATAAATTTACAGCATGGACCAGACATGCACGTTTCGGGTACTAAACCCTCGTCAGTGATCCTCAGTCTAAGCAATGTAAAATGGCCAAAGAGGATGAAAATTCTGAAGTCTTCTGATAGAATTGTGAAGAAGTATATCTATTTTGTTTAAATATAGACGCACATTAACAACCCCCCCCCCCCCCCTTGCATTTGAATATCCTTTATCTTTTTTACATCGATCTGTAGGAGTTATATATGTTTTTTCTCGTTAATTCAACAAAGTTATTTAAAAAAAAACACCACCAACAACAATACAAAAACTAAAGCATACATTGTTAGATGTTAGTTCGAATTAATTTGCTGAAATGAGAAGGGAGGGGGGGTATGTAAACTTGATGAATGTCTTTAATTTTTCAATAGTTGTTTGCCTTTGTGGGAAGGGGTAGGTTAGCTTAAATTTGCCTTTCTAAAGAGCTCACATTTGACTAGCTAATAAGGTTTTCTCTCTTCAACAATTCAAACAATGCTGGGTCCGCCCATATGAATCCACACTTCTCCTTTTATAATTATGCTGTATGAATAAACACCAAGACATGTGACCGCAAGATATTGTTTGAAAATTATATTCAATTCTAGGATGGAGTGACTGAAAAAAAGTTTTACTGCTGAATGTACATGTATCTCACCTGATAAATAAATCAAATAAATCTTAATGCATCTTCAATCTAAAACATGCTCTGTCACTTCCAGTATAAGTTTATCCTTGGGAGTGTTCGATCGTTTTCTGTGTAAATTTATAAGAAAAATAAAAAAACCCCAGACATATAAGAAACATGTACTTCATTATTCTAGCTTTTAGTATGATTGTTCTTATCAATTCTTTAGGAACGGTCCATTTGATATTCTGAGGGGGGGGGCGCTTGGATTTTTTGTCGGAGCAATATTATTTTTTCTTGCATAGTTCGAGCAAGGACTTTTTTTAACAAAGAATGTTTGTGTTTTATCGAAAGAAATTACTTATATTTTTACTCAAAACTCTAAATATTAATATATTAGTTTATTTTTATGCAAGAATTCAATTCACTTTTAAACAGTCACATCAGTGAATTTTACAATACAATTCTCAATATTTTATATAAGGTATAATATAAAACATGTATAAGAGGGTCTGAGGGGAAGGTCTCCTAAACAAAATTTTTAAATGTAGAATTGTAAATTGGTGAATAACTGAAGTTCTCCTTCTAAGCTTACAAGAACATAAAATTAGACTCTATGGGATACATGAAACATGTATTAATAGCAATACATAAATATTCATAATATATTTAAGCTTTTTGGGAAGCTCTTTTTCATTCAGATACATGTATAGAAAACGTAAAATGGTGAGCGAAGTGAGCTCAAATTATTTGATACAAAATGAAAACTTTCAAGATTTTCAAAAAAGCAAAATTTCATGGTAATTCTTTAAATTCAGATTATTTGTAAGAGAAAGATTTTTTTCTGTCAGACCATGAGCAAATATATTTTTTTCATCAAACTTGAGAGAAATTTTTTTTTCGAAACCCCCCCCCCCCCTCCCAGAATATCGAATAGACCGCGCCTTAATAATTCGAGATATTTTCCCATTATCATATTCATTATTCACTTACAGTGAAGGAGTTTTACCTGTTTCTTTGTTCCTGCATAATTGAAAACTAAAAGTCGAGTCTTCCAGCATAATTGAGGATTAAAAGTTTTGGATAATAGAAATTTACCAATATGTACTTACAAAACGCTGAGTTCTTTATCTATCTCTCTTTCTCTCTCTCCCTCCCTCTCTATCTCTCATTTTCCATATTCCTTTTTTTTTGGTCGGACCGTGCAACTTATTTCCTCGTTGGTAGAATTTGTGAGCCGGATTTCCTTTACAAAGGGCAACTTGAAGTATTTTGCATGTAACATTCAGAACCGGGATATTTCTTTTTCGAACAACGTATCCACCCTCCTCCCCTCGCCAATGAAGAGATTATTTTCAATGTCAGAAGGAAAATACGTTCAGTCTCACTTTCGGCCCTGGATCCAGGTACATGGACTTGTCTTTTTTATCCCTCTGTCATCAAAAGTATCACAGACTTTGCAAGTTATTGAGACTTTGCGGAATACAGAGTTATTTTCCCATTTGAGACTGTATCTGACGTAAAACCATTATGAAGTCATGAAAATGATTTGATAACGACGATTTTGTACATTCGTTTCCAAGAGTTTAGGGACTGTTCCCATAGAATTTGATGACGTCACAATTAGTCTACGTCAGATACCGTCCCAAATGGGAAGTAACTCTGGTCTTCGAAATTACCTAAAAGGTGAATAGGGAAGGGGAAACAAGCGCTGGTCTAGAGGGATTGGGGGTCCCTGGCCCCGTCCCGTCTAGCTAGAGTTTTCGAATCATAACTTAGCTGCTGTCAAGATTTTTGAAAAATAGATCTAATGAAAATACTTATTTTTAACATTTATTTTTTTTAATAAGCATAACTCTCGCAAGCTTTTATTAGCTCTACCGAGCGAAGTTCAAGGGAGCTATTGTCATAGCGTGTCGTCCGTTGTCTGTCGTATGTCCGTCGTTAACGTTTAACAGTTTCGACGTCTCCTCTGCAACTGCTGCACAGAATCTAATTAAACTTTACAGAAAACAAGTACCCAAGGTCCAGTACCAAGTTTGTGTCTTTTCAGTCGATCAGTCAACAAATATGGCCACCAAGGGCTCTAAGTGACTGACACAATTTTGAAATATCGTTTGCAACTTCTGCACAGAATTTCATGAATCCCCAAGACTCGGCTCCAAATGTAGACCAAGGTCACTTTCAAGGTCAAGGTAACATGTTTAGTGCCAAGCATGAGACAAGCGACATACCTGTTCTTTGACAGTGCAGTACTATTTTTACTTCTGTTTCAGTAGAACTGCTGTATAGAGTTTCACGAAACCTTACAGAAAGCTAGTACATAAAGTAGTCTACATACTAGGCGACTTTCAGCCCTTCGTCCGCAACTCAGGTGAGCTCCTTGCCTACTTGGTCATCTTGTTACTTGCTTTATCGATTTCAAATAAAGCACCTTTCCTATGCAAGCTATATATATATATAGATTTCATTGACTAACATATGGGTTCGAAATGGCAGCATTGTCTACTTTTTTACCTCAAAGTTGTAAACTATGATAATAGAAAGCAGATTATTTCAATAATCAAGGACCACCATTGTTCTCAACCGAAAATAACGTAACTATGATTATTATTGTCATTGAAACGTTGTGAGATATAATATTGTATTTTATAATTTTTTTTTCAAATTAAAATTTATTCATTCATCTTTTGATTTATTCATTTATATTGTTTTCTTTCATTTCATTTTTTTTTGGAGGGGGGGGGGGGGGCTTTCAAAATTTTGTACTATGAACTTTTGGAACCCCTCCTGGTTCCGCTCATGGTTCATTCCTTGACACCTGCTGAGTCCGAAAAAGAAAGAAAATTGTATTTGTATTCACGAGATTGAGCTAATCCTTTTTTCTCTCTCTTCTTTAGGGGTTTTGTTGTTTTGGTTTGTTTTAGGGGGGTATTTATGGGTTTTTTTCTTATTTTTTTTCATTTATTTATTGCTGTCTTGTTTTGTTTCAGTAAATGTGCAGGTTACAGCTGTATAGATGAGAAATTAATAAAAAAAAAATCACGAGTCAAGACGCAAATACCCTCTCCGCTTGGAACCAGCAATTGGGTGCATGTAGTTTCGAATGTTATTTCTGTTGTTTGTTGGGGTTTTTTTGTATTTTTAAGCTGCTTATAAATCACAAGTACTTTACATTCTGCAAAGATACAAAATACTTACATGTATTTCATAATTATTATATCAGATCTGGTATGTTCATGATGCTATCCATGCATATTTAGTTCTATAGTGCCTAATTCTGCAAGAGTATCATACTCATAGTGATATTGATAAACATGCGCGGATCTACAGACGGTGTATCAGGATCCCTCGACTGGACTTGGGCGAAAATGCCTTTTCTCCGTTTTAATTACATTTTTTGTTCAAAACAATAGGCTGGACTCCCTCCACGAAGGTTATGACCTCCTAAAAAGGCTACGTCTGCTTACAAATAAAATTTAATGATTATTAAAAATACCCCGGCCATCCTGTCCCTGTAAGATCCGCGCCTGTTCTAAAGAACTTATATATCATAATCTGTATTTCACATACATGAAAAAATGAAAGCAAAAATCAGTCATGTAATATATATAATTTGTGAATACAGAGTTATGAGGAGAGGAAATCGTGAATATTTGTCATGCATCTTTGGTTAATTACATAATTTTTTATAACAAATTTCTTTTTGCCATCTTCCCTAGCTTTCACATATTTACTTCGACAAAATTAATATCATTGAAGTAAAGACCACATGTACTCAGAATCAACTAAAAGATAATCTGTTAATACACTATATAGCTTGTCAGAATTTTCAACATCCTATATATGTGTATAAATTATTACATGTATCTAGTATTTACTAAGAACAAGATGAAATATTCCCCAACCATCGAAAATACAGTCAAAGATACATAAAAATCTACACCCCCTCCCCTGTTATCGAACACTCTCAAAACGCCATTTATACCGGAAGTGATTAATTAGTCTTTTTATACAGTGAGGCAGACATTTATTACAAAAAGGTAATATATATCGATATTATTTGTAACATCTGTTAGATTGTATTAACTAATAGCAAGTCTTAGACCATATTGAAAAGCGTTATGAATGATTGATATGAATGAGTCATTGGAGCCGGCATGTGTACAAGTATGTGTTTGTATAGTCTGGATTATCAGGACTCTTAACATATGAATATGTAGAGTCCTGACTGGGTCCATTGTCTCAAAGTATATCTGCGCAAAAAAATTGAAGACGATAGTAATTAAAATAATTTGAGAGCTTTCATGGAAAATTCTTCGGTCCATATCTATTCAAGAGGCTACCAGCTCTTACTTTGCATGGATAATTTATCCCAACTAAGTCCACATAATTTAATACACACTTTTCTCACTGGCCTCTCCAAATTTCCTCTATTTTTCATGTTCGGACAACTCGACCAAATTACTAAGTCAATCCATCCTTGTTTCCGGTTGCCCAACCAATGTAGACAGTTTTTCAGATTTTCTTTGTGCAATCTGTGTGATACTGGCCAATTTTCAATCCATCCTTTGGATAAAATGGTATATATTTCCTCCAGACATCGCCATCTATTCGTTTGGAACATTATTTTGACATTTTATAGCCATATCTTAAGGTTTTGTCGGACTACAGTATCTGGTCAGGGGAAATCGGGAACTAGTGTACCATATGTGTTGCATCGGCTGACATTCGGTCAGGTGACAGTGCAACTTGGTGGTCCAAACAGACTGCCAAGGTGTTTTTGGTCATTCCCCTACGATCAGTGGTTGTGAGTGCTTCGGTTTCTTCCACCAAAACAGCTGGGTTACTGACATTCCACCGGAAACAAGGATGGAGTGACTTAGAAATTTGGTCAAGTTGTCTCAACATAAAAAATGGAGGAAATTTCACACAAAAGAGGAGAGGCCAGTGAGAAAAGTGTTTATCAAAGTATGTGGAGTTATTTGGAATAAATTATCCATGCAAAGTAAGAGCTGAGAGCTTCTTGAATAGATATGTACCAAAGAATTGTCCATGACAGTGCTTGAAGTATTTTTATTTACTTCGCAAATTTGACACGACTTGGACTGCACTTTGAGACAAGGGATCCAGTCAGGACTCTACATATTCATATGTTAAGAGTCCTGATAATCCGGACTAGTGTTTGTAACGTGTGTGGTGGGGGGGGGGGGGGGTTGGGTTGGTGGGGGTGGGTGTATTGAAAATAGGTCTTTTGAGATGTAAATATATGTAAGACGGCTTTATTTTCTGATTTGTTTCAATATTAGGTAAATACTAAAACATAGATCTTACATACAATGAACATTTTTAGAGGCGAGGTAGGTATGGGCTTGATGGTGAGGAGATTCTTATATGTACAATAAAAACAAGTTATTATTTTTTCGCAGTCTTATTCGAACTGATCGATTTAGGGGTTTTCATGTCTCTGAAATCGATCGTTCATTATTTTATCAAATTAATTCATTTCTCATTTCAGGTGTTATTTACTCCCAGACTTCTAGTCACTGAATGTCACGGTGGGCTCGTCTTATACATGTTATATACCGGGACTAGAGCGGTGTACATTGCATTTGGGTCGTACCTTCATTAGTATGCATACGTCAACAGGTGTAAAAGGTCATTATAGTTTGTTTCTATGGCATGGGACGGAGATTGTTAGAGTCTGTATCTAACAATTTCCGTCCCCAAAAATAAATTACAGCTTAAGTGCAGTTTTTAATGTAGGACCTCAGCTTTAAGGAGTCACCTCCCTTCAAATATTTTACCGCAAAGAAAAATTGTATATTGGTCTAAAAATCGAATGTGCAAATTTGTGCTATATTTCTCTGACCTTTTATTGTCTTCAGTACATTATATAAAAAATAAAAGTTTATACTTAACCATACCAACTTCGTCCAACAACCCAAAAGAGATAAATAAATGAAAACATTCATGATTTGAACTGCTATATCTTTATTAAGAAGCACGAAATGTCCCGAGTTTTGACACTTAGATGAGTTAAAGAAGATCCTGGCGATAATCTCAACAGCACTAAAAATAAAGCACAAAATTAACCATCGACGGACCCCTAGCAAGCTAGATGTGGGACCAGGTGCCCGGGAGGAGTAAGCATCCATTGTTGGCTAGCCGCACCCGCCGTCGATGCCCAAGTACGAAAACGAAAACAACATACAAAATTCATGCACTATCTGACGTAATGTGAAAATTAATATAAAAATATATAATATAAAAAGTGCTATGGCGACAATGTCAGGGAAATATATTCAAAACACTTACTGTCAAACCCCTCGCGGGGAACTTTTTTACGAGCTCCACACTGCAAAGGACATAAGTGTGACACAAATGACACAAATGAGTTAAAGAAGATCCTGACGATAATCTCAACAGCACTCACAATAAAGCTCAAGATTTAGCATCGACGGACCCCTAGCAAGCTAGAAGTGGGACCAGGTGCCCGGGAGGAGTAAGCATCCCCTGTTGGCTAGCCGCACCCGCCGTCGATGCCCAAGCACGAAAACGAGAACAACATACAAAATTCATGCACTGTCTGACTTAGAGTTGTCGTTACTCTCAGTCGAAAACCTAGCGGTCGTTGAAAGGCCTATATAAATGCTGTCCAAGAGGAAGGCAGGACAATGCAAAGGTTAAAAGTCGTATGAAGAAATCGTAATGTTACACACGTCTGTTATACATGTTCTATCATTTACAACTTAAAAACTGCATAATCATGTCACAAAAACTAGTTAATATCTTTTATTCATATGTATATAAGTGTCTCATATTTAAACTGAATCCTACCAATATGCCTCATTATGTACCTAATAGAAATTCCAAACAGATTTGCTCTTTCCTAGCACTGTCTTCGGTTGCTTCTTTTAGATAAAACCTTAATCCTTAAATCATTATACCTCAGAAGACTTAATTTGTTGTAGGGTATTAATGTTAATTTCTACCGAATTGAAGCGACGGGTGTTGCATGCAAGCAGGAGATGCGCACTCTTCCTGGTACCTGGTCTCACTCCCATTTCGGGAGTTCGCTTCTTTTCATGTGATGGAGGTTTTTGCTTGTTTGCTTTGGTTCTCGTATGATCCTGATTTTGTATGCTTTCGCTTTATGATTTTCTGAATTACCGATTTTGGGGCTCTATATCGGGATATGTCATTATCCATATTTGTCATTCATATATCATAGTATAACGAGGGATGTTACTCTGATTTCAAAGTTTGATACACGTTTCAATTAAACATAAACCTTATGATTTGCTTCTGATACTTTATACTAAGTTCCCCGCGAGGGCTTTGACAGTAAGTGTTTTTAATATATTTTCCTGACATTGTCGCCTAAGCACTTTCTGTATAGACAACGTCAGACAGTGCATGTGTTTCACATATTGTTTTCATTTTCGTGCTTAAACATCGACGGCGGATGCGGCTAGCCAACAGGGGATGCTTACTCCTCCCGGGTACCTGGTCCCACCTCTGGCTTGCTAGGGGTCCGTCGATGCTTAATTTTGTGCTCTATTGTGGATGCTGTTGAGATTGTCGTCAGGATCTTCTTTAACTCTTTACTGTCTTGTAAAGTTTGGTTAATTATACTGGTCGAAATTTCTAACCGAACAATTTTTTTTTTAATTTTCATAACTTTATGAAGAATAACTTTTCATTAGTGAAAAGTGTATAACAGATTCATTTAATAATTTTACTTTATTTTTACGGTATTTTGGTTTTATATGAGGTAACGTTACTGAAGTGTGACGAATTTGACGAAAATGAATAATTAGCATAAAGAGAGCAAAATCCCGAATTAAACATGCTGCGCCCTCCAAACAGGAAAAAAAAAACCAGATAAAATGTGTTTTATACGGCGCATGCCCAAAGCAAAACGCGCTTGAAGAAAGACCCCGAGTCTCTCTTAGACGCCATAGTAATGTTTTATTATATCAATTTTCTTTCGATTTTTAAAAAAAGATCAATGTTAAAAAAACCACATTCATATTCTTTTTTTCGATTTAAACAACTCTAAAAAGCCTTAACATTAAACAAACGTTTAAATGTACAAATTCAGAGGGAATTTATTGCTACCGGAAGTGTTGGTTCTCTTACTGTTTTTGTCATATCGATGACAAATATGGATAATGACCATATCCCTGTCTACAGTGCAAAATCGATAATTCAGAAAATCAGAAACCGAAGGCATACAAAATCAGGATAAAACAGGAACCAAAGCAAACAAAAACAAAAACCTCCACCATATGAAAAGAAGCGAACTCCCGATATGAGAGTGAGACCAGGTGCCCAGGAAGAGTAAGCATCTCCTGCTTGCATGCAACAACCGTCGCTTCAATTCGGTAGAATTGTCACATTCGGTTACTTCCATTTTGGAAGATATAGAGTACAATCTTTGGTTGGATGGTTCAAATGGTCTATGACAGAATATCATCCACCATTCTGGATAGTGAGACGTCATAGTGTATGACGAGTTCCCCATATCGACCGTAGAACTTCCTCAGTGACGATGTTAGTCGGTCACAAACATATCCCTGACTGAGAAGCTTATCTGAAAGACGCCTAGCTCTCAGAACAAAATCCGTATATTTGGTACTTGCTCTGGCATAGCGTATCAACTGAGATATGAACACGCCATAAGCAGGCGATGAAGGGATGTTGCTACTCAGAAAGGGAAAGTTCGTAATGCTGAAATTGAAGTCGTCACGTTTGTCATAGAGTGAGGTGTTCATGTGACCATCAGTGTCGTAGGACAACATTATGTCCAAATAGGATGCTGAATTATTTGTCTCTG
Source organism: Pinctada fucata (assembly GCA_028142955.1). Taxonomy (NCBI): domain Eukaryota; kingdom Metazoa; phylum Mollusca; class Bivalvia; order Pterioida; family Pteriidae; genus Pinctada; species Pinctada fucata. The sequence goes on along the minus strand of AP027107.1, from coordinate 19,467,366 downwards.
AAGTTTCTTTGACTTCAAGCTCCGAAGGATAGATACTGCTCAGGTAATCCGCGAATTTTGGATTATTGATGGACAACACATCGTCTATGTATCTGTAAGTGAAGTTGAAGTCAGAAGCTAAGTATCTTTTCCCTTCAGAGAATGAATTCAGCTTCGTACGAGTAAAGGAAAATGTCGGCAAGGATGACTTGAATTATCGAGAATTACAAATAAATAAAGAAAAAAATAATTTCTTTATAAGCACAAGATCTGTAAAGAATTCAGTAAGGTAAGCAAACGTTTCTTTCAATCTAATGCAAATACAATTGAGTATGTTAACTCAGGTGTTTGATTAGAAATTTTGACTAGTATAGAAGCTTATTTTCGCATGATAATGTCTCATGGGCTATATAAATCAAATATAAGCTATCTTACCTTTATGGACACTTATCTTTTTGAAAAAATCAGGAAGAATGTCTGTTTTGTCAGTTTTCACGAAATATACAGAATGATGAGTTAAAGAAGATCATCTATGGGGAAATTGGTAATCATGTGATTTCTTGATAACGGCCGACCTTATTCTTGTTTGAGATGTCTTAAGTAGGTCAATAAATAGGATATGCAGGTGCATATTTTATCAAACTTAGCAGATATAACCTACAGATTATGTCATCATACAGATAATGCTAGCAGGATCCATTTTCGAATTCTTTTAATCAGTTTCAAAAATAATGGGTAAATGAACAACCACATATTAAATTTATACATGATAAAATATATATTTTGTACTATTCGAGATAGGTATTCAATGATGAAACTTACTCTTTACATGGGAAAACATTATTTCACGGTGTCTAACCCACATACTAAAAATTCTGGAAGTTGTTGCAATACTGCGTCATAAATCGAATGAAAATCATCTTCCCGTCAACAAACTACGCCAGTATGTAGATAGCTTTGACTGTAATTCTTGATTGGACACATATCTAAACTGTGTAGACATTAGTGAAAGTCACTATGAACGATGAATTCCCCAAAACTTTGTTTAATTTCCATTTTTGAAAAACGGAGCATGACAGAGCCCCTAGAGGTCAATTTGTCTTTGAATATAAGGTTGGTATCTCGTTTTTTTTTTCAAAGATGAGTGACAGAAGTATGTTGTATACATGTACATACCAATAGATGAATAGTTTTATTACATTACATTGACGACGTGCTTTTGATGATAAGAATTTCTATTTTCAAACATTTGAGAATTGAAGAAAATTTGCCATTGTTAACCGTCGGAGTAGAATCACTGTGCGAGTCGCTGGTCGTTTCAACGCAAATTTTCAAATCACCTTTGACTACTTCAGATGAAAAATAAAATGCTCTCATTTTAGCTTACATGAGTGCTGATTGATACTTATATATTGTGAGCCCTGCGGTCCGGAATTTATCCCTTTAATTATACATCGTATTGCAGATTGTCGGATTTCTTTTTTTAGGGGGGGGGTAGACTGGGAGGGGGACAACATTACGATCCACATGTCGTACATTTGTCAGTTCGAAAATATACAACAGGGAATATACTTTGCTGAAAGATGAATAATCCGAAACGACTAATAAAATTTGTAAGCTTTAGGTAATTTCAGCACCCCTATCATTCTCGCACGATTTACAAAAGCCAAAAACATCGAAACATAAATGCGTTAAATCATTGAAGAATACCGCCCCCCCCCCCCCCCATGAGGAACACTACTATGCTTCACAAAAAATTGATATGGGGTCATACTTTTCTCTCTTTTGATAATTTTCTAAAAAAAAAACATACTTGTACGCAAATAATCCTCTATCAGAACAAAGTTCCACCCTATTTTGAGATGGTATTAGATTTAATTATCTTCAAAATTTACATCAAGTTTTAAATCTGATTATTTTATGCAGATTCCATGTATCGTTGCATGCTGGTCCTTCGTGGAGCCGCCTACGTGTATGGCTCTTAGAGTCGGTGATTTTATTTTACACTCCTCTCTCAATTTTTGAAAAAAAATCTGGATCTTCCCTGTACATCTCATCAAGTATCGTTCAGTGTTTTATGTTCCGATAATTAATAAGGCTCTTTAATAAAATACTAGACAATGACCTACGCAAGCTCGGGAAAAATTGTCATAGATATGTTGAGTTAAAGAAGATCCTGACGTTAATCTCAACAGCACTCACAATGGAGTACCATGATGAGCATCAACTGACTCCTAGTATGTTGACATACATTGTATTAAGATACGTTATGTATTGCTCTAGTATGCAATCTTCTGTTCAGAATTATATCTTTTGTGCAGTGATATTTTAAATAAACTCTCTATAAGCAGTGGCGGATTAAGGGGGTGCGAAGGGGGCGCCCCCCGGCACAGTCCCCACATTTTCTCAAACGGGTATATTTTTGCCCATTTTCAGTAAAAATCGGCAAATTTCGCCCTTTGACTTCGACAAAGGGGGCGCTTGATCCGCCACTGATATGAATTTAAATTAATATAATTTTCAATGTCACCGTAAAGAGGATGACCATAATCAATTAATATTTAAGTATAATAAACGACTAAGCAAAATCGATTGATTTTTGAATTATAAAGTGGTTAAAATCGCATTTAATGATTCATTAGTTTTCAACGAAGTTGACTTAAAAGTTGAGTCTACTTTTAAAAGTTGAAAAGTGAGTTTAAAGTTAAGTCAACTTTTAAGTCAATGAGTTACTTTCCGAAGGGAAAGTAGTCACAAACGCTCTCCTACGTTAGCATATTATAAGAACGAAAGGGTCATAACCTTTAAACACATTACTTGTATACAAAAGTGTTAAAAAACATATAAGAAAGTGTCCACATCTGAGTTTGACATTGATCCAATGGAAAACGTCATTGGAAAAATTAGTATGGGAAAATGCAAAGTATTTTTAAAAAAAGAAATACATATTTTATATTATTAGTGTTGTTGGGAGTCTAACCAGACCGTTCAAGTTCCTTCCGAGCGAAAGAACTAATGGAAGCGAGACAATAAATCATCTCTGACAAAGTTCTCCAACGACGGAATTCCAACCCAGACTCTTCAGATTGGAAAATCGGGCTGGGTGTCCGGTGCCCTACTAACTGAGCTATGAAACCCCTTTCTCGAATATTCTCCAGATTATGGTTAGTGCCCGATCCCATTTTGAATTTCAGAATTTCAAAGACATATTTAATGATTACACAATAATTCCTTCTAAACAATTATCACATTCACATTGTCATATCATGTGCTTTACCTTTATATCACACAATTTATCTCTGATCTATCCGTTTCGACGGAGAATCGGCTAATTCGTTCCTTTAGTAGTATTTATAAGTTTATATCAATGGGCACTTCAAGTGTAACGTATATTCAATTTAACTATGATTTCTTATTTTAATTTTCTTATTAATTTGCAAGTATTTCTTAGATTATGAAGTAAATGATAGGATTTAGCTACTAAGGTCGGGGCAAATTAGTATCGTTATTTTTTATCCTCGCTCTAAGGAGTACCTATTTTAGTATGATAGAGCCTCCGATTTTTAGCTTTATCTTACTCTGTAACTGCATGGTGCTAAACAAATCCACATCGTTTTATTTCAGTAATGTAGGACTTATACTGTGTTTATGTGGCTCCGTTTTAACTTTTATTTGTATTTTGTTCATAGAATTTAGTTTAGAGTTAGTGTAAATAAATAGTGAACTGTACAAAGGAGTCATCATTCAACAACGAACACAATTACAGCTGTAAATATATATATAGCTACCACACAATCCTGGGTTTCGTATACACAATAGCCATACGATCGATATGTTTATTTTTGTATTACATGTAGGTAGACAAGAGCTTGTAATGAAAATCAAATTACCAAAAACAAATATTTAAAATCGAATGTTCTGAGCCTTGGTTTTCGCTACAACTTACATGATGTATTTTTTTCTAAATTTTAATTCTTTTTTAATATTGCAAGCAGGAGATGCTTATTCTTCCTGGGCACCTGGTCTCACTCCCATATCCGGAATTCGCTTCTTTTCATATGGTGGAGGTCTTTATTTATTTGCTTTGGTTCCTGTTTTATCCTGATTTTGTATGCCTTTAGTTTCTGAATTATCGATTTTGTGCCTGTATACAGGGATATGGTCATTATCCATATTTGTCATTTATACTTTTTAAACATGGTAAAAACATGGCAAAATCATAACACTACATATTGAATAGACTAACATGTATTTATACAATCTGAACAACCTGGTAGAGTGCTGTTGCTGTTTGATATAAAATCAATTATTATACTAGTATAAAAATAATTATATAAAGTAAAATAATTCGTGTTTGACATTTTCTTTAAGAATTCCAACAACTTCGGTATATCTAGATCTAACTGTAAGTACTTTCCAAGTTGAATATATAGAAAAAGAATGTATTTTTCGATTCGAAATTGCTATAATAAATTATGATCTTTACCAAAAACTTTTTCTTATTGTTGTCTTTGCATCTCTATAGTATACAAAGGAGGGGATTTCCAGCAACACCAGGTTGCAGCACCCACAGCAAAACCCCAAAACACCCAGTGCAAAAACACAGCAGCAACGCACAGAAAGAGACATAAAGGGGAAAGAAACGTCATCGCACAACACAGAAACATCAAATACAAAGGAATGCACATAAACCAACGAGACCAATGGGCAACCGGTGCCGACTTAGGACGGCCATCTGTTACGAAAATTGCAGAAGGTGTGGATTACGTGCGCACAACCCTCCCACTTTTTAGATTTAGCCATTTTCCGGGGGGGGGGGGGGGGCAGATTGATATGTTGTGAGCCTGGGATGCAGAAGGTATTTTGCTGATAGATTATCTCCAAAAAGGGCAAATAATCAATTAAACATACTATGATTGTGGCTTTAATTTGATTGAGCATCCGCCTTATTCACCTGATTTTGCTTATCAAACCTTCATCTATCCCCAAAACAGAAAGCAGCTACTTCTGGCAACCACTTTAAGTCCTATGATGACGTCATATTTTATGTGAATGACTTTCTGACTTATCAAGGAGTTCTTTAAAAGTAGTATTGAGGCCCTTATCCACCGGTAGCAAAAGTGCTTAGATACTGAAGGGGATTAAGTAGAAAAATAATATTTAATGTCTGATAAAATTCAAATTCATTAATACGAGAGGCACACAACATATCAATCAGCCCTCAAGTGAGCTAAATTGAGAGCAATTTTATAGTCATATTGTTCATCTGAAGTAGCCAAAGGTCTTTTGAATATTTGCGTTGAAACGTCAACAACGAATACAGTGGTGATTTTTCTTAAATTCTCAAATTTTCGAAAACGAAATGCTTATTACCAAAAGCACGTCGGCAATATTATGAATTCATCCATAAGTAAGTACACAACATACTTCTGTCACTCATCTTTGAATATAACGCGATACCAGCCTCACATTCACATGCGTTTTTCAAAATATAGAAAGTAGACAAAGTTTTGGAGAACTCTTTCTTCCTGGTGACTTTTACTTATGTCTACTCTGTTTAAATATGTGTCTAATTAAGAATAAAAGTCAAAGCTATCTACATACTGGCGTAGTTTTGTTGACGGGTAGCTGATTTTCATTCGATTTACGACGCAGAATTACAACAACAAAGGAGGGGATCTCCAACAACACTAGCTCCAACAACTTCCGGAATTTTTAGTATTTGGGTTAGACACCGTGTATTTATCAATGTTCATTTTGTTCATTGTGTACAGAAGTAAAAAGTATCAGTGAAACATAAAATCCACTTTACACAGGGATTTGTACGTATCTGCATAATGGACATGATTACAGTGCATATCATCACAGTGATTATTGACTGTAATGCAGAATGTGCGATGTGCGTGTGTAAATTATTATATTGTTATATATTAACATAAATTTTTTTTTTCATCATCTGCAATCGGTGCCGACTTAGGACGGTCATCTGCCACGCAAGTAGCATATTACATCTTCCAGATTACGTGTGCATAGCCACCCTATCATTCCGGTTACCCAGAGGTCTCGAAGAACGTAACAAGGTGTGAAATATCCTCCTCAAAATACAGTCCCTTCTCTACATGCATTAGCTAGCTCATGCATGTTACATATATCACCCTAGGAGTCCGACCGTAAAGAGAGCAGGTGGTTAGCCCCTGTGCTCTTTAATTCGGTTTCGACAGGGTTCGCAATTGAGTCCTGTCGTCACAGTCAGTCCGAGTGCAGTTCTTGAAAATTTGCTGGTACAAGGCTGTAGATTGGTCAAGTACCAAGCCAAGTGTCCGTCTGGTGACAGTAGGATCCTACTCACTGTATAAAAGGCGTTGTATGATTCTGAAGCACTTTCAATAGTAATTTTGTCTGCCTTTAAATTTTTTCATTTATGTCCAAAAATGGTGTTTTTGTTTCAGTGTATAAAATGAATCTACAACAAGAGGCACACATTTAGAACGCATAGGGATCCCTACAACCTGCTTTTACAGATTCTTGTAAATATAGTCCAAGAGGAAGGAACAGGTATTACACAGGTCCCTGCATGTCCATGAATGTATGATTTGTATTATGTTGCGGAAAAGAAACCCATTGATTTAGATATACAAAAAGAATTAATATGACTTTTCCCCTCTTGCTCAAAACACTTTACACAATCGATCATTAATATTCTCGCGAGGAAGTGTAGTGTATATTTAAGAAAAAATGTATGAAAAAATCGTATTGGCTTTGAAATTTCTAAATTTCATTTTGTCCATAACATCCCCTGACTTTTTGATAGTCCAAAATAAGTTAACATCATTCAGTTAAGAACAGTATCAATATATCTTGCCACGTGACATAGCACCATAGAGACATGAAGCACAACACTAATGAATAAATGAGTTCAGTGCAAATGAGTTAAAGACTCTTACGATAATCTCAATAGCACTCAAAATAGAGTACAACATTGAGCATCGATTGACCCCTAGCAAGCTAAAGGTGGGACCATGTGCCCGGAAGGAGTAAGCATCCCTTGTTGGCTAGCCACACTCGCTGTCGATGTTCATGCACGAAAATGAAAACAATATATAAAATGCTTGGAATGTCTGAGGTTATGTGTATATAGGAAGTGTTATGTCGACCATGTCAGGAAAAATATTCAAAACACTTACTGTCCAATCCCTCGCGAGGAATTTTGTACGAGCTCCACCCTGCAAAGGGCACAAGTGTGACACAAATGAGTTAAAGAAGATCCTGACGATAAGAAATGGAAAGTGCAAGAACGGAAAGTATCGTGGGTGGCGATGTTAAGTTTAGGATTGCGACTACAGGGAGGTTACTCTATGCTCATATCGCACAATTTTATTTGAAATCCTCAAAAATGTGAAAGGAATAATTAATAATTTATTATACTTGACACTTTTATTGCTGAATGGGTATTTTTGGGGGAAAATACACATCTTTTAACGAAAAATCGCAGAAAATGGGATAAAAAAATTCTCATTTTCGTATGGGATAAGAAAATTCTCATTTTCGAGTAATGTTATCAAATATTCAATCATCAGAATATATTCTATTAATTATACTTTTTTTAAAAATTGAAATAATTAAAAGTTCGAACTTTTGGGATAAAAAATGTCAATCTTTGCTTAAATTATGGTGCTATTTATAGAAACAGTAATTTTGCTCAAAAACCTAATTGTGGTACATATTGGTTTGACTGCTTTAGGATAACGCAATACCATATCTTTATACGAAGAATAAAAATCCCTTTTATGTTAATAAAGTGAAAGTCGTATTATCAGGAATGGTATATTTATGGGGGCCTTATTTCCTTCTATTTTAAAATATAAATAGTTGTAAATGACAAGAAACTTCCATGGAGTACCGAGCCATACATAACCTGTCTTATTGTCTACACATATTGCCCATAACCTCGATCCATAAACATATCTGTTCATGTGGCAATATGATCTGTATCAAATTTAAATACCCTTTCTATCTATATAATGTACAAAGTAATTGTTGTAATCTATGGTATTTATCCAGATATATACCACGTGGAAGGAATACCTCTTTCTGTTTGACCTCCTTCCCTTCATACATCCACCTAACGTCACCTTTCTCATTTACACATATGATAAAGCTACCATCAACTGCACACAGACCTCTTCCATTACCACAAATACGACAAAGGTATCTAATATGATTAGTGGCTTGGTCACCTTTCCAAACAATTTACACCTCTGTTCACCTGTTTCCAGTGTGTACACGGCCACGTGGTTTACCTCACCATGGACTCCCAGACACACTGCAATGTCCCTTTTTCTGTCAGACAAACACCCAAAGGTTAAAATGGAGGAGTTTCTATTACGATAGAGAGAGTACCACTCGCTGAGAAATACCTAGCGTTAATGGAAGAACCATATCATCAGACTGTGTTATCATCATGTCGTTGATTCCACACTACCCTCCACTGTGAAACCATAACAACATTACCACTACCATTTTAAAGGTACATGGTTTCCAAGTCATAACCCAGGCTGTGTTATTATCGGCTTCGGTTATAGAGGTGACCTCAATCTTGCTTCTAAAAATCCTTATCTTCTCAATTATATTGATTCGTGAAAAATCAAAGTTTACCATATGCACAGTATTTCAAGAATTTCGAGTATTTTAATATCGTTTTGATCAGAATTTCTTTTCGTCAATTCAATGGCTCCTGATCTTTGTTCAATTATTGTCGTTTTGTGACCTTAGGTTGAATTGTTTGGATTAAATTTTTGTAGTTATTGATCACGAATTTCGTGGGTCAGACTTTTTATCGAGGGTAAAACTCTGACATCTAAATACCCCCTTTGTATGATTCCATCTGGTCCATTAATTTCTTCCTGAACATCATCTTCTTTCAGTGCCATGTTTGAAATTAGATTGTCAAATACGGTGGCACGATTCATCAACTACGTAATCATATGGAAGTGTTCAAACTCCAACTTTTTGAAGGAAATTTTAAACCAATTTTAACGCACCAGACACTTGTTTTGATAGAAAATCCTCATCAGTGATACCTCCAGCCGAAGTGATTTTCATACACAGCAAAACGTCATTTCAGTGCCGCACTCTGGTTTTATTTTATTTTTTTTTTTCTTATCTAGATTTGTGCAATTTCTTTGCAGAGAGTACGCAGCTCCTTTCAAGTGGGGTCGAATCAGAAGCATAGTTTAAAAAATGTTAAACGTCTTCAAATTTAATAGCACCATTTAAGAACAGATAAAGTTGCAGCATGGATCAGACATGTACGTTTCTGGTACTTAAACCCGATAAACAAAATGGCATTCATTGATTCGTTCTGTAACAAAAACTTTCGCTGCTTCTCAGAAATTACAGTTTCATTTTTCAGTCTTGAACTTATTCTATCATCAGTTATTTTGTCCTTTGTTGTCGTAAAACCCTCCTTAGATTGTAATTACAAGTTTATTCTCTGCAGGCATTCTCTGGAGAACAAGAGGCCCAAGGGGGCCACATCGCTCACCTGAGTTGCAGATAAAGGGTTAAAAGTCACAAAAATACTTCTACAGATCAAAGCCCTCGACAGCCATATTTGTTGACCTATCGACAAGAAAAACACAAACTTGGCAGAGGACCTTGAGTACTTGCTTGCTGCAAGGTTTCGTGAAATTCTGTGCAATGGTTGCAGAGGAGATTTCAAAAACGTGTTAGCCAATCAGAGTCCTTGGCGGCCATATTTGTTGACCGATAAGCACAAAATACACAATCTTGGTAGAGGACCTTGAGTACTATCTTCCTGTAAAGTTTCATGAAATTCTGTGCAGCGTTTTATTTTTGCAGAGAAGATGTTGAAAATGTGTTAGCCAATCAGAGCCCTCGGCAGCCACATTTGTTGACCAATCAGCACAAAAAACATAAAATTGTTGGAGGACCTTGAATACTTCCTTCCTGTAAAGTTTCATAAAAATTCTCTGCAGCAGTAGCAAAGGAGATGTCAAAAATGTGTCAGCCAATCAGAGCCCTCGGCAGCCATATTTGTTGAACAATCTGCACAAAAAACACAAACTTGGTAGAAGACCTTGAGTACTTCCTTCCTGTAAAGGTTCATGAAATTCTGTGCAGTGGTTGCAGAGGAGATGTCGCAAAATGTGTCGGAAAATGAGAGCTCTTGGCGGCCATATTTGTTGAACGAACGGCACGAAATACACACACTTGGTAGAGGACCTCGAGTACTTCCTTCATGTAAAGTTTCATGAAATTCTGTGCAGCGGTTGCAGAGGAAGTGTCGAAAATGTGTCAGCCAATCAGAGCCCTCGGCGACCATATTTGATGACCAATCAGCATGAAAAACACAAACTAAGTAGAGGACCTTGAGCACTTCCTTCCTGTTAAATTTCATAAAATTCTGTGCAGCGGTTGCAGAGGAGATGTCGAAAATGAGTCAGCCAATCAGAGCCCTCAGCGGCCATATTTGTTGACCGATCAGCACAAAAAACACAAATTTGGTGGAGGACCTTGAGTACTTCCTTCCTGTAAAGTTTCATGAAATTCTGTGCAGCGGTTGCAGAGGAGATGTCGAAAATGAGTCAGCCAATCAGAGCCCTCGGCAGCCATATTTGTTGAACGATCGGCACAAAAAACACAAACTTGGTAGAGGACCTTGAGTACTTCCTTCCTGTAAAAGTTTATGAAATTCTGTGCAGTGGTTGCAGAGGAGATGTCGCAAAATGTGTCGGAAAATGAGAGCTCTTGGCGGCCATATTTGTTGAACGAACGGCATGAAATACACACACTTGGTAGAGGACCTTGAGTACTTCCTTCATGTAAAGTTTCATGAAATTCTGTGCAGCGGTTGCAGAGGAAGTGTCGAAAATGTGTCAGCCAATCAGAGCCCTCGGCGACCATATTTGATGACCAATCAGCATGAAAAACACATACTAAGTAAAGGACCTTGAGCACTTCCTTCCTGTTAAATTTCATAAAATTCTGTGCAGCGGTTGAAGAGGAGATGTCGAAAATGAGTCAGCCAATCAGAGCCCTCAGCGGCCATATTTGTTGACCGATCGGCACAAAAAACACAATTTGGTGGAGGACCTTGAGTACTTCCTTCCTGTGAAGTTTCATGAAATTCTGTGAAGCGGTTGCAGATGAGATGTCGAAAATGTGTCAGCCAATCAGAGCCCTTGGCGGCCATATTTGATGACCGATCAGCACAAAAAACACAAACTTGGTAGAGGACCTTGAGTACTTCCTTCCTGTAAAGTTTCATGAAATTCTGTGCAGCGGTTGCAGAGGAGATGTCGAAAATTTGTCAGCCAATCAGAGCCCTCGGCGGCCATATTTGTTGAACGATCGGCACAAAAAACACAAACTTGGCAGAGGACCTTGAGTACTTCCTTCCTGTAAAGTTTCATGAAATTCTGAGCAGCGGTTGCAGAGGAGATGTCGAAAATGTGTCAGCCAATCAGAGCCCTTGGCGGCCATATTTGATGACCGATCAGCACAAAAAACACAAACTTGGTAGAGGACCTTGAGTACTTCCTTCCTGTAAAGTTTCATGAAATTCTGTGCAGCGGTTGCAGAGGAGATGTCGAAAATTTGTCAGCCAATCAGAGCCCTCGGCGGCCATATTTGTTGAACGATCGGCACAAAAAACACAAACTTGGCAGAGGACCTTGAGTACTTCCTTCCTGTAAAGTTTCATGAAATTCTGAGCAGCGGTTGCAGAGGAGATGTCGAAAATGTGTCAGCCAATCAGAGCCCTCGGCGGCCATATTTGATGACCAATCGGCACAAAAAACACAAACTTGGTAGAGGACCTTGAGTACTTCCTTCCTGTGAAGTTTCATGAAATTCTGTGAAGCGGTTGCAGAGGAGATGTCGAAAATGTGTCAGCCAATCAGAGCCCTTGGCGGCCATATTTGTTGACCGATCGGCACAAAAAACACAAACTTGGTAGAGGACCTTGAGTACTTCCTTCCTGTGAAGTTTCATGAAATTCTGTGAAGCGGTTGCAGAGGAGATGTCGAAAATGTTAAAAGTTTACGCCGGACGGACGACGACGACGACGACGACGACGGACGGACGGACGGACGGACGATGGACGACGCGCTATGACAATAGCTCACTTGAGCTTCCCTCAGGTGAGCTAAAAAAGGTAAGGTCTATTTGATTTTAACTGGTTAAACCGCACAGCGAAATGCTTTACAACCATTTCAAACAAGAGTTATCTGGGTTTTTTTCTGTAGAAATCAAACACTCTTCTTTCCTTTCCTACGGTCCTACCATGCCCATAAGGAAATTTGATACACTTATCAGAGGTTTGTTTTTGAACATAGAGGTCTTTGCATAAGAATTTGCACAGTTCTAAACAACTCTATTTTAGTATAGGACATAGCTTCAAGAATAACCTGTCACCATTGGCTGCAATACCTTTGGTTAGAATTAGTCTCACTAAAATAAAGAAGTTTCCACAAAAATGTGACATCGTGTCTGATGATTACTTTGACTCAATCACCTACGCATGTGTGCGATTTCAGTTCCGCTTTTCTTCACTTTGAAATCTACCTCTGCCGCCATCGCTTATTGTTTGTCTGAGACCGGGGCTTCATATTTGAAAATAAAGTATTGTAGGTATGTACCATCAGATTTGACTACATTTAAGAGGTATACAATGTAAAGGCAATGTCTTTGTTTCAATGCAATACTTTGCAACATCAGAGATTCTTTCTTCATTCGTACGTTGCCAACACGATCAACTAAGTGAGAAGTATCCAGTAAAAATGCAATGTTCTAGTATAAATTGAATCTACCGTCTTTAGACGTGAGTCTTGTAAAGTTTGCTATAACAAGATAAGAATCGATTCCTCCATTGTCTATTTACTCGAATCTAAACACTCAAAGAATTAATCTGAGTACATCAGCCTTTGAATCTTTTGCACCGGTTACGTCAGGAATCCGAATGACGTCACTGTGATAACATGTCGTACTTGCGAGGCATGTTGGGATTCATCAATGCGATGACGGCAAGGTTATATTGCAAGCCTTTGCCGCCTATGACCTTCTTTGCAACTTGACTTTGACTGTGATCCCAGGATAGATTGAACAATAAAGGCGTTTCCTCAAAGTTATCTAGAAAATCAAAATGCATAGGAAGATACAAAAAATAAAGCATCTATCCATCAAAAAGTAAAAAGTGCTTTCTTTTGCACGTTGTCCTTTAAAATAAATTTTACGAAATTTTTATTGTACCCGAATTTTAAGTACCAGTCTTCGTAAGAATCATGCAAAAAGTGATACACCCTATGTCACAGATTTTCAAAATTTTTATGTCATGCTGTTGATTATGTTGAGTTATGATGAAATTCAAAATTCATTTCATCAATGTGTCCCCCGTTGCTAAGATACAGAGGCAACTTAGTTACAGGGTCACTGCGATCGAAAATGATGATTTGATACATGTGAAATTACCATAGTTTCAGGTCTTAAAAGAAGCTCTTCTTAATTGAAATTAAAATTGAAACTTAATTAAGACTATAAAGTAAGAGTCTAGTTTCATACTTAAAAAGAAATTTTTTATATAAAATTCATATTTAAAGTTGGTTGCTAGGTGATAAGTTCCCTAGCAACAGAGATTTGCTCAACACATAAAAATACAAGTATTTTAATTCAAAAAATAAATATCCTTCCTCGATGCTTTTGAAATTATTTTATCAACAAGAAATAAAACAACATTAACACAACAAAATATGAAAAAATCACCAGATACACATGGGTTAGATTTCTGACAATTTGAGGCTAAAAATTGACTATTTTTGATTTTTCTCGAAAACGCACATTTTTCTCTTTTCGATATAACTTTTTCCTTTCATCTTTTGTTTGATAATTGATAATAAGATTGAATATGAGAAGAAAGCTATTTTGCTCAGAAAGATATATAACTGATATGGTTCTGTAACAAAAGCAAAATTACCTTAGCAACGAAATATATTCCTTGGCAACCGTTCAGAAATTGTCCGATTTTTTGCTTCAATCAATATGTAATTGATATCTGAGTCAGAACAATGCAGAATTATGGACAAATCTGATTAGTAAAACCTCTGACAAAATATTCTGTACAGTTATCATATGAAACGTGCAGAAACTCCATAGCAACGACCTTAATCCCATAGCAACTGTTCGATTTTATTCCCGTGGGTCATGTATTTTTTCAGAATAAAGAGCACAAGACAATCTTACTTTGTTGCAGCAAACAACAGATACAATTCACAAACTTTCATAAATGAGTTTTAGGGGTTTGATAATTGAACAGCTGTAGTTCTGAATACCATAGAAACGATTTTAATATTCCGTAGCAACTATTGCATTAGTCTCATTTACTGAGTTACGAAGCAGTTCTATGTAACATACCTGCTAATATGTCTGAAAGAAAGTATAACTTTGCCATGTGTAATGATGGACGAGGTACTAGTACATGTATGTGCATATTTCATGGCATATCTTGCTTAGTTAATGTATCCATGGTAACATATATACCCTTTAAGCCCTTGAAATCAAAGATATTAAAGAGAGCATATACATGTACATATACTATAGTTGTTAATGTGTTCGTTTGTAAAAGCTCTATCCTTTATGGTTCAATATATACAGCCGAGTTTTTGAATAGAGTTTTAAAAAGTACATGTAGACCAAAGTCAAGGTCAGTAGGTCGCGATCGTGGCTTCAGTAATGGTGCTTAGGGTATATCATGTCCTCCCCGGACTTTCGTCCTGGCGAGCTAAATTCATTAAACAAATGCTAAGCTAAGGCAAAATAAGTCACATTTCGAAGTTTTTCTTAACCCTGCTGACGTTTCAGTAGCCTCCCTTAGATAAGAATTTCTAAGAAATCTCCATACTGAAGATTTCCGATCTTCATAATTTAAAATATCTTGATGGTGTGATCGATCTTGTAATGAGCCCATACTGGGCAAGTCAATCCAGTGGCGTACGATTTGAGCAAGTCAATTTGGGCAAGTCAATCCAGTGGAGCCCTCGATTTGCATTCTAGATAACCCTGGTTCGAGTCTTTACAGGAGGGTGTATTTTCAGTATTTCATTTGAAGGAATGTATATACGCTTTTTTTTTGCATTATTCACATACATAAGCATACATGTACGTGTACAAGTAAAGAATGGCTGCAAAATAGCTTCCAATTTCTCAAAATTTAGAACGGCCCTCCTAATATTGGCTTTGATATCTTAATTATTTTAGAAAATAATAAAAAAAAAATTTATCCAAAAAATTATCCTAAAACATGAAACGTGTGACATAACCTGAATTTTCACCTATTATGAAACTTGGGTGTAACAAAACTTTTTTTAACAATACTTGGAATCCCAGGGGCTTTTTGCAAAGATTTCTTCTATTTCCATGAAACAATACTTCAATCAAATTCCAGCCACCCCTTTCCCCCTTTCCCTTATTCTGTGTAGTATATATATAGAATCCGCAAAAAATCGTTGTAGTTTATTGAAGGGGGACTGTAGCATTTTGATGGTAGTATAAAAAAAGAATCCTGACTACAAGTTCCTTTTATTTGAATGAGTTAATGGCCAAAATTAGTTAAAAGTCAGTAGATGAAAAAAAAAAAAACACAGGTAGGTTGAGCGGAAACAGAAATATGTCTATGGCCAACTACAGATGTATTTCAAAATTTGAAGGTCATGATAAAATCTCAAGATCAAATTGCAATGTCAAGATTATAAGCTGAAAATAAATCCTCTTATTTTGTATTTCCATGCCAAAATCTAATATGACTTTGTACAATATAGATCACATCCACATCATTCTTTCAAGGTCGATCAAAACTGAATGTCAAGGACATTATTCGAGATCAGCTGGTCCACTTATATTGCACCTCCATGGCAATTTACTTTTTAAAACTTGAAAGTAATAAAGATGAACTTAATCAGTAAAACTGGTGGGTACTTTTTGTCTCGACATTTTAGTAACGTAGGTACGCCTATTGTTCACATTAATTTAAGCGCTATACGTTTATTTTTATATATTCTTGATGTTTCTATACAAACGACCTTGACCTTAAATGAATAACTTTCAGTGACCTTTGATAATGAGCTCACATCATGGGCGGATCCAGGATTTTTTTCTCGGGGGAGGGGGTGTCCTAAAGTCGAAATTTTGAAGAGCAAACCAAAAAAAAAGAGCTTGATTAATTTAGTTCTGTTTCCAATTATACAAATGTAAATAAAATAGATGACTGGCGAGCTTTAGCGAGCAAAAAAATTGATCGAAATTTCACATCATAGTACTTGATTATTGATTGTCAGTTCTAATATGTAAATAAACAAATGGCGAGCGATAGCAAGCAATCAAATTCGCTATTCGCGTCTTTTTCAGTTTCATTACTCTAAGTGCTCCTGTTTGTTGACACATGGGTTGTATATATGAAAGCGCAGTAACGTACAGATATGTAATAAATTCTGGCAGGCGGAAACGAGCCAGAGAAAATTTTTGAAATGCTGACGGCAAAATATAATCAAAATGAAAGTTTCCCGGACCCCCCCCCCCCCCCTTCTAGACCCGTGATTGCACATCCTAGCTGTTTTGTCTCTCGAGTATATCCAAATAAAAACTACCCGAAAAGGATGAATTATACCTCCGTGGCATATTTTTTTTCTTTTCTGAGCAGATCCGATTTATACGGATATTCTCTCATATAAGGTCATCATTTAGAGTTTAGGTCACTACATGTATATCCAATAAGATACTTACATATGTAGTATGTTGTTAAATGTTTAATGATATATATGATAGCCTCCTGAGATGTGCAATGACAATCGAACTCCAAGGGCCATGTCTCTGGTAAAAACTTTTCAGCTGCAATCCTCTTTCTTCGTGCACATCTACAGTACTGTCATGATCATCATGATCTTTCATTGTGTAAAGATTCATAAAAAATCATCGAATTGTTTGGGAGGAAATGCGATGGCAAGGTTTGACACCGAAAATGCATGAACAATCTAAGTGCAAGGGCCATAACTCAGGTCTAGCCTTTTCGACAGCAATCTACTTTCTTCATCATGATCTGTCATATCCATCGATTGATTTTGGAGGAGTTGCCATGACAAGCTTTCGCCTTCATGGACGGCCATTGCGAATCCAGCACAACTATCTATTTTCTAATATATCCTAATTGTGTAAAATATTATTAAATTCTGAAGAATGGTTAAGGAGATATGAGCTCAGGCGCATGGACAGACGATGATGGAATTTATTTATTTATTTATATATATATTTTTTTTTTTTTTTTTTTTAGAGAGCATATGATTTTATGCACACATTTCTTTAAGGATCTTTAACTGTCTGAAAAATCCTTATCTTCAACACCCAATATAATTTTAATTAGTTTTATGACAACGAATTTTTTTTGGGGGGGAGGGGGGTTTTTGTATCTGCAGGATGCGTTGGGTTAGGAGGCGTTGTTCTTTTTGCCTCATTCACCTTATAAATATGACTATACTGAACTTCCCTGTCCTCCCCGGCCTAGTCTCTGCGTTAACCGTCCAAAGCTTATCATATTTTATTTATTTTCCGAGTGATAGAATAAAATTTATTGAGCTCTGATATTAAATAAAAATAATCTGGCTCTAAAAATATGAACATGATGAAAAACATTTTAATTTGGCTCACATAATTTTAAGTTCCCTACGCAGTTGCTAGTTGTAAGTGTCCCGTGCCCTTGAACACCCCCCCCCCCCCTAAAAAAACGCATCCATGTTGAACCCCCCCCCCCCCAACAAAAAATAAAAACAAAAACAAAAAAGTCATTTAAATATTATCTTCTGTATCTCACTGACGTCTTTACTAAATATTCGATGCATTTATCATTATTTCAACATGTTCAAAGCAATTCAAACTTCGTACATGGAAAATGAAAGTAGATCTAAATCTGCAGCTGGCTTACTATTCAATATTGTTTTACAAAGCAAATTGTCTCGGGTATCTATTCTTTTTTTTTTTTTTGAAAATGTTTCAAAATGAAAATGGGATCAAACAACGTTTAAAAGCTATAATCGCAGCAACATATTCACACGTGGTGACGTCAAGTACGTTATTTTTTGTAAGAGTTATCTTTCTTGACATAGAGATTTTAGCGAAACAAGGGTAACTTTAGGGGGAATTATCTCGAAAACTAGGTACTTTGCATCTGGTGAATTTTTGATATGTTGTAAATGGTGATATCATGTTTTTAATAATACAAATGTTTTTGCATATCCATCGAGGAAGGATATTTTTTGAAGGACTTGAACATTTTGAATTTGTATAGAAATGATAGGGAAAAAGAAAGATGCAGTGTGAAGTTCTGGTCCACGTAGGAAGAAAACGGGTGAATGGATTTAATTTTCCTTTTGCACTGATGAATATCTATGAATAGGCAATTAATATATAAAAAATGGTTACAATCTGTTGACCTCGATGTATCACCCTTATATAGGGTTTTGCATGATTCTTACGAAGACTGGTACTTACCAAATATATTTGAAAGGCCTTTTTGGTTTATGATTCTTTCCACTCTACGTAGAACATATTGAATTCCTAAAAAAGATAAAGCAAATTTGTATTCAAAATGCAATTCAAAATATTGCTTCGAACAGATTTATTCAATTTGGTTTTCATCATAAAAATTTTGAGACATTTTCATATTTTCGGCATAAATATGATGTATGCAAAAAACTATACAAATTATGAAGTGATGTCATACTCATTGAATTTGAAGGCAATCATACCCAGTTACATCATATAATTAAAAAAAAATCTGGTGTAGCCAAATGCCCGGAGCTACTGAAAATTTAGCAACGCAAATATCTGTCTTTAGGCTAGTGGTATAAAAAGTAATATATTGGAGTCAATGAATTATATGGTGTGTCAAAATTTTATGCACAATTTAAGTTTTTTTTTTGTACTTTACTGTAAAAAGGCAGCAAGTGTGAACAGAAGTATTTGATGAATTGTTTCTGGTAGTTGAATTCATGTGGTATACTGTATAGAGGTGTAACAATTCCTCAAAGATTCCATACCGTTTGATAATTTTGCTCGATTCCAAGGTTCATACGGAAATTCTATACCAAAATTCCATTACTTTTTCATGACTCAAAACGCATTTTCAATGACTTTGTAGACAGACAAGTGGCTAATTCATTAATTGCTATGACCATTAATTATATGAAACAAATTTAACTAAACAACTTAATCTAGTCATCTTCAGAAATCATGCATTTTGTGGCATGACCAGGTGGAACTTCTTGAATCAAGTGACTGAGACGAGTCGACAAAAATTTTAGGGTAGGGCTGCCATGATACGCTAAGCTCACAATATGATATGTATCACGATATTTACTCACGATACAATTCATATCACGATACAACATTTTTAATGTAGATATGGAGGCATTTCTGTAATTCGTCAGATATTTTATTAAAACAACAAATTAAGATCATTCATAACTTGAATGATTTGAGAATATATTGTATTGACTAGAAACAAAGTACAAAACTCAGAAGTTATCTTTGACGACTCGGCGTTCAGCATTGCCATGTTGAATTTCTAAAGATAAAGCTAAATGCCGAAAACGAACCGTAATAACAGCGGTGAATCGAGAACCGGGCGGTGAATCGAAAACCGCGGTGAATCAAGAACCGCGGTAAATCAAGAACTGCGGTGAATCGTGACAGCCCTATATCAGGGTAGATCTATTATAGTAATTAAGTTAATACTTGTTATCTGTAATTTTGAACGGCTTATTTCTTAAATCTTTTGATAACCAGGTGAAAATAAACTCGACCTGGTCAGGTCACTTTGCTACGATAATAAAATAATCATACAAGAAATTTGAAGGGATATTCAAACATCGTCTGGGTGACAAGAAACTAATGATACATTGATAGTAAAATCAAAGAACTAATGCTAAATTCATGATACATGTAAATGAAACTTTTGTTGAGGAAAAGAGAAAAGACATCAAAATCAAAATGATGTCAAGCAAAATAAGATATAAACTCAAGCATTTACATGAATTTGCATTCCTAAATTGGGTTACCTCATGAGGAGTAATCTTCGTAATTTTGAGTAAAACATTGTTTTTGACTTTGTTATGCTTAACGTATGAAGAAATATAGATTTTCCCTGCTTCAACATTGTAGAAAATCTATATAAATCACATGCTTGCCTATGTAATCGGTATAGAATAGATTCATTCAAACGCTGAAGTGACAAAGAATTAACATACACATGTCTATTCGCTTGCTGACAAGTTTGCAAAAAGTCATTTCGCATGATAATTCTTTTAAGACATAAAATTTAGCAGCAAAAGAGTAGAATGTAATTTTAAGTAAATTGCAAAATAAGTCAGTGATGCTGAAAAGTACCAGTCCGAAGGATTTCACCGGCAAAATTACATTCAGACTGGCAAAAAGTTTAAAGCTTTGCTACACAATGCACATGCAAGTTGTTCGGACTGGCATCATTTTCAAAATGACTGGCATGCCTTAAAATTTTTCAACATCTCTGAAAATTACACCAAAAATGCAAAGGAAAACAGGTCTCGACTTAATATAGCTTCAAGTTTTTGCCCGTCACACACATTATTTCTTATCAGTAGATTGTGTGTGCAACTGTTAATACATGTTATGAAATATTATGAATGGGCCATTTTCCATTCTTTTTTTTACCATTTTAATGGGCCATTTCTTAATATAAGAAAGTACTCGGAATCAATATGTGCCATCTATAAATGGGACTATCATAGTCTATGCGCATGGTCTCTGTCCTTCCCAATCACTGTTGAGATCACATTCGCCTTGCATTAAAGCGATATGTCGCATATTATAAGGCAGGAATTGAAGCCTTCACACAAACATGAACTATAATAATACCAATAAGAAATAACATGTAAGATACTGGCAAAATATTGAAACCATTTGTTAGTAGGCATTGTAGGAAATTGCAGGAAAAGAAGGTAATGGTACGAATTGACATACTGCTGTTCACACTTGCTGTCTTTTAACAGTTATACAATTATTAAGCAGAAAACAATTGTTTTCTATGTGAAAGAGTATACCAAAGATCCAAGAGCAAATGGGAGTACTGTTCAGGTACAAAATATCTGAGTATGAGGTATCAATGTTGTTGTTAACACTATTTACATCTAAAATACCATACACATGCGTGAATGACCATTTTTGGCTTCCATACAACACTTTGACAAAAACTTGACAGAAATGTCAATTATTTCAAAATAATTGTTGTTGCATCTTATATCAATTGCAAATATTGGATATATTTCGGTGTATTTTTGTATTAATATTTTAAAAAAAATAGCAATTTCTGTCGATGTTTTCACCATGTGACGTCATGACTTTTAGGCCAAATTGATCGAGTGAATTTAACTTTTAGAAGGGCAAAATCTTGTCCGATCTCTTTCAGACGTGCGTCAATAAATTCTTATATCCACCGAATATTGTTTACAGTACCTGTCTTACGTCTGAACAAAGCAGATTTTCTCTCGATTGTTTATTTTCTCTTTCGTGCCAACTGCAGACCTTCGAACGCAAAGAGGGGAAATACTTCCAACGAAAAGTAGTTCGATATAATGACGACAAACCTTTATGTATAATCTCTCCTATGTGCTTTTGTAGAATAGATATAGTAATTTATATTATGTCTACGAAAGTAAGAGACTGTTTTATCAACATTCATATAAGTTTCTCAAACGTAAAAATTCGCGCAGGAATTTGACGTACTTTCATTTTGATCTAAGAGGGAAGACCGAAATTATACAGTTGAAATAGTACATTCAAATGGCTAGAAATAAACAGGTACCACATGTTTTTAAAAATATATGGGTCTCTTACATGAATACTTTCAGAAATATGGGCTGTCACCCATTAGATCATGCATTAAATTGAGGTGAAATTGGCTACTCACCAAATCAAATATGGCGACCTCCGTCTCGACAAAGTGACATACAAACGGCCTCCATTCAGAACTGTACAAAAGTGGCGCGCAATTCCAAATCCCGCATGCACTAGTATTAAAACATATTTTTCTGTTGCCAAAGTTTCAATTTTTATTTTTCAAGTATATAACAGCTGAACTGTTTGAAAAATTGGGTAGGAAAACAATAATTTTCATAAATTATATGGAGTATTGGTTAAAAAACATGGGCTGGTCACAGAGAGGCCATTACTGTTAATGTATAGTGTGTACTTATATGTAGTTACATGCAAAGTTTGAAAGTTATAGGCACAGAGAGAAAAAAAATATACACATTTTTATTACTTGAGCTGCCAGGCGTCCATTTTGACTTTAGCGTTACCTTAATTCAACATGCTCTGCTATCTCGCAAGAAGATCTGACAGTACGGGGTTATCCGGATTGATAACTGATCATGCCACATATTTGTTACCTCATAATATGCGTGACTTATTATATATGTCGCATGTAGATAAACGCTATATTCATGGGCGGATCAAGACAATGTACCAGTGGGTTCTAAGCCTTCAGAGGTGACTAGACTATTGATTTGAAAAAAAGTATTCCATAAAAATCTGGTCATTCATTCATTTTCGCTCATTCCGGGTGGGCTGTCCATGTCTTCCTACCCAAACCCCCGCCCGCATATAGGTCTTATCTGAATATAGTAAACCAATAGTTACATATACAATATATGTTGTATCATTGTATATCGAATATCGTTATTACAAAGAATTGGTAAGCTTATCTAGATGTTGTAAGGAGAGATTAAGGTCTAGGAAATCGGGATACATCATAAGGGAGCAACCATCTGATTTTTAGGGGGGAGTTGGGGGCAGGAAAACTTTTGCCAGCCGAATTTTTTTTCCAGCCATTTACAGTGGCCGATTTTTTTTCTTTTTTCGTGAGTTGAAAATTACTCTGACTTAAAGATTAAATCATTCATCGTGATTTTCTAGCCATATTACATATATTTCAAACAAGAAGAGAGATTCGATGCAAAGGAAGAGCATATTAAGGCATCTCTTGCTAGCAGATCACTTATTTTGAATTTCCGAAATAATTTAATGAAACCTATAATGTTTTTACTGAAACGATACTCTAATTTCGATTCTTTGAATAAAATTTGTTTCATTTATAATTGTACTTAGTTCATGATACACAAAAACAGTGTCGACTGGGCTTGTGGAGAGGTCAGAAGAGGGGTTATAAACATATTTCACATCTTCTGGTACGTTAGAACACGTTCAAATTTCACCGAAAAATCACTGAAACTTTTAGGTCAAGGTTTCAACTTTCAAAAACTAGTTAAGACGTTTCGGCAATTTTATAAAAAGTTATCTCATAGTCTTTTCATTTTAGTACCTTTAAATATGACAACATATATTCCTTTTGGAAATTTCACATCCTGCCTTTTGTGATGTCATATAAGGATGATGAAATATATGCATGATTTCCTTTGGAGTTGCGTCAGAATCATCAATTTTATATCATGGGAAAGACCCTGGTGTCACCAGAGAGACACTCTTCATGGTACTTGACCAAATAACGTCCATGTACAAGCGCATTCGTAAGAACTGCACAGTGACTGACGATGAAGAGGGGGATTCATGACGGATCCTTATCGATATAGATGACAGGATCCCGAACACATGTCCTCTTTCAATGAACGTCGAAGAAGTACCAATAAGTCGGAGGTCATACTCCTTGGGTGTTCCATTCGACTGTTTCATACACCGAATATTGTTTATATCAATTGAAATATTATATCGTGTGTTTCTTGAAACCTTGTGTTTTGCGAGTTCTTCAGTGGTCATCATTCATTGAAGAAATTATAAGCTATTATGTTATATAGGACAAAAGTTCGTTCTTTTATACAACTGGGTAACCAAAAAAAGGGAGGATTATGCGCAGGTAATCCGGATAACAACACCATTTGCCACTAGTTGACAAATTTGCTTTTTCTTCGGTCGGAACCGACTGTCTTCTGGTCTCGTTGGTTAATGTATAGTCTTATGTGTTTGATGTATCTGTGTTTTTGCAAAAGGGTAATTTGTGTTTTGCTGTGGTTGCCGCAACCTAGTCTTAAATTGAGATGTTCAACTTTCTTTAAAAAAGTAATAACCTAGAACTGTATTTGCGGATTGTTTCACCTTCAGTTTGAAGATATCACGTTCGTGATACACCTTTTACATCTTTTTACATATCTGCAATAATTCTGCGAATTACAAAATAAGGTAATAGAATTTATGCAAAAGGATAAAATGTCACAGGCTGGAAACGATTGATGAACTGACAGATAGATATACTAATGGGATGTTACCTATTTACATCCTTCAAAACATTTTAAGCAGTTGGCGGAACAGAAAGGATAAATTATAACTTCTTTTCATGCGTTGGAGGCTTCTGTTTGTTTCCTTTGGTTCTTTTTTATCCTGACTTTGCATGCCTTTGCTGTTGCGGCAACCACAGCAAAACAGTAATTACCCTTTTGCATCACTATTGTGCGTTCATGGAGACCTCTGGGTAATCGGAAAAGTGGGAGGGTTATGCTCATGTAATGCAGGATAACCACACCTTCTGCTATCTCCGTGGCAGATGGCCGTCCTAAGTCGGCACTTGTTGTCCATTGGTCTCGTTGGTTTATATGTAGCCCTTTGTGTTTGATGTTTCTAAGTTGTGCGTTGACGTTCCTTGTCCCTTAAGCGTCTCTTTCTGTGCTTGTCTGCTTTGTGTTTTTGCACTGGGTGTTTTGGGGTTTTGTTGTAGGTGCTGCAACATGGTGTTGTTGGAGATCCCCTCTTTTGTTTGGTTTATGATTTTCTGAATTATCGATTTTGTACTGTGTATGAAGATATGATCACTTTCCATATTTATCATTTTACAAATTCATTTGGTAAAGTTAATGTCAAAATATATCGACATGTTTGCCGAAAGTTCATCACCAATGGCACAAAAGATGCGGTCAATTGATAAATGGGGCATACATGTTTGCGAATCTAAGTAGGACAACATATTATATCTACGTACAGAAAGGACTTGTTACAGGAACATTTGAACAACTGCTACGAAAATGCATTATTATCTCCACACTCAAACAGCTGATATCTAGTAATATCCGGAATTTTTTGTCTGTTCGTACAAGTTTTTCGCAATACATTTCCAATCTCAAAACGTCTTTAAGGTATATTGCTCGCTAGATACTATATGCAAATTCTATTGCATGTAGTTTTTCACGATTTATTACCGAATTCTGAGTAAGAGATAATGAGACCCCTAATTTTTTCAGTAATTTACTGCTTCTATAGTTACAAAGATAGGCATGTAGCAACAATGATTTATGCTTTTGATATTCTTTCACTAGATCAAAGTGTTACCTATTGAATAGGACCAAACACAGACATCTTCCTTATGAAAAATATTTGAAATCGGTTACGGAGAAACCCTGTTGACATTGATTTTGGTCTAGCAAATTCGAAGCAGAGTATTACGTTTTACGCTTGTATAATTGCCGTTTCGATCCGTTCATTCGTCAACTGGTTACTAGGTATAATATAAAGGAGCATAGCCGATAGCAGGAGTCAATCGGAAAATTTAACCCAGTCGTCCAAATTGTACTGCCAATTTAGCCTGCTTGCTTATTAAGTTACTCCCACTAACAAAATAATGGACAACACAATGAGTGTTAACTGTGGGAAAGGTGTGAGGTTCTGAGGTCGTAGGATGCACACACAAGGCCCTTTCTTTGAATAGGAGGCCCATCAAGGGAAATTAGTAACAAGTTTCAAGGAGAAAAGTCATTGGTGAAGGGTCAATGCAAATATATGTGTCTTTAGTTATGGAATAGATAAGACATATACTTAGATTTAGGGAGACAAGAAGCAGGCATACATAACACATCTCGCACATCTCACACATTGGGAGTAGGATAAATTTGATATATTACAAGGATGTCATTATTTTATTGATCATTTATTTGATATATTGTACATATTTCTGAGTAACATAAGAACATTAGAGTTTGATAAATATTCCCTGAAAATTCTATCCGATTTATTTATTAAGAGCACCAACACACGGACTGGAAAGCAAACGTAGTTGTCTTGCTGGCATTCGAGGGTACAAAAATAGCAACGCAAACGCTGCAAGATACGCTCGTCGGGGTATTAATTTCCCATAAATAATTTTGAGAATGCAGTTATGTCAGTTTTAGTCTCAGAGTCACTTGACCTTTAAACAAAACAATTAACATGATTAAGATACCGAAAATATGCAAAACATATGTCCTCATGAAGGTGTATATCGAGTTTATGAAGGTGTATACCGAGTTTCAATTCAATAGCTGCAAAGGCTGCAAAAAAGTCAAAGAAACTGTGAAATTGTTAAAAAGTAAAGGGCCATAACTCTAATGAAAATAGATCAACTGTTCAGAGACTTGAATTAGATCTGTAATTATTTATTATGAAGGCTTATACTAAGTTTCAATAAAATAGCTTCAAAGGCTGCAAAAAAGTTTGTGAAACTGTAAAGTGTTGGATATTTTTATGTTCAAGGGCCATAACTCTATTAAAAACAAGTCAATTTTTCCGAAACTCGAACTGGATCTGTAGGTACCTAGTATAAAGCCATGTATCAAGTTTCAATTCAATAGCTGTAAAGGCTGAAAAAAAATCCGGAAAACTGCAAAATTGTTGAAAAATTTCTATGTTCAAGGCCATAACTCTGCTCAAAAAGGGGTCAATTTTACCGAAATTCGAACTGGATCTTTGTATCAAGTCATGTGTAAAGTTTCAATCCAATATCTTGAAAGGCATCAGAAAAAAGACCGGAAAACTCGACCTCGGACGAACACACGGACGGACGAACACACGGACACACGGACTCTCGGACAGCGCCATAACATAATACGTCTCGTATTAAGACGGGCGTATTAAACGCACCTTAGCTTACGTGTTCACTTCTCAATTGATATGGACACTCTTGAATTAGCATATTAAGTGTATATGATACCAGACGCTTACCTCAAAAGCCTTACCATTTATCAGTACAATAACATTCAGCATTTAACTCAGTTGACTAGAAAATTTATAACACTCTTAGATAAGGTCATTAAGGTTTTAATCTTTCTATTTCATTTATTTTTTCTTTGATTTAAAAAGAAATACCGATGAGGCTCCGAATTTCTTCATCAAGAAGACTATCACTTTAAGAACATATGATTGACAGAGTTTAAAACTTGCTGTCTAGTTAACTTTCATTGATCTACTGTAATAAATTCATTGATACATATTTTTGGGGTAGGGGAAAAGTCTATCATTTCATTCTTTGATGTGACTAAATAGTATTGTCATCTTTGGCTTTTGTAACACTTGCTGAGTGCCACTGCTTGTGAACCAGGAGTCCCCGAGGGCACATATAGCCAAGTTCGCTCAACTACGGTTGATCGTTCCTACAACGCATTAGAAAATTTCTGTTTTCAAAATCAATTGAAATTTCTAAAACGTGAATCCTATAGCATCATCTCCCATCGATCTTGCTATGTACATTCTTGGACATAATAACTTTCACCCTCTTTGGCCATATTACATTGTTCAGATTGTGGATCACTGATTGATCTGTTCTTAAATGATGCTATTGAATTTAAAGACATTTAACGTTGGTTAATATTTACATTAAACTTGAAGTTGAAGATTTACATTTGAAAATAAACAAAACAGGAAATAATTGAACAAGACACATTATAAAACATATTCATTTCTTTATTTCTATCATTAAAGAATGAATCTGTTCATCTGACTAACAAATTCTGGAAAAAGAAGATGTATTTTACAGTGAATCATGATAGGTATTTACAAATGGCAATCTTCTGAAATAAATCCCCTACCCACACATGACCTGTTTTATCATCCACACAGATTCCGTAGGGCCCTGATATCCTAGTTTGTCCATATGTTAGGATAATCTGTATCAACCTACCCTCCCTGTCTACGTAATGTACACAATCATTGTCACAATCAGTGACAAGGAGGTTGTTGTATTTATCTATAATTATCCCACGTGGACTAAAGGCCTTTGACAATTTGCCCTCCTTACCATCATACATCCACCTTACATCACCTCTCTCATCCACACACACTACATTACCAGGATTCCAATTAACCACATTCAGATCCTTACCATTACTTACCACACGGTAAGGTTCTGTGATCTGTTGTTTACGCTGACGATCTATTCCCCTTATTTCATGTAGCTTTCTGCCTGTATCAGGTGCGTAGGTGGCCATATGATTCCTCTCATCCTGACCTCTCATGCATACTACCACAACATCTCTTTCAGTCAGACATATACAAAAAGGAGTTAATGGAGATGTATCTATCAACGTAGACACGTCGCCACTCGCTGATACACGTCTTACTTTTCTATCATAACATGTAACAATCATCTCCCCTGACCGCCTTATCACCATGTCATTAATGCCATTACTACCATTCACTTTGATAGATCCGACCACCTTACCACTACTGTGATACAGATACATGATGTCACTGTCATAATCCATAACCCAGGCTGTATTGTTACTTGCTTTGGTAATGGATGTTACTCTAACCTTACTACTATTGGACGTAACCTTGTAAATATTGATCATTGATCGATCAAATTTTGCTGCAGGTGCGGGGGAATCTTTAGCCTCAGAATTCACATCAATCCATTTTATGGTACCAATCCTCTGTTTGATTATGGTCAATATATCCCTCCCAGGAGTAAAGACAGGGATTGTTAGCCTTGGGATTGGTACCTCTGGGATGAAGGTACTAGGAGAAGGCGGGGAATATTTCATCATACTCATATCACCCTTTTGTATAACCTCATTTACTTTCTTGACCATTTCATGAATTTTTCTTTTGATCATCTATTCTTGCGATAAGATTATCAAGTTCAGTGTCATTTTCTTCAAGATTTTCTATAAGATTGTCGCATGATTCATCAACAGTTTGCTTCATTTCTTTTCTCAAAGAATTTACTTCTTCTTTAATCCTGTCAATTTGGACTCTCCTTTCGGACTGGTCCTTCATCGTTTTATCAGCCATCTTGTTAAGCGTGGGCATCACATTTGTCTCTAGTTCTTTCATTCTTCCATTTAGCCTATTCTCTGCTGACAGGTACGCATCTTCAATGGTGGAAATGTTATGCTTCTGATGATTTTGAACTTGACATGTAGCACAACATGGCATTTGGCAGTCTTTACAGTAAGTTGAAATATCTTTTTCGGGATGAAATTGGCATTGTTCAGCAATCTTTGAAGGTCCGTACAACCGCATGACGTCATTGGTGCGCGGTACCACTATATGATTCTTAAACACAGGAATCGTTGGGTGTGACAATTTACATATGTTACACAGAGACCCGGAGCACGACTTGCAAAACCAGTTGACGTCATTGGTACCACAGCAGAAACCACATGACACTGATAGCTGAGTTGGGAAGGTTGTGGCACCGTTATCACTCATAGTTGACTTATTGTCGATCTACTACAAAGAAAATATCTATCTTAGAAGTGTAACACAGTAAAAACGCTATGGGAGAATAGTAACCACACGAACGGGCTTTATCATCTAATTTTACCTTTTTAAAAATGTATACTCATATTTCTGAAATCATCATTGAGGAAGTTCTTCGGTCGCTATGGGGATATAATAAAAGCATATCAGCACCGCCTTTCCAGAATGATCAGTGACATTCTGCATTGTGATTGAATGGCTATCAGCATCACCACACAAGACATACTTACCTAAAAAGTACATTAAAATGTACATCTAGACAATCACCGAATTTGACAGGTTCCCATGGAGCTGATGAGACGGGTGTTGCATGCAATTAGGAGACGCTGACTCTCCCCGGGCACCTGGTCGCACTTCGGAATGTTGTTCATCCCGGGGTTCGCAACTGTTCCGATGGAAATTCGCACGATTTTGCCTTGCCTTCTCGAATGTGAGACTGAATAACAGTTAGGTACTTCTTTGATGTTTATTCTGCAGTCACGTCACGAAAAAACAGATGAAATGAAACGATGAAGGTAAACAATGCTTACATACTTTATTACAATACACATATAAGACATTGAAAATATTAAGATTCGCCTATCCCCCTCCGAACCATAGTTAAAGGCCAAAGGTTCTCTTATCTTATAGAAGAGTAGCATGTAAAGAAATGACCAATCGTAAATTGTCACCAGTTCATAATAGAAAGGAGGGGATCTCCAACAACACTCGGTTGTAGCACTCACAGCAAAACTCCAAAACATCCAATGCAAAAACACATGACAGACAGCAACAGAAAGTGACATTGGATACCAACTCACACCATAGAAACATGAAACACAAAAGGCCATTCATAAACCAACGAGACCAATGGTCAACCGATGCCTACTTAGGACGGCCTTCTGCCAAGCAAGTAGCAGACGGTGTAGTTATCCTGGATTACGTGCGCACAACCCTCCCACTTGTCCGATTACCAAACACGCGGGGACCCAAGCAACACAGATGAATATGTAAATGAATATAAAAAATGGCGTACGTAATATAGTCCGTACTTTGCCGGCTGTAGCCAGCTCATGTATGCTATCACCCAAGGAGTTCGACTGACATTCAAAGGACAGGCTGTCGGAGCCCTGTCTTCTCTAAAGAGGTTTGGACAGGGTGCGCCTTGAAGTCCCGTCGTCAAAGTCATTCAGAGTGTAAGTCTTAAGAATGCGCTGGTACAAGACTCTAGACTGGTCAAGTACCAAACATAGTGTCCGTCTGGTGAAAATAGAATCATATCCATGGTATGATAATACGGAAGTGTTCCAATTCTATACTTTCTTGAAGAAACTTTCAAACCAATTTTTCTTCACCAGACGAGTGTTTCGAATATTAAATTTTCATCAGTGATGCTTCCGATGGAGCCGCCATAATTTATTTATTTTAGTAGAGCCCTCTTCGATCATTTTTTGAAAAGACGTTGGATGATTCTGCCGCATTTTCGATGATTATGCCGTCTACATTTGATCCTTCTTATTTTTTAAATTATGTCAACATAAAATGCCGATTGTGAAATACCCAAAGTAATATACTATGTTGCTTGTATAAGTCCGAATTTCAAAAGAAGTTGACAATATTTTTTTGTAAAATTTCCAAGAAGTCTTTACTAGTTTGTTAAATCGAAAACCTTGACGGAAAACTTTCTTTGTACTTTGTAAATTTCTACTATGACAATCCAAAACATCAGTACATGCTCTGGCATAGCGGATGAGCTGTGAAATGTATATACCGTATGACGGTAATCTAGGAACATCACCGTCAATCCAGGGAAAAAATTACAATGTTGAATTCTCAATTTCTCCATCAACAATTTTGATAAATAGGTCCACAATTGATGTTTCTATGTTTGTAAATGTTTGCCTTGTTTAGAGTCAATTCTTGTGGATCAATAAAATTTTTTCATACTTTTCAAGAACAAAATAATTGTCGATGGTAAGAATAGCATCCAGGTAACTAAAAGTACCAATGAAACATTTCGCATCCTTATGTTTTCTTTGCTTTTGAAAATTTTGGATAAATTGTTTTTCATACGTGTATTCAAAACAAGAGGCGCACATTTAGTATCCATAGGCATCCCTACAACCTGCTTGTAGAGATTCTCA
This sequence comes from Pinctada fucata, assembly GCA_028142955.1. Classification (NCBI taxonomy): domain Eukaryota; kingdom Metazoa; phylum Mollusca; class Bivalvia; order Pterioida; family Pteriidae; genus Pinctada; species Pinctada fucata. The sequence continues at coordinate 19,435,651 of AP027107.1, read as the reverse complement.
CCAAATAATACATAAATTAGGCCTTTCAGCTGATTTTTCAAATCCAAGTAAGCGATATTTTCATTGTGACGTCAAAATAAAAGGCATGGCAACACACCAAGGTGCTTCAAGACGGTGTGATCAGTTGTGACGTCACAATGGAACAATTTGCCAAATGATGTGATGTCTGGTGTCTGTGCATATAAAATCAAGGTTTAAAACGGTCATAGATATTTTCTGGAAAATGGACTATTCAGAATTATAAATATGCATTTAGCGATCTTTAAGTCTATGCGTATTGAAGAAAAGAAATGTAGAGAAGAAGAGCACAGTCATGTAATGACACTTGACAAAATAAGTGTTAGAGAAAGTTTATGCATATTCGCAGATTTTATAATTTATCGTGTCGTGGAGGAGTGGGCGGAAGGGGGTTACACCCTACCTCTTTGATTAACAAAGAGTTAAATTACAAAATAAATTAAGTTTCGTCTTTTTATAAATAAGGTGTGTAATATTGAATTTTTTTCAAAAACTATAGAATATTATCGGATATTTGCACCTAAAATCAGTATTTGTCGTCCGCAAACATAACGTTCACGCAGCTCACTTCAGAAATCGGAAAATTGAAGTTTTGTCTACTTTGTCGGCAAATTATTAAAATTCATATGGAGGATAAATCTCGGAACTCTTGAAACTAACAGTGAAAGTCTGTACGACCAATACTTTTTAATTTGAAATGTTTATTTTAAACTGAAAAGTTCGAAATAACGTTTTCCCGTGCATAGGTATATGCCCTTCTTTCCCCTTCCTTTTCCTTTGATATAAGCAGAGTTCCTCGTTGAGTTTTAACGAAATCGGTTACAACTATGCCTTAATCAAAACTTGTCAGCTAGTTTTATTTAATTGCTTTTTTTATAAATGTAGATACTATAATACGTTCTGATGTTTGATTCGCAGTAAACCGCGGCACATGAGAGGAGGGTACAAGGGAAAATATCAACACTAATTGATCGTAAACGAATGATTTAACGGTAAAACTTGTAATTTTTTTCTTCGTTTCATTTCGTATCTTTTCATTTCGTTTCTTATTTAAAGGCTCCCGAATTTTACAAACATAATGATTATTAAAGCTGAGGTCCTACATTAAAAACTGCACTTAGGCAGTAAATTTATTTGGGACGGAGATTGTTAGAAACAGACTCTAACAATCTCCGTCCCATGCCATAGAAACAAACTATAACGACCTTTTACACCTGTTGACGTATGCATACTAATGAAGGTACGACCCACATGCAATGTACATGGCCCTAGTTCCGGTATATTAGACGAGCTTCAAACTCGCCCACCGTGACATTCAGTGACTAGAAGTCTTGGAGTTAATAATACCTGAAAAGAGAAATGAATTAATCTGATTAATTAAGGAATGATTCTTAAATTCTTTTTGGTTATGGGAAATAACCTCAAAAAGCCGATGCACAAACGGTATAATTCGCGTAGCGAATTTGTGCATCGGCTTTTTGAGGTTATTTCCCATAACCAAAAAGAATTTTAGAATCATTCCTTATGATTTAATTTTAAGTTATATGATACATTATGCGCATCTTATTAGATCTTGGACAATCGTGAAAATGCTCAATGCAAAGTTCCTGCGTAGGGATTATCTCCCTCGTTGCTAATAACAACAGCCAACAGTACAAGAATGGAGGCTGGTAGTTGAACGGCGCCGGTGTTTGTTTTCATACATTTCAGCCCGAGTCATTCGATATATTTCAAACGATGAGAATAGAATGACCCTGGATGGGATGGCAAAGCATCTGACAATCGGGTACATTTTTGATAGTGGTAGATTCTGATTAAAATGCAATCTTTCATCAGCGTGACCTATCATCGCACCGACACGATATGTTTACCAACAAATATCGTGGTAAGTACTTCATTTAATCGTTTACCTGTTGCTACAATCGATTATTTTTGTATATCTTAAGATGAAAATATAAATGACGTGTATCTTGTATCTAGTCGAGGTAAAATTCAGTGTATCAAGTTTACGGGATCCGCCATTTTGCTTAATTTTGGAAGTAGTTCCAGAAAAGGGGGCGTGTCCTAATATTTTTCAGGTTATGGAAAATAACCTCAACTTTTAAGCCAATGAAAATCCTTGTTACATGCAAAATTAAATTATTAATAGATAATCGATTACGAGAAATGAAAACATCATAAATTGATCAGTTCGAATAAAATTGCCAAAAACCAATTTGGATATTGTTTATTAAAAAAATTCCATTCCCTCCCCGCCCAACCCCTTCCGATTCCCCTAAAAATTGGATAAGATAAAACGAGTAATGAATGTTAAACGTCTTCAAATTCAATAACATCATTTAAGACATGATAAATTTACAGCATGGACAAGACATGCACGTTTCGGGTACATAACCCTCGTCAGTGATCCTCATTCTAAACAATGTAAAATGGCAAAAAAGTATGAAAATTATTATGTCCAAAAATGTACCGAAAGACGTAGCATTATGGGTGGCATATGATGCTACAGGACCCACAATTTAGAAATTTCAAAAAAAATTGTAACAGAAAATTTCAAATGCGTTAAAGAGACAGACGATCAACCGAAGTTGATCGCATTTGGCTACATGTGCCCTCGGGGACTCTTGGTCCACCAGCAGTGACACTCACCAAGTAATTCAAATGTTAAATGTCTTCAAATTCAATAGCATCATTTAAGACCTCATAAATTAACAGCATGGACCAGACATGTACATTTCGGGTACTAAACCCTCGTCAGTGATCCTCAGTCTAATTAATATAAAATGGCCAAAAAGTATGAAAATTGTTATGTTCAAAAATGTACCGAAAGACGTAGCAGAATGGGTGGAATATGATGCTATGGTACCAACGTTTTAGAAAGTTCAAGAAATTTTGTAACAGACAATTTCAAATGTGTTAAAGAGTCAGACGATCAACCGAAGTTGATCGCACTTGGCTACATGTGCCCTCGGGGACTCTTGGTCCACCAGCAGTGACACTCACCAAGTAATTCAAATGTTAAATGTCTTCAAATTCAATATCATCATTTAAGACCTTATAAATTTACAGCATGGACCAGACATGCACGTTTCGGGTACTAAACCCTCGTCAGTGATCCTCAGTCTAAGCAATGTAAAATGGCCAAAGAGGATGAAAATTCTGAAGTCTTCTGATAGAATTGTGAAGAAGTATATCTATTTTGTTTAAATATAGACGCACATTAACAACCCCCCCCCCCTTGCATTTGAATATCCTTTATCTTTTTTACATCGATCTGTAGGAGTTATATATGTTTTTTCTCGTTAATTCAACAAAGTTATTTAAAAAAAAACACCACCAACAACAATACAAAAACTAAAGCATACATTGTTAGATGTTAGTTCGAATTAATTTGCTGAAATGAGAAGGGAGGGGGGGTATGTAAACTTGATGAATGTCTTTAATTTTTCAATAGTTGTTTGCCTTTGTGGGAAGGGGTAGGTTAGCTTAAATTTGCCTTTCTAAAGAGCTCACATTTGACTAGCTAATAAGGTTTTCTCTCTTCAACAATTCAAACAATGCTGGGTCCGCCCATATGAATCCACACTTCTCCTTTTATAATTATGCTGTATGAATAAACACCAAGACATGTGACCGCAAGATATTGTTTGAAAATTATATTCAATTCTAGGATGGAGTGACTGAAAAAAAGTTTTACTGCTGAATGTACATGTATCTCACCTGATAAATAAATCAAATAAACCCTAATGCATCATCAATCTAAAATATGCTCTGTCACTTCCGGTATAAGTTTATCCTTGGGAGTGTTCGATCGTTTTCTGTGTAAATTTATAAGAAAAATAAAAAAAAAAAAACCCAGACATATAAGAAACATGTACTTCATTATTCTAGCTTTTAGTATGATTGTTCTTATCAATTCTTTAGGAACGGTCCATTTGATATTCTGAGGGGGGGGGGGGCGCTTGGATTTTTTGTCGGAGCAATATTATTTTTTCTTGCATAGTTCGAGCAAGGACTTTTTTTAACAAAGAATGTTTGTGTTTTATCGAAAGAAATTACTTATATTTTTACTCAAAACTCTAAATATTAATATATTAGTTTATTTTTATGCAAGAATTCAATTCACTTTTAAACAGTCACATCAGTGAATTTTACAATACAATTCTCAATATTTTATTTAAGGTATATGTATATAACATGTATAAGAGGGTCTGAGGGGAAGGTCTCCTAAACAAAATTTTTAAATGTAGAATTGTAAATTGGTGAATAACTGAAGTTCTCCTTCTAAGCTTACAAGAACATAAAATTAGACTCTATGGGATACATGAAACATGTATTAATAGCAATACATAAATATTCATAATATATTTAAGCTTTTAGGGAAGCTCTTTTTCATTCAGATACATGTATAGAAAACGTAAAATGGTGAGCGAAGTGAGCTCAAATTATTTGATGCAAAATGAAAACTTTCAAGATTTTCAAAAAAGCAAAATTTCATGGTAATTCTTTAAATTCAGATTATTTGTAAGAGAAAGATTTTTTTTCTGTCAGACCATGAGCAAATATATTTTTTTCATCAAACTTGAGAGAAAATTTTTTTTCGAACCCCCCCCCCCCCCTCCCAGAATATCGAATAGACCGCGCCTTAATAATTCGGGATATTTTCCCATTATCATATTCATTATTCACTTACAGTGAAGGAGTTTTACCTGTTTCTTTGTTCCTGCATAATTGAAAACTAAAAGTCGAGTCTTCCAGCATAATTGAGGATTAAAAGTTTTGGATAATAGAAATTTACCAATATGTACTTACAAAACGCTGGGTTCTTTATCTATCTCTCTTTCTCTCTCTCCCTCCCTCTCTATCTCTCATTTTCCATATTCCTTTTTTTTTTGGTCGGACCGTGCAATTTATTTCCTCCTTAGTAGAATTTGTGAGCCGGATTTCCTTTACAAAGGGCAACTTGAAGTATTTTGCATGTAACATTCAGTACCGGGGTATTTCTTTTTCGAGCAACATATACACCCTCCTCCCCTCGCAAAGGAAGAGATTATTTTCAATGTCAGAAGGAAAATACGTTCAGTCTCACTTTCGGCCCTGGATCCAGGTACATGCAGGCGCGTAGCCAGAATAGAAATGATGTGTACTCAAATCAGTGTAGGCAGGGGACTGGGGGCCGCCTTGAGGTCTCCAGTGGGTCTAAGGCGAAGCCCTGGTAGGGATCCAGGGGCGAAGCCCCCGGAAGCTCAAATATGGCAATTTGAAACACCCAATTTCCACTGTAAAATGGCTATACAAATGACGAAGTTCGATTCAATATGTATCTATTTGTGCATTTTTTAATGTTCATAACATGTTGACGTAATTCTTCTATTTCCCCGCTGTTCAAATAATCTCGTTTTTGTGAGGTTCTATCTTTCCTATTCTCATTCTGCTTTGATCATTTTTTAAACATTTTATTTTTATTTATTTATTTATTCATTTATCTATTTATTTCAGCAAAATGATGTGTACGCAGTTGCGTACTTGCCTATGGGCAGCTACGCGCCTGACATGGACCTGTCTTTTTTTTATCCCTCTATCATCAAAGGTATCACAGACTTTGCAAGTTACTGAGACTTTGCAGAATACAGAGTTATTTTCCCATTTGAGACATTATCTGACATAAAACCATTATGACGTCATGAAAATGGTATAATAACGACGATTTTGTACAGTCGTTTCCAAGAATTTAGGGACTGTTCCCATAAAATTTGATGACGTCACAATTAGTCTACGTCAAATAACGTCCCAAATAGAAAGTAACTCTAGTCTTAGAAATTTCCGAATACGCGAATAGGGAACGGCAAACAAGCGCTGGTCTAGAGGGATTGGAAGTCCCTGGCCCCGTCCCGTCTAGAGTTTTTGAATCATTACTTAGCTGCTGTCAAGATTTTTGAAAAATAGATCTAATGAAAATACTTATCTTTAACATTTATTTTTTTTAAATTAGCATAACTTTCGAAAGCTTTTATTAGCTCACCCGAGCGAAGTTCAAGGGAGCTATTTTTATAGCGTGCTGTCCGTTGTCTGTCGTATGTCCGTCGTAAACCTTTAACATTTTCGACATCTCCTCTGCAACTGCTGCACAGAATCCAATTAAACTTTACAGAAAACAAGTACCCAAGGTCCAGTACAAAGTTTGTGTCTTTTCGATCAGTCAACAAATATGGCCACCAAGGGCACTAAGTGGCTGACACAATTTTGAAAAATCGTCTGCAACTTCTGCACAGAATTTCATGAATCCCTAAGACTCTGCTCCAAATGTAGACCAAGGTCACTTTCAAGGTCAAGGTAACATGTTTAGTGCCAAACATGAGGCAGGCGACATACCTGTTCTTTGACAGTGCAGTGCTATTTTTACTTCTGTTTCAGTAGAAACTGCTGCATAGAGTTTCACGAAACCTTACAGAAAGCTAGTACCCAAAGTAGTCTACATACTTGGCGACTTTCAGCCCTTCGTCCGCAACTCAGGTGAGCTCCTTGGCCTCCTTGGTCATCTTGTTACTTGCTTTATCGATTTCAAATAGAGCATCTTTCCTATGCAAGCTATATATATAGATTTCCTTGACTAACATATGGGTTAGAAATGGCAGCATTGTCTACTTTTTTACCTCAAAGTTGTAAACTATGATTATAGAATGCAGATGATTTCAATAATCAAGGACCACCATTGTTCTCAACTGAAAATATCATACTTATCATTAGTATTGTCATTGAAACTTTGTGAGATATAAGGTTGTATTTTATAAAAAAAAAAAAAGATTAAAATTAAAATCTATTCATTTATCTTTTTATTTTTTCATTTATATTGTTTTTTTACATTTCATTTTTTTTGGGGGGGGGGGGGCTTTAAAATTTTGTACTATGAACTTTTGGATCCCCTCCTGGTTCCACTCATGGGTCATTCCTTGACAGCTGCTGAGTCCGAAAAAGAAAGAAAATTGTATTTGTATTCACGAGACTGAGCTAATCCTTTTTTCTCTCTCTTCTTTAGGGGTTTTGTTGGTTTGACTTGTTTTAGGGGGTTATTTATGGGTTTTTTTTTCTTTCTTTTTTTTTCATTTATTTATTGCTGTCTTGTTTTGTTTCAGTAAATGTGAAGGTTACAGCTGTATAGATGTGAAATTAATGGAAAAAAATCACGAGTAAAGACGCAAATACCCTCTCCGCTTGGAACCAGCAATTGGGTGCATGTAGTTTCGAATGTTATTTCTGTTGTTTGTTTGTTTTTGTTTTTGTATTTTTAAGCGGCTTATAAATCACAAGTACTTTTCATTCTGCAAAGATACGAAATACTTAGATGTATTTCATTATTATTTCATCAGATCTGGTATGTTCATGATGCTATCCATGCATATTTAATTCTATAGTGCCTAATTCTGCAAGAGTATCATACTCATAGTGATATTCATAAACATGCGCGGATCTGCAGACGGTGTATCAAGATCCCTCGACTGGACTTGGGCGAAAATGCCTTTTCTCCGTTTTAATTACATTTTTTGTTCAAAACAATAGGCTGGACTCCCTCCACGAAGGTTATGACCTCCTAAAAAGGCTACGTCTGCTTGCAAATAAAATTTAATGAGCATTAAAAATACCCCGGCCATCCTGTCCCTGTAAGATCCGTGCCTATTCTAAAGAACTTATATATAATATTCTGTATTTCACATGCATGAAAAAATCAAAGCAAAAAACAGTCATGTAATATATATAATTTGTGAATACAGAGTTATGAGGAGAAGAAATCGTGAATATTTGCCATGCATCTTTGGTTGATTACTTTAAAAAATTTTATAACAAATTTCTTTTTGCCATCTTCCCTAGCTTTCACATATTTACTTCGACAAAATTAATATCATTGAAGTGAAGACCACATGTACTCAGAATCAACAAAAAGATAATCTGTTAATACACTATGTAGCTTGTCAGAATTTTCAACATCCTATATATGTGTATAAATTACTACATGTATCTAGTATTTACTAAGAACAAGATGAAATGTTCCCCAACCATCGAAAATATAGTCAAAGATACATAAAAATCTACACCCCCTCCCCTGTTATCGAACACTCTCAAAACGTCATTTATACCGGAAGTGATGAATAAGTCTTTTTATAGAGGGAGGCAGACATTTATTACAAAAAGGTAAAACATAGCGATATTATTTGTAACATCTGTTAGATTGTATTAACTAATAGCAAGTCTTATACCATATTGAAAAGCGTTATGAATGATTGATATGAATGAGTTATTGGAGCCGGCATGTGTACAAGTATGTGTTTGTGACGTGTGTGTGTGTGGGGTGGGGTGGGGTTGGTGGTGTGTGGGTGGGTGTATTGAAAATAGGTCTTTTGAGATGTAAATATATGTAAGACGGCTTTTTTTCTGATTTGCTTCAATATAGGTAACTTCTAAAACATAGATCTTACATACAATGAACATTTTTAGAGGCGAGGTAGGTATGGGCTTGATGGTGAGGAGATTCTTATATGTACAATAAAAACAAATTATTATTTTTTTCGCAGTCTTATTCGAACTGATCGATTTAGGGGTTTTCATGTCTCTGAAATCGATTGTTCATTATTTTATCAAATTAATTCATTTCTCATTTCAGGTGTTATTTACTCCCAGACCTCTAGTCACTGAATGTCACGGTGGGCTCGTCTTATATACCGGGACTAGAGCGGTGTACATTGCATTTGGGTCGTACCTTCATTAGTATGCATACGTCAACAGGTGTAAAAGGTCGTTATAGTTTGTTTCTATGGCATGGGACGGAGATTGTCAGAGTTTGTATCTAACAATTTCCGTCCCCAAAAATAAATTACAGCTTAAGTGCAGTTTTTAATGTAGGACCTCAGCTTTAAGGAGTTACCTCCCTTCAAATATTTTACCGCAAAGAAAAATTGTATATTGGTCTAAAAGTCGAATGTGCAAATTTGTGCTATCTTTCTCTGACCTTTTATTGTCTTCAGTACATTATATAAAAAATAAAAGTTTATACTTAACCATACCAACTTCGTCCAACAACCCAAAAGAGATAAATAAATGAAAACATTCATGATTTGAAGTGATTTTGGTGCTATATCTTTATAAAGAAGCACGAAATGTCCCGATTTTTGACACTTAGATGAGTTAAAGAAGATCCTGACGATAATCTTAACAGCATTCACAATAAAGCACAAAATTAAGCATCGACGGACCCCTAGCAAGCTGGAGGTGGGACCAGGTGCCCGGGAGGAGTAAGCATCCCCTGTTGGCTAGCCGCACCCGCCGTCGATGCCCAAGCACGAAAACGAAAACAACATACAAAATTCATGCACTGTCTGACTTAGACTACGAGTTGTCGTTACTCTCAGTCAAAACCTAGCGGTCGTTGAAAGGCCTATATAAATGCTGTCCAAGAGGAAGGCAGGGCAATACAAAGGTGAACAGTCGTATGAAGAAATCGTAATGTTACACACGTCTGTTATACAAGTTCTATCATTTACAACTTAAAAACTGCATAATCATGTAACAAAAACTAGTTAATATCTTTAATTCATATGTATTTAAGTGTCTCATATTTAAACTGAATCCTACCAATATGCCTCATTATGTACCTAATAGAAATTCCAAACAGCTTTGCTCTTTCCTAGCACTGTCTACGGTTGCTTCTCTTAGATAAAACCTTAATCCTTAAATCATTATAGCTCAGAAGACTTAATTTGTTGTAGGGTATAATGTTAATTTCTACCGAATTGAAGCGACGGGTGTTTCGGGAGTTCGCTTCTTTTCATGTGATGGAGGTTTTTGCTTGTTTGCTTTGGTTCCCGTTTGATCCTGATTTTGTATGCTTTCGCTTTATGATTTTCTGAATACCGCTTTTGGGCTCTATATCGGGATATGGTCATTATCCATATTTGTCATTCACATATTCATAGTATAACGAGGGATGTTACTCTGATTTCAAAGTTTGATACACGTTTCAAATAAACATAAACCTTAAGATTTGCTTCTGATACTATATACTAAGTTCCCCGCGAGGGGTTTGACAGTTAGTGTTTTGAATATATTTCCCTGACATTGTCGCCATAGCACTTTCTATATAGACATAACGTCAGACAGTGCACGTGTTTCATATATTGTTTTCATTTGAATAGCATCATTTAAGAACAGTTAAATTGGCAACGTGGACCAGACATGCACGTTCGGGTACTTATCCCTCATCTGTGATCTTAAATCTAAACAATGTAATATGCCAAAAAAGTATGAAAGTTACTATGTCGAAAAAGTGTTACGAAAGACGTAGCAGGATGGGTGGGATATGATGATACCAGAAATTTAGAATGCGTTGAAGAAACAATCAACCGAAATTGATCAAACATCGACGGCGGGTGCGGCTAGCCAACAGGGGATACTTACTCCTCTCGGGCACCTGGTCCCACCTCTGGCTTGCTAGGGGATCGTCGATGCTTAATTTTGTGCTCTATGGTGAGTGCTGTTAAGATTGTCGTCAGGATCTTCTTAATTTGTTGTAGGGTATTAATGTTAATTTCTACCGAATTGAAGCGACGGGTGTTGCATGCAAGCAGGAGATGCTTACTCTTCCTGGGCACCTGGATTCACTCCTATTTCGGGAGTTCGCTTCTTTTCATGTGATGGAGGTTTTTGCTTGTTTGATTTGGTTCCCGTTTGATCCTGATTTTGTATGCTTTCGCTTTATGATTTTCTGAATTACCGCTTTTGGGCTCTATATCGGGATATGGTCATTATCCATATTTGTCATTCATATATTCATAGCATAACGAGGGATGTTACTCTGTTTTCAAAGTTTGATACTCGTTTCAAATAAACACAAACCTTATGATTTGCTTCTGATACTAAGTTCCCCGCGAGGGGTTTGACAGTAAGTGTTTTGAATATATTTCCCTGACATTGTCGCCATAGCACTTTCTGTATAGACAACGTCAGACAGTGCATGTGTTTCATATATTGTTTTCATTTTAGTGCTTAAACATCGACGGCGGGTGCGGCTGGCCAACAGGGGATGCTTACTCCTCCCGGGCACCTGGTCCCACCTCTAGCTTTCTGGTGGTCCGTCGATGCTTAATTTTGTGGTCTATGGTGAGTGCTGTTAAGATTGTCGTCAGAATCTTCTTTAACTCTTTACTGTCTTGTAATGTTTGGTTAATTATACTGGTCGAAATTTCTAAGCGAACACTTCTTTTTAATTTTCATAATTTTATGAAGAATAACTTTTCATTAGTAAAAAGTGTATAACAGATTCATTTAATACTTTAACTTTATTTTTACGGTATTTTGGTTTTATATGAGGTAACGTTACTGAAGTGTGACGAATTTGACGAAAATGAATAATTCGCATAAAGAGAGCAAAATCCCGAATTAAACATGCTGCGCCCTCTAAACAGGAAAAAAACAGATAAAATGTGTTTTATACGGCGCATGCCCAAAGCAAAACGCGCTTGAAGAAAGACCCCGAGTCTCTCTTAGATGCCATAGTAATGTTTTAGTCTTGTCAAGTTGTATTATTAATTTTCTTTCGATTTTTAAAAAAAGATCAATGTTAAAAAAACACATTCATATTCTTTTTTTCGATTTGAACAAACGTTTAAATGTACAAATTCAGAGGGAATTTATTGCTACCGGAAGTGCTGGTTCTGTTACTGTTTTTGTCATATCGATGACTTGAATTATCGAGAAATACAAATTAATAAAGAAAAAAATAATTTTTTATAAGCACAAGATCTGTAAAGAATTCAGTAAGGTAAGCAAACGTTTCTTTCAATCTAATGCAAATACAATAGAGTATGTTAACTCAGGTGTTTGATTAGAAATTTTGACTAGTATAGAAGCTTTTTTTCGCATGATAATGTCTCATGGGCTATATAAATCAAATATAAGCTATCTTACCTCTATGGACACTTATCTGTTTGAAAAAATCAGGAAGAATGTCTGTTTTGTCAGTTTTCACGAAATATACAGATGAGTTAAAGAAGATCCTCTATGGGGAAATTGGTAATCATGTGATTTCTTGATAACGGCCGACCTTATTCTTGTTTGAGATGTCTTAAGTAGGTCAAAAAATAGGATATGCAGGCGCATATTTTATCAAACTTAGCATATATAACCTACAGATTATGTCATCATACAGATAATGCTATCAGGATCCATTTTCGAATTCTTTTAATCAGTTTCAAAAATAATGGGTAAATAAACAACCTCATATGAAATTTATGCATGATTAAATGATGAAACTTTCTCTTTACATGGGAAAACATTATTTCACGGTGTCTAACCCACATACTAAAAATTCCGGAAGTCGTTGTAATGCTACGTCGTAAATCGAATGAAAATCATCTTCCCGTCAACAAAACTACGCCAGTATGTAGATAGCTTTGACTGTAATTCTTGATTGGACACATATCTAAACTGTGTAGACATAAGCGAAAGTCACCATGAAAGAAGAATTCCCCAAAACTTTGTTTAATTTCCATTTTTGAAAAACGAAGCATTACAGAGCCCCAAGAGGTCAATTTGTCTTTGAATATAAGGTTGGTATCTCGTTTTTTTTCAAAGATGAGTGACAGAAGTATGTTGTATACATGTACATACCAATAAGTGAGTAGTTTTATTACATTACATTGACGACATGCTTTTGATGATAAGAATTTCTGTTTTCGAAAATTTGAGAATTTAAGAAAATTTGCCATTGTTATCCGTCGGAGTAGAATCACTGTGCGAGTCGCTGGTCATTTCAACGCAAATTTTCAAATCACCTTTGACTACTTCAGATGAAAAATAAAATGCTCTCATTTTAGCTTACATCAGTGCTGATTGATACTTATATATTGTGAGCCCTGCGGTCCGGAATTTATCCCTTTAATTAAACATCGTATTGCAGATTGTCGGATTTCTTTTTTGGGGGGGTTGACTGGGGGGGGGGGGGGGGGGGGTGGGCAACATTACGATCCACATGTCGTACATTTGTCAGTTCGAAAATATACAACAGGGAATATACTTTGCTGAAAGATGAATAATCCGAAACAACTAATATAATTTGTAAGCTTTAGGTAATTTCAGCACCCCTATCATTCTCGCACCATTTACCAAAGCCAAAGACATCGAAGCATAAAGTAAAACATTGATGAATAACCCCCCCCCCCCATGAGGAACACTTATATGCTTCACAAAAAAATTGATATGGGGATATAGTTTTTTCTCTTTTGAAAATTTTCTAAAAAAAAAACATACTTGTACGCAAATAATCCTCTATCAGAACAAGGTTCCACCCTATTTCTTGATGGTATTGAATTTAATTATCTTCAAAATTTACATCAAGTTTTAAATCTGATTATTTCATGCACTGTCTGACGTTATGTCTATATAGAAAGTGTTATAGCGACAATGTCAGGGAAATATATTCAAAACACTTACTGTTAAACCCCTGGCGGGGAACTTTTTTACGAGCTCCACACGGTAAAGGACATAAGTGTGACACAAATGAGTTAAAGAAGATCCTGACGATAATCTCAACAGCACTCACAATAAAGCACAAAATTAAGCATCGACGGACCCCTAGCAAGCTAGAGGTGGGACCAGGTGCCCGGGAGGAGTAAGCATCCCCTGTTGGCTAGCCGCACCAGCCGTCGATGCCCAAGCACGAAAACGAAAACAACATACAAAATTCATGCACTGTCTGACTTAGAGTACGAGTTGTCGTTACTCTCAGTCGAAAACCTAGCGGTCGTTGAAAGGCCTATATAAATGCTGTCCAAGAGGAAGGCAGGGCAATACAAAGGTGAACAGTCGTATGAAGAAATCGTAATGTTACACACGTCTGTTATACAAGTTCTATCATTTACAACTTAAAAACTGCATAATCATGTAACAAAAACTAGTTAATATCTTTAATTCATATGTATATAAGTGTCTCATATTTAAACTGAATCTTACCAATATGCCTCATTATGTACCTAATAGAAATTCCAAACAGATTTGCTCTTTCCTAGCACTGCCTTCGGTTGCTTCTCTTAGATAAAACCTTAATCCTTAAATCATTACAGCTCAGATGACTTAATTTGTTGTAGGGTATTAATGTTAATTTCTACCGAATTGAAGCGACGGGTGTTGCATGCAAGCAGGAGATGCTTACTCTTCCTGGGCACCTGGATTCACTCCCATTTCGGGAGTTCGCTTCTTTTCATGTGATGGAGGTTTTTGCTTGTTTGATTTGGTTCCCGTTTGATCCTGATTTTGTATGCTTTCGCTTTATGATTTTCTGAATTACCGCTTTTGGGCTCTATATCGGGATATGGTCATTATCCATATTTGTCATTCATATATTCATAGCATAACGAGGGATGTTACTCTGTTTTCAAAGTTTGATACTCGTTTCAAATAAACACAAACCTTATGATTTGCTTCTGATACTAAGTTCCGCGCGAGGGGTTTGACAGTAATATATTGAATATATTTCCCTGACATTGTCGCCATAGCACTTTCTGTATAAACAACGTCAGACAGTGCATGTGTTTCATATATTGTTTTCATTTTAGTGCTTAAACATCGACGGCGGGTGCGGCTGGCCAACAGGGGATGCTTACTCCTCCCGGGCACCTGGTCCCACCTCTAGCTTTCTGGTGGTCCGTCGATGCTTAATTTTGTGGTCTATGGTGAGTGCTGTTAAGATTGTCATCAGAATCTTCTTTAACTCTTTACTGTCTTGTAATGTTTGGTTAATTATACTGGTCGAAATTTCTAAGCGAACACTTCTTTTTAATTTTCATAATTTTATGAAGAATAACTTTTCATTAGTAAAAAGTGTATAACAGATTCATTTAATACTTTAACTTTATTTTTACGGTATTTTGGTTTTATATGAGGTAACGTTACTGAAGTGTGACGAATTTGACGAAAATGAATAATTCGCATAAAGAGAGCAAAATCCCGAATTAAACATGCTGCGCCCTCTAAACAGGAAAAAAACAGATAAAATGTGTTTTATACGGCGCATGCCCAAAGCAAAACGCGCTTGAAAAAAGACCCCGAGTCTCTCTTAGATGCCATAGTAATGTTTTAGTCTTGTCAAGTTGTATTATTAATTTTCTTTCGATTTTTAAAAAAAGATCAATGTTAAAAAAACACATTCATATTCTTTTTTTCGATTTGAACAAACGTTTAAATGTACAAATTCAGAGGGAATTTATTGCTACCGGAAGTGCTGGTTCTGTTACTGTTTTTGTCATATCGATGACTTGAATTATCGAGAAATACAAATTAATAAAGAAAAAAATAATTTTTTATAAGCACAAGATCTGTAAAGAATTCAGTAAGGTAAGCAAACGTTTCTTTCAATCTAATGCAAATACAATAGAGTATGTTAACTCAGGTGTTTGATTAGAAATTTTGACTAGTATAGAAGCTTTTGTTCGCATGATAATGTCTCATGGGCTATATAAATCAAATATAAGCTATCTTACCTCTATGGACACTTATCTGTTTGAAAAAATCAGGAAGAATGTATGTTTTGTCAATTTTCACGAAATATACAGAATGATGAGTTAAAGAAGATCATCTATGGGGAAATTGGTAATCATGTGATTTCTTGATAACGGCCGACCTTATTCTTGTTTGAGATGTCTTAAGTAGGGCAATAAATAGAATATGCAGGTGCATATTTTATCAAACTTAGCAGATATAACCTACAGATTATGTCATCATACAGATAATGCTAGCAGGATCCATCTTCGAATTCTTTAAATCAGTTTCAAAAATAATGGGTAAATGAACAACCACATATTAAATTTATACATGAAAGAATATATATTTTGTACTATTCGAGATTGGTATCCAATGATGAAACTTACTCTTTCCATGGTAAAACATTATTTCACGGTGTCTAACCCACATACTAAAAAAATTCCGGAAGTTATTGTAATGCTGCGTCGTAAAACGAAAGAAAATCATCTTCCCGTCAACAAAACTACGCCAGTATGTTGATAGCTTTGACTGTAATTCTTGATTGGATACATATCTAAACTGTGTAGACATTAGTGAAAGTCACCATGAAAGAAGAATTCCCCAAAACTTTGTTTAATTTCCATTTATGAAAACCGCAGCATGACAGAGCCCCTAGAGGTCAATTTGTCTTTGAATATAAGGTTGGTATCTCGTTATTTTTCAAAGATGAGTGACAGAAGTATGTTGTATACATGTACATACCAATAAGTGAGTAGTTTTATTACATTACATTGACGACGTGCTTTTGATGATAAGAATTTCTGTTTTCGAAAATTTGAGACTTTAAGAAAATTTGCCATTGTTAACCGTCGGAGTAGAATCACTGTGCGAGTCGCTGGTCGTTTCAACGCAAATTTTCAAATCGCCTTTGACTACTTCAGATGAAAAATAAAATGCTCTCATTTTAGCTTACATGAGTGCTGATTGATACTTATATATTGTGAGCCCTGCGGTCCAGAATTTATCCCTTTAATTATACATCGTATTGCAGATTGTCGGATTTCTTTTTGGGGGGGGTTGACTGGGGGGGGGGGGGGGGGGGGGTGGGCAACATTACGATCCACATGTCGTACATTTGTCAGTTCGAAAATATACAACAGGGAATATACTTTGCTGAAAGATGAATAATCCAAAACGACTAATAAAATTTGTAAGCTTTAGGTAATTTCAGCACCCCTATCATTCTCGCACGATTTACAAAAGCCAAAAACATCGAAACATAAATGCGTTAAATCATTGATGAATACCCCCCCCCCCCCTCATGAGGAACACCACTATGCTTCACAAAAAATTGATATGGGGACATACTTTTCTCTCTTTTGATAATTTTCTTAAAAAAACATACTTGTACGCAAATAATCCTCTATCACATCAAGGTTCCACCCTATTTTGAGATGGTATTAGATTTGATTATCTTCAAAATTTACATCAAGTTTTAAATCTGATTATTTTATGCAGATTCCATGTATCGTTGCATGCTGGTCCTTCGTGGAGCCGCCTACGTGTATGGCTCTTAGAGTCGGTGATTTTATTTTACACTCCTCTCTCAATTTTTGAAAAAAAATCTGGATCTTCCCTGTACATCTCATCAAGTATCGATCAGTGTTTTATGTTCCGATAATTAGTAAGGCTCTTTAATAGAATATTAGACAATGACCTGCGCAAGCTCGGGAAAAATTGTCATAGATATGTTGAGTTTAAGAAGATCCTGACGTTAATCTCAACAGCACTCACAATGGAGTACCATGATGAGCATCAACTGACTCCTAGTATATTGACATACATTGTATTAAGATACGTTATGTATTGCTCTAGTATGCAATCTTCTGTTCAGATTTATATAGTTTGTGCACTGATATTTTAAATAAACTCACTATATGCAGTGGCGGATGAAGGGGGTGCAAAGGGGGCGCCCCCCCGGCACTGACCCCACATTTTCTCAAACGGGTATATTTTTGCCCATTTTCAGTAAAAATCGGCAAATTTCGCCCTTTGACTTCGACAAAGGGGCTGCTGGATCCGCCACTGATATGAATCTAAAATAATATAATTTTCAATGTCACCGCTAAGAGGACGACCATAATCAATTAATATTTTAGTATAATAAACGACTAAGCAAAATCTATTGATTTTTGAAATATAAAGTGGTTAAAATCGCATTTAATGATTCATTAGTTTTCAACGAAGTTGACTTAAAAGTTGAGTCTACTTTTTAAAGTAGAAAAGTGAGTTAAAAGTTAAGTCAACTTATAAGTCAATGAGTTACTTTCCGAAGGTAAAGTAGTCACAAACGCTTTCCTACATTAGCATAATATAAGAACGAAAGGGTCATAACCTTTAAACACATTACTAAAATATGTAAGAAAGTGTCCACATCTGAGTTTGACATTGATCCAATAGAAAACGTCATTGGAAAAATTAGTATGGGAAAATGCATAAAGTATTTTAAAAAAAAGAAATACATATTTCATATTATTAGTGTTGTTGGGAGTCTAACCAGACCGTTCAAGTTCCTTCCGAGCGAAAGAACTGATGGAAGCGAGACAATAAATCATCTCTGACAAAGTTCTCCCACGACGGGATTCCAACCCAGACTCTTCAAATTGGAAAATCGGGCTGGGTGTCCGGTGCCCTACTAACTGAGCTATGAAACCCCTTTCTCGAATATTCTCCAGATTATGGTTAGTGCCCGATCCCGTTTTGAATTTTAGAATTTCAAAGACATAATTAATGATTACACAATTATTCCTTCTATCATGTGTTTTACCTTCATATCACACAATTTACTCTGATCTATCCGTTTCGACGGAGAATCGGCTAATTCGTTCCTTTGGTAGTATTTATAAGTTAATATCAATGAGCACTTCAAGTGCAACGTATATTCAATTCAACTATGATTTCTTATTTTAATTTTCTTATTAATTTGCAAGTATTTCTTAGATTATGAAGGAAATGATAGGATTTAGCTACTAAAGTCGGGGCATGATGAGGATCGTTATTTTTTATCCTCGCTCTAAGGAGTACCTATTTTAGTATGATAGAACCTCCGATTTTTAGCTTTATCTCACTCTGTAACTGCATGGTGCTAAACAAATCCACATCATTTTATTTCAGTAATGTAGGACTTATACTGTGTTTATGTGGCTCCGTTTTAACTTTTATTTGTATTTTGTTCATAGAATTTAGTTTAGAGTTAGTGTAAACAAATAGTGAACTGTACAAAGGAGTCATCATTCAACAACGAACACGATTACAGCTGCAAATATATATATATAGCTACCACACAATCCTGGGTTTTGTATACACAATAGCCATACGATCGATATGTTTATTTTTGTATTACATGTAGGTAGACAAGAGCTTGTAATGAAAATCAAATTACCAAAAACAAATATTTAAAATCGAATGTTCTGAGCCTTGGTTTTCGCTACAACTTACATGATGTATTTTTTTCTAAATTTTAATTCTTTCTTAATATTGCAAGCAGGAGATGCTTATTCTTCCTGGGCACCTGGTCTCACTCCCATATCCGGAATTCGCTTCTTTTCATATGGTGGAGGTCTTTATTTATTTGCTTTGGTTCCTGTTTTATCCTGATTTTGTATGCCTTCGGTTTCTGAATTATCGATTTTGTGCCTGTATACAGGGATATGGTCATTATCCATATTTGTCATTTATACTTTTTAAACACTACATATTGAATAGACTTACATGTATTTATACAATCTGAACAACCTGGTAGAGTGCTGTTGCTGTTTGTTATAAAATCAATTATCATACTAGTATAAAAATAAATATCTTAAGAAAAAAGAATTCGTGTTTGACATTTTCTTTAAGAATTCCAACAACTTCGGTATATCTAGATCTAACTTTATATATTACCAAGTTGAATATATAGAAAAAGAATGTATTCTTCGATTCGAAATTGCTATAATGAATTCTGATCTTTACCCAAAACTTTTTCTTATTGTTGTAGTTGCATCTGAATAGTATACAAAGAAGAAGATCTCCAACAACACCAGGTTGCAGAACCCACAGCAAAACTCCAAAACACCCAGTGCAAAGACACAGCAGCAATGCACAGAAAGAGAAGTAGGGGGAAAAAGTCAACCCACAACACATAAACCAACGAGACCAATGGGCAACCGGTGCCGACTTAGGACGGCCATCTGTCACAAAAGTAGCAGAATGTGTGGTAATCCTGGATTACGTGCGCAAAACCCTCCCACTTTTTAGATTTAGCCATTTTCTGGGGGGGGGGGGGGTCAGATGGCTAGGGGGGAAAGACCATATTACACAGGTATGATACCGGACGACCGATTTCGTGCTAAGACTATAGCTCACTTGAGCTACGAGGGCTGATTGATACGTTGTGAGCCTCGGTTTTCTGGAAATCAGAAGGTATTCTGCTGATAGATTATCTCCATATAAAGCAAATAATCAATGATAAATAATATGATTGTGGCTTTGATTTGATTGAGCATCCGCCTTATTCACCTGATTTTGCTTCATCAAACCTTCATCTATCCACAAAACAGAAAGCAGCTATTTCTGGCAACCACTTTAAGTCTTATGATGACGTCATACTTGTTGTAAATTACTTTCTGACTTATCAAGGAGATCTTTAAAAGTAGTATTGAGGCCCTAAACCACCGGTAGCAAAAGTGTTTAGATACTGAAGGGGTTTATGTAGAAAAATAATATCTAATGTCTGATAAAATTCAAATTTATTAATACGAGAGGCACAAGACATATCAATCAGCCCTCAAGTGTGCTAAAATGAGAGCAATTTTATAGTCATATTGTTCATCTGAAGTAGCTAAAGGTGTTTTGAAAATTTGCGTTGAAACGTACAGCGACTCGTACAGTGATTCGTCAACGACGAATACAGTGGTGATTTTTTCTTGAATTCTCTAATTTTCGAAAACGAAAATGCTTATCACCAAAAGCACGTCGGTAATGTTATGATTTCATCTATAAGTATGTACACAACATACTTCTGTCACTCATCTTTGAATATAACGCGATACCAGGCTCACATTCAAAGACAAATTGACCTCTAGGAGCTTTGTCATGCTGCGTTTTTCAAAATATAGAAAGTAAACAAAGTTTGGGGAACTCTTTCTCCCTGGTGACTTTTATTTATGTCTACTCTGTTTAGATATGTGTCTAATTAAGAATAAAAGTCAAAGCTATCTACATACTGGCGTAGTTTTGTTGACGGGTAGCTGATTTTCATTCGATTTACGACGCAGAATTACAACAACCGGAATTTTAAGTATGTGGGTTAGACACCGTGTATTTGTCAATGTTCATTTTGACCATTGTGTACAGAAGTAGAAAGTATCAGTGAAACATAAAATCCACTTTACACAGGGTTTTGTACATATCTGCATAATGAACATAATTACAGTGCATATCAACACAGTTATGCTGCATGTCCACAAATGTCATATAAATATCTTCTATGGCAAATCTTTTATCAACAAAATAAGGGTAACTCATGAAAGAATTAAAAGGAGAAAAGAAAATGAATATATTTATCTTCTTTTTACACCATTATTTTATGTTTGTGCTCTTCTCAATAGGAACAGTTCAACACTATTGGTGAAGGCTGACACACTTTAACAGTGATTTGTTAGGGTTTTTGTCAAGACATGAAATGTATCTCTCTTTTCCCCTTTCTTTTAACATTGGCTTTTCTAAACTTTGCTTGTCGGGATTGTAAAAAAATTGATAGATACTCTGACCTTGATAAACTGGAAAATAAATAAACTTGCCGGCTCTGCATTGAAAATAAATAATCTGATCCGGAAAAAAGAGCCAGCCCCCTCCCGAATCAAATGGTCGTCCCATTAGCAAACAAAACTAGTGGGCTGCAGAGATGTAAGAATTCGTCTTCCTTTACGCTGTTTTCTGCTCCGAAGACTGTTGCAATGAAGAAATATTGAATGTTTCCTTTAATTGTAAATTTCTCTTTATGAATAAATGCTTATTTACTACTGGTCTCTTATAGTTTTCATTTATCAAATTTATAGAATTGGAACGCATCCTTTGGTCAATAGTATACTGTAATAAAGAATGCGCGATGTGCGTGTGTAAATAAACATAATGTTATATATTACCATAAAAAATATTTTCACCATCTGCAATCGGTGCCGACTTAGGACGGTCATCTGCCACGCAAGTAGCATATTACATGGTCTTCCAATTTACGTGTGCATAGCCATCCCATCATTCCGGTTACCCAGAGGTCTCGAAGAACGTAAAAAGGTGTGAAATATCCTCCTCAAAATACAGTCCCTTCTCTACATGCATTAGCTAGCTCATGCATGTTACATGTATCACCATAGGAGTCCGACCGTAAAGAGAGCAGGTGGTTAGCCCCTGTTTTCTTTAAATAGGTTTCGACAGGGTTCGTCATTGAGTCCTGTCGTCACAGTCAGTCCGAGTGCACTTCTTGAGAATGTGCTGGTACATGTACAAGGCTGTAGATTGGTCAAGTACCAAGCCAAGTGTCCGTCTGATGACAGTAGGATCATAATCACGGTATAAAAGGCCTTTATGATTCTGAAGCATTTTCGAAGGTAATTTTGTCTGCCTTTAATTTTTTTTTCATTTAGGTCCAAAAATGGTGTTTTTGTGTAAGCGTATAAAATGAATCTACAACAAGAGGCACACATTTAGAACGCATAGGGATCCCTACAACCTTCTTGTACAGATTATTGTAAATATAATCCAAGAGGAAGGCACAGGTATTACAAAGGTCCCTGCAAGTCCATGAATGTATCATTTGTATTATCTTGCGAAAAAAAACCCATTGATTTAGATATACAAAAATAATTTAATATAATTTTCCCCCTCTTGATCAAAACACTTTAGACAATCGATCATCAATATTCTCGTGAGGAAGTGTAGTGTACATAGTAGAAAAGTTGTATGAAAAATCGTATTGGCTTGGAAATTTCTAAATTTCATTTTGTCCATCACATCCCCTGAATTTTTGATAGTCCAAAATAAGTTTACATCATTCTGTTGAGAAAAGTATCAATATATCTTGCCACGTGACATAGCACCATAGAGAAATGAAGGACAACACTAATGAATAAACGAGTTCAGTGCAAATGAGTTGAAGATCCTGACGATAATCTTAATAGCACTCACAATAGAGTACAAAATTGAGCATCGACGGACCCCCAGCAAGCTAAAGGTATGACCATGTGCCCGGGAGGAGTAAGCATCCCTTGTTGGCTAGCCACACTTGCCGTCGATGTTTATGCACGACAATGAAAACAATATATAAAATGCATGGAATGTCTGAGATTATGACTATATAGAAAGTGTTATGTCGACCATTTCAGGGAAAATATTCAAAATACTTACTGTCCAATCCCTCGCGGGGAACTTTTTTACGAGCTCCACCCTGCAAGGGGCACAAGTGTGACACAAATGACTTAAAGAATATCCTGACGATAAGAAATGGAAAGTGCAAGAACGGAAAGTATTGTAGGTGGCGATGTTTAGGATTGCGACTACAGGGAGGTTACTCTATGTTCATATCGCACAATTTTATTTGAAACCTTCATAAATGTTAAATGAATAATTAAAAAATTATTATACTTGACACTTTTATTGCGGAATGTGTATTTTTGGAAAAAATACATATCTGTTAACGAAAAATCGCAAAAAATGGGATAAAAAATTCTCATTTTCGAGTAATGTTATCAAATATTCAATCATCAGAATACATTCTATTAATTATGCTCTTTTTAAAAATGGAAATAATTAAAAGTTCGAACTTTTGGGATAAAAAACGTCAAGTTTTGCTTAAATTATGGTGCTATCTATAGAAACAGTCATTTTGTCAAAAAACTAATTGTGGTTCATATTGGTTTGACTGCTTTAGGATAACGCAATACCATATCTTTATACGAAGAATAAAAATCCCTTTAATGTTAATTAAGTGAAAGTCGTATTATCAGGAATGGTATATTTATGGGGGCCTTATTTCCTTCTATTTTAATATAAATAGTTTTAAATGACAAGAAACTTCCATGGAGTACCGAGCCATATATAACCTGTCTTATTGTCTACACATATTGCCCATAACCTCCATAAACATATCTGTTCATGTGGCAATATGATCTGTATCAAATTTAAATACCCTTTCTATCTCTATAATGTACAAAGTAATTGTTGTCATCTATGGTATTTATCCAGATATATACCACGTGGATGGAATGCCTCTTTCTGTTTGACCTCCTTCCCTTCATACATCCACCTAGCGTCACCTTTCTCATTTACACATATGATAAAGCTACCATCAACTGCACACAGACCTCTTCCATTACCTATAATACGACAAGGGTATCTAATATGATTAGTGGCTTGGTCACCTTTCCAAACAATTTACACCTCTGTTCACCTGTTTCCAGTGTGTACACGGCCACGTGGTTTACCTCAACATGGACTCCCAGACACACCGCAATGTCCCTTTTCTCTGTCAGACAAACACCCAAAGGTTAAAATGGAGGAGTTTCTATTACGATAGAGAGAGTACCACTCGCTGAGAAATACCTAGCGTTAATGGAAGAACCATATCATCAGACTGTGTTATCATCATGTCGTTGATTCCACACTACCCTCCACTATGAAACCACAACAACATTACCACTACCATTTTAAAGGTACATGGTTTCCAAGTCATAACCCAGGCTGTGTTATTATCGGCTTCGGTTATAGAGGTGACCTCAATCTTGCTTCTAAAAATCCTGATCTTCTCAATTATATTGATTCGTGAAAAATCAAAGTTTACCATATGCACAGTATTTCAAGAATTTCGAGTATTTGAATATCGTTTTGATCAGAGTTTCTTTTCGTCAATTCAATGGCTCCTGATCCTTGTTCAATTATTGTCGTTTTGTGACCTTAGGTTGAATTGTTTGGATTAAATTTTTGTAGTTATTGATCACGAATTTCGTGGGTCAGACTTTTTATCGAGGGTAAAACTCTGACATCTAAATATAGGCCTTTCAACAAACGCTAGGTGTCGACTGAGAGTAATGACAACTCGTACCCAAAGTGTAAGAATCGGAACCTTTCGCGCTTCTTCATAAAAATGTAGCGCAAAAATCACTTCAAATCATGATTTTTCTTATTTATTTACCTCTTTTGGGTTGTTGGACAAAGTTGGTAGGATTGAGTATAATATTTTAATTTGTCTCATGTACTAAAGACAATAAAAGGACAATGAAAGATAGCACAAAAATGCACATCAGATTTTAGACCGAGTTACAAATGTTCATGTGGTAATATATTGGAAGGGAGAGAACTCTTTAATAATATCTGTAAAATTCGAGACCCTTTAAACTATGAAACGAAGTGAAAAGTAACGAAATGAAACGAAAAACAAAATTACAAATTTTACCATTTAATCATTCGTTTACGATATAACTGTGGTAATTTTTTCCCTTGCACACACTATGTGCCTCGGGAACTGCGAGTCAAAGATCAGTACGTCTTATACATATTTTATAATCTACATTTCAGATCTGTAAAAGACTATCTGATAGCTGACAAGGTTTAATTTAGGCATAGAAGTAACCGATTTCGTTAAATTCTGCTTATATAAAGGGGAAGGGGGGCATATAAGTATTCACTAAAAATCGTATCCCGAACTTCTCAGTTTAAAATAAACATCAAAAATAAAAAAAACATATATACCTGTATGTGTTAAGATAAATATCATGAGTTGGGAACAAAAATACATGTACATGTAATATGTCGATAATTATGCATAACGAAGACAGCATCAAAAGTAGCGGGGAAATAAATGAGAGAGAGAGAGAGAGAGAGAGAGAGAGAGAGAGAGAGAGAGAGAGAGAGAGCGCGCGCATGCCTATGATTATTCATAACATTGAAAAATTATTTCAATATTACACATTTTTATAAAAAAAAAAAGGGACGGCAATGGCCCCCGCCCTATAAAAAAGACGCAGAAATGATGTTAATACAGATTTCAGCTTTACTGTTTGTGTTATGGATATACATGTATTGAAATAATTTTGTAATTCAACCATTCGCTAATTAAAGAGGTAGGGTACACCAAGCCCGCGTTTTAAATGTTAAAATCTGTGAATCTGCTTAATATGCATATGGAGGGGGCGCCTTCTTCCCCCCTTGTAATCAAAAGTTAATGATTTGGATAAAGCCGACGGGAACTTTCGCGCATCCGATTAAGATTTTACAATACATTTCTGCATTCTGCTTTCTTTTCTTTTATGTTTTGATTGGATTGATCTCTGTCATATCAATAGGGGGTAGAGGGGATTTTGAATTTTAAATGTTGATTTTGAATATATGAATATTATGCAATGGAGATCGTAATTGATAAATATTGACCATCTTTTTGTAACGATTAAAAAAAAACATTCACTGACTTTCGCTTTCGCTTTCGCTCGCCAGTTTTTAACCACTTAAATGTATATGATCATTTCATAACAATACGGCTTACCGATGTACCCTTTCTCCCTAAAGAGTAATAGAGGGTAGATAAAAAAAAGTTCTACCCCAGACGCAGCAAAAAGACTGCTCGCTCGTATTCGCTCGCCTACATCACTTAATTTAGCATAAATATATAATTCATTTGAAGGTCACATATAAAGGACTCCAGAGGGGGAAATGAGAAACATGTACTTCCCTTCCCCCTTTCTGAAATTCTGGATCCGCCACTGATCCATTTCAAAGCATGAGTGTAGGCTGTGCTCTACAGTTTCTACTCTCAATATTTGATAAATTTATACATCGCTATAATATACATTTTTATGAGTTTTAATTGTATAAACTTATATTATATTCAAAATATGTCACCTAAAGTCCACTCGGCACTTGAAAGCGTGGATCAAGAGATAGGGGGATGGGTTAGGGAGGGGGATCAGTCTGACCCCCCCCCCCCTTGAATTTACAAAAAAAGTAAGATATGTTTTTCCAGCTTATAAACAAAAGCATAAGTGATGATGAATCGGCAGAGCCTTCATAGTCTATAGTTTGGCCATCCAATGCCATTTTATCGATTTACGCAGATTTGTTCCATTTACTCTCAGTTAAGACAATGATGACTTCATCACTTCATATGTGTTATTATTAATACATTTGACTACTTAATGACGAAATACACTTTTTATGATAAAAGAGTCAGGTTCTGCTTATCCATATATTTATTTTTTAGGCACAGGGTTTCAGTGCCTATCCTCTAAAAAAAGACAGAAAAGTTTACTTCTTTTTAAACTCAACTGAAAAGACTTGATGCATGGGCTATACCTTTTTTTGCAGTTCAGATTTGGTAACTCCTTTTACATCAGAACAACCTTGAAATAGAAGACTACCCTGTACATAGCCGTTTAGTGGTTTCTTTAATCAAGAATATGCGAGGGGCGGGACGAGGGGTCATTTTACATTATTTTAGACAATTCAACTTCAAACCTTTTCATAAAGATTCGTTCTTTAAATCACGTCACTAGGTTATCGATTGTTGAGAGCCATAATCGATAATCGGAATCAAGTATCGAGCGATAATCGATTATTTGCGATAATCGGTTCCCACTTTTGGACACCACCATGAAAAAAAACCTCGTTTTCCAGTACCTATTTTTGATCAAATTTCATTTTGAGTCATTAACCGTTCTTACCTGATCCAGAATGTTCTGTGACTCTATTTGCATATACGTATACGTCAGTTCAATTTTTTTCTTCAGTTTTTTTTTCCAAAACCATGTGTTGGATAGGCTGACCACCCCAACCCCCCTCCCTCTAAAAAAAACTTTTCCTGGAGAATAAAGAAAAATTAAGGTTCTTACATCAATAAAAAAAAAAAAAAAGCATCGTACGTAATCGATGTTTTTGACAAATTTTTCTCGGCTTTAAACTAACAAAAAAAAAAGAAAACCATTATAAGTTCACTGCATGATGTCGACCAGTAATTGTTCAGTGAAATATGGGATGGGAAAAAACCTAACCCCCTTTTTTCTGGTTTTCCCTGCATGTAGCTGAATTATAAATGAAAGAGGTTGTTTTCAAAGTGAAGAATCATGGCGATATTGACATTTCTTTTACACGTGTACAGTAAACAATCCATGCTCTGAAATTCAATGAAATGTATTCATCTAGTCACTCAGACTTTTTCTGTACAACTCAGTTTAAAAATCTGAAAATCGTGAAAATTTCATCTTTTTTTTATTTTTGTAATTTGTTTTATTTGCTTTTTTGAACAACTTGTGTTTAAACCGTTTTATTTTAATTTTTTCGTAAATTTTGATTTAATAAGTTCAATGATAACAAGAACCTAAAATTGAAAATTACAGGACTTTATCTATGATGTCTGCGTCTTTTACTATTACGTTTATTTTTTAAAAATTCTTAGCCGACCAAAAAAAAAAGTAATAATTTGTTCCGTTACTTTTCATTTCGTTTCTTGTGCGTTTCATATTTTAAAGAACCCGTAAAACTCGGTTACTCAAGATGAGTCCCGAGAATCAAATGTTTGTTAAATTTTATAGTTTGAATTACCTCCCTTCTTAAGCAGATTTAATTTAGAATTCGGTAGAAAAAATTAATTATTTATCGATAATTAGCATGCCTTTCCCAATTCAAAGTTCCTTACTGCTATTTAGACACAGATTCAAAAGTCGTGAAGCACTTTCAAAGGAATTTTTTTGGATTTCAAAATTTAGTTGAAAGGCCTACTAAATACCCCCTTTGTATGATTCCATCTGGTCCATTAATTTCTTCCTGAACATCATCTTCTTTCAGTGCCATGTTTGAAATAAGATTGTCAAATACGGTGGCATGATTCATCAACTACGTAATCATATGGAAGTGTTCAAACTCCAAGTTCTTGAAGGAAATTTTAAACCAATTTTAACGCACCAGACACTTGTTTTGATAGGAAATCCTCATCAGTGATACCTCCAGCCTAAGTGATTTTCATACACAGCAAAACGTCATTTCAGTGCCGCACTCTGGTTTTATTTTTTTTTTTTCTTATTTAGATTTGTGCAATTTCTTTGCAGAGAGTACGCAGCTCCTTTCAAGTGGGGTCGAATCAGAAGCATAGTTAAAAAAATGTTAAACGTCTTCAAATTTTATAGCACAATTTAAGAACAGATAAAGTTGCAGCATGGATCAGACATACATTTACGTTTCTGGTACTTAAACCCGATAAACAAAATGGCATTGATTCATTCTGTAATAAAAACTTTCGCTGCTTCTCAGAAATTACAGTTTCATTTTTCAGTCTTGAACTTATTATATTATCAGTTATTTTGTCCTTTGTTGTCGTAAAACCCTCCTTAGATCGAATTACAAGTTTATTCTCTGCAGGCATTCTCTGGAGAAAAAAGGTAAGGTCTATGTGATTTTAACTGGTTAAACCGCACAGAGAAATGATTTACAACCATTTCAATTAAGAGTTATCTGGGTTTTTTTCTGTAGAAATCAAACACTCTTCTTTCCTTTCTTACGGTCCTACCATGCCCATAAGGTAATTTGACACACTTATCAGAGGTTTGTTTTTGAACATAGAGGTCTTTGCATAAGAATTTGCACAGTTCTCAACAACTCTATTTTAGTATAGGACATAGCTTCAAGAATAACCTGTCACCATTGGCTGCAATACCTTTGGTTAGAATTAGTCTCACTAAAATAAAGAAATTTCCACAAAAATGTGACATCGTGTCTGATGATTACTTTGACTCAATCAACTACGCATGTGTGCGATTTCAGTTCCGCTTTTCTTCACTTTGAAATCTACCTCTGCCGCCATCGCTTATTGTTTGTCTGAGACCGGGGCTTCATATTTGTAAATAAAGTATTGTAGGTAAGTACCATCAGATTTGACTACATTTATGAAGTATACAATGTAAAGGCAATGTCTTTGTTTCAATGCAATACGTTGCAACATCAGAGATTCTTTCTTCATTCGTACGTTGCCAACACGATCAACTAAGCGAGAAGTAGCCAGTAAAAATTTAATGTTCTAGTATAAATTGAATCTACCGTCTTTAGACGTGAGTCTTGTAAAGTTTGCTATATCAAGATAAGAATCGATTCCTCCATGGTCTATTTACTCGAATCTAAACACTCAAAGAATTAATCTGAGTACATCAGCCTTTGAATCTTTTGCACCGGTTACGTCAGGAATCCGAATGACGTCACTGTGACAACATGTCGTACTTGCAAGGCATGTTGGGATTCATCAATGCGATGACGGCAAGGTTATATTGCAAGCCTGTGCCGCCTATGACCTTCTTTGCAACTTGACTTTGATTGTGATCCCAGGATAGATTGAACAATAAAGGCGTTTCTTTAAAGTTATCTAGAAAATCAAAATGCATAGGGAGATACAAAAAATAAAGCATCTATCCATCAAACAGTAAAAAGTGCTTTCTTTTGCACGTTGTCCTTTAAAATAAATTTTACGAAATTTTTATTGTACCCGAATTTTAACAATCATCCATAGCCTTCGTTCATATTACTATTCAGAACTTTATTTTGAATACCATTTCGATTCATCTGACCTTTTCCTGTTTAAGTTCTTTTCAGTCAGTCTTTAAATCATCACTCATAATTGCGGTTTTGATGCATTTGTTGTGCATTCTTTCTTTTACATATATACAGGATACAAAGGGATCATATTTATTACAAAGATAATATTTCTACAACAAGGAGATAATACTTAGCTTTTATATAAATAATATCTTTTGAAAATGATGGACAGAAAAGCATTTCGTGTCCTAAGGTACTGTTATAACTATATGACCTCGATTTCAATTAGATTGTGCAACTGAAATTTCATCCAAAATGGCAACGAGAGCAGTATACAGAAAAATACAAATTGGACCACACCAAATAAAAACTGCCCTTATGGAGCGACTTATACCCCCGCCGAATACTTTTTTCTGAGTGGATCTATTTAATGACCTGACATTTGATGACCTAACATTAAATTTCCCAAATGGATATTCTCTCATACATGTATAAGGCCATCATTAAGGTGAAGATCACTATATCGAATAAAATACTTCGTATGTTTAATGTTAAATGTTTATAATATATCAGACAGCCTTATGCGATGAGAGATGGTTTTGGAGGAGTTTCGATGACAAGGTTTGCATTAAACATCATTTAATGCATGAAAAATCTCTGACCACGGGCCATAACTCAGGTCTAACGTTTTTGACAGCAATCCCCCTTCCTTCATGCACATCTATATACCATGATCAATCATTATGTAAAATTTCACTGAAATCCATCGAATGGTTTAAGTAGGGTTGTGATGACAATGTATGACATTGAAAATGCATGAAAAATCTAAGTCCAAGGGCCATAACTCAGGTCTAAATCTTTCGACAGCAATTCCTTTCTTCGTGCACATCTACATCGTCAGTCAGTCAGCTTGCAATTCCTTAGAATACGCTGGTACATGGCTGTAGATTGTACCAAGCCAGATGTCCGTCTGGTGACAGCAGGATAAATTCCAAGGAAAAAAGACGTTTCATGATTGTAACACAATTTCGGTGACAATTCGGTCTAACTTTGATCCTTGTTATTTTGTTTATTACGTCAACGTAAAAGGGAAGCTATGAAATTTTCAAAGCAATATACTTTGTTGCTTGTATGGGTCCAAGTTCATTTACACTTACTTAGATTCTTGATTCAGCATCCTATTTGCACATAATGTTGTCCCACGACACTGATGGTCACATGAACACCTCACTCTATGACAAACCTGACAACTTCAATTTCAGCTTTACAAATTTTCCTTTTCTGAGTAGCAACATCCCTTCATCGCCTGCTTCTCAGTCAGGGATATGTTTGTGACCGACTAACATCGTCACTGAGGAAGTTCTACGGTCGTTGTGGGGAACTCGTCATACACTATGATGTCCCACTCTCTAGAATGGTGGATGATATTCTGTCATAGACCATTTGAACCATCCAAACAAAGATTGTACTCTGTCTTACGAAATGGAAATAACCGGATGTGACAGTTCTACCGAACTGAAGCGGCGGGTGTTGCATGCAAGCAGGAGATGCTGTCTCTTCATGGGCACCTGGTCTCATTCCCATATCGGGGGTTCGCTTTTTTTCATGTGGTGGAGGTTTTTGTTTGTTTGTTTTGGTTCCTGTTTTATCCTGATTTGATATGCCTTCGGTTTCTTAATTATCGAATTTGTGCTGTATACAGGGATATGGTCATTATCCATATTTGTCATTAGCACCTTTATTTGACACACACTACTATATTATCATTTCATCCATTGCTTTACACTACTATAATAATAAAATACAACAATGTAGACGTTCAAGTCCAGAGAAGATGTAAATTACTACCAATTAAGTATCCTCTCTACTTTATTCTATTTATTTTTATTCAAAATTATGCAAATCCCTTAAATATGAACAGCACTGTAAACCTTGTGATTATTAATTTTGAGGGTAATTAAGTGAAGTATGTACAATGTATCCAACTTCGAATTACGAAGCTCTGGATTGCTGTATTTCACTAGTAATAGCATTACAGGGGTCTGGATCCTGTCGCACCATCAAGACTCTGGAAATGCTTAAATCAATTCAAATATATAACTATAATGGTTACAATTGATGTATAAGTAATGATCAACACAGGATGGCATGTCATTAAAATTATGCATCATTTTGATTCTTTGATCGATTACCTTTGATAAAATGTATGTGTGCGTCGTAGTTTTGTTCACGTTGAGTTGTTCGTTCTGTCATCAGACGGACACTTGGCTTGTTACTGGATCAATCGATAGCCTTGTACCAGCGCATTCTTAAGAATTGCACTCCGACTGACTGACTGACTGACTGTGACGACAGGACTCCATGGCCGGTTCTGTCCAAATCTCTTTAGAGAGGGCAGGTCCTCGACCACCTGTCCTCTCTGAACTACTCTGGTGATAACATGCATGAGCTCGCTACAGCCGACCGAGCACAGACTTATTTCGTACATTCTTTGGATGCCTTCTGTTTTTATATCCCTAAAAGATCCAGCTGTGTGTTTCTTGTGCCATTGCGTCATGTTGTCCGTTTGTATGGTCATCTTACGTTGAGGAGATTATTTCACACCACAATTGTACGTTCTTCTACCTCTAGGTAATCGGAAAAGTTGGAGGGTTGTGTGCACATTATCTGGATAACCACATCTTTTGCTACTGACGTGGCAGATGGCAGTCCAAAGTAGGAACCGCTTGTCCATTGGTCTCGTTGGTTTATATGTAGTCATTTGTGTTTGATGATTGTGATTTGGCGTTCCTTGTACCATCTGTGTTCTATTTCAAAGCGTGTCTGCTTTGTGTTTTTGCAGTGGGTGTTTTGGGGTTTCGCTGTTGATGTTGCAACCGAGTGTTGCTGGAGATCCCCCCCCCTTTCTCTAACAGCGTAGCGACCTGGAAATGATGTTAATGTCCTGTTTGAATTAAGGACTTTAATTTACTTATTTGTAATACTTTGTCAAAAAATAAGGGTTTCCTTTATGCAGTTACTCGCATGTTTTTAAGACGGTATAGCTAGTCGTAAGACGATCGTTACAAGGTCGTTGGGCATACTTTATGAAGACGTAAACAGGTAAGCTGAAAAATAATTTGAAAATGTCTCTGCGTTCGACACACGCCATGATCGTTGAGCGAAAGTTCGTAATGCACTACAAAAAGGCATGTGTACTACAGCATAGTAAATTTCCCCTGGCTTGACGGTGATGTTCCAGGACTATCGTCATACGGCATTTACATATCGCAGCTCATCCGGTACGCTAGAGCATTTGATATTTTGATTTTCGCAGTAGAAATTTACAAATTACCAAGAAACTTTTAGGTAAAGGTTTCCGCTTCCATAAACTAGTTAAGACTTTCTGGAAATTTTACAAAAATTACAGTCAAATACTTTTAAAATTTGGATCTATACACGCAACAGAGTACATTACTTTGGATATAACCCAACCTATCTTTTATGGTTGTATGATAAACAAAATTAGAAGGTCAAAGGTAGACAACATAACCATCGATAATGCGTCAGAATCATCAAAGGCCTTTTATACCGTGGATATGATCCTACATGTAATATCACCAGACAAACACTAGGCTTGGTACTTGACCAATCTACAATCTTGTACAAGCGCATTCTTGAGACTTGCACTCTGACTGACTGTGACGACGGGACTCCGTGACGGGCCTGTCCAAACCTCTTTAGAGAAGACAGGGCCCCGACCACCTGTCCTCTCTGAATGTCAGTCGGATTCCTCGGGCGATTATATACATGAGCTCGCTACAGCTGGCAGAGCACAGCCTGTCTTACGTAGGCCCTCTTTTTATATCCATTTATACATATTCATCAGTGTTGTTCGGCCCTGCGTTTTGCGGTCTTGTTTGTGTGTGGTCATCTAACAATGAGCAAGTTGTTTTACATCACTATTGTTCGTTCTTCAAGACCTCTTGATAATTGGAGAAGTGAGAGTGTTGTGCGCACATAATCCAGGATAACCACACCATTTTCTACTTGAGTGGCAAATTGCCGTCCAAAGTCGGCACCGGTTACCCATTGGTCTCGTTGGTTTATGTGTAGTCTTTTGTGTTTCATGTCTATATGTCGTGTGTCTCTTTTTCGTCTCTTGGTAAGCACGTCTTTAGTGTTTTGTAACCATATGGCCTCTCCCCCACAATAATTATGCAAATTGAGTATTTTGGTTTTTAATTAATTTCCATTTGTTTTGTTTATGGGATATTTCCAATCGTCTAGGAGAAGATAACTCTAATTTCAAACGTTAACTTTACGATCACGTGCTAAATTGATGTAATAGAAATGATTGTCATTCCCGCCAGTGTGTAACCCTATGTCTGTCAATACGAGGTGTTCTTAGGTCACTTGACAGCAACAGAAAGTATAGTAGTTCGTCTGTCACAGGTCTGGGTGCAATAGACGAAATGGCGAGGATTTGTTCTCAGTTTAGGCAACTTTGTTTATACGTCTGAATTCCAATTTAGTCATGAATTTCGATGGCGATTTCCACCTGATTGTGAAATATCCCAGGCTCCTAATATATACTGTGCGCATGATTTTGTATGTTAGATTCATTCTCATACTGCTATAACCAATATGTAACTTTCGTATGTTAATAAACGGTAAAACTTTACAAGGACTTTTTATTCAGAGTTTAAAAATGACTAAGTAAAATACACAACGCGAAGTTCAGGATATGTAGGCCGAGAGGCTTACAATATTAGATTTGGTGTCGTGACGCTAAATGATACGAATCATGGGTATATACGTGATTTGTTGCTTTAAATGCAGAGGATGTACTTGTACGCGAAACCAGGATTAAACAGCAGACAAGTGATGGACATTACACTGAAATTATGTATACTTCAAGTAGGACACATTTACTTTTCTCGTGCATATCCTCATTTTGATTGACCATGTAATTTTATCATTTTTGAATTTTAATCTAGAAAGATAGGTAAATTGATTAAGTTGATTTTTCTTCGCATTTTCAAGTAAATATGACTAACGTTGACGACAAAGTGACGTCTCACATGACGGGAATTAATCTGAATTCCGGTTCAGGCAGTTCTGAGGGTTTTGGTTCGTCTCAGAGTAAAAGTTGTAATACCTTGGATTTGGGTAGAATTCCGGAAAATGGAGATGAGGTTTTTAAATTGATTGCAAATCAAGTTAAGGATATTAAGACTTTCTTTCCTGTCTGTGTCTGTAGCGCGCCCTGGAACAGGCGTGGAATCGGGGAGTTGAAAGGAACAGAAAGTTGGAACCTGTTTCTCTAAGATTTTCAGGATGATGGTTCATTACATCCAAGAGGATACTTCGATACAACCCATATAATTGATTTCGTTAGGTGATGAGCGGTGAATAGCTCGGATTTTGGCATGTAACGCCGATAAATGACACCAGACGGATTTCTGGGAACGTGAGAAGGTTCGTTCGGGTTTGTTGGATATACAACCATGTCATTTGTACTTTGTGCGAGGTAAAGCGCACGTTTAATTTCGGATTATATGATGAACATCGAAGTATTCATAATCTTATATTTGTGATTTACTGTCAGTTTGGCGATCCTATTAAAAAAAGTAGGATTTTTTTATTTTAAGAAAGGGAGGAATTGGTGATTATGAAGAAATAGTCGCTTAATGTCACATCAATTTTTTTGTAAGAAGTCGAAGACGTTTTAAACACGAAAAACAAGTCGATGCGTTGTATATATATATATATATATATATATATATATATATATATATATATATATATATATATATATATATATATATATATATATATATAGTATAGAAATGTGTAACCCTAGTTTTGCATGTTTGTTTATGCATGATTTTATGTACAAGGTTTATGAGTAACTTTCACTCTGGTGATCGTGTTACAATTCTTACCTCAGATTAGAGCGTATAACGATATTGACCTTTATTGCCCTTTTCCCGGTGTTGGAGTTTATTTTGACGGTCGTCCCATGATGCAGGTTGTTAGCATCAGCTGTAATTTGTTTTTTGTTTTGTTTGCACGCAGACTTGACATATACTGACGACGTCTTACAACAAAGAAAAGAGCTTCTTAATTGTTTTAATACCGTTTTATTAATTTGTTTGATTTTTGATAAAATAAAAGAAAGTATTGCCTGCATTTTCAGTTAAATAAACTTCAGTAAATATTAAGACATGGAAAAAGAAATAAATTTGGAAATTTCTTTTAAAAGATTTGACACAGGCTTCAAAATCATTTTTTGTAAATTCGAAATTATGGTCAATTAGAGGTACAGAGAAAAGCCCGGTGTCACTTAACTACCAGAGACAATTAATCTCAAAATGCGGCCTATTCAGCGAAACTATGATGCAGATAGATTTATTGCTGGGAGTCATATATAGAGAGTAGCGCTGAATAATAAACAATTAGTTTCCAGATATGCAGTTTAGGCTTGAACCTTATTAAAATAACTGTTGATATTATGGAATCGCCTGCTGTGAAAAAAAAAAACAGACGAATAATTATATGTGCAGGTCAATTATGAGAGACAATCAAAAGAGACAGAAGCCGAAAAAGAAACCCGAAGCTGTGACTTCAGGTGAACCTGTGCACGATGTTACCCGTGTTGCCGGATGTGTAACCAGCCCGTCAATACAACATACGAATACTTTTCGCTGATAATGGGAGAGTGAAATCTGTCATTGCGAAAAGAGTAACATGAACTATCTTGTACTTGTTGACCTTCCTAGTAAGACGCTGAATGTATGAGAATATGTATACCCCGTCGTTTTTCTGGGTGCATGGCGTCATCCGGATTACGGGAAGATCTTGGTTACGTCACAAATGCCAAGATGCGTCAAAGGAGGTCGAGGATGGAGAAAAGACGAAATGGGTCCGGACAAAGAAGAGGAGACCGTGATCCTAAGACGAAAAAGAATTAAAGAAGAAACCGATGACGATCGCGCGATGATTAACAATTAATTTCACGATGACATCGAGGTCCAATTTATTCGTTTTACTCCTCGGAGGTTATTCAGTTCACGAAGAAGAACCAGACACGAACCATAGATGGAGAAGAACCAAAGAAAATGATGTCATATCGTGAAGATGGCCATAAGAAGAATAAGTGAATCCGTGCGATGTGTTATTTAGTGAAAAAGCAGAGTAAATGTGTAATGCTTAAAATGTCATATGTTATTATAATGATATTGCAATTATTGATGAAAGGTTATTGATATTTGATGCATGCATTTGTATAGTAATACAGTTTTCGCATGGGGTGTTTTCTTTGTTGTTGCTGTTACAGGGTCTTGTTTGAGATCCCCTCGTTTCTTTGAGAACGTAACTGAATGACGATCTTTCGGACGAAATTCCAACGTTCAACAGCGTGTGGAAAGCCGTTTCTCATGCAATGGCCAAGACAAAATCAAAGTTTAACCCTGCCCATAGGCAGAAAGATCGTTCGGGTATGCGTATGCACTACTAAAAACTCAAGGCTAATAACACTGGTTTTACACTTTTGTCGGAAAAAATCTTGGAAAAATAGAAATTCACATGGTATGATTACTATTATTACTGAAATCGATGGACAAAAGATAAGCTGACCAAGTTTGGTAGACCTGTGCCTCGGAATAAGGGAAAAACTCCAAAATGAAAACTGAATCTAGCGATTTATTTTTACTCGACATTACCTTGTCCACTCTCTATGACTGGAGATATAAATGCCTGCTTTCATTGAAAAAGTGATGGCGGGTGAACATTTTGATTACAGTTAATAGGGAGTAACATCAACTGAATTAGAGTAAAAAAAACAATTTTATTTATTTGATATCAGTGTCTAATATACAATGCAGTTGACGGTAGCATTCTAGGCGAAGCCATTCTATTTTATCTTCAGCCTTAGAGAGTGGACCAGCTAATGTCGAGTAAAAATAAAACGTGGAAATCCGTTTTCTTATTGAAGCTTCTCCCTTATTCTGTGGTCTATGTCAACGAAACTTGGTCAGTATCATGTTTAACATGACAAATATGGATAATGACCATCCCTGTATACAGCACAAAATCGATAATTCAGAAAATCAGAAACCAAAGGCATACAAAATCAGGATAAAACAGGGACCAAAGCAAACAAACAAAAACCTCCACCATGTGAAAAGAAGCGAACTCCCGATATGGGAGTGAGACCAGGTCCCCAGGAAGAGTAAGCATTTCCCGCTTGTATGCAACACCCGCCGCTTCAATTCGGTATAACTGTCACATCCGGTTACTTCCATTTCGGAAGACATAGAGTACAATCTTTGGGTGGATGGTTCAAATGGTCTATGACAGAATATCATCAACCATTCTGGAGAGTGGGATATCATAGTGTATGACGAGTTCCCCATATCGACCGTAGAACTTCCTTAGTGACGATGTTAGTCGGTCACAAACATATCCCTGACTGAGAAGCTTATCTGAAAGACGCCTAGCTCTCAGAACAAAATCCGTATATTTGGTACTTGCTCTGGCATAGCGTATCAACTGAGATATGAACACGCCATAAGCTGGCGATGAAGGTATGTTGCTACTCAGAAAGGGAAAGTTTGTAATGCTGAAATTGAAGTCGTCACGTTTGTCATAGAGTGAGATGTTCATGTGACCATCAGTGTCGTAGGACAACATTATGTCCAAAAAGGATGCTGAATTATTTGTCTCTGTAGTTTCTTTGACTTCAAGCTCTGAAGGATAGATACTGCTCAGGTAATCCGTGAATTTTGGATTATTGATAGACAACACACCGTCTATGTATCTGTAAGTGAATATGAAGTCAGAAGCTAAGTATCTTTTCTCATCAGACAAAGATTGAATGAATTTCAGTCGTACGAGTAAAGGAAAATGTCGGCAAGGAGTGGGGCACAATTGGTCCCCATTGGAATTCCGACAATTTGCTGGAAGACCTTTCCTCCAAATAACACAAAAATATTGTCGATCAAAACGTTTAACATCTGAATAATATCTGTTTCAGTGTACTTATTTTCAGAATCGGACTTTTCTTTTACAAAGTAGGTTTTGTCATAGTTCACAAAAATTTATTTGTATTTGCGAATACCGTTCTTACTTACAATTGTAAACGCATTACTTATAACTTTTGCGAGTCTTTCTTTCAATTTAGAATGTGGAATTGTAGTGTAAAGTGTCGAAAATCAAAGGCTTTGATCGAATAGACTTTACTAAAATGAGTGGATTTCAGATGTTCTAAAAGTTCCTTCGAATTCTTTAAAATCCACATTTGGTTGATACTACTGCGAGAATATACTGTCGAACAATATTTTTGAAGCCCATATTTGATTTCAGATAAACCTTTGCTGAGTAAGATCGATACAGATTTGGTAGAAAATTTTGAGGACTCAGCGATGAAACGTTGTTTGTACGGATTCTTAATGTGCATTTTAGGTATGCAGTATAAGTATGGTAAATCTAAATTGTTAGTGTGGAAGCCAAAGGAAGCAAGAGCTGATTTCTGGTTACCTATTATTTCAGAGACTGAAAGGTTTGTTGGAGTGTAAGTCGGATTTCCAGGTGTCGAATTTAAACCCAACTCTTTAACTAGACTGTCGAAATAGTACTTTTTGCAAGTAAATGTGTAATTATCTGAGGCTTTGTCCGCTGGTGTGATGACATAATGTTCTTGGAGGTAGGTAAGCTCTGTGATAACATCAGGGTCTTTAAATATAGACTCGAATCTGGTGTTCACAGTTGATTTTAATCGGTTAATTCTAAATAAAAGTAACCCTCTGATGGATTTTATCCATTCGGAAAGGGTGTCGAGCTGCACATTCTCTTTCTTTGCCCAACGTCTTGCATATTCCTCATAAGAGTCCATGATAATTTTGAAATTTTGGTTCCATGTAAAGGACATACTTTATCTGTATTTAGGACCCTTTTTAACAATTCTCTCAGCTTGTCGTTCTTGGCAATACTAAGGTCACCAGTAATAACGTGTCCACAAGGAGAGTAGTTGAAATCCGGTGAAGAACATTTGCAAGGAAGTGGATGTAGTGAGGGATTAATTAAATCAATACACTGCAAGAATCGTTTGTAATTGTAAATTTTAGATGCAACTGTTGGTGTGTAGCTATAGGAAATACAAGGAGTTTCTTTTCTTTTGAAATATGGTGTAATTTTTTCTATGACAGTTTTGTGATTCAAAATTTGACCATTTATATCATTAAACATGTAATTTGAACGTTACTTGTTTTTATCTCACAACCTTCCAATTCTATACTTCCTTGTTCTGTGTAAACACTAATAAAATCGAAAGTTGTGTTTCACATAATAATGTCTAGTCAGGATGAAAATTTTATAAAAACAATCTCACCTATTCTAATTCTCTATCTGTTATAATTAAATCATCAACAAAAGTATCTTTTTCGTTAATTTTTACAAGATGGTTGGAGAAAATTTCCAATCACGTAATTTCTTGATATAGAATGACCTTACCCTTGTTTGATTATCAAAATAGTACGTCCTATTCAATAAAAAGGGGTGTATTGGTGAAGTATTTCTCAATATATAGCGGATATGTTATCATCTAGAGACCTTTGTATCATGTGGTCTAAGGTGCTGATTTAACGGTCGGTGAGAACCCCCCATTATTTTTCGAAATGACCATTTTCGATTTGTGCTTATCAATTTCTAAAATAATAGCCACCCCTCCCCCATTTATTCATACATGATCCATAATATATAGGTGTACAATGAGATACAGGACTTTCAAAATGCAGCTTAATTAGGACTTTAAATGGAACAATGAGTGTGTTAATATTAGATGTTATTCTATGCAGCAAGTCAGCTGAATAGTGAGATTGTGCATAATTTACTAGTTTATCTCTTTTTAAATTTCTTTCTATCAACATAATGAATTGTGGAACAAGGGAGAAAAATGTATGGACGATCGATTGAGAATAGAGACCTGGCCTCTGCTATCTTGCAAGAAGATCTGACAGTCCGGGATTACCCGGATTGATACCTGATCATGTCATATATCTGTTATCTCATAATATGCGTGACTTTATATATATGTCGCATACAGATAAACGAAATATATAGATGGGCGGATCAATAAAATATATCAGTGGGTTAGAGTTGACTAGACTATTGATTCGAATGAAAGTATTCGTAAAAAACTGGTAAATCCGATATTGATTTATTTTTTGCTAATTTCGGATGGACTGTCTAGGTCTCCCTACCCCAACTCCCTCCCGCGAATAGATCTGATCTTGATAAAGTATCATACCAGTAGTTATATATACCACAGTTGTATTGTATAATTCTATAGCGAATATCGTTAATACAAAGAATTGATCTATGTTGTAAGGAATTTAGATACATAATCAATCGCTTTGATTTTATTTTTTCTGAAATTTTCGCCATTATCAGCGTATACACAAAAGTGATACAGCAAAACACATATTCCTTCGTTGGTTCTGTCCAATATAATCGAAATTTGTAGGTCCATACCCTTTGGTCCAATGACTAGTGAAAAGAATTTCATAAAATCCCGGCTTCATTTTTATTCAAAGCATCTTCTTAATAAACTATTTCATTTTATATTGATGATTCATGAAGTGAATGCCAACATGCTGCAAAAATACATTACATGTACATTGTGCATCAAAGCTTCCAATATTTGTTGTTTTTTTTTATTCATTTTTCATTCACTAACTTCAGACTTCAGTCAGTATATATTTCAAGTTGATTTACAAATTGGGTTTTTATTAATCTGGGTATTTTCTTTTCTCTCTATCGGTCTTGTAGGTTTCTAGATTCCTACAGGACAACACAGAACAAATTTAAAAGTACTGCATAGTACTTTACTTACTTACAGCGCATAATTAAGAATTGTACACTGACTGTAACGACACGACTCGATGATGCACCCATAGGCAAAAGTTCTATCTATCAAATTTTCTATGTTCTACATGTTTAACTCACCAAACAGACGAATTTGTCTTGTTTGTGATATTGGTCGTTTTGATTTTAGAATGAGATGATGTCATAAACATTTGTATTTTGAACAGATTCAGATTTCTGTATTCTGTAAGTCCATATTGGTACCAGGGATAGAATTTTTAATCAGTAGAAAAGTTTGCTTGTGGACTTAAAATCTACTAGCAAAATTTCAAATCTACGAGCAAAAATAGAGTGCAAGGTATTTTACAAAAGCGAAATCTTTATTGCAAAGTGCATGTCTTCTGAGGGGATCTCTGTTAAATATGTGCTGAACCACTAAACATATCCATTGCAAAAGCTTAATTATTGACCAGATTTTGAAATGAATTTACAATCTTTAAGTCATATCAGTTCAAATTCAATGAAACTCCAAACATTTATTTCATTTTGATCGAGGTATTCTGGGAGAAGAAAAAAAAAGAATATCTTACAATATGGAATGGATTGAAACATTTCACAAATAAATTTTTGCCAATGAGTGCCAATATAATTCACCAGCAATTTTCAAGATCTACTAGCATTCGCTAATATTTCCACTTAGTTCTGATTCCTAGGAATAGACAATTTTTCATATATGAATGCATATACACAATACACAATACAAACAATACAAATCAAACAACAATCAGAGGGCTCAATTCAAATACACACTTAATTCGTAGGATTTAGAATGACCCATGTCTACGTCATGTGGCGGAAAACTTTGTTGTTGTTGTTGTTGTTATATTGGTGTCTTTGGTGGTGATTAAGGTTCCACTAAAGTGAAAATAGGTAAAAGTTTCCACCTGAGAATTAAGACATTTCATGAATTCCTTCAAGGAACTTTCCTGTCCAAATGATTCAGCATATTTGAAAGTTGTTATGTAACAATTGCAGTTTTTTACTAATTGTATAGTTATTGTAAAAAAAACAATAAATATGTTAGCTTTCATGCAATTTTTTCTGGAAATGCCACTTAAATCTGAAAAGTTAATGAGCAAATAAAAGCATGAAAATAATTACTCTAAGTTTCGATGAAGTGCACCCGAACCTTATTTTTATGCATTTTTCATTTCATAAAGAGCGCGCATAAAAACATTTCATTGATCGATTTTGATTTTGGGGCAGCCATATTGGATACGCATTCGATAGGGTACCCTCAGAAAATGAACCATTGTAGTGGATCGGTGTGTCATATACCTATACTGATACCAGAAACTAATAACAAATACACTACTCTTGACGACAGACCTAATGTCAAGGGCGATCGCTGACGCATTCATACTGTTTTACGGCACTTTTGACTGTCATTTTCCGTGTTTTCATGGGGCAGCTCACAGTGAAATGGCGTAAGAATATTTCTACTACAGAATAACTCTCTCTCCTAAATACCAAATTTTCAAACTTTTTATTGTAATTTTTCAAAATTTTGTTCTATGTGTGTTCTATTTAAGTAAGAAAAAGAATATTTGTACAAGAGTTACATAAAACCTACGAGTGACCTCTTTTAACGCGTAGTGTTTCTCTGTACAGCTAAAGTGGTGATACGTACTTTCATTTTGAAGGGCTACATCGAAGACCAAGAAGATCGCCTGTCTTCCCAGAAATCAGACAACATTAATCATTCAATCAAGGTATTGTTTGTTTTTCCAATGTATATAGATTGTGTTTATGACATAAGTTTTGAAATCGGACCCATATAATTGCTGATTTCTTTGTAAATTTGATATGAGTGCCATTATTGGACCGAGACGAAAATGGCGAAATTCTGGTGAGTTACAAAATTGATAAATATAATTATTTTTTGTTGCAATACATTTGTATGGCATAAAAGATAAATTTCATGAGAAGGTAAGTGAAAATTCATTTAAATTATGCTGAAGTCAAGGTAAATATTATATGGAAGCCCAGCGGTGTAACAGAGTAACCACATTTGTAAAACTAAAAGCAATGGGTTGTCACAGAAAGTCAAAGAAACGCTTTGGTGTGGCAAGTGGAATCCACTTGATTAACAGAAAATACTGGAGGCCTTGAAGACCTCAGTATGCGTACAATATAAAAAAGCTGGGTGAAACTGGTATATTCTTAGATTTTACGTGGTTCCGGGATCTTTCATACCATTTCGTTCCCGAGATTTTTCGTACGGGATCTTTCTTACCTGTTACTGGGATCTTTCGTACTGGTTGCAGAAAAAAATGATATGTTTCTGCTATAGAGAAATGATTAACTTGAGCTTCAAATAAATTTTGATAGTGGGATTGTTCATACATGTACTTGTTAGTTGAATAAAGAAATACTTTAAAATTTTTAATAGAAAGCATAAAACGATTGTTTTCATTACCAACTTGGCTTTTTAGCGAAGAGGCGCCCTTTAACCAATAGCCAACAGTTGCATATGAAATCAAACATGCATACAGTTTCAAAGCAGTTAAGCCTTATTGAGTTGAGTTAAGTCCGAGGAATATGTATTTATTATAGTTATCGAACACTCTGTTATCCTACCTGTACAGGTAAAATTT
The DNA here is from genome assembly GCA_028142955.1 of Pinctada fucata. Lineage (NCBI taxonomy): Eukaryota > Metazoa > Mollusca > Bivalvia > Pterioida > Pteriidae > Pinctada > Pinctada fucata. The sequence continues at coordinate 19,391,024 of AP027107.1, read as the reverse complement.
CATGGTTCAATACCGTTTCGATTTCATTGGCTTTGCATAGTAATATTAATTTGCATAACATGCTTTTCGTAGGTAATGTACAGGTAATGTTAAGTTTAGAAAGTCATTCGAAGGCTCAATCTCGGCCTGATAAGTCGCTCCTAGCAAATATCCACCCGGTATGTCCGAATCAGAGCGCATGTTGTTAGACTCCCCCCCTCGGACGGAAAAATCTTCAAGGGGCAACACGGATCTTGCGGACGCAGTAAGTCTGTTTAAATCGATAATTGACAATCAATTTGCCAGTCTATCGCAGCAACTGATTTCAGAGCAAAAATCTAGTGCTCAAAACCTATCCAAAAAACTGAAAGAAAATACGGCCAGTAAACTTCGCGGGGAAGGGAATCGTATTCAGTTTTCCTTTAACGAAGAAGTGGTTGAAGACATTGATAGACTTTTAGAAGTTGTCAAAGATAGCTCCGTTGCAGTTTCCTTGCTGAAAGAAATACGATCTAAATTACAAAGGCGTAATAAGCTAATTCGTATTGCCGATTCTAGTCCAGCCGGGTGGAAAACGGTAAATGAATATGAAACAAATGACTACGCGTCCGACTCCGATGACGATAAGAAGATCAGAAGCGCCGAAAACAGGGCATTGCGTTCTAACAGACGGGGGCGTGGTCGCCCGACCCCCTACAGCAGACCCACATCGGCGGCGGGATCAGCTGCGCAGCTCAATACCGGCATGCATGGTGTTCCTGGTCTTGGCAATTTTCGTCCCTACTCAAGGCGTACTCCACAACCTACAGACATCTGTTTCAAGTGCTTCAAGCCCGGACACTGGAAAGGACGCTGTCCCCTCAATTTTGCAGACCCCCAGTCTAGTTCCGCCTTCAGTGCAGGGAACAGTCAAGGACAAAAATGATGGAATTGATGATAAGTATTTTGATTGTTTGGCAGCTTCTGATTTTGAGAGATTTTTGATTCAAATAGAAAACAACTCGATAACTGTCAAAAACAGAGTAAAGAAAAGTTTACACAATCATGTAAAATTTTGGGAACAGATTGACACTTATGATTCAGTTTTATCAATTTTGAAAAACGGATACTGTATTGATTTCAAAGATCCTCCTCCGTCTATGAACATGAAAAACAATTTGTCTGCTTTGAAAAATGAGAATTTTGTTTCAGAATCTGTCCAGGAATTACTTGACACGGGTAGAGTGGTAAAACTCGATTTTAGACCCTATGTTGTAAATCCCTTAAGTGTTGCTGAAAACAGGGATAAAAAACGCTTAATTTTGGATCTTAGCGTTCTGAATACTTTTATAAAGAAAGAAAAAATAAAATTTGAAGACTGGAAGATCGCTCTTCAATATTTCGAAAAAGAATGTTACATGACTAAATTTGATTTGCAATCCGGATACCACCACATAGATATTCAACCAAAATTTCAAACCTATTTGGGGTTTTGTTGGGAGGGTTCCTATTACTGCTACAGCGTTTTACCTTTTGGACTCTCGACTGCTCCTTTTGTCTTTACAAAATGTTTAAGGCCGCTCGTTAAATTTTGGCGCAAAAATCACGTAAGAATAGTCCTATATTTAGATGACGGAATTATCATGGCAAAAGACAAAGAAACTTGTATTTCTGTTACAAATTTAGTTAAGTCTACTCTCTGCTCCGCTGGACTATTTATCAATTTCAAAAAGTCTGTCTTTGAACCTGTGCAGAACTTGGAATGGTTAGGTATTTGTTGGAGGTCTCCTGATTTTTCATTGTACATACCCGAACGTAGAATTATAGATACAAAAAGTAGCTTGGAAAAACTTATTTCTCTGCTTCCAAACATCTCTGCAAGACAATTAGCACAAGTAACAGGAAAAATCATGTCTATGTCACCAGTTATGGGAAATATCGTACGTTTAATGACAAGAAAGTGTTATGTAGCGATTGAATCAAGGGAAAGTTGGGATCGTAAACTGTCTTTGTCGTCACTGAATTCTGTTATAGAAGAAATTGGCTTTTGGTGTAAGAACCTGTCCTTATACAATCACCGATTCCTTTTTCTGTCAAAAGAGAAAAACGTTATAGTCTATTCAGATGCTAGTGATTCGGCTTGTGCAGCGTGTACGGTCGAGGTAGAAGAAAAAGTTTTCCATCGAATGTGGACAGATAATGAACGTTTACAAAGTTCGACTTGGCGTGAACTTAAAGCTATTGAAGATGCACTTAAGTTTTCAGTAATTACTTAGCAGGAAAATCTCTGAAGTGGTTTACTGATAATCAGAACTGTGAAAAGATAGTTCAAAGTGGTAGCATGAAACCAAATTTGCAAGACATGGCCTTGAATATATTTAGTACTTGCATCTCTCATGGTATTGACCTTGACATACAATGGGTACCTAGAAAAATGAACGAAAGGGCAGATTATCTTAGCAAAATCATTGATCTTGATGATTGGTGCATATCTAATAGTTGTTTTGATTACATCAGTTCAATATGGGGGCCATTCACTATCGACCGTTTTGCTAGTTCTTCGAACAATAAGGTCCCTAGGTTCAATTCCATGTTTTGGAATCCTGGCTCCGAACATGTAGACTGTTTTTCATGTACATGGAAAAATGAAAATAATTGGTTGGTACCACCAATTTCACTCGTAGGTAAATGCATTTGCCACCTTCTTGCATGTAAAGCTCGAGGAGTACTTGTTGTACCGTATTGGCCTTCGTCTTACTTTTGGCCCCTTTTGTTTCAAGGTCAAGGACATTTTCAGGCCTATGTTGCCGATTTTATGGAATTTGATGATGGAAAAAGCTGTTTTATTCATGGAGAAAATAAAAATTCCCTATTTGGTTCAAACAGATTCTATGGAAAGGTATTAGCCATAAAATTAGATGCTACTATGTGTTAATCAGAAGAGAGGGGCCCTGGTGTGCTTATCGTGCACATTGCAGATGATCGTTTCTACTATATATGGTCCTGGTGTGTATGACACACATTGCAGAAGTTTGATCGTTTTATATTGTAAATATTTCTAAATTAAGAAAGGTCCTGATGTGAACATGCACATTGCAGAGATGTATATATACTACGTGCGTTAATATATTTTCCGGTCGTTTTCAGTTTTGCTGCAGGTCCTGGCGTGCAAGGTGCATGTTGCAGTGAAAAAATTTAACCATATCAATGATTTTATATATTATAAGAGATTGATCCTGGTATGCATTGTGCATATTGCAGTGGATGCAGGTTCCTGATGTGCTATAAGGCACATTGTAGAATATTACTATCTTTTCTATCGACGAGCTTTAAAGTGATTTTCCATCATTCCTTTTGCACGTTTTTCAGATGTTTTCAATACTGGCAGATGGACATCTACATTACTAGATTCTCGCAATATGAGGGATCAGCGACTTCAGGAACTTACATCTTTACTCCCATCCTACTGTCTGAAGGCTAAGGCGGATAATACTAGACGACAATATAGGTACGCTTACAAACATTTTTCTGATTGGTGCATCTCTCACGCATTGACCTCTCTTCCAGCTTCGGATCACACAGTTTCCATGTACATTATTCATCTAGCTCAAACGTACTCTTCAGCTCCAAAGATAGAGGAGAGTACTCATGCTATTTCATGGTTTCACGACTTAGCCGGGTTTACTGATCCGTGTCAGTCTAATCTGGTTAAACAGGTTAAAGAGGGTGCTATACGAGACACTAAGAAGCCTGTTTGTCGTAAGGAACCTATATCTGCTCAGCATATGTCTCTACTTGTTGATAAATTTGGAAATGAGAAGTGTAGTTTGTATGATCTGAGAACAACTACTATGTGTTTACTTAGTTACGCTGGTTTTTTGAGGTTTTCTGAACTATCTAATCTTAGAATGTGTGATGTGAACTTTTTTCAGACTCATGTTACTCTGTATATAGTTAAGAGTAAAACCGACAAGTACAAAGCAGGTTCAACTGTTTGTATATCTAAAACTGGTTTGTCGACTTGTCCTGTCTCTATGCTATCAAAATATATTGAGAAAGCAAATATTTCACCTTCCTCCGAGGAATATTTGTTTAGACAATTGACCTATTTCAAAAAATCAGAATCATTTAGATTGAGAAAAGTGAACAAACCTATTTCTTACACAAGAAGCAGGGAAATTATTTTGTTGGCCTTTGAGAGCATAGGATTAGACAAGTCAAAATTTGGCTTACATAGTTTAAGATCTGGGGGAGCGACTGCTGCAGCTTCGGCTGGTATAAATGACAGAATTTTCAAAAAACATGGAAGGTGGAAAACGGACAAAGCCAAAGATGGATATGTTACTGAAAATTTAGTCGAAAAACTGTCTGTTACTAAAAATTTAGGAATTTAATCATTTTGTTTTTCTACCTCTTTACATGCCATTATATTTTGCTTTCTTTGTCTTAATTCGAAGAGATTGAGCGCTTCGCCTCCTATCCAACAAATGTGTTTGTTTTATTTCATAAATGATTTATGTTCGTTTGAGTGAAACGAATTAGAACATAAATGTATTTATTATAGTTATCGAACACTCTGTTATCCTACCTGTACAGGTAAAATTTCATGGTTCAATACCGTTTCGATTTCATTGGCTTTGCATAGTAATATTAATTTGCATAACATGCTTTTCGTAGGTAATGTACAGGTAATGTTAAGTTTAGAAAGTCATTCGAAGGCTCAATCTCGGCCTGATAAGTCGCTCCCCACCCACCCACCCATTGCATATATGTTATTAATAATATTTTTTCTCTTTTGTAGTTAAGGACAATGGCGGATCGCGAAAAATTGAAAAATGTACTTCATGTTAATAAAGAGATTGAGCGCTTCGCCTCCTATCCAACAAATGTGTTTGTTTTATTTCATAAATGATTTATATTCGTTTGAGTGAAACGAATTAGAACATAAGAGAAGTTATACACCTGTACTTTGTCAGGGCATACAAGGTTGAAGATCCGACGAACATCAAATATATTTGGTGGAGGTTACAGACCAGTAATTTTAGAGTGTTTGCAGAAACATGTGGTTAGCATTACAATGCATGCATGTATGTGTCCATCAGCAATTACATTAGCTGCACAAGGGAAATCACCAATAAAACTTGTATCAGAGGAATCTGGATATTTCATATTTTCCCTGTGTGTCATAAACAATATAAAATCACTAAATTGTAGTTTATTTGTTCATCACTTAATTGTCACTAAAAAAATCACTAAATTGTAGTTTATTTGTTCATCATCACACTGTGTTTCAGCTTCAGTCTGTTTGTCAAAATAAATGAAAATTTGCTCCTAAAGGGATAAAAATACCCCCGCAGCAATATTTTTTGAAAAAACACTGGTATCTTGGGATCAAGGTCAAGTGGCAATTGTGACCTTGACCTTTGACATATGACCTTGGATCAAAGTCATGACACAGCCTTAGGTCCCAAGGAACATTGCTGTGAAATATTATCGAAATCCATCCACAGGGGGAGGAGATATGCTCAAGACAAGGTTTTACTAATGATGTCTATTGTGACCTTGATCTATGACCTGAGTTCAAGGTCATGTCACACCCTTAAGTCCTAAGGAACATCTCTTTGAAATATTATTGAAATCCATCCACAGGGGGAGGAGATATGCTCCGGACAAGGTGTGATGGACAGACAGGGTGATTCCTATATAACCCCCACCCCCAACCTTTGGGGGGGGGGGGGTATAAAGAATGTTAAAAGTCTTCAAATTAATAGCATCATTTAAGAACAAATAAATTTGCAGCATGGATCATGCATTGTACCTCACCATTTGTTTTTAATAGCAGTTCTCTGTAAGGACCAAAATAATTTCAATAGCACGTGGAAACAGCATGTCTTCAATTTTGGAGATTTTTGGTGTGGAAGGTGTATATGATGTCCTGAGACATAAATAAACTTTCTTTTTACAAATTAAGTTTTCGTTGCCATGGAAACCATGTTTGAAATTTTACGCATCAGTAGAATACTTGTTACATGGCATTTTCACAAGGCTCGTTTCCATGGTAACAGCTATTGTAGTCAACTGAAATTTCCTTAATTTTTCTCTTTATATCTTTAATAGTATAAATATTACACAAGAAGTATGTTTTTGCCCGCTATTCTCTTTGTCAATATGCATAAAATGTAGGCAAAAACCTGTTTTGAAGAGGCCCTTTTTAAGACCGAAAAAGCTCCTAATTTAACATGATTTTGCTCAAATTTAAGGGCAAATAATTAGAAATGTCAGGCTAACTTGATTTCTACTGCCAATTATCTTTAAAGTGTAATCCTCGATCTTTAAGAAAATGTTAAAATTTGAGTGGGACCTCTTCACAATTTTATTCAAAAGGGTATAAAATATGGTTACCATGGTGACATTCTGTCCAGTGCTATTACACATAGAGTAATGTACTGGTAAATTTTCAGCTGTCCGTTATATATTTTTAAGCATTTTTTTATCAGTGCATATAAAAGAGCATTATTGATTAAAAAAATCACCTTAAAAGTTTTCAAGGTCACAGGACCCAATGTCAAGGTCATCTTGAATGCAATTCACAAAATTTGGCAAAATTCTGCGATTTTTCAAAAATATGAGAGGCAATTACTCATATATCATGCGGTATTGAGTAAAACAAACACATACATAGTGATTTTGGATATATCCCCTATTTATTGACCAAAGTTGCAAAAAATCTCAAAATCAATAACATCCTTGATTTTTAGCTAGTATTTCATACATACATATGAAAGAATGTGAGATTATCATGATTTTTGTCTGGGGCTTATTTTTTTAGGAGAAATGTTCTGAACTAAAAATTGTAATGTTTTTCCATCTATCGGTCCTGATTTTAGAAAGAAGTATTTTTGACACAAAAATATGGCAGTCAAGCCTAAATTTAGTAACAATAAATAACAACAAAAATGCAAATTTTATTGAAACTGGAACTAATATTTTGAATTGACCTTGAACTTAAAGTCAATGACCTTGAAGAATTTTGGAAGTGCTCAAATAAAGAACAATTTCTTCTGTTGTCCCTACATAAAGCTTAAGCAATATAAGTCATTTAAACCATACTAAAAATCAATTTGAAAAGATATAATCATCATGTGTCAAATGAAAAGTTGCCATGGCAACCATTTTTGACCTCAAAATGTAGGAAAACAAAACAAGGTCCCACTTATTTTTTCCAGTGATTATATTTGTCACATGAAATCTATTTTGTTCTGACAACAGTGATGGTGTTATCAGCCAGACATTTTGTGTTATTTTTGCTTAAAAATGGTAAAAATTGGACAAAAATAGGCCTTGATTTTGACCTTATTTTATGGCAATTTTTGATTGATTTTGATCTCTTAGGATCCGGGTAATTGAAAGAAATGTCAAAAATTTATTATTTTTTCTAAAAATAGAGGTTTTAAAGAATATAAGTTGTTAATACCAATTAACTCTGACAATGGTTTCCATGGCAACATAATAACCAAAGATGACTTATTTGACCATTTTTTAGTGCTATAAATAGACAGACCTCGTTTCCATGGCAACCGGAATATTTATTTTCAAAAAATTGTTATTTTTGTATTCAGGGCATTATACATACCATTTACAGAGAAAATCATGAAAATCCATGACATGCTGTTTCCAAAATATTTTGGTCCTTACAGAGAATTGATATTAATATGCATCCATAATATGAGATTCATTGCATATACATTTTGGCTTCCGACCTTGACTTTGAGTTTGATCTTCTATTCTTATGAATGACACGTTTAACCATATTTCAAATTTACAATCCATACAAAAAGACTTGCATTCTGACCATATTTTACTACCTTGTGACCATCACCTTTTATTTTGACATAGTTTAAGGTATGTAGCTGTATTTAATAGGACAAGGTGATAATAGGTAGTTTGGATATTAGAGTTTTACAATACATTCTGTACCTTTTGACCTTGAACATGCAAGGGTATAATTGAGTTTGCATTTCTTTTAATGATTTCGGAAGGGGGGAGGGTTAAAAAACACATTTATTATCACAATAAAATAATGATAAACATGATAAAATCAATTGCCATGATAACTTTTATCTACATTTATCAAAATATTTTTCAGCATTATCAGTATCATCATAAGTTTACCAGAATAACAAGTGGAAGTCAAATTTGAGGATTCAATGACAGACAGCCAATACTTTTGAGATGTAAGGAGTACATGAGGTTAAGATAGGTTAGTATTTGACAAGCTTTACCGGTATATACAATTTGCTTTCTATTTTCACTTTTCTCTTTTTACTACAGTATTTCTTTTTTTTTTCAACTGAGGTCTTCCTAAAATATTGTTACACAGTCAATTGTTAAGTTTTTGTCATGTTTGTTGTGACATATCTTCAATATGTTCAAATTTTTAGATCCACTGATCCACTGATTGTTGAAAGATAGTAGGGAGAAAGGCCTCACCAGCACAGACAAAGATAAGTCTCAAGATGGGGTACCCTCTGCTGAGAATCAAAGGTAATTTTACGCTCGCCTAGTAAAATTTCTCGAGAACTATGATCGTATCCTGGTGATGGCAACTTCATCTGGAGGGTATTTCTCGTGAGCCATAAGGGATATTTGATATTTCACATGTAGAATCTCTCATTTTAAACTATGACCTTTGACCTCTTGACCTTGAAATTTGACCCACTATTTGAAAACTTTAATTAGAAGAACCATTTATTAAGTTGCTGTTATGATTATGCCTCTTGAATCAAAGATTCGGGGTATGTATATTTTTTTGCCTGTCTGTCTGTTTGTTCAAGGGAAAAACTTTACCATAGGGCATAACTTTTAAATGGTAGGTGATAGAGCCTTCGTATTTCACATATATATGTATACCTGATTATCAAATTTTTAAGAATGAACATCCATATTCTATTTACATATCATTTTACTGTGTCGCCTGTGAAGCATAGCGACACTCAGGGATCACTTTGTTTTCTGTCTGTCAGTCAGTCTGTCTGTCTGACACACTAACACTGTCACAGCCTTTCTTTATTGGTAAGTGATAGGGCTTTGATATTTCACATGTATTCACTGTGACAAGACCTTTCTTCATATACCATATTGGCATAATTCTTGACCTAGTGACCTTAACCTAGATATTTGACTTTTTTTAAAAGACTGGCTTAATCTTTTGATACCGTAAATGAGTTCACATACGTGTGTATTTCTTATGATGAGACCTTCGTGTTGTTAGATGATTGACCCTCTTTTCTAAAAATTTGAGATTGACCATACTTTTTGTGTCGCCTGCGAAACATAGCGACACTTAGCGATCACTTTGTTGTCTGTCTTTCTGTCTGTCTGTCACACTTTGGTGTCACACCCCAAAACTTTTGATTGGTTAGTGATCAGGCATAGATATTTCACTTCAAATGTATTCCTTGTGACAAGACCTTTCTAGACATACCATAATTTTTGACCTCGTGACCGTGCCCTAGATATTTGACCTACTTTCAATAAAAAAGATAAGCCGCTTTGCAGGCGACACAAGCATTCCTTGGATTGCTATTTTTAATAGATAAGAATTTCATTTGACAAGACTTTCCTACTGATACCATTATTTTCAACCAATTGACCTTGACCTACATATTTGATCCAAAGCTACTTCACAGGAGACACAAGCATTCCTTGGATTGTTACTTAAAAAGGAAGAGGAGCTTATCAATTTTACTGCATGAAGAAAGAAAAATTGAAACATTGAGTCGAATATAATATAATTGTTGAATTATTTTTCAGTCCTACATGTATGTAGAATGTATCCATGCACTAGTCCAGGGACAACTCCACATTGTCATCCAGATCCACCAGGAATAATATTCTGAATCACATTCAAGGTATACATTTAGCTTAATTTAAGTAAAAGGTCGGTGACCTTTTTTCTTGCACTCTGTCCAGCGTCAATGTGTCAGTTGTCTGTCCTTCAATGTCCATATACTTTTCATACCTGACTTTTATAAACCCTGCATAGAGTTTTCATCAAGCATTATATATCTACAAAAAAGGATAAAGGTCTTTTCACAAATTTATAATTGCTTGTCAACATTTTCAGCTCACCTAAGCGAAGTGAGCAGTTGACGTAGCAATCAATACCTTGTTTTCATTGATCTTGTGATCTTGACCTTTAGTTTTTAAACATGTACCTGTTCAAACTGATAAAGCTACTGGTGAGTTTCTTGGTTATGATATTGTGAATGATTACTTTATTTTTGTAATTTCAGTTTTTATCCAGCTGCCAATGTGTACATATATCTGTTCAACACTACTACGGATGTGTTACGATGCCGTCACTTATGTTACATTTAGTAGCCTCCACCACTACTACAGATGTGTTATGATGACGTCACTTATGTTACATTTAGAAGCCTCCACCACTACTACAGATGTGTTATGATGCCGTCACTTATGTTTCATTTACATGTAGTAGCCTCCACCACTATCAAACAGATGCGTCACGATGCCGTCACTTATGTTACATTTAGTAGCATCCATCACTACTATACAGATGTGTTATGATGCCGTCACTTATGTTACATTTAGTAGCCTCCACCACTACTACAGATGTGTTACGATGCCGTCACTTCCAGCAAATATGTCTTACAACAATTTATTGATCCACTTCTGAGGTTAATGTCTTTTTGCTTTTTGATTTTGAAAGACATTTAATATTCTTCAAAAGAAGTGATCTTTAATTTCAAGCAGTTTTAGAGACATTTTTGTCACTGTCCAAAATAACCAAGCTTAGAGATTCAGAGAAATATTATATTGTTATTGCACATGTATGATTGTGTACAATATACAGGAAGATATTGTACAAGTCCATGCCATAAGGAAAACAAATATTGTATAAGAAGCTTCAGAACTCAAATACAATACATGTACAGGTTTCCCTACAGGATGGACGAGTTCAATATTTTCCGTAATGCACTGTTTTCAATATATATTTTGAATGTAAAAGTATCATTTGTATTGCATGAGATAATATCCTCCAGTTCACAGGCTTCCTAAGAGCAATACAGAGAATAGTAACAGCAAAATATTGTTGCTCTTACATGTATATGACCAATTTGTTGGAATTTCATTACATGTATTAGAAATTCATACATGGATAATAATGAATGAAAATCAGGAAACCTACATGTATATGTGTAGAGTTAATATGTAAGATATTCCTTATATTATAAGAATATGTTTTCTTCTGATGTGAATTTTGCTCATACTTGCATGTACAATAATGTCATTTTGTCTTTTAAGGTTTTGCTGGAAACTCAGTTTACAGTTTGTGCCATGAGGAAGAGAGAATACAGGACTGATCAGGCCCCGTGTAGATGTTGTTGATAGCCTACATGAAAACAGACTATTACCATATATACATTGTACATTCTAATTTCTAATTTTTTTTTCAACCATAATTAATTGTTCCTTTTTTAGAGGGCATTTTTCTTTAAATCAAAAATTTATTCAAATGCCTATGAATTAAAAACAACCCTAGTTTGGGATTTTTTTTTTTTTTTGCATTAAAGTGTTGAACGAATTGTACATATGCCTAAAGGGACACCTATTGCAATTATAGAACATTCAAATGTTTGATTCAGCATCAATTATTCACCCAAATTTTTACAAACACTTTGATTATATTTCTTAATACAATTTCTTCTGTTGACATTGAGCAATTGAACTTGTATAATTGCAAATTACACAATGGGTACCTTCATTTTTGCAAGTTTTGCACATGATACATGCAAGAGTTATTCTGTCTAAGTGTTAAATTTCTATTGATTAGAAGACAGATATTATATTATTGCTCTATTGCAAATAAATTTTACCATGAGAATACTGTTTGAAGTGCAAGGACATAATCATGCACTAACATATAGTTACACGAAAGAATCAGTTTCATGTTTTATCTGAAAAAAGATGCTATTGTATGCTTAAATTACATATGCCATGAAATTGAATTATTCCTAATTGCTTTTTACTTAAAAAAATGAAATTCATAATCATACATACAACATCATGGTTGTCATTTAGGAAAGTATCTCTTAATATGTACCCCCCCCCCCCCCTTTTTTCCAGTAAATTTTATTGCTTATTCCTTGAAAATGTATATATAATGTCACAATTCTGAATATTTAGAATAATCTTATTTCGAATTTGTGTAATTTCCAAAAGACATTTTCTTACTGCCCCCCCCCCTTTTTTTTCAGTTCATCAAATATGGTTTATTTGCAGAATTTGTGACATTTACCATTCATAATTAAGATATTAATACATGTAATTCAAAATGTTAAAAGGAATTTCATTATAGTAATTCAAGTGTTTTAATTAGGTATTTTCTTGCGTCAATTATATTTTCACACTAAGGCTTCCATACTTTTGGTAGTGAAAGTAGTTCCTTTCTAATATGGCCTCCATTTTATTTTTTCAATGTTATGATTATTTTACCTCAGATTTTACCATTGTGTTTCATAGTTCAGTAAAATTAAAGTTCCCATGACCTTATTTAGGCTCCTAAGTTATTGCTAGGGTATATGGAATTAACTAATAGTTCACTGTGTGAAAGATAGATTTATTTTTACATTTGTTATAAATTGTCATCTCTATTTCATATAGCAGTGACATAAACATGTTTGAATGTTAAAATCTTGTTGTTCTTATTCTTGTGAACATTTTGATATATGACATGTGTGCCCTTTTGTCTAAAAACTTTGAGAAATTGAAGTTGTAATTTGCAAGGATTTTGACTTTAGCGGAACCTTAAGTTGAAGTTATGGTTTATTATAAAGGTGCTGGTGATGGTAGTTGTGGTGGTGGTAGTTCACGAAGTGGAGGTGATGATGGTGGTAACAATTCTGGTAGTGGTGGTGATGGTAGTGATGTTGGTAGGCGTGGTAAAAGTGTTGGTAGTAGTGGTGGTGGTAGTAGTGGTTGTGGTTGTGGTTGTGGTAAAAGGGGTGATTGTAGTAGTAGTGTGGTAGTGGTGGTTTTAGTTGTAGAAGTGGTAGTGGTGGTTTGTCTATGTGTGTTTTTTTGTGTTTAATATTTCTATGTCTCTTTTGGTATTGCTTGTACCTATGGCTTCTCTTGTTGTGCTTTGGTACAATATGTTTTAGCAAAGTGAATTTTAGTGTCTTGCTGTAGGTGATGCAACCGAGTCTTGTTGGATATCTTATCCTTTTTTTATTATGATTTGTTGAAATATTTCTAACTGAAAATCCTGAAACTAGGGCAAATGAGCGGAACCCCAATTGTTTGGTCATACCTACTTAGAAACTCTAACTAGTACCACTGACGAGGGTTAATTACCCAAAAGGTGCATGTCTGGTCCATGCTGCAAATATAGCGGTTCTTAAATTATGCCTTTTAATTTGAAGACGTTTAACATAATATGTTACTAGTATATGATTTGAGTAACATTGAATATGTATAAACTTTACTATTTAGCGAACCTCCGCTTTTAACAGTGCCACCTACAATACATTCTGTACTTTAACTGGACTCTGAATATTGTTAATTGGATTAAGTTGTCCTCGAAGTTCATGTTTCTATCGAGCTGTGTAATTGTCTCCGTCTGTCTGTTCTAGTTTTCTTTATGTCTTTATTCTTCTTTTTATTTTGAAGAATCTGTATAAGGCTTTTGATTGTGATTTTTAGAATAAGATTTTAGGGTTTGGGTTTGCAATTCATTCAATGATTCCTACTTTTTTTTGTTGGTTGCATGCAGAGGGCCCCAGACATTAACTCGTCCTATCATGACGATCAGGACCTATAGCCATAAAATAATTCGCTGTGTTTGTTCGATCCAGTTGAATATGCGAATTGATCTTAAAATAAGATACTATGAGTCCATCATATCCACGGTAAAAAGTGACTGATGATTGTGAAGCATGTTCGATAAGAATTACTTATGCAACTGATACTCTTAATCCTGGTTATCATGTCATCATAAAAAGGTAGGTTGAGAAATTCCCACAAAACTTTTCTTCTATTCGTGTATTCGAAATAATGTAGGTAAATGTCATAGGTTCATTTTTTAAGAAAAAGGTTAATACACATGACTTATCTAAAGCTTTTATAACGCTTCTTAAATCATTTAACAAAACTGTATCTATCCAATGACGAAATATGCCAAACAAACTGATATAATTTTTCAAGTCAGCGAAATCGCAATATGTAGGTTATCATTGTTATATGATTGACCCCTGTCTTCGATGATAACCTAAGATAAAAATACCACACAATGTAGACAAGAATGATACGGAAAGATGATACATTTGTGCTGAAAACATGTTAACCATAATATTTCATCTATGACATTTTTTACTATTCTTGAGTTTTGCATCTGAATACTTCGATCGAATGCGACTTGGTTTTTTCTCTAATATAAAAAATGAAGTGGCGCCACCTACAATTAATCTTACATTTATGTAGATACAATATTGACATATAAGCGACATATTCTACAAATATTCGACTGATGTTTCCTCATTACAATGGTTTCTTTTTTTAAAAAACCCTAAACATGATCTAAGAATATGTGTTAAGCTAAAAAACTAAAAACATTTCTATTTTATTGAGTTTCGGGGTGCATTCTATTGTATTTGTACAGTGACTTTAATTCATTGATTTATTCTCTCTCTTTCTAAACTTCAGTTTAACAGTAGTCAACCTTTAATTTATTTGTACATGATTGATAACAAGAACTTATTTTAAAGTATGAACTGCACTTTATTATTGTCTTAAAATAGAAAGATAAGTAGATATAGGAGCATGCAATAGAAATGAGCTACTGATTCTTCACTATATTACTCTTTGTTGATTTCATAAATGTATTGAACTTTCATCTTAATCAGTAGCTGTAATTTCAAAGTATTTCATGATAAAAATTTACAAATGACAACATTCTTCATTAATAATTCCTTCCCAATCCACACCTGACCTGTCTTACTATCTACACAGATCCCCCAGTGACCCGTTGACCCAGTCTGTTTCTGTGTCAGGATAATCTGTATCAATCTACCCTCCCTGTCTATGTAATGTACACAGTGATTGTGTATATCAGTGACAAGGAGGTTGTTGTATTTATCTACAGATAAACCACGTGGATCAAATGAGTATGACAGTTTGGCCCCCTTACCATCATACAGCCACTTCACATCACCTCTCTCATCCACACAAACTACATAACCAGGATCCCAATTAATAACACACAGATCCTTACCATTACTAACCACACGGTAAGGATCTGTGATCTGTTGTTTACCCTGACCGACCATCCCCCTTTTCCCACGTAGCTTTCTACCTGTATCAGGTGAATGAATAGCAATGTGGTTGTTCTTCATGTTCTTCTTATCCTTATCCCTCATGCACACCACAACATCCTCACTATCAGTCAGACATACACCATAAGGCATAAATGGAGAAGTATCTATCAGTGTAGACACCTCACCACTCACTGATACACGTCTTACTTTCCTATCCTTACATGTAACAATCATCTCCCCTGACCGTGTTATCACCATGCCATTGATACCATTACTACCCTCCACTGTAATAGACCTAACCTCCTTACCATTACTGTCATACAGATACATGGTGTCACTGACACAGTCCATAACCCAGGCTGTATTGTTACCTGCTGTGGTGATGGATCTGACATAAATCTCACTACTAAAGGACCCGACCTTGTTTATGTTAATCATTGATGGATTAAATTTTGCTGTAGGGATTGGGGTATGTTTGGACTCAGAATTAATTTCAATCCATTCTACTGTACCTATCCTGTCTTTAATGATGCTCAATATGTCCCTCCCGGGAGAAAAGAAAGGAATAGTGGACCTTGGGGTAGGAACCTCTGGGATGAAGGTACTAGGAGAGGGTGGGGAGTATTTTATCATACTTAAATCACCCTTTTGTATAATTTCATTTACTTCTTTGATTAATTCGTGAATTTTTCCCTTTTGTACATTTAATTTTGTGATAAGATTATTAAGTTCAGTTTCATCATGTTCAAGTTTTTCAACAAGATAGTCACATGATTCATCAACAGCTTCCTTCAATTCTTTTCTGAATGTGTTTACTTCTTCTCTAACCCGGTCAATATGGACTCTCTTTTCGGACCTGTCCTTATTCGTTTTATCCGCCATTTGGTCTATTGTCGGTAGCACATGTTTCTCTAACTCCTTTACGTTATCATTCAGCATGTTCTCTGCAGACAGGTACGCGTCCTCTATAGTGGAAATGTTATGTTTCTGATGTTTTTGCACTAGACATGTGACGCAGCATGGCTCTTGGCAATCTTTGCAGTATGTTGAAATTTCTTTTTCGGGATGAAGTCGGCATTGCTCAGCAAGTTTCGATGGTCTGTAGAGTCGCAAGACGTCATTGGTGCGCGGTACCACGATATGATTCTTAAACACAGGGAAAGATGGATGTGATTGTTTACATGTGTTACATAAAGACCCAGGACACGACTTGCAAAACCAGTTGACGTCACTGGTACCACAACAGAAACCACATGTCACCGCTAGTTGGGTTGGAAAGGCAGTGGCGCCGTTATCACACATTGTTATTCTTGTTATCTACCTGTTAAACTTAAAACATAAGAAGTATAATTACGCGATGTTACAATTGCTAAAATAATATTTAAAAAGCAACGATGACATAGGGAAATTATTCTACTTTAAGTTAGCTTTAAATGTCGAATGTGTACTATATAAAGGGGTATATACATTTTCTGTGATACTATGTTTAACGTCTTCAAATTTATTAGCATCATTTGAGAGCAGATAAATTTACAGCATGGGCCAGACCTGCACGTTTCGGGTATTCAACCCTCGTCAGTGATCCTCAATCTAAACAATTACTTTCTGTAATTACTTTTATACTTTGTATATTTACTTTTATAGTTAAAAAACTTCGTATATCGAAAGTACCTTCCCATAATACTGTCTAATGGGAATTATTTTTCTTTTAAATCATATCATTCTTACCTTTATGAAAACGTTGTCCGTTTCATTTATTAAACTGATCAATATCTCTTTTTGTCAATTAAAACGCGAAATAGAGAGAACACCCCAATCACATGCCCACTGATGATAAATGGCCTAACTCTTGTTTGAGAGATTATGTTATCTTTAAGGACACGGAGTGTATGAGTGCATATCTAGTTGACATAGGTAGATATCATCTAAATTTTGATGTTAATATCTAGCTTCAGGTGCGGATCTTGCTATCTGTAAGGACCCTCCCTCTTTCCTTTTCTAGATATTTCGTATCGTTTTTTCTCGTCTTGCCTCGATTATCTGAAAATTGTGGGATGGATATCCAGTCCCATTCATTTTTTAATCACGTCTAGATAGATAGAGACCCTTCGAATGCTGGTTTATATCTGATTCTGTATCATCTTTCTTACATGTAGAATACGTGTGACTTTATCGGATGTTTACATTAATATATAGCATGAAAATCAGTAGCGAATATCTTTATAACAGCACGAGATGCATCTGTTCTTACATATATTGTGAAAAATGCGAGAGTTATAGGTGAAATTAATTCAAAATTTTCCATGAAAACTACATCCTTTCAACATAATATAGGAACCTTATCTACTTTTTGTATCCCTTGACGTACACAGAACATGAATTGTGGAATAATTTAAAGATTAAAGACATTGTAGCATTAAAATTTTGCTTGATACTGTATAGGTAGAATCATGCGCTGGTATTTTCTATCGCGGTTTTATAAGAGTAAACCATTTCGCGTGGACTATGATTCGCGGATCCGCCCCTCATCAATGTACATTTTTAAACAACCAACAATACTTTTTTTTATTTGACACGATTCGAAGGGCTGTAGTGGAATAATCCATAGAAATGTAAGTCCATTTTTCCTTAACTTAAAGGCCGGGGTTTTTTTTTACCGAGTGGTAATTAATATGCACACCTGAGTGATCTTAGCTTGGTAGGCGTGATAAACGCGGCGTCTGCTGACCACTGCTATACATAGAAACGCAAGCGGTGTATGACATCAAAGACATACCGACAGGTATACTTGATTATGCTAATTAGATATACAACAATTTTACCTATTTGAGGCTGTCAATCAAAAATTGAAAGGGTTATAAAGGAAACATAGGACCAATCAGATTGCGATTAAAGATGTTACCCTACAGCGGTCAGCGAGGAAATGACAGAAAATTTACCTGTCTTCTTTTATAGTCCCCACCGGCCTTTAACTCTTTGTGACGGTCTGTTGAAAAGGACGAGGGCTTTCACAATTCCCTTGTTATGAATTATGGTCTAGTTACAATCGCAGGGAAATAAGATGCGTATATTGTATAGTAATAAGTATATACGTACAGCATGTGTTATAAAACGCTATTTGTACTAATTCGTCGACCGGGAAAGAAGTAACGACGGATCTAGATACTAAGAAAATTAGCAATATAATAATGAAATATTTCACCATGTTACGGCAATAACAGTTTTACGTATATCAACCTGACTTGCGTATTTCAAAACTTACGGTCGTTTATAAACACCGTTAATTTTTGAACATGTTATGTACATCGTATCATAAGTATGTACAACGGTATTAAGTTAAGGGTATGGTCTCCAGCATAAAAACCCAGCATTCATCAAGCGAAATAAACCCACAAGAAACTGACACATAAATGACATTATACAAACTCCAAATCGCAAAAGACACAATATTCACTAGACCATCATACAAAACAGTCGTAACATACGTACAGAAACATTAAACATTCATGGCAACACATAAAAGGAAGGAGACCAATGTGCACCCGGCGACTACTTTGGACGGCCATCTGCTATGAGCAAATGGTGTGGTTCTCCGGATTACATGCACACAACCATCCCACTTAATATATCCGGATACACAGAAGTCTCCATAGACACACAATTGTTGTATAAACATAAAACTTCTCACTGTAAGGTAACATCACAAACAAGATAGTCAAACGCAGCGGCCTCTTGTAATACAGATTCTATGTAAATGGATCTAAAAAAAATATTTATGGCATGCGTGTAACAGTCTGTGCTCTGCTGGCTGAAGCGAGCTCAAGATCAACACCCGAGAAGTATGGCCAACTTTCGGATAGGACAGAATATCAAGAACAAGTCTTCTCTGACGAGATTTCAAGAAGGCCCGTCATGGAGTCCCGTCGTCACGGTTGACTAGTGTGACATTGTACATTGGTCCAGTACCATGCTCAGTGTTTTTGTGATGAATTTAAGATCATATCCTCGGTAAAGCAGGCGACCGACTATTTTCTTACATTTTTGGTTGAAGTTTTATCTGCCTTCGATCCTTTATGTTTTCTTTTGTATCTCTAGGGATAATTTTTGCGTTATGGCATCGTCTTACACCAGCTGTAGAGGACATTTCTGTAACTAGGGTTCAGCAAAACAGTAAAATAATCCGGATAAGCACACCATTTCCTGTTGGACAGCAGATGACTGACTTAAATTAAATCTGAAAATTTTACTATTGTTTCTGTAAAGCTTTACACTTTTCAATGAAAAATATTACGGAAATTTTCTAAACCTGAGGGGTACATGTATCTCCTTAAAACAAATATTTCAATATTGACAATTAACTATTTTTTTATCATTCACTAATTAATTTGTAAACAATCTGTAAAATAATGACCTTTCTCTTTTCATAATTCATTCACTCATTAATTACATAATTTCTTGATTTAATAATCACGATATACATGTTTATCTGCAATAAAATACCATTAACAAAAGTAGTTTCAAAATTGTTGATACTATATATACCAATGTATTTTAAGACAAAATTTTATCCCGAAACGCATTTGAATAACCCACTTGTTGCATGGCAATTGGTATGCTATCAAACATATTAATTGTCACCAATCTTCTTTGCTAGCTTAAGAAAACTCATGGTTGTCAGTCAACGACTCTGTCAATTATCCAATTATTACTTCAATCATTAATCAAGTCATTGTTACAGAATGGAAATTAATGCACCGTCTGGAATGGTGTAAATTTCCGTCTACAGCCTAGACCGTGCACCAAACACGATAGCTATAACGGACAAAAAAAAAGAAACACGCCACTTTATTTTCAATCTATAAAATATATGATTTAATGTATATGTATTCTATGCCTTTCCATCATGAATTGTACGTATAAAAGAAGGGAGGAGATCTCCAACAAGACCCCGTTGCAGCATCAACAGTAAAACACCAAAACACCCGATGCAAAAACACAAAAGACGAGTACAGCACGAGACGGAAAAGAGACACACGACATGTAAATATCAAACACAAAAGACTGCACATCAACCGACGAGACCAATGGGTAACCGGTGCCGACTTTGGACGGCCATTTGTCACGCAAGTAGCAAATGGTGTGGTTATCCTGGATTACGTGCGCACAACCCTCTCACTTCTCCGATTACCCAGAGGTCTCGAAGAACGTACAATTGTGGTGTAAAACAACCTCCTCACTGTAAGATAACATCACACAAGAGTCTAAGAGTGACTTATTCTGACAAATGAATCCTTCTTCATAATCAGACACTACGCCATATTAAAGACACTTTGTTCAAAACGCAATGTCACAAAATAGCTTTAAAATATTCCGTTCACTGTTTGGAAATGGTTTAAGCTGTTAAACCTATCCAAATTGGTCTATCAGGCATTGTCATTCGTATTGTCGCTGATTATAAACAATTTCCCCTGAACACAAACTCATTTAATTGATTCAAATGGTGATATCAAACAATAAATCTAAAGATAAAAACATCTATCATTATCCATATTTGTCATCTAAACATCAACTCTTTGAAAATGAAGTCCGTGTTTGATATTTTTCGCTCTTAAATGTGTCGCAAAGCACAAATTACCTTAATACAGCGAGTATCTGACCTTTTCCCACAAGCACATTTTTCAGAAACAATAATTTGATCTTGACAGGATCATCTTTTACGTTCATTTTCAACTTCAACGGCTTTGGGCGCGAGTTTTAACCTTTTTTTAGTATTCCATTTCATTATTTCAATGTGATGTTGAACCTAAATCTGCAACAGATAAATAAGAATGGTTGAAGACAAAATTAATGCTCCTTTGGGATCAGAATTGCAAAATAACGATATCCTTCATTGCAAAACATGCTCCATTACACGGAAATTTGTAAGATATTTGATTTTCAGATTTATTGGCATATTTTGACTAGATTTGAATAGAAAAACTAGTATTTATCTACAATTTTACTGAAAATTTGCTGCAAATGGTCAAACAACGAAGTTTTAGAAGGATACCTAATCATCGGCCATGCAGCAGGAGCTAAAAATAACACGCTTATTTAATTCAGCATTTATATTGTGATATGTTACGAAAAAAATAGGTCGAATTGCGTTTAATTCTCGGTAACTCGAGTGCTGGAAAAAGAAAACTCTAATTAAAATAATGTCTAACTAAATATTTATGATCAATTGAAAAAGAAAATCACTATACATGTATAATGTGATTTGCATTTCTTTCTTTCATTTTTTTCAGTATATTATACATCTTGTTTGATCATTCCTAGCAAATACTTAGTGATTAATGCAACTAATACAACAGAAATGTCAATTCATAGGAACGTTTTCCATCATTATTTATTAAGAGCATGCATTTAGTCAATATGGTTGATAATTAATAGCAGGCGTAGGACTTTCATATGAATCGGCACTAGATAGTTACAATGCGCATGTCAGTGTAGCTGAAACACATCCATTGTATGTTCCTTGTTCCTTTTACATGCATGTCTCCTGAAGCCGATTAGTGCATACTAAGCCGTAATTACAAATCAACTGAGTCGTAATTACGAGATAACTTAGTTGTAATTACGGGATATTTAAGTCGTAATTACGGCTGATTTTAAAATTCGTAATTACGACATAACTTTTTTCATTAAGATTGGCACTAATAGGCTTCCGTACTTGTTGTGTTCTTGTACTCTGCGTTTTGTGCATGTGGTGTTTTGGTATTTTGATGTTGATGCAACCGACCCTTGTTGTAGTTTTTTCTTTATATTCGTAAAACTTATAGCAATGTTCTATTAATGTGGAAATTAAATCTTTCATTCTGTGATTCGCTACTGCTCCAATGAAAATTTAGGTATTTAACAACCTCCATTTTATGGTGACATACATGTAATTAAGAAAAAGAATGATCAAAGGTAGACAGGATTACCATCGAAATGGTATCCTAAGTCTACGTCGGCATCGGTTGCGAATTGGTTTCCTTGGTTTATTGTGTGGTCTTTTGTGTTTCATGTTTCTATCAATAATGTTGGTGTTCCTTGTCCCTTTCTCGTCTCTTTCTGTGTGTTTTTGCTACAAAAATGTATGTATTTTTGCATTGGGTGCTATGGGGTTTTACTGTGAGTGTTGCAGTCAATTGTTGTTGGAAATACTCTCCTTTCTTTCTAATGATTTTGCTTTACCTTCTCGACTTTGAAACTGATTAACTGATGGGTACTTCTTCGCTGTTTATTGAAGACAAATGTTTTAAGTTTATCAAAGTATCACTGGGCAGGAAAAATGGGTACTTCTTCGCTGTTTATTGAAGACAAATGTTTTAAGTTTATCAAAGTATCACTGGGCAGGAAAAATGGGTACTTCTTCGCTGTTTATTGAAGACAAATGTTTTAAGTTTATCAAAGTATCACTGGGCAGGAAAAATGGGTGCTTCTTCCCTGTTTATTGAAGACAAATGTTTTAAGTTTATCAAAGTATCACTGGGCAGGAAAAATGGGTACTTCTTCCCTGTTTATTGTAGACAAATGTTTTAGTTTATCAAAGTATCACTGGGCAGGAAAAATGGGTGCTACTTCCCTGTTTATTGGAGACAAATGTTTTAAGTTTATCAAAGTATCACTGGGCAGGAAAAATGGGTACTTCTTCCCTGTTTATTGGAGACAAATGTTTTAAGTTTATCAAAGTATCACTGGGCAGGAAAAATGGGTACTTCTTCCCTGTTTATTGAAGACAAATGTTTAAGTTTATCAAAGTATCACTGGGCAGGAAAAATGGGTACTTCTTCCCTGTTTATTGAAGACAAATGTTTTAAGTTTATCAAAGTATCACTGGGCAGGAAAAATGGGTACTTCTTCCCTGTTTATTGAAGACAAATGTTTTAAGTTTATCAAAGTATCACTAGGCAGGAAAAATGGGTACTTCTTCCCTGTTTATTGTAGACAAATGTTTTAAGTTTATCAAAGTATCACTGGGCAGGAAAAATGGGTACTTCTTCCCTGTTTATTGTAGACAAATGTTTTAAGTTTATCAAAGTATCACTGGGCAGGAAAAATGGGTACTACTTCCCTGTTTATTGTAGACAAATGTTTTAAGTTTATCAAAGTATCACTGGGCAG
This sequence comes from Pinctada fucata, assembly GCA_028142955.1. NCBI lineage: Eukaryota > Metazoa > Mollusca > Bivalvia > Pterioida > Pteriidae > Pinctada > Pinctada fucata. The sequence goes on along the minus strand of AP027107.1, from coordinate 19,367,580 downwards.
GAAAAATGGGTACTACTTCCCTGTTTATTGAAGACAAATGTTTTAAGTTTATCAAAGTATCACTGCGCAGGAAAAATGGGTACTTCTTCCCTGTTTATTGAAGACAAATGTTTTAAGTTTATCAAAGTATCACTGGGCAGGAAAAATGGGTACTTCTTCCCTGTTTATTGTAGACAAATGTTTTAAGTTTATCAAAGTATCACTGGGCAGGAAAAATGGGTACTTCTTCCCTGTTTATTGTAGACAAATGTTTTAAGTTTATCAAAGTATCACTGGGCAGGAAAAATAGGTACTTCTTCCCTGTTTATTGTAGACAAATGTTTTAAGTTTATCAAAGTATCACTGGGCAGGAAAAATGGGTACTACTTCCCTGTTTATTGAAGACAAATGTTTTAAGTTTATCAAAGTATCACTGGGCAGGAAAAATGGGTACTTCTTCCCTGTTTATTGTAGACAAATGTTTTAAGTTTATCAAAGTATCACTGGGCAGGAAAAAATGAAATACTGAACGGTTCTATCTAGGCGTATAGTATAGGTGGACGGAAAACGATTTTTTTCCTTGTGTGGCAGATTGCATCGTTATCATGTTTATGTCATAATCTGATGAGATCGTGGGAACGTATATCATTACAGAAGGTAACGAATGATAATGTTTTCTATTTTCTAGCACTAAGTTTTCAAATCATTTTTTCTTTTAATGTGGAAACAATTAAGAAGGATTGGCTGACTCCGTAATTAAAAAAAAGGTCCGCGTAAGAACCAGGCAGGTGAAACACCTCTTCAGTGTTGCAGAACTTGGAGGTGACTATCTCGCTTCACCATCACTACAATGAGAAATGAATTTCGTATGTTGATTTGTTCCTAATATATGACATTGGGTCAAAACAGAAATATAAAAAAAAGTCTTAAAAAGAACGTTGATGAATCACACCTGCCTGATTTCTTAAGGGACCTACACTTAAGTTCACTATTTTGTAAGCGTACATGTAATACTGCCATCATAATGAATCACCGTCTTCACTACAAGAGCAGGATTCATTACTATGTATCTATCTAGGTTAAACGCATAAAGTTTGATTTAATTATTTCAAACAGTGTAATGAAAATTCGAAAAGATTGCCAAGGATTAAAAAAAAAATAAAAAGACTACTATACCTTTACCCTTTTCGACATTAACGACATTGTGAAAGTTTTACATGTAATTCTATGATTGTGATAAAAAGAATCGTTTTAGTGATTGCACTACATGTAATTTGTGAAAATATTAATAAAACTAGAGGAAGCAATTCATTAACATGCAATATTCGACTTTCTCTCCAATATTTGTATCTTATATTAAAAGAAAGACAACTCGTTTATAAGCTCGTACAAGATGTTTCTCATGTGGAAATTACTGTATCCTATCAACAAAATAAGTTTTAACGTAATATTGGAAGAATGTCTTCGTCACAGTAACCATAGTAATAAAATACTGATCAGGATATGAGTACTTTTCCCGGACACCCGCTCTCGGCATTTCACATATTATCCTAAATTGCAGAATGTTTCAATTAATAGCTTTATTTGGTTTCGAACTTCGAACACCCTAGCCAAATATTTTTAAAGGTATTTACTGTTCAACTTTGTAGGATGCAGATCCATGACGACAATGAAGACGATTTCTACACAGAATCTTCACAAATAAGACGATCAGTTTGAGAGCTTGTGATTGGCTTTGTCTAAATATTGCCATCCAGTAAAATTGAATCTTTCTCAAGTGAAGTGAGAATATTTTAAGTCCAGACAAAGTTGTAAAACATACGAAATCAAACTCAATACCTCTTACGAATGAATACCTTCAAGGTATCACAAAGTTAAACGTCATCAAATTCAATGGCATCATTTAAGAATAGATATATTTGCAGCATGGACTAGACATGCACGTTTCAAAACCCTCGTCATTAATCCTCAATCTAAACAAGGTAATATGACCAAAGAGTGTGAAAATTATTATGTCCAAAAATGTACCAAAAGACGTAGCAGATGGGTTAGATATGATGCTACAGGACCCACGTTTTAGAAATTCCAAGACATTTTTGATAACAGAAATTTTCGAGTGCGTTGAAGAAATGATCAACAGAGGTTGATCGAACTTGGCTACATGTGCCATCGGGGACTCCTATCCACCAGCCATGACACTCAGCAAGTGGGTCAAATGTTTAACGTCTTCAAATTTAATAGCATCATTTAAGAACAGATAAAGCTACAATACTGTTATTCCTGATGTAAATCTTTATGAATTAAGCACAGATATCGGATGAATTCCCAGGATGGCGCAGACATACACGTTTCGGGTACTAACCCTCGTCGGTGATATCAATTCAATGTGTCCAAAGAGTGTGAAATTATTATGTTCCAAAATGTAATGAAACTGTATAGTAACCTTCCTAAAATGATACGACGGAATGAAATTGACGTAACTATGATGTTAATTTTATAACGTCATAATAATATTACGTCAGATCACGTCCCAAATCAGCAATGTTTTCATTTTTCGAAAATAATAAATAAAATACAATGTAATGATTGAGCTGTAGTCTTGTGTAAGTGAGATGCTTTGACTTTAGATTGTGATATTGTATTTTTAGAATATTACACATTTGGTTTATAGTTATATCGCAATATAATGAACTCGAACATCGGTTTTTGTATCCAAAATTAACCAAGTCCGAACATAACCATTTCGTTCTATGATAAACTCGTTAAAAATTAAAGTCAATTCGTACCTAGTGGGAATCGATGTAAAACATTTGCATTCATTTAATTAAGTCGTATCCAATGTTTGCAACCTCGTACGATAATTTAAAGAGACTAGTACAATTGAATACTCGTAACACGCATAATCTCTTAACCGTTTCCATTAACTTTTACGATATCAAATTTGTACGAATTGCCATAGATTGAACGCTTTCAAAAATTTACACCAAAGAAGTTCCCTGACTATTTCGTACCCATTGAGGAATATGAGGATAGGACACCACATTCCTTTCTACTTGTAAATTTTGTGTATTTTGGAAGTATGAATTGCAAATTGATCATGGCGATCCCCCTTCTGTTTTAAAAATTGATAAAAATGATCAGCAAGGAAAGCAATGTTCTCTGTTATATGTATAGGTACGAATTCTAAAAGTGGCTGAGACTAATTTTGTAAAATTTCTTGCCAGTTTGTACTAGTTTATGAAATATTGACATAAAATTTTCTAAGCAATGTATCATTTTCTACCTAGAATTTCGTAGTCATTAGTGTATGCTCCCTTGATTCAATGATAATACGGAAGTATTCCAACTCTTTACCTTCTTGAAGAAAATTTCGAACCAATTTGAATTCACCAAACACGTGTTTCAGATAGTAAATCCTCATCAGTTATGCTTCTAGCCAAAGTGATTTTTCAGTCACAGCCAAAATTCATTTCAGTTGCACCCTCTTGTTTGATATTTTTGAACTAAGTCTTCAATTTATGTTTTTTGAAAAGAGTGCATGCTTCCATATTTCCTGCAGGGTCGATTCAATAGCAAAAACAAACAAAGTCTTTGTCAAAAACAACATTAGAGGGATGGTGCTAGGATTGTTACCACTATTTATTTCGTAGGTATTTGTGGATGAAATGGCATGTTAACGAAATTACAAGAAATAAAATGAAATATAATGTAAACTTAAACGGCCAAAACAAAGCCTCTTTCATGCGACAGAGCTAAACAGAAGTAATTTTTACATATTAAGACATCCTGTCAAGGGTAACAAGTTCCACACTGCAGTAGGAGAGATATGTTAATACCATATGACGGTATACAATACAGATATACGTATGCAGATACAAAAATGTTCCATTTCATGTTCAATCTTTATTGAAAGAAGCATGAAATTAATATTTTCAATATCTGCAATCAGATAATGTTAAAAACCATAAAATTTCAAAATTATGTACTACGCAATTATAATTTATTACGGGTAAAGGTGCAGGTGTCACAAAATAACAAATCAAACTTTTATACATGACACAATGCTCTGCTCTTTCGAATAATATGGATATCAAAGTTAAACCTGCTTTTAGTAATGATTATTGTATTTTGTAAATGAAATCAAAAGATGTCTTAAGTAAATTCCTTTAAGATTCTATGAATTTCTTTCCTTTTATGATAAATACTTAGAAATGACAAGAATCTTCCATGGAGTCCCCAGCCACACAAACCCTGTCTTATCGTCTACACATATTGATCGGAGCCCCCATAAACCAGTCTGTTCCTGTGTCAATATAATCTGTATTAAACTACCTTCTCTATCTAAATAATGTACACAGTAATTGTTGTAATCAGTGACAAGCAGGTTTCTATACTTATCAACACATATACCACGTGGATGGAATACCTCTTTCTGTTTGACCTCCATCCCGTCATACATCCATCTTACGTCACCTTTCTCATTTACACATACAATATAGCTACCATCAACAACAAACAGATCTCTCTCATAACCTACAATACGACAAGGGTATATGATATGATTATTACCATGGCAATCCTTACCATACATCTCACGCCTCTTCTCACCTGTGTCACGTGAGTATACGGCCACGTGGTTTACCTCACCCTTACATACCATACACACTGCAATATCCCCTATCTCGGTCAGACACACACCCAAAGGTTCAAATGGTGACGTCTCTATTAGAGTAGAAAGAGTGTCATTTACTGATAAACACCTAACTTTCATGTCCCTACATGCAAGAATCATATCATCAGACTTTGTTATTACCATGTCGTTGATTCCTCCGCTACCCTCCACTGTGAAAGAACGAACAACCTTTCCACTATCATTATAAAGATAAATAGTTTCAATATCATAGTCCATAACCCAGGCTGTATTATTATATGATGCTGTGATGGCTGTGACATCAATCGTGCTTCTAAAGGTTCTGATCTTCTCAATTCTGATTTGTGAAGAGTCAAAGTTTGTTACATGCACATTTCTAGTATTTGGAATATTCTTTAGATCATAATCCCTTTTTGTCAAATCTCTGTCACCTGATATCTGTTCTTTGTGCTGAATTTCTGGGATTGGCTGATGCGAATCACGAACTTCGTGAGGTTTTGAAGAAGGTGAAGAATTTATATCTAAATCCCATTTTTGTATGATTGCATCAGGTTCGTTCATCTTTTCTTGAACAACATTTTCTTTCGATACCATGTTTTGTTATTAGATTGCCAAATTCGATATTATCTCGATCAAATCCCTATAAAAGGAAGTCGCGTGCTTCATCAAGAACAAGCAGAGCTTGATACATTCCGTAAGGAAAGTTTTTGCTTCTTCGCAGATATTACAGTTAAAACATTTATACCGAGACTTCTTCTGCAATCAGTTATTTATGTCCTTTTTGTTGTGAGCGCCTCATTAGATTGTTCTTTTCCCTGCAGGCATTCTAAGAAGAAGAAAATACAAAGAGCCTTAATAACGTCACACTGGTTTTTCCACACAGTAAATTACTATACAACCATTTCAAGTAAGTAGAGTTATCTCCTTCCTTCCGTATACATTGAGCAATCTTCTAACATTTCCGATGGCCGTAGCATTAGGAATTTGATGTGTTGTACTGAAGTGTGGTTTTGAACATAAGGATCGCTGTATAATAGTTTGAACAAGAGTTTCACGAAGTTCTTAATGTAACAACTCTATTTCTTTACATAGTATCGCTTCAAGAATAACATGTCACCATAGGCTGAGATCACTAAAAATATCACATTGTCTCTTCGGAATACTTTGATCGATGCGATCATTACCACATTTCCTCTAAGTTATCTAGAAAATCCTTTGCCAGTATTGAAAGTTACAGAAAAATAAACAATTCAGCCATCAAATACTAAAAAGTGTTTCTTTTGCAAGTTGTCCTTTGACATATATTCTACCAAGTTTTTATTGTACCGAATTTTAAATACTCAACCGTAAATTTATCCATAGCCTTCTCTCGACCGAACTTTAAAGTTGAATATCATATCGATTGATTTGACCTATTTCTGTTAAAGTTCTATTCAATCAATATTTAAATAATCACACATTATTGCGTGTTTCACAGGTGTTAATAAAAATAAACAGTAAAGAAGTACAGTTATTCAGTCTGAAATTCGAGAAGGCATGGCAAAATCAAAGGAACGGTGCAAACCTCGGAATGAATAAAAAAAAAGTTAAGCATTCTTTGTTTGTTTTTCTATCTACACGAGTTACAAAGAATTCTCATTGAATAAATAGATTTCCCCAACATGGCGACTTTCCCGTACTTAAAAAAGATATTCTCCTTCCTTTTTAATTTGTTAGCTATAAAATCTGATTTTGTTTATACATGCATTTTCTTTTGTTTCTCGTAGTAAATGGAACCAGATCATTATGCTCACATAAAAAGTTAATATTCTCTTTGCAAGGGGTCCATCCATGCTCAATTTGGTGCTCTATTGTGAGTGCCGTTGAGATTATCGCCAGGTTCTTCTTTAACTCATTGGTCTTTTGTAATCATAACACCTGACTGTCACTAAGATGGTCCCTGATATACCCATTTATGAATTTCATATTTGTCTTAAATTCTTTCACTCAGTGATTTCTATATTCACAAAATTTCCGAACCATTATATGCTATAGAAGAGAGGAGGGGATCTCCAACAACACTCGATTGCAGCACCAACAGCAAAACCCCAAAACACCCATTACAAAAACACAAAGCAGACACGCACAGAATGAGATGGAAATGGTACTATGAACGCCAAAGGGGCTGTTAAGATAAGGCGTAAAATCAGCCCTGAAAAGTGGAATTTTGAAAATTGAAATTTCAAGAACCTTTTTTGGTAAAATGTATACTTATACGGCATCCCATCAGAATATGAAGTTATTTTTTATCTGTTTTGCATAATATTGCTAATTTTTAGGTCAAAACTTATCTTTTATCCCATAGAAATCAATAGAAAACGGAAAAGTTTTATTGAACATTGTTCCCCCCGGATATACAGAAAGCCACTTTTACTGGAGATGTGTATCCATGATACAAATTTTTTGGCAAAGTGGGGTTCTGTTTCTCCGGGGGGAACACTACCCCAGAGACGAAAAACTAAATATGGAAAGGGGGGTGCATTTTATAAGAATCGATCTTTTTGACCATTAAATATAGCACATTTGACTATTTTTCCTCTTTAATCAATCAAACATTGTGTACTCGATGTGATTGAATGAAAGATACAAGAATTAGAAACGAAATAAGCAAGAGTGATGTTCATTTCTCCGTCAATGTGTATTTCGCGCTAAAAGGCTTACATTGTAGCCATTGAATGAAGAATAAGACCGTATTTTAAGTTCCGGATTTCATTATTTACCGATTAAAGGAGGTAGAACGTTCGAAATCTATTTCTGATACACAATGTAGACATATTTGATGTCTTTTAGCTTATATTTATCCATTTTAGATAAAATATTCAAAAATGTATACGTTTTTTGTCGATATAATCGGATTTTCTATCCGAGCACCCCTACCTCTTTCGACCTTAATTTTACAACCTTAAGAGTTCCTTAACATAATGTAAAACATGTAAAAGGTCTGCAAATACATTATATTTCAATAATGATTCATGTTTTTCTGTGTACGATTCGCCATACGGAAGAAATAAGTCACGGGATTCAGGGCTAAATACGGCCCTTATCTTAACAGCTCCTTACATAGGAACGTCAAATATAAAAGACTACACATAAACCAACGGGACCAATGGTCAATCGGTGCCGACTTAGGACGGCCATCTGCCATGTCAGTAGCAGACGCATCTCGCACGCAAGGAAACAAAGTAGACAAGCAAAGTATCCTTGCCTGCAGCTATATTCTCTTACGCGGACTTTAGTCTATGACGTCATAGACGCGCTACGTATCAAAAGGCCATTACGGCGACTTTAGCACTGAAAGTGCCTGTTTACGTAAGATATGTGTGTTCGCTACGAGAAAATTTACAAAATTCATAATGACTGTAAGCGTTTTATCTTCACTGAAACAGTTTTCAATTGGATTATAATAGAAAAGAAAATCTAAAAAGAATATCTTTATTGATGTATCTCCGTTCCTGAAAGTTATTGCAAGATTCTTGCAGAAAAGTAGTTCGGCTGACGGCAGAGGTACTTTTCAAGATGCAGTCCCGCACGGAATCGGAAAATACCGATGTGTGCAGAATGTAGCAGACGGTGTGGTTATCCTGGTTTACGTGTGCACAACCCTCCCACTGCTCCGATTACCAAATCATATAGTAACGCCGTCGTTCGTGTGTAAGTGAGTATGCGCGTTAGTGCGGCACACTATTGTATACAGCCTAGAGGGCACAGTTTTGATTAATTCTTAATGAAACTGCACATATTTATTACTTATATCCAGAACCGTTTTGAATTATTGAAGGTCAAAGTTCAAGGTCACAGATTTGAAAAGGTCAAAATACTTGTATTCAGCCTAGAAGCACAGTCTTGATCGGAGCTGGACCAAACTTCATACACTTATTGTTCATGAGAAGAGAAAAAACCCATTAATCTTCAAGGTTAAAAGTCAAGGTCACAGGTTGGAAATGGTCCAAATTCGTGTATACCGCCTAGATGGCACAGTTTTGATTGGAGCTTAACAAAACTTCAGGTTGCAAACGGTCAAAATCTTTGTATAGTGATACTACGCTTTGCGTTCCCTAGGGGCTTATTTATGTATGTGATACTGGTGTACCATAGGGTACAACTCTAGCTAATACCCGTTTCGCTTTAAATCATCGAGTGAAGCTTTGAATGTATAGACTTTCAAGTTAAAGATTATGTTAGATCAGTTTACCAATGGTAGTCCACTCACCAATTGGTACAAATATTAATCTTTAAGTTCAAAGCATCATTTAAGAACCGACATATATACAGCATGCATATACACATGTATAAAAGAACAATATAAACGATCAATATAAACAAAAATTCCTCATCCTGCTTACTCTTTATCTAATTTCATATTAATGAATTGAATTTTCATCTAATTAGCAAGCTCTAAACATACATGGCAGATGTTACTTTATATTCAATTTGAAGTAAACGTGAAAATTTTTGAGTGGATGTAATTTTTGCATTTTTCGCGGACAGAGGGGTTTCGTGAAAATTTCCCCCATGCGAAAATATCCCCGTTGCGTTCTTTAAATGGGAAATACATTATTATCGCGAATATTTCCCCCACGCGAAAAGTCTTGGTGTTATAATCGCGAATATACCCCCCCCCCCCCCCCCGCGAAAAGTCTTGATGTTATAATCGCGAAATCCCCCCGCAAAAATAACCATGTTTACAGTATATATCATGATAAGTATTTACAAATCACAATATCCTTGAAAATATTCCCAACCCACACATGACCTGTCTCATTATCTACACTTATTCCCTAGGACCCAGATAACCCAGTCTGTTCCTGTGTCAGTACAATCTGTAACAATCTACCCTCCCTGTCTATGTAATGTACAGTGATGTCCCGATTCAATGACGGGTCTTATGTAAACCTCGTCAAGGGAGAAAACACTTTGATCACTTGTCCTTTTTAAAGCTTGCATGGCTCTTTGGGTGATTGCATATTTGTTCGTTCCAAGAGGAAGTACACAGACTGTTTTTCGCACACCATTTTGCTTTTTATATTATTTTACATGTTATTCATCCGTTTGTTACTTGGACCCCTGTGTTTACCTCTTTCAGATCGTTCTTCGAACCCGCTTGGTAACCGGACATTGGGTGGGCATTGCGCACATGAACAACATTTATTTCTAACGCTGCAGATGACTGTCTTCATGCACCACCGATTGCCCAGTGGTCCCTTCGCTTTATTTGTAGTCTTTTGTGTTAATTATTTTGATGTCATCATTTGGTTTTTGTTCTTCATTTTCACTTTTGTATAAGAGTTTTGTTTGTCTGCTTTGTTGATCGCATTAAAATGGTGTTTCGATTTTTCTCTTGGTGCTGCAACAGATCCCATTGTTTCTTATAAATACAAATGAAGGTGACTTTTCTAAAGGTTGAATAACGACTATGTCGTCAAACCTTCCCAAAACCAAATGATATGTTATATACCCATGTTTATAACGTGTAATAATTTTAAAAATTGAAACATAGATTTAGAACAGTATAAACAAAGAGAATTAATATTAAATATTTTCAAAACAGGCAGAAGTTCTAAATCTCAAATTTTCCTTATTTACATATATCACCAAAGAGGAGAAATTGTCTTGTATGTGATAGTGATAGTTTTGAATTTCGTGTGCGATAATGTATACATTTGTACTTTCTGTTTTCTCTGAGTCCATATCGGTACCAGGGAAATAAATTAACTTTTAATCTCCAGTAGAAAGTTTTCGCTGGTGGACTTAAAATCTAAAAGCAAAATTGCAAATCTACCAGCAAAAATAGAGTGCAAGGTTTTGTAAAAACAAAAAAAGATGTGAACGTCTATGCTAATTGTATGTCTTCTGAGAATTTGCAGTTGAGAAACTCTATTGAAATTGCAAAAGTTGAATTATTGAACAGATTTTTAAATGATTTTATAATTTTTAAGTCGCAAATCAGTTCATATTCAATGAAACTCCAAACCTTTTCAAAATGTAACAGCATCTCCCTAGTTTTGTTCCCTATGTACAGAGCATTTTACATATATAAATGAATATGCTAGAAAATATAAACAATACGCATCAAACAATAAGGGCTTTATTCAAATACTTATATTTGTAGGATTTAGAATAACCCATTTCTTAGTCATTCGGCGGAAGACTTTGTTTTCATTGTAGTGGTGTTTGTGGTGCTTATTTAGTTGTTGTTATGGTTATTATTATGGTGGTGGTGGTGATGATAGTTCTGGTGGTGGTACATGTAGTAGTTCTGGAAGTGGTGGTGATGGTAGTTCTGGTGGTGGTAGTTCTGGTAGTGATGGTGATGGTAGTTCTGGTGGTGGTAGTAGTTCTGGAAGTGGTGGTGATGGTAGTTCTGGTGATGGTAGTTCTGGTAGTGGTGGTGATGGTAATTCTGGTGGTGGTAGTTCTGGTAGTGGTGGTGATGGTAGTTCTGGTGGAGGTAGTTCTGGTAGTGGTAGTACTGGTGGAAGTGGTGATGGTAGTAGTTCTGGTAGTGGTGGTGATGGTAGTTCTGGTGGTGGTAGTTCTGGTAGTGGTAGTACTGGTGGGAGGGTGGTGGTAGTAGTTCTGGTAGTGGTGGTGATGGTAGTTCTGGTGGTGGTAGTTCTGGTAGTGGTAGTACTGGTGGGATGGTGGTGGTAGTAGTTCTGGTAGTGGTGGTGATGGTAGTTCTGGTGGTGGTAGTTCTGGTAGTGGTGGTGATGGTAGTTCTGGTAGTGGTAGTACTGGTGGAAGTGGTGGTGGTAGTAGTTCTGGTAGTGGTGGTAATGGTAGTTCTGGTTGTGGTAGTAGTTCTGGTGGTGGTGATTGTTGTTCTTGTGATCATCAAAGGAAATATAATTATGTTTATTGACAAATAAAATGAGCGAAAAATTGGAGTGGGTATATTAAGAGTTTTACCTAATTCTGTCGTCAAAGACCGTTGCCATGACAACATAAGACCATTTTGCTTGTTTCATTTTATCTTTGAAAAAAATTTAATTCCTCTTTATAGTTACAAAAGATTGTCAAAATGTATGCATGTATAGATCTGACATAAATCTTTTACATCAGCACAATTAAAATGTTCAAGGTCATTGGCTTGATTTTCAAGGTCATTTATACTTTGAGACTCAAATTTTGCATAAAATATTGATTTTTAAAACTTTTTGTTACCTATTTTAATGATTTTATTATTTGAATATTTTGATAGGTCATATTCATTATTAAAGTACATGAATATAAGAAAGAAACATCCTAGAATTATTATTGAACTTGAGCAATTTGATAGGAAAATATTTTTTCGTCAAAAAAAACAAGAAAATACAGATTTCGTCCCTTTTTTATCAAAATACTCACGAAGAATTTAGATATTCGAAGATGTGAAGAAACGTTATCAATAGTTCTAAGAAAATAATGATACATGTCTCATTTTATGGCAAATAACTGTTAAATTCAATATTTCAAGGTTTATAAAATATTGGCACCTTCATTTTATGAAAAATCAGGATTTTTCGTCAAATTTGGTCAGTGGGTGACCTTGAAATATTTTCAAGGTCATTTACCTTTCAGCCGATTGTTGCCATAGCAACTAAATTTGATGCAGCTTTGCATATAAAAGGACAAATTAGCCCAATTATTTTTTTTATATTAATGTATAGTTCAAAGATGATACTAATTGGATAACTAGAACTTGGATTTTAAAAATTGGTGCTTTTATGAAATTTTCAACCTTGTAAAACAGTAAAAACATGCAAATAAGGGTATTTTTAAAAGAACCCAAAATAGAGCCTTTTTATACCCTGTTTTGGCCCAATTTTTCATCTTGTATACAAAAGGCATCCGAGATGAATGAAAAAAAAACTTTACAAATATGCATAATAGTAAGGATTAAAAGAAAAAAATCAAAACAATTTCAGATTAAAAAAGTACATGTTTCCATGGGAACGAATCCTACAAATATGCCTCGTCCTATAGATTTTCCCGATTTTTGAAACTTCAGACTCGGTTACCATGGCAACGACAACCTTTTTGAAAAAACTGGGGTTGATTTACATACTAGTACTTAATATTGAACTTTCATACTAAAAATCTCAAAAATCCATGACATGCCGTGCCAACATGTCTTGAAATTCTTTGGTTCTTACAGAGAATGCTGTTAAGGGTTTGACAGTAAGACTTTTGAATATTTTCCCTGACATTGTCGCCATAGCACTTTCTATATAGTCATAACATCAGAGAGTGCATGTATTTTAGATAATGTTTTCAATTTCGTGCGTGACGGCGGGTGCGGCTAGCCAACATGGGATGCTTGCTCCTCCCGGGCATCTGGTCCCACCTCTAGATTGCTAGGGGTCCGTCTATGCTCAATTGGGTGTTCTATTGTGAGTGCTGTTGAGATTATCGTCAAGATCGTCTTTAAATCAATTGTGGAAGTGGTTGTGGTAGTGGTAGTTGTATTGGTAGTGGTGGATGCGGTAGTGGTGGTGGTAGAAATAATTGGTCTATGTGTGGTCTTTTGTGTTAAATATTTATATGTCTCATTCTCTGTTCTTTAGTACAAAATGTTTTAGCAATGTGTATCTTAGCATTTTGCTGTATGCAATGCTGTTACTACCGAGTCTTGTTAGATATCCCATCCATTATTTTATTATGATTTATTAAAATCGATTTTACTTAAAATCCGATACTAGGGACAATGACCAGAACCCCCATTGTTTTGTCTACTTAGAAGCTATAACTAGCATGATATATGTTGCATGGTTTGAGTGATATTGAATATGTATAAACTTTACATTTAACATCGCCAATGCATTCCTTTCTTGCACTGGACTAGTACTCTGAATATTGTTAATTGGATTAAGTTGTCCTCGAAGTTCGTGTTTCTATCGAGCTGTTTAATTGTTTCTGTTTGTCTGTTCTAGTTTTCTTTACTTGTGAGAAAGTTCTGTTTTATATCTTTTACAATAATCTGTATAAGGCTTCTGATTGTGATTTTGAGAATATGATTTTGTGTTCGTGGTCTGCAATTTGTTCACTGATTCCCACATCTTTTTTGTCGGTTGCATGCAGAGGGCCTCCAGATATTAATTCGTTATAACATGACGATGGTGACCTACTCGATGACGTATTATGCCTAACAAATCGATATAATTTTTCAAGTCAGCGAAATCGCAATATGTAGGTAATCATTTGTTATATGATTGACTCATGTCTTCGGTGATAACCTAAGATAAAAATACCACACAATGTAGACAAGAATGATACGGAAAGATGATACATTTGTGCTGAAAACATGTTAACCATTATATTTCATCTATGACATTTTTTACTATTCTTGAGTTTTGCATCTGAATACTTCGATCGAAGGCGCCTTGGTTTTTTCTCTAATATAAAAAATGAAGTGGCGCCACCTACAATTAATCTTACATTTATGTAGATACAATCTTGACATATAAGCGACATATTCTACAAATATTAGACTGATGTTTCCTCATAACACTAGTTTCTTTTTTTAAAAAACCCTAAACATGATCTAAGAATATGTTTTAAGCTAAAAAACTAAAAGCATTTCTATTCTATTGAGTTTCGTGGATGCATTCATTAATTCACTTTGTATTTGTAAAGTGATTTTAATTTATTGATTTATTTCCTCTCTTTCTAAACTCCAGTGTAACAATAGTCAACTTTTAATTTATTTGTACATGATTGACAACAAGAAATTATTTTAAAGCATGAACTGCACTTTATTATTGTCTTAAAATAGAAAGATAAGTAAGTATAGGAGCAATATAAATGAGGTACTGATTCCTCACTATATTGCTCTTTGTTGATTTCATAAATGATTTGAACTTTCATCTTAATCAGTAGCTGTTATTTCAAAGTATGTCATGATAAATATTTACAAATGACAACATCCTGCCATCCATTCCCAACCCACACCTGACCTGTCTTATCATCTACACAGATCCCCCATGGCCCTGATAACCCTGTCTGTTCCCGTGTAAGTATAATCTGTATCAATCTACCCTCCCTGTCTATGTAATGTATACAGTGATTTTTGTAATCAGTAACAAGGAGGTTGTTGTATTTATCTACAGATATCCCACGTAGAGCAAATGACCTTGACAGTTTGGCCTCCTTACCATCATACACCCACCTCACATCACCTCTCTCATCCACACACACTACATGATCAGGTTCCAAATTAACCACATACAGATCCTTACCATTACTAACCACACGGTAAGGATCTGTGATATGTTGTTTACCCTGACCAACCATCCCCCTTATCTCACGTAGCTTTTTACCTGTATCAGGTGAATACACGACAATGTGATTGTTCTTATTGTTCTTCTTACTTTGATCACTCATACACACTACAACATCCTCACTATAAGTCAGACATACACCATAAGGCATAAATGGAGAGGTATCTATCAGTGTAGACACCTCACCACTCACTGATACACGCCTTACTTTCCTATCCCTACATGTAACAATCATCTCCCCTGACCGTGTTATCACCATGCCATTGATACCATTACCACCCTTCACTGTGATAGACCTTACCACCTTCCCACTACTGTCATACAGATACATGGTGTCACTGACACCACACATAACCCAGGCTGTATTGTTACCTGCTGTGGTGATGGATGTGGCACAACTACTAAAGGAACCGACCTTGCTTATATTGATCATTGATGGATCAAATTTTGCTGTAGGGATTGGGGTATGTTTGGACTCAGGATTGATTTCAGTCCATTCTACTGTACCGATCCTCTCTTTGATAATGGTCAATATGTCCCTCCTGGGAGAAAAGACAGGAATAGTGGACCTTGGGGTAGGAACCTCTGGGATGAAGGTACTAGGAGAGGGTGGGGAGTATTTTATCATACTTAAATCACCCTTTTGTATAATCTCATTTACTTCTTTGATTAATTCGTGAATTTTTCCCTTTTGTACATTTAATTTTGTGATAAGATTATCAAGTTCAGTTTCATCATGTTCAAGTTTTTCAACAAGATAGTCACATGATTCATCAACAGCTTCCTTCAATTCTTTTCTGAATGCATTTACTTCTTCTCTAACCCGGTCAATTCGGACTCTCTTTTCAGACCTGTCCTTCTTCGTTTTATCCACCATTTGGTCTAATGTGGGCATCACATGTTTCTCTAACTCCTTTACGTTATCATTCAGCCTGTTCTCCACTGACAGGTACGCGTCCTCTATAGTGGAAATGTTATGTTTCTGATGTTTTTGAACTTGACATGTGACGCAGCATGGTACGTGACAATCTTTGCAATAAGTGGAAATCTCCTTTTCGGGATGAAGTCGGCACTGTTCGGCAATTTTCGATGGTCCGTAAAGCCGCATGACGTCATTAGTGCGCGGTACCACAATATGATTCTTAAACACAGGAATAGATGGATGTGACATTTTACATGTATTACACAGAGAGCCAGGACACATTTTGCAAAACCAATTGACGTCATTGGTACGGCTACAGAAACCACATGACACCGCTAGCTGGGTGGGGAAGGCTGTGGCACCGTTATCACTCATTGTTATTCTTCTCGTAGGTCTGCTGCAAATGAAATAGTATGTGTTTAACACGGTGCAATCATTCATTAGCGCTACAATATCATTAATGCAGGTCTTTCTCCTCTTTAATTCGTAGAACACTTATGCGATTATAATGTTGTCAACAAAATGTATTTTTACAGATTTAAATCACAGAATGAGATAGGATTTTGCGGGGATGTTTTCGTCAGAATTCAGTTCTTCATTTCCTTCTAATATACACAGAAAATATGGTAATACTTCCGAACTCTGTGATTGCTTAACGTTGAAGAGAACGCCTTAGTACGACATAGTTTGGTTTACTTTTGAAACGAGTCATCTAGGTATTGAATCATGAATGGTTCATATTTTTTAAAAGACGCACAAGCTATATAGCTCATGGAGGCAGTGTTAAAATCGATATCATATATCATTTTTAAACATGTAATTTGAACGTTACTGTACTTCTTTTTATCTCACAGCCTTCCATTTCTATACTTCCTTGTTTTTGTGTAAACACTGATAAAATCGAAAGTTGTGTTTCTCATAATAAAGTCTAGTCGGAATGAAATTTGAATAAAAACGATCTTACCTCTTTTAACACTCTATCTGTTATAATAAAATCCCCAACGAAAGTCTCTTTTTGTTAATTTTTACAAGAACTACTGAGAATATATGATTTTGAAAATTTCCAATCACGTGATTTCTTGATAAAGAATGGCCTTGCCCTTGTTTGATTATTTGAAATAGTACGGTACACTTCAATACAAAGGGGTGTATTGGTGAAGTATTTCTCAATATATAGTGGGTATCTTATTATCTAGAGAACATGGCATCATGCGGCCTGAAGGTGCTGATTTAGCGGTCGATGAGAACCCCATATCATTTTTCTAAATGCTACTTTTCCATTTGCGCTGATCATTTTCTAAAATGATAGATAGCCCCCCCCCCACCCCTTATGCATACATGGACTAATCTATAGGTGTACAATGCGATATAGGTATTTCGATCTTTAAATGGAACAATAAGTGTGTAAACTAATATCATATTTCATTCTGTGCAGCAAGTCAGCTCAAGAGTGCGATAGTGCATTTACCAGTTTATCTATCAATGTATGGACGATCGATTCAGAATATAGACCCGAGATCTGCATGGGCGGATCCAGGAATTTTTTCAGGGGGGTCCTAAAGTCCAATTTATTTTTTTATTTTATCTATTTATTTTATTATTATTATTATTTTTTTTTTTTTTTTTTTGAAGAGCAAAAAAAAAAAAAACCAAGCATACGCTAGAAAATATAATCGTATGATTGTCAATTCTGTTTTAAATTATAAATAAAACATATGACTGGCGAGCGAAAGCTTAAAACCTTGAATTTTCACATCATACCTAATATGTAAATGCAAAAAAAATGCGAGCGATAGCGAGACAACGAAATTTTTTTCTTAGAATTGAAATAAAATCCTCTATTCATGTCTAAATTTTCAGTTTCATTACTCTTAGTGTCCTTGTTTATTGACTATGGGTTGTATAAAGGAAAGCGCTGCATCATTTGAAAATAAAGTACATGTATGTAATAATGTCTGGCAAGCGGAAGAGAGCCAGAGAAAATTTTAATTTGAAATGCTGACGGCAAAACATTATCAACATTAAAGATTTCCAATACAAATTCATGTTATATTTTTCAAATATTATGACATTAAACGGGAATCGGGAATTCGTCTTATGAAATATAGATATTTATTATTTTTTTAAGTATAGTTCGAAAATTCCGGGGGGGGGGTCCGGACCCCCCCCCCCCCTCCGACCCCCTCTGGATCAGCGCTTGCTCTGCTATCTCTCAAGAAGATCCGACAGTTCAGGGTTGCCCGGATTGACACCTGATCGTGCCACATATTTATTATCTCATAATATGCGTGACTTCTAACGTTATATTCATGGACGGATCGAGAAAATGTACCAGTGGGTTCTGAGCCGTCAGAGGTGACTAGACTATTAATTTGAAAAAAGTATTCGTGAAAAACTGGTAAAATCACAATGTTTGCTTATTCTGGGTGGGCTGTTCAGGTCTCCAAAACCCAACCCCCTCTCGTATAGATCTCGATAACGCTCTCAAAACAGTCTTATAACCTTGGGTCCTGGGGTCGGTTTCACAAAAGCAACTTACGGCACAGCTATGACGTACGACGTTCGTAAGCGCTACGTAGCAACTCAAAAGCATTTCACAAAAGCGACGTAGTTTTACGTCGGACGTAAATCGGCTGAAAATCTACGACACCGTCAGAGCTGTCGTAAGTCTTACGACATTGGCTAAAAACATGGATATAATGTGATGAAAATAGAAAATTTCGAGTAGAACAGAGAATATTTAAGAATGAGAGTTAATTTCATTTTTATCTTTTTTATGTTTTAAAATTTTTGATGGGATAAAAAAGAAAACATTTCTAATCCCGCATTCAGAGAGCCAATCGCAACAGAAGTGACCTGTCATACGCAAATTCTTTGAAACGCTTTATCACTACCTTTTCATTTTCGCTCTCGATTCTGAGGCTTCAGAACGAATTTTATTGAATGCACCGAATTACGCGTTCAAAAAGACATCGACCTTAGGTGGTTGGTATCGGAAAAACTCAATATTTAGTATAACCACAACATTGTTTTAAGAAATATTATAAAGATTCAAAAAGTATGCCTAAGATTTCACGATATAAAAATAGAATTTTACAGAATCAGTACCATGTAGATCTACTTGAAATAACGAAATTCGCATTGTTTCCAACAATTTTCGAGTAAGTAAAAAAAAAACAATGCAGCGTCATAGAAAATAAGTAGATAACAAAAAAAAAAAAAAAAAACTACGGCCAAAATAATACTATGTGTGTTAAAGCGTATCTTTTCTAATTTTCATTTTTAAAATGGAAAGTTAGATAAATACACATGTCCTCATCGGCAGGTAAACGATACTAAAAACTTATGAATAATATGGTTTAAGGTCAAGTATTTTTTAAAATGAAACAGCCTTGCCTCACTAAATGCACATGCGACATATTAAAAAAACTTATACATTTTAAAAAAAGTATTATTGTGTCCAATACATATGCATTTTCCTTCAAGTCCGTCAAAGCACAATGTCGCTTCTTCTCAACTTCGATTCATTGCAACTTCACAGCTTCCTGTTTTACGGCGGCACATGCCAAGTGATATGAAACATGGCGGATGAAGTAGACAATTTTCTTCGGAGAAAGTTTTACGAGGAATATTCCCTAAAGGGGATACTTCTTTTACTAAGAATTGAATTTCATATTGAGTTTATTTTGCATGCTAAATAAAAAAGGAGGCAAACAGGGTAAGGGGAGTGGTGGGGTTGGAGGAAAGGGGGGGGGGGGGGGGGGGGCGGAGGGATAGAAGGGGAGAAAAGATTTGGTTTGGAGGCTCGTCTACATACAGAGAGAGAAAGGAGAGAGAGCGCGCGCAAATCCGAAAATAAAAAAAAGTGAAAAATAAACTAACTGAATATACATGTACGTAGATCTATAATACGAAGACAAGCGACACAAAACAAGTGAACGTTGGAAGACCGTGTAACTATGCAGTACCTACACATAAGATACTTCTGTGAAAATAGCTCAATTTGTTTTATTTCTAGAATTTACTTAATTGATCGATGATTATATGGCCTTATTTGCTGTATATTTGTCACATTTAAGGAGAGGTATCTTAATAATTTCAAGATTCAGCAGTAAATACAAAGAAAGGCGCTTTATGGACTACCCATCGTGTTCATCAATAATGCGCATGCCAAAACGGAACGCGAAGAAGAAGTTGCGATGCGAAGTTACGATAGTTACGATGCGAAGAAGCGAAGTTATGATGCGAAAAGGCGAAGTTACGATGCGAAGAAGAAAAGGAATTATGAATCATGCTAAACAACTTCAGTGCAAACTGAAGAAAAAAGAGAATTGAACATGAACGAAAGAAAACGAGGGAAAAAAAGAGAAAAGATTGAGAAAGAAAGGAGACATCTACAAAAATACTGCATATATGAATACTCGTTTTGCTGTTTGAACCATAACATGGGCTTCAAAACGGTTACAGTACTTTAAAAAAAAACCATAAAGTGATAAAAATTTTGAATGCCTATATATCGTAATTTAGTATAAGATTATTTATATGTATAAACCATACAAAATTGATTATTATTATTAGACATTTTTCACCGTGACGAACTTCGCACCTCGTACTTCGAACTTCGCACTTTATTTATGATAGAAAGTTTTATAAGATCCGATATACAAATTCCATTGGGTATAACAATCAAAATGTAGATGACTCCGCTTATGAGTTTATACGTGAAGGGCAGATATGCCACTGATTCTTCAATGTTCGAAGTGCGAAGTACGAAGTTCGAAGTGCCAAGTCCGTCATGGTGAAAAAAGTCTAATATGTCGAAATCCGCTGACCCTGGCTACCCTTTTTTGAGCCACAGGTAATTGAGTCAGAGAAATGTGTCTATAAATTCTTTATTAATCACACACTCCTTTCGTAACGTTTGTAAAGCCAGGGAAAGAGAGAACGGGCGCGTGTCTCCCTGGCTTTACAAACTTAACGAAAGGAGCGTTTTATTGAGAAAAGAGGTATAAACGAATTTCTCTGACCCGAGCACAGGAGGCCGAAAAAATGTCAATTTGATAAAATATTATAGACACACATGTCTTTGTCTTTTTTATATATATATACCCCACTCATAAAAAAGACAAAGACATGTACGTGTATAATATTTTGTTAAATTGACTTTTTTTTTCGGCCTCCTTTGGACTCGAGTACCTGTGTTTTGAGCTGCCGATCCTACTTTTTTTCAAAGTTTATAAATATTATTCTTTTTATTTACATGTATTTATTCATAATTTTTTGGCAGTTTCATTTTTTATAAAAAAAATTGCATTTTTTTTTTTTTTTTTTATTTATTTATTTTTTTTTTTTTTTTTTGATAATGAATTTATTTTGCAATGCAGATAGGAGGCAGAAATAATGTCAGTTTCTATACAGTCTCGTCTAACTTTAAAAAAAATGTAAAAAAAAAATCGCTCGTATTCTTTTCTTCATATTACTTTTGATTTTTGATTGGTAATTGATAGGTTTTTTTTTTATATTTTAATATATAGTGTAGCAGTCGTTATATATACCATATATGGGGGATATTATATGTTGATTTTCGAAGTGGGTTTTTATTAATCTCGCCCGGTATTTTCTTTTCTCTCTAGAAATCTGTCTGGTAGGTTTCTAGATTCCTGCAGGAACAGATTTAAAAATACTGCATAGTACTTTACTTATCTACAGTGTGACGAAAAGGCTCCATGACGGGTCCTGTCTAAACGTCGTCAAAGGAGATATAACGTTTTGACTGACCATCTGTCGTCTTTGAGCCTTGGTTGGATTCTTTGGGTGATTGCATATGAGCTCGTTCCAGCAGGCAGAACACAGATTGTTCAGTTATCGCACACTCAAGATTGTGCTTTTAATAAGTAAATTTAAGTGAAAGGGGTAGGGGCAAAAGTGACCGTATTTGGCCCCAATCCGAATTTTTGAAAAAGTCTTTTTTTCTTCTTCTTCCATACTGTTTTCTTCGAGTAAACAAAAAAAGTACTTATATTATTATATCTTGATAAGCCTTTAAATTTGGGGGGCAAAAACATTCAAAATTCAGCTCTATTACTTCAATTTTCCGCCAGTAGATAAGCATACTTT
The DNA here is from genome assembly GCA_028142955.1 of Pinctada fucata. Lineage (NCBI taxonomy): Eukaryota > Metazoa > Mollusca > Bivalvia > Pterioida > Pteriidae > Pinctada > Pinctada fucata. The sequence continues at coordinate 19,345,613 of AP027107.1, read as the reverse complement.
CAATTGTATGGTCCAGAGTAATTAATCGCATGTAACTAATTTGTTAACCCCCCCCCTTTCCATTTTTGTGTGTATTTCAAATTTCGCGCCATTTTCAAAAGTTCAATAAATAGTAGTTTAAATAAGAATGTGTTAATTTAGTCTTAAAACGTCATATATATTTCTGCAATACTAATTTAAGAAGAGGATAGAAATATAGAATCTAGATTCAAAAGGAAGAAAAAAAGTGGAGCGGGAAAAATCAAGAGGTCCGCAGCAAAGCGTCCTATGTTTCAACATGGACGATTGTACGTTAGAGAAACTTGTCGTCAAGCCTGGAAAACTTTCGCCCAATTTCCAGAAAAATGAAACAGAATATTCAATAAAAGTAGCTAGCAATGTTGAAAAACTTTCAGTTGATCCCTTGACCAGTGATTCTGGTGCCTCCTACTGTCTTAGGGTATATTCAACGTTTACTTTGAGTTGTTCCTCTTTCACAGTTTTACAATTACATTTACTCAATAGAAAATCTCATATCAATAAAGATTATTGATATGGGATTTTCTATTGAGTTTCAAGCATTTCATCGATATTTAATAATATGAATCTAAGCATTGCCTACAAGGGAGCGTAGCATGTTTCAAAGTGTTTTGTCGTTTTTGCATTTGAAGCACATGTTTGTCTGATCATCTACCAGTTTATATAATTTATCAACCAATTTATTCAAATTCTGTTGATTTTGAATTTGTAATTCATTCGTCAGTTTATGTAAAATAAAAGATTTCTTCGGATCACGAACAGATCATACTTCGATTACAACACTGCAAAGTCGCACATACAGTACTGTTATTGTAACGTCATACTTGATGTCATAACCACTTGAGCACTAGAGCGTTGTAGACAATTATCGGCACCTTTACGTTTTACCTTGCCTAGTGGCCGGTGCGTCTAATTTATTATTTTATCGACTATACCATGCACTGTGATCGGGATAGGCAATCAGGTGAATGTGACAATGGCCCCATATCCTGGAACATCAATGTAACATTTGCAAAATGAATGTGCCATTTTTGAAAATGAATGTGCCATGAGAAATTTGCAAAACAAACAATTACCCCAATCAAACAAACAAGAACATAGAAAGATATGCATCACCCACCGCTCCAAATGTCTAGACAGACTTTTCTGTACTTAAACATGGAAAATAGGGGACCGATTTAAACCAAACAGTCTCAAATCGTCTTAAAGATTTGTTGCATGCCTTGATCCTGATTTTATAATTAAAAAAAATACTGACCCTCCCCCTCTCCCCCTCCAAAAAAAATCGCACACAAATTCTGCTGTAAAACTACAGTGAGTTCATCCAAATCTAATGACGAAACTTTTTATGAAACTTGCGTTTTGTGTACAAATTAAGTTCACGATTCATCTTAACTGGTGAAGTCCATTTGTTAAACATACATTTGAAATAGAGATTCTTTAGGAAATGATGGTGTTTTGAATAAATGACACTTTCAAATTACTGTCTGGTGCATCCATTGATACGAAAATTAAACAAATTAAATCGACGTATGCAGAACTTTAAATTAGTGAATATGGTGAAGTCATCACTACGTTCTATAAAAGAACGGAAGATTTACATACCGGTAATTTGTTTAAAAATCTAATGCGCTTCATTGGCGCACTATAGTGAAGTAAAATTTAAATGTGCCATTTTAAAAGTAAATGTGACTATGAGGCAGGGCGCATGCTTATCCCAATCACCGATACCATGTGAAGGGGGATTTTTTTTATCGACCTTGACCACCATCTCTATATTCCCTTATGAAATCTTCCGTACGTAATGCAACAGGAATCCATACGTAATCTTGGGACGTAATACGTCTCTATATTAAACATAGAATGTACACAAATTCCATACGGAAACTAAAAAAATTCCAGTAGGAATTGAAGCGTACTCACGCGTAAAAATGAGCGAAATATTTAAATTAGTTACGTATGGATATGACCAAATATGGAAAAGGAATCAATAATTTTACGCATGGAAAATTAGTTTTACATATGGAATCTTTTGAATATCCGTATGGAAAAAATTAATTTTACATGTACATAAATGACCTTATTTACGTTGTTATGGGTCAGAATACCCCAAAACGCCAGCAAAAATCAGACAAAGACAGAATATAAATTTACAAGTTTAATTATGTACAAAATAATATATTTACAATGATTACAACTTACAATACAATGTCCGGATCAAAGTGTCCGTTACGGTCAACAAAGTATATCGAATGTATGGTTTCCGGTAATCACAAACGTTCTCGAAAGATCGGTGTCCAAACGTTGTCAAATGGATTAAAGTCTCAACAAATAAAGTGTCCCAGTATATCAGAATAGATGAATGAATCGTGTCTACGAATGTGTACGAATGTTCCTTAACACAGTTCCTCAGAGGTATTTATACTTAATAACAATGAATTTACCAGAAGCCTCTAGAACAATGACTCATTACAAATGATTAACAATAGAGTAAATTCTAGAAATCACAGTCATGTGATGACAATGATGTAACAAAGAACAAACTGGAATATTCTCTAATGAAATAAACATGACATAGTAAAATCTAGAAAGAATTGTGAAATCATTAAATAACATGACTAAGTACATGTGCACCTACACATGAAGTAAAACTAAAGTAATACATGACCCACAACACCTCCCCCCTTAAAAAAAGTTTGAATGTCAATGAAAACTTAGCTGGTAAATTCTGCAAAAATCACTCATGAAACTCTCGATAGTGCATCTGCAATCACATTGTCTTTGCCCTTGATATGGTTAATAATGATATTGTACTCTTGCAACAATAAACTCCACCTTGTAAGTCTTTGATTCTTGTTTGACATTTTGTGCAAAAATGTGAGAGGGTTGTGGTCAGTATATACAAGAATGGGATGTAAAGTAACATTCAAATAAACATCAAAATGTTGTAAAGCTAACAATAATGCAAGACACTCTTTTTCAATAGTAGAGTAATTCTTTTGACATTTTGTCAATTTCTTTGAAAAATAACAAACAACTCTATCTACACCATCATCATTTTCTTGAAACAAAGCAGCCCCGATTCCTACGTCACTGGCATCAACAGTAAGCTTAAATTGCTTATCAAAATTTGGAGCTGACAGGACAGGACTATTCATAAGAACACATTTGATTTTCTTAAAAGATTCGTCACAGTCATTGGTCCATGCAAAATTCACTCTCTTTTGTAACAGATTGGTAAGTGGACCAACAACTGACGAGAAATTTGGACAAAATTTTCTGTAAAATCCTGCCATTCCTAAAAATCTCATTATCTCTTTCTTATTGGTAGGAATCGGGAACTTTGAAATAGCTTCCACCTTGGCCATGATAGGAGTAACAAAACCTTGACCTACTTTGTGACCCAAATATTCTACAGTCGCATGACAAAATTCACTTTTCGCAAGGTTCACTGTGAGGTTTGCTTTCGCCAGTATGTCGAAGAAAGTACGCATGATTCGGAGATGATCATCCCAGGTGTCGCTATAGATGATGACGTCATCGATGTACGCCTCGCATCCTTCGAGATGATTTAGGAGCGAATGGATCATCCTCTGGAATGTGGCTGGTGCGTTTTTCATACCAAAGGGCATTACTTTATATTGGTATAGCCCATCTGGAGTCGCAAATGCCGATATTTCTCTGGCTCTCTCGGTAAGCGGGACCTGCCAATAGCCTTTAAGCAAGTCAAATTTACTGACAAATTTTGCACTGCCAATTTTATCGATACAGTCATCGATTCGTGGGATCGGATAAGAGTCAGTTTTGGTGACTGAATTGACTTTTCTAAAGTCCGTACACAATCGGTAAGTTCCGTCTGGCTTCGGAACAAGAATACATGGGGAACTCCAATCACTATTGCTGGGTTCAATAATGTCATTTTCAAGCATGTATTGAATTTCTTTCCGCATGTATTGAAGTTTTATCGGGTTTAACCGATAGGGATGCTGTTTGATAGGTGACGCATCACCTACAATGACGTCATGATGAGACGCATTCATCTTTTTTGGAACGTCCGGAAAGATGGTCGTATATTCCCGCATTAATTGGTGCACTTCCTCTTTTTGATGCACTGTCAAATGTCCGAGTTTCACTTCCGGACTTGTCAGAATTTCAGAATTCTTCAAACGGACACTTTGAGCGAAGTCTTTTTCGATAGTCTCTTCATTACATTCAGGTTCAACACAATTTTCTAATGTATTTACATTGGCCAAAGTGGAAACTGGTTTTACAAAATTTCGGTCACTTCTATCAAAATACTCTTTCAACATGTTAACATGACACACTCTTTTTTCTTTTCGCCGACCTGGTGTCTTAACTACGTAGTTAACATCACTAATTTTACTCTCAATCTCATAAGGACCGAAATATCTAGCTTGCAAAGGATGACCAGGGATAGGCAAAAATACAAGAACTTTATCGCCTGGTTTAAAAACTCTGTTTCTAGCATCTTTGTCATACCATGTTTTCATTTTCATTTGAGATGTTTTGAGATTTTCTTGAGCCAATTTGCAAGCATTATATAATTTCTCTTTGAAATTAGACACGTAGTCTAAGAGATTCAAATCGCTAGTCTCAGTCAACCATTTTTCCTTCAACAACTTTAATGGCCCCCTGACCGTATGCCCAAAAACTAGCTCAAAGGGACTGAACCCCAGGGACTCCTGAACCGCTTCACGTGCCGCAAACAACACGAGGTGAACCCCTTCATCCCAGTCTTTTCCATACTGGTGACAATATGTTTTCATCATAGTTTTAAGGGTTTGATGAAAGCGTTCAAGTCCCCCCTGGGACTCAGGATGGTACGCAGAAGACTTATACTGCCTGATACCTAGCTCATGCATAACCTGCTGAAACAATCCTGACATAAAATTCGAACCCTGATCTGATTGAATAGCCTTGGGAGCACCTACGAAACTGAAAAACTTTGTAAGGGCCTTAACTATGGTCTTTGCCTTAATATTCCTAAGAGGTATGGCTTCAGGAAACCTAGTCGAAGTACACATAATTGTCAGTAAGTACTGATTACCTGACCTAGTCCTAGGCAAAGGACCTACACAATCAACTAACACCCTACTAAAAGGTTCCTCAAAGGCTGGAATGGGTTGGAGGGGAGCAGGTGGTATAACTTGATTGGGTTTACCTACCATCTGACAACTATGACAAGACTTACAAAACTCAGACACATCTTTTCTCAACTTAGGCCAGTAGAAGTGACTTAAAATCCTATTATAAGTCTTATTGACACCTAAATGACCTGCCATGGGTGTGTCATGAGCTAAACTCATGATGTCCCCGCGATACGCTACTGGAACCACTATCTGGTGAACGACCCGCCACACGTCATTAGGGGGTGCATCGGGTGGTCTCCATTTCCGCATAAGGATGCCATCTTGTATGTAGAAGCACTCTCCGACTTTGTCCGCTTCTTCTCGGGGAAGGGCCCTCTTGCTTAGTCGGATGATCTCCGGATCTTTAGTTTGCTCGGAGAGGAGCTGCTCACGGCTTAAGGCATCTGTATCTCTTTCTAATGGCGGATGGGAATCATCACCAGGTACTGTCGGAGACTTGTCTTCATGAAGTGGTACTGACGTCTCAGGTACGTTGTCATCAATGGTAGACATGAATGTGTCAGAAAGGTCTATATTTTCGGAGGGATAGTCCTCGTTAAGTGCAGAAGTACTCTCAGCCTCTTTTAGTCTGTTCCTGGCCATCGCCCTGGTAACTGCGCAGGCTGGGTACAAGTCGTCGTCTTCGTCATCGGACACGACATCGGACGTGATTTTCTCACAAACAATCGGATCGGCTACAACTTTGCCGCCAGCTAAATCGTTGCCAAGCAACAAGGAAACGCCTTGAACGGGAAGAGTAGGTCGAACACCTACGATAACAGGTCCAGTAATTAAGTCTGACTTCAAATAAATTTCATGAAGGGGAACATCAATGACGCCTAGCTCCACACCCTGTAATAAAACTGACCTACCAGTAAAAGTGTGCTCAGACAAAGGCAATGAACCCTCTAACAATAAAGTCTGGGCAGCACCAGTATCTCTCAAAATCTGAACAGGCAACGCTTCGCTAGAATCACTGAGTGAAACAAATCCCTGTGACAAAAAGGGCTTATAATGATCCTCCACAAAATCATCAGAACTGGACTTACAACCCTGAATCTCAGGAGTGTCAGAACAAATCGAATCTAAGGCTTTCCTATCATTTCTAACAGACGCACAGGCCTGTGACTTAAGTTCTTTTTTCTTCTTAAGCTTCAAACACTCACCAATAACATGACCTTTTTTCTTACAATAATTGCATGTAGGAAGCGACCCCACCCCTGGGGATGCCTCAGAACGCTCGGACCTAGGTCCGGACGTAGAACCACCTTGAGATGGTGACTGGGAACTAATGGACGACTGAGACTCTTGTACATTTTTCTTTGGAACATCTGACGTTTTTGCGCTATCGCTAGATTGAGTTTTTGACACAAAATTTTTCTTATGAGTGAGAGCATACGTATCAGACAAAACAGCGGCTTCTTCAAGAGTTTTAACATTTTTGTCTTCCAAATGAGTTCTTAAATCTTGATGTACACACTCTTTGAACTCTTCTATCAGAATTATTTGACGTAAATTGTCAAATGAATTGGGAATTTTCTTAGATCGAAACCACTGATCAAATAAATCTTCTTTTTCTCGAGCAAATTCAACATATGTTTGATTTTCAAACTTTTTGTACTTTCTAAACTTTTGTCTGTACGCCTCAGGTACTAACTGATATGCTCTCAAAATCGTGTCCTTGACCTTGTCATAGTCTGAACTCTCAGCAATACTGAGCGCCGAGTACACTTCAGCCGCTTTGCCAATAAGTACGCTTTGTAATAAAGTTGGCCAAAAATCGCGTGGCCACTTCAGATTGGCCGCGATTTTCTCAAAATGTGGAAAATATTTGTCCACGGACTTTTCTTGAAATTTTGGTACTAATCTGATGTTTTTGGCAGCGTCGAATTCAGACTTGACAAGCGAAGGAACAGGATTTTCCTTAGCGCTTTTCTCTAACTTTAACTTTTCTAACTCAAACTGGAGTTCTTTCTCGTGCATACGTTCCTGTTTCTCTCTTTCTTCCTTTTCTCTTTCAAATTGTCTTATTTTTTCTTCTTTTTCAAATTGTCTTTCTTTTTCTTCTCTTTCAAATTGTCTTTCTTTTTCTTCTTTTTCAAATTGTAATTGTATTTTCATTTTCTCTAATTCAAACTCAAATTTTGACATTTTGGTTTCGCTTGAAACAGGTTCAACAGGAAAATCGTATGACGAAAAGATTTCCTTAGCTAAAAGCTCTTTAGCCACAATATTTCTAATTTCTTGTTTTCTCATAGAAGATTTTACATCTAACTTCAAGTCAAGACCTAAACCAATCAAATCATCTTTCTTCAATGATTCGAACTCTTGTACAGTCGGCGATTTCAAAAATTCAGTGACCGAAAATACCATGATTGATTTCTGCTGGCAAAAAAAAAATTATGGAGAAAAATATTTTCTTTTTTTCAAAAAATGAACTTTACGTAAAAATGCAAATATGCAGAGATTACGATCCCGGACGAGCCCCCAATTCTGTTATGGGTCAGAATACCCCAAAACGCCAGCAAAAATCAGACAAAGACAGAATATAAATTTACAAGTTTAATTATGTACAAAATAATATATTTACAATGATTACAACTTACAATACAATGTCCGGATCAAAGTGTCCGTTACGGTCCACAAAGTATATCGAATGTATGGTTTCCGGTAATCACAAACGTTCTCGAAAGATCGGTGTCCAAACGTTGTCAAATGGATTAAAGTCTCAACAAATAAAGTGTCCCAGTATATCAGAATAGATGAATGAATCGTGTCTACGAATGTGTACGAATGTTCCTTAACACAGTTCCTCAGAGGTATTTATACTTAATAACAATGAATTTACCAGAAGCCTCTAGAACAATGACTCATTACAAATGATTAACAATAGAGTAAATTCTAGAAATCACAGTCATGTGATGACAATGATGTAACAAAGAACAAACTGGAATATTCTCTAATGAAATAAACATGACATAGTAAAATCTAGAAAGAATTGTGAAATCATTAAATAACATGACTAAGTACATGTGCACCTACACATGAAGTAAAACTAAAGTAATACATGACCCACAACAACGTACGTTGTCCTAAATATAGCAAGTTACGTATGGCAATCAAAAACTGAAACAAATACATAAGTTTGAAGATTTAACTGAAACATATGGAATTTATTACAATATAACATGTAATTCTATGACTTGATCAATCCTGTACTTAAGTTTTAACTGTAACACAAATAACTTTACAATTTCAAAACTGTACAAGATGTACAAGGAGCAAATTTATAATTTAAACATTCAATGCAATCATTTACCACTGTAGGTCAGAGGCCTGCTCACTTTCAACTTACATTTACATTAGGCACGGTCCATTTGATATTCAGGGGGGGGGCTTGGGTTTTTTGTCGGAGCAAGATTATTTTTTCGCCCCGGACAGGGGCAAAATTATTTTTTTTCTTCCAAAGTTGGAGCAAGGAAATTTTTTTAACAAAGTGATGCGCATATTTAAATAATGTTTTTGTTTTATCAATAGAAATTATTTATATTTTTACTCAAAACGTTAAATATTAATATATTAGTTTATTTTAATGCTAGTATTCAATTCACTTTTAAACAGAGAGTTAAAGGCTTTAGGCACGGTCCATTTGATATTCTGGGGGGGGGGGCTTGGGTTTTTTTCGAAAAAAATAATTTTGCTCTCAATTTTGATGAAAAAAATTAATTTGCTTATGGTGTGACAGAAAAAAATAATCTTGCTCTTACAAATAATCTGAATTTGAAGAATTACCATAAAATTTCGCTAAAATTCATGAAAATTTTCCGGCTCGCTTCGCTCGCCGCAGTTTTCAAATTGTATCACAAATTTTTGGCTCGCTTCGCTCACCAAAGTATTATATCAAAACATTATTTACTTATGACAATGTTCATATATTTGAAGATACCAAAAGTTAAACATGTATGTGAATGAAAAAGGGCTTCAATAAAAGCTTAAACATATCATCAATATTTATGTATTGCTATTAATACATGTTGCATGTATCCCATAGAGTCTAATTTTATGTTCTTGTAAGCTTGGAGGAAGAACTTCAGTTATTCACCAATTCAAATATTGGTAACATTTAAAAATTTGTCTAGGAGACCTTCCCCTCAGACCCTCTTATACATGTTATATACATGTACCTTATATAAAATATTGAGAATTGTATTAAAGCCTTTAACTCTCTGTTTAAAAGTGAATTGAATACTAGCATTAAAATAAACTAATATATTAATATTTAACGTTTTGAGTAAAAATATAAATAATTTCTATTGATAAAACAAAAACATTATTTAAATATGCGCATCACTTTGTTAAAAAAATTTCCTTGCTCCAACTTTGGAAGAAAAAAAATAATTTTGCCCCTGTCCGGGGCGAAAAAAATAATCTTGCTCCGACAAAAAACCCAAGCCCCCCCCCCCCCCCCCTGAATATCAAATGGACCGTGCCTTAATACAATTCTCAATATTTTATATAAGGTACATGTATATAACATGTATAAGAGGGTCTGAGGGGAAGGTCTCCTAGACGAATTTTTAAATGTTACCAATATTTGAATTGGTGAATAACTGAAGTTCTTCCTCCAAGCTTACAAGAACATAAAATTAGACTCTATGGGATACATGCAACATGTATCAATAGCAATACATAAATATTGATGATATGTTTAAGCTTTTATTGAAGCCCTTTTTCATTCACATACATGTTTAACTTTTGGTATCTTCAAATATATGAACATTGTCATAAGTAAATAATGTTTTGATATAATACTTTGGTGAGCGAAGCGAGCCAAAAATTTGTGATACAATTTGAAAACTGCGGCGAGCGAAGCGAGCCGGAAAATTTTCATGAATTTTAGCGAAATTTTATGGTAATTCTTCAAATTCAGATTATTTGTAAGAGCAAGATTATTTTTTTCTGTCACACCATAAGCAAATTAATTTTTTTCATCAAAATTGAGAGCAAAATTATTTTTTTCGAAAAAAACCCAAGCCCCCCCCCAGAATATCAAATGGACCGTGCCTTAAGAATACTTAATTCTGTATTGACAGTTTAAGGTATCGGTTATACATATTATACAATGCATTGTAAATAAGAGTCCCCTTCGGCGTTGCCGGTAGGGGACTAATTATAGTCTTGATATACATGTATCTTTACCTATATATAAATATATCTATTATCTATACCATAAGACAACTCAAAAGTTGATAAAAATTCTTTAAATTATCATCTAATGCCAACTGTCAATGATTAGCCACAGGATCTATTTTCATTTGTACATTGGATATATGTAACATTCACTATTACAACAATTGTATGACACGATAAGTTATTTCTTCTTTTCAGTTTGAACATAGGCGTTTATGTTTCACTTGTCCTCCCGTGATTATTGACTGCACTTTCTTGCGAACGCAATGGCTTCGGTCACTGCCATGTTTATTTCCTTTGAACCTGGCTGGCTAATGTACTGTATTTCAGGCTCCAAGATGCTTAATGTAATCTAAATTAGTAATATAAGAAAAGCATACAATGATTTTGTCAGTGTGGACAAATGTTAAGACTCATAGTCTTCCAAGAATCATCTCTTCAATTATTTTAATGCATTATTTATTATAAATATATATCAGATAATACAAATATTGTCCAAAAAAAAAAAAAGAAAAACTTATGCAGAGTTGTTCTTGCACAGGTGAATAAATACCTTTTATCGTATTTTTCCTCATTAAAGGCTTCCCTGGTGCATGTATCCTCTGTGGCAACAGTTGATATGCCTTGGGCCTTTGAACTTTTAAGTCATATGCAAGATGCCATTTCTTCAATTCTGGATTTGTAAATAAATGTGGCATCAAATTCGGTGACCACTCAGTATTCCGAAGGTCTAAAAAGACGAAGGTTCAATAGTTCGAAGGCCCGATAATTCGAGGGACTGATAGTTCGAAGGTCCTATCGGGCCTTCGGATTATCGGGCCGTCGATTTATCGGACCTTCGGCTCTATGGTCCCTCGAACTATCGGACCTTCGGAATACTGGGCGGACACCATCAAATTCAGGCACAATTATGGTATGATATCCAGGAGTTTTGTGCGCAAAACAGGACTTGATGACCTTACACAGTAGAATCTTATCAGTGAAGACTGTCCCGTTTTCCAGAAGAGGCGCCATCTATTAAAATTAAAAGAATAAAGAATTCTGAAGTTGTAATAATGCAATGATAATCATGAAAATATTCAGATCCCCTATAAGTTGAGATTTAGCCCACTAAGCACAAATGTAGCCCACCTCTTGATAAAACGGTTTTCGCAAGTCAACTTTTGTTCAATGTTATCGGCATATGTCCAGTATTATCGGCACCCTCAACAAGAGAGATGAGCATTTCTTTTAAAATCGCCGTTGTGCGATGGCTGAAATGTAATGTTACAAGTTTATGACTATACCATGTGACTGGTGTTCCCCAAGACGCCCGCAACCAAACTTTTATTTTAGTTCGTCGTGACCCTGGAAGGTCATAAACGCTTCCGAATAAAGTTTATACCCATGAAGTTATATTTTCTGCGTGTTCCACGTTATCGGCATCTTCCCTGATCAGTTTCAAAAACGTTGGTTAACACTGAAACTGGGTCGGATTACCACTGAATATTCTTTTATATCAAAAGACAATAAACTAATTTACAAATTCCAATATTTGTCGACTGAAAAACGGAAATGAAATCTTCCAAAAGAAATTTTCCAAAAGTGGGAAACAAGGTGCGTAGGTAAATATTCAGATACGTCGATAATTATAGACGGGTCATGAAAATGGGATATAATATTGGAAGGAGTAAAAGGTAGGCAAGTTCTTCATAAAAAATAATCGAAAAATATGAAATAAGAAAGAAGACTACACTATGCAATTGTGAATCTGAAAAGAATTACAAAAACCAAGTTCAAATTCTATGAAACACCGACTCAAAAAAGGAAGTTTTTTTATTTGTTATGATAAAGACGGTGTTTCCCCTACTATTGTTTTCATCTTTTTTTAAAGACGGTGGTAGGCACTATATTTATTAGGTATATGATGGACTGAAGTTCATAAAATTGTTTCTGATATATTGTTGCTTGTACCTGTGTAACAAAAGAACAACAAAAACGTCAATATTCTCGTTTATTATAGGTGATAAATAAAGGTGCCGATAATTGTACCCTGCCGATAACAGTCGACAGCGCTCTAACTCTAGCACTTACATCATAACGTCATTATTTACTTTTTCTTCTTCTTCTTCCATAAAGTGGGCTGCATGATATTTAAGCGGCATATTCACACTAGATTAATCTTTTTGCAAGATAATGACAGGCTGGAGTAACGTCGTTCCATAAAGGAGCTGATAAGATAAGGGCTGTATTTAGCCCTGAATTTCATTAAGTAATTCTTCTACATGATGATCTGTACGCAAGAAAAACTTGATAATTACTAAAATGTAACGTATTTGGAGATACCTGATACAACTTTTATTTTGGTAAGCTTATTTCTAGATACTTAAATTACAGTCTAAAGAGTAGGGGGTAGCCATGTTGAAAAGAAGCTAATATCGATCAAAAAACGTTGAAAATTAAGAACAATCTGGCTTATATGGATATCTATAAACTTTAAAACATAGTTATAGTCTAAACAAGATACTAGAAATTAAATTCAAAAGTCTGGTCTCAATTTTTTCCATAAATTTTAGAATCTTGAATCTGAAATATGGTTGTATTTTGTATTCATTGGCTAAAAAGTAGACATTTTACCAAGAAATACACATTGTGTATAAATAAACAGCACACTCCTGTTTATTTCATTCAAACATCTTGTGCATTTCATGTGAACATGTTTAGAATAAATAAATGAATGAATTTAAACGGGAAAAAAATTAATTTTGCTTATATTACGACCTAAAACACAGATTTGTAAAAAGCCCCCCACCCTCCCTTTTTCAGTTTTTTGTCTCTGGGGCATCGTTCCCCCCTTAGCTACAGAACCCCACTTTGTCAAAAGATGTGTATGAGTGATATACACCTTCTGTAAAAGTGGCGTTCTGTAGCTGAGGGGGGAACGATGTTTTAAAAAACTTTTCCATTTTCCATTGGTTTCTATAGAAGAAAGACATATTTTGTCCCAAAATTTAGGAAATCTATGCATGATAAATCTTATGCAACTGCTGATTAGGATGAAACCAAGAACTGGCATAAATTTTGTGAAAGAATTTTTTTGAAGTTCCCATTTTGAAAATTCCACTTTTTCAGGGCAGATTTTACGCCTTATCTTATCAGCTCCTTTCATTCAGCTGTTTATGAAAAAGAAACTCAAAGGAAATTAAATACCGATAGATTTACTGATTTCAAACAAAAATTTATTCATTTATCACGGTATGAATTTCTGCTTGGATTTCAAAGATTTTTCTTCATTATTTTCGATCATTTTTCCACTTGTTTTGAATACATGTGTTACCATTAAAGCTGGCTCAAAGCAAGCTTAGAACCTGGCCCGCTTGCTCGCTTCACTTTACTATAATCATGATACGAATGTACAGATGTATACTATTGTAGCCAGTGGGCATGCAACCTTGTTGCAATGTTGAATATGGAAGATTGCAAATTGTAACATCTAACAAAGGCTATATGGATGTTTCCGCGCACTTTCTGATTGCTCTCCATTGTCTTGAAGATAGCAATTTACTTTACAATAAAGTTGCCCAAGTTTTGAACAATGGTTTAGGTAGGTGACTAAATGCAAATCAGAACAGACATACTGCACGCGCTGTAAGTGCAGCGATCTAGCGTATTCTGGTTGAATGTTAGTCGTGACATTGAACAACCATTTATCGACATTTCTTTAACATTGAAATGCAGACATTGATTAGAATTTCTTTTTACGTTTCACTGTTGTTTTTGTTATGACGTTGTGCATTCCTATCGCAACTTTAGTTAAATAAAGCAGACGTTTTTCTAACGTATTGCTGACCGAAGCATTAGAATAGGGTTACCATACTGATGTTTTACAAAAACTGACATGGTATCGGCTAATCCCTTGTCAGAAATATTCGTTTCACCGCTTGGCTGACAGACCTTGCAGTAAAACTCTATTTCTGACAGGGGATTCACCACTACCATTGTCAGTTTTTATAAAACACACGCATGGTAACCCTTAATTTTCAACATATTCTGGAGCTAATCAATAGAAATGCATGTATATTAATGTGCAATTCCACCAAACATTTAAATAGAATTTGTTTATATGACAACAAACACGAAGGTGCTGATATCAAAGAAGAAACAAGATCTCAATTTTATTCGGAACCAGAAAAATGACTGTACATATTACTTGGATCAAATAAAGGGGGTACGAGTATCGTTATTTTGACACTGTTTGGATGGTCAAACTAACTTTTTTATTTCTCGAAACTAAAAATCTATATTCAGATATTCTAAAATGTATAAAATATATGCATCGTGCAGGGCATCTTTAGGGTCTAGCACTTGAACAAAGTCGGGCACTCTTAGTGGAAAATCATATTTTGCCCAAATTTTGAGTATATCCAAGGAAAACTGATTAAAAATGAATGTAAGGTATCTAAAGTCAAATTTTCTGATGGAAAATACTTGTTTAAGAACTTCAGGTATTTATTATTAGCAGAAGAAGACAAGACAATTGTAATATTTTGAGAAATAGCAATGAAATGGTAAAAAATGTCACAGTTTGGGAGTAATATTTGATGTCAAAATATGCCAGAGACTATATTCATATGCCCTTTAATTAAAGGAAACCCCTTGCAAGGTACCTTTTTCGTCATTTACATGTATTATGGGTGAAACAATTTATAAGTGTACCAAATTCTAAGGAGTTTCAACCATAAGTTTTAAAGATACTGTAAATTTAGATACAAAAATGCTATATTTTAAGCCAAAAATGCGTTAAAAAAAACGTATGACAAACAAAAAAGATCTAAAAATTTAAGGATTTATTATTCAAACATGATTAAATATTTGTTAAACAAACTATTTTAAACATCTGCAATTAATTAAGGCAATACAACGTTATTCTTAAATATTTTGGAAATTAGTGATGACGTCACGCGATACCCGAACCACCTTAAGATTTATTGATACAATGTTATCTACTTAAATTTCTTATAATTAGTTTGAAGGAGGTGGCGGCGGGAAAGAAGTACCGTTGATAGAGGGCGCTGTTGTGGATGTCAGGATAGAAGTTTCGGCTGAAGATGGTACCATCAAAAACTACTACATCCATGCCAAACGGCTCTCCGCTAAAGACGCTACTCTCAGTGATCTCCAACTTACTGGAGGAAAGCTGGTTCCCAGTTTCAGTCCGGATGTTACGTATTATTCTTGTGAGTACAGTATGAACACTATCAAAATTTAAAGACGTGATCCCATATTGATCGAATTTTAAGTTTCATATGTTTGGGATCTTTTTTCATAAAACATCAATATAACAATTAAGATACATGTACTATGACAATCTTATTAAAACATGTAAAACGCAACTTGAACTTCCGTTCCTATACGATACTCCTGTATGTATAGAGTATTGTAGAGGAACGGAAGTTCAAGTCACGTTTTGATAAGATTGGTACATTGTACTATGATACCATAAAACCTTGTTGACAATTTTCATATACAAATTTTTGATGGCTAGAGTTGTAAGATTACAAGTTTATTTCTCGTCATAAACATTATTGAGAAAATATATACACTACAAAAGCAAAACAAATTAATGCATGTGCTGCAACATACATGCAAGTTTCGAACCTGGTGGGATAACTCTCTCATAAATGTACTACAGTGTCAGTGTATTGTTTTTTGACAGCATTTTACTCTGTGACATCATAATTGACATTTTAAGTCGTGGTCATAAGTGATTGAGAAGAAAAATTTTGTGAGTAAGTACACAGACTTCATTGGCCCACTTTCAAGTCAGTGGTACTGAGGCGTAGTGTTGTACAGATTATCGCCAACATCGGTGACATCGTCAGACCCTTCCGATTACGATTTTGATAATCGATTATAATCATGAAATTTAAAACGCTATAAGAATGACATATATACATGTATTTGCATCATTAAAACCGTATTTTCGGTAGAGAAACAGTTCATACAGTTCATGCATCGTACTGATATACCATTGACTTGGGTCAGTATGCATTCTCATATGAAACATTATGCCAAGTTTTCATAAAATTTACTGTCAATATAAAGAAAGTTATGGACAAATCATGAAATATTTTACAGTTTTGCAGTATATTATAAGAATCTGATTATAATCGATCTAACGGCCGGGTTAGCGCAGTGGTAGCGCGCTCGCTTCTCACCTCTAAGGTCCCGGGATCGAATCTGAGATTCAGCAAAGGGTCTTATGTGGGAGGGTAGGTGGTCCCCCACCCAGGCCTCGGTAGGAGGTTTTTCTCCGGGTACTCCGGTTTCCTCCTGCTCCTTGGACCCCCTCACGCCAACATCTGAGCCAACGTGAGACATTGATATAAGTTGTGTAAATTGTTTGTTAAACGTTGTAAAATAAATAAAGTTTGAATAAAAATCGATAATTAAACGAAATGCTTTTCCGATTAATCGATTTTGATTATTCCATCCGATTCCCAACACTGCTGAGGCGCATGGTCCTTCTTTTTCCCAATCACTGGGTCATAGTGCATGTACATCATATGATGAAGGAAAAGCAATGATAGTAATTTTGATGGATAATTTTTTTTACTTTAAAAAAAGCAATCCCATTCCTTAATTTATTAAATTTTAGAATTGTTACAATTTAATTACCAGACATTTGAAAAAAATTTTCAGGTTTACTGCCCTGTAATGTAGCAAATGTGACGCTGAAACCCGTAGCCCCTGACCCCAAGAATGTTGTAACCGTGTGTGGGGAGAAGCCAGGGATGCCTACGCCCCTAAACGTGGGAGAAACAAACATTCCTGTGGAAGTTACATCAGCAGACGGATCAAATAAACAGGTAAAAGGGAGGCTTTTTAAATTAATATAAGCTTAGTAGTATCTTCATCGTTTATTTTTTGCCAAGAAAGTTTTGGATGGTCTCAACAGATATATAGTAATACTATTAAATATGAAAAAAATTTAATCATAAAAAAATATTCATGAATACACTAATACATTGATTGGGACGGACAGGGGCCATGCGCCATACATGCCATAGTACCATTAATTTACAAAATGGCTCATTGAAGTTTCAGTACTTTCTAAAGAAATGGCCCATTGAAATTTTAGAAAATTATGGAAAATGGCCCATTCACAAAATTTCCTTCCTAATCACTGCTAATATGTAACTTTGCCAGATTTCACCCTGTTTCCAACTGCTATACATGTAATTTGCTTGCTCTAAAATAAGTACATGTACATGATGTGCAGTATCATGACATTTTTCGCTTACAGATTTACAGCATTGATGTTATGAGAAAACAAGTACCACGGTACGTCAAAATAGTGGATGCTTCCTTAGCACAAAAATACGAGTGTCCGTACTCACTGTCACCAATTTATCGACCAATAACCATCAGGGGGAGTGACCCAAAACACACATACTCCGCCCCCAATCTAGAGGAGAAAACAAGAACCAATAAAGTCGATCCTCTCAGCGGAATGCCGTTTGGGAAGGATTGGAAAATCATTGATTACGAGTTGGATAAACAAGTTGCTTCTACTGTAGCGAAAATTCCACTCACAAATGGAGGTAAAGAAATAAAATTTAAGAAAAGACCACTTGCAGAAATTCATAATTGCTGACAAAATGACGAAAAATATCTGAGGTTGGCAACTTTTGCGCACTTTTTCATTGTTACCTCTAAATGGAATTATTGCGTCTTTTAACAGTGACGTAATAATGATAAACGCCAAAAGATGTTGACTTGTACAAATTGAGCTTTCAAACAAGATTGGAAAGTGGTCCATTTTACGCATCTGTACTTCTCATTGAGAAATTTCCAAAGATACTTTGAGAAAATTGTGATTCATATCCAATTTCTGAATGAGCTAGACAGAATAGAGATGATAGGCAAAGTATAAGTTCCATGTACTACTGTAAATGTATATAAATTTTTTAATTGATAGCAATTTATTTTACATGTATTTCATACATTTACTTTGTTTTCAAGGTTTCTCGTCGGAGGGGAAAATTGGAGCGCTTGCAGCTGATATAGCTGAATGTAACATATCCCCAACAGCTGCTGTAAGTTCAAATAAATATAGGATCTCAAATGAATTTTCACTGACATACCGTATAACCAGAAATTTTCGCGAGATACTAATTTTCGCTATATTCGCGAGTGATTTGGATTCGCGACAAATTATTCTGCTAAAAATTATGTTTTGTAAGGTATAATGTAAATTGGTATATCATATACATTTTGTTCTTATTATACATGTGTCATTCTTTCACAGATCTCGATTAAACATAAATAGAAGAAAATCCATTGTATACTTATGATAGAAATAACTTAAACTTTAGGGGTACCTGTAAAGTGCGAAACGAAACAAAAACGAAGCGAAACGAAACGAAACAAATCGAAACGAAACGAAACAAATCGAAACGAAACGAAACAAATCGAAACGAAACAGATCGAAACGAAACGAAACAAAACGAAACGAAACAGATCGAAACGAAACGAAACAGAACGAAACGAAACGAAACAAAACATAAAACTTAACGATAATGAGAAAAAGAGGAAAAATCGCCGAAAACAAGACAAGATCTTGATCAAGATGTTTCAAGACAAGATCTTATTAAAGGGTCAGGGGGTACCACTCTCCTCCTGCCGCCTCCCCCTCCCCGTGGGGGGAGGGGGTCTTGGGCGGTCAAGACAAATGTTTAAACTTTAAAGTGTAGATTGGTGCAATAGTGAAGTTATTTGGGTTATATCCTTTTTTTAAACCTTGAAAAAAGAAATAGATCTGTTTAGATGAAAAACTAAGGTGAGCGAAGCGAGCCTGAAGTATTTGAAAAATGAATTGAATATTTCGGCGAGCGAAGCGATCGGGAAATTTTTTAAAGGTATATAAAGATGAATTTCGTGGTAATTTTTAAAATTGAGATTATGTATATGAACGCAAAAGAGCAAGATTATTTATATTAAAAGTAATTTCCTAAAGTTTTGGTTACAGTGTTACCCTCCCAATCATCTGTCCCTCCTCTCGCCCCCTTTCCTCTCCTCCCGCCCCCTTCTTCCCTTCTCCCGTCCCTTTATCTCCCCTCCCTTTGTCCCTGTCAACCCTCTCATTATTGCCTTCAACGGTTAGTACTTGTGGCTGGAGGGTTTTTTAAAGAATCAAAGTTGACGATTAAAACATAATATATACGGTATATAGCACAATTTCATTTTAAAGGAGAGTGAATGGGATGAATAACCTCTTCATAGACGGAAAAATATTATTTAGCAGGGAGGATTTTAGCGCAGAGGAAACGGAACTGTTCCGTTATGTGTATTTGAAAATTTATCAAAAAATAAAAACTGGGGGGGGGGCACATTTCGTTTGAAAAAGGATAAGATTTTTTTTCCTGAAATGTGCCCCCACCCCGTTTTATGATCTCATTACGGTGTCATAGAGTGGTTTTCTACCCCGTCCCTTTTATTCCTCTTAAATACATGAATGGCATTTGACATTTACTTTTTTTAATTGTCAACTTTGACTCTTTCAAGAAAATCTCTCGGCAATAGTTACAAATGTAGAACTCTTGGATTAAGGCAATATTACATGCTGATCTTGTCTTGAAATATTCGTTTTCGGCGATTTTCCCTATTTTTCTCATTTTCTTTAAGTTTTATGTTTTGTTTCGTTTCGTTTCGATCTGTTTCGTTTCGTTTCGATCTGTTTCGTTTCGTTTTGTTTCGTTTCGTTTCGATCTGTTTCGTTTCGTTTCGATTTGTTTCGTTTCGTTTCGATTTGTTTCGTTTCGTTTTGATTTGTTTCGTTTCGTTTCGTTTTTGTTTCGTTTCGCTCTTTACAGGGACCCAAACTTTAGTAATTGAAGGTACAAAACACTGAAATCATATATACATATTTTTATGTAGGTTAGGAAACGCGAAAAATTGTACTCGCGAAAATGAAGACACCCTGATTTACCATAAAATCGCGAAATTTGATACTCGCGAAAATTTCTGGTTATACGGTACGATGTATTATGAAACAAGTTGTGTGTTTTATATCCCTGAGCCTTGGCGAGGGGATATAAAACGCACAACGAGTTTCATAATACATCGTATGAAATGAAAATTCATTTGAGATTCTTTTTATCACATGATATGGCCTAAAAATGTGTATTTCTGACGTGAAATCAACGTTTCCGAGAACTATATAGGCAAACCATGCCATGATCTGGAAGTCGTCTGCTACGCCATGAGAATTAGTGTCCCCATCGTATAGATATTCTGTGCGTAAGAGAAAAGAATTTCAATTTTGAATAGTATTTTAATGCAAGAATCAATTCAACAACAATAATTTTAATCATTCATATTGATTCCGGGTCTGAATTTAACAGTTGACCGATATTTGAAAGGTCACATTTGTCACGGTTTATGTGATTAGGTTCCAAACTTGACCAATGGCATTCAAGCAGAGGGATATGTAAAGTGTTATCATATCATATATTTATGAAATGGCTTTATGAAACTGCATAACAGGTGTGTCATGTGATAAGTATTGTTATGTGAAAATAGTACAGTCAGTGATATTATTTAATTATTCTAAGTCACTCAAAACTTCATTTTTGGCCGGATTGCAAAGCAATTCCGGCCTATAGATTGACGATGTCCGTCTGTCCGTCTGTCCGTCCGTCCGTCCGTCCGTCCGTCTGCCGTCAACATTTTGGTTAAAGTTAAATTCTGGTTGAGGCAAAATCTAAGGAACTATATGCAGTAGAAACTTTATATTATACATGAAGCTTGCCCATGACAAGACCTTTCAATTTATGCGGTAACATTTGACCTAGTGACCTTGACCTTGAACTTTGACCTAGTTAAGGATTTTGGTTAAAGTTCCTGGTTTAAGCAAAATCTAAGTAACTGTATGCAGTAGAAACTTTATTTTACACATGTAGATTGCCTCTGACAAAACCTTTCAATTTATGCTGTATTATTTGACCTATTGACCTTGACCCAGTTAGTGACAAAAACTTACTTTGCAATCCGGCCATACCGTCTTTAGCGGTGTTTTATTTAACCCATAAGATAAAGTGAAAATAAGAATGGATCCTTTAGTTGAAAGAAAGAAATTTGATTTATTAAAAGGGTTTTCGTTTGAAAAAAAACCAATCATTTTTTCATCTAATTATGCAAGACAATTTATGCTTTTATTTTATTTGATTTCCAAGGTCACAAAATTTGAATGACAAGCAATGATTGATTGAACCGTTTCACAATAATTTATCTTATTACAGTATATTTACTGTAAACATGGAAATTTTCGCGTGAGGGTTATTATGCCCCCAGAATCAAAGATTCGGGGCATATAGATTTTAGCTACTGGTCTAAGACCAGTCGAGCTTATGCGATCGCCCTGTGTCCGGCGTCCGGCCGTCTGTCTGTCTGTCTGTCTGTCTGTCTGTCTGTCCGTCCGTTAAACTTTTCTTGTGAGCGCATTCCTCTGAATCTGTGAATAGTACAAAATAAATTCTTTTTGCATTATAATGGGCCTCTGGTCTAGTTGTGCACCTAATATTTTGTTTTAGCCCCTGACCCCCAGGGTCTTGGAAAATGGGTGTGGTCATTTTCTCCATTATAACTCTATGTAATCTTGTGAGCACCAATTCTCAGAAAGTATAATTGATAGAAAGATAATTGTTTTTGCATTATTCTCAGTCTGTGGTCTAGATGTGCACCTGATATTTTGTTTGAGCCCCTGGCCCCTAGGGTATTGGAAAATGGGTGTGGTCATTTTCTCCATTATAACTCTATGTAATCTTGTGAGCACCAATTCTCAGAAAGTATAATTGATAGAAAGACAATTGTTTTTGCATTATTCTCAGTCTGTGGTCTAGATGTGCACCTGATATTTTGTTTGAGCCCCTGGCCCCCAGGGTCTTAGAAAATGGGTGTGGTCATTTTCTCGTATATAACTCTATGTAATCTTGTGAGCACCAATTCTCAGAAAGTATAATTGATAGAAAGATAATTGTTTTTGCATTATTCTCAGTCTGTGGTCTAGATTTGCACCTGATATTTTGTTTGAGCCCCTGGCCTCTAGGGTCTTGGAAAATGGGTGTGGTCATTTTCTCCATTATAACTCTATGTAAGCTTGTGAGCACCAATTCTCAGAAAGTATAATTGATAGAAAGATGATTGTTTTTGCATTATTCTCAGTCTGTAGTCTAGATGTGCACCTGATATTTTGTTTGAGCCCCTGGCCCCCAGGGTCTTAGAAAATGGGTGTGGTCATTTTCTCCATTATAACTCTATGTAATCTTGTGAGCACCAATTCTCAGAAAGTATAATTGATAGAAAGATAATTGTTTTTGCATTATTCTCAGTCTGTGGTCTAGATGTGCACCTGATATTTTGTTTGAGCCCCTGTCCCCCAGGGTCTTGGAAAATGGGTGTGGTCATTTTCTCCTATATAACTATGTAATCTTGTGAGCACCAATTCTCAGAATTCAAAGTATAATTGATAGAAAATGTCACTATTGAAATATGTGTTTTATAGTACCAATTTTGTTGCATGAGACTATATAATTGTTTTTGCTTTATTCTCAGTCTGTGGTCTAGATGTGCACCTGATATTTTGTTTGAGCCCCTGGCCCCCAGGGTCTTAGAAAATGGGTGTGGTCATTTTCTCCTATATAACTCTGTGATCTTGTGAGCACCAATTCTCATAAAGTATAATTGATAGAAAGATAATTGTTTTTGTTTTATTCCCAGTCGGTGGTCTAGATGTGCACCTGATATTTTGTTTGATCCCCTGGCCCCCAGGGTCTTAGAAAATGGGTGTGGTCATTTTCTCCATTATAACTCTATGTAATCTTGTGAGCACCAATTCTCAGAAAGTATAATTGATAGAGAGATGATTGTTTTTGCTTTATTCTCAGTCTGTGGTCTAGATGTGCACCTGATATTTTGTTTGAGCCCCTGACCCCCAGGGTATTGGAAAATGGGTGTGGTCACGTTCTACTATGTAACTCTTTGTAATCTTGTGAGCACCAATTCTCAGAAAGTAAAATTGATAGGAAGATAATTGTTTTTGCTTTATTCTCAGTCTGTGGTCTAGATGTGCACCTGATATTTTCTTAAACCCCTGACCCTCAGGGTCTTTGAAAATGAGTGTTGTCATTTTCTCCTATATAACTCTATGCAATCTTGTGAGCACCATTTCTCAGAAAGTATAATTGATGGAAAGATAATTCTTTAAGCATTAGATGAATCATTCTCTGGTCTTGTATTTTGTTTGAGCCTCTGATCTCGGGGTCTCGGAAAGTGAGTGTGGCACTTAGATAAATTTAAGCAAACAACCAGGAGAGCTTCAGTCTCATCAGAGACTTCTGGTTGGCCTGTCCGTCTGTTTGTCTGTTAGTCTGTTTGTCTGTCTGTTTGTCCGAAAAACTTTAACATTGGGCATTACTTTTGAATGATAAGTGAAAGGGCTTTCATATTTCACATGTGTATTCCTTGTGTAAAGACCTTTCCATTGGTACCAACATTTTTGATCTCGTGACCTTGACCGTGACCTTTGACCTATGTTTAAAAAGACTTTAACATTGGGCATAACTTTTGAATGGTAAGTGATAGGGCTTTCATATTTCACATGTGTATTCCTTGTGACAAGAGCTTTTCATTGATACCAACATTTTTGACCTTGTGACCTTGACCTTGACCTTGACCTTTTAATTACTTTACAAAAACTTTAACATCAGGAATAACTTTCAAATGGTTAGTGATAGGGCTTTGGTATTTCATATGTGTATTCCTTGTCACAATATTTTTCAATTGATACCAGTGACCTTGACCTTTTCACATATGTAACAGAAAATGGTGTTTATATTCACAAAGATGCCACCGGGGGCATTCCTGTTTCACAAACACAGGCAGGGCTGTCGCAAGGTATTTTGAGAAAGGAGCCGGGGCCTTTCAAATTGGGAAAAACAGCCGCATTTTGAGCAAAATTGGGAAATCTACAGTAAAAATGAAATTTTATTGGCCGGATTGCAAAGCAATTCCAGTCTATAGATTGACGATGTCCGTCTGTCCGTCCGTCTGCCGTCAACATTTTGGTTAAAGTTTCTGGTTGAGGCAAAATCTAAGGAACTTTATGCAGTAGAAACTTTATATTATACATGAAGCTTGCCCATGACAAGACCTTTCAATTTATGCCGTAACATTTGACCTAGTGACCTTGACCTTTGACTTTGACCTAGTTAAAGATTTTGGTTAAAGTTTCTGGTTGAGGCAAAATCTAAGTAACTATATGCAGTAGAAACTTTATATTATACATGATACTTGCCCATGACAAGACCTTTCAATTTATGCCGTAACATTTGACCTAGTGACCTTGACCTTGGACTTTGACTAGTTAAAGATTTTGGTTAAAGTTTCTGGTTGAGGCAAAATCTAAGTAACTATATGCAGTAGAAACTTTATATTATACATGAAGCTTGCCCATGACAAGACCTTTCAATTTATGCCGTAACATTTGACCTAGTGACCTTGACCTTGGACTTTGACCTAGTTAAAGATTTTGGTTAAAGTTTCTGGTTGAGGCAAAATCTAAGTAACTATATGCAGTAGAAACTTTATATTATACATGAAGCTTGCCCATGACAAGACCTTTCAATTTATGCGGTAACATTTGATCTAGTGACCTTGACCTTCAACTTTGACCTACTCAAAGATTTTGGTTAAAGTTCCTGGTTAAAGCAAAATCTATGGAACTGTATGCAGTAGAAACTTTATTTTATACATGTAGGTTGCCTCTGACAAAACCTTTCAATTTATGCTGTATTATTTGACCTATTGACCTTGACCCAGTTAGTGACAAAAACTTACTTTGCAATCCGGCCATACCGTCTTTAGCGGTGTTTTATTTTAACCCTTTATTCGAGCTAGATGACATTTGAATATGCACTTCTCCCTCCTTATACTGCCGTCTTTTGTTTTTCTAGAATTTGGCGGTACAACAGATTCGGGGGTATATCGATCGATCGAGATTTACTGATAACATTATAAAATTTGTGAAGAGTGAATCAGATTTTTTTCATTAAAAAACATTACATGTACCTTGCTCATTTTACGCTGGGCTTTGTTTACCAGCAGTTATGGATATTACGTAGAATTCTTTTGTATTCGTGCTTTTCCACTTGATAAAGGCCGAGTGGCCGAAAATTTGTGGAAATAGAGTGTTCATTGTTATTTATTATACATTTGTATTATTGTTATGTTCCAGTAATGTAGTTTCCTTACAACCTAATGTACATGTAATTATATGCTAAAACTTATATCATTATCTTCAGGATGTAAAGGACAAATTCAAGGACACACAAGCTCCTATAAACCATACAGTTCAGGTAGGTTTGTTTTTACACATGGTTAATGGGGATCAGCCTAAATTCCATCTTTTCGATTTTCCATTTTATGTCAGGATCTGACATAAAGCATCGTGAGGCACAGTTTCCTTGATTTTCACGCTAGTTTCCATAGAATTTGATGACATCACAAATAGTTTACGTCGGATATCTGCACAAATGGGAAGTAACGCTGTATTTAGAAAAGACCGAATAGGCTATCTTTGGGTTTGTCTGTTAGAAAGTTCCTGAGTTCCTTTCTAGGAATGGCACAAAGAATTATTTTTAACTGTCATCCTATGATAGATGTATACAGTCATTGTGAAGGAGAGAAAAAAACCTTGTCAGATTTTTCACCGCAATACTGTACATTGCATAGTAAAATTTTTCCTTAAATTTTATTTTCAACAGAAATGCTGGTGTCTGAAATGTTTCAAATTCTGTATGAAGAGATTCAGCTGCTAGAAGAAAAAATGTATTTTAAAAAGTATAACAATAAGGTCCAGTCCACTTTTAAGGCAATTTACATTTTCCTTTTTTTTTTTGCAACAAAGGTCCTCTGCGTCTTATGAAATAAAAGAAAAATCATTATGCTTGGTGCAAGGGCAATTGTCAGAAACAACAATAGCTTTACTTATTCTGTGATCTGAAGCCACAAACCTTGCATGACTATAATTTCAATCTCAGTTTCTACTGCAATTTGGCAAGCACTTTTGCAGTGTCCTAAATACTGTACACAAAGATGGAGATGAGGAAAAATTAATTTGAATCTTGGCTTACAACATGTACAAAGCAAATTAAACTTTAAGCATGTTCATTTCAATGTCTTTGATCCTTGGACACCATATTCAGTGAGTGTAATTATAATTTTAAGGTCAGAAAATGGGAGAAGAATCTACACAAAATATTTGATGAAACAGATGTCACCAAGTTGAAAGGAGCTGGTGCAGAGTTTGTAGAGAAATACTTTGACTCGTTACCAAAGCCAGGTAAAATTTCATATTAGAAAAGCATATCAATAAAGTAGAATCAACCCTATCATGTATGCAGAGTTTGTAGAGAAATACTTTGACTCTTTGCCAAAGCCAGGTAAAATATCACATACCTTGTACATGTATAAAATGGATATCAATAAATTATGTAAGATCATATACAAAATGTATTCAGAATATATGCAGAAATATTGCATCCATATTTATGTAGTCATAATGTCGTATGGGTCTGTCAATTTGATGTCAGTTGCTAGGGATACTGTAAATTGGTTATTATTCGTCAGGTACCAATTTTCCTCATTTTCGTTAGTGCCTTCCTTGACGAAATTACGTACCAACGAATATAGATACTCCTGATAAACAAGAGCCCCAGGGGGCACAACGCTCACCTGATAGCCATGCCCGCTCTAATTGACATACTGACATTGAATACTGATAGTGCCAGTACCAGGATTTTAGCCCACGACAACCTTTCTAAAAAGATTTTTGCCGGATACAGTCAAGTTTTTTTTTTCAGACAACCTTTCAAAGTACAAACAAGAGGAAATAGTCACATTTCAAAACAATAACTTTTTTACTGATTTGAAAAGATGGATTATGCGATCCAAAGTCATATGCCCAGCTAGTATAGTTCGATTATGCAACATCAAAAATAAAATCATTTTGTAAAATTCCACATTAATGTGCAACAGAAAAAGAATAAAACAATGAAATGATTTCATAAATTAAGTTTATTTAAAATGGAACACCAAACCATTCATTATAAATAGCTAGCATGCCAGAAAATAATAAAGCCTGTGTTTGTGAAACACGAATGCCCCGCGGTGGCATCTTTGTTGGTATAAACACCATTTCTGTCAAGTATGTGAGAGGTCAGGGTCAGAGTAATGTTGGTATCAATGGAAAGATCTTGTCACAAGGAATACACATGTACACTATGAAAGCCCTATCACTAACCATTCAAAAGTTATGCCCAATGTTAAAGTTTTTGAAAAGTAGGTCAAAGGTCAAGGTCACGAGGTCAAAAATTTTGGTATCAATGGAAAGGTATTGTCACAAGGAATACATATGTGAAATATAAAAGCTCTATCACCTTCCATTCAAAAGTTATGCCAAATGTAAAGTTTTTTTGACAAACAGACAGACGGACAGGCCAAAAACTATATGCCCCCGTATCTTTGATTCCGGAAGCATAAAAAACAAAGATTTTTCGGTTTTGCCTTTATTCATATTAAATTATACTGAAATCTATGAATGAGAGCTTTTGAATAGTATTGATTTCATCTTAATACATGTAACGTACAGTCAAAATGGTGTTAATCCTATAAACACAGACAAGTTGTTAGCGGACAATATTAATTCAAGTGAGTTGTGCAGAAATTGGGCCAATTTATTTTCCAAAAAGCAGTTTACGGTGTATCAAACCTCATGACCCAGTGAAGCCACTTGGACAAATTATTTTCGGTAAATATGCTGAAATGCGGCGCTTGGAAATGTATTTTTAGCATATTGAATCAATAGTCGTGATAAATTTAACTTCGAACTTGATCTTGTCTTTTATGCAATCTACAGATCGGTTTGAAAATATGCAAAATTTGGAACATTTTCGATGAGGAAAGAGTTCCTGTAAAAAAAAGTGAAATTTGCGAAAAAAAAAGGACATGCATGACACCCCCCCCCCCGCCCTTTTTCTTCACATTTTTATGCGTGCCAAAGATTCACAAGTCAAAATTTTTAGTGTGCACCTTTTCTTTTCTTTCACAGTTTCATTTCTAGCGATAAATATAAAAATAAAAAGAGAAAAAAAAACTGAAAAGGGGAAAAAAAATTTGTTGGGGTCCGCCGGGGTTTGAACCCACTCCCTTTGGGTCCATTGGGCATGGAAAACATACATTATACCTATGTACAATCTTGAAAACATTCCTTAAAAATCCAAAGGTGGATATCTTGACAAAATTCTTTCGCTTGTAGGGAACCATGAGTACCTCATACCTACCAAATTTCATGACAATCTGAAGAGTGGTTATAGAAAAGGAGCAGAAAATGTATGAAAATCACCCCCCCCCCCCTCCTTTTTACATAAGAAAAAAAATCATAAAAAAATCAAAAAAATAAAATTTCAGCATAAAATACATATTAAAGCATTAAGTAACTTAAATGTAATAAATATGCAGTAAATGAGTGTGTAAAATCATACACTTATTGAGTTATTTCAAGAAATAGTGCAAAAATGTGCATTTCTGACTAAGTCCCAAAAGACGTCAAAAACGCATCAAAAATTTGACTTCGGAATGGAACCAAAAGTAACAACACTTCTTAAGACATCTCTCTAGATCATCCTGATGCTTTCAGTTTGTCGATACATGTTTCGGTTCTGAAGAAGAAGTTTGTCAAAGGAGGGTACCCCTTGTGACCTACTTTTGGCTGTGGTGGCACCACCTGTTGACGGATTTGGACGTAAAACAACAACACTTGTAGGGGACCATAAGTACTTCATACCCACCAAGTTTCATCAAAATCCCTTCAGCCATTCTTGAGAAGAAGTCGAAAATGTGAAAAGTTTACGACGGACGGACGCCGGACGCCACACTATGACAATAGCTTTGCTCAGTTGAGCTAAAAATGAATTGCAGTAAGAAAAAACTGAATTAGTCTCTTGGTAAACTTATATTTAAACCGGGAACACTGCGCGGAGGAGGAAGGAAGAAGCTGAAGGTTCCGAATTTTAAGACATTGTTAAATAGTGTTATAACGACAAGCAAATGGCAAATCAATGAAAACTGAATACGAACACAAAGTCTGTATAATGTATTTCTAATTACAAAATAATATGTTTTCACAGGAAGCTAGGTGATATACATGTCTCTTATTGTTTGTTTCCCGATAATTGTTAAACAAACAATGAAAACAAACTTATACGGCAGATTTGACAATTTTACGGCAGATTAAGGCATTTCAGCAGACAAATATACATTTTAGGGATCCTTGGATGACGAATTTACGTACTGATGAAATTGTAATTTTTAATGAATTGACGAAAATTGATACTAACGAAAATAAAGCAGTTTACAGTATTAGGGAAGATAAAGGAAAATCACCACATTTAAGAAATCTTTAGAATTAATTTGGGTATCCCTTGATTAAAATGAATTTTAAAAAAAGGTAGAAAGATAGACAGAAATTATTTTTAATTATCATGTAAGAATTATTTTGCTCAGGGGGTAACACCCTTCTTAATTTCATAAATTTCAATGTACCAAAATTTTGCTTTAATTTTTGACATTTTTCATTAATTTACACAAATTTTAGACGTTTTGAAAACTTCATTTTTCTGTGCCTTGTTGTAAAATCAGTGAGAATATTTCTTTGATATTTCGAAGAATGATAAATTTGACTTCTTTGATGCTACATGTAAATATGATTTAAATCTGAGCCATTCTTATGATAGGGTCATTTTTTCCAGGTATTAGAATCTGCCCATTTTAAGCAGGGAGGAATCTTTAATAGTTTTGACATTTCATTTCATTGAATTTGATTACAGGACAGTCCAGACAGTGGACGGAAGGGGAATCCCCTCTTGACCACTTGGAGAACGCATCATTCTTTTATGCCACCGCTATAAAGTTTAAGCCAAAGGAGGCGTACCTACACAAGAGACTTGGCCAAGTTCTAGAGGAGAGATACTATGCCGAAGATCTATTTGGACTGAAGAAAGAAGTACAATTTTCAATTTATTGATTTGCTGTTTGTGATAGAATTAAATTATATGTTTATAAAATCTATCTTTAAGAGGTGAACATTCTTTTTATGGCTCTTTAGGGAACAGTGAAATTATTGGCGGAAAACAATAAGAAAACTTTTTGTAGTGTAAGTAAATACAAAAGGTTTCAGTCAATAAATGGAGGTCAAGAAATCTGGCAAGCCTAATTGGATATTAATTATTTATTGAGTTTAAGAGGGAAACACCTAAATGAGTTAGTCAATGCTAAGAAGAATGGACTTTTGAAAAAAATATGCATTGGTTAAAGCTCCAGAACACCCTCCGCTCCCCCCCCCCCCCTCCTCTTGCAACCGATAAAAATGTAGAAGAAATTGGATGTATAAATTCTTTTTAAGAGGAGAAAATGGCTAATAATTTTTTGGCCACAGGTTAAAGATCAAATTCTATCACTGATCGCTATTTTAAGAATTAACATTATCTTTTCATTGTTTATATCAAAGGAGGAAGCAGAGGCACTTCCGTCATTCAACATCCAGGCCAAAGAGAGTTCAAAGGACGAGGAGTGTGCTGCCATCTGTAAGTTACGAGGTGTGGATGCTGGGACCGCACCCATAGCCCTGCAGCTGAAGGCCATAGATGAGGAGTACCACGCCCTTGTGGACAGTGGCCAGGGTGGGAAGGCGGACCATGTACAAGGCCTGTATGTTTGGAAGTCAAAACAGGCATCACAGGTTGGTATGGTCTACATAGAGGATCTCAAACGATTATCTATTTCATATGATATTTAGGAAACGTATTGTGTGATTTTTACATGGGTTAAAATCTAGCAACAAGTTTCATAAATAGGTATGAAATAGGAAATCATTTAAGATTCTTTTTATCACATGAAATACACAGTAATTTATCAAAATAGCATCAAAATTTTATAATTTTGACTTCATATCATGCTAATAACGCACCAACGCTGACATTTCTTTTGTGACGCCATTAATGTCTTGAGTGTTTAACCCAATGAAATTGCATCGAAAGTGTTATGTAACGTGTGTCGTAACACAAAAAAACTTATGAACTTTGTTATGTATACGTAATCAAATAAAGGGGGTATCAAGTGATAGGTGTGTAAATTGCTGTCTCATCCATTCAAACAGCTTTGCTTCTGAAACTTTTGAATCAATGAATTGCCAAAGGTCCAACATCACACCATCTGCAGGTATCTAGAATTTTGTTTTAAACCTACTTGCCAAGGGCAACTCAGGACATAAAGGCTGCGTTTGATTTGAACAACACTAGAGTCAAGAGTGTTAGAGAAGCGCATGCGTACTCTGTGTAACTGACTGATATTAATCGAATGACAAGAGTTGTAATCGTGTCGTGTCCAATGTTAACAAAAGACCCCCTAACTTAGCTAAAGTCCCTGAAGTCACAAAATTCAATTTTTTCATTGAATATTATAAGAATTAAATCATCCCTTATATTTCATTGTAAAAATGTATTTAATCAACACTATTTTATTTTTCTAGTGTTTCAAATTCGATTGCTTGTCCTTGTCCGCCATCTTAACACTCGATTACTCCCGGTAAACTTGGGAGTATACTCGTGTCACTCTTGTTCAACACTCGGGTCGCGACACTTGTCGTTCGGTTTAACAAGAGTCAAACACGTGTGACACGAGTTGTCTAATCGAATGCAGCCAAAATTTACTTGCCCGACAATACAAATCACTTGCCCATTAAAAATTATGTGTAGAGAAGGGTAGGTCTTATACAGTTATATGTAAACTGCAACTAAGTTTAAAGGCTTTGTTGAAATGTGGCATATTCAGCAAATCGAGTGCGTGATTCCTCAGAAAAATTAAAACCCTGTCTTAGAATTAGGAGATTAGAAAGAAATCTGAATAAAGAGGATAAAAACATTCAATAAGTTGACTTGCCCAGGGGCAAGTGGACACTTGCTTTGCACTTTCCTGACTTAACTTTGGTCAACGAGAAATGGGAATTCTAGACCCCTAATCTGGCAGACTAATGCATTATAACATCGTGGTTGATAGATCGTCAAAGCAATGTTTGACAGGTAATTGATTATGAAATCGTAATGGAACAGTCTTTCAGCAGGTACAATGTTGGACCTAATTGGTGATCCATCTGGTACGGGGGGTGCGACTAGCCAACGGGGGATGCTTACTCCTCCCGTTCACCTTGTCCCACCTCTATCTTTCTAGAGGTCCGTCGATGCTAAGTTTGGTGCTCTATTGTGAGTGCTGTTGAGATTATCGTCAGGATCATTTGATAGTTCAAAATTGAAACAAAAAATGTAAGGAAAATTTACACATAATTCGATTAGTATTAGAGGGGCTGAACTTTCAGTAATCTGTATTAAAAACTGTATGTTTGACGGACCCTATATACAAAATGTATATAATGTGAAGACAAATACAGGTATATGTATTTTCAAATAGCTCCTGAATAAATGAAAAAAAATTAAATTCTTTCCTCTCTTTTTAGGAAGGGTTAGCAGCTCAAAAAGCCCAGGATGAAGAATCGCCCCTCGGACAAGCGTACCTAAAATACATGGACGCCCTGTCACTAGACGAGGCCAAAGCTATTTATAACTTTCACGTAGGTCGTTTGCTTGTGATACAGGGTAATTTTGACGATGCTGTGAAGAGATTGGAGGTTACGCTAAACTGGAACCCTTCTCATCAGTTAGCAAGGTATGCATATCTTTTTTTTTTACTGCATATATTCCACTAAAATGACCAACTGTGACAACTAGACTTCATGACGAGCCCACGTGCTCAGTCCAATTCTTGTTCGAAGCTAGTTTAGGCCCTGATCCCCAGTCCTATGTGAAGGCTGCTTGGGCATCTCGGATTATTGATCACAAGCTCGCCTCGGGCGGCATATTTTTGTCTGCCCAATGTTTTGAAACAAAAAAGAAACATAGAAAAAGGTCATTAATTGTTGAATTGATTCTTCTAATGGAGAGAAACAATTGAACTAAATTCTGTGATGTCATAATGTTTTTACCTCGTACAAACAAGCATGTTATCTTGGTCAAGCATCAATCTTCATCATTACGTCATTAGGAATTTTCTAAAAAAAAAATGAAAAAAACTACTCGATTTTAAGTGCCAATTCTTACAATATGAATTATAATAGTTTTCGAACATTTTCTAGGTTGCTGCTTTTATAATGAATGTATTGTACATGTTCTTATTTTTTATATCAGGATTTATATTTGAGCAGAATTTATGCTGTCACAAAAGCTGTATACTAGCTATCAATACTTGTATTGAGTTGTAATGGACAGCATGGCATAAGCACTGATTCAAATTACGTATGTTAATATATGTACATTGTCCACTTTTGTCCTGTTTATACTGAAGATAATTTTGATCCAAAATGCTCGAACGCTGAATGCCTATGTGTTAGATACTTCTTACTCATACTCACCCTCATGGTGTTTCTTACTCATACTCACCCTCATGGTGTTTCTTACTCATACTCACCTTCATGGTGTTTGGTGATTAAAGTGACTGATTTCTATTGGATAAGCTATTGCCTAAACTGTAAGACATTTGTGAGTGTAAGCGGAAATTATTCTATTTATGACCTTGTGTATCATCAAATTTGTTGAAATTGCACATTTTAATTATCTTGTCTCGTAAATACCAATCAAGCTTAGAAGAATTGGCATTCACATTCTAGAAATTAAACAAAAAATTACTACAGCATTGTTGGCTGGATTGCAAAGCAAAATCGGGTCTATGAAGAATCCGGTCTGGCAAAGTCTGTCTGTCCGTCAGTCCCCCTGTAAGTGCGTCAGCATTTTGGTTAAGGTGTTGACTTTAAGTCTGTTTGGTGAAAACTGCTTGGAGCAGCAACTTGAAACTTGACATGGTGATAGACCATGATGAGAATAATCAAATTTGTCAACAAAATTTGACTTAGTGATCTTGACCTTAGAGTTTGACCTACTTTAAAAATTTAAACCTTGGCTATATCTTATGAACTATAGAGGATATGTCTTTGATATATTTCACTTGCAGAATCCTCATGACCAGATCTGTCCTTTTGATATCACGACTTTTGACCTAGTGTCCTTGACCATGGAGTTTGACCTTCATAAAAAAAACTTTAACCTTGGCTAATATCATGTACTATAAGGGGTAGGGCTTTGATATTTCACATGACCAGATCTTTCATTTGATATTATAACTTTTGACCATGTGACTTTGACATTGACCTTTGACCTACTTTTAAATATAAGAGGTAGGGTTGTGATATTCCACATATTCTTTGATATTTCTTATATATAGATTCCTCATGACCAGATTTTTTCATTTGATACATGTATCACGACTAAAATGACTTTGACCTACTTTTGAACTATATGGAGTAGGGCTTTGATATTTCTAGTCTAGTTGCCAAATGGCTATTTTGGGGGGAACCCAAAAAATGTTACGCACAAAATGTTTTTGCATGAAAGTGATGTTAATACCCTCTACTTTGATAATCCGGCGGATGCCACTCTGGCATCCTTGGGCATTTAAGAAAAACCGTTGAAAATTGGAAAAACGCAATTACTTTGTCCATGTTGTAGCTAGAACAACAGATTTGGTATCAAAAGAACAGCAATGCCATTGCCTTAAAGTCTCAAGCACAGTTTATCAATTTACTCGTCCATAAAATGGAGAAAACTATGAATTTTCGATTAAAAACCGTTGAAAGTTGGGAAAATGTCATCATTTTTCATACTGTAGATAAAATAACAATTTTGGTACCAAACACACAATAAACTTATTGCCTTTATTTTTAATATTAGATTAGCAATTTGCTAGTACGAAAATGTGGAAACGAATGAATTTTGAATGAAGAATCGCTGAAAATTGGAATATTGCAATTCTTTTTCATGCTGTAGTTAGATCAGCAACAGCAAGAAAAATGATTTCATTGATTTGAATTCAGAAATCCACTCAAGCAAATGGATTCTTCTTGTTTTATTTTGTTATGTTTTTTTTTTTTTTTTTTTTTTTTTTTTTTTTTGCTTAAAAAAGGTTTTAAATTGTAAAAATACAATCGGTTTAAAGAAATTCTAGAACATCAATTTTCGTATCAAAATGATTGCATATTGATGATATTGACAGTAAGTGTTTTGAATATTTTTCTCTGACATTGTCGCCATAGCACTATCTATCAACTTGCAACAATGTCATAGGCGGCACAGGCTTGCAATATAACCTTGCCATCATCGATATCTTCATACGCGCCTGTTTACTTGTCGTCAAGGTGATACCCCCAACAGCGCTTACGGATGTAAACAAGCATGGCGGCTGTGTCGATCTCGGAGGAAAAATCGATTCCAATTTATTTGCTGTTTTTTGTTTTAGTTCTGGAATTACTACCAAGTTTAAGTTAGATGGTTTGAAATGTAGGAGTTTTGAGTTTCAGTCTAAGTTGGAGATTTTCCTTGGTGCATCGTTTATGCCTTCATTTTACCATCTTAAGGAACAGGACGCTACGGTGTGCAGGAATTGTTTGAATTTCATCTCACGTATTTTCAGTTTCAGAGAACTTTGTTTATGTTCAGTTGAAAATTATATTAAACAAGGCGGGCGACGCATCAAAAGAGTTCCTGATGAATTGGAGTAAATATATATTAACAATCAAGAATTTTTTTATACTTTCTCACTAGCACAGATGTGTCCGCGCAGCTCACTTCAGAAATCGGAAAATTGAAGTTTTCATTATTTTGTTGGCATATTTTCTGATTAAAATTTATATAGGGGGATATATCTCGAACTCTCATAACTAACAGTGTATGATATATGTCTGTACAACCAATACTACATGTATGCTCACAGTGAAAGAAAAGAGTCTTAGATAGGGAGTTTTCTATGTTAATTTTAGCACGACGTCGTCGACATTCTCCATAGACTCAGTGTTAAATATAAATTTGAAAGTCAAACATAGTCGACAAAGTAGAAAAAACTTCAATTTTCCTATTTCTGAAGTGAGCTGCGTACTTGACTACAGTAACTTACTAAAAAACTTGTCTATCCACTATTTTTTTTCTATCACACACTTGGTGTTAATGAAGAACCAAAGAGTTTACGGACCAATTGTCCCGCAGTTTGAAAATCTAATGTGATATTTTCTTATTCAATGCACCATATAAACTTTTTTCAATGATGCATCCAAATGACACATTAGAAACATTCAATGTCAGGTTATTTTATACATATTTAGCGATGAGTTGAATGTATAAGAGATGTAACAGCTTAGAACTCAAAAGTCGGGAATTTTAAAAATGAACAGAGAACTGAGGATTCCATGGTTTTGCTGTTGGACCTATCAAATCTTTATGACAATACCAGTTGTCATAAAACATAACCTTTACGGCTTAAGAAAACAGAAATTACTTGAACGTACACCAATATACACAATGACAGTTTAATCAGGATCAGGGAAATGTTGACCCTCGTTTTCGTGTATACATATGTAGGTGGAATCACTGCATGATCTTTTCATAGTTACTGTCCTGTTCACTAAATCCAGAGCACCCTATTTTGGCGATTTATTCTGTCATCTGAAGAATTTTCCTATAAAGTATAGTTTTCGAGAATAAACCTCCTTTAGTCGTAACTGGAAATTAACTTCGACTTACACTATCAGCTGCCTTCAAACCGCAGTATGAAAAAATAAAATGTCTACGGGAAATGTCCATGTTAATTTCAAGCCGCCGCCAGTGACGTCAAAGCTCCCGACGTCACGCATTTTCAGCGATTTTACTATAGAAAATCCCCGTAGACTTTTTATTTTCCGTCCTATTTCTTATTTAACTGACGTACAGCCAAAACAATGGTATTTTCTGTTACGACTAAAGGAGTACTATAAAATTGATATATTTTTGGAAGATGACAGTATCGTATTTCAGAGAAAACCGGGAAAACAGTTTGCTCTGGATTAAGTGAACAGGACAGTAGATACATCCTAATTAATAATACAAAAAAGATCAATTAACAGTTCACATCTTTGCAGTACATTAGGGAATGTTGTCCTGCAGACAGCCTGGGTTTCAATTTTCACAAGTAAAATATTACACGTGTATTAACCACACCTCTTTTAAAAACATTTTTTCCAAACGTCTTTTTAAACCCTGCGGGTGGTTTGTACCAAAAATGAGTTCACACACATAACAAAAAGAATATGGACATTTAGATTGTCAACGCGTGTATGGGGCGCCATGGCGCATGTCCTTCATCACTGTACACTCCCTTTGTTACCTTTCTAAAGCAAGAGAGATCTGAAAAAGGGGAGAGACCTTTTTTCCTTCTCGATCTGGCTGATTGAAAAAAAAGAAAGATATATAGACAAATTTCACTGACTTAATTACCTGTGGATTAGAGTATACCCCCCAGTCTATCATACCCTATAAATATATATATGATAGAGTGGGAGGGGGTACGAAACAAGTATCTGTGACCATACAGGGCTCTTGATCAGCCTAATTTGGGCACCAGTCCCAATGCAGAATAGTATCTTTTTTTCCCAATTTACTGACCATTTTCCCCAATTTGAAACCTCGTGGAAAATTCAAAAAATGTGTTAAAAACTCTCATTTCCTACTAGTCAATAGACATCCAAAATTATCATATTTCCAAATTTTGAGAAAATGCCGCTATTTTTCCCAATTTCAAAGGTCCCGGGCCCCAGTCCCAGAATATGGGTGTGAGAGCCATGCCATATATTAAATTTGGCTAAACATGTCTAATTCGATCCACGGTGACATTATTGTCCCCCGCTTTCGCGAAAGCGCGGGGACATTAAAACCGGTTCGTCCGTCCGTCCGTCTGTCCGTCAGTCACAAAAACTTTAACATTGTGCATAACTTTTGAATGGTAAGTGATAGGGCTTTGATATTTCACATGTGTATTCCTTGTGACAAGACCTTTCCATGGATACCAAAATGTTTGACTTTGTGACCTTGACCTTGGACTTTTACCTACTTATTAAAAACTTTAACCTTGGTCATAACTTTTGAATGGAAAGTGATAGGGCTTTCATATTACACATGTGCATTTCTTGTGACAAGACCTTTCCATGGATACCAAAAATTTTTACCTTGTGACCTTGACGTTTGACCTACATATTAAAAACTTTAACCTTGACCATAACTTTTGAACGGAAAGTGATAGGGCTTTCATATTACACATGTGTATTCCTTGTGATAAGACCTTTCCATGGATACCAAAATGTTTGACCTTGTGAACTTGACCTTGGACTTTGACCTACTTATTAAAAACTTTAACCTTGACCATAACTTTTGGACGGATAGTGATAGGGCTTCCATATTACACATGTGTATTTCTTGTGACAAGACCTTTCCATGGATACCAAAATATTTGACCTTGTGACCTTGACCTTGGAGTTTGACATACTTTTCAAAAACTTTAACGTTGACCATTACTTTTGAATGGAAAGTGATGGAGGGTGTCACATTTCACATGTGTTTTCCTTGTGACAAGACCTTTCTGTTGGTAACAACATTCTGACCTTGTGACCTCGTCCTTGGAGGCTGACCCACATTTAAAAACTTCAACCTCAACCATAAGTTTGGGATGGAGTTTAATCTTTCATATTTAGAATGTTGATAAAATATGAGATATATTATGAAAACTTAAGTCTAATATTATTATAAGGCACAAAATTATGTCGCTATAACGTTCAATTTCATTGGTTATTTGCTCCTTAGTTACAGCAGTAAAACAAGAACATACTAGGCTTTTACGTTGCTAACGTCACATTTCGCTGTATATTCACAAAAATATAGATTGCATTAGAATGAGAATAACTATATACTGACTTCATGTTTGCGAACGGTAAATGCTGATTTTATGGTACAGACCAACCAAATAGACATCGCGAAAAATCCCCCCATGCAAAAATATCCCTGCTGCATATTTACAATGTGAAAGACATTTTTATCGCGGATATTTCCCCCATGCATAATATTGTCTAAATCTTAGAATCGCAAATTTTTCCCCGAGCAAATAATAACCAAGTTTACAGTATATTATATAAATTATATATTATATAAATTATAAACCTAGGCTAAGAGAGGTTAATTAGAAGGCTTGAATTTACCTGTATTCAATGTGCACATTAAAAAAGATGGATAGCACACCTGGTAGCACATGATTAAGAATTGTATTTACAGATTTACTGTGATATGTGAAA
Organism: Pinctada fucata; assembly: GCA_028142955.1. Classification (NCBI taxonomy): domain Eukaryota; kingdom Metazoa; phylum Mollusca; class Bivalvia; order Pterioida; family Pteriidae; genus Pinctada; species Pinctada fucata. The sequence continues at coordinate 19,305,911 of AP027107.1, read as the reverse complement.
TGAATTTTAATTCATGAATTATTACCTTATAATGATTTTTCAGCTTTATCAAGAGAAGAACAATTGTTTGCAATAAAGGTAAATAAAAATGTTATACCGTCAGAGATAAAATATTGCCCGAGGCCGAAGGCCGAGGGCTATATTTTGTCTGAAGGTCCAACAAATCATATATTGCCCGAATTCCCAGTCAATAATTGTTTTGTTATACCTTACATCAATACTGCAGTAACGAACCGATTAGCCCGACATGTTTACGTTCATTTTCATCTATAAGAGAAAGAGCGCGGAAAAATAGGTAGAGCTAATAGCGTCATCAATGACGTGACGTCACTAAGGATGTACCGTTTATCGGTCAATATTGTTTGAAATGTTGCCCTAGGGCCAATATTGATGTAAATATTGACCGCTTGGTCAAATATTCGAATATATAGGCATTTTTCCTATGGGGATTTTATATAGGGATACTGACAAGGGTATAACAAATATATAAATAAATATAAAAAATGCAGATACAGAAGATATCAATTACAAAGCAAGGTCGGTTGAAGATTGATGTAGTATAATGTTTTTTTTTGCAACAAATATTCTGATTGTTGAAGTGATAAAAAATGGAATTTTTGCAATGACATGCATCCATGTGGTAATATCTTCAAAAGCAGGCGTTTTCTATGTCATTATTAAGCAAATAATAACATGTAGAATGGTTATCTTACTGAAAATTATATTGCCTAGGCTATAGAGAACAACAATCTAGATGACCTTCTTCAGATTCCATCATTGCAAAAAATATCCTGGCACCTTTTGGTCTCAGAAGTAAGCAACCAATGTCTAGAGCTGACACTCCGTGGGAAGAATCCAAGTGTGCTGCTGAGGCAAGAGTGTGGAGGAATTGAAATCCTGGAAGGATATGTTCCATGATATATCAGAGGACATTAGGTTGAGGTATATAATAAGAGCTCCATATTATGATATATGAGCCCTATATAATTATATAGTATAATTAAACAAAGTTTGGGGGGTATATAGGAAACACCCTGTCCGTCTGTCTATCTGTCAATCTGTCCGGTTAAGAAGTTCTTAAAGCAGATAACTCTTCAAGTATAAGTGATAGGGCTGTCATATTTTATACATACATTCACCATAACAAGTACTACATTTTGATACCAAGACATATGACCTTGAACTGTGACCTTATAGTAATATTTTGGTTAAGAAGTTCTTATAGCATTTATTTTTTCACACATAAGTGATGGGGCTTTAATATTTCATACATACATTCGCCATAGCAAGTACTACATTTGGATACACAGACATTTGACCTGGTGACATTGACTTTTAACTTTGACCTTGTAGAAGTATTTTGGTTAAGAAGTTCTTAAAGCGAATATCTCTTCAAGTATAAGTGATAAGGCTTTCATATTTCTCTAGATAAAGGGATAAACCATGTTTCTTGTGACAATATCAATATTTTAAAAAAAAATGTTATGATCGCTGAGCGATATAAGTCCCCTACCGGCGGCATATATTTATGTCCTGCAACTCTGCCTATGAATTACTCTTCAATTAAACATGAGTTTTAATTAAACTTACTATCTGTGCAGCTCAGTTCTGAGGTTTTATCTGCTTTATCGATTCGAAAAAGAGGTCAAGCGTGACGAAAGTTGAACTTGCTCTGTAACTATCCAAGACTTAGCTGAGTATCAAATTTTACCTGAATATCACTATTTGTTGCAGAAAAAAGTCTGGAAAACTGACAAAACTGAATTGTGCAAGTCATCAAGGGGCATAACTCCTCGAAAAATAGGTCAAGCGTGACAAAAGTCGAACTTGCCCTGTAACTATCAAAGACTAAGCTGAGTATCAAATTTCACCTGAATATCTCTCTTTGTTGCAGAAAAAAGTGCGGAAAATTGACCAAAACAGAATTTTCCAAGTCATCAAGGGACATAACTCCTCGAAAAATAGGTCAAGCGTGACGAAAGTTAAACTTGCTCTGTAACTATTCAAGACCAAGCTATGTATCAAATTTTCACCTGAATATTTCTATATGTCGCAGACAAAAGTCAGGAAAACTGACAAAAACTGAGTTTACAAGTCATCAAGGGACATAACTCCTTGATAAATAGGTCAAGCGTGACGAAAGTCAAACTTGCTCTGTACCTATCCAAGACCAAGCTGTGTATCAAATTTCATCTGAATATCTCCATCTGTTGCAGAAAAAAGTCCGGAAAACTGACAAAAATTGAATTTTCCAAGACATCAAGGGGCATAACTCCTCGAAGAATAGGTCAAGCGTGACGAATGTCAAACTTGCTCTGTAACTATCCAAGACCAAGCTGTGTATCAAACTTCATCTGAATATCTCCATCTGTTGCAGAAAAAAGTCAGGAAAACTGACAAAAATTAAATTTTCCAAGACATCAAGGGGCATAACTCCTCGAAGAATAGGTCAAGCGTGACGAAAGTCAAACTTGCTCTGTAACTATCCAAGACCAAGCTGTGTATCAAATTTCATTTGAATATCTCCATCCGTTGCAGAAAAAAGTCCGGAAAACTGACCAAAACAGAATTTTCCAAGTCATCAAGGGGCAAAACTCTACGAAAAATAGGTTAAGTGTGACGAAAGTCAAACTTGCTCTGTAACTATCCAAGACCAAGCTGTGTATCAAATTTCATCTCAATACTTCCATCTGTTGCAGAAAAAAGTCCGGAAAACTGATATACGGACAGACGGAGGGACAGACGGACAGACTGACGGACGGACGGACATTTTTCCTTGAGATTAATCTTCAATTAGGTACATTTGAACTAACTTGTCATAATATTTTGCCTTTTTGTATACTGTGCTTGAATATATAATATATAATTTTGTTATTTAGAATTCCATTTCTTCACTAACTTATATGTGTAGTTGGGAGTAGCAATTTGGAAAACATAAATTTCAAGAAGGTTGAGGCCACCATATGTATGGCTTATGCCATACTTATGTTTCAGAGAAACTGCAAATTCTCAGCTATTCAGAAGCTCATGACTGTCATATGTATAAAAGGCAATTTAGATGACAAGGAAATTTAAAATCATTTTTATGTGTGTGATTATCGTCAGGATCTTCTTTAACTCATTTGATGTTAGAATGAAGGAAAAAAATCTTTTAATAAAAATCAATTTTTATTAATTTTTTTAATGTTGTCAACAATATGGTCAATGAAGGTGTGCAGTGATGAAGGCAAAGCAATTTTGCATTTCATTATTTGTGTATGATCTGCACCTGCACATCTTCGTTGTTTTGAGTAAGTTATGTGCACTTTTAATGAGATAACAACTTGAAGGCTCTATATACAGTAAAAATGAATATAGATATAATTAATGATATCTTACTATTCTAAATTTTCCTCCATTTTATTGCTCAGATGAATATGTCATCGTATAAGATTAAAAAATATGTGATTCCCTCAGAAAAATCTACATTTATCAAAGCTTCCTCATCACAAGCCAAAAGTTAATATACCTAATAGTAAGTAATATTAGTTATACATGTAGTACAGTGTATAAACATTTAGAACAATTGTATGCTATGAATAGTGCATAAAAATGTATTGTTGGCTTTCTGTGATTATTATGTTTGCTTGTTGGAAAAGTGGGATACTTCTCATGGCTTTTTCTTTAGCCAAATAAAAAAGAAGGGGGACGTGAGTCGGGGATCGAATCCCTCCTGGGAAGGGACCCTTCATCTCAATTTATTCCAAAGCCATATATGAGAGAGCCACTTCTATGTTTTTATGTTGATTTTTTTTAAAGAATTACAGTTAATAATTAGTGCTATCAATAACTTCAACATTCATTATGTAAGCTTGGATTAACACAGCTTGATTGAAGTAATTTCACTTAGTAGATATGGAGAAAATTCTATTAATTATGTCAAATTGTCAATGTATAGACAAAGTAATTTGAGTTTGATTAGACTGCATCTTTCATTTGTTGATGTAACATTTCAATTGTAATCTTTGTTACGAAATGTTGGTTCTGTTTTGTTATTGCAGGCTCTAACCAGATTGAACCAAGTTGGAATAACCATGTCACCAAGCTCCAAATTTCGAATTCTGGAGGAATACAACAAAATCAATAACGACGCTTTGTTGATGCATATTAAAGACAATTCTTTAATAAAAATTACAGGTTTCAAAGATAATACAACTTGAAGACTCTTTCACTGCATGACATGAAAGATACATTGGTTCCAACCGAGGGTCTGTACGTCATAAGAAACCCAAGGCTTAAGGGTTTTTTTGCATGATTTTGATACCTCAAGAGTGGAACCAATATACAAAATGTATCTTTCATAGCAAACAAGAATGAGTATTTTTCCTCATACCTTAGTGCTAAAATAAAAGTTGAAGAAAGAAAGGAAGAAGTTAGAAAACTATCAAGTTGAACCAATGCAAACATTTTGTGATATTCAAATTTGTCGCTCCCGAAAATGGTTTATTCTATAAATAAATGAACCAGGAACTCGGCACTTTGCATCTTTGATGCATTTTAAGCTTATCAAAAATTAATAATATAATTTCTGAATCAACAAATTTTTGAATTATTCAGTCTATGTTATTATTCCTTCATATCAAAACAGAAATGTGAAGTTATACTATATGATTGAACACTTTTATCACAGGAGACAACTTGGACATTTATGTCAGAACATCAATGCAGGGAGTGGAAAGACAGCATAAGGATATGCACATGTTTACATCAAACGTTCTTTCTACAAAGATTGCATCCACAGACACAGACAACACCCCTCTCAACTCTCAACCATTGCAACCAACATCCCTAATTTTATCTGGATTCAGTGCCGATATTTTGAGGATGTCATATAAGATTTTGGTAAATTGCTGATACTTTGCAAAACAAGTCCTTTATTTCTCGAGCTATGTGGGCACGAGAAGAAAGTTTTCATACTGGTACTGTTATGAAAAGTGAAATTTAAATAGGGATTTCGTATCAAAATTCAATTACCCTTTCATTAATTCAAACCAAAATCAAGCTTGTGAAATGGTGAAATATATATGCATCTTTTGTACAAACAATTTGAAATCTCTATTGTATCAAATATACTTCATGTGATATCAAATTTAAACTTTACATGGAGATTAGAAATACACGTAATAAGTTAGCTTGATTTCGGGAATCAACCTTGACCCAGAAATCTGACCTCGACCTTAGTGACTGAATTTGACTAAACTGTAGTAATGTTTAAAAAATAAATCATATTTAAACAGGGCATTGAGATATACAATGTACCACACAAATGGACCTGATTTCACTCTGTTGCTTTCCAAAGACATACCTGTAGTATTTCAAAACAAAATCTGCTTACAGCAATCTGGCCTTTAATATTGTCTTTAGGAATATCTGGTAATATATGTTTTAATAGTTAATCTTCATCATCTTAAACTAATTACCAACATTATTGTACTTTACACATGTAGATTAGTAGAATCCTCTCAACAGAAGTCTCTGATTACAAATGGATTGAAGCAGTTTCTCCAAGCCATATGCCCCACCCATACAGAAAGGAGATGGCGGAGAAGTCGTTCATTTTTCCAGCTACCTTTGCAGTTGAAAAATGAATCAAAATATGAGGACTGCATTAGTATTATGTACTCCTATGAATCTACACTAACAAAGTTATTTCAAGATGCACATGGTAAGAATTATAGCCTCCATGACAATATAGGGTTTACATCCATTATTTATAATGATAAAAAGCACACAGTTCTATTACTGCAAGTATTTGGAGATCTTGACCTTTGATCCAAATTGTTAAGAAATCAATGCATGATCAGCATGATCAGCTGTATCTATTTTTCTGAATTTTTTTTTATTTTGTTTCCTTATCAAATTCTCATATTTGAAGGAAATACAGACCTGCTTGACAAGTATAAAGTTACACTGGGCGGTGACCAATTAACAAGGGTCCAAATGCAGGGTGCCAAAGATTTGAAAGCACTATAGACAACAGCACAAGGGCGGCTTGCTTATCTTGAGCCTGTTGTCTGTGAGCTTTGGCATCTGAAACAAGATTTTCTAGAGGTAACGTCCAAATCCAATATTTTCCTCTCCAAAAAATTTCAGGGCGGCACATATTTGCTGTATATATTTGTCTATGTACCCAAGTACATACATCAGAATATGTTCACATTTCAAACAATGTTCACTAGGAATATTAGACCCATACAAAGATTCCTTAGGTAATAACAAATAACAGACATAGGCCATTTATGTTCATTTCTGAAAAGTCTACAGATACTTAGAGCTGTCAGAGAGTGACCAAGAGTTTTTATTAATTATGTATAAGAAAATGAACCTGGATATCAAAAATACAAGAGAAATTCAGAGAAACATTGTTGAAGGTACATGTATCACCAAAACAAATTATACATAGATTCATAGATTGACATGTCATGCAGATTTTAAAGTTCTGTCTCCCAACATGTAACTGAGCTTTAATTGATCAAAAACAAAGTGAACATCATTATGTGTTATTTTCTAATTAAGTTTACATAAGATTTCTACATTTTTATGGAAAATTTTTAAGAAAAATGCTTTGTATGAAAAGTTCTTTTGCAGAGATATTAAATTCATAATTACAATGTATATCATTTGGTTTTATTTTTCACAAAAAAGTAGCTTCTAAATTACAAACATATGCCATTGAACCTGTCACTCAGCCAAAATATACACTACAGTAAAATTGTCAATGTAAAATTACATATTATTGAATTTTGATGTTTTTCATATCAGAAACTCTATAAGACTTTTTATGGAAATGCTACAGCAGCAGAACAAGGGACTCTTTTCCATCTTAAAACAATTCTGAAAAAAACAGATGTGAATGGGAAAGTAAAGTCAAACTTCAAGGCCCACTCAGAGTTTCTGTGCCTTGTGGTTAAAGAGCTTATCAGGGAACATGCCTTAGAAATTATGGATGCATGTGCCCCCCTCATTCCAGCCAACATCAAAGTTGCGACAAAGGATAGAAAATGTGTCATAAGAGATAAAATTGTCTTTAAGATGATGGAGATGTTGGGCTAAAATGAGGGGGATACAAGCCTTTCCAATGGTGACCATGATGAGCTGTTTAACTACAGCTGCCAACTGTGTCAATGGGGGATTCATTTCTTGGCATTGGATGATACATGTACAGAGAAAGAGGGAGACATTATGCGAATCCAACCAAACTTGCTGAAGTGCATTCCCTTCTTTTACTCACACTCCAAGCTATCTAAATATTTGGTGGAGTTGTGGACATTATTCTCAAATGCGAGTCAAGTTCACCATTAACTAGGATACGTATCCTAGAAGGGTTCTTTGTGAACAGAAACGGAGGTCATGGGAATAATGTTGAAGCTGATTTGGTGCAAGAACATTCTGTAAGGCACCAAAAGGAGCTTATCAGAGCCCTCGGTGCCAATAAGTCTGACAGAGCAATAACAAATATGAATAATGACCATATCCCTGTATACAGCGCAAAATCGATAATTCAGAAAATCAGAAACCGAAGGCATACAAAATCAGGACAAAACAGGAACCAAAGCACTGAGAGCAACAGGTGCTGCAAACTTGGTCACTTCTCTTGTAGAAAATTATGATACTGCTCTCAGTTTTCCCATAAAGGGTTCGAACCATGGCACTTGTACAAATGAGAAAGACATGACAGTTATTCGAGAATGTCTAAGGTCTACTAGACCTTTTAAGCATACCCCTGGTAGGAAATGCTCTCCTCACAAGTTTGTCCATCCAAAGTTCAAGGTCAATGTTAGCAAGTTATTGATAGACTTAAAGGTCATCATTGATCGACTGTCATATGGTTTGATTGATGGTAATTCACATGAGGAGGATGAACATGGAGAAAATGATGGTCTGCCAGACATCTGAAAACAAGGTCATAATGTAGAGTCTGTACGTACATGTAACCAACTTCTTCCATATCATTTTCATGCAAAGAAATGAATCCTCATAGTCCCATTATACAACCTGCCTACCTTTACAGTTTTGGCATATTCTTTATATATTTTGTACAAATGTAGACTTATTCACCTCAATTTACGCTCTTTTCTGTGGTTGCTCAAATTTATGCCTTTAAGTTTTCTACAGCTAATTATTTTTTTCCAGTTATTATAGCGAACAAATGAAATTGTTTACATTAATCTTTTTCATATATGAGCATAGAATGATTCCTTCTTTAATTGTCTGGGCAAGCTTGTCAATGATAAATAATTTTCATAATGTCAGAGCGTGAAAAACAATGTTTCATTCCTAAAAATAACCACTTCACTGTTACAAATTACACCTTTTAAGGAAAATAAAACTGCGGTTAAGAAACAGGTAGGCAGGTCTGCATAAAAGATACCAGTACTGTTTATGTATTATGGCTTACCGGTATGTTTTGTCTGCAAGCCTGAGAATCATGCCTATATATCTTGATGTCAGTAATGGCTCAAATTGTTTAAACTATATACAGGTACATGTCTATGTGCACACAGGAAAAGGCAGGGGCCACTGTGTTGATATAAATATAATATTTGTATTATATATACATGCAACTTTTTGAAATCATAATAACATACCCAGCACTTAGTTTGCTAATTCAATATGATCTTGATGAAACTACATCTACATAATATAATAGCCATATATCTCTTGTTGATCAAATGATATTGCTCATGTTAAAGTTATTCAAAAGTACATGTTTATGTAGTTAAAGAATAATTCCGACAAATTTAAACCTGTCGGGCGGAATCAAGTGAAACACGTCAATGAATATGAAATATTTTCTGAAGATTTCAAATTCCAATGTCAAGGTCCAAGGTTTGACTTAAATATGAATTTGAAATTAATATGTTTAAACATAAGGTTCAACTGAACGTGCCAAATGTGTTTGTAAAACAACACCTCGTCATACCGAAGACAGTCCATTGAAAAATATGAAATTTGTCATATACAGATGAAAGAGAGATTGACATTTGTGCCTTTATAGTATGGTAAGTCAAACTCTAATGTCAAGTTCATCAGATCAACTCAACAAATAAAAAGTCTTGACACAAGAAATTCACAATTGATAGTTAAGAGTGGCCAAGGTTAAAGTTTATAGATAAGAATAACAGACAAGAAAAATATTAAAGGGTATACATACGAGGGCTGATTGATATGTTGTGAACCTTGTATTGAACAATTTGAATTTTATCAGACATTTTGCATTCTTTTTCTACATAATCTCCTTCATTATCTATACAGTGCTTAAGGGCCTCAATATCACTTTTAAAGACCTCTTATATCTACACACAAATATTGCAAGTGCAGGTCAGTTTGCAAAAGCTACAGCATTTGCATCCTGCTGGAGAATCAGATAACTTGCTGAATCCAAATGCTTCCAGCAACCTTGACCTTAAACACGAGTCTGATATGCAGTAATTGGTGATATCATTCTCAATTCAACGTAAATTGCAAGCTATGTCAGACATATTGAAATATAAAGTAGCTCTTGACTGTTGACCTCGCCTGCAAGCCCGACCTATTTCTTGGACATAATTTGTCAAAGACCTTGGAGGCTTAGCATGAATTATATTTGTAACAGAAGGTGAGTCATACCCCATACCAAGAACAGATGTAGTAAATACAAGTCTGTATTGAGGTGCATCTTTTTTTAAATCGGACAAGATTGTATTTACTACATCTGCATCTTGGTTGGCAAATATATCTCCAAAGGGTGCACTGTTAAGATCTACATCAGCAAAAATTCTGCATGCATATTTCATGGCGAATGACATATATTGCACGGGCAAAAACATAAGTGTTACAGGGTAATTATTCTTTAGTGACTTTAACAACTGAATATCACTGATGAATATTTCCTCATAAACATCTTCACTGCTTCCTTTGTCTTTCTTTATAACCTCCAAATATGTGTTTGGCACATCAGGACTCCTCTTGACTATTTTCGGCTTTATATTTAAACTTTTCACCAGATCTGTTGAGTGCGATTTTAATATGGTACCACTTAGGCACAAGAAAGGTATCTTGGGGAAATAGGATTTGAGGTTGCCTATCTCAATTAAGTAAACTAGATTGTGTTGTTGTAAAACGACTACAAGTAGGAGGGTTGTTCGAAAAGTTCATAGACAACTGCAATATTTCATAAATGCGTGAAAGTAAGTGTACAATTTTCTGACCAAACACTCATCAGGTTTATTGCAATCAATCTATACAATACCAATGTAATTTAAATATCCTGTCATTGAAATCATGAAAGAACAAAACTGACCGATCTAAACGTTCTGAAATTAAATTCTTGATGCATCATCTGCATGATCTGTGAACAGATAGAAAGGACCAGGGAATAATTCTAGGGCATTATTGCCTATAGTAATCTAATCTGTATGGTTTTTTTAACCGAATGAAATAAAACAAACGACTTTCCCCAAAAAAATGATTTCAAATTTAAAGACAGAACAAAAGCAGAAAATTTCTAATTACTCCATACTTTGCATAGCGTCGTTTTGGACGCCATTTACTGCACCGCTCTCTGAAGTGACTCCTAAAAAAGAGCACTGTTTTTCTTTGTTTATGGGCCAATTGCTTTGAATTTTGCACAATAAGAATATGCAATCTTGAGGAATAAATTAGTATATAATCAAAACGTTTAACGATAACGATAAAAATTTTATTAAACTTGTCTACGAATTTATCGAACAGCCCTCGAATATACAGTACATTATACACACAAAGATAAAATAAAATACAGTTTAATCTTGACTAGATACACAATCAAGAAATCCATGGCTCCATTTCATAACCTCTGTCTTAAAGATATATAGATTGTATGCAGATATGAGGATCATTGTTTAATTGTTCATGGCTTTATTAATAGTAAATATGAAGTGACATTGGATGTTACCAATCATAATAATTTTGAATTCTTAAAAATGGTATATACAATTTTATAGACATTATAAACATTGAAAATTAGATTTTTGAAAACTTCAATTAACGGCATTACTGGAACGTGAACTTTCATGCTGAAATGTAAAAGGAAAATTGAATTAACAAATGAACATACGACAACATGGAAAAGGTCAAATGATAACATAACAATAATTTTCTTCGATTTCAAATTGTGTAATTTACCAATCCTCTACTTTATGGCATTCATCAATGCAAATGGCTTCAACTTTATTTCTTAAATGTATCAACATTTCATTCCCCACATCAGAACACAAAAGTGTCTCTGGGTGACATATATAAATTTCACCTGTCTTGACAGCATCTATTTTAAATAAAAAAGCATGTAGAAATCAAGTTGAGAGAAAGGGTTCCTTTCCATAAGGGATCCGATCCCAGGCTCATGCCACCCTTCTTTAACTACAATTTCGCATATGTTAAATAATGAATATCATGAATATAACAAATGTGAAAATGTAACACCAGACATTCTGCTTTTTTATTTTGTTAATGTCATGAACCAATAGATTCCATTTTTCATTTTGTCATTTCCCATAGCGACAAGTTATATTAAAACTCTATGGCAAATAAAAACCGAGGTTGTGAAACCTGAATGCCCCTGTCAGCTAGGGCTGGGACGATACTGTAACGATTTTTGGGGGTCAAAAATGCTAAATTTTGGTTAATTTGTAATACATTTAAATTCTATTCGAAATATTACTTTTATTTGATAATAATCTATTGTTGTTCATTGTCATGAGAAAACGGCTACTCCAGCATGTTTTATTGTTATTGTTTTGGGGGATTAAGAGATTAAGTACCTAGATAAGTGTTAGGCATGGCAGTCGAGCCCACTGCTTCTGTTTGGATAAGTTCTATTCTTAGTAAAAATGGACACATTTATCGGGTTAATCGGACAGGGGAGAGTGACGAGTTAATCCTCTTAACGCCCGTGCAGGTCGCTCTCTATTTGGTATTTCCGGGGAGGGTTTTCAGGAACTGGGAAATTATTGACAAGCAAAAAGGGGGATATCTTTCGAATCAAGGCGTGATCATCGGAATCAAAGGCGTAGCTTCTTCCAAATTTAGGGCCAGTATAAAAAGGGGGATCACGTCAAATTTCGGTACTTAACTTCTAGACTTAACTTCTAGACTTCTACTTTTCGCCTCTTCTTCTAGACTTACTTAACTTCTTTAGGACTTCGTTTAGATTTACTTTTACTTTTAGACGGATCTTTTTAGTGTACTCTTTTACGTACATTTTATTTCGGAATCGTAGTGATTTTAGTAGATTTGTATAGTGTAAGTGCGTGGAGTAACCGCATCTATATTGTGGATCGAGAACTAGAATAAATTGTAGAAACTTAGAACTTTATCGTCTAGTTCAGTGTTTTCCGTAATTTATAAAATAATTACGGTGGTGGCAGCGAAACCGCAGACCACACTCATTCTGCGATTAAGACGCAAAATTAGTGTGACTCTGTAAACTTTGGAGTGATAAAAAGAATCACAACATTTGAGTAAATACGGTACCGTTAAAAATTCGTCATAATACTGTACCCAGCCGATCCGATACGTATCACGATACCTGATATCCGATACGATACATATCGCGATTCTAAGTTAAGTAATAAAACCTTCTCAAAAAGCTATTTGAAAGTATTTATTTTCATCATATTAGTAGCTTTTTTATCCCACATGTTATATTTATCCAACACTAGATTTCTGTCTAGAATAAAGATGAAAACAATTAATAAATGGTTTGTTATTTGACTAGAAGAATTGAAAAACAAAAAATCATTTCAAATAACAATAAGAAGTCATGGAAATTTCGTATTATCATTTTGTTATTTTATATCTAGATACTTGCCAAAATTTTGTCATGTTCCAAAGAGGGACAAAAAGAGTGACACATCATCAAAAAGAGGGACAAATATAACACCAATGAGGGACACTTTTTCATCACTATAATAAGGCCTTTTAATTATAATTACAAGTTGGGAATTTTTTTGGGGGGGGAGGGAGAGGGGGTCCTTCACTTTTGAAGGAGCAACACAGTCAAATCAATGAGAAGTGTAAAATTTTCAAAACAAAGGACCATGTGGTATTTATTTGTTTCACATATTTCCTCTTCAATTTGTCTGTTTTTTCTGAAAATACTGAAATCTTATTAACGCGCGCCGTATACGTACACGGGCGTCGGCTCCTGGTCGGACGCATTTCTAAAAAGTGGCGCTTCAGCGAACTTGTCCACCTATTAAACACCTGTGTCGTTATATATACCTGAGTTGACGTTGGCGAACAATAACAAGGGAGTTTAAATCAAATACACAACCGATACCTTAACGTCTCGGGTATTGAAAAAGACATGTAAGCTGACGTACGTTGATTAGTATTGAGGTTTTTTTTACGTGATAATAATAGAGTATTATAATAACTTAAGAGCGTTCCAAGGTTGTCGTATTTTCTTCTTTTTTTTTTTTTATCTTGTTTACATTTTTACTTCACGTTGTTTCTTCTCATAAAAATTTTGCAAATGGTATCACTCGAACATCTTATAACTATTACTTTCAATGATCGAATTATATTTCTAGCAAAAAAAAAAAACAACAACAACAACAACAACAGAAGGCTTACTTGCATTTATTTAGCGACGTTAATTGACTATTGTTTGTGGTACAGCCGACAGATTACCGGCTGATAACTGTACATGGGTATACGGCGTGCGTTAGATAAATATTATGAAACAGTTTAAGTTTATGAAAAGACGGAGTGACTAATAATCAATATTACTCTTATCTTTTTTAATGGAACGTCCAAAAATCGGGATTTCCCGGCCGGGACAGATTCTTTCGGTCGAAAATGCGGGACAATGGCAAGTATTTATCTATATGTAAACTGAAGAAAGTTGGATTTAAACTTGAGTACTTGAAAATACGGAAAGTTTAAGCACAATTTCTTTGTAATTCTTAACTTAGGTATCGTCGGGGTGTATCGATACTTGGATCGCGAAAAAAAATATCGCGATGCACCGATGAATCGGAGTATCGTCCCAGCCCTACTGTCAGCATTTTCGTCAGTATTAACACCATTTTCGTCTCAGAAGGTCTATGGTCAAGGTCACAATGTTACAAACTTTGAAATCAATGGCAAGTGTTACCAAAAGGAATATACATGTAAAATATGAAAGCCCTATCACTCAACATTCAATAGTTACGCCAAATGTTAAAGATTTTGAAAAGTAGGTCAGGTCAAGATCAAGGTCATGAGGTCAAAAACTTTGGTATCAATTGAAAAGTCTTGTCACAAGAAATACACATGTGAAATATGAAAGCCTTATCACTCACCATTCAAAAACTGTGCACAATGTTAAAGTTTTTAAAAAATAGGTCGAAGGTTAGGGTCAAAACTTTTGGTACTGATTGTACCGGATTTTTGTCACAAGGAATACACATCTAAAATATGATAGCCCTATCACTTTTCATTCAAACGTACTCTATGAAAGAAGTAGTATTCAAGGCACACAATTGTATCGCCTACAATAATTTTGACCATAATCAACAATTATTTTTATGAATTAATGGCCTGTTCATAAAACATATCTTATTTCAATAGAATTTAACTTCGTTATGGTTTCAATCTTTGATGGTATGTGCAAGAAAATAATTTGACACCATTTAAATTTTTTAAAAATTATTTCAATAATATTCACATCTTCATTTGCAATTTAATAAGCAGAGGTGTCTGTAAAGTATATAAGGAAAGCTCTCATTGATATTTTTCATCTTCACTTACACTTATTATTTAAAACAGATGCTTAGAATAGATGGAATTACCCAAAATTTGATTTATATATTCCGTGTTTTACCTATAATATTATATGCAACATCTGACCCTTGAAATAAGACAAAATGATCTGTTGACCCATGGATCAATGATGCTCAATTGTATTTCATCCCTGAAACATTCTATTGTTAATCATATAAGTTATTTGAAGAGATATTTTCATATCAAACTTGGCACATATCCTGTACAATTTTCATAGTGATATAATTCTGTAAATGAATGAATAAGGCCATGACATGTGCATATAGTTGCTAAAAAGCAATGACAAAGAAAGTAATAAATGTTACAACAACAAATTGTCTGAAAATTACATACACAAAAAAAATGTTCAAATTACTCTTACCAAAAACGAGTCTTGACAAGTTACAATATTTGAAATCAAATATCATGTCTACTGTAAAATGTCATGAAACTGGACAAAAACATTGATAGAACTAGTATTCAGGGAGGACACTGATAATTTCTTTCACATTAACTTACCTTCCATGGAAGTCTTTTCATCGTCAAAAAAATATTTCCTCCAATATCAATGAAAATGCTCTTTAGTCTTAGTTCTCTTAACCTCCTGAGCTGGTCATGGATGATGGTATTTAGAAGAGCTAATACAATAACTTTATCTGGCTTTTTTAAGAGTCTAAAGATGTCTGTAATGGAAAAAAAAATCCAGCAACAATTAAATATACCAAAGTAATATGTAATTTTGCTTTTCAAGATGTAAATATTCACTGCAATTTGTATAATCACTTCATACATGTAGACACAACGCAGAAAAAAACTCTTTTTATTGGGACATATAACAGTTGTAAGTGAATACATGTTGTTGTAAAAAGAGGTACTTGCGATCAAGGCTCAAACTACTAACCTTTAGGTTACTAACTAAACACTTCAAACCACCAGATCACAGTGCCAACTTTCTATTGAACATGTTGAATCCTTGTTATATTGAACATTACACTTATCATGCTTAATCAACATCTACACTTAAGATTTTGTGTAAGTTCAAGAAAATCCTACCACATTGTTGATAGAACCAGTATCTTGTATAATTTATTTATAATTCATTCATAGCAAATTGTATACCGATTAAAATGTAAAATGAATAGAAAACTTGTATTTTGTTAACATGCATTTCGTATACTGCTTATTGATAGTGATCACAAATGTGTCGTATCTATATTAAATGTATATATACTTGTCAAAATTTCTAACATACCATTCTACGGGTATGGATTTTCGTTACTGTGGAATTCAATTTATTTTAAAGATAATTGGATTTGATATACAACACTTCTCTCTTTACTTTAAAATCAAGACAAACGAAATTTCTTTCAACGGAAACAGACCGTGACGAAATTTGAATTTTGAACACTTTTCATGAATTTCGCGTATTTTATCGGAAAATTACAATCAAACCACTTTTAAAGAATTGTTTGTACCAAGTTTGATAAGAAAAACATGAATTTAACGGAATGCATTTGTTACAAAAGCGATAATAAGCAAATAAAACTTAACGAATTTTCCATAAAATGGATGCGGTCGCATAACTCTTGTGAGTGGTGCGTAAAATGAGCTTCCATTAACCAAACATCTTTTTCTAGGCTTACTTTTCACGAAAAGTGGCTTAGCACAGGAAAAAATTAAAAATCGCATTCCCAGGAAATGTTTCAACACAAAATTCCTCACCCGGTATATCAATGATACCGGAAGTGTTATTGACTCGTAACGCATCACAAAATGTGTAAGCATATCACGACGAAATAACAGTTTCAATCGCCGATATTTCAAAATCCGAAAAACGAATCGCATGATAACCGTAAGAATTTTTCTATTGTAGCCTTTTTCAGTCAAGAGACAAAGTTTTGTTACAAACCGGAAGCGGACGATTCTTTGCTAAAATGCTGTAGAATCTGAAGATACACATCGCAGGATGATCATTTATTCATTTACACTTAAAAAACTTTCGTTGTTATTATAAATATAGATAATAAATAATTGATCTCTACCAATCGTGATATTGAAGCAACTGGGAAAATGTACGTTAGAAATTTTGACTAGTATATAATTTACTACTCAATGACAGTGTTTAATTTCGAAACAGGACAGAGTGTCAAAGATGTTGAGGTCATTCAGTCAGCACTCACGATATAAAACATGTAAAATGGATCAAGTCTATACTTTATATAGACTATATTGGATTTAAAAAGGCTATTCTGGACTAATCTTAACAATGCTTGGACGCCTAGTGTTTTGAAACCACTTTTAGTGAATGTAGACTTGTACTGACTATTTAATATATTTAACTTTTAAGCACAAAGAATGGAAAACTGTGATGAGACAAAGTCATCAATGTTCATTTCGATAAAGTCCTATTTGTTTCCATTCACTTGTGTACTTCTTGGCAAAGTGCTGTTTGTTTCAATTGATTTCAAGTGCTAGCGTATGTGCAAATAAAGATAGCACAGAAGATGTTCAGAATTTACTTAGATATCTTTTGATTATCAATTTCTGATATTGATCGTGATAGACAGCTTTAAAATCAAATGTTCAGAAAGTGGACCAAAATGATTTGCGGAAAATGGTCAAAAAATAAATATCTATAGCCTACAGGGGTGTAGCAAAGCTTAGTAGTATGTCCACATCATTTTCGTAAAAATAAGGAAATTCAGTGTCTCTCCCGGCAGTGCCAAAATTAAAGATTAGTGGGCAACAATGACATCGTTTTTTCAATGTGAGGAAACTATAAATGATTAGAAATTAAGGCCAAAGTTTTTCAACATTTTCTCAGGTTTACTTACAATGATCGATAACAAAGTGCGAACAGCTACTTGATTGGAAAGGATGAATCAGGTCGTCACGTCCAAGATCTGTATGATGTGGACATACATGTTTTTCGAAAAAAGAATTTCATGGAAAGTTTTCTTCATCTTCAGATATGGCTCATCGTTTGCTGACGACGAATCATATACTATATACTTTCTACAAATTCAGCTCAAATATGCATCAAATGTAACCAGTTTGTTTCATTTTATCAAAAATATTCCCAGAGGCCCCCCCCCCAACCCCTAATAACAAGAAGAGAAACACCCTTCCATACTCTCCCACACTTGGGATTCCCAGTCTCACAAATAACCCCCCCCCCCTCCCTCCTATAAAAAAATTCCAGCCCCCTTAGCCCTAGTGCTGTATATTGATATTGAAATATTGAAGAGTACGAGGATTGTCCAAAAAAATCGTAGACATCGGCAATAAGAAAGTTGTAGAGGGCTGCATTTTTATAAACTTTTCATTTATAAATTTGACATACAAATCGGCTTCTGTATATGTAAAATCAATAATTCATCTTTCATAGTAAAGTTTTTATGGAAGAAATTAAGACATAGGATAGCGTCCACCGGCGCATGATATTTAACGTCATGGTTTCCGGCGACTGCGGTTTAGAATGTGCCTTAAGGTGGCAACTCATAAATTCATCTCATACATTGATAAAAGACTTGGTTCTCATCGAGCAGACGCGCAACTCATATCTAATCCTCTCGACAAGATTCTCTGCACAGTAAATTTTACTTATCTGGACCCTCTCTACTATTTCTTTTTCTGTTCGATGCCAGATTTCATCAATGACGTTTCTGGCCAAGTTTACTGTCTGAATATCAATAATCTCCTTGTGCCCTAATGTTTAGTTTTGTCTGTCGCAAATCTGTTAATAATACTTATACTCTGCGAGCATTTCCATAGACTTTTCTGATGTTTTCATTTCTTACTTCATCTAAAAAGGGGTCAGTCCACGATTAACGCAATACCTTAGTACCATTTCCTGCTCCGCTCATAGTATTTTGAAGGATTGATGAGAGGATTGCTTAATAAATTGCTTCTAGATTAAATTGTTTATTACGTCATTGATGAAAATAAAGCATGTATGTACTTGCAAAAATCAGTACTTGACGCTGATTACACTTTTATTGTGTCGCCTGCGAAGCAAAGCGACACTTAGGGATCACTTTGTCCGTTGTCCTTCTGTCCGTCCGTCTGTCCGTCCGTCTGTCCGTCCGTCTGTCCGTCCGTCTGTCTGTCTGTCACACTTTGGGTGTCACAGCCTTTAACTTTTGATTGGTAAGTGATAGGGCTTTGATATTTCACATGTGACAAGACCTTCCTACACATACCATAATTTTTGACCTAGTGACCTTGACCTACATATTTGACCTACTTTTCACAAAAATTAAGAATAGATATATCTTTTGATTGGTAAGTGTAAGGACTTTGATATTTCACATGTGCAATCCTTGTGGCAACACCTTTCTACACATACCATAATTTTTGACCTTGTGACCTTGACCTACATATTTGACCTACTTTTGAAAAAAATAGATAAGATTCGCTATATCTTTTGATTGGTAAGCGATAGGGCTTTGATATTTCACATGTGTATTTCTTGTGACAAGACCTTTCTACACATACCATAATTTTTGACCTAGAGACCTTGACCTACATATTTGACCTACTTTTCACAGAAATTAAGAATGGATATATCTTTTGATTGGTAAGTGTTAGGACTTCGATGTTTCACATGTGCAATCCTTGTGGCAAGACCTTTCTACACATACCATAATTTTTGACCTATTGACCTTGACCTACATATTTGACCTTCTTTTTACAAAAATTAAGAATGGATATATCTTTTGATTGGTAAGTGTTAGGACTTTGATATTTCACATGTACAATCCTTGTGGCAACACCTTTCTATACATACCATAATTTTTGACCTTGTGACCTTGACCTAGATATTTGACCTACTTTTGAAAAAAATAGATAAGATTCGCTATATCTTTTGATTGGTTAGCGATAGGGCTTTGATATTTCACATGTGTATTTCTTGTGACAAGACCTTTCTACACATACCATAAGTTTTGACCTAGTGACCTTGACCTACATATTTGACCTACTTTTCACAAAAATTAAGAATGGATATATCTTTTGATTGGAAACTGATAGGGCTTTGATATGTCACATGTGCAATCCTTGTGACAAGACCTTTCTACACATACCATAATTTTTGACATAGTGACCTTGACCTACATATTTGACCTACTTTTCACAAAAATTAAGAATGGATATATCTTTTGATTGGTAAGTATTAGGACTTTCATATGTTACATGTGCAATCCTTGTGGCAAGACCATTCTACACATACCATAATTTTTGACCTTGTGACCTTGATCTACGGATTTGACCTACTTTTAAAAAAAGATAAGATTCGCTATATCTTTTGATTGGTAAGTGATATGGCTTTAGTATTTCACATGTGTATTCCTTGTGACAAGACCTTTCTACACATACCATGATATTGGACCTAGTGACCTTGGCCTAGATATTTGACCTACTTTTCAAGAAGAGTAATATTGGCTATATCTTTTGATTGGTAGGTGATAGAGCTTTGATATTTCACAAGAATTTCCCTTACAATGCCATTCTACACATACCATTATTTTTTACCTTTTGACCTTAACCTAGCTATTTGACCTTCTTTTCTAAGGTTGTATATATCTTTTAATTGTTAGGTGATAGGTCTTTAATATTTCTTATGTTGAGACCTTTTTGTTACCAATTTTTACGTTGTGACCTTGACCTAGATGATTGACACTCTTTTCCGAAAATTTGAGAATGACGATATCTTTTTATTTGTAATTAAGAGGTCTGATATTTCAAATGAATTTCATTTAACAAGACTTTTCTACTGATACCAATAATTTTGATCCACTTTCTAGAATAATAATCAAACCGCTTCGCAGGTGACACAAGCATTCCTTGGATTGCTATTTTTCTATTAATACAGTACTGCAACCCACTTGTTTGACAATTCTATCCTATCCTATCCACCATCCTACATCCTACATCCACCTCCTATCCACTCTATCTTATCCCATCCCATCCCATCCTATCCTATCCTATCCCATCCTATCCTATCCAATCCTATCCTATCCACCTCATTCCATTCCAATTCTATCCTACATCCTATCCTATCCTTCATCCTATCCTATCCTATCCTACATCCTATCCTACATCCTATCCTATCCACCTTTTACTACTTCTCATCATCTTCAGCGAGTTTATGATTAAAACTAAATGACTTGATACAAATTAATGCATAAGTAGTAAATTCTCTGTAATTATCACTGTTTTTGGATTTTATTAAAATGAAAATTATTTATGATGATTAAATATCATTTTTGCACTTGTGGTGAATGAAACGAAATATCATAACAAACCTCCAAGTTTGTTTTTAATTGAATCAAAATTTAAAAGTACGAAATTTCAACGGATCGAATTAAATCAAATGAGTATAATTGAAATCAATGCTTAAAGCTTAAGAATTAAAAAAAGGAAGATTGGATTGAAGAATGAAGTGGATAGGATGTAGGATAGGATGTAGGATATTGGATATGATAGGATGTAGGATAGGATAGGATGTAGGATAGGATAGGATGTAGGATAGAAATGGTTAGGATTGAGGTGGATAGGATAGGGTAGGATAGGATAGGATAGGATAGGATAGGATGGGATCCACTTTCTACCCTACATCCTGCATCCTACACCCTATCCTATCCACCTTTTTGTCAAACAAGTGGGTTGCAGGACTGTACATACATTGATAAGTATGCAACTGATTTTAATATCGATTCCTTTTTTGGCGCGTGAAAATTTTGGACTGCTCCGGTACTGTCCAATCGCTCTTCTAATAAATTTATTAATTTTTAATATTAACAGCTTATTTCAACAACATTAACATTTGATGCTTTCTAGATAATAAAATTTACATCTTGGAAAATCTTGTTTAGATTTAATGCTAAATAAAGAAATTGTGAGCAATGTCTACGTTTTTCTGGGACAACCCTCGTATTGATATTTTCAATGTGTATCAATACACAAGTATCGGTCCTTTCAATACATTTGATACATATAAAATCCTAAGCTTTTAATTCCTTTTTATCTTATTTCTTTATTCCTTCTTTAATTTAAATCTTCTCCGATCACTTGAACGTTTACACATATGAGTTCAAATAAAGCTTTTGGGCACCTGGTCGCTTCTTTTCATGTTGTGGAGGTTTTTTTTTTTTTTTTTTTTTTTTGCTTGGCTCCTGTTTTATCCTGATTTTCTATGCCTTCAATTTATTGATTTTCTGCATGAATTATCGATTTTTTTGGGATATGGTATTTTTCCATAAATGTCATCTTACATCTTTGTCATCAATAGTAAATAGTAAAAAAGGAAATGGTGAGGTCAGCTGTTTGGCAGCATTTTAAAAAATACCAAATGTAATTCTGTAACAATCATTCCAAGGAATGAATGGGCGGATCCAGGAATTCTTTTCAAGGGGGGTCCTAATGTCCGAATTTTTTGAAGAGCAAAAAAAACGCCGAAAGAACGCGCAGACAGACAATAAAATAAACCTTTTGTTAGTTCTGTTTCTAATTATTAATAAAACAGGAGAGCAATGACGATCATAAAGCTTCAAATCTTGAATTTTCACATCATAATACTTGATTATTGATTGTCAGTTCTAATATGTAAATGCAACAAATGGCGAGCGAGAGCGAGCCAGCGAATTTTTTTCCGAGGATTGGAATAAAATCCACTATTCGTGTCATGTAAAGTTTCTTTTCGTTTGCTTAGTACCCTTGTTTATTGACCTAGGTGTAATGTATATGTGTTGTATATAGGAAAGCGCAGCATCTTTTGACAATAACGTATATGTACTTATTAAGTTCTGGCGAGCAGAAGCGAGCCTGAGAAAATTTTGAAATGCTGACGGCAAAGTATTATATACATGAAAAAGCCAATACAAATTCATAATATATTTTTCAAATATTATGAAAACGAAAGTCAATTTGGACTTAAGGTATCCAATGTACAAATGAAGATCTCGCGGACGTCTCGTCCATTTAAACAGTGTTAAAATAATCTCGGTAATCCTCGGCAGTGTCTCGATAGTTTCCGTGGCTTGAGCGACGGTCGGCATGTTGACCCTTGATGATAGAAACCATAATTTATGTTGTATTGGGTATATTTAGGTAAAATTATGCCATGATTCTAACTATGTAATACACTTGATATTTATTTGTACAACGGATACCTTAATCTTATGAAATATGTATATTAATAACAAAAATTATCTATGCCCTCTGGATCCGCGCTTGGAATGCATGTATCGCCTGCAAAACATAGTGGCACTCAGAAATGATATATCACTTTGATAGGGTGTGACATCCAAGTTTGACAGACAGACAGACAGACAAATTGATCCCTAAGTGTCGCTATGCTTCGCAACCAAATGAGATCAAGATCCTGATGTAAATCTCAACAGCACTCACAATAGAGCACAAAATTGAGCATCGACGGACCGGCCTGGCCTAGCAAGCTAGATAAAAAGAACAAACCTGGAGAGTCGAGAGACAGCCATAGGTCTTATAGCTAGATGAAGGAAAATGAAGGTTGGATCAGGTGCCCGGGAGGAGTAAACATCCCATGTTTGGCTAGCCGCACCCATTGATCGTCGATGTTCATGCACGAAAATGAACACAGTATCTACAAAACCTGCACCGGAAACTGTAAACACCGGGCTGGATTATCATTATGCTAGCTTATACAATATATTGAACATCAGGTCGTTTATTTTTAAGTGTTTTGCCCCTAATTACTTACCATGCTTACAACAAGATCTTTCAAAACAAAAGAAAAGAACGCGAATAGATTACGTCTTGATCTACCCGGCAAAAGATAGAATAATAGAATCTAGCACCACTTTCAGTTCCGGATAGAAAAATATCAGTCGAGGGTGGGGTTGTCCCAACCGAGGCGTAAGCCGAGGTTGGGACGTTGATCATCCAACCCGAGACTGATATTTTTTCTATCCGGAACTCAAATGTGGTGCTTGATTTTTTTTCTCGCACATTGAAACATGTCTTGTTTACGCATCAGAATGACTGAACGTGTTGCTAAATGTATGTGCACGTGAAATAACGTACGTCATTTTGTCTGTGACGTCATAAGGGGTGCCGGATCGAATTTTCTCGCACACTGGATAGGCTGATTCCACTTTTCAGCGGTGCTAGAGAATTCGATCCGGCACCCCTGATCCGGCACTTTTGATTGTTTCTTTATGACGTCACAGACAAACTGACGCACGTTATATATTTAGCATGACGTTCAGTCATTCTGATGCGTAAACAAGCGGACTTTGAAGGTTTCAATGTGCGAGAAAAACAATCAAGCACCAAATTTGAGTTCTGGATAGAAAAATATCAGTCTCGGGCGGGATGATCAACGTCCCAACCTCGGCTAACGCCTCGGTTTGGACTTGATCAGTCCCACCCTCGACTGATATTTTTCTAACCGGAACTCAAAGTGGTACTAGATTCTATTACTCTAGCACCGCTGAAAAGGGGAATCAGACTATCCAATGTGCGAGAATAAAACACTCTTCCCGTGCCCTACAGGCAAATTTGCTACCACATCCCTTCTTTCTATGATTGTTAGCAAACATTCTTTTTGTTCTACAGTGAGTATCATTCCAGGATAGCGTTTATTGACAGCATACTCGATGGCTTCCATAGTGACAAGAACCTGCCGGATAAGAGCCGAAAAAAACTTTCGACTGGGGAAAAAATCCCATGAAGAAGCACTGTGTACGGATTTATCATTGCCAGCAATCTACATATCCAAGAATGTCCGCATGTAAGTGAATACAAATGAGTTAAAGAAGATCCTGACGATAATCTCAACAGCACTCACAATAGAGCACAAAATTAAGCATCGACGGACCCCTAGCAAGCTAGAGGTGGGACCAGGTGCCCGGGAGGAGTAAGCATTCCCTGTTGGCTAGCCGCACCCGCCGACGATGTTTAAGCACGAAAATGAAAACAATATCTAAACTTCATGCACTCTCTGACGTTATGTCTATAAAGAAAGTGCTATGGCGACAATGTCAGGGAAATATATTCAAAACACTTACTGTCAAACCCCTCGCGGGGAACTTTTTTACGAGCTCCACACGGCAAAGGGCATACGTGTGACACAAATGAGTTAAAGAAGATCCTGACGATAATCTCAACAGCACTCACAATAGAGCACAAAATTAAGCATCGACGGACCCCTAGCAAGCTAGAGGTGGGACCATTGCAATATACCCTAATATTTTTAAAATACATTTCATCTCAAACCTCCTCAGTAAAAGTCTGCAGGATTCTTGCAGACTTAGTCTGCAAGAATCCTGCAGATAAACAATAGGCGATGACGGCAGAGGTAGATTTCAAAGTGAGGAAAAGCGGAACTGAAATCGGACGCATGCGTGGGAGATTGCACTATGGAATGGATATATTTTAATTCATTGATTTACTTGTTTTATCTATCTTTAAAAGTTTAAGCGAGGATCATTCGTGCAACTTAGTCGATTTTTTCCTCCGAAATATAAATAAATTGTTATGTTAAAGGGACAGCGACCGCGTCCCTGAAAATTAATTAATTTCACTAAATTTTGTAATGCAAAATCTTTCTTTGCATATGGAAGGTTACATTCTCACTTGTATAAATTAAAATTTACAGGCGAATCTAACATATACATTCGCAGTTATAGCCGTTTGAAAACGTAAGCTCTTATTCATTCCACCGGCGCCACGTTTTTACAATACAGGTACATATGGAAATTTAATTATACAAATTCGACAATATTACGGTCATTACTGCATATTTTCAAATAAAACTTTTTATGGCTTCTTTTTTCCTCAATCTATACCCTTCGGAATAATTTTACGTTTTCAATAAAATTTATTTTCATGGACACTGTATCTTTAATAGGAAAGATCGATCTAAACTATAAGAACAAAATTTCCTATGAAACAATGAAATTCAATCAAAAGAGCAGCGAGTAGACTGTAAAGAAAACTTCTCTTTCCGATTTTTAAGAAAATACCACAGTCATGTCAACAATACACAGACAGGACAATTTGTTCAGTACTATATAACAGAGATTATAGAAGATTCTTTTCGTAATTGGTTCGACGCCCTAACCAGTACTTAGTTGAGAACGGCACCGACGATTTTAGAGACTCGTTCTTTAAAAATCTGTGAAGATACATGTACATGATGTAATCACATCTAGAAAGTGAGGGAACATACGCGATTTGCTATGCAATCTTGAGCTAAACTCTAAATGTTATAATCTAATGCGTCAAGTTCTTATTTTATCGTCATTGACTCATTGTAAAACCTAACCACGTGACGTCATCACTTAAAGTCTGACTCGGTGGCGTCGTTCCGGGCTATCTCGAAAATCGTCTAAATTAATGATGGGGCTTATAAGGGAAATTGAAAAGATCTGAAACGATTTTCATCATTTTTAGAACATATTTTGATAATATCATAAATTTTTTTCTAGATTATGATCAGAAATCCTTATCTTTTGAACGTTTTTCCATTAAATCTTTCTACCATATTTCTCAAAATAATGAATATTCTTGATAGAATTTGCATATCTTAGATACATTTGGCAGCGACAATTTTTTATATATTTAAGTATGATACGTTTACTTTATTATACTGAAATTTTGTGGGAAATTTTTTCTCTCTTATAGATTTTATTCATGTTCAAAATAGGGACGCTTTTGTCAAATCCCAATATAAGTCGTGTTAGAGCGCTCCCTGATGGCAAGTCAATTCGTATATCTTATCTTTGCGAGTACTATAATGAAGATAAAATGAGTAAGTATCTGATTTTGTCATGAAAAGAATTAGGGCTATTTAAGTGTTGTTTTTGAGCCCTGTTAATGGCGTTATGCCATACAAACAAAAAGGGCCCATTACTATAAAACGGGACATACATGAATTTTAAAATAATTTTTTTCTCGAATGTTTTTCATCATGGATTACAGAAATATACATAAAAATGTAAAACTTTGACCACCCTTTTGGACGATTCTTACGATTTTGCATGGTTTTATGCCGGATTGGCTCTTAAATATGTGCTGAACCACTAAACATATCCTTTGCAAAAGTTTAATTATTGACCAGATTTTGAAATGAATTTACAATCTTTAAGCCATATCAGTTCAAATTCAATGAAACTCAAAATATTTATTTAATTTTGAGGTATTCTGGGAGAAAAAAGAAATAAAAAATTTTTAAAATTTAATGAAAATATGTAATGGATTGTGACATTTCACTAGCAAATTTTTGCCAATTAGTGTTTCGCTATTAGTTCTGATCCCTTTGAATAGACCATTTTTCATATATAAATGCATATGCTAATAACAATACAAACAATACAACTCAAACAACAATCAGAGGGCTTAATTCAAATACAGACTTATTTCGTAGGATTAAGAATTACCCATTTCTTAGTCATGTGACAGAAGACTTTGTTTTTGTTGTAGTGGTGTTTGTGGTGCTGATTTCGTTGTTATTATGATGGTGGTGGTGATGGTAGTTCTGGTGGTGGTAGTAGCTCTGGTGGAGGTGGTGGTGGTAGTAGTTCTGGTATTGGCGGTGATTGTGGTAGTTCTGGTGGTGGTGATAGTAGTGCTAGTGATGTTAGTGGTGGAAGTGATGGTGGTGGTTGTCGTAAAAGTGGTGGTAGCAGTGGTGGTGGTAGTACTTGTGGTGAAAGTGGTGGTGGTAGTAGTAGTTGTGGCAGTGGTAGTAGTAGTTGTGGCAGTGGTAGTAGTTGTGGTGGTGTTGGTGTTAGTAGTGGCACATGTAGTAGTGGTGGCTGTAGTTCTTTTGGTAGTGGTTGATGTGGTAGTGGTGGTAGTTGTGGTGAAAGTGGTGGTGGTAGTAGTAGTTGTGGCAGTGGTAGTATTTGTGGTGGTGGTGGTGGTGGTGGTGGTGGTGGTAGATGTAGTATTGGTGCTTGTAGTTGTATTGTAATTGGTAGATGTGGTTGTGGTGGTTGTAGTGGTAATTGGTCTATGTGTGGTCTTTTGTGTTTAATATTTCTATGTCCCATTCTCTGTTCTTTGGTACAAATGTTTTCGCAATGTGTATCTTAGGGTTTTGCTGTAGGTGATGCTACCGAGTCTTGTTGGATACCCCATCCTTTATTTTATTGTGATTTGTTGAAATTTTTTATTTAAAATCCTGATACTAGGGCCAATGAGCAGAACCCTCATTGTTTTGTCTACTTAGAAGCTATAACTTGCATGACATATGTTGCATGATTTGAATGATATTAAATATGTATAAACTTTACATTTAACATCGCCAATGCATTCCTTTCTTGCACTGGACTAGTACTCTAAAGATTGTTAATTGGATTAAGTTGTCCTCGAAGTTCGTGTTTCTATCGAGCTGTGTAATTGTCTCCGTCTGTCTGTTCTAGTTTTCTTTACTTGTGAGAAAGTTCTGTTTTAAATCTTTTACAAGAATCTGTATAAGGCTTCTGATTGTGACTTTTAGAATCTGATTTTGGGTTCGTGGTCTGCAATTTGTTCACTGATTCCCACATCTTTTTTTTTTTGTCGGTTGCATTCAGAGGGCCTCCAGATATTAATACTCCCTTCTTGATCATCATGTCAACATAAAATGCAGAATGAGAAATTCCCACAAAACTTTTCTCCTATTTGTGTATTCGAAATAATGTAGGTAAATGCCATAGGTTGATTTTTTAACAAAGATTAATACACATGTTAAAAGTTAAATAACTTATCTAAAGCTTAACACTTCTAAAACATTTAACAAAACTGTATCTATCCGATGACGTATTGTGCCTAACAAACTGATATCATTTTTCAAGTCAGCGAAATCGCAATATGTAGGTTATCATGATTGTTATATGATTGACCCCTGTCTTCGGTGATAACCTAAGATAAAAATACCACACAATGTAGACAACAATGATACGGAAAGATGATACATTTGTGCTGAAAACATGTTAACCATAATATTTCATCTATGACATTTTTTACTTTTCTTGAGTTTTGCATCTGAATACTTCGATCGAATGCGCCTTTGTTTTTTCTCTAAAATAAAAAATGAAGTGGCGCCACCTACAATTAATCTTACATTTATGTAGATACAATCTTAACATATAAGCGAAATATTCTACAAACATTAGACTGATGTTTACTCCTTACACTATTTTCTTTTCTTTTTTTTTTGACAAACCCCAAACATGATTTAAGAATATGTGTTAAGCTAAAAAGCTAAAAGCATTTCTATTCTATTGAGTTTCGTGGATGCATTCATTAATTCACTTTGTATTTGTAAAGTGATTTTAATTTATTGATTTATTTCCTCTCTTTCTAAACTTCAGTGTAACAGTAGTCAACCTTTAATTTATTTGTACATGATTGATAACAAGAAATTATTTTAAAGTATGAACTGCACTTTATTATTGTGTTAAAATAGAAAGATAAGTAAGTATAGGAGTAATAGAAATGAGGTACTGATTCCTCACTATATTGCTCTTTGTTGATTTCATAAATATATTGAATGTTCATCTTAATCAGTAGCTGTAATTTCAAAGTATTTCATGATAAATATTTACAAATGACAACATTCCCCAATACATTCCCAACTATATCCTGAAATATATTCCCAACCCACACCTGACCCGTCTTATCATCTACACAGATCCCCCAGTGTCCCTCTAACCCAGTCTGTTCCTGTGTGAGTATAATCTGTATCAACCTACCCTCCTTATCTATGAAATGTACACAGCGATTGTGTAAATCAGTAACAAGGAGGTTGTTGTATTTATCTACAGATATCCCACGTAGATTAAATGACTTTGACAGTTTGGCCTCCTTACCATCATACACCCACCTCACATCACCTCTCTTATCCACACACACTACATGATTAGTATTCCAATTAACCACACACAGATCCTTACCATTACTAACCACACGGTAAGGAACTGTAATCTGTTGTTTACCCTGACCATCTATCCCCCTTATCTCACGTAACTTTTTACCTGTATCAGGTGAATACACAGCAATGTGGTTGTTCTTCTCATCCTGACCATTCACACACACTACAACATCCTCACTATCAGTCAGACATACACCTAGAGGCTGGAATGGTGAATTATCTATCAGTGTAGACACCTCACCACTTACTGATACTCGTCTTACTTTCATATCCTTACATGTAACAATCATCTCCCCTGACCGTGTTATTACCATGTCACGGATGCCCTTACTACCCTCCACTGTGATAGACCTTACCACCTCACCACTACTGTCATACAGATACATGGTGTCTCTGAACCAGTACATAACCCAGGCTGTATTGTTACCTACTGTGGTGATGGATGTGACACCAATCTTACTATTAAAGGACCCGACCTTGTTTATATTGATCATTGATGGATCAAATTTTTCTGCAGGGATTGGGGTCTGTTTGGACTCAGGATTGATTTCAGTCCATTCTACTGTACCAATCCTCTCTTTGATAATGGTCAATATGTCCCTCCCGGGAGAAAAGACAGGAATAGTGGGTCTTTGGGTAGGAAACTCTGAGATGAAGGTACTAGGAGAGGGTGGGGAGTATTTTATCATACTTAAATCACCCTTTTGTATAATCTCATTTACTTCTTTGATTAATTCGTGAATTTTTCCCTTTTGTACATTTAATTTTGTGATAAGATTATCAAGTTCAGTTTCATCATGTTCCAGTTTTTCAATAAGATAGTCACATGATTCATCAACAGCTTCCTTCAATTCTTTTCTGAATGCGTTTACTTCTTCTCTAACCCGGTCAATCTGGACTCTCTTTTCGGACCTGTCCTTCTTCGTTTTATCCACCATTTGGTCTAATGTGGGCATCACATGTTTCTCTAACTCCTTTACGTTATCATTCAGCCTGTTCTCCACTGACAGGTACGCGTCCTCTATAGTGGAAATGTTATGTTTCTGATGTTTTTGAACTTGACATGTGACGCAGCATGGTACGTGACAATCTTTGCAATAAGTGGAAATCTCCTTTTCGGGATGAAGTCGGCACTGTTCGGCAATTTTCGATGGTCCGTAAAGCCGCATGACGTCATTAGTGCGCGGTACCACAATATGATTCTTAAACACAGGAATAGATGGATGTGACATTTTACATGTATTACACAGAGAGCCAGGACACATTTTGCAAAACCAATTGACGTCATTGGTACGGCTACAGAAACCACATGACACCGCTAGCTGGGTGGGGAAGGCTGTGGCACCGTTATCACTCATTGTTATTCTTCTCGTAGGTCTGCTGCAAATGAAATAGTATGTGTTTAACACGGTGCAATCATTCATTAGCGCTACAATATCATTAATGCAGGTCTTTCTCCTCTTTAATTCGTAGAACACTTATGCGATTATAATGTTGTCAACAAAATGTATTTTTACAGATTTAAATCACAGAATGAGATAGGATTTTGCGGGGATGTTTTCGTCAGAATTCAGTTCTTCATTTCCTTCTAATATACACAGAAAATATGGTAATACTTCCGAACTCTGTGATTGCTTAACGTTGAAGAGAACGCCTTAGTACGACATAGTTTGGTTTACTTTTGAAACGAGTCATCTAGGTATTGAATCATGAATGGTTCATATTTTTTAAAAGACGCACAAGCTATATAGCTCATGGAGGCAGTGTTAAAATCGATATCATATATCATTTTTAAACATGTAATTTGAACGTTACTGTACTTCTTTTTATCTCACAGCCTTCCATTTCTATACTTCCTTGTTTTTGTGTAAACACTGATAAAATCGAAAGTTGTGTTTCTCATAATAAAGTCTAGTCGGAATGAAATTTGAATAAAAACGATCTTACCTCTTTTAACACTCTATCTGTTATAATAAAATCCCCAACGAAAGTCTCTTTTTGTTAATTTTTACAAGAACTACTGAGAATATATGATTTTGAAAATTTCCAATCACGTGATTTCTTGATAAAGAATGGCCTTGCCCTTGTTTGATTATTTGAAATAGTACGGTACACTTCAATACAAAGGGGTGTATTGGTGAAGTATTTCTCAATATATAGTGGGTATCTTATTATCTAGAGAACATGGCATCATGCGGCCTGAAGGTGCTGATTTAGCGGTCGATGAGAACCCCATATCATTTTTCTAAATGCTACTTTTCCATTTGCGCTGATCATTTTCTAAAATGATAGATAGCCCCCCCCCCCCCCACCCCTTATCCATACATGGACTAATCTATAGGTGTACAATGCGATATAGGTATTTCGATCTTTAAATGGAACAATAAGTGTGTAAACTAATATCATATTTCATTCTGTGCAGCAAGTCAGCTCAAGAGTGCGATAGTGCATTTACCAGTTTATCTATCAATGTATGGACGATAGACCCGAGATCTGCATGGGCGGATCCAGGAATTTTTTCAGGGGGGTCCTAAAGTCCAATTTATTTTTTTATTTTATCTATTTATTTTATTATTATTTTTTTTTTTTTTTTTTTTTTTTTTGAAGAGCAAAAAAAAAAAAAAACCAAGCATACGCTAGAAAATATAATCGTATGATTGTCAATTCTGTTTTAAATTATAAATAAAACATATGACTGGCGAGCGAAAGCTTAAAACCTTGAATTTTCACATCATACCTAATATGTAAATGCAAAACAAATGCGAGCGATAGCGAGACAACGAAATTTTTTTCTTAGAATTGAAATAAAATCCTCTATTCATGTCTAAATTTTCAGTTTCATTACTCTTAGTGTCCTTGTTTATTGACTATGGGTTGTATAAAGGAAAGCGCTGCATCATTTGAAAATAAAGTACATGTATGTAATAATGTCTGGCAAGCGGAAGAGAGCCAGAGAAAATTTTAATTTGAAATGCTGACGGCAAAACATTATCAACATTAAAGATTTCCAATACAAATTCATGTTATATTTTTCAAATATTATGACATTAAACGGGAATCGGGAATTCGTCTTATGAAATATAGATATTTATTATTTTTTTAAGTATAGTTCGAAAATTCCGGGGGGGTCCGGACCCCCCCTCCGACCCCCTCTGGATCAGCGCTTGCTCTGCTATCTCTCAAGAAGATCCGACAGTTCAGGGTTGCCCGGATTGATACCTGATCGTGCCACATATTTATTTAAGAATTGAATGTTTATTTTTGCCATTTTATTGGATGATGAAATGTCAGTTGTCGTATCACAAATTGTGTAAAACCGCGTAGCGTAGCGAAGCGGTTTTACGCAAAATTTGTGATACGACAACTGACATTTCATCATCCAATAAAATGGCAAAAATAAACATTCAATACTTATAATTACCAAACATATGAATTTATTCCGAATTCGTACAAATTCTAAGGAAAATAAACGATTGAGTACGTGGCGTATGAAAATATTAAACTGGTACGAACTAGTTCCCTAACAACAAAAATGTTCGAGAGGGAAAAAAAGCAAGCCAACATTTAATCAAGAAAAAAAGCATTTCCCCCTTCAGAACCTCAGCATGTTTTACCTATTTGCACTTACTGCTGTACTGTTATGACGTAATTTGTGACGCGTTGTTTATCGAAGGTAGCAGACATGACAGTTGAAAGTAGAACATGAAGCAATTTGTGTTGGGATTTATACGGACTCTCAGACAGCATTTCTTGTACCTGTAGATCTTATGTGCGAAGAAAAAACACGTTGTTAAGATCTACAGGTATCGGAATATCAGCTGTAAATTATTTCTTAGGAATCAGAACGAAATCGACATGACAAGTTTGGTAAGTCGCGATTGCGTATCTTTTGCTCAGTACTTTCAAATTTATTTATCATACATGTTGTATATCCATGTGTATTAGAATTTTGATTAATTTCGATGATTTTAGAAAAATAAAGGACAAGTTTTTTTCATGCATTTCTAAAAGGTCAATCAAAATTTCCCTAAAAACACAAGAAATCCGTCAACAAACTGCCGTTCATATTCACTTGTTGTAGTTTTTAAATCATGCGCGTAGCAACCGATGTAATCTCTGCAAACTATTAACAGTACTGTGCTGTGATGTTTATGAGTCGACACATGGAACTGTCTCTAGTTTTAATGGATTATTTGAGACCATTTGTATTGTTTATATCATGAGTTAGACAATTCTTGATTTCTGTTGCGTTAGTGTGAAAGTAGTTCCGGTCAATTTTGATATTTTATCATCTCATAACGGAAGTAACAATAAATGCGATCGACCAATCAAAATGCTTAGAATCAGATAAACAAACACATTTGGTAATTATTATCTCATAATATGCGTGACTTCTAACGTTATATTCATGGACGGATCGAGAAAATGTACCAGTGGGTTCTGAGCCGTCAGAGGTGACTAGACTATTAATTTGAAAAAAGTATTCGTGAAAAACTGGTAAAATCACAATGTTTGCTTATTCTGGGTGGGCTGTTCAGGTCTCCAAAACCCAACCCCCTCTCGTATAGATCTCGATAACGCTCTCAAAACAGTCTTATAACCTTGGGTCCTGGGGTCGGTTTCACAAAAGCAACTTACGGCACAGCTATGACGTACGACGTTCGTAAGCGCTACGTAGCAACTCAAAAGCATTTCACAAAAGCGACGTAGTTTTACGTCGGACGTAAATCGGCTGAAAATCTACGACACCGTCAGAGCTGTCGTAAGTCTTACGACATTGGCTAAAAACATGGATATAATGTGATGAAAATAGAAAATTTCGAGTAGAACAGAGAATATTTAAGAATGAGAGTTAATTTCATTTTTATCTTTTTTATGTTTTAAAATTTTTGATGGGATAAAAAAGAAAACATTTCTAATCCCGCATTCAGAGAGCCAATCGCAACAGAAGTGACCTGTCATACGCAAATTCTTTGAAACGCTTTATCACTACCTTTTCATTTTCGCTCTCGATTCTGAGGCTTCAGAACGAATTTTATTGAATGCACCGAATTACGCGTTCAAAAAGACATCGACCTTAGGTGGTTGGTATCGGAAAAACTCAATATTTAGTATAACCACAACATTGTTTTAAGAAATATTATAAAGATTCAAAAAGTATGCCTAAGATTTCACGATATAAAAATAGAATTTTACAGAATCAGTACCATGTAGATCTACTTGAAATAACGAAATTCGCATTGTTTCCAACAATTTTCGAGTAAGTAAAAAAAAAAACAATGCAGCGTCATGTATGTTATGTAGATAACAAAAAAAAAATAAATAAAACTACGGCCAAAATGATACTATGTGTGTTAAAGCGTATCTTTTCTAATTTTCATTTTTAAAATGGAAAGTTAGATAAATACACATGTCCTCATCGGCAGGTAAACGATACTAAAAACTTATGAATAATATGGTTTAAGGTCAAGTATTTTTTAAAATGAAACAGCCTTGCCTCACTAAATGCACGTGCGACATATTAAAAAACTTATACATTTAAAAAAAAGTATTATTGTGTCCAATACATATGCATTTTCCTTCAAGTCCGTCAAAGCACAATGTCGCTTCTTCTCAACTTCGATTCATTGCAACTTCACAGCTTCCTGTTTTACGGCGGCACATGCCAAGTGATATGAAACATGGCGGATGAAGTAGACAATTTTCTTCGGAGAAAGTTTTACGAGGAATATTTCCTAAAGGGGATACTTCTTTTACTAAGAATTGAATTTCATATTGAGTTTATTTTGCATGCTAAATAAAAAAGGAGGCAAACAGGGTAAGGGGAGTGGTGGGGTTGGAGGAAAGGGGGGGCGGAGGGATAGAAGGGGAGAAAAGATTTGGTTTGGAGGCTCGTCTACATACAGAGAGAGAAAGGAGAGAGAGAGCGCGCGCAAATCCGAAAATAAAAAAAAAGTGAAAAATAAACTAACTGAATATACATGTACGTAGATCTATAATACGAAGACAAGCGACACAAAACAAGTGAACGTTGGAAGACCGTGTAACTATGCAGTACCTACACATAAGATACTTCTGTGAAAATAGCTCAATTTGTTTTATTTCTAGAATTTACTTAATTGATCGATGATTATATGGCCTTATTTGCTGTATATTTGTCACATTTAAGGAGAGGTATCTTAATAATTTCAAGATTCAGCAGTAAATACAGAGAAAGGCGCATTATGGACTACCCATCGTGTTCATCAATAATGCGCATGCCAAAACGGAACGCGAAGAAGAAGTTACGATGCGAAGAAGCGAAGTTATGATGCGAAAAGGCGAAGTTACGATGCGAAGAAGAAAAGGAATTATGAATCATGCTAAACAACTTCAGTGCAAACTGAAGAAAAAAGAGAATTGAACATGAACGAAAGAAAACCAGGGAAAAAAAGAGAAAAGATTGAGAAAGAAAGGAGACATCTACAAAAATACTGCATATATGAATACTCGTTTTGCTGTTTGAACCATAACATGGGCTTCAAAACGGTTACAGTACTTAAAAAAAAAACCATAAAGTGATAAAAATTTTGAATGCCTATATATCGTAATTAAGTATAAGATTATGTATATGTATAAACCATACAAAATTGATTATTATTATTAGATATTTTTCACCGTGACGAACTTCGCACCTCGTACTTCGAACTTCGCACTTTATTTATGATAGAAAGTTTTATAAGATGGTTGCCAGTAGTACAGGAAGTCCGATATACAAATTCCATTGGGTATAACAATCAAAATGTAGATGACTCCGCTTATGAGTTTATACGTGAAGGGCAGATAGGCCACTGATTCTTCAATGTTCGAA
Source organism: Pinctada fucata (assembly GCA_028142955.1). NCBI lineage: Eukaryota > Metazoa > Mollusca > Bivalvia > Pterioida > Pteriidae > Pinctada > Pinctada fucata. The sequence goes on along the minus strand of AP027107.1, from coordinate 19,269,354 downwards.
GTACGAAGTTCGAAGTGCCAAGTCCGTCATGGTGAAAAAAGTCTAATATGTCGAAATCCGCTCACCCTGGCTACCCTTTTTTGAGCCACAGGTAATTGAGTCAGAGAAATGTGTCGATCTATAATTTCTTTATTAATCACACACTCCTTTCGTAACGTTTGTAAAGCCAGGGAAAGAGAGAACGGGCGCGTGTCTCCCTGGCTTTACAAACTTAACGAAAGGAGCGTTTTATTGAGAAAAGAGGTATAAACGAATTTCTCTGACCCGAGCACAGGAGGCCGAAAAAATGTCAATTTAATAAAATATGATAGACACACATGTCTTTGTCTTTTTTATATATATATACCCCATGCACTCATAAAAAAGACAAAGACATGTACGTGTATAATATTTTGTTAAATTGACTTTTTTTTTCGGCCTCCTTAAATTTGGACTCGAGTACCTGTGTTTTGAGCTGCCGATCCTACTTTCTTTCAAAGTTTATCAATATTATTCTTTTTATTTACATGTATTTATTCATTATTATTTTTTGGCAGTTTCATTTTTTATAAAGTAATTGCATTTGATAATGAATTTATTTTACAATGCAGGAAGAAGGCAGAAATAATGTCAGTTTCTATACAGTCTCGTCTAACTTAAAAAAGATGTAAAAAAAATAATAAAAAATCGCTCGTTTTTTTTTTTCTTCATATTACGTTTGATTTTTGATTGGTAATTGATAGAGTTTTTTTTTATATTTTAATATATAGTGTAGCAGTCGTTATATATACCATATATAGGGGATATTATATGTTGATTTTCGAAGTGGGTTTTTATTAATCTCGCCCGGTATTTTCTTTTCTCTCTAGAAATCTGTCTGGTAGGTTTCTAGATTCCTGCATGACGAAACAGAACAGATTTTAAAATACTGCATACTACTTTACTTATCTACAGTGTGACGAAAAGACTCCATGACGGGTCCTGTCTAAACGTCGTCAAAGGAGATAACGTTTTGACTGACCATCTGTCGTCTTTGAGCCTTGGTTGGATTCTTTGGGTGATTGCATATATGAGCTCGTTCCAGCAGGCAGAACACAGATTGTTTATCGCACACTCAAGATTGTGCTTTTAATAAGTAAATTTAAGTGAAAGGGGTAGGGGCAAAAGTGACCGTATTTGGCCCCAATCCGAATTTTTGAAAAAGTCTTTTTTCTTCTTCTTCCATACTGTTTTCTTCGTGTAAACAAAAAAAGTACTTATTTCATATTATTTCTTGATAAGCCTTTAAATTTGGGGGGGCAAAAACATTCAAAATACAGCTCTATTACTTCAATTTTCCGCCAGTAGACAAGCATACTTTCAATTGTATGGTCCAGAGTAATTAATCGCATGTAACAAATTTGTTAACCCCCCCCCCCTTCTATTTTTGTGTGTATTTCAAATTTCGCGCCATTTCAAAAGTTCAATAAATAGTAGTTTAAATAAGAATGTGTTAATTTAGTCTTAAAACGTCATATATATTTCTGCAATACTAATTTAAGAAGAGGATAGAAATATAGAATCTAGATTCAAAAGGAAGAATAAAAGTGGAGCGGGAAAAATCAAGAGGTCCGCAGCAAAGCGTCCTATGTTTCAACATGGACGATTGTACGTTAGAGAAACTTGTCGTCAAGCCTGGAAAACTTTCGCCGAATTTCCAGAAAAATGAAACAGAATATTCAATTACAGTAGCTAGCAATGTTGAAAAACTTTCAGTTGATCCCTTGACCAGTGATTCTGGTGCCTCCTACTGTCTTAGGGTATATTCAACGTTTACTTTGAGTTGTTCCTCTTTCACAGTTTTACAATTACATTTACTCAATAGAAAATCTCATATAAATAAAGATTATTGATATGGGATTTTCTATTGCGTTTCAAGCATTTCATGGATATTTAATAATATGAATCTAAGCATTGCCTACGAGGGAGCGTAGCATGTTTCAAAGTGTTTTGTCGTTTTTGCGTTTGAAGCACATGTTTGTCTGATCATCTACAAGTTTATAAAATTTATCAACCAATTTATTCAAATTTGTAATTCATTCGTCAGTTTATGTAAAATAAAAGATTTCTTCGGATCGCGAACAGATCATACTTCGATTACAACACTGCAAAGTCGCACATACAGTACTGTTATTGTAACATCATAACCACTTGAGCACTAGAGCGTTGTGGACAATTATCAGCACCTTTACGTTTTACCTTGCCTAGTGGCCGGTGCGTCTAATTTATTATTTTATCGACTATACCATGCAGTGATCGGGATAGGCAATCAGGTGAATGTGACAATGGCCCCATATCCTGGAACATCAATGTAACATTTGCAAAATGAATGTGCCATTTTTGAAAATGAATGTGCCATGAGAAATTTGCAAAAAAACCAAACCCCAATCAAACAAACAAGAACATAGAAAGATATGCATCACCCACCGCTCCAAATGTCTAGACAGACTTTTCTGTACTTAAACATGGAAAATAGGGGACCGATTTAAACCAAACAGTCTCAAAGGATCGTCTTAAAGATTTGTTGCATGCTTTGATCCTGATTTTATAATTAAAAAAAATACTGACCCTCCCCCTCTCCCCCTCCAAAAAAAAATTGCACACAAATTCTGCTGTAAAACTACAGTGAGTTCATCCAAATCTAATGACGAAACTTTTTATGAAACTTGCGTTTTGTGTACAAATTAAGTTCACGATTCATCTTAACTGGTGAAGTCCATTTGTACATACATTTGAAATGGAGATTCTTGTAATAGGAAATGATGGTGTTTTGAATAAATGACACTTTCAAATTACTGTCTGGTGCATCAATTGATACGAAAATTAAACAAATTAAATCGTATGCAGAACTTTAAATTAGTGAATATGGTGAAGTCATCACCACGTTCTATAAAAGAACGGAAGATTTACATAATTTGTTTAAAAATCTAATGCGCTTCATTGGCGCACTAAGTAAAATTTAAATGTGCCATTTTAGAAGTAAATGTGACTATGGCGCAGGGCGCATGCTTATCCCAATCACTGATACCATGTGAAGGGGGATTTTTTTTATCAACCTTGACCACCATCTCTATATAGCACAAATGTAGCCCACCTCTTGATAAAACGGTTTTTGCAAGTCAACTTTTGTTCAATGTTATCGGCATATGTCCAGTATTATCGGCACCCTCAACAAGAGAGATGAGCATTTCTTTTAAAATCGCCGTTGTGCGATGGCTGAAATGTAATGTTACAAGTTTATGACTATTCAATTCAATTCAATTCAATTTTATTCAGGCAATGTATATCATACAATAGCACAGGTTATAATGCATAATCAATGTCAACAAAGTCATATTTAATATATCACAGAATTTTGCTTATCACACTTAAATTTGGCTAAAGTATCACAGTTGATCTAGTAAAAATATCACAGTTGATCTAGTACATGTATCTTTAGTAGAATAACTGATTTTCAATTTTAAATCAAAGATATCACAGAAGTAACTATCACATTATAGGTGCATTGCATAGATATTGCCTAGGATAACCCATTAAAGCAATTCATAGTGTGCTTATTTCCAATGGGGTCCTGACATATTAATAAATATAAGTATAAGTAAATAAATAGGGTTAGTTTAAACTTAAATTAAATAAATATAGGGACTTTGGCAACGACAACCCGGACGGACTATAATAAAAACATGTAACATTTCACAATGCCTGATTAATAATTAAATTGATTTTAAAACTTTAAGACTATACCATGTGACTGGTGTTCCCCAAGACACCCGCAACCAAACTTTTATTTTAGTTCGTCGTGACCCTGGAAGGTCATAAACGCTTCCGAATAAAGTTACCCATGAAGTTATATTTTCTGCGTGTTCCACGTTATCGGCGTCTTCCCTGATCAGTTTGAAAAACGTTGGTTAACACTGAAACTGGGTCGGATTACCACTGAATATTCTTTTATATCAAAAGACAATAAGGCATGGTCCATTTGATATTCAGGGGGGGGCTTGGGTTTTTTGTCGGAGCAAGATTATTTTTTTCGCCCCGGACCGGGGCAAAATTATTTTTTTCTGGCAAAGTTGGAGCAAGGATATTATTTTAACAAAGTGATGCGCATGCATATTAAGAATGTTTGTGTTTTATCAATAGAAATTATTTATATTTTTACTCAAAACTCTAAATATTAATAAATTAGTTTATTTTTATGCAAGTATTCAATTCACTTTTAAACAGAGAGATAAAATATTTTTACAATACAATTCTCAATATTTTATATAAGGTACATGTATATAACATGTATAAGAGGGTCTGAGGGGAAGGACAAATTTTTAAATGTAGAATTGTAAATTGGTGAATAACTGAAGTTCTCCTTCCAAGCTTACAAGAACATAACTATATGGGATACATGCAACATGTATTAACAGTTGAATACATAAACATTGATAATTAGGTAATATATTTAAGCTTTTAAGGAAGCCCTTTCTCATTTACACACATGTATAACTTTTGATATCTTCAAATATCTGAACTTAAAATGCTTTTAGTAAATAATGTTTTGATAGAAAAGTATATGGCGAGCGAAGCGAGCAAAAATTTTTGATACAATTTGAAAACTGCGGCGAGCGAAGCGAGCCGGAAAATTTTCAAGAATTTCAGCGAAATTTTATGGTAATTCTTCAAATTCAGATTATTTGTAAGAGCAAGATTATTTTTTTTCTGTCACACCATAAGCAAATTTATTTTTTTCATCAAAATTGAGAGCAAAATTATTTTTTTCGAAAAAAAACCAAAACCCCCCCCAGAATATCAAATGGACCGTGCCTAAACTAATTTACAAATTCCAATATTTGTCTACTGAAAAACGGAAGTGAAATTTTCCAAAAGCGGGAACATTGCTAGGTGCGTAGGTAAATATTCAGATATGTCGATAATTATAGACGGGTCATGAAAATGGGATATAATATTGGAAGGAGTAAAAAGTAGGCAAGTTCTTCATAAAAAATAATCGAAAAATATGAAATAAGAAAGAGGACTACACTATGCAATTGTGAATCTGAAAAGAATTACAAAAACAAAGTTCAAATTCTATGAAACACCGACTCAAAAAACGAAGTTTTTTTATTTGTTATGATAAAGACGGTGTTTCCCCTACTATTGTTTTCATCTTTTTTAAAAGACGGTGGTAGGCACTATATTTATTAGGTATATGATGGACTGAAGTTCATAAAATTGTTTCTGATATATTGTTGCTTGTACCTGTGTAACAAAAGAACAACAAAAACGTCATTATTCTCGTTTATTATAGGCGATAAATAAAGGTGCCGATAATTGTACCCTGCCGATAACAGTCGACAGCGCTCTAGTTTACTTTTTCTTCTTCTTCTTCCATAAAGTGGGCTGCATAATATTTAAGCGGCATATTCACACTAGATTAATCTTTTTGCAAGATAATGACAGGCTGGAGTAACGTCGTTCCATAAATTTCATTCAGCTGTTTATGAAAAAGAAACTCAAAGGAAATTAAATACCGATAGATTTACTGATTTCAAACAAAAATGTATTCATTTATCACGGTATGAATTTCTGCTTGGATTTCAAAGATTTTTCTTCATTATTTTCGATCATTTTTCCACTTGTTTTGAATATATGTGTTACCATTAAAGCTTGCTCAAAGCAAGCTTAGACCCTGGCCCGCTTGCTGGCTTCACTTTGCTATAATCATGATACGAATGTACAGATGTATACTATTGTAGCCAGTGGGCATACAACCTTGTTGCAATGTTGAATATGGAAGATTGCAAATACATCTAACAAAGGCTATATGGATGTTTCCGTGCACTTTCTGATTGCTCTCCATTGTCTTGAAGATAGCAATTTACTTTACAATAAAGTTGCCCAAGTTTTGAACAATGGTTTAGGTAGGTGACTAAATGCAAATCAGAACAGACATACTGCACGCGCTGTAAGTGCAGCGATCTTGCGTATTCTGGTTGAATGTTAGTCGTGACATTGAACAACCATTTATCGACATTTCTTTAACATTGAAATGCCGACATTGATTAGAATTTCTTTTTACGTTTCACTGTTGTTTTTGTTATGACGTTGTGCATTCCTAGCGCAACTTAGTTAAATAAAGCAGACGTTTTTCTAATGTATTACTGACCGAAGCATTAGAATAGGGTTACCATACTGATGTTTTACAAAAACTGACATGGTATCGGCTAATCCCTTGTCAGAAATATTCGTTTCACCGCTTGGCTGACACCTTGCAGTAAAACTCTTATTTCTGACAGGGGATTCACTGCTACCATTGTCAGTTTTTATAAAACACATGCATGGTAACCCTTAATTTTCAACATATTCTGGAGCTAATCAATAGAAATGCATGTATATTAATGTGCAATTCCACCAAACATTTAAATAGAATTTGTTTATATGACAACAAACACGAAGGTGCTGATATCAAAGAAGAAACAAGATCTCAATTTATTCGGAACAAGAAAAATGACTGTACATATTACTTGGATCAAATAAAGGGGGTACGAGTATCGTTATTTTGACACTGTTTGGATGATCAAACTAACTTTATTATTTCTCTAAACTAAAAATCTATATTCAGATATTCTAAAATGTATAAAATATATGCATCGCGCAGGGCTTAGTGGAAAATCATATTTTGCCCAAATTTTGAGTATATCCAAGGAAAACTGATTAAAAATGAATGTAAGGTATCTGAAGTCAAATTTTCTGATGGAAAATACTTGTTTAAGAACTTCAGGTATTTATTATTAGCAGAAGAAGACAAGACAATTGTAATATTTTGAGAAATAGAAATGAAATGGTAAAAAACGTCACAGTTTGGGGGTAATATTTGATGTCAAAATATGCCAGAGACTATATTCATATGCCCTTTAATTAAAGGAAACCCCTTGCAAGGTACCTTTTTCGTCATTTACATGTTTTAAGGGTGAAACATTTTATAAGTGTACCAATTCTAAGGAGTTTCAACCATAAGTTTTAAAGATATTGTAAATTTAGATACAAAAATGCTATATTATTTTAAGCCAAAAATGCGTAAAAAAAAATGTATGACAAACAAAAAAGTTCTATAAATTTAAGGATTTATTTTTCAAACATGATTAAATATTTGTTAAACAAACTATTTTAAACATCTGCAATTAATTAAGGCAATACAGTGGTCCCTCTATATGTGACCACTCCCACCAAAGACCACTCCCCTTATGTGACCATAATTCTTTAGCATTAGCATTTTTCAATGTTAAAATACCCCCTATAAGAGACCACCTCCCTTACCCGACCAAAGACCGCTTTTTTTCTACCCCAAATCTATCAAAATATAAGAAAATTCCCTCTCACGAGCAACCATGCATGTATGTTCACATAATTTAATCAATATCTCTTTAATCTTCCAACTTTAATTACTCCAGGTAAATTGACTAATTAGCAGTTACTGGTAATTAAGAATGTAAATGGATTAGGCAAATAAGTCAATAACAGGCACTTAATTAGTGTTTAAGTTTATTTGACTCCAAGCTGTAATTTGTTCTCTCTTCAGTATGCAGAACTTTAGTTTTTTTAGTAGTTGGAATTCTAAGTTTTTTTAATCATGTAATTGGATTAATGTCACAGATTAAATATTTTACATTCATCTTCAAAATTTCTTCATTATAAATGTGCAGGTAGTCAATCAATAGACTCAACTATTAGTAAATGCAAGATAGTAGTAGATACCGTATATATTCTCGTACGTAATAAAAAGAATAAGTAGATGTAAACAAATTGTATCCGTCAGATGGACTGCTCAAACTCAAAATCTCCCCAAGAAAGACCACCTCCGTTATAAGACCACAAATCAACTACATTTGGGGTGGTCTTATAAAGGAGGGACCACTGTACAACGTTATTCTTAAATATTTTGGAAATCAGTGATGACGTCACGCGATACCCGAACCAGATTCATTGATACAATGTTATCTACTTAAATTTCTTATAATTAGTTTGAAGGAGGTGGCGGCGGGAAAGAAGTACCGTTGATAGAGGGCGCTGTTGTGGATGTCAGGATAGAAGTTTCGGCGGAAGATGGTACCATAAAAAACTACTACATCCATGCCAAACGTCTCTCTGCTAAAGATGCGACTCTCAGTGATCTCCAACTTACAGGAGGAAACCTGGTTACCAGTTTCAGTCCGGATGTTACCTATTATTCTTGTGAGTACAGTATGAAACACTATCAAAATTTAAAGACGTGATCCCATATTGAATTTTAAGTTTCATATGTTTGGGATCATCTTTTTTCATAAAACATCAATATAACAATCAGTTACATGTACTATGACAATCTTATTAAAATGCAACTTGAACTTCCGTTCCTATACGATACTCTTGTACCTGGAGAGTATAGAAGAGGGAAGTCACGTTTTTATAAGATTATGATACCATAAAACCTTATTGACAATTTTCGTGTATGAATTTTTGATGGCCAGATTTGTCAGATTACAAGTTTATATTACTCATCATGAACATTATTGAGAAAATATATACACTACAAAATCAAAACAAATTAATGCATTTGCTGCAACATAAGTTTCGAACCTGGTGGTATAACTCTCTCATAAATACTACAGTGTCAGTGTATCACTTTTTGACAGCATTTTACTCTGTGACATCATAATTGACATTTTTTAAAGATGTACACAGCCAATTGTGCCTCATATGAAATTCATGTGAAATTTACATGAACTTTACATGAAAGTTCACATGAAATTTATGTGAAACGAGCACGAACATGAAATTTACATGAAGTTTTTCACATGAAATTCATGTAAAGATTTTTACATGGATGTTATGTGAATTCAGTTTCCTGTGAAGGTCAATTAGAAAAATTCATGTGAAATTCATGTGAAGGAAATTTATGTGAAATTCATGTGAAATATTTTTCACATATATCTTATGTGAAATTTATATAAATTTTACCTGAACTTTCATGTGAAATTTACATGATGCTCATTTCATATGAATTTCATGTGAGGCACAATTGGCTGTGTAGTCATCCATGATTGGCAAGGAAATTTTGTGAGTATTTCTAAAATTTCAGTAGGCTATATCTAAAGAAAGTACACAGACTTCAATGGCTCACTTTGAAGTTAATGTGACTGTGGGCCTGTGGCACATGGCCCCTCTTCTTCCCAATCACTTGGTCATAGCACATCACCATGATAAAGTAAAAGCAATGATAGTAATTTTCAAGTCATAATTGATAGATAAGTTTTTAAAGTTAAAAAGCAATTATCCCATTCCTTAAGTTAATTTATTAAATTTTAAAATTGTTATAATTTAATTACCAGACGTTTGAAAAAAATTTCAGGTTTACTGCCCTGTAATGTAGCAAACGTGACGCTGAAACCCGTAGCCCCTGACCCCAAGAATGTTGTAACCGTGTGTGGGGAGAAGCCAGGGACGCCTACGCCGCTAAACGTGGGAGAAACGAACATTCCTGTGGAAGTAACATCAGCAGACGGGTCAAATAAACAGGTACAACTTTGTGTAAAATAGGAGGATTTAATTGATATAAGCTAAATAGTATCTTCACTGTTTATTTTTTGCCAAGAAAGTTCTGGAAGGTCTCAATAGATATATAGTAATACTATTAAATATGAAAAAAATTTCATCATGAAAAAATATTCATAAATACACTAATACAGTGATTGGGAAGGACAGGGGCCATGCACCATAGTCCCATTGTCCCATCAATTTACAAAATGGCCCATTGAAGTTTCAGTACTTTCTAAAGAAATGGCCCATTGAAATTTTAGAAAATTATGGAAAATGACTCATTCACAAAATTTCCTTCCTAATCACTGCTAATATGTAACTTTGCCAGATTTCACCCTGTTTCCAACCGCAATACATGTAATTTGGTTGCTCTAAGATAAGTACATGTGCATGTATAGTATCACCGCTTTTTTTCCTTACAGGTTTACAGCATTGATGTTATGAGAAAACAAGTACCGCGGTACGTCAAAATAGTGGATGCTTCCTTGGCACAAAAATACGAGTGTCCATACTCACTGTCACCAATTTATCGACCAATAACCATCAGGGGGAGTGACCCGAAACACACATACTCCGCCCCCAATATAGAGGAGAAAACGAGAACCAATAAAGTCGATCCTCTCAGCGGAATGCCGTTTGGGAAGGATTGGAAAATCATTGATTACGAGTTGGATAAACAAGTTGCTTCTACTGTAGCGAAAATTCCACTCACAAATGGAGGTAAAGAAATGAAATTTAAGAAAAGACGACTTGCAGAAATTCATAATTGCTGACAAATGACGAAAAATGTCTGAGGTTGGCAACTTTTGCGCACTTTTTCATTGTTACCTCTAAATGGAATTATTGCGTCTTTTAACCTGTGACGTAATAATGATAAACACCAAAAGATGTTGACTTGTACAAATTGAGCTTTCAAACAAGATTGGAAAGTGGTCCATTTTATGCATCTGTACTTCTCATTGAAAAATTTCCAAAGATACTTTGAGAAAATTGTGATTCATATCCAATATCTGAATGAGCTAGACAGAATAGAGATGATAGGCAAAGTATAAGTTCCATGTACTACTGTAAATGTATATAAATTTTTTAATTGATAGCAATTTATTTTACATGTATTTCATACATTTACTTTGTTTTCAAGGTTTCTCGGTGGAGGGAAAAATTGGAGCGCTTGCAGCTGATATAGCTAAATGTAACATATCCCCAACAGCTGCTGTAAGTTCAAATAGATATAGGATCTCAAATGAATTTTCATTGACATACCGTATAACCAGAAATTTTCGCGAGATACTAATTTTCGCTATATTCGCGAGTGATTTGGATTCGCGAAAAATCATTCTGCTAAAAATTATGTTTTGTAAGGTATAATGTAAATTGGTATATCATCTACATTTTGTTCTTATTATACATGTGTCATTCTTTCACAGATCCCGATTAAACATAAATAGAAGAAAATCCATTGTATACTTATGATAGAAATAACTAAAACTTTAGTAATTGAAGGTACAAAACACTGAAATCATATATACATATTTTTATGTAGTTGAGGAATCGCGAAAAATTGTACTCGCAAAAATAAAGACACCCTGATTTACCATAAAATCGCGAAATTTGATACTCGCGAAAATTTCTGGTTATACCAGTAGGGCGGCCAAGCCAGATTTGCGCGTGACGGCAACCGTTGCTAAGAACGGCGCATTAATATCGAAAGAAGTTCGCGTCGCCGTTACTAAGCATTTTTTCGAAACTGTTTCACTGCAGAAAAATACTGATAACAGCGATGCAAATTGATGGCATCAGATTTTAAAAAATTAAACAAACTCTTTAAGATTTTATATCTCTAAATATACCCAAGATGTGCTGTTTTATTCTGTAAATTTGTTGAAAATCAGCTGACAAAATGACAGCAGTACTCTTAACGTTCGACTTCTGTGCCCCCTTCCTCGCAAACAGAAGGATCGTTTTCAAAAATATTAAAAAGTGGTTCTGTAATTTTTTGATATGTTGTGGAGAATATATCCAAGTGTTCAATTCTCAAATTTTATGAAAATCGGTGAGGGACCATTTTTTTGTACCTCATTTATGTACCCCGACATGCTGCACAGTTTCGACAATTTTAGAGAAATCGTCAATCGACCGAACGCTTCAACATAAGAAATTCACAAAGCAGAATATAAATTCGAATTTACCATTCTAGAAGAAAAGGTTGTTTTAACCTTTTGATGAGCAAACATTTAAATTGTGAAAAATATCACCAGAATTCAACAGACCGAAGGTTTTACCAGCGACCTTCCTAGTTTCCTCTGATCAAGTACAAAACTGCCACGCACAAGGGAAAAATGACATTTTCTTGCTTATGCCAGACAATACATGCACAATTTGAAATATACTCAGTGTATCCGAGAAAAAAACATATAAAAATTCCAATTTTGTTCTGTTTAATGCGCAGAAGCTTTCAATAAATTGGAAAACAAAAGATACAAATAGAGCTCTATATATGATTTTTTTCTGCAAGGAAGCCAATGTTTAATTTTTTACTCCAGATAGTCACTAAAAAAGAAATAACTGGGTGATTTTCAGACTGCAAGATTTCTTCTAACAACTAAACAAGTTTGACCTGAAAAAAATAATACATTTTCAATTAGTTTTAAATCATTCATTTATTCACTCATTCATTTATTTATTTGTTTACTTTGATACAATTTCACTAATACATAGTCATATACTGAAACATTCAAAATGATTCATTAATTGTACTTTTAAAAATTGTATAAATCTTTTATAACTATTTGTTTGTATATGTTATTCATTTAGCAATCTTAAATTTATCACTGAAAAGAATAGTATTGATAAATTCAACACTCAACAAATGGAATTCATGGAAAATTATTTTCAATGACTAGAAGTACAATATAATCAAATTATATTATGATTTATTATCTATATATATCTAGAAATTAATAGTTTAAATTACCCATGTTGCATTTTATATGTTTATGTGTGAATGTAAATGTGAGTAACCCCCCCCCCCCCCGGCCCCCCTATCAACCTCTTTTCTCTTTATATTCTAAATAAAAAACTACATTTATGATAACAAGTATACTTGTGAATGCCAAAGTGTAATTTTAAAAAATTAAAAAAAAAGACTTAGGGCCCAATGAGGTGGGGTGGGGTGGGGGTGGGGAGATGGGGGTAGGCTTGGTTGGTCAAAATAAAGACACATAAATTAACTTAATAAACTGATCAGTTCAGTGATTGAAAATTATTACAAATCTTGGTAGTATTAAGTAAAGTGTGAGTATGTGTGAGAGAGAGAGAGAACGAGAGAGAGACAAAGAGAATATTTGTTTACAATTTTGTTTATTTACCTTGAGGTTGACGAAAAAGTTGTTGTTTTCAATAGTTCCTTGATTAATTTCGTCATCGACTCTCGAGGCATCGGCCTAGTATCCATTTCACTATAAAACAAACAGCTGAACTGAAGAAAGTACATGTATGTGAAGTACACAAGTCGTACCATGCTTTTGCGTCATCAAGTTTACATCACAGCGACACTGGCACTGCACTGACATCGTCCTTCGTGAAGTCGGGTTGGAAAATAACAGCTTGAAACCTTCATTAATCTCTTCTTAATTGCAAATCCAAGGTTAGAAATGAGTTCACGAGATAAAAATCATCCAACAGTTATACTTTTTCATACACAAAATACTTTAAACTCCGAATAAAGTAATTCATTTATGTTTACAATGTGACACACGTTCAATGTGAATTGGGTGCAAAATCGTGATTCTGCGCATGCCGAAACGAAGCTAAGACCAGCTGATTTCAAACGGGAATTATTTCAATATATGAAAAAGTGGTTCTGTAATTTTTTGATATTTGAAAGATGCCGATGTGAATGTCATTTTTTGAAAATATTATAAAAATCTGTGAGGGACCATTTTTTGTACCTCATTTTTATTTTCCACTTTTTTGGGCATTTTTTCCCGGGAAAATTTAGCCAACTTCAATCATCGATTTAGTAATTAAAATGTCAGGTTTGCCTAAAATAAACTATATGAGGGTAAAATATAAAGCTAAAAGAAAAAGTTCGACTATATTTTATTTGCTGAAATAAAAAATCGTGCTGTCTAGAGCTTTCGGAAAAGGACCAAAATTCGGAGGCGTCCATATTTTCTCCGACGAGAAAGAGTGCGTCATGCGTTCGCGGACTCACATTTTACTTTTTACCGCCGCACGTGCAAATCCGGCACGATGTATTATGAAACAAGTTGTGTGTTTTATATCCCCGAGCCTTGGTGAGGGGATATAAAACTTACAACGAGTTTCATAATACATCGTATGAAATGAAAATTCATTTGAGATTCTTTTTATCACATGATATGGCCTAGAAATGTGTATTTCTAACATGAAATCAACGTTTCCGAGAAATATATAGGCAAACCACGCCATGATCTAGAAGTCGTCTTCTACGCCATGAGAATTAGCGTCCCCATCGTATAGATATTCTGTGCGAAAGAGAAAAGTATTTCAATTTTGAATAGTATTTTAATGCAAGAATCAATTCAACAACAATAATTTTAATCATTCATATTGACTCCGGGTCTGAATTTAACAGTTGACTGATATTTGAAAGGTCACATTTTTCACGGTTTATGTGATTAGGTTCCAAACTTGACCAATGGCATTCAAGCAGAGGGATATGTAAAGTGTTATCATATCATATATTTATGAAATGGCTTTATGAAACTGCATAACAGGTGTGTCATGTGATAAGTATTGTGATGTGAAAATATTATAGAACAGTCAGTGATATTATACAATTATTGACTGGGAATGAAGGCAATATATGATTTGTAGGACCTGAAGATAAAATATTGCCCGAGGCCAAAGGCCGAGGGCTATATTTTGTCTGAAGGTCCAACAAATCATATATTGCCCGAATTCCCAGTCAATAATTGTTTTGTTATACCTTACATCAATACTGCAGCAACGAACCGATTAGCCCGGCATGTTTACGTTCATTTTCTTCTATAAGAGAAAGAGCGCGGAAAAATAGGTAGAGCTAATAGCGTCATCAATGACGTGACGTCACAAAGGATGTACCGTTCATCGGTCAACATTTTTTTGAAATATTGCCCTAGGGCCAATATTGATGTAAATATTGACCGCTTGGTCAAATATTCGAATTTATAGGCATTTTTCCTATGGGGATTTTATATAGAGATACTGACAAGGGTATAACAATATTTAATTATTCTAAGTCACTCAAAGCTTCATTTTTGACCGGATTGCAAAGCAATTCCGGCCTATAGATTGACGATGTCCGTCCGTCTGTCCGTCCGTCCGTCCGTCCGTCCATCCGTCTGCCGTCAACATTTTGGTTAAAGTTTCTGGTTGAGGCAAAATCTAAGGAACTATATGCAGTAGAAACTTTATATTATACATGAAGCTTGCCCATGACAAGACCTTTCAATTTATGCGGTAACATTTGACCTAGTGACCTTGACCTTCAACTTTGACCTACTCAAAGATTTTGGTTAAAGTTCCTGGTTACAGCAAAATCTATGGAACTGTATGCAGTAGAAACTTTATTTTATACATGTAGGTTGCCTCTGACAAAACCTTTCAATTTATGCTGTATTATTTGACCTATTTAACTTGACCCAGTTAGTGACAAAAACTTACTTTGCAATCCGGCCATACCGTCTTTAGCGGTGTTTTATTTTAACCCTTTATTCGAGCTAGATGACATTTGAATATGCACTTCTCCCTCCTTATACTGCCGTCTTTTGTTTTTCTAGAATTTGGCGGTACAACGATTCGGGGGTATATCGATCGATCGAGATTTACTGATAACATTATAAAATTTGTGAATATTGAATCAGATTTTTTTCATTAAAAACATTACATGTACCTTGCTCATTTTTCACTGGGCTTTGTTTACCAGCAGTTATGGATATTACGTAGAATTCTTTTGTATTCGTGCTTTTCCACTTGATGAAGGCCGAGTGGCCGAAAATTTGTGGAAATAGAGTGTTCATTGTTATTTATTATACATTTGTATTATTGTTATGTTCCAGTAATGTAGTTTCCTTACAACGTTATGTACATGTAATTATATGCTAAAACTTATATCATTATCTTCAGGATGTAAAGGACAAATTCAAGGACAAACAAGCTCCTATCAACCATACATTTCAGGTAGGTTTGTTTTTACACATGGTTAATGGGGATCAGCCTAAATTCCATCTTTTCGATTTTCCATTTTATGTCGGGATCTGACATAAAGCATCGAGAGGCACAGTTTCCTTGATTTTCACGCTAGTTTCCATAGAATTTGATGACATCACAAATAGTTTACGTCGGATATCTGCACAAATGGGAAGTAACGCTGTATTTAGAAAAGACCGAATAGGCTATCTTTGGGTTTGTCTGTTAGAAAGAGTTCCTTTCTGGGAATGGCACAAAGAATTATTTTTAACTGTCATCCTATGATAGATGTATAAAGTCATTGTGAAGGAGAGAAAAAAACCTAGTCAGATTTTTCACCGCAATACATTGCATAGTAAAATTTTTCCTTAAATTTTATTTTCAACAGAAATGCTGGTGTCTGAAATGTTTCAAATTCTGTATGAATAGATTCAGCTGCTAGAAGAAAAAATGTATTTTAAAAAGTATAACAATAAGGTCCAGTCCACTTTTAAGGCAATTTACATTTTCCTTTTTTTTTGCAATAAAGGTCCTCTGCGTCTAATGAAATAAAAGAAAAATCATTATGCTTGGTGCAAGGGCAATTGTCAGAAACAACAATAGCTTTACTTATTCTGTGATCTGAAGCCACAAACCTTGCATGACTATAATTTCAATCTCAGTTTCTACTGCAATTTGGCAAGCACTTTTGCAGTGTCCTAAATACTGTACACCAAGATGGAGATGAGGAAAAATTAATTTGAATCTTGGCTTACAAAGCAAATTAAACTTTAAGCATGTTCATTTCAATATATTTACATTATTAGTAAATTCCCCATGTTGAACGCCCATTAGGCAACTAGAATTATATTCCAATAACTTGGGTTGCTATCGTGACGCCACTTGCAAGTTTTGCATGTAGGGAGAATTTACCAAAGCGAAGATACATTTGACGCTGTTAAAGGCAAAATGTGCGATGTTCATGCAAATAAAAATGACCAATATGTAGGATAAATGTAAATATAAGTAATGACTGTCTTACTTTTGGTGTTCATGGGTGTATAATTCTGGTTGGACACGTGCAAATTTTCCGAGAATCGCTTCATCATTTCAATGTCTTTGATTCTTGAACACCATATTCAGTGAGTGTAATTATAATTTTAAGGTCAGGAAATGGGAGAAGAATCTACACAAAATATTTGATGAAACAGATGTCACCAAGTTGAAAAGAGCTGGTGCAGAGTTTGTAGAGAAATACTTTGACTCCTTACCAAAGCCAGGTAAAATTTCATATTAGAAAAGCATATCAATAAAGTAGAATCAACCCTATCATGTATGCAGAGTTTGTAGAGAAATACTTTGACTCTTTGCCAAAGCCAGGTAAAATTTCACATACCTTGTACATGTATAAAATGGATATCAATAAATTATGTAAGATCATATACAAAATGTATTCAGAATATATGCAGAAATATTGCATCCATATTTATGTAGTCATAATGTCGTATGGGTCTGTCATTTTGATGTCAGTTGCTAGGGATACTGTAAATTAGTTATTATTCGTCAGGTACCAATTTTCGTCATTTTCGTTAGTGCCTTCCTTGACGAAATTACGTACCAACGAATATAGATACTCCTGATAAACAAGAGCCCCAGGGGGCACAACGCTCACCTGATACCCATGCACGCTCTAATTGACATACTGACATTGAATACTGATAGTGCCAGTACCAGGATTTTAGCCCACATCCTTTCTAAAAAGATTTTTGCCGGATGCAGACAAGTTTTTTTTTCAGACAACCTTTTAAAGTACAAGCAAGAGGAAATAGTCACATTTCAAAACAATAACTTTTTTACTGATTTGAAAAGATGGATTATGCGATCCAAAGTCATATGCCCAGCTAGTATAGTTCGATTATGCAACATCAAAAATAAAATCATTTTGTAAAATTCCACATTAATGTGCAACAGAAAAAGAATAAAACAATGAAATGGTTTCATAAATTAAGTTTATTTAAAATTGAACACCAAACCTTTCATTATAAATAGCTAGCATGCCAGAAAATAATAAAGCCTGTGTTTGTGAAACAAGAATGCCCTGCGGTGGCATCTTTGTTGGTATAAACACCATTTCTGTCAAGTATGTGAGAGGTCAGGGTCAGAGTAATGTTGGTATCAATGGAAAGATCTTGTCATAAGGAATACACATGTACACTATGAAAGCCCTATCACTAACCATTCAAAAGTTATGCCCAATGTAAAAGTTTTTGAAAAGTAGGTCAAAGGTCAAGGTCACGAGGTAAAAAATTTTGGTATCAATGGAAAGGTATTGTCACAAGGAATACACATGTGAAATATGAAAGCTCTATCACCTTCCATTCAAAAGTTATGCCAAATGTAAAGTTTTTTTGACAAACAGACAGACGGACAGGCCAAAAACTATATGCCCCCGTATCTTTGATTCCGGAAGCATAAAAAACAAAGATTTTTCGGTTTTGCCCTTATTCATATATAATTATACTGAAATCTATGAATGAGAGCTTTTGAATAGTATTGATTTCATCTTAATACATGTAACGTACAGTCCTATTAACACAGACAAGTTGTTAGCGGACAATATTAATTCAAGTGAGTTGTGCAGAAATTGGGCCAATTTATTTTCCAAAAAGCAGTGTACGGTGTATCAAACCTCATGACCCAGTGAAGCCACTTGGACAAATTATTTTCGGAAAATATGCTGAAATGCGGCGCTTGGAAATGTATTTTTAGCTTATTGAATCAATAGTCGTGATAAATTTAACTTCGAACTTGATCTTGTCTTTTATGCAATCTACAGATCGGTTTGAAAATATGCAAAATTTGGAACATTTTCGATGAGGACGCAGAGTTCCTGTAAAAAAAGTGAAATTTGCGAAAAAAGGACATGCATGAACCCCCCCCCCCCCCTTTTTTTTTTCTTCACATTTTTATGCATGCCAAAGATTCACAAGCGAAAAAGACCAATTTTACAGACTTCCGGGCATTTCAAGTCAGTCAAAATTTTTAGTGTGCACCTTTTTATTTCCTGTAGTTACCCCTACTAAAGGGGCGTGGAGGTATTGAACCAATCAAATCTGTAACAAGATATATGGCGACTATGTTTACCATAGATACAGAAATAAGACAGAGAAAATAATCATTAAATAGGGAAATTGTTCTGAAATATGCATGTATGAAAAAAAAAGGTCAACATCTTAAAAATAAATTCAGAGTATATTTGATAGCGTATGTGGCCAAGTTAATTCGAAGTATGAAAATAAGTACACAAAGCCAAACTAGCTAAAGCTTGTCTTATTTAAAAAATCATTAAAAATCTAAAAGTTGATATTTTGACAAAATTCTTTCACAGTTTCATTTCTAGCCATAAATATAAAAATAAAAAGAGAAAAAAACTGAAAAAGGGAAAAAAATTTTGTTGGGGTCCCGCCGGGGTTTGAACCCACTCCCTTTGGGTCCATTGGGCATGGAAAACATACATTATACCTATGTACAATCTTGAAAACATTCCTTAAAAATCCAAAGGTGGAGATCTTGACAAAATTCTTTCGCTTGTAGGGAACCATGAGTACCTCATACCTACCAAATTTCATGACAATCTGAAGAGTGGTTATAGAAAAGGAGCAGAAAATGTATGAAAATCAACCCCCCCTCCTTTTTACATAAGAAAAAAATTAATAAAAAATCAAAAAAATAAAATTTAAGCATAAAATACATATCAAAGCATTAAGTAACTTAAATGTGACAAATATGCAGTAAATGAGTGTGTAAAATCATACACTTATTGAGTTATTTAAAGAAATAGTGCAAAAATGTGCATTTCTGACTAAGTCCCAAAAGAAGTCAAAAACGCATCAAAAATTTGACTTAGGAATGGAACCAAAAGTAACAACACTTCTTAAGACATCTCTCTAGATCATCCTGATGCTTTCAGTTTGTCGATACATGTTTCGGTTCTGAAGAAGAAGTTTGTCAAAGGAGGGTACCCCCGTGACCTACTTTTGGCTGTGGTGGCGCCACCTGTTGACGGATTTGGACGAAAAACAACAACACTTGTAGGGAACCATGAGTACTTCATACCCACCAAGTTTCATCAAAATCCCTTCAGCCGTTCTTGAGAAGAAGTCGAAAATGTGAAAAATTTACGACGGACGGACGCCTGACGCCACACTATGACAATAGCTTTGCTCAGTTGAGCTAAAAATGAATTGCAGTAAGGAAAAAACTGAATTAGTCTCTTGGTAAACTTATATTTAAACTGGGAACACTGCGCGGAGGAGGAAGGAAGAAGCTGAAGGTTCCGAGTTTAAAGACATTGTTAAATAGTGTTATAACGACAAGCAAATGGCAAATCAATGAAAACTGAATACGAACACAAAGTCTGTATAATGTGTTTCTAATTACAAAATAATATGTTTTCACAGGAAGCTAGGTGATATACATGTCTCTTATTGTTTGTTTCCGATAATTGTTAAACAAACAATGAAAACAAACTTATACGGCGGATTTGACAATTTTACGGCAGATTAAGGCATTTCAGCAGACAAATATACATTTTAGGGATCCTTGGATGACGAATTTACGTACTGACAAAATTGTAATTTTTAATGAATTGACGAAAATTGATACTAACGAAAATAAAGCAGTTTACAGTATTAGGGAAGATAAAGGAAAATCACCACATTTAAGAAATCTTTAGAATTAATTTGGGTATCCCTTGATTAAAATGAATTTTAAAAAAAAGGTAGAAAGATAGACAGAAATTATTTTTAATTATCATGTAAGAATTATTTTGCTCAGGGGGTAACACCCTTCTTAATTTCATAAATTTCAATGTACCAAAATTTTGCTTTAATTTTTGACATTTTTCATTAATTTACACAAATTTTAGACGTTTTGAAAACTTCATTTTTCTGTGCCTTGTTGTAAAATCAGTGAGAATATTTCTTTGATATTTCGAAGAATGATAAATTTGACTTCTTTGATGCTACATGTAAATATGATTTAAATCTGAGCCATTCTTACGATAGGGTCATTTTTTCCAGGTATTAGAATTTGCCCATTTTAAGCAGGGAGGAATCTTTAATAGTTTTGACATTTCATTTCATTGAATTTGATTTCAGGACAGTCCAGACAGTGGACGGAAGGGGAATCCCCTCTTGACCACTTGGAGAACGCATCATTCTTTTATGCCACCGCTATAAAGTTTAAGCCAAAGGAGGCATACCTACACATGAGACTTGGCCAAGTTCTAGAGGAGAGATACTATGCCGAAGATCTATTTGGACTGAAGAAAGAAGTACAATTTTCAATTTATTGATTTGCTGTTTGTGATAGAATTAAATTATATGTTTATAAAATCTATCTTTAAGAGGTGAACATTCTTATTATGGCTCTTTAGGGAACAGTGAAATTATTGGCGGAAAACAATAAGAAAACTTTTTGTAGTGTAACTATAAATACAAAAGGTTTCAGTCAATAAATGGAGGTCAAGAAATCTGGCAAGTCTAATTGGATATTAATTATTTATTGAGTTTAAGAGGGAAACACCTAAATGAGTTAGTCAATGCTAAGAAGAATGGACTTTTGAAAAAAATATGCATTGGTTAAAGCTCCAGAACACCCTCCTCTCCCCCCCCCCTTCCTCTTGCAACCGATAAAAATGTACTAGAAGAATTTGGATGTATAAATTCTTTTTTAGAGGAGAAAATGGCTAATAATTTTTTGGCCACATGTTAAAGATCAAATTCTATCACTGATCGCTATTTTAAGAATTAACATTATCTTTTCATTGTTTATATCATTGAAGGAGGAAGCAGAGGCACTTCCGTCATTCAATATCCAGGCCAAAGAGAGTTCAAAGGACGAGGAATGTGCTGCCATCTGTAAGTTACGAGGCGTGGATGCTGGGACCGCACCCATAGCCCTGCAGCTGAAGGCCATAGATGAGGAGTACCACGCCCTTGTGGACAGTGGCCAGGGTGGGAAGGCGGACCATGTACAAGGCCTGTATGTTTGGAAGTCAAAACAGGCATCACAGGTTGGTATGGTCTACATAGAGGATCTCAAACGATTATCTATTTCATATGATATTTAGGAAACGTATTGTGTGATTTTTACATGGGTTAAAATCTAGCAACAAGTTTCATAAATAGGTATGAAATAGGAAATCATTTAAGATTCTTTTTATCACATGAAATACACAGTAATTTATCAAAATAGCATCAAAATTTTATGATTTTGACTTCATATCATGCTAATAACGCACCAACGCTGACATTTCTGTTGTGACGCCATTAATGTCTTGAGTGTTTAACCCAATGAAATTGCATCGAAAGTGTTATGTAACGTGTGTCGTAACACAAAAAAACTTATGAACTTTGTTATGTATACGTAATCAAATAAAGGGGGTATCAAGTGATAGGTGTTTAAATTGCTGTCTCATCCATTCAAACAGCTTTGCTTCTGAAACTTTTGAATCAATGAATTGCCAAAGGTCCAACATCACACCATCTGCAGGTATCTAGAATTTTGTTTTAAACCTACTTGCCAAGGGCAACTCAGGACATAAAGGCTGCGTTTGATTTGAACAACACTACAGTCAAGAGTGTTAGAGAAGCGCATGCGTACTCTGTGTAACTGACTGATATTAATCGAATGACAAGAGTTGTAATCGTGTCGTGTCCAATGTTAACAAAAGACCCCCTAACTTAGCTAAAGTCCCTGAAGTCACAAAATTCAATTTTTTTCATTGAATATTATAAGAATTAAATCATCCCTTATATTTCGTTGTAAAAATGTATTTAATCAACACTATTTTATTTTTCTAGTGTTTCAAATTCGATTGCTTGTCCTTGTCCGCCATCTTAACACTCGATTACTCCCGGTAAACTTGGGAGTATACTCGTGTCACTCGTGTTCAACACTCGAGTCGCGACACTTGTCGTTCGGTTTAACAAGAGTCAAACACGTGTGACACGAGTTGTCTAATCGAATGCAGCCAAAATTTACTTGCCCGACAATACAAATCACTTGCCCATTAAAAATTATGTGTAGAGAAGGGTAGGTCTTATACAGTTATATGTAAACTGCAACTAAGTTTAAAGGCTTTGTTGAAATGTGGCATATTCAGCAAATCGAGTGCATGATTCCTCAAAAAAATTAAAACCCTGTCTTAGAATTAGGAGATTAGAAAGAAATCTGAATAAAGAGGATAAAAACATTCAATAAGTTGACTTGCCCAGGGGCAAGTGGACACTTGCTTTGCACTTTCCTGACTTAACTTTGGTCAACGAGAAATGGGAATTCTAGACCCCTAATCTGGCAGACTAATGCATTATAACATCGTGGTTGATAGATCGTCAAAGCAATGTTTGACAGGTAATTGATTATGAAATCGTAATGGAACAGTCTTTCAGCAGGTACAATGTTGGACCTAATTGGTGATCCATCTGGTACGGGGGGTGCGACTAGCCAACGGGGGATGCTTACTCCTCCCGTTCACCTTGTCCCACCTCTATCTTTCTAGAGGTCCGTCGATGCTAAGTTTGGTGCTCTATTGTGAGTGCTGTTGAGATTATCGTCAGGCTCATTTGATAGTTCAAAATTGAAACAAAAAATGTAAGGAAAATTTACACATAATTCGATTAGTATTAGAGGGACTGAACTTTCAGTAATCTGTATTAAAAACTGCATGTTTGACTCCCTATATACAAAATGTATATAATGTGAAGACAAATACAGGTATATGTATTTTCAAATAGCTCCTGAATAAATTAAAAAAATAATAAATTCTGTCCTCTCTTTTTAGGAAGGGTTAGCAGCTCAAAAAGCCCAGGATGAAGAATCACCCCTGGGACAAGCGTACCTGAAATACATGGACGCCCTGTCTCTAGACGAGGCCAAAGCTATTTATAACTTTCACGTAGGTCGTTTGCTGGTGATACAGGGTAATTTTGACGATGCTGTGAAGAGATTGGAGGTTACCCTAAACTGGAACCCTTCACATCAGTTAGCAAGGTATCTTTTTTGGTACAGCATATGTTCCACCAAAACGACCAACTGTGATAACTAGACTTCATGACGTGCTCAGTTCAATTCTTGTCAGAGGCTAGTTTAGGCCCTGATCCCCAGTTACATGTGAAAGCTGCCTGGGTTTCTCTGACACGCCTCAGGCTGCATATTTTTTTGTATGCCCAATGTTTTGAAACAAAAAAAAATATCATTTAAAATTATTGAATTTATTCAACTGAACTAAATTCTGTGATGTAAATGTTTTTACCTCGTATAAATAAGCATTGAATCTTGGTCAGGCCTCAAAACTTCGAATCATTGTGACATCATGAATTTTCTTTTAAAAATAAAATTCACGATTTTAAGTGTTTAAAATTCTTACAATTGGTATAACAGTTTTTTAGCATTTTCTAGGTTGCTGCTTTTAAACATGTACAGTTAACTTTCGCAAACTCAAACTCAGTTTACTTAAATTTCCGCATAACTTTAACTGTTTTTAAAAGTCCCGATTCTCTTCCATTGGTTTTTATGCATTTTTCTCCTGATAAAGACAATTATTCTAATTACTTGAACTTTTCGTTTAGTGGAAGTACCGTAATGGGGTAATTTTCGCATCAGGCAAATTTCACAAAAATTACCTTAAAAATGTATGTATTTTTTTCGCTGAGTCTATTAACAAGATTAAGAGTAAAGATCTGTGTCTTATTTTTGCCATGTCCATTTTCGCTATTTCATTATGCTCTCGAACTTAGCGAATATTAGACACACGCAAAAAAATTCCTGATATACGGTAATTTTTGGGTCCCATAACTCATTTTACATTGAAAATTTACCTCGATAAGTCGAACCACAAATAAATTTCAATTTTTAAACAAACATGAATTAGTATAAGGATAACAGTGGGCGCATAATTGATAACTTCCTTACTATGGAGTAAAATATATATACATTAAAGGTAGCTTGATTGTTAAAACTAGTGTGGCCGGTGAAAGAGAAAGGGGAATAAGTCTTATAGAAATCGAGTGCCGGTCATTTAATCAATAAGTCAAACTCTTGATAAGGCGAACTATTTCTGATGGTTCCTTGAAGTTCAACTTATTGATAGTAGACTGTATTTATTGTACATGATCTTATTTTAACAGGATCTATATTTTAAAAGAGTTTATGATGTCACAAAAACTACAATTAATACATGTATACTATCAATACTTGTATAAAGTTGCTATGGACAGCATGACATAAGCACTGATTCAAATTACGTATGTTAATACATTGTCCACTTTTGTCCTGTTCATACTGAAGATATTATGATCCAAAATGATTGAATGCTGAATGCCTATGTGTTAGATACTTCTTACTCGTACTCACCCTCATGGTACTTCTTACTCATACTCACCCTCATGGTGTTTCTTACTCATACTCACCCTCATGGTGTTTGGTGATTAAAGTGACTGATTTCTATTGGATATGCTATTGCCTAAACTGTAAGACATTTGTGAGTGTAAGCGGAAATTATTCTATTTATGACCTTGTGTATCATCAAATTTGTTGAAATTGCACATTTTAATTATCTTGTCTTGTAAATACCAATCAAGCTAAGGAAAATTGGCATTCACATTCTCGAAATTAAACAAAGAATTACTTCAGCATTGTTGGCGGGATTGCAAAGCAAAATCGGGTCTATGAAGAATCCGGTCTGGCAAAGTCTGTCTGTCCGTCAGTCCGCCTGTAAGTGCGTCAGCAGTTTGGTTAAGGTGTTGAGTTTAAGTCTGTTTGGTGAAAACTGCTTGGAGCAGCAACTTGAAACTTGTCATGGTGATAGACCATGATGATACAAATCAAATTCAGCAACAAAATTTGACCTAGTGACCTTGACCTTTAGAGTTTGACCTACTTTAAAAATTTAAACCTTTGCTATATCTTATGAACTATAGATGATATCGTGAGGTCAGGCACACCTAGATTTGAAATGCATGAAACAAAACAAGACGTCAGTGCGGCTTTTGCATGTAATAATGATGAAAGCGCTGTTTACAAACATTCATAAGATCAGAAAAAAAACAGCATTCTCTTTGAGTTATCGCTCCTTTAACATTTACGCTTATAAAAAAACGCGAAGATTTTCGTTTGTGAAGAAATATATTTAGATGGCTGAGTGGTCAAGGAGTTCATCTCTCACGCTGACGACCGGGGTTCGAGTCCCGGTGCGGTCGTATAAGGAGTCGATTCGTGGAAAATTTTATTTCGTTTATATTACACGCGGTCACTAATTCATAGAGCTGCAACGATTCACCGCGGTGCACCGAGAATCGCGATTCTTAGCTCTGACTCGAATCGCGAGTCGTAGTGGTCAGAAACGATTCGAGTCGAATAGTCTAAATAATGCAGAAAAACGTTCTAATTTCAACTTTAAAGTAATATTATTCACTACTCGCACAAATCGCAGGATTCCCAATAAGAATAATTTAAGGTGATGATTTAGAATAAAAAGTTAACCTTTGAAGTGCATTTTACCTAGCAACTCGTAAGAAAATACAGGGTCAGAGGAAATTCGAAACGGCGACTTTTACCGCATTTCAACGAGCGCGCTAGTGCTACCCAAAATTGAAAATTGCCTCTTTTAAAGTATTTTACCTATGCACTTCTTTGTGCAAACTGGCTAGTTATCATATATTTTTTGTACACAGTATTGAATTTTGGAGCTTGAAGTCAAAGAAACTACAGAGACAAATAATTCAGCATCCTAATTGGACATAATGTTGTCCTACGACACTGATGGTCACATGAACACCTCACTCTATGACAAACGTGACGACTTCAATTTCAGCATTACAAACTTTTCTTTTCTGAGTAGCAACATCCCTTCATCGCCTGCTTATGGCGTGTTCATATCTCAGTTGATAAGCTATGCCAGAGCAAGTACCAAATATACGGATTTTGTTCTGAGAGCTAGGCGTCTTTCAGATAAGCTTCTCAGTCAGGGATATGTTTGTGACCGACTAACATCGTCACTGAGGAAGTTCTACGGTCGATATGGGGAAATCGTCATACACTATGATGTCCCACTTTCCAGAATGGTGGATGATATTCTGTCATAGACCATTTGAACCATCCAACCAAAGATTGTACTCTATATCTTCCAAAATGGAAGTAACCGGATGTGACAGTTCTACCGAATTGAAGCGACGGATGTTGCATGCAAGTAGGAGATGCTTACTCTTCCTGGGCACCTGATCTCACTCTCATATCGGGAGTTCGCTTCTTTTCATATGGTGGAGGTTTTTGTTTGTTTGCTTTGGTTCCTGTTTTATCCTGATTTTGTATGCCTTCGGTTTCTGATTTTCTGGGTTATCGATTTTGTGCTGTATACAGGGATATGGTCATTATCCATATTTGTCATTATATCCCCAGAAGGCCGTTCTAAGGAAAGGGGGGGGGGGGGGTTTGGCTTGAATAATATTTCCACATGATACATAAACATATATATCATACAGTGCTTTCACATGAACTGGGTATTTTATGCATTTTTATACCCCCGCCATAAAATGGAGGGGGAATATAGTGATCGATGCACATGGGGTTTTTTTAGATTGAAATTAAATTTTTCAAATAAAAGGAAAAAAATTAAATATCCTTGGAAAATTATATTGCAAAAATCTCGAACCGAAAAAAACCGAATCGAGACATAAAAATCGAAATCGAACCGAATCGAGAAGTTCCCGACTCGTTGCAGTTCTACTAATTCATTTTAATTTTCAGCTCGAAAACGTTGGAGTACTTGTACAAAATCATGGCAAGTTTCAATCATGAGAAAGTATTGTGTCTGATGGTAGATGTAGTACATATTTATTGCACACGATAGCGTACCACTTGACAAATCAGAAGCCCTCATTTTGTTTACATCAGATACACGTGATTTTGTTTTTATTGGTGGGTGGGGGGACTTCTGTTCATTACTACGGAGTTATCAGGAATGTACGCTATACTGAGTTATTTCAACATGTTCCTGTTTGTTTTATTTTCTCAAGGGCCCATTGATCAAGTCAAGACTACGGGGTGAGGATGTTCGCTGTTATTTTGTTAAGGTCAGGCAAGCTTTTTTGAAAAGCTAATACTTGTATATTTCACTTGCAGAATCCTCATGACCAGACCTGTCCTTTTGATATCATGACTTTTGACCTAGTGTCCTTGACCATGGAGTTTGACCTTCTTAAAAAAAACTTTAACCTTGGCTAATATCATGTACTATAAGGAGTAGGGCTTTGATATTTCACATGACCGGATCTTTCATTTGATATTATGACTTCGACATTGACCTTTCACCTACTTTTAAATATAAGAGGTAGGGTTGTGATATTCCACATATTCTTTGATATTTCTTATATATAGATTCCTCATGACCAGATTTTTCATTTGATACATGTATCACGACTTAAATGACCTTGACCTACTTTTGAACTATAAGGAGTAGGGCTTTGATATGTCTAGTCTAGTTGCCAAATGGCTATTTTGGGGGGAACCCAATAAAAATTGTTACGCACAAAATGTTTTTGCATGAAAGTGATATTAATACCCTCTACTTTGATGATCCGGCGGATGCCACTCTGGCATCCTTGGGCATTTCGAATTTTTTGGGAAAAAGTGCGATTTTTCAAAGAAAAACCGTTGAAAACTGGAAAAACGCAATTATTTTGTCCATGTTGTAGCTAGAACGACAGATTTGGTATCAAAAGAACAGCAATGCCATTGCCTTAAAGTCTCAAGCACAGTTTATCAATTTACTCGTCCATAAAATGGAGAAAACTATGAATTTTCGATGAAAAACCGTTGAAAATTGGGAAAATGTCATCATTTTTCATACTGTAGATAAAATAACAATTTTGGTACCAAACACACAATAAACGTATTGCCTTTATTTTAAATATCAGATTAGCAATTTGCTAGTACGAAAATGTGGAAACGAATGAATTTTGAATGAAGAATCGCTGAAAATTGGAATATTGCAATGCTTTTTCATGCTGTAGTTAGATCAAGAGCAAGAAAAATGATTTCATTGATTTAAATTCAGAATTCCACTCAAGCAAATGGAATCTTCTTGTTTTATTTTGTTATGTTTTTTGTTTTGTTTCGGTTTTTTTTGCTTAAAAAAGGTTTTAAATAGTAAAAATACAATCGGTTTAAAGAAATTCTAGAACAACAATTTTCGTATCAAAATGATTGCATATTGATGATTTTGACAGTAAGTGTTTTGAATATTTTTCTCTGACATTGTCGCCATAGCACTATCTATCAACTTGCAACAAGGTCATAGGCGGCACAGGCTTGCAATATAACCTTGCCATCATTGATATCTTCATACGCGCCTGTTTTTTGTCGTCAAGGTGATAACCCCCAACAGCGCTTCCGGGTGTAAACAAACATGGCGGCTGTGTCGATCTCGGAGGAGAAATCGATTCCAATAAGCCTGTTTCACGTAACTGCGTGCCTAGCGTTTTGTGGACGGCAAGTACCGACTTTCATGACGTCACAGTTAAAATCTAATTGTCTTTTACGTCATATTGCGGGAAAGTTTCTTATTTTGCCCTCCAAAAGAACTGGACCGCAGTTATGTGAAAAAGGCTTATTGATTGCTGTTTTTGTTTTAGTCCTGGAATTTCTACTAAGTTTAAGTTAGATGGTTTGAAATGTAGGAAGAAGGGAGGAGATCTCCAACAAGAACTCGTTGCAGCATCAACAGTAAAACACCAAAACACCCGATGCAAAAAACACAAAAGACGAGTACAGCACGATACGGAAAAGAGACACACGACATGTAAACATCAAATACATAAACCGACGAGACCAATGGGTAACCGGTGCCGACTTTGGACGGCCATCTGTCACGCAAGTAGCAAATGGTGTAGTTATCCTGGATTACGTGCGCACAACCCTCTCACTTCTCCAATTACCCAGAGGTGTCGAAGAACGTACAATTGTGGTGTAAAACAACCTCCTCACTGTAAGATGACATCACACAAACAAGACCGCGAAACGCAGAGGCCCCAGAGACACAGATGAATATGTAAATGGATATAAAAAGAGGGCATGCGTAATACAGTCCGTGCTCTGCCGGCTGTAGCGAGCTCATGTATGTAATCAACCGAGGAGTCCGACTGACATTCAGAGAGGACAGGTGGTCGGGGCCCTGTCTTCTCTAAAGAGGTTTGGACAGGGCCCGTCATGGAGTCCCGTCGTCACAGTCAGTCAGAGTGCAAGTCTCAAGGATGCGCTTGTACAAGACTGTAGATTGGTCAAGTACCAAGTCTAGTGTCCGTCTGGTGACATTAGGATCATATCCACGGTATAAAAGGCGTTTTGAGTTTTGAGTTTCAGTCTAAGTTGGAGATTTTCCTTGGTTCATCGTTTATGCCTTCATTTTACCATTTTAAGGAACAGGACGCTACGGTGTGCAGGAATTGTTTGAATTTCATTTCACGTATTTTCAGTTTTAGAGAAAATTGTTTATGTTCAGTTGAAAATTATATTAAACAAGGCGGGCGACGCATCAAAAGAGTTCCTGATGAATTGGAGTAAATCAAGAATTTTTTATACTTTCTCACTAGCACAGATGTGTCCGCGCAGCTCACTTCAGAAATCGGAAAATTGAAGTTTTCTTTATTTTGTTGGCATATTTTCCGATTAAAATGCATATAGGGGGATAGATCTCGAACTCTCATAACTAACAGTGATATATGTCTGTACAACCAATACTACATGTATGCTCACAGTGAAAGAAAAGAGTTTTAGATAGAAAGTTTTCTATGTTAACGATGGCGACTCATCACGTTTGCGCACATAGCACTGCGCAACGTATTAGACGATTCGAACGTCATCGCGTCATACGCATGACGTTATAACGCAGGCGATGTCGCATCAGATAAAACGCTAGAATGCTCGATTTAGGACTGTACTTAGGTAATATCAAGTAACGTATATCATCACTGATGAATCGAAATGAAGTACATTGTAGTTTAAAGTGAATAATTGGGGCCCGCGCGACTTTTTTTTTTTTTTGAAAACCGGGAAATTCAACCGCTCGCTGCCCGGGAAAAATCAAATAGGACATTTAGTATTCTTTTTGTTACGTTTTATTTTGTTGCAACGGACCTACCCGGAGTAATCATGTGTAAACACCAATCCGAGAGATGGGAAACTTTGCATGATTTTAATCGTATATAGCGTAATGTTTATTCGCAGAGGTGGCGTTATAAAAATATAATTATAAATAAGGGATCCTGGGGATTTTTAAAATCAAGGGGGTTCATGCTAAATATACATACATTGTATACCAACTCAGAGGGAATGGGGTTTTATTTTTCTTCAATCCACAGAATCTACATGATCTGGATTTATCTTCGTCTGTTTTTCGAGCTGTACGTTTTTATTCAAATTTTTCCGAAAAAAAATCAAGCGGGTTTTTTTCTAATGCGAAAGTTTTTATCCTCCCCTAAGATCAATTGGCATTTTATGAATGTCATAGTGTTTAGAATTTTGTTTCAATGTCGCTCTCTCTAGTGAAAAACGTACCTTGTTCGAGTAAACATATACATTTGTACGTGTTTGACGATCCCTAGAATCCTTGCAATCTCTCAATATCACCCTAACGTATTGTTTTCTAGAGAACTGGATGGGATTGGGCGTAACAGGGACGTATAGTTAAAAATCTATTATATACGCTCATGAGCGTAAGTGCCCCCCCCCCCCCACTTCCCCACCCCGTCCTTCCCCTACGCTCTTCAGTGAGGTGTTAAAAATAGATTGTAGGTTTTTTTATGACAAACTCTCCGGAAGGTTGGCACTGCCTGGGTGAGGGACGAATCAGTGCAGTAATTTTTATAAATATGCTAGTTTCCAACATCGTGGCCAATTCAATGCCCCCCCCCCCCCTCTTTCATCCAAACTTATTGATATGGAACACGTTTTTTTATGTTGAAGCTGTAAACTTGTAAACTTTCTTTTCGGTACGCTTTGCTTAATATTATGTTTTGATGGATTCATATATCATAAACATATAATACGTATGTGTTTCGAGTCTTGAATAATAACTAAGCAATTTATTCACATGGGGGTCTGGCCAGATGGAAAGGGAAATGCAACAAGCGAACCCCCCCCCCCCCCCCCCCAAAGTCCTAGATTTAGCATACATAAAGATAAAGAGAGAGGGGGCGACTGTTTAGTCCGTCTATTATGGTATCATCAGTCAATCAATCTATCAATTTACAGGTGTTCTCATGATCTTAGGGAACAGCGATGTGATTTTATGGAAGGGGGGGGGGGGCGGCAGGAAGACGTACTTTGCAAGAAAAAAAAATCTCCGGACGGATATTTTAGGGGGAAAAGATTCTGGCCAGAAGGAATCATGAAAATAGCCCCCCCCCCCCCCCTTCTGTCTTCCAACATATAGAGATACTCACTCCGTGTTTGATATTTTATACATCTTGCGGCCGAAATATTGCGCTGAATTATATAAACTTTTAAAAGAGTAATTTTCAACATTTGGAAAATTAAGAAAATATAAAAACAAACCGACCCGAAGGGCCGACAAAAAAAAAATCCGGCTCTTACAATTGCTGAAAAAAAAAACGGCTTGCAGAAGTCATCCTGTAACACCCCCCTCCCCCCCCCCCCCTTCCCTTTCCCCATGCTCACTTATTACGATGACATAGAGAAAAATACAAATTTCAAGATATAATACTAGCTAGTAATGTTAAATTAATGCGTGGGAATGACATAAAAACATCAATTGTGATCTTATCAACAGTTGATAGTCCTATGTGGGGGGGGAATCATATTTTAAGAACGTCTACAACATGTACCATTTTGAATAATTAAGATTTTTTCAATACTAAGATAATCGCTTTACAGAAATTTGCTGGGCAGGGAAAATTTCAGGCGGAAGAAGAATTTATTGAGTTTTTTGCCATGTATTTTGATCTATATAGAAAACCGGGGACCATCTCGGGATACTTACTGCACTGATTCTCCACGTCCACGAGCACCTATGAGTTGTATATGACGAATGTGGTGTGGAAAGAAAAGAAGATTTTTTCAATATTTTTCTTGAAATCTTGTTTTAAAATATTCCACTAGGCCAGAAATGTAGTCAAAATGTAACCATCCCGTTTCGTTCACCGATCGATATATATATATATTGAATATTGAAGTTTTGATTTCCCTTTTGTTTATAATGACTCAATTTAAACAGAATAAATACTTCATTTCTTCATATTTTCTGGATCGCTACTTTCCGACGCCGGTTAGTATTTGAAACCAAAGAGTAAACATCTACGCCATTTTACGTTACTTGCAGGAGGAAAGGCTCATGCCCAGCACTTTTCTTTTTCTTTGTTTGTTTGTTAGATTTTCTATGAACAGTATCCTTTATAGCTGCACTGTGAACCCCCTCCCGTTTTTCTTTTTTTTTCAAATCTAAACCCACCACTGAAATTCATTTCTTGATATTTAGACAGGAATCTTATAATTTTAAGTTGCTGAGTAAAAGTCTTATACAAAGGCGTAAGAGAAAGGGGGGGCAACCATGTTTGTGCCCCCCCCCCCCCCCCCCCCCCCCCCCCCCCCCCCCCACTTTTCAATCACAAAATTTTATGATGCATTAACATTGTTTAGAATAGCAACATTCTTAACCATAAATCTACAATTTTTCGGTCAATTTTCAAAATTTTCCTATGGCTCGCTACCGCTCGCCATTTCCTTATAGACCTTCTAAATAATTTTGCTATTCTGATCCATCCTATATACATATTACTTTATCAATGTATATGAAGACATTTAACTCAAACTGTATAGAATATTATTACATGTACTTGTTAATGATAGAGGGTATAGAAAGTACAATGTATTTTCTGATAGGTCAATATGTTGCTAAACAAATTTCTTGAGCTACCGCTCGCCAGACCTTTATTCATGTACTTAAAAATCTAGAATTGTACCAGAAATGTTAAAATTTGTGCATACAGAACATGAAACCCCCATATTTGTTTTTAATGCCCCCCATTTTTTTTTTTTTTTTTGCTTGTTAGAAAGTTTGGGATGTTGTGCTGCCCCCCACTCCCCACTATTTCAGGCAGAGCTACGCCATTGTTATATAATTAGTCTTTCACAGAAAACGACGTCTTCGTTGAACGATAAGCGAAAATACTTAGTTTTTATAAAGCTTGCGAAATTGTATTCTACATATATAAGGGAAATAAAACATCGGCTCTCTAACATTTCGATCGGAAATAGGTCAGTAAAATAGGTAGGTTTTAGCGAATAATGCGACGTACTGCTTTATTTCCTAGCAATTTACACAATGGCCACTGACTAATATGATATTGCCCATTCTTCGAGTATTCGAGAACAATTTTCGTGTTGAGTCAATTTTTAATGAGACTTTACTACAGGAATACATATTTGTTTGAATAAAAATGAATAAGATTCTATGATATAAACGTCATTTATTGAAATGATTCGACGCTATGATTTGTATATATAAAATCTAGGTATGACGTCATCATGGACATGAAAGCTTCTTTCAACGCTTTATCTTGCTCTTATATTAACACCAACCTATGTATATTTATATATCAACTGAAAGATCAAGATTTATATATTCATTCTGTCATAACTAGAAAAAAAGTTTAATGCTCCTTTGAAGTGAATTTTTTAGGCAAAAAATGATAATTTTACGAATTTTAACATTTTTTTACATTAAATTGATAAGGACACTACTTTCCTAAAATAAAGTTATTTTATTTCATATATATGTTTTTTATTAAAGGAAAGTGTCTTCTTTTCATTAAAAATTTCAAAAATCACATAATAACATTCTTTCCTCAATTACTAGTGCTTTTCTGGAAATGGGTGATTTTTGTCTAAAAATAGCAACAGAAATTCCTTTAATCTATTTTTAGCTATATCTCGAAATTTTCAACACCGACCTTGGTATTTCGATATGTAAAATTAAAGTATGAGAATTGTTCTTCATATGTGGCCCATTTTTATAAAAAGTTTAATACTCCTTATTAAATGAGTCGCCATCCTTAATTTTAGCATGACGTCGTCGACATTCTCCATAGACTCAGTGTTAAATATAAATTTTAAACTCAAACGTAGTCGACAAAGTAGAAAAAACTTAAATTTTCCTATTTCTGAAGTGAGCTGCATACTTGACTACAGTAACTTACTAAAAAACTTGTCTATCCAGTATTTTTATGCCCCCGAAATCAAAGATTCGGGGGCATATAGTTTTTGGCCTGTCCGTCTGTTTGTCTTTCTGTCTGTCTGTCTGTCTGTTTGTCCGAAAAACTTTAACATTGGACATAACTTTTGAATGGGAAGTGATAGGGCTTTCATATTTCACATGTGTATTTCTTGTGACAAGACCTTTCCATTGATACCAAAAGTTTTGACCTTGTTACCTTGACCTTTACCTTTGACCTACTTTTCAAAAACTTTAACATTGGGCATAACTTTTTAATGGTAAGTGATAGGGCTTTCATATTTCACATGTCTATTCATTGTGACAAGACCTTTCCATTGATACCAATTTTTTTACCTCCTGACCTTGACCTTTGACCTTTTAACCCTGTGACCCTGACCTTGACCTTTCACATACATGTACTTAACAGAAAATAGTGTTTATACTGTTACAAAGTCGTCCCTAGACCCAAATAAACTTGAAAATCAAGTAGCAGACTAGAAACAACCATGTCATGAAACATCAGAGACGAAACTGTAAACAACAGACGAAGTTCGAATGACGATCGTGGATATCGGCGGACGTACAAGCTGATTACAACAACTTTGTTATTAGAATCGGTCAGGATTCAACTCACACAATCGTATTTTACCTTGTTTAAATCATTACATTGCATGATTAAGTCTTGAAGACATGAAATTTCTGTCTTTTCTCTTCGGCTTGACAAGTTGAAAACTTAGCGCCGACATTTTTTT
Source organism: Pinctada fucata (assembly GCA_028142955.1). NCBI lineage: Eukaryota > Metazoa > Mollusca > Bivalvia > Pterioida > Pteriidae > Pinctada > Pinctada fucata. The sequence continues at coordinate 19,233,537 of AP027107.1, read as the reverse complement.
TTTTGTTTACACTGTCCCGGGCTTACGGCTTTGGCGCATTCTGATTGGCTGATGCTCAATCCAGTTAGTATATAAGTAGAGCGGCGCCAGCATTCGGGGGGCATTCGACTTGTCCTTGGGTTTGTGTTAACATCGTTTTGACTTGACTAGAATGGTAAGGAATTGAAACCTATTTGGGTTTTAGAGTTTGAGAACAAGAATTGACTAAAACTTAGAATTGTAATTTCCCCTAATTGGGTGAAATTGACTTAGACTAGTAATTGAGAGTACTGACACCCATTCGGGTGACACTGCAGTCTTAGCCCCCAATTGGGTGACAGTTGGTAAAAACCGATTTGGGTGATAGCACATAAGTTTAACCGATTTGGGTGATAGCATATAAGTTTAACTTCTATAACTAACCATTTAACACCCAAATATACTTCACAGTAATTCGTCCAGGAAATTCGGTAACTTTTATTTCTTATAACCTAAACGGGTGGTGCCTTGTGGCTTGCACCCAAATAGGTGATGTAAGTATAATTCATATTTCTTACGTAATTCTAACTGCATAAGTAATTCTATTTCTCTAATAATTCAAAGTAAATACATAGCTAAACACTTTTCTCTATTGCATGTACTAATAATCACTTTGCTTTTCAGCTGCTTGCTCTTCACTTAGTATACTCATACTCTGCACCCATTCGGGTGATAAAAGCATAGCACCTACCTAGGTGAAACACAGATTTGTATTTGAATTGATGATCATTGCTTTGACTAGATACTTGCTGATGAACTTGGGCCTTGGGCTAGTTTAGGTTCATAGCAGGTGCTCCAAGGACACACTGGGTGAGAGTTAGCCAAAAGGGGCAGACAACTCTGGACTCAGTGTATTGGAAATCATTAATTACCGGTATCTCATCTTTGCTTGCTCGTTTTTCTCTTTTACAGTTGATTATTAAATTAATAAATTATTAAACTTATATCAAATTGTTCCTCATCTATCAGGGTGCAACGAAGCTTAAAAGTCGGACAGCAGACGGATCCCAATTTTGTAAGTGTATCTGGCTAGGAAGCTGCGGCAACTTGGTCGGGTACGGTTACAGTTTGGTGGCAGCGGTGGGATTGCGTTGATAGATTGTGTCCATTGATTGATAATCTGGTGTTCAGATTAAGATTTCTGAAACCAGGTATTTGAAAAGCACCCTGAGATTTGAGTAACATAATTTATCAAAAATCTGTTGTTTGAGAAAAAGCTTCCAAAATGGACGATTCAGGAACAATTACTTTCAGAACTCAGAACGAGGAACATGAGCATAGCGAAGATGGTAGTTCCGTCGCAGATGAAAATGAAAGAAATGAAAATGTAAATGAAGATCAAGAGTATGAGGAGAGTGATGAGCGGGCAGCTGAAGCTTCCCATATGCATGGTGACGGTGTACTTAGATCAGTCTCAAGAGTGGTTAACAATGCAATGTCCACTATCAGTGAACAAATGTTTAGGCTCAGGGAAGAATTAAATGATGTTAAAAGAACTGTAAATGAGAGTAGAAGTGAAAATTGCAATCAGAATAGGTTTCAGACTAGAAGATCTAGAGTAGATAATATGAATGACCTTGAGCAGCCCCAATTTGACGTTACCCCACAAATAAATATTAGAAACCCTTTAAGGTCGTTCGGTACAGGCGTCATATCGACGTTTTCCGTAAAACGGGTACATTTCGGTATGATTTATACATATTCTAAAAGCTTACTTTAAATATAATATGTTGTGCTAATTAAACCCATTTGTGGAGTTGGTTTTCCTTACTAATAACGTCACAAAGTAGGTATAAAACGCTACCTATATGGCATATATTTGCGCCGTTCGTATGCGCTAAACTGCATAATTACAACGTCAAATTAGACAAAATATACAACGGATGTTGACAAAATGCCCTAAAATGGATTTCTGAGTGATAAATCTCTTTAATCGTGAGTTTATAATAACATTTTCTTGTAATGTGTAAAATAAACCGTGCAATTCATATTTTAACGGCTTTTTTCGACTTTTGATTTTTTATTTTCATACACTTTTAACAAATATTCAAAATCTAGTCGAAAAATCTCCTTATAAAAATTAACATCCTATGAACTAGATGTACTCTTCATGTTGATATAATAAAATCATCCAAAACATCCCCTAGTTTTTCCGCTATTCTCACTTCTATTTGCGTCGATTCTTCTATAAACGTTCACAAAAATGGGACATTTATCTTGCCGTTGTAATAATAAAGATACACTATGAACTTGTACATTTGGCAAGATAATTTTCTTAAAATCATGTCATCCAAAGAAAATAATACATTGATTAGGTAAATATATAAATTCTGTGCATAAATCCACAAAGTATTGCCAATAATATGGATATTCTGCATGTTTTGGCATATTAATCTCCGTCATTTTGTCACATTTAGGTAAGAAAAAAATTACCTTTTTTATCCTTTATACTTATTTTTAAAAAACGAGTCGAGAAAAATTCATTATATTCAAGTACACTTTTCTTGAAATCGTTTTGAAAATACTGATATCAAAATATTAATCAAAACATGGACCCAATTTTTTGTTACAGGCGATAGAAATTTGGTTTTTGACACCTTTTTCGGTCATTTTGGCGAACGTCATGCGGCGACGTCGTACATACTGTAACGACGCCTGGACAGTTTTCACGCCGTCATCTTTGATTTCTTGATTTATTCAAATTACATTCCTCATGCAATTTTCATTTTGATGATTTCTAAATTTTGAAGCGATGTGCTTTATAAATGTGCTGGAATATTACCCATTAAAAGGTGAACATGAAAAATTTTATAAGTAGGGAAGTTTTCAAAAAATCGTAAAAAATGAGACGATGTATTGAAGTCGTCAGAGGTGCTGGCGATTGGGAGGGGGGTTCACTCCCATCCCTGCAACGGCTAGTTAAGTGAAGGGATGGTGCGCTTCCTTCTAACCTCTGCGGCCACGATTCTTATAGGATTTAATGCGGTAATGGGAGTCGCCTACCCGGTCTCAAAATGTTTTTATCCGGGTACCTCGATCGGATTCCTTCTGCTCTATGGGACTTCCCAAGACAAAAAAAAAAAAAAAAAAAAGAAGCTTCTGAGCCAACGTCATACTTCATTATAAATGGTTGTGTAACTTTTTTGTTATAATGTAATAAATAATTGAAGTTCATTTTTAATAATCCTATTTTTTTTTTCCTGCGCTGCAATTAATCTTTTCACGGTTATAATAAATTGGTTCGGAATATTAAAATATTCTTCCAAATATTATTTCCATATCACATTTTTTAAAAGGTTTTTTAGTGTTGTGTTGTGTTGCGTTTTTTGTTTTTTGTTTTTTGTTTTTTGTTTTGATTTTTTTTTATTGTTTTTTGTTTTTTTTTTTTTTGTTGTTCTCCTTATTTTGATGTGAAATTTTAGGGGAGGAAAGTGACATGTTTAATAGAATTATGTTATAAATACAATGTAAATGTACAAAAATTTCACTTTCCTGTCATAGCGTCAATTATATTTTTTTTACGTCACGGAAAAAGTCAATTTAATAATATCTCAAACTACTGCGTTATCTGTATTGCATTTCACATGTAAACAAAAAGAAGATCGAGGGGTTTAAAATATGCAAGAACGGCGAAGGCATCTGACATTTCCTAAAGACTAGTAGAAAGCAAGATAATCAGACGGATTGGGACTGACGAGCAGACAACGTGCATCCAGAATTGCAGATTTATAGCTCTATTGATAAAGGATGTTCGAAAATTTGTGTGCTTTTCTTTTCTTTTCTTTCAGTCCTTTCCTACAAACAAATAATATTTTTCCTGTTTTTTTTATAGCATTCTGCGTACATATTTTTTTTTTGCAAGCTATATACATGTGTCGAGGATGGACGAACGCTATGACCACTTTACAGACGGACTCTAACTTCTGACTGACAACTTTAACTTTTGTACAAAAATGAAGAGACGGGAAGAATATATGTTACATTTACATCAACATTTAATCATACAAATAAAGACAACGTAAATGATACAGTTTCACATCACGACAGTTCTGCACACACGAACACTGACAACATCACGCAGTCCCGTGACTTCAAGATTGTCCCAAGTACGTCATCCAGCCAGGAGGCGGTCTTCAACAGAATGTATCCCATATATACGTGTCCATGTCCACGGCATGATTGACTCTGAGATATGAGGCCTAATATAATAAAATAATTTGATAAATATGACAGGTAATGCGCTCCATAGTCAGTTCGAACACTCGTATTTTTACTCATACAACATACACACAAAATACTACATTTAACTGCGTACTCATTTTACACAATACTACTTACTGAACACTCAGTGAACATACTTCAATATAATACTACGTACATACTACACATATCGAGTTACTGACTTACATTACAAAAATTATACAATTTGTAATTCAATTCTCACTACACACGAAGCGCATTAAAATAATACAGAACGGAATATTGACTTGAAATGAATTAAATGTAAATTAAATGAATATTGAATAAATAAACGAACTTACCTCAGATGGTAAATGGTATATTTGCAAGTTTGTAACTTTTCAATAGTTCAAAACGACTGCTTATTGCAAAGGACGACGCCCAAGTGAGCGGTCAGTGCGACTCGCTTCGATTCAATACACCTGGACAGGTAAAACAGGTTTAGGGTGAGCTGAATGAGGTACCATACGGGATGATTTAGAACATGCTAGAGGTTTATAAGGGGGACGGATAAGTGATGCATAACATTGAATGTGACAAAACCTCCCCATACCGAAAAAAAAGTATAACATACTTTTTTGTTAAAACACATTCAATGGAAAGTATGGTTAGCATAAAAATAAAATACGTACGTACATTATGGATACAAAAATTAATTATATGCGACTCAAGTAGTCAGCACCGACATTATCTCTACCTTTGATTGCGACAATGCGAAATCTGTATGGTTGTAACAATAGAGCCCACCGCATTAACCTTGAACTCGTCAACTTTGACCTATTCAAGTACATAAGAGGTTTATGATCTGTCTCTATAATGAATTCAGTTCCGTACAAATATCGTCTAAATTTCTGAATCGCCCAAACAATAGCGAGGCACTCCTTTTCAACAGTAGCGTACGCACATTCGGCGCCTTTCAGTTTGCGACTAGCGTACGCAACTGGAAGTTTCTTGCCATGATCGTCTTGCAACAAAACAGCACCTATACCACGATCACATGCATCAGTTTGGAGAACAAATGGTTCTTTCAAGTTAGGAAGCTTTAAAATCGGAAATTTAGTAAGCGCTTTTCTGAGAGACATGAACGATTTTTCTGCAGACTCTGACCATAACAGCTTGTTAGGCGTACCTTTACGAGTCATATCAGTCAATGGCAAAGCTATTGATGCAAAGTTTGGAACAAAGTTTCTATAGAAACCAACCAAACCTAGAAATAACCTTAACTGTTTCTTCGTAGAAGGTTGCTTAGCTTTTTCAATAGCATTGACCTTGTCTACATTTGGACTGATTCCGTCATTTCCGACTGTGTGACCTAAACATTCGACCTTGCTGAATGCTACTGTGCATTTACTTGGTTTCGCAGCCAAATTTGCTTTGCGTAGTCGAACGAAAAGCTGTTTCAAAACTTCTAAATGTTCTTCAAAAGTAGGTGTGTAAATGAGAATATCGTCGATGAAGTTATCGACGTTCTGTAACCCTTGTAGAACAATTCGCATCAAACGAGAGAACGTTGCAGACGCTGTAACTAAGCCAAATGGCATAACCCGAAATTGAAAAAGACCTTTAGGGGTCTGAAAAGCAGTAAGACGCTTAGAATTTTCAGTAAGTGGAACTTGCCAATAGCCTTTCGTCAAATCGAGTTTCGAGAAAACTTTATGTGTTGCCAACTTTGAGAAAATTTCGTCAGCATCGGGCATAGGTTCTGCGTCAAATACAGTTTGACTGTTAAGGGCTCGGAAGTCAATACAGAAACGATTCGTGCCATCTTTCTTTTTCACGATAACTATCGGCGAACTATAAGAACTGATAGACGGTTCAATGATATCGAGGGTGATCATTTTATCAACCTCTTCGTTCACAACATCGAGCATTGTATAAGGTATCGGTCTAGCATTTGCTCTAACCGGAATTTCGCATGTCAGTTGAATGTTATGTTGCAGAACACAGGTTCTACCCGGTAAATCGGTAAGAACGTCAGAAAATGAATTGAGAACATCCATAACTTTCAATTTCTGTTCGGGAGATAATTCAGAGCTTACCTCTACGTCACATGGTCCTTCCTTTGCTTTACATACCGGCAAGTCTGTAAGTTCATTTTGCTGTTCATCGGAACAATCAATAACTGACGCACTTACATTATTGAGGGTAGAGTCATTTAGAACTACAGACACACCTTTACCCTGGGGTTCTCGCTCTGTGTAAAGTTTGAGCAAATTTGCATGAAATGTTTTAAACTTACCTTGCATGTTGATTTGATAGTCGACCTTGTTAAGTTTTTTCACAATTTTGAAGAGACCTTTCCATTACATAAGGAGCTTATTGTTATCTGTAGGTAATAAAACCAAGACCTGGTCTCCTTCTTTCATACTTCGTGACCTTGACTTTCTGTCATAAATGACCTTGTAACGCTTACTAGCTTTTTGCAAGTTATCCCTTGCTAAACGACAGGTGTTTTCTAACCTTTCTCTTAGGTCAATGACGTATTGATACGTAGATTTTACTTGGGGATCCTGAATTTCTTTTGTCCAGAGTTCCTTTAATATCATCATTGGACCTCTAACAGTCCTACCATAAACTAACTCAAACGGAGAGAAACCCAAACTCTCCTGAGGAACTTCTCTGTACGCAAAGAGTACCGCATTGAGATACTTATCCCAGTCCCGTGGTCGTTCAGCGCACATGCGCTTTAGCATTTGTTTAAGCGTGCCATTAAAGCGTTCTACGAGGCCATTACACATTGGGTGATATGGGGTGGTAGTAAGTTGCTTGAATGATATTAGTCTACTGACCTCTGACATTAGGGAGGATGTAAATTGTGCACCCATGTCTGTGAGGACTTCACGGGGAACACCTATACGTGAAAACATGTCAACCAACGCTTCTGCTACGCGCTAAGTCTCTATGCTTGATAATGCAACTGCTTCTGGATACCTTGTAGCATAGTCAACTAACGTGAGAATATAACGATTTTTCTTATCTGTAGGTGGGTGTAGAGGGCCAACAAGGTCAATAGCCACACGATTGAATGGCTCTTCGATTAAGGGCATTTTATCTAAAGGTACTCTCATGACCTTCCCCTTTGAAACAGTCCTTTGACAAACGTCACATGATTGGCAGAAGCGTTTAACATCGGATTGTACACCTGGCCAATAAAATTCAGCTAATATTCTAGCAACTGACCTTCTAGTAGCTAAATGACCTGACATTATAGATTCATGGGCTAATTTCATGACGGTTTCTCTCATAGATTTTGGAACAATCAGCTGTGAGGTGACCTTGCCATCTTGAGATGTAAATTCTCTGAAAAGCATATCATGACTGATGATCCATCGTACTGACCCTTGTTTGACTACCCTAGACTCATGTTTCATAGCCAAGTCCCATAACTTTGTCAAAGTTTTATCATCTTTTTGAGCCTTACAAATCTCATCAAGGGTGACGGATGATTTTACTATCTCAGGTACTTTAAGTTTGACAGGTGGTTTACCTTTTTGTTTAATTTGTTGTCTTGTCTCTACTGCTTGAACAGGACTCCATTTTGGATCTGGGTTACCTGGAGATCTTACCTCTTTAACATTACCAATGATGAGGTCATAAACAGGAGACTGCATGCACCATGCTTCATATTTGCCAGATAAATAGGGAGTGTCAATCATAATCATAGCGACGGGTACTTTTACTTTAGTTCCGTCCGCTAAAACGCAAGCCTGAAATTTACCTGTAAGGTTTGTCTCGTCGATTTTACTTTGACGGACAACAATGCCGCTACAACCTGTGTCACGTAAAACGTTTACGGGATTTCCGTCAACAAAGCCTGAAGAAGTAGGCATTACGGAAGACTTGTACCCACATGAAGATACTAGAGAAGTGCCAGAGTTTGATTAGATTGCCGTGTTCGATATGACACAATCAGACGGAATAATACAAGCTCCACATGTCTGTGTGGTATCAGGTTCTACGCTCTCGTCAGTCTCGCTTTCTGAAACAATTGCCTGACATTTGTCTTTCGGTTTAGGCTTACATTCAGATGCTATATGCCCCAGTTGACCACACTTATAACATCGCCTTTCCGACTTCGGAACAAATGATTTCTTCTCGGAGACATTTTGATTTTCTGATTTATTCTCTTTATTAAAGACCTGCTGTGGAACTTTGACTATTTGACCTGATGGTAATGACCTTGACGTAAGTGACAGTGCATTTGTAAGGCGCGCTTCGCGAAATTGATCCGCCAATGTAGCCATTTCAGAGATAGATTCAGGGGTACGTTCTTTTAGAAATAAAGACAAATCTCTGTTACAGATTTGTAGAAATTGCTCACGCATTACTAGATCATACAAGCCATCGAACGTTTGTGTTGACCTTGACATTTCTATCCAGCGTTGCAGATAGCTACTTAGTCTCACAGAATATTGAGCGAAAGTTTCACTCCCTTCGGGACGACATGACCGAAATTTACGTTTAAAGCCATCTTCAGTCAGATCGAAACGTTTTAATAACGCTGTTTTCAATGCAACATAATCACATGCTTGGTCGGGTGGTAAGAGTGCATATACGTCAAGCGCACGACCTTTGAGAAGGGCACTGAGATAAGTAGCCCACATAGCTTTGTCCCATTTCATTACTTCGGCATATCGCTCAAACCGACGCAAATAGCTGTCCATATCGTCTCTCACGTCATCATACGCGGGTAGTTTCGGAACTTTAGGTTTAACCAATGTTTGATCTTCAGATTTAACTGACTTTAATTCCGACTTCTTAGTCAAGAGATCAAGTTCAAGGTCATGTTCTAATTGTTTCTTTTTCATTTCTTGATCTATACGCTCCCTGTCGAAAGCCGCTTTCATTTCTAAATTCTCTTTTTCTTGCTGTCGCTTAGCAGCGCGCTCCTCACGCATCAGAGCCTGTTGATCTTTTACAAAATTTTGCAATTGCTCATCTTCGTATCCCAAGGCTTTACCCTGCTCAATCAATTCATTGAGACTTTCCATGTTTGACAGACGACACCAAGGGTATAACAAATATATTATATACAGTGATTGGGTAAAAGTAAAGGTGAATTGTTAGTTGTACCTCAGTCAGCCCACCGTAACCTTTAGATTTAGAAAAATGTACTTACTTTACTAGGCTAGCAAACATACCACACAACTGAGGTACCTAAAACTCTCATCTGGGCCTCAACTGTCAAACCTCCGTTCTGTTTACAATCTCCTATTAAACAGTACAAAATTTGAGTAAAATGATCACAAAAGAGATATATACATGTACAAAAGATGAAATGATATTTCTACTCTGTTATAGTTTGATCGAATAATATATTGAAATTTTACAAAACGATAGAGTCTAAATTACATACATGTGATAAGATAAAGTTATATTTCAGTGGTCACACCAATATTATCTCTTTATCCCACTTCTGACACCATTTTGTCGAGGATGGACGAACGCTATGACCACTTTACAGACGGACTCTAACTTCTGACTGACAACTTTAACTTTTGTACAAAAATGAAGAGACGGGAAGAATATATGTTACATTTACATCAACATTTAATCATACAAATAAAGACAACGTAAATGATACAGTTTCACATCACGACAGTTCTGCACACACGAACACTGACAACATCACGCAGTCCCGTGACTTCAAGATTGTCCCAAGTACGTCATCCAGCCAGGAGGCGGTCTTCAACAGAATGTATCCCATATATACGTGTCCATGTCCACGGCATGATTGACTCTGAGATATGAGGCCTAATATAATAAAATAATTTGATAAATATGACAGGTAATGCGCTCCATAGTCAGTTCGAACACTCGTATTTTTACTCATACAACATACACACAAAATACTACATTTAACTGCGTACTCATTTTACACAATACTACTTACTGAACACTCAGTGAACATACTTCACTATAATACTACGTACATACTACACATATCGAGTTACTGACTTACATTACAAAAATTATACAATTTGTAATTCAATTCTCACTACACACGAAGCGCATTAAAATAATACAGAACGGAATATTGACTTGAAATGAATTAAATGTAAATTATATGAATATTGAATAAATAAACGAACTTACCTCAGATGGTAAATGGTATATTTGCAAGTTTGTAACTTTTCAATAGTTCAAAACGACTGCTTATTGCAAAGGACGACGCCCAAGTGAGCGGTCAGTGCGACTCGCTTCGATTCAATACACCTGGACAGGTAAAACAGGTTTAGGGTGAGCTGAATGAGGTACCATACGGGATGATTTAGAACATGCTAGAGGTTTATAAGGGGGACGGATAAGTGATGCATAACATTGAATGTGACAACATGTACTTAATTACTATTGTTTGCTTTTATCAAAGGGACCCAAGTCAGAATCTAAGTCCATTTGTTGGGTCTCTCTAATGTGTTATTTTGAGATAGCGTAAACTCACTCCGCGTCTGTCCGAGCAGCATTTTTTATTTTCAATTTTTGTATCCTTTTAACCTACAAGAAGTAGCCTGTCGTCTGTCATTATCTTGTAATTCCACCTTTTTTTATTTTTTCGTAATGAGCCTTGAAACAAATGAGAATGACGTTGTCTCAATGCATTCGTTTTCACAGCGAACGTAAAGCTGACGTTGCGAAAGGTTAGAGCTAATTTTTTTTAACTCATTCGATTTCAGAAAAAAATAAAGCTACTGTTGACATAGAAACATTTTTAGACATTTTTAGATTAAGGAGAGCTAACTCATACGCTCATATATTTTCCTCCGGATAACTTTTCTCGATAACATTTACCGTTAAATTGAGATGTATAAAAAAATTTCGATATGATTTGCGCTTTTCTTGACACTAAACTACAGATAAAGTGTTGTAACTTGAAAATGATATCATTATAAACATAAAGAAATTTACTCTTTCATTGTAACAGCAAAGTACTAGTGCTTATTGAACTTTTTGTGGGATGCCCAATGAAATGCATGTTAGAAACGCCGCTAAATAGACAATTCATGCATCGCGCAAAAATAAGCCGTTTAACGAATCTGACGGTTTTTTAAAATTATTTTACAAATAATCAAACGCAAATTTTTGTATAAAAATTCAGAAAAGATATTTCTGATTCCATAGATACTAATTTCATTTCAATCCGTTCAGAAATAACAGAATTACACAACGTTGAGTTTTGAAAACCTCCAAGGGATATATATGCTAGCTAGAGTTACGTTCCGTAGGTGTACCTAACTACTTTAAGATCAAGTTCAAGTGCTAGTGGTGGTCAATCTGGAAGTAATAGAGAGCGTCTGGGTAAAATGAAGCCTCAGCAATATGATGGTGTTGAAGACTTGAATGAGTATCTTACACATTTTAATATTGTGGCAGAGATTAATGGTTGGTCTTATCAGTCCAAGTCCCTGCATTTAGCAGGCAGTTTGAGTGGAGGAGCAAGGGCTCTCCTGAATGACCTTGAACCCGCAAAACAGAGAGATTTTGATAGTGTTGTTGAAGCATTGAACAATAGGTATGGTACTATCAATAGGGCTGAAGTGTACAAAACTGAGTTGCAAACCAGAGTAAGACGTAAGGGGGAGACAATTCCCGAGTTAGCTCAAGCGATCACTAAGTTAGCTAAGAAAGCATATCCTAACACTACCAAGGAAATGATAGAAGTTTTAGCTCTGGATTACTTCACTGATGCTTTGACAGATTCAGATATTAGGTTAAGATTGAAGGAAGTAGGACCTAAAAACATTTCAGAGGCTGAGAAAATAGCTGTCAGATTAGAAGCGTATCGCTTGGCAGATAAGCAAAGGGGAAAGCAGGTTAGAGTGCTTAGCACAGAGAGTGAGAAATCCTCTGAAGTTGGCGTTGATTTGAGTAAGATGAATTCTCAGCTTGAGAATCTAGCAAAAGAAGTAAAGGTCTTGCAAGGTCAAAAAGGAAATGGCCAACAGGGATATTGGGGACAGTACAGAGGATTTGGTAGAGGACGTGGTCATAGCCAGGGTCACCGTCAGGGTTATGGATCCCCAAGGACAAGTCGAGGTCCCCAATCACGCCCTCTTGATCGAGATCAGTCTAGTCCGGAAAACCAGAACTTGCCGACCTCAGGGGCCAGAGCCCGGCAAGAAAGAATGGGCCCTCAGTAAGATTGGTTCAACACATGTCTAGAGATGGTAATTCATATTTTGTGAAAACATGTATTGAAAAGGTTCCCTTGCATTTTGGTAGACACAGGTTCTAGTGTTACCATAATTAGTAGAAAGATATTTGAGAAACATTTTAGTAAATTACCAATCCAAACATCAAATGTGAGGCTTGTTACAGCTACAGGGGAAGAAACTTGTTTCAATGGTAAACTTGAAGTTACACTTAGATTTGCAAATCAGAAAGTCAAACACACAGTATGGATAGCGGATATCGAGTATGAGGAAATATTAGGTTGTGATTTCCTGCATGCTTATGACTGTAATGTAATGTGTGGTGAAGGTGCCATTTATATGAGGGACTACAGGGTACAGATGTACTCTGATAAAGATCTGAATGTTCCAGTGTGTTGTCGAGTGGTCATGAAAGATACTGTAACAGTTCAGGCACAATCTGAAATCACTGTGCAAGGAAGACTGATAGATACTTATGATTCCACAAGGGATGGTTTGATTGAAAATACTGTATATTTTGTAGATAGGATGGATTTGTTAATTGCTAAGGCACTTGTAAGACCTAAGAAAGGTTTTGTACCATTGCACATTGTAAATTTTAGTATGAAGCCAGTCACTTTAAGTATGAATAGTGTTGTTGCCGTGTACAATGAAATTGAGACTGGTGGGGAATATGTGAATGTCCTAAAAGGAGAAGATAACTCTTCTCCCAGTAAAAAGTCAGAGAAAGGAATACCTTCTCACCTTGAGAATCTGTTTGATAGAAGCAGTGAAAATCTTGACAATGAGCAAGTTCAGATCTTAAAGAATTTGTTAAGTAAAAATGAGAATGTATTTTCAAGGTCAGAAAATGACATAGGTCGAACACGTCTAGTAGAACATAGCATTGATACTGGTGGGGCTAGACCTATAAAACAACATCCATATAGAGTGCCGCTTGCAAAAAGATTAGCTGCTGAAAAAGAAATTCAGCAAATGGCTGAGAGGGGAGTTATTGAGCCCTCATCTAGTCCCTGGTGTTCACCAGTGGTGATGGTTACAAAGAAGGACGGTACAATCAGGTTTTGTTTGGATTTTAGGAAACTTAATTCCTGCACATTGAAAGAAAGCCAGCCACTTCCTAGAATAGATGATACGCTTGATGCACTGTCTGGATCAGTTTGGTTCAGCACTCTTGATTTGAAATCTGGCTATTGGCAAGTGGGTATGTCCCCTAGTGATAGGGAAAAGACTGCATTTTCAATTTTTGGTAGTGGGCTATGGCAATTCACCGTAATGCCGTTTGGGCTTTGTAACGCCCCTGCTACATTCGAAAGGTTGATGGAGAGAGTACTTGCAGGCCTTTCATGGGTCAAATGTTTGATATTTCTTGATGACATTATTGTAATGTCAAAATCATTCAGTACACATATTGAAAATTTGCAAGAAGTGTTTGATAGGTTAAATCGGGCAAATCTGAAGCTCAGCCCAGAGAAGTGTTGTTTGTTACAAACTGAGGTCAAGTACCTAGGTCATATAGTTAGTAAGGAGGGTATAAAAACAGATCCTAACAAAATTCAAAGTGTTGTGAATTGGCCAAAACCTCGAAAAGTCAAAGATGTAAGGAGCTTTGTGGGTTTGTGTTCTTACTACAGAAAGTTTGTGAAAAATTTTGCACAAATAGCCAAACCATTGCATAGATTGACAGAAAAGGGGAGAGAATTTGTATGGGATGAAGAATGTGAGAATGCTTTTCAAAAACTTAAGCAAACCTTGACTACTGCTCCGATACTTGCATATCCCAAGGAGGATGGAAAGTTTGTTATTGATACTGATGCTAGCAATGAGGGGATGGGAGCAGTGTTGTCACAAGTTCAGAATGGTGAAGAAAGAGTTTTGTGTTACTTCAGTAAGTGCTTATCAGGTGTTGAGAGAAGGTATTGTGTGACAAGAAGGGAGTTACTTGCTGTTGTTTGTGCTGTGCGACAATTTCATCACTATGTTCATGGTCGCAAATTCTTGATTCGAACCGACCATGGGTCACTGAGATGGCTTATGAATTTTAAGAAGCCAGAAGGGCAAATAGCCCGGTGGCTAGAAACGCTCGCTTCATATGATTTTGATATTGAGCATAGAGCGGGACGCGTCCATGAGAATGCTGATGCATTATCTAGAAGGCCTTGTTATGATAGTTGCACTTATTGTGAGAGGTATGAAAACTCTCACATGGAGCTCCCACATGTTGAGAGAATCTGGAAAGGATCTGCACCACCGGATGCAGTTGAAAACCAGAGTGAATGTAAGTGGCGCCCAAGTGTGAGAGATGATGAAAGAAAGAATGAGGGGGACAAGAATGCCCCTAGCATGTGTGGAGTTATCCATAGTTTTGATGAATTGAATAGAGAAGTACATGTACCTGATGAAAGTGCAAATGATTTGATAGTCAAGAATGACTATAGTGTAGTCGAAAATGACTACTGTACTGATGTAAGCACCAATTCCAGATCGCAGGGTCATTTGGTCCGCTGCACCAAAGCGGATAGCCCACTGGGCGTGGATGTGAAGGAGAATTGGGCTGCCATTGGACCACACAGTCAGTCTGGCCCGCTGCACCAAAGCGGGTGGCCCACTGGGCATGGATGTGAAAATGTGACCCCTAATGAGATTGTTTGTACTTATACTTATGCAAGTATGCTTGAAGCAACTGGTAGTGATGATAGCACCCAGTTAGGTGTAGTTGACGTAGTAGCATGTAAATCAAACAAAGATGGTCAAGGTCAAACTGAAAATGGTGATCAATCCCAAGAAGTGGTACAGAACACAACCACATTTGCTGAAATAAGTATAGAAAGTATGGAAAAACATCAAAGAGATGACAGACACTTGAATAAGTTGTTTGAATGGTTCGAAAATGGTTCAAAACCTAAATGGGTGGAAATTTCTTAGTATGGACCTGAACTGAAATATTTGTGGCAAAACTTTGAAATGATGTGTTTTGACAATGGTGTGATTTGGTACAGATGGTACAAAGATACAGAAGAACATAAATGCTTGTTAGTACTCCCACCACAGTTAAGATCAATAGTTTTGAAAGAGATGCATGATGCCCCTACATCAGGTCATTTAGGTTATGAGAAAACCTTGGCCAGAGTAAAAGAAAGATTCATTTGGTATGGTATGAGTAAAGATGTGAAGAGATGGTGTGAGACCTGTGAGATTTGTGGGAGTAAGCGAGGCAAAAACAGAAAAGCGAAAGCTCCTCTTCAAAAGTACATAGTTGGTGCGCCATTAGAAAGAGTGGCGGTAGATATACTGGGCCCATTTCCTAGAAGTGAGAAAGGAAATAGATATGTGATGGTAGTTGGAGACTACTTTACAAAATGGTTGGAGGCTTATCCTATACCTGATCAAGAGGCTGCAACTGTAGCACAAATCCTGTTCGAGAAATTTATCAGTGTATTTGGGGTCCCTCTCCAATTACGTACAGATCAAGGAAAGAATTTTGATGGAATTTTGTTTGGAAAATTATGTAGTTTGTTAGGTATTGAAAAGACTCGTACCACCCCTATGAGACCTCAGTCAGATGGAATGATAGAGAGGGGAAATAGAACTATAACATCAATGCTCTCTGCTTATGTTTCAATTGGGCAAAAAGACTGGGATGTTTGGTTACCAGTTTTAATGATGGCGTATAGATCAGCAGTACACTCTTCAACAGGAGTAACCCCGTACAAAATGATGTTTGGTAGGGAAACCACACTGCCCATTGATCTTGCCCTGGGTAGACCTAGTACATCACCCGAACAAGGTGAAAAGGTCAAAGATTTGGAATATGTTGGAAATTTGGAGGAAAAACTCTCAGAAATTCATGAGTTTGCCAGAAAAAGGTTGAAGGTTACAAGTGAGGCAATGAGAAGAAAGTATGATTGCAAACTGTCGTATGTATCCTATAATGAAGGAGACTTGGTATGGGTGCATACACCCACTAGGACTAAAGGTCTAAGTCCGAAACTACAGAGACCCTGGACTGGCCCCCATTCCATCCTAAGAAAAATCAACAATATTTTGTTCCTTGTGAACTGTGGTTCTAGAAAGAAGTCAAAAGTGATACATCACGACAGAATGAGACCCTATGTTAGGAGGGACTAAGTTCCTAGATTTTCTAAGCTCTGAATAGATTATTGACCATTAATTGTTTGTGAACAGATTTGGCTTGGAAGTATGTATGTACATAAATTTCTAAATTTTCTACATTAAATTTTACATTAAGCAATATTAAGGGAGTGACATTGCATTGTACATCATTCTCTGAGATTAGATAGAATTGCACAATTGCTTTTGTATTGCACGAATGGCGGTGGCTTAGCACGCTTTTCTTATTTTAGGCTTCACAATCACTGAGTGAATTGCCCCACAACGGGAGATACCTATGTCTAATATGCAATGACCTGGAACAGGAGGGCTTGTGGCGTATTACACGACACATGATGGATGTGCACTCAAACTTCCAGTGGAAGTGCCTCCGATGTAAGAAGCTGTTTGGAAGGCGCACGAATGGCCATGGATGTAATACCCCCCGGGAAGAGATGGTCTGTTTCAAGACGCTTACTGAAGCAGACGGGAGCCTGACCACAAGACTGGGGCATGCTGCTGAGCTCTTAATGCAGCAGTATAGGGAGCAGACTGTCCCACAACTGATCAAGCTGGTGTCGCCAAGTGATGTGCAGCCGTCAACTTCCAGATCGAGGCCCATGGAGAGGAGGGTCAGGCCCACAGCCACTGCCACTCATTCCATGTCCCCTCCCGCCAAGTCCAGGAAGAAGGCAACTCGCAAGGAGACTCCAACCCAAAAGGGTGCAGCCACACCCCAGATGGGTGAAACCCCAACACCCAAGCGACTAACCTTGGAGAACGACCTTGCGGTTAGCGACAGCCGTGACAGTAACCCCACACCCTCAACCCCTGGAAAGGACCTGGAAGCCGAAGACAGCTCAGAGTTTCCCGTCAGTGCTGCCCCTATGGAGCGTCCCTCCAAATTCGTCTACCGAAGCAGGAGCCCCTCACCCAGCAGCTCTGAGACTGAGAGCATCAGTCGCGCAGTCTCCCCGGCAGTCAGCATTGAAGCCCCTGACGAGGACAGTAGGGTTGTAGTCCCCACAGCGGACAGGCAGACGGCCAAATTGGAACTTCTGCAGAAACAGTCAGACAGTCGCTTAAAGCTTGAGGTAGGTGGTGCCTCCTATTACACAAGTGGTGAAACCTTGAAGCGAAAGCCCTCCCTTCTGGCCAGGATCATAGACGATGATGGCCCTTTCAAAAGAGTTAATGGACGCCATGTTGTAGACAGAGACGGCACGTATTTTAGGATAATTCTAAATTATCTGAGGGATTGTGAGAGTTACGATATTGAGACTTTGCCTAGGGATATCAGGTCACTGTATGAGATCCGGGCAGAAGCCAAGTTTTACGAGTTAGAGGAATTTACAACCATGGTGGAACGTAGGCTCCAGCAGATGTTGGACCATAGGTCACTGTTTCTAAGCTAAGCGGTTACGGTAGATGGGTATGTTGTGTAATTCATGGCATGTGTATTTTGTGCATTGTAATTAGAATACAGTAAAGATTAGATGTTTAGCATTGGAAAAGGACTGCAAGATGTCAAGTCACATTTTATGCCTCATTGATTAACTTTTTCTTGATTTGCATGTAAATTTCTTCATTTACTTTGTTTGATGTAAAACCATCGCATTGAATTTGTTGATTACATTTTTCTCTCCCTGAATTGTGCATGGCTTGTACATATAATATCATACTGCACATAACTGCATGATTGGTGAAGGTAGATGCACATATTATTGGTATTGATGATAATGATATTGGTATTGATGATAATGACAGTGATGTCACGATTGAAGAGGATTGATGTTTGAGGATGATTGAATATGATAATTGGTGTTTGATGATGATTGATGTTTGATGAATGATGATTGAATATGATGATTGAACTTTGATGATGATAGATGTTTGATGATGATTAATGTTAGATGATGATTGATAATGATGATTGACAATTACGATTGTTGATGATGTTGATTGATGATTGATTATGATTGAGAATGATGATGATTATTGATGATGATAAGCAAGGATAGGTAAGGTTGCTATCAATTAGGTAGCTAGCCGTGATTTTCCACTGTCTGACAAACCAATTTGGAGACCAAAACCTTTTTCAAGAAGGGTGCAGTGTTACAAAGTCGTCCCTAGACCCAAATAAACTTGAAAATCAAGTAGCAGACTAGAAACAACCATGTCATGAAACATCAGAGACGAAACTGTAAACAACAGACGAAGTTCGAATGACGATCGTGGATATCGGCGGACGTACAAGCTGATTACAACAACTTTGTTATTAGAATCGGTCAGGATTCAACTCACACAATCGTATTTTACCTTGTTTAAATCATTACATTGCATGATAAAGTCTTGAAGACATGAAATTTCTGTCTTTTCTCTTCGGCTTGACGAGTTGAAAACTTAGCGCCGACATTTTTTTTGTTTACACTGTCCCGGGCTTACGACTTTGGCGCATTCTGATTGGCTGATGCTCAATCCAGTTAGTATATAAGTAGAGCGGCGCCAGCATTCGGGGGGCATTCGACTTGTCCTTGGGTTTGTGTTAACATCGTTTTGACTTGACTAGAATGGTAAGGAATTGAAACCTATTTGGGTTTTAGAGTTTGAGAACAAGAATTGACTAAAACTTAGAATTGTAATTTCCCCTAATTGGGTGAAATTGACTAGACTAGTAATTGAGAGTACTGACACCCATTCGGGTGACACTGCAGTCTTAGCCCCCAATTGGGTGACAGTTGGTAAAAACCGATTTGGGTGATAGCACATAAGTTTAACCGATTTGGGTGATAGCATATAAGTTTAACTTCTATAACTAACCATTTAACACCCAAATATACTTCACAGTAATTCGTCCAGGGAATTCGGTAACTTTTATTTCTTATAACCTAAACGGGTGGTGCCTTGTGGCTTGCACCCAAATAGGTGATGTAAGTATAATTCATATTTCTTAAGTAATTCTAACTGCATAAGTAATTCTATTTCTCTAATAATTCAAAGTAAATACATAGCTAAACACTTTTCTCTATTGCATGTACTAATAATCACTTTGCTTTTCAGCTGCTTGCTCTTCACTTAGTATACTCATACTCTGCACCCATTCGGGTGATAAAAGCATAGCACCTACCTAGGTGAAACACAGATTTGTATTTGAATTGATGATCATTGCTTTGACTAGATACTTGCTGATGAACTTGGGCCTTGGGCTAGTTTAGGTTCATAGCAGGTGCTCCAAGGACACACTGGGTGAGAGTTAGCCAAAAGGGGCAGACAACTCTGGACTCAGTGTATTGGAAATCATTAATTACCGGTATCTCATCTTTGCTTGCTCGTTTTTCTCTTTTACAGTTGATTATTAAATTAATAAATTATTAAACTTATATCAAATTGTTCCTCATCTATCAGGGTGCAACGAAGCTTAAAAGTCGGACAGCAGACGGATCCCAATTTTGTAAGTGTATCTGGCTAGGTAGCTGCGGCAACTTGGTCGGGTACGGTTACAATACTAACAAAGATGCCACCGGGGGCATTCGTGTTTCACAAACACATGCTTTATTTTTTCTATCACACACTTGGTGTTAATGAAGAACCAAAGAGTTTACGGACCAATTGTCCCGCAGTAATTATTCAATGCACCATATAAACTTGTTTCAATGATGCATCCAAATCACACATTAGAAACATTCAATATCTGGTTATTTTATACATATTTAGCGATGAGTTGAATGTATAAGAGATGTAACAGCTTAGAACTCAAAAGTCGGGAATTTTAAAAATGAACAGAGAACTGAGGATTCCATGGTTTTGCTGTTGGACCTATCAAATCTTTATGACAATACCAGTTGTCATAAAACATAACCTTTTTAGAAAACAGAAATTACTTGAACGTACACCAATATACACAATGACAGTGTAATCAGGATCAGGGAAATGTTGACCCTCGTTTTCGTGTATACATATGTAGGCGGAATCACTGCATGGTCTTTTCATAGTTACTTTCCTGTTCACTAAATACAGAGCACCCTGTTTTGGCGATTTATTCTGTCATCTGAAGAATTTTCCTATAAATAATAGTATCCGAGAATTGACCTCCTTTAGTTGTAACTGGAAATTAACTTCGACTTACACTATCAGTTGCCTTCAAACAGCAGTATGAAAAAATAAAATGTCTACGGGAAAATTCCATGTTAATTTCAAGCCGCCGCCATATTGTTCTCCGTGTCAACAATAGTAAACAGTGACGTCAAAGCTCCCGACCTCACGCATTTTCAGCGATTTTACTGTAGAAAATCCCCGTAGACTTTTTATTTTCCGTCCTATTTCTAATTTAATTGACGTACAGCCAAAACAATGGTATTTTCTGTTACGACTTAAGGAGTACAATAAAACTGATATATTTTTGGAAGATGACAGTATCGTATTTTAGAGAAAACCGGGAAAACAGGGTGCTCTGGATTAAGTGAACAGGACATCCTAATTAATAATACAAAAAAGATCAATTAACAGTTCACATCTTTGCAGTGCATTAGCGAATGTTGACCTGCAGACAACCTTGGTTTCATTTTTCACAAGTAAAATATGACACGTGTATTAACCACACCTCTTTTAAAAACATTTTTTCCAAACGTCTTTTTAAACCCTGCGGGTGGTTTGTACCAAGAATGAGTTCACACACATAACAAAAAGAATATGGACATTTAGAACGTCAACGCGTGTATGGGGCGCCATGGCGCATGTCCTTCATCACTGTACATTCCCTTTGTTACCTTTCTAAAGCAAGAGAGATCGGAAAAAAGGGGAGGGACCTTTTTTCCTTCTCGATCTGGCTGATTGAAAAAAAGAAAGATATATAGATAAATTTCACTGAATTAATAACCTGTGGTTTAGAGTATACCCCCCAGTCTATCATACCCTATAAATATATATATGATAGAGTGGGAGGGGGTACGAAACAAGTATCTGTGACCATACAGGGCTCTCGATCAGCCTAATTTGGGCACCAGTCCCATTGCAAAATAGTATCTTTTTTTCCCAATTTACTGACCGTTTTCCCCAATTTGAAACCTCATGGAAAATTTAAAAAATGTGTTAAAAATTCTCATTTCCTAGTCAATAGACATCCAAAATTATCATATTTCCAAATTTTGAGAAAATGCCGCTATTTTTCCCCATTTCAATGGCCCTGGGCCCTAGTCCCAAAATATGGGTGTGAGAGCCATGCCATATATTAAATTTGGCTATACATGTCTATCTCGATCCACGTTGATATTATTGTCCCCCGCTTTCGCGACAGCGCGGGGACATCAAAACCGGTTCTGTCGTCCGTCCGTCCGTCTCGCAGCTACGTTAAGGTGCTCCACGCAATGACGTTAGAGAAAATTCCGCGAAAACATTGTGTGACGTTGTAAATGACGTCACATCAGTTATCGTATGCTAGGGATATTTCAAGGGATAAATTGTACTGGATCGATTTTCAATATTATTGAGCTTTCATCCTATTCCTTACATCAACTCTAAATGTTCCCAGTATCTTATTTACGAGAAGTAATGAAAGAATGCGTGTTTTTCCAAAGTTTTGCCTATCGGGTCATTGTAGGTCAAGCATGCGCAGTCTGAGTTCAGGGTTAAAGGGAAGCTTTGGATGAAAAACCGCTTTTATTCACAGAGGAATCACTGATTTTCAATTAGTAAATCAATATAAGGAATTGATAATGGTATCCTCATAAAGGAGCACAATTTTTATTTAGATTATTTGTTAGATATTGTCCATATTTAGCTATTCAATGGAGTTTTACTGATTTACCGGCTTTAAAATAATTATTTCTTATTCATTTTTATATTCAATTAGTTGTTGTTGCTGCCGGGGTTGGGGGGGGGCGAGGTTGCCAGCTCATGCAAATTAATACAGTTTATTCTCAAGCATTATTTTTTAAAATATATATAATATATATCATTACGAATACGGTGCTAAGATAAATGTGTCAATAAATGGCTATACGGCGGGCACCGTATTCATAGCCGGTACAACAGAACAATATTGAGACTTCAGATACGGTCAACTTGAACTAGACTAAATCTAAGAACAAATAAAAATAATAATAAAACAAATTGTAATCAGCAAGAGATCGGGCGGGTTATAATTAGACTGAAACATGATTAGCCTAGCCGGGAAAGAACCCCCCCCCCCCCTCTCTCTCTCTCTATCTCTCTTATTTAATCAAGTTATATACATTTTTTTTATTATGATTATTTTGTTACCGACAGAGCTCTGCTGATGAAAGCACTGTAACAAGTTTACAATCAATTTTGTTAAATACAAAATTAGAAGCCGGTCAGTATCGCGGTCTCAATATTTAGTCCGCCGGGTTGGATTCAGTACGAGGAAATATTGCATTGAATGATACATATAGATTTCAATATTTGATCGGCAGAAGTTTTATTGTCTAGCGGCAACCTTTATCACCAGAGTTATTCCCTACCACAAACTTTCCCACAAAGAAAATATATAATGTTTTAACTTGAAAAACATATATATACTAAAAGCGGATGCTTACCCTCCCGGGTCAGCCCCCCCCCCCCTCTCCCTCCCGGCCGGGCCTGTCTTCTTAATATATGTATATTACATTCTCATCGTTGTAAAAATAATACTAAATAATATTAAAAACCCGTGCACGTTTACTAACATGACTTATGCTTTCCCGCTAAATTTCTATGACGTAATCCAGATCACCTGTGCGTTTAGGTCCCGTCTGAAAATAGACTGATATAGGGTAGTTGTAAAAAAATGTAAATTGCAGGTGACTACCCTTGTACAATTTCGATATTTTTATACAGAACCTATAGAGGACACTTCAATTTACCAAGATTTTGCTGCGCATTTAATAGAAATTTTAATAGTTGTGTAAAATGTGGATGTAAAGTCGAGTTTTGCAGTGTTTTTACCACTTTTTTTCCTTCTCGGTATATTTTCTCCTCTTAATCGTTTTAAGTGGCACAATGCCCAGCACATTTCTAAATCTACAGGATTTACTGAAGAAAACGATATAACATTTATATTATTTTTTCCTTATTTACCACTTGCAAAATTCAATTTAAAACCGAGACAACACTGAAGAGTTATATTTAGGGCTGTCACGTGACACAGGGGAATCCCCTTGGTGATTTTTTTTTCTTAGCTACCAGACACCTACCAGATATTAAAAAAATACAGCTTTGAACTAAAGAAAGAACGTTTAAGCTGTAATTGAGGGTTGAATGTCAGGCACCGTAAAAATGGAATATTTTCAGCGCGACGTCAGCGTGGAGCACCTTAACGCAGCCGCGCTGTCCGTCAGTCACAAAAACTTTAACCTTGTGCATAACTTTTGAATGGTAAGTGATAGGGTTTGATATTTCACATGTGTATTCCTTGTGACAAGACCTTTCCATGGATATCAAAATTTTTGACCTTGTGACCTTGACATTGGACTTTGACCTACTTATTAAAAACTTTAACCTTGGCCATAACTTTTGAATGGATAGTGGTATGGCTTTCATATTACACATGTGTATTCCTTGGGACAAGACCTTTCCATGGATACCAAAATTTTTGACCTTGTGACCTTGACGTTTGACCTACTTATTAAAAACATTAACCTTGACCATAACTTTTGAACGGAAAGTGATATGGCTTTCATATTACACATGTGTATTCCTTGTGACAAGACCTTTCCATGCATACCAAAATGTTTGACCTTGTGACCTTGACCTTGGACTTTGACCTACTTATTAAAAACTTTAACCTTGACCATAACTTTTGAACGGAAAGTGATTAGGGCTTTCATATTACACATGTGTATTCCTTATGACAAGACCTTTCCATGGATACCAAAATTTTGACATTGTGACCTTGACCTTGGAGTTTGACACACTTTTCAAAAACTTTTACCTTGACCGTTACTTTTGAATTGAAAGTGATGGAGGGTGTCACATTTCACATGTGTATTCCTTGTGACAAGACCTTTCTGTTGGTAACAACATTCTGACCTTGTGACCTTGTCCTTGGAGGCTGACCCACATTTAAAAACTTCAACCTCAACCATAAGTTTGGGATGGAGTTTAATCTTTCATATTTAGAATGTTGATAAAATATGAGATATATTATGAAAACTTAAGAATTGGGGGGAAGGGGGTCTGTACGCTTTTCTTTAAAGACAAACACCCAAAAGCGGGGGACCACAATTCCTTGAATTTGATTTTAAGAGATACATGTAGTGTTTTTAAATTGTTTCACATGTAGATTCCTTGTAGTACATGTATAAGCTTTAACTTGATACTTCATTCATGTTTTTTAACCTCAGGGCTAAGTGACCTTGACCTAGTGACGTTCTACGATTTGTTAAAATTCCAACCCTTTTACAAAATGAACAATCACCAACATAAACTTTGTCATAGATGTACAAGGCATATTCGTTACCTCATCCCTGCAGTTATAGTATAAAATTATTCTAAGGCACTAAATTATGTTGCTATAACGTTGAATTTCATTGGTTTATGCTCCTTAGTTACAGCAGTAAAACAAGAACATACTAGGCTTTTATGTTGCTAACGTCACATTTCGCTGTATATTCACAAAAATATAGATTGCATTAGAATGGGAATAACTAGATACTGACTTTATGTTTGTGAACGGTAAATGCTGATTTTATGGTACAGACCAACCAACGTCAGAAGCTAGTTTAATTCACTAAGAGTAATTAAAGCATATAGCAACATGAGCAATAAAGGTCCAAACATACATGGGCATTCTTTAACGTTTTATTGTCGTGACAAAAACTAATACTTTGCAATGCAGCCTGATGATACTTAATTTTTTAGCATGTTTTTCATAATTTGTCTCCACTCTTTCAGTTTTGACTTTTGTCCTTAGAATTGAGAGAAAAATAATCTTTTATGGTCTTCTACATACATCGTTTTCACCCTGGGGTCTCAAATTTCTTCCAAACCCCTGGAAGCCTCATGTTTTACATGATTTTGAGACCCTCCTGGTAGAGGTGATGTAAACGTTCTTAGACCATGAAAGAGTCTTATATTATCTTCATTCGACATCAATGATCTGATGATTTTTGTTCACTTTTTTATTCAGAGTCTCATCATTCTCAACTACTATTTCATCAGAGATGGGTGTGTCAGAAGAAGCAATAACAACTGAGCCTCCCCGTCTCATTGAAACAATCATATCATAGATGGGCGACAATGTATCTGTGCATGATCTACTGATGGGAAGACAGGTCTGAAAATACCTGAAAGTAATAACTTTAAATGATACACGGTAGTGTTTATACTTAATAAAATGGCCCCTCTCCGGTCAATATGACCTGACAATGACAAGACATGTGACAGTTCTCAGCCAATGGGAGTGGGAATATAAATAGACTACTGTAAACGTGGAAATTTTTGCGTGGGGGTAATTTTCGCGAATCAATAGACATCGCAAAAAATCCCCCCATGCAAAAATATCACTGCTGCATATTTACAATGTGAAAGACATTTTTATCGCGGATATTTCCCCCATGTATAATATTGTCTAAATCTTAGAATCGCAAAATTTTCCCTGAGCAAATGACAACCAAGTTTACAGTATATTATATAAATTATAAACCTAGGCTAAGAGAGGTTAATTAGAAGGCTTGAATTTACCTGTATTCAATGTGCACATTAAAAAAGATGGATAGCACACCTGGTAGCACATGATCAAGAATTATATTTACAGATTTACTGTAATATGTGAAATGAATTTTAATTCATGAATTTTTGTTACCGTATAATGATTTTTCAGCTTTATCAAGAGAAGAACAATTGTTTGCAATAAAGGTAAATAAAAATGTTATACCGTCAGAATCAGCAGGTTTAATTGGAATGATATAGTTTTTAGTCTTTTTGTTTGTTGTGGAAAAATAGTAATTTTATATATATAAATATAAAAAAGTGCAGATACAGAAGATAACAATTACAAAGCAAGGTCAGTTGAAGAATGATGTAATAAAATGTTTTTGTTTTTGCAACAAATATTCTGATTGTTGAAGTGATAAAAAATGGAATTTTTGCAATGACATGCATCCATGTGGTAATATCTTCAAAAGCAGGCGTTTTCTATGTCATTTTAAGCAAATAATTACATATAGAATGGTTATCTTACTGAAAATTATATTGCCTAGGCTATAGAGAACAACAATCTAGATGACCTCCTGCAGATTCCATCATTGCAAAAAATATCCAGGCACATTTTGGCCTCAGAAGTAAGCAACCAATGCTTGGAGCTGACACTCCGTGGGAAGAATCCAAGTGTGCTGCTGAGGCAAGAGTGTGGAGGAATTGAAATCCTGGAAGGATATGTTCCATGATATATCAGAGGAGATTAGGTTGCGGTATATAATAAGAGCTCCATATTATGATATGTGAGCCCTATATAATTATATAGTATAATTAAACAAAGTTTGTGGGGTATATAGGAAACACCCTGTCCGTCTGTCTATCTGTCAATCTGTCCGGTTAAGAAGTTCTTAAAGCAGATAACTCTTCAAGTATAAGTGATAGGGCTGTCATATTTCATACATACATTCACCATAACAAGTACTACATTTTGATACCAAGACATATGACCTTGACCTTGAACTGTGACCTTATAGCAATATTTTGGTTAAGAAGTTCTTATAGCATATATTTTTTTTCACACAAAAGTGATAGGGCTTTATTTCATACATACATTCGCCATAGCAAGAAGTACATTTGGATACAGAGACATTTGACCTACTGACCTTGACTTTGAACTTTGACCTTGTAGAAGTATTTTGGTTAAGAAGTTCTTAAAGCGAATATCTCTTCAAGTATAAGTGATAAGGCTTTCATATTTCTCTAGATAAAGTGATAAACCATGTTTCTTGTGATAATATCAATATTTTTAAAATAAATATTTTGGGCACCAGGATTTAATGTAAGAGGAGATCACAGTAGTGCCCCTTATGAAACCCGTTCTTAGATAAATGGTGAGCAGGTTTGAAACTTGAGATTTGTTTTTGTATAATTGCATTTTTCCTTGAGATTAATCTTCAATTAGGTACATTTGAACTAACTTGTGATAATATTTTGCCTTTTTGTATACTGTGCTTGAATATATAATATATAATTTTGTTATTTAGAATTCCATTTCTTCACTACCTTATGTGTGTAGTTGGGAGTAGCAATTTGGAAAACATAAATTTCAAGAAGGTTGAGGCCACCATATGTATGGCTTATGCCATACTTATGTTTCAGAGAAACTGCGAATTCTGAGCTATTCAGAAGCTCATGACTGTCATATGTATAAAAGGCAATTTAGATGACAAGGTAATTTAAAATCATTTGTATGTGTGTGTTTGATGTTAGAATGAAGGAACAAAATCTTTTAATAAAAATGAAGTGATTTGCATGTCAATTTTTATTAGTTTTTAGCTCTACTGGTCTCAGACCAGTCGAGCTTATGCGATCACCCTTTGTCCGGCGTCCGTCCGTCTGTCCGTAAACAATTCTTGTCCGGACAACTCCTCTGAAACTGTAAGAGATAGAAAGTTAATTCTTTTTGCATTTTACTTGGACCATGGTCTAGTTGTGCACCTGACATTTAGTTTCACTCCCTGACCCCCAGGGTCTTAGAAAATGGGCGTGGTCATTAAATTCTTTGTAATCTTGTCCGGACAACTCCTCTGAAACTGTTAGAGATAGAAAGTTAATTCTTTTTGCATTTTACTTGGTCCATGGTCTAGTTGTGCACCTGAGATTTAGTTTCAGTCCCTGACCCCCAGGGTCTTATAAAATGGGCGTGGTAATTAAATTCTATGTAATCTTGTCCGGACAACTCCTCTGACACTATAAATGATGGAGACTTAATTTTTTTTGCAATATGATGGGTCTGTGGTCTTGTTGTGCACCTGATATTTTGTTTGAGCCCCTGACCCCCAGGGTCTTTATGTAACCTTGTGTTCGCAACTCCTCTGAAACTATAAATGATTGAGACTTAAAAAATCTTTTTGCAATATGATGGGTCTGTTGTCTTGTTGTGCACCTGATATTTTGTTTGAGCCCCTGACCCCCAGGGTCTTAGAAATGGGTGTGGTCATTTTCTCCTATATAACTCTATGTAATCTTGTGTTCGCAGCTCCTCTGACTTTATAAATGATGGAGAGAATTCTTTTTGCAATATGATGGGTCTGTAGTCTCATTGTGCACCTGATATTTTGTTTGAGCCCCTGACCCCAAGGGTCTTAGAAATGGGTGTGGTCATTTTCTCCTATATAACTCTATGTAATCTGTGCTCGCAACTCCTCTGACAATATAAATGATGAAGACTTAATTCTTTTTGCAGTATGATGGGTCTGTGATCTTGTTGTGCACCTGATATTTTGTTTGAGCCCCTGACCCCAGGGTCTTAGAAATGGGTGTGGTCATTTTCTCCTATACAACTCTATGTGATCTTGTGCTGACATTATAAATGATGGAAACTTAATTCTTTCTGCAATGTGATGGGTCTGTGGTCTGGTTGTGCTGATATTTTGTTTGAGCCCCTGACCCCAAGGGTCATAGAAATGGGTGTGGTCATTTTTTCCTATATAACTCTATGTAATCTTGTGCTCACAACTCCTCTGACTAAATTCTTATTGCAATATTATGGGTCTCTGGTCTAGTTGTGCACCTGTTTTTATGTTTTAGCCCCTGAACCATAGGGTCTCAGAAATGGGTGTGGTCATTTTTCCTATATAAGTAAATGTAATCTTGTGCTTGCAACTCCTCTGACACTATAAATGATGTAGAATTCATTCTTTTTGCAATGATTGCTCTGTGGCATAGATGTGCACCTGATATTTTGTTTTAGCCTTATACCCCTAGGGTCTTTGAAAATGGGTGTGGTAATTTTTTCTATATAGTTGTGCTCTCTTCTCGTTTAAAGCTATTTATGATGGGGAGTTAATTCTTTATCCAAGTCTTGATGTGTCATTGGTAGTTCATTTGAGCTAGCAGTCCTTGGCCCCTAGGATCTTGGAAAATGGGTGTGACATTCTTTTTAGAAATACTTTATCTCGGATATTATGAATTATATGAGTGCTATTATAGTTGCAGTATAATGGATATGTAGTTTTGTCATGCTACTTATAATTTGTTAGAGCGCCTGCTCCCTATGGTCTTGGTTTAAAAAAAAAAGAAAGGAAATTGATGTTTTAGAAAAAACAACCAGGAGAGCTACAGTCTCGTCAGAGACTTCTGGTTTTTAATGTTGTCAACAATATGGTCAATGAAGGTGTGCACTAATGAAGGCAAAGCAATTTTGCATTTCATTATTTGTGTATGATCTGCACCTGCACATCTTCGTTGTTTTGAGTAAGTTATGTGCACTTTTAATGAGATAACAACACGAAGGCTCTATATACAGTAAAAATGAATATAGATATGATTAATGATATCTTACTATTCTAAATTTTCCTCCATTTTATTGCTCAGATAAATATGTCATCGTATAAGATAAAAAAAAATATGTGATTTCCTCAGAAAAATCTACATTTATCAAAGCTTCCTCATCACAAGCCAAAAGTTAATATACCTAATAGTAAGTAATATTAGTTATAGTACAGTGTATAAACATTTAGAACAATTGTATGCTATGAATAGTGCATAAAAATGTATTGTTGGTTTTCTGTGATTGTTATGTTTGCTTGATGGAAAAGTGGGATACTTCTCATGGCTTTTTCTTTAGCCAAATAAAAAAGAAGGGGGACGTGAGTCGGGGATCGAATCCCTCCTGGGAAGGGACCCTTCATCTCAATTTATTCCACAGCCATATATGAGAGAGCCATTGTATGTTTTTATGTTGATTTTTTTTTAAAGAATTAGTTAATAATTAGTGCTATCAATAACTTCAACATTCAATATGTAATCTTGGATTAACACAGCTTGATTGAAGTAATTTCACTAAGTAGATATGGAGGAAATTCTATTAATTATGTCAAATTGTCAATGTATAGACAATGTAATTTGAGTTTGATTAGAATGCATCTTTCATTTGTTGATGTAACATTTCAATTGTAATCTTTGTTACGAAATATTGGTTCTGTTTTGTTATTGCAGGCTCTAACCAGATTGAGCCAAGTTGGAATAACCATGTCACCAAGCTCCAAATTTCGAATTCTGGAGGAATTTAACAAATTCAATAACGACGCTTTGTTGATGCATATTAAAGACAATACTTTGATGAAAATGACAGGTGTAAATGATAATACAACTTGAAGACTCTTTCACTGGATGACATGAAAGATACATTGGTTCCAACCGAGGGTCTGTACGTCATTAGAAACCCAAGGCTTTATTGGCAGGTTTTTTTTGCATGATTTGATACCTCAAGAGTGGAACCAATATATCTTTCATAGCAAACAAGAACGAGTATTTTCTCTCATACCTTAGAGCTAAAATAAAAGTTGAAGAAAGAAAGGAAGAAGTTAGAAAACTATCAAGTTGAACCAATTGCAAACATTTTGTGATATTCAAATTTATCGTTCCTGAAAATGGTTTATTCTAAAAATGAATGAACCAGGAACTCGGCACTTTGCATCTTTGATGCATTTTAAGCTTATCAAAAATCAATAATATAATTTCTGAATCAACAAATTTTTGAATTATTCAGTCTATGTTATTATTCCTTCATATCAAAACAGAAATGTGAAGTTATACTATATGATTGAACACTTTTATCACAGGAGACAACTTGGACATTTATGTCAGAACATCAATGCAGGGAGTGGAAAGACAGCATAAGGATATGCACATGTTTGCATCAAACGTTCTTTCTACAAGGATTGCATCCACAGACACAGACAACACCCCTCTCAACTCTCAACCATTGCAACCAACATCCCTAATTTTATCTGGATTCAGTGCCGATATTTTGAGGATGTCATATAAGGTTTTGGTAAATTGCTGATACTTTACAAAATAAGTCCTTTATTTCTCGAGCTATGTGGGCACGAGAAGAAAGTTCTCATACTGGTACTGTTATGAAAAGTGAAAGGGGTAGGGCCACGAGACCCCTAAATCGGCCCTTGATTTTCTCTTAAAATAAATTTAATGAGGAATACTTGATATCTCTTATGAATATACAGGAATGTTTACCGCTTTTCATGAAAAGAATAATATCACCAAACAATGTGCCATTTAACTGTTATGACGTCATGAAGTGACGTCATTTTGACGTTATTGAGAAAATATGGCGAAAATTGCTGGGAATTTTGTCTTTTGTCGTAGAATTCAATGTGGCCGCATGCGTTAACTTAGATAAAACGTTTATTACAAAAGGCTATAATGATAATCTTTCACATTAAAATTTTCCATCATAGTAAATGCATGCGGCCATTGCTAATTTAAAAGAAATATTGAGTTTTTGCATCAATTTCGCCAAATTTGACCTATTTTGGTGTTTTCAAAGGGCTAAAAGGTGTTGATAAAAGCAATGTTTACAAAAAGTAGATTCGTGATTCAGTAGAGAACGTTTCAAAATGTCAAATAACAGTTAAAAATTCTATGAAGTACAATGTTCAAAATTTATCAAACTAAGGGCCAATATCGGGCTTCGTGGCCCTACCCCTTTAAATAGGGATTTCGTATCAAAATTCAATTAGGCACGGTCCATTTGATATTCGGGGGGGGGGGGCTTGGGATTTTTTGCAAAAAAAAAATTTGCTCTGAATTTTGATGAAATAAATAAATTTGCTTATGGTGTGTCAGAAAAAAATTTCGCTTAAAATTCCTGCAAATTTTCCGGCTCGCTACGCTCGCCAGTTTTCAATTCATATTAAAGAAAACAATTTTGGCTCACTTCGCTCGCCATACTTTTCTATCAAAACATTATTTCTTTAATGCCAAAGTTCCTATTTGAAAAATATCTCAAAAGAATGCATGTTATCAATGTATTACTTTTGATTTTTAAAAATAGACATGATATATGCATATCACCATAGAGTCTAATTTTATATACAATTAACCTTTAAAGGAGAACTTCATTTTTTTTTTACCAATTTATATATAATAAAATTCTAAATTTGAACATTTGTCTAGAATACCCTCCTCTCCGACCCTCTAACTTGTACCTTAAATAAATTTTGTTTACTGATCATTATATAAGCCTTTTTTCACATAACTGCGGTCCAGTGGTTTTGGACGGCAAAATAAGAACAGTTCCCGCAATATGACGTCAAGGACAATCACTTGTTAACTGTGACGTCATGAAAGTCGGTACTTGCCGTCCACAAAATGCTAGTCACGCAGTTATGTGAAAAGGGCTTATTGTCAAATTCTTTAATATCTCTGTTCCTTAGAAGTGAATTGATTTTTTGCATATTTAGTATACGTAATATTTCAGAGTTTTAGTAAAAATAAAGAAGTTCTGTTGATAAAACACAAGCATTCTTAACATATTGCACTTCACTAATGTTTGAAAAAAAAAATTCTTGCTCCAACTTTGCACGAAAAAAATAATTTTGCTCCGGTCCAGGGCGAGAAAAAATAATCATGCTCCGACAAAAAACCCAAGCCCCCCCCCCCCCCCCCCCTGAATATCAAATGGACCTTGCCTTACCCTTTCATTAATTCAAACCAAAATCAAGCTTGTGAAATGGTGAAATATATATGCATCTGTTTGTACCAACAATTTGAAATCTCTATTGTATCAATTATACTTCATGTGATATCAAATCTAAACTTTACAAGGAGATAGGAAATACATGTAATGAGTTAGCTTGATTTCGGGAATCAACCATGACCCAGAAATCTGACCTCGACCTTGTAGATTGAATTTGACTAAACTGTAGTAATGTTTAAAAAATAAATCATATTTAAACAGGGCATTGAGATATACAATGTACCACACAAATGGACCTGATTTCACTCTGTTGCTTTCCAAAGACATACCTGTAGTATTTCAAAACAAAATCTGCTTACAACAATCTGGCCTTTCATATTGTCTTTAGGGATGTCTGGTTATATTTGTTTTAATAGTTAATCTTCATCATCTTAAACTAATTACCAACATTATTGTACTAAATTACACATGTAGATAAGTAGAATCCTCTCAACAGAAGTCTCGGAATACAAATGGATGGAAGCAGTTTCTCCAAGCCATACAAAAAGGAGATAACGGACAAGTCGTTCATTTTTCAGCTACCTTTGCAGTTGAAAAATGAATCAAAATATGAGGACTGCATTAGTATTATGAACTCCTATGAATCTACACTAACAAAGTTATTTCAAGATGCACATGGTAAGAATTATAGCCTCCATGACAATATAGGGTTTACATCCATTATTTATAATGATAAAAAGCACTTAGTTCTATTACTGCAAGTATTTGGAGATCTTGACCTTTGATTCAAATTGTTAAGAAATCAATGCATGATCAGCTATATCTATTTTTCTGAATTTTTTTTATCTTGTTTCCTTATCAAATTCTCATATTTGAAGGAAATTCAGACCTGCTTGACAAGTATAAAGTTACACTGGGCGGTGACCAATTAACAAGGGTCCGAATGCAGGATGCCAAATATTTGAAAGCACTATCGACAACGGCACAAGGGCGGCTTGCTCATCTTGAGCCTGTTGTCTGTGAGCTTTGGCATCTGAAACAAGATTTTCTAGAGGTAACGTCCAAATCCAATATTTTGCTCTCCAAAAAATTTCAGGGTGGCAGATATTTGTTGTATATTTGTCTATGTGTCTACCCAAGTACATACATCAGAATATGATCACATTTCAAACAATGTTCACTAGGAATATTAGACCCATACAAAAATTCCTTAGGTAATAAAAATAACAGACATAGGCAATTTATGTTCATTTCTGAAAAGTCTGAAGATACTTAGAACTGTCAGAGAGTGACCATCAGTTTTATTGATTATGTATAAAAAATGAACCTTGATATAAAAAATACAAGAGAAATTCAGAGAAACATTGTTGAAGGTACATGTATCACCAAAAGAAATTATACATAGAAACATAGATTGACATGCCATGCTGATTTTAAAGTTCTGTCTCTCAACATGTAACTGAGCTTTAATTGATAAAAAAAGTGAACATCATTATGTGTTATTTTCTAATTAAGTTAACATAAGATTTCTACATTTTTATGGAAATTTTTAAAGAAATATGCTTTGTATGAAAAGTTCTTTTGCAGAGATATTAAATTCATAATTACAATGTATATCATTTGGTTTTATTTTTCACAGAAAAGTTGCTTCTAAATTACAAACATATGCCATTTAACCTGTCACTCGGCCAAATATATACACTACAGTAAAAATTGTCAATGTAAAATTACATATTATTGAATTTTGATGTTTTTCATTTCAGAAACTCTATAAGACTTTTTATGATAAAGCTACAGCAGCAGAACAAGGGAATCTTTTCCATCTTAAAACAATTCTGAAAAAAACAGATGTGAATGGGAAAGTAAAGTCAAACTTCAAGGCCCACTCAGAGTTTCTGTGCCTTGTGGTTAAAGAGCTCATCAGGGAACAGGCCTTAGAAATTATGGATGCATGTGCCCCCCCCCCCCCTCATCCCAGCCAACATCAAAGTTGCGACAAAGGATAGAAAATGTGTCATAAGAGATGAAATTGTCTTTAAGATGATGGAGATGTTTGGCTATAATGAGGGGGAAACAAGCCTTCCCAATGGTGACCATGATGAGCTGTTTAACTACAGCTGCCAACCGTGTCAATGGGGGATTCATTTCTTGGCATTGGGTGATACAGCGAAAGAGGGAGACATTATGCGAATCCAACCAAACATGATGAAGTGCATTCCCTTCTTTTACTCACACTCCAAGCTATCTAAATATTTGGTGGAGTGTGTGGACATTATTCTCAAATGCGAGTCAAGTTCACCATTAACTAGGATACGTATCCTAGAAGGGTTCTTTGTGAACAGAAAAGGAGGTCATGGGAATGATGTTGAAGCTGATTTGGTGCAAGAACATTCTGTAAGGCACCAAAAGGAGCTTATTAGGGCCCTCGGTGCCAGTAAGTCTGACAAAACAATACTGAGAGCAACAGGTGCTGCAAACTTGGTCACTTCTCTTGTAGAAAATTATGATACTGCTCTCAGTGTTCCCATAAAGGGTTCGAACCATGGCACTTGTACAAATGAGAAAGACATGACAGTTATTCGAGAATGTCTAAGGTCTACTAGACCTTTTAAGCATACCCCTGGTAGGAAATGCTCTCCTCACAAGATTGTCCATCCAAAGTTCAAGGTCAATGTTAGCAAGTTATTGATAGACTTAAAGGTCATCATTGATCGACTGTCATATGGTTTGATTGATGGTAATTCACATGAGGAGGATGAACATGGAGAAAATGATGGTCTGCCAGACATCTGAAAACAAGGTCATAATGTAGAGTCTGTACGTACATGTAACCAACTTCTTCCATATCATTTTCATGCAAAGAAATGAATCCTCATAGTCCCATTATACAACCTGCCTACTTTACAGTTTTGGCATATTCTTTATATATGTTGTACAAATGTAGGCTTATTCACCTCAATTTACGCTCTTTTCTGTGGTTGCTCAAATTTATGCCTTAAAGTATTCTACAGCTAACTATTTTTTTCCAGTTAATATAGCAAACAAATGAAATTGTTTACATTAATCTTTTTCATATATGAGCATAGAATGATTCCTTCTTTAATTGTCTGGGCAAGCTTGTCAATGATAAATAATTTTCATAATGTCAGAGCGTGAAAAACAATGTTTCATTCCTAAAAATAACCACTTCACTGTTACAAATTACACCTTTTAAGGAAAATAAAACTGTGGTTAAGAAACAGGTAGGCAGGTCTGCATAACAGATACCAGTACTGTTTATGTATTATGGCTTACCGGTATGTTTTGTCTGCAAGCCTGAGAATCATGCCTTAATATCTTGATGTCAGTAATGGCTCAAATTGTTTAAACTATATTCAGGTACATATTAATGTGCACACAGGAAAAGGCAGGGGCCACTGTGTTGATATAAATAAAACATTTGTATTATATATACATGCAACTTTTTGAAATCATAATAACATACCCAGCACTTAGTTTGCTAATTTAATATGATCTTGATGAAACTACATCTACATAATATAATAGCCATATATCTCTTGTTTATCAAATGATATTGCTCATGTTAAAGTTATTCAAAAGTACATGTTTATGTAGTTAAAGAATAATTCCGACAAATTTAAATCTGCCGGGCCGAATCAAGTGAAACACGTCAATGAATATGATATATTTTCTGAAGATTTCAAATTCCAATGTCAAGGTCCAAGGTTTGACTAATATGAATTTGAAATTAATATGTTTAAACATAAGGTTCAACTGAACGTGTCAAATGTGTTTGTAAAACAATACCTTGTCATACCAAGGACAGTCCATTGAAAAATATGAAATTTGTCATATACAGATGAAAGAGAGATTGACATTTGTGCCTTTATAGTATGGTAAGTCAAACTCAAATGTCACGTTCATCAGATCAACTCAACAAATAAAAAGTCTTGACACAAGAAATTCTCAATTGATAGTTAAGAGTGGCCAAGGTTAAAGTTTATAGATACGAAAAACAGACAAGAAAAATATTAAAGGGTATACATACGAGGGCTGATTGATATGTTGTGAACCTTGTATTGAACAATTTGAATTTTATCAGACATTTTGCATTCTTTTTCTACATAATCCCCTTTATTATCTATACAGTGCTTAAGGGCCTCAATATCACTTTTAAAGACATCTTATATCTACACACAAATATTGCAAGTGCAGGTCAGTTTGCAAATGCTACAGCATTTGCATCCTGCTGGGGAATCGGATAACTTGCTGAATCCAAATGCTTCCAGCAACCTTGACCTTAAACATGAGTCTGATATGCAGTAATTGATTATATCAGTCTCAATTCCATGTAAATTGCAAGCTATGTCAGACATGTTGAAATATAAAGTAGCTCTTGACTGTTGACCTCGCCTGCAAGCCCGACCTATTTCTTGGACATAATTTGTCAAAGACCTTGGAGACTTAGCATGAATTATATTTGTAACAGAAGGTGAGTCATACCCCATACCAAGAACAGATGTAGTAAATACAAGTCTGTATTGAGGTGCATCTTTTTTTTTAATCAGACAAGATTGTATTTACTACATCTGCATCTCGGTTGGCAAATATAGCTCCAAAAGGTGCACTGTTAAGATCTACATCGGCAAAAATTCTGCATGCATATTTCATGGCGAATGACATATATTGCATGGGCAAAAACATAGGTGTTACAGAGTAATTATTCTTTAGTGACTTTAACAACTGAATTTCCCTGATGAATATTTCCTCATAAACATCTTCACTACTTCCTTTGTCTTTCTTTCTAACCTCCAAATATGTGTTTGGCAGATCAGGACTCCTCTTGACTATTTTCTGCTTTATATTTTAACTTTTCACCAGATCTGTTAAGTGCGATTTAAATATGGTACCACTTAGGCACAAGAGAGGTATCTTGGGGAAATAGGATTTGAGGTTGCCTATCTCAAATTAGGCTCTGCGAAATTCTTTACCCCTGTAAAACAAAATTTAATGCATTTCATATTAAAGATTTACTTTGTCATTCCATCTTGTTATCTCACTTCACGAGGAAATACCTTTTGTGGAGCCGGTAGTGGACCAATAACCCAATTAAGTAAACTATATTGTGTTGTTGTAAAACGACTACAAGTACGAGGGTTGTTCGAAAAGTTGGTAGACAACTGAAATATTTCATAAATGCGTGAAAGTAAGTGTGCAATTTTCTGACCAAACACTCATCAGGTTTATTGCAATCAATCTATACAATACCAATGTAATTTAAATATTCTGTCATTTAAATCATGAAAGAACAAACTGATCGATCTAAACGTTCTGAAATGAAATTCTTGATGCATCATCTGCATGATCTGTGAACAGATAGAAAGGACCAGGGAATAATTCTAGGGCATTATTGCCTAATCTAATCTGTATGGTCTATTTTTGAACCGAATGAAATAAAACAAACGACTTTCCCACCAAAAATGATTTCAAATTTAAAGACAGAACAAAAGCAGAAAATTTCTAATTACTCCATACTTTGCATAGCGTCGTTTTGGACGCCATTTACTGCTCCGCTCTCTGAAGTGACTCCTAAAATCGAACACTGTATTTCTTTGTTTATAGGCCAATTGCTTTGAATTTTGCACAATAAGAATGCGCAATATTGAGGAATAAATTAGTATATAATCAAAATGTTTAACGATAACGATAAAAATTTTATTAAACTTGTCTACGAATTTATCGAACAGCCCTCGAATATACAGTACATTAAACACACAAAGATAAAATGAAATACAGTTTAATCTTGACTAGATACACAATCAAGAAATCCATGGCTCCATTTCATAACCTCTGTCTTTAAGATATATAAATTATATGCAGATATGAGGATCATTGTTTAATTTTTCATGGCTTTATTAATTGTAAATACATGTGTATGTAGTGACATTGGATGTTACCAATCATAATAATTTTGAAATCTTAAAAATGGTATATACAATTTTATAGACATTATAAACATTGAAAATTAGATTTTTGAAAACTTCAATTAACGGCATTTACTGGAACGTGAACTTTCATGCTGAAATGGAAAAGGAAAATTGAATTAACAAATGAACATACGACAAAATGATAACATAACAATAATTTTCTTCGATTTCAAATTGTGTAATTTACCAATCCTCTACTTTATGGCATTCATCAATGCAAATGGCTCCAACTTTATTTCTTCAATGTATCAACATTTCATTCCCCACATCAGAACACAAAGTGTCTCTGGGTGACATATATAAATTTCACCTGTCTTGGCAGCATCTATTTCAAATAAAAAGCATGTAAAAATCAAGTTGAAAGAAAGGGTTCCTTTCCATAAGGGATCCGATCCCAGGCTCATGCCACCCTTCTTTAATCACAATTTCGCATAATGTTAAATAATGAATATCATGAATATAATAAATGTGAAAATGGAACACTAGACATTCTGCTTTCTTATTTTGTTAATGTCATGAACCAATATATTTTGTCATTTCCCATAACGAGAAGTTATATTAAAAAATCTATGTCAAATAAAAACCAAGGTTGTTAAACCTGAATGCCCCTGTCAGCATTTTCGTCAGTATTAACACCATTTTCCGTTCAGAAGGTCTATGGTCAAGTTCACAATGTTACAAACTTTGAAATCAATGGCAAGTGTTACCAAAAGGAATACACATGTAAAATATGAAAGCCCTATATCACTCAACATTCAATAGTTATGACAAATGTAAAAGATTTTGAAAAGTAGGTCAGGTCAAGATCAAGGTCATGATGTCAAAAATTTTGGTATCAGTGGAAAAGTCTTGTCACAAGAAATACACATGTGAAATATGAAAGCCTTATCACTCACCATTCAAAAATTGTGCACAATGTTTTTAAAAAGTAGGTCAAAGGTTAGGGTCAAAACTTTTGGTACTGATTGTACCGGATTTTTATCACAAGGAATACACATCTGAAATATGATAGCCCTATCACTTTTTATTCAAACAGACTCTATGAAAGAAGTAGTATTCAAGGCACACAATTGTATCGCCTACAATAATTTTGACCATAATTAACAATTAGTTTTATGCATTAATGGCCTGTTCATAAAACATATCTAATTTCAATAGAATATAACTTCGTTATGGTTTCAATCTTTGATGGTATGTGCAAGAAAATAATTTGACACCATTTAAATTATTTCAATAATATTCACATCTTCATTTGCAATTTAATAAGCAGAGGTGTCTGTAAAGTATATAAGGAAAGCTCTCATTGATATTTTTCATCTTCACTTACACTTATTATTTAAAACAGATGCTTAAAATAGATGAAATTACCCAGAATTTGATTTATATATTCCCTGTTTTACCTATAATATTATATGCAACATCTGACCCTTGAAATGAGACAAAATGATCTGTTGACCCATGGATCAATGATGCTCAATTGTATTTCATCTCTGAAACATTCTATTGTTAATCATATAAGTTATTTGAAGAGATATTTTCATATCAATTTTGGCACATACCCTGTACAATTTTCATAGTGATATAATTCTGTAAATGAATGAATAAGGCCCTGACATGTGCATACAGTTGCTAAAAAGCAATGACAAAGAAAGTAGTAAATGTAACAACAACAAATTGTCTGAAAATTACATACACAAAAAATGTTCAAATTACTCTTACCAAAAATGAGTGTTTATAAGTTACAATATTTTAATTCAAATATAATGTCTACTGTAAAATGTAATGAAACTGGAAAAACATTGATAAAACTAGTATTCAGGGAGGGCACTGATAATTTCTTTCACATTAACTTACCTTCCATGGAAGTCTTTTCATCGTCCAAAAAAATATTTCCTCCAATATCAATGAAAATGCTCTTTAGTCCTAGTTCTCTTAACCTCCTGAGCTGGTCATGGATGATGGTATTTAGAGGAGCTAATACAATAACTTTATCTGGCTTTTCTAAGAGTCTAAAGATGTCTGTAATGGAAAAATAATCCAGCAACGATTAAATATACCAAAGTTATATGTAATTTTGCTTTTCAAGATGTAAATATTCACTGCAATTTGTAGAATCACTTCATACATGTAGACACAACTCAGAAAAGAACTCGTTTTATTGGGACATATAACAGTTGTAAGTGAATACATGTTGTTGTAAAAAGAGGTACTTGCAATCAAGGCTCAAACTACTAACCTTTAGGTTACTAACTAAACACTTCAAACCATCAGATCAGAGTGCCAACAGCCTGAGCATCGACGGACCGGCCTGGCCTAGCAAGCTAGATAACAAGAACATACCTGGATAGTCGAGAGACTAATGGATAGCCATAGGTCTTATAGTTAGATGAAGGAAAATGAAGGTGGGATCAGGTGCCCGGGAGGAGTAAACATCCCCTGTTTGGCTAGCCGCACCCATTGTTGTAAGTGAATACATGTTGTTGTAAAAAGAGGTACTTGCAATCAAGGCTCAAACTACTAACCTTTAGGTTACTAACTCAACACTTCAAACCACCAGATCACAGTGCCAACAGCCTGAGACTCGACGGACCGGCCTGGCCAAGCAAGCTAGATAATAAGAACAGACCTGGAGAGTCGAGAGACTAATGGATAGCCATAGGTCTTATAGCTAGATGAAGGAAAATGAAGGTGGGATCAGGTGCCCGGGAGGAGTAAACATCCCCTGTTTGGCTAGCCGCACCCATTGTTGTAAGTGAATAAATGTTGTTGTCAAAAGAGGTACTTGCTATCAAGGCTCAAACTACTAACCTTTAGGTTACTAACTAAACACTTCAAACCACCAGATCACTTAGCCAACTTTCTATTGAACATGTTGAATCCTTGTTATATTGAACATTACGCTAATCATGCTTAATCAACATCTGCATTTAAGATTTTGTGTAAGGCACGGTCCATTTGATGTTCTGGGGGGGGGGGGGGGGCTTGGGTTTTTTGTCGGAGCAAGATTATTTTTTTCGCCCTGTACCGGGGC
This sequence comes from Pinctada fucata, assembly GCA_028142955.1. NCBI lineage: Eukaryota > Metazoa > Mollusca > Bivalvia > Pterioida > Pteriidae > Pinctada > Pinctada fucata. Next base: position 19,191,366 of record AP027107.1, on the reverse strand, counting down.
AAAATTATTTTTTTCTTGCATAGTTGGAGCAACGAAATTTTTATGCCCCCGGAATCACAGATTCGGGGGCATATAGTTTTTGGCCTGTCCGTCTGTTCGTCTGTCTGTTTGTCTGTTTGTCCGAAAAAACTTTAACATTGGACATAACTTTTGAATGGAAGATGATAGAGCTTTCATATTTCACATGTGTATTCCTTGTGACAAGACCTTTCCATTGATACGAAAATTTTTGACCTTGTGACCTTGACCTTTGACCTACTTTTCAAAAACTTTAACATTGGGCATAACTTTTGAATGGAAGGTGAGAGAGCTTTCATATTTCACATGTGTGTTCCTTGTGACAAGACCTTTCCATTGATACCAACATTTTTGACCTTGTGACCTTCACCTTGACCTTTGACCTACTTTTCAAAAACTTTAACATTGGGCATAACTTTTGAATGGTAAGTGATAGGCCTTTCATATTTCACATTAGTATTCCTTGTGACAAGACCTTTCCATTGATACCAAAATTTTTGACCTCGTGACCTTGACCTTTGACCTACTTTTCAAAAACTTTAACATTGGGCATAACTTTTGAATGGTAAGTGATTGGGCTTTCATATTTCACAAGTATGTTCCTTGCGACAAGACCTTTCCATTGATACCAAAGTTTTGACCTCGTGACCTTGACCTTTGACCTACTTTTCAAAATCTTTAACATTTGGCATAACTTTTGAATGGTGAGTGATAGGGCTTTCATATTTCACATCGGTGTTCCTTTCAACAAGACCTTTACATTGATACCAAAAGTTTTGACCTTGTGACCTTGACCTTGACCTTGACCTTTGACCTAATTTTCAAAAACGTTAACATTGGGCATAACTTTTGAATGGTAAGTGATAGGACTCTCATATTTCACATGTGTATTCATTGTGACAAGACCTTTCCATTGATACCAAAATTGTTGAACTTGACCTTTCACATACTTAACAGAAAATGAAGTTTATACTAACAAAGATGCCACCGGGGGCATTCGTGTTTCACAAACACAGGCTTTATTTTTCTAACAATTGATGTAATATTAAGAATGCTTGTATTTTTTTTCAATATAAATTCTTTATTTTTACTTAAATTACTCTAAACATTACTTTATTTTTATGTAAAACTTGTATTCACTTCTAAACTGAGAGAAATAAAAGATTTTTACAATATGCGATATATTAAATTTTCTGTGAACAAAATGTATATATTACGTCATGTAACATGCAAGAGGGCCTGAGGGGAGGGTCTTCTAGACAAGTTTTTCGTGTAGAAATGAAAAGTTGTGAAAAACTTAATCAAACTCTCCTTCCAAGCTTGTACATAAAATTAGACACTTTGGCGATACTGTGGCCTTAGATGTATCAATTATATTGTCTGATGATGCATTTAAGCATTGAAGGAAGCCTCTTGTTTCAGTGACATACATACTTTTGATATTTTTAAAATATGAACTTGCCATTACAGAAGAAACTATGGTGTGCGAAGCGAACCAACAATTTTTCATAGACTGTAAAAACTGTGGCGAGCGAAGCGAGCCGAAAAATTTTCAGGAATTTTAAGCGAATTTTATGGTTATTCTTCAAATTCAGATTACTTGTAAGAGCAAGATTATTTTTTTCTGTAACACCATAAGCAAATTAATTTTTTTCATCTAAATTCAGAGCAAAATTATTTTTTTCGAAAAAAAACCCAAGCCCCCCCCCCCCCCCCTAGAATATCAAATGGACCGTGCCTAAGTTCAAGAAAATCCTACCACATTGTTGATAGAACCAGTATCTTGTATAATTTATTTATAATTCATTCATTGCAAATTGTACACCGATTAAAATGTAAAATGAATAGAAAACTTGTATCTTTTTAACATGCATTTCGTATACTGCTTATTGATAGTGATCACAAATGTATCATATCTATATTAAATGTATATTTAATGTACTACTCAATGACAGTGTTTTATTTCGAAATAGGACAGAGTGACAAAGATGTTGAGGTCATTCAGTCAACACTCACGATATAAAACACGTAAAATGGATCAGTTATATCAATCGGATCAAGTCTATACTTTATATAGACTATATTCAGTGGCGGATCTAGGATTTCAGAAAAGGGGGGGCCCAAAGTTTCAGCTCGAAGAAAATTGTTCGAAGATGAACTGACAAGCAAAAAAAAAAAAAAAAAGGTCGAAGACGAAAAAGACCTGCATAACCTGAAGCTCAAGACTGGTGATTTTAATTAATAAGTTGGGGGGGGGGGGGTCATTCCAACTGCATGTTGCATTTAGAAGATAGAGTTTCTTGATTCGTTTACTTAAATTTATAGGTATACTGGCGAGCGTAGCGAGCCGGAAAATTTTAAGATTTGAAGTTTTCTTTTTTTGTTTTGGTTCAGTCATCCATACATGTATATATACATACATGTATATATTATTCTAAATTGGCGAGCGGAGCGAGCCGGGAAATTTTTGGAATAGATGGTTACATTTAGTCATAAGATTACAATATCTCTCTCATTTTCCATCCTCTGTTTTTGTTTGACCAATTGGGGAAGGTTGGGAAGATTAGGGCATTGCAAGGTCCGTGTACTAAACCACAATTCAATTTTCCATTTTGGAAATGTTAATGAAAAATGGAAAATTGAATCAATTTTTCATTTTTCATTTTCAATTTAGTAAATGAAAAATGGAAAATTGAATCAATTTTCCTTTTTTCATTTTAAAATTTCAAATTGAAAAACGAAAATGGAAAATGGACTCAAATACGCTGTATTAAACCACAATTCAATTTTCCATTGCAAAAGTAAAAAACGAAAAATTGAAAATTGAACCCATTTTCAATTTTCAATTTTCATCTTGAAAATGAAAATGAAAAATTGATTCAATTTTTCATTTTTCATTTTAAAAATGAAAATTGAAAATTGAAAATGGGTTCAATTTTCAATTTTCCTTTTTAAAATTTTATTTCCTTAATGAAAAATAGAAAATGGACTGTAATAGGCTGTACTAAACCACAATTCAATTTTCCTTTTCAAAATCCGTAATGGAAAATGAAAAATTGAGTCAATTTTACATTTTTACACTCCGCGCGATAATGCAAAAATGAAAAATGAAAAATTGAATCCATTTTCAATTTTTCATTTTTCATTTTCGTTTTAACGACACACGACCTGCACACCCCTATTTCTATTATCCAGAGGTCCAGCGATTAGCCAATCAGAGCGCTCGTTTCAAACGTAAACAAAAGTTTCTATCGGCAGCTTGCCCTTTCTCTCGCTTCGCAAATAAACAGTTGTAGTTGTGGAAATAACATTTTATATGTTTTTAAAATAAAAATTATGAAATATGAGTGTGTGTTTTAATTGCCTCAAACCTTCCCTTAGTTATAGCCATCCAACTCCACCATACAATTTATTTACAAACATATTGTAAAGTATTGTGCTGAGACTCTACGAAACCATTTTAAAACTTATTTATAAATATCAAAATCAGCGGAGCGACCCGTAATCACGTCTACTCCATAGTACTGTAGAACAAAATATATCTTCTTTATAAAATATGTTAGTGAAGACACCGTGAAAGGAACATAAAACTAGCCCATATTTCAGACTTTCTGTTGATTTTATTGTGAAGTCCACCGGGTCTGCAACGTGAACACGCTTTAGATAATGGCGTTTTAAAAGACATTGAATATGAATACTGACAGTCAAAAGTTAAATTTAATAATACACATAGCCACTGCTAATTAGATAATTGGATTAACGCAGGGGTAGACGATGTTTGCACGCGCAGCGTTACTGACATCAAGCGAGCATGATCGAATGGTGCTATGCATGGTCAAAATCAAAATAAATCGATTCAATAATCCTTTTATATCCTGGAAAAAAAATATGAACAAATAGACCCCCCCCCCAAAAAAAATCTAAAATCGTTTGCGAAATTTTCGGATTCTTATGACAAAATGGTGTAATCCGAGGCATTTTTAGACATCTTTTTACATTCCCCATATTTTGATATTCAAATTTAATCGGTTTAAATATTTTTTCCCTGAAGAATGTTACTTGCAATTTTTTTTTCGCCAAAGTTATCCGTTTGTAGGTTTGCCAAACCATGATAGGACGCATTCATGGGACAGAGGGTACAGATTTGCTTGACTTCTTTTTCAAAATCCTCTCGGGGAGGCCTCCGAACTCCTTTCCATTGGGAGGGATATCATCTTCCATCTATGTACCCTCCCCACATAGACCCCTCGAGCCTTGCGAGTCATTCCACAAAAAGTGTATAATTATGCAATTCCCCCCCCCCCCCATTTGAGGATTTAGGCCCGCCGGCCCCTGATAGCCATCCACATCGAAGCTACGCCCCGGCACTGATCAATCAATACAATAGACGGTAAACTAATATTTTAGTGAAAATCCGGCAAAGTGCTCAACCCCCCCCCCCCCCCCCCTTTTTTTTTACCATATATTTTGATATGCAACATGTGCAAGAATATTTGATTATTACTGATTAAAATACAGGTATATATGTATAGAATAAATTTATATAAGAAACAAAATACAATAATGTAGTTCCAGGCACGTATATCATGGTATATATACGTCCCTGATAGTACTTGTTAAGAAACTAAATATCATTCAAGAAATATACAATGTCACTACTACAGTAAATCTATCATGTGGATACCATGTAGAGGTGATAAAATTTTACATTATATTACCATGAAAACAATATTATCGCGAATCGTGTCGAACTTTTAACGATTAGAGTCTATCGGCGTTGATTCAACTTTTGTGATTAGCGCGTCTAAGATGCAAACCTTCGCTTTAAGTAACAATTAAGCCAAATGATTGGTGGAGACAGTCTCTCGTCCTTAAGTAAAGTTTGAAATACATGTGTCATATGGAGGCATGCGCTGTTCAGCAGGCGTAAGAAGATAGAGAACTTTATCATTTATTTTCCCATGAATTTATCAAAATATCGGAATGAAAATTAGATATATATACTATCTATAGATGCTAGAAATCAACATCTATCCAACAGTACAAGGACGGATTTAGGGGGTGGGTGCTGGTGGGTGGTGGTGGTGGAGGTGGGGGGGGGGCAAATCCTCATGGGAACCCCCATGGGCACCACCCCACCCCCTACGGAAACCCCCCTAGGTTTTCTTTTTATTTCGGTAACATCAGCAATCGAAAAAAAAAACTGCATACGCATCAGTAGAAATTGCTTAATGTTCAGCAGAATTCACCAATTAGAAATTAATTTTTTTTTATATGTATTCAATCATATATCGATACCTCATTTGAGAATTTATTGAGGTTGTAAATCCAATCTTTTTTAGGTTCTAAATTTGTTCGTACAAACAATATTTATTGTAAAGTTTTGTAATTCACATCGCGCAGATGGTTTTCTGTTCATTTTATGCCCGAAAATTGGTCCTTATTCCAACTAGTTATATCTTTCAATTCAATTTCTACATTTTATCGGAAAATTAACAATCATATAAACATGTCAAATGATTTACAAAACATATAAATGGTACGGGGATAGGAACCTTCACGCTTTTATGCTTATAGAAGGATTTTTTAGTCTTCAAATTTTGTTTAAAACATAGAAATGTACATTTATTAAACATTGGACTTGGAAATTATGTAAAAACAAACAAACAAACAAAAATGAAGGAAACAAATTTTACTCCATATCATACTAATATTCTAATTTTATGTCCATGTAACACTGTAACTGCGGGGACAAATAAACAATAAGTGTTAAAGTACAAATAATCTGAAAAAAAAGATCGAGATAAACCCAGACTCTCCCTACTAATTGGAACTGGTATTCCTAAAATGGTCTTGATGTTCGAGATAATAAGGAGAAAATATGCTTCAGATTACACAATTTTATTCTTTTTTTTTAATTCCCGGGGAGCCCCCCCCCGGACTTCTACCTCCCGTACCCTCCTACACTGGGCATTTCGTGCCTCGGATCGACCCTTTGGGCCTATGCAACACCCCACTTTCCCGCTTTCCACTCTGGATCCACCCCTGATAGTATACAATATCCAAAGTATGACCGGATATACAGCGACGTCAACCGGGTTATGGATGGATAAAAAGGGATTTCTGTATAATTCATAATAGTTATGGATGGATAAAAAGGGATTTCTGTATAATTCATAATAGTTATGGATGGATAAAAAGGGATTTCTGTATAATTCATAATAGTTCATGTCCATGATAGTTCTTTTTATGCAAAAAAACACAATTCTGTTAGATTCACTCGAAATGAGGCGATAACACAAGGAAACTTTAAAGTCCATGATCCTTTAATATGCTTATCACATTGCCTTGTCATATAGCTTCCTTATAAAAATACGATAGAGCTGCATAAATTTATTTGTCTAAGATAACATATTTCATAAAATTATTTTAAAAACATAAAAATGTTATTTCCACAACTACAACTGCTTATTTGCGAAGCGAGAAAAAGGGCAAGCTGCCGATAGATACTTTTGTTTACGTTTGAAACGAGCGCTCTGATTGGCTAATCGCTGGACCTCTGGATTATAGTGATAGGGGTGTGCAGGTCGTGTGTCGCTAAATCGAAAATGAAAAATGAAAAATTGAAAATGGATTCAATTTTTCATTTTCCATTTTTGCATTAGCGCGCGGAGTGTAAAAATGGAAAATTGACTCAATTTTTCATTTTCCATTACGGATTTTGCAAAGGAAAATTGAATTGTGGTTTAGTACAGCCTATCACAGTCCATTTTCTATTTTTCATTAGGAAAATAAAATTTTAAAAAGGAAAATTGACAATTGAACCCATTTTCAATTTTCAATTTTCGTTTTTAAAATGAAAAATGAAAAATTGAATCAATTTTTCATTTTTCATTTTCAAAATGAAAATTGAAAATTGAAAATGGGTTCAATTTTCCATTTTTGTTTTTTACTTTTGCAATGGAAAATTGAATTGTGGTTTAATACAGCGTATTTGAGTCCATTTTCCATTTTCGTTTTTCAATTTGAAATCATTTAATTTCCATTGTCATTTTCAAGAAACAAAGATTCTGATTGGCTGAGAAATTTTGTTGATACATCGATCAATACAATTTTTCACGGAAGTCTATTTATGCACTATTTTTAGAACTGGGGGGTTCCCTCAAACACGAATGAACTCGTTGCTGAAAATACAATTTGTAGATGTTTGCTTATCATTTAAAGGATACCATTTCTTTTCTACTTACTCAAAAATTAACAGTGCATGTAGAATTTGCTCAAACTAGTCCTTATTCCAAAGATATAGAGAGACGATCGTTCGCTGTTTGAATCATGGCGGCTGCCATAACTTGTTTTGGCAGACGTATCACTGCGAAACCTTCCAACTTACAAAATATAGTGCAGTGATTGATTGTTTTTAGATCCAAGAAAACAGTCTGTTTTCCATAATTAAATGATAAGAAATGAATCTTATATTTTTTCTGTTGATGCAGGTATCACCCGAAAAATTGGACAGAAAACTTTTGCATCAACGCGCTACGCGCATTGATGCAGTTTTCTGTCCAATTTTTCGGGTGATACCTGCATCAACAGAAAAAATATAAGATTCATTTCTTAAATTTAAAAATGAAAAATTGAAAATTGGTTTCATTTTCCATTTTTCATCTATTAAATTGAAAATGAAAAATGAAAAATTGATTCAATTTTCAATTTTTCATTAATGTTTCCGAAATGGAAAATTGAATTGTGGTTTAGTACACGGACCTTGCAACCCCACTATCCACCTGTTTAAACTCACTGGCCCGTGTGTAGAAGTTCCGAATCCCATTCGTAACTTCCGAATAAATTATTCGGAAAATTCCATTCGTAACTTCCGAATGTCCATTCGGAGTATTGGAACCATTTTCCGAATGAATTCCAAATGGGTTCCGAACCAGAATGTATGATTTCCAAATGAACTTCCGAATGCCCTTTTTCCGAATGAATTCCATGAACTTCCGAATGACCTATTCGTAACTTCCGAATGACTTCCATGTACCTGTTATGACTTCCAAATAAAGACATACACCAATTATCTGCCCCTGAATTCACCATGTCAAATACAGATCGTTGCATATTTGTGATACAACATAAGTAATATACGGTATGAGAACCATAAATCACTCAAAATAAATGAGAATACAATAATTATTCAATGATATTCTTTTTACTTTTATTGTACATGTACATGTATTTAATATCTCACTATCAGCATCAGTATTCAGATCATTCATACCTATTACATTTTATCATATACATGATACATGTAATGATGTACGTGATCTATATACCGGTAATTATATTGCATACATGTAGAATTTTTCGAAATTTTAACATTCACCATGTTCATATAGAAACTGCTATTCAAATACATTGTATGTCATTATATATCCATGACTTGGTATGCACACATTGTACCGTACAATACCCGGTACATTATGTTTTTTTGCGAAATTCTCTATCAATTCAAGTTACGGATGGTATTCCACATTCTAAATTCTCATATTGAATCATACACATAACATACTGGTAAGCTTGAATGTCATAAGCCTCAGTGCTCGGTCATTCACTTCCTGATAATGATAAATTACATATAGTTGAAATCAATCGATCACATCTATCACTTTTGTCATATCCTTCTTACGAAGTTTCATAAAATCCAGCATTTGCAGGCTCTGCACCTACCATCCTACTGTACATGTACGGTATATGGGCTTGGCTGCAATAATCTCTATCTTTCAAAACTTCACAGTCTGTAAAAAATACAACAACCATAATACAAAAAAAAAACAACATGAATTTATAAATTGGCCTTGATCTATTTCATTAATCCGATTAACGCATGCAAAGCAATCTCGTAATGCCTGAGCCGAAATGTTTTAGTCTCATTAATTCACGTACCTTATGGTTAAATGTTTCTTTGCAATAAGGATCTGTCGATCAATTAGTATGTTGACTATCCATGGCCGCCTTGAAGCATCATTCCCTTTCTCTGTTCCGTGTCCCAATGACTCGCATACCTCACAACAGGGCATCAGTCATCGCTGTGGCTGTATCAGTTTTTTTTTCAAAGTTAGAGCCATGCCACACATCCACCGTAAAAAAATATGAATATTCTAAGGTTGTCATAATGCAATGATGCACTACAAATTGGGAAAAATCATAAAAACATTCAGATCTCCTATCTGTTTAGATTTAGCTCGGATTGCCTCTGTCAGCAACTTACAAATCAATTATTTCAATAGAAAATGTGTTAATCATCAAACAGGAAAACATGAATCAAATCACAGCCTACCTTCAACCATGCTTATGGATACTGCAATGGTGTAATCCCCAATTTTCTCGTCTATGCAGTGTCTTCAACTTCGTACAGAATGTAAACAAATTATTCGATGTAAACAAAATGCATTTTCCCACGGCCCCATCCACCGCCGTGCTCAGCACAAAGGGAAATTGGCTCCATTCTCGTTTACTTCATCTTATTTACGTGTCTATAGTGCACCAAATCGAAATGAAATCCCATTATTTTTTATAATCCAAATTCTTGAGGATATAGGATTCTCGCCTTCGTCTTTTCCGCCCGGCCCAAAGCTTTTAAAATTCCGTCCTTTTGATTGGTTGTCTTGAATCTCGGTCGTGTCGTAGAAGATCATTTCAAACAAAGACGCCTCTACATACACATGATACACGTAATGCGTAGTTCTGTTCTATATGAACAATTTGTTGTTTTTTTTATACGTTCATGATTAGAAAAGCAAAAACATTGTAATATCTCTTTTTTTAAATCAACAATTATCTGATTTTTATTATTCCAGGATCTCTATTTTTTTCAAAAAAAAAAAATAAATAAATAAATAAAATAAAAATAAAAATAAATAAATAAAATAAATAAATAAATAAATAAATAAAATAAATAAATAAATAAAAAAATATATATATATTAATTCATTCATTATAATAGTAGCTCTATTTCATGATTTATAATACATTCAACTTTTTTTTCAGGATTGATTTGTATTAATTTTTAGAATAAGTTATTTATTGATTCATGTATTTGGGTGATGCCGGGGTGATGGGAGATAAGGGGGGGGGGGGTGATCATCGACGTTTCTTTACTCTACTTATTTTTAAGGATCAAACTCAATATCACTTAATTTCAGTTTTATTAAACTTACAAATGTAATAAAGCTTATTTAATTTAATTTCTCATGAATTATAAGATTATTTACTTTTTTTTTGAAATCAGGACATTGAATATTTTCTAGAAGCTTTTGAAATGAAAATAATGATGCTGCCAATTTCGAAAAAAGTCACCAAATTGTCAGTTGCTCATTGAAGTTCTATTCATTTGTATGTTTTCCTTATTTTTTTTCTGTTTTAGTAAAATTTTTGTCTATAGTCCATGTTGTGTATGGACCTTTTCTTTTTCTATTTCCAATCAAGAAAAGAGAAAGGGTGTTGAGGCAAGGATTCAATAAAAAGAAATTTGCATATATTTTTTTATAATTCAAAACCATACGCAGTGGCGGATTTAGAGGGGGGCCCAGGGGGCCCGGCCCCCCCCCCCCCCTTTTTCACCCAAAGTTATTGATTCAGAGTACTCTTTTTATGCTTATTCTCTTTAATTTTGGGGAAATTTTCGGCTCGCTTCGCTCGCCGCACTAATTTTTTCCATTAGTTGTCTATTTTTTCGTCTTCACTTTGTCTTCAATTTTCTTTGTCATCGTGTTTGTCATAAACATGTACAAAATTCAAAATCAAATTAACACTTTAATAATTACCAAATGCTTCATTTTCATGGGCCGGTCTAACCAGGTTAGACAGGTGGATAGTGGGGTTGTAATGCCCTAATCTTCCCAACCTTCCCCAATTGGTCAAACAAAAATGGAGCATGGAAAATGAGAGAGAGATTGTATTCTTATGACAAAATGTAATAATCTATTCTAAAAATTTTACGGCGCGCTCCGCTCGCCAATATAGAATAAAGTTGTATATATGCATGTACGGATGACTTCATTTGAAAACAAATGAAAACTTCATATCTTACAAAATTTTCTGGCTCGCTACGCTCGCCAGTCTACCTACCTATAAACTAAAGTACATGTAAATGAATCAACTCCCCTCCCCTCCCCCACTTCTTAAATAGATCAGCATTCTTGAGGGTCACGTTTTTCGTCTCGAGCTTTTTTTTTTTTTTTTGCTTGTCAGTTTTACCTTGAACAATTTTCTTCGAGCTGAGACCTTGGGGCCTCCCCTTTTCTGAAATCCTAGATCCGCCACTGATACGCTACATTGATAAATGTAGAATAGCCATAAAAATAGGAACACTCAGTATTGTTTCTGCATACATGTATTTATTTTAGCGGGTGTCTAACCCCCCCCCCCCCCTGGACCCCCTCTAGGTCTGAGCGGCCTCAGGGTTGGACCCCACTCCAATGGTTGTAAACGATCTCCAGCTTATGAATGTTATATTTTGTAACTATTTGCCCCTTTCGTTCCTTTATTGAATGAAATGAGTCATATATACTTAATGTGTTTGATATTGTAAATTTTACTGGACCAAACTATTTTCTCTTGCTGAAATTTTCTAAGTCTTTGCAATTTTCACCTACTTGCAAAATTTCTAAGTCAACATTTCTCACTTACAAATGCTTCCAAATGACTTCCGAATGAATTCCAAATGACTTCCAAGTTGAATACTTCCAAATATCATTTGGAAGTTACACGGATTCCGAATACTTCCAAATGGTTCCAAATGACTTCCAAGCTACTTCCAAATGACTTCCAAATGAAATGAGCGTTCATTTGGAAGTTCTACACACGGTTGGTTAGATCGGCCCATGAAAATGAAGCATATGGCAATTATTCAAGTGTTAATTCAATTTTGAATTTTGTATATGTTTATGACATATGAATCCGTTCAATCACGATGACAAAGAAAGTTCAAGACAAAGTGAAGACGAAAAAATAGACAGCTAATGAAAATTAAGTGTGGCGAGCGAAGCGAGCCGAAAATTTCCCCAAAAGTAAAGAGATTAAGCATAAAAAGAGTATTCTGAATCAATAACTTTGGGTGAAAAAGGGGGGGCCCGGGCCCCCTGGGCCCCCCTCTAAATCCGCCACTGATATTGGATTTAAAAAGGCTATTCTGGACTAATCTTAACAATGCTTGGACGCCTAGTGTTTTGAAACCACTTTTAGTGAATGTAGAATTTAATATATTTAACTTTAAAGCGCAAAGAATGGAAAACTGTGATGACACAAAGTCATCAATGTCCATTCAATAAACTTTCAGCTTTTTTTGTCAATAAAGTCCTATTTGTTTCCATTCACTTGTGTACTTCTTGGCAAAGTCCTGTTTGTTTCAATTGATTTCAAGTGCTACTCTAGCGTAAGTGCAAATAAAGATAGCACAGAAGATGTTCAGAATTTACTTAGATATTTTTTGATTATCAATTTCTGACATTGATCGTGATAGACAGCTTTAAAATCAAATGTTCAGAAAGTGGACCAAAATGTTTTGCGGAAAATGGCCAAAAAATAAATATCTATAGCCTACAGGGGCGTAACAAAACTTAGTAGTATGTCCACATCATTTTTGTAAAATTAAGGAAATTCAGTGTGGAAACCTACACTTTACCGTTAGCGCGGCAAGGATGACAACTCGCTCGAACTAACAGACTGCGCATGCTAGGAATAACGTGAAGTGTACGTTTCGACTCCTTTTCATGTATTTGAATTAATTGCGGCTAAATGCAAGTAAAATCAATGATAAATAGGTTACGACCGTGAAGAAAAATATCTGTAGAAAATAATGATATGTAGCTTATGCTGAAATCGTGTTCAAAGTTACGATATTGAGGGGGCTAAGAGGGGGTGGTGGTGTTTAAACATGGATGCCGTCGTGCCTTATAAAGGAAAGAGTAAAGTAAAGTGTAGGTTTTGACTCGATTTAAAACATGGGAGCTGTCATGCCTTGTAAAAGGGTGAAGAGAAGAGAAAGAACGTGTTAGATGGGTTATAATTTTCTCTTTAGGAATGGGGGGGGTTACTTGCAATGACTTTGCATAGAGACTTGCGGCTGGAGTCGATGGCAGCCTACCCATTCAACGTAAAACATACCCATTCATAATTCAGTGTTTTGTCCCTTCTTTTTGGGTCCAAAATTCGGCCCCTTGCCAAAATCTCTCTATTTTTCCTCAGAAGTCACTCTGAAATTTCCCAAATAGGGAACTTTGAAAAAATCACTTGAAAAATATGACTCAAAAGTTTGTAAGACAGCCAAAAATAGAAAGGTTTTCTTCATCACTAACAGATTAGCCCTGTAAATAAAAGATACTTTAGAATTGTACTTTGTAGAGAATTTGAATTTAAATTTTCCAAATTTAATCAAAATGTCGCGATTTTTCCCAAACTGGAAATGCACAGGCACCTCTGTCCTCGGTTTCCCAGGCTATTTACGCTTTGATTGAATATTCAGCCAATTCGCAAATAGCCTGGGGAACCGAGGATGAGGCACATTTATAACGTTAATATTTGTTAGTGTTTCTTTTTTTAAATGATTATAATAGAGAATGAAAAAAATCATATCTACAAAAAGTAATGTATGATTCAATATGCTTTAAATTTTAATTTAGTAATGATCGTAAACCAAATTTGAAAAATCTTTTCCGTCAATCTGATATCATAGGATACATCTATATGAGGTCAAATGAAGAAGAAAAAATCAGACAAATCTGGCTCATCCAAATTAAGGAGGCCCATAACGGTCAGTTTGAAAATAAAATTATTTCACGGGAATATTTCATAGGGACATTACCTAGAGAATGTAAACAAAAGTGTGTACACGAGTTTCCATGAAGTATTATTTCGCTCCCGTTTCATAAAACTAGTATGTCATTCCCTCAAAATATAATAATTTCGTTCCCTCGAAATATACTATTTCGTTCTCACGAAATATTACTAGTATTTCGTTTAGAACCTTGAAATATCATTTCAGTGCCACGAATTATTATAATTTCAAGGAAATATGATTTAATGGGAATGAAATTATTTTTATTTTTCACTCGGTCCTTGGTGGCCGTGTGCTAAACGTAAACTTTATCACCATTTTAACATTTTGGTATTATTCATTTTTGTGGTGCCACAAACTGATTCAGAGGCGCATCCTATGGACAATGAATTTCGATTTTACAATTTTAAAATAGAACAGTACAAGATCATAAATGCGCCAGGTTTTCATTTATGATTATAAATCCCATTGGGGGGGGGGTTGCACGGGGGACTTCCTTGAGAATTTTTAGAAAAAAAAGATATGAAGCAAATTGACGGAGACTGCATGGAGCGTATTTGACCTGTTAGAAGGATCAAACATATATAATATATGTCTGTTACACACAGTTACGCAATTGATCTATAGAATAAGCCTGAATCTCACTTTGTGTTTTCTAACGGTATCGTACATATGTACATGGAATGTGGTTTATGGAGTGGATAAATCAAAATATACTTCAAAAGTAACAATGGGAACAGACACAAGTTTTCGTAACTTTGATTTCTGGATATCGATCGCATGTAACCCACGGGGATACACCTCATACGATTTACCCCGGGTTTCACACGATGTGATCTGGTGTGACCTTAGATTGTTTCTGACCAATGCCATTAATTTGTTACGGAAACAGTATTTTCCGTTTGCATGTTTCAAGTCTTCCGGCTTTCGTTGGGCACTGCTGGAAGGGGGTTTACACGAGCCGCCTTCCTAGGCTGAATCTGCCATAGACACCCCTTCATCAACGATAAACAAGTTTCAGTTCCATCAAGAGGTATGTTACCAGCGGTTTTTTTTTAATTTTCAGCGATATTCGGCCCCATCCCCTCCCGGCCTGGAGTATATATTTTTCCCTACTGTCAGAGACATTTCATCCCATATCCAAAAGATTTATTCTTTGGCTAAAAAATGTTGTAAAATAGTGTGTAAAATTAAACAAAATCAGAATCAAAATAGTAGAATATGGTTCCCTTAATATGCCTGTTTGTATATTGATGCTATATTACAGTTTTTGAGAATCTTGATTCATTAAAAAAAATCCCTTTTTGAGTAGTTTGCGCGCATATTTTTCCCCACGTATCGGCCCTGACCCCCATCCCCAAAAATTAAAAAAAGAAAAAAAAACAAACAGGGTTCATATGCAGGAAATTGGAAGGGGGGGGGGCGTCCATCTTGAACAGTTTCCCACTGCACCAAACATCAAATTCTGGATTCATCCATGAGAGGGATAGTCTGTTTGAATTCAAGTATACGTGCTTCAATAATGATCACTTAATATAAAATGATATTACGATATCTTAATAAGTTACTACTCTTTTATTCTCAAACAGCTGAACTTCTCTTCATCCCTTTACTTTGTACCTTTTTAATATTCTAAATAACATTCCCCTTATCATCTTTACATCATTTTACAAATGGGACTAATATTCAAAATAAATAAATAAATTTTAAAAAAATCCCAACATTTGCCTCAATTCGACGTTCATTTACGACTGTTTACATTATACACTGACCTCTCTACGAATGAATGATTCGAAGCCGGGTGCCAAGTTTGATTAGCTTAATAATAGTACAGAGAAATTACTGAATGAAAGTGCCTTATCAACAGCAATTCTCTGTAAGAACCAAAGAATTTCAAGACATGTTGGCACGCCATGTCATGGATTTTTGAGATTTTTGGTATGGAAGTTCAATATGAAGTACTAGTGTGTAAATCAACCCCAGTTTTTTCAAAACGGTTGTTGTTGCCATGGAAACCGTGTCTGAAGTTTCAAAAATCGAGAAAATCTATAGGACGAGGCATATTTGTAGGCTTCGTTACCATGGAAACAGGTACTATTTTAATCTGAAATTGTTTTGATTTTTTTTTCTTTTAATCCTTATTATTATGCATATTTGTAAAGTTTTTTACATTCATCTCGGATGCACAATGGCATACATTTTGACAATCTTATGTAACTATAAAGAGAAATTAAAACAATTTCAAAGATAATATGAAACAAGCAAAATGGTCTAATGTTGACGTGGCAACGGTCTTTGACGACAGAATTTAAGTAAAACTCTTAATATACCCACTCCAATTTTTCGTTCATTTTATTTGTCAATAAACATATATTTCCTTTGATGAAAATCACTGGTCTCCTATTGGTGCCTTTTGTGATATTTAAGATTGAGAATGGTCAAGAACACACTAAATTGGCCCTTATTTTCACCTCTATTTTCTGCTTCATTTTGACTTATTTTGGCTTAATACAATAAGCTTCCTGTAATAAATATCACATAACTAAGTGTACTAAGTAAGAATGGAAGTAAGGAAGAATAGATTATATGAAGATGAACAAGCTGTTACAGTGGTATCCATGGCAACGAAGTCTCCGGAGTGGGCTTATTTCATGGTCCCAAAAATGCTATAAATAGAATGACCTCGATACCATGACAACCAGAGGTCACATTGGCCGAAAAGTGTTATTTTCATGGTCACTACTTAATATATACCTATTATACCGAAAATCATCAAAATCCATGACATGCCGTGCCGATCGATTTTGGTCCTTACAGAGAATGACTATTAATTTTCATCAGTCCATTCTTTATATCTTAAACTAACCATATAATCATTGAATAATTTTCGTTCACGCTATTTAAATGTGTTATCAATGCAACGTTCTATATGTAAGGATTCTACGCTGTTGGCGCTGTGTTTACTATGACGTAAGAGCCCGGATGTGAAGTTTATCCCCGACTGACCTTTGACACGGGATGAAAAGTGTGCAATAGGACTATAGGCGATGACGGCAGAGGTGAAGAAGTGAAGAAAAGCGGAACTGAAATCGGACGCATGCGTGGGAGATTGCACTATGGAATGGATATATTTTAATTCATTATTTACTTGTTTTATCTATCTTTTAAAGTTTAAGCGAGGATCATTCGTGCAACCTAGTCGATTTTTTCCTCTGAAATATGAATAAATTGTTATGTTAAAGGGACGGCGACCGCGTCCCTGAAAATTAATTAATTTAACTAAATTTTGTAATGCAAAATCTTTCTTTGCATATGGAAGGTTACATTCTCACTTGTATAAATTTAAACTAACACATACATTCGCAGTTATAGCCGTTTGAAAACGTCAGCTCTTATTCATTCCACCGGCGCCACCTACAATGTATTGCGTTTTTACAATACAGGTACATATGGAGATTTAATTATACAAATTCGACAATATTAAGGTCATTACTGCATATTTTCAAATAAAACTTTTTATGGCTCCTTTTTTCCTCAATCTATACCCTTCGGAATAAATTTTACGTTTTCAATGAAATTTATTTTCAGGGACACTGTATCTTTAATAGGAAAGATCGACCTAAATTATAAGAAAATATCGTTTATTTCATCAATTAGGTTATAATTCAACGAATCGTTTCAAAGGAAAAGAACTTTTTGAACAAAATTTCCTATGAAACAATGAATTTGGAAATTCAATTAAACGAGCAGCGAGTCGACTGTAAAGAAAACTTCTCTTTCCGATTTTTAAGAAAATACCACAGTCATGTCAACAGATACCTAATCAAAATATGATGTCATTGGATAGAACTATGGGTGAAATCATTAACAGGCTAGATCGTATGGAAAATAGGCTTCATTTGTTGGACAGAATTAATGACAAATTATCAACAATTGAAAGGCAGGTGAATGTTATGGATTCCAATATGAAAAAACTTGAAACAAGGGTCAGTGAAGTGGAGCGAAGTCGTGAATTCGATAGCCAAACCATGAACGAAATTCAGAGTAAACAGGCTGACATCCAAAACTTAAAAACTACAGTTAATGCCCTGGAGGAAAAGTGTAAAAGGCAATCAAATGAAATAATTGATGTACAATCGAGATCAATGAGGGACAATTTAATGTTCTATAACCTAGCAGAAGAAGAAGGGGAAGATTGCAGAGAAAAAATTTTGAACTTTTGTGAAAACCAGATGCAAATAGTTGGAGCTAGTGGCATTAAGATTGACCGAGCACATCGTGTAGGGGGCAGACGCCGAGCCGGGGGCAAACCACGCCCCATAGTCGCTAAATTTCACTATCCAGAGGAACGTGAAAAAGTGCGAAAGTCCTCAAAAAATTTGGCCGAAACTTCGTTTGGTGTTGGTGAACAATTTCCAAAAGTGATCCAGGATAGAAGAAGAATCCTCTCCGAAGTGATGAAACGCGAAAAGCGTGAAGGCAAACGATGCGCTATGACAGTCGACAAACTTTACGTTAATAATCAACTATACACTGGACCGGAAGTTACATGGACATATGCATAGGAAGTCGCCGAGGGGCAACAACTCCAAATCGTTGTATTGAATGTTCAGGGACTGAAGAACAAACTAAAAGACAGTGACTTTTTGGAATTTGCATCGAATTATGATATATGTATTTTCACTGAAAGTTGGTTATCGAAAAAAGATTGTAAAATCATTAACTTACCAAATTATTCAAGTTTTCATTGCGAAGGCAGAAAAGTTAACAAAAGAGCTAAACGCCATGATGGTGGTGTTTCGATATTCTATAAAAACTTTCTGAAAAATGGTATATCTTTGGTAAAAACATTAAAAGAGGGTGTTATTTGGATAAAGTTATGTAAAGAATTTTTGAATGTAGATGACGATATATACATGTGTAGTTGTTATATACCTCCGGAACAATCAAAATTTTACAATAATTTTCCGGACTTTGATTTTTATAATGAACTCGAAAGCGATATTAATCATTTTAAGAATCTGGGCTCAATTTTCGTATGCGGCGATTTTAACGCCAGAACAGGTAATTGTAATGACTTGCCAAACAATATTCATCTTGAAAATTACCTTGATGTTTTTCCTGATCATTTATATGATGATGCTATCGATATTGATAGAAGAATTTCGAAAGACAAAATTGTGAATAATTTTGGTACCAAACTTCTGAATGTTTGTAAATGTTCTAATTGTTTTATACTTAACGGGAGATTTGGATCCGATAAAAATATCGGAGAATTTACGTACAAATCTAAGAATGGCTGTAGTGTAGTAGACTATGTTATTACGAATGTTTCAAATCGATATGATTTTATAGTAGTAGATAAATTCGATGTATTAGACATTTTTGAATTTTCGGATCATTTACCTATAATGTTCAGTTTCTCCACGAATTACTTTCAACATGATGAATATATTGAAGTGAAAGATAGAATTATTTGGGATGATTTAAAGACTGATGAAATAAGAGAATGTATAGAATGTAATTTAGAAACTGTAACAGAGAGTATTAATTCACTTACCAACAATGATGTAGATATTGACAATGTTTTAAATGATTTCTCGACAAACTTGTTTAATATTGTATTTACTAAATGTGGTAAAAAAGGTGGGCGATTTAAGAGTTCGCCAGAACAAATAAAAAAATCTGAGTGGTTTAACGATGAATGTGCAGAAACGAAACGCCTATTTAATAATGCAAAACAAACTTACAAGAAAGATAACTCTTGCTCAAATTTGAACAGAGTATTGAATGCCAAAGTCCATTATAACAGAACAAAAAGAAAAGCAAAGTACAGTTTCAAGGTACAAGAAAGAAATAATTTACAAAAACTAGCTAAATCAGATCCCAAAAAATTTTGGAGAAGGGTTAAAAAAATGAAAAAGAGCAAATCAAATAGTAGTAATATTAAGCTTGATGATTTTGTTGAATATTTCAAAGATGTTTTTAGAACTGATAGTGTAATTATTGATGATGATAGCGAATATGATGAAGTTGTTATCGATGAAATAGATAATGAAATTAGAGAAGATGAAGTACGAAAAGCTATTAAAAGTCTTAAACGAGGAAAATCTGCTGGACTTGATGGAATACCAGCGGAAGTGTTTATTGAATGTTTTGAGCCACTTATATCACACCTGACATTATTATTTAATTTTATTTTTGAAAAGCAAGTGTATCCTAAAGCTTGGACAGAGAGTATTATTGTACATATCCCTAAGAAAGGGGACTTGTCTGATGTAAACAATTATCGTGGGATTACACTGGTCAATTGTATTGCTAAAATTTTTAGTATAATTTTGAGAAATAGATTAGAAAAATTTGCTGAAGACAACTCATATCTGATTTTCAGTTTGGTTTTAGACAAAATAAAAGAACTATTGATTGTATTCATATTTTAAACATGATAATAAATGAACAGATTGTAGAAAAACAAAAATTGTATGTAGCCTTTGTAGATTTCAAAAAGGCATTCGACCTTGTTGACAGAAAAGCATTAATTCATAAGTTATTTAGATCTGGATTTAGTTCAAAATGCGTTAATATGCTGAGAGTTATATATGAAAATGTTAAAGCTTGTGTTTGTTCATGTAACAATATTTCTGATTTCTTTGAGGTCGAGTCTGGAGTGAAACAAGGCGAGCCGTTATCATCTTTTTTATTTTTGATGTTTATTAA
This sequence comes from Pinctada fucata, assembly GCA_028142955.1. Taxonomy (NCBI): domain Eukaryota; kingdom Metazoa; phylum Mollusca; class Bivalvia; order Pterioida; family Pteriidae; genus Pinctada; species Pinctada fucata. Next base: position 19,170,800 of record AP027107.1, on the reverse strand, counting down.
TGATTTAGAAAACGATTTGAAGCCTGAAAATAATGATTCATTTTTCATTTTAGAAAACATTCCCATTTTTATGTTACTTTTTGCAGACGATACTGTGTTGATTTCTAAAACTCCAGAGGGATTGCAAATGTTGTTAGATAAACTTTATATATATTGTGATAAATGGGGTATTTTTGTAAACACCAATAAAACAAAAATATGTATATTTGAGAAAAAGAAATCCAGAAACAACAGAATATTCAGATATAATGGTAACGTCTTAGATATTGTTGACAGTTTTACTTACCTTGGTGTTACATTGAATTATAATGGTCAGTTAAAATTATCTATAAAGAACATTTCTGAACAAGCCAACAAAGCTATTTTTCATTAAAAGATGTTTTTTCAAAATTAGATTTTAAAGTATCTTCAAAATTATCATTGTTTAACAAACTTATATGTCCTATTATCATGTACGGCTCAGAGTTATGGGGCATGGACGATGTTACAATATTAGATAAATTGTTGTTAAAATTTTGTAGAGAGCTTTTATATGTTAGACGCGGAACTCCAAATTGTGCAATTCTTGGAGAATTGGGACAATATCCATTTAGTGTTTTGTGTAAAATTAGTGCTTTAAGATATTGGTTCCATATAATAGAAAATGACACCTCTTTAGTGTATAAAATGTATACAAAAGAAAAGACCAAAACTGAGAATAGTAATTTTATGTCCAGTTGGTCTTCTAAGATTAAGAAGTATTTGAGTGAAATTGGAATGAATGATTTATGGACAAATGAAAATATTAATAATTATAATTTTGATTTTGTTAAACAAAGAGTATTGGATATCTATAAACAGAATTGGAAAGCTGAATTAAATAATATGCCTAGATTAGAATTTTATACCAAGATTAAAGAAAACTTTGAATTCGAAAATTATTTAGATTTTATTGAAAACTTCAAAAAAAGATATACTTTAACAAGATTTCGATGTTCTGCGCACAATTTACACATAGAAGTTGGCAGGCATCACAATATACCAAGAAGCAATAGATTATGTACATGTTGTTCACTTAATCATATAGAAAACGAATACCATTTTATTCTTATATGTCCAATGTACAGGGAACAAAGGTTGAAATTTTTGCCAAAATTTGCATATTCATGGCCTAATATTCAGAAGATTGTTAAGATATTCAAAAGTCAAAAAAAGAAACATTGTATTAATTTGTCACATTTCATTTATTCAGCATTAGAAATAAGAGGTCGCATGTTTGAGTAATATATAATTATGTTGCGCCTCGATATAGAGTAAGATTTATTCATAATTCCACAATTTTCATATCAATTCTCATGTATTATTGTATTTTGTATGTATTTTGCTATGAGCATGTATGTGCTTAAGGCTTATCAATAAACAATAAACAACAATACACAGACAGGACAATTTGTTCTGTACTATATAACAGAGATTATAGAAGATTCTTTTCGTAATTGGTTCGACGCCCTAACCAGTACTTAGTTAAGAACGGCACCGACCAGGCGCGTAGCTACCCATACGCAAGTACGCAACTGCGTACACATCATTTTGCCAAAAATGAATAAATGAATGAATGAATAAAAATAAAATATTAAGAAAATAATCAAAGTAGAAAGAAAAAAGGAAAAATGTTTCGTATGCATCTATACTAAACCAAGAAGTTTTATTTATACGTTAAACGACATTTAGATGCCATATTTTACGAGTTTCCGGGGGGTTTTCGCCCCCTGACCCCTATCAGGGGTTCGTCCTGAACCCACTTGGGAGGGGCTTAATGCGCGACCACCCCCCCCCCCCCTGAACCCGTGCCTAGATTGATTTGAGTACACATCCTTTCTACTCTGGCTACGCGCCTGCCGACGATTTTAGAGACTCGTTCTTTAAAAATCTGTGAAGATACATGTACATGATGTAATTGTAACAGTATTCTCTTGTATTGTAAAGAAAAACACTGTGGGCTCAGGTTCAGAGTTTATTCAAAATCATCTCATGTCCCGGAAATCATTATGCAGTATAATAAAGCGTAATCTGACCCTGAAATATTTATAACAATAGTATAAGAAATACATTCAGGTTCATCAATGAATTAATATAAGTGACAATAAAATATAGATTACAATGTATGGTAACTTTAATAGATGAGTCGATCACTTGAGATAAAATAGTCATGTAAGAGTTATCTCTCTTAACAATAAGGGATCTTCGTAATCATATAATATTACATCAACTTATTAGATTTGACGATTAGTATGATACAAAAATATGACAAGAATATAGTAAGTATATAGACAAATGGGTGCGTTACCTGATTGTGGATCAAGGTCCACCTTTACGCTTGTGATCATCAAAATAGACACAAAGGAATCTCTTATCCTATGAAACAAAATGGTAAAATACACTAAGTACCGTGCGTATGAACAATCGCACGCAAAAATATGGAATATATAAAAATCACACAAATATACTCGATTTGTGGAGACAATTCAATTATGCAAAATGGTAATGAACATGAATGAAAATATCTCTCACTTCCGACTCATTTGCAAAAGAGAAAGAAAAGTTAAAATCGGGAATTAATGTAAATATACGAATTAGTCGGAAATGTAATTAATAGAAATAGAAAAGTAAAAGAGACTTACAAGTCATCAAGTCATGTTGTTTGTATGGTGTTCTTTGTGATATAAAAAATGACACAGTCGTAGTCTATGGAATACGTCTGTACACAATGAATAATATGTTTGAACTGAAGTAATTGTTCTGTGTCGCGCGCAATGCAGCGGGCTAAGCGCAACTGACCAATGGCCAGCTTGGTTATATTGGGGGAATAATTAGTGACCAATGGCTAATTGCTTTGTAAGATGACCATGACTTGTATTGGCCTACGGACATACATACGTAATATAATTACGGACGGATTAATAGTGAAAACGAACGACCTGATCTGATTCGTTTTCGGACATAAATTGGAAACGGAATATCATGAAGAAATATGTTTTTATTCAGATAATTCAAATATATACATACAAATAATAATAAAATATCATACTATCACATACACCCCCTCCATGAATAAATGGCGTCCCCGTCATTTACCTAGGAAGATATATGTGAAATATAAAAAAAACAATCTGATAATCATATCTGGTAGACAATACATGTACTTACTTTTCCATAAATACATCTAGCATTGCTCTGCATATCTCTTTCTCCATGCCTTTGACAAGATATTGCGAATTTGCTAATGCTTGTAAGCATTCTAGCTTTTTAGACCAATTTTCATTGGTTTGGATACTACTTACTTCAAAACTGCCGCTACGCATCCACAGTGGCGGTCTACGCTCACGTGTGGGTCTCCTGGATTGTTCGTCTTCTTGTGAGATGTCATTGGAATCAGATACATCGAAGGTATGACTCTGAGTTAAATCTTCAGCCCCTACACTGCTAGTATTTTGACTAGACTCAATGGTGATTGGTGTCTCGTTACTCTGATCAGGTGGTGTAACCTCTAGTACACTCGATCCTGTCAGAGAGTCTTGTTGAGGAGCGTCCCCCTCGACTTCCTGCTGGAAGTCCTGCCTAGGCATATCAACAATGGAGATGGATTCATTATCTGAATCGTCATCATTATCATCATTGTGATCATCTGTTGTGGTACCTGAGCTCTCAGGCACAACATCAACTGGTTTGGGCTTCTGAAGTCCACGTGGAGCTGCTATAGGCCTCTTAGGACCTTCATCAATGCCATTGAAATAACCTATCGGTAGCGATAGGTTTCGATGGAGGGTTCTCTTTCGTCCCTCACCTGATTCTTTTCTCACGACGTAAACGGGGATATCTGGGTTTGGCTGAGCAAGAACAATGTACGGGTCTTCCTCCCACTTATTGGCTAGCTTATGCTTGCCGTCAAACGCCACAATTTTAACCAATACACGGTCACCTACGTCAACAGTACCTCCTCTTACTCTTGTGTCGTAATTACACTTTTGGCGCTCCTGAGCCTTCCTATTGGCCTCAGTGGCCAATTTATAGGACTTACGTAGCCTATCTTTCATGTTCTCAACGTACTGTGACAGTGGCTGTGGGTCTGTATCATTGTTCAAGCCAAACACAATATCAACTGGCAGCCTTGGTTGTCGACCAAACATCAACGCATATGGGCTTTGGCCAGTACTGTCTTGTCTCATGGAATTATACGCATGAACCATTGGTCCAATGTGAGACTTCCAGTCTCTCTTTTGATCTGGAAACAAGGTACCCAACATACCAAGGAGTGTTCGGTTGAACCTTTCTGTTAGGCCATTACCCATTGGATGATACGGAGTGGTTCTGGATTTATCCATGCCAGTGATACTACAAAGCTCTTTGATCAATTTGGACTCAAAGTTAGCTCTCTGATCCGAATGAAGTCTTTTTGGAAATCCATAATGTATAACAAAATTATTGAAGAAAGCATCTGCTGTTGTTTTCGCTGTTGTATTTTTTGTAGGTACTGCCAAAGCATATTTAGTAAAATGATCTGTAATAACGAGAACATACTGGTAGCCTCCTTTTGAAGTTTCTAGAGAGAGAAAGTCTAGGCATATCAGTTCAAGTGGTTCAGATGTGCAGATATTAGAGAGCGGTTCTCGGTCCTGAGTCGGTGATTTCCGTAAAACGCATGGTTTACAAGCTTTGATCCATTCATCTACATCCCTCGTAATTCCAGGCCAGTAAAAGCGGTCTCTTATCAATGATGTTGTTTTGTCACGTCCAGGGTGTCCCATCTTGTTGTGTGTAAATTGTAGTACGGTTTCTATAAGTGATGATGGGACTACTAATTGGTTAATAAGTCCTTCGTCAGTAAGTACTTCTCTGAATAATATGTCATCCTTCATCCTGAATTTAGAGAAGTTCTTGCGGAATGCAGTGGATTCAGGACTCTGTGGAAGCTCATTTGTCTTGGGCATTATCTGATGCTTTACATAATAAATCCATTCCTGTAATATTGGATCACGATGCTGTTGTGATCTTATATCAATGCTGTCTATCTGTTGCAGCATACCAAAGTCGTCTATAACTGACGGCTCAGATGTCAAGCATTCCACTGCCGGTACTTCCTGAATATTGCAGACAGATTGTACACATTCCTGGGTTATATGCTGATCTCTCTGAGTCAGAATCTCTGGGAGTCTAGAGAGAGTGTCTGCGTCTGCATTGTTCTTTCCCGGTCGATAAATTATGTCGAAGTTAAAAGCAGCAAGGGCCGCCACCCACCTATGACCTGTAGCATCGAGCTTAGCAGTCGTCAATACGTACGTTAGCGGGTTATTGTCAGTCACGACGGTGAACTTCTTCCCATACAAATAATCGTGGAATTTCTCCGTTACCGCCCATTTTAAGGCGAGAAACTCCAATCTATGGGCGGGGTAGTTCCGTTCGGACTTACTAAGGCCTCTGCTGGCGTACGCAATGACATGCTTCTTACCCTCATGCGTTTGGTACAATACTGCTCCGAGTCCCTTGAAACTAGCATCGGTGTGTATTTCAAACTCTTTATGAAAATCCGGGTAAGCTAGTATGGGAGGCGATGCTAAACACTCCTTTAGGGTCTGAAAAGCACGCTCTTCCTCATCTCCCCATTTCCAAGGACTCTGGGTGAGCTTCTTGCTACCTTTCTTAACTTTAGGTGGTGGCATAAGATCCGTCAATGGTCGAGCTATTCGGGAAAAGTTGTGTATAAACTTCCTGTAATAGCCGACAAAGCCCAGGAACTTTCGGACCTCCTCGGGTGATGAAGGTCGAGGATAGTTCTTCACTTTCTCTACTTTCTCTTCATCAGGCTCAATACCATCAGCACTGACGATGTGCCCTACGTACTTAACACGCTTCATACAGAGCGAGCATTTGTCTGGCGACAGTTTGATGCCACACTCCATGAGGCGATCCAGGACCATTCGGAGTCTCTCGATATGCTCGGCCATGTCCCTACCAAAGATGATTATATCGTCCAAATAGATGAGGCACATCCGATGATGCAGGTCCCCAAGGCACTGCTCCATCAGGCGCTGGTACGTAGCAGGTGCATTGCTAAGGCCCATAGCCATCCGGTTATACTCAAAGAACCCTAGAGGGCCTACCGTAAAGGCAGTCCTCTCTTTATGCTCCTCCGCGATGGCTATTTGGTGATACCCTGCCTTCATGTCTAGTACCGAAAAGAATGTGTTGCCTGACAGAGAGTCCAAGATTTCATCAATCCTTGGTAGGGCATAGTTGTCCTTCTTAGTTCGGTTGTTTAGTTGCCGGAAGTCAATGCATATCCTTAGTTGACCATTTTTCTTCCGGACAAGGACAACATTTGAGGAGAAGGGCGAGTGAGACCTCCGAATAATCCCAGCATCCAGTTGCTGTTACAAATGATCCCTTACTTCCTCCAACATCGAGGGAGGGATACGGCGGTATCACTGCTTAAACGGGGTTTCATCTATAAGTTCTATGTAGTGCTCTACTGAGGGATTGTAACCGATGTCGTTATCTCCAGTAGAAAAGATTTCCTTGTATTCAGACAACAGGGATCTAATTTCCGCTTCCTGTGTCTGTGTTAATTCTCCTTTCGGGATATTGACCTTGTCAATTACATTGGTATCAGTCGCAGATACGGATGCTATTTGCGGAGACTGAATAGATACGGGTTGCATCTCGCATAAAATCGCATGTGGTTGAACCGTTACTGTACGGGTTGTAATGTTGCTGATGTTGACTGGTATAATAGAGCTATGATCTGGATAATATGTGACTAATGACGGCTCAATGTCTAGATCTGAATGAATGTGAGACGATTTTGTAGGTTGCAGTAGTGCACAAACTGGATGGTATGGTAAGTAATTGTGCAAGTATCCGTTTATCTCAACGCTTGAATTTGGATGAATAGTAATAGGTTTCCGCTCTGCCGACTTTACAATAGCCAAAACGTTGTTAGTTCTATCAAGTTCTCTCTCTTGAAGGCTTAAACAACGAAATGCCAGGTACCATGGTGTTTGTAATTTCACTGTTTGTAAAAATCTTACACCATGTTTGCCTTTCGTTTGTGTCAATAGAACATTCAGAATGTTCGTTCCAATAAGTATTGGCGTAGAGGTATGATACCTTGTTGTATTTACAATTAAAAACAAGCATTCAGTGCTTTTCTGTGCACCTAGTGCACCGTTTACTTGCAATTCACAAGAAATAAAACCAAGATATGGCAATTCAGAACCATCTGCACATTCTAGTGCTAATAAGTTACTTACAGGTTGTAGAGGCAAGTTACTCAAATGTGACTTGTAAAAGTCATGACTAATAGTTGAGACAGCTGAGCCAGTATCTAACAAAGCCTTTGCTCTGATACCATCTAAAAATACCTCAGCTTCATTAGCTGTCCCGACTAAAGTAGCAACTCGTGCAGGTCGAGTTGGTTTCTTTCTAGGAGGTAGGTAATCATACATTAACCTTTTTGAATGATCGAGTCTGACCTTGCACTTTGAAGTGCTGTGATCCTGTTGACCACACCTCTCACATAGTGTTGTGTAATTATCATTTGATAGTGGTACATTGTATGACATTCTAGAATGTGCACTTTCATCATCACGATGCACTTTATCAAGGTCATTGTGCAGACTCTCTGTAATTTGTGCAATGGGACATTCGTTCTCAATCAAGTCTCTAATTTGTCCCTCATAAGAGACTTCTACTCGTTTAAATTACCATAACCTGTATACTGATCGTACTGTCTCTGCCCCCTGTTAGCAGAAAATCCACCTCCGCGTGGATAACCACGAGTAGAACTTCTATAACCTCTGGATCCCCGTCCAGAATCACCTCTTTGCATATTTCTACCTCTTTGAACTTGACCTCTAAATGAGTGACTACCCATGCCACGAGTAAAGTTATTACGTGGCTGACCATCCTTTGACCTAACTTCCTGCTCAATATCAGATATGCGCCTATTCATTTCTTCCAATTTCTTGAAAATAGCGCTGAGAGTGTTCGCTTCATCACTCTTTTCTGATACTTTGGCTACTTGAGTTTTCTTACTCATGCTAGCTGCTGACGCTGTACTCATACCAAGCTCAATAGTTCTAAGCTCCATCCGAAGTGCTTCAAAATCTGGTACTGTGTCATACTTATAACGACTAGCATTACGGAGACTATCGTCACGTAGACCAGACCATAGCTTATTTCTCGGCATCTCATTTCTATCTGAGAAGCTAATACTTCCTCTATCAATACATGTTTGAAGAAGGCTTTCAAGTCTCATACCATAGTCGGCTACGCTTTCTCCGACTTCCTGCTTCGCAGCATAGAATTGCTGAATCAATTTTTCACTCGGATATATATTTCCGTATATCCCCTCTAGTTTGTGTACGATGCTTTGCGGGGAAGCGTCAGTCGGTAGCGTTAATAAAAGATTTCTAGCCTTTCCTTTTAAGGATGTGCGCATTGCTTGTAATATAACACTTTCTACGCAATTGTCATCACGCAATGCGCACTCAACATCGTGCTTCCATACCTCAAAGGACGTTTCGGATTTTTCCTCTCCGCTGAAATTCGGAAATCGCGGACGATATACCCGCGGATCGCAAACATAGCTTGTGTGCATATTTGAAGCTTGCGGCTGTGAGTGGGCTTCAAATTTTACGTGTTGTGTTCTCGGTATGGCTCCTCCCAACATTCCAGGGGAGCTTTGAGCAAGCGGATTAAGCATCTGATACTCTGCGTTAGTAACGACTTTGTAATCCGAATGATTAGATATATAATCAATCATGTTTTCGATTTGATCTTCGGTAAACTGAGTTTGACTGTCGCCTTGTAAAGGTTCGTTCTGATCTTCTGTACTCATGATACAACTTATTACTACTAAACACACTAAAGCTACAAACTTAACTACTGTTACGCAACCTAAATGCATATATGCAAAAGGTAATGCGCAACTCTGGCTCTGATGTATGGCTGGAATGTGAATTGCTAAAAATGTCTAAGTTCATACACTAATTTAAGGTATCTAATAAACTAGCGCTGAAATAAAAGTAAGTAAGATAACTTGTACAGTCTAAGGGCAAATAACTCTGGACTTCACACAAAAGTATGTGTTCACTCATGCGTGACGGCTCCACGACCAGGGGTCATTGAAGGAAAATGACACATCAGCCCTAAAATTCAAACACAATAATCATAAGATCGTTGACTGAACATGGAATCACCATTAGCTGTCTGCTGAAATAAAAATATGGTTATTCAATCTTAATTAGACTTAAAGCTATATCTAAGGTATACCAACGAGTACGTATCTGAACAGACAGACTTCTATGTTCATAAGACAGACGTACATATGCGTAATAGGATCATGGGAATGACAAACGTACGTACACAGACAGACTTCATCAATGACTGACGGACATATGCAAACTTGTACGCAGGTAAGTATCGTACAATTGTACAAATATTTTGGTCATCTGGTCACTGCCTATCAGCAAAGGGACAATGCGCTCGAGCATGGAATAAATGTGTATTGCTTTTTGATGTAGTGTATTGATGATGCGTATGCGATCATGTCCAAGTCAAAGTATAAGAAAGAATACAGAGTTAAGTAATGATGGATGGAAGGGTATGATTAGTCATGCAAAGGAAAAAAATCTTACCCCCAGGAATCGGTCTGATCTGCTCTCGTACATCAAAAATTCAAAAATGCACAAAAATAGGTTTTTCATACAGGGTGCAAAAATAACCTTAATATGCTAATAATGATGTGCAGGGTCATATAAAATTTTAAACCTTACCAAACAGATGATAACGCTGACTAGCAATGGTACTCTACTCCAGGTAAGTAGAGAATGTTCGTATCAAGGTGTGAAACGTAAGTGCAAACTTTCAGTGTCTCTGATCACTATTCGCAAAGTCCGATCGGTAACTTCACAATGGAAATAATTACTGCAGATTCCTCAAATCGTGGGCGCCATTTTCTGTAACAGTATTCTCTTGTATTGTAAAGAAAAACACTGTGGGCTCAGGTTCAGAGTTTATTCAAAACAAAAAGGTCCCAACGTGGGCGCCATTTTCTGTAACAGTATTCTCTTGTATTGTAAAGAAAAACACTGTGGGCTCAGGTTCAGAGTTTATTCAAAATCATCTCATGTCCCGGAAATCATTATGCAGTATAATAAAGCGTAATCTGACCCTGAAATATTTATAACAATAGCATAAGAAATACATTCAGGTTCATCAATGAATTAATATAAGTGACAATAAAATATAGATTACAATGTATGGTAACTTTAATAGATGAGTCGATCACTTGAGATAAAATAGTCATGTAAGAGTTATCTCTCTTAACAATAAGGGATCTTCGTAATCATATAATATTACATCAACTCATTAGATTTGACGATTAGTATGATACAAAAATATGACAAGAATATAGTAAGTATATAGACAAATGGGTGCGTTACCTGATTGTGGATCAAGGTCCACCTTTACGCTTGTGATCATCAAAATAGACACAAAGGAATCTCTTATCCTATGAAACAAAATGGTAAAATACACTAAGTACCGTGCGTATGAACAATCGCACGCAAAAATATGGAATATATAAAAATCACACAAATATACTCGATTTGTGGAGACAATTCAATTATGCAAAATGGTAATGAACATGAATGAAAATATCTCTCACTTCCGACTCATTTGCAAAAGAGAAAGAAAAGTTAAAATCGGGAATTAATGTAAATATACGAATTAGTCGGAAATGTAATTAATAGAAATAGAAAAGTAAAAGAGACTTACAAGTCATCAAGTCATGTTGTTTGTATGGTGTTCTTTGTGATATAAAAAATGACCAAGTCGTAGTCTATGGAATACGTCTGTACACAATGAATAATATGTTTGAACTGAAGTAATTGTTCTGTGTCGCGCGCAATGCAGCGGGCTAAGCGCAACTGACCAATGGCCAGCTTGGTTATAGTTGGGGAATAATTAGTGACCAATGGCTAATTGCTTTGTAAGATGACCATGGCTTGTATTGGCCTACGGACATACATACGTAATATAATTACGGACGGATTAATAGTGAAAACGAACGACCTGATCTGATTCGTTTTCGGACATAAATTGGAAACGGAATATCATGAAGAAATATGTTTTTATTCAGATAATTCAAATATATACATACAAATAATAATAAAATATCATACTATCACATAATCACATCTAGAAAGTGAGGGAACATACGCGATTTGCTATGCAATCTTGAGCTAAACTCTAAATGTTATAATCTAATGCGATAGTTTATCCGTGTCAAGTTCATATTTTATCGTCATTAACTCATTGTAAAACCTAACCACGTGACGTCATCACTTAAAGTCTGACTCGGTGGCGTCGTTCCGGGATATCTCGAAAATCGTCTAAATTAATGATGGGGCTTATAAGGGAAATTGAAAAGATCTGAAACGATTTTCATCATTTTTAGAACATATTTTGATAATGTCATAAAAAAATTTTCTAGATTATGATCAAAGATGCTTATCTTTTGAACGTTTTTCCATTAAATCTTTCTACCATATTTCGCAAAATAATGAATATTCTTGATAGAATTTGCATATCTTCGATACATTTGGCAGCGACAATTTTTTATATATTAAAGTATGATACGTTTACTTTATTATACTGAAATTTTGTGGGAATTTTTTCTCTCTTATAGATTTTATTCATGTTCAAAATAGGAACGCTTTTGTCAAATCCCAATATAAGTCGTGCTAGAGCGCCCCCTGGTGGCAAGTCAATTCGTATATCTTATCTTTGCGAGTACTATAATGAAGATAAAATGATTAAGTATCTGATTTTGTCATGAAAAGAGTTATTGCATATCAAAATCAAATCTTATTCAACGATGAAAATAGGGCTATTTTAGTGTTGTTTTGAGCCCTGTTAACGATTTATGTGCCGCAAGGCCGATTTTGGGCCGATACAAATTTGGTGGAAAAAGATGAGTGAGATCATGATTAACGATAGGAATTTTTGTTGTAAAGACATTCCAAACTCAATAAAACGTAAAACTGACTATGGTTTTCTGTAGATTTCGTGCAAATGTAAGTCAAGATGGTGAAGGTCAAGTATCATTCCATTTTTAGACATTGTTTTATTAAAAAAACTAAAATAGAGCAAACCAAGACTTGCACTGAATATTGATGGTTCAAATTTACGATATGTCTAGTTATTATGTTATAATAAATACTTTTGTAGATCAATGATGTATTATATTTATGCTTCCTTGCATTATAAAGGTTCATTTTAAAACACTACATATCATACAGTGCTCACCAAACCGATCTTGACGTTATGTCAGTTTTGTCGGACAGAATGACGTCACAGTTGCTTGACGTCAGCGATTTACGAAGAAAAAGTTTTGGCGCGTAATAAGTACACGGATTTGTTTCTTATAAAAAGGATACACACAGAAAAGTTCTCGATTGAAAGACATGGTAAAGCTTCTTGAGTCTATGAGAAATGTTTCACAGATCTATGCGAACTTATAATACATGGATTATTTCAATTTTGTAGATTATCTCTGCGGGGGTAAGGTTGGACGTTGAAAGATAAAGAATATGTAGGCTTTTTTGGACTCTTTAGCACTCGATGGACTTTTAAAACCTTGTAAATTTGTCATCACTTATGGTCATGCATGAAATATGAAATGATCATAATAAATTGGGGCATACTAAGCGCCACATTCGCACAGCGCACCCCCCCGGCACTTGATTATAACTATGATAGAGTTTTCATGGTCGGAAAGTGTAAGAACAGAATGCAAAACAAAGAACATGTACAATTTATGTAAATGTTTTATTATGCATTATGTATATTTAGTATGTAAGTTCATACATAAATTATAAATGTATATAATGTTTTTATGAAGGAGAGACAGCTAATGTAAGGCCATACCAAATAAATTAAATGTTCTTTGGATTTTCTTGTGAAAAAAAGGGAGCGAGCGGGCGAAAATATAATTATTTTATTTGTTTAGGTTTTGCAGTTTTTAAGGTGCGATCGAATGAAATAATTTTATTTTTGATAAAGGTTACCCGAGTTATACATTTCTGATGTTTTCCGTACTCAAAAAAGGAATCCCCATGGGGATCTGTTTACAAGAAAGTCTAGTATACGTACATAGCAGTACGGAAAAGATTTTCGAACATTCCCCCCTCCTTGACTTTCAGTGCTATGTATACGGGACAACAAATTTGCTCCCGACAAAATTTTTCAAACACAAGAAGTATCATTTTCTTCGAATTTTGCACAATTTGATACTTCTAGAAGTTTTAAGATTTGCAGAAATCAGAACCGACTATAAAAAATTCTTGAGCCAGAAATTTAATGGTGAGGGCGAGCATTTTATTTTAATCATATTACTTTTTGAATTTTAAAAATATGGTGCGGAAAATCCAAAGAACATTAAATTAATTTGGTATGGCCTAAGTGTTCATCTTACATGCAGATTGAAGAGAAGTAAAACAAAAGTGTTAACGAACTACGATCACAATCTTGAACGTCGTTTCGACATCGGAAGAGAAATCAACAAATATAAATATGTACATTTACATATAAAGATAGGAGTTAGTCGTTGTAAAAAGGTTCCAATCGAAATTTTTATTATGAAATCTTTTTTTTTTTCATTTTTATTATGTAAAATTTTCTCGCAGTGATGAGTTGATCCTACCTTTTTTTTAACTTTCATATTCGTAGAGCATGTGACCGACTGTCTGTTTGTTTCCAAGATTGAAACCAAGAACTCTGATTGGATGACACAGCTTCAACTCCTCAAACACTGCACGCAGAATGTGCAATATGTGGACCTCTTATATGTATCGTTTTCCTTTTTCTTGCGGGGGGCCAATGTATTTTTTATTTTTATTTTTTTTTTTTTTTTTTGCTAGATTTGTATACGTTTACCCAACAGTTTCTGTCAGACAATTACTAATGAGACAATATGCAAAGATACACTGAGAAATGTTCATTTGTCTAAGATACGGGGCATAGAATAATTAGATGCATAAAATAGAAGACGCGAATAAATAAATGTTATAGTATCACTGTACAAATGAATAGTTATTTTTTTCAATTTTTTTCATATGAAATTTTATGCTTGCGCCGATGACATTATCGGAAGATAAGAATTTTTTTTGAAAAGGAGGTATTTTATTTTTCTCTCCCTCTCTTTCTCTCTCATTCCAATTTCTTGTAGAGCCATACAACGTGAAACATCTTACAACCTAAGCAGCCCCCCCCCCCCTTCCACTGAGGAGGTGTTAGGATTGACAAAACGAGAAAGATGTAACATACGGTATATTTCATCTTTCTCAATCTTTTTTCATCATGGATACGTGAACGCCACACGTGCTTCATATGGTCAGGGTAAGAGCTGATTCCCTCAACTTGTGCAATCATATTTTTTCATGTACCCATTATGAAGAGTAAAGAGCAAAGTAAAATTGGAGAAGAGTAAACGTTTTGTAGAGACTAAAGTCCGTCAATGTATTTCGATGAATTTCAAGTCACACTCGATCTTTCTGAGCATTTCAACTTGTACAAACGGAGCTTTTAGTAGCCTACAGACAGGCAGTTGGTACGTACTATGTGGAATTTGCCGACGCTGAACAGGTAGTGCCGTAATTGTGACGTCATTTCCATTGTGACGTCAAGTCAAACTAAATGATTTGAGTAAAGAGTTTCAGCTTACCTATTTTGGCAGCGAAAGGGTAAATGGCGTTATGCCATACAAACAAAATGGGCCCATTACTATAAAACGGGACATAGAGCAAGTGACCATATTTCGCCGCATTTTTCGTATATTTCGAAGAAATTTTCCATATTTGGAGGCGAATTCAATGATCGGTATAGACCCTTTCACATTATCTGCGGTACTAAATTTGAATGCCAGTTCCGGGGGACAACGGATAGATTGCGCATGCACCAGTGACGTCATTTGATTGTTCTAGGACGTTTAGCGCGGAATCATGTTTCGTTTGTTCCGCGGAAAACGTCTTGGAACAATCGAATTACGTCACTGGTGCATGCGCAATCTATTGTTTGTCCCCCGGAACTGGCCTTCAAATTCAGTACCGCAGATAATGTGAAAGGGTCTATTGCTCAAGTATAATTTAACTCCATTCTCGATCGAAGTACTACAAAAATAATTTATTTTACCCAGTTCACTGTTTCCTTGTAAAACGTCAAAATATTTCGTTTCCATGTTTTCGGGGGTGACCATATTTCGCCGTTTTTGTTGATAAGTATCCTATTTGCACACAAAACGGAGAAAATTATGATTTTGTTTTTTGGAAATATTTTGTCGCTACTACTTCTATGAAATTATCCCCGATAAAATGTTTTCTTTTTTGTTTTCGTAAAAATTTCGGATGTTTATGTCTAAAATTTGGTGCTTTTATCAATTTTTCCTCATTTTATGGTATTTTTCATCACAGTTGAGTGCAGAAGCTGTCACAATGTATCAAAACATGACTGCTACGGTCATATTTGATAGGATATAGAAAGATAAACTTTACAAACTATGCCGATAACAAAGGAGAAGCAATTAAATATGAAACGGCGAAATATGGTCACCGGCGAAATATGGTTCCTTGCTCTACATGAATTTTAAAATAATTTTTTTCTCGAATGTTTTTCATCATGGATTACAGAAATATACATAAAAATTTAAAACTTTGACCACCCTTTTGGACCATTCTTACGATTTTGCATGGTTTTATGCAGGATTGGCTCTTAACCCTCTGGCTGCGACAACCTTGTTCAAATAACGTTACGTCACTGCGAGAATATTTGACGTCACGCAGCAAAAATAACGTTCGTCCTTCCCGCCAGGTGTAAAAGAGCTGTTGCGCTGCAGAACTTGGTTGCTACATGATCTATTTGATTTTTTCTGTAAGTCCTATCAATTCAGAAGGTTATTTGATACATACAATGCTTTTAAAGAGTATATTTGTATTTTCAGTGTAAAATAAAATCGGAAAAAGATTCCCCGAGAGTCGCAAAAATCATCTAAAACGCAACGAAACAAGTAAAATAGATCTGCATCTGCACTCTCAACTCTCGTCATGTCAGACATTAATCATCTTTGAATCTTACAATATTATTTCATATCTACCTTACAGGAGACGATGCAATATATTAGATACAAACACGGACATTCTCAATGGATTTTGTAGAAATTTTCGTACATGTTTCATCACATTGTTCTTCTGATATCAATACTTATTTTCACGACAATTATTCTCTGTATTCCGTTTATTTATGAAAAAGTATCACAAAAAATACAAAATTGAATATAGAAAACTTCTTTGAAATTCTCTTTCCATGATGAAAGTAACAAAACTTCTTCCAGCTGTTGACAAAGTATCTCTGGTATAAAAACAATATCTGAAGGAAAACAGTTGCCATGCGTCGTTTCTTCATTTTCGCCTTCTCTTATAAATTATCTCTTTGTTTCATTTAGCAGCATTCAGTTTGAGAAAGTTTAGACTCTGTCAGTTTTGAATTCGCCTGTTTTTGTTAGAATTTCTCAGTGTCAAATCGTACACACTTTATACTTTTTGATGTTTTTGTGGGTTTTTTTGCGGTTTTTTTTTTTTTTTTTTTCGACACGGATTTAAAGGCAATCCATAAAATAAGGGTACATATTTTAAAAAATAATCAGTATCCCTTAGTTATTTATTTCCGGCAATAAAGAAAAACTCTTTCATAAAATGCTTTTTACATCCAAACTTCTAACAGCTATCGTTTATATGAAAATCAATGAATTTGATCCTGTACAATGAATGAAATGACGATTTGAAGTCACAATTCTAATGAGGCAAGTAAGATTTATTATCAATTATTATAAGAAAAATAATTAAATTCGTATAACAGACTAGGATGATTGAGTATTCACCCCCCCCCCCCCCTCCCCAGACACTGTTGTGTCACAAGAATGTAAAAATTCTTCCATTACTAGTATTTCAAATGACACAAACTTGAAAAATTGATGCAGATAAAATCTGTAAGTACCAAACTATCAAACAAAATTATGATCCACTTTTTTTTCGAAAGAATTACATGTGCATTATTGTTTTCCCTCACATGCACTCAAACCGCGTCTCTATTGAAGTGTGTGGACAGTAGATTTAGAAATAATTATCATGTCTATTTTTTTTTTTCTGGTTTTAATCATTAAGTATATGTGGACTGTACGAAAAAGTTCTAATTCTTTGTGTTAATTTAGGAAAAAATGATTGGTATATACTGTATGTTAAACTTTTACGGCTTCCACATCTTTTCCGTTTTGTAACACCCCCCCCCCCCCCCCTTTCCTTTAATGATACTTTTAATGATTTTAATAGCGTTGGCATTAAGAAGTAAAATTGATGTAATGAACCCCTTCTTGTGTTCGAAGGGGACGGGGTTCTCGATATTAGTTTAATCTTTAAAGTACGAGCAATTCAGAAGGTGAAATTTTTAGTTTAGGTTTTCTTTATTGCTTTTACATGTACCATAGAAAGTAGACGGCGATTTTTCTCATGGTAAGTGGTGACAAATCGCCTTGTGCAAGCTTATAATTCAGGGAAAGGGAGGGGAGTCATTATATACGTTTCAGAATAAGAAGATAAAACTTTCCTGACTTTGATAAATCAGGAACAAAGATCAGGTTGCATGTCAAAATCAGATTCGGGATACAGAAACTCAACAGCCGGGTGAACTTAATACAACTTTCATTTTTGTGTCGCCTGCGAAGCATAGCGACACTTAGGGATCACTTCGTCTGTTGCCCGTCTGTCTGTCTGTCTGTCTGTCTGTCCGTCTGTCTGTCACACTTGGATGTCACACCCTGTAAAAGTGGTTCTTCAGTGTCGCTTTGTTTCGTAGGCGACACACGCATTCCTTGGAATAATTTTGGGGATTTGGATGACTTGCGAGACGAGGGTATGGACGGGTATTTAATTCATCCATGTTGATTTGTAAACTCCTCTCAAAGTATTCTGAGTATTAAACACCATTATGATTTTTGAAAATTTTTTTTGAAAAATGAGAGGGAACAGGAAAACTGCCGAAACTCCAAGTGATTATGATCGTCATTTTTATTTTCTTCTTTTATGAGAGGGGCTCCACGGGAAGGAGAGAGAGAGAGATTTAATTTTTTCCTTAATTCGCTCAAATTTTGAATATGACGTAGAAAAAAACCCTTTCTTGGCCCGAATTTTGATTTTCTATCAAGTTCGCCTCATTTACATTCATATCGTGTCTTTAACGTAGCTCGTACACACAGGTTTCACCCTCGAATTTTTTTATGTGCACATCTACGCTATGACGTCATAAACCTTACTTGATCGTAACGTCACGTTACGTTGCGCGACATATATCATTAGGGCGCAAATAATGGCTTTTTTTAAATACTTATATTTTCTAGTAAGCGTAGCGAGCCGAAATTTTTAAACATAAACTTTACATTGTGTCTAAATTCAGTCAATGTATTTAGACACGCTTGCAATGAGAACCGGAAACTTTGAGGGATGTTTGGTTATATTTTGACTATTTCTGGGGAATGATATATGAATGCAATTTTTTCTTCAAATATTACGTCGGAAATTAATGTTCTTTCATCCATCCTCCTCCATCCTTATCTAATTTCTTTATTTTACCATATAGACGGACGGAGAAGTCTTTACTTTTTTATTGTTTTTATTCATCACAACTTGTATGCTGACATAAAAAATGCACATATCTTCTAAAGATAATGATAACATAATATTGCATGTACATGTAAGACATTGCATGAAATATACAAGGTTAAACGGTATTGTATATAATTTGGTTTCATCTCAGGATTATACAAGAGTATAATTATCCTTAACATTTCTATCGTGATAAAAATTATTGAAATTCAAAAACTGTCGTGATTAGTTTTCAAAAATCAAATTTAAAGTTTCCCATCTGCTTTTAATTCGTTTTCTCTTTTGTTCTGACACAGGGTACAATGAATATTATTCCAAATTTCTATAGGATCTGGTGAAGGCTTTACTTTTGATCAGTCTTTTTCTCGCTCTCCTTCTTGCTTGTTTCTCAGTGTGCACAATCGGGGAAAGCGAGGGTGTGTGTGTGTGTGGGGGGGGGGGGGGGGGGGGTGTCCGACAGAAAAGGAGGAGGGGCTGCCTTATAAAATAAAATTAATCTTCTCAATGCTTTTTAAATTATATGCAAAGCGGTAATTTACTTTAAGAATTTAGGAATACATAGTGTCTGAAAGTTCGATTATGACGTAAGACAAAGATTTGTATATATATCAGAAAGCAGAGCGAACCGGAATTGTTTTGTAAGGGGACGACCAATTTGATCCTGAGGGGGGAGGGGGGCTGGCAAATTTTTTTCGGGTCAGATTATTTATTTTCAACGCACGGCCGACCGGAATATTTATTTTCCAGTAACTAAAGATCAGAATATTTATTTTTAACCTGTAACAATCCTGACAAGCAAAAAAAAAAAAAGAAAAAAAAAGGTCATACTTAGGAGTCAAGGTCAGTGTTAAAAATAAAAATTTGCCAAAGAGACTACATATGTGCAAGTTGTTTGTTTGTTTGGATTTTCATTTTATTTATTTATTCATTTATTTATTAATTTTTTTTTGTTATCGGAAAAAAAGATACCGTACTGCCTTCTTGAGGAATTCCTGAACTCGGAGAAATGGAAATTTCATTTTAATAATATATATCACGACAATCGAGGCGGCTGAACGTAATGATAGAAAACGAGCATGAAATGAAAATCACAATGTATATCTTATATGGACCGCCCCTCCCCAACCCTTATCCGATATTATAAAGTATATGTACATATAAACAAGAGGGAATTTTTTGTATACCCCGCCAAAAGATATCGGATTAAATAGTAATGAGCATGTCCGTCCGTCTGTTCCGTATGATGTTTTCAAATATTTGAAGAAAAAAATGTCATGTACGGAAAATTTTATTTTTACATTAAGATATAAGGTCTAGTTCGAATACAGCCCATGTAATTGTTGATTAATTATCTTTTAAAAAAAAAAAGGTTTCTGGATGTTTTAAAGAAGACCGTTACAGAGAATCAAATATTCCGCATACTCCTTAACGTCATGTTGACATATGCGATCTGAACACGCTGTGACTTTGACGTTGCGAGTAAAATTGACGCCGAAGCCACGCAAAACAAATTTTCAATCTTAAATTGCAAAAAATCTGCCGAGAAGACCTATCCATGTTTTTATATATTCGAATTCAGCTCATTCTCTACTTTTACGTGTAAGAAGGGCTTTAAGGGCCTCCACAACTTAATGGAGAAAATGATAATGAAGCAAGCCGTGTTTTGCCTTTTGAATGAGTGCGGATTTTTGAATAATAAGTTGCAAAATGGCGATAAAAATTGCAAATTTCCCCTTAGAGACACAATAATCCGTAGAAATACAATACTCAACATGGCAACAATATTTTTGATCTCCCTTTTCACCCTCCTTGGTCAATTTTCTAAATTAAAATTATTTTAGTACAGAAAATGCATATTTTCGAATTAGAACGTCAATGCCGTCTTTGAGGCTTAAAATCTCAAAAAACTTCGTGAAATAGTTACATGAAAATTATATCAAAGATTGATCAAATCTTATATTTCATGTAGACAAATTTTCAGGCTATGTCTTCTCGCAAAATTTTCCGTGCCGTAACGCCGCGATGTACCTTAAATCATCTGTACAAGACATCAACAAATCCTCCATCTTCATATCAATTTGCAAATGACATGTTTTATTTTTCAATATTCTATAACATTGAATATGAATGAAACTATAGTGTCGGAATGAAAAATTATATTTGTAACATTGTCAAGTAAATCCATTTTCGATCGCATTTTGGCATTCGGTTACGAAGGAAGTAACTCTGTGACCATAGAACTCCTAAATATAATTATGCAGGTTTGTATATACATGTACATATCCTTGATCTGTCCCCATTTTTCATTTATTTCCAATGTCACGTTTATATGTATGCATTTACTAAGAATGCTAGAGGGTGCATAAAAAACGTAAAAAAAAAAAATAATAAAGAAATAAAAAAAAAAAAGAAAAGAAATAAAAATCAGAGATTGTAAGTCGAGAAAAAAATCTTCTTTCCGCCTAGCATTCGGTACAAGGAGGAATGCGCCCATGAATCACTTATTAATTTTGATTTTTTCCCTTATCAACGACGATAATTAATCATCCAAATGAAATGAAAATAAACAAGTTTGGAAAATAATGTGTTAAAAAAAATAAATAATCAATGTAAATGTGTATTGTAAATTTCCCTCGTCAAGCATTTTTCGTGCTTTTCTTTTATAGAGCCACCTGTCGTTTTCTGTTAGTGTCATTATTTGCCAAGGAAAAAGGTTCCTTGAATCTATTTAGAGTTACGCAAATATGAATAAGACAGAAAGAGGCCAGAGTCAACGAAAAGGCTTGTTCTGATTGGAGAAAACCCCAGCCTGGTATTTTAAATGATATGATGTGACAGAAGAAATAATTCGCAATTAATTATGTTTCCTTTTGGTGAAATGTTTGAATATAATATATATAAGTATAAGATATGAAAGTGCAATCAAAATATCGATGCTCGGATGTTTTCCCTAGCTCCCGATCCGCTATGGGGGATTTTGAAAATCCTCTGCAGGGTACATGTACCTTGTGACGCAAAAAAAAAACGTGAAAAAGAGTCGGTTATGCTATATTTATCAAAATTCGCATGTAGCTTGAATCAATGAACAAATTGGTATGTAACATGCAAGGCCAGCATTGTTGGTACAGATGCTACGCGGGCACTTTGTTAACTAAAAGTTGGCACTGACCGAGAAAAAAAAAATTGACGTTCCGGGTCAATAAATGGACGTCATTCACCTTGCTCGTTCTCGATAATGCGTGCACTTATCTGTATAATGTATACATCTTTGAACAAAGCAGGGTTGATACTAAAATTCGCTCGCTCAAAGTTTTCAAATAGAAATACTTTATTCGATAACAATTCGCTGCAAAGTTAGAAAGTTTAAAAAATTGCAGAATAATTCTTACAATCAAAGATAATTAGAGATACCAGACTTGAAATATCGTATCCATTATATCGCTAAAATCTGCAAGAATTATCCTGTTAGATCGTGAAACTATATTATTTCTATTTAATTTCATTTCCATGTAACAAGCGGTTGAATTTCCTATGATGACGTTAGAAAACCGGACGGTTTACGTCGAGAGCCATGCTGTCTCATTTATGGGATATTTTTGTTCATATAAATCAAACGATAAATCGTAATAAATATTTACATCTATCAGATTGTAGATGATAATTTTCCGGTTTCGTCGATACCAAATTTGTCAAAATCCGTCCAGAAACAAGCGAGTTAGGGGAGTTTGAACGCCGAAAACTAAAGAAGGACACATATGACCCCAACCGCAGCGAGCGGTAAAAGGACACATATGACCCCTACCGCAGCCAGAGGGTTAAATATGTGCTGAACCGCTAAACATATCCTTTGCAAAAATTTAATTATTGACCAGATTTTGAAATGAATTTACAATCTTTAAGTCATATCAGTTCAAACTCAATGAAACTCAAAATATTTATTTAATTTTGAGGTATTCTGGGAGAAAAAAGAAATAAAAAAAATTCAAAAATGTAATGAAAATATGTAATGGATTGTGACATTTCATTAGCAATATTTTGCCAATTAGTGTCAATATTAATATTATACATCAGCAATTTTCAAAATCTACTAGCATTTCGCTATTAGTTCTGATCCCTTTGAATAGACCATTTTTCATATATAAATGCATATACTAGTCACAATACAAACAATACAAATCAAACAACAATCAGAGGGCTTAATTCAAATACAGACTTATTTCGTAGGATTTATATTACCCATTTATTTGGTCTACTTAGAAGCTTTAACTGTTGCATGATTTTAGTAATACTGAATATGTATAAACTTTACTTTTAGCATCGCCACATACAACATACAATGCATCCCTTAATTGAACTGGACTAGTACTCTAAAGATTGTTAATTGGATTAAGTTGCCCTCGAAGTTCGTGTTTCTATCGAGCTGTATAATTGTGTCCGTCTGTCTGTTCTAGTTTTCTTTACTTGTGATAAAGTTCTGTTTTATATCTTTTACAAGAATCTGTATAAGGCTTTTGATTGTGATTTTTAGAATATGATTTTGGGTTCGTGGTCTGCAATTTGTTCACTGATTCCCACATCTTTTTTTTTTTTTGTCGGTTGCATGCATAGGGCTTCCAAATATCAATGTGTTATAACATGACGATGGTCACCTTTAACCATACAATAATTCGTTGTGTTTGTTCGTTCCAGTTGAATATGTAAATTGATCTTAAAATAGGATACTATGAGTCCATCATATCCACGGTAAAAAGTGATAGATGATTGTGATGGATTTTCAATCAGAATTTCTTGTACATCTCTGATACTCCCTTCTTAATCATCATGTCAACATAAAATGCAGAATGAGAAATTCCCACAAAACTTTTCTCCTATTTGTGTATTCGAAATAATGAAGGTAAATGTCATAGGTTAATTTTTTAACAAAAGATTAATACACATGTTAAAAGTTAAATAACTTATCTAAAGCTTAAGACTTCTAAAAACATTTAACAAAACTGTATCTACCCGATGACGTATTATGCCTAACAAATTGATATAATTTTTCGAGTCAGCGAAATCGCAATATGTAGGTTATCATGATTGTTATATGACTGACCCCTGTCTTCGGTGATAACCTAAGATAAAAATACCACACAATGTAGACAACAATGATACGGAAAGATGATACATTTGTGCTGAAAACATGTTAGCCATAATATTTTATCTATGACATTTTTTACTATTCTTGAGTTTTGCATCTGAATACCTCGATCGAATGCGCCTTGGTTTTTTCTCTAATATAAAAAATGAAGTGGCCCCACCTACAATTAATCTTACATTTATGTAGATACAATCTTAACATATAAGCGACATATTCTACAAATATAAGACTGATGTTTCCTCATTACACTAGTTTCTTTTTTTAGAAAAACCCTAAACATGATCTAAGAATATGTGTTAAGCTAAAAAACTAAAAACATTTCTATTTTATTGAGTTTCGGGGTGCATTCTATTGTATTTGTACAGTGACTTTAATTCATTGATTTATTCTCTCTCTTTCTAAACTTCAGTGTAACAGTAGTCAACCTTTAATTTATTTGTACATGATTGATAACAAGAAATTATTTTAAAGTATGAACTGCACTTTATTATTGTCTTAAAATAGTAAGATAAGTAAATATAGGAGCAATATAAATGAGGTACTGATTCCTCACTATATTGCTCTTTGTTGATTTCATAAATGTATTGAACTTTCATCCTAATCAGTAGCTGTTAATTCAAAGTATTTCATGATAAATATTTACAAATCACAACATTCTGCCATCCACCCCCAACCCACACCTGACCTGTCTTATCATCTACACAATTCCCCCATGGCCCATATAACCCAGTCTGTTCCTGTGTGAGTATAATCTGTATCAACCTACCCTCCCTGTCTATGTAATGTATACAGTGATTGTTGTAATCACTGACAAGGAGGTTGTTGTATTTATCTACAGATATACCACGTGGATCCAATGACATTGACAGTTTGGCCCCCTTACCATTATACACCCACCTCACATCACCTCTCTCATCCATACACACTACATAACCAGGATCCCAATTAACCACATACAGATCCTTACCATTACTAGCTACACAGTAAGGATGTGTGATATGTTGTTTACTCTTACCATCCATTCCTCTTATCTCACGAAGCCTTTTACCTGTGTCAGGTGAATACACAGCAATGTGATTGTTCTTCTTACCATGATCACTCATACACACAACAACATCCTCTCTATCAATCAGACATACACCATTAGGCATAAATGGAGAAGTATTTATCAGAGTAGACACCTCACCACTTACTGATACACGTCTTACTTTCCTATCCCTACATGTAACAATAATCTCCCCTGACCGTCTTATCACCATGCCAGTGATACCCCATCTACCCTTCACTGTGATAGACCTTACCTCCTTACCACTACTGTCATACAGATACATGGTGGCACTGTCACCACACATAACCCAGGCTGTATTGTTACCTGCTGTGGTGATGGATGTGACACCAATATTCTGACAATTAAAGGAACCGACCTTGTTTATATTGATCATTGATGGATCAAATTTTGCTGTAGGGATTGGGGTATGTTTGAACTCAGAATTAATTTCAGTCCATTCTACTGTACCTATCCTGTCTTTGATAATGCTCAATATGTCCCTCCCGGGAGAAAAGACAGGAATAGTGGACCTTGGGGTAGGAACCTCTGGGATGAAGGTACTAGGAGAGGGTGGGGAGTATTTTATCATACTTAAATCACCCTTTTGTATAATTTCATTTACTTCTTTGATTAATTCGCGAATTTTTCCCTTTTGTACATTTAATTTTGTGATAAGATTATCAAGTTCAGTTTCATCATGTTCAAGTTTTTCAACAAGACAGTCACATGATTCATCAACAGCTTCCTTCAATTCTTTTCTGAATGTGTTTACTTCTTCTCTAACCCGGTCAATCTGGACTCTCTTTTCGGACCTGTCCTTCTTCGTTTTATCCGCCATTTGGTCTATTGTCGGTAGCACATGTTTCTCTAACTCTTTAACATTGTCATTCAGCCTGTTCTCTGCAGACAAGTACGCGTCTTCTATAGTAGAAATGTGGTGTTTCTGATGTTTTTGAACTTGACATGTAGCACAGCATGGTACTTGACAATCTTTGCAATAAGTGGAAATCTCCTTTTCGGGATGAAGTCGGCACTGTTCGGCAATTTTCGATGGTCCGTAGAGCCGCATGACGTCATTAGTGCGCGGTACCACAATATGATTCTTAAACACAGGAATAGATGGATGTGATATTTTACATGTATTACACAGAGAGCCAGGACACGATTTGCAAAACCATTTGACATCAGTGGTACCGCAACAGAAGCCACATGACACCGCTAGCTGGGTGGGGAAGGGTGTGGCACCGTTATCACTCATTGTTATTCTTCTTGTTGGTCTGCTGCAAATGAAATAGTATGAGTTTAACAGTCGGTGCAATCATTCGTTAGCGCTACAATATCATTAATGCAGATACTTCTCCTCTTTAATTCATAGAACATATTATGTGATTAAAAAATGTCGTCAACAAAATGTATACTCTTCAAAAGAAGAAACGCATATAGCAATATTATAATGTATCATTTTTCTTCAATATGCACAAGCTATTGATTATGTGACATTATTTGCTTGCATTAATGATGGTACAGTGATAGGACAAACAGTTCAGGGCTAAAGTTAGATTTTTTGATAATCATAAAGTCTATTTTAGGTAAAAACATGAAATTTTGAATTTTCGTTTTTTTATGTTTTTATGCATTTTCCATGTTTTTGCGGAATTTGAATTTTGCCCAAGTAAAAAATAAATGATTTTGGACTTTAACTTTTTAGGGTCACTTCCGCTTTAATGCAATGCATGCTCACAATATCCGATGCCATGCGTTTGAACACTGCGAAGTGATCGAATGACTCCCATTTTTAAGTGAGTTAATACTCTGTAAAGTTCAACGATCAAAAAGTCAAATTTAGAGGCTTTTTCTCCTTATGAAACAAATTTCTCTCGATAAAACTGATTCGCAAATTAATGGAAGCTATCGATGACGTCATAGAATAAAACTTCATCATGCGTCATGATATCGCCATTATGAGATTGTTGCTTTTTAGTATGCGCTGCTTCCGCTTGTCCATCGAATCAAAAGATTTTCAATGGTATGGAACACGAGCACATGCGGATCTCCGAAAAATACACAATTTGGTCTCTAAAAGAACATCAAGGGCATATTGTTTTTGAGTCATTTTAACTAATATTTAAAAACACTAAAGAGGTTCCCGTTGAAAGCTTATGGTCTGAAAATACCATTATTTACATTTGGTATCATTTTGTCTAATATTATGATAAATATGATTATTTTATTGTGTACGAAGGATTAAATGAGCAAATACTATGCGTTACTATTTTTATGAGTATATATATTTACCTATAGAAATAATCCATAAAACATGAAAATCTACGAATAAAATGCCTGCTATGTATTCCATCAATATTTCAGTTTTATGTATCTATATCATATGCATTAGTCGGCAGGAAAGAAAAACACTTGAATGGTTTTTATTACGTATCAGAAACTTTTCATTAAGCAATAAGATGTGAATAATATAATCTATTTGTGATATCTAAAATTGTCAATATTGAAATATATGTTCCAAAGTACCAATTTTATTGTACTAGACATGTGTTTCGGATATTTGAATCTATATCAGTAGTACTCCATGCCAAACACTTTAAATATAAAGCTGAAGTGAATTTTCCTGGCGCCATCTACAATACAGAGTTTTAATTTCCTCTTGCCAAAATGAGCGGCTTCAAATGTTGTGTAGGGTTTATTCAGAAGCGTATATGAATTTAAGTGAAAAAGAAAATGCAATGATCGCTGAGTGATAAAAGGCCCCTACCGGCGGCGTAAATTTATGTTCTAAATCTCTTTTCACGAGTTTTTATCTGCAACAGCCAAGAGAAGTCCGGAAAACTGAATAATTCATTAATTTGCTAAGTCCAAGGGCCATAACTCTTTTAAAAATAGGTCAACGGAGACCAAACTCAAACTTGGTCTGAATCGCACTGAGATGTATTCATATACCAAACATCAATTAATTATCTGCAACAGAACCGAAGAAAACTCCGGAAAACTGAAATTATCATAAAATTTGCTAAGTCCAAGGGCCATAACTCTTGTAAAAATAGGTCAATGGAGACCATACTCAAACTTGGTCTGTGTCACACTAAGATGTTTTCACATACCAAACATCAATGCATTATCTGCAACAGAACCGAAGAAAAGTCCGGAAAACTGAAATTTTCATATAATTTGCTAAGTCCAAGGGCCATAACTCTTGTAAAAATAGGTCAATCAAAACCAAACTCAAACTTGATCTGTATCACACTGAGATATATCCACATACCAAAAATGAGTTCAATATATGCAACAACAGCGAAAAAAAAGTCCGGAAAACTGAAAGTGTGACAGACGGACAGACTGACAGACGGACAGACTGACTGACAGACTGACAGACGGACAGAATGACAGACGGACAGACCGAGAGGAAACTAAGAGTCCCCTTCGGCGTTGCAGGTAGGGGACTAAAAATATGGCCAAAAATCGTTGGAGGGTATGCGCAAGGCGCTTAATTAGTTCTAAACATGACCGAAAAAAATATGCTGAAAAGCTAAGGACAGAGCTATGCAATGAGGGAGATACCCCTAAATTTTAGAACTTTAGGTCTAATTTGAAGACAGGAAATTTAAAATATATTTCAATGCAGTGCGTAAACACTAAAACTAGGTAAGCGATATCCTCGGGGACTTAAAGTCCGCCAGCAGCGATTCCAGCCTAGTGGTTGAAATTGTCAATATTGAAATATATGATCTATAGTACCAATTATACATATAATGATGCTCCTAAAAAACTTACTGGTTAAAATATTTCAATGTTTGCAGCTAGAGTAATTATAAACACCTCAATCTTTATTGCTCATATACCGGTAATTCAACAGAATTTACGATCCAACGCAGTATTGAATTCATTTTAAAGTTTTTAGTTTTAAGCATTTGACACCCCTAACGATTTATTTGTGCTTATCGCCGCTCGAAAACACCATTTATTGTTGTGCTACAGCCTTGAAAGTTTATGAAAACTTTCTACAAAAGTATTATTTAACTTCGTCTGAATTTTTTTTTCTTTACAGATTTAAATTACAAAATGAGATAGGATTTTGTGGGGATTTTTTCATCAGAATTCAGTTCTTCATTCCCTTCTAATATACACAGAAAATATGGTAATTAACACTTCCGTACCCTGTGGTTGCTTAACGTTGAAGAGAACGTACGCCTTAGTATGACATAGTTTCGTTTGTTTATTGCAGCAACACAGGCATTAATCACGCTTCCCGGTTGCTAAATTTTCTATCGATTTAATCTGCTCGGACCTATGAAAATGTTGTAATTGTCGGTCCAAATGACCAGAGATATTTTCTCAATATGTAGTTTTAAAAAGTCTGAATTAAAAACGTTCCGTGTTGGTATCCATTTTTCAACTGTTTCACTTTCTTTTCTACGAAGATAATAGGTCAACTCGTGTGGTCATTGAGTGTTTAAAATGCTTTATTGATCCAGTGATTGGGTAGGCCACGCGCCCTGCGACATTCTGATAAAGAATGACCCATAAAATCGGCAACTCGCTGCTCCCTGGTCACAAAGGTGTGCATTATTCTACGGTGTCCATTTTTGGTTAAAGTAAACGTTGTAACGTAGATCTATACCTTGTGACAGTAACATGTGGATCACAGCTTACTGTCCATGGCCAGTCAGAAGCACAAAAATTCTTTTGTTCACTGACAATCGCTGGTTCTTTGCTATTATCAAAGACTTAATAAACTGTTTAGAAGTCCTTGCTATTATGATACAATATTGATTTTTCTTTGACATTCTTTCTTATCCTCGTTCTGCGCCTGAGATTTAAATCTCCAACGTCCACTTAGGGAGCAACCATTTGATTTTTATGGGGGGGGGGCAGGAAGACTTTGCAAAAAAAAATTTCCGGATCGAAATTTTAGGGAAAAAAATTTTCCGGCCCGAAGGGCCGGCGAAAAAAAATTTCCGGATCATGAAATTGCCCTTCCCCCCCCCTCTCTTCCAACCTTTCCACTGCCAAATAAACACTTTTTAGTGTGTCATAAACAAAGTGTAAAAAAATAGAACAAACTTTACAATTCAAAAGTCATTAGCACCATATAGCCTGTCTCCGTTGAGTATCATTTTAGTAAACAGATTATAGGCACCATATGCCATAAATTAAAATGAAGTGACCTGCTGGCAAGAGATGAACTCATTGTGTGTTTGATGTTTAATATGGCTGAAAAATCACGCTGAATTATTTAAACTTTAGAGTAATTTTCAACATTGGAAAATTATAAAAAAAAAAATAATCCGGCCCGAAGGGCCGGCAAAAAAAATTTTCCGGCTCTTAAAATGGCCGAAAAAAATTTTCCGGCCGGCAAAAGTCTTCCTGCCCCCCCCCCCCCCCTAAAAATAAAATGGTTGCTCCCTTACGTATCTTATCTACCTAAAGGTACTTGTTTATGCGTTCGTCCGTAAAATTATCATGTCATTTTAAGTGGCCAGTCAATGGGTACAAATTGAAGTAATAAAACTAGTACAGAAATGTCAATTGCAGCCCCCCCCCCCCCCCCCCCTTTTTTTTTCCCTAATATCACCAAAGCTGAAATGATAACATAGCTGTCTATACGTGGACACGATTTGAAAAATACAGGATAGGTGGCTGAAAATTTGGTCTTGGGTGCTCAGTGATACGGTACATGTGTACTGTGGATTACTCATTGGAAATTATAAAATTGGGAATTTCACAACAAAAAAATGTGCTGACGTCTGATGTATTGTACATACATTGTCTTCAAAGCCTTTCGAAAATTGATCATTTTTGGAAAGGCCCTGTCATGAAGAAAGATGGCTCATTGAAGTTGAGCAAGTTAATTTGCCTTCCCGATCACTGATTGAGAAAAAAGGTAAAAATTCTTCGGACCGGTAATAATTGGTTCGGACCAGTAATCTTTAACATATTACTGGTCCGAATGACCAGTAATCTATCACAAAGTTTCGCGTTCTCTGGATTATCTAATAACCCATAGTAAATAGAGCAAGCGGGAAGCGTGATAAATCCCTGTGTGCAGCAACTAAGGGATCTAAGGTTGGTTTACATTTGAAACGAGCCATCTATTGAATATGGTTCATATGTTTTAAAAGACGCATAACCTGCGTTGCTCATGGAGGCAGAGTTAAAAATCGATACCGGTATTATATAATTTAACATGTAATTTGAACGTTACTTGTTTTTATCCCACAACCTTCCATTTCTACACTTCCTTGTTTTGTGTAAACACTGATACTGTATAGATTAAATCGAAAGTTGTGTTTCACATAATAATATCTAGTCGGAATGAAACTTAATTGAATGAAAACAATCTTACCTCTTTGAACCCTCTATCTGTTGCAATTAAATCATCAACGAAAGTCTCTTTCTGTTAATTTTCACAAAAACTACTGGGAATATGATTTTGAAAATTTCCAATCACGTGATTTCTTGATAAAGAATGGCCTTGCCCTTGTTTGATTATTTGAAATAGTACGGTACACTTCAATAAAAAGGGGTGTATTGGATAAGTATTTCTCAATATATAGTGGGTATCTTATTATCTGGAGAATATGGCATCATGCGGCCTGAAGGTGCTGATTTAGCTGTCGATGAGAACCCCATATCATTTTTCTAAATGCTACTTTTCGATTTGTGCTGATCATTTTCTAAAATAATAGATAGCCTCCCCACCCCTTACCCATACATGGACTAATCTATATGTGTACAATGCGATATAGGTATTTCAATCTTTTAGGTGGGTCCCTACTCAAAGAATTAATTAACAGATGAAATTTGTATTTTAGGGTTTTTTCCTAAACACTATGGTCCAAATGAGAAATAAAACACAGACATATATATGTAATTATTTTTTCATCAAAGATACAGTACATTATAGAAAGGTACCCTTGCACATTAAGATTGAGGAATATCAAATATCCAGCATATGCTTTTGAACCCTCCAAATTCAGTTATGATAATAATATTTTTATTTGTTTTGTTTTATTTTATAATAACAAGTCATATAGAAGAAATGTAACACATAAAATAAAATTCAAACATAAATCTGAGCATGATAAGTCTCCAAACATAAGGGTACCCCCCTTATAACTTCATGACATTTTTTACCAATAATATATACTAAATCCAACTTTTTGCGGGAAAAAAAACAGATGATTTTTTTTTCGTTTTGATATATTTCATATAATTATGTATGTAGATGAAGAAAAAAACACAAACAGGTACACAGTTTTATAAATGATCAAGATATGGCTCCTAACATAAGGGTGCCCCTTTATAATTTTATGGCAATTTCAACTAAGAATATATAGTTTATCCCACTTTGTTGCATAAAATACCTGATGGAAGTTCTTCATTTTGCATTATTTCATATTATCATGTATATAGATTGTGAAAAAATCACATACAGGTATACAGCTTTATAAATGATCATGATATTGCTATTCACTATTGTGAATTTATATATATGTCTCATGCATATAAACTATGTGGTTTTTTGCTAATAAACTATACTATACTATACTATTGCTCCAAAGTTAAGGGTACCCTATTACAATTTCATCGCTTTTTCAACTAAGAATATACCGGTATACTATATCCATCTTTTTGCATAAAATACCTGATGGAAGTTGTTCATATTGCATTATTTCATAAGATAATGTCCATAGATGAAGAAAAATCACATACAGGTATACATTTTTATAAATGATCAAGATATCGCTCGAAACATACTGCATAGAAGGATAAACCTATAACGGTTCGAGTAGGGACCCACCTTAAATGGAACAATAAGTGTGTAAACTAATATTATATTTCATTCTGTGCAGCAAGTCAGCTCAAGAGTGCGATAGTGCATTTACAGTTTATCTATCTTTAAATTTGTTTCGAATAATGTATGGACGATCGATTCAGAATATAGACCCGAGATCTGCATGGGCGGATCCAGGAATTTTTTTCAGGGGGGTCCTAAAGTCCGATTTATTTTTTTATTTTATCTATTTATTTTATTTTATTTTTTTTTTTTTTTTATTTTGAAGAGCAAAAAAAAACCAAGCATACGCTAGAAAATAAAATCGTATGATTGTCAATTCTGTTTTAAATTATAAATAAAACATATGACTGGCGAGCGAAAGCTTAAAACCTTGAATTTTCACATCATACCTAATATGTAAATGCAAAAAAAAATGCGAGCGATAGCGAGACAACGAAATTTGTTTCTTAGAATTGAAATAAAATCCTCTATTCGTGTCTAAATTTTCAGTTTCATTACTCTTAGTGTCCTTGTTTATTGACTATGGGTTGTATAAAGGAAAGCGCTGCATCATTTGAAAATAAAGTATGTAATAATGTCTGGCAAGCGGAAGAGAGCCTGAGAAAATTTTTGAAATGCTGACGGCAAAACATTATCAACATTAAAGATTTCCAATACAAATTCATGTTATATTTTTCAAATATTATGACAACAAACGGGAATTCGTCTTATGAAATATGTATATTTATATTTTTTTTAAATATAGTTCGAAAATTCCAGGGGTGGTCCGGAACCCCCCTCCGACCCCTTCTGAATCAGCGCTTGCTCTGCTATCTCTCAAGAAGATCCGACATTTCGGGGTTGCCCGGATTGATACCTGATCGTGCCATATATTTATTATCTCATAATATGCGTGACTTTTAACGTTATATTCATGGGCGGATCGAGAAAATGTACTAGTGGGTTCTAAGCCGTCAGATGTGACTAGACCTCTTAATTTGAAAAAAAAGTATTCGTGAAAAACTGGTAAAATCACAATGTTTGCTTATTCTGGGTGGGCTTTCCAGGTCTCCCAGACCCAACCCCCTCTCGTATAGATCTGGATAACGCTCTCAAAACAGTGTTATAACCTTGGGTCCTGGGGCCGGTTTCACAAAAGCAACTTACGGCACAGCTACGACGTACGACGTTCGTAAGCGCTACGTAGCAACTCAAAAGCATTTCACAAAAGCGACGTAGTTTTACGTCGGACGTAAATCGGCTGAAAATCTACGACACCGTCAGAGCTGTCGTAAGTCTTACGATATTGGCTGAAAACATAGATAGAATGTAATGAAAATAGAAAATTTCGAGTAGAACAGAGAATATTTAAGAATGCGAGTTAATTTTATTTTTATCTTTTTTATGTTTTAAAATTTTTGATGGGATAAAAAAGAAAACATTTCTAATCCCGCTTTCAGAGAGCCAATCGCAACAGAAGTGACCTGTCATACGCAAATTCTTTGAAACGCTTTATTATTACCTTTTCATTTTCGCTCTCGATTCTGAGGCTTCAGAACGGATTTTATTGAATGCATCGAATTACGCGTTCAAAAAGACATCGACCTTAGGTGGTTGGTATCGGAAAAACTCAATATTTAGTATAACCACAACATTGTTTTAAGAAATATAATAAAGATTCAAAAAGTATGCCTAAGATTTCACGATATAAAAATAGAATTTTACAGAATCAGTACCATGTAGATCTACTTGAAATAACGAAATTCGCATTGTTTCAAACAATTTTCGAGTAAGTAAAAAAAAAAAACAATGCAGCGTCATGTATGTTATGTAGATAACAAAAAAAAAAAAAAAAAAAAAAAAAAAAAAAAAAAAAAAAAAAAAAAACTACGGCCAAAATAATACTATGTGTGTTAAAGCGTATCTTTTCTAATTTTCATTTTTAAAACGGAAAGTTAGATAAATACAGATGTCCTCATCGGCAGGTAAACGATACTAAAAACTTATGAATAATATGGTTTAAGGTCAAGTATTTTTTAAAATGAAACAGCCTTGCCTCACGAAATGCACATGCGACATATTATAAAACTTATACATTTAAAAAAAAGTATTATTGTGTCCAATACATATGCATTTTCCTTCAAGTCCGTCAAAGCACAATGTCGCTTCTTCTCAACTTCGATTCATTGCAACTTCACAGCTTCCTGTTTTACGGCGGCACATGCCAAGTGATATGAAACATGGCGGATGAAGTAGACAATTTTCTTCGGAGAAAGTTTTACGAGGAATATTCCCTAAAGGGGATACTTCTTTTACTAAGAATTGAATTTCATATTGAGTTTATTTTGCATGCTAAATAAAAAAGGAGGCAAACAGGGTAAGGGGAGTGGTGGGGTTGGAGGAAAGGGGGGGGGGGCGGAGGGATAGAAGGGGAGAAAAGATTTGGTTTGGAGGCTCGTCTACATACAGAGAGAGAAAGGAGAGAGAGAGCGCGCGCAAATCCGAAAATCAAAAAAAAGTGAAAAATAAACTAACTGAATATACATGTACGTAGATCTATAATACAAAAACAAGCGACACAAAACAAGTGAACGTTGGAAGACCGTGTAACTATGCAGTACCTACACATAAGATACTTCTGTGAAAATAGCTCAATTTGTTTTATTTCTAGAATTTACTTAATTAATCGATGATTTTATGGCCTTATTTGCTGTATATTTGTCACATTTAAGGAGAGGTATCTTAATAATTTCAAGATTCAGCAGTAAATACAGAGAAAGGCGCTTTATGGACTACCCATCGTGTTCATCAATAATAGAGAGGTTTAGTTACAAGTTTTAGCGCGACGTGTACGTATGACGTCATCACTTCCTGCGATCTTTGATCAAATGACGTCATGACGTGACGTGTAGCTACACGTTATGGACGTGTAAAGGTCGCTTTACACGTACCGACTGAACGGGTAACTTCTTTGAAATTTTCAACACTTATCATTTATCGAACATCCAGTTTTCGGTGTTATGTAGCACATTTAGGATTCTAGATCTAACTTTCCTGACATCGAGGTTTTACGAATCTCGATGTACATTTCGCGCCTATTTGACTGATTGAAAACAAGCTAGCTACATGTACACCTTCCTTCAAAGTTATACTTAGACCTTCTCCGGTTCGTACGTGTAACTAAACGACATCTTTGGATTGTGACGTCAAGCGATGACGTGTACATGTAAGTCATACGTACATGTTGAAAGCACTTGTAACTAAACCTCTCTAATGCGCATGCCAAAACGGAACGCGAAGAAGAAGTTACGATGCGAAGTTACGATAGTTACGATGCGAAGAAGCGAAGTTATGATGCGAAAAGGCGAAGTTACGATGCGAAGAAGAAAAGGAATTATGAATCATGCTAAACAACCTCAATGCAAACTGAAGAATAAAGAGAATTGAACATGAACGAAAGAAAACGAGGGAAAAAAGAGAAAAGATTGAGAAAGAAAGGAGACATCTACAAAAATACTGCATATATGAAATTACTCGTTTTGCTGTTTGAACCATAACATGGGCTTCAAAACGGTTACAGTACTTTAAAAAAAAACCATAAAGTGATAAAGATTTTGAATGCCTATATATCGTAATTAAGTATAAGATTATGTATATGTATAAACCATACAAAATTGATTATTATTATTAATTAGACATTTTTCACCGTGACGAACTTCGCATCTCGTACTTCGAACTTCGCACTTTATTTATGATAGAAAGTTTTATAAGATGGTTGCCAGTAGTACAGGAAGTCCGATATACAAATTCCATTGGGTATAACAATCAAAATGTAGATGACTCCGCTTATGAGTTTATACGTGAAGGGCAGATAGGCCACTGATTCTTCAATGTTCGAAGTGCGAAGTACGAAGTTCGAAGTGCCAAGTCCGTCATGGTGAAAAAAGTCTAATATGTCAAAATCCGCTCACCCTGGCTACCCTTTTTTGAGCCACAGGTAATTGAGTCAGAGAAATGTGTCTATAAATTCTTTATTAATCACACACTCCTTTCGTAACGTTTGTAAAGCCAGGGAAAGAGAGAACGGGCGCGTGTCTCTCTGGCTTTACAAACTTAACGAAAGGAGCGTTTTATTGAGAAAAGAGGTATAAACGAATTTCTCTGACCCGAGCACAGGAGGCCGAAAAAAATGTCAATTTAATAAAATATTATAGACACACATGTCTTTGTCTTTTTTATATATATACCCCATGCACTCATAAAAAAGACAAAGACATGTACGTGTATAATATTTTGTTAAATTGACTTTTTTTTTCGGCCTCCTTAAATTTGGACTCGAGTACCTGTGTTTTGAGCTGCCGATCCTACTTTCTTTCAAAGTTTATAAATATTATTCTTTTTATTTACATGTATTTATTCATTATTATTTTTTGGCAGTTTCATTTTTTATAAAGTAATTGCATTTGATAATGAATTTATTTTACAATGCAGGAAGAAGGCAGAAATAATGTCAGTTTCTATACAGTCTGACTCGTCTAACTTTAAAAAAATGTAAAAAAAAAAAAAAAACAAATCGCTCGGTTTTTTTTTTCTTCATATTACTTTTGATTTTTGATTGGTAATTGATAGAGTTTTTTTTTATATTTTAATATATAGTGTAGCAGTCGTTATATATACCATATGTATAGGATAAAGACCGAGTTGAGGTCTGTATGAAGGTTAGATGCCCAAGGATAGAACAGGATGGTGTTTAAAGACCGAGGCCGAAGGCCGAGGTCTTTAAACACCACCCTGTTCTCTCCGAGGGCATCTAACCTTCATACAGACCTCAACGAGGTCTTTATCCGACTTACAAACCGCAGATTTTCTTCAATTTTTCGAAAAATAAAAATCTGAATACTTAGTACACCCCTGCGTTTCAAAATGAAATTGACCATGCAAATTATCGGGTGGAAATATGCAACGGTAACGATTATTAGGCCATAGAAGTAAAATAATTTGTTATACACCCCGATGAATTTCTGAAAGGTACCCTGTGATCAGTCAAAGAAGAAAAATAGCAGTGTAACAATGAGTTTTATTTCCGTTAAAGTTTTTAAATATGTGATAACATAATTGCAAATAGAGATAAGGAAAGATTTTCTAATCAAGTGAGGATAATATTTCTTTATTTTGACCATCACGTTCCTCAATGTACATGTATTTGAAAAGCATTTAGAATAATTGTTCTTCAAGAATCGCTATAGGGATCTAGATTGATTTGAAATGGCGTTTTGGGGTTTTCGGGATAGAAGAGTCTATTCTTCTTCTGTTAACATTTCTTATAAAAGGATGTCTTAGGCGAACTTGAAACACAATATTTTCTATTCTATGGCTGAATACTCATTATAATCAAAACAATTCACACCCGCGACTGAAATAATTTTCTTTTCTCCGCCCCTCATTGTTTTTTATTGACCTCCACACTTCATTGAACGTTCATAAAACCTTGTATATTTAGAATCGTCCGCGGTCTTTATGAAATAAAATGACCGATGAATAACAAAAGAATCACATTTGAAGGTTTGTAAATAGGGGATATTATATGTTGATTTTTGAAATGGGTTTTTATTAATCTCGCCCGGTATTTTCTTTTCTCTCTAGAAATCTGTCTGGTAGGTTTCTAGATTCCTGTAGGACGACACAGAACAGATTTAAAAATACTGCATACTACTTTACTTATCTACTGTGTGACGAAAAGACTCCATGACGGATCCTGTCTAAACGTCGTCAAAGGAGATAACGTTTTGACTGACCATCTGTCGTCTTTGAGCCTTGGTTGGATTCTTTGGGTGATTGCATATGAGCTCGTTCCAGCAAACAGAACACAGATTGTTTATCGCACACTCAAGATTGTGCTTTTAATAAGTAAATTTAAGTGAAAGGGGTAGGGGCAAAAGTGACCGTATATTTGGCCCCAATCCGAATTTTTGAAAAAAAAGTTGTTTTTTTTTTCTTCTTCTTCCATACTGTTTTCTTCGTGTTAACAAAAAAAGTACTTATTTTAGATTATTTCTTGATAAGCCTTTAAATTGGGGGGGGGGGGGGGGAGGGGGGGGGGGCAATCAAAATTCAGCTCTATTACTTCAATTTTCCGCCAATAGACAAGCATACTTTCAATTGTATGGTCCAGAGCAATTAATCGCATGTAACAAATTTGTTAAACCCCCCCCCCCCCCCCCCCCCTCTTCCATTTTTGTGTGTATTTCAAATTTCGCGCCATTTTCAAAAAGTTTAAATAAGAATGTGTTAATTTAGTCTTAAAACGTCATATATATTTCTGCAATACTAATTTAAGAAGAGGATAGAAATATAGAATCTAGATTCAAAAGGAAGAAAAAAAGTGGAGCGGGAAAAATCAAGAGGTCCGCAGCAAAGCGTCCTATGTTTCAACATGGACGATTGTACGTTAGAGAAACTTGTCGTCAAGCCTGGAAAACTTTCGCCGAATTTCCAGAAAAATGAAACAGAATATTCAATAACAGTAGCTAGCAATGTTGAAAAACTTTCAGTTGATCCCTTGACCAGTGATTCGGGTGCCTCCTACTGTCTTAGGGTATATTCAACGTTTACTTTGAGTTGTTCCTCTTTCACAGTTTTACAATTACATTTACTCAATAGAAAATCTCATATCAATAAAGATTATTGATATGGGATTTTCTATTGAGTTTCAAGCATTTCATCGATATTTAATAATATGAATCTAGGCATTGCCTAGGAGGGAGCGTAGCATGTTTCAAAGTGTTTTGTCGTTTTTGCGTTTGAAGCACATGTTTGTCTGATCATCTACTAGTTTATATAATTCATCAACCAATTTATTGAAATTCTGTTGAGTTTGAATTCGTAATTCATTCGTCAGTTTATGTAAAATAAAAGATTTCTTTGGATCACGAACAGATCATACTTCGATTACAACACTGCAAAGTCGCACATACAGTACTGGTTGGGTACATATTATCGCCAGGCACATATTATCGCCACTTCATTTATATCTCTGCATATTGTTGATCTAGAAATTTAATTTTTTCACCATAATTAGTACATCTTTGAAACATGAAACAGTATACAAAATATCAAATAATTTCATAACCTGCAAATACTGAATTTTATGATAGAAAGTCGGTAAATCTGAATGTATTTCCCCCGCCTCTCCGGGGAAAGGGTAGGTCAGACTTCATCTTCCTATATCTCCTTGGTTTTTAAATTATTTTGTATGAATTTTTCACAGACAAATAGAAGAAAGTTCAAAGATACAAATAATATCAATTTTGTTGAAAAAGTGTAAGATTTTCAGTAAGAACAGATAGAGGTGGCGATAATATGTACCCGTCCTTCTTTCAAACTTTGCTCATTCTTGACATTCACAAATCGACGATAAACAAGAACAGATTATCAGATTTTCATGAAAATTAAATGAAATGTGTATCAAGGGTTCTTTTTCCTTCGATCTGTGCAAATTTCAACGAATTTCATGTAGAAATAAAGATATTAGATAAAAAAATGTTGAAAAAGTGGCGATAATATGTGCCCGACCAGTACTGTTATTGTAACATCATACTTGATGTCATAACCACTTGAGCACTAGAGCATTGTAGACAATTATCAGCACCTTTACGTTTTACCTTGCCTAGTGGCCGGTGCGTCTAATTTATTAGTCCCCTACCGGCAACGCCCAAGGGGACTCTTAGTTTCCTCTCGGTCTGTCTGTCTGTCCGGCCGTCTGTCCGTCTGTCCGTCTGTCCCATTTTCAGTTTTCCGGACTTTTTTTCGCTGTCGTTGCAGATATTGAACTCATTTTTGGTATGTGGATATATCTCAATGTGATACAGATCAAGTTTGAGTTTGCTTTTGATTGACCTAATTTTACAAGAGTTATGGCCCTTGGACTTTGCACATTTTATGAAAATTTCAGTTTTCCGGAATTTTTTTCGCTGTTGTTGCAGATATTGAACTCATTTTTGGTATATGGATATATTTCAATGTGATACAGATCAAGTTTGAGTTTGCTTTTGATTGACCTAATTTTACAAGAGTTATGGCCCTTGGACTTTGCACATTTTATGAAAATTTCAGTTTTCCGGACTTTTTTTCGCTGTTGTTGCATAAATTGAACTCATTTTTGGTATTTAGATATATCTCAATGTGATACAGATCAAGTTTGAGTTTGCTTTTGATTGACCTATTTTTACAAGAGTTATGGCCCTTGGACTTTGCACATTTTATGAAAATTTCAGTTTTCCGGAATTTTTTTCGCTGTTCTTGCAGATATTGAACTCATTTTTGGTATGTTGATATATCTCTATGTGATACAGATCAAGTTTGAATTTTCTTTAAATTAACCTCTTTTTACAAGAGTTATGGCCCTTGGACTTAGCAAATTATATGAAAATTTCAGTTTTCCGGACTTTTCTTCGGTTCCATTGCAAATAATGCACTGA
Organism: Pinctada fucata; assembly: GCA_028142955.1. Lineage (NCBI taxonomy): Eukaryota > Metazoa > Mollusca > Bivalvia > Pterioida > Pteriidae > Pinctada > Pinctada fucata. The sequence goes on along the minus strand of AP027107.1, from coordinate 19,129,594 downwards.
TTTTTATTCCCCTACCGGCAACGCCGAAGGGGACTCTTAGTTTCCTCTCGGTCTGTCTGTCCATCCGTCCGTCCGTCCGTCTGTCCCTCCGTCTGTCCGACTGTCCGAATATCAGTTTTCCGGACTTTTTTCTGCAACGGATGGAGATATCAATATGAAATTTGATACACAGATTGTTCTTGGATAATTACAGAGCAAGTTTAACTTTCGTCACGCTTGACCTATTTTTTGAGGAGTTATGCCCCTTGATGACTTGGAACATTCAGTTTTTGTCAGTTTTCCGGACTTTTTTCTGCAACGGATGGAGATATTCAGATGAAATTTGATACACAGCTTGGTCTTGGATAGTTACAGAGCAAGTTTAACTTTCGTCACGCTTGACCTATTTTTTCAGGAGTTATGCCCCTTGATGACTTGGAAAATTCAGTTTTTGTCAGTTTTCCGGACTTTTTTCTGCAACGGATGGAGATATTCAGATGAAATTTGATAAACAGCTTGATCTTGGATAGTTACAGAGCAAGTTTGACTTTCGTCACGTTTGACCTATTTTTTGAGGAGTTATGCCCCTTGATGACTTAGAAAATTCAGTTTTTGTCAGTTTTCCAGACTTTTTTCTGCAACGGATGGAGATATTCAGATGAAATTTGATACACAGCTTGGTCTTGGATAGTTACAGAGCAAGTTTGACTTTCGTCACGCTTGACCTAGTTTTCGAGGAGTTATGCCCCTTGATGACTTAGAAAATTCAATTTTTGTCAGTTTTCCAGACTTTTTTCTGCAACGGATGGAGATATTCAGATGAAATTTGATACACAGCTTGGTCTTGGATAGTTACAGAGCAAGTTTGACTTTCGTGACGCTTGACCTATTTTTCGAGGAGTTATGCCCCTTGATGACTTTGAAAATTCAGTTTTTGTCAGTTTTCCAGACTTTTTTATGCAACAAATAGAGATATTCAGGTAAAATTTGGTACTCAGCTTAGTCTTGGATACTTACAGAGCAAGTTCAACTTTCGTCACGTTTGACCTCTTTTTCGAATCGATAAAGCTAAAGCAGATAAAACCTCAGAACTGAGCAGTAAGTTTAATTAAAACTCATTCATGTTTAATTGAAGAGTAATTCATAGGCAGAGTTGCAGGATATAAATATATGCCGCCGGTAGGGGACTATATCGCTCAGCGATCATAACATTTTTGGTAAATGAATACATCTCAGTGTGATACAGACCAACTTTAAGTTTGCTTTCCATTGGCCTATTTTTACAAGAGTTATGGCCCTTGGACTTAGCAAATTTCATGAAATTTTCAATTTTCCGGACTTCTTCATGCCTGTTATTGCAGATAATGAACTGTTTTTTTGTATGTGAATACATTTTTGTGTGATGCAGATCACGTTTGAGTTTCATTTAGATTGACTAATTTTCACAAGAGTTATGGCCCTTGGACAAATTTCATGAATTCAGTTTCCCAGATTTTTCTTGGCTGTTGTTGCAGATGATGAACTAAATGAACATGCAAGACATAAATTTATGCCGCGGGTAGGGGACTTATATCGCACAGCGATCATTGCATTTTTATTTTATCGACTATACCATGCAGTGATCGGGATAGGCAATCAGGTGAATGTGACAATGGCCCCATATCCTGGAACATCAATGTGTCATTTGCAAAATGAATGTGCCATTGTTGAAAATGAATGTGCCATGAGAAATTTGCAAAAAAAAACAAACCCCAATCAAACAAACAAGAACATAGAAAGATATGCATCACCCACCGCTCCAAATGTCTAGACAGACTTTTCTGTACTTAAACATGGAAAATAGGGGACCGATTTAAACCAAACAGTCTCAAAGGATCGTCTTTTGATTTGTTGCATGCTTTGATCCTGATTTTATAATTAAAAAAAATACTGACCCTCCCCCTCTCCCCCTCCAAAAAAAAAATTGCACACAAATTCTGCTGTAAAATTACAGTGAGTTCATCCAAATCTAATGACGAAACTTTTTATGAAACTTGCGTTTTGTGTACAAATTAAGTTCACGATTCATTTTAACTGGTGAAGTCCATTTGTACATACATTTGAAATGGAGATTCTTGTAATAGGAAATGATGGTGTTTTGAATAAATGACACTTTCAAATTACTGTCTGGTGCATCAATTGATACGAAAATTAAACAAATTAAATCGTATGCAGAACTTTAAATTAGTGAATATGGTGAAGTCATCACCACGTTCTATAAAAGAACGGAAGATTTACATAATTTGTTTAAAAAACTAATGCGCTTCATTGGCGCACTAAGTAAAATTTAAATGTGCCATTTTAGAAGTAAATGTGACTATGGCGCAGGGCGCATGCTTATCCCAATCACTGATACCATGTGAAGGGGGATTTTTTTTATCGACCTTGACCACCATCTCTATATAGCACAAATGTAGCCCACCTCTTGATAAAACGGTTTTTGCAAGTCAACTTTTGTTCAATGTTATCGGCATATGTCCAGTATTATCGGCACCCTCAACAAGAGAGATGAGCATTTCTTTTAAAATCGCCGTTGTGCGATGGCTGAAATGTAATGTTACAAGTTTATGACTATACCATGTGACTGGTGTTCCCCAAGACGCCCGCAACCAAACTTTTATTTTAGTTCGTCGTGACCCTGGAAGGTCATAAACGCTTCCGAATAAAGTTACCCATGAAGTTATGTTTTCTGCGTGTTCCACGTTATCGGCATCTTCCCTGATCAGTTTGAAAAACGTTGGTTAACACTGAAACTGGGTCGGATTACCACTGAATATTCTTTTATATCAAAAGACAATAAACTAATTTACAAATTCCAATATTTGTCTACTGAAAAACGGAAATGAAATTTTCCAAAAGCGGGAACATTGCTAGGTGCGTAGGTAAATATTCAGATATGTCGATAATTATAGACGGGTCATGAAAATGGGATATAATATTGGAAGGAGTGAAAAGTAGGCAAGTTCTTCATAAAAAATAATCGAAAAATATGAAATAAGAAAGAGGACTACACTATGCAATTGTGAATCTGAAAAGAATTACAAAAACCAAGTTCAAATTCTATGAAACACCGACTCAAAAAACGAAGTTTTTTTATTTGTTATGATAAAGACGGTGTTTCCCCTACTATTGTTTTCATCTTTTTTAAAAGACGGTGGTAGGCACTATATTTATTAGGTATATGATGGACTGAAGTTCATAAAATTGTTTCTGATATATTGTTGCTTGTACCTGTGTAACAAAAGAACAACAAAAACGTCATTATTCTCGTTTATTATAGGCGATAAATAAAGGTGCCGATAATTGTACCCTGCCGATAACAGTCGACAGCGCTCTAGCTCTAGCACTTACATCATAACGTCATTATTTACTTTTTCTTCTTCTTCTTCCATAAAGTGGGCTGCATAATATTTAAGCGGCATATTCACACTAGATTAATCTTTTTGCAAGATAATGACAGGCTGGAGTAACGTTGTTCCATAAATTTCATTCAGCTGTTTATGAAAAAGAAACTCAAAGGAAATTTAAAATACCGATAGATTTACTGATTTCAAACAAAAATTTATTCATTTATCACGGTATGAATTTCTGCTTGGATTTCAAAGATTTTTCTTCCTTATTTTTGATCATTTTTATACGCCCGTCATTTGACGGGTCATATTATGGTATGGCGAAGTCCGTCCGTCTGTCCGTCCGCTTATGGAACGCAATAACTTGAATATGCGTCAACGGATTTTCATGAAATTCATACATTATGATTGGACTGTGGAGAGGAAGCCGCCTTTCGATTTTCAGGTTCATCCGATTTGTCGTTACAGAGTTATGGGACTTAGATTTTTAAAATACAGTGAAAATATACTAAAATATTTCAAAATTATTTAAAAATCTATTTCTGGTCGAAATGTTTTGAAATTTTGTATACTTCAAGTAGAAAGGATGTTCTTTCACATTTATAACGGGTTCTTGCATTTTTTGTCACATAATCCAGAAATTATGTGTAATGTGTGTGTGTGTGGGGGGGGGGGGGGGTTATATACACATACATGTTAAGCTAAGGGCAAAATATAGGTGCATGGAACGCAATAACTTGAATATGCATCAACAGATTTTCATGATATTTTTACATTGTGATCAGACTTTGAAGAGGAAGCCGCCTTTCGATTTTAAGGTTCATTTGATTTGTCCTTATGGAGTTATGGGACTTAGATATTTTGGTGTTGTGAAAAAAATCCCAACGGGCGTATCTTGCTGCGTGAGCGTAGGCTTTTTCCACTTGTTTTGAATATATGTGTTACCATTAAAGCTTGCTCAAAGCAAGCTTAGACCCTGGCCCGCTTGCTCGCTTCACTTTGCTATAATCATGATACGAATGTACAGATGTATACTATTGTAGCCAGTGGGCATGCAACCTTGTTGCAATGTTGAATATGGAAGATTGCAAACACATCTAACAAAGGCTATATGGATGTTTCTGCGCACTTTCTGATTGCTCTCCATTGCCTTGAAGATAGCAGTTTACTTTACAATAAAGTTGCCCAAGTTTTGAACAATGGTTTAGTTAGGTGACTAAATGCAAATCAGAACAGACATACTGCACGCGCTGTAAGTGCAGCGATCTTGCGTATTCTGGTTGAATGTTAGTCGTGACATTGAACAACCATTTATCGACATTTCTTTAACATTGAAATGCCGACATTGATTAGAATTTCTTTTTACGTTTCACTGTTGTTTTTGTTATGACGTTGTGCATTCCTATCGCAACTTAGTTAAATAAAGCAGACGTTTTTCTAACGTATTACTGACCGAAGCATTAGAATAGGGTTACCATACTGATGTTTTACAAAAACTGACATGGTATCGGCTAATCCCTTGTCGGAAATATTCGTTTCTGACCGCTAATGGCTGACACCTTGCAGTAAAACTCTATTTCTGACAGGGGATTCACTGCTACCATTGTCAGTTTTTATAAAACACACGCATGGTAACCCTTAATATTCAACATATTCTGGAGCTAATCAATAGAAATGCATGACTGTATATTAATGTGCAATTCCACCAAACATTTAAATAGAATTTGTTTATAATTGACAACAAACACGAAGGTGCTGATATCAAAGAAGAAACAAGATCTCAATTTATTCGGAACCAGAAAAATGACTGTACATATTACTTGGATCAAATAAAGGGGGTACAAGTATCTTTATTTTGACACTGTTTGGATGGTCAAACTAACTTTATTATTTCTCTAAACTAAAAATCTATATTCAGATATTCTAAAATGTATAAAATATATGCATCGTGCAGGGCATCTTTAGGGTCTAGCACTTGAACAAAGTCGGGCACTCTTAGTGGAAAATCATATTTTGCCCACATTTTGAGTATATCCAAGGAAAACTGATTAAAAATGAATGTAAGGTATCTAAAGTCAAATTTTCTGAGGGAAAATACTTGTTTAAGAACTTCAGGTATTTATTATTAGCAGAAGAAGACAAGACAATTGTAATATTTTGAGAAATAGAAATGAAATGGTAAAAAATGTCACAGTTTGGGGGTAATACTTGATGTCAAAATATGCCAGAGACTATATTCATATGCCCTTTAATTAAAGGAAACCCCTTGCAAGGTACCTTTTTCGTCATTTACATGTTTTAAGGGTGAAACATTTTATAAGTGTACCAAATTCTAAGGAGTTTCAACCATAAGTTTTAAAGATATTGTAAATTTAGATACAAAAATGCTATGATTTAAGCCAAAAATGCATAAAAAAAAAAGTATGACAAACAAAAAAGTTCTAAAAATTTAAGGATTTATTTTTCAAACATGATTAAATATTTGTTAAACAAACTATTTTAAACATCTGCAATTAATTAAGGCAATACATTTGTACAATGTTATTCTTAAATATTTTAGAAATCAGTGATGACGTCACGCAATACCCGAACCACCTTAATAGATTTATTGATACAATGTTATCTACTTAAATTTCTTATAATTAGTTTGAAGGAGGTGGCGGCGGGAAAGAAGTACCGTTGATAGAGGGCGCTGTTGTGGATGTCAGGATAGAAGTTTCGGCGGAAGATGGTACCATAAAAAACTACTACATCCATGCCAAACGGCTCTCTGCTAAAGATGCGACTCTCAGTGATCTCCAACTTACAGGAGGAAAGCTGGTTCCCAGTTTCAGTCCGGATGTTATGTATTATTCTTGTGAGTACAGTATGAAACACTATCAAAATTTAAAGACGTGATCCCATATTGAATTTTAAGTTTCATATGTTTGGGATCATCTTTTTTCACAAAACATCAATATAACAATCAGTTACATGTACTATGGCAATCTTATTAAAATGCAACTTGAACTTCTGTTCCTATACAATACTCGTGTACCTGGAGAGTATTGTAGAGGAACGGAAGTTCAAAGATTAAGTATTATGATACCATAAAACCTTATTGACAATTTTCATATACAAATTTTTGATGGCTAGATTTGTCAGATTACAAGTTTATTTCTCGTCATAAACATTATTGAGAAAATATATACATGCACTACAATAGCAAAACAAATTAATTCATGTGCTGCTTACATAAGTTTCAAACCTGGTGGTATTACTCTCTCATAAATACTACAGTGTCAGTGTATCACTTTTTGACAGCATTTTACTCTGTGACATCATAATTGACATTTTAAGTCGTGGTCATAAGTGATTGAGAAGGAAATTTTGTGAGAAAGTGCACAGACTTCATTGGCCCGCTTTCAAGTCAGTGGTACTGAGGCGTAGTGTTGTACAGATTATCGCCAACGTTGGTGACTTTGTCAGACCCTTCCGATTATGATTTTGATAATCGATTATAATCATGAAATTTAAAACACTTTAAGAATGAAATATATACATGTATTTGCATCATTAAAACCGTATTTTTGGTAGAGAAACAGTTCATACAGTTCATGCATCGTACTGATATACATGTACCATTGACTTGGGTCACTGTATGCATTCTCATATGAAACATTATGCCAAGTTTTCATAAAATTTACTGTCAATATAAAGAAAGTTATGGACAAATTATGAAATATTTTACAGTTTTGCAGTATATCATAAGAATCTGATTATAATCGATAATTAAACGAAATGCTTTTCCGATTAATCGATTTTGATTATTCCATCCGACTCCCAACACTGCTGAGGCGCATGGTCCTTCTTTTTCCCAATCACTGGGTCATAGTGCATGTACATCATATGATGAAGGAAAAGCAATGATAGTAATTTTGATAGATAATTTTTTTAACTTATAAAGCAATCCCATTCCTTAATTTATTAAATTTTAGAATTGTTACAATTTAATTACCAGACGTTTGAAAAAAAAATTCAGGTTTACTGCCCTGTAATGTAGCAAACGTGACTCTGAAACCCGTAGCCCCTGACCCCAAGAATGTTGTAACAGTGTGTGGGGAGAAGCCAGGGACGCCTACGCCGCTAAACGTGGGAGAAACGAACATTCCTGTGGAAGTTACATCAGCAGACGGATCAAATAAACAGGTAAAACTTTGTGTAAAAAGGAGAAGCTTTCTTTAAATTAATATAAGCTAAGTAGTATATCTTCACATGAAATTTTTGCCAATCTTTGAAACTTCTGCAAAGAGTCAATAGATATATCATGATACTATCAGGTATAAAAAAAAATTCATAAAAAAAATATTCATGAATACGCTAATACAGTGATTGGGAAGGACAATGGCCATGCGCCATAGTCCCATTAATTTACAAAATGGCCCATTGAAGTTCCAGTACTTTCTAAAGAAATGGCCCATTGAAATTTTAGAAAATCATGGAAAATGGCCCATTCACAAAATTTCCTTCCTAATCACTGCTAATATGTATTTTTGCTAGATTTTGCCTTGTTTCTAACCGCTATACATGTAATTTGGGTGCTCTAAAATAAGTACATGTACAGTATCGTGACATCTTTCGCTTACAGGTTTACAGCATTGATGTTATGAGAAAACAAGTACCACGGTACGTCAAAATAGTGGATGCTTCCTTGGCACAAAAATACGAGTGTCCATACTCACTGTCACCAATTTATCGACCAATAACCATCAGGGGGAGTGACCCGAAACACACATACTCCGCCCCTAATCTAGAGGAGAAAACGAGAACCAATAAAGTCGATCCTCTCAGCGGAATGCCGTTTGGGAAAGATTGGAAAATCATTGATTACGAGTTGGATAAACAAGTTGCTTCTACTGTAGCGAAAATTCCACTCACAAATGGAGGTAAGGAAATAAGATTAAAAAATAGACCACTTGCTGAAATTCATAATGCCTGACAAAATGACGAAAAATGTCCGAGGTTGGCAACTTTTTCGCACTGTTTCATTTTTACTTTTCAGTGGAATTGCGTCTTTTAACAGTGACGTAATAATGATAAACAATGCCAAAAGATGTTGACTCGGACAATTTGAGCTTTCAAACTAGATTGGAAAGTGGTCTATTTTATGTATCTGAACTTCTCATTGAAAAATTACCAAAGATACTTTGAGAAAATTGTGATTCATATCCAATTTCTGAATGAGCTAGACAGAATAGAGATGATAGGCAAAGTATGAGTTCCATGTACTACTACTGTAAATGTATATAAATTTTACGCTCTACTGGTCATAGACCAGTCGAGCTTATGTGATTCCCCGTCGTCCGGCGTCTGTCCGTCTTTCTGTCCGTCCGTCCGTAAACAATTCTTGTGCTCGCAACTCCTCTGAAACTATAAGAGATAGAACTGTAACTCTATTTGCGTTACACTTGGTCTGTGGTCTAGTTGTGCACCTGATATTTTGTTTGAGCCCCTGACCCCCAGGGTCCTAGAAAATGGGTGTGGTCATTTTCTCCTTTATAACTCTATGTAATCTCATGCTCGCAACTCCTCTGTCAATATAAATGATAGAGACTTCATTCTTTTTGCAATATGATGGGTCTGTGGTCTAGTTGTGCACCTGATATTTTATTTGAGCCCCTGACCCCCAGGATCTTAGAAAAAGGGTGTGGTCATTTTCTCCTATATAACTCTATGTAATCTTGTGCTCACAACTCCCTGAAACTATAAGAGATAGAATTGTAACTCTTTTTGCGTTACACTTGGTCTGTGGTCTAGTTGTGCACCTGACATTTTGTTTGAGCCCCTGACCCCCAGGGTCCTAGGTAATGGGCCTAGTCATTTTCTACTATGTAACTCTATGTAATCTCATGCTCGCAACTCCTCTGTCACTATAAATGATAGAGACTTCATTCTTTTTGCAATATGATGGGTCTGTGGTCTAGTTGTGCACCTGATTTTTTGTTTGAGCCCCTGACCCCCAGAATCTTAGAAAAAGGGTGTGGTCATTTTCTCCTATATAACTCTATGTAATCTTGTGCTCGCAACTCCTCTGAAACTATAAGAGATAGAATTGTAACTCTTTTTGCGTTACACTTAGTCTGTGGTCTTGTTGTGCACCTGACATTTTGTTTGAGCCCCTGACCCCCAGGGTCCTAGGAAATGGGCGTGGTCATTTTCTACTATATAACTCTATGGAATCTTATGCTCGCAACTCCTCTGACACTATAAATGATGGAGACTTAATCATTTATGCAATATGATGGGTCTGTGGTCTAGTTGTGCACATGATGTTTTGTTTGAGCCCCTGACTCCCAGGGTCTTAGAAATTGGGTGTGGTCATTTTCTCCTATATAACTCTATGTAATCTTATGCTCGCAACTCCTCTGACACTATAAATGATGGAGACTTAATTCTTTCTGCAATTTGATGGGTCTATGGTCTAGTTGTGCGCCTGATATTTTGTTTGAGCCCCTAACCCCCAGGGTCTTAGAAAACAGTTGTGGTCATTTTCACCTATATAACTCTATGTAATCTTATGCTCGCAAAACCTCCGACACTATGAATGATGGAGACTTAATTCTTTTTGCAATATGATGGGTCTATGGTCTTGTTGTTCGCCTGATATTTTGTTTGAGCCCCTGACCTCCAGGGTCTTAGACAACCGGTGTGGTCATTTTCACCTATATAACTATGTAATCTTATGCTCGCAAATCCTCTGACACTATAAAGGATGGAGTCTTTATACGTCTTGCAGTATGATTGGTCTGTGGTCTAGTTGTGCACCTGATATTTTGTTTGAACCCCTGACCCCTAAGGTCTTTGAAAACGGGTGTGGTCATTTTCTTGTGTTTACATGTACCGGTAGTTGTGCTCTCAACTCTTCTTAAGCTATCAATGATGGAAACTTAGTTGTTTATGCAATATAATGGATCTGTTTGATCTAGCAGCCCCTGACCCCTAGGATCTTCGAAAATGGGTATAGCATTATTTTTTGAAATCCTTTATCTTGGATATTAAAAATTATATGAGTGATATTCTAGTTGCAGTCTAATGGATATGTTATTTCGTTGTGCTACTTATAATTTGTTAGAGCGTCTGCTCGCTATGGTCTTTGGTTTAAGATAAAATGGAAATTATTATTTATGGATATGTATCCTATTCACTTGTCAAAGAGTGAATAAAAGAAAACAACCAGAAGAGCTACAGTCTCATCAGAGACTTCTGGTTAATTGATAGCAATTTATTTTACATGTATTTCATACATGTACTTTGTTTTCAAGGTTTCTCGTCGGAGGGAAAAATTGGAGCGCTTGCGGCTGATATAGCTAAATGTAACATATCCCCAACAGCTGCAGTAAGTTCAAATAAGTATTATTGTGTGAAAATATTATAATACAGTCGGTGATATTATTTGATTATTCTAAGTCACTCAAAACTTCATTTTTGAACCCATTAGATAAAGAGAAAATAAGAATGGATCCTTTAGTTAAAAGAAAGAAAGGAGCTGTTAAGATAAGGCGTAAAATCAGCCCTGAAAAGTGGAATTTTGAAAATTGAAATTTCAAGAACCTTTTTTGGTAAAATGTATACCTATACGGCATCCCATCAGAATATGAAGTTATTTTTTATCTGTTTTGCATAAAATTGCTAATTTTTAGATCAAAACTTATCTTTTTCTAATAGAAATCAATAGAAAACGGAAAAGTTTTATTGAACATTGTTCCCCCCGGATATACACAAAGCCACACTTACTGGAGATGTGTATCCATGATACAAATTTTTTGGCAAAGTGGGGTTCTGTATCTCCGGGGGGAACACTACCCCAGAGACGAAAAACTAAAAATGGAAAGGGGGGTGCATTTTATAAGAATCGATCTTTTTGACCATTAAATATAGCACATTTAAGTATTTTTCCTCTTTAATCCATCAAACATTGTGTACTCAATATGATTGAATGAAAGATACAAGAATTAGAAACGAAATAAGCAAGAATGATGTTCATTTCTCCGTGAATGTGTATTTCGCGCTAAAAGGCTTAGTACATTGTAGCCATTGAATGAAGAATAAGACCGTATTTTAAGTTCCGGATTCCATTATTTACCGATTTAAGGAGGTAGAACGTTCGAAATCTCTTTCTGATACACAATGTAGACATATTTGATGTCTTTTAGCTTATATTTATCCATTTTAGATAAAATATTCAAAAATGTAAACGTTTTTTGTCGATATTATTGGATTTTCTATCCGAGCACCCCTACCTCTTTCGACCTTAATTTTACAACCTTAAGAGTTCCTTAACATAATGTAAAACATGTAAAAGGTCTGCAAATACATTATATTTCAATAATTATTCATGTTTTTCTGTGTACGATTTGCAATGCGGAAGAAATAAGTTACGAGATTCAGGGCTAAATACGGCCCTTATCTTAACAGCTCCTTTGGTTACTTAATGGTTTTTGTTTGAAAAAAAAAACCATCCTTTATCTAATTGTGCAAGAAAATTGCTTTTATTCTATTTTACTTCCAAGGTCATGAAAATTAAATGACAAGCAATGATTGATCGAACAGTTACACAATTAACTATTTTATTTACTGTACGAGGGTTGTTCGAAAAGTTCGTAGACAATCGCAATATTTTAGAAATGCGTGACAGTAACTGTACAATTTTCTCACAATACATTCATGAGGTTTATTATAATCAATTCATACAATATCAAGGTTGCTGAAAAAATATGTCATTTAAATAATTATCTTAAATTATGTGCTGTGACGTTTAGCGGCGCAATACGAAAACTGAGATATAGAAAATTGTGTACATGCGCATAATTCCTTTATTATTTCTAAATGCGGAAGCAAAGAAAGTCAATCTATTTACTTATTGTTCGACAGTAATTGAAAGTTATCATACTGAAATTTGAACTTTTTACGATGCATTGATATTAAGATATCACTGTTACAAGAAGCACCATCAATACGTATACGTTGAATTAACGACGTTTTCCTGCATTTTTAAGAACGTGAAATCGTTGATCTGTTATTCAAGCTGATACAACCTCCACAAAAGACATTATATATGAGTAAAATGGCTATGGAACGCAAGAAAATGTTTCGAGCGCACGTCAATATGCCTTCAATTTGCACAGAAGATGATAATTTGATAAAAATCATTCAAAGAGGATGGTTTGGACTACCTGAGAAAGCAAAACCGAGTGATCAATACGTTCTAAAATGAAATTCTTAATGCGTCATCTGTGAACCGATAGAATAGGACCAGGGAATAATTTGAGCGCATGATTACCTAGTTTATTCTGCTGATTGACATACAATAAATGACTTATGCTCCAATATGATGTCAAATTTAGAGACAGAACAAAAGGTAAAAAATGATGAATACTCCGTATTTTGCGTGACGTTGCTTTTGACGACATTTACTGCGCCGCTTTCTGAAGTCACTCCTTAAAAAAAACACCGCATTTCTTTCATGATTGATCGATTGCTTTAAAGTTTGCACAATAACAATATCCAAAGTTAAGGAACTTTTCACTATCCAATTTTTTATATAATAACCCCCAGTGAAAATTACAGTCGGTACCAAAGAGTAAAGAGAATACTCCCAATTTCTCCCAAATTACCCTAATGTGTACAGTTGCATTATGGTCATTTTACGAAAGTTTAACCCAGCGAAAATAACCACAGTTTACAGTATCAGGAAAATAATGCTTAAGTGTTCAAGCCATGTAGTTTCCTTTCAACGTAATGTACATGTAATTATATGCTAAAACTTATATCATTATCTTCAGGATGTAAAGGACAAATTCAAGGACACTCAAGCTCCTATAAACCATACAGTTCAGGTAGGTTAAACTTTGTTTTTACACATGGTTAATGGGGATCTGAGCCTAAATTCCATCTTTTCGATTTTCCATTTTGTGTCGGTATCTGACGTAAAAGCATCTTGACGTTATTAATTTCTATAGAAACGTTTATGTATGATACACACTTTCCTCGATTTTCACACTGGTTTCCATAGAATTTGATGACATCGCAAATAGTTTACGTCAGATATCTTCACAAATGGGAAGTTACTCTGTATTTAAAAAAGACCAAATAGGCTATCTTTGGGTGTGTCTGCTAAGATAGGAAAAGGTCCTGAGTTCCTTTCTAAGAATGGCACAAAGAATTATTTTTTAACTGTCATCGTATGATACATGTATAAAGTCATTGTGAGGGAGAGAAAAAAACCTAGTCAGAATTTTCACCACAATACATTGCATAGTAAAAATTTTCCTTAAATTTTATTTTCAGCAGAAATACTGGCGTCTGAAATGTTTCAAATTCTGTATGAATAGATTCAGCTGCTAGAAGAAAATTGAATTTTAAAAAGTATAACAATAAGGTCCAGTCCACTTTTAAGGCAATTTACATTTTTCCTTTTTTTTCAATTAAAGTCCTCTGCATCTAATGAGATGAAAAAAAAATATGCTTGGTGCCAGGGTAATTGTCAGAAACAACAATAGCTTTACTTATTCTGTGATCTGAAGCCACAAACCTTGCATGACTATAATTTCAATGTCAAGTTCTGAACAGTTTCTACTGCAATTTGGCAATCACCTTTGAAGTGTCCTAAATACTGTACACCAAGATGGAGATGAGGAAAAATGAATCTGAATCTTATCTCACAAAGCAAATTAAACTGTAAGCATATTCATTTCAATGTCTTTGATCCTTGAATACCATATTTAGGCCATTTCTTTGTTATTTTCTGTTTTGCGTCCTCATGCTGGTAGGTTTTGAGCCCAAAGTCATAAAACAAAACACAATTAAAATGATAAAATCTTTGCAAATGTAATGTACTTTGTACAAAAATTATAGAGAAATATTTTACTTCTTTATATTACATGTAAAAATGTAAAAGTACTTCAATGTTCAAGACATTTTGTTGTCTAAAATCTGTTAATATTCAAATGAAACAAGTTTCTGTCAGATTTCACATGGTACTTATATAGAAAGACAAATATTATTAAATTGCAACTTTGTTTTATATGCTTGTTTGTTTTTCTCCCCGGCTTGCTGGTAGGTTTTTCAATTTCAAAAGTACGCAAAACAGAATAAAAACTAGAAATGGCCTTAGTTAGTGTGACATATATTTTAAGGTGAGGAAATGGGAGAAGAATCTACACAAAATATTTGATGAAACAGATGTCACCAAATTGAGAGGAGCTGGTGCAGAATTTGTTGAGAAATACTTTGACTCGTTACCAAAGCCAGGTAAAATTTCATATTAGAATAGCGTATCAATAAAGTAAGATCAGCCCTACTTTGACTCGTTACCAAAGCCAGGTAAAGGGCAAGGGGCGGTAAGGGCCATAATCGGCCCAATTTCAAAACTGGGACAAACATTGGTCATTGAACATACAGGATTTACAGAGTATAAATCAATTTAAATTTTGAGAATCGGACATCCCGTTGCGATTCTACACTAATTTGAAGACAGGATGATCAGCTATATTTTACACTGATTTTGACGTCATATGACGTTACGATCACATTGTAATGTGACGTTGTCTATAGGTTATTTGCTGCTTTAATGCTATTAATTGTGTAGATAAACTATCAATATCACGATATACTAGTTAATGTACATGGTAAGTTTCACTATAAGATAATGAGGGGTAATTTGGACACGCCTTTGTTGACTTATGGAAATCAGTTCAGAATTGTTGGCACTATTTGATGCTTTTTTCAGCTTACTTTGCATTGTGATGTCTTTTCTTATGTGTACTGATTTGCGAATTTAGAGGAGTATGAGCGGGCTCCGATCCCCTCTTTGTGGTGGTCAACATTGTCTTTTCCAGTTTCAAGAAGTACCTCGCATGCATGTTTCAATTTCAACACAACAATTTGATGCACCCCTCATCAAAAATAAATAAATAAATAAATAAAATATTGAAATAAATAACCAATTCAATTATGCGTTGGCTGCCGTACCGCTCAATAAGACTTTTTTTGATTTTTATCTCCCTTTTTTCTATGAACAAGTTTCTTTAAAACTTGTCTTCGCCCCCCCCCCCCCTTTCTCTGAGACCCTAGATGCGCCACTGCATGATTATATAATTACACACGTTGTTTTTACATAGAAAAGGGATCGATTAAGAAATTAAAAAGTATGCTAATAAAGTTAATTAGTAATCAATAATTTAAACATGAAATTGTGTATCATAGCGCCACCTATAATACCTTCCAGAATCCAGTTCAGCACTCAATAATTTCTACTGTATTTTTGCATCATTTTACAGTCTAATTAAAATTCAGCTCTCTTTATTTCGTAAACTACATAGATTACGAAATAAAGAGAGCTGGATTTTAGTTAGATTGATTATTTCATTAAGTACGTTTTGCTGTTGGTAAAGAAAGGATATTTCCTACTTTCTAAACGCCCTGATCCTCGCGGTAAAACTCAATTTCTGACATGGGATTCGCCGATAACCTGTCGGTTTTTGTAAAACACACGCATGGTAACCCCTAAATATATATTAAAATAAATCTCCCCGACTTAAGATGATGATTCTTTATTTTCATGTATACATTTCGTGGATTGCACTTTCACTGATTGAAATATCCATCATTGAGAAAAATGAAGGAAAAAGTTATGAAGATACAGAATTTGCTACTGTAAATGATTTATGTACAAAGTTCTACAAGGCTTGAACAATATCGATATATACATGTATGTACACAATACTCGCAGAATGTCCATTACCATGAAATGACGCGCCTTGTCCATTTGGACAATTTTCATTTCAAATATTGACAACATATTTTCTATAACACATTTTCAATAAAATAAAAAGATTTTTCTCAGTCGAAAATGAGACATGGCAGATATTTTCACCCTGAATTAGTAAAAATAAGTACATCTCGTGGACGGCAAATCATACGCGGTGGTGTCAATTTTACATAGCCTTCATTTCTCAATTTGATTTTAAATAAATATATATTTTTTAAACGGAGGGTTGTATTTCACATCTTCATTTAATCATAGTTTGTTTGGTTGATTTTTGTGTGTGCTGGGGTGTTGATATTGTTTGTTTAGTTTTTTCTCCTTTTTTTTTTTTTGTTTTTCGTTCAGGGTTTTTATTAATTTTAAAATATTTTAATTTGTTGATTCTGGCCTCAAGTTTGACATTTTTAAAAATGCCGACTGTACTAGCACCCTTTTAGATACTCTGTCGTTTCGACTCAATATGCATATGAAATGACCACTTTTTTTTCGCAAAATAAAAGCAATATCAAAGTCGCGAACATATATGACGTCATATATTCAGTATGACGTCATTCCATCGTCCTGAATATCCGTTACGTTACGAGGATAATAAACATTTGAAAGACATTTTTGTCTGTATTATTTGATTTCGTGCATGTTGGAATAAATAATCAATATCATCAATAACAACAGAACAAAATCTATTGAATTGTATCGATTTTACTCAAATAATTCTTGTATTATAGAAGTTAAAAGATGTTTTCTGTTTCCAAAACGACCCGCTCGCATGGTAACAGTCATTGATTTCCTTCCGTTTTCAATGTGGCCACATGAAAACAACAGATTCATACTTTCACAGCATTTACAAAATACTTATACGAATATACAGAAAAAATATGAACTTGTTGTTTTCATGTGGCCAAGTCTAATTTTGCTTTCACGTGTGAAAATATATTGATTTTTTGTTCATTTCCGGTTTCATGGGTGATTTTAAAGGGGGATAACTCCAACGAAAAAATGAAATTAAACATTTTTCATGTTGAATCTATTGAAGACAAGCTTCTTTTTACCAATTTTAGTATCAATTTCAATATTTTTAAATCTTAGGAATTAACAACAATTTTGGGCCTAGAAACCCCCTTACCGCCCCTTGCCCTTTTCACATACCTCGTACATGTATGAAAAGGATATCATTTAATTTCCATTGCCATTTTCAAGAAACGAAGATTCTGATTGGCTGAGAAATTCTGTTGATACATCGATCAACACAATTTTTCACGGAAGTCTATTTATAGCACTATTTTTAGAACTGGGGGTTCCCTCAGACATGAATGAACTCGTTGCTGAAAATACAATTTGTTGATGTTTGCTTATCATTTCTAGGGTACCATTTCTTTTCTACTTACTCAAAAATTAACAGTGCATGTAGAATTTGCTCAAACTGGTCCTTATTCCAAAGATATCGAGAGACGATCGTTCGCTGTTTGAATCATGGCGGCTGCCATAACTTGTTTTGGCAGACGTATCACCGCAAAACCTTCCGACTTACGAAATATAGTGCGGTGATTGATTGTTTTTAGATCAAAGAAAACAGCCTGTTTTCCATAATTAAATGATAAGAAATTAATCTTATATTTTTTCTGTTGATGCAGGTATCACCCGAAAAATTGGACAGAAAACTTTTGCATCAACGCGCTACGCGCATTGATGCAGTTTTCTGTCCAATTTTTCGGGTGATACCTGCATCAACAGAAAAAATATAAGATTCATTTCTTAAATCAATAAATTATGTAAGATCATATATTCAGAATATATGCAGAAATATTGCATCCATATTTATGCAGTTATAATGCCGTGTGGGCCTGTCATTTTTATGTCAGTTGCTATGGATAAGGGAATATAAAGGCAAATCACCACATTTAATAAATCTTTAGAATTAATTTGGGTATCCCTTGATTAAAATGAATTTTAAAAAAGGTAGAAAGATAGACGGAGAACATTTTTAATAATCATTTTAGAATTATTTTGCTCATGGGGTAACACCCTTCTTAATTTCATAAATTTTAATGTACCAAAATTTTGTTTTAATTTTTGATATTTTTCATTAATTTACAAATTTTAGATGTTTTGTAACCTTCATTTTTCAATGACTTGCTATGAAATCAGTGAGAATAATTCTTGGATTTTTCAAAGATTGATAAATTTGACTTCTTTGATGCTAAATATGATTTAAATCTGAGCCATTCTTATGATATTTTATCCAGGTATTGGAATCTGCCCATTTTAAGCAGGGAGGAATTTTTAAAAGTTTGAACATTTCATTTCATTGAATTTGATTTCAGGACAGTCAAGACAGTGGACGGAAGGGGAATCCCCTCTTGACCACTTGGAAAATGCATCATTCTTTTATGCCACCGCTATAAAGTTTAAGCCAAAGGACGCGTACCTACACATGAGATTGGGCCAAGTTCTAGAGGAGAGATACTATGCCGAAGATCTGTTTGGACTGAAGAAAGAAGTATAATTTTCTTTGTTATTATATATTAAAGTTTCTTTGTAGGTTTGGGATCCAGGAAATAAGGCATTTTCTTTCAATAACCTATGTACAACAATATATAGATTTGCTGTTTGTAATAGAATTAAATTATATGTTTATAAAATCTATCTCTAAGAGGTGAACATACTTTTTATGGCTCTTTAGGGAACAGTGAAACTATTGGCAGACAACAATAAGAAGACTTTGTGTAGTGTAACTAAATACAAAAAGTTTCAGTCAATAAATGGAAGTCAAGAAATTTGGCAAGCCTAATTGGATATTAATTATTTATTGATTTTAAGAGGGAAACACCCAAATGATTTAGTCTAGGACCAAAGGCCAAGGTCAGTGCTAAGATGAATGGACTTTTGAAAAAAATATGCATTGGTTAAAGCTCCAGAACACCTCCCCCCCCCTCCCCCTCCTCCAGGAAAATGAAAATGTAGAAGAATTTGGATGTATAAATTCTTTTTAAGTGGAGAAAATGGCTAATGATTTTTTGGCCATAGGTCAAAGATCAAATTCTATCTTCTTTTCACTGATTGCTATTTTAAGAATTTCATTGTTTATATCAAAGGAGGAAGCAGAGGCACTTCCGTCATTCAATATCCAGGCCAAAGAGAGTTCAAAGGACGAGGAATGTGCTGCCATCTGTAAGTTACGAGGCGTGGATGCTGCCACCGCACCCATAGCCTTGCAGCTGAAGGCCATAGATGAGGAGTACCACGCCCTTGTGGACAGTGGCCAGGGTGGAAAGGCTGACCATGTACAAGGCCTGTATGTTTGGAAGTCAAAACAGGCATCACAGGTTGGTATGGTCTACATAGAGGATCTCAAACGATTATCTATTTCATATGATATTTAGGAAATGTATTGTGTGATTTTTACATGGGTTAAAATCTAGCAACAAGTTTCATAAATAGGTATGAAATAGGAAATCATTTATGATTCTTTTTATCACATGAAATACACCATAACTTATCAAAATAGCATCAAAATTTTATAATTTTGACTTCATATCATGCTAATAACGCACCAACTCTGACATTTTTGTTGTGACGCCATAAATGATCTTGAGTGTTTAACCCAATGAAATTGCATCCAAAGTGTTATGTAACGTGTGTCGTAACACAAAAATTATGCACTTTGTTATGTACGTAATCAAATAAAGGGGGTATCATGTAATAGGTGTATAAATTGCTGTCTCCTCCATTCAAATAGCTTTGCTTCTGAAACTTTTGAATAGAGGAATTGCCAAAGGTCTGACATCACACCATCTGCAGGGGTCTAGATTTTTTTTTTAAAAAACCTACTTACCACGGGCAACTCAGGACATAAAATTTACTTGCCCCGACCCTAAAAATCACTTGCCCATTAAAAATTATATGTAGAGAAGGGTAGGTCTTATATATATGTAAACTGCAACTAAGTTTAAAGGCTTTGTTGAAATGTGGCATATTCAGCAAATTGAGTGCTTGATACTACAGAATAAATTAAAACCCTGTCTTAGAATTAGGAGATTAGAAAGAAATCCAAATGAAGAGGGTAAAAACATTCAATAAGTTGACTTGCCCAGGGGCAAGTGGACACTTGCTTTTCACTTTCCTGACCTAACTTTTCAGTTGCCCCGGGCAATGGTAAATGGGAATTCTAGACCCCTGAATCTGGCAGACTAATGCATTATAACGTCATGGTTGATAGATTATCAAAGAAGTGTTTGACAGGTCATTGATTATGAAATCGTAATGGAACAGTCTGTCAGCAGATGAAATGTTGGACCTTTGGTGATCCATCTGTTGCTAAGTGATAGTTCAAATATGTACAGGTGCAGATCTAGAAAGTCTTGTGAAACAAAAAATCTTAGGAAAATTTACACATAAGGAGCTGATAAGATAAGGGCTGTTTTTAGCCCTAAATCTTGTGCCTTATTTCTTCCACATGACGGTACATATGCAGACAAAAGATAATCATTATTGGAATAAAATGTATTTGAAAACTTTATGTATGTTTTACT
This sequence comes from Pinctada fucata, assembly GCA_028142955.1. Lineage (NCBI taxonomy): Eukaryota > Metazoa > Mollusca > Bivalvia > Pterioida > Pteriidae > Pinctada > Pinctada fucata. The sequence goes on along the minus strand of AP027107.1, from coordinate 19,108,892 downwards.
TTTCGATGAAATACTCCCAAGATTCTAAAATGAAGGTCCAAAGAGGTAGGGGGTGCTCGGGTAATAAAACTGATAATTTTGACCATAAACGTAGAAATTTTAGAATATTTTGCCTGAAATGCATAAATATTAACTAAAAGATATCAAATACATCTATATTGTACATCAGAAATACATTTTGAAAGTTCTATTTCCTCTAATCGGTAAATAATGAAATCCGGAACTAAAAAAACGGTCTTATTTTGCATGTAATGGCTATAATAGAAGCTTTTAAGCGCGAAATACACATTAGCGGAGAAATCCACATCGCTCTTGCTTATTTCTTTCCTAATTGTTGTACATTTCATTAGAGCGTATTATGAACACTTTTTTTGATGGATTAAGGAGGAAATATAGTCAAATTTTCCATATTTGATGATCATAAAGATCGATTCTTTAACAAATGCACCCCCCTTCCTTTTTTGGTTTTTCGTCTCTGGGGTAGTGTTCCCCCCGGAGATACAGAACCCCACTTTTCCAGAAATTTTGTATCAGGGATATACACCTCTTGTATATGTGGCGTTCTGTATCTCCGGGGGGAACAATGTTCAAAAAAAACTTTTCCGTTTTCTAATGATTTCTATGGGAAAAAGACAAGTTTAGACCCAAATATTAGCAATATTATGCATAATAGATCTAAAATAACTTCAAGGTTTGATGGGATACTGTATTTGTATTCATTTAACGAACTATTTTTCTTAAAATTTCCATTTTCAAAATTCCACATTTTAGGGCAGATTTTACGTCCTATCTTATCAGCTCCTTTGATTAGAATTAGAGGGGCTGATTTTTCAGTAATCTGTATTAAAAACTGCACGTTTGACTCCCTATATATATCATATGAAGACATATACAGCTGTATGTATTTTCAAATAGCTCCCGAATAAACGAAAAAAAAAAAAAATTCTGTCCTCTCTTTTTAGGAAGGATTAGCAGCTCAAAAAGCCCAGGATGAAGAATCGCCCCTCGGACAAGCGTACCTAAAATATATGGACGCCCTTTCACTAGACGAGGCCAAAGCCATTTATAACTTTCACGTAGGTCGTTTGCTGGTGATACAGGGTAATTTTGATGATGCTGTGAAGAGATTGGAGGTTACGCTTAACTGGAACCCTTCACATCAGTTAGCAAGGTATGCATATCTTTTTTTTTTTTGACTGCATGTATTCCACCAAAATGACCAACTGTGACAACTAGACTTCATGACGGGTGCTCAGTCCAGTTCTTGTTCGAAGCTAGTTTAGGCCCTGATCCCCAGTCCTATGTGAAGGCTGCTTGGGCATCTCGGATTATTGATCACAAGCTCGCCTCGGGCGGCATATTTTTGTCTGCCCAATGTTTTGAAACAAAAAAGAAACATGAAAAAAGGTCATTAATTGTTGAATTGATTCTTCCAATGGAGTGAAACAATTGAACTAAATTCTGTGATGTCATAATGTTTTTACCTCGTACAAACAAGCATGGAATCTTGGTCAAGCATCAATCTTCATCATGACGTCATTAGGAATTTCTAAAAAAAAAATTTTAAAAACTACTTGATTTTAACATGTTTAAGTGCTAATTCTTACAATATGAGTTATAATAGATTTCGGACATTTTCTAGGTTGTTGCTGTTATAATGTATGTATTGTAAATGTTCTTATTAGCTCACCTCGACGAAGTTGAGTGAGCTTATGCTATAACCCCACGCGTCCGCGTCCGCGTCCGCGTCCGTGTCCGCGTCCGCGTCCGGTTAAGAAGTTTGGGGTAGCTCAGTATCTGACAAAGTACTAATGCTACAGTAACCAAACTTGCACAAGTGATTCATCTTTGGATGCTGAGGTGAACCCATGCATCGTATGCAGCATCTGACCTACATTTTCCGCTTGAGTGACTTGGTTAAGAAGTTTGGGGTAGCTCAGTATCTGACAAAGTACTAATGCTACAGTAACCAAACTGGCACAAGTGATTCATCTTTGAATGCTGAGGTGAACCCATGCATCGTATGCAGCATCTGACCTACATTTTCCGCTTGAGTGACTTGGTTAAGAAGTTTGGGGTAGCTCAGTATCTGACAAAGTACTAATGCTACAGTAACCAAACTGGCACAAGTGATTCATCTTTGGATGCTGAGGTGAACCCATGCATCGTATGCAGCATCTGACCTACATTTTCCGCTTGAGTGACTTGGTTAAGAAGTTTGGGGTAGCTCAGTATCTGACAAAGTACTGATGCTACAGTAACCAAACTTGCACAAGTGATTCATCTTTGGATGCTGAGGTGAACCCATGCATTGGATGCAGCATCTGACCTACATTTTCCGCTTGAGTGACTTGGTTAAGAAGTTTGGGGTAGCTCAGTATGTGACAAAGTACTGATGCTACAGTAACCAAACTTGCACAAGTGATTCATCTTTGGATGCCGAGATGGACCTATGCATCGGATGCAGCATCTGACCTACTTTTTCCACTTGAGTAATTTCGCTTTTAAAAGCCAATATTGAGCAAAGTATAAGTGCTACATGTACCAAACTTACATATTGGATGTATCTTTGATCAAACTTTCATAAAATGACCTTGACCTACTTTTTCGGCTTGAGTGATTTTGCCTTTAAAAGCCAATATTGAGCAAAGTATAAATGCTAGATATTCCAAACTTGCATATTAGATGTATCTTTGATCAAACTTTCATAAAATGACCTCGACCTACTTTTTCCGCTTGAGTGATTTTGCCTTTAAAAGCCAATATTGAGCAAAGTATAAGTGATACATGTACCAAACTTGCATATTGGATGTATCTTTGATCAATCTTTCATAAAATGACCTTGACCTACTTTTTCCGCTTGAGTGATTTTGCTCTATAAAGCCAATATTGAGCAAAGTATAACTGCTACATGTACCAAACTTGCATATTGGATGTATCTTTGATCAAACTTTCATAAAATGACCTCGACCTACTTTTTCCGCTTGAGTGATTTTGCCTTTAAAAGCCAATATTGAGCAAAGTATAAGTGATACATGTACCAAACTTGCATATTGGATGTATCTTTGATCAGTCTTTCATAAAATGACCTTGACCTACTTTTTCTGCTTGAGTGATTTTGCTCTATAAAGCCAATATTGAGCAAAGTATAACTGCTAATGTACCAATTTTGCATATTGGATGTATCTTTGATCAAACTTTCATAAAATGACCTTGACCTACTTTTTCTGCTTGAGTGGTTTTGCCTTTAAAAGCCAATATACATGTACTAAGAAATATGTTTGAATTGAATTTTGCTGTCACGAGGTGAGCTTCGTAATCTGTGATTACCTATGTTTTTTATATCAGGATTTATATTTTAGCAGAATTTATGCTGTCACAAAAGCTACAATTAATACATGTATACTATCAATACTTGTATTGAGTTGTTATGGACAGCATGGCATAAGCACTGATTCAAATTACGTATGTTATTACATTGTCCACTTTTGTCCTGTTTATACTGAAGATAATTTTTAGCTCACCTCGACGAAGTTGAGTGAGCTTATGCTATACCCCCGCGCGTCCGCATACGCGTCCGGTTAAGAAGTTTGGGGTAGCTCAGTATCTGACAAAGTACTGATGCTACAGTAACCAAACTTGCACAAGTGATTCATCTTTGGATGCTGAGGTGAACCCATGCATTGGATGCTGCATCTGACCTACATTTTCCGCTTGAGTGACTTGGTTAAGAAGTTTGGGGTAGCTCAGTATCTGACAAAGTACTGATGCTACAGTAACCAAACTTGCACAAGTGATTCATCTTTGGATGCTGAGGTGAACCCATGCATCAGATGCAGCATCTGACCTACATTTTCCGCTTGAGTGACTTGGTTAAGAAGTTTGGGGTAGCTCAGTATCTGACAAAGTACTGATGCTACATTAACCAAACTTGCACAAGTGATTCATCTTTGGATACTGAGGTAAACCCATGCATCAGATGCAGCATCTGACCTACATTTTTCGCTTGAGTGACTTGGTTAAGAAGTTTGGGGTAGCTCAGTATCTGACCAAGTAGTAATGCTACAGTAACCAAACTTGCACAAGTGATTCATCTTTGGATGCCGAGATGGATCCATGCATCGGATGCAGCATCTGACCTACTTTTCCACTTGAGTGATTTTGCTAAGCCAATATTGAGCAAAGTATAAGTGCTACATGTACCAAACTTGCATATTGGATGTACAAATGTATCTTTGATCAAACTTTCATAAAATGACCTTGACCTACTTTTTCCGCTTGAGTGATTTTGCCTTTAAAAGCCATTATTGAGCAAAGTATAAGTGCTACATGTACCAAACTTGCTTATTGGATGTATCATTGATCAAACTTTCATGTAATGACCTTGACCTCCTTTTTCTGCTTGAGTGATTTTGCCTTTAAAAGCCAATATTGAGCAAAGTATAAGTGATACATGTACCAAACTTGCATATATGATTTATTTTTTATCAAACTTTCATAAAATGGCCTTGACCTACTTTTTCTGCTTGAGTGATTTTGCCTTTAAAAGCCAATATTGAGCAAAGTATAAGTGCTACATGTACCAAACTTACATATTGGATGTATCTTTGATCATTCTTTCATAAAATGACCTTGACCTACTTTTTCCGCTTGAGTAATTTTGCCTTTAAAAGCCAATATTGAGCAAAGTATAAGTGCTTCATGTACCAAACTTGCATATTGGATGTATCTTTGATCAAACTTTCATAAAATGAAATTGACCTACTTTTTCCGCTTGAATGATTTTGCCTTTAAAAGCCAATATACACGTATTTAGAAATATGTTTGAATTGAATTTTGCTGCCACGAGGTGAGCTTCGTAATCTGTGATTACCTTTGTTTATCCAAAATGCTCGAATGCTGAATGCCTATGTGAGAGATACTTCTTACTCATACACACCCTCATGGTGTTTCTTACTCGTACTCACCCTCATGGTGTTTGGTGATTAAAGTGACTCATTTCTATCGGATAAGCTAAGCCTAAACTGTAAAATATTTGTGAGTATCATTGGAAATTCTTCTACTTATGACCTTGAGTATCATCAAAGGGGAGGGCCATGAGAACCCGGGCTAAATTGGCTCTCGATTTTTCTCTAGAAATAGATTTCATGAGAAATACTTGATATTTCTCATGAAAATACGCAGATGTTCACTGCTTTTACAAAAAAGACCAAACAAAGTGCCATATAACTGTAATGACATCATTTTGACGTTATTGACATAATATGGCGAAAATTGCTAGGCATTTTGTCTTTTGTGGAAGAATTCAAGGTGGCCGCATGCGTTAACTGAGATAAAATGTTTATGACACAAGGATATAATGATAATCTTTCACATTTGAATTTCTCATCTTAGTAAATGCATGCAGCCATTGCTAATTTAATAGAAATATGTAGTTTTTGCATCAATTTTGTGGAATATGACCTGTTTTCAAAGGGCTAAAAGCTATTGATAAACGCAATGTTTACTAAAGGTAGATTCGTGATTGAGTAGAGGATGTTTCAAAATGTCAAACCACAGTTAAAAATTCTATGAGGTATAATGTTCAAAATTAGGGCCAATATCGGGCTTCGAGACCCTACCCCTTTGTTGAAGTTGCGCATTTTAATGATCTTGTCTCGTAAATATCAATCAAAGGGGAATTGGCATTCACATTCTAGAAATTCAACGAAAAAATCCTTCGGCATTGTTTTATATTATCCTTCTACCCTACACTTCCAGATTTTACTTAGGGCTAGCACTGGCACTTCAGAAGAATGGCCCAGGTACCAGAGCGAAGGAGACGATTGGTTACTTAGTGGAAGCCATGGAAACGCTTCTGACTGAAAACACTAAAGCCAGTATGACCGCTACAGATCCAAGGTAATTAGGGCATGAGTAAGGCTGATTTTCGTACACTTGGAGACTACTATTTTATAGAAATAATCGTGGTTTTTCACTCAATGAATATCAAGATTGCAACTACAGCGGGTGTAGCATGTCCATTCTGATTTGAGTCATAGTCACCTACTGAAACCAGTGTTCAAAACATTGGCACCTTTTCTGCCCAAGTAAATTGATGTATCAAGACTATGGAGAACAATCAGAAAGTGCGCAAAAATGTCCGTGTAACTTTGGTTAGATGTATTTACGATCTTTCATATTGAGGGATTTTCCGTAACTGCACTTTTTGTCAGACTAATGCATTATTATGTCATAATCAAAATGGCTCATCAAAGCAATCTTTGACAGGCCAGTTATCATGATATCACCATTTTATAGTCCGCCAGTAGGAGCTATGTTGGATATATTGGCAATCCCTCGATTAAATCATTGCTTAAATGAACTTGCACATAGAACAGAGATTTATGGCAGTTGTGAGAGATTTACTGTATGTGTAATTATTTTAGCGGAACTAAATTTTTGCGGAAACAGTGCAGAATTAGGTTAATTGACATACTAGCGTATTATGAATTAGACTTATTTTCCACAATAATCTATAAGAGATTCAGTGTTAAGCATATTCTTGAATTAACGCAGTCTCAGCAGCACTAACTCAACTAAAATATGAATCTAGTTATAAAAACTACTCGTGGCTTTCTAAAACATTGCATATGAAAACCGGTTGTTTTGTCATTTTTTCATGAAAATAGAATAATTCTTGATTATTTTCATTGAGATAACATCAAACAGGATCGTGAACAACGTATTCCTTTGGCATGCACTTAGAGATTTGCAAAGGAAAAAACATATCAAAAGATAAAAGTTGTTCAGAAGCCCGCTCGATACTAACTCATAGAAAGTTTGTTGAAAATGAGCCCCAAAATGATGTTTTTCCAGAAATTTGGCAAAATATACCATTTTTGAAGCCCAAATTCTAAGAAATTGAGAAAGAAAATAAAAGGGTATGTATCATTTCATAAGTGGCCTATATTAGAAGAAATATTGGTGCAATTTCATTACTTCATGAAAATTTAAGATTTTGTCCTGAAAGATGGCCACTTTACTATGTAAACCGTACATGTACATATTGTAGTCCTTTGTTAAGGAGTATTTGGTGCAAACTCCAGAGAACTCAAGTTTACCTTCCGTTACCTACACTACAACGTCACTGCCACAGACTTGCTGCCTTAAACCATATCTAAACATAATGCTGCTATGACAATACAGGTACTTGAGTGTTGTCTGCCATGACATTATAGGGCAGCATTCTTAAATCCAGGGAGTAAAGTTAGCGCTTGCCAAGTCGCATTTGCGACCATTTTTACGGCTGGGCGATAAAAACTTTGACCAACAGTCACCCAGAAGGCAAGTACTCTCAGTTTTCAATAACATTACACTTCTCTCTGTACTCTGTTAAGTGAGTACTTATTCACAACTTTTTTACCGCAAGGTAGATTTAAATCCGTTCCACTCGAGTGACTGACGGTAGGGAGCTCTCAAGTGGCCCTAGATCCTGCAGCCAATTTTACTCCCTGAAATTTGTGGCAGAGATTGTATCAACTGTCTCTGCTTGGAGAATATAAATGTTTTCTTGTATACATACATGTATGTACATAGTGCATCAATTCTAAAAGACATGTAATTATATTTGTAGGGAGATAGAAAGCGAGCTGCACTCTGAGCGTCTGTTGAGATCCACTAACGTCCATCTGTTACGGGGTATAGTACAACTAGGGTGTCTTCTACAGAGAAATTCTGACGTCAAAGACTGCATGTCACCTCAGGACGTCTTCCACAGGTAAGGGGTTACGTTCACAAACAGAAATCATCATCATATGGTTTAACTTGATTTAAGAAGTGACGAATATTTCTTTTGATCTATACATAAAATTTGAATTAGTTATAGGAATAGTTCTTGTCATACTTCCTGCTCAAAGTAGGTGTGTAAATCCGTAGGGGGTGAGGTCTACTTTGAGTTGGAAATATGACAGGAACTATCCCTATAACAAATTTATCACGCTGAGAACCATTTTGCAACATTTTATTTGTAATGTTTGACATTTGAAAATTTAGTGACCTACCTCAGCGTCAAGGTCACCACATGACCGTCATACTGCGACGTCATTGGCTGAAATTAGAGCAAGGCGTGATAATGCTAGCTACTGTCCTGTTCACTAAATCCAGAGCACCCTGTTTTGACGTTTTATTCTGTCGTCTGAAGAATTTTGCTATAAATTATTGTTTCCGAGAATTTACCTCCTTTAGTCGTAACTGGAAATCAACTTCAACTTACTGTATCAGCTGCCTTCAAACCGCAATACGAAAAATAAAAAGTCTATGGGAAATTCCCATGTTAATTTCAAGCCGCCACCATATTGTTCTCCGTGTCAACAATAGTAAACAGTGACGTCAAAGCCTCCGACGTCACACATTTTCAGTGATTTTATCATAAAAAATCCCCGTAGACTTTTTATTTTCTGTCCTATTTCTAACTTAGCTGACGCACAGCAAAAACAATCATGGTATTTTCTGTTACGACTAAAGGAGTACTATAGAATTGGTATCTTTTTGGAAGATGACATTATCATATTTAAGAGAAAACCGGGAAAACAGGGTGCTCTGGAATTAGTGAACAGGACAGTAGAGTATGATGATGGTAATATTTTTTTTTTATCAGTAATGTTAGTTGAGGAAGCACTAGGATTTGATTTTCAGTCCTAGATTTTGTTTCACAATTATGGAGTATAAGAATATATCATAACAAAATTTTTATTTGCATGGTTCCATGAATTTTTTTTTCCATCAACAACACATTTTCATTCCATACTTCATTTTGCATTTGATCGATATTTTTGTAACTCCAGCTCAGCATTATTGGCAGCCCAGATCCTGCCCTACGTTGCCAGGGGCGACGGATATAAACAACTAGAGTGGGTGCTGTTAGAATCGCATGCCCATCTTCTAGAAATACTCACTGCCGTAAAAGACAATCCTAACACGTCGCTTATCGATCAGAGATGTCAGAGGTTATCTGCTCTTATCATCAACTCCACGTTACCTATGAATGAGGCGCTACTTTCATTACAAGAGAGGGTTTGTACGCTTATTCGAAATATGAATAGTGTGGAATTGTTAAAAGGAATTACATTATAAGTTTGAAAAAGGGAATGTACATGTACCCAGAAATTCCTTCAATCTTATATATTTAGTTTAGTTAAAGTTTACTTGTCAGTACTAAATTAAATGAGTTGACATTGCTTTTTGTCTTTTTCTTTTATAATTTTAGTCACAAATAATATCAAATTTAAAAAAAAATGAAAAAAAGCAATGACAACTCATTCAATTCGGTACTGACTGGTAAACTTTAACTTAACTGTTTAAAAGATCACTCATTCCAGAGCACAATCCGCCACTATCTCAGAATGTCTGTGTATCATGAGCATGATGTTTACCAGCAAACAATGTTCTTTAAAAAAAGTAGGAAGTTACGGTAATGGAAATCTTTAAGTTTTTTTGTGTTTTTACATTCTAAAACGTTGCTCATAAAATCTCAGATATCCTATATTACATACTGTATACTTAGAATCGTTCGCGGTGTATTAACCATCTCTCCTTTCACTGTCAGCTTCGTACCATGAAAGTTTGTCTCAGTGAACTTGAATACCCAATGCATAACTAAGTACAAGTGCAGACAGATCCGTGTCTCATTGTCCATTTGATATGATTTTCTGTTATAAAACCGCGAAAGAAAGTACCAGCGAATGATTCTACATCTACAACACATGAACAGTATGTTGCTCATAGTTAGATTTATTTTTAGCTCACCTCGACGAAGTTGAGTGAGCTTATGCTATACCCCCGCGCGTCCGCGTCCGTGTCCGCATCCGCGTCCGGTTAAGAAGTTTGGGGTAGTTCAGTATTTGGCAAAGTACTGATGCTACAGTAACCAAACTTGCACAAGTGATTCATCTTTGGATGCTGAGGTGTACCCATGCATCGGATGCTGCATCTGACCTACATTTTCCGATTGAGTGACTTGGTTAAGAAGTTTGGGTTAGCTCAGTATCTGACAAAGTACTGATGCTACAGTAACCAAACTTGCACAAGTGATTCATCATTGGATGCTGAGGTGAACCCATGCATCGGATGCTGCATCTGACCTACATTTTCCGCTTGAGTGACTTGGTTAAGAAGTTTGGGGTAGCTCAGTATCTGACAAAGTACTGATGCTACATTAACCAAACTTGCACAAGTGATTCATCTTTGGATGCTGAGGTGAACCCATGCATCAGATGCAGCATCTGACCTACATTTTCCGCTTGAGTGACTTGGTTAAGAAGTTTGGGGTAGCTCAGTATCTGACCAAGTAGTAATGCTACAGTAACCAAACTTGCACAAGTGATTCATCTTTGGATGCCGAGATGGATCCATGCATCGGATGCAGCATCTGACCTACTTTTTCCGCTTGAGTGATTTTGCTTTTAAAAGCAAATATTGAGCAAAGTATAACAAACTTGCATATTGGATGTATCTTTGATCAAACTTTCATAAAATGACCTTGACCTACTTTTTCCGCTTGAGTGATTTTGCCTTTAAAAGCCAATATTGAGCAAAGTATAAGTGCTACATGTACCAAACTTGCATATATGATTTCTTTTTGATCAAACTTTCATAAAATGGCCTTGACCTACTTTTTCTGCTTGAGTGATTTTGCCTTTAAAAGCCATTATTGAGCAAAGTATAAGTGCTACATGTACCAAACTTGCTTATTGGATGTATCATTGATCAAACTTTCATGTAATGACCTTGACCTACTTTTTCCGCTTGAGTGATTTTGCCTTTAAAAGCCAATATTGAGCAAAGTATAAGTGCTACATGTACCAAACTTGCATATATGATTTCTTTTTTATCAAACTTTCATAAAATGGCCTTGACCTACTTTTTCTGCTTGAGTGATTTTGCCTTTAAAAGCCAATATTGAGCAAAGTATAAGTGCTACATGTACCAAACTTACATATTGGATGTATCTTTGATCAAACTTTCATAAAATGAAATTGACCTACTTTTTCCGCTTAAATGATTTTGCCTTTAAAAGCCAATATACATGTATTTAGAAATATGTTTGAATTGAATTTTGCTGCCACGAGGTGAGCTTTGTAATCTGTGATTACCTATGTTTTTAATTAAATTTCTACGGGGAACTCATATTTACATGTATGTCATATTTCATAAAATAAAAAAAAAATGATTCCATATTATAAGATCTTATCATCATTATTACAGACATGCCAAAAACTAGTTAACATCCAGCCATGTAACAGCCATTCCCTGTACCTCCTAGGACTCGCCCAGTTTGCGAAGTACGAGAACTGTCCCCCGGGGGATAAGGCAAAGAAGATTATGGAGGACACGCTCGCCTCTTTCCACGCTTGTATTGACATGGAGGGGAAACCTGCAGGAGGGGATCCCCCACAAAAACTCACAGGTAGGATGGAAAAAGCAGGTGTAGGCGAGATCAATATTATGCTGAAAATAGCTTATGAAAACATATTTAACCTGCATTTATCTTAAAAAATAAAATTTAACGCAATGATATATATTTTAACGGAAGCAGGAAAAAATGTTTGCATTTGCACAATAGTCTTCTGATCTTGTCATTGTAATTTGCAGATGATGGATTAAGTGTAGTCTTGAATAGGTACTCTAGTCTTGAATACAGACACACTTAACAAGGCTTAGATTCCACTTTGACCTCATAATGATTGAGGGAAGAAAAAATGGAGAGAAATTTTTTTTTTCTGTATAATTCAACAAAGTTGCTTGCCTAAATATCAAAATAATATGCTGAAAATTCCTTCAGAAAATTTCACATGGCATTTGATCTGAACCACTTTCAAAAGAAATGAATAGGAAAAAAATTATTGCTTTTTTGCCTACATGATCTTTACATGGACCTGTAGCTAAGTTTGTACAAACTACCTACATTTATCTTGTTTCTCATTGGTTGACAGAACAACAGTGGTGGCAGGACAAAGTGAAAGCAGAGGAGGAGGCTAAGAAGGCAGAGGAAGCCAAGAAAGCTCCTCCAGCAGCCAAGCCTGGGGCAGGAGGAGCTGCGAAGCCCGGGGCAGGGAAGGCAGCTCCAGCAAGAGGCGGGGCTGCAGCAAGAGGGGCACCTGCTGCCAGGGGGAGAGGAGCACCTGCTGCACCAGCTAGAGGTAGGTCAAGTTGATATATTTGGACTTTACGAAAGAGAGATGAGGGAAAGGGGCAGGGGGATAGGAGTAACTGTGGAAGCCCAATGCAAGGAAACTGACTCCAGCGAGGGGTGGGGCTGCACAGAGGGGGGGCACCTGCTGCTTAGGGGAGAGGAGTGCCAAAACCAGCAAGAGGTTTGTCACATTGATGTATCTGGACTCTATGTGAAAGGGGTGGGGAAATAGAATAGACGATTTTCATATCACCAGAGTTGACTTGTATTTTACACATCCTAAGACCTGACATGACAACATTTGACATAACTTTTAACTGTGACGTCACAAGTAGAAATAACATATAAAGTAGTGATGTCAGGTCTTGGAGCGTCTAAAATGCAAGTCTACCGGTAATATGAAGAAGGTCTATTACAAGTGACATAATTTCAAAGTAAAAAAAAAAAAAACCAAAATTTAAAAACATAGATACAAAGAAAAGACTTACAAACTTTCGGAAAAGCAACAAAACATATCGTTTTTAAAGATACATTTTGCTTTAACAAATGAGCTCAAAAAATCCTTCTTATATGACAATCATTCCAGGAAAAACCAGGCTGTGTATGTACATGTATGTAAAATATGGTAGATGGATTTTATAGGTTAGGCACTGTCTTCCCCTATATGTCAATGTAGTAGAATTATATTGCATGGATTATACTTGTCAACTCTATACTCAGCACTGCATGTGTTATAGCATGCATCCTTGATGACACCTTTATGCATGCTCAGTTTTAAGTCAAGCATAAGTCAATTGCTGGATTGCCTAATTCCCAATATTGTGCCTGATGGCAGACCTATTAACTGCATTATGACATTATCACAGAGCTGTGGCTCATTTGATTTGCACACAGTAAACTTGGAGATTGATCATTTACTGTATGTGTACTTATTTTAGTGCAACCAAATTTTAGCGTAAACCGGGCAAAATTGGGCAAATTGACATATTAGCGTAATCATGAATTAGTGCACATGACTTATTTTCAACATTAATCAAAGTTCAATAACGTAGCGTAGTTTTTAATAAACGCAGTCTTTATAGCACTACCTCCACTAAAATATGAATCCTGCTGAAATAAGTACACTTACAGTTATTGAACACTTCTATATATTCATTATTTTGCACTCAAATATTTCCTATTTCATTATGATATATATACATGTATGTATAAATATAAAGCTATACTTTACAATGTAGAGATACATGTGTATCATTTACTTTTAGAAATTCTTGTGAAGGTCAGATTCTTATTCATTTCAAAATAAATGCTTTAATAATCAGACAACATTATCTTCTATTTGAAAGCTGAATTTTTCTTCCCAGATTACCAGAAACCTTAAATTTTTAAGGTCTCTGCTTCAGAAAAGTTTGATTTTCAATCCCCTTCATTTTTTTTTTTTGGTTATTTATTGGAATCATGTCAGATATGCACACCTGAAATAGTGTAAGGATGCTCTATTTACGTAGTTATGTCCCTTTACATAGCAATAATTATTAGAGATAAGAAATATTAGTTGTCACAGTAGTGGTCCTTGAACATGTTGAAAAATGTATGAGTTACCGAAATGAAACTCAATTTTCTAGCGTATTCATACAATTGACCCTTCAGTACGCGGGAAAAATTTTAGAAATTCCATGACGTCACAATGCAATTTCGATGTTTGACTAAGGTTCGAAGCTAATGTTTGTCCGAGGTAAAAGAATTGTGACGTCACGATTTTTTGTCCCCCGCTTTCGCGAAAGCGCGGGGACATTAAAACCGGTTCGTCCGTCCGTCCATCTGTCCGTCAGTCACAAAAACTTTAACCTTGTGCATAACTTTTGAATGGTAAGTGATAGGGCTTTGATATTTCACATGTGTATTCCTTGTGACAAGACCTTTTCATGGATACCAAAATTTTTGACCTTGTGACCTTGACCTTGGACTTTGACCTACATATTAAAAACTTTAACCTTGACCATAACTTTTGAATGGTAAGTGATAGGGCTTTGATATTGCACATGTGTATTCCTTGTGACAAGACCTTTCCATGGATACCAAAATTTTTGACCTTGTGACCTTGACCTTGGACTTTGACCTACTTATTAAAAACTTTAACCTTGACCATAACTTTTGAATGGAAAGTGATAGGGCTTTGATATTTCACATGTGTATTCCTTGTGACAAGACCTTTCCATGGATACCAAAATTTTTGACCTTGTGACCTTGACCTTGGACTTTGACCTACTTATTAAAAACTTTAACCTTGACCATAACTTTTGAATGGAAAGTGATAGGGCTTTGATATTTCACATGTGTATTCCTTGTGACAAGACCTTTCCATGGATATCAAAATTTTTGACATTGTAAAAGAATTGTGACGTCACGATTTTTTGTCCCCCGCTTTCGCGAAAGTGCGGGGACATTAAAACTGGTTCGTCCGTCCGTCTGTCTGTCCGTCAGTCACAAAAACTTTAACCTTGTGCATAACTTTTGAATGGTAAGTGATAGGGCTTTGATATTTCACATGTGTATTCCTTGTGACAAGACCTTTCCATGGATACCAAAATTTTTGACCTTGTGACCTTGACCTTGGACTTTGACCCACTTATTAAAAACTTTAATCTTGACCATAACTTTTGAATGGAAAGTGATAGGGCTTTGATATTTCACATGTGTATTCCTTGTGACAAGACCTTTCCATGGATACCAAAATTTTTGACCTTGTGACCTTGACCTTGGACTTTGACCTACTTATTAAAAACTTTAACCTTGACCATAACTTTTGAATGGAAAGTGATAGGGCTTTGATATTTCACATGTGTATTCCTTGTGACAAGACCTTTCCATGGATACCAAAATTTTTGACCTTGGACTTTGACCTACTTATTAAAAACTTTAACCTTGACCATAACTTTTGAATGGAAAGTGATAGGGCTTTGATATTTCACATGTGTATTCCTTGTGACAAGACCTTTCCATGGATACCAAAATTTTTGACCTTGGACTTTGACCTACTTATTAAAAACTTTAACCTTGACCATAACTTTTGAATGGTAAGTGATAGGGCTTTGATATTTCACATGTGTATTCCTTGTGACAAGACCTTTCCATGGATACCAAAATGTTTGACCTTGTGACCTTGACCTTGGACTTTGACCTACTTATTAAAAACTTTAACCTTGACCATAACTTTTGAATGGTAAGTGATAGGGCTTTGATATTTCACATGTGTATTCCTTGTGACAAGATCTTTCCATGGATACCAAAATTTTTGACCTTGTGACCTTGACCTTGGACTTTGACCTACTTATTAAAAACTTTAACCTTGACCATAACTTTTGAATGGTAAGTGATAGGGCTTTGATATTTCACATGTGTATTCCTTGTGACAAGACCTTTCCATGGATACCAAAATGTTTGACCTTGTGACCTTGACCTTGGACTTTGACCTACTTATTAAAAACTTTAACCTTGACCATAACTTTTGAATGGTAAGTGATAGGGCTTTGATATTTCACATGTGTATTCCTTGTGACAAGATCTTTCCATGGATACCAAAATTTTTGACCTTGTGACCTTGACCTTGGACTTTGACCTACTTATTAAAAACTTTAACCTTGACCATAACTTTTGAATGGTAAGTGATAGGGCTTTGATATTTCACATGTGTATTCCTTGTGACAAGATCTTTCCATGGATACCAAAATTTTTGACCTTGTGACCTTGACCTTGGACTTTGACCTACTTATTAAAAACTTTAACCTTGACCATAACTTTTGAATGGAAAGTGATAGGGCTTTGATATTTCACATGTGTATTCCTTGTGACAAGACCTTTCCATGGATACCAAAATTTTTGACCTTGTGACCTTGACCTTGGACTTTGACCTACTTATTGAAGACTTTAACCTTGACCATAACTTTTGAATAGAAAGTGATAGGGCTTTGATATTTCACATGTGTATTCCTTGTGACAAGACCTTTCCATGGATACCAAAATTTTTGACCTTGTGACCTTGACCTTGGACTTTGACCTACTTATTAAAAACTTTAACCTTGACCATAACTTTTGAATGGAAAGTGATAGGGCTTTGATATTTCACATGTGTATTCCTTGTGACAAGACCTTTCCATGGATACCAAAATTTTTGACCTTGTGACCTTGACCTTGGACTTTGACCTACTTATTAAAGACTTTAACCTTGACCATAACTTTTGAATAGAAAGTGATAGGGCTTTGATATTTCACATGTGTATTCCTTGTGACAAGACCTTTCCATGGATACCAAAATTTTTGACCTTGTGACCTTGACCTTGGACTTTGACCTACTTATTAAAAACTTTAACCTTGACCATAACTTTTGAATGGAAAGTGATAGGGCTTTGATATTTCACATGTGTATTCCTTGTGACAAGACCTTTCCATGGATACCAAAATTTTTGACCTTGTGACCTTGACCTTGGACTTTGACCTACTTATTGAAGACTTTAACCTTGACCATAACTTTTGAATAGAAAGTGATAGGGCTTTGATATTTCACATGTGTATTCCTTGTGACAAGACCTTTCCATGGATACCAAAATTTTTGACCTTGTGACCTTGACCTTGGACTTTGACCTACTTATTAAAAACTTTAACCTTGACCATAACTTTTGAATGGAAAGTGATAGGGCTTTGATATTTCACATGTGTATTCCTTGTGACAAGACCTTTCCATGGATACCAAAATTTTTGACCTTGTGACCTTGACCTTGGACTTTGACCTACTTATTACAAACTATAACCTTGACCATAACTTTTGAATGGAAAATGATAGGGCTTTTATATTTCACATGTGTATTCCTTGTGACAAGACCTTTCCATGGATACCAAAATTTTTGACCTTGTGACCTTGACCTTGGACTTTGACCTTCTTATTTTGACCATAACTTTTGAATGGAAAGTGATAGGGCTTTGATATTTCACATGTGTATTCCTTGTGACAAGACCTTTCCATGGATACCAAAATTTTTGACCTTGTGACCTTGACCTTTGAGTTCGACCTTCTTTTCAAAAAACTGTAACCTTGTCCATAACTTTTTAATTGAAAATGATAGGGCTTTCACATTTCACATGTGTATTCCTTGTGATGAGACCTTTCTGTTGGTAACAACATTCTGACCTTGTGACCTTGTCCATGGAGGTTGACCCACATTTAAAAACTTCAACCTCGACCATAAGTTTTTAATTTTAATTTTAATCATAGGTCTTAAATATTTCACATGTGCATACCTTTTCATAAGCCCTGTCCCTTGGAAACAAAACAAAAGTTTGTACCTTTTGACCTTTTCTTGGAGTTAATCTTTCATATTTAGAATGTTGATAATATATGAGATATATTATTAAAACTTAAGAATGGGGGGATGTCTGTAAGCATTTCTTTAAAGACAAACACCCAAAAGCGGGGGACCACAATTCCTTGAATTTGATTTTTTTTTTGTTATTTTCCCACAATCGGAAGGGTCAATTGTACAGATCGAAGTGTTTGAATCATGTATTTTTAGAAAACTATTTCAGAAACTCTCACATTATATTCATATGTGTAGTAGTGGCCATTATATTATAGAAGATATTTATACTTTGTCATACTCCTTCATATGGTACAAAAGCATATTTATTTAAACATAAGAATGGTAACTTTAAAGAATTTATTTTCATCACTCTTTCATTATTTCATATTCAACATGTTCAATGTAGTTTTATTAGAGTTATTTAGCAAATTTTGTACCAAATATTCTGTTACATGTATATACTTTAAAGAACAATACTCAAGAGTTTTTTTAAAAAGTGCGTAAAATTACCCAATACCGCATACAACATTTAGTATCGTTACTGAAGTCAACAAAATACACACAAATTTGAATAAATTAAACATCATGAAACATTTATAATGCAACATTGAACTTTATTGAGTCTTCGAGGATTTACAGAGTTTTTCCCCCTTACAGGCAGTATCTGACGTAAAACCATTGTGACATCATGAAAATGGTATGGTAATGTCAATTTTATACCGTCATTTCCCAGACTTTTAGGACTCTTTCCATAGAATTTGATGACATCATAATTAGTCTACGTCAGATACCATCTGAAATGGGAAGAAGCTGACTGGTTTCTGAAAATAGCAAATACTGGCTTTCTGTTCTAAATGTATTTATGAATGACAAATCCTTAAGCGTTCCAACAGTATAGTCTTTTAGTTTTATGATTATTTTGTAGGTGGCGCTAGTGTTCGTGGAGGACCAGCCACCAGAGGAGGTCCTGCTGCTAAGGTAATAAAACATACAAGGGACGGCCAATGTTAACTTTAAACAAATGTTACCTTTTAAGTGGTAGATTTAGATATGCGACATAATTATCCTGCTAATCATTTATGAAACATTTACACCAACCTGTTAATCATTCATAAATCCAACATTCAGTATTGTTACTAAAATCAATGGATATAAAAACCAAATTGAAATTTAAAATTAAATTTAAAAATAAGATTAAAAATAAATTGAAAAAGTAAAATAAATAAAGATAGATGCTATGGACCTTTTATGCTACAAACATTTATTCAAATGAAGCAATGGTAATAGAGCATTTCTGAGATGTTTCATTACAAAGCCAGACTAACGGACATCACGTACTTTGGTGATGTTTTGCATTATGACGTCACAATTTATTCAATGACAAAATAAGAAAAGCCTACAGTACTAACAACTCAAAAGTTTGCAAAGGTATCCAATGTCCATTGTCTGATGTGTAAAATCAAGGTTTTGAATGGTCGTATCCGAGAACTTGAAAATGGAATATTATCGCACCTGTCAGGTGTATATATATTTTGGCTTTGCATATGTTGCATTTGAGGCTGAGTTGTATTTGCCAAAATAATTCTTGCAGAAATAAATAAGTCGTCGTTGGTAATTTCATTATCAGTACAATCTTCTTATTTCATAATTTCTAACTTTTAACCTTAATCAGTCGCCAGCGTCTCATTATAATAATTTTGAATTTTCAGGCACCAGCAGGGAAAACAGCGCCCCCTGCTGCCGGAAAAGCCCCCGCAGGTAAAACGTCTTCTCACACCTGTGAAGCCACGCCTCCTAAAACGTCTGACAAAGGTAGTAGGAATAACGCTCACTATTGTCAATGTTGATCATTCAATTTGTTTCAATTGAAGTAGGTCAAGAGACATTTAATTGGGCTTTTATTTTGAGAAGTTATGAAGCAATAGCTGATTTCCCAGTTAACTCATGAGACAGTCAAATACCAAACATCACAAGATTTCACGATGTTTTCATTGTGACGTCAAAATAAAAGGCATGACAACATGTCAAGGTGTTTCAATTAGACGGTGCAATCAGATGTGACGTCACAATGGAAAATTTTACCAAATGATATAATGTCTGGTGTCTGTGTGTGTAAAACCAAGGTTAGGAACGGTCATTATCTTATATCTAGAAAATGAACTATTTTATGAGATAAATCACTTATCTAAATGCCTTGGAACGTCTTCCGCAACTTGTACTTGATATAGTTATATAGTTTAGTAAATTCGATATCAAGAGATTTAACTTTCGGCTCGGGACAGTATCTGACGTAGACCTGCATAGACTAATTATAACATTATCAGATTCTATAGAAACCATTTCAAACTCCTAGAAATGACAGTAATGATATGTTATTATAATGATTTTATATCAGTTACCGTACACCGTCTTTTATTTGCGAGCGTTTTTTTTTTTTTTGCCATATTCGGGAGGTCCTTTGATGCACGAAAATAAAATGCCGCGATTATGTCCCTACACAATGTGCAGAAAGATATGTTTATACCATGTCGCAAAAATAAAACGTCGCAAACCAGTCACCTCAATCCTCTTCGCGAAATTAAGACGCCGCGAATAGAATACGGTTTTCAGTACCATCTTTTATAAGTTTATCCAAAAAAAAATAAATTCTTATTCATGACATATGCATACCTGTCAACTATCCTTCTTTTGGAGGGAGACTCCCTCTTTTTGACCTCATCTCCCTCCTTGGCATTCCTCCCTCGAGGGAGACCAAAATCTCCCTCTTTTTGACCCAATCACCCTCTTTCTTATTTACTCTAGATAGGGACATTCAGAGCAGTTCATGAGGAATTGCATGACAAAATGCAGGAAAAGATGTATAGAATACAATGAATTATTGATACATGTTTCATTATTTATAGATATTTTGGCATTGAAATGTCAGCACAATGAAATTATTTGAAACTAAATTAGTTTTGTGCAAAATGTTGCAATTCATTAAAAATGTAGCAAAATGGGTTCACGGGCGATCTCCCTCTTTTTCAAGTGCCAAGGAGGGAGATTTCCCTCTTTTTAAGATTTCAAAGTTGACAGGTATGCATATGTAACGCTCAATTTCATTGGATGACATTGCTAGATTTGCAACAATAAAATCATAATGTTCAATTATCTTGAAATCAATGACAATGACACATTCTCAGCTATGCTGCATAGATGTGTGTTTTGAAAAGGTGAATTAGAATGGGAATAATATAATCTTACACTACCATGAGGGAGGGATGGCGATTTCTCAACCCGAGTGTAAAAACTTTGCAAGTCCATGACGAGGCTTGCCGAGGCATGGACAAGCAAAATTTTTACATGAGGGTTGAGAATTAGCCATGCCTCCCTCATGGTGGTGTTTGATTGTTTTTCTCCCACGTTATCGACTATCTAGAGTGTCTGTTATAATCACCAGTTTGCCTTACTTCCATAACGTCGCTTTGGTAGCGATGACATCAGAGGGTGAGATTGATCGACGTCAGAGGGTGAGATCGATTTATCTCACCCCAGGGAAATTTGAGAGGTCGCGGTCTCAAGTGGGAGAATAGCAATATTTATATTTGAGTGATTTGCAGGGATAAATTGTAAGATTTTATAGTCGCAAATACAAATGTACCAGTTTTACCTTTGAGACACGTTGCAGTAATACTTGATTTGCATTTATGAAATCAGTCTATTTATGCCTGTAAATCATTCAAATACAAGCATGTATATGCATATGCATAACCAATGTAATTCCCTAAGATGAAACGAATGAAAGGAATTAGTGTTGCATTTCTGAATGAAAACAGGTAAACATTCGTGAAGTCACAATACATTAGGTCTACTGAAAAATGCTGCAACGGCTGTTCTAACCTGCAAACTGAATCCATGGTGACCTCAATTTCAACGTATCTCTTTACCAGGAAAAACGTGATTTCGGAAAACGAAAATGAAACTGACACTTGTTTGTGGTCAATATACAGTGTATATATAGAATAAATGTCATAATTTGTGTTTTGTTACGGGTATGCAACACACAGCAATTGCAATTATCACATTAAATGCACTAACGCATATTACATGTACGATAAATGCACTTGCTGTGTGTTGCATACCCGTAACAAAAATGCAAATTAATGAGACGCTCATTCTCTATATAATTATGTGATCCCCTAAGTACATGTACAATGTACGTACATGTCTATATTTCAGCTACCTCAGAACCTGCCAAAGAGCCTCCTAAAGAGGAGCCCAAACAGGAGGCAGCCAAGCCCCCGCCCACTGGGCCAATCAATAGGAAAACTCATCCCCCTCGTCTGGGCCTGGCCCGGGCCTATAGGGCCGAGGGAAACATGGAAGATGCCAAGAAGTACTATAATGAAGTTATGGTGATGGCCCCTGAGGTAATTTCATTTTTGATTACTGTAAACAGAAAAAAATTTGCCCTTTGTTTTATTCTCTATTCTCTTGCCTTATGACAAGAGGGCAAATTGAAGACTTGGCAAACAAAAAAGTTTATATACATAATTATTTCTTTGCAAAGTGAGAAAGTGGGCAAATTTCAGGCTGGGCAAATTTCAGGCTAGGCAAATTGGTCTCCTATCTTAACTGAGCACAGACTGGGCAAATACAAAGCTGTTTACAGTATTGTTTTTTTAGCTCACCTGAGCCATAGGCTCAAAGTGAGCTATTGTCATAGCGTGGCGTCCGTCGTCCGTCGTCGTCCGTCGTCGTCCGTCGTCCGTCGTAAACTTTTCAACATTTTCGACTTCTTCTCCAGAACCACTGAAAAGATTTTCATGAAACTTGGTAGGAATGAAGTACTCATGGTCCCCTACAAGTGTTGTTGTTTTTCGTCCGGATCCATCAACAGGTGGCGCCACCAGAGGCAAAAGTAGGTCACAGGGGGTACCCTCCTTTGACAAACTTCTTCTTCAGAACGGAGGCACGTATCGACAAACCGAAAGCATCAGGATAACCTAGAGAGATGTCTTAAGAAGTGTTGTTATTTTTGGTTCCACTCGGAAGTCAAATTTTTGACGCGTTTTTGACGTCTTTTCGGACTTCGTCAGAAATGCACATTTTTGCACTATTTCTTTAAATAACTCAATAAGTGTATGATTTTACACATTCATTTACTGCATATTTATCATATTTAAGTTACTAAATGCTTTGATAAGTATTTTATTCTAAAATTTAGATTTTTTGATTTTTTATTAATTTTTTTCTTATGTGAAAAGGAAGGGGGGGGGGGGGTGATTTTCATACATATTCAACTTCTTCTCCAGAACCACTGAAAAGATTTTCATGAAACTTGGTAGGAATGAAGTACTCATGGTCCCCTACAAGTGATGTTGTTTTTCGTCCAGATCCATCAACAGGTGGCGCCACCAGAGGCAAAAGTAGGTCACAGGGGGTACCCTCCTTTGACAAACTTCTTCTTCAGAACGAAAGCACGTATCGACAAACTGAAAGCATCAGAATGATCTAGAGAGATGTCTTAAGAAGTGTTGTTGTTTTTGGTTCCACTCGGAAGTCAAATTTTTGACGCGTTTTTGACGTCTTTTCGGACTCTGTCGGAAATGCACATTTTTGCACTATTTCTTTAAATAACTCAATATGTGTATGGTTTTACACATTCATTTACTACAAATTCATCACATTTAAGTTACTTAATGCTTTGATATGTATTTCATACTGAAATTTTAATTTTTTGATTTTTTATGAATTATTTTCTTATATGAAAAGGAAAGGGGGGGGGTGATTTTCATACATATTCAACTTCTTCTCCAGAACTGCTGAACAGATTTTTATGAGTATTTTTTCAATCATGAATAGATATGTTTACTGTGAACATGGACCCAAGGCTTGTAAGTTCAAGTTCTGGTACCCTGGTAACTTTAGTTTCGTATAAGTTGGTACATGTTCATGTATGCAAGAGTTGTCTTTCTTTAATATAGATTTATGTTTTTGAGGTTTAAATTTTTGGATTATCGATTCATTTGAATGTTATATATTTTGAATTATTAAATAGGTATGGAAAAGGAAACTAAATTATTTTAAAAAGATGAATAAGTATTTTCAAATTTATCTTGTGAAGACTTAGATATACAACTATGAAATTACAATATTGAGAGCAGCTCAAAATATTAATGTAAGAACAGATCAATGTTATCAATAACACAGTGAAAGGATGGGGAGGGGGTCTGTTATTTTGCTTTAGCTTCTGTATAACTATCTCTCTCGGGTTACTTAGATTACTCAAGAAGAAGGGGGGATGATTTTCATACATATTCAACTTCTTCTCCAGAACCACTGAACAGATTTTCGTTAAACTTGGTAGGAAAGAAGAAATCATGGTCCCCTACAAGTATTGTTGTTTTTAGCTCACCTGAGCGAAGCTCAAGTGAGCTATTGTCATAGCGCGTTGTCCGTCCATCGTCCGTCCGTCTGACGTAAACTTTTAACATTTTCGATATTTTTTCGGCAACCGCTGCACAGAATTTCACGAAATTTCACAGGAAGCAAGTACTCAATGCCCTCTATCAAATTTGTGTTTTTCAAGCCGATCGGAAATCCAAGATGGCCGCCACAGGCTCTGATTGGCTGACACATTTTTGACTTCTCTTCTGAAACTGCGTCACAGAATTTCATGAAACTTCACAGGAAGCAAGTACTCAATGCCCTCTACCAAGTTTGTGTTTTTTGAGCCGATCGGAAATCCAAGATGGCCGCCACAGGCTCTGATTGGCTGACACATTTTTGACTTCTCCTCCGAAACTGCTGCACAGAATTTCATGAAACTTCACAGGAAGCAAGTACTCAATGCCTTCTACCAAGTTTGTGTTTTTGGAGCCGATTGGAAATCCAAGATGGCCGCCACAGGCTCTAATTGGCTGACACATTCTCGACTTCTCCTCTGAAACCGCTGCACAGAATTTCATGAAACTTCACGGGAAGCAACTACTCAATGCCCTCTACCAAATTGTGTTTTTCAAGCCAATCGGAAATCCAAGATGGCTGCCACAGGCTCTGATTGGCTGACACATTTTCAACTTCTCTTCTATAACCACTGCACAGAATATCATGAAACTTCACAGGAAGCAAGTACTCAATGCCCTCTACTAAGTTTGTGTTTTTCGAGCCAATCGGAAATCCAAGATGGCTGCCACAGACTCTGATTGACTGACACATTTTGGACTTCTCCTCTCAAACGGCTGCATAGAATTTCACAAACCTTCACAGGAAGCAAGTACTGATTGCTCTCTACCAAGTTTGTGTTTTTCGAGCTGATCAGAAATCCAAGATGGCTGCCACAGGCTCTGATTGGCTGACAAATTTTCGACTTCTCCTCTGAAACCGCTGCGCAGAATTTCATGAAACTTCACAGGATGCAAGTACTCATACCCTCTATCAAGTTTGCGTTTTTGGAGCCTATGGGAAATTCAAGATGGCCGCCACAGGCTCTGATTGGCTGACACATTTTCAACTTCTCCTCTAAAACTGCTTCACAGAATTTCTTGAAACTTCACAGGACCCAAGTACTAATTGCCCTCTACTTAGTTTGTGTTTTTCGAGCCGATTGGAAATCCAAGATGTCCTCTATAGGCTCTATTTGAAAGACACATTTTTGACTTATCCTCTTAAACTACTGCACAGAATGTCACTGAACTTTACAGGAAGTAACTTGTACACCTTGTCCTTCTCAAAGCTTCACTAAAAGCGATTTCCTTCAGGTCTTGACTTTGATTGAAAACATACATACAGTCTCCTCAGGTGAGCGATGTGGCCCCCTTGGGCCTCTTGTTTTTGTGTCTCTTTTTGTACCTTGCACCCTACCAACTTCCCCTAGCTTTCAGTAAAGTTGAAGGTGATATCAAAAGGAAATCAACATCCCTGTCTGGCAGTCCCTCTGTTAGTCTTGTCCCAGCCATCTCTACTTGAATTTAAATAGTTCACAGAGAATTTTGGGGGCGGGTTAGCGCAGTGGTACAAGACTGGTTAGAACAGTGGTTGTGCACTCGCTTCTCACCTCTATGGTCCCGTCTTCAAATCCAGGCTGTTTCGGCAAAGGGGTCTTATGTGGGAGGGTATGGCAGCTGCCCACCCAGTCCTAGGAGGTTGTTTCCCCGGTCGGTCTGGTTTCCTCCTGCTCCAAGGACCCCCTCACACCACCTTAAACATTATAAAATAAATAAACAGGTTTTTTGGGGGAAATTTCTTTGTTTGCATGGCTTACTATGCAAACTGGCTAAAGATGATCTAGACTATTTTACTCTGAAAGGATTTGAATAAAATTTTATTCCAATCTGATAGATCTCAGTTAGATATAATGTTTCGTGAAGTCCTATAATTATTAGCTCACCTCGACAAAGTTGAGTGAGCTTATGCTATACCCTCGCGCGTCCGTGTCCCCGTCCGGTTTAGAAGTTTTGGGTAGCTCAGTATTTGGCAAAGTACTGATCCTACAGTAACCAAACTTGCACAAGTGATTCATCTTTGGATGCTGAGGTGAACCCATGCATCGGATGCTGCACCTGACCTACATTTCCCGCTTGATTGACTTGGTTAAGAGGTTTGGGGTAGCTCAGTATCTGACAAAGTACTGATGCTACAGTAACCAAACTTGCACAAGTGATTCATCTTGGGATGAAGAGAGTAACCCGTGCACTGGATGCTGCATCTGACCTACATTTTTAGGTTGGGCATTTTCAATGTTTACTTTAATTATCATGATTAATGTTGAGCCTATGGAAAAGTTGATCGCATCACAGGGAAATATATTCATAAAGGTTTACAATAACCGTGTACCAAGAGGAATCTACAAGGTCACAGTGTAAAGGGGTCCTAGCTGTTACATCTTAGCCTGTTTCTTAATTTGAATGAAATATCTGAAGAAAAATTAATGTGAATTGGTTGATTATAAAATCCTAATACATAAAATGTTTGTTAAGAATGTAGCTCCCTTTACTGATCCTATTTTTTAGGTTCATGATGCGTGTATAGAATTAGCGGAGATGTTGGCACAATCTGATCCCAAGGGAGCTGTGGACATTTACTGTAAATTTCCGATCTCCGACCCTCCTACTTTTGACGATGGCTACATTCTTGGAGAAATCGTCAGGCTGATGATGAAGGCAGAAAGCTATGACGATACAAGACTGGCAAAAAATATGATACTTTATGGAAAAGTCTATGGCTTAGGTTTGAATAACTCTTATTT
The DNA here is from genome assembly GCA_028142955.1 of Pinctada fucata. Taxonomy (NCBI): domain Eukaryota; kingdom Metazoa; phylum Mollusca; class Bivalvia; order Pterioida; family Pteriidae; genus Pinctada; species Pinctada fucata. Next base: position 19,082,137 of record AP027107.1, on the reverse strand, counting down.
CAAATTATGTTATTTAGGCAAAGTTTAACATATATTAACGATTATAATTAGAAAAAAATCAGCTGATCATTAAAATGGCTGGTTTTGGTATCTTTCAATACTAAAGATCTTAGAATAAAAAAAAAGTTTGAAAAAATTAGTATCAAATGACTCATTTCTTGATTTGAACGCAAGGTTTGTATAAGAATTGACTGTTCAATTTTGACAGTTTATTGGAGTATGAACTTTGGTTTGTAATGCATCACAAATTTTGCGTAAAACCGCTTCGCTACGCTACATGTTTTTACACAATTTGTGATGCAACAAACCAAAGTTCACACTCCAATAAATTGTCAAAATTGAGCAGTCAATTCTTATAATTTCCAAACCCCAATTTATCCAAAATTTCACAATTACAAGTGAAAATCGTCTATCTGATCCACTATCAATTTTACCATATTATGCTACTATACATTATGAGTGTGAAATTTTGTACATTTTTCATTATGGAGAAAACAAAATTACTTTGAAAGGCTTAGGATTAAGACAATGCGATTTCTGCTTTGATAATTGATATCCTATTTTTCTGATTTCAGCTGTTTTAGAGAAGTATGTCAAGATCTTGGAGGCAAAATTCAAAAACAAGCTCCTTCAAGAAGTGTATGCTGGAGTAAACGGCAAGAGTGTGGATGACCCAGACATGCAGGCGTTCTTCAAATTCAAATGCTGGCTTTAGATGCGATAACGTAAATCTTGATCAAAAACTTTTTTCGGCAAGTTAATATGAATGTATATTAGATGAAAGAAAGAGAGCAAAAGACTAAAATATTTTGATTGTAAATTGGTGATTCAGAATTCATTTGTCATGAGTGACGTTTAATGAAGTGTGACATACATGTATATATATGGTGTTTGACTGTAAGAGTAAGAATGCTATAGTGTGGAGAGAATTTTTTTTTACTTTTTACTTTATACTGTATATACATGTATATGTATATAGAATTTGTTACCTTTGTCTGATTTACTAGATTTTTCATCTCAAATGGAATTTATCTGGAAATGATTTCAATTTTAGTACAGGATGTTAGATTATTGATACATGTATTATTTTTTTATGTTTCATTATTTATACATCTAGTGAAGATCAGTATTGACAGGGCCAAAAAAAATAAACAAAGCTGGTCTTACTTGGTTATCAACTTATACTGAGAGGATCTCCAATCATTTTCCATTCCATAGGTTAATTATGAAACAAGTTGTTTACGTTCCTGAGCCTTGAGATTCTTGTACGATATTGAGTCTTTTCGAAGTACCGAGTTATTTCCCATTTTGTACGGTACCATAATGATATCACAAAATTGGTTTGATAATGTCAAGTTTGTGCTGTCATGCATTTCCAAGAGTTTTAGGGAGGTTTCAATAAAATTTGATGACGTCATAATTAGTCTACGTCAGATACCATCCCAAACAGATAATCACTATGTTAATTAAATACCAAATACGCTCTTTAAATAGATTTTTAAAATTGGAAAATTTTAACTTTATTTTTTATGCTAGTAAAGTGCAAACATTGCTATGTGATTATTTGGTCTTTTCGTTCCCTTCTCATTTTGTGCAGGTATCTGTCGTAAATTGATTGTGATGTCATCAAATTCTATGGGAACAAGCATGAAATTCAGGGAAAACATGCTTTAAACACAACATTTCTATAAAAATGTTATTACCACAGAATCGGCAGCGTTTACGTCCGATGCCGTTCCAAGAGGGAAGTAACTCTGTATACCGAAAAGACTGGAAACCATGATCAATTTTGGCCTTGATATTCAATGATGTCATGCTCCCAAATGATATGACACATGGGTGACACAACATACATGTATGACTCGTGAATTTATACAAATCACTTTTTCGAAAAGTATCACCATCATTACTACATGTATTTCAAACGGATCTTTTTTATCCTCACTTGGAAAACTTTGATACAGTATTCTGTCCATATATTTGATACAGACTGTGATATGCTATGTTTCTATGTTATTCTATTCCAAATTTTATTTTTCCTACGTTTTCCTTTATTTTCATAGAATATTCTAAATAAATTATGGAAATTAAGAACTGTTTGTTATCATGCATTTGAATAGTGGATATTACATATAAATTATCACAAAGCTATCAGATACTTTTGACTTCTTACATGAACTTCAGTGTATGCAGTGTGGAAAATGAAAAATCTGATTCACGTTACATCAAAAAATGCAATTTAATTAGCTGACTTCATTCAATTTGCAACTATAAAATCATAGGTATCTGTATTAAAATCAACAATGACATCATGTTGTAAGCAATGAAACACTGGTTTTTATGGAAAAAAAAACAAAACAAAAATATGTAGTTACATAAGATTTTGTTTTATTGATGTAGTTCATATACAAAGCTCCTTTGGTGAACATTCACATTTATTGCTATGACTGAATAAATGCACGCCAACTAATCTTGCTGATATTATCAAGCATGATGAGGCTCAACTGATGAATCAAGGTCACTTATTGAGGATCAAAGTCACTTTCAAGGTCACATGTTTAGTTTCAAAGCTACACCAATCGACATAGTCTTGGTGTCTGTCTACAGACTGTCCTTGTGAAGCACAAATCTTTTTTAATTTTTATCAAGCGAAGATCTATTCTAGTCAGGGTTAATTTTCACCATCCATCATTGGTTGAAATGCCTGCGATTTGAAGAAGAGTCGGCAAACATGGGGAAATACATAAAACCATTATAGCTTCACATTATGATATGGTGTAGCATTAGAAATCCACCCTCGTGCAAAAATAAGACACACTGAACATGCTGAAGCCATTTTAACACAAAGTCTTCCTTACTCCCCAAAACCTATTTTTGCCCTCATATTTTTGAGAAGGGGGGAAAACATGGTTCGTACAGGTCATGGAATTTGGCCATGGTCTTGAAAGGTTATGGAAAAGTGGATGCAATCATGAAAAGTCTTGGAATTGAGCCTTAAGACCTTGAAAAGTCATCGATTTTCATTATCAACCGATTTCTTGTCTTTTAGGTCAAGGTTTTCGCTTTCACAAACTAGTAAAGACTTTCTGGAAATTTTACAAAAATTATTGTCAACTTCTTTTGAAATTCGGATCCATACAAGCAAAAGAGTTTATTACTTTGGGTATTTCACAACCTGCATTTTATGGTGACATAATGAACAAAATAAGAAGGATCAAAGGTATAGACAGAATTACCATCGAAATTGTCTTAGAATCATTAAACGCCTTTTATACTGTAGATATGATCCTTCTGTCACCAGACGGACTTTTGGCTTAATTTTGGTACTGGACCAATCTACAGCCTTGTACCAGCGCATTCTTAAGAATTGCATTCTGACTAACTGTGACAACAAGCCTGTCCAAACCTTTTTAGAGAAGACAGGGCCCCGGCCACCTTCCTCTCAGAATCTCAGTACGTCGTACTCCTCGGGTGCTCTGAACAGTTTACATGCATGAGCTCGCTACAACCGGCAGAGCACGATCTGTACTTCGTATGCCTTCTTTTTTATATCTATTTACGTATCCGTCTGTGTGTTTCTTGTGCCTAAGCGTCATGCTGTCTGTACATATGTCCACCTTACCGTGAGGAGGTTATTTAATTAACACCACAATTGTGCGTTCTTCGAGACCTCTGGAAAAGCGGGAGGTTGTGCACACGTAATCTGGATAACCACACCGTCTGCTATTTGCGTGGCAGATGAAGTCGGCACCGGTTGCCCCTTGGTCTCGTTGGTTTATGTGTGGTCTTTTGTGTTTCATGTTTCTATGGTGTGAGTTAGTCTCGTTGGTTTATTTGTGGTCTTTTGTGTTTCATGTTTCTATGGTGTGTGTTGGTGTTCCTTGTCCCTTCATTTTGCGTTTCTTTCTGTGGGTGTCTACTCTGTGTTTTTGCAATGTGTGTCTCGAAGTTTTGCTGTGGATGCTGCAACCTAGTGTTGTTGGATATCCCCTCCTTTCTTCCAAATGATGGCAATTGTGTCTATGATCGTTTTTAAACATTACAAAATGGGTTTCTGAAGGTGAGTAGGTTCAAGTGTTTAGTTTTGCACAATACCAGTGAAGGGCTTAACATTATGGTCATAGCAATCAGTCGCTTGTCTGGAAAATGTGTTTTGAGTCATTGTAAAGTCATGTACGTAGTTTTAGTGTAGAATTTCCGTATAAATCGTTGTAAATTATTGTGGTCCGGCACTTGATTTCTTTCACCTTAGATCTATTGAGAAATGAATAAAACAAGTATGTTTCAAGTATGTTTCGTTTAAACAGGGACGTATATATATATATATATATACGTCCCTGGTTTAAACTGAAAATTTCAGGTGATCGTTTGAAAGGGGTAGTCTTGCTCAGACCCAGCATTTTTAAAAATCTTGAGAGATTTGACAGAAAAAAGATTGTTGATATAAAAGACCAAAGAATTACACGAGTCTGATTACAGGAAAAAAAATACTGCATTTAAGTTTTGATTCATGCAAGATTCTTTTTGTCTGGAGAAAATAATTTAAGAGAGGCTTGTGCGGAAAAGGAGAATGGGAATTCCACACCCAACCCCTTTGTTTTGTAAAGTGTTAAAATATAATACCTTAAAGTTTTGCATATAATTTATTGAACCCTCACACCCTCAACTCTTGATCGTCAGGCCTCCCCATTACGTTTTTATCTAGAGATATACACAAAAGTTTGAGAATGCAGCACTTTAAATAGCATCCTGGAAAAGCCCGATAATGAAGTGAAATATTATGAAGAAACATTAAATTTCTGAAGCTGCAAGCAAAGATCTTTCCGAGCCATCAAGTGATCGAAAGAGACGACTAAATATACCATCATCATCACCACCACCACCACCATTGTCATCATCATCATCATCATCATCATCATCATCATCATCAGTTGAATGGGGTTTTTTGTGCTCTTTTTCATTAGAATTGTGTCGTTTATTTATATTAGAGCTGTGTTTTATAAGAATGGAAACAGTGGCGGATCCAGTGCCCCCTTTGCCTTGGGCTAATATTGTCGATTATACTGAAAATGGGCCAAAGTATACATGTTTCTTTTTTTTGTGGGGGGGGGGGGGGTTGGAAAAGTTTGGGTCAATGCGACCCCTCCCAAAATCCGCCACTGGGAAAGTATATCGGCGCAAAGCAATCCTGTCGGCAGCCACGTTGGATATTATATATCTGCTGTGAAAGAAAAAAAATTTAAGCCAGTTTGAAATAATCCACATTTGCCCTTTCGACCTACCTGTCGCAACCTACGCTTCGATCTTCTTCATGTTTTCAAGTTTTACTTCCTTGTATAGAAGCCAAATAAATCACAACCTTATTGCTACAGATTAACAAGATGTGGATTCTCTTATTTGAATCTTTGGTAAGAGATCAAAAGACTAAGTGTTAAGGAGGAAATGACAAACGCCATCTCAAAAGGCTTTATTCAAAGAATGTGTCAGAAAAATTAAAAACGCAATATCTTGAATATTTTGAAAGAAATCGCTCAAGTTAAAAAGGACAAGATTAAACGAGCAATTAAAGGGGTAAGAAATATTTTCAAAGGCATCGATTTACTTTGATCTCAAATCTGCGCACGCTTCTGATATTTTCATTATGTTAAGTTTTTTTTAATATGGGCCCTTCTTAATTAATTCCGACAGATACGTGTAATACAGTAACATACATACATGCACTGGTTTAAACAATTTTCATAATCAGAAAAGGGATTAGGCAAAAGTTAATGATAACAACATTACACATGCCCTTCCCTATATAATTGATATGACATACCGTACATATTATGGGGGAGCGGACAGGGGGTACCTCTCTCCCCCTCCCACCCCTTACCTCCCCCCTCCCACCCCCTCCTTTTCACCATTCTCTTCTATACCCTTCGCTCCCCCTCCCGCCCCTTCCTCCCTTCCTCACTCCTCTCGCCCCTTTCCCCCCTTCCCTCCCTCCTCCTCCCGCCCCTTCTCCCCTCCCTTCCGCCCTGTCCACCCCTCTATTATATCGAGGAATTGCTTTTATTTTCTGACCACTAACCCTCTCTAAAGCCGCGTTTGAATGGTATGAATCTCATGTATTTCGATGGTTTAAGATGAGACAAATTTATTATAGATGTAGTCAGACTTTCAAAACTACATTTGTATAACAACAAGTTAACAACTGTACATTTATGTTTAACGTGCACGTAAACTAATGAAATTATGTTATCAATCAGAAGTATCGCTGATTTAAGCAGTTTTGGAAAATGTCTGATGTTCATAAGTTATTTCCCCGTTTCCTTTGTAAATAACAAACGAGCTATGATTTCCAATTTGCAAATGATGGAAATAAGTCATATATAAGAATGAGTCGAATCCATCGTTTATTAATGTTAAATACATATAGTCTTCACTAACCGTAACAAAAGAGAAACTTTTGTTGTTAATGGAAATGACTTTAATTATAAATATTCTTGCTCTTATGCGTTCATGTACATAATCTCAATTTGAAAAATTACCACGAAATTCATCTTTATGTACCTTAAAAATTTTCCGGCTCGCTTCGCTCGCCGCAATTTTCAATTATTTTTCAAATATTTCAGGCTCGCTTCGCTCACCTTAGTTTTTCATCTAAACAGGTCTATTTTTTCAAAGAGGAGATAACCCAAATAATTTTACTATTGCACCAATTTACACTTTTAAGCTTAAACATTTGTCTTGACCTCCCCCCCCCCCCCCCCCCCCCCCACTTTCCAAAGTTTACATGTACCCTTATATATAGTTTGCAGGCATTCTTCAAAGCAGCCATGCATATTTCCTATAATCCATATATTTTTGGATATGCCCTATTTTCCTTATATTTTGGCCTAAATAATCCAAATTTTCCTATGTTATCCCTGTAATTTAAGATTTCATTGAAAGCAAAATCTTGCTCCTAAATGATAATATTCAATGTTTCCTCTAAATTGAATTATTACACGAAATATTGATCGCTTCGCTCGCCTTACACATATAAATTTACATGTGCATTACAGATTTACTAGTATTATAAACATGTAATTCTAAAATTCGTTGCTCCTACTTTGAAAAAAAAATTTGCCCCAGTTCGGATAAAAAAAAAAGAATCAAAATCTTGACCCGACAAAAAAAAAAAAAAAAAAAAAAAAAAAAAAAGCTGCCCCCCCCCTTCTGATATTCAAATGGACCGTGTCTATAAGCAACATTTAAGTAATGTACACTAATAAAACCATGTCCGCTCGTGTGATTAAGAAGCTTTCTAAGGCCTTATATACAATGTGATAAATATGTCAGTTTTCTAAGGCCTTATATATACAATGTGATAAATATGTCAGTTTAGTGCATTGTCATACATGTATTTCCTTTAAGCACGGGGACGTTTGATTGAAAATGGAGGAGGGAGGGAGGAGGGAGAAAGGGGTGGGAGGGGGAGATAGCGGGGGGGGGGGGGGGCGGGAAGAGGGAGGAAGGGGCGGGAGGGGGAGAGTGGTACCCCCTGTCCGCCCCCTTCCCCCCAGTAATTATGAGGAAAAATTATTGATGCTTTTCATTTGGTTTTTTTTATTATCATTCAGTTTAGAAAAATATTCTACATGGGATGGACTGTACGTAGACTTACGTACCTAGTCCTTATATGTTCATGAAGAAAATTGCAATTATCAGCAGGGACGTGTATAATATATACGTCCCTGTTATCAGTTAAATTTTCAAGTGGAAAAGAAATGCCCCTTTTAAAGTTAAAACTACATGTACAAGCAGTTGCAGGGAGATGACAACTAAAGAGATTTCACTCCATTAATAAAAAAGTTTTTAATTAATTTTGATACAAGGACTTGAGGAGTTGAGCAAGCCTATGTCTGTACAAAGAGAGATAACTCTAATTTCTTCATTGGAAAATCATTAGCTGCTGAGACTGATATCACGTGATTGATTACTCGTTATTGATTGGCTTACAATGTCAACATTATCATCAAGTGAAAAGAAAATGGCAGCACTTCACTGTTCGTCTCGCTGTTTTAGCTGATATATTGTGTGTTTCACATTGTTTTGTTTAGTTTATTGGTCACAAGGAGTATAAAATGGTAAGTGTATGAACTGTGCGAATTGCATTGTCGCAATCGATCGATTTGACTTGAATATATCGCAAATCAGTAGAGTGGCGCCGGTTTTGATGTTGAAATGAGAACTGACCAGTGCAGTCGAGGGTCATGTTACTGGTCAGGGGCCAGTTCCCGGCTAAAATTAAGCGTTTTTGCAACGTTTCTCTGGCACTTAACCGCACATTGTCATGAAACTTGCACAAAATTTAGGTGTACTCATCCTCTATCATTAAATCTAATTTTCATAAAAAGTTCTTAATATCAAACAAATCTTTTATTCGATTTGGGGTGAAAAGTAAAAACACCGTGAACCAGTTCCCGGCTAAGTCTTTCTTGTTTATTCAAAACTTATCATTTAAAAAAAATCTAGACAAAAATGGAATTTAACACCTTTGTTACAATTTCAAACAAAAAATTTGCTAAAAATGATGCCAGTTATAATCCCTTGATGGGGACTGAAATACCCACCCTCTCCCCAACCTCAAAATTGGTGTCAAAATCTTCTTTGCTGCCAAGGAATACAAAATATAACAGATTAAAAATGTTTTTGTAGATTTAGAATGACATTACATATAGAATCACTCATGTAAGATTTCTCCTCAAAATTTGATTGACAAGGCCTTCAAATTAGCTTTAGCCGGGAACTGGCCTTAGCTGGGAATTGGTCCCCGACCAGTAAAGTACGAAACGAAATGGACCGAAACTCAGTAACTCGAAAAAATATATATTCTAGAAAAGAAATGACTTGAGCAGTAAATCATAGTAAGTTGATTTATCTTCAGAACAAGGTGTTGTTGTAGAAGAAACGAGGGCCAAGGGGATTGTTTCTAGAAAGAAGGGGGATCTGAGGAATGGCCACAGGCACTTAAGTCTTTAGTGACCCCTCCCACTCTATCATACCCCAAACATTCTGCTTTAAAACAGGTTAAATTGATTCGATAAGATGTACAACATACAATATTGTTTATCTGATTCTAAGCATCCCTTTTGATTGGTCAATCGCAATTATTGTGACTTCCGTTACGCATTATGAGATGATAGAATGTCAAATTTGAAAATTTTGCGTAAAACCGCTAAGCTATGCGGTTTTTACACAATTTGTGATACGACAACTGACATTTCATCATCCATTAGAAAGGCAAAAATAAACATTAAGTAGATCTAGTTTTCAGGTATCTTTTGTTTTGATACTCATGCATGTGCAAGCATCCACTAGTAGTACATGTACTTCTCCTTCTTCAATATAACGGCAAAACTTCAATTCATTGAAGATATACTAATTCACAAGATCGCATCTATTGCGTGTCCATTACAGCGTGTCCGTTTTGATTTACATTTAGTCACCTACCTAAACTGTTGTTCAAAACTTGGGCAACTTTTCTGCCCAAGTAATTTGATGATGTCAAAACAATGGAGAACAATCAAAGAGTATGTGAAAACCTCAATTAGTCTATCCTCTTGGGCACAGATATTTGCGATGTTACTTAAGTGTACAGAAACTCATTTTAAAATCGTTAGATGAAAGATCGGATACTAGTAAGTTTTGTACTGTTCGTTAATTTTTCGTGGCATCAATGATGTTTACTTGTATCACCATGATTACTGAGTCTATTATTAGAATGTCGCCAGGCCATGCAAAAATATTTTAAATTTGAGACATGTTACAAAAAATGTAGATAGGATAAGTTTTCTACTGTTCCTTAATTTTTGGTGGCATCAATGATGTTTACTAATAGGGCTGGGACAATACTCCGATTCATCGATGCATCGCGATATTTTATTTCGCGATCCAAGTATCGATACACCCCGACGATACCTAAGTTAAAATTTCCAAAAAGATATGTGTTCGAATATTTCTGATTTTTTGTCTGTCATACCAAAAATGATAACAATGTTTGAAGAAAACAAAAGAAAAGTTTGGAGAAAGCTGTTGTTGAATAAATATAATATATGTTAAATAAAAAAGAGCTACTTGTATCATGAATAAAAATACTATCAAATAGTTTTTTGAGAAGGTTTCATCAATTTATTCAGTATCGCGATACGTATTGTATCGGATGTCAGATATCGTGATACGTATCGGATCGACTGGTTGCAGTATCGTCCCAGCCCTATTTACTTGTATCACCATGATCACTGAGTTTATTGTCATAATGTCGCCATGCCATGCAAAAATATTTTAAATTTGAGACATGTTACAAAAAATGTAGCAGTGATTGGGAAGAAGATTTGGTGAATGGGCCACTTTCCATGATTTTCTAAAATTTCAATGGGTCATTTCTTAAGATAGTACTGAGACTTTAATGGGCCATTAATATGCAAATTAATGGGACTATGGTCATGATGGTGCATGGCCCCACAGGCACCTGATTCCTAAAGAGAAAATTATAACCCATTCTAACACGTTCTTTCTCTTCTCTTTATCCTTTTACAAGGTATGACAGCTCCCATGTTTTAAATCGAGTCGAAACCTACACTTTACCGTTAGCTGCAAGGATGACAACTCGAACTAACAGACTGCGCATGCTAAGAATAATGTAAAGTGTAGGTTTCGACTCCATTTCATGTATTTGGATTAATTGCGGTTACATGCAAGTAAAATCAATGATAAATAGGTTACGACCGTGAAGAAAAATATCTGTAGAAAATAATGATATGTAGCTTTATGCTATAATCATGTTGAAAGTTACGATATTGAGGGGGCAAAGAGGGGGTGGTGGTGTTTAAACATGGATGCTGTCGTGCCTTAAGGAGAGAGTAAAGAAAAGAGAACGGGAGTTTTTAATTTTCTTATATAGGAATCTGGCGCCTGTGCATGGCACTTGTCCTTCCCAATCAATGATGTAGATGGGATAAATTTTCTACTGTTCCTTAATTTTTCGTAACATCAATAATGTTTACTTGTATCACCATGATCATTGAGTCTATCATCAGAATGTCGCCATGCCATGCAAAAATATTTTAAATCAAATTGATACCTGGTAACTCAATAGCTCTCGTTTAATCATGAATTTTGAAACATGTTATATGATTGTCGGTTTATGCACTGAGATTGTACAAGATGGCCACCAATGTGTGTGATTGGCTTTGTATTTATTTAATTAATCATCATGTTAGTCTCCTCAGAATTGCTGCATTTCTGAAGCCACATACGTTTTGCAATTTCGATTTTACAAATTGTTGTTTATAGAAATTCCATACTTCGACAATTGAATTTCATCTATATCAATTGGAGTCTTAGACAAGATGGCCACCAATTGGATCTGATTGGCTGACTCATTGAGTGACATTTTCAAAAATTTCCCTTCAACCTAATGCCCAGAAAAGTAGGAGAGCTGAACATGCTGAAAGGCGTACACTATGCTAAGTTTTGATTTTGAGACTAGCTCATACCGGTATTTGCTATTCAATGGCACATAATTTTAAAGTACTGATACTGGTATATGAATAGATGTGCAGTTGAGATACATGTAACTTGTAGGAACAAATTAACGACATGGAACTGGGATAATTTATATAGACCCACTCGTGCCTCTTGTTATGCTAATTGGAATAATTTTTCTATAAAAGTTTATTTTAAAAAGTACATGTGTATATCGACCATTTTTGCATTAGAGATGAACTCAATAATTGGCCTTGAAATTTCTTTAACTTAGTCCTTAACTAATCATGTACACTGAATACAATGGTAGACTCCATTGCTCAGAATTTGCTAGCAAAATTTAATGTAAGGAAAAGGTGCATAAAAAATCCCTCCAGAATAATGAAAGCTAGTCTAAGATGTAGATTAATCTGTAGATCCTGGAAGGACACTTTTTCCTTTTAATTAGATAGTTATGACCATGACAAGATGTGCTGAAAAAAAATCACCTGTTTGTGTGAGTGAAAACTGCAAAGTATTGGATCCACACAAACATGAGTGCACAACTGTTCGACCCCTTGGCGTTTATTAAGAGAAGATTTTTTTTCTTGCAAATTGATAAAGGCCAAAGGCATTACAGTTACTTAAATTAATATTTATGCCCCCCCCCCCCCCCCATGACCCGTCATATCCGAAGGGAGCACAAAATAAAAGTTAAACCCACTTTTTTCATATAGAAGTTTAAAAACTCACTATCTGATGGTGAGAATTGTCATAGCTTATAAACATTATATAGATACAAATGTAAATTTTAAATCCTTTACTTCTAATATCATGAACATCTTGCATATTAATTTATACGTCAATGAGTTGTAAAATGTATGTGCATGAACTATCCTATCTGAACTGCACATCTTGGCACTGACTGTAGTGTAAATTTATGTTGACTTACTGAGTCAACAAAAGAGATATTTTTCATTATGATGAATTAATTTTGTAGCAAGTTCAGTTTTCCTGAGAAATAAAATCGTCTCTTTCTTCTTTCTTTTTTTTATCATTGATTTGTTCTACATGTACATGTATATCATGGGGGATCTAGAAAAAAAGGTTTGAGGAAAGGTGGGGTAGGGGGGTTCCCAGCAGCAATCTGTGACCTCTTTTTGTTTCAAGGGAAAAAACGCACTTTAAGTTTAATAATAGGAAATTAAAGATCTTAACTTTGAACTTAATGAAAAGGAAACGTAAACATGATAGAGTACGCGTTGTCGTGAAAATCCTCTAGAATTATTTTTACTGAGCGGAATATTTAGTTAGTATTTACATATATAACAAATTATAAAAGAAACGATTGGTTCTAATCAATACGACTGGTAAATGTATATGGACCCCGAGATTTCCCTCCTATTATATACATGTATGGAATGCAATGTAGAGTGAGACCGTCCAGGCACTATCAGCCGGGTTTGTTTGTGGACAAATTAATTTTTTTTCACCGCGGAAGTAAACTGGACGCTCGTGGGATATTATAATTGATTGATTATGTAGTAAACTTCCCGTCTGTTTCCAATTTTTTCGTCTCCAAACATCCAGGATTGATAAAGGAATGTATACCAGGCGCGGATGAAGTGGGGGGACGTCTTTCTCCCATTTTTCTCGCCTCTAAACTTAAGGTTTTACAGACGCAGATGAAGTTAGGGGGCTAGTAAAATCCCCGTCTTCCAATGTTTTCGTCTCCAAACATCCATGATTGATAAAGGAATGTATACAGTGCGCGGATGAAGTGAGGGACGTCTTTCTCCCATTTTTCTCGCCTCTAAACTTAAGGTTTTACAGACACGGATGAAGTTAGGGGGCTAGTAAAATCACGGTCTTCCAATGTTTTCGTCCCCAAACATCCAGAATTGATCAAGCTTAAGGAATGTATATTTTACAGGCGCGGATGAAGTGAGGGGACGTATATGTCCGTGTTGGAATGACGAAGGTGGCAGAATTTCAGTGGCAGATCCCGGTGCCAGATTACTTACAGAAAGGAGCAGTTTTCGATCGCTGGGATGAGGTAATGTACAAAGCTAGAATTGATTGTTCTGGTACATGTTTTCTATTAAATTCAAATATTTTCATTACTGATGTATCGTAAGGAGCTTTGGTCGATTTGTTAAAGCTTTTTAATAGAAAACGGAAAGGTGGGGGTTGGGGGGGGGGGGGTTACTGATATAAGAGCAAGTCGATATCTTTTGAAATCTTGACCTTCAGCTATGTAACTGAGTCACCTACTGATTGAAATTATATCTATAGGAAGAGAATAAGTTTATCACATCTCGCATCAATTTTTGTCAGGCTAAGGTTGTGTTCAAGTCATTATAGGACCCGCATGGAATTGTAGAAGCGCCACAGTAGAAACCACACCTTTAAAAGTTTTCCTTCCTTCCGTCCGTCTGTCTGTCTGTCTGTCCATCAGCACATTGTCTGTAACACTGAAAATTAAGCATCAGACAAGGTCACATATTTTACTTCAACTCCATGTCATTGTGCAGATAGAGGCGTAGAGTATTTGATCAATGAGGATGTCAATTTTAGATCATGAGTTCAGTAGGTCAAGGCCATTGCATGGAAAATAAGCATTAGGCACGGTCCATTTGATATTCAGGGGGGGGGGGCTTGGGTTTTTTTCGAAAAAAATATTTTTGCTCTGAATTTTGATGAAAAAAATTAATTTGCTTTTGGTGTGACAGAAAAAAATAATCTTGCTCTAGCTTACAAGTAATCTGCATATGAAGAATAAACCATAAAATTCACTTAAAATTCCTGAAAAATTTTCGGCTCGCTTCGCTCGCCATACTTTTCTTCTTTAATGGCAAGTTCATATTTAGAAATATCAAAAGTATACATGTTACTGAAAAAAAGGATTTTCCTTAAATGCTTAAACACATTATGAATATCATTTATCACTATTAATAGATACATGTATCACAATAGAGTCTAAGATCTATACACAATTTTGGAAGGAGAATTTAATTAAGTTTTTCACTAGTTTACATTTCTAAATTCAAAAATTTTTCTCTAAGGAGACCCTCCCCTCAGACCCTCTTACATGCTTCATGACCTTGTATACATTTTGTTTACTGAAAATTAAATCACATTGTAAAAATCTTTTATCTGTCTCAGTTTGGAAGTGAATACACATTAGTTTTACATAAGGATTTAGTAATGTTTAGAGAAATTTAAGAAAAAATAAAGAATTTCTGTTAAAAAAAACATAAGCATTCCTAATAACGGGTATACACATCAATAATTGTTAGAAAAAAATTTCCTTGCTCCAACTTTGCGAGAAAAAAATAATTTTGCCCCGGTCCGGGTCGAAAAAAATAATCTTGCTCCGACAAAAAACCCAAGCCCCCCCCCCCCCCCCCCCCAGAATATCAAATGGACCGTGCCTTATATATATTGATTCAGCCTGCTATCCACGGGAAACCCTGCCTATTCGAAAAGAAAAAAAAAAAATTTTGAAGCATATAATTATGATGATATAGAAATATACATGTACAAGTATTTTTCAAATACAAAAAATGCCCTTAGAACATGTTAGAAAATGTCAAAGAAATATGAATCGGCAATTCAAATCTCAATTATTGATTATCATAGCCTTTTTAGTCGACATTTTAATGGTCCAGGAACGTCAAACTGAAAAGGTAACCTTTCATGCAGATGTACAATCAACTTCCTATCTCAGCAATTTACTCACCATTTTACCAACTTTAACTTCAGCTTTAGTTGATTGGACAGTTCTTTTATACATATACATATTACATGGTGCTAAAGTCACCTTGTTGATGTAACAGTTAAGTCTGGCAAGAAGTTTGTGTCTTTTCGTTGCGAGGATTGGTTACATGTACGATTTATGTCCCCTTCTAAAGGTCTCCATTTATAGCCTACATGTGTAATTTACTCCCAAAATGCTCAGTTAGATATAAGAAAATTAATTTCGTGGAAAATCATCATTTTACATTTCATTATTTAGAAGAATCTGCTTGATTTTCAGGAATCGGCCACTTTGGAACCAAAGTGCACCGTCAAAGTGGACGAATATGGCTTCTTTATATACTGGAAAAGTGAAGGAAGGGTAAGAGAATTTTGGATAACAATTTTTGTAAATCGGAAACTCGATCGTAATGTTTACTTGCGTATACTAACGTATACTTGCAAGTTCGAAAGTTTGACCGTGACGTATATTTTCAACTTCGAAAGTTAGATGGTTACCATGGTTACGTATGTTTGCAAGTTTGAAAAATGTATTTACATATAATTCATTTTATAAACATGTATATATACAAGTAAAAAAAATCGATAGTATTTAATACATGTAGAAACTTACACTGTATATACATTTCTGTACTATCAAAGGACCAAAACATTCTAAATTGCGACAGTAACTTATATTTTTATACTAAATTAGCACGTTCGAAAATTCGATAGTAGAGTTCGAGAAAATTTATTAAATATGAAAGTTAGAAAATTAGGTACTAACGTACAATGAGCATGATGAGGGGATATGCAGGGTGAAAGGGAGGGGGATGAAGGGGCGGTAGGGAAAGGGGAGGGAGGCGGGGGATGAATTCGCCTATCGCCAATTCCCAGATAAGCTCCGCCCATATTACCAAATACGCTGGATCCCGCTAGCTCAGACAAAAACCAGCTAAGGCGGATGTAAACGGTACATGTTCTATAGGAAAGTCGGCAACAAAATATGCCATTTCAACTGATTTTCGTAATAATTTTTCCATGAAATATATTATGTGTAATGTACTTTATCTCTACAATCAACATAACAAGAGTATAATATTTTTGTGAAAGTTATTTCGAGGGCGTCCAACACAAATATGTTTCAGGATGCGAAATGAAAAGTCGGGTCGGGTAGGGGTTAAATATGAAACACCGTCCGCGGGTACAGCCCGGGGGTGTGAGCATTTTTTTTTGTAACACGTGAATATATATTATTACGGTAATTGATTTTATTGATTTTTTTTTTTGGTGGTGGGGGGGGGGGGAGGTCATTTATAATATTTGATATTTTTTTAACTAAGATTTAAATTGCGAGTGTAATAAGCCTGACAATTTAGGAAATTAATGAATAAGTGTATAGGATCACTGATAACATAAAATCAAAATTTTATTTTTTCATTTAAAAAAAGAAGAAGAAGAAAAACGGGAGCGATGCGAACCGGAGTTTTTTTAATATTTTTTTTCCTAAATTCTAGGGAATGGCATGTTCAAATATTTTGAGCATAATTTAAAACCGTAGCTTTTTTCTTTACTTCTAGGCCTCCATTTCTTTTTTTATTCCCTTTGCCTTAACATCATATTGTGCTTATGCTATCATTGATCTTTTTAGGGTACAACCAAAGGAGTGGGGGCAACCCTCTGTCCATCTAGCTGGATTCTCCTATATGGGCTTTATGCTATTTAAATGATTCTTTTTGATTTTACAACAAAAGTACTTAAGAATGATAGTATGAAATGAATTAATGTCAAGATAATATCAATATGATTTCATCTTTGGCAAATCACAAATCAAATGGTAACATTCATTCAAAAACGCCCCCCCCCCCCACCCTTTTGCCTATTCTTTACTCTCGACTTTTATACAGCTTGTAATGGGTTTTAATTTGGGTATATTCATGTATGTTTGAACTTCTCAAAATCGGTTTTTTAATTTTTATGAGATGCGCTTATAATATATTTGATCAACTGTATACGCAGATGACCGTGTCGATTTTTGTCTATTTTAAGAACTTTTTATGTTTTTTAACTGAGAAAAATATTACCCCGATGGCTGTCATCATCACTACTTGTACTATGTGCACATCTTTCAACCATTTTAATAAATCAAGAAAATGATGAAAATCTATGTGCTAAATGCTCATGTTATCTTACATTTCTATACTAAAGTTATGAGGATAACGCGTTAGTTTGTCTGAGCTCCCAGCACGTGCAGGGCAGAGGCTATTATTAGCATGCCTGTAACGATATGAGATAATATCATTGGTATTGCGGCAGCCGGGGGAGGAGTTGGCGATAGGTCAATTGGAGGGAGGCGGGAGGGGAGGGAAGGGTGAAAGGGAGGGGAGGGAAGGAGGACAGGAGGGGGAGGTAAGGGGCGGGAGGGGGAAAGAGGTCCCCCCTGTCCCCCCTTCCCTTACAATGTATACTTGGAAGTTCGAAAATGATTTACTTAAGTAGCGTACATGTATACAGAACTAAGTAGCGGTACCTCTGTGATAAGAAGAGTGATATTGACATATAAAGTAATAAAGATTTACTTTCTAAATTTACTCTAAAATGATATTGTTTTGTGTCACGTAATATCGGAAATGCGATTATTATAAAGTGTATATCGAAGTCATACGTGACTGATTAGGTTATGTTTTCCGTGTTTTTACAGAAAATCGCTTGTACGATGATGCGATGTCGGATGAAGCAACGCATTTGTGAATCTCTCTTTAATTACATGTTACATGCTTTATGCAATGTTGAGACCTGTCAGTCAAAATTCTCTTTATTGATCTTGTAAAAATGATCATGCAGCTACGTACACAATTCTGCAAGAAAGCGAAGTGTAAATATGTCCGCTATAACTTTTCTTCTTCTTTTTCTTCTCACCAAAAATTGTTCAATCGTATCTAAATGAAATAACACCCGCTTACTAAAGAAGTTTCAGTTCTCCTTCTTTTTCTGAATGAAAGCGTAAGGATAAAAAGAAAGTATTATTGTGTATTCAATATTGCCCAAAAGCAGTATGTGTGTGTGTTGGGAGGGGGTGGTTGGGGTTTGTTATTTAGGAATTACACTGTCTGTCTGTCTGTCTGTGCATCTGTCCTTCGATCGTGTCCGGACAATAACTTTTTAACCTCTATGTGAAATTTGAGTCCTCGTTTATAAGTTTAGTGTGATTGAACATTTTCATTCTCTCATTCTCTCTACCTACACTCTACCTTCACTTTGGCATGTTCGTGTACTTGATATCAGTTAATCGTCGAATAACGACACCAGGCGATAAAATTTCAGAGTAATTTCCTCCCACAAGAAAAATCATTGTTATTGAAAGCTGATAAAAGTGGTCATCAAAGTTCAAGGTATACATCTTCTCATTTACCATGTTTACACGATCATACTACAAAGATTGTATTGGAAATAGGAATATTATTTTCCAAAAATAGTGCAATGATTTAAGAAGATATTAATGGGCTATTTGAACAATTTAAATGGATTTACTGCGCTTCCCGGTTGCTTGATCATGATGTACTATTATTTGGGTTTTTTAAACACAACCTATAGTACATCAATCAAGCGGCCCGGGAGGCGCGATAAATCCCTGTGCTCTCGAAATCATCGACTTTTTCGTACAGAATTAGTACGATAAATTTGATTAGGTCTGTCTGTCTGACTGTGTATCTACATGTATCTCTGTCCATCCGTCTGTTTGTCCGTCTGTCTCGTTTAGTCTGACGGTACAAATTCAGGGCGATTTTTATGTACATCGTAACGTAACGTAAGAAATAAACGGCTCATACAACAGGATTTATACTCGTATAAAAGGATGTAAATTACCTCTGGTTAGGGTCACGTAATTCCAAAAACTTGGAAGTCGAAATCTGATTGGTCAAGCAGATGTATAAATAGTCATAATGGCAGATTTTTATAATAAATAAAGTATCCAGACAGACAAGCAGATTGATTGAGTGAGAAGAGCTTAAATACTTTCAATGAACAGCCAAAAGATTACATGTTTATAACATTTCACAGAATACCGCAATATAAAGGTAACTTCAAATCTGAATCGTTAAAAGTGAGCACGTGAATGCTGAATTGAAAGGTAGAAAGAGATGAAGGTGTGATTTTGTCCCTACAATGTAGCTAGGAAAAGATGGATTTCATTTCCTGCTACGTACACTATAATGAGATATTTGTACCGGTACTTCGGCATGCAATGTCATTTACCTAATAAATTCCTCCGAGTCTAGACTCCGTTTACGTCACATCTCTATTGATTTTGGTTTGATTTAATATTATCGAATGACTTCAAGGATGTAACATCGCTGTAGATATGACGGAATATTCGTAATTTTTAAAGTACAAGTGATCGAAATATCAGCGTCATCAAGACCAAAAAATAAGTTGTAACGAATGTCAATTTGTATTGGAAAAATCCAATTTAGCTAAGCACATATTTATTCCTGTTTCGGAATCCTCTGCACGATTAAAATTTGAAAAATTGAAGAAAAAAAAATGACGTCTCGTTGACCTAATTTTAGCAGAGTGATGAGCCCTTGTTCGATATGTTTTTTTAGCTCACCTGAGCCGAAGGCTCAAGTGAGCTATTGTCATAGCGCGTCGTCCGTCGTCCGTCCGTCCGTCCGTCGTCTGGCGTCCGTCCGGCGTAAACTTTCACATTTTTGACTTCTCCTCCGAAACCACTGAACAGATTCTGACGAAACTTGACAGAAAGCAAGAACTCAACGTCCTCTACCAAGTTTGTGTTTTTTGTGCCGATCGGTCAACAAATATGGCCGCCAAGGGCTCTGATTGGCTGACAAATTTTCGACATCTCCTCTGCAACCACTTCACAGAATTTCATAAAACTTCACAGGAAGGAAGTACTCAAGGTCCTCTACCAAGTTTGTGTTTTTTTTGTGCCGATCGGTCATCAAATATGGCTGCCGAGGGCTCTGATTGGCTTACACATTTTCGACATCTCCTCTGCAACCGCTGCACAGAATGTCATGAAACTTTACAGGAAGGAAGTACTCAAGGTCCTCTACCAAGTTTATGTTTTTTGTGCCGTTCGGTCAACAAATATGGCCGCCGAGGTCTCTGATTGGCTGACACATTTTCGACATCTCCTCTGCAACCGCTGCACAGAATTTCATGAAAGTTTACAGGAAGGAAGTACTCAAGGTCCTCTACCAAGTATGTGTTTTTTGTGCCGATCGGTCAACAAATATGGCCACCGAGGGCTCTGATTGGCTGACTCATTTTGGACATCTCCTCTGCAACCCCTGCACAGAATGTTATGAAAGTTTACAGGAAGGAAGTACTCAAGGTCCTCTACTTAGTTTGTGTTTTTCATGCTGATTGGTCAACAAATATGGCTGCCAAGGGCTCTGATTGGCTGACACATTTTCGACACCTCCTCTGCTACCGCTGAACAGAATTTCATGAAACATTACAGGAAGAAAGTACTCAAGGTCCTCTACCAAATTTGTCATTTTCGTGCCGATCGGTCAACAAATATGGCTGCCAAGGGCTCTGATTGGCTGATACATTTTGGACATCTCCTCTGCAACCGCTGCACAGAATTTCATGAAACTTTACAGGAAGGAAGTACTCAAGGTCCTCTACAAAGTGTGTGAATTTGGTGCCGTTCGTTCAACAAATATGGCCGCCAAGGGCTCTGATTTTCCGACACATTTTCGACATCTCCTCTGCAACCACTGCACAGAATTTCATGAAACTTTACAGGAAGGAAGTACTCAAGGTCTTCTACCAAGTGTGTTTTTTTTTGTGCCGATTGTTCAACAAATATGGCTGTCGAAGGCTCTGATTGGCTGACACATTTTCGACATCTCCTCTGCTACTGCTGCACAGAATTTTTATGAAACTTTACAGGAAGGAAGTATTCAAGGTCCTCCAACAAGTTTATGTTTTATGTGCTGATTGGTCAACAAATATGGCCGCCGAGGGCTCTGATTGGCTAACACATTTTCAACATCTTCTCTGCAAAAAAAAAAACGCTGCACAGAATTTCATGAAACTTTACAGGAAGAAAGTACTCAAGGTCCTCTACCAAGATTGTGTATTTTGTGCTTATCGGTCAACAAATATGGCCGCCGAGGACTCTGATTGGCTGACACATTTTCGAAATCTCCTCTGCAACTATTGCACAGAATTTCACGAAACTATGCAGCAAGCAAGTACTCAAGGTCCTCTGCCAAGTTTGTGTTTTTCTTGTCGATAGGTCAACAAATATGGCTGTTGAGGGCTTTGATCTGTAGAAGTATTTTTGTGACTTTTAACCCTTTATCTGCAACTCAGGTGAGCGATGTGGCCCCCTTGGGCCTCTTGTTTTTCTAGGAACTGGTCCTATTGCTTGTATTCTTTAGATGTAGCAGTTTATTGGATGTATTAGAAACGTATAAACAAGTCCTTGTAAATATTACTTATGTCGATTAAACAAATGATTCTTTTATATATACGATTTATCTATTTTGATCTGCTTTTCCCGTCAGTGGCAGATCCATAATTTTCTTGAATTGTGCTATTAGAATATATTCCTTTTTCTGGAAAAAGCTCTCTCTCTCTCTTTCTCTCCACCAAAAATCCATTCACTTGAAAAAAGGCCCCAAAGCATGCTTGGTAGTTTTGAGGGTTTATATGGTAATGAGTGTACAGCCAACAGCCCCCCCTCCCTCCCTCTTTACCTATTCTTTCGCCCTAGTTTTGCGCGTCTTTTCTCTCAAGGATTTGTACTTATTTTCTTCTTAATACCCTGCATCATGAATTCCAGTATAAGTCTTACAATAATCATGTAGGGAAAAATGTCAGCTCGTCAACAAGTTGAAAACGAAACCCTATTTTATGCAGTCGCTGCATTACGCGCTGGCTATTTGCTAATCCCCCATTGGTCGACGTTGAATAGTACCAGACAATAGGAATTTCGCGTGGAAAATGATTCTGAATCCCTTGATCATGCTTTATTGTCTGCTTTGTGGAAGACTGATGAATGTTATGCTATCTTTTCATTGCAGGAAGGCCAAGTCCTCGAGATCTCACAAGTCAACGACATCCGGCTGGGACTGGCACCGAAAATCAATGTAAGGCAGATTCCATGACCAAAATGTAGATTCATTGGCGGATTTAGGGGGTGGAGGGAGGACACTCTACCGCCAACCCTCCACCACCCCACCCTATTT
This sequence comes from Pinctada fucata, assembly GCA_028142955.1. Classification (NCBI taxonomy): domain Eukaryota; kingdom Metazoa; phylum Mollusca; class Bivalvia; order Pterioida; family Pteriidae; genus Pinctada; species Pinctada fucata. Next base: position 19,059,677 of record AP027107.1, on the reverse strand, counting down.
TTTAAACTGACATTCTCAGTGATTATGAATATTTCATGATTTTCTTGTATTCCAATGGACCATTTCTTTAAATAGTACTTTTAACACAGACTTCAGAAGGCCATCATTTAAATTAATGTGTCGATGATACATGTGTACGCTGTCCTTCCAAATAAGTGGACACTGACACAATTTTTCCCAATACCCTTTATTTATGGAAATTTTTGTCAAATTCTGCATAATTGGTCTTCGACCCCCGGTAAAAATGGGGAAGGGGGCACTGGATCCGCCACTGATACTATATACTGGTAAATCATGGGAGAAATATTAGATCTTTGTATTAACAAGTATTCCACCAAGAATTTGCTAAGACGAAGGTTTCCTGTCTATTGAACCGAACTTTTTGTTGCTGAATCTTTTGGGAGATTACCGGCGCCGTAGAATTCAGGGCGTAAAATTCAATCAGCGCCATATTTGAGGTCGATTTAACGCAGGCTTAATACTCTCTTGCGACTTGAATGGGAATTAGTTTATATCATTTGTTCAATAAATCTTATTAATTACTATCAAAGGTCTAATTGAAAGCTGCGAATTCGGTTTGATTTTTCTTCATTTTCTTGAAACAGGAATATCATCCACACATTTCTGAAGAAAGATCATGCGCGGATCTGAAAAATCCTTTTCCAAAAAATAAAGGAAAGGGGGGGGTTAAAGACCAAAGATGTGACAAGTCAATATTGAGGAAATTCTACGTGATAGATGGGAATATAGCCATTTCGGCAAATTTTAGCTTGGGCGGTGACCCCCGATATATTCGCGTCACAAGAGCTCGGCGTCAACAACCCTCAATGATATACGCCCCTTCTCTACTTTCAATTTGAAGTAAAAATAGGAGAATGCGATTGTAGACATTGAGCTCCTGTGTTTTGCGCATGAGAAGTAAATTGAAAAGTAAAGCGTTTTGGAAATACTTCACGGCTATTTTACAGAAAAGTAGACGGATTCGAAAAATGAAATGAAATAAGTGAAACTGAAGTGGCGAAAAGAAATGGAAGGTTGGGTTTTAGTTCTTTTGACGAGATCTGGTCGCCTAGACCATGACTGACTTAAAATTATGATTTTTGTTTTAATAGACCTTCTTCTTATTTGCGCTAGACATCTTAGACACACCAAGACCCGACATCACAACTTTTGACGTTATTTCTGACTGTGGCATCATAAATCTGGTACGACGTCACGGTTAAAAGTTACGTCAAACCTTGTGATGTCGGGTCTTTAAAAGATGTGTAAAATCATCTGTTGAAACGATTTTCTGCTCTCACATTGAATTATGTCAATGTGCAGTAATTTCGACACATCCACATGATAATTGTAAAAGTATTGACGTTATTTGATTAAATCCTAGTTATCATATTTATGTCATATATCTAGTTCTTATTCATGACGACATGAATTTGTTTCGGGCTATATCGGTGGAAAAAGAAATCGCATGAAAATAGCTATAGGTATATGTATATTATCGAGTGTCACGACTTGGGTTATTTACCATGTGGCTTTTTTTCACTTAAATACATAGGTCTACAAGGTAACGAAGAAATATAGGTCCGTTCGACATGCAACCAGTCTATTTTCAGAGAAAAATCAGATATTTAGTTATCACGTAAAGAAGCTATATTTTCCATAAATTGATGTAATAAGAGTATTAGTGGGATTTGCTATTTCCTTGTGTCGGTTAGGGAATTTTAGATCTCAATATTATACTCGAGTTTCAAGGACGAATGATCAATACAACTCAATAGCTTCTGTGATTTAAAATATATATATATATATGTACGTAGAAACACTTGCGATGGCTAGAACAAAGAAAGTAAGAGATTTGAAGGTAAAGAGAGGTCCTTCTGTCCGATATATTACAATGACTTAAATGCAACAATCCATTTTCTTCTCAAATTTTCAACAACAAAAAATATGTTTTAGCTGATAAGTCCAAAATTGAAAGAAAATACATGAATCCCTGTTTCCGCCCTCCCTACCTACCGTATTTTGAGCTGCAGACCATAAACTTTTTTTTTTGAAAGGGATCATTTAAAAATATTTTTTAACATGTTTAATAGTTTAAGTCAAAGTTTCCGAACTTTATTATTACAAAGTCAAAGGGCCACTGAAACGTAGCAGATTCAATGACAATATCCATACAATTCTGACCTCGGAAAAAAGAAACCTATCTCCCTACCCTATTTTTTTTCTGGCCTGGTGATCGGAAACATACAGTTCATTTAATTTTTTGGCCTAACTGTCTATTTAAGTTTGCCATAAATTTTACTTGATTTTCCATTTTGTCAATGTTTTTGGAAATACGATCTGCACGTGCTTGCAGCATCACCATGATCATTGCGTAAACTTGCTGCACTCGCTTCTGTCCCGCATTTTTAGCAGTGCATTTACCGAATGTTTTATTTTTCTGCCATGATTCGCACTAACGCCTCCTTTAACCTTGGTACTTAACGAAGAAAAAAGAGCATTCAATTCACAACAAAACATTGATTAATGTAGAACAAATTGCATACGTTACCGCGGGGAATTGGTCAGATAAAAGCATATAGAGTAAACAGTTGACTTAATGATAAGGCTATCACTCTATAATCCAGTTTCCATTCAAGCGACTTAAGCTAACTTGATTTCTGTGTATTAACGACCTACGTCCACTAATGTACCGATGTTTTTTGAAGGAAGCTCAATGGCTTGAAGGTTAACTGACCCGACAGCGATAATTTCGCATTAAAAAAAGTATGGACGAAATTGCACTCCCGATACTGATGGCAAAGCCAGATTTGTTGCCCTTTATTTCAGATAATTCGTCCCTCTTTCCCCTATTAGGCGATAACATCGGAATATTAATTGGAAGTCGCTTATTTGTTTATTCAATCCCATGACACATATAATAGAAGTTGCTGTCATTATGCCCGTCTGTCTGTCCTGATGTATTTGGAAAATTGGCATAGTTGTCTATGTGCTTGTCTATCGGTGATGCAGCCTCATTTATTTGGTCTGATTGTTCGTCCTAAAGTAAAGACATTTTGTAAAACTAAAATTATCTGATTTTGTATGTCTGTCCATTTGAACTGGCATTGTTAATTGTTCTATTGCTTGTTTGTCCGTATGTCCATTTATATTGAATTGCTAGTGTAGTAGATGCACATGTAAATGAACTGCTTCGTCTATAATTACGTTCTCCATTGGTAGCTTTGTGGGTCGGTCGGTCGGTCTGTCTGTCTGTCTGATTAATTGTTGGATAGTTAACACATTGTGCTATACATAAATTTGTGTTAAGGAGCTGTTAAGATAAGGGCCGGATTTAGCCCTGAAATCACTCGATTATATCTCGGGCGCTGTCCTTCCAATTTAGATAAAAGTTAGTCAGGATAAAAATATAAAGTATTATAAGATTCCTAGTAGGTGTTTTATTTAAATAAATTCGATGAAAGATGTTATAATTACTGGTTGTAGAGGTAGGGGTACAGATGATGGAAAACGTTGAATTTCGCTCGAAAATGCACAAAAAATGCATTATTTTAAACATTTTTACGTTTATTATGCTTCTGTTACCTTTTAATGTCAAAATTGGATAAGCAAAATTAACTTTGAGGTTATTTTATCAATATAATCGGCAAATTCTGCAATCCGGAAACAGAAAAACGGTTTTATTTCGTTCTTCTCAGCCATTTATGTAGCTTTCTGGCGCGAAATACACACGGTGTAGAAATAGACAACTTTCTCGTTTATTTCCTTCCAAACGGTTAAATATTTGATCGGAACACACTCTGAATAGATTGTTCCGTGATATAAAAAGAAAAAGACGACAATATTACGTACTTTAACGCTCTAGAGGCAAATTTAAAAATAGTCAGCCATCCCCCCTTTTTTCGTTTTTCGCCTGTGGGACATTGTTCCCCCCCCCCCCCCCCCCCCCCCACGCTTCAGAACCCCACTTGGCCAGAAAATGTGTTTTATTGATATACACCTTTGGTGAAAGTGGCATTGTAAAGCGAGGGGGGGGGGGGGGGGGGAACGATGTTGTATAAAACTTTTCCGTTTTCCATTGATTTCTGTGTAAAAAAAAACGCTTATTTTGACCCAAATACCGGTCAGACCGTCTTATTTTGCTTAAATTATCCCATCTGAAAGCAGATTCATATGCAGACCAAGTTACTTCAAATTTCAACCGAAAAAGATTCTCAATTTTTGCATTTTGAAATTTCGACTTTTCAGGGCAGATTCTACGCCTTATCTTAACAGCTCCTTTTCATTATAAGAATAAAATCTACGACACATTACATTGTAACTTGTATATAAATTCAGGACCCAAAGACGTACGCTGAAGTGGAACAGAGAGGAAACGGGAACTTGGAATGGCGGAGTGTCACAATATGTAGTGGACTGGACCTGGTCAATATATACTATACACCTATGATAGCTGGTGATCCCGATACTGCTAGGGTAAGGCCGCTTTGTAAACAATGATATGTGTTTATATACTCCACCCCCACCCCCGCCCAGTTTTAGCACAATCTGGATCATCTGTTTATGATATGTGGGATCTGGCTAGCCAATGTCAGATGAATTTCAGATGGAGAAATAGAATTTTCCCTAAAAGCCTTGAATAACTTGTGCCAAAGCTCGTGGCCTTGATCTGAGCATATTTGAAGATTGATCTGTATTCCAAATTGACTTATATTTCCTCTGATTTCTTAATATCAATTATTAATATTTTTATGGTCCAGCTAGATATAAAAGAACTGAAAGCAATGACCTTGACCAGGGCTTGTATGACCTATTATAAAAGTCACTCAGAGGTACTGACAATTTTAATCTGTTCAAGTCTTAGTAGCCTTGTAGGAAGGATAATGCCATATAGGATCACCATTGGAAGAAAAAACCCTCTTCTAACATGAAAGGGTCAAAGTTCAAGGTCAGGTCAAAGCCACAGCCATCAAAATTTATTAAGCAATAGGGGCAGGATGCAGACTCAAACAATTCTTTGTACTTATCACTAGAATTCTTCATAGCAAGGAGAAGAACCCTGAATTAGTAGATTGTTAAGGTCAAATGTCAAGGTTACACAAATCTTAAATGATGAGCATATTTTGTTTTGTTTGCAGCACTTTGTACTTTCCCCTTATGTCTTGAAATAAATAAGGCAGTGTTGTAATTACTTCTACCACAATGATACATGTATTTATGCATTGATTTAATTGAACTTATTATTTGTAAATGTCTTTGGAGTTCTTTCGATTGATTACACTTTTGTGATTCTGCGGCTAACTAATTGTCCAGTACATATCAAAGCTGAAAGTAAGGAAACCGTTTCTGAAAAGGTTACAAAAACTTGCCCAGAGCACAAAGGGTAAGATTTAATCTTTTCCTTTCCTATTTATAAAATTTGAAATATCATATGTATCGGTCATTGCCACAAAATTGGTTAAGATTTTGTCAATTTCTATTTCTTTCATGACAGGAATGGTACGAGGGATTACGGAAACTTACCCCTAACACGAAGGCTAACAATATTTGTCCAATGACGTCGCTCAAAAAACAGTAAGTTAAAATATGCTTACAATGTTGCTCAAATTACAAAAAATCGTAAAAGTTACTCAAACACAAAGGTTAACAGTATGTGTCCATTGGTGCCGCTTTGAAAATCAGTGAGTAAAACTTACCCAAAACACTACAAAGCTAAGTTAAACAATTGTCAAGTACTTATCATAGCTGAAAGTAAGAAATCTGTTACTGAAAAGGTTACAAAAACTTACCCAAAGCACAAAGGCTAACAAAATTATGTCCTCTGACATGGCTTCCTTTAAGTTTCCACCAATTTCCCCCTTAAATTCATGTAAAACATAGCCTGAAACCAAGGGTTAGAGCCCCTCTCTTTGATAACCAATTTACTTGAAAAAAAATGTCACAATCTGCTCCTAGTTATAGTACTATGGCATCTGCAAGGTTAGGGTAACATACGGTATAGGGATCACTTTATTTGGTGTCTGTCTGTCTATCCATCTATCTGTCTGTCTAGCAGTCACACACTTTAATGTACTAGTACATACATGTTGCTATAGTCAAAGAGGGTCAAGGTCACTGTCAAGGTCATAGGTGTAGGGTCAAATGTGCAAAAGGGGACATACCTATTCTACAACAGTCTATAGTTCTTGGGTTTGGATTGATTTTCACCTGCATATAAAATTATATTGAAAGAAAACCTAAGCGATGAGGAGATTTTTTAAGATTGTCAGAAAGTTTAGAAACATTATTAAGAAATAATTATACATGTATATACAGAAAGATGACAAAGTTTAGGGTCTGTAGTTCAATATTTAATGGTATTGAAAATATGTCATAGGCAACATGTCACAACCGAAGGTAAGTAAGTAACATTTATATTATAATAACATGCTAAAAATTTACGACAAGTTTTACATTTGAACTGACAATTTTATCATGGTATTGTTCATATGTAACGTAACAGCTGGTTTAAACATGCATGAAATGTCATTCGTACTTTTAGCAGTTGTATATAGCTCATGGGGAATAAAATTCAATAAAACATTTGAAAAAAAAAACATTGTTCGTGAAACACGGTTGCCCCATCAGCTCTTTGTCAGTATAATTGCTGTAATGTAAAAAGTAGGTCATACTGCAAGGTCAAATTCACAAGGTCAAAAGTTTGGTACATACATGTATACTTACAGAATGGCTTTGCAAAAAGGAATGCACATGCGAAATATGAAAGCCCAATCACTCACCATTCAAGAATTATGGCCAAGGTAAAAGTTTGTCTAAAGTAGGTCTTAACTCCAAGGTCAAGGTCACAAGGTCAAAAAGTTTGGTTCCAAACAGAAAGACCACATCACCATTCAAGAGTTATAGCCAAGGTCAAAGTCTTTTTTGACAAACAGACTAGCCATAAATTATATGACCCCAAATCTACGATTAAGGGAGCATAAAAGATCAATTTTGTAGTGATAACAGGAGAATTTCTTCATGCGACTGTCTTTAGAGGGGGTGGCTTATAATGAAAAAAGGGTTGTTCGTCGAACAAGCATATGGTGCCCACATCTTTCCGGTACTGTACACATGTATCTTGTCTAACAGTCTTTCATGATTATTTCTTCTCTTCTCTATGGAACGAGTAGTATTTCACAGAGTTGTTCCTTAGGAATCAAGGTTGTATAGCTAAAGTTCATAGGTTAAAGGTCAAGGTGATTGATACATGTAAAACATTGTACTGGCCATAAATTATCACTGCCTTTATGGATTTCAGCTATGAAGCACAGGATCCAAGGATGTGTCACGACCTGAAACCAAAGTCTTCATTGTCATGGGTTAAAGGTTAAGGCCTTAATGCACATGACCAATGAAATCTTGCACAGACCATAACTTACTTATACTATCTCTGCCTTCTTGGATTTCACTGGTGCTGCATAGGATCAAAAGATGTGTCTTTAAACCAATGTCATAGGTCAAGAGTAGGCCATGACCAATCTTAGCCCGACCACAAGAGAAATGGACCCTTGATTGGGAAAGGGGGAACGTCGTGAATCATCCGCGAATCCTCGATTCTGCATTTGATATGAATGCTGATTCATACTTTAACAACTATTTGTAAAATGTTCCAAGTGTTTGAGAAGAAAAAAGTTTATTTTAGAGCTTCGCAGAATTTATACACTTTGAAGTAATTGCCTATGTTAAACGATTCTCACACTTCAACAGTAAGTATAACGTTTCACGTAAGGCATGCTTTCAACATTGTTCCCATTTTCAAGGGGCAATTTCTCATTACTTAACGAAATGATGGATGCTACTTGATGAAGAGCGCTCTACTTGAGAAAAAAGTTCGATTGTAAAATTCCTCAAGGATTTGAGAGAGAAAAAAGGAGGCGCGAATGATGGACCATTTCCTAGATTGAATCTGTTTGTTTGTCTAGACATTGAAAATAGGGTGTTGATTTCCATTTCGTTGTCGGGGTTTTTTTTCTGTTAGAAATGAGACCTATTTACTTAATGATCGTCATTACATGGGGCTGTGCTATATTGCTAGTGTATAAGAAAGAGATATGAGCAGAACGAAGGGAGAGACTGTGTGCCGATTTAAAGATTACAGTGCCGAGGGACGAAAAAAAAAAAGATCGAAAAAAATTAGTATATATATATAAAGGAAATATTGATAATTTACAATAATAAAAAGGGATTGGGTCCATTGATTTGGCGGTGGTTGATAGAGTAAGAGGAAAGGAATTCCAGCCAATGAATTGTTTTAAAAAAATGATGAATACCACTCCCCCCTCCCCACCCCGTTCATTGATTGGTTTGAAGAAAAAGGGGTGCGGTGGGTTCCGGGTATCGCGCTAACGGATACTGTAATCGAAGAGAACTAGTCTTATTAAGACTTATAGTTACTACAATGTATTAAGATACTGCAATCGACGAAAGATCCCATTCTGCTGGCGGTATGTTTCCTTAATCGTGTTTTTGTAGGGGAATGATTTCCTAACCTAAAAAGATATATTAATTTGGATCATTTCCCCATGTGGTTTCATTAGCGTCTGAAAGTCACAAACATTTTTTTTTTTCGAACTAGAAAGGAGAGTTAATTATTCCCCTCGGACGAAAAATACTAACCCATGACATATAAGCTACGGATCGTTTAGCAAAGAAGCTCCGACTGAAAAGCAATTTCTTTATTGATTCGCCGGGGTAGTATTATGTGCCTAACTTTGTCATGGATGCGACGTAAAATATTTGCATCAGGAATGATGGTGACATTTATAAGGACGTGTGCTCAGTTTTCTACTGTTTGTTTAATCACGATAATTGCGTATTGAGATACGATGAAGAAAACAAACTAGCTAGGCTTGGACTTGGGCTTTAGGGACGTCTTTAGGTTCATTGTCCGCTCGTTTTCGTTATCAGGAGTGGAACCGGTTATTATGAGTTGTAGGTCAAACTCTGTCTCCATGGTCTTCCGAGACCAAGGACGATTGATTAAGGCAATTAATTAGAAAAAAAAAACAATTACAAACAAAAAAGCAACAACAACACTACAGCACGGAATTTCACGACACCTGACAGTATTCTTGGTCTTATACCATGGATGGTAAAGTCATTGTTTCTAAACCCGAACTGTCCTGTCAGCAAATATGGCCGCCATCGGTTCTCATTGGCGAAAACATTTTGAACCCTCACTCCTCCAACCTGAGTACATAATCATCTGCAGCCTGTTTCACAAAAATACTTACGAACAATTTCAGGAAAATTCGTAACTTTTGATCGTTTCGTTCTTCTTATAAAGTAAAAACAGTGATGTCTTGTTTTTGAATTTATTTTATGTATATAGATATGGTATTAGAAAACATGATACAATCTAACTATAAAACATTTTGAACCTTTTACTAAAGGACGAAAGTTACGAAAATTCCTTTAAATTTTCGTAAGAATTTTTGTGAAACTGGGTACTGATTCCTTACAGGAAGCAGGTACTCAAGACAAATTTGTGCTATCCCACCCAATCTGTCATCCAATTCGGTCTTTTCGAAATAGCGAGTTACTTCCCATTTGTGCAGGTATCTGACGTAAAAGCATTGTGACGTCATTAAATTCCATTGAAAACGTCATATATGTAACCCTGTTTCCCTGAATTTCAGGCTGGTTTCCATAAAAATTGATGACGTCACAATGCGTTGACGTCAGATACCTGCACAAATGGGAAGTAACTCTGTATTTCGAAAAGACCGAATATGATCATGATGATATCTAGCAAGAGCTCTGAAGGAGAAACACTTGATCTTATATTTCAAGATATTCATCATTTTATCTAACGTTCTGTACTGAATGACAGAATATTCATGAGAGCCATCTAACCCACTTTGGCCTCTCTTTCATTCAACTTCTCCCCTTCTATTTTCACTTGATCTCATGCATAGCCACATGTAATGTCGAAGAACCTTTGATTGCATTTTGTGATATATTAAGCCAATTTCGAATTTACATGTATATGACTTTCTTTTGATAAGAATTTGTATAACTGCAGTACATGTCACGATTCTCAATTAACATGATAACTGAAACATGGCAACGTAAACATGTTTGTTTTGTCGTATGAAAATTACTTCATTCAAAACAACAAGAAGGCATGTTTATTGTATGAATTCCAAACAATTTATTTTGGGGAAGCGTATATATACCTTAAAATATGGAATCACAAGACTACAAAGCTATGAATGTATTAAATCACACTCGATTTGGCTTTCTATCAACCCTCACTTAATTGCCCATTTACATTTTCTCGTCTGCAGCCCCCATCTTTTAGACCCGATTTCCTCGAACACCTTCCTCTTCCTTCCAAGAGTTTGCTTTGTGATTACTGAATCAAACGATTATTCTTGCTCGTCATGTATTTGTTATGAAAGATTTTATAAAGCAGTCCTTAAACACTGTCATATTAGCTTTATTTTGTGGAAATTTGATTGATGAGGGATGAAGAGAATTTTTTTATAGGAATGCATCCTCACGCGAATTATTCATCGACCATTTTAAAACCCGTGTTATCCAATCAAAGTCGTTTACATTTACGTAACGGACATCATTGTTTAGTATCTCTATGAGGTCTAGAAATATGTGCGGAACTAGGCAGTTCTCTTGGTGGAAAGGGGGGGGGGGGGGGGTATCAAGCCGTTGATTTTGAGATTTTTTTTACGTAAAAGTTTGAGGAGTATGTGCGAATCCATGCTGTTCCCTTATAGTAGAAAACGGGGATTATTCCAAGTGGGCGATCGGGTTCAAGCCTTTGAATATGAGAATCTTAATAAAAAATGACTAGGAAATTGGGAGAAATGAGCAATTTTGACGAATTTCAGGGAAAGTGGAAGAGGAAAGGTTCCTCAACCTAACCCCCTCCCCCACCCATCTTTCACGATACGCGCATGTAAGGAGGGATCTGAAGTGGAAGACAAGTCTTTGAGTTCATTTTTGCCGGTAGCTTCAAATTACATCACATCTCTGTTTAATAAACATCAATTATTGTAGCCAATATCATGCTAGAGAGCTTTAACAGAGGACGAGTCATCCGTTATGATGTCAAGCTTCTTATAACATGACTGTCAATCTCTCTCTGTGTTATGATGGAACGTCGGACTCCTCTTCAATTTTGTATTGTCCGCGCATAGCATGCATGGGAAAGAACAGTTCGTTTCCAGGCCTTCCTAATGCACATGTTAATGTGGAATCATGAAGGTTCTGAGGGTCCAAGACAAGATGTTGCTGAAACACATGTAGTGCTACGTGTAATCCAGTTGTTTTGTACTCAGATCTTTGACTGCATGTAGTACTACGTGTAATCCAGTTGTTCGGTACTCAGATCTTTGACTACATGTCGAATGTTTCATATTGATATAATTTCCTGCCTCGTCGGATGCAGTGTAACTGAGCGTCTGAGTGATGGGTCTCCGACGATCAAAAAGCCCTTTGGACACCAAACCTTAGTCTTTGGGCTTATTTTAGGCATGTTAGGGGAGGGTCCCCGCAAAATAGGCAAACGATCAAAAAGCCCTTTGGGCAATAAAAAATTAAGACAAATGATCAAGAAGCCCTTTTGACACCAAACGTCTTTGGACTTATTTTACGGGGGGTCTAAGGAGTATTATCCAAGACTTTTGATTAAGATATCATTGTCTATCTGGGCTTAAACTGATTATCTATAATATTTGAACACAATATAATTAAAATCAGAGCTGATCGTCACAGTACGATCACTCAAAATGACGAGGAACTAGTAGCTCTGATTTTAATTAGATTGATTCGAACAACATGTATTGTCTTCAATGAATGACTATGAAAATTTTGATGTAAGAAAATAAAGAAATCAAAGAAAAAATTTGATGAATTCCTTAATATAGGCGATTATGTACCTGTTGTCTGTACATCACTTCATTATGCTTTATAATATACAGCATGTGCATCACGTAATTATTGACAAAGCAGACGACAGCCTGTCACTTACAGCTCGGGGTGGTAACACCTTAAGTCCCTCTGATATATATGGATCATAACAGCTAGGAGGAATACATTAACCGACTCTCCATTCTCCCCATTCTGTCGCTATTTATGGCAATGGTAGAAACGAAAATTGATTTCTTAGCTGAAGTACACTTTTACTGTCAAATCTGTCTACAACAGATACGGAATTATGTGTCTGAATGAATCTTGAAATTAGGCCAAGTGAAACGGTTACCACATTTTCAATTTGAAATATTTTTGATACAACGGCTACATTCGAAATTTTCTTGTTTGTATGTCTTGTTAATTTTCGACAAAGCACAAGATGTGTCAGCGAAACACAACTGTATCATGTGTATGCCCCATTTCAGCACCTATCTTTTGTCAGTAGGCTTAGGTCAAGCAATGGCTAGGTCAAGGTCACAAGGTCAGACCTTGTTACCAAAGAGAAGTCTTGTCACATGGAATGTTCAAGTGAAGTATGGAAGACATATTACCTAACTTTCAAAATTTTTATCCAAAATCAAGTTTTGGACAGACCAACAAACAAGACCAAAAAAAAACAAAAAAACAACAACAATACGCCCCAAAACTTCAAAACAGGGACATACAGACTGTTTGATATGAATATGATAATCTAAAAACTGATTCCTCGGTGTAAAACAGTCGCACTCGTAGATGTAGACAGTACTTGCTCTGAATAGAGGACACAATTCTTGCTCCAGATGAAAGACAATTCTTAAGACTAGCTGTTCTGAGTCGGACATTCTTGGATTTAATAACACTTTGAATGACAGACAAATCTCACTCTTAATAAAGGATAGTAATATTTAGCTCTCTTTCTCAATGCCAATGGACATTTATTAAGGACAATTCTATGTTTAACTTAGGAGAATTCTCACTCAAAGCTGAAAAATGAAATTTCCTCAAATCGAAATTTAGAATTGACTGTATTCTCATTTCACAAAACATTTGATATTAAGAATCTAAAACGATATTCCTCACTTTAAAAAAAAATGGAGAAAAAAGAGAAAATAGGGATAATTTCCGTATAACTGAAGGTCATTTTGTTAAAATCACACCCCTACTCACTACTCACTTATTCAAGTTCACCCCATTTCACTCTATCTTCCACTCTGAAAATTTAAATATAACTCTCCTTTAATACACAGGGTTTATTCCTAGTAAGCTCAATGCGCAAAGTCAGGAACATTTTGCCCCCCCCCCCCAAAAAAAAAAAAACCCATTTATTGTCATGTTTGTGCAACATTATATTTCTAATATTCCACCATAATTTGTGTTCTTAATTTAGTATATTTTCTTTGATGTTATTGTCATTATTATTGATTGTTTCATGTTTTTCTCTTTTAACAGTTGGATGAAGCTTTGTTTTATGGTGAATCCGAATGGAAAGATACCTGTCAGAAGGTCAGTTAATGAAGCATGACATTGCATACCTGTCAACTCTCCCTCTTTTGGAGGGAGACTCCCTCTTTTTGACCTCATCTCCCTCTTTGGCATTTCTTCCTCGAGGGAGAACAAAATCTCCCTCTTTTTGGCCCCATCTCCCTCTTTCTCCCTCTTTTGGCATATTTACCAAAGAAAATCACTCTAACTAGCAACATTTAGAGCATTTCATGAGAAATTGCAGGACAAAATGTAAGAAAAGATGTATAGAATGCAATAAACTATTGATACATGTTTCATAGTTTCTAAATGTTTTGCATTGAAATGTCAACACCATGAAATTATTTGAAAATTGGTTTGGCTCAAAATGTCGCAATTCATTAAAAATGTAGCAAAATGGGTTCACGCGCAATCTCCCTCTTTTTCAAGTGCCAAGGAGGGAGATCTGCCTCTTTTTAAGATTTCAAAGTTGACAGGTATGCATTGTATTATAATTTATGTTTTTTATGTGTATGAAATACTGACCATTTTGATGTACATGTAGGTCAAAGAAAACATAAAAGTTTTCATTGGTTATAATGTTAACCATGTCGACAATGACTCGACATATGGTCCGACTTATTTTGTGAGATGAATTGACATGGGATCCTTTTTCATAATTTAGTGAGACCAATAGGCCACTTGCCGAAATTCATAATGGCTGACAAAAAGACGAAAAATGTCTTAGTAGGCAATTTTTTAGCTCGCCGGGACGAAAAAGTCCAGAGAGCTAATGTCATACCCTCGGCGTCGTCGTCGTTGTCATCGTCCGTAGACAAAACTTCAACCTGGGCTATATCTCTTGAACTATAAGGAGGAGGGCTTTGATATTTCACATGTGGATACCTTGTGACGAGACCTTTCATTTGAGACCATGACCTTTGACCTAGTGACCTTGACCTTGGACTTGGACCTACTTTTGAAAAACTTTAACCTGGTTTCTGACAAAAACCTGTATAGGCGAGCTATGTAATCTTTGATTACCCTATGTTTCATTGTAACGTCACAATGGAATTGAATCATTTAACAGTGACATCATAATGAAAAACAACGCAAAAAGATGTTGACTCAGACATTTTGTGCGCTCTAACAAGATTGGAAAATGGTCTATTGAATATAGACTCCTTTATTGGAAATCCAAATCATGTCATTTGAATGCATTGTCAAAAACATTGACACGGTGTCTCACATGTCTAAGATAGAAGACATACAGCGTGTGCAGTGTAAGAAGTAAATTTCTTATTCAAATGGAAGGTGACAAAAATATACTAGTAATAGCATAGAAAAAGAACATACATTGTACTCTTAATAAGCTGTAAAGCCTTATCAGAAATAATTGATGGAATTTGTTTTTGCTAATGACTTGAGGAAAAATTGAAATCCTTTCAAATTGACTTTTAGGAATTTCATAAGTATTGTCTGTTCCACTGTGATCACAGTAACATTTTTTGTTGGAGATCATCTCCCCATATGATAATAAGTATTCTGTATATTTTACAGTATCACAAGGACATTTGCATCGGGAAGGACAGAGAAAATGATCATGCAGTGCTTAAAGGACCTAGGTTTGCCAGGAGGGAAGGTGAGCATTTATGGATCGATTTATTACGTATTTTGAATGAGAGCAGAATAATTGACTCTGATTCTTTTACCTATTAAGTTTTGTTTTAGTTTATACAAGAAATTAATTCTTGCTCTTACATTTACATATATTTGATGAATTACAAATAGAGATCATACTTATCATGATTAATTTTACATGTAGTAATGATTGATATTTCACTTAAGAAAATGAAATTGATGAATTTCCACCTCGTTGAAAATATATCTAAATGAATGCTAATAGATACCCTTTTAATATTATCAAATTCTTTTGGGAATGTATGAATTATTGAATCTTCTATCAGTTTCTTTGAATTTATATGATCATCATTCAGTAACCTTGCAAAATGTGAATTAATCAAGTACATGAAATATCTTGAAAAAGGTCTAGTAATGTTTACAATG
Source organism: Pinctada fucata (assembly GCA_028142955.1). Classification (NCBI taxonomy): domain Eukaryota; kingdom Metazoa; phylum Mollusca; class Bivalvia; order Pterioida; family Pteriidae; genus Pinctada; species Pinctada fucata. The sequence goes on along the minus strand of AP027107.1, from coordinate 19,044,197 downwards.
TAAATATTTTTGCTTTGAATTTCAATGATCATGCATATCATTCAGTAACCTTGCAAAATATGAATTAATCGAGTCCATGAAATATCTTGAAAGAGGTCTCTTAATGTTTACAATGTAAATATCTAAAAAAAATGTTTTTTCCAGAATGAAGAAATAGAGCCAGAGCTTTTCACATTTGACAAGTTCTATGAGCTATATCACAAGATATGTCCTAGAACGGATATTGAAGATCTTTTCCGAGAAATGTAAGTTTTTAATTTGCTCAGCTTATTCTAAGTTATTTCCGATATGAGACGGCATGTAACGTAAACTACTTGTGATGTCATCAAATAATATTGAAATCAAAGTAAAATTCAAGGATTACTTGTTTCTTATAGGTCATTGCTATAAGAATTTCATGTTGTCAAATTGCATTTACGTTAGATTCTGTCCGAATTGGGAAGTAACTCTGTATTTCAGAGAATAAAGTAGTAGAAGCTTTTTATTAAAGGCCGACAGGGGACTTTATAAGAGGACAGGTAAATTTTCTGTCATTTCCTCACTGACCGCTATAGGGTTAACATCTCTTATTGGTATCTGATTGGTTCCCTTTAATCCTTTTACCCCTATCAATTTTTGATTGACAGCTTAAAACAGATGAGACTCGGGTATCTCATTAGCATAATAAAGGATTACCTGTCGGTTTGTCTTTGATGTAACACACCCTGCTGTTGTCTTCAAAGACGGTATGCCACGCCTATCAAGCTTATGTCACTCAGGTATACGTATTAACGACCAGGTGGTTCCCAACGTCGGCCTTTAAGAAGTGAGCAATCGTAGGCTCAGTAACAAGTAGTGTAACAACCCATAACCATATTCAAATCTTGAAAGTCCTTTTATTGCCAAAGTACTGATTGTAAAAGGGGAGTTTATTTTGTATTTTCCTTCTTAATTTGAGTAATGTATCTTTAAACAGAAGCTGTTCACCAAACAGGACGTACCTGACAGTTCCGCAGCTAATTGATTTCTTTAATGAAGTAAGTGAAAGTTAGATGTATATAAAACCGAAGCAAATCTGCATGCCGTAATTACCATGCTTACAATTGCCTTGTGTACAGAACTTGAGGAATAATTGAAGTATTTGTTTGGTTTGGTTATCAACACCAAAACTTTTTCATTGCAAACTTTTTATTTTTTTCATTTCATTTTAATTTTTGAGTGAATGTGATGTGTTGTTTCATTATTGTAAAATGTGATACTGATTTCACCATTATAATTACAGGGCCAGAGAGATCCCAGATTGAACGAGATTCTTTACCCGCATTACAACAAGAAGAGGATTTTACAGATCATTCAAACGTTTGAAACGGACGAAGAATATATCACTAACGGTAATGCACATACATTTATCAGTAAAATTGATAGATATATCACAAATTAGGTCTTGCATTGCAAAATATTTGATTTGTGTAATAGTAACTAATACAAAACTTGTGAGAAAGGGAATCTGTTAATAAGTATTAGACTGATATTGAGGAATCTCAACTGTTGCTCAATAACCTTATCCCGTCTCTGGCAAATTTCTTGCAATCTGATTGGTCGAGAAGAACCAAATATTATGTTGTATTTATAATTTTACTGACAGGATATTAATTTGATATCCTGCTTCAACGCTTTACGCTTTTGACGTCACTAAGATGCTTTAAAATATGTTGACATAACATACACAAACCAAAAGCCATCGGCGGGATAAATTCATTATACAGTGTTTTACAGGGGAGATACAAAAATATATTGGGTCGATGAAAAAAGATGAACTTTTTTTCATCGACCCAATATACATGTATTTCTGTATCTCCCCTGTAAAACACTGTATAACTAATAGTCTCCACCTTTGGTAAATAACATTTGTTTGGGTTTAAAAAATTCAATATCAGTCTCATATACGTGATACAGGTAAACAGATTATGTAAGCTAGCTGATTTTCTGTCAGACCTTGAATGTCTGTAGTTATTCTGTCCAACCCTTTGTCAATTTTATTGTCATATAAACATGTAATATTGAAATTGGAGAAATTATAGATAACGAAGACAGTCAATACTTGAGGTAAAGTCAAGATTATCACTTGGTCGAAGGAAAAACTTTAGTATGACAGGGTTTTTTTCCCCCATGTTTTTGGGCCGAATTTCGGCCCCTTCCCAAATTTCCACTGTTTTTCCTAAAAAGTCACTCTTAAATTCCCAAAGAGGAATTATTATGAAAAAAATTACCTGAGAAAAGACTCAAAACCTGGAAGTCAGCACAAAATGTCCTATTTCTAAGTGCATCTTTAAGTTTTTCATTCATCCCTTGTTCAGTTCAAGCAAATCAATGGATTAGATATGTTAATAAATGATACTTTAGGGTTATACTGTGGTGACCATTCATTTAATATTTAAAAACCCAATTTCAGCAAATTGTCGCAAATTTTCCCAACTTGGACAGGCACAGGCACCTTCCGCAAAATGAAAAAAAAACCTGTATGAAAAGAAAGGTCTTGTCATAAGTATCACATACATAAATGCAAAAGTTGAAAGCTCGTTTTCATATGTTTCATAAGTTAGGCACAAGTTTAGAGTTGTTTCTTCTCAAAAAAGCAAATCCTGGAAACAGATTGACAAATCGAACAAAATCAATAAACACACCGCCCAATGTTTAATATGGGGGCATTAAATTGTTAAAAGTTTTATAAAGTATGTACATTATGTACATTTATTAAATGCTTCATTATTTCATATCTATGCTTTATACATCTGCACATACATGTACATTTGTGGAAATTATACAGCTGTTCACATTATATTGACATGTAATGATCAAATACATACATAAGCATCTGTCCTTGAACAATAGAGATGGTTTAATATGCTGGACCAGCTGGCAGAGCTGTACTTGTATATTTTTTGTACCTCAAACCCAACGACAAAGCTTAACGGACAGAGAAAGTATGTTAACAGCCTTGTGATGGTGAATTAAGTATTTGTAAATCTCTTTGTCAATATTTTTTCCTTTCCTGTTTCTAGTCAATGGTCTCATCGATGACACATTTTTACAGAAAAGGTCAATTTTCTCAACGCTTCATCTGTGACACAATTTTAGGTAGCAGGTGAAGATATTGTTGCCATATACATGTAAATCAAATTAATTTGATGTTTAACATGTTTAATTGTCTGAAAACAACAATTTGTAAGTTCTTTGTTAAAAGGTGTGTACATGTATTATTTTGAATGTTCATCATTATTTCTTGAATTGTCGTATCTTTCAGGATGACCAACTAATGAAAATAACATGGTTTTCTTAGTCAGTCTGTCTGTCATTCAAACACAGACATCTAATTCACTAGTGAGAGAGCTATGGTTTTCAAAACTTTTCCGAAAGATGAAAGATTCTCCTTCTAAACATATCTGACCTTGAACTTTGATTTCCTCAAATCAGAATTTTGTTACTGTGCAGTTTTCTTGCAAAACATATATGTTTTGTTGTAAGATTCTCCCACTAAAACATATCTCACCTTGAACTTTGACTTCCTTAAATTCGAATTTTGACACTGTACAGTTGTCTTGAAAAAAACATATTTTGTTTTAACATTTTGCTACTAGACATATCTGACTATGACATTTGACTCTCTCTGTTTTGAATTTTCCTGTTGTGCCGTTGCCTTATGAATATATACCTGCCTGTCCTTGAACTTTAGACTTTCCGACGGAATTTACATTTAGATACTGAACAGTTGTACATTTATCAGCAGTACCTCAAACTTCAACACTCCATTCAAATTTCTGTCTCAAATCTTATTTCCAGAATGGCTTTCATTGGACGGATTTTGCCGTTACTTGATGTCGGATGATAACGCCCCTGTTTACCTAGACCGGCTGGATATTTACATGGATATGGACCAGCCCCTCTGTCATTACTTCATCAATTCCTCCCACAACACGTACCTCGTGGGACGACAGTTCGGAGGCAGGTCGTCTGTAGAAATGTATAGGCAGGTGCTATTAGCTGGCTGTAGGTATGTATGCATGTTCCTTTTATAAGTTACATGTTTTAGGTTAACTTTATGACTGACCTACCATGGAGATATAGGGGGTAAGTTATGATTATGGAGGGGTCCATACCCCCACTGTATCTTTCCATAGAAATGTTGTGAAGTGTAGGTATAATTGATGCGATATTTGAAAAGTATAAATGACACATAATACATGTACAGTTAAACCTGTTTTAAGAGACACTTCAAGGGAAGGTCAAATCAAGGTCACATAAGACAGGTGGTCTCTTAATACAGGTTCATTTTCATGAAAATTGTTTACTTTGGAGTTGAAACATGTGAAAAGTTTGGTCTCTTAAAAGAAGAAGTCTCTTAACACAGTGGGTTGCTAAGGCAGATTTAATTGTACTTCAATAATGCATATTAAAGGCATGTTAAACAATGTACATGTAAGTATTCCACATCCAAGTATTCTTACAGTAAGTGAGGTGTAAATAGCTCACAGTGTCTTCCAATATTTTGTTTCTTGCAATATCTCCTAAGTGATAAAACCAATGCAAGATTTTCAGATTATGACACAAATGTAAGTAAGCGAAAACAAAATTATGTTACAAAAAATTTTATCGTAGATGACTTAAAATGAAATTAAAATTGAGTAGGAACAATTTTAAAAGATCCAATAACTTGTTGCAATTCTAATACTGTGGATTATATTAACAGATGTGTAGAACTGGATTGTTGGGATGGGACGAGGGAAGACCAAGAACCTATCATAACACACGGAAAGGCCATGTGTACTGATATACTTTTCAAGGTATGTGACTATAGTATGATGCAACATTTTTGAATTTCTGTAAATTTGAGAATCAATTTTCTCATGGGCTTCAGAATCATCATGTGAAATTGTAGGTAGAAATCATTTATCAAAGAACAGGATGTACTTTGTAAATTTACATACATGTACATGTAATAATAGACCACATGTCAAAATTGAAAATTACTGACAACATGACAAAAATGGTTTGAGGTAGGAAGATTTTGCATTCTTTTATAATTGGTACACGACAATGGAATTATGTCTTGAACAGTCAAAAATGAAGCAAAGAGATGTTTTAGCTCCATAACAAGATCAGAAAATGGTCTATTACATGTTTACAAACATCGTACGATATTTTACGTGACGTTATAAATATACAATGTCTATTACAGGATGTTATTCAGGCTATAGCTGAAACTGCTTTCATCACATCAGAGTACCCCGTCATATTATCATTTGAAAATCACTGTAGGTAAGTGTGGAGTCCAAGTCCTCATACAGCTGTTTATTCAGAAATTTCTCTTATTTATCACAATCTCGTTTGAACTGTATTATTCAAGAATATTCATAATGAAATAGACAGACAAAAATGATTCTAAGAGATTGGAAAACAAGAGGTATGCCCACTTATGCTAATTCCTTATTCATCACACATGATGAATTAATTTTTGTGTCGCCTGCGAAGCATAGCGACACTTAGGGATCACTTTGTCCGTCTGTCCGTCCGTCCGTCTGTCAGTCCGTCCGTCTGTCTGTCTGTCACACTTTGGGTGTCACAGCCCATAACTTTTGATTGGTAAGTGATAGGGCTTTGATATTTCACATGTGTATTCCTTGTGACAAGACCTTTCTACACATACCATAATTTTTGACCTAGTGACCTTGACCAACATATTTGACCTACTTTTCAAAAAAATTAAGAATGGATATATCTTTTGATTGGTATGTGTTAGGACTTTAATATTTCACATGTGCAATCCTTGTGGCAAGACCTTTCTACACATACAATAATTTTTGACCTTGTGACCTTGACCTAGATATTTGACCTATTTTGGAAAAAAAGATAAGATTCGCTATATCTTTTGATTGGTAAGTGATAGGGCTTTGATATTTCACATGTGTATTCCTTGTGACAAGACCTTCCTACTCAAACCATAATTTTTTTACCTTTTGACCTTGACCTACATATTTGACCTTCTTTTCAAAAAAATTAAGAACGGATATATCTTTTGATTGGTAAGTGATATGGCTTTGGTATTTCACATGTGCATTCCTTGTGACAAGACCTTTCTACACAGACCATATTATTTGACCTTTTAACGTTGACCTAGATTTTTGACCTACTTTTCAAGAAAAGTAATATTGGCTATATCTTTTGATTGGTGGGAGATGGGGCTTTGATATTTCACATGTATTTTCCTTGTAACAAGGCCATTCTACACATACCATAATGTTTTACCTTTTGACCTTGACCTAGCTATTTGACCTTCTTTTCTAAGGTTGTATATATCTTTTAATTGGTAGATGATAGGTTTTTAATATTTCTTATGATGAGACCTGTTTGTTACCAATTTTTACGTATTGACCTTGACCTAGATGATTGACACTCTTTTCTTAAAATTTGAGAATAACCATATCTTTTAATTTGTAATTAAGAGGTCTGATATTTCAAATGTATTTCATTTGACATGACTTCTCTACTGACACCAATAATTTTGATACACTTTATAGAATAATAATCAAACCGCTTCGCAGGCGACACAAGCATTCCTTGGATTGCTATTTTTAATGAAAAGGTACATTACACAAAACGACTCTTTTACCCAGTTTTTCAACCAATCAGGTGCAGATAGTCATGTCGTGAAGGTTTACTTTGCTTTTTGGAAATACAATGATTTTCAAATACAAAAAATAATTTTAATTTGCACATTATAAATGTCAAAGGTTAAACATCCAATGCATGTAAAAAGATTGCTTGATCGAGTTTGATTAAAAAAATTCTAATCCCCTTTTGATGATACAGTAAAACCTGTTTTAAATCAAAACAAGTGGATTAAAGCAATTAAGATTTTATGAACACTCAACTATTATAATCATTTCTGATATCGTCTTATCTCGAATGAAAATGTTCTTGCAGTTTATTGCTTCTTCAAGAACTTAAAATTTTTTTATAAGTTTGAAATAAGACGTACATGTACATGTATTGCATATTTGTATTTTTCAGTAAAATGCAGCAATACAAGATGGCCAAATATTGTGAGGACCTTTTTGGGGACATGCTTCTTAGAAGACCGCTAGAGGGAGTTAATGTGAGTTATTTAGGGGTTACCATGCGTGTGTAGTACAAAAACTGACAGGGTATCGGCGAATCCCTTGTCAGAAATTGAGTTTTACTGCGAGGCTTTAGCTTCACGGTAAAACGGATATTTATGACAGGTGATTCACCGATACTCTGTCAGTTTTTGTAAAACATCAATATGGTAACCCTATTCTAATGCTTTGGTCAGTAAGAAGCTAGAAAACGTCTGCTTTTAATTACGTCACCATAGCAACACATGACGTCATAACAAAGACTGCAGTGAAAATTGAATTCACTTGCATTTTTTTAATCGCTCAGCCAATCAGAATGCGCGTTGCAAATGGAGTGCATTAGAAATACATGTATACTGTAAGGTCGGACATTTTCGTGTGGGGATTATTTTCGCTTATTTCACGAATCAATGAACTTGGAAAATTTCTCCCACGCGAATATAATCCTGCTACATTCTTACAAAGGCAGAGATGTATGTATCATGAATATTTCCCCCAAGCGTAATGTCTGGATTTTAGAATCTCGAAACTTTCCCCCAACTAAAATAATCAGGTTTACAGTTACTGTATTATGTTTTAACTCTGTAATAAGGGGTTACCATGCATGTGTTTTACAAAAACTGACAGGGTATCGGCGAATCCCCTGTCAGAAATTGGATTTTCACCACGAGGCGTTAGCTGAGCGGTAAAACAGATATTTCTGACAGGGGATTCACCGATACCCTGTCAGTTTTTGTAAAACATCAGTATGGTAACCCTATGCTAATGCAAATGGTCAGTTATACAGTAGAAAATGTCTGCTTTTAATGACGTCGCCATGGGAACATATGACGTCATAGCAGAAACTGCAGTGAAACGTGAATCCCCTTGCTGTTTTTATCGCACAACCAATCAAAATGCGCGTTGCAAACAGAGTGCATTAGAATAGTGATTTTTCATGTATACTTTATGAACGGGATAGAGAAGGATGATGATGTACAGGGCAAATGCAGTCTCTTGATACAACACATGAATACAATAGATCATTTTGTATATGGTATAGTACATTATTACAGACCTGTCTACTTTTACGATTTTGACGTAATTTTTACGATTTTTGATCTTCAAATACGCTCTACACTTTTGCTGCTCATTTTTAAGCTTTAAACATATTTTCAATCAGAATTAAACCCTTTATTGGCCTTCAAATTATTTAAAACAAATGGAAAGAATAAATTATATAAATTCATTGTAAGTTGAGGGTTTGATATCGTATAAGCAATTATGTAAATGATTAAGATTTGTACAAATATCAGAGTAGGGAAAAGACGATGCTTTTTTCTCTCAAAATTACAATTGTTCATATTACGTGTAACATCCCTAAATTACACTTTCTTTAGCTACATTTTACACTTTTTGTAAGAAACAGGTTGACAGGTCTGTTATTAGGACCAAGAAAGAGTAATATCAGCCTACATCCAAATCTTTTACTGGTGGTATATTTCACACAGGTCATTTGCGCAGGTCTGTTTTTAGTGGAGTAACACTCACAGGTCTCTAATTAAATCTTACCTTTTAGCATACATGTTTTTATCCTTACAGCTGGAACCTGGTGTTGCGCTCCCTTCACCTAATCAGCTGAAAAAGAAAATTCTCATAAAAAATAAACGCCTGAAGCCGGAGGTTGAAAGACGTAAGTGAAATGTATTTGAACCTTCCTTATTTTCTTCATTGAATAGTTTTAGTGGATTTTTATTATAAAATGAAAAAAAAAAAAAGAAGTTTATTTTCGCAATGAAATGAACTATAATATACAATGTATTTGACTTAAGCATCTAAGTTGAAAAGAAGAAAAAAATGATTAAAACTTACTTCAAGCTCAATAAAACTTTGAAAAACAAATTCTTGTTTTTTTCCCACCATACAAATCATACTTGTATTTATACATACATATACATTAAATATTATTTCTCAACATTCAAATTATTCACGACGTTTAATGATGAATACTGAAAAATTGTTCTTAAGCTACTGTACTAATAATGAGAAATTGTTTTTCAGGAAATCTTGAGCTCTTTATGAAAGGTCAGGAACAGACATTAAACGAGGACAACGAGCAATCGTACGATCCAAGTCAAGTTATCGAAAACGTGGACGGAGAAGAAGGTCCTCTCAATGGTACGTACAAGGTCATTTCTTTATTTATACTTTTTTTTGTCCCATCTGAGATACACGTGTAAAAGGCATTTTTATCGCTTGAAAATTTTAAGAACATTTGCACCAAGTTCTTTTTTGTACATTTTATGGCTGTTATTTTGTGACTCGGCGTTTTTGAAAATTTCCCTTAGAATTAATTTGATTCTTTGACTTTCTCATCAGTAATAACTGTCATTTAACTAATTCACGATTGTTTGCATCTCTCTTAGATTTTCAACTTGCACATTTGATTACTTAGACATGTCAGATGAAGAAAGACTTTTTGATTAAGTTTAGTTTATTTGAGAAACTATTTTTTTCCGAAAAATATTGTCATTTTAAAAAAAATCTCTATAAAGAATCTACATTGTAATTTACTCTATGGTTTGTTTGTCTAATCAACAATAAGTGATATTGGAATTCAATCTTTACATTGTATGCTGTTTAATAACAATTCCGTTAACTTGTCTGTATGTTAATCATTATGATATACAATGTACACATGTATGCTCAATGTCTGTTTTGTATATTAAACTCACTCATTTTGCACATACAAGCACGTGTATTTTAAGTCCCCAACCGGCAAAGCCAGAGTGGACTCTTATTATGTATATATTTCAAATGAAAAAAAGATTTTCTTCTCAAAATTTTACAATTAGAAAGCAAAGCTTAAACCCCTATCACACTTTTACGTATCGGCCCAGGTACATGTATCTACGGCGTATCAGGATACGTGGCAGTAAGAAAGGAACGCAGCAGCAACGCAGTAGCAACGCCAGCTTATGTAGCGAGTACTCTTTGAAACGTAGCATGATCTCTTGATACGAAAGAGTGCCGCATTTTTTTAAGTTCGCACCTAAAATTAAGTAGCACATACGTAGCAGGTTCCATACGCCGTGTGTACGTAGCACAAACGCAGTGCAAATGAAAGAAGCGCAGTAGCAACGTAGCAGGAACGTCGCTATTACTCTTACTACGCAGTACGAACGAATCACAAACGCAAGCGATATCCCTATGGCGTACGTGCTACGTACAAGGCGTTGCTAATTCGTACCCGCGGCGTTCTTTTCTTATCAACTACGTACATGTATGATACATGTTTCAATTTCTTATTTTTCGTTTCTTCGATATAATTCTACGTATGCATGGCATACGAACTACGTTCTTTTCGTTCCTGCTACGCAAGAGCTATGTCGGTGTTGCATTGTATGAGTATCTGCTACGTTAAAGGAGTATCGCTCATTTCACCTCGGCGTAAAGGGTGTATTTGTTATGTTTTTATGAACCCATGATAAAAATCTAGAAGGAAAATAAAGTTTTGAACCTATTAAGAATGAATCAAGATTAATTATACCGTATAATTACAAACTTCCACTAGATCAACCAAGCAGCTTTATTTCATATGGCGAACTGAGTCTAAATAAAATATGCGCTAATTTCAAAGGGCACTTTTACAGTACCCTTTACCCTTTTTGTGTTCATATTATTTTGAGTGGTAAATCGAGAGAAATAATATTTGGCAACCAAAGAATTTTTTCATACGAACGTGAACGCCACGACAACGCAGCAGAAACGTCGCCAATAAGAAGACTACATAGCACCAACGTCGTACTTAAGCAGTAGAAACGCATTGAACGTCACACGTACGTGCCGAACGCCGCACGTACGTGATGGTAGGACGCATTGGTATGCTGCTCATACATGATAGAAACGCCTCTTATGCCGTATAAACGTCGCACTTACGCCTTGGACTTCTGAGAGGGACGAAATACGTGGCAGACCTTTTCGTTTCTCTTGCGTAAAGAATTTTGGCATAAATACTCCTCTTACATAGCTGATACAAAAAAGTGTGATTGGGGCTTTAGTTTTCATTACAACTGTAACTTTACTTTTTCATATCAATTTGTGTGCATTTTCTTGTTTTTAAAGATATTTTTTAAAGCTTCAACCTAGTATAGTACATACATTTTTGTACTTTAGCACCTTAAAAATATTTTAGTCTATAGTGATTTATTTAATTCTTTTAACAATTCACTTTCACGACTCTAGAGGATGACAGCTCTTCCAGTGACGGCGAGGAAGGGCCGCAACCCAGTACGCCGAAACGACAAGATCCTTTGAAGGCCAATAGTACTCATTTTCTCTCGTTACCAATACTTATGATATCTATGTATCTATTGCTCAGTTGTATGGCAGTTTCATCGTAACATAAATTCCAGTCAATGAAAAAAATATTGTTAGACAAGAAAGTATGAGAAAATGAAAATGCCAAACAACACTGAGCATTCTTTAGTGTTGTACGTGTAGATTCTGTACCAATAATCTGTTCTGTAGATTCCAGACTGTCTCGGCAAATTTTTACACATAAATACTGTATGAGTAGAGTCATTCGCCGGTACATGTGCATTTTTGGCTGTTTTATGAAAGTAAGCCACTTCGCATGGACATTCATTTGCCAGATGCCCTTGCTGAGTATTGAAGTTCTGTATGGGGAATTTTAATTCACTGAGACAAACTTTCGCTATACAAAGCTGACCGTGAAAGTCAAAAATCAAAGATTTAATACACCACGAATGATTCTTCGTATACAGTAATATGGAACTGGTAATGTTTCAATGTATTGCATCAAATTTTCTCTCAGAAAAGACGATCATTACACGTTATAGCCACAAATTTTGCATAACATGTTAGGAGGGATCATAGAGTAGCTAGCATTTACATGTACATGTACATGAGTCAACCATATTTATTGTGATTTATCGTCAACAGAAAAATTACGTTAAGCTCTTATTTACATTTTTCTTTTAGCATATTGATAGTGTCATAAGAACATCAGGCTAATACAACATGTACATGTATTTTTAGTTTCAGATTTCTTACTATACACATGTAATTATGCAATACTTTGTCACAAAATTTGATCTTTGCCAATCATAACCATACGCAGTTTTAACGCAACAATAATAGACGATTTTCACTTTACCGCAGTTGACTTGCATTTTACACATGAATCCTAAGACCCAACATCACAAGATTTGACGCAACGTTTTACTGTGACTTCGTAGCAGATTTATGACGTCACAGTTAGAAATGATGTCAAAAGTTGTGATGTCGGGTCTTGGCGCATCTTAAATGCAAGTCTGGCAGTAATACATGTATGAAGAAGGTCTATTAGATTCCACTGTATGGTAAATACTTTGCAAATTGTACTTGACAGTCAGGCATCTACATGTATATGACAACTTCCAGTACTCTCTTTATCCTGTATAAACATGTGTAGATACTTAGTAATCATTTTTGTTTTTTAGGACCAGAAGATATGCATGGGCTGACCTACTTTTTTCTTTGTTTTTTTTCTGAGAATGCCAATGGATATTGTCATCTTTGCTTAGCCTTCACTTTACGTTGCTTTATGTGTTCCAGATTTATTTATACACATATGTATATAGAGATTGAAACTTTTTTTTCCCCGCTATAATTTTTGCAATTTGAAGATTGCAAAGAAATATAATTTGAGTTTTTTTTCCAACTAATTTCACTTGTACATTTATACATTGTACATGTAACAAAAGAACAATCCTGTCTATACAATCACTACCAACCCTTCCCCCCCCCCCTTTTTTAGCTCGCCGGGACGAATGTCCGGAGAGCTATTTTTTGCTGTGGTGATACATGGAGTCGGCCAAAATCAGAATTTTTTAATGAATCAATTAAAATAAAGCTGCACATAGTTGTATACAAGCATGGATAATTGTTCACGAATGGCCAATGTTTATTCAAACAACACGGTTGACCCTCACGTTGTGTTGCTAATAAAGTTGCTTCTGATTTCCCTTATGTTGCTGCTTTCTAAATTGATGGCTTCCCCAACACAATGTTACCGATGCTTCTATTTATTGTGATTAAATGAAGATTTGAAGAAATTACATTGGATGTATTGATGAGGCTTCGTAACGCAGAATATAATTTCGAAAAAAAATAAATACTGTACATGCTTTCTGTTTATTTTTAAAATGCGTCCAAAGATATTGTAAGGAATGGATTTGGACTTCAAATTTATTTAAATTTTTTTTTTAAGTAAAACCTTAGGGGGGATTTATTAAATTGAATAAGTAATTGTACAGCATCTGAAATTATTATACATGTATAAAGAAATTGGCCTATGAAGATGTAAAGTTTGAACCCATGAAAAACTACCCATTAGAACCAAAGAACCTATTTTAAAGAAGAAATTTATTCTGTACAATTAATGATGAAATATTTCCTCCCAAACATAGGAAATTAAGATATGAAGAAAATGGCAAAAAAATGAAGGTGATTTACATGTAAAATTATTAAGTGTGAAATATTGCGTAGCTCATGGTAAATGATGTGACAGTCTTACATGTACATTTCAGAGATTTGATATTCACTGAGGCATGATGGTTTTATTTACAGAATTGGATCCCCCCACAGTCAGCATTAACACAGACGCTCATCCGGAACTGAAGTTAGCCAAGGGCGAAACGATGGAGAGTAGTATAGAAGGAGATGATGCTGCCAAAAAGACATATAAACAATTCTCTGGTAAAAAGGTATGGAATGCTGATTCTGTTTTACATGTACAAATTCTCTGGTGAAATGATAATGGAATCAAGATTCTGTTTTACATGTGAAAATTCTCAGGTCAAAAGGTTTTGAATGGAGATTCTGTTTTACATGTAAAAAAGACGTACACGTATATGCAACTCTCTGGTAAAAAGTTATGGAAGGAAGATTCTGTTTTACATTTTGATTTAAAAAGATGTATAGTAGGGAATGGAGATTCTGTTTTACAAGTGAAAAAAAGACTTCTCTGGTATAAAGGTTTGGAAGGAGATTCTCTTTTACATGTAAAGAAAAGGAATGAATTTATTCATGTATGTGTAGGAGTGAGTGAATTAAAATATTTCAAGACAAGTTAAATGAATATTACGCATAAACAAAGTGGGGGAAAAATTGATTTCAAATATTACAAATATGGAAGATAAAACAAGTTTGACTTGTAAAGAAGCACATTGAATGTGTCAAAAGTTGGAAAATGTGTTTAACAGTATGAATATAGAAGATAAAAAACTGAATGGGAAATTTTAGGTAATTCTCATGTACAATGTGCATGTAGTAATAGGGGTCAATATGATAATGTATTGATTTCTAGTAAAAAGGAAATCTGACGTCGGATAAGGAAGCAGCCTTACAGTCGAGATATCACTATGAGAGGGCCACTACAAATATCAACCTTTATCACTCATTTCATACCTGGTCAATATGATGATTTATTAACTTTTCTATTTATAGGGTAGTCTAACAGCAGATGAGGAAGCAGCCTTACTGTCGAGATATCACTATGAGAGGGCCACTACAAATATCCACCCTTACCTCTCAGCCATGGTGAATTATGCTCAACCTGTCAAATTCCAGGGCTTTGATGTCGCTGAAGGTAATAGAATGTTTTTATTTTTTTTTTCTCAAAATCATTGACTGTAAGAAGACAAACAATTTTAATGTAGATACATGTACATGTATATGTTATATCTTTGAAGCAAAAAAGAAAACTGGAAATTTCCATTCATTCAAACTTCTTTGTTAACATGTTTTTGAAGTATACTGATTTAATCATAGTTAAGATGCAAACACTTGAACATGTTGAAATAGGAAATGCTGTGCTTCTTCATTGAGTTACAAAAAAAAAAATTGTTAAATTTCTAATTATGAAAATGAAAATATAAAACTTTTACTTCCGAGAAGTTCTCAATGCAATCAATTCTTTCATAACAGATACAGAGTGACCACCTTATATTATAGGATACATTTGTATTGGCACACAGCATGTGCATGTGCCTTAAAGTTATGAAATTCCTTCTTTGATATAATATTGACCCATCCAAATGCGGGAAAAATTTGAGAAATTCCATGACGTCACATTGCAATTTCTATGTTTGACCGAGGTTCAAAGCTTGTTTGTCCGAGTCAAAAGCATTGTGACGTCACAAAATTTTGAAATTTTTTTCCCGCAAACTTGTTTGTCCGAGTCAAAAGCATTGTGACGTCACGAAATTTTGTTTTTTTTTTCCCGCAATCGGAAGGGTTAATTGTTACATACATGTTTTACATTTTAATTTGCTTTGTTTATTTTCAGAACGTAACATCTGTTTCCACATGTCATCATTTAATGAAAATACAGGGCTGGGATACCTCAAGTCCCAAGCTATAGAACTCGTCAAGTATCCTTTGTAGTATTGTAACAATAGTGAAAAAAAAAATCAAAAACTGCTTGTGTATAGCTAGCAGAAATGATTTGGAGGCTGCGAGTCCTTCTGTCATTTACAGGGCTGCATTTTCAAAATGCAGCTCTGAAATGACCAAAATGGTAGGTTCGAATTTCCGTTAATCCTATAGAAGAATATTTATTGTATAAAGTTCTCATTTAAAACAAATTAAACGAACTGGACGGATCTGAGGATTGCAACTGCAGTGCATGGCACAGAAGCTTGGTATGACCCATATTTTATGCTTTCAAGAGTGACCAGGTATGGTAAAATTCCTGGGTCACATACATGTACATGAACATGTACATTTCGAGCTTTCTATAACATGTGTATAGCCCTTCAACAAAGCATGTGTGTGTGATACTTAAGTAGCATGTTCAAGCTAGAGAGCGCTTGCAGATGTTTGCGCGCACTAGCTTCTGAAGGAATGGGGACAGGATATCGCTCGCTAGCACTCGCGTGCACTCTTGGGAGGTAAATTGCCTCTGTAATCTATTGTTTCAAAATGGCGACAAATGTCATGAAACGGAAAGTCTTTATCTTATTGATGAAAATACAATGTACTACAAAAACTACACCACAAGACGATATAGAAAGGTAGCAATGACGAAAGCTTCATCAAAAGAACCTAACACTATGTTTCTAAATTATTTTCATAATTTTTTAAGATTGAGTGCAACTTTGATATTTGATTGAGTGTTTCGAGAGTATTTTGTTTTGAAATTTTTATTTCATTTGTATTTTTAATTATCAATTTTTGAGAGTCACTCGAGTTCGCCATATTGATTTGCTTAGATGATGAGGCAAGCACTCGCCCGCGTTCAGTTACTTTGTGCGATCGTTCTTTTTGTAAAGACGAGCGCTCTCGTATCTTGAACACGGAGCTGCTGATACTTCTTGGATGCTGGTCAGGTTATGTTGCCACAGAGATGAGCTTTGTCATCTTGAAGACAGTCTGCAAAGTCTGCTTGCTATAGATACCGGTATACAATATTCATGTACTTGTATGTAGAACACCTTAACACTATGACAGCTATAATAAGAGACAGATGAGTAGAATTTACCCACGAGGTGGTCGAGTGGATTCCAGCAACTATCTTCCTCAGGTTTGTACGCATTCTCATGTTGTGTCACAGAAGAATATTTTCCAATCTTGATGCCGAATTTAATATGTCCAAACATTATTGTTGTGTAACAGACTTTAAATGTTCAACCTAATACTTTTATCCGAAAGGGAAAAAGTTTTTACAGTGTTTGGAAGAATTGCTGCTGAATTTTTGTAGGTTTGAAATTTTGACTCTTTACGATTATTTTTTGTCTTCTTATAAAGATTGTTAATATCGAGTTACATTGATTCTACTTTGTGTTTCTCTTCTAGGTATTCTGGAATGCAGGGTGCCAAATGGTAGCATTAAATTTCCAAACTCCTGATCTGGCCATGCAGCTGAATCAAGGAAAATTTGAGTATAACGGAAATTGTGGGTAAGTTGTGTGTAGATGTAATTTGTATTTGAACTTCATCGATTTTTAAGAAAAATTGCACGACATTGTACACAGCATCAGAAACTAAACAGATGCAACAAATTCATTGAAGAGCTACAATTGCTTTTCCATGCTTCCCAAATGCTGCATATGACCTTTTTCCGCATGCATATTAATGCGTAGAACTTCATATATCGGGTAAAGTTTAAATGGTATAGATATACGTACAATATTTCATATTTGATGCGTCTTTGATCACCATTTCATATATTGACCTTAACCTTCTTTTTCCACTTGAGTCATTTTGCTTTCGCCAATATTATGCAAAGGATGTTTGTATTTCCTGCAAAGCAAAGCAAAGCAACGTAAAGAAATCATGTTGTAAACACTGTTTTCGCTCAATTTTCATTTTCCGTTATTATATCAATTTTACAGGTATCTGCTGAAACCAGATTTTATGCGTCGTCCTGACAGAAATTTTGATCCGTTCCTGGAAAGTACGGTAGATGGCATTATACCTGCTCAAGTCTCTGTACAGGTACTTGCTCATTAGAATAATTCTCAATTATAAATCCATTTTGGCTTTGTGCTCTTCAAAACCAGGAAATCACGACTTTGTCAAATTTTATATTCAGTTTACAATTCATCAATAAGATGAATACTTTGTGATACATGTGGATCTCTTTTTCATGTAAATTTTGATATAATTTTGAAAGTCATGTGCAAGCCTATGCTCAACTTGCATTTTCAAATACCGTATAACCAGAAATTTTCGCGAGATACTAATTTTTGCTATATTCGCAAGAGATTTGGATTCGCGAAAAATTATTCTCGCGAAAAATTGTGTTCGATAAGTTACAACATAAATTGGTATATCATTTACGTTTTGTTGTAATCCTACATGCGTCATGCTTTAAAATTTGGTGCACTCTTATCACAGACCTAATTAAAACTTCAATAATGAAAGGTACAAAACAGTTATATCATATGTACATATTTGCTTGTAATTTAGGAATCGCGAAAAATTGTACTTGCGAAAATAAAGACACCCTATTTTACTATAAAATCACGAAATTTAATACTCGTGAAAATTTGTTGTTATATGGTACTTGTAGATTTTGAAAAAAGCAAAAATTAATACCTTGCAAAAAATTCTATTTATACAGTACAGTATTTCATCTCTGAGTGTATATCTCTTGACTTCCATGTATCATTTATTATAAAGAACAATAACCCTTTTAGTAACAAACTCTTAATACTTTACTGAAAATTTTATTATTTTTCTGATACAGGTGATATCTGGGCAGTTTTTGTCGGACAAGAAGGTCGGCACTTACGTGGAAGTCGATATGTACGGTCTTCCAACGGATACCATTAGGAAAGAATTCCGAACTAAAGTCGTCCCAGCTAACGGACTGAACCCAGTGTATAACGAAGAAAGATTTGTCTTCAGAAAGGTACGACTTTCACACCTACAGAAAACAGATTAGGAAGTGTCCCTGCTGTAGTCAGAATACCTTGATTGTTATCTAACTGTCCTTTCTTTTGATAACCAAAAGTTTGACCTAGTGGCTTTGATATTGAACTGTATGTGCTTCTAAAAGATACTTTTAATATACATGAAAATCAAGGACAATTTCAAAAGATTGAAGTGCTAGCCCCTCTTATTGCATGGCCATAGAATTTTAATAAAATAAATTTTAGAAAAAGAACGTAAACAATTTTGAGCAGTGATAATGTCACATAACTTTTTTCCCACCGTAGACAAGAAAATACTACATTTGAGATTTTTCTGTCACACAGTCAGATGATATCGCAAAGATGCAATCAAGTCAAAACCAACATTTTTTTTCCCATTTCACAATTTTTATAATCTGATAAATATAACAGTAGTGATTTTTCTCCGATATTTATTGTATTTCTGATATTTTATCATAGGTACTGTATTATGTGACAGTTTAGCCTCCTTTTAAGTCATTTCAGATACAAGTACATGTATTTATGTTCATGGAGAAAATCTTCATTGATATAGAATGTTAAGATATTTAACAGGTGGTGCTTCCTGATTTAGCGGTACTGAGAATAGCCGTGTTTGAGGATACGGGGAAGTTAATCGGACAAAGGATACTACCCCTGGATGGATTACAGGCTGGTAAGGCTTTCTTACGAAATTACATGTAGTTACATATACCGGTAATTTTCTACACATACCAACGTTTATGGCCAAATGTTAATTATAGAAGTTGCAAAGGCGGATCCAGTGTTCCCTTTGCTGGGGGTCAAGGGGCAAATATTGCTGGTTTTTACTGAAAATGGGCCGAAATATATGGTTATTTGGAAAATTTTCGGTCAGTTGCCATGGGAGGGGGGGGTTTGCCTCCTCTGAATCCCCTGAATCCGCCACTGAGCTGATACTTAATCCATTAATATTGCAGTTACATGTAGCTTTAAGGGTTTAAGCTTTTAAAATTGCTTAGATGCCTAATTTACATGTATATCAAAAATCTCTATAGAGATTTGCATCTTCAGGGTTCATTATTTCGTGCTCAATTCATACTTACCATGCTTACTTGGCAATATAAATTTCTTTGATGAATTTGCAAGTTATGAATTAAACAAGGCAAGAATGATTTCTCATTAGCCTAATAACATGAATATGTACATGTACATGTATGTTTTATATACATTTTATATTATATTTACAGGATATAGGTATATTTCCCTGAGAACAGAAGGGAATTTCCCACTTCCTCTCCAAACTGTCTTCTGTAGAATCATACTGGAGACCTACATCCCAGAGGAAGTCTCTAGTAAGTATCGCTAATACAATTATTTCTCTGTTACACTGTACTTTATTAGTACACATCCTTGAGAACAGAAGGGAATTACCCACTTCCCCTTCAAACTGTCTTCTGTAGAATCATACTGGAAACTTACATCCCAGAGGAAGTCTCTAGTAAGTATTGCCAGTACAATTATTTCTCTGTTACACTGTACACTATCAGTACATATCCCTGAGAACAGAAGGGAATTTCCCACTTCCCCTTCCCACTGAGTTCTGTAGAAACATACTGGAGACCTACATCCCAGAGGAAGTCTCTAGTAAGTATGGCCAGTACAGTTATTTCTCTGTTACACTGCACACTGTCAGTACATATCCCTGAGAACAGAAGGGAATTTCCCACTTCCTCTCCAAACTGTCTTCTGTAGAATCATACTGGAGACCTACATCCCAGAGGAAATCTCTAGTAAGTATCGCCAGTACGATTATTTCTCTGTTACACCGTACACTATCAATACATATCCCTGAGAACAGAAGGGAATTTCCCTTTTCCCCTTCCCACTGAGTTCTGTAGATTCATATTGGAGACCTACACCCCAGAGGAAGTCTGTAGTAAGTATCGCCAGTACAATTATTTCTCTGTTACACTGTACACTGAAGAACTTAAATTAGTACATTTCCTCACCTTATCCCTTATTCACACAGCATGACAAAATACAACATTTTTAAATTTACTCAATCTCAACATTAGGAAATAAAACCTGAAGCCCTATTGGCAGTATTACAATCCCAAATTCACAACAATATAAAATTTTACATTTTTTATTTCAACATTAGGAAATTTAACCTTTAGTCCTTATTCACAGTGTTACAAAATTCAACCTTCAATCCTTATCTACACCATTACATTTTTTGACTAAGTATCATGTCTAGGTAGAAAAAATGCTTGCTACATGGAATGGTACTCGACCCAGCTGAGAATTATACATGTAGTTCCACTTGGGCCTCTCATTTAAGAAATAACAACTGGCTTTATTGTCCAGTATTTTCACGAGTCGCATGAACCATTCGCTGCTCGGTGATAAATTGATTGGTTCATGTGACTTGTGAAATTACTTGACAATAAACCACGGCTAGCTAGTTTTTATACGCCCGTCATTTGACGGGACGTATTATGGTATGGCGAAGTCCGTCCATCTGTCCGTCCGTCCGTCTGTCCGTCCGCCTATGGAACGCAATAACTTGAATAGGCGTCAACGGATTTTTATGAAATTTATACATAGTGATCAGACTGTGGAGAGGAAGCCGCCTTTCGATTTTCAGGTTCATCCGATTTGTCGTTACAGAGTTATGGGACTTAGATTTTTAAAATACAGTGAAAATATACTAAAATATTTAAAAATTATTTAAAAATCTATTTCTGGTCGAAATGTTTTGAAATTTGGTATACTTCAAGTAGAAAGGATGTTCTTTGACATATGTAACGGGTTTTTAATTTTTTTGTCGCATAAGCGAGATATTGTGTGTAATGGGAAGGGGGGGGGGGGGTTATATGCACATACATGTTAAGCTATGGGCAAAATATAGGCGCATGGAACGCAATAACTTGAATATGCGTCAACAGATTTTCATGATATTCATACATTTTGATTGGACTGTGGAGAGGAAGCCGCCTTTCGATTTTCAGGTTCATTCGATATGTCGTTACAGAGTTAAGGGACTTGGATATTTTAAAATACAGTGAAAATATACTAAAATAGTTAAAAATTATTTAAAAATCTATTTCTGGTTGAAATGTTTTGAAATTTTGTATACTTCAAGTAGAAAGGATGTTCTTTCACATGTATAAGGGGTTCTTGAATTTTTTGTCACATAATCCAGAAATTATGTGTAATGGGGGGGGGGGGGGGGGTTATATGCACATACATGTTAAGCTAAGGGCAAAATATAGGTGCATGGAACGCAATAACTTGAATATGTGTCAACAGATTTTCATGATATTTGTACATTTTGATCAGACTTTGAAGAGGAAGCCGCCTTTCGATTTTAAGCTAGGTTCATCCAATTTGTCCTTATGGAGTTATGGGACTTAGATATTTTGGTGTTGTGAAAAAAATCCCAACGGGCGTATCTTGCTGCGTGAGCGTAGGCTTTATTATTTCTGTTCTAGTATATTCTGATTATAGCAGACAATGCATAGAACTGCTACATTAGTTCTTGGTAAACGAAAATATTTGTGCGTCACCGTGTCAGTAGGTGTGTTATATCTAACTGTGTGTGTGTTGGAGAGTAGACCATGGGTGAGCTCTAAAGCACATATGGGGAGAAAATCTCAGTTCTAATGCACTCCGTTTGTAACGCACATTCTGATTGGCTACGCGATTAAAAAAACTCTAAGGGGATTCACGTTTCACTGCAGTTTTTGCTATCTTGTCATGCGTTGCTATGCGATGTCGTTAAAAGCAGACGTTTTCTAGCTTCTTACTGACCAAAGCATTAGAATAGGGTTACCATACTGATGTTTTACAAAAACTGACAGGTTATGGGCAAATCCTCTGTCAGAAATATCCATGAAACCATGTTTCTTTAAAATGAGGCAAGAATATTATTTTGACATGTATGCGGTATACGATAGTAACTGCAAAGAGGGCTTGGAATTAGTACATGTAGCAATGTGTTGTTCATGACTTACAAACAAATTCTTTCTGTTGTTCTGATTTATTTGTGACCTTTTCACGGTAGCGAATCATGTGACATGCAAATGATCTCTTGGACGGGAATTCCCTTCGATTAAACAAGGTACATTGTAAATACTGTGACAGTCTAAAATCTATTGTATATGAACAAAATGATCTATTCTGTTGAAGAATAGAGGTATATTTAGAGAACACTTAACGTATCCAGTGTACAAATGAAGATCTTGTTGACGTTTCATCCATTTAAACAGTGTTAAAATTATCTCTGTAATCTTCGGCAGCATCTCGATAGTTTCCATGGCCTGAGCGACAGTCGGCATGTTGAGCTTTGATGTTGGAACCCAACTGTTATGTTGCATTATGTTATATTTAGATATAGATTTGCCGTAATTCTAACTATGTAATACACTTAATATTTATTTGTACAATGGATACCTTAAACAGTCCAAGAGAATACTGGAAACAGTAATATTACTAAAATCAATAATATAAATTAAATTGGAGTTATCTTTCTTTGAAATTTATCTCTTTGTATTACTGTAAGTAGTAATACTATTTAGATGTTCAGTTCGCATCTTATACCAGTGGATTCGGGGAGAATTGAGGGTGATTAGGAGTTGTATCTCATTCAAATGTACACTGAAAAATTATTCAGAACATCAGGAAAATTTTTTCCTTAACATACTTGAAGAAAATAAGATTTCATAAAGAAAAAAAAAGTGAAAAAAGGTTCCATATGGACATTATTTTCATTTTTCAGTAGAATTTTTTTTTTCATATTTAATGAATTTGTTGTTGAGTGAAAGAGCTGTATGATATTAACTGTGCTGGTGGCTTTAAAACTGTGATTTGTCTATATTACAGAAATATGTAATATAGGGTGGCAACATTACTGTTTTCAATAATGTCAGGGATTATTGTTAACAGTAATATTACAGTTTTAAGTAATATTACTTTTTTTAGTATTCTCCCGGACTGTTAAACAGAAAATTTTCTATTTTGAATTTTTCCATTTTAATTTTGTTATGATATTGTGCCTGTAAAGTAACGAAATTTTCTGTTTTTAAAAGTGTTCTCTGGATATACCTTCTGTTCTTGACCAGAAAAAATTACCATCATATAATTGATAATGATACTCGTATGATAGGCCTATAATAGATTTATATAAGGTAGATTTAGATATTATTTACCTTATTAATCGAAGGGGATTCCCAAGAGATTATATATATATCACTTGATCTGCTCCTGTGCTTTTGTCAATTTCCAAGTATTTTCATTGGTCCATTTTTAACCATACAAATGATTAAATTCATCTTGAAGAGTAAAGAGGAAATGTCAAGCTCTGAGAAAATGAAGTAATGAAAAAAAAAGGCATCACGTGGGGTAACAAAGACACAAACATTTGAAGGTTAAGGTTTAAAATAAAAATACATAAGAGTATTTTTCATCGTCTGACGGCATTTTTATGAGAAATATCAATTAATTTTCGTAGCTCAGCAGTTGGTCTGATAGTGCTAATTAATGAGGAAAATATATAATTATATATACATTTTATGAATGGAGGGGAAAATAAAATTTTCTTAGACTGGAAAAAGCAGTACAATTAAAGTTCACTACAAGGTTTACATAAGATGTATTGCTTGTTGAAGTAGAAGATAATGAAAAAAATTTCCAAAATGTATGACTTGATGATATTTTTGGATACACATTCAAATGATTCTTTGAGCAACTCTACAGAACTTGCAAAATCAATTAATTTGATCTTATATAAGACTTATTAATTTACATGTACGTTGGTCAAAGTTATGGTCCAAAAATAGTTGGTGTGAATGAAAAGGAGTTTTACCCCAGAAGAAAATTTGCGTAACGTTTTTAAGAAATTAATTTGGAAATTTATTGGTTGAAGCATAATATATAATTTGAATTTGAGCATTATTTAAAGGGGAGTGCAAAAAAATATTCACAGAGGTTTGATCTCGAGTTTGACTGTGTAAGTCAATTGAATAATTTTTAAAAATGAAATATATGAAAGTCGATATACATGTAGAATTTTATTATAAAAGACTTTTCACTTGATTCCAGGAATTAAGTTTTTTAAACTATTTTTAAGGAAGAAGAGATTGTAAGTGTATGAATTTGAAAAAAAAGAATTTGACATTTTTCACTCATTTGATTTAAGAAATAATTTTTTTTAACTACTTTGAAGAAAGAAGAAATTGTAAACGTACTGTATGTATTTAAAAAAAAGAGGAAGAATTGAGTGAACTGAATTATACATTAACTTATTTTTGTACCATCTTTACAGAGTGGGCAAACGATCTGGTGCAGCCTTTAAACAAAGCTGATAAACGACAAAAAATCCTGGAGGAGATGGGTATAGACAAGACAGAAATTAGCGATGTTCCAATCTTACCCCGACATAAAGAAACGCCCCCGACTAAACCCATTAATGGCTTGATGCAAAATGACAGTTCCGCTAGCCTCAATTCTCAAACTGAGAAAAAGAAGGAAGAAAGGAAGGGTGAGTTTTATTATTCACTGTGTACATTGTATCTTTGAAGGGAAAAAAAAAACTATCTGTAGAAAAAAAGGAAGAAAGAAAGGGTAAGGTGTATTGTCTGTGTGTACGTTGTATTCTTTTTAAGATGGTGTTTACTCGGAATCACTTTCGTCTTTTCAATTGACATTTTACCCATTCAAAACAATAAAATGATGTCATACTGCTGAAAATATGACATGCACTGGTACAAAATGTATATGATGACGTCATTTCATTGTTTTGAATGGGTGAAATAGTATACCTAAAGCTAATACCTTACTGGTCCAAATGTCTTTAATTGAGAAAAGGTCTATTAAGATGTTTGTGACTATCAATGATGACATGAGTACATTTCACTCATAATGGACGACTTAAAATTCAGTTTGCTATTGAGTTACTTCATTGTCTCATGATATAGTATATCTGAGTACAATAGACAAATCAGTTGGTTTTAGAAAAGTAAGGGAGGCAATTGGTAAAAGTTGGTAAGAGCAATTAGTTTTATTTCATGCACAGCTGTCTATGGATTTTAGCAGTAACATAAAAAGCTACAAGAACTTATGATTTATTAGAAGGTATTTTTAAAATAATAAGACATACGGTAGTTATTTCTAAAAAATTCAAGTTTCAAAAAATTTTAAATTCAAATTTCAAAATAAGTTGAAAAAAGCAGATTTTCTCATGCATTGATAGTAGACCTTTACATGTGGAGAAGGACTAAGATATAAAATCTAATGAGGTCAAGATCCCACAAAGTCAAGGTCACATCAATTGTCAACAGCATTTAGAAAGGTCACATCTTCAGCAGTTGCTACATGTCCATTTTTCTTCCTAAATCAAAAACTGAAATTTATCAGGAAATAACTCATTCATATCGTTTCAAACTTGTGCTTTGTGTTTTTTATTGACAAGTGTGCTTTGTATTTTCTATAGATGAGTGTGCTTTATGTTTTCTATTGACAAGCATGCTTTGTGGTTTCTGTTGAGAAGTGTGCTTTGTGTTTTCTATCGACAAGACTTAGTATGATTTGTGGTTTCAATAGATGAATGAGTGTGCTTTTTGTTTACTATTGAGATGCATGCTTTGTGTTTTCTATTGACAAGACTTAGTGTGCTCTGTGGTTTCTATAGATGAGTGTGCTTTGTGTTTTTTTATTGAGAAGCGTGCTATGTTTTTTCTATTGACAAGACTTGGTGTGATCTGTGGTTTCTATAGATGAGTGTGCTTTTTGTTTTCTATTGAGAAGTTTATTATTGACAAGACTTAGTGTGCTTTGTGGTTTCTATAGACGAATGTGCTTTGTGTTTTTTTATTGAGAAGCGTGCTATGTTTTTTCTATTGACAAGACTTGGTGTGATCTGTGGTTTCTATAGATGAGTGAGCTTTTTGTTTTCTATTGAGAAGTGTGCTTTGTGTTTTGTATTGACAAAACTTAGTGTGCTTTGTGGTTTCTATAGATGAGTGTGCTTTGTAGTTTCTATAGCTGAGTATGCTTTGTGTTTTCTATTGAGAAGTGTGCTTTGTGTTTTCTATTGACAAGACTGCTTTGTGGTTTCTATAGATGAGTGTGCTTTGTGTTTTCAATTGAGAAGTGTGCTTTGTGTTTTCGATTGAGAAGTGTGCTTTGTGTTTTTGATTAACAAGATTAAGTGTGCTGTGGTTTCTATGGTGAGTGTGCTTTGTGTTTTCTGTTGAGAAGCGTGCTTTGTGTTTTCTTTTGACAAGACTTAAGTCTGCTTTGTGGTTTTTATAGATGAGCTGACATTCCCAGCGATCACAAGAGACTCAATAAAAATGGACAAGAACTACCTTAAACTTCTGAAGAAGCAGCAGAAAGAGGTCCAGATGCTGAAGAAGAGGCACCAGAAGGACAAATCCACCATGCATAAACAGCACTGTGTCGTGACGGAGAAACTGGTCGTCTCCCACGACAAGGAGAAATCGGCCATCGAGAAATCTCTGGAGAAAAAAATCAAAGGCGGAAAGGGGTAGGACAATCTGAATTTCAATTTTTAATGTAAAACTTTCATGATGGAATTTAATGTTTTAGAAATCTTACTTTGAAATTATGTATTTTGTACTGTTTGATTTTCATCCAGTGAGTTACATTTAGTTTTTAAAGGTTTACTACTTGTACATGTGTATTAAAAATATTACTTCAAAAGTGAAATTCTTTATGCTTTCAATACAGTTAAATATACTGGCATTATGCTTCTTTACTCATCTTGATTACTTTATACACTATGAGTAAACTATGAATCCAGATTTCTTTGACGATGTTTTGAGTGAACTTTTACTTTATTAAATTTACGATACCAGTACGTTCTCCTTGCAGAGATAATTCCACGACAGATTTGAAGTCGATGTCAGACTGTAGGGTGTCGTCACTTATAGACGGTCACAGATCTAAGGTATGGTATGATATGAGGTATCATACTCCTGTGATATTTGGGGTTTGAAATTCCCAGTGGTCAGTGTTGACCTAAAAAATTTAAGATTTCCTTCGGACAACTTAGAAATTAGAAAAAATGTTATTAACAGAGATTTAGTTTGTCCAAATTTGCTTTGAATTGACCTACCTACATCTACATGTTTTTAATGACTGTAATTTCTTTTTTAATTTGAATTTTAAAAAAGAAATATAAAAGAATTTTAGTTTAGTTAATTAAAATTTTCAACCATTAGATGTTGTTGTAAAACTTGCACAGCCTGACATACATGTACATTGTATCTATTCTACAAATGTATAAATTCTTGTTATTTTCCCAAGCAAACAAAATTTCTTTCCAATGAAAGTTTCATGAATTTAAAAATTAGTTTACTAGAAACTGAATTTGCATTATAGGTAAATACTTAAGATTGAATACAAAATACATGTATGTGCCTTCTATCTGAGTTCATGATTTTACTTAAGAGATATCAGAGCTTGTGATTTTACTTTATAGATATCAAAGCTTATGATTTTACTTTATAGATATCAGAGCTGATGATTTTAATTTATAGATATCAGTGCTTGTGGTTTTTATGTTATATATATTTTACTTTATATACATGTATATCAGAGCTTATAATTTTACTTTATATATATTTTACTTTATAGCTATTAGAGCTGAATTTAATTCGTATGTTTTACTTTATAGATATCACAGCTTGTGATTTTACTATATACATGTATTTACTTTATATATATCAGAGCTTATAATTTTACTTTATATATATTTTACTTTATATCTATTAGAGCTGAATTTAATTCATATGTTTTACTTTATAGATATCACAGCTTGTGATTTTACTGTATATATTTTACTTTATAGATATCAGAGCTTGTGATAGACCAGACTAAGGAGTGGTCAGAAATGGTTCTACGACAGGTGACGGATGAACACGAAATACTCAAAGAACACATCATACAGCAGAATACACTGCTTAAAAAACTGTTTGAGGAGGCTCAACAGGAACAGAAAAAGGAGCTGGACTGTCGACATGATAGGTAATTATACACCTCCCACCCCACACACACCCTCTCATACACCCCAACCCCACCCAGTTACGCACATACCCACATAACACGCTGCAGAAAAAAACTGTTTGAGGAGGCTCAATAGGAACAAAAAAAGGAGCTGGACTGTCGACATGATAGGTAATTATACACCTCCCACCCCACACACACCCACGCATACACCCGACCCCACCCAAATACGCACATACCCCTACATTATACAGCAGAACTCGCTGCGGAACAAAAAAAAACTTAAAAGAAGCTCAATAGGAACAGAAAAAGGAGCTGGACTGTCCACATGATAGGTAATTATACACCTCCCATCCCCACCCATCCACCATCCCCACAAACACCTACCACACCCTACCCAACCACACCACACCCACATACATGTAATACAGCAGAACACGCTGCTGAAAAAAACTGTTTGAGGAGGCTCAACAGGAACAGAAAAAGGAGCTGGAGTGTCGACATGATAGGTAATTATACACCTCCTGTCCCCACCCATCCACCATCCCCACAAACACCTAACACACCCTACCCAACCACACCACACACACATACATGTAATACAGCAGAACACGCTGCTGAAAAAACTGTTTGAGGAGGCTCAACAGGAACAGAAAAAGGAACTGGACTGTCGACATGATAAGTTATATTGAATATTCCAGGGGCAGTCTTTGAAAGATTCTGTCTCGGATGCATTACATTTAGGAACAAGTTTTAGAAACATACAGAGTTTCCTCCTTTGAGATTGAAGGTGATGGGTACCCTAGGGTGTGAATATTACATGTACATCCACAACCCCACCCTTACACCCCACCTTGCCCCATACACTGCACCCAAGCTCAAATTGATCTTATACTACAAATATTTAAGTATTTGAAAAAAAAATTCTGGTGCAAATTATATGAACTGTATGTGTACTTATACTAGCTTAACTCAAAGGAGCTGATAAGATAAGGGCTGTATTTAGCCCTGAATCTCATCAAGTATTTCTTCTACATAATGATCTGTACGCAAGAAAAACTTGACGATTACTAAAATGTAATGTATTTGGAGATTCCTCATAGAACTTTTATTTTGGTAAGCTTACTTCTAGATACTTAAATTACAGTCTAAAAAGTAGGGGGTAGCCATGTTGAAAAGAAGCTAATATCGATCAAAAAACGTGGAAAATTAAGAACAATCTGGCTAATATGGATATCTATAAACTTTAAAACACAGTTATAGTCTAAACAAGATACTAGAAATTAAATTCAAAAGACTGGTCTCAATTTTTTCCGTAAATTTTAAAACCTTGAGTCTGAAATATGGTTGTATTTTGTATTCATTGACTACAAAGTAAGCATTTTACTGCGAAATACACATTGTTTAGAAATAAACTGCACACTCCTGTTTATTTCATTCCAAAATCTTGTGCATTTCATGTGAAGATGTTCAGAATAAATAAATGAATTACTTTAAAAGGGAAAAAATTAAATTTTGCATATACTATGACCTAAAAACAGATTTGTAAAAAGCCCCCCACCCTCCCTTTTTCAGTTTTTTGTCTCTGGGGCATCGTTCCCCCCTTAGCTACAGAACCCCACTTTGTCAAAAGGTGTGTATTAGTGATATACATCTTCTGTAAAAGTGGTGTTCTGTAGCTGAGGGGGGAACAATGTTTTAAAAAACTTTTCCATTTTTCATTGGTTTCTATGGTAAAAAGACATACTTTGCCCCAAAATTTAGGAAAACTATGCATGACAAATCTTATGCAACTGCCGATTATGATGAAACCAAGAACTGGCATCAATTTTGTAAAAGAATTTTTTTGAAGTTCCCATTTTGAAAATTCCACTTTTTAAGGGCAGATTTTACGCCTTATCTTATCAGCTCCTTTGAGTGGTGTTGGTGCTGTCATGAGCTTGCCAATTCAAAGACATCTACTTAAGAAAGAACAACTAGCTAGCCATGGTTTGTTGTCCAGTAATTCCCTGAGTCGCATGAACCAATCAAATTATCACCGAGCCGCAAAGCGGCGATTTGATAATTTGATTGGTTCATGCGACGAGGGGAATTACTGGACAACAAATCACAGCTGCAAGTAGCTAGTTGTTATTTCTATTCTAATATTGTTCTGCACGAGCTTTATAGCACGTGCATGGGCGGAGCTTAGCGAACTGTAAGTTTGTTGGAGATTTTACACCAGGCGAGTTCTATAGTACATATAGGGAGAAAATCTCAAGTCATATTAGAATATAATGTATAAGAGAAAATGGTGTGTGCACCTATTCATGATTATGCTGTCTCAAGTCATATTAGAATATAATGTATAAGAGAAAATGGTGTGTGCACCTATTCATGATTATGCTGTTGTGTCATTTTGCCTAATTTTTGCTTATTTCCACTTTTTGGTTGCACTAAGCTGAATTTAAGTACAACAGAAACAATGTTATGAAAAGAAATGAACATACATGTAGACTTTTATTTTCAGAGAGGAGAAAGAATTAACGGCAGTACAATCCAAGCAATCTATGGAGTCAAGCAAAAGTGTCATGAATGATAAGTCCATAAAAAACAAAGCTGAGAGGGAGAGGTATGTTTCTCAATGAATACTCAGATCTGTCTGCTCTCTGGATTCACCTGTATTTTGTATTCCTGAAATACAGCCTACGATTTGTAACTTAGATTTTCCAGGCTGTCTTATTCTTAAATAAAAGAATATCTAATTCTTGATGACATGTAGAAGGAATGTCTCCAATATGGCAGCATGGTTGTTAACTTACATTGTTTGTTCAATCCACTGATTAAAATCTTCAAAACAAGGATTCAATACACTTCTCGTTCTCACATACATGTATGCTCAAATTGTCTCGTAGAAAGTGGCAAATTCTATTGATGATAAGGTAGAAAATAGATTGGGTAGGCAAGTCTGTTTACTCTATCAAATTAATTTAAAAAAAAAAATGCTGTTGCATTATAGCATTCTTCTTCACCTTTCTAAAATCGTTTTAATTTGGAAATATACATTTGTATACAAAGTTCTCATTGGAACTTCCTTGTCCAACCCTTTACATGTACTGAAAATTGGTTTTTATTCGTCCGGTACCAATTTTCTTCATTTTCGCCAGTGCCTCCCTTGACGAAATTATGTATCGATGAGTATAGATACTTCCGACAAAATATAGTGTAGAAAGGAAAAATTACGACAGGCAAATGATAAATCATTGAAAACTGAATATGCAAACAAAGTTGTATATAAATTAAATGTACTTCTAATTACCAAATGATATGTTTTCACAACAAGCTTTTCTCTAATTGTTTGTTTACCAATATAATTGTTAAACAAACAATGAAAACAAACGCATACGGCCTATCTGAATGTTAAGTTGGCATTTGCACAGAAGAATTTACATTTTAGGACCCTTGGATGACAAATTTATGTGCTGACGAAATGGTCATTTTGAACGAATTGACGAAAATTGGTACTGACGAAAATATAAATTCAATAAAAATACGAAGTAGGCTAAATCATACTACATGTACATGTACGTATATGACAACTTCTTCATGTTCTTTATTCAAAGGAGAATCAAAGAGCTTAATGAAAACAATATGAAGAAATTCATCGAGGAACACAAACGACTGAAAATCAAGCAATCAAAACAGATCGAAAAGCTTTTTCAACAGCAGCAGCAGCAAATGGAAAAGTTCAATCAAGATTGTAAAAAGGTTTGTGAAAAGTGTCTTTTATACACCTTGTCCTGTTTTAAGAGTTTGTCCAAAAATGGCTGAGCAGAATTCTTATGGAAGATTCAAATGTAAAGAGGACAGAATTGTCTTAAAAAAAAAAAGTGATGTTCTTGTTAATGCAGGGGATTGCAAACTTGTTTCCCATCCCTGCTACTTGATTATGATGTTTGTCTGCAATGCAAGAGCCATAGGTAGAGAACACACTGTCCGGCATCCATCTGTCTTGTAATCACACTTTGTAGTCTAATGGCTAATCATGTAGCTTGATTGATATGCATTATACTTCCACCAAACAGGCAGGGATGGTCAAACGTGATAAGACTCAACACCTATAAGGGTCAAGGCTAGCTTCAAGGTCAAGGTCACATTTTTTTAGTGTCAAACATGCATGGCCTTCTGCTTCATTTCAGCGGGCAAATGTCTAATGAGGGAGGATAAAGCAGTTGACTGGTTCAGCATGTTCAGTATCAGTGCCCAGTTTCACAAAAATTTGTTTGAAAAAATTCAGGAATTTTGTAACTTCCATCATCAAATAAAAGCTTTTAATGTTTTTTCAATTTAGATTATATTGTACATTCTGATATCATTTCTATATACTTAATATAAGGTCAGAAAAAAACCATCATGAATTTTAGTTAATAAGAAGTACAAAGCAATCAAAAGTTACGAAAATTCCTGAAATTTTTCACAAGTATTTTTGTGAAACGGGCTGCTGCTGAAGATATTTCCATGCATGCATGGGCACTTTGGTTTCCTGCTGCTGAAAGTACCCGCTAATCATTTACAAAACAAAGGAGGGGATCTCCAACAAATCCAGGTTGCAGCACCCACAGCAAAACCCCAAAACACCCAATGCACAAACACACAGCAGACAAGCACAGGAAGAGATGCAAAAGGGACAAGGAACATCAACGTACAACACAGAAACATCAAACAAAAAGGACTACACATGAACCAACAAGACCAATGGGCAACTGGTGCCGACTTAGGACGGCCATCTGCCACGGGAATAACAGAAGGTGTGGTTATTCTGGATTACGTGTGCACAACCCATCAAACTTGCAAGGATGGTCAAGCACATTGAGACTCAACACCCAATAAGGGTCACGGTCACCTTCAAGGTCAAGGATCACCTCCAAGGTCAAGGTCACATACTTAAGGGTAGGTATGCAACAGGTGACATACACTGTGTAGCATCATGTGACCTAAGTTGATGAAACCACAAATAGATAAAAAGCTCAGTTGGAGGAAAGAAAACTAGGAACTGCAATAATTGCTTTGATTAGATTTTATCTTTTCATAACCTATATCCTTGTCTAAACTGATACTTTTACAATCATGGACTCGTTAGTTAGTAGAACACCGTTGTTTTTACAAACAGTGGACAAAATCTCTGTGTGGAAACCACCACAATATTGTGTTTAACGTATTTAGTCCACGACGTTCCTTTAGTCAGAATGTTTGTAAAAACCACAATGATTGCTTGATCGACAAACAAAGAATCATCAAAAGATCATTTTTTACAAGGATATCGGCTATGAAGAGATAAAATTGAATTAAAAACATTCATCACAGCACCTGTTGTATTTCCTCCATACGAGGGGTATGCCTCCATTTTGTGTTCGTGGTTTCACCAACTTAAGTCATGTGATGCTACACAGTGACATACATTATGACCTGTTCTTCAAATGTCTAATGAGGGAGGAGAAGACAGTTCATGAGCTCAGTATCAAAAGGTTTTCCTCTGGGTACTTCACCTTCCTCATGCTCCAAGGACCATCTTATGCCATTACATGTATCTACATTTTATGTATGATATATTTCTATATACATTGTATTTGCAGTCAGGAGCTTAATTTTGATTTTGACTCGGTACTATACATGTATTTCTGTGATAAAAATGCTATTATTTCAGGAGTTGGAGAAGGCGGACATGGCGTTTGAGGAGGCAAAATTAGCAATGAAGCCCGAGACAGATGTCTGACACTGGTCATAGATTAGAGTTAATTATTTCATAACAGGTAATAGAATTGTAAAGACTTATCCTTCATTCTTGACAAACAAGCTGTATAACGATTAGGAGAATCCAATATTTATTGACTTTCAAGGTCAAGGTTACAGCTCATTGCAGTTAAATACATGTACTTTGACTCAAGTTCAAAGGTCAAGGTCACAATGTTTTGAATAAGTTCATGCTAACACTTACTGCATTTTTGTGTGATAGTGATCTTATTTGTTATTCATAATGAAGAATTATTAAATTTTTTGGCGTTTTGCAGAAAGTAAATTCCTTAAATCTAAACTTTTTGCTGATAACTAGATTTTTTTGCAAAATCGCTCAGAAAATTCTACTGAGATACAAAGTGTAGATATAGAACTGAATTGAAAATATCTTAAAATTTTAATTCATTTTCTTTCAGATGACAACATTTTTTACCCATGCTTTGTATATAGGGAACATCCTCGGATCTCATGTACATAGACGTCATCTTCATATCGTTACAAAATACACTCGTGTGAGATTAGTTTCATTGTTCTTTATATAGAGCTCATCTTGTTCCAAACGTTTTCGGATATATTTCTCGATATTTGTGAATTTGTTTAGCTGACGAGTTGCAAATGTTTGTTTTTATCATGCGTTTATCGTGAGAATGGAATGATAATTACATTTTTACATGTATGTCTATCATTTTTGTTTAAGGGTGAATGTTTACATAATTATGTACATGTATTGTTTATTTTGAAGTGCAGTGCCCCGTTTCACAAAAATTCTTACGAAAAATTTTAGGAATTCTCGTAACTTTCGTCATTAAATTAAAGTTTCAAAAGGTTTCATATTTAGATTGTTTTTGTGTCGCCTGCGAAGCATAGCGACACTTAGGGATCACTTTGTCCGTTGTCCGTCTGTCCGTCTGTCCGTCTGTCCGTCTGTCCGTCTGTCTGTCTGTCACACTTTGGGTGTCACAGCCCATAACTTTTGATTGGTAAGTAATAGGGCTTTGATATTTCACATGTGTATTCCTTGTGACAAGACCTTTCTACACATACCATAATTTTTGACCTAGTGACCTTGACCTACATATTTGACCTACTTTTCAAAAAAATTAAGAATGGATATATCTTTTGATTGATAAGTGTTAGGACTTTGATATTTCACACATGTACTCGTTGTGGCAAGACCTTTCTACACATACCATAATTTTTGACCTTGTGACCTTGACCTAGATATTTGACCTACTTTTGAAGAAAAGATAAGATTCGCTATATCTTTTGATTGGTAAGTGTTAGGGCTTTGATATTTTACATGTGTATTCCTTGTAACAACGCCTTTCTACACATACCATAATTTTTGACCTATTGACCATGACCTACATATTTGACCTACTTTTCAAAATACATAAGATTGTATATATCTTTTGATAAGTAAGTGATAGGGCATTGATTTTTCACATGTGTATTCCTTGTGACAAGACCTTTCTACACAAACCATAATATTTGACCTTGTTACCTTGACCTAGATATTTGACCTACTTTTCAAAAAAATTAAGAATGGATATATCTTTTGATTGGTAAGTGTTAGGACTTTGATATTTCATACATGCACTCCTTGTGGCAAGACCTTTCTACACATACCATAATTTTTTACCTTGTGACCTTGACCTAGATATTTGACCTACTTTTGAAAAAAGATAAGATTCGCTATATCTTTTGATTGGTAAGTGTTAGGGCTTTGATATTTCACATGTGTATTCCTTGTAACAACGCCTTTCTACACATACCATAATTTTTGACCTATTGACCTTGATCTACATATTTGAGCTACTTTTCAAAAAACTTAAGATTGTATATATCTTTTGATAAGTAAGTGATAGGGCATTGATATTTCACATGTGTATTCCTTGTGACAAGACCTTTCTACACAGACCATTATATTTGACCTTGTGACCTTGACCTAGATATTTGACCTACTTTTCAAGAAAAGTAAAATTGTCTATATCTTTTGATTGGTTGGTGATAGGGCTTTGATATTTCACATGTTTTTTCCTTGTAACAATGCCTTTCTACACATACCATAATTTTTTACCTTTTGACCTTGACCTAGCTATTTGACCTTCTTTTCTAAGAAATTAGGTTTTGTATTTCTTTTAATTGGTAGGTGATAGGTCTTTAATATTTCTTATGATGAGACATTTTTGTTGCCAATTTTTACATAGTGACCTTGACCTAGATGATTGACTTTTTTTTAATTTGAGAAAGACCATATCTTTTAATTTGCAATTAAGAGGTCTGATATTTCGAGTGAATTTCATTTGACAAGACTTTTCTACTGATACCAATAATTTTGATCCACTTTCTAGAATAATGATCAAACCGCTTCGCAGGCGACACAAGCATTCCTTGGATTGCTATTTTATGATATTTAGATTGTTTTATGTTTTCTAATATCATTTCTCCATTCTAAATAAATATATAGTTTAAGTTTTCTTATATCTTTTCTACATACTAAATATTAATTCAGATACAAAATCTGTATAATAGTATATAAGAAGAACTAAGAGATCAAAAGTTACGAAAAATCCTAAAATTTTCATACATATATTATGTGAAACAGGCTGCAGTTCTATTCAACAAGATATAGATTTTAAAATTTCTTCTTGACATAAGTTGATCAGGTTGAAAATAAGTACTGCCACTTATGTGATGGTTTTTGATAGCAAATTTAAATGTATGGAAAATTTATTTCTTATTGTTCGCTGTATACATGTAGCTTTATTTGGTATCACTTTGTTTTTCATATCTGTCTGTCATTCCGTAAAAAAATTTACCGGGAAAAATTCAGGCCACTATTATTTATGTTTTGTAAAAATGCTCAGTGATTAGAGTGCTTACCTGCAGGTAGAGAGGCCCCAGGTTCAAACCCTGATCTTGACACATCTTATTTTACCCTCCTACGCATATGTTTATTCTTGTCAAAGTTACGTTAGACAGGCGAATAAATATTTGGCTTCATTTGTGTAATAAGTTCTTTAATTTGAATAATACGTTCAAATGTATGTTCTAGGACACACACAAACTTATGAATGAAATCAAAGACAGAATAGGTTTTACATGTGACTTTAATCAGAACTAAGAAGTTCTTAGAGTTCATTGTAGTTCATTGAAAAATATTATGTCATCGTAGTTTTGCAAGGGTTGTAACTTGGTGCTCAATCCCCATAATGTTACTTGTACATTGTTTTTTGATGTGTGACTTTGTGCTTTTCTCTTATTGTTATGTTTATTTTTAAACTTCTTTTGTAGAAATGCCAGATTTTCAAGTGCATTTTTTTAGCTCACCTCGACGAAGTTGAGATGAGCTTATGCTATAACCCCGGCGTCCGCGTCCGGTTAAAGTTTTTGGGCAACTCAGTATCTGACAAAGTACTGATGCTACAGTGACCAAACTTGCACAAGTGATTCATCTTGGGATGCTGAGTTGAACCCATGCATCGGATGCAGCATCTGACCTACATTTTCCGGTTGAATGACTTTGTCAATGTCTGGTTAAAGTTTTTGGGGTAGTTCAGTATCTGACAAAGTACTGATGCTACAGTAACCAAACTTGCACAAGTGATTCATCTTGAGATGCTGAGGTGAACCCATGCATTGGATGCAGCATCTGACCTACTTTTTCCGCTTGAGTGATTTTGCCTTATAAGGCCAATATTGAGCAAAGTATAAGTGCTACATGTACCAAACTTGCATATTGGATGTATCTTTGATCAAACTTTCATAAAATGACCTTGACCTACTTTTTCCACTTGAGTGATTTTGCCTTTAAAGGCCAATATTGAGCAAAGTATAAGTGCTACATGTACCAAACTTGCATATTGGATGTATCTTTGGTCAAACTTTCATAAAATGACCTTGACCTACTTTTTCCACTCGAGTGATTTTGCCTTTAAAGGCCAATATTGAGCAAAGTATAAGTGCTACATGTACCAAACTTGCATATTGGATGTATCTTTGATCAAACTTTCAAAAAATGACCTTGACCTACTTTTTCCACTTGAGTGATTTTGCCTTTAAAGGCCAATATTGAGCAAAGTATAGGTGCTACATGTACCAAACTTGCATTTTGGATGTATCTTTGATCAAATTTTCATAAAATGACCTTGACCTACTTTTTCCGCTTGAGTGATTTTGCATTTAAAGGCCAATATTGAGCAAAGTATAAGTGCTACATGTACCAAACTTGCATATTGGATGTTTCTTTGATCAAACTTTCATAAAATGACCTTGACCTACTTTTTCCACTTGAGTGATTTTGCCTTTAAAGGCCAATATTGAGCAAAGTATAAGTGCTACATGTACCAAACTTGCATATTGGATGTATCTTTGGTCAAACTTTCATAAAATGACCTTGACCTACTTTTTCCACTCGAGTGATTTTGCCTTTAAAGGCCAATATTGAGCAAAGTATAAGTGCTACATGTACCAAACTTGCATATTGGATGTATCTTTGATCAAACTTTCAAAAAATGACCTTGACCTACTTTTTCCACTTGAGTGATTTTGCCTTTAAAGGCCAATATTGAGCAAAGTATAGGTGCTACATGTACCAAACTTGCATTTTGGATGTATCTTTGATCAAATTTTCATAAAATGACCTTGACCTACTTTTTCCGCTTGAGTGATTTTGCATTTAAAGGCCAATATTGAGCAAAGTATAAGTGCTACATGTACCAAACTTGCATATTGGATGTTTCTTTGATCAAACTTTCATAAAATGACCTTGACCTACTTTTTCTGCTTGAGTGATTTTGCATTTAAAGGCCAATATTGAGGAAAGTATAAGTGCTACATGTACCAAACTTGCATATTGGATGTATCTTTGATCAAGCTTTCATTAAAATGACCTTGACCTACTTTTTTTCACTTGAGTGATTTTCTTATTATACATGTACTTAGAGATATGTTTAAATTGAACTTTGCTGCCGCGAGGTGAGCTTCGTAATCTTTGATTACACTATGTTTTTTTTTTTCGTAGAATTAAGAAAACCACTCAAGCATGATTTATTGTTAAAACTTTACTATGATTTACATGTATTTGAACTCTGTCTTTTTACCGTTAGTGCTTGGTACATGAAATTTGTGCTTAAGATTATAATAATTTCAAATTAGCTTAATTT
The DNA here is from genome assembly GCA_028142955.1 of Pinctada fucata. NCBI lineage: Eukaryota > Metazoa > Mollusca > Bivalvia > Pterioida > Pteriidae > Pinctada > Pinctada fucata. Next base: position 19,004,693 of record AP027107.1, on the reverse strand, counting down.
GAAAAAAAGGAATTTGGTCCTTTTACAATTAGTGCGAGATGCATGTATATAAGATTCATATTAATTATGATTTAAAATGGTACTAATTTTTATTTTGACTTATTCCTTCTTCACTTATGAATTTTGACTCGTTCCTTATCTACCGTGTTACATATTCATCAGTGATTTTGATTTGATTTGAATCATGGACAGTACCAATATGTTACAAGAAATTCTCTCAACTGTGTACATGCAGTCATATTGAATTATTAGAGATTCCAGTTTTCATAAAGAAATGCCCCCCCCCCCCCCCTTCCCCCACTTCAAAACTGTCTCCCAAAAATTGAGTAACTTTTTACAGACAGAAATGTGATTTCTTTCTTATATCAGATGTAAGATGGGGACGGTTTGTAAATTACATTACATTACACAATGTGCAATAATCTACATGTACATGTATTTCTAGATTTTCAAGCACTAAGATTTGGCATTTAGAATTAGCTGAAAGATAAATTGATACATAAATTATAATATAGGGCAGCATTTTGTAACAATTTTATGTATTCAATTGGTAATTATTCCTGAAGTTTTTGACTTTGCTGATAATAATCATTTTTCTTTTGGTGTTTTTTTTTTTCTGCTTTGGTTTTGAATTAAAAAGTAATAATACTGAGTTAAAGAGACATATGAGAATTCCCCTTTATTACTTCGTTTTGACAAACATAGTCACTTCCAATTTGAAACAGTATCTAACGTCCATGTAAATGCATTATGACATACATGTATTGAAACTCATATAGAAACTCATATAGAATCTAAGATCTATGTAAATGCATTATGACATTTTGAAACTCATACAGAAACTTGTATAGAATCTAAGATCCATGCAAATGCATTATGACATATTGAAACTCAATGACTTATAGAAACCCATAGAAACTTCATATTTGAAGTATGTTTTCCCGATATTCTATGCCGGATTCCTTAGAATTTGATGATGTCATAACAGTTATACAAATGTACATGCATAAGTCACATACTGTCCTGAATGGGAAGTAACTGTGTATATTTACACGACTGAATAAATAATTTGCAACATTTATACGGTACACATACATTTATACATGTATGTGTGTCTCACAATCAATTTTCTAGTCATCAAGTTATTTATACCTAGTCAGTAGCGGAATCGCTATATGCCTGACATTGCTCCTGATGATGGACTTTATATTATGATGTCATAATATATGGCCCGTCAGAAAAAAAAACAAATGCTTTGACGGGCCATTTGATGATGATGTCATAATGCATTGTCCACAAAAAGTTGCGATGCCAGACATTTGCGATATATGAATTGTCGAATTGCCCAATGTCCGACCCCACATCTATTGGCTTACAAATAAATCATGACATCATAAACGATTTGGCGTCCATCATACAATCCCTTGACGATCCATTTGATGAAGACATTATATTGTCAAAGCTGGTCAACGGGTGTAAATGTGGACATTTGGTAATCACCCCATTGGATAAAGTCAGAAAAATTGTTACAGAATAAAATGAAATGTGTTTTTGTTTGTTTATTTTGAACAAGTTGTCATAAGTGATTAAAAAAATTCATGCACTTACATGTATGATTTGTACCGATTTGCAATGCAGACTTTTATTATTAGAAGCTTTAAAATTATCTAGTCATTTTAATTTTTGTTTTATATTTTCGTTTTTGAACATGTGTTGTGTGCATTTTTAAAAGTACATGTATTTTTAAACTGGTTGAAATGAGCACCAGGATAAGTTTATACGTTTTTTTTTTACTTGTACATCAGTTAGTTTGTTCGATCTTCAAGCAGTCATATTTTATTCCCTTGAATCTCATGTTTTACAAATATTTACATTTACCTATGATGTTATCATTGAAATCCATGAATTAAAATGTGAAAATATGGTTGTTTGTATTTTAAAGTTAAGACTTTCTCCCCTCCCCCACCCAAAAAAGAATCTCAATTTACATTTAATCCAGCCCACTTTTTGTTCTGTGATACTTCAGGATCATTTGATCTAGTATAAAATTCTTATTCATTTGTGAAAAATATGCTTTATATCTCCAAAAATATAAGTTCCTCAGTGAATCTCGAAGATGCCAAATTCAAGTCTGTTGATTCAAATATGATCAATTTACATTTAGTTAATTTTATGGGTTGCAGATTTATCATTTATTTTATTATCAATTAACAGCCATCATGTTTTTAGATTTTATAAAATTTGAATCTCGAATCAAAATCAAGTGACCAGAGACTGGCCTATTAAATTCCTAAAAAGTTAAAATATTGGATTGTAATGTCATTGCTAAAAGATCTATGGTTCATTATGATATTTTCATCAACATCTTTATTCGAATGTACAGGTTTGTCTTGGTAAAGTTTTATAGGTTTTCATTCAAAAGCATAAGTATCATTTAAGACCAAAAAAAACTTGAAAAAAAAACCTGTTTTGAAACTGGCACGACACCAGTGACTAAATTTTCATTATAGATCAACAAGGCATTAGGGGTATAATATCCTACTTCCTGTTGTTTTGATAACAGAAAAATTAAATACCATGAAGTTTGTCGAAGATGCACGACTTCCGCAATGTATGGGACGATACATTTTCAAGGCAAGTTGAATGAAACTTTGAAAAGAAAAAAATCAAATATCTAAAAATATGTAAGATATGGAAAGAGCATTATTTCTAGCTTTTCGCTGATATTATTATTATACCCCTAACACCTTAAAAGAACAACCTCTTTTGTTACAGTAATTATGATCAGTCAAATGAATGTTTTACTCCTGCTGTTCAAAGCAATATAACTGTTTACGATATTGATAATTTGAGCGTTTAGTACTGTTGTACCGTTTGACTTCCATTCAGGGATTGCGTTAACACCTAAGAGATGAGTATTTGTATGATTTATCTTTTTTGTAGGCGGATTTGAGGTTTTAATAAGACAAATGTTTTATGTGTGGATTTTGGGGGGGGGGGGGGGGGTTGTATATTGTTTGTTTGTTTGAGTTTTTTTTTTCGATCCTTTTTTATATCAGAATTTTTAAGTTACCTGTCAAGTCCTTTTTGAATCATTAGCTTTCTATTGCTTGAAAAAATTGTGTCTTTTTTTTCTTTCCGCTTTTTAGGGGCTTTAGTCTTGTTCAACAGTACATTTGATTTAGAAACAAAGATGCTTTGTATCAAGAGAAATAAAATTATAATAAATAAACGAATTGCCAATCTATACGGTGTTAAATTTCAGATTTGTATATATACAAATGTATGTATATTTGTGTACTTTGTTTCAAATGCTTTCAGATTTGTCTCCCTTTTATAAATGCTTTATTCGCTAAAATCCAAATGAGTTTTTAAAAAGTCCCATTTTGAAAAATTCATTATATTTGTCAGTAAATGAATTTACATGAAATGTATATTTATCTTGGTTAGAAAGGTACAATTTGTATAGTATGAACTTTTGCAATAAGGGATCGTGTGGCTAGGATACTGAATTATTTATATGAAGAGCGAAAGTTTGTATTTGTGAGAAAATCTTTAATTTATCAGAATATTTTCAGGTTTGTAAAATTAATCATCTTTGTTGTTTAATAAAATTTTGAGTGCTGCATGAATGAAATAAGCTGTTCATAGTTTTGTATTTTCCCATTTTTCTCACTCCAAATACATGTAGCTTGCAATACGCACAATTGCAAATAGGTAAGGGCAAAGTCAGTTATAAAATTTGGGTATAAGGGCACAGTCAGTTAAAAAATTTGGATATAAGGGCACAGTCAGCTATAAAATTTGGTTAGGAAGAAGTTTCTTTCTGAGGAAAATCTTGCATATTGCAATAAAAGAAAGTAAAATGTACAATTACTACTTAATTTCATCGTGACAATTCTTTTACAAAGTTTTCTGTATTTGATTTCCTGGGATTTTATATTCTCTTGATAAATTTTCTGTTCAGATCCCTTGATTAAGTTATTTATACATACATGTACATGTACTGTTAACATGGTTATTTTCGCTGGGGGAAAAATTCGCGATGATAAGATCAAGACGTTATGTGCAGGGAGGGGGGGGGGGATTTGCAATAAAAATGTCTTTCCCATTGTAAGAATGCAGTTGGGATATTTTCGCAGGGAGGAAATTTTTGCGAAATCCCTTAAAAAATGCGAAAAATTACCCCCACGCAAAAATTTCTTCGTTTACAGTACATGAACAACTCACTTTAAGCTGTTCATTGCAAGGACCTGCAATTATTGCTTTTTGGTCGGATAACATGAAAAAAAATTTGGATAAACTACTGGTTTTGAATTATTTGCAATATTGCGTATTGCCACTCTGTACTATGATCAAAAACAGATATGTGTGTTTTTATTTCTTCGTTACATTAAAAAGTCGTGTTTGTTGTTTTTTCCACAGGTCTCCAACACTCTTTAGATTTATCATGAAAAATATCATGTACCTTAAAGACAAATTTCACAGTATCAATATTTTTCAGTAGATTTAATCTATAGGGTGTTACAAACCTGTGCATTGTGTTTTTCCCCTCATTGTTTTACAGTCATACTTGGGCTTGTTATATGTGCAATAGGTTGAAGATACAAAAAAATAAATTTGAATTATTTTACAAATCTTTGTTTTGCCTTCAACATTTTCAAAGTACAATTTGAATAAAAATGTTCAGTCTCTTAAGTTCACTTTGGTATACATGTATTGGTTCATAAAAGAAAGGAGGGGATCTCCAACAACACTCAGGTACAGCACCCACAGCAAAACTTCAAAACACCTAATGCAAAAAACACAGAGCAGACATCTACAGAAAGAGACGCAGAAGGGACAAGGAACACCAACACACACCATAGAAACATGAAACATAAAATTCCACACCTAAACAAGTTCTATGTACACTAATTCATGACCAAAGTCTGAAAATAACTTAATATAAATAAAGATGTAACTGCAATCTACATGTACATCCTTATTTGAGTCATGAAGCAGTGGAATATTATACATGTATCTTGATTAACACCATGTCATCTTATGGAGGGACATATACATATAGTAGTGCATTCATTTTCTCCTCGGAGGTTTGATGAATCCAAATGATATTTGGTATACAGGAGTATCATGGTGAGATAGAGGTCAAGTTTGAATAAGGGAGTGGTCCAACTATCATTGAAGAAGTAATTGCCCTTTGATTTTGAAACGTCCAAATTGAAAATGGCAGTTTCCTGGCAATGTGAAAGCAGAATGTGTGATGAATCCAAATTATACACGTAATTGGTATACAGATGTAGAGAGATGCAGATAAAATTCAAACATGGGTGTGGTTCCATTAGTTTTGGAGAGGGCATGAGCCTTGAACTTTTTAAAAATATTTTGAATGATGGCTGCCTGAGGGGCATTTGCATTGCGCAGACATATGTCTCAAATTTCTTAGAAATTTGACTAAAGTAGTGTCTAGTCAGGTGGAAGAGTTCGTAGAACTAACGTGTATATTATTACAACACGTACATGGTGCACAGATCTAGAGAGAGGAATAATATAATCTTACACCACCACGAGGGAGGGATGGCGATTTCTCAACCCGAGTGTATAAATTTTGCAAGTCCATGACGAGGCTTGCCGAGTCATGGACAAGCAAAATTTTTACACGAGGGTTGAGAATTAGCCATCCCTCCCTCGTGGTGGTGTTTGATTGTTTTTCTCCCACGTTATCGACTATCTAGAGTGTCTGTTATAATCACCAGTTTGCCTTGCTTCCATAACGTCGCATTTGTAGCGATGACGTAATAGGGTGAGATCGATGACGTCAGAGGGTGAGATCGATTTATCTCACCCCAGGGAAATTTGAGAGTTCTCAGTCTCAAGTGGGAGAAATTGAAATCCCCTCTCTTTTTTAAAGAATTTGTTAAAAGAGGCTCTGGATGCTCCACATTGCTCACCTGAGGACTTTGTCCATTATGAAAGGAATTGACAACTACCGATATAAGTACATTTTTGGTAATTCGGTAGAGAGTACATTTTTATACAAGTTCTAGCGTAGAATGAAAAAGAACTTGGATTGAAATTGATAAGAAAGAATTTTCATCTTTTATTACAAGAATTGTAATTAACAAATCAAGCTGAAAAACAAATAGAAATTAAAAGTATTTTACAAAAAACACGAAAGCTGCTCAAACATTCAAACACAATTCCTACCAAGTTTCATAGTGATTTCTTTAGTTGAATAAATGTACTAGACTAAGTATAGAAAAGAATTTTAAAAGACACCACCTCCATCCCAAAATCATGCCCCGCCCCTCTCCCTACAATTTGATAAGGAATTAAAAATCAGAAAAAAAGTCATTTAAGCGTAAAATCAATGCATCGGACCGATCAAATATACGGCAAGTTTTTAAATCCTGAAAAACAGAAAATACACAAAAAAAAAGAACATTTCTGATGAGTTTTGGAAGAATTCTGCAGTGTTGAAATCGTAGTCCATAAAACAATTCGAAACATGTAGATTCCATTGGAAATTACTCATGTTACATTTCACAGTGTTTCACTTCGAAATATCTATACCAAAGTATTGTTTGAATCTACCCTGGTTCGATTTAATTCTGCTTACGTAAGCCAAACGTAATGAGGCTGAATGTGAAAATCAATTATCAGGCTAGGAAGTTAGAAAACAAATTACTAGTGAATAAAAAAGATCAATGGTAAATTGGACCAAAGGTAAATGGTTATTTTCAATCTGCCGGATCGAAAGGATACTTGTACACTTAAAAATGGTGAGTAAATTTGGAAAAAAAGATTTTTCTTTGAAACGCTGTATTATAGATTTTGATGGTTTCGAGTCAAAATTTGAAAATAAAACTTTGAAGTTGTGTCTCATAACTTTTCTCTGATAAACAAGGTGGATTCTTCGGGTTTTTTTTTATAATTTGAATACACGTGTAAGGATTAGATAGAAGAGGGATCTGAAGTCGCCTAAATTTTTGTGTTTAAGGGGTAGGGAATGAAAAGGTTTTCAATGTTGGTTGTCTTGGTAAATGAGAAAAGGAAAAAAAGGAGGGAGGGGGGGGACATTAATATATGTCGTTTAAATATTTTCTGTATGAATTATTATGTGGTACACCTTAAGATTCATTCATTTTCATACTTTTCGGTTTTTTCTTTTTTCTCAGAATAACAAGACTGGTTTGTCAGATAAACAGTTGGCGGGTACGTAAAAATACATGTATATCTGGCATGAAAATCGCTGTGAAATTTCTTTGAATCTAGACTCAATTCAAGACATGATTAGAAAATACATAAAATCAATTCAACTTTTAAAATATTCTTTTTTAATCTTATAAATTCTACACGAAATACATTTATGGATCCCTTCAGTGATACGGATATTGATTTTAAATTTTCAAAACATTTAGTATTATCTGGGACGGTACTAAAACATTCACCTTTTTATGCAGAAATTAAAACAGCATTCGATTCCATTGACCGAAATAAAAGTGGTACGATAGATGCCAGCGAATTGGCCGTCGTCATGAGATGGTGTGGAATGAATCCCACAGAGACAGAAATACAGTCAGTCATAGACGAGGTGGATTCCAATGGTAAATATCAACAACCAATTGCGTTGGACATGGGGAGGGTAGAAGGCTGAGGGAAAACAGGACCCTCCCATCAAGACAGACAAATTAAAAATGCGATTAGATTTCCACAGAAAAATCAAACTTTATTCGATAAGTATTATCATATTTGATCACTTTCATATTTTAGTATGTTGTTTTAAATTTAGATTTATAAGATTAAAAAAATATTTTTAAAGTTGAATTGATTTTTATGTATTTTCTAATTATGCCTTGATCGAAATAAATTCATAATAAAATGGAATAATTAAGAAAAGAATAGATTACATTTTCAGAAAATGTTTGTTTGCCAATAGTTATTTTTTAAAGGACTTCAATTTTGGAAAGGAAAGAAAGCAATTTACTTTAAAATTTCCCATTTGTAAAGTTGGTAATAAGTGCAGTCAATAAAATTGCTTACTTTTATTACATGTATTTTCGGAATTGTTAATATCTCTTATTTTGTATGGCTTTATTTGAATGATTTGATTGACGCCATGGAGTTTCATTGGAGATTTTCGGGAAGTGGAAGATAGGAGGGGATCTCAAACAACACTCGGGTGAAGCCCACAGCAAAAAAAAAAAAAAAAAAAACCCAAAACACCCAATGCAAAAACACAGAGCAGACACCCACATAAAGAGACGCAAAAAAGACACGGAACACCATCTCACGCCATAGAAACATGAAACACAAGAGACCGCACATAAACCATCGAGACCACAGGGATTTATCACGCTAATACCGGTTGCTGTATTAACTATATATGTGTGTTAATTAAAGGGATCTAACTCGGCGTTTAACGAAAAATCGACAAGTCATCTTTAAGTCTTCAGAAATAGGCTAATCAATGTCAAAACCTATTTTCTGTGGTATATTTCGATAGATTAATTCATACTGAATCTTCATACGAAATTTGAAATCAGTACCTCCCTTACGAGCCGAGATATGCCCAATACCGCTCTCTTGTGAGCGCCGCATTTCTAGGTCGGACAAAAAGGTGTCCGGTGATAATCAAGCAGTATGGAGAAAATTTGGTTACTGCTTGATCGTTTAAACGTCCGAACACTTCAAAGACATACAACTGCATGATTATCTACTTTTACCATCTCAAAAATCGCTGGTATATGAAAGTCCCTCATATAGCTACCTCTTTGCATGCACGTATATGTCTCTCATAACTCTGCACATGTTGAATTTAATCTCGCTGAAATCCGACGCTTTTCTTATTTCAAAGTCGTCAAAAAAGACTTTATTTGAAATTGTAATAAGCATATATGGGACTATTTCAAGCAATGTTATGTATTTGAGATGTTCGCATCATTGAATGGTCAAGCGGTGCCTCAAGTTGATCACTGATGCCTGATTATCATTGGACACCTTTTTGTCCGACCTAGGAATGCGGCACTTATAAGAGAGCGGTATTGGGCATATCTCGGCTCGTAAGAGAGGTACTGATTTCAAATTTCGTATGAAGATTCAGTATGAATTAATCTATCGAAATATACCACAGAAAATAGGTTTTGACATTTATTAGCCTATTTCTGAAGACTTAAAGATGACTTGTCGATTTTTCGTTAAACATCGAGTTAGATCCCTTTAACACACATATATATATATAGTAAATACTGCAAACGGTATTAGCGTGATAAATCCCTGTGATCGAGACCAATGGGCAACCTCTGCCGACTTAGAACGGCCATCTGCCACGCAAGTAGCAGACGGTGTGGTTCACTGGTTTTACGGATAACGTGCGCACAACTCTCCCACTTTTCCGATTACACAGTGGTCTCGAAGAATGCACAATTATGGTGTAAAATAACCTCCTCTCTGTAAGATGAACATACAAACAGACAGCATGACGCAGCGGCCCCAAGAAACACACAGATGGATATGTAAATGGATTTAAAAACAGAAGGCATACGGAATTCGGTTCGTGCTCTGCCGGCTGTAGCGAGCTCATGTGATCACCCGAGGAGTCCGACTGACGTTCAGAGAGGACAGGTGGTCGGAGCCCTGTCTTCTCTAAAGAGGTTTGGACGGGGCCCGTCATGGAGTCCGTTAGAGTGCAATTCCTAAGAAGGCTGTAGATTGGTCCAGTAACAAAACCGTGTGTCCGTCTGGTGACAGAAGGGTCTTATCCACGGAATACATTTTCAGGAAATGGAACCCTGGAGTTTGCTGAATTTATGTCTCTCGTTGCCGGAATCTATAAAAGTCCAGAGAAATATCAAGAGGAGATCCGAGAGGCTTTCAGAAAATTCGACAAAGACGGAACCGGTAAGATAAATCCAGAGGAACTCCGAGAGGTATTGACTCAGCAAGGAGATAACTTAAATGAGGAAGAGATACAAGAATTTCTGAAAGATGCTGATAAAAATGGCGACGGTTACATTGACTATGAAGGTGAGTTAAGAAATGTAGATCATTTCTGAAAAACAGACAAACTAAAATTAGCACCATGTCCACGTCGGCAGGTTTTTTTTAAGGGTTTGAGGGTCTTATTGCAATTAAGGTAAGGTTCGTTAGTTAAGGCAGCAAATGTACATAGATTATTTGCTGAAAAAAATTATTAAAAAAAAAACCTAAACCAACACCATGTACAAATGTTCCAATCGATAGCTTTCTATGAAGGTAGTCCTGACGGTCTTACTGCAAGGTCAATGTCGCTAGGTCAAAGGTCAAGGTATCAAATGACAGATCATTTTCAAATGTATTAAATCATGTGTAAAATATTCACTCTTTATCTATTATAAACATGATAAAGATTTCGTGTAAGTATGTCAAACTCCTAGGTCAAGTTCACAAGGTCAAAAGACCAAGGTTCTCAGTGAATTGATTCGTAAGTTTCGAATATACAAGTTCACAGATAGGACAAAAGTATACACCCCTCCTGACTTTCCATGATGGAGGCATTTAAAATCAAGTCAAGTCAATAATGGACCAAACAATTTGATACTATAAGTTAATGAAAAAAAAAACCCCGAAATATATACCATATATATATACAATCATCATGATTTAATCTTGATTTTTTTTTTCAGAATTTACGAAAGTTCTCTGCTTCTGTTGACGAAGATGAAATAGACAAAAATTATTCACTGAAATCAACACTAGGTCTTGATGGAATCTTTGTATGTTTGAAATTTCACTGACATTAAAATTACGTATTATGTTTCCTGTTGCTTCCATTTATTCAATCTACATGTAACATTGGCCAAAGGGCCAAACAGAAAGTTCCTACAAGAATACATTTTAAAAGGAATTCAAGGCTTTCTCGATTGAGCAGTTTGACAGTCAGTGTGAATTAACATGGTGTTACGATGACACCACAGTGCCAAGTTTCACAAAAAATCTACGAAAAATTTCAGGAACTATCGTAACATTCGTCATTTTGGAAAAAAATATACCGTACATTCAATTTAAAAGAAAGCTCGTATTTAAGCGTGAAAAACTTTTTAAAAAATCAAATTCAAGGAATTGGGGTCCCCCGCTTTTGGGTGTTTGTCTTTAAAGAATGTTTACAGACCCCCCCCCCCCCCCTTCTGAAGTGTTCATAATATATCTCATATATTATCAACATTCTAAATATGAAAGATTAAACTCCAAGTAAAGGTCAAAGGGTCCAAACTTGTGTTTTGTTACCAATGGACAGGGCATATGAAAAGTCATAAGTATGCACATGTGAAATATTATAAAAGTCCTATCATTTAAAGTACCATCCAAAACTTATGGTCGAGGTTAAAGTTTTTAAATGTGGGTCAACATCCAAGCACGAGGACACAAGGTCAGAATGTTGTTACCAACAGAAAGGTCTTGTCACAAGGAATACATTTGTGAAATGTGAAAGCCCCATCACTTTTCGTTCAAAAGTAATGGTCAAGGTTAAAGTTTTTGAAAAGTATGTCAAAGTAATGGTCAAGGTTAAAGTTTTTGAAAAGTATGTCAAACTCCAATGTCAAAGTCACAAGGTCAAAAAAATTTTGTCTCCATTGAAAGATTTTTTTTCACAAGAAATACAGATGTGAAATATCAAAGCCCTATCACTTTCCATTAAAAAGTTATGGACAAGATTATAGTTTTTGAAAAGTAGGTCAAAGTCCAAGGTCTTCACAAGGTCAAAAATTTTGGTATCCATGGAAAGGTCCTGTCACAAGGAATTCACATGTTTAATATGAAAGCCCTATCACTTTCAATCCAAAAGTTATGGTAAAGGTTAAATTTTTTGAATAGTAGGTCAAAGTCGAAGGTTAAGGTCACAAGGTCAAAAATTTTGGTATCCATGGACAGGTATTGTCACAAGGAATACACATGTGTAATATGAAAGCCATATCACTTTCCATTAAAAAGTTACGGTCAAGGTTAAAGTTTATAATAAGTAAGTCCAAGGTCAAGGTCACAAATGTAGGTCAAAGTCCAAGGTCAAGGCCACAAGGTCAGAAAATTTTGGTATCCATGGAAAGGTCTTGTCAAAAGGAATACACATGTGTAATATGAAAGAAATATCACTTTCCATTAAAAAGTTACGGTCAAGGTTAAAGTTTATAATAAGTAAGTCAAAGTCCAAGGTCAAGGTCACAAATGTAGGTCAAAGTCCAAGGTCAAGGTCACAAGGTCAGAAAATTTTGGTATCCATGGAAAGGTCTTGTCAAAAGGAATACAAATGTATAATATGAAAGCCCTATCACTTTCCATTCAAAAGTTATGGGCAAGGTTAAAATTTTTAATAAGTAGGTCAAAGTCCAAGGTAAAGGTCACAAGGTCAAAAATTTTGGTACCCATGGAAAGGTCTTGTCACAAGGAATATACATGTGAAATATCGAAGCCATATCACTTACCATTCAAAAGTTATGCACAAGGTTAAAGTTTTTGTGACAGACGGACGAACGAACCGATTTTAATGTCCCCGCGCTTTCGCGAAAGCGGGGGACAAAAACAAAACATCTGAAACGCTTTTTTTTTTTGAGTGAACTGGAGAGCAAATAGTAATATTACAGAATTCATGGGAGTTATCGCTCATGAAGCACATTGACGATCCTTCCCTCTTGAAGAAATGTTTCAATGTGCTATATGTACTATTCAAACAAAATAAACGTTTGTCATGGTGTAACTTTATAGGGAGAGCAGACATACCGTAAAAAGAATGACAACACAGAAGTTGGGGGAGACCAATATGCAACAAGAGCGGACTATTGTTACAAATGTACTCACTATATGACAGCAGATTGTCTAGTTATCCGGATTACGTGCGCACTCCTCCCCCCTTTAAGTTCAGATAAGCAGAGGTATTAAAAGTTGTACCCCTTTTGTGGCCTATAACACAGGAAGGTATCACAACACTATTTCAATGGATATTAAAAAAACATTGGCAATACATATATATAACACCAACAATCCATGCTTTACTGGCAGAAGCGAGCTCATGCCCGATCACCAGAGAAGTCCGACCAACTTTCAGATAGGGCAAAGGATCAGCGTCTAGTCTCAAGATTACGAGATTTGGACAGTTCCCGTCATGGTGTCTCATTGCCATGGTTTGTCAGTATGCAGCGCTGGAAAATATGCTGGTACAGAACTGTAGATGAGTCCAGTACAATGCGAAAGTTTTTTTTTTTTGTTAAATGACATCAGAATCGTATCTTCAGCAAAGAGAAGAAAAGACTCGTACGTTGTCGATTGTGACACACTGTCTACGAATAATAATTCGCTGTATATCTATCTTCGCTTCTTCCGCGCTTGGTCTGCTACCGCGAAAGTTTGTCTCAGGTAATGAAAATACCAAAGGCATAACTCAAAGAAACCAGATGCGAATCAGCGAAAATGCTTACTTTTTATATAAATAAAACCGCGTAAGAAAAGACCAGCGAATGATTCTACTTATACACTAATTGTTTTACATTACCATGGTTACATACACATCATCTCTTTTCGGAAATAACCCAGTAAGTCCAAAAAGGCAGTACATCAGATTCTTGTCCATCTCCAAAGACTCTGATGTGATCACGGAGCTCATATTTCTCCAAGGACGCTGTATCGTCACGCCAACTGACAAAGCTTCAAATAATTACACATTTGCGTGCAAGAAAAAATAGGACAAAATTCTCAGTCCTTGAAACCTAACCTTTGCGCCTATAAATATATAAAGTAACTGTTCCTATTACGTATATATAGGATCTCAAATGAATTTTCATTTCATACGATGTATTATGAAACGAGTTGTGTGTTTTATATCCCCGAACCGTGGCGTGGGGATATAAAACGCACAATGAGTTTCGTAATACATCGTATGAAATGAAAATTCATTTGAGATTCTTTTTATCACATGATATTGCCTAAAATGTGCATTTTTAAGGTGAAATCAACGTTTCCGAGAACTGTAGAGGCGAACCACGCCGCGATCTAGAAGTCGTCTGCTACGCCATGACAAGTTGTGTCCCCATCGTATAGATATTCTGTGCGTAAGAGAAAAGTATCTCAATTTTGAATAGTATTTTAATGCAAAAATTAATTCAACAACAACAATTTTAATCAATGATATTGACTACGGGTCTGAATTTAACAGTTGACCGATATTTGAAATCAGATTTGTCAAGGTTTATGTGATTAGGTTCCAAACTTGACCAATCGCATTCAAGCAGAGCGATATGTAATGTGTTATTATATCATATATTTATGAAATGGCTGTATGAAACTGCATAACGGGTGTATCATGTGATAAAAAATCATATGATTTTTTAACCTTTTACACGTCAACAATGTCCTATTCAGAATTGAAAGACAGACTTTCCAGGATAAGTATATAATTATCATGTTTTTACATGTAAAATTGACGGTCGCGGGTAATATTTTTGATTCGCTCTAGAAATTAAACAAGTGGAACCTACCAAAATAGAGACTGTGTCTGAAAATCCCCTTTGCTTGAAGCACCACTGATGAGGATTTACTTTTCAAATCTGGTGCATTAATTTGTTCAAGAAGGTAACGAGTTGGAACACTCCCATCTTCTTATCATCTACACTTACTTTCTTTTGCAGTGTGGAACAGTTAAACATGTTCCCCGCGATTGAATGTTTAAAGTGTATTAACTACTTTCATTCCAGCTCTTTTGCAAGAAAGAAGCTTTATTTTGACCCAATTTGACATTCTATGAATGATATTCTATGGAGAGTTCTATGCTCGATCTTTACGAGCAAAATTATACAGAGTGATTTGGCGTTGTCTGTATGAATGTTTGGTGATGTTATAAATTAAGACACGTGAATCATTGAAATCGCCGATGTATTGGTTGAGACAGTTTTCTACAGAACTTAAGTAACAGATGTAACATGCCATCAGGAGATACTTACTCTTCAATGGCACCTGCTCTCACTCCAAATTTGAGAGTTAACTACAGCTTACATGATAGTTTGTTTCTTTTTGTTTGCTTCATTTTTCCCCTTTTTGTCTGGCATTTTCATGTAGTTTACACAGATTTCTTTCACATCTGTGTTATACGAGACTCATGAAAGGGAATGGTTTGAGCGAATTAAGGAACGGAAATTGGTGACGATTCCGACTTTTTGTTAAAACTGTTTTTGAAGAAAAAATATCCGTCAACATTTATTCGGATATGGCTCATACATCTGAAATAGAATAGAATTGTTCTAATAATACGTGTTCTGTATGCTGTTTATTTTCATCATTAAGAGTTCATAGGAAGAAACATTTCTAGGTTCAGTAGTTAAGAAAACGAAAATTGAATCATACAATACAACAAAGATCAGCCAAAGGTTGTCTCAAACAAAGGCAGACAATTGCCCAACTCTAAATGTATTCTATGACTCTCCAGAGAAAAAGAGAAAAGTCTGTGCCATAAATCAAGTAAAAAATCATGACCCAACTTTCAGCATTAGAGAATTTTATCGTTCTAATATAGGGAATAACGCTTTAAAACGTCTTTGGATTTCTTTAATCTCAAGGATCTCCAACATGTCTTGGATGCGACCAACAACACCAACCTATGTACCTTTTCACACACCTTTCCTTACGAATTTTTAAGTAATTTTCGTAACTTTTGTCGTCCTTTTACGTGTTGTCCTCCGTCTTTCAACGGCGTCTTTGCATTGTTTCTTTCGTTATTAGGTCTTCCGACTTCCGTCGGAAGACCTATTGTTTTCGTAACCGTGGAAAATTGGATCAGCGATTTCTCAAGAACCCTGTAAGCTAGGACAATGAAAGTTCTCCAACGTTACGTTTGGAGTAAAAGCTAGATTGGTCTTTTTTATTTTTGGTCTCTGTTATTTTTTTATCATGTTTTTTAGTAGATTCAAATATTTGACGGGAGCGTCGAATTACTCAAAAGGACCGAAAATTTCATGTTTTGCTATTTGTAAGCTTAAATATCTCGTATTTTGCTATCTACAATTTCCATTCTTTTTGAAGTCGACAGCCATGCAAGATATGAAATGCTAGATGCACACTGTAACGATTTACTACGATGACGTCCTTCACCGTCCTTCATATTTCCAAATTCAGAAGTTCATAGGAGGAAGACAGTTTTTTGCTTATAATAGTAAACAAAAATTAAGCTTATGAAGTTTCCAAAAAATTTCAATATTATTATTTTTTATCCATACATCTGTCTTATTTAGTCTTTCTGATTTTTCCTATCTCTTACTGTTGAAAAGATATGAGCATCGAAATTTTGAGTTGGGTATTTCGATACACCTTCACGCCAACAGATCGGGCGCACACTAAAATTGGTAGTCCGAGTCCGACTCGAGAAAAGCAGTGTTGAGATTTTCAAATTCCGATTTCACGGCAATGATGAATATGCATTTCATAAATACATTTCGATATACACAATTTGATTTTAAAACAGTTGATTAATTTAGAAGAGATCAGCTACAAACCAGAATTTACACACAAAAAGTGGTAGTTTGATTCCGATTTCTAACCTACAAACCTGTTTCTAAACTTCAATAACTATATTTTGAACATCAAGTTTAATTTCTAATTCTAGCAAACGTTCGAACATAATTTTCGGTTGGTTTATTTACAAATTGATGAACAATTTCTCCAACATTCTTCCCTCCCCTCGTTTTTCGAAAACAGTTCTGTTTATATTGAACGATGTCGCCATGATGGAAATTCAAAATAAACTTTGAAAAAAGGGAAGGGGGGGTCCAAATTTGAACCTGCACAGCGAGAACCTCATGGTATTTATATATATATATATTGAACGTAACTTGTTATTACCATTTCTCTTCTCAAGAAAATTGGTTCTACAGCTACGAGCTCGCATTTTTTATGGGGGAAGGGGGCAGGAAGAATTTGCAAAAAAAAAAAAATCCCGGCTCTGAAAAATGCTGAAAAAAATATTCCGGCCCAAAGGGCCGGCAATTTTTTTTCCCGGACCATGCAAAAGTAAGGATACATTGCATGATATGGAAATTTTTGCTGGCCCTTTGTGCCAGACAATTTAAAGTCAAAAAATTAATTAATATAAATACAAACTGTTCACATAGCTGTATCTACCAGAGACCTAATACGCATAGGCACAAAAATCTAGAAAAGGTTCTAATTAAACATCATACAATCTGTCTGAAATTCGCTAATTGCAAAGAGACATCTGAAGGAACGGTTATTAACTCATACTCTGTAACAGCGGGGAGTTTAACTTGCACAGACATTCACAACATTTGACAATTTGTTTAAATCCGGCCCGAAGAAGCGGCGAAAATTTTTCTCCGACTCTGGTAATGGCTGAAAAAAATGGCCTGCTCAGAAAATTGCTGAAAAAATTTTACCGGCTGGCAATAGATTTCTAGTTGGACTATCCATTGTACGTTGTTTGTTGGCGTGGTTAACGTTGTTTTGTGTCTGTATGCGAGTGTTTCCCGCTGTTGTCATTGCAAAGAGGTCTTTAATCCATTCTTGCTATTGATAAGCAAAAATACATTTTGTTTCTGGGCTTCTCTTTATTCTATAGAAATTATATTTTGAAAACACGATACAATCTGAGTTATCTTTTAAACCTTTGTATTCAATGACAAAAGTTAAATGCAAGCCCCTTTAAATGGTTGCAATTTTAAATTGGTATGAAGAACCATAGTTGGCGTAACGTACTTTAAAAAAAAATGTCTGTTGCACTACATATTTATAGAATTTAAGATAAGATCATTTGATTGAAAATATATACATGCATATAACTAATGAATTGTTCATTAATTAATTTACCTAAAATGACAAATACGAATAATTATTGTGATACTATAGACCTGCAATGCTTAGCTTAACATCCGAGAAAGACAATTAGGCCTGTATTGATGTACATGCACTAGCATATCACTGGAACCATACACGTACTGCTTGCAATCAATACTGCCGCCATACAACGGTAATATACGCACTATTGAAAATTCACGTAGGTTTCTTTGGGAATTTTGATTGATATTAAAGCGGCATCGGTCCGCAATACGGCGCATCTCGTCGCACGCAACAAGATAGCGCGAACTGGTCGGCGCTCGAATCCTCTGGTTTTTTCCCCTTGCATATCGACCGATCCTTGTTTTTGTACTTAGTATGTACGTGGGATGCAAGTTCGGAAATTCTCCTCTCTCTGGATCTGATGACGTAACTGCATATTGAGTAATGATATTTACTGACATTTTATGTAGATAAAGCACCCAAATTATTTGTCATTTCTATTTTATACTGTATCGCGTAACAAATGAACTTCCTGATTGTTCATTTGATCATCATGATCATTGGGAGTTTTAAGGACGAAGCTACTATAAATCTTTTTACGAAGTGATAGTTTCGTAAAAATTTAAAAAAATTAATTTACACGTAGTATCTTTAAAATGGATATATTGATCGAATCATGACATTAAAAATCAAATAAACAAAGAAAAATAGAAAGAGAGAGAGAGAGAAATAAATATAAAAGAAAAGAATAATAATAGACAAAATCTAAAACAAAAAATAACATAACTTAAACAAAACTCAAAATGTCCCGGTAATTCTAGAATTAATAAGTCACGAGAACCATCGAGTTGACACCGACTGTAGGTGTCCCTCGGAGAGTTCTTCAGTTTACAGAGGTTGTTCATTTGTCATGATTTTCAAATGACATCTTTCGAAAAAGCATGCAATCACGGAAGACGTCTTTTGTTCTACAACTTATAGGACAACTAGCTTATCGTGTTAACCTGCAGGAATCTAGCTAATCCTATGCAAAGAGTAGTAATCCGGGGACAAACTATTCGAATTATTCCTGTAAACAACAAGCTGAAATTACAAGACTAGTACTTGTAGTTTAAATCCTGTGCCATAACAAGCTAACCTGTAGAACAACTACCTTATATTCCTATGAGAAAATAATCCTGTAAGACAAGTTTAGACAACTAGCTCATCCTCTACGATAACTAGCTGATATTATACGAAACTTATTCAGTCGTAAGTCAACTAGCTAATTATATATGCTACAATCAGCTTAACTATAGGAGAGATCCTGTAAGACAGCTGACTGATAACTAAGATCATCTAATCATTTAATTTCCATTGTTATTATTAAGAAACGACGATTCTGATTGGCCGAGAAATTTTGTTGATACCTGCATCAACCCAAGCCGGAAGTACGCACTTAGCAACGTCATAAGCAACGTCGTTAGCAACACAATTTCAAAGCTGCAAATAAACGTTGAAAAGCGACGAAATGAAATGATAAGTAATCAATGTAATAGTTTTTTGGTTCATCGAGGTATAAAAACCACAAATTGAGGGAAAACTTATGCATCTTGCGATACGCAAAAAATATTACAATGATTCCTTAAGTCTTTTAAATGTAATTTGAAATATGTTACCGTGTCTCGTGTCTTGTGATATAGTTAATGAGCAACTTCGTTACAAACTCGGTAAACTGTTTCCTCCTTTAAATTGTGTGTATTGACTTTATTTACTGTAACTTGTATTGTATGCGATGTAGGAATTATGTTAAAATATTCGAAAAAACTAGAATTATAATAATATCAATTATGCTCCCCATCCTTCTTTTACTTTATTTCACCACTGGGTAACTGGACAAATGAGAAGGCTGTAAGCACGGGAGGAGTAAACATTCTCTGTTTAGCTAGCCGCACCCGCCGTCGATGTTCTTAAATTGTAATGCATGCGATGCAGGAGATAGTTTAAGTCTCCCAAAACTCGAATTTTAAAACATATCATCCATAATGCACCCCTCCACCCTTTATTTATCGTTGACATGGAACCTTCACAATCTCTTTCGAGTCATACCATTGTTCATTGCATAATTATTCCCAGACCTTATGTCCCCTGTCGTCCTCTAACAGGATGAATTGTATCATCAATCATACATTAAGTAAATCTGATTAGCAAAGTTCATGACCATGGGACGGATGGATTTCATTTGATAAAGGCAAAATACAAGCCATGGAATGCTTTATAGCAGAAGTTAGTCACAATTTTATTTCAAGTTATTCTCTCAACATTTTCTAAAAAGCTAAAATGACACAATATTTTGTCACTTCCAACGGTTGTCTTAGGTCTCTCAACCCTGTTTTTACAAAACATAAATAAAAAGTAGATCATACATGTAATAATGTTGGCAGCACAGGGGCCATTGCGCCCCCCTAATCCTTCGTTTATTACATGCGGATTATAAGGGGTCGCGTTTTGGCCCCTGTGGGTTTTAAGTGAAATCCAATCTTTTCTCGAAATGTTGTTCATTCCGAGGTTCGCAGCTGTTCCAATTGAATTTCTAATGATTTTGCATTGCCTTCTCGACTTAATAACTAAATAACTGATAGGTACTTCTTTGATGTTTATCATTGCTTTCTGCAAAGGTCCCAGAAGTTCAGATGTCACCATTCATATTGTGTACAATTTTCATTCGACTAGAAAATAAACAATAAAATATCTAAAGGACTTGTTTTCGTTTTCTCCCATTCCATTCTCTTAGCTATCACATTGTCTCTTACCCACGTGATGTTCTTGTCACACGAATCCTCTACGTACATTATGAATGGCAATTTACGGGGGTACTCATAGTAAATGGACGTATAAATATTTCAGACTCATTAATCGGTTTTTGTTCGTTTTGCTACTTTATGGCCCTATTTACTTGACCATGAACTTTAATTCCGTTGTTTTGTGTATGTACTTTGCTGTCAAAGGTCCGAATGAACCTCAGACGATGATTGGCGCTGCATGAAGAAGGATGAATAAATTTTACAATCTACATTTATTTTAAATTGATCTACCTGGTTTTTGTATCATCTCACCATCGCATTCATAAACAATAAGGACTTGAATGTTTGGGACCATTTACTTCCGCTTTGAATTGCCCTTTTTCTATGAGTACTTCCGTTAGAGATTGTTAACTGTACTCATTTATAGAATATGTGTCTTAATTTTGTGTTGTGTTCCAGGTATGCAACACACATCAAGTGCAGTTGTCGTGCATGCAATGTTTTCTGAAATAGCGGCGTTTTTTTTTCAGGTAAAAAGGTGACGTTAAAATTTAGGTCACCGTGGGCTCAGTTTGCAAGTTGGAACAGCCGTAGCAGCATATTTCTGTGGATCGTATACATTGTGACGTCACGAACGTTTACTTGCGAAATGCAACATGTTCCTTTCAATAGTTTTACATAGTTTTATTGGGAATTGTATTGGTTGTACATATATTTTGCAATGAAACAATTATTGAAACTCATGCATATGCACTCTTACATAATAGAAGAAAAGGTTCACATGACATATATGTCTCATATGCAAAGACTAGGAAAACTTTCATCAAAATATCGAATAAAAAACGGCAACATATATAGTATCGTCTTCAATGTTCATCGTGGCGCAACCTGCAAGATGTGTCTGAACAATTTACAAACACTGGAAAATGTAAATACACTGACTGAGAAAAAGACGCGGCTCTATGCAAAACAGAAATTCAATGTTTATCATGGTGCAACCTGCAGGATGTGTTGGAAAATGTAACCGCACTGACTGAGAAAAAGACGAGGCTCTGACTAAAACAGAAACGTAGAATCTCGTCTTCAATGTTCAACTTGCAGAATGTGTCTGAACAATATATTGCATGTAACACGGTGACTGAGAAAAAGAGGTGATCAAGATTAATAAATTGTCGGATCCCGTTCAAACGAACATATACCCGAGTGTTCACCCGGATCTGTTATTTTATCACTTTACTTTGTGATAATTCCTCTCAGAATTCTTTTTGTTCGTTAAAAGAAAAATGAAAGTATTTGAATAGAATTTGTATAATTCTGAAAGATATCCCCGTACGTTATCTGCATTCAGTTGTTTTGTAAATATAAATGACTGTAAATACTATCTAAACCAAAACTATAAATGCTAAAATTGTTCCGTCATTTGCCTGGATCAGGGTGTTTAGCCTACGATCTTTTGATTTGGAAAAAAATAACGTAAGAATATGGAAAATAAAATTGGATTGTTGGCAAATTAAAGAGGAGCGTACCTGACTCCATTACCGCCCCCTCTCTAGATCTTGCCCCATTACCGCCTTATTACCATTGCCCCCATAACCCACCTTTCTTGATCTTGACCCCATTACCCCCTCTCTAGATCTTGCCCCATTACCAGCCCCTCTCTAGATCTTGCCCCCATCCCCCCTTTGATCTTGACCCTATTACCACCCTCTCTCTAGATCTTGACCCCATTACCACCCCTTTCTAGATCTTGCCCTCATTACCACTCCTTTGATCTTGAGCCCATTACCACCCCTCTCTAGATCTTGACCCCATTACCACTCCCTCTCTAGATCTTGACCCCATTACCACCCCCTCTCTAGATCTTGACTCCATTACCACCCCCTCTCTAGATATTGCCCCATGACCGCCCCCTCTCTAGATCTTGACCCCATGACCGCCCCCTCTCTAGATCTTGACCCCATTACCACCCCCTCTCTAGATCTTGACCCCATTACCACCCCCTCTCTAGATCTTGCCCCATGACCACCCCCTCTCTAGATCTTGCCCCATGACCGCCCCCTCTCTAGATCTTGCGCTTGAACACGAAGAGCAATTTCTGAAAGGTCTGTCTGCTGAACATGTCCATCAATAGTCCAAAAGCCGATGTTTATGATAAGTGTAGAACTGGGACAGTCAGAACACTTAGAAGTTGGACTAGCCTGTATATTATCAATCATCATGAGCGATCGTTGCTTATGGTTCGTATTTTATCGGAAATGGACAGAAATCAACGGAAATGTCAACTGTCCTCCCTCACACATAATAAGGGTTTTTTCACCAGTTTGACATTGGTTTGACTCCTCTACCGAAGTCAAGAAAATAATGCAATAAAATGTTGACGCGACAATCATGACAATGTCTGCATACAGAAAATTGTATAATTGATTACAGCAGAAAAAATATATACTCTGAGCTGTAACTTTTTAAAAACCCTTTTTCAGGAGAGTATTTATAAAACAGTTTTGATATTATTCAGGCGCGTAACCAGGCGTGCGCAAATACGTAGATGGTTCAACATCATTTTGCAAGAAAAAAAAATGAATAAAAAAATGACAAGATATCTCTTTTCCGAAGCGAAGGACAGCGGAGCGCCACTGTGAAAGAAGAACAAAGGTTCATTTTAAAGTGTGCATGTAATTGCCCCTTGAATTCCCTCAAGGGCTTCTCACTGGATCCATTAGGGGCCTAAAAACAATCCCCGAATCCCCTGACTGAAAGTGCTTTCACTTGAAAAGTATTCTGGCTACGCGCCTGTTATTTACAAAACAAAATACTGCTTGCAACTTTGTAGTGAATCATAGTGATTTATGTCAGATAACTCGATTTGAAAATTGCCCCATTACGTGTTTTGTGTGATATTCAAGAGGGATCTGGAAATGAGAAAAAAAATCTTTTTTCGAAAAATCGTACCATGTGGATAGAGACAAAAATCGATACATCAACTGACATAAATTTCAAATTTATCTATTTTACTCGTCAATTGTATACAAGAGGCAACATCTATTGTATTGTATTATTTATTTATTAAAACATTATACAAGTGGCGACGACATCTACAGTACATTTATCTATTAAAACATTTTACAAGTGGTGACATCTACAGTACATTTATTTATTAAAACATGCTACAAGTGTCGACATCTACAGTACATTTATTTATTAAAATATTCTACAAGTAACGACATCTAAAGTACATTTATTCATTAAAACATTCTACAAGTGGCGACATCTACAGTACATTTATTTATGAAAACATTATACAAGTGGCGAAATCTAAATTACATTTATTTATCAAAACATTTTACAAGTGGAGACATCTACAGTACATTTATTTTACAAGTCGGGACATCTACAAAACATCTATTTATTACAGCATTATACAAGTGGCGACATCTACAGTACATTTATTCATTAAAACATACAAGTGTCGACATCTATGGTACCTTTACTTATTAAAGATTATACAAGTGACGACATTTACAGTATGTCTATTTATTAAAACATCAAACAAGTGGCGACATCTACAGTATATTTATTATTTTGATATCAGAAAATTTCAAATGCGTTGAAGAAACGATCAACCAAAGTTGATCGAACTTGACTACATGTGTATTTAATATTCAAACAAGTGGCGACATCTACAGTTCATTTAGTTCAAACAAGTGGCGACATCTACTGTACATTTATGTATTTAAGCATTGTTCAAACAAGTAGCGACATCTACAGTACTTTTATGTATCAAAGCATTATGCAAGTGACGACATCTACTGTGCATTTATAAACTAAAGCAGTATTCAAATTAAGAAATAAAAAATGACAAGCCGGGCTCTATTGTCTCATAATGCCCGAGCGTCCTCAGCAAATCACATTTATTACCGAGCCGCGTCAGCGGCGAGGTGATAAATATGATAGGCTGAGGACGCGAGGGCATTATGTATAGGATAAAGACCGAGTTGAGGTCTGTATGAAGGTTAGATGCCCAAGGAGAGAACAGGGCGGTGTTTAAAGACCGAGGCCGAAGGCCGAGGTCTTTAAACACCACCCTGTTCTCTCCGAGGGCATCTAACCTTCATACAGACCTCAACGAGGTCTTTATCCGACTTACAAACCGCAGATTTTCTTCAATTTTCCGAAAAATAAAAATCTAAATATTTAGTACACCCCTGCTTTTCAAAATGAAATTGACCATGCAAATTATCGGGTGGAAATATGCAACGGTAACGATTATTAGGCCATAGAAGTAAAATAATGTGTTATTCATCCCGATAATTTTCTGAAAGATACCCTGTAGTCGGTCAAAGAAGAAAATAATAGTGTAACAATGAATTCTATTTCCATTAAAGTTTTTAAATATGTGATTACATTATTGCAAATAGAGATAAGAAGATTTTCTAATCAAGTGAGTATAATATTTCTTTATTTTGTTCATCAAGTTCCTCAATATACATATATTTAAAAAGCATTTAGAATGAATTCAAGAATCGCAATAGGGATCTAGATTGATTTGAAATGGCATTTTGCGGTTTTCGGGATAGAAGAATCTTTTCTTTTTCTGTTAACATTTCTTATAAAAGGATGTCTTTAGCGGACTTGAAACACAATATTTTCTATACCATGGCCAAATACTCATTATAATCAAAACAATTCACACCCGCGACTGAAATAATTTTCAATTCTCCGCCCCTCATTGTTTTTTATTGACCTCCACACTTCACTGAACGTTCATAAAACCTAGGTACATTTAGAATCGTCCGCGGTCTTTATGAAATAAAATGACCGATGAATAAAAAAAGAATCACATTTGAAGGTTTGTAAGAGACAATAGAGCCCGGCTTGTCATTTTTTATTTCTATTCTAAAGAATGCCAATCGATTCTTGGTAAAACCAGTTCCTGCCGGTTTATCTGCTTTCAGAAAATGGGTAGGCGTCGCTTATCGCTATAGGGCCTATATTGGAGAATAGAGCCCGGCTCGCGTCGGTTGTCCTAATAGGGAAAAAGAATCAAGTCATGTTAGAATAAGTGACAACATCTACATTTAAAAAAAAAACATACAAGTAGCGACATCTGCAAAACATTGATTGATTTAAAAAATATATAAGTGGCGACATCTACAGTACATTTATGTATTAAAACGTACAAGTGGCGACATCTACAATACATTTATGTATTAAATCATTATTCAAACAAGTGGCGACATCTACAGTATATTTTGTCTATTAAACAAGTGGCGACATACTTTTAATTAGTAATTGTTATATATAGAGAATAAGTGTCTTAATTTGTGTTTTGTTACGGGTATGCAACACACAGCAAGTGCATTTATCGTACATGTAATGCGCGTTAGCGCATTTCATGCGATAAATGCACTTGATGTGTGTTGCATACCCGTAACAAAACACAAATTATGACATTTATTCTATATATATGCACCATAGTTGTCTGTTTCATTCTTGTTTCCTGAAATTGCTTTTTCTTGGTAAAAGGGTGACGTCAAAATTCATCTCGCCGAGGGTTCAGTTTGCAGGTTAGAACAGCCGTCGCGGCATGTTTCTTTAGATCTTATGCATTGTGACGTCACGAGTGTTAATACACGAATTGCAGCACGTTCCTTTCAATAGTAACATCCCAGGGACTTACATTGGCTGTGCATATATATACTGATCATCCTAGTTTGACTTTTTAAACCTTTCATTTAGGAAAAAATGCATATCGATAAAAATTTGATTGAAGGGGAGTTTTGTTACATTTTTGTATCATGTACTGGGATTATTATTTTAGATATAATTTTTGTGAAATATTTCAGACAAAAATAATGTATGAATTAAGTTCATCTTTAGAGCATAATTCGAATTATGTAGCTTTTAATTTTTCGTCAAGAATTTCTGTAAGCACCCTGTCTCTACCGCTCAACTCTACCCCGTTTCTCCCTAGTCTAGTGCCTACATCTATGTATCCCTTCTCAGTTCGGTCAACCCTCCCCCATTCCAGACCATTTTTCTTTACCGAAGTAATATATTTACTGTATGATAAGGTCATTGTCATTTTTGAAAAGCAATATATAACATTTAGGGCATCAAACTTGAATTGACATACTGCTTTCATAACTAACTCCAGTATCCTATAGTCAAAAGATGAAATAATTGTTTTTTCTGGACTTTTTCGCCTCCCTTCTTCAGAAGCCAGTTTTACTTGCACAGGTCTCAGTCAAGTCAACATGTAATGTTTTCTCAAATAAATTATTCATGGAAATATTTACGAAATCTTGAAAACCCATCCGATAAATGTTTTACTGACTGCCAAAATATCGATAATGTCCAATTTAGGATGGCAATCGTTTAATGTAATATTGTAACAACTATACAATTTGTATTGTTTCCTAAAACCATATATGTTCCAGCAAGGCTCGGATCGATACGTGCCTCATTCTCTATTCCACTAGCATTCTTTAGAACACGGTTGCAATGCAGAATGTGTGCCGAGATGATACGACGGAAAAATCCGGTACGAGAGTAAATAATCCTCAAATTTCATGGAAAAAATAAAGGCGTAGTTTGTCAACAAGATAGAAATGTGGAAAAATATGTAAATTATAGTTGAGCGAAGTAAATTGTAGTGAAAAAAACGAAAACGTCGTATTCCGGGATAGCGGAAAGTCCCTTAGTGGCGGTGTATGCAAGGTTTTCATAGCAAAATCAATATGGCTGACTGAATTACTGAACATGTAGAGGAGTGTAGTTCTATGAGATAATGACGTAAGAGTCTTATATCGCGGGACTAAAAACAAGTGAAAAACATCAAAGGTAAGAAACGGTTTTTATTGAAATCGGATCTGTATAATTGAATTCAATCAAATTATGATCATAATATTTTTTTCATGTTCCACGTGCTCGTTCCGCTCTCAACTGGTATTGTACAATCCAACTTTACTCTGAACATTCCAACTATCCGAACAACTCCTTTTCCAGAAGGATTATCAGAAAAATTCTTTTCAAATGATGACAAATTATTTTTTTAATATAGAAATTAAAGAATATTTTATATAAGTAACAAAACGAATAATAGAAAATTCTTGTTTTAAGTTCAATACAAATCGAATGATGTACATGTATAATCCGATTGCTACAGTACTAAAGATTTTTTTTATCATAATTCTCCCTACCACTCCTTTTCTCTTCGTGATATTGAGTAAGAAAATTACGGAATCTTTTTAGCAAAAAGAGATAAAATTCAATATACAGTCAAGTAGGAAATCGTTTTTGGATCTGCTCCGAAGTCGGTTTGAGACCAGTCGCAGAATAATGGAAATATAACGCCCACGGTGTTGGTAATTATTTGAAAGTATATAGGAATTGCCTGGCAAGCGAGCGTAAGGACAGTGGTATCAGGGGGCATTTTTCGCGTCGTTGGCCATGGTGAAATACCGGAGTAAATGCGTTCAAGCTTCGGATCAATAATCGAGATGTTATAAAGGGTTACGAAAACACCGGCTACGCTGGACGTGCTCATGTCTGACCGGGAACGAAGTGATGATGGGAGGATACCTGTTTTTAATGTACATGCTGTGGACTTTTGAAAATAATACGGAAGTGTTCCAACTGAGACTTTACCTTATTGAAGAAGATTTCAAACCAGTTTAAAAAAAGTATGCAGTTGATATTGATAAAGAAAATAAAGGGTTTTTCCACGTTATACATTGTCATATAAAACTTTATTAGTAAGAAAGGGAACGTAAACGTATGAAGTAGAAACTACATGGATTCTTTTTTTCTGGGGGGGGGGGGGTTATTTTTAGTACTGATGAATTTATAATGAAAGTTCAATTAAGAAATCAAATATTTAAAGTAAGAAAATAAACAAGACTCGGTGCATTGAGGGCTATATGCACTTAAAATGTCAGACAGGATGCACAAAAGATTTTCTCTGAGAATACTGAAGATCATAACAGAGAGAACATGTCTAATTGATACATAGAACACTTGCAGGTTTCTTGTCGAAAGCTTCCGTCATTGCCGTTCACAGCGAGTTGCTATCAGGATGAAAGAGTCCATCACCAAGTCCTTTCCCCCACAGTGCGTCGTTACACCAGTATTGTGCATGTATCACACCTACGATACATATAAATGCCCATACTCTGTAGACATGAGCTTACCCTGTAATGGTCAGCTTATTTGAACGAGGCAAACAATTAAAATTTCTGAAAAAAATCGTCAGGTCAGAGGAAACGCTGGCCAAAATGTCAACACTTGATCAGAGGAAACTCTGTCTATGATCTATTCGGATGAATGTACTAGAAATGATAAACAACAGAAGTACACTGTTTTTCTTTAATGTGAAACAATTAGTGGAACACGCCATCGACCGTTCTGTCGTCCATATTGTCTCTGGAGAGAAAAATTACTTTGAATTTCCAGCGTTTCGCCCATCATTAGCATTACGACAATAAAGAGATCGGGTAAATAATTCAAACCGACACAATTTACGTACGGCATGCCGTACCAATAAGCCTTATCACTTACATGAATTAAATGTAGTAGATCTGAATTGTCTCTTAATGTCAATATACTTTAATTCATATATCTGGTACATTTGATTTTAATTTTGATGCCGAAGGTAGTTTGCCCTGAAATCGTATAAATTGTAACTTCCGATTTTGGGATTTTTAACTCGTGTGCATCGAGACAATCACCGATTTTGACAATTTTCATGGAAATGGAAGACACGGGTGTCGCATGCAAACAGGAGACGCTGACCCTCCCCGGACACCTGGTCTCGCTTCGGAATATTGTTTGTTCCGGGGTTTATAACTGTTCCAATGGAAATCCTGCCTTCTCAATTTTGAAACTAAAGAACTGTTGAGTACTTCTTCTATGTTTATATTAAAGACTCTCGAGGTTTGATTATTATAAAAAATTGCATTACAAAAAGAGGGAGGGTCTTATATTGGTAAATTGGACCTTTTCTCTCTTTTTTTTTTTCCTTTTTTTTTTTTTTTTGCTTTATTTTCTTGTATATTTGTTTTTTATTGTTGTTATTGTTGTTTTTTGCTTGAAATTGTTTTTGTTGTTGTTGTTGTATTTTTACTTTTGCTTAGAAAATAAGTTTTGCTTTCATTTGATTTTAAAGATACCTTGTTATATAGGTAATGATACGGAAGTCTGCGACTGGTCTCTTGAAGAAAATTTCAAACCAATTTAAATGCATTAGACACGTGTTTCGAATATTAAATTCTCATCAATGATGCTTCCAGCCAAAGTGCTTTTCATACGCCGCCCAAATTCATTTCACTAGCGCCCTCTGGTTTTATCTTTAGAATCTAAATTTCTGCAAAGCATATAGCACAATGTAGAATATTCTCCTATTATTGGTAATTAAAACCTTCCTTCTTGGGATGTTTAACAATGTAGGAGCCTACATACTGAAAAACTAGCTTGTCTTAGAGATTATTTGCCACCATATATGATGTGTCAAAGGGAAAAAAGAAACAAACAAACACACAGAAAGAGGTAATCTCCGTCAATACTTCATGGCAACACCAACAGGAAACATCCAAATGTGAAAATACCAGAAGTTACAAACAACGGAACACACGAATGACAAATCAAAATGATGAATAAAGACACACTAATACAATTGGTATTCATTCAAAAATCAAAAGAATATACTCGTACATGGTGTGGTCATCAGGATTACGTGGCGCGGCAATTGAGGAGATAAAGTTTCCAAGGCAACAACTGGTTAAATATAATTTTTATATTGAATATATATATATTTGGGGGGGGGGGCAATCCATGCTTTTCATTGAATAATTTACAAAATATACACCCGATGGGGAAAATTTACAATCAACCCCTCCATTTCATCTAAATTCGCTCATGATACTGAATTCGTAAGTACATGTACTTATATATTTTAAATATTTGTGTTGGGGGAGGGTTTTGATTCATCGTTTTGTGAAGAATATATATTATGATAGAGGCAATCTAGGATAACTAATAATTAGATAAATAAGTAGATATTAAGATCAAATTTTAACCGAAAAATTGATAGGGGTACAAGCTTTGCTTTTGTAATCTTTATTAACAGTTCTTTTGTCAAAAGTAAAGCCCAAAACGATAGTTTGCCAATTGGGGTTCTAATCGAATTGACATCGATTGGTCTCCCAAAAACTGTTCTCTGTAACCCTTTCAGCAAACATTGCAATTAAAAACGAACATCATACCCATGAGAAAACAAGGTGGCCCGAAGATGATGTGAACGGCTAAATGATTCATAGTTTTATGTGTAAACTGCATTTTTACGAGTAAAGTACGGAATGAATGAAATCATAATATACATAAATAATGCCTGTCTACGTTATAGAACATCCCGCCCCGGGGCTCTATGGAGAAATTCCCATAAACGATAAATATTATGGACTATAAGGAAATATTGTTGCGCAGAATACTGATAATTGAGGAAGAAACCAGAAATGGAGATATTACAAGTCTATAAATGGCTAGGAACGATGATAGATGATTGATTGATAGATGCGCATACGTCAGTGTTTGTTTGTTTATTTTTTTTCTTTAAATTGATTCGTCATTATCTATCTATCTATATTTTGAAATGCGAACTATAAATCTAAAAATAACATCAGTGGCGGAAAAAAGGGGGCATTGTGAGATAAAAACAATACTCGAATTTTCATTGGCTGTAAATCATTGTACGATTGCTGCGGGACTTGCATAAAGTTTGCGCACGCACAGTCAGGGATATCTTCATGTTGATAAATGCGATTTCGTTCAAGGAAAACTAATTTAAACAAAGAAGAAATGAATGAAGGGAAGCAAAATGACGTTACTAGGATTTTATTTGTTCATTTTCTAAGAAGGATCTCCATTTTTCTACAATAGGGACCCTTGTGTCTAGATAATGTTTGCACCTCCGGTCCATTTGGAAGCTTATGTACAGCTATCAATTGTTAAAACAAATTTCCAGTGAGTTTCCGAAGTTGTAGATTCATAGTGGCAACATCGAGTATGAATTCATAAGTCGTAATTTTAGCGTGTCGATCTTAGCTTAATGTAGAGAAGTTTTTTTCTCGTTTGTTTGAAAAGTGGGAGGGTTGTGCGCACGTAATCCAGGATAACCACACCGTCTGTTATTGACGTGGCAGATGTCCGTCCTAAGTTGGCACCGTTTGCCTATTGGTCTCGTTGGTTTATGTGTAGTCATTTGTGTTTTATGTTTTTCTGTGATTTCACGTTCCTTGTACCACTGCGTCTCTTTCTGTGCGTGTCTTCTTTGTGTTTTACGGTGGGTGTTTTGGGAGGTTGCTGTTGGTGCTGCAATTAGGTGTTGTTGGAGATCCCCTCCTTTCTATTGGAAAGCCAACAACCGATCTGCACGTAAAACACAAACTTGGTAGAGGACCTTGACTACTTGCTTCTTGTAAGATGTCATGAAATTCTGTGCAGCGGTTGCAGAGAAGTCGAAATGCGTCAGCCAATCAGATACCTCGGCGGCCATATTTGTTGACCGATCGTCACGAAAAAAACAAACTTAGTAGAGGACCTTGAGTACTTGCTTCCTGTAAGGTTTCGTGAAATTCTGTGCAGCGGTCGCAGAAGTGAAGTCGAAAATGTGTCAGCCAATTAGAGCCCCCGGCGGCCATATTTGTTGACCGATCGGCACAAAAAAAATCTTGGTAGAGGACCTTGAGTACCTGCTTATTGCAAGGTTTCGTGGAATTCTGTGCAGCGGTTGCAGAGGAGAAGTCGAAAATGTGTCAGCCAATCAGAGCCCTAGGCGGCCCGGCCTATTTGTTGACCAATCGGCACGAAAAACACAAACTTGGTAGAGAACCTTCAGTTCTTGCTTCCTGTAACGTTTCAAGAAATTCTGTGCAGCGGTTGTAGATGAGATGTCGAAAATGTTAAAAGTTTACGCCGGACGACGCGCTATGACAATAGCTCACTTGAGCTTCGCTCATGTTAGCTAAAACACGCACGGCGGGTTGTGACCAGGGCTTTACCCGGAAATGCATTTCTTTTCACGATGCTTCTTTTGTTACATGTTCTTGGTACAAATTGCGTTTCAGTCCAAGGTATATAACAGGTCAGCATTTATTATCCAAATCGAGTTCAATTCTTTAGCACAAGGTTACACTCCGGTCACAGGGTCTGGTCTGCATTATTCTCCGAAAAATTATATATATTAGCTGTCTAACTGATTATAGACGTTGGTGAATTAAGTTAGTACCTACTTTGGTGTCAAAGGGGGCTATTGTGCGACCGTCGTGTTGCGATGCCGTTGACTTAAGCAACGTTTCTCGCGTCAATTTTTTTTCATTTTATATTCTATCTTACCCATATTTGATTTGATGACCTACTACTGTGTTAAATCAGGTCACCATGTAACCATTCTTTAAATTCTTAGGATGCAAATATTCGAAAATTTATTTAAACCAGTAGTATCGTCATTCATCAAAATTAAAATGTTTTGGACAAAATCAAGTAAATGTCAAAGTAAAATTCTTTTTATCATGTTATTGGTTATCAGTCCAATATTCAGTTCTCATATTTGACGAAGCCGAAAAAAAACCATTAATACATTTTATGCATATGTTTTTGTTGCTATCGTGCAAAAAAGCCACGATCGATTAGAACATGGGTCGAGTCTGCCCCTGGTTTTTGGCACCTGCGATGGCTTCCATCTAGAAAATCAAATTACCAGCTTCTGTGTATAATGTTATCAGCTCTGATATTGCCTTATATGATTTTCCTTTACTTTCGGCAATTATGGAGTTTGGCTGAGCGAACAACGAGTTGTCAGATTCGCTTTACGTCTTGTTCGTCCTAGTCGAATATCACTCCGCGCAATGGCTAGGTGGTAGTATTGGATACAATTGACAACCAGTTTCATCTCTCCTTGACAGATTGAACGGGATAATTCAGTTATGTCTGTACGTGATATTGATTCCAGCGGACGAGTGGTAGGTTCGCATGGACTACTAACGCACAGCAACGCAGTAGTCCCTTGTTCTGACAGTGTTATTTGATCCCGGTGATATAAATGACAAAGTGTTAGTTAATTTTGGTTTATGTTTATATTCTTCAGCACCAGAGAGGAATCCTTTATTAGACAGATATGGGGACTTGCAGGCGCGGATGCAAATGCATACCGATACTCCTCTCTAATTGAATCGATATTATACACCGTTATGTATCGGTTCTTTGATGAGGTCGATACCTTGAATTATATAAGACTTCAAAATCATATTGACCTTTGTGTCGAGTCAATATGATTTCCGAGAGGTCTATAATTCCATATATTGACCGAATCGGAATGCCGCGATTCTTTCGAAATGTAAAATCCATCAACTGCGAACACTTTGATTCTTTTTGATTTTTGTGTCAAATTCATCAATTGATTAAGGAGACGTTTCAATGACACGCTCCCCTCCGCAGACAGATAATTGGATCCCAATTACCCCCCCTCCCCTCCTTTCTAAGCTTCTACCGGCACTTAGATGACTGGATCCGCACCTGAATTGTAGACTTTGTAGGTGGTGGAATGCGTAGGGGAGTATATGGGAGTTATCTCCCCTTTTGGGATTTATAGACAATGCTTAATGACAGCAGGGTCCACGTCATAACGTGGAAATATATATGGTCGTCCGCGGCCGATCTGTAACCTCCCACACATTATTAGTGTCTACAACACAGAATTTTTACTTTTTGCGAACAATTTATTTTGATACATCTGTGTTTTTACACCATTTCTAGGCTCGGAAGGGACGTGCTTCAATGCCTTATCTATGATCGCAGTATGGTATGACAATAGAGTAAGGCACTCATTGAAATTGGAGTGTATTGGGATATCCATATTTCATCAATACATACGATATTGGTGCGATCTCTGTGGTATAATCATAATAGTTTTGTTCATATGACATATATACAGACCGCCATCTACCGGTAAAATTAAGTGTCCTTGTTGCATTCATCATTCTGGATTGAACGCTGCAAAGGTCGGAAAAAATTAGGGAAATTGATTTTGACAATATAGGGAAAAATGTTAATTTAAAAAATATGAATAATGAATACTTGCATTTAGGATAAGAACAATTAAATAGATGAAAAAACAACGATTTTGTGCGTTCAAATATTTGAATTAGAGTTAAATTTTTGTTATAAATCAAGATTGACAAACTTCGAAAACTTTTCTGAGGAGGTGAGTTGATACATGAATGTTTTAATCAGTCATTCTTCCTACCCAAGGATTAATTTGGAAAATAAAAGATAAGTCTTTGTTCCTACCATGAGTAGATAAATCTTTCATATAGGGGTGCTCCGTTACTCTTCGTTCGGACTTCTTGGTGGTTGACTAGGACTCGTTCTAGTCAGCAGAGCGCCTGATGCTTTTGATGTCCGTTTACAGAGGTTTCATTTACCTGAAACTCCTTCGGCTTGCTATCCTGTTTGTGTTGTCACCTTGTAGCGAGAAGGCTTTCTTTTATACAACATTATGCATTTATAAAGCAGATGATCGTTTAGGGTTGGTACCGCATGCACATTGGTCTCCTCCCTTTTAAGTGATCATGCAACTCGTGCTTTGATTAATGAGGTCTTTGTCTTGTTTCTTAGTTTGCCATTTTTTTCTGATCCTTAATCATGACTGAAGCCAGAGTTCAATTACGCACAATATAGTCAGGGGTGTTTGGGGCCGTGAGGTTATTTTGTTTTTCGGGTTTTAAAGCCCTCACTTTATGACTTTCAATCGAATTCTAAAAATTATGAATAGATGACTGGCGAGCGATATCGAGCCATCATAATTTTTGACACATTTGGAGTAAAGATGTCAAAATGATACTAGTATATCTTTTTTCTCTATCAGCGGAATTTGATAATCTCTCTCTCTCTCTCCGGGTGATACCTAACCTTGTTCGTTGCGATTTTCTGTGAGTGATTTCCGCTGCGGTCGTTGACTTGTTGCAGTGAGGTTTTGTTGGAGATCTCATCCTATTTTTTTCATGGTGACATACATGTATATGACAAGGCTTTATATGATATAATATATTTCATATCTATTATTTTCTTCCCAATGCATAATTTCTTATCTATACAAAATTATCTATTCTAGAAATTCATAAATTATGCCTTGAAACAATATGTAAGAATAACTTTTTTGCATGATGTTTCATCCAAGTCGTTTGAATGTCGAGAACATACATTTTCCTAACACATTTAATGTAACATACAACATATTAGGAAATACACATCTCTTTCTCGATCCTGCTATTTTTTTTAGTTTCTGCATTGACTTTTTTCCGGAAATTGAAAAGCAATATTAGCACACGGTCTATAAATAAGGATTTAACGTGTCGAAACGACCATAACAGCGGAAAACAGTGTTTTCCGAAAGACTCTATATCTCCATGATTTACTGTGGATCGTTCGCCTGTTAAGTTGATCCGAGAGAACGAGTGCAGCCATTATGCAATGTACATCACCAGTTGATTAATTGAAATTGACGGTTGGATGAATTCGTTCTATTCCCAATCAATTACATGTTTCTCGTGTAACTATGTGCCGAAAGCTTTGATAAATAAAAAAAAATTATCCTTTTTTAACAGCAAAATAGGAAAAAAAAGTTTAGTATATAAATTCTAGTAAATGAATGAATGGATGAATAAATGAATAATAAATGAAAAGATAAATATTTTTTTTTAGTATTTTAGATAGCAAAATGGGCGTATATATGTGCTCCTTCAAAATGGCACATATTTTAAGAGGGGAAAGGGGGGGGCTATTTTTTTCTATTCCCTAGTGCATGCGCTGAAAACACAGGAATTGTAGGTCCGTGACGTCGAGCTCCTGTACGTGGCAGAAAATGAGGATCCGAAAGATATTTCAAGGGGTTCTGGTAATCTTGACACCCTCGGATCACCTCTAGCAGGTCCGCGCCTGATTTTCTAATGCAGTTTGGCAATGTGACGGACATAGCAATTGTAGAATTCCATGATACGGAGACATAAAACCAGATAAGAACAAACTCGTCTGCTTTATCAATTTTGAGATGTAAATTACATATAAAGAATCGATTAAGAGATGGCAAGTTACGAGATCCGTGTCTCGTGCTATCATATAACCCGATGATATTGTGCGAGACACGATGATCTGTAGAGTGCATGGACACTGATTTAATCTTCAGTCTCTTCTGTCCTTCCTTATAATGAGCGGATCCGGAAAAAGCTAGGGTTTCGGAAAAAAATTCTCCTGCTTTAAGGTGAAAATGTATGTTTGATGAAATTTTCTAGTGATGACGAAATAGAAAAAAAAAATGTCTTGAGAATGGCTTTCGTCTTTCAAAAGACTTTATCTTAATTTGGACAAAGTTGCATGACATTGTATACATCCACCATGCGAGACCAAATCTGATTTTTGGATCCTTGCCTACCAAGAGCCGGGCCCCTTTCTTTGGATTTTTACTGTCTAAAGTTCATTTGGAAAGAAAAAAAAATCCCATGCCGGGAAATACAGCTAAGGATACATTCAATGGGTTGGCTACTGAATTGTAATCGACGGGTCATTATTTCATTGGCGCTATTTCAGGACTCGTCCGTGAAGCATTCTCTTTCAGACTCTATTGACGTTTTGTACAAATCCATTTTGCAGACCTTGAAGACATTATATTATGCATTAAGGAGCAAATTGATATATAAAAAAAAAGAAAGGTGAGGTCTCCAACAGGACTCTGTAGCAGCACCAACAGCAAAACGCAGAAACACCCGAACGCGAAAATACAATTGAAACATATTCAAGAGATATTAAAGGGACATGGACGATTTTAAAACACTTTAAAAACCTCAAGACGCCATCATACCACTTAACACAAAAAATAACACATAAACCAACGAGACCAACGGGCAACCGTTGCCGGAATCAATTCTGTGTGCATTGTAATTGGTCTGTAGTCTAGTTGTGTACATGATATTTTGTTTGAGCCCCTGATGCCTAGGGCCTTGTAAAATGGGTGTGGTGTTAGGACGGACATCTGCCACGCTACATGTAGTAGCAAATGGCGTAGTTATCCGGATTACAGTCATGCGCACCTAGAAGGTATATATGCATTTAAAATTATTAGAAGAAAATAAAATGGAATAAAGCAAATGAATGAGGATTATTAACCCATGCACACATACTCAAAAAGAAAGATTATAGCGAAGCGAAGGGCCCGCTTGCTCTGAGCAAGCTTTAATGGTAACACATATATACAAAACAAGTGGAAATTTAAATCAAAGTGAACGAAAATAAGGAAGAAAAGATACATACTGACCAATTTATTTTTCTTCAACCGAGATGGGCGCCGCCATTTTTGTCAGTTTTTATACGAAAATATTCCTATTTTTGTAGCTATATGGTGTAGATTCGGTTTTTACAGTGTGTAATATAAAGCTAGGAAGAAAAGTAGTGAAATGGTTGAAAAGTGTTAGCTTATGATGTCTGCAACAGGAGACTGAAAATTTTTGAACCCTTAGTTTCGTATCCTATATGAAAATTTTTTAAATCCTTAGTTTCGTATCCTACATAAACACTGCAACGTGCGTCAGCCCATGCGATTTTGCCGAAATGTTCATGCACCGTCTTCGCTTCGCTTCAAGGGCTTTGTCATAATTTACATTAACGAAATAAAATAAACATTTCATTGACAACCATTTTCAACTGACGTGCAAACTACATAGTATGTATGTAAGAAAACAAAAATTCAGAGCAGACTGAACCGATTTCGCCAGTTTCCGCTGCATTATCTTCGTTTCCGGAAACCGGATATGTATACAATACTAAACCGAACCGGAGACAGACTTTCAAAAAAGAATAATGAATCATTAAGAACAAAGACCGAGGCTTTATTACTGTATAGATTTTCTGGGTCAAAGCTTAACGAACGTTATCTGTAGGCAATATAGAAAGCTACTGGTATCGGATCACCCGTTTTCTATTAATCTTTAATACCACATAGATCTACAAGCACTCGTCAATGAATTGATAAACACTAAATGAAATTGATTTTTGTTCACAACCGAGCGATAATGACATATACTGTATTACATCCGATGGATTAAACAGAATTAGTTTATCAGAAAAAAAGCCGTTATTCTCATGTCAACTGATTTTTATTTCTTTATTAATTCATCTCAATTATAGCATTACATTTACAAATATATGCGCATTTAAAATGGCCCGGGGGGGGGGGCTGGGTGGGTGTTTCCCACCTTCCATTTTATCATCGCGGATCTACAAAGGGATGGTTACTTTGTTACTTTTGGATCTGTCATTCTGGTATAATACCTTTCTCAATAGCACAAGCCTAGACACCCCTCCCCCTTTCTTGGCCGTTGCGTGCCCCTTTGGAATCATTTTCCAAATCCGAGATTCTTAATTCTTGCCCCAGGTGACCTAGAAATTACTTCCTGGTATTATTTCATATTTTTTGTCTTCAAGTATTATCATTAACACCGTACAGTCGTTATACAATGAATCCCCATGCTAATCACAGCGAAGTTGACACCCTTACACCCACTTACATAAACGTGGCATGCGGCTAATATTTGTTGTATTGGGCATTTCCGTCTGAGTTCGTGTATGGTGCCAAACGAATGGTTCTAATTAACCTCCGATGAATATTCTGGGTTCCTTTATCCTGGTAGACGTATTGTATATATACAAAAATTTCGTCTTTTTAAAAATAATATTCATATTTTCAATGAAGGTGGCGCCACTGTAGATAGATAATTTCGCGTTTTCAAACTTCGATAATTTTCGGGTTGTTTTCAAACTTTCCAGTTATTTTGGAAACGAATACTTTTGAAAGTAGTAACTGTTATTTATTTTGAGCAGTGATACATACTTTTCTAATTCAATTTCTGAAAATCAAGGGCTGGAACCCCTTCCTTTTATTTTTTTTAAGTTTGCGCATGCTTCGTTTGTTCCACGTAAGGAAAACTTACAAAATGTAAGATACTTAAAGTTTTCTTTGGGTATTATGATTTTAAAAGTACATACATACTTACTCGGATCTAGATAACTTGGTATGCAATCAGGGGTTGAACCTTTCATTTAATGAGTTACATCGGAAATTGCTCAAGGGTGGGGCACATGGATATACCGCACTTCCCTGTTGCTTGATCAATGTACTATGGGTTATGTATAAATAACCCATAGTACATCAAGCAACAAGGAATCGCGATAAATCCCTGTGGGGTGGGATTACATCACAAACGCAGCTATGCAATGTATGTTTCGGCGATATCAAGCTATTGTAGGGATTGAAAAAAAAATCAGACTGACAGACAGGCGTGTTGGTTGGCCGGTCATAAGCATAAAGTTAATATTGAAATCATTGATGTACGAGTATTAGATATCGGGCATTTGGACCAAATTTATCTTTCTGAGGAAAAATGCATGAGTGTGTAACTGGACCCGTCTGTACCGCGTTTGTTATACAGGAATCGATGGGCCTCTTGGCCCAAATATAGCCTCTAAGGGACCAAAATAAAGACATTCACGTATCATCTGGCATCGATATTTTTGGACGGTCGATACTTGTTCGTATGAACATTATTTCCTAAAAGAGAACTTTTCCCTCTGTTTTTTATTCTGCCTTCGCGATGCGGTAATTTACTGCAAAGAAGGGCTATTTCGTATAGATCAAGGATTTTTATGATTACATGTTTGCACTTAAGGTGCCAGTGGATATATCTTGTCTTGCGTTCGTGGGGCAAGGAATAAGGGGGAAGGAGACAAAGGGGGGTGTTAAGGTCCTGTGGGCAAGATTGTTTCACCAAATAAGCAAACAAAAAGCAAAATGGTTCGCAACAGTAGCTTTCAAATCTCAAACCGAACTCCTCTGTAGTTAGTCTCCGAAATTGCCAGCTGAAATGCATTTTTTTTTCTCGAAACAACGAAATTCAATATTTATTTTTACCTAATCCAGTTGTTGAATTCCCGATCGGGAAAAGGGAATGAAAGGGGGGGGGGGGGGGGGGGGTATTAAAGCTTTAAAAGCTTTCATTTCCCCAAGTAAGCAATTTTCATGCAAATTAAACTCTTTTATGAGACCACCTGTCTTATACGACCTCAAAACGACATTCTGTTGAAATGTCTCTTTAAACAGGTTAAACAGTTGTTACATCATGTATGTAATAAATTATTACAAAAACAATATAATGGATTGGGTAAACAAGCAAAAAAAAAAAAAAAAAAAAAATAACCCCGATATTGTTAAGAATAATTGTACTGAAGATTTTTTGAATGATCAAAATTTCATATTAAGTCTAAAAATTAAAAGGTGATACCACTATGTTCACTATATATAGTTTAACTATTTTATGTCATCTTATTGACGATCTGAATAAGCTGTTTGTAATATATATACTGTAATGTATATACTGTTAACGTGGTTATTAATTTTCGCTGGGGGAAATCTTCGCGAAATTACCATTGCAAAGCTAGGTGCGCGTAGGGGTAATTTTCGCGAAGTCGGGAGTATTTACTATAGTGATTTATACTGGTTGTAATTTTCACACGGGGATTATTTTCGCGACAGCAATACAATCGCGAAAAAAAAAAATCGCGAAAATTACCCACACGCGAAAATTTGCAGTTTACAGTATATATAGGCTCTAGTGTTCACAACTCTACTTTCATGTATTTTGTACAGTATGACAACTGTTAAAAGATGAGTCAGACTCCAAGACTTCTTCTGTCATTCAGCAAAATATTAATTTTTGCCTTAATTAGGATAATATTATATGTTTTATATTGCTTTTTCTTTATTGCAGGCAGACAGAGATTCTTTCGCTTTTAATAAGGTGAGTTTTAACGAATTTCTAAGAAAAATGGATCGGAGGGAAGGGGGGGGGGGTTAAGAATTATATATATATTACGTTGCCTATTCATCTTTTTAAATACAATTAACCTGTTTTAAGTTATCAGATTAGTTTCGGTTCATTGACCAAAACCAATTTACGCATACTTTACATTGCGCGAATAATAGTTTCCAGACCAAACCGGTTCATGTAGAGTGTATAAATGATCGATCCGACCCGTTCTTAACATGGAATCA
The DNA here is from genome assembly GCA_028142955.1 of Pinctada fucata. Taxonomy (NCBI): domain Eukaryota; kingdom Metazoa; phylum Mollusca; class Bivalvia; order Pterioida; family Pteriidae; genus Pinctada; species Pinctada fucata. The sequence continues at coordinate 18,962,954 of AP027107.1, read as the reverse complement.
TTAATCCGGAAATATTTCTCAGTATGAAATATTTATGTGTTTAAAAGCTCTTGAAACATGTGAAAGGTCTTTGCCAGATAAACAACAGAGGATGTATCAAGTCCATAATGGAGGATTAATGTTCGTCAGTGGTTGATTCGTAGAGAATCAGGGGGCAAAGATGTGAATACAGTGGCGGATCTAGGATTTCAGAAAAGGGGGGCCCAAAGTTTCAGCTCGAAGAAAATTGTTCAAAGAAAAACTGACAAGCAAAAAAAAGAAAAAAAAAAAAAAAAAAGGTCGAAGACGAAAAAAAGACCTCCAAAACCTGAAGCACAAGACAAGTGATTTTAATTAATATGTTGGGGGAGGGGGCATTCCAACTGCATGTTGCATTTAGAAGATAGAGTTTCTTGATACGTTTACTTAAGTTTTTAGGTATACTGGCGAGATTTGAAGTTTTCCTTTTTTTTGTTTTGGTCCAGTCATCCATACATGTATATATACATACATGTATATATATTATTCTAAATTGGCGAGCGGAGCGAGCCGGGAAATTTTTGGAATAGATGGTTACATTTTGTCATAAGATTACAATATCTCTCTCATTTTCCATCCTCTATTTTTGTTTGACCAATTGGGGAAGGTTAGGAAGATTAGGGCATTGCAACCCCACTATCCACCTGTCTAAACTGGTTAGATCGGCCCATAAAAATGAAGCATTTGGTAATTATTCAAGTGTTAATTTAATTTTGAATTTTGTATATGTTAATGACATATGAATCCGTTCAAACACGATGACAAAGAAAGTTCAAGACAAAGTGAAGACGAAAAAATAGACAGCTAATGAAAAATTAAGTGTGGCGAGCGAAGCGAGCCGAAAATTTCCCCAAAAGTAAAGAGATTAAGCATAAAAAGAGTATTCTGAATCAATAACTTTGGATGAAAAAGGGGGGGGGGGGGCCCGGGCCCCCTGGGCCCCCCTCTAAATCCGCCACTGGAATATATAGGAGAGGTTGTCCGTTTTGAAGTGCCTAACATAAAAAAAGTTGTTTTAACTGTAAATGAATTTGATACATGATTTTCATCATATATAAAAAAAAAATGAAATATCAAGTTTATATAATGAGGGACTATTGAAATAGGACAGGGACTTTGAAAATAAGTTTTCTTTTGTGTATCGGGCTTTATAACTGACCTTCTTCGACACTGTGTCCCCTTTCAATGTCATAATCATTATGATAGGAATTTGCAGAATTCTGATCTCAGAATCTTTGCAACTTCCTGTCCATGTGGCTGAGATTTCCTGCTTCCCTTGTTCATACAGGAAGTTGAAATGAATAAGTCATACGTCAAACCCGTCAAATACTGAAATTCCCAAAATGCAATCAAATAATCAAACAATAATGTACAAATTGTCAGAAATATATACATGTATGGATATTTAGTTTTAATAGTCAGTATTTAATCTAATTAGCGCGTCACACACCTGTGAATTAAACAGACGTACACCATTAATGCTAACTTAACCCTCTAGCCGGATTACGAAGTGCAAGAACTCGTCTATTTCAGAACGAATTAAATGAATTATTTCGCAATTTCTTCATCGGTACAAATGATAATTCCCTTGTAAATATGGTTTTATGTTCATAATATTAGAAATCGATAAAGCCAATGACCTACGTAGCACAAATTCTACTGCGATAAATTAATAGATACAAAACATGATCTAGGCATAATGTAGTAATTTTATATCACGATTTTTATGCTTTCTACGAAATATTCATAGCCAATTAACTTCCATTTTCAACTTCAATTCTATATTCAACAGAACTCATCAGGGGTAGATCAAACAATAGATGTCAAGATTGAGAGGGTGTTTTTTTTTTATTCGACCTACACGTATTGAACAAAAAAAAAAAAGGGGGGGGGGGTGCTCAAATGAGATAAGGTTTGTCTCAGCTTTTCATTTAGATTTTCAGCCAGATGGGCACCTCAAGATTTATATTTTCAGGCCTTTATACCATCTAAGCGGTTTTCTATGATTGGAGAAGGAATAGAATTATGAAATAAAAATCAAAAATTTCAAAAGTCAAAATGATTTAAAATTTGATTTATTAGGTGTTTGGTTGACTGACTTTATAGTATCTAAAATATTTAGAAAGTAGAGTAGGTCATTGCAACAAGTAAAGGGCAATGTCCTAGTTTGACAAATTACGTAAATGTTAACATTGGGTACTGGTAAATGACAGCATAGTGATTGACTTCGACTGACTTCTGCACACTCTTGGCATCGTAAGGAGTGTTCGAATAAATTGGAAGTAACACACATATAATTGATATCAGTGTTAGGTGGTAGGTAGTGATTACGGCAAGCCAAACAGTCACATTAACACGGTCTGATAAGCATTAGCATCATTCACAAGTAGTACGAATTAATGGACGCAATCGATGAAGGCGCGGAACCTGTGAGAAGGGGGGGGGGAGTTAGAATCGGATAGAGTGGGTCAAGAAGGAATAGTCACTAGTCAGACGTACGAATTAATTGACGCAATCCACGAAGGCGCGCGGAACCTGGGAGAAGAGGGGTGGGTAGAATGGGGTAGGGAGGGTCAAGAAGGAATAGTCACAAGTCAGACGTACGAATTAATGGACGCAAACCACGAAGGCGCGCGGAACCTGGGAGAAGAGGGGTGGGTAGGATGGAGTAGGGAGGGTCAAGCAGGAATAGTCACGAATTAATGGACGCAATCCACGAAGGCGCGGAACCTGAAAGAAGAGGGGTGCCCTGGGTAGAATGGGGTAGGGAGGGTCAAGAAGGAACAGTCACAAGTCAGACGTATGAATTAATGGACGCACTCCACGAAGGCGCGGAACCTGGGAGAAGAGGATGGAAAGGGGGGGGGGGGGGGTTAAGAATGGATAAGCTTGAAGATCAAGAATGTTTTACCAAGATCATTGCTTCGTTAATAATATGAACAGGAATGTAGACAAACTTTTGGTAGGGTTCAGAATAATTGAAAATGCTAAATTGAATTCAAATAAATCTTTAAGTACTTAGTTGCTAAAAGACCGGCAGGGGTATCATGGAATGAAAAAAAAATAAATATTACTTGTAGGGCCCAATAAATAATAATAAAAAAAAAAAACATTTTGGCTGAAAATCTAAAAAAATTAATGGTTCTAAAAGTTTTAAAATAATGTAGAGATAAGTTGTTCATTAGATACTTCGACAATCCTGTTCGATAATTCAACTCTAAACAGACTAGCAAAAGGCAAACGACCTTACTTTTGACTTTTAACAGCGATCTGGATTTATAAACACAGGTTTTGCTTTTCTCCAGTGTTTCCTCTGACCGAATTGACAGAGGAAACTCTGACAGAGAATGTTGATACAATGATACCCGATGGAAAAAAAGGTAAGGCATAAATGCCCTTTATCTTTATTGAGTTGAAACAGGATAAAAGAATATAAAAGAAGTAAAAAAAAAAAATTTCATATGCGTGATTTTCTTATCTTATACATTTGTACAAAAATTTGAGAGTATGGACCAAAATATTTCTATGAAAGTCAAACGACCGAAGCTTCTCAAGGAATTGAAGCAGTTTCTGCACAGTATAAAAAGCGAAAAAGGAATAATATTTTGGAGTTTCATCAAGGGTAATAAAATCACCCTTTGAAAGATACGAGTGCGTTGTTACGTGTAATGCTATATGCCTATTAGTACAAACTACCTAAATTCTCGTCGAAAGTGAAGAAGGATAACATTTCATATTGCCATCTAAAGCCAAATTCGTCGCCTTAAAAGTAGTAATAAATAGTGTAATGGGTGCCGCTTCTAGGTGCACAATAGATAGTTTTATTGCAGATGTTTTTCTTTTGAAATCATATGCAGAAAACATGCATTAAAGCGGAAATAAAATCACAGTGAAAGGAATGTTTTGGTAAAAAAACTTCACTAGAGGAGCATCAAGGTCATGCTCGGACTTAAGGGGGGGGGGGGGGGGGTTTGAGGGGGAAGGGGCGGGATCGAAAGAGGGATAGTAAAATCCCTTCCATAATGTTAGGAAGATGTAAGAATACTACAGTAATTATGGCGTGGGTTTCTCATAATTACTACTTTTAAAAATTATAAAACCTCCGAGCCGTGTTTGAACGCATAACACTCCCCCTCTCACACACACACAAACACAAACGTCCCACTCCCTTTTTCGAAAAAAAAAAAAAATCTAGATTCGCGCATGAAGATACAATTGTAACACTGAGACAAATTAAATTACAGCGATGAAATTCGAGATTTTTTTTTTTTTTCGTTTCCATTTAGCGCAATGGATTCAAAATAGCAATTAAAACACAGAAATAATAAAAACCAGCTGATGAATGGAAAAAGAACGTTTCTGAATCAATTGATTATACTAGTATAAATAAATAAGCTAAGCATCGATACCCGGGAGAAAGATTCTATTTCTGTCGCATGGGGTTACACACGGTGGATAGAGGGATATAGATCGCATATTGGTTCCAACTCCCAACCACATATTGGTCGATACAGCGTCTGCATGCGAAGAACACATATCCGATAAATAAATTTATTGATCCAGCATCTTTCTCTAATTATACTAATGAGCTATATTGTTGACGAGATACAGTGAAGAGACCGTAGGTACCGGGGTCGGACAAGAGTGGCCATGAGAGCCAATATGGACCCAATACTGTTATGAGGGGGAGAGTGTAGTGAAATATGTTTTGAGTGATAATTCTGAGCTTTTTCAACATTGATATCGATATTTTGATTGGGATTTATCCTTTTGTGGAGGTATGTACAATATCGGCCGGGTTTTCCCTTCCGGTGTGTTGTAAATAATTGAATTTTGCCGGTATAGCACACCGAAAAGGTTACGTAAGATTGCACATAGTTTCGTAATTTTAATAAAGAATACAAGTCATCGTTTTTTCGTATTATGCCTCTTTGTGAAATATCTTATCAGTTGCTCAGTTAGATGTTTGCAACTTATAACTAAAAAGTTAATTTTATCTTTGAAAATAGAATAGAAAGGGATATATATAGCACGCCATACATGTTACGCAAGGTATATTACATGATAGACTCAGAAATTCATATTTTTTGTGAGATATATCATTAGGCGCTAACTTAAACTTAATTTATTTGCAACTTATAAGTTGCGAGTTAATATTTGAAATTTTGTTACATGGTGTAACTTAAACGATTCCGTATTCTACTTATGGTAGAGCATCCCTCAGGTTCAAGATGCTCATATTTCCTAAATAACAACTTTTACAATATTTTCATTTCCATATATTCAAAGCTTATATCAAACCTGATATACAAACAAAATATAATTCGTGGTTTCATGATTATGCTGAGAACTTATAAATTAAGCCGTTTGAACTTTAACATTGGGAAAAGTAAGAAAAACCCTCTTTAGAGGTTATAAAACGTAACTATAAAAGTTTCTTTTCTCAAAACCATGTTAGTTTGATAATCTGAACAATATTCTGAAGAGAAAGAATAGTGTATCCAGGCCAAAAATGACCAGCAATTCTGACCTGAGGGATACTCTACCTTAAAGGTATAATTTATTTTCGCATTTCCCTCACTCATATAGCACTACTTTAATTTCCTCTTTGTATTGGAATTGGAATTTTTACTATATGTTCTCTGAATGGTTTAAACGTCCGGAAGTTGTTCATTGCATGGACGGCCGTGTTGAAAACTCGTGTGGAAAAGCTTCGATCTTTACATTGGACAAAAAAGTCCTTTTGAAGAACCAGCAGATCTGAATGGATCAACATTCTGTCCTCGGACATCACAAAAGTTTTTCGTGGAATCTTCTTCTCATTGTCTTAATGGGAGGTGAAAAAGTTTACTCATCGATTTGTAAGAACTCATTTTAAGTGAAAAAAAAGTGTTTGTGAAAATAAGGTTAGTTCAGTGTTACCTGAAGTCAGGATATAAAGACAATTGTTTGACGAGTTCATTGTGAATGCATGTGTAAAATTAGATGCGTCTACATATACATACAAACAAAGTCAGTAATTACGACTATGATGAAGAGGTCAAGGCTAAAGTCACGAGGTTAAGGTCAAAGGTCAAAGTTTCAAATTCAGAAGTCATGATAGCAAAAGGATTAGAATCATCTTGCCATAAAGAAGAAACACGTGACATGGGAACATCTCATCATGTATGACGAAAGATATATTGCCAAAAAAGTATATTTTCTGAAGGGCAGGTCATAAACCAAGGTCAATGTCATTAGTTCCAAGGATAGGGACCATTTGAAAGGTATTGCAACAACGTCAATTCAAGTATGTTGATGCTGTATGCGGTATAATCGTAAATCTATGTCCAGACAGACGGACAGACAGACAAACAATATACCGAGGAAGCGACAGACGGATAGAACAGATCAACAGAACCAATTACAAACATGTGGACATGCAAGAAATAGGACAAGTACAATGTAGGGCATAAAATGTTCACAGTACACTATCACAAATACTTGGTATACATGTATAAGCCACAGGAGCTCGACACCAACAACCTTCAATGACAACCACCCCTTCCCATCTCTCTATAGTCAAAGTTCTATATATGAGGAAAGTAGGGGCGGTATTTCTTGTGGATCGTTTGCATCGAGCTCCTGTGGTATAAGCCTTATATCTTTGTGATGGCCAATAAGATGTTTTCTGAGTTAATGATAAAAGAAATTGCGTAAGCGCAGATATGAAGAGCAGGAAAGTTTGAGTGTAATCAAACAATGAAATTATGTAACTTATCGGGTAGTCATTAACCCCCCGCCCCATTTTCCTCCTACAAAGGCTACATGTAATCGGATTGAAGCATCTGGCAAGGGAGGTCGAGAAGTGGTTTAGGATCAGAATCTTTGCAAATAGAGTCAAGACACTATGGTTTTGACCTTTGAGATTTCCACAATTGGTCTGTAATTTTCATTTTTTTTAATTTGCTGTTCTATAAAAATTAACGTGCTTGTATTTCCACCTCTCTCCCATGAAGCTACATTTACTAGTAATCACCGTCTCTCCAACTGGAAATTATATTGACCCCCTCCCCCCTCCCCACTGGCGACATCTAAAATAGTTTACACTAGCTGCTCCTTAAAAACTTAAAGACGGAAAGGATCCAAATATACGAGCGGATCTTATGTTCGTAGAAAGGGGTCGGGTTGGATACCGGAGGTAGGGGGTCTGATGTGTATGCATATACATGTATATCATCTCGTACATCGCTTGTTTTAGTCAAGAGGCCTATTGCTATTGGTTATGAGAATACTGAAGAGTTCCTTTTCGTAGTCGTACCCCTCTTGAACAAAATTTCAATCCAATTTTTAATTCACCAGACACTTGTTTCGGATGGCAAATTCTCATCAGTGGTACTTCAAGTCAAAACAATTTTACGACAAGTCCAAATTCATTTCAGTAAGGCCCTACAGTTTGATTTCCTTCTACTGTATTTATTTCTGTACATAGCGCCCTCTAGTTTGATTTCCGACTTTAGTGTATATTTCACTAGCGCCTTCTAGTTTGATTTCCGAACTTCATGTATCTACTCGTACTTATTTCAGTAGCGCCCTCTAGTTTGATTACCGAATTTCGTATATACCTACTGTATTTATTTCAATAGCTCCCTCTAGTTTGATTTCCTAATTTCGTGTACCTACTTGTATTTATTTGAGTAACGCCCTCTAGTTTGATTTCCGAATTTTGTGTATCTACTTGTATTTATTTCTATAGCGCCCTCTATTTTGATTTCCGAATTTTGTGGATCTACTTGTATTTATTTCTGTAGCACCCTCTAGTTTTCTGAATTCCGTGTATCTACTTGTATTTTTTAAAGAGTGCGCGGTTCAAAATTGTTATCTTTTTGAGTTTCCCCATTTTCCAACGCCCGTGGCGTCTACCGACAACCAGAAAATCACTGTCCATCCGGATTTAATGTTTTCTTGCACCCTCCCTCTTCAGCTTATTTCATGAGCTTCTTAATGGTTGACCTACTTATCGCGATGCTTAAAGACCACTGTTGTTTTAAATAAACAAATCTACACGATCATTAAATATCAAAAATCGATGACACAGCTCCATAGAACCGTTACGACAACGCACTGGTAATGAACCTTAATATTATAGCGATGCGCCATTTTTTATACGCAGTTTCGAATCCGGAGTACGGTAGTTACTGTAACAATTTTAAAATAAAAAAAAATGTTTGAAATTGATTTCCTATATGATGTCTGTTAATTGGTACAAAGGTTATGGCGTTTATGAATTCTAAATTAAGTAGTGAGTTCGTAGGCCTCTTTATTCTGAACTTATTCATGTTGTTAGATACTTGCTACCAGTAGGATTTTTGTGATTTTGGATTTGATTTAGGGGGGGGGGGGGGGGCAGTTTGGCGGGATTAATCCGTCATGCGATTTTCAGAAAGATAATTATTATGATAGCAAACTCACGACAAAACACAAATTTGTACAACTAGCATATACACACGGATGTATTTGCAATACTATATACACAGAAACCATGTAAGACAACACAGAAACAAGTAGAGAACAGAAAACCAAAAACAACACAGAACAAGTAGAGAACAGAAAACCACAAACAACACAGAACAAGTAGAGAACAGAAAACCACAAACATCTCAAAAACAAGTAGAGAACACAAAACCACAAACATCTCAAAAACAAGTAGAGAACACAAAACTATAAACAACAAAATACAAGTCGAGAACACAAAACCAAAAACATCACAAAAACAAGGTGAGAATACAAAGCCGATAACAACACAAAAACAAGAAGAGAACACAAAACCAAAAATAACACAAAGACAAGTAGAGAACACAAAACCAAGAACAACACAAAAACAAGTAGAGAACGCAAAAATAACACAAAAACAAGAAGAGAACACAAAACCAAAAACAACACAAAAACAAGTAGAGAACGCAAAAACAACACAATAACAAGAAGAGAACACAACCCAAACAACACAAAAAACAAGTAGAGAACACAAAACCAAAACAACACAAAAACAAGTAGAGGACACAAAACCACTCATAGATGAACACAAAACCACTCATAGATGAACACAAACCACTCATAGATGAACACAAAACCACTCATAGATGAACATAAACCACTCATAGATGAACACAAAACCACTCATAGATGAACACAAACCACTCATAGATGAACACAAACCACTCAAAGATGAACACAAAACCACTCATAGATGAACACAAACCACTCATAGATGAACACAAACCACTCATAGATGAACACAAAACCACTCATAGATGAACACAAACCACTCATAGATTTAGCGAACATTTATAAGTATCAGAGACGGAAAATTAAGCCTTATTTATGAAAAGTACAATTTCAATTTCAAATTATGGAAAATATGAAATATATGATTTACAATGAGTATTGAATCAAGTATTTTTGTGTGTGTGTGTGTTTTTACATCAAAATGTATGTCAGTAGAAATCCTGAGTAAAAACACATCTTCATGTTTTGACTTTGTGTTTCAAAAGCTACTTTTGTTTTAATCGGAAATCGACATTTTCACAGTTCTAGATTGAAAAAAAGTTCCCTATATATACTAGCTATTTATGACTATCATTGATGTCATAGGGATCTCAAGTTATCGCATCTGATTTATTGAACTTCCTACTCATACAGATTTAGACAGACAGACAGACAGAAAGTGTAGTATTATAGAATATACAATCTCGAAATAGTCCCCATGTCTGATTATCTCGTTTGTAAATCGCCTCGGAATAAGGATGGAGTGCTAATTAAATGCAACAAATAATTATGTATTCGCCAAGACCTCGAATTTTGAAAGATTGTGTTTACATTCTTCTCTGCAAGTAATCCAGCATCAATTATTTGGCTTTCCATGTTGTTTCTGTCTACTGAGAAGAAACTTACTCTACATCGACTATTTCAATTTTTTCTTCTGTGTTTTTCCTTGCACATGTATTGTGCTTTTGAGTTGTATTTCTTTGCATATTTTCGTTTGTTTGCGATCATCAGACATTTAAAGCCTTTGTGTTCCTTTGTGTTGTTATGGACTAATTGTCTTTTGATATGTATTTCTTTGCATATTTAATTGTGACTGTGATGGTTTTAATATCGATTGCTTTTATCTTTCTATGTGTATGAACATTCGCTTTTGCTCTAAAGGATTATTTAGTCTTTATGATGTCGAAATTTGTTCGCTTCAGTTTCAGAATGGATTATTATGTTTTTGTTTAAGTGTACGAGGGATGATTAATATGTTGTGAGCCTTGTATTGAAGAATTTGAATTTTATCAGACATTTTGCATTATTTTTCTACATAACCCCCTTTAGTATCTTTACACTTTTGCTACCGGTGTTGAACATGTTGAAGGGCTTCAATACCACTTTTAAAGAACTCCTTATCTTGACTGGTCAGAAAGCCATCCACTTCAAGTATGACGTCATCATCAGACTGAAAGTGGGTGCCAGAAATAGCTGCTTTCAGTTTTGGGAATAGATGAAAGTCTGATGGAACAAGATGAGATGAATAAGGAGGATGCTCAATCAAATTAAAGCCACAATCATGAATGGCATCCATGGAAGTGACAGACTTGTGAACAGGAACATTGTCCTGATTGAACAACACACCTTTATCTTGTGAGCTTTCCGCAGAGCTTAAGTTGAATATATTCCCGTAACTGTGTCAGAAGTGAAGCATAGTATGTACCATAATGCTTGATTGTTTGTCCTTTTTGGAGATAATCTATCAGCAGAATACCTTCTGCATCCAAGAAAACGGAGACTCACAACATATTAATCAGCCCTCGTATGTTTGTGTGCTAAAACTGTTCAATTCATATGCTTTGGCATGTGGTTATGTGTTAAAACTGTTTAATTTAGTCTCGACAATGGGCGCATTTCTTTTAAGTCTTGTGTGTTTTCTCCTTTTGTATAATAGTGCTGGCTATTTAAGTTTTGAACATAAAGCTTTGATTTGTCACCTCATTCTACCCATGCCACTTTGTCTCGCCTCTGGTCTCCAGGGATCTTTGAGAGTGTGCTCTCTCACGTCGTTTTGATCGGATTAGAGCTCTTTGGAGAATACCTTGATACATATATTAAGCCAAATCATCACCGGATATTCTCACCATTTTTCTGTAACCTTGAATTTCACAGTATTTATGGCAGTGGCGTAGCTCAGCAGAGAAAAGTGTGTGTGTGTGGGGGGGGGGGGGGGGGGGGGGGGGGGGGGGGGGGGGGGGCACAACATCCCAAAAGTGAAAAGCAAAGAAAAAAAAAGGTTTTTAGCTATATTTTCAGTGATTACGTGGAAACATGTTGTGTAATCCGGATACATCAAAAGAATATTTGCTATGCTAAAAAGTCTTATTTAAGTTAAATAATAACTTTTGAATTATTACCCCAAAAGTGGGGGAGGGAGCACAAACAGGGTTGTGCGCCCCCCCCCCCCCCCCCCCCCCCTTCTCCTACGCCTTTGTATTGAAATAACTGATCTCAGCCTTAGGTGACTAATTAATACAGCACTACACCGTAATTCATTAAAAATTCTGATCTATGTCTCATTCACGGAATTTAGAAATCTGAAGATCTAATATACATGTATGTCATGTGAAATCCATTCATAATCCCCACTTCATATGCGTCATGCTATATTTGTCGATGATTAAGAGAAATGGATAGTTCCAATTTGACTGCATTGAATTTCATTGAAACTTGTTTAATAATGAAACCGATATTTCTAATATATCAATACAATTGTAAAGAGAGCAGATACTAAATAGACGAGTCCTCTGGGGGATTTATGAATAGTCATTATCCCACCTCTGGCAAATTTCTTGTAATCTGATTGGTCGAGAAGAACCGAATATTATGTTTTATCCCACCGCTGGCAAATTTCTTGCAATCTGATTGGTCGAGAAGAACAGAATATTATATTGTATTATTTTACTGACATGATATCATTTTGATATCCTGCTTCCACTAAGACGCTTTACGATATTGACGTCACCGAGATGCTTTAAAATATGGTGACGTTACATACACAAGTCAAAAGCCATCGGTGGGATAAATTCGTTATACAGTGTTTTACAGGGGAGATACAAAAATATATTGGGTCGATGAAAAAAGTTGTATTGGGCGAGGCGAAGCCGAGCCCAATACAACTTTTTTCATCGACCCAATATATTTTATTTATCCCCCCTGTAAAACACTGTATAATATTAGTTATTAGGTTTGTTACTGACCTTACACGGAAATCTGTCGGGTTGATAAAGCCCATAGAAGGCGAGGCGCTTGCGCCGAGCCTTCTATGGGCTTTATCAACCCGACAGATTTCCGTGTAAGGTCAGTAACAAACCTAATAACTGATTTGTTTTGTCGAGGACCATTTTGACATGGTGATTCCTACTGTCCTCCTGCTTTACCAAGCAATAGTGCTGTAAAGTTTTACCCAGTTTTGCTAATTGTCGGCCATTGCCTTACAAATTTTTGAAACTGACTTTCCACAAGAATTTGTCGGGCAGTCACATGACCAAATTCAAGCATTCCCATTGGGTCAAACTAGTCCGAGGCAAAACAATTAATAATATCGATCATTCCGTATATATACTCGCACTCAACAACTTGGCTATTTTTATTTTTAATATTTTCATCTTTAAATATATTTGGGACATCATATATAACTTTTTATTCTATTCTTAAATATTTCTGTTTAAATGAATAGAAACCATTATACTAGTAGATGACGCCACTGAAATTAAAAAAAAAAATCCTTAATGATCGAATATTGCTTGTCTAAGGTTGCATGTGTAAGAATTTCCTTGCTATTGAGACAAAATAGAGTTTTAGAAATATTCTCTTCATCTTAACCTACATGTACATTTTTACCAAAGTCATTGTAAAGGCGCCAGTGTATATATATATAGGTGTCACCACTGAATTGAATTGAAATGGAATTTAATTGAATTGAATTGTGTATGGGTGTTTCTATTCTGTCTAGGTAATGACCCTGCAATGCATTTGTGTGTGTGTGTCAGTGAGGATGTGAGAGGGTGTTAGGGTGTGTTTGTAGGTTTTTTTTTATCTTTTGGCGGGATGGTATCTTCTTCGTTTTTCTACTGCAGAATGTAAATCTTACTTTCTAGTAAAACTCAAAGATTGTTCTCTTTGAAGTACAGATTTGCGGAAGGATGATGTTGAGTGGAAAATATCTAAAACGGTCAAATTTTGATTTGTTCTTGGAAAATATTTCAAACATGTCTCAAATATTAAAAAAAATGAAGCTTGTTTTATCATTCAACTTGTCATTTTGCCTGATTTCTTCAAAGCAATGGTACAATTTTAGTTCTGTTCACACGAACTTGCTTCTACCATTAAAAGTTTCTCCTTTGAGATTGGTCTAACCTATCACCACCTAAGAGCTTTGAAGATTCGGTGACTAACTCTAATCAGTTAAGGATACACCATACGATTCTCTCATCATTTGGCAAATAGTCTTTTATCTTCAAACGACAGCACGTGTAAAAATCCTAGATCGAGCCAGAATCTCTATTTTCACATGGCAAAAAAGGAAGATATTATCGGCGGCATCTTCCAGCCTTTGGATTGATTTTGTTCTGCCTGCTTCTCTATATATGGATTCAGCATGCAACAAGCGCGTATTAGTCATTCTAAATTAACAGTTGCTTTGAATGATTTATTTTCAATTAATCATGACGTTCCTGCTAGAATTTTCTTGCATTTCGAGCTCGATGTTTTTTTTCTCGTCTGCTCTCTCGTGCCCTCGAGATTTGGTTAAAGTTTGCCAAATTGGCAATTCCGGGACGCGAAGAAAGAAGATGGGCGGTTTTCATGTAAAATTGTCGATTTGCAGAAAAGTGAAATTTAATTCTTCGAAAAGGAATTGGAATTGAGTATACAGAAACAAATTACATCAACGATATTGATCGGATTTCTCCGGTACCTTTTGATTCTGATTTTTCCTTTGCAATCTTTTTTTTTTTACTTAAATTGGGAGAAAGAAAGAAAAATAAATATACCCATCGGTATTCTATTGTCCAATGCAGAAATGACACGTGACCATTTTTAGTGCTGTCAAAAGATCATCTCTTTTCTAACATCTCTTTCTAGAAATTGGCAAGTCAATACGAGTTACTTGTAATTATGTACTTCTCTTTTATCAATGATTCAATTACAATCCTTCTGAATAAAAGTCTTCAATGCATCACTCCCTTTACAATTTGCATCAAGACCGCAAGGATTCCGAGAAATGATAAAACTCTGTGAGGTAAAAGAATAGAATAATGGATATTATAGAAAAAAAAAGAGATATCAACGGACATGGAAGTTTGGGCGGAAAATGTACTTAGTGAAATGCTTACAAAAGTTGTCGTACCTATAATGAACTTTTTGAAAAAAAAATAATTTATGGAATTAATTGACGAGGCCATCAGTTCAGCTAAATATAGCAAGAAACTCTATCATACAAAAGTATTTAAAAAATGACACACGTTTTCGTCTTAAGATCTCGAAAACTTATGCGATTTTTTTTCTATTGCTCATTTGTTGAATTATTTCTTATATTGCATTTTTGATGACTGCGTTTTACAAGATAGGTGGAAAAATTTTGTTTAAAAATTAATAACGGAATCTAGATTTAAACAACATTTGTTTCAATAATCTCCATCGCCTCGTCTTTTTCTAACTAACAAGAGTAAATCCAACATCATTTGCAACAGTTTATTCGGAAGTTGGTAATGGTTTTTGACCTTAAATAAACACATAAATACAAAAATTGCCTTCTGTAATTGTGGAAATTGCTTCCGATAGGTGTCGAGAAATAATAAGGGACAAGCTAATAACATGCATTAAAACCATAGCTCTCTGGTGAATAATACAAGGGCGGATATAGGGGTGGAGTGGCGGAAGGGGGGGGGGGTGGATAAGGGTGTAAGGTATTCCATCCCTGGATTTGCAATAGCGTCCTGATTTTCTCCGTTTTAAGTATTTTTTTTCAGAATCGTAGGCTTGACCCTAACGGACTAGAACCTCACCCCCCGAAGACATTCTAGATCCACCCGTGTAACATAGTTGTACGACAAATTGGATGCCTCCGAAAGAGACCCGCCTGATTTAATTGTTACATGAATGAAAATTTGAAGCAATATAAATAAACACTTGCATACGAGTCTTACAAAGAGTTACTTTCGTCAGTTTATTATGAAATTCCTTAAATCAAGCAGGATACTAGCAGGGAAGGGGGGATTGCGGCATGCTTTATTTTGAAGAAGTGAGCTCAAAGCCCCCCCCCCCCCCGCTCCCCTTTCCCCGGGGGAAATATTCTGGATCCACCCACGAAAACGTCTTGAAGAAACACCTCACCGGGATGTGTGACGTCAAAAATATTGTTATATTAGTTATATATGCAATGTTACGAGGTACAACTCAATGCCCATCCAATCCAATTAGAATGTAATCTACGGAATGACTGCTGGGGGAATTCCCCTTGTTCCACAGGTTGTTGCCCTGCCGTTGGGAGAAACCTAATAATATGATGTTTCATTGATTCGTTAGCAGGTATATTATAGCCCTTTCGTTGTTTTATTCTTGCATTCGTGAAAAATTCATCATTATTGGAAATGTATATCGCTTGCACTATCAGTACTTTTGTATCGTATCGATAGGTCGCACGATTCGTCTTCACGAGAGCACGAAAAAAAAAAAACTCTATTGAATTCGTAAAATGTAGAAAATTAATAACAAATTAATGTATTGCATGCAAATATTTGGTTATAAAAACAAATGCTTCATAGTGCTAAGATATCGAAAGTTCTTCCGAGGGTATGTTGAAAATCACTATAAATGGGGTTAACAGTCTGAGAGACTCCGAACCCCTTTACCATAGCAAGAAATAGCACACAAAATACCTGGGTATATCTACTAATAGTAGTGATACATGGAGAGTTGATTCCTTATGAACCGGGCAGGAATTGCCGCTTGTGTACTTCCGCTTATATTCTCGGAAGTCAACTCAAAAAAGGACATCTCAAGATTCAATACTAGATAATCAATTTGAAGACGTTTAACATCGTTGAAATGCAAGGCAGTTTTAGCTACTCTCTGTGCGGCTTTATATATTTTGCCATATGCATACTAAGCTTTGGCACATCATTGCCTCCTTGAAATTGATAATCACTGACGAGGGTTAAGGAGCAGAAACGTGTATGCCTGGTCCATGCTGCAAATTCATCTGTTCTTAAATGATGCTATTGAATTTGAAGACGTTTAACATTTGTGCAACTTGCTGAGTATCACTGCTGGCCGACCAGGAGTCCCCGAGGGCACATGTAGCCATGCAAGTTCGATCAGCTTCGGTTGATGGTTTCTTTAACTCGTTCGAAAAACTCTGTTGTCAAAATTTCTTGAAATTTCTAAAACGTGGGTCCTGTAGCATCATATCCCAACCATTCTGCTACGTCTTTCGGTACATTTTATCCTGCTACGTCTTTTGGAACTTTTTTGGACATAATCACTTTCACACTCTTTGGTCATTTTACATTGTTTAGATTGAGGATCACTGACAAGGGTTAAGTAACCGAAACGTGCATGTCTGCTCCATGCTGCTAATTTATCTGTTCTTAAATGATGCTATTGAATTCGAAGACGCTTAACATTTTAGTCCCTTCTTATTTAACATACATTTTAACCGCCTTTGATGGCAACCTGAATTTGCGCCCCATGTCGGGTGACTCTTTTTTGGATACATTGCTTTCACAACTAAGACGGTTACATTGAGAGCTTGTAATTGGTTAAAAGTTGCCATTTAAGCTTATATAAGGTTGAAATATCTTGAATGTAAATGTTTTAGAGAACAATAATTATTTCAGGTAGAGACGAAAGATATATTAAAAGGCGGTTTTTTTGGGGGTGGGGGTGGGGGTGGGGGGTGGTAGGGGGAGTTGGGGGGTGGTCACATACATGTAAGAATATTCCATATTTAGATTCTATATACCCATAAGAAAATACAGGTATATGTATCATCCGGCGAATTGATGCTTTGCATCAACAGGTTTCTTGTCTAGCTTTGGTCTAGGCGGATTAATCTGTCTTCATTTTTAGATTGGACTCTTTGGCTAATCTTACAATGGTAATGATTGGTGCACATGTCCAGTATAGGTGTCACAACTAGTTTGAATTGAATTGAATTGGAAACAAATTGAATTGAATTGAATTGTCACCACTGGATGATATTGTCTCCATTGAATTGAATATTCTCCATTGAATTGAATTGAATTGAACTGGAATTGAATCTAAAAATGAAAGTTAGAAGTCTTTGTAAACATCTGGGTAAGCGTTGGAACAGTATGAAAACATTAGTAATTTTTACTCTAAATTGGAAAACGATGGAATGGTACTTCATTTGCCTAAATCAATAGATAAATATAGATATTAAACACGCCTCACAGATATACTATCGCGGAAATTTTGAATACAGTGTATGGGTGTTTCTATTTTGTCTTGGTAATGAACCTGCAATGCATTTTGTGTGCGTCAGTGAGGATGTGAGAGGGTGTTAGGGTGTATTTGTAGTTTGTTTTATCATCCGGCGAATTGATGCTTTGTATCAACAGGTTTCTTGTCTAGTTTTGGTCTAGGCGGATTAATCTGTATCCATTTTTAGAATGGACTCTTTGGCTAATCTTACAATGGTAATGATTGGTGCACATGACCCTTACTGGTTGTGTATGCCACCTGTGATTTTATTGGTGATCTGTTTATATAGTAGGATTTCCACAGAACAAGCCACCATGGAAAATTATCATCACTTTTTTATTCAATTATTTTCATTTTACTTTTCCAAGTATAATAGTTCCATTGTGTGAGCAAACATGTCGGAGTAATCTTTATCTACCCTTCTAGCCGTCAACAAAACACTGTATCTGAATTCAAGTATCCAAGTACATCTTCACTCCTCTTTTCCCCATCAGAAAAATAATCAACCCATTGTGAGTTTGGTATGGTGTCTATTTTTCATTATTATATCCCTATTCCCATACATTACAACTTTGAGGAAGTGTTCGATTGGAGATCAATAAGAGCGAGCTGCCCGAGGTCGCATGCTTTCGATATTAAAGCACATTTAGATGCAGATTTGTCGATGTAAGATGCCTATACACTGCAGCTAGTCGAACACTTGCACAAGAATATTGATTCGTCTGAATCACCTTTGCAATAAACACTATAAACTCATATCATACGTCTCTATTTAATCAAAGATACACTACTCTTGTATAAGCAGTTTGGATAAAGCCCAATGATGCAGCGTGCATGTCTCTAATTAGTTGGAATATGTATCGTCAAAATCAATGAAACTGGAGTCTTTCTTTTTTTCAGAAATAATATATACGTTATGGTCCAGAATATCGAGAAAAAAATTGGAGTCTATCATCTATCTGTCTGTTGGTAAAACGAGAATCGCATTGTCAGTTTGTCTGTTTGTTGACGGGTGTTTATCTTTGCAACCAATCCAAAACTACAGTCAGTCGCACCTTAATTTCTCAAACCTTTTCCTCTTAGCTGCGACAGAAAGGTAAGATAATGTGCGATTGCCAAAAACTAATGTCCTACTGAAAAAGGAGGAGCTCGAGGGGGACTCTCAGTTTCCTGTCGATGAATCCGTCTTATATTCTTATGTCACCTGCAACGCAAATATATTACTTGTTCCGTTTGTGCTGAACTTGTAAAGTGCAAGCAAATAAGAGTTACGCTTCTTTTTTGTTGCCTGTTGCCAGGAGACATCAGCATTCCAGAAATTGGCCATGATGCTGCGTAGATACGGTATTCTAAATTGTTGCACGCTGACTGACTGCTAGAATCAAACAATCTGACGCGCTCTGTGCATACCCCGTTTAGGTTCAAATGTCATTAAACAATGGACCAGAAATAAGAGAACCATGAATTAGACTTTGTGTGTCTTTACCCGAAGTACAAGATTCTCACCTCGTGATCTACTTCAATGGACATTGAGATGGTTTCCGTTTTCCCTCTAAAGCGTTCAATTTTATGTGATCAGAATGGTTGATCAGTGTCAATCACTGCATTGATTAAACCAAGTAACCGCTTTGGTTTTGAGAATAAAACTTTCTATTTTGTTTTCCCAAAGAGGGATAGAATTTCTACTACTAACCATCACAGCTTCAAAACAACTATAATCACACCTTTGGTCAAAGAGGATTGAAGCACCATTTTCAATCTTTAGTTACCGGTAATCTGCGACCATTAAAGAGGATTCGCGTTCGTTCCCAATTGCGTCTTAATAGAGTATCTGTTTAGTAGGTGTTGTTCTATAATTATGCATATCTATGAGAGAAACTAAACAACCAAGACGACGTTTCAGTGAAAACGTGAAGAGAAACTAAACAACCAAGACGACGTTTCAGTGAAAACGTGTAGTAAACATACTGACATGATTTTCGTAAATAACGAATACCACCTAAATTAATCACACCTACAAACATCAAAAGGCAACAAGAGACATCCTTTAATAGAACCGAACAACACATACATCGAACAAAGACAAATCAAGTTGTTTTAGTTGAACTCTTTGGACAGGATTATATGGAAGGTCCAAGAGCATTAAACGGGGATTTCTTTGACGTCCGCCCTACCACTCCAGATTTAGACTGGAAGCGTTGGGCTTTTCCGCAGATTTTTAACATGTGTCGCTACAGGAAATAATTATTAGTTACCGTAATTGTATATGGTACATCGTTTCTATTATGATGATGTGATTTAAGAGGATTAGCCAAGAGAAAAGTTACCATACTAGACAAGGAGGACTATGAAGAGGAGGATTTTATCCATTTAACTTCATTTGAATATAATTATACTGTGCAATAAGAATTCACAGGCTGATGGGCTAGAACACCTTCCCCCCTCGAATTGGACTGGACCCCTTCCATTTTCCTTTTTTCCATAAAAATTCTGGATAAGCGTATGTCCTGACTTTATGAATATAATGTTGCATGTATGTACCACGTAACCACAGTCCGTGGGTTAGATGAATTATTGATAGAGCAGAGCGTAATGTTGCGATCGACATTCATCTTGGGTCAAAGTAACAACAAAACTGATGCTAGTAATCCACGTTTATAGGTTATAGCAAGTGTGTGTAGTAGCGGATTTAGGAGGGTGAAGGGGTGTGTAGGGGCGGATTTAGAAAAAAAGAGGGAGAGGGGTCCGCGATGAGGGACAGACATGATTTTGTAGGATGCTAAAACCCTTTGGAATCAAATGTTTCGAAACGACTGAAATCAACGGGAAATTTTACAAATTCATAATCGGATCGTTCTGTCCTTTTCCCGATGGTACATTAAAAAGGAAAGGTTGTTATCTACAAATTGCCCTCTTGAACTTTAAGCTTCATGTATGCATAGGTGGGTTGGAGGTTTCTTTCTTACACGTACCATTTTTTGGCAACGAATGAAATTCGGTTGAAAGCTGTTCTTCAACAGAGTCCACTGCACCTTTTCTCCTGATATTCTGGATCTGCGAACCCTTGAAGTATGCAAGCCATTGCGGGTGCTAAAACGATCGATTGTAAATTCTCTGAAGCTTTACTGTACAGCAACGTGTATACATGGATCACGATTCACAACGAGTCTAGTGGAATTCAACTGTTAGGCGAAAATGCTTATGTCAAGAGATCGGATCGACTTTTCGTTTTACATTGTATCTGGTTGGTGTACCGGAGTATATTGATTTGTGAAGTGTGGTTTTAAGAAAGATGATGTCGTTTGAAATCAAATGTCAGATATCATCAATCTCGTTAAATTGGGACGAACGCTTCTTTACGTCAACAAGAAATGAAATTATGTTCGTGCTTACAGCTATTAGCGTGAAGACTGATCGAAGCAGTCTCCAGCGAGGTCTCATGGTGGCCATTACCAGCACCGACCTGCAACAAATCCAAAAAAGTGAAAACATTTGAAAAAAGTATTATGTTCAGATCTTTTTTTATTTAAAATACTCCATCAGCGGTGGTCCCTTACCAATGAGTAACTAGCAGTAGCTCTTAGAACACTATTCTTTTAGAATTTTAAACTTTGGTTAAACCGTTTCTGCTTGATCATAGACTGCGCATGCGTCAAAATGTCCAAGCTGTCGGCCTTTCCGTAGGGTGGGACGGAAAGGACCGAGGATGTGCGATTACATCTGAGAATTGTGTTTGCTTTTTGCACGTAATCCAAATAGCTTACTATGAACTCTGTACAAAGAATGTTTAAAATCCTTGTTAATTTCATTTTCATTTTTTATTTGTAGGTCTGAATATGGAAGCTGTGATACAGATAGAGGTGTGGTCGAAACGAGGCATTTGCAACTTTAGTTGACATTTATTAATATTCCAGGTAAATTTTAACTTGTTAGAAAGAATAACTTGTTCGTCTGTCTCTATGTTTATGCCTCGTCATATTTCTACCAATCCAGTAATAACAAAAGGGACAGTTAAGCGAACTAACTATTTTCTTGAAACTTTGTGGATGGATTGATAGAATAGATAATTAATAAAAATCGGGGCCATGAAACAAATGGTTTGGAAGGTGTGACATGACACAATATCCTAATGCGGGGATCATTTGAGTCTTTTAAATGGTAAATACCTCTCCCCATCCGCATAATGATAAAAAATTAAGATAATAGGGAAGAGTCGAACACTCTTTTTTCATACGAATCATTGAAAAATATATAATTTCATTATTTACTGCATATTTCGATTTTTTTTTCATTGCACGTGATAAAGGGATGACGTAAATAAGGAACAACAAAGGAACTGTCAATTATATAAACATGATTCAATTGTTCTGCGGAATGTTTATTTGTATTCAGTTTCGAGTTTCCACAATTAATTCTTCTGCAAATAAATTTATCATTATTGACAATTTAATGGAAAGTGAGGCATCATGGGATATGTCGCGATTAGTCTTGATATGAAACTCTGTAAATTAATGTTGAATATCCTGTGTGAAAAAAATGAGGGAAGGCAAAACAAATATTTCATTTGTAATATCGAAATAAAAAAAAAACATGTATGTATTACAAAAAATATAAGGCCAAAGTGAATTAATCATTTGTGAAAGAGGCAGTCAGTCTGTATGTTAAATTAATTACACCTGCTGTAGCCCAATGCAGAAATCTAGAATGTATATATATAGACAATGTCCCCAACAAAGAGAGATTATTTCTGTATTGATCGAAAAATTCATTTTCAATTTCAGCTTCTTTTTTACTGTCATGCCCCCTTCACAATCTCCCACACATAAACACACCCTTTGTTTAATTTTCTAATATCAAAGTATCTTGGGAACAGTTCTGAATGTTCTAGCTTGACTGATATGTTTGTAAGAGATTATTTTCTTGAAGATGTTCTCAAAAAGTACTGGTGTAAAGAAGTACACCAGAGCAATGTCTTTCCGCACATGGTCTTTTTTGAAGGGTCGCATTCTGACATTTTTCATGTAATGTTCTAAAATGTTATCAAGAAATCGGCAATAAATGGAGAATGTATTGATCCCATATTATAAAGTTATCTTGGTACATGAGCACTAAAATATCCATTCAAGTGTTATGTTTATTATGTAATATTGATTTTGATATTCTATTTGGGAAGCCTGCGGAACTGTAACATAAACTGAGATCCGGTTGATGAACAAATAAAATTCAAAAGTTTTTAACTTGGCCCAATGATTATTTTGGAAAGTATCAATTTTTGTTTAATGAAATACTGTTTGCAATTATTTTTGAAGAAAGTCGATGTTGACGGAAAATGAACAAAAATTAGCTAGACAGTGTTTGTTTAATAAAAGACTGGTTGCAGTCCCTTCTGGGTCGACTAACATCGTCGCTGAGGAAGTCCTACGTTCGATATGGGGAACTCGTCCAACTCTCCAGAATGGTGGATGATATTCTGTCATAGACAAAACCTGGATCCACCTATGATTCTGTGATACTATTAATGATTTTGTTTAAGTGTTCAAAGGTCTCGGAGTCCAGACACGGGTTACATAAAGCTTAACTTAAAATATTGAGAAGAGGGAATTGTTAATCATAGGCGGATTTAGAAAATGTTCAAGGGAAGGGGTCCAACCCATGGGGGGTTGATGCCTATTTTCTTGAAATTACTTAATTACTTGGAAAATCAGTATTTTTTACCAAATCCAAAAAGAGTGGAGGGGGTCGTGACTACACTTATCCTCCTCTAGATACGCGCTTGTGTTTAATATCCCCTGACAAAGGCCTTTACCCAGACATAAAAAATCCTCAAATCAATAATCCTGTCATCTTCAATCTTTAGGTATGGAAGAACAATTTAGTAATGAGTATATCAAAGAATAAGTTTGATTTATGGCCACATTGGTTGTAGCGTTATCTGATTGCATAATATTGAACTAGTATGCAGTCGAATTGACCGTTTATCTGATCGCATTGATCGAACTACAACGTCGTCGAGTTGACCGTAGCCATAAAATAAATGTTTAGATGACTATGAATTTTAGATCAAAAGTTGAATCTAATGTGCAGCAAAGATATATTTGGAATGTTAAACGTCCTCAAATTCAATATTTGATATCAAATTCCTTTTTGAATAACGTAAAAAATTGATTTGAAATTATATGACAGAGTCCCTTAAATTGATATTTGAGTAAATGACGAGGGCGTTTGGAAATATGTATAGATAGGAACTTTAAACCATGAAGATTGTTTTAGATGTTAAATACAAAAGGGTAGACTGATGAGTAAATAAATACACTCAGACTTCGTTCAATATTATGAATTTCATCGGACCCTTATTATTACATATTGACCTCGTCCAAAGTCCATACTCGTATTATATGGTTCAATTTTTCCATCGATTAAAATTCACCCTAAACTGATATGGACGAATTAAAAAAGAGCGATGTTAAAGATTAATTATATACATTTGGAAATGAATATGCAAGAAATAGGAAAGTAAAATCTAGACTATTCAAGTACGAGTTTATTGTATGTGGCATGTTGACCCTAAAATGTACTCTTGACCTTGAAGGTGATCCAAGCCCGTATTTGGGTTTTAGTCTGATCATACTTGCTCATCGCTGCAAATTTGATTGAATAAGCAGTTCGTATGAAAGCGTTACTACCAGACAGGTGAACGAATGGACACCGGATAAAGTTACAAGCCCTCTTTTGACGGCCTTGTAATAATGTTATAAAGGCGTGATAAATGTAATAAATGTAAAATGCATTTATTTATGTGAATGAATAAAACCTTAAAAATTAATCCTTTAAAACATAAGTCTCATTTTTCATCGATTCACTTAATCTCAATTAAATTCTGTATTATTTTCTAATTCTTTTTTTTTAATATCACAGTCATACTCCTTTCAGCATTTATATTTGCAACTTTAAGGGAAAAATCTTTAAGAAAAATCAGGTCAAGTCCAAATAAAATATGTCTAGTAAAGCGCCTTCCTTACTAGATTTAATTAATTAGAAGTCTAATTATATGGACACATATAGTGTGACGTCACGCACCAGGTAACTTGAAGCAAGGTCGTATTATAGATACTGCTCATTAATTAAAATGTTATGCCTTTAAATGTGGAGTTAAAAATTCTGAAGAAGCAAAATTTGTGGAAGAGTGAATATATATGGATTAAAGATATATCTTTCATTTGAGAGTAATCATGTGTTGGATTAGGCCAATTTAGAGCACAAAAAACGTCCTTAATGAATCGCTCAAAAATGACGTAGTCTCAGAACCCCAAAAACAAAACAGGTCACATTGAAAATTTTACGTTTTATAATTAGCACGGAAAGTGAATTACATCTCCACAGTTTTTGTACTGGAAGCCAGAGCAAAATGTATAACGCGAATAAATGGTGTGAGGATGCAAAGTTTCATGTGCAAAAACGGGAATCACTCTATGATATTATGCAGGTATGTTCCAGACAGAGTAAATTCAATTCATACTGTTTTAGTATCAATTTGATTAACGCAAAACTTAATTTACAATCTGTTACCTACAGTGTTGCATAAGATGAAAAAGCAAAATTCAAAGATAGTTAAAAATGTGACAGAAAAGAGTGAAAAAAACTCATTTCCTACGACAATATGAGGGTAATATGTTCAAGACTAAAATTTTCAAATTCATATACATTTTTTAATATGACGAACGTAATACAGCAATGAAACATCCTGTCACCTACTATTATAGCAGATCGAAGATTGAAAAGCACCAACTTCTTTTTTTCCCAGAAAATTCAAAATATAGTTGAAATTGTGAAACTTTTATGTATGATATATGCATTTAGCTATAGCATAAATTAAGAATTTGGGCACAAAATAAGTGAATTGTGTGGATGCATAGGAAGAAGTCACGGAAATTTCTTTGATTTCGTTGCACAAAGTTCCCCTCGAAAATCCAGAGGACCCAAAAAAGCAAAACAACAAAACCGTTTCATATGCATGTATATCTTACTGACAGCTTTGTAATATGAATTGAATAATGACATATTCCAACGAATATTAAATTATGTTGATCTCTAATCAATGAGCGCTTTGGCCATTATCTCTTTATTCTGTGATTGTAATCTTTCTGAAGTAATAGACCTGGTATTCTAATGGATTCGACGCCTTATCTCTTGTATATCTTCAAAGATAATATGTTCCGTTTGTAACCCAAATGCTTTGAATTGTTAAATATTACCTATCATCCATATAAAATAGATATAAGTTACATAGAAGTACGCTGTAAATTAGATACCCGTGCAGGAATGTAAGATACTCCCTAGATTTCAAGACCCTGTTATGAAAAATTATATTCACTGCTGTGAAGGGGCGGATGGGGGTGGATTGAAATATTTGATTTTTTTTCAAACAAGGAAATAATGCGTATGCTGCATTTGATACCCTTGTAAGAATGTAAGATACCTTTAGACTTCAATGCCTTGCTATGAAAAAAGTTTTACCACCGGTTGATAGTAATTTTGTAAGAGTGGGTGGGGATGAATTGAGCAAAAGATGAATTGTTCAAACTAGGAAGTGATGCATGTGCTTAGTATGTAAATGCTATACGTTACATTTTCAAGCAGGAATGCAAGATACTCCCTATATTTTAAGACCCCGTTTTGTAAAATTATATTTACTAGGGGCGGATAGGGGTGGATTCAAATATTTGATTTTTCAAACTAGGAAGTGTTGCATATGCTTAATATGCCTGTGTTGTACATTTGATACCCGTGCAGGAA
Source organism: Pinctada fucata (assembly GCA_028142955.1). Lineage (NCBI taxonomy): Eukaryota > Metazoa > Mollusca > Bivalvia > Pterioida > Pteriidae > Pinctada > Pinctada fucata. Next base: position 18,936,629 of record AP027107.1, on the reverse strand, counting down.
AGATACTGTTTATTGAAAGAAAAAAAACCCAGATTTACTACCGGTTAAGTGGAATTTAAATATTGGTGGACGAGGTAAAATTCAAGAATCCTCTAAATTTTTAAAACTGGAATTGGATGCAAGTACTTTCTGTAACTAGTCATATATTTTATTCAACTATGCTACTGAATCGTTCCTAAAGGGGATTTGGAGCCGCGCTCTCTTTGTAAAGTAAATGCACAAAATAAAATTCAAAAATAGAACTAGAGGGCGCTACTAAAATACATTTGGCTGTGTGTCTGAAAATCATTCCGGCGTTTAAGTACCACTTGTGAGGATTTACTATCCGAAACACGTGTTTGGTGCATAAAAATTGGTTTGAAAATTTATTCAAAAGGTAAAGAATTGGAACACTTTAATATGATTGTACATAGGATACCCGTGCTGAAATGCAAAAAGACCCTGTTAAGAAAATTATTTATCGAAATTGGCGCCGGATAGCTTCAATAATTCACCCGTCTCACACGTTCAGATATTGATCCTATTAGCTTATTTTTGAATTTGGTGTCTCACACACAAATCAAACCAAAAAAGGAATATAAATAACGTGAAAGACAGGCGAAATATTGAAGCTAGTCTGAGGGTTGAATGGAGGTTGACTGAAGAATTTTTTAAACTAGGAAATGACGAAAATACTTTTGTACATAGTGTAAATTTCATACAGATATCCAAGAAAAATAAAAAGAAAAGTAAAATATTCCTAGGTCATGTTGCGATTTCTAGTTTCTGATGAGATATGATATATCCACTACTGGCTGAAGTGTGGAGATGGGTGAGGTTTGTTCAATAATCTTCTGAATTTCTCAAACTGGAAAATGATTAAAGTACTTTGTGTAACATGGAAGTTACCGGATGTGACAGTTCTACCGAATTGAAGCGGCGGATGTTGCATGCAAGCAGGAGATGCTTACTCTTCCTGGGTACCTGGTCTCACTCCCATATCGGGAGTTCGCTTCTTTTCATATGGTGGAGGTTTTTGTTTGTTTGCTTTGGTTCCTGTTTTATCCTGATTTTGTATGCCTTCGGTTTCTGATTTTCTGAATTATCGATTTTGTGCTACATAAAGGGACATGGTAATTATCCATATTTGTCATGTACGCATGATACACATGCTGGAATACAAGGTAATAAAATGGTTGGAGGAAATTTACACAAGGGTGGATGGGTAGGATTGAAGAATCACCTGAATTTCACAAACTTAAAAATTTAAAGTTTACATTTGATACTCATGCAGGAATTTAAGACACGCCCAGATTTCAAGATGAAAGTTCAGATTCATTATCGATGGATGGTTATGGCGCAGGGTTGTGTGGATGTGACTTGAACAATCTTGTACAAATCTAAATTCAAAAAAATTAAAGAGGGCGCTACTGAAATGATTTTTGGTGGCTCCGCTGGAAGCATCACTGATCGGAATTTAATATACGAAACACGTGTCTGATGCATGGAAATTGGTTTGGAATTTTCTTCAAGAAAGTATAGAGTTGGAACCCTTCGACATTACTGAAGGATAATTATTCATGTTTTAAAGGATGATTTTTTTTATGTAAACTGTTCAATAGACACCCGTGCAGGAATTCAAGATACTCTGATAATTCAAGACCCGGTAATGAAATGTATTGAATGCAGATACTTAGGTATGGATGGGGCGAACTAAAGAATCTAGGATGTGATGAAGGTGCCTTTGTGTTAGCTGTAAATAGATACCCTTGCAAGAACGTAAGATACTCTCAGATTTCAAAACCCTGCAATGGAAAAACTCGTATTTACTACCGGTTGCCTGCAATTGCACAGAGATGGATATAGGCCTGATAAAGGAGCATACTAATATTTCAAAATACGAAATTGTTTTGCTAAGCTAAGTAATTGATTTAGATACTCAAAGTTTCAATCTGTACATCAAAATGTACATCGAGAAAATCACCGAATTTCACAGGTTTCCATGGAGCTGTTGCTACGGGTGTTGCATGGAATCAGGAGACGCTGACTCACCCCGGGCACCTCACTTCGGAATGTTTTTATTTCGGGCTTCGCAACCGTTTCGATGGGAATTCTTACGATTTTGCCTTGCCTTGTCGACTTTGAGACTGAATAACGGTTAGGTACTTCTTTGATGTTTAATCTTATAACCGGGACCTCTGCGTTTTATCTGTACATTATTTTGGAACACACCTTTATCCTCAACTTTATGATTGCAGTTCAACAGAGAGTTGGTTTTCGACGATGCTATCTGACAAGATTTTTGTATTTCTTGTGTGACATGACCTTCTTTTGACACCAAATGATTTTTATATCGTGACCTTGACGTAGGTACATTTGTACCACTACGAGCAGAAGATGGCTGTTGATTGGGGCATTGCGTTTCACAATTACTAGTATTGGCTTGTTGGCCCTTTTCCCTAACTGGGCTTCTTGCCATAATAAAGCATCAATTTGCTGTTTACATTCTTGCCTCAAGACAGCATTGATTTACTTTGTACACTTCTGTGAATATGTACTGCATATATAATTTCGTACGTGCTAGTAACATAGGAAAGAGTTTCCAAAACTCATTGTGATTCCCATTGCTCCCTCGGGTAATTCAAGGTTAGGGAATGATATCAGCAAAACAAGGTGTCTGTTTATGACTGTCCATTGGTTGGTGTGGTAAACTTCGTCCTATATCTAGAACATCTATCATTGAAAATAGCATGTAATGTCTTTATGTTTTTACTCAAGCACAGATCAAAGGAAAGAGGGATTTCAATGCCTCTTCAAGCGGATTTAGAGGGAAGTTTGCCATAGCATTTTCTATATAGACATAACCTAAGACAGTGTATGTTTTGTAAATTGTTTTCATTTTTGTGCGTGAACATCGACGGCGGGTTTGACAAGCCAAACAGGGGATATTCACTCCTCACAGGCACCTGGTCCCGCCTCCAGCTTGCTAGGGGTCCGTCGATGCTCAATTTGGTACTTTATTGTGAGTGCTGTTGAGATTGTCGTCAGGATATTTTTTTATCTCATTAGAGGGTCCATTGGAATTTGCCAAAATTGCTGAATTTTCATGCTTTTATGCATTTCGTAAAATAGGCTTGATCCATCCCTGACTTGCTGTGCATTACTTTGGAAAAATTAATCCACTAATGTACGCACTTTCTCGGAATTTTCAAAAGTGTTTCTTTATGGCCTATAACTTTTTGATAATCGTAGACTAGACACCTCGATAGTGAGAGATGTAGCGGGGGGAAAAGTAAGTGAATACTTTTCGCATTCCAAGGGGTCAATGTACCGTAGTCTTCCTGCATCTCTATAAGGGGGTCAATACATTTGGAAGCTCAACGAAACAATACCTTTCCAGTGTGAGTTGCTAATTTGAGAGAATAAATTTTAAACTTTTAGAATGCTAAAAAAACCTCTTCTCCTCGAAAAATGTTCTAAAGATCAATGCAACCATAAATCTGTTCTATATTACTCCAACGAATGTGTTCGTGTTGCTTCTTCATGTCAATTAATGGGGATCACGTGCCATAAAGAAACAGACAGAACATTTTTGAAACAGAAAATGACATTATATGCAGAATTCCCTCAGGTATTCATTCATATTCTCTTAACCTATAAATGATTTGTCAGCTATTTTTGAATTGTAACGTATAAATATGCATGCCTGCATAATTAGATTTCATGTCACTCATACGAAGTACAAGTTTATAAGACCCAAAAAAGGTGACAAAATAAAAAAAGTTTCTACAGATAAATGTCTATATGTAAGTTGGAATGCTAGGGGTCCGTCGATGTTTAATTTTGTGCTCTATTGTGAGTGCTGTTGAGATTATCGTCAGGATCTTCTTTAACTCATTTGTGTCACACTTATGCCCTTTGCCGTGTGGAGCTCGTAAAAAAGTTCCCCACGAGGGGTTGGTCAGTAAGTGTTTTGAATATACTTCCCTGACATTATCGCCATAGCACTTTCTATATAGACATAACGTCAGACAGTGCATGACTTTTATATATTTTCATTTCCATGCTTCATAAACATCGACGGCGGGTGCGGCTAGCCAACAGGGGATGCTTACTCCTCCCGGGCACCTGGTCCCATCTCTAGCTTGCTAGGGGTCCGTCGATGTTTAATTTTGTGCTCTATTGTGAGTGCTGTTGAGATTATCGTCAGGATCTTCTTTAACTCATTGGACATACTTTAACAAGTAGGCATATTTTGAATATCGATATTAACCATTCCTGAATTTAGGTGTTTGATCATCAATTATTATGGTTTGGAATGTTACGTCTTCAAATTCTTAGCAGCATTTAAGAACAGCTAAATATGCAGCAAGACAAGACATGCACGTTTTGGGTACTTAACCCTCGTCAATGATCCTCAATCCAAACAATGAAATATGGCCAAAGACTGTGATAGAAGAAAATACCAAAAGATGTATTAGCAGGACGATTTGGAAATAAATTGCCAAAGGAACCGAAAGTTAATTTGCACAAGGGCAATGCCTATAGCGTATAATGTGATTATGAAGGGGTTTTTTCTTGTCTCGGTCCATTTACTTCCATTCTACTGTCTTTCACTTAGATACATGTATATCAGGATATAATTTCAATTGAAACTCACATGGAAAATTTGTAAAAATGATAATTGTATTAAGTAACAATATACACGCCGTTGTCGAGATGCGAATGAAACCTTTATGCCCGGAAAAATAAATCGTAGGTGCCGTGGCTTATCCAAATGGGACACTACTTAATCGATTTGAACCTGCTCTGGAAAGTTTATTTTCACCACAAATATTCCACCCCCACGAATTTCTGCAGAGTTTCAAGCATTCAAGGATAATATGTTTAAAGGTCAGATTTTCCATCGATGGTGAATTGCTTTAAGTCGATAGAAATGACTGATGGTTTAGATTGGCGAAGCTTATCTGTGTTTCAAAGGCATACGGCTTCCTTTTGCATCGTATTCATCGGGGAAATGCAATCTGCCTGACTATTTACATAAAGACATTATAACTATGTTGATCAATATATCATACAGAAGCTGGAATATCTACCTATTTTCATGTCAACCTTCCATTAGAATGTCAGAGAACATTTCGTATTCGTAATCAATTTATTTACTTATTTGTTCTGAAATCTCATTAGTAATTTTGTTTCATGGTTTATAGCTCTTTTGTTTTTGTTTGGGGTTCTTTCTGATTTTGTCATGACTTTTTAATAAAAAGTATGACTTTTGTCTATCTATCACTCAGTTTCTTGACACGTCTCTAGTCACTAGGAGAAAACGTGTGAAACAATATACCTGTTCAGCATCTAATTTTTTAGAATGTTGTGTGGTGGTCCAGTTTAGAAAGTCTGCGAATTCAATCGTTAAGTGTTGTCTGCCCTCTTGTTTATTGAAGTTCTGTCTTGTATCCGTATTAATATACTTCCTCTGGGTGTGTACCACTGTGATCAGTGCAGGTAGTCTAGAGAGCTGGTTGTATTCCCCTGCTGTTTGTTGAAGATTTTCTGTCTTATTTTCTGCCCTGTTGAAGATGTTCTGTCTTATGTTCTGTCCTGTTGAAGATGTTCTGTCTTATGTTCTGTCCTGTTGAAGATGTTCTGTCTTATGTTCTGTCCTGTTGAAGATGTTCTGTCTTATGTTCTGTCCTGTTGAAGATGTTCTTTCTTATGTTCTGTCCTGTTGAAGATGTTCTGTCTTATGTTCTCACTAATGTTCTGTCCTGTTGAAGATGTTCTTTCTTATGTTCTGTCCTGTTGAAGATGCTCTGTGTAATGTTCTGTCCTGCTGAAGATGTTCTGTCTTATGTTCTTACTTATGTTCTGTCCTGTTGAAGATGCTCTGTCTTATGTTCTGTCCTGTTGAAGATGTTCTTTCTTATCTTCTGTCCTGTTGAAGATGTTCTGTCTTATGTTCTTACTTATGTTCTGTCCTGTTGAAGATGTTCTGTCTTATGTTCTGTTATGTTGAAGATGTTCTGTCTTATGTTCTGTCCTGTTGAAGATGTTCTTTCTTATGTTCTGTCCTGTTGAAGATGTTCTGTCTTATTTTCTGTCCTGTTGAAGATGTTCTGTCTTATGTTCTTACTTATGTTCTGTCCTGTTGAAGATGTTCTTTTTTATGTTCTGTCCTGTTGTAGATGTTTTGTCTTATGTTCTGTCCTGTTGAAGATGTTCTGTCTTATGTTCTGTCCTGGTTCTTTCTTATGTTCTGTCCTGTTGAAGATGTTCTGCCTTATGTTCTGTCCTGTTGAAGATGTTCTGTCTTATGTTCTGTCCTGTTGAAGATGTTTTGTCTTATGTTCTGTCCTGTTGAAGATGTTCTGTCTTATGTTCTGTCCTGTTGAAGATGTTCTGCCTTATGTTCTGTCCTGTTGAAGATGTTCTGTCTTATGTTCTGTCCTGTTGAAGAGGTTCTGTCTTATGTTCTTTCCTGTTGAAGATGTTCTGTCTTATGTTCTGTCCTGTTGAAGAGGTTCTGTCTTATGTTCTTTCCTGTTGAAGATGTTCTGTCTTATGTTCTGTCCTGTTGAAGATGTTCTGTCTTATGCTCTGTCCTGTTGAAGATGTTCTGTCTTATGTTCTGTCCTGTTGAAGATGTTCTGTCATATGTTCCGTCCTGTTGAAGATGTTCTGCCTTATGTTCTGTCCTGTTGAAGATGTTCTGGCTTATGTTCTGTCCTGTTGAAGATGTTCTGTCTTATGTTCTGTCCTGTTGAAGATGTTCTTTTTTATGTTCTGTCCTGTTGTAGATGGTCTGTCTTATGATCGTTTTAAGTTTCTTTCTCCGGGTATAGTCCGCTGTGACCAGTTCGGATAGTCTTGATAGAGAACTGGTTAAATCCCCCTTGTTTGTTGAAGATGTTCTGCCTTATGCTTGTTGCATCCTCCGTGTGTGTTCCGTTATGATCAAGGCAGGGTAGTATTGTTGGAATCCTCTTCCATATTATTTTGACTAACTTTCATGGAACTTTTGCAACGGGTGTTGCATGCAAGCAGGAGATGATGACTCTCCCCGGGCGCCTGGTCTCACTTCGGAATACTGTTTATTCCGGGGTTCGCAGCTGTTCCGATGGAAATTCTAACGATTTTGCCTTACCTTCTCAACCTTGAGACAGATTAACTGATGGGTACTTCTTCGATGTTTATTATAACTAGAATACGACTTTTCTCTACCTATCGGAAGTTACATTCATTCCAGCAAGAATATCCTTCCTTTCCAGGCAAAATATCATCACTTTTCATTTTTTTTTTGGGGGGGGGTTCATTTCTGCTCATATTGCCGACTATTACAGTTATGCATATGTGTGTTTTCTTTTGAGTTGGCAACTGTATATGTAGCTGCTTCATTGCTTTATCCATATATATGTTGTCATGTGCAATCCTTCATACAGAAAATACTTTCAATCATGCTTATCCTCCATTGCATTGACCTGTAGAAGCACAAGCTTTAGGGGTCTAACCTAGGTGGTTGGGAAATTGGGAGTCCTGGAAAGCACTTTCTTTGGACTGCGCTTGCTAATGCAGTATCATTATTTTCAAAAATCTAACTGAAATTCTGTGTTCTCTTTCTCTCCCATAAATCTAGTTTCTACAATTTCTCCATTATAGAACATAAATTTATACAATAACCATATCGCCTGTAGAAATCTTTAGGAGTTTAATAATTGCTTTATTAGGATCAGATATTAAAGCTGTGGTTTCATTTACTGAGGACAAGCATAAATCACCTGTAGACAGACATATTTAAAGAGCGCGACAATGGAGGATGTTTTACATAGTTTAAGTTTCAATTAAGAAAAATACTACTTCTAAAAGGAGGTCAACTTGATACAGTCAAAACAATGGCACCGTAAGCGATATGACAAATTATATATACATGCAAAAAACGTCTTGCATTCCAAATTACACATGTCAAAAAGACATGTTTGCCTTGTATAGTACTAGTATCATTGCATGATAGTAAGCGTATACTTGTGCGCTATGTTTAAAATTTTTTATAAATTTCACCATGCTAACTCAAAAATTTATATTGGGGATTGTTTATTGACAAAAATACCCAAATAAGCCAGCAAAGATTTCTTTGTCATGTTCATTTTCTAGTATACTGACAAAATTCCCAAATCTTTTGTGAAAAGATTCATTGATTATGTTCTTCATTCCGGGGTTCGCAACCGTTTCGATGGGAATTCTCACGATTTTGCCTTGCTTTCTCGACTTTGAGACTGAATAACTGTTAGGTACTTCTTTGATGTTTATCCTGGTATGCCGGGTACTTTTCGTGGTCGTGACTCGTCGGTAAATAAGTAAACAAAGCATACATGCCATCTTGAATCTTGTCAAAAAAGACATGTAAATTTGGTCGTTTCTTTCTAGCCAAAGAGGTGATGCTTACTCCTTACGGACACCTGGTCCCACCTCTGGTTTGCTAGGGATCCGTCGATGCTCAATTTGGTGCTCTATTGAGCGTGCTGTTGAGAGTGTCGTCAGGATCTTCTTTATCTCATTATTGTTGCTTTCAGGCAGAATGACAAATATGGATAATTACCATATCCCAATACATACATGTAGTACAAAATCGATAATTCATAAAATCACAGACCGAAGGCATACAAAACCAGGATAAAACAAGAACCAAAGCAAACAAAGAAAAACCTCCACCATATAAAAAAAAGTGAACTCCCAATATGGAAGTGAGACTATGTGCCCAGGAAGAGTCAGCTTCTCCCGTTTACATGCAACAGCCGTCACTTCAATTCGGTAGAATTGTTACATCCGGTTACTTCCATTTCGGAAGATTATGACCTTTAAAATCGCGTTGTAATGACCAGAGATTTGGGTTTGTCTCAATTTTTAAGAAGGATACCTTTTCTATTTTTTCCCAATAAACCGTTATATGCAGTCAGAGGATATTTTGGAAGGTTTATTTTTCGAGTTTCGATACCAGAACCGCATTAATTCGTTTAAGTGACACTACCTATGATGAATTTCGAATAGGACTTCTTGGAGATGAGTCATATTAGACGCTTTTCGCGTTTGCGGACTTCTTTCTTCGAAGGGGCTGTGTCACAAATGAAATTGTTGATGTTATCGAAATGAACCTAGAACACTTAAAAGAAAGGAGAGGATATCCAACAAGACTCGATTGCAGCACCAACAGCAACACACCAAAACACCCCAAGTTATGTATACAATTTATTTGTTTTTATGTGTGCATAAACATATTTAAAGCTATCCAATTTTCGTCTATTCGTCTATTGTGTATTCAGAGTGTATTCAGCTTATTTTATAGCGGCGTCGGCGCCGGCTGCATGGGCTAACTTTTCCCTATTATACATCTTATGAACAATAAGGGTTAGGGATTTGGTATTTCAAAGTATTCCTCATTACCAACCTTTCATTTGGGATTTTGACATTTGACCTATTTTTATAAGACTTTATCTAGGCTACATCTCATGAACTATAAGGGCTATGGCATAAGTATTTCACATGCTGATCCTTTCATTTTGGACTTCGCAATTTCACCTAGTGGTTTTGGCCTTGACCTTTTACCTATTCTATAAGATTTCATCTTAGGTTACTTCGAATGAACTATAGAGGTCATGACACTGATATTTCACATGCAGACGACCTTTCATTGGGGACCTTGACTTTTGACCTTGTAACCTTGACCTTGGAGTTTTACTTACTTTAAAAAAACTTGAACCTGGTCATATCTCACTACATGTATTTTTACAACCAATGAGTTAAAAAAGATCCTGACGATAATCTCAACAGCACTCACAATAGAGCACAAAACTGAGCATCGACAGACCCCTAGCAAGCTAGTAGAGGTGGGTCCAGGTGCCCGGGAGGAGTAAGCATCCCCTGTTTAGCTAGCCGCACACGGAGAGCGACGCTGTTTTCTGACAAGTCTTATTTCGTCTCATGGTTGTGTCTTCCTTTTTTAACACTGCGATTATCTGTTATGACAACTTTTAAGTTTGATCTAGCTAGATCATTGATAACAAACACTAGGGGTTTCTGAATCGTGCATTTTCTTAATAGTGTTTTCTATCAAAGGAGAAAGATATTGAATCTGCACAAAGAACTTTTGAGTATTGCGTACCTGATATTCATTTTTAGCTTAACAATTTTTAGTACACAATACCGAGGGCCATTTGCAGTCCAAAATAATATAGAGATCTTATGACTTTGGTATTTTCAAATGAAATGTTTGCATGCATCAAATGACGTCGTAACCATCCAATCCGTTACTTGCAAGATAAAAAGGAGAGTAGATCTTCAACATGACGGTACAGGGGTCAAAGCAAAACACACAAAAATGAGACTAGAAAAACTGAACAAACATACAGAGACAACGGGGACAATCGCATCACATCATCGAGAACGAATGGCAACGCGATATATCTGAATAATCAGCACAGAGCGTCTTTGTAAAAACGAAAATAATTGTAGGTGGCGCCACTGAAAATTATTATCGCGGCGCAGTATGAACTCAAAATGGTTCAAATGATTACAATAAGATTACCAAATGTTTTCGTACTATGGCCATACACTAGACACTCGGAAAATAGAACTCCCAAAATATATTCTGACTGCGTGGAATTAATTCTGTCGATGAGACAACTGTAGATCTAAATCTAGATATGCAAGTTGTTCTTAAAGGGTTCTGCGCACGTAATCTGGATGACCACGCCCATTGCTACTGGCGTGGCAGATGGCCGTCGGCACCGATTGCCCATCGATCTCGTTGGTTTATGTGTAGTCATTTATGTTGATGTGTCTATGTGATTTAATGTTCCTCTAGCGTTTTTCGTCTCTTTCTGTGCGTATCTGCGCTGAGTTTTGCATTGGGTGTTTTGCTGTGGATGCTGCAATCGAGTGTTGTTGGAGATCCCCTCCTTTCTCTTAAATGTAATGATACTGATGGCATGTCGCACATTATTGAAGCAATCAATTTGTAAATTCTTAAACACCGGAACACTTTAATTTACCTAAACATACATGTATGTATTTTTCAGAGTACTTTGTCATTGTATAAAGTCACACGAGTACGAAACTATATAGAGTGTTGAGATTACTTCGTTTGATGTATACGAATATAAAACATTGGACCATTGTAAAGTGTTCGCGTTTTGTGGGTCAATACAGTTCGTTGTTTTGGTACAGTGCGCTTGGCTCTTTGAGGCTCAGATGTAATTCAGCGTGACAGTTTAATTGATCAGAAATAATTCGTATAATTTAAATTTTGGATTGAAAAATAAAAGACAACTAGGATATCTAAGGATGAGAGCTTCGATACTTATAGATTTAAACTCGTGGAGCTATAAAACATAAATTATGTGATCAGGGTAAAGTGCATGTATTTCTCTACACATGTATTGTACTTTTTATGACCAATAAAAATACTAAGTTTCAAATTTCATTCAGAATGATCATCCAGAATTTTATATCTCTTCCTTGGTGTCGCAATGAGTTGATTTTTATGTTGGATGAAGACCAGAAGGTGTTTGTTTTATCCGAAAATTCTGTTTTCGAATTTATTAATTTTTAGTGGCGCCACCTATAACGAATTTAGATCTACAATGTATAATCCTCAAATGAAATGAGGAAACGAGCATGAGAGAAAAAAAAATTGTGCGGGGATGGCAAAAAAAAAAAAAAAAAAAAAAAAAAATTGGAAGAAAAGGAAGAAGAGTAACTACAGGGGCACTTTTTGAAAAATTAATAATGGCAAGTGTTTGGTAACCCAATTCATAAAAATAGACCCATTTTTCACCTCTAAACATTTTTTACGTACGCCCCCTTTGAATTAGTACCATGAAGTTCAAATCTTCCCTTATAAAGACATTGATCTTGTAAAAGAGACAAATTACAGCCGATAATCATTATTCGCCATTAATTGATTTCTACACATCAGTTTGTGGACTGATAACGGGTTATAAAATATCAACTGTTGGACTTTAAAGTTGGTTAAATTACATCCATTCTATTCTTTTTTCGATCAGATATTCGAGCTCGAGATCAAGAATAGGTCATACCGACCGTGTACTCTGTCGTTCTACAAATCCTTCTGATAGCATGTTTTGTAAATGAGCACATCTGTTTTAGAAGGAGGATTTTAAAAAAAAAGCTTATGAATACTTAATTGATATCGTATGATATTGTAGTTTATGGTTACAGTATTAGGATATTAAAAGGATATTTCGCACTTTTAATTGTTTTTGTTTTAATTCTTCATGTATATTAGGCATTTATAATAGTTCTTTCTTTCTTTCTTTTTTTTTCGTTAAAACTATATATATTTTGATGCAAATGAATTGAGAATAAGACTGACATGATTGATGTTTATGGGTTTTTTATTTTATATATTTAATTATTTAAATATTTATTTATTTATATATTTATTTATTTATTTATCTATTTATTAGTCCTCTACCGGCTCGCCGGAGGGGACTTATAGTTTCCACCCGGTTTGTCTGTCTGTCCGTCACACTTTATTTATTTATTTTAGTATTTATTTATTTATTTATTTATTTATTTATTTATTTATTTATTTATTTATTTATTTATTTATTTTAGTATTTATTTATTTATTTATTGCGTTTGGACTTGGGGGGGGGGGGGGGGCGGGGAATGGAAAGAGTTTCAGATTATCTGCTTTTGCTTTTAATTCATTTTTATCGAGACTAAACACTTTTATTTGCTTATCTTATACAGTCACGTAAATGTTAAACTTTTTACGATAGGTTATTCTAAGTTCAAATCTTTGATACTTGATATTATGCAAAGTTATTAACAGATAGGTCTTTATTAAATCCTACTGAAAATTTCACGATAGAATTTCATTCACCCAATATTTGTAGATAATTCGAGATAAGATGTGAAAACAGTTTTTAGTGTCGTTGTAAAAATATACTTTAATCACACAGATTTATTGTTTTTATGTGTCAGATTGTAGTATAATAAAACCGTCAAGGCTCGCAACGTTAAACACGATCTTTTTCATACTTTGTAAATATTTGACTTTTTTATGCGGTTGAGAAAAGCATTTTTGCAAATGGCACTGAAGCAACCGGAGTGTATATTCATTAACATATAGTATACATCCGAAAACCATGCGCGGAACCAGATTATTTTTCGGGGGGGGGGGGGGAGGGGAGTGGGAGAGGGGGTTTGAGGAGTGGCTTCAGTTATAGGAGAATGACAGCATATGATTGCAATATTCATTAGGGGAAGGATTTCTTTGAGGAAAGGAGCTTAGAAAGGGGGGGGGGGGGGGGGGTGATTGTGCTGAGAAAAAAAAGAGATGGGGGGGGGGATCCAGTTCTAGTAGGATGACATCTTATGATTCTTATTTTAATATGTGCTACAATTTATATTCAGTAAATATATATGTTATATGTGGAGATCCATGGTCTATTTTCGCATGCATTGGTATTATATATGTATTTACAGCCCCGATTCGTTTCCCTTATCCATAGCACTAATAGAATCTCCATGGACTTGACAAAAATGTCCCACTCCCAAAATTCATTTATCTTCGTACCTTTATTTTTCTATCAGCTACCACACACTGGACTGACACCCCCCCCCCCCCCATCCCGTTTCCATGCACCCTTTGTCTTTCTGGATCCGCACATTCTATATTTCACATTCATCTCACAAAACTAGAATTACTTGTTTCTTTGTGACAATCTACGATCATTACAAAAGGTACGATGCATAAGAATTTCCCCAGCGATGCATATAGTATAAATACCCAAACTTCTTTTTGAGATATTATGTCAACATAGATTTCTTTTTTATTTTTATCCTCACATGTCCGACTGAAATTATATATGCCGTGCATTTAGCAAGAAATATTATGCATTTGGCTTATAAAAGTGAGTAAAAGGTAAGAAAATAGATTAACTTCTTACGATAAAGATACATTGTCAGTATACATAATTTTTCCTCATCACAAATTTAGGGAAATCCCCCAAATTAAAAGTAGAGCAAAAGCAAATGACATACATATTGTAAATACATTCTTTTATTACATAACAAAAGTGGCTTTGAATTTTCCGACATAGCGAAAATTATTCTGATTTCTGTTATTTTGTTTATGTTCAGATATTTCTAAGATATTTCTATTTGAATGTCCATAATTGCGATTTTCACATCAAATTGATATTTGAACTGTACTTGCGACAAACAAGTAAGTCCCAGTTTCTAACCAAAAGAATCTTATCACTTAACTTTTGAGAAGGGGGGGGGGGGGGTTCAGGGATGTGAATATATTCCATTATGAAGGCATAATCAAAAGTAAAATAGACAATCGCCTTAATTATTTATGAGGAATCAGGAAATTAAGAATTTCATCCGTAATTTTTTTCAGTTCCCTGTCTGTCATCGGATAATGTGGATTCGTTTTGGCTTTTATATTTCGATACGTCTTTCGGTACATTTTGAGAGATAATTATAACTTTCTCTTTCTTTGGCCATATTACATTGCTTAGATTGAGGATCACTTACAAGTGTTAAGTACCAGAAACGTGAATGTCTGGTCCATGCTGCAAATTTATCTGTTCTAAAATGATGCAATTGAATTTGAAACATTACTACGGATTCATTACGGAGGAATTCTTTTATATAATTATTTCTTTTCCTACAAATCTTGAAAATTTGATTCGAAAATTTCTAAAGGAGGGTCCAACCCCTTCTTAATTCTCTGTGTATGTTTTCTCAAATACGAAACTTGTCACCTTTTGAGTAGCGCGCGCAATGAATCCGGATGACCACACAGTTTTCTTCTTGTCCTAGGCTTAGAAAGTACATTAGATTACAAATGGTATTCATAATGCTAGTGAAGATCTCTGTATGGTGCTATTGGCAATTGAATTATAATAAGGCATTAGGGGTATAATACTCTACTTCCGGTTGTTTTGATAACAGAAAAAAATAATACCACGAAGTTGGCCGAAGATCCACGACTTCGGCAATGTTCGGGAACATATATTTTCATGGCAAGTTGAATGAAACATTAAAAAATATCAAATATCTAAAAGTATGTAATGAGATATGGAGGTACACAATTTTTAGCTTTTCCACGATATTGTTATTATACCCCCAATACATTAAACACATATCATTCTTGTTAGATGAAAAGGACAAAATGAACAAGTACATTTTTATGTGGTTAGTCAAATTGAAACTCTGTTGTCTTTTTTAATCCAATACCTTTAAAATTTTGTTTTTAAGCAAGGTAATATTGGGATAATTAAAGCTGCAGCATTGCATTTTGATATGGACCCAGAGCTCTAAATCTCTAGGTGGCGACGGTGCGATGGAGATTGTGCGATGACACGAACTTTCTTCGTTTTGCGATAAAGCCATTGAGCGAACTACCATTATATCACACCATTGCCCTGTTCATGTGCATGAGTATGTATCGCCATCGTACAGTCGCACCATTGGCAACCGAAGGTCGTTGGAACGATATTGTCATAGATACATGTAGTGGAATTTGTTTATTTAGGATTCCAGTTCAGACAATCTGAAAGTCACCAGACATACCAGACAAACCTGGTAACATTTGCTTCGGTCTGGTAAAATATTTCATTTTTTCCTTAATGAACATGCTTGAATTTCTATAAAAATTAAAAAAAATGTCTGGTAAGTTGTAAAATCTTTCTCGAGGTCTGTTCCATACTTTGTAGGTATTCCGTGTGTTCAGAATTATCGGATCCCCATTTTCGTCGTTCCTCCCCAGATTCACTCAAAAGCTGTAAAATTTAGAAATAAGAAACTTCCTTAAGGGTAAAGAAACTCCAAAAAAAGTGACAGGGGTTAAATTTTCGTGTAAATGTCATTTTAATAAATAGCTAAGTTTGTTTTACAGTGTGTGGTCCGTGTTCTATAGCGTTTTTGTAACAATAGAGTGGCGACAGGTCAGGATCTAGGTACATGTATCAAATAAAGAAGGGTCTGTTATTCGCATATTATTTACGGTTTAACACCAACATTTGAAATGCGGTTTTTATCGTATCTCTTGTTCTAGAGTATCCAGGCAAATCAAGAAACAAATCTGAATTTTGTATTTTGGGAATACCTGCTTTTAGTAATACTTCTTTAAATACGCACGATGAGTTTGCTCTCTTCGAGGAGCAAGACACATCTAGCGCTACGATCTTGATGAATATTGCTCCTCTCGCGGAGCAGACATATTTTTTTCCAGAAGTAAAATTTATTGGCCATCGTGTTTTGTTGTCTGCTGCCTCTCTCTGTTGTCAAGGCTTGAGTTGCGATGCGCTATCGCAACCTACATGTATATACGGTACTTACAATATCTGTGCTTCATTTCCTTAAACTCGGCTCCTATCGCTTTTCGCATACTTAGCGGACTTCTTCAAATGTACTAGTCTAATCACTTTTAGAACTCTATAAGGCATGATCAAAATTATCATCCGATGATCCTGATATGGTCATAAGGTTACTCACCTGGGTTTGTGCATGGTTTTTCTTTATCAGTATGATATTCTGTATTTGATAGGTTGTCTTGCAATAGTTTTTTTCATAGCCAATAACACCCCCTCCCCTCCCCCAAAAGAAGATATATTTCGATAAATTGTTTGTGTGACCGGAATCTTGTCAACAAACAATCAAAACGGACGCACTTCACTTTGGGTTGTCCTCGCATTGTTTAAGATCCAAATTGTGTCAGTGTGTTAAAGTATCAAGACAATTTTTTGCGGGGGGTTCAAAGATTAATCGACATCTTTGAATAACATCAAAATACATCGACCCATTATTATGAAAATCTGACAACCGTATTCCCAGACACAAAAATGGACTACCGTTTCACATCTTTATTCAAGTCTCGCAACTACAACGTAAACTTTGCACCTTTATGGCTCACCTTTACACTGAAAAGTCAATTAAATCGTATCAAATTGTCCCATTTAAAATGTGCCTTTGATATTTGATTACGTAATTGATTCATTAATTATATTGGGCGGTCCAGCACGAATCGTTAAATACTTCAATCATAGAATATTGCACTGTTTTGAGTAAAAGATACCCTTGGCATTTTTCTTAATTTTTGCGTAAAGTAATACTTGAATGTTGCAAAAATTTTTGAAGACTGAAGTGTTTCAGGGGTTTAAGTCAAGGACTGAAAAGGGATGTTGATTCCGTTACATCATAAACTGACATGCTTTACAAAATTTAGATTTGGGATGCAAAAAATGATGACATGCTTTAAATACATGTTACATGCATAAAATGACCTTGTTTTGGAAATTGTGCCGAAGAATGTACATGTTGGACGTTTTGGATAATGTTTCTTAGTACATGCACTAGTCTAGTGTTAATCAGGTATTAAAGTTTATATATATTTTCATGGTTAAGTGATTTTTCTTTACGAAATATGACTTTATCAGATGTTTGCATCATGATATGTACATAGAAATTTGATCTCTCGCCCCGTACATTTATTTATGTGTTTTTGAAGTCTTTACGCATATTTGACTAAATATAATATCGCTTATATTGTACTTTTGTAAAAGATACAAAAATGTTTCTCCTAACTCATTTTTGAATTATAGGTTGATGTCATATATAGTTTTATGTACATTCAAATTCGTATAATATTAGTCGTATAAGGAGGAGATATGGGCTAAAATGGAACAAAATGGAGAAAAGTTTAAAACGCTCAAGTCTCAGCAACTTCGTTGCCGAATCTATTCTACGGATTTTGAAGATTTTCGAAGTCAATTTCTATACTCAAGAACAAATAAATAAAAATTGGATATGCATGTATTTTCTTTGCAGTTTTTTTTAAACATTCATTGCAAATTTGTGCAGTGCTACTATAAGAATGAAACTTTTAATATATAAAATTCATTTTCGATCTCTCCTTGAGCATGTTGAATTCACAAAATCTAGTCTCATATTTTGAATTTTGAAAACCAAATAATCAATTTCTTTTCTACGTCAATGCCGCAATAGTCAAAACTCCGGGACTCTTCTTTTATGCTGCTGACGCACCTCTCGCAGCGAGGTCATATGTTATAAAACTAATGCCGCAACAGAAATGTTCAATTCATTGTTAGGATTGTTTATTCCAGACTTGACTCTTGTAAATGACATCTGGGTATGTGGGAGATATTTTGTATCTTTGTTGAATTTTGCGTGACAACACGGAAAAGGTTGTACTCCCCCGACAAAGGAACTCACATTCGGATATCGTACTTTAACAATCGATCCAGTCTTCCGAGAGTACGCTATTTTGCAACCCCCCCCCCCGTTCGGATTAGGCTCGAATTTAATAAAATACGACGGGATCCGAATGCCCCTCCCCCTCTTAAGTGGACAATATTTTTAAAAGCGGGATCAATTTCACGATCATTGTGATATGCAATGGTAAAGGAATTTTTAAAATGATTGACATACTTTAAACTCATCACATTGATGGTTTAAATTTGCCACATTACTTTGAAACATATACACAAAGTTTCTTTTATGTAGTCCTCCCACACCGTATAATCCATTGGAAGAGGAGGTGTTTTCCCCAGTGGTCTCATTCCGACTCATGGCATCACAGTAATAGGTGATGTCATCCTATATAATAATAAAAAATTATAAATAAGTAAGTAAATAAATAATCGTTCCGTACTTGATACCAGATTTTAATTTTATTATCTGAAACAAAATGTAGCAACTACATGTATACTTGTCTGTACATAACAAGTAACTTTAATGTACATGTACAATGTAGTGTAGGTGTCGCCACTTGTAAACACAATGAATAATTACACAGAGTTATCGCTCTTTACCATCGTCATGGAACACTGTCAGGGGGAAAATAGATAGTTCTAAAATCGGTGTACACGTATATGTTAATTCAATTACATTACCAAAAAAAAAAAAGTGATTTATACATGAAGACGATTATTCCCTTTTCATGTATTAACATGATTATAGTTTTGCACTTTTTACCTTGTTACATTGACTTCAGTACTACAGATACAATGTTGCTGTAGAATATGTATAATGGTGTTTCACAGCGGAACACGCACGCATACAAGACTAGAAAAAATGAACAACCAGAGCAATCTCATCACATTGACTCATAAAGGACAGCACTATATACATGTGTTATATATGAATAATCTTTACAGGGTCCCTTCGTAAAAATAAAATTCATTGTAGGTGGCGCCATCGAAAACCACCATTGCAGCGCCGCACAGGTAATTGCCAAAAGTACCCATTGGTCAGGCTTGAAAACGAGCAAACGCACGATCCTTAAATCTTCCCTTCCTATTGGAAAGGGACTCGGACGTAATTTTGACCAACGAAAATATAACCCCTAGAATTTCTCTCTGATTAACTTTCATTACTCATAATTTCTTTCTATCAAACTTCATTTTTTAAACCAAATTCTTTATTTTCTTTTCAGCAACTTCAGTAAATGTTCCATCCCATTTCCGGTAGCTTCTTTACGCGCAAGAAGATAAAATGGAAGAGTCGGACGAGCTATTTAAGCTTTTTACCCCAACCTCCCTCTTCAACATCGAACAACGGATCGCTGAAGAGGCGGCCCAGAAGAAGATCGAAAAGCAGGCTCTGGAGGAGGGGGAGGAGGAGGAAACTCCCATGCACGAGGAGGAAGAGGCCAAGCCAAATCCTAAACTCGAGGCCGGAAAGAAGATACCTCTCTCATGGCAGGATGACTTCTCTTCTGAGTATATCGGAAAACCTATGGAGGACTTCGACGAATTCTTTGACAACCAGAAGGTAAAATTACCAAAACTTAAATAAGGAGCTACATTTTCAAGGAATTTTTGTGTATTTTTTCACATCATACCCCGTAAAGACAACAATGCGACACGACCAAAAAAAAAAAAAAAAAATCGCACAAAGTACATTCCGATGAAAATGCATACTTAGATCCAATTATTTTAACGTATGGATCCAATTGTTTTCAAAATGACATGGACTGTGTGTTCAAACTTTAACTTGGACAATGGAAAGAGTGGGGGGGGGGGGGGGGGGGGAGGGGAGGGTTCCGTGTGCAAAATTTCCTGGAGATAACATGAATGGGATGTCTAGGCACTGAAAATCTTCCCTGAAGTTTCCCATTAATATTGATTGATGTACTAGTACTCCCTTTAAGACTATCGGAATAAGATAAATGTCAAAATTTAGAAGTACTGGTAATTTCTTGATTTTGTAAGAAAGTATATCACTATAAATTACCGATGAGGTAATTTTGATATTAATTGTGTACTTTCAGACATTTGTCGTGGTGGGTAAGGACAAGACGATATACCGGTTCAGCGCCACCAACGCCCTCTATCTACTAAGTCCATTTAATCCACTCAGAAAGGGAGCCATCTTCATTCTTGTTCATCCATATCCTTTATTATTTTGTCACGAAAGATTTTTTTCATAGTTTTATCTCGTTCATTTTGTACGTCCAGCAACGTAGAAAGGGGGGGGGGGAGGTTAGAAGAAAAGGAGGGATTATCCAACAACACATGGATGCAACACTCACAGCAAAACCTCAAAACAACCCATGCAAAAACACGGAACAGACACGTACAGCAAGAGACACAAAAGGGACAAGGAACACAAAAACACACTATAGAAACATCAAACACAAAGGCGACACATAAACCAACGAGACCAATGGGCAACCGGTGCCGACTTAGGACGGCCATCATCTGCTACGTCATTAGGAAATGGTGTGGTTATCCAGATTACGTGCGCACGACCCATCATGATAAACTTTTCCGGTTACCAAGAGGTCTTGAGGAACGCATACATGTAATAGTGGTGTAAAATAACCTCCTCGCTGTAAGATGACCATACAAACAAGACAGCATGACACAGGGGTCCGATCAACACACAGATAAATATCTAAATGGATTTAAAAAATAGAGGGCGTACAAAATACAGTCCGTGCTCTGCCAGCTGAAGCGAGCTCATGCACGTTATTACCTGAGGAGTTCGACAGAGGTGTTTTTCAAAAATGCAGATATACTACTGTGGAAAATCTCAAACAAATATGCTATCCAAACTACATACTTAAAATTCCTTGATGAATCTGTTTTTGAAGGACACCAGAAGCACATACTTAGTCCCGTAGATAAGTGTCCGCTAAACACAGGTTTAACTGTATTATATATCACTATCAAAATAAATAATTAAAAAGTTTTATAAGGTATATATTATAAATCATCTATGACATATTCTTTTCCTTAACACATGTTTACATTATTTAGTGCTTTAATCATCATCACCATTATTGTTAACTGTGCATTCATGGCCATGAAAGATAACCCAGTACCTGATATTGAGTAAGTATTATTGTCACAATACAGTAAGTGTAAACGGTATAAATATGATTATAATGTGTTTATATAGTGTGATGAAAATATAGAAAACCAGAATCAGTTCAATGAAAAACAATTGCAAAAAAATAATATTTAAGATCTATAAAGGATGCGCCTTCTTCACTTAAAATTTATTTGATATTCATGTACTAATATGGACACCTAAAGAGGCAGAAAAGGCAGTGGATGAATTTTGTGGATTTTTCGGCAAATTCTGATGATTATTCGAGTTCTCATAAAATTTGAGATATTGAATTTGAACACACCATATAAAAGAATTGTTCCTAGTTGTTGTGGGACTCATTTTCATAGCTAACTTCATGTAAATCCAATGTTACCTTAATTTTGCATTATTTTTTTATTTTCTTTTTTCATCCCTTTTAAGGTATGTGTTTACGGGTGTGTACACGGTTGAGGCAGCCATTAAAATCTCTGCCAGGGGTTTTATTATCTGTAATTATACATACCTCCGAGATCCGTGGAACTGGCTAGATTTTATTGTCATCACTCTAGCGTAAGTATATTTATATACTAAATACAAGTACTGAGGTTTGAGCATGGCTAAGCCTTATCTGCTTTCGTTAAATATCGAACTTGCTGGAGTATTCGTTTATAATAAATCATTTCGGCATAAGTATACTTAGATATTAAGTACAAGTATTGCGGACTAAGTATGGTTCTCGTTAAACATCGAACCTGCTGGAATATTCGTTTACAATAAGATGGTTTAATGAGGCTGGTCATATTTTACAGTCTTTACTCTGTCTTAAGTATCCATAGTTGTTAAGTACAAGTATAGTAACTGTGGCTATATTCTATAGTCATGACTCAGGCTTAAGTATACTT
This sequence comes from Pinctada fucata, assembly GCA_028142955.1. Lineage (NCBI taxonomy): Eukaryota > Metazoa > Mollusca > Bivalvia > Pterioida > Pteriidae > Pinctada > Pinctada fucata. The sequence continues at coordinate 18,914,376 of AP027107.1, read as the reverse complement.
AGATACTAAGTACTTAGGTTTGAGTATTTCTAAGCCTTGTCTGCTTTCGTAATACATAAAAAATGCTGGTCTACCGATTACAATAAGATGGCTCTACGAGACTGGCTTTTTTATTGTCAACACTCTGGCGTAAGTATACTTAGATATTAAAAGTACCAGTACTGAGGTTTGAGTATGACTTAACCTTGTATGCTTTCATAACAGATCGAACTTGCAGTGGTATAAGTTTACAAAAAGATGATTCAATGAGACTGGCTTGATTTTATATTCATTACTCAGGCGTAAGTATAATCAAATATACGTCAGGATATCCAATATTCAGTTATGTATGGTTAAGATTTGACCCAAGACAAAGTGTTTGGCGGTGATAAGGACGGATAGGAAAGTCTTAAACTTTCATGACTCCCAGAGGAGTAGCACGTTCACCCCTTGTTTCTTCGGTAATGCAAATTAAATGAGAAGATCTCCAGAAAGACTCTATGGCAGCAACAACAAGACAACAAAGCATGAGAACACTTTTAATTACAAGAAAACACATAAACCTGAGAAATAATGGGAGATAATGAGGATGCAGGATTGTAAGTGATGTTTATTATTTTGTGTTTCGTTCGGTTTTCTGTAAAATAGTCTATTTCCATTGACTTTACACACTAGAGTAATGGTTAGTCGTCATATGTGTTTTGTTAAGCTACGTATTTCTAGCACCTGTATTTTGGAAGATAAACCTTTCTTGAAGTCTTTGTGTTTGAGTTGCTTTATCTTTTGATTGTGTGTATTTGTGTTTCATTGTATCTTAGAGATAACTGTGTCTGTGTGTTTTGATTGTGACGTGAAGTTAAGGGGTTTATTTCACTGATTTCGATGTGTGTTTTTTGTGTTTCTGTGTTTCGATTATCTGTTCTTCATGTAATCCGATGGAGTGTTTTTGAATTAAAAATGTTTTGGCTTTAGGTATTTGTATCTGATAGATGATTTTGCTAAGAATGTTCAAATTGGTATTTTATTTCCTTGTGCCTATGTGACTTTGGTTGCATGTTTGCTTAAAATAATCTGTCTTTACAATGTGTTATGGTATTCAGTTTTGATGTATGAATATGTGTTGTGCATGTATTTGTGTTTGAAGTACCTGCAGGTGTTGTAAGAAATAAAAAATTAGGTAACATAGTCTTCACCTCTACATACGTGTATTAGTTTTGTATACTTGTTGTTATCGAGTTTGTTGGTCTTTGTTATTCTGGAACGATTTCTGCTGCTTTCAAACTCATTTGTCTTGGCTTAAACTACTTTTGTTTGTTTTGAATGTCTGCAAGCATGGTACAGTATATTTTCCACGTTGTTCTTGGGCCTTGCATCTCTGGCTGTCACTGGGTCACGTCGGAGATCACCTTTTGTGTTTTGTCGTATTTCTATCACAGGTATGCTACGATTGGTCAAGAGATGGCAAGTGTGTCTGCCCTAAGGACGTTTAGGGTCCTCCGTGCACTTAAAACTGTCGCCGTTATTCCAGGTAAAAACCATTCTGATTGGTCGAATTATGTATGTATTGAATATTCATGACTCATTTAATTTCCATCACCAGGTACGTGACAATGGGAGTTGACCTCGGAAATTTGTCGGCGCTAAGGACATTCAGGGTGCTCAGGGCCCTTAAAACTGTAGCTGTCATTCCAGGTGACTTGTAATGGAATGCTGTTCACCCGTACTCGTACTAACCCACTTTGTTCATTTTTAACCACAGGGACTTGATGCTTTTTAACCTTTGAATGCTAATTGCTGGATAGCCAAATGGCATTTATCTCACCTGCTGACGGGTTTTTACATTATGACGTAGTAATAAACGTTCCAGACTGAGAGGCCGTTTGATTATGACGTCATAATTATTACGTTGCCAGCAGGTGTGTTGGACTTTTGGCGATCCCTCTTTAACTGTATTTTCGTAGTAAAGTGACTTAACTGGAAGGAACATGTTTAGGGGAGTAAACGAGTTACGAAAAAGAACTTAATCAATTGGATATAAAATTCGAGGCAAAGGTGTACAAATATTCTCATCATGTTGCCCGAAGGATATTTAATGAATTCATTCATCATAATTTATTTTATCTGGACAAAGTCATTCTCATCTTTTACTCAACGCATGTGTTTAAAATTTAGAAAATACTAGTATACCCGAACAGGTCACTTTACCGTAATACTCGCATGCCAAAGGGGAAAAATGTGGTCAGCCCCTGTGTTCACAATTATGTTTATAGCTAGATATGCTCTCCGTTATTTTATACACCCAAATAACAGAAATATCTATAATAAGGATAAAATATTAGCATAAAAATAATTTTAAAAATAAGAGGATCAAATAGAACAGAAAAAGGTTATATTGAAATGTAAAAGTTACTAATATATTTTCTTAGCATCAGAATTTGTTGTTACATAACACGGTAGCATATCACGTGATATGCAAATAATCTCTAGCACGGGAACCAACTTCGATTAAACAATGTAAATTCTGTCTAAATCTACTTTTTATGAATTTATTTTATGCCTCTCGTGTGACCATCATTATCAATTATACGATGGTAATCTATTCTTATCAAGAATAGAATTATATTAAGAGAATACTTGAACAGAAACTTCTCGATGCTCACCACAGGTTATGATATGGTGCACGAACAGGTACAAAATTTTCTGTTTTTAAATGCGTTCTCTGAATATACATCTATTCTTTACTAGAATAGATCACCATCATATAATTGATAATGATAGTCATATGATACATCTAAAATAAATTCATATAAAGTAGATTAAGACAGCATTTACCTGGTTTAATCAGAGGGAATTCCCGTGGAACACATCATTTGAGTATCACGTGATATGCGACTGTGATATAAGAGGGTCAAATGGAAAAGAAGAAAGCGTATATCGAAATGTAACAGTTACTAACATATTTTCATAGCATCAGAATTTGATGTGTACCTTTTGGATTTGATCACATCAGAAGTATATTGATTTATTGTTACCGATTTTAATTGATCGATGAATTATTCTTTTTCTATGCATTCTTTTTCAATCAATAGTCGAAATTACGATACCACTAACTAGATGAAGCAAATTTAGTATCAGAATTCATAAGAATCCTTCTTTGATTTTTCTCAAATATTTCATTGCTTTATATACTCTTACAACCCCAGGCCGTAAAATCGCTTGGTACGCTTGCGTATGTGTGCGTCCTGTATGGTTTTTACCATATGTGCATGCGTACCGAGCGATTTTACAAACTGAGGTTACAATCATACACGGACTTCCTTCGATACAAATTCTGAAAATGTCTACGCAAATTCTTGAATGGAAAGCATAACTGGCTGTAAAAATATTTTTATGCTAAGTTAGAATTTTATTGTATTTCAATGTATGAAATTTGCAGTGAAACACTTCCTTAACTTCCTTAACTTTTGTGATAGTATAGAATTCTAATTTTAATCTATTTTAAAACGTGCACATTTCTGTGTTTGTAGTCCATCATATTTTATATCTAATCACCAAGTGTGGATCTAGAGGTGGATGATGGTAGTTAGGATCATTTTAACCCCCCCCCCCCCCTTTCCCTCATCCCTCCTCCTCTTCCCCCATTTTCCCCTCCCCCGCTCCCAGGAATTTGCCAACAAGGCTGGATTATCAATTTACGTAAAATTCTCTCAACCATATAAACAGAAGAGTTTCCCTGGACCGCGAAGGACAAACAGCCTCCCCCCCCCCCCCATTTTTTTCAAAAAAAATATCTAGATCCACGCATTGTCTTGATAATGTTATTTTTCATCTTATTTATGGACAAGTAGACTATTGAGCAACCACACATATAACTGCACTACATGTGTATAGTTGGTATAATGTTAGCACTCATTTTTTTTTATCAAAAAAGCTATAGCACTGTCTCAACTGGATTTGTAATAACGACCGGATCTGTAATAATCTGGATTTATCACAAATTAAGTTATTACATATAAGGTTACACGTACCAACCGGATATATTTTTGTTTTTATTACATATCCGGTTGGGACGTGTAACCTAATATGTAATAACCTGATATGTAATAAATCTAGTTTATTACAAATCCAATTGCGACGTAGCACATGAATGTATATTAAATGAAAATACTATTGAATGTAATGATACTAAAGAACAGAAAAAAATAGTCTCCTAAAAAGGACACCAACTTACCATAGAGAAAGATTTACCCGAATTAATGATATAAGGTTAGGAGTTGATTTTTCTCAGATTATTATATCATATGTCTAATTTTTTCTTTTTTTTTTTCCTGAATCATACATTTTTATTTACATTTGTATCCAGTGTGAGGTACAATAACATGTATTTTGAAAGGTTCCTAAAATTAGAAATATCACAAAATTGATTTTTTTACTTTTTACTTATTTTCCATCCAGGCTTGAAGACCATTGTCGGTGCCTTGTTAGAAGCAGTTCGTCGTCTCCGTGATGTCGGAATTTTGACGCTCTTTATGTTGTCAATCTTTGCCTTGATCGGAATGCAGTTATACACGGCGTCACTACAACATCGATGCGTCAAATTGTCGGACAACCATAATATGACGGATGAAGAGTACTACGAACATATGAGGAATAGATGTAAGTTTAGACTACAGTGATTCAGATTTGGGGGGAGGGGGGAGCTACAAAATGAATACCTAGACCTCGAATTGTCTGATATATAACGAAGTACTGCGGAAGAATAGAAGTAAGTTTAAGCTACAGTAATTCAGGTTCGGATCCAGATTTTTGGTGGGTTTATTATTGGGGGGGGGGGGGGGTTGCGTCAATTTGTCCGACAACCGCAATATTACAGATGAAGAGTACTACCTACGAACATATGAGTAATCGATGTAAGTTATGATCATAGTAATTCAGGGTCAGATCCAGTTTTTTGGGGGATTTATTTATTTGGGGGGGGGGGGGGGTAATACATGGCGTCATTACAAGATTGATGCGTCAATTTGTCCGACAACCGCAATATTACAGATGAAGAGTACTATGAGCATATGAGGGGTCGATGTAATGTAAGTTATGAACATAGTAGTTCAGCGTCGGATTTAGATTTTTGGAAGGAATTTATTTTTTTTTGGGGGGGGGGGGGATTAATACATGGCGTCATTACAACATCTATGCGTCAGTGTGTTCGACAACCGCAATATTACAGATGAAGAGTACTACGAGCATATGAGGGGTCGATGTAAGTTATGAACATAGTATTTCAGCGTCGGATCCAGATTTTGGGGGGATTTTTTTGGGGGGGGGGGATTAATACATGGCGTTATTACAACATCGATGCGTCATTTTGAGCGACAACCGCAATATTACAGATGAAGAGTACTACGAGCATATGAGGGGTCGATGTAAGTTGTGATCATAGTAATTCAGGGTCGGATCCCGATTTTATTTTAAGGGCGGCAGGAGGTAGGGCCGGGGGAATATTTATGGAACAGTATGACTCGTATCCAAATCGGGGGGGGGGGTGCACCTTACCTCAGGGTAGCGATTGCTCATTCGTATTTATGCCTGATTTGAAGAGAAAAAGAGCAAGGGGGACGCAGAAACAGCATTTTGGTCGATATTGAAATGGGGCTATTGTTTACTGAAATGTGGAATTTACACACGATGGAAAGACAGAGGGACATGAAAATTCTTTTTCTAAGCTGAAATTTGAAAATGAATGAATAGGCGGACGGACAGATGGACGGATATACAATATTTACCCATAAGGAGTGATGAGCACATAGAAAGGAATTCGAAACGACTTCATATTTAGGAAAAATCCTAGAGAAGTGCAAGAAAGAAGAAGGACGGACAAAAAGTTCTTCTCTTCTGAAATTGTGAATAGATAATTATTATTTTTTTTTATTTCTTGCAGCAAACTATCAGATGAATGCATTCGGGGTAGAGTTGATATGTGGCAACACAACGGATGCCGGGTATGATCAATTACTTTATCTCAAGAATAATTTCAAATTGGTTGAAAAGTCAGTAATCAGTAGTAAAAAAGGGGTGGGGGCTTCCGAATTTCTTTAAAGATAATAATGTATAATCATTAAGTACTACGTTCGTACAGGGTCTTCAAGAACGTTTGTAGCTTTTCCATCATAATCGTTTTACTCCGTCATACGATGTTAAGATAAAACAAACGAAAAAGAAAAAAAATCTCCTTTGCTTTTATTTCAAAAAATACTTAAAAGAAAGGAATAATTATTGCTTTCTCTTGCAGAAAATGTGCCGAAGGTTACCAGTGTTTGAAAGACACAGGCTACAATCCTAACTGGGGTTACACTCACTTTGACAACTTTGCTGTGGCTCTACTTTGTGCCTTTCGCCTTATGACACAAGACTTTTGGGAGGATTTGTACCAAATTGTAAGTTTTCCTCCTCTTCCTCCTCCTCCTCCTCCTCCTCCTCCTCCTCCTCATCATCATCATCATCATCATCATCATCATCATCATCATCATCATCATCACCATTACCACCACCACCATCATCATCATCAACATCATCATCATCATCATCATCATCATCATCATCATCATCATCATCATCATCATCATCATCATCATCATCATCATCATCATCGTGTTGGCATTCTTTTTATCATCATTTTCCTCTATCAATGTCTATTTACATTCCAGACGTTGCGTGCTAACGGTCCGTGGCATTGCCTATATTTTATGATAGTGATAGTAGTACACCACCGCCACCACCACCACCACCACCACCACCATCATCATCATCATCATCATCATCATCATCATCATCATCATCATCATCATCATCATCATCATCATCATCATCATCATCACCATTACCACCATCATCATCATCATCATCATCATCATCATCATCATCATCATCATCATCATCATCATCATCATCATCATCATCATCATCGTCGTCGTCATCATCATCATCATTACCACCACCACCACCCTCCTCCTCCTCCTCCTCCTCCTCCTCCTCCTCCTCCTCATCATCATCATCATCATCATCATCATTATTATCATCATCATCATCATCATCATCATCATCATCATCATCATCATCATCATCATCATCATCATCATCATCACCATTACCACCACCATCATCATCATCATCATCATCATCATCATCATCATCATCATCATCATCGTGTTGGCATTATTTTTATCATCATTTTCCTCTATCAATGTCTATTTACATTCCAGACGTTGCGTGCTAACGGTCCGTGGCATTGCCTATATTTTATGATAGTGATAGTAGTACACCACCGCCACCACCACCACCACCACCACCATCATCATCATCATCATCATCATCATCATCATCATCATCATCATCATCATCATCATCATCATCATCACCACCACCATCATCACCACCACCACCACCACCACCATCACCACCACCATCATCATCATCATCTTGTCATCCTTTTTATCATCATTTTCCTCTATCAATCTCTATTATTTATTCCAGACGTTGCGTGCTAACGGTCCGTGGCATTGCCTGTATTTTATGGTAGTGATACTGCTGGGATCCTTCTATCTGCTCAATCTGATTCTAGCTATAGTAGCCATGTCGTACGACGAGCAACAGAAACAGGACAAAGCTGATTCCCTGGAGGAGGAAGCCGAAAGAAAGGTAAACAAACAAACAAGTAAACAAACATGTCAATTTTTTTCTTTCTAAAAATAGAACTAAGTTTTAGAGGTTTATAATTTCATCAGATATGCACACATTTGAAAAATTACATATCTTTTGCTACAAAAGGTGAAGGAATATTTGAAACGATAAATTTTTATTTGTGTGACCGCATTTTGTTGTTGTTGTTGTCGTTGTTATCATTACTGTTGTTGTTGTTGTTGTTTTGTTTATTTTTGGTTTTGAAGGAGAACTCCACGAATGAAAAATTCTACCTTTCTTTTGATATTTGGATAATGTTGATAATTATCATTATTTTTTTTAGAAAACTCATATTTTCGTTCCTTGATTTTTCACTGATTTATGATACTTGCTATTCTTGAATCATAAATTTGATTTATCTAAAGAAAAATAAATTGCTTCTACCAAAAGAAGAGAGAAGAGAAAAGAAATAATTCTTCTTTTAGAGAACATTTGAAGATGTTTGTAGAAATGTGTAGATTTTAATAAAATGAGAAATTTATACGTATAGGACAATTTATCATCTAAAGGGGCTAGCTTAGAAGATCTTCAGGTATTGTACCCTCCATTACAATATCCGATATTTATCCTAACAAACGGAAATCCAATCCATCCATATATCCCTTGGTTACCATGGTGACATGTAATCATTCATTTACAGGATATATCCTTAGTTAACATGAAAAATATACATACCATGATGCGACTGCGTTTTTATGATGATGATGAATCAATCGCATATTTTCGGACCTTTCCGTATTTTTCCGGGCGTGAGACGAAAAGGCCCGATAATTTACGATTGTTTATGAAATTTTGGTGGAAAAGTTGGGAAGGAGACAAGGGATCGGGAGCTATCTATTATCATCATAAAAACGTTGTCGTTATGCTATACTAGTTATACGACATAATATCCCAGGCGCGGATCCAGCAATTATGTATGGGGTTGAGAATAGGATGGGGTTTAAATGAAGGATGGGACATGGGGATCCCTTTCAACAAAGGCTAAGTTCAATTTTATCAAAGAATGAGAGGAAGTAATATTAATAAGTTGAGAAAAAATCCTAAAAAAAATAATGTGATTTTGGGATTAATTATTCTAAAAACGGTATTTTTAAAAGAACATCCCCTCTCCACCCTCTTGGATCTGCGTCTTATTATAAATTCATTGTAGAGGGAGTATATCAAAGGGGCGTGCTGTCATTTTAAAATCCCCTATTATACATGTATACAATATATCTAGGCAAAATAACAATTATCTATAGTAAAATCAGATATTAACAGTTACAATTATATATAATTTGTATTTTTTCCACGTACATGTATACCAATTTGACATCATATATGACCATGCTGTATTTATGAATATCATGCATACATTTTGAGTGAGTCCTACCTGATTCTTCCCTCCGCCAATCAGTTTGCGCTTCCCTTTCTAAGTTTGAAGTTTTGTCGAATGTAGCGTCAAACATTCTTGATCAAATTCATTCTCTGACAGAAACTGATTCAAACGAAATATATGATATTCATAGGTGAACATTTATTGTAGAATATGAGTATCTGAGGACAAGAAGCGCTCATTTCAGATAGAAAAAATTACCAGGGAATCGGGTCCTTCAAAAGGGTTTGGGGAGGACAGTATGTGTATGATAAAAAAATATACGTAAAAATGAGGGGGAAAATCAGCATTCTTGACATTGCATAGGAGGGGAGGGGGTTCCTGATTTATTTGAATTTATTTGCTTCCAAAAGTATCCTAAAAGTCTAGGCTAAATTTTTATATATATAAAGTTGAGTCATGACAAGGGGTGTTCAGTTTATCATCTGATTATGGACAAATGAAAACTACTAATTGGTGCACTTGTCATCTTGGAGCTTCCATACTGTTCCATTAAGTTAGGCTGAAACAAAAGTCCGATTAGACTTTTAATGAATTTGACCTAACTTAGTAGTTAGTACATATTTCAGAGGAGAAATTCCTTCGACAAGTTACGACAAAGACCTGAGAGGAGTGAAAAAGAAGTTCATTTTGCAGATGAGAAGGTATCCTCCAAGGATTCCTAGTGTGGCCTTTTGTCTTTGAGATATTAAATAATTATATTAAATACATTAACGAACTAACAGAACAGATGCTTGAAACTTTGTCAGTGTCATTCAAGAATTGAGATAACATTTAAAAATGGAAAATATACTATTATATAATACTAGTATCCTCAAGTATGTCGTGAATGTTGTAGTGTCATTTTTTAATTCTAACAGTCCATAAAACAGAGATGATTTTTTGAAATGATAATTGTCGTCAATATAATATGAATTGGTTAAAAAGGGGGATAGGGGTAATGAAATTCGTATTTTTAATTTTTACCAGCCATTTTCTATTACCGTATAACCAGAAATTTTCGCGAGATACTAATTTTCGCTATATTCGCGAGTGAGTTTGAATCGCGAAAAATTATTCTCGCGAAAAATTGTGTTTGATAAGGTTGATCATAAATTGGTAATTCCGTTTCATTTGTTCATATATTACATGTGCCATTGTGCATTTTTCCTGATTAGGTCATTTCTTTGTTATTTTCTGTTTTGCGTCCTCTTGCTGGTAGGTTTAGAGCCCAAAGTCATAAAACAAAACAAAATTAAAACAATACAATCTTTTGCAAACTGAGTGTGTTTTCTACACAAATTAAAAGAGAATTAGTTTGATTTCATTATTTTTGTTTAAAATGTAAAAGAACTGCAGTAAATCAAGACATCGTATTATCTATCATTCTTTTGCTGTCTAAATTCTGTTGATAATGAAGTGAAAAAAAAATTCTGTCAAATTTCACATAGTCACATAATTTGTAATTGCAACTTTGTTTTATTTGCTTGTTTGTTTTTCTCCCTGGCTGGCTGGTAGCTTTCTCAATTTCAAAAGGACGCAAAACAGAATAAAAACAAGACATGGCCTTAGACGTAAAGAAAAGTGAATTGAGTGTATTCTCATGATAGAAATAACTAATACTTCCATAATAAAAGGTACAAAACAGTAACACCATAGGTACATATTTGTTTCTAATTAAGGAATCGCGAAAATTGTACTCGCGAAAATAAAGACACCCTATTTTACCATGAAATCGCGAAATTTGATACTCGCGAAAATTTCTGGTTATACGGTATTCCAAAACCATTCAGAACATCATAATGAGTTGACGTACTAAACAAACGCTAATTCAATATCAGAAATCTGTAATCATTATAACCGTTTCAGTCGCTTGATATTAATGAAGGTGAAACATAGAATAACGAGGTCGAAGAAATATATTATCTTTTTTTCTAAAACAGGGAATACTATATAATACCATAAAAATAAGTCGATCGCACCGTAGCACATGTTGACAGGTCATGTTTCTTTTTTGAAACTGGAGACCGAAAAACTGAATATTCGTAAGAACTTTATGAAAAGTAAGCCTCCATGAAAATGTATGTCAAATATATCCTTTGTTTTCGAAGATTATATGTACCAAATCTAGCCACCGAAATGTAATATTTTGAGTGTATTTGGGACAATACCTAACTAACCTGAATGTTATACCTTTACTAACTTTTCACAAAATAATGACAATAACGTATATTTCAATTTTCAGCGATCAGCATTTAACTTTTTCATTTTCAAGAAATAAAGTAAAACATAAAAACTTTCATATTTGTACATTTGTCAGTTTAAATCGAGTAATTTTTAAACATTATTCTTCATCTTCATCTACATGAATTCTTTTTACAATTAAGTAGGGTATCGACTTCGTGTATATCAAATTTCTTAAGTTGATTTTTTTTTCTGTAACTAAAACAAGTAGCTACGCAAATCAATGTTATTAAATTTTGCTTTCAAATATCAATAAGTATTTTTATCAATCAATAGACGCGCGAAGAAATTAAATTCTGTTCTCAAATTTCAAGATGCATTATTTCAATTCATAGATGCAAGAGGAAAACCAAGAAGAGAGAGAAGAAATCAAGAAGGAATACAGAGATTATTTAGAGGACAAGCTTTCCCACGTGACCAAGAGTCCGTCAGAAACCTCTATAAGCAGTCACACCAATCAGCAGGATAATCTTAGCATACACTCCGAAAAACCAGTGGACGATCACCTTCTAAGCGTGGGCAAAAAGGTTCGTAAACACCGTGGGCAATCGTGTTTGTTAAAGTGGGGAACAAGGAAGCAAATGCTTATTGTAAATGCCAGCTTTGTCAATACACGTCATTTTGCTTTATCGGTGCACTAACTTGGCATGAAGTTTACAACATGTGTTAAGTTTTCCTCGCAGGGTTTGGTTGATTCTTAGATTGATTTATTAACATTAATTGCCTTGTAAAATTTTAATCCAAGTTGCAATAGATTAACCCTTAATTACTTGTGCTTATAGTCTTTTAACAAATAATTTGGTGAAGGTTTGCCTAGAATAAATGTAACACTTACTTACGTAGCTTTCTTTCAACTGTAGTGCAAAAAGATTTCCCCCGTGGTAGTGAAACATTGGTTTAACCATTTCCTTTTTTTGTTTTGTTAGCAGTAAATTCGGTCTTTTCGTGATGAAGAGTTATTTCCCATTTTTGACGATATGTGACGTTATTTTAAAATTCTAATGACGACACAATTTTCAGTGAGGCGTCTTTTTTCTTCATCATTACATTAAATTACAAGATCGCCAAATGCCTGACATTGCAATTATGACGTAATCAGATGACCTGTAGAACCATTTGATGATGACGACATAATGAAGTGTCATCAACAGGTGCGATGTCTGACATTTAGCGATCCGACAATAGACAACGTATCGAAATTCTTACGCACTAATTTACTATGACGTCATTATTACTGGTCCGTCGGAAAGCTGTATGACGTCCGATTTCTGTTTTGATTTTACGTCAAATCGTCAAAATTAGTTTACGTCATATACCGTCGTAATGGGAAGTTAAGCTTGTGTAGCGAAAAGACCGGAGACGGCGTCCTGTCTAGCATTAAATATTGCGTCCTCCCCTCTTCATTACAGCCGCCTAGCTTCAGCCTGCCAGGTTCCCCCTCCCCGGGGCGTTGGGCAAAGAAACCAAACTATCCAAAGCATGTATTACCCCCTAACGATCTGCAACCATTAATGCCTCATTTAGACATCAGTCCTAATTTTCCTTTTGCTGATGACTCTAACGCCGTCACGCCCGACGACATTTTCACATTCAGACAATTTTACGCCATGAGAAGGGGGAGTCACGCCTCACTGATCAGGCGAAATCGGGAAGGAGGATCGTCACGGAGGAGTAGCTATTGTTCTGTGAGAAGCGGACGCTCAAGAGGCTCACAAAGGCGCACAAATCCGGAAAAACAAGGGAAGTTAGACAAACTAGATCATGATTGGAAGATGAAGAAAGACAGTACACATCTTTTACCCGACGTCGTGGTAGATCATGGAAAATCCGACGATGAATTAAGTGACTATCATAAAAAGGTAGCCATTTCTGACTTTTCAGTAAGGAAAAAGTCATATGTAAAAAGGACGAAAAGTGTAGCCATGTTGGAAAGGAGAGTAACAGTAATCATTTTACACAGTGATCGACGACGTAAAGTCACTTTCATGAAAAAGTTACCTTAGCTATAGAAATAACCATGAATAAGTTTCAAGTATAGTGGTCAATATATATAATTTGTCCTAAGTATAGTAGACACCATGGATAAGCTGTCTCAAATGAAGTAGATAAGTAGATAAGTAACGGGTGTAAGGTAGATAAGTAATCTTGCCACGAAAAGGTAGAAAACCCCTATAAAAGGTAGAAGAGAAACCCTGTATAATGTAGATAAGTAATCTTACATAAGGCAGATAAGTAACCTTGTATAAAGTAGATAAGTAACCTCGTGTAAGGCAGATAAGTAACCTCGTATAAGGTAGATAAGTAACCTCTTATAAGGTAGATAAGTAATCATGTATAAGGAAGATAAGTAACCTTTTATAAGGTAGATAAGTAACCTTGTATAAGGTAGATAAGTAACCTTGTATAAGGTAGATAAGTAACCTCGTATGAGGTAGTTAATTACCTCGTATAAGGTAGATAAGTCAACTCGTATAAGTTAGAAAAGTAACATCGTATAAGGTAGATAAGTAACCTCGTATGAGGTAGATAAGTAACCTTGTATAAGGTAGATAAGTAACCTCTTATAAGGTAGATAAGTAACCTCGTATGAAGTAGATAAGTAACCTCGTATAAAGTAGATAAGTAACCTCATAGATAAGTAACCTCGTATAAGGTAGATAAGTAACCTCGTATAAGGTAGATAAGTTACATCGTATAAGGTAGATAAGTAACCTCGTATAAGGTAGATAAGTAACCTCGTATAAGGTAGATAAGTAACCTCGTATAAGGTAGATAAGTAACCTCGTGTAAGACAGATAAGTAACCTCGTATAAGGTAGATAAGTAACCTCGTATAAAGTAGATAAGTAACCTTGTATAATGTAGATAAGTAAACTTTTATAAGGTAGATAAGTAACCTTGCATAAGGCAGATAAGTAACCTCGTATAAAGTAGATAATTAACCTTGTATAAGGTAGATAAGTAACCTCGTATATAGTAGATAAGTAACCTAGTATAATGTAGATAAGTAAACTTTTATAAGGTAGATAAGTAACCTTGTATAAGGTAGATAAGTAACCTTGTAAAAGGTAGATAAGCAACCTTGTATAAGGTAGATAAATAACCTTGTATAAGGTAGATAAGTAACCTTATATAAGGAAGATAAGTAACCTCGTATAAGGAAGATAAGTTACCTCTTAAAGGATAGATGAGTAATCGATCAATAATCTCGTAAATAGTCGACCAGTAACCTCGTATAAAGTAGACAAGTAAGGTCTTGAAAAGTATATAAGTTACCTTGTATTTAGTAGATAAGTAACCTCTTAAAAGGTAGACGAGTAACCTCGTATAAAGAAGATCAGTAACCTAGTATAGAATAGATCAGTAACCTAGTATAGGGTAGATAAGTTACCTCTTAAAAGATAGATAAAAGACCTCGTATAAAGAAGAAAGTAACCTCGTATATAGTACAAGAGTAACCTCGATGGTTAATCTAGATAAGTAACGTCGTATAAGACAGATAAGTAACTAAGCATAAGGTAGAAAATAATCTTGTATAAGGTAGATAAGTAACTTTGAATAAGGTATATTAGTAAACTCATTTATGGTAGATAAGTAACCTCGTATAAGATAGATCAGTAACCTCATATAAGGTAGATAAGTAACATCGTATAAAGTAGATGAGTAACCTCGTTTAAAGTGGATAAGTAACTTTGAATAAGGTAGATATGAAGCCTTGTATAATGTAGATATTTAATCACGAATAACGAAGATAAGTGAATTCGTATGAGGAAGAAACGTAACCTTAGATTAGGTCATAAATCACCTCACATAAGGTAGATAAGTAACCTTATATAGAAGATAAGTAACCCGTGAAAGATTGATAAGTAACCTCGTGAAATGTAAATAAGTAACCTCATATAATGTAGATAAGAAATCTCGTCAAGAGTAGATAAGTAACATCGTATAAGGTAGATAAGTAACATCGTATAAAGTAGATGAATTTAAAATTCGCATGAGATAGATTAGTAACCTTAAGTTAAGTTATATAAGAAAGATAGTAATCTCGTATAAGGTAAATCCATAACCTCGATAAAAGTAGATAAGTATCCTCGTATAAGGTAGATAAGTTACCCTGTATTAGGCAAGTAATAACCTATTATAAGGTTAGATAAAAAACCTCGTATAAGGTAGATAAGTAACCCTGTATTAGGCAAGTAATAACATATTATAAGGTAGATTAAGTAATCTCGTATAAGGTAAATCCATAACCTCGATAAAAGTAGATAAGTATCCTCGTATAAGGTAGATAAGTTACCCTGTATTAGGCAAGTAATAACCTATTATAAGGTTAGATAAAAAACCTCGTATAAGGTAGATAAGTAACCTCGATAAAGTTAGATGAGTTACCTCGTGAAAGGTAGATACGTAAGATAAGGTAGATACCTTATACATGTATATGGTAGATAGAAACTTCGTATAGTAACCCTCGTAAAGTAACCCTGTATTAGGCAAGTAATAACATATTATAAGGTAGATTAAAAACCTCGTATAAGGTAGATAAGTAACCCTGTATTAGGCAAGTAATAGCCTATAATAAGGTAAATAAAAAACCTCGTATAAGGTAGATAAGTAACCTCGATAAAGTTAGATGAGTTACCTCGTGAAAGGTAGATACGTAAGATAAGGTAGATACCTTATACATGTATATGGTAGATAGAAACTTCGTATAAGGTAAATACGTAATCTCGTATAAAGTAGATACGTAACCTCGATTACGGTAGATAAATAACCTCGTATAAGGTAGATAAATAACCTTGTAGGATTGTAGGATAGATAAGTAATCTAGTATAAGAAAGATGAGTAACATTGTATAAATTGATATGTAACCTCTTATAAAGTAGATAAGTAAGCTCGCATAAGGTAGATATATGTAATATCGTATGATGTAGATAAGTAACCTGATATAACGTATATCTATTTGTAATATCGTATGAGGCAGATAAGTAACCTCAAATAACGTAGATCTAAATGTAATATCGTGTAAGGTAGATAACCTAGATAAGTAACCTCATATAAAGTAGATAAGTAACCTCATATAAAGTAGATAAGTAACCTCGTATAAGGTAGATAAGTAACCTCGTATAAAGTAGATAAGTAACCTCGTATAAGGTAAATAAGTAACCTCGTATAAAAGATAGATAAATTACCTTGTATAATACAAGTAATTTCTTATAAGGCTAGATAAGCAACATTGTTAAAATAACAATACAAAGTTAAGCTGTTATGGCATTAGATACCATTTTTGAATTAAAGTAGAAACGGCAGAACAGACGTTGCAATCGCATATTCAATGCCAATTCAACTAAAACTTGTGAAAATGAATAAAGTAACTAGAAAGAAAATTGCGAAATGAATAAAGTAACTAGAAAGAAAATTGCGAAATAAACATTTCGATAGAATCAATACCTTCAGAATTATATCTTGATGAAAGGTGGTTGTACAACTTTTGCACATATGCATGCACATATGCTTCTGGTGAAGGCAAAGTATATGTATACACATATTCGCAGAAGAAAAAGGAAAAACTTATAATTCATGGTCAGTCGATTGCATTTTACCAAGTCAAGTATATCAGAAATCATTGATGTATTAGGATTGCTTTTTTTCAAAACCGGAAGCACTTGTTGACACACTGAAATGAAAATAATTTTTTTCCTTACTTGTACGTATAACTTCGAGTGAGCACTTACTAACAACTAATGTAGCTGGTAATGTAGTCCGCCATGTTTTTTTATACTTTCACTTTTGTTAATCAACAGAAATTTTAAGAATTATAACTTGAACAAAACGAATAAATTTTCATTGAAAATAATCCAAACTGAAATACAAAGAAACAAATAATAAATAAATAAGTACATAAACCCCGCTTATTTTTTTTTTTATAAATTATGATTTAAAAACTTATGTTACTTTTTAGCAGCTGATCATTTCTGAATGTTTACATTTTATCGCCTCATTTAGGAAACTAACGGAGATTCCCAGAAGTTCAACCATAACCAGATTTGTCATCGACATGGTAGCAAAGATGTAGATCCCAAAGGTAAGGGCATACACGTTTCTATGACTCACCCCCACTAACCCCGTTTCCCCTTCATGGATAAATGATGACAAAGGTCGGAGTATTATTTGCCTTGTCCATAATTTTAAGTTTATCATGCAATCCAGACAATGTTCAGTAATAGGCCTAAAGCAGGAGGTTGCTTTGCTGTTTTGGGCAAAGTGGTTAAACGGTTAGGCTGAGACTAAAATGAATTGTGCTCTCTGAATACCCACATAAGAATCCATGTTTTATACATCCCATTCTTTTTTACGCAATCTCAAATAATTCGCTTTTAGAATAACACAGTGATAATAAGATTGATAAAAAATAAATAATGTTGGTTTTTATTCTTTTTTTTTGGGGGGGGGGGGGGAATTCCTGATTTTTTAATGAAAATATCCATAGATAAAAAAAATCAGAATATGATGAAAGTTCACATTTGGTAATTTCTTTAAAGAATCTTGCTCTCCGGTAGTTTAAAGCTGTAAGATTTCGTTTATCTTAAATGAAGAGTCCAGTTTATAATCTTTTCTATTTTGACAGATATGATGGTATTAAAGGATTTACTGGACAACGCGGAAGGAAAAAGAAGACCAAGTAAGCCAAGCTTGTCGGCCATGCTGTTTTCTGAGTTTGTTTTACAACATTAACATTTACCTTTGGTTCTTTATAATACTTGATACCGATTCATTTGTCTCTTTGGAAAGGATTTATATAGAATTCTATGACTGTTTCGTCAAAGAATTTTGTCTTATAAGAAGACATAAAAAAAAAACCGAAAAGTCGATGAAACAATATTGTATATATACATGACGTCATAATGTCTTTGACGTCAAGAAAGGATAACACGTACCTGTATAACTAAGATAAAAGAAATCATGAAAAGAACTCAAAAGCAATTTTCGAATGTCTAAAGAATTAAGCGTGACCGGGTAATTTGTTCTTATGTCTAAGACTTCTTCAATGACATTCATTCTAATCATTCGATGACGTCATTGTTTCAGGTATGCTGTCGGACCTCAGCCTGGGGGAGCACGAAGAGGAGGCGTTACGTGACAGATTGTACCGCAAATTCTGTAGTTGGACATGCTGTCCGTGTTACTTAAAATTTCAGAAAATTGTGGCCCTTTTCATCCTGGATGCATTCATGGACCTTTTCATTACGCTGTGTATCGTTATGAATACAGCCTTTATGGCCATTGACCACCATGGAAAAAGCGAGGAACTCGGAGTGGTTCTGGAAACAGGCAACTCGGTACGGCGTTCATACTTCTCTGTATGTCTGTCTGTTGTCTGTCTGTCTATCTGTCTGTCTGTCTGTCTGTCTCTCTTAAATTTGCATAATTGTTATTTAAACTTTTTGTTGTCTTCATGAATCTCAATGTGGAAAATGTACTTTTGAGTCGATCGATAGATGTCGCCACTTTCAAATTCAAAAATCGATTTGTGCATTATTTTAATGCTAATTTTCAAACGATTTTCTGACTCTTATTTTGTTGGTTTTCAGGTTTTTACCTGGATATTTGCGGCGGAGGCATTTTTGAAAATTATAGCATTAAATCCGGTACAATACGTAAAAGACGGATGGAACTGTTTTGATATTCTCATTGTGATGTTAAGCTTTTTAGAATTAATTTTGGGCGGATCTGGTCTTTCTGTTCTCAGAAGCTTTCGTTTGGTAAGTTTACTTTAATTATGATATTTGCATACATCTAAGGACAATTTCCTATACATTGTATTTATAAAAACAGAGTTACCCCCCCCCCCCCCACTTCTGAAAGTACAGATTAGGATTCCTCTGGACTTTTCATATATAATGTATTAGACAAGATTATCTTGAAAAGAATTGGAATTAATATCATTTGTTAGGATAATTGGTGCTTTGGTAAGGATTGTCTGTTATACAGTTATATGTACATAATAAATTAACTGGTAAAATGTAATTTTCTCATTTAAAACTTTTTCCAACTTTGTGTCATTTTATTCCAAACCATAGAATCTAAAATTATTTTTCGTCTCTTTTTCAGCTCCGTGTGTTCAAACTTGCCAAATCTTGGCCAACTCTAAATATGTTAATTAGTATAGTGGCCCAAACCATGGGTGCTTTAGGTAATTTAACGTTCGTGTTAGGCATCGTAGTGTTTATTTTTGCCGTTATGGGACAACAGTTGTTCATGCCAGCTTACGAATTGTACGGCAAGAATGGCACGGAATTTGCTGATGAAGAACCTAGCCCGCGGTGGAGTTTCAAGGATTTTCTACATTCGTTTATGATAGTGTTTAGAGTCCTATGTGGAGAATGGATCGAATCCATGTGGTCGTGTACCCGGGTGGCCGACTGGCCCTGTATTCCGTTTTTCCTCCTAACGATGGTCATAGGAAACCTTGTGGTGAGTTGACGCATTATTTCTTCGCCTGAAACGCAGCACATTTAAGGCCTTCCATGACGTCATTGACAAAATTTGATGTCAGTTTTGATAGCTATTTTCAAGGAATTATTAAATTGTCCAAATAAGATGGAATGAAATAGTTTATGTATCAGTATAGATGCTATATCATAATTTATCTGTTAATTACTGATATATGCTCCCCGAACGCCGGGCTGTCACGTGACACGTATATTTTCGTAGATCAACATTGGTCATACAAAATCAGATGGCGCAAGGTGAAACCTTATCATTCAAAGAAAATATTGATACCATACTACAAAGGGGGGTTTCATTTACCTATTTCTTGCTGGGGAAATCTTTGATAAAGAACGACTACTTGAAAAATCGAGAAAAATATACCCATTTCATAAAATATTATCGACACTGGCACGAATGGCAGAAAATTTAAAAGAAAATACAGCTGACACTCGTTATCTCAAACTCGGGTATCTCGAAATTCCGTTTATCTCGAAGTCGAGCGGCGGTCCCATCTTTTTGCCTTCATATTCTAACCAATTTGACTTCGGATAACTCGAAATCGGTTATCTCGAAATTTCGCTTATCTCGAAGTAATTTCGAAGTACAAAGTCATTTTCTTCTTGTATTTTATACTCGTTAAGTCGAAGTCCTAATGTTTGTATAAACGAACCAATTAACGTACCAAATAATAGTGAAATCGCATGGTAAACAAACAATTATAGGTACCGGTAACGCAGGTTGACTGATTCGCCGTTGTTTGATCGACCGTGACATCAAAATTAATTAAGGGGGATAACAGTTAATTAGATAATATAATTGCAGAAACAATGATATAGGCATGTTTCATTCATTAAAATTGCATTGTTTGTTATGTAGAAATTCTTATGAGAAGCGACGGCTAAAAAACAAAAAAAAAAAAATAAATAAATAAACAAACCAATACACCCCCCCCCCCCAATAAAAAGATAAAATCGCAGGATTTATCGTAACTGAAATAATGCAATTTGAGCAACAATGATTATACTGATGATCTACAAAATAAGCCATAAATAAAATTTGGTACACTAAGAGGAAGATGATTAAACTTGATTGCATGCGAGTACATTTAAGTGAAGAATGAAGACACATATACGACATTGAAATCTAGCAGACGAAAAAATTAAATAGCGTACGTCGAACAAATGTCTTCGTTGTACTTTGATGACACAATGATCTAAAACTCTTGAAGGTAAACGGCTTATGACAGATTGGTAAGACAACCAAACTGGTATTATATCAGGGCCGAGGCGATCGGCGCGGAAAGAGGGGGTCAAACAACGAATAAAAATACCTGACGTTCTCAATGCGCCTCTTCGTAAAATTTCAGTATTAAGAATATGTTTATGACACTTCTAGAATCATTTCTACTTTGTGAAGTAAACATTACATTTTCGGCACGAGTAGCCTTTTAAACTCCGATATCTATCGTATAAAATACAATAGCAAAACGATTCTTTTAGCCTTATAGGTGGTACAATACATTCCAAAATGTACCGTAAATTCGACTGACGTTTATCTCGAACTCCGCTTATGTCGAAGTATTTTCAGTAGGCCCATCGACTTCGAGATAACGAGTGTCAGCTGTATAGAATGTAAACGTTTCCCCCAGTTGAATTATTGAAGAACACCTATGTCTTAAAATGTGTGCCAAATTTCACTTAAATTTATGTACGGTAACATCTTGCGCCGTTGCAGTTTTTCTGACAGGTGCTAATCGGTAGTTCGTTCGTTTACCAAATAAACGTTCTGTGGAATCAGATTATTCAAGGGACGTAATCGCGCTCTCTGTAAATTCCGTTTTAATTTTTTAAATAAATGTTAATTTGAATAAAATTTTCATTTCAACTTATGAAAAAATGCAATATTTATTTAATTCTGTTAAAGTTTCATTTCACTTTTTGTATATTGAGGGGTGAATCGCGGAAAAAAAAGGGGGGGGGGGAGGGCGCCACGCCGGGGTGTCTGTCTTGCCGGTTACCGTACTAACCCATGAACCCAATATACACGAGATTAACATGATGCTGTATAATATCGGACATGCATTAGAATTGCATGGATTGATTATATTAACTCGTAATATCTACTTACATACATTATACGTTAAATGACGCCTTTGACCGCAACGGGATCGATAACATACATAAATTCTTCACTGTTTATACAAAAATTTCTTTATTTTATGGATTCTCTGGTTTCTTATTTTAAGAAACGAGACCTTATAGTCCTATGGTCTCTGGACAACAGGTAGTTCTAGATCCAATATTATTTTTTCTAGACATCGGGGAAAAAAATAAGGGTAAAAAAATAATAAAACTGATGTTTGTTTCCCAGCAGGAAAAAAACAAACAAACAAAATTTGATCTAGATTGCAAATAGAGGAATCGGCAAATTCCGTGGATGATGTCCATTGTCATATCAATATTAAAATTAAGGTATACTTTCATACTGATTTTAAATTCAATTTCAATGTGTCAGAAGACGCAAAGGCACTGTTTCTTTTCTTTTTCTTAAACATTTTCAGTGCATTTTTTCTATACGAAAAATAAATAAATAAAAACACAACCCATGTAAAAGCGTAGCTGACATTGACATTGAAAAGCACTTATAATTGACAACTTGCAATTGCATGCAAAAGTTGATGAAAATTGAAAGTAAAGCGTGTAAATACATGGTAGCGTGTTTGACAGAAATTTAAAGAGCGGTCATTGATTTATGGGGCCGGGAAAGGGGGTGGAGGACTTTTCAGTGTATGTATAACGGCTTTGTTTTGGGTGGTTTTGTTTTCTCTCCTTTTTTTTGTATTTTCAGATCATGAATTTATTTGATAGTCGTCCAGACAGGATTATTATTTACAGCAGATGCAAAATTCAGAGATTTTTTGGGGTCAAATCTATAGCCGGATTTCATGCAGCAATCATGTTTCCCTTAATTCGCCTTTCAAAATATTTGAAAGGTTACTCCTTTATTATAATATCGGATCCTTGTCGTTACAAACATTTGTACGTATATGATCAATAAATGTGCCTCGGAATGGTCGAGTAGCAATCCTACCTTGTTTCAGAACTCCCAATATTTTCGTGACAACATGATGTGGGGGGGGGGGGGGGGGAGGGACAACAGACAAAGTGATCCACCAAAATTTAGATAAACGACTTTCCTATGACAAATTTGATGTAAGCATTAAGCAAATTTGTTGAATATTTTCAGTATTTCAAATTTGTTATTTGACCGATGACCCAATCTTAGTTTTTCTGCATTGCAGATATCAAATAAAATAATTGTAAAGCTTGAACAAATTAATGGTGCGTGAATATCTCTTGCCAGGAGTTTGAGATTATATGTCATTTTTTTTCCTAACACCATAAGAGTGATCGACATTTTAATAACTGGTATTATGGGACCTCTCCTTAACAGCAACCTTGTACGAGATGTTCTGCAAGTACAACAATAATTTATTTACGTGTCTTTGTTACATACCATGCAGGTGTCAGTAGCTACATGTATCTTTTGAAAGCAAAGTCAAGCTTAAATTTAAAATCTTCGTATCTGCTCTTGCCATGCACATAGAGATGTGTGTACATGTTGACCTTGAAAGCCCTCTCATGCTCGGCTAAATGCTTCAGGCAGACAAACTATCAAAACAAAAGCAATTTACCCCCCCCCCCCCTCCCCGCTCTAGGAGATTTGAGCATGAAGTCTAGTACAGATCAATTTTAGGAGAGTTTTTGTTAATTTTCTTTATTATATATTCAAAGTAACATTTCTTCATCTGTAATGTGTGTGGTTCTTCAAAGTTATTATTCAAGCATTCACTCTTCAAGGCAAGGATCTGAAATAGAAAAAAAATACTGATTGACTATATAAATCTAGCTTTTAAAATCCAAAGTGTATGGTACAGCTTGGACTCAAAATTCATAATTTTACAAGTTTAATAGTTATGTAATATTCATGTATGTCCTAGCGACATAAATTACAAAGAATTCGCAGTGATATGTTATTATTTCATGAATAGCTAAATAAGCCTGGTATGGCTATAGTTTTAGATTAATCACTATAGATAGTAAATGCATTTATTTTATTTGACTTCTTTTTTAATCATTATAATATTCTTAATAGGCAAAACAATGTTACTCTACACATAAATTTAAAAATTCTGTACCTGCAAAAATATCCAAAATGAACAGTACTGTGTGGCTAAGATACATGCATGTGTTTCTGAAACTTTCACAGTGTGTGACAATATTTCTTTTCATGCAGCAGCTGGTGTGAAATCCATTCTAAATTTAGTTAACATTCTGAAGAAAAAAATAATAATAATTGGTATATTTGAATATTTCGATATTTCGGTGCACATACTACTGCAAGTATAACTTACTGTACAACTACAAGTGTACTCAGATGTAAACATTTTTATAGGTACATGTTATGAAAACAACATATACATTGGCATGGGCACATTAGTATGATATCACATTCACCCTTTTTTCCTCATCATTCAACTTTCGTACGAACTGATATCATAATCTACAAGTGTCTAAACTATTCACATAAAGTTTAGCTACTACTCAGCTTTGCAGTAACAGTGTAACGTAAGTAAAACGCGTTGAAATTGTCATTTAGGCCATACCAAATTAATTAAATGTTCTTTGGATTTCCCGCACCATATTTTTCAAAATTCAAAAAATAATATTATAAAAATAAAATGCTCGCCCGCACCCTGAAATTTCTGGCTCACGAATTTTTTAGGGTCGGTTCTGATTTCTGCAAATCTTAAAGCTTCTAGAAATCTCAGATTTAGCAAATTTCGAAGAAAACGATACTACTTGTATTTGAAAAATTTTGTTGGCAGCAAATTTGTTGTCCAATATACTTGGCACTGAAAGTCAAGGAGGGAGAATGTTCAAAAATCTTTTCCGTACTGCTATGTGCCAGGCTTCCTAGTCACCAGATTCCTATGGGAATTCCTTTATGAGTACGGAAAACATCATAAATGTATTACTATGGTAAACTATGTCAAAATAAAATTATTTCAATCGCTCGCACCTTAAAAATGCAATACTTAAAAGAAAAATATAATAATTATATTTTCGCCCGCTCGCACCCTTTTTTTCACAAGAAAATCCAAAGAACATTTTATTAATTTGGTATGGCCTTACACATACATTTCACACATGTCTCTTGGTAATCCAAGGAGTTTCCTTTTATCTCTATGAATAAATTGATTCCATGATGTAATTGTACTAATTCTAAGATATTTCCTTCATACAGCACCAGTTATTGAAGTTTGATATCGCTTATACTTACCAAAATCTGCCTTTTATTCGTTTTACCCGCTCTGTAAACTGTTGATTCGCACCTGTTCGTCACCTCAAGCTTCTAAGTAACGCAGATCGCATTCTTCGGTGTACGGGGTCACAGAGTACAGATATAGATTAGGGGTTTTCTCAAAAGTATATTGACCCGGCGATGTGTCAGTGATGAAGCAATATGTTTTGTTTTGTTGTATAAATGCAATTTTATCTAGTAAATAAAGGTATCAACGATAACGGAAGCTAATAAATGTGTTGCTACCTAACCTGACGACACGGGGTCCATGACGTCATATGACGTTACGTTATTTGGCGGAAAAAACTTCTACGTCATTTCTATGGAAGGCCTTAAATGTGCTGCGAACGCTAAAAGCGGAGGGGGATATAGAAAAAACTTCATCCGGCGTCCATTCGTCTGTCTGTCTGGTGGTCACTTTTTAACATAAATTAAAGGGATGGTCCAAGCATGATGAGACTTTAAAACACCCAATTAGGGCCAAAATCACCTTAAAGGTTAAGTTAAAAGATAAAGGATCAAGCATGTGAAAGGCTACATACCTGTTCTTTACAACGATATACATGATATATAAGAAAATCGAATGATTATTATACATGGTGCAAGTGTTTATGTTATGTCTCTGGTTTGTCATTTCTAAATTAGAGCAAGAACAGACCGTCCAAGACGGTTCAAACACTTTTGTCCTGCTCTTCGTCTGTTTTTTTTTTTTTTATTTGCGTGATTATATAATTATTTTATGTCCGAACTAAAATTGTCTATCATTCAATGTATGATGTGCTCGGTGTGAATTTGTAAGCAAAATTGAAATAGTTAATTGCGGCTATCATCTACTCTGTTTAAAGAAAGATAACTCTACAGCTAATTACTTTAATTTTTTTTTATTGAAATCAGGGTGGATTTTTTTCTTGAATTGCAGGTGTTGAATCTGTTTCTTGCTTTGTTATTGAGCTCGTTTGACCAGGTGAGCGGCGGGGACGACACGGATTCTGAGGATAAAGAACCTAATAAAATCGCTGAAGCAATTAACCGGTTTAAAAGGTACAAATGTTCATGTAGTCTTTGATATTTATTAAACAAAATTATAAGCAAAATATCTGCATTGGCAGATCTAAAAATATTTTCCTGGAGGGGGGGGGGGGGGGGGGGTCTAGTCGGGGATGGTTCTAGCCTATGATTTTTACGACCTAAAAATTTACGACCTATGACTTTTGCATTTTATCCATTCTTGTATTAACATTTCCGTTTCCGTTTTTTTCCGCAGATTTGGATCGTGGGTGAAAGTTCAGATCATCGTTTGTCTAAAAATGAGAATTCGCCGGAAGTCAAAACCACCTGTCGCGTCATCGTCTCCTAAAGAATCCAGAATCGATGTCAACGGAAAACCGGAAGTGATATCAGACGGTCATACCGTAATCGGTAATGGTTCCGTGTGTGAAACTCACCCACCGGCTACGGTAGATGCTGAACAGTTAACACCCACCATGCCCACTGCCATTTTAACAGGTTTCATCTCACCTCATTCATTGTTTTTCCCGCGCTTGCAAGCACACTGGCTGTTGAATATATTCATTAGCCGCCATATTTTCGTTGAATGATGGGATGCATGTTGCAGGAGCATCATGGGATTTTGTTTTATTTTAAGATTTTTTTTACATGTGTTAATAGTGATAGTTCTTCATTCAATATTTATAAGATTTAGAAAGAGCATTTGTTTTTTCTAATCTTTTTTCTAATTTTCATTCACTTTCTTTGGGGTAAAATGAAGGGGCCCCTTCTGATAACAACGGTTATGAATCTTAAAAAATCCAAGCAAATGCCCATCATTCTTTTGTTAATAGCATGTTTTGAGCTTTTTATTTTTCTTTTCTCATCCATAAACTATCATACAGCATGTTCATCTTCTAGTATGCACAACAACAGCAATAACAACAACAACAACAATAGCAACAACAACAATTCTTCACATATACAGCTCTTTTTTGGTTCCTTTTCATTTGTTCACCCTTTGACCTATCGAAGTATTCAAATGATCAAAATGAATGTTATTTCTACATGAAGGAATAATTTTTATATACTTATTCTAGTGAAGTTTATATCTATGATGTTCAAATTGTATTGAATCCTTATCTCATAAGTTACTTTTATTAGCACTTCTGACTGGGACTCTCAGGGATTTGCTTTGTGTGTGAGAGCAATTAATTTTTATGAGCATCAGTGGCGGATCCAGCGCCCCCTTTGCCGGTTGGTCAAGGGGAGAATTTTGCTGACTTTTAATGAAAATGAGCCAAGATATACATGTACCTATTTTTGGTCAGTGCCGGGGGACTGACACCCCCTTCCGCATCCCTGAATCGGCCACTGAATATTTAACAAGAAGGAAGTTTTGCTTGGTATTTTCTGATTTTGTAAAAAAAGATAATTTTGCTGACATAGTGGTTATTTTCCTGAAATTGCATCTGGATGTATATTTAAAAGTATTTCAATTTTTTTTTTCAATGTTTTATATTGAAAATGTGAAATTAGCTTTTGAATTTTATGTCATTTCCCAGTGGCGGATTCAAGCGGGGGAGGGGGCGTAGGGCCCCCCTAAAATTTGCAAATCATAGGTAAAACGATCATTTTCCATAGAAAAAAGAGTAAATATTAGTAAATATTAACTACCTGTTAGTTAATATAATATAATTGTCAAATGCATCAATTTCAGTAATGAAAATGGGTCCGAAAAGGCTGAAATTCGTTATCTTCCGTTGGGGGGGGGGGGGGGGGGCTTCGTCTTCTGGTCCAGGGCTCTGTCCCGGACCCTCTTGGGACCCACAAGTAGGCGGTCCCCAGACCCCTCGCCATTTTATACGCCCCCTCTAACTCAAAACCTGAATCCGCCACTGAGGAAAGTTACTGTCTGATCGGTCTAATTTGTATCATTTTTTTTCTTTCAAATTCTTCTTATTATTTCTAGCTAAAGCAGATAAACTTTTAAATATGTTCAGGCGCTCGTCCAGAAGGAAGTCAGCGTCTGAACGCGTGAGGGCATGTGTGTGTTGAGGAGGGGGGGGGGGGGGGTGTCTGCATTCCACACCAAGCCATATCTGTCGAAACGTTCCTGCTTCTACGTTCTTCTTTGCTTTTTCAGATATTTTGATTTCCCTCTTTTTATGTGATATGCCATGTTTTATGTTCTTTTTTCCTTTTTTTTCACAGAAACAACCGCTCTATTAGAGAATTATGAAAAAGGTAAATAAACAAAAATGTAGGATTTAGCTTTCTTAGTTTCTTTCTAATCCATTGTTACGTTGTACTTAATTTTGTAGCATTTATTTTGTCTATCTCATAGTATTTTTATTTTTTTCTTTTATTTGAATTATTATTAATTTTTTTTATTGATAAATTAATTTTGTTATACTTTTTTTCTGTACTTTCATATCTCTTTGTAGGACGCTTTTTAGCTCACCTGAGCCATAGGCTCAAGTGAGCTATTGTCATAGTGTTGCGTCTGTCGTCCGTCGTCCGTCGTCGTCGTCGTCGTCGTCGTCCGTCGTCGTCCGTCGTCGTCCGTCGTCGTAAACTTTTCACATTTTAAACTTCTTCTCCAGAATGGCTGAAGGGATTTTGATGAAACTTGGTAGGTATGAAGTACTCATGGTCCCCTACAAGTGTTGTTGTTTTTCGTCCGGATCTGTCAACAGGTGGCGCCACCACAGCCAAAAGTAGGTCACGGGGGGTACCCTCCTTTGACAAACTTCTTCTTCAGAACCGAAGCATGTATCGACAAACCGAAAGCATCAGGATGATCTAAAGAGATGTCTTAAGAAGTGTTGTTATTTTTGGTTCCACTTCGAAGTCAAATTTTTGACGCGTTTTTGACGTCTTTTCGGACTTAGTCAGAAATGCACATTTTTGCACTATTTCTTTAAATAACTCAATAAGTGTATGATTTTACACACTCATTTACTACATATTTATCTATTTTAACTTACTTAATGCTTTGATATGTATTTTATGCTTAAATTTTATTTTTTTGATTTTTTATGAATTTTTTTCTTATGTAAAAAAGGAAAGGGGGGGGGTGATTTTCATACATTTTCTGCTTCTTTTCTATAACCACTCTTCAGATTGTCATGACAATTTGTAGGTATGAGGTACTCATGCATGGTACCCTACAAGTGAAAGAATTTTGTCAAGATATCCACTTATGGATTTTTAAGGAATATTTTTTTAAGATTGTACATAGGTATAATGTATGTTTTCCATGCCCAATGGACCCATGGGGAGTGGCTTCAAACCCCGGCGGGACCCCAACAAAAATTTTTTCCCCTTTTTAGCTCACCTGAGCCATAGGTTACAGCTGATAATTCAACAAGTGACACATGCTCCAATGTCTTATTGATTGACCTTTCATGTGATATGATTCAATTATTTAAATTCTTTATACTTGTTTAGAATTTTATTTTTAAAGTCGGGAACAAGCCATTTTTTGCCGTGTAGGATCCAGATCCCAGTTATTTTTCAAGTACTTTCTTACCAAAAATAGGAGAAAAATTCTCAATTCGCACCGGCTTAAACACATTGACACTACTCCTTTTGAATGTTTAGAAATTTTATTTGAATTACATAGAAAAAAATGCCGTAAAGATTAAAAGTACACAACTTTTTTAATATTTTTTCAAAGCCATGCACCTGGTTCTGGACCGGAATTATTCGAATTTTATGATCTGGATCTGAGGACCTATTTTCACACGTATTCTTCCACACATGTAGATGTCTCACACACTTTAAACTATATTCAAAATTTTATTTCATCTATCTAGTAAACAATCACGGGAAGACAATTCAAGATAAACATTGTGTGTATTTTCCACCAATTGTTGAAAATAATAAGAAAATAATCGGAACTATTTGACAGGACAATGACCTAGATAATGACCTGGACAATGACCTAGATAATGACCTAGCTATGCATATCTGTAGCCTGTACCCGAAGGGGATTCCCCATGTACTAATGTGATACCTTTAGTACTGCGATACATTTCAGGAGATACAGTGCAAACGGAAAAGATTTTTATACTTGGAACACTTTCGTAATGGTTATCATTCATGTACTTGGAATACTTGCATGTACTTGTTATCATATATAAAGTTTGCTCGAATTTCCTCTGTCTTAGACTCTCTTAGATGAAGTAATTTACGGACTGATTTCTTGAAGAAACGTCTAATGAGTAATCTCTTCCTCTGGATTTTGAGAATGCATAGGACATTTAATATCTGAAATTCTTGAAAGTAAATAATTCAGTTCAGACTTCCTGAAATCTTCCAATGAAATGTTGGACCACAGAAAGCTGTTATTTTATTAGAGAAAATAAATTATTATTCACAACCTTAAGCCACTGTGTTCGTCATCTTGTATGTATAATATTTCTAAGAGGAACACAGAGGCCTGAGGTTGTGAATAATAAAACATTTTCTCTCATAAAACGACAGGTTCCTGTGTTAAGACATTTGGGAATTTTTATCTGTTCAAATAATAGATACATTATGAGTTTTTATCGGACCAAATAATTTTTTTGTCGGCAAATCCGATGCAACTGATACATTTCATGAACTCTCTCCGCTAACAACTTGTCCGTGTAACAGACCTATGATGAGGTAAAACAATTAGTTAACAGTAAATAACGATGTCGTAGGTCTGCTAGTTGGACAAGCTTAACAATTTCATGGGCCTTTTAATTTGTTTCAAACTGCGAAACCTAGAGAAACCACTTGAGTTGTTGAACAGCGTATGCTGAAATACAACGCTCCTTCTCGCCTGTTGAAATATGCATAGGCAAGAAGCGCCGCATTTCAGCATATTTTACTGAAAATTATTTGTTCAAGTGGCTTCACTGGGTCATGAGGTTTGATACAACATACACTGCTTTTTTGGAAAACAAACTGGCCCAATTTCTGCACAACTCACTTGAATTGATAAATATTGGATCAAAATGATTTTAACTGTACGTTTCATGTATTTGAGATGAAATCAATACTATTCAAAAGCATAATTTATAGATTTCAGTGAATAAAGGCAAAACCGAAAAATCTTTGTTTTTTATGCCCCTGGAATAAAAGATTCGGGAGCATATAGTTTTTGGCCTGTCCATCTGTCTGTTTGTCTGTCTGTTTTCCGAAAAACTTTAACATTGGGCATAACTTTTGAATGGAAGCTGGTGATAGAGGTTTCATATTTCACATGTGTATTCCTTGTGACAATACCTTTCCATTGATACCAAAATTTTTGACCTCATGACCCTAACCTTGACCTTTCACGTACTTCTCAAAAACTTTAACATTGGGCATAACTTTTGAATGGTTAGTGATAGGGCTTTCATATTGTACATGTGTATTCCTTGTGACAAAATCTTTCCATTGATACCAATATTACGCTGACCCTGACCTCTCACATACTTAACAGAAAATGGCGTTTATACTAACAAAGATGCCGCTGGGGGCATTCTCGTTTCACAAACACAGGATTTATAATTTCTGGCATGCTAGCTATCAATAATGAAAGGTTTTAATTTATGAAATCATTTCATTGTTTTATTCTTTTTCTGCTGCACATTAATGTCGAATGTTACAATATGATTTTATTTTTGGTGTTGCATAATTGAACTATACTAGCTGGGCATATGACGTTGGACCACTTTATCCATCTTTTCAAATCAGTAAAAAAGTTATAGTTATTGTTTTGAAATGTGACTATTTTTTCTTTTTTGTACTTTTAAAGGTTGTCTGAAAAAATAACTTCTCTGCATCCGGCAAAAATCTTTTTAGAAAGGTTGTCACAATGTGGGCTAAAATCCTGGTACTGGCACTATCAGTATTCAATGTCAGTATGTCAATTAGAGCGTGCATGGGTATCAGGTGAGCGTTGTGCCCCCTGGGGCTCTTGTTTTTTGTTATCTTTGCTTTAATTTACATTTACATAAACGCATAAAAATCTCCAGGTCTATAAAAAGATATACATATATAGATAAATGGAAATGAATACAAAAACTGAAAAAAAAAATGAAAAAAATTTATTACTTTTTCCCATTTCAGGAGGAATTAAGACACCAGATTCCATAGATGGAGACTGTGTAAGTATTCTTTAATATTAAAGATAATACTTCGTTCTTGAAGTGAAAAAAAGGGGGGGGGGGGGGGGTAATTTCTTCTCCGTTGTCCAAGTAAATGTAATGCGGATGAAAATAAGGTCCAATGAAAAAGACAATAAAAAGAAATGTATAAACAAAGCAATAGATAAAAATATAAGTTGAAAAAACTTAAAATTTAAGTTGAAACTTGAGACCTAATGAGTAAAGGGATATCATCGTTAGCGAATTTCCTTTGTTTAAAATTTCTCTTTTTATTTTTGTATTTCAAGAATTTGCTTGAAATTCACAAAAATTCTTTCATCCATTCCAGAAATATAAACGAAAAGGAAGTCAGGGTTCTATATCGAAATCAGGGGCCTCGTCGTCAAGTTCACCTTCGGACGAGGATACGAAACTAAGCCTCACGAAGGTCAACGCCGACGGTGAACCGGAAATCAACGAAGTTGACGTCACATATGCCAGTTACCCGGATGACTGTTTTTGTAAAATTTGTAGGAAGAAATGCGCTTGTTGTATACGCGTGGAGAATACGAAGTTCGGAAAAAGATGGTGGAAGATACGCTGTATGACATACGCTTTAGTGGAGCATAAATATTTTGAATCGTTTATTATTACAATGATTTTGGCCAGTAGTTTGGCATTAGTAAGTAAATACTTTCTTGATTGTTGATTTCTTTCATGTATGATATATTTTATTGAAATGGAAATTCGCCCTTTACGGGATATCATTTTTAAGAAAAAAAAAAAGAAGAAGAAATTTTAAAGGAGAAGAAGAAGCCTTGTGTCGGCGCCCTCTTGTCCACAGTTGTATTGAAATAAAGCAATATACGTTTAAAAATATTTTCGGCAAATGTTTTGACCGATTTTGCCCGAAGAGAAGAGCACTGTATTACAGAAAAATAAAATGGAAAAAATTATTGCATCTAATTAACATCTAGATTTTTACTTCGATGTCCTAGACGGCAAGAGATTATGCTTATCTTGAGATTTTGAAAGGAATGAGCTTTTCTGAAAATATTACCATATACGAACATAGATTTATGCAAATATAATGCACACCCGCTCCGTTCTTTTCCTGTGGTAAATTAAGAAAGCATAGAGCAGAATTTGGGGAAGGGGTGTGTCATTCGACTACATTTGCAAGCACATGTGAGAAAAATTATTTCATTTTTTTCAGGCCGTAGAAGACATCTACCTGAAGGACAGAGAGGTCCTACAAATTATTTTGAACGTAGCCGATAAATTCTTCACCGTGATCTTCATCATAGAGATGTTGATCAAATGGATTGCCTTCGGTTGGAAGAAATATTTTACAGACGCCTGGTGCTGGCTGGACTTTGTCATTGTGGCGGTAAGACTCGATGCCGTTAAAATACTCTCTCTCTCTCTCCCTCTCTCTCTCTCTCTCTCTCTCTCTCTCTCTCTCTCTCTCTCTCTCATATTTAAAACAAAACGAAATAAAAGGTTTAAATATTTGACCCTTTGAACAAATGCTATAATTCTTTTTTTATAATTCAGCTTTAAACTGTAATTTACCATGTTTCTAAAGGACGCTTTATACTTGAAAAGAACTGTTATAGAATAATTATTAACTTGTATATTATGTATATAATCTTTTCTCTTTAAAAGGAGTGGATAGTGTCAATTTATAAATATTTACTTTGTCTGGGTTCAACCAGTCTGTCTGACCATCTGTCTGTCCGTCTGTCATAGAGTCACAATTTCAAACATAGTTCTATAATTTATGCACTATGTTTCGTCAAACTGGCAGGGATTGCTAAACATGAAGAGACTCAACAACCAATGAAAGTCAAGGTCACTTTCAATGTCAAGGTCATTCTCAATGTCAAGGTCATATATGCATATAAAAGATGATATTTACATTACTAGTAGATTCCCCATGTTAAACGCCCATTAGGCAACTAGAATTATATTCCAATAACTTGGGTTGCTATTTTGACGTCACGTTCCAGTTTCGCATGTAAGGAGAATTTACCAAAGTTAAAATACATTTGACGCTGTTACAGGCAAAATGTTTGATGTGCATGCAAATAAAAAAGACCGATAATTAGAATAATGCAAATATAAGTAATGACTGTCTTACTTTTGGTGTTCATGGGTGAATAATTCTGGTTGGATACGTGCAAATTTGCACGTGACCAACCAGAATTATACACCCATGAACAACAAAAGTAAGACAATCATTTCTTAAACAGCCATGCGACAGGCTAAATGCTAGTATCTTTTTCTTGAACAGTTCAGGTGGCACAAATGATGAGATATTTATTTTATCACTTTATACCTATACTACGAATTAGTAAAATTTGTATATTGTTTAATTTTGAAAGTGGTGATTCATACCAAGTAAATATGATATAAATATACTAATAACATTGTCTCAACCCGTCATATTTGTTTTGTTATTCAATGTCTTTTTTCTAGATCTCAATAATCATGTTAATCGCAGACACGCTCCAGTTATCGAGTATAAGCGCAATGAAAGCCATGCGGACTTTGCGAGCGCTGCGCCCTCTCAGAGCCGTATCAAGATGGGAGGGCATGAGGGTAAGCCAATGTAAAACCATGTTTAACGATCATAAAAACTTACATTTTAGATTTCTATTGTGATGCTGGTTGCCGAAGCCATGGGGTACGGCCAGGTGGGCGCTTTAAAAGTCATGAGGACACTTCGCGCCTTGAGACCGTTACGCGCGCTCTCAAGAATGGAAGGAATGAGGGTACTCTCAGTAGAAAATCACACAAGCTTGCTTCAGAATTTTGAAAATATAAAAAAAAAATCACTGATTATGAATTTTGACACGTACTTTTGGGACCACCTTTTTTTGTTTTGAGTTTTGGCCATTTGATTTGCACGACACGTAGACACTTTTTCTATCGTTCATAGTCCATTTTGATTTGAATTTTTTAATTATAACTGTTACACATTTATTTGTATCAAATGAGAGATTAGTTAGATTATTCAATGGTATTGCATTCAATAAATGAACACGAAAATATCATTTAAATTGCAATTCTCTTTTCACCTACACCTTTTTTGGTAAAAGAATATTACTAAGTCGAAATCAAAGATTTCTTGTTTTCATTGACTTATAGAGATTTAGGAAATTTAAAGATTCTGCACGTTCAGTTACAATTGATGTGTTATTTTTCCTGAAGTAACCATGATTTTATATTCAAAATCCGAAGAATTTAGCCTATAATTAACTCGAATGTTTCTATATTATAATAATATATAATTCACGAATGGCATGATTTTTTACATTTCCACACCATATACAATTTTTGAATTAACAGCAACGTTCACCTTTTACATTGGCATCTTGGATTATAGTTGTTACTAATAATATACAATTGGAATTATAGCAAAGTTGATATGAAATTTTCCAAATACGTCTTCTTTCAAAGTTACATGCCTTTATTATTGTATGATGCTATTATAGATGGTAAAAAATCTTTTTTTATTGTAAGTGGAAAAGGATAAATAATTTTTTTTCCGTCATCTTCCATGCGCAAATCAAGATGTGGTTTGTCCATCTTCTCCGCCCCGTCAATTCGTAAAAAAACTATCTTTTTTCCCGATGTTTTAGTACTTGTAAAACTTCTTCAAAATCTTTGAATAGACCCCTCTTACCAGGGCTGAAAATCCCCCAACACCCCCTCTCCTATCATAATAAAATATCATAGATTCGCGCATGTTTTGATATCAAGTATACGAGGGTTGATCAAAACGTTCGTAGACAACCGCAATGTCTCATAGGTGTGTTGCGGTAAATACACAAGTTTATGAGGTTTATTGCAATCAATCAATACAGACTCATGGTAGTCGCAAAATTATACCATTCATTAATGTGTTGTGACGTTTTGTCTGCGAAGTTATGGAACAACCCTCGTAAAATTGTAAAAAAAGAACTTAATAAAAAGAAATATGAATAAACCGTTGTAAGCTACTCTGAATATGATAAAAGATATAGAAAAGATTTCCAACACTACATAGTGCTGACCACAGCGGAACACACCCTCATAATAACTACAAACAGTAGCACGGTCGCATAGCACGTGATACGCAAATAATCTAACAAGGTGAATGCGGTCTAAATCTTCTTTATATATATATATATTAATTTTACATGTAGGTCTATAATATGAACATCATTATCATCTATATAATGGTAATCTATTCTGGTCAAGACAAAAAGTTATATTTAGAGAACACTTAAGCAGAAAATTTTCGATTCTTTTCACGTTATTACATGGTGCACGTAAAGATGAAAAATAAATGATAATGATGTTCATATGAAAAGTCTAAATAAATTTATTTGAAGTAGATTTCTACAGTATTTACTTTGTTTAATCGAAGTGGATTCCCGTGCAAAAGATTATTTGCGAATCGCATGTTATGCGACTGTGAATAGAACCAAAGAACGAAGGGACGCGCAAGAACACCCACAACAAAGGATTAAACAATTCCTGTATTGAAATGCTGTGAATTGATTAAGAAATTAATGAATAATTAATTATTAAAGCCTGATTGTCGACATTTTCCAATTACTTTTTTTAAAATCTATATAAAAGATTCGAAACTGCTGCAGCTCTTGGATTGTTATGATTTAAAATACCTCAAACATTTGTTGTCTTACTTGACCCCTCTAGAGGCGGCAATGCCCAACTAAAGCTTATTGTTGATGAATCATTTAATTAAACGTAACGTACTTCTACATAAAATGAGGAAAGTAGTATTTTACAATCATATCTAGGTAGTATTTTATAGAAATATCACCAAAACATTTTATTCATAGCATTTCATATTTCAGAGACGTGTCCCATCCAGTTTCAAAACATCATAGAAAAGGGAAATACATGTATATAAATTCACCTATCAGCTTATCACAGAATTGATTGTATACATGATGATTTTTACCCTAATTATTTGTACGAATATTTGAATATTGATAATTGACAGGTGGTTGTGAATGCATTAATCAAGGCCATTCCATCTATAGCCAATGTGATGTTGGTGTGCATCGTATTTTGGTTGATCTTTGGAATCGTCGGAGTTCAATTCTTCAACGGAAAATTCTATAAGTGCATAGATAAATACGGAAATAAGCTACTACCTGAAGTAGTTCCCAATAAAAGCGTTTGTCTTGCAAACAAGGATATAGGATATGAATGGAAAAACTCGAAAGTTACTTTTGACAGCGTCCCTTACTCCTATCTGGCATTATTCCAAGTGGTATGTAAATGATATGCTATTGTAACTTTTGTCTTTGTTTGAACTGCTCTTAACTCGACTTGTTTTCATTTCCAGGTATGTGTAGTCGCGTTGCTGAGTGCAATTCCGTCCATAGCTAATGTGTGTTTAGTGTGTGTAATGATTTGGCTAATATTTAGCATTGTTGGTGTGCAGTTTTTCGCGGGAAGATTTTTCAAATGTGTAGACCCGGATGGAAACACGGTTCTTCCCGATGAAGTTGCTAACAAATCGGATTGTCTGTCTCTTGAGCCTCAGGGGTACGAGTGGAAAAATTCTATGATTAATTTTGACAACTCCCTTATTGGTTTCTTGGCACTTTTCCAGGTGGTAAGTGACCACATTGTAGTCACACATTGGCTGGTGGAGGTGGAGCAAAGGCATATTCAGAAGCTTTAATCTCATGAATATTCAGAGACTTTACCTTATGAATATTCATACTCTGTATATCATGAATATTCAAAAGTATAAAATAGACCAGTTGCTTTCTTGGTCGTATAAACTGTTTTAATGAATTTATGCTGCACTAACAATAGCATATATATAGGTACAAGGAGTTGCACTAACACTGCAGGTGCTTTTGTACATGCAGGTACTGTATTTATGGCTATTCGCTAACAATTAGAAAGAAATATCGAAACATACATGTAGCTAGTTTCAGGGACAAAAGACAGCAAGTGTGAATGGTTGTATAATTAGGTTGTTTGGTGATTGACAACTTTGTATCATCAGACTTTTTTCATCGTGACGAACTTCGCATTTCGAACTTCGTGCTTCGCACTTCGAACATTGAAGAATCAGTGGAGTAGCTGCCATTTACGTATAAAGTCATAAGCGGAATCATCTACCTATTGATTAGTATACTCAATGGAATTGGTATATTGCACTTCCTGTAATACTGGCGCGCTTTTTGGCAACACAATTATAAAATTAAAGTGCGAAGTGCGAAGTTCGAAGTACGAAGTGCGAAGTTCGTCGCGGCGAAAAATGTCTATTAGTTCCTATGGTTAAGTCTATTGGAGTTGTGCGTTCTGGGTTTGACATGTAAGTGAATAACGCTTCTTCATACCTGCAAGATGTTCGTATTGCAAATGTACGTCTGAAGCCATAGTAAGCTAAATTTGAAGTCAAAGTGCGAAAACAGAGCAATAGAAACATTGAAGCACAACTCTTCGGATAATTACTCAACACTGAGAGGCTGATCCAAATGAATTAAAATCAACACCGTTTACACTTACTGTCTTTTATGCACAAAGTGAATCATGCACGGGCGTTTTGGATATCGAGTCCTCATTAGTGATGTACAGCTGTACATTAACAAGACTGAGTTAGAACCCTTTAAATTACCCTTGATGCATCAAGCAACCGGGATGCGCGATAAATCCCTGTGCTCATACTCATCTGGCATGGGTCAACCGTCATAAGGTCAAGAGGCACAAAGGCTGATTCAAAATTATAGTAATTATCCATTATTAATGGGTACACAGCAACGATATGAATGGACGATTAGGCATGGTCCATTTGATATTCGGGGGGGGGGGGGGAGCACGGGATTTTTTCGAAAAAAAATAATTTTGCTCTGAATTTTGATGAATAAAATAATTTTGCTTATAGTGTGACAGAAAAAAATAATCTTGCTCTTACAAGTAATCTGAATTTGAAGAATTACCATAAAATTTCGCTTTAAAATCCTGAAAATTTTCCAGCTCGCTTCGCTCGCCTCAGTTTTCAATTCATGTTACATAAATTTTGGCTCGCTTTGCTCACCATAGTTTTCTATCAAAACATAAAGTTCCTATTTGAAAATATCAAAAGAATGCATGTTAAATGAAAAAGGGGGCTTCCTTAAAGGCTTAGATATGTTATCAACTTATCAATATAATGTATTACTATTAATAGATGCATGTATCATAATAGAGTCTAATTTCATATGCAAATTTGGAAAGAGAACTTCAGTTTTTCACCAATTCACATTCTAAATCTGAACATTTGTCTTGAAGAACCTCTTACTCAGACCCAGGCTTGCTTGAACTTTATATAAATTTTGTTTACTGAGGATTATATATGTTGTTAAATTCTTTTATCTCTCTGTTTAGATGTGAATCAAATTGTGCATAAAAATGAAGTCATATTTTGGAGGTTTTAGTCAAAATAAAGAATTTCTATTGATAAAACATTAACATTCTTAATATATCGCACATCACTAATGTTAGAAAAAAAATTTCTAGCTCCAACTTTGCAAGAAAAAAGTAATTTTGCTCCGGCCCGGGGCGAAAAAAATAATCTTGCTCCGACAAAAAACCCAAGGCCCCCAGCCCCCCCCCCCCCCCCCAGAATATCAAATTGACCGTGCCTTACAACCTGCGCACACAGCTTTGTACTATCAGCTATTGCGTTTGAATGAGAGAACACATATAGAAATCCATTTGTCATAAAAGAAGGAGTCGACCCATTATTTGAATTTTATAACCCACAAGAGATGAGAACTTCCAGGTGATTTCACATGATACACCATGCCATTAGGTGATGGTTTATTGGGAGCCAAGTTCATATTTATGTTCATAAGATATGAAGCGAAAACTCTCGGTCAGTCTGTCCGTCCATCAGTCTGTTTGTCCCTCCATTCTAGTTTTCTGGGTGTTTCCAGCTTTGAAATGAAATTTAATTTATGGCAGTAGTATAGTATGGACAATTTGACCCCTTTTCCGGGGCACTTAAATAGATTGAAATTGACTTTGAGATGCGGTATGGGCACTTAGTACTGTGATGAATTACTATTTGATGAAAATCTATTTTGTTATTTGAATATTATTGACGTTTAAACTGATGGTACAAGTTTTATCCGCATACATGTATTCTTGATTTTTTCCTTGTATTATTCATTCTTTACTTTGCTTTTGATGCTTCAAGGATGCTTCTCTTTTGTGTTTATTGTTTACATGTAAGCAAATAAGAATTGGTAATATTCGCAGAGAAATACCTTTATATAAATTCCTTTACATTAAAAAGTACAAACGATAACTTTGCTCGATGGATTGAAAATGTACAAACATACAGCTGTCCCATCTTCTGAAAATGAAAAGAAAATCTTACATTTTTCCCTTATATAGGCAACTTACAAGGGATGGATAGAAATAATGAACGATGCCATCGATACAACAGATGTAAGTATTGACTTTTTCATTTAATATGCATTGTAATTGACCCCCCCCCCCCGCTTCCCGCCGGATATAGAGTAAGAGGGATGTGTATATAAGGATTATTATGTCCGCATATCAAGTTAATAAATTCCTTGAAGCTGATTTATCATCTATATGCTACTATATAAGAGAGAGGACTGTCATACCGGTATTGGACATTTTCATCGACATCGCATTTCGAAGGGACTTTGTCACAAACGCAAAATATAAATTCTATTCCAATGGACTTGGAGTACTTAGCGTGATGAATTTATTTGTTTTCATTTGTATAAAGGTACATACACATTATGGGTAAGCCTTGACCGGTCGGGTAGCTTTTCACTGTATGCTCAGATTGTAAAATATTGCTTTTGGTCCAAGAATATGAATGTCCTTGGGCCGAAATAACGTCGCTAGCTAGGTCAAGGTCGCATTGTTTAAAATTCGATGTTATTTATAAGTTTAGAATAACGTTTATTTGGTTGATGTTTTGAGCACTTTCATTTTTGAATTTCAGATTGACTTACAACCAAGCAAGGAAAACAACGTATATTATTACATATACTTCGTACTCTTCATCATTTTTGGGTCTTTCTTCACTTTAAATTTGTTCATCGGCGTTATTATAAACAACTTCAATCAACAGAAA
The DNA here is from genome assembly GCA_028142955.1 of Pinctada fucata. Lineage (NCBI taxonomy): Eukaryota > Metazoa > Mollusca > Bivalvia > Pterioida > Pteriidae > Pinctada > Pinctada fucata. Next base: position 18,872,979 of record AP027107.1, on the reverse strand, counting down.
AAGAAGGTATGATATATCATTCCCTTTATATAATTAATATTAATTAATATTGATGTAATTAATCTACTTTCAGACCCCTCGACCTTTACCACGCCGAATCAATATATACGTATATGACGTATGTTCAGATTCGGACCTTGGAGTAAAGGCAAAGGGACAAGAGACTGTAAGCTTGGATTGGTTCTAGTTTCTTGTTTACAAAAATATCTATGCCCATTTTCTGTAATCTTCCAATACATTGTTTAACAAATATGAAAATTCAAGCTTTGTTTGCATGTTTTTGCAGATCATAATATAAATATTACAGATTTCAACAATAAAATTAGAAAAAGAAATGGAAAAAAAGAAAATTCATAATAGAAAATATATTGGTTTTATACGTTTATTATTAGTCTATATTTAATTGTTTATATTTGCTCTTGACTGCAAAGTGATCATATGACTGTGATGAATTCGCTATTTTCAAAAACCAGAGTTACTTCCCATTTGAGACGGTATCTGACGTAGACTGATTATGACGTCATCAAATTTTATGGTAACAGTCCTAAAAGTCTGGGAAATGACGGTATAAAATCGACGTTACTATACCATTTTCATGACGTCACAATGGTTTTACGTCAGGTACCGCCTGTAAGGGGAAATAACCCTATTCTGCAAAACTCAATCATAATCCTTTGAAATAGAATACATTTTAGAAAATTTAATTCTACATTTTCTTTTCCAACCGTTCTTAGTGGATTGCAAGGTGTTGAACGAGTCCATCTAATTCATGTCATAGACGTAATTTGTAACAATGAGTTTGATTTTCAGAAACCCATTTTCATTGGTTGGCCGGCTTACGCCCGTAGACTCTCACTCGAGTCCATGTTTTGATATATTTAAAAAAAAAAGTTCTATATTTTAAGAAATTATGAATATTTATTGGTCTGAAGCTTGATAGAGAAAATAAAATGAAAACAATAGTACAATTTCAGTTAAGTGATTGTCATTAATTTGATATGTAGTGTAATATTTTATTAAAGACTTCAATAATATTTTTATTCTCAAAATGTCTTAATTAACGAATGATCTTTCTTGTTTGTTTGCACATGTGTACACTCAAATTCTAGCAAAAATCTGAATTTTTGAAATAGTTTCGGAATATTTTTATTTTTTGGCGTAGTTCATGAATAGTTCTAACTTGAATATATTATGATATTATAATAGGCGGGAGGTTCCCTAGAAATGTTCATGACAGAGGATCAGAAGAAATACTACAAAGCTATGAAAAGAATGGCTAGCAAAGCCCCACAGAAAAGCATTCCGAGACCAAGTGTCAGTTTATAATATATCTGTACAAAGTGTGCCGTATTTTTGTGTTTAACCCAAATGTCTCTCTTTGTGCTTTGCATTACAAAAAGACCAGCGCTTGTGTACAGGATGTTTCGAAAGAGACACCCCGTACAGTAATGCAGGGCCCTCGATATTTATTAAATCTGGAGTGGGAAATTTCACTGCTATATACTGTACTGTACTGTACTGTACTGTAGTCTCAGCGTAACCATGAAGCTTTTTTATAATGTGGTTTGTGTGTATTGCTTTGAGAATCAAACAAGAAAATCATTTTCTCATTATTGTGATTTAGAATTTCATATTTACCTCTCTGAATACATTAGGAAAATGTAAAAGTGTTTTCAATGATGAAGACCATAAATACGACTCTACATTTTCAAACGTAAAGCTCGTTTCAAAAGTGATCATATCGAACTACAAATGGCAATTGATGCAAAGAAATCATAATGATTTCCCTGAGAGAATGATTTTCTTATACAATGGTAGACTAATGCGCTACCGTCTGTGTTCAGATTTTAGCTTCATATTCCCAAACAAATCTCCATTTCAGGCGTGCTTGCTTCTTCATTCTTTCATTTTCATAAACCTAAGCGTAATCGATACAAGGACCGGTACAGAGACCACCTCGTTACGAATAGAGCCTCGTTTTGACACGAGCCTCGTTCTGATGTAGTTCTATGCGCAGACAGCTTTTGCGCATGTGGTACTTTTCCTGTTTACATTTTACCTACTTGTCTTTCTTCAGGCTGGATCACTCGATATGTTCATGACAGATGACCAGAAAAAATACTACAATGCTATGAAGAGGATGAAGAATAAAACCCCGCAGAAATCCATTCCGAGACCTTCCGTCAGTTTCTATGACAGTTCAATATCTTGACAAGATTAAAATTCATAAAATTTCAAAATGTCGAATTCTACTGATGAATCATAATATACCTGATAACATACTTAACGTTGAGAACTATCAGTAAAATTCTACCATTTTGAAATTTTTGAATCGCTAGAATTGCATGTAGAATATGCACGAAAAAAAAATCTTTTCTATAAACCTTTATCTGAAGATTCTTCCATCCCTGCATGAAAAAAGCAAGGATATTTTTTATAGTATAGAAGTTAAGCATGAAATCATACATAAATATTAGAGAAATTTTACCGTTGGTTGATCTGTTCTTCTTGTGTTTTTTGTTCGTTGTCAATTAAAACGGATGTGTTCTTATTTCGTGTTCCCTTTGGCCGACGTGCTGTTTGTTTGAGATGAGAATGCCTTTGAAATTGAAGTTGTAAAGGTCAGCGGTCAAGTTTGCAAGTGAGAAATGGTATAAACATTGTATACATTCTAAATGCGTGTATTCTTTGTTCTTGAAGATATTTTGCGCATTGTTAATGATGGAGGAAACAAATTATTGGTCAGAGGTCAATTTCATAGATGAGATGATAAAAAAAATTCAAAAGTTTTGATAGTGGTCGGTCGAAATTGAGACAGTCATTGGCACTTCTGGTAGAGTAGTGACCCATTTGGCATTCAATATGTTTCAAGTGTCAGGCTCAATGTAAAAGTCGGGAAAAGCACAAACGTTGCATGCATAAACAGTTAAGAAGGAGAGATATATACACATTTGACTTTGTGAACTTGGTTTGAAAGAAATATTTTCGATTTAGTGTCTATACTCCACGAAGTTCATTTTAATCCACCCCTAGACAGAAATCCCGTATTTGTTGCTCAATTATCATATGGTGAATTGATATTGTAGAATAGTCAAGGTCACTTGTAACTGATGTTTGCTTTGCCTTAAGTTCAAGTTTTCTTGCGTATCTTTTTCACAGAGAATGATAATTATTTTGGCACGATAAACGATAGTGCTATATTCAAAATTACACGAATCAATTCTTTGAAACTATTTCCTCCAAGACACTGCAAATTCAAGATGTATGTCAAATTAGTTAATGCGATATTTGTCTTCAACGCATTCGAAAATTTCTGTTATCAAAAATTCTTGAAATTTCTAATACGCGGGTCCTGGAGCATCATATCCCACCCATCCTGCTACGTCTTTCGGTACATTTTGGGACATAATAACTATCACACACTTTGGCCATATGTCATTGTTTAGTGTGAGGTCCACTGACGAGGGCAAAGTACCCGAAACATGTCTGGTCCATGCTGCAAATTTATCTGTTTTTAAATGATGCTATTGAATTTGAAGACGTTTAACATTTGTTTAATAAAACGTATGAAATTCTTAACTGAAAGTAACATTTTATTTACGATCACACACTGTCGGTTCTTTTATAATTTGTGATCTAATTTCAACGATTTGAATGATATTTGTTTGATTTATTTACATTACTCTAGTATTTTGTTTCGAAATTTCATTTAAAATCGTTTTTTTTTTTTCTTCAATAATTTGATTTTGTTAAGAACAAAAGTTTTAGGACATATTGCATAATAAGCTTCATTTACTTTAAAGCTGAACTAGGCTCTTTTAATTGTGTTGTAAATAGAATTTCTGATAGAATCGTAGGCATCTAGAAATAAAAAAAAGCAAAATCATAGTGCGCACCTACAATAATCTTGTCAACGGAACTGTCATAATGTAAACTTTTTTCTCTTTTTTCCTATCTCTGTAACACATTTATATTATACGATATATATCAATAAACCACTACTGCACTTTCGCACCTTTTTCTAGAATGTTTGAACCTCCAACAACTCGTATATTATAACCGATGTGAATGCCAAATATACTATTTACTTTGCACATTGTGTGCCATTCTAATAATACATTATATCTATATATAGTATTACAAAACTAATGCTGTAAGAGAACGTCCTACATATGTCAGATCAAAATCTTAAGATTTAATTTCTGAGATTCCATATATAAGTGGCTTCCCTTGGCTATCATTTTAGCAGCGGAATAAGATATTTTAATAATTTATTCTAAATATTTAAACTGTTTGCTGTTAAAAGAAAGCTTTCAAATTTGAGTCGTAACGGTTACCAATTCGTATCATATTGCTAAACGTTTTGTTAAGTAGTATGTAAAAGTCCTCACATTTTTAATTTGCATACAATATGAAAGTCAAGGGGAAGTAATTGTAACAATCTCCTGTTCATTATAAATCATTTCTTCAAAAAATCTTCAAACTATTAATTAAAGCATCATATTATATATTCAGTCCATTTGTTCTACAAGTGCTATATAGTTTGATACCTGTCTTTCAGATTCCTTCTCATTTCTTGTCGCTTTTTACGCATTTGCGACATACAAGGATCACTTTGTCCATCAGCAGTCTGTCTGTCTGTTCATCTGTTTGTCTAGTGGCGACAGTTTCACATATATAGCTATAACGTCCTTGATTTGCATTGTATCTATTGAAACATGAAAAAAGGTCATTCAAGAAAAAAGGTCATTCAAGAATGATGATACTTTACATTTAACATGAAAATACTTTACATTAAACATTTTACATGAAAAAAGGTCATTCAAGAATGATGATACTTTGCATTTAACAAGGGTCAATGTCAAGGTTGCAATATGATTAACTTCTCAACCACTTGTCGTAATCTTACTCGTCCTACCTCCATTCGGGGGTTCGCAATTTCCTTGTTAATAGAGACTTACACAATTATGCCATATTCCCCTGGATCTTTGACTCCTAAACTGCGATTGATGCTTCATCTCTGGTATTCGTTATTTTCGGAAACCAGAGTTACTTCCCATTTGAGACAGTATCTGACGTAGACTGATTATGACGTCATCGAATTCTAAAGAAACATTCATAAAAGTCTGGGAAATGACGGTATAAAATCGACGTTACCATACCATTTTCATGACGTCATAATGGTTCTACGTCAGATACCGTCTGTAAGGGGAAAGAACTCTGTATTCCACAAAGACTCAATACATTGATGCAGCCACAGAAGCAACAAGCAACACTTTTGATAGACCACCGTATAAGCAGCAAAGTATTGCGGCTATCAGCAAGGTTGCCTACAGCGATCTACTCCTACTTACCAATTCTTAATCTCAGTCCTCCTGGTCAAACACTCAACATACCTGTTCTTGAACTCTCTAGTTCTTGATTCTAGAATAATACTTGAGATAATGAAAATAATGTTTCAAAATTTAATTCGTCGTTATGTTTTCATCATCTATTGATACTCATCTACGCTTTCAAATACCGCGTTGATTTAAATTTTCGCTCAGAAGTATGCTAATGTTAATTTTGTATTTAATTGCTAAACAAAAAAAAAATGATTATAAATAAATTTTGAAAAAAAAAAATGATTTCCGAAGAATAAACTATTTGATGTGATTCATCCATTAAGTAACGAAATTCTGAATTTCTTGACGAAATAATCTATTATAAGAAACAATATCAATCACAATCAATATCTGTCGAAAATACTAATTGAACGAAAATTAATCAACCATTGTGGATTTGACCCAGGGGAGTCCAGAAAGCGTAACTGAACCGAGCATGTTTTGCAACCATGGTATTTTCGAACTTGGCATTCTATGACATTTTTGTCGCAACTCCAACGTTTCCATTCCGAAACACACCATTTTCGCTCATTTTCCAGCAGGCACAGGCACCTACATATATACTCTGTCCATGTCGTGATGTGATGTACATCTCTGTGTGTTTACATTGCTTGCTTTTTGCTTTGAAATATATCATATTAACAATAGTTTTTGAAATAATGCTTTTAACTGGTAAAAAATAATATAGAACAGCGAATTATTCTTTCAAGTCCAATTTCACAATTAAAGCCGAAGAAATACATGTAGCAGAATTTTGATGAATAAATTTTTTATTACTTAAAATAACCGAACGAATTTTAAAAAATCCACACACATTGAGTTTGCGCATGCGTACAATAAAATTTTCTCTTATTTTCAAAATTACAGATAAAACTGATTGGTTGGATTTTTGATCTAGTAACCAATCAGAAGTTTGATATTGCCATTATGACGGTCATCATGTTAAACATGCTCACCATGGCAATGGAACATCATGATCAGGACGAGACGTTCGACACAGTTCTCTATTACATCAACCTTAGCTTCATCATCATCTTCACTATTGAATGTGTGCTCAAACTGATAGGACTTCGCCATTTTTACTTCAAATTTCCATGGAATATATTTGACTTTATTGTTGTTGTATTGTCCATTTTTGGTAAGTAATATTCTCGAAATCTCTTTTTTTTTGTGAAATAACGCCATTTTTAACTTTATATTTTTTATTGAATATATAAGACTATATTGTTGTTGTGTAGTCCATTTTTGCAGGTAATATTCTCTGAATCGTTTGTATGATAAAAATGTTCCCTTTTATTTTATTTAAAAGGACGAACAGATATAAGTACAATTTGTTACAGATGTACTGCATCCGTTTATCATGCAAATATGATTTTCCAAATTTTCTCAAATTTCTAAAACGTGGGTCCTGTAGCATCATATCCCAGCTATTTTGCTATGTCTTTCGGTATATTTAGGACATAATTTTCACAGATTTTGGTCATTATTACATTGTTAAGATTGAGGATCACTGACGATGGTTTATTACCTGAAACGTGCATGTCTGGTCCATGCTGTAAATTTATTTGCTCTAAAATGATGCTTATGAATTTGAAGGTGTTAAACATTACAATTCCGTCTTTTCGATTTTACAGGCCTACATTCGATTTGTGCAGGTATCTGACGTAAAAGCATTGTGACGTCATTAATTTCCTTTGAAAACGTCATATATTTACCCCTGTTTCCCTGAATTTCATGCTGGTTTCCATAGAATTTGATGACGTCACAATGCATTGACGTCAGATACCTGCACAAATGGGAAGTAACTCTGTATTTCGAAAAGACCGAATTATCCTGAAAATTGATGTGTTCCAACTCGCGATCTTCCTCAACAACAATATATTCCCTCATCAGTGGTGCGGCTAGCCAAGCAGGGGATGCTTACTTCTCCCGGGCACCTGGTCCCACATCTAGCTTTCTAGGGGTCTGCGATGCTCAATTTGGTGCTCTATTGTGAGTGCTGTTGAGATTATCGTCAGGATCTTCTTTAACTCATTAAAGTCAAAGTGATTTTCATATACAACCAAATTTATTTTAGAAACGCTCTCTATTTTGATTTTTTTTAATTTTGTGTATCTACCTCGTAAATTTCATTTTGAAACTTTGACAAAATGGAATCATACTATGGTAGGATGTTTCATATAATCACTTTTATTGATAAAGGGTATTAGTTTAAAAATAATTTGAATCTATATAGATAAACATGCGTTTAATGTTTAACATTGTGATAAAATAGGTGAAATCATGAGTAAGTATTTTGAAAAGGGTTGCAACCCCACCATGCATGCATATGTTCAATTGCTCGTCAAGGTAAAGTACAAATGGTAACTAGATTGAAACATCAGTTCTACACGCTAATATTGTCCTCTATAATAATGAATTTCTCCCTGACCACATGACCATACAATATTTCCAATTCTTAACACACATTGATCCCGATTAAAAAAAAGAGTTACATATTTTTTGTATTTTCGTTAGTTTGGTTCTGGGTTATTTGTTGTTTGAAAGTTCCTTATGCATGGTTGACTGTTGGAAAGAGGTTGTCACAAAATGAACGCACCATCTGAAAGTCGATGGATTGCATTTTTTAAGAATAATAAATCACCATAAACTATGTTTCAGTAATAAGCATACTCTATTGTAAAGACATGGAAACGTTAATATTAACAGCCTAAACGGTAATTCCATTAATAGCTCACGATTTATATGATTTATATATACGAGTTCATATTATTGTTAGCAATGCTGCAAAAAATGCAGTGTGCGATTTTACTTCGATACAGTATAGGGAATCTAATGATTTGAAACAGTAATGATTATTTGGGTTAATTCAGGTTCATTATAATTCAAATAATAGTTCATTCACCATTGCTCTAAATTCTTAAGTATTTATTATTAATAGATATTGTTAATATCAACTGTTCCATGTCTTTATCACTCAAGCCAAGCTAGGGTAGAATCTTCCATATGAAAATCTCGAAATTCAAACTAAACTGAAATACTCAGTTACATCGAATTTTTAAATTCGTTCCCGGAAACAAAATTAGCATAAATTTCCATCGTTGTAATTTGAATGCAGATTAATTCGCCGACTGAAACTTTATTCCGTCAGCAAAGACTACAGTAAATCTTTTCAACAATGACAATGACATTTTGTTTATGATCAGAATCTCATCAGTCGTTTGACTTACTGTCCTGTTCACTAAATCCAGAGCACCCTGTTTTGGCGATTTATTCTGTCGTCTGAAGAAATTTGCTATAAATTATTATTTCCGAGAATTGGCCTCCTTTAGTCGTAACTAGAAATTAACTTCAACTTACCCTATCAGCTGCCTTCAAACCGCAATATGAAAATTAAAAAGTCTACGGGAAATTCCCATGTTAATTTCAAGCCGCCGCCATATTGTTCTACGTGTCAACAATAGTAAACAGTGACGTCAAAGTCTCCGACGTCACACATTTTTGGCGATTTTACTATAGAAAATCCCCGTAGACTTTTTATTTTCCGTCCTATTTCTAACTTAACTGACGCACAGCCAAACCAATGGTATTTTCTGTTACCACTAAAGGAGAACTATCAAATTGATATATTTTTGGAACATTACATTATCATATTTTATAGAAAACCGGGAAAACAGGGTGCTCTGGAATTAGTGAACAGGACAGTAGATAATATGCTGATTACAATTAATTATTTTTTAATTTTCAGGTGTTGCCTTGTCTGATGTTATGGAGGCGTATTTTGTGTCGCCAACTCTACTTCGTGTCGTGCGTGTTTTCCGTGTCAGCCGTATTTTACGACTAGTCAAATCTGCGAAAGGCATTCGAACACTTCTTTTTTCACTCGCAGTTTCTATTCCCGCCCTTTTCAATATTGGACTTTTACTTTTCCTTGTGATGTTTATCTATGCTACATTTGGAATGAGCTTTTTTATGGGTGTCAAACACGTTGAAGGTATAGACGACTGTTTCAACTTTGAAACATTTGGACGTAGTATTATATATTTATTTCAAATGTGCACATCCGCTGGATGGCATACCGCTTTAGCCGGGATAACAAACGAGGAAGACTGCGATCCCTCATTAGATAATTGTGGTAACTACGGTATTGGAGTGTTTTACTTAGTCAGTTATCTCATTATAAGTTTTCTAGTAGTGGTCAACATGTACATCGCTGTCATTTTGGAAAATTTCAGCCAAGCTACTGAAGACGTTCAACAAGGGTTGACAACGGAAGACTTCGATGTTTATTACGAAAAGTGGGAGAAATTTGACCCCGATGCTACGCAATTCATACCATTAGAGAAACTCTCAGATTTTGTAGATTATTTAGAAGACCCACTGAGACTTCCGAAACCGAATCATTTTATGTTGGTGAAATTAGATATACCAATATGCGAAGGCGACAAAATGTATTGTCGCGATATATTGGATGCTTTAACTAAAAATTTCTTAGGTACCGCCGAAACAGGTGAAATAGGGGAGATGGCTGCAGGAGACGTAAAGGAGAAAATATCATATAATCCTATAAGCTCAACATTAAAAAGACAAAAGGAACACTACGCAGCTAGAATAATACAAAAGGCGTATAGGAGGTACTTAAACGATCGGGGTGAGCGGCCACCTCCACCCGAATATGAAAAAATTATAATGAGTGATACAGATAATACTGAATATGCTCAGGATGCTGAATCGGCAGAAAAAGTCGGTGAAAAAGTCGATGAAAAAGTCGACGTAGAGGAGAAAGAAACGACGTCAAAACCCGATGACGTGACTATTACGATATCGGATCCCGACGAAATTACGTCATCGACAGAAAATAAGACCGTTGAGTTACGCGCAGATAGTGACGTAGTTGTATGATGTTCTTTCATTGGATAATAAATAATAAAGGGAGATATTATTGGTCGGAGGCCTGTTCCGTAACTTGTACCGGTCTAAAACAACATGATGGACAACGGCTCCGTATCTAGCACCAGACTGCCCGTTCAGTTTCAGCAACGAGTCCGAACGAGGACTAACAGAGAGTTCATGGGTAACATTACATGGATACTCGCTTGAATGATGTCTTTCCAAACGCTGGTATATAAAGGATGCAATTCTATCGCAATGTTGTGTAAATACAATTTTTTTGTATTTTTCATCTTTAATCAGCAAGTTATGTAGGCAATTGAAATACTCGCTATTTCTGTATTAAATGTGCCTCCGTGTGTGTATGAAAATGTGATGATTGAAAGATTATTTCAAACTGAGTAGAATCCCTCGAATCTTAATTTTTTTTTTAAGTAGAACCAAATTAGTACCAAACTTTCCGACTTTTCATACTTGGAAATCCCAAGTCTTTCTTGTCTAATTACCATTTTATTTACAATAGTTACACCAGTATACTTTTATTTCAAGTAATCTAATATGAATGCCATATCAATAACTTTGAAGTTCATCCAATCTAACTTTCATTTCCTTTCTGCTGAGGTGCTTTTAATAACAAAAGTCTTAAACAAGATTAAAATTTAGACCAAAAAAAAAAAAAAAAATCACCCTCGCATTAAGATAAATTTCATGAATAGGTCAGGATCTTTATTTCACTCCGGTCCAGTTATTATAGAACTTTCACTTTTATCGATTTTTAATGACACTACTTTCCATTTCATCGCATGTAACTAAATTGTTATGCAAGATTTATTAACCGGTAACGGTTTTCATTCTCTAATGCTGATGTAATTCCATTGTCCTTTACGAATATTCATGAATGCGTGCGCATTGTTGATCTGCCTGTATTTATTTCCTGTTATACAGTTTGAATGAATGGCACAGAATTTTTTCTCGATGTTGCATGTGCGTCAGAAATAAGTGAGATCTTAATTTCATTCCATTTCTAACCATATGCTTGTTATAATTTTGGGGAAAATATTGAATTTAACAGAAGTTAAGCGTGTACCAATTGACAGAAGCTTGTAATTTTTCGCAGACATCTGTGACATTTCTTTCAGTATTAATAGAGAGCTGCATGTCCGATTTTTTTCTTCTACGTATTGGAAGTAATATTAATCCTTATCTTTTGCTGTCAAAAAATCATATTTATTTTCATATTTTTGATTTTTTTTCTGAAGTGGAGAATTCGGTTTAGATATTGATGAATTCTCATACAAGCATCTCTAGGGTACTATATTACATATTATAATCATGATTGTACTTTTTGGACTCATCAGGGCTAAACCAGGGCTAAACCAAACAGGAATTCACAATTAAGGTACATTTGTATAGGTATTAGATACTATTGTAAAAAAAATGAATCAAGAAAACTTTTTAAAGTTTGATTTCAATTTTACCTATGCAACGAACCGATTTTTTAAAATGCAACTTTAAAATGCATCAAGTTAAGAAAGTCAAATGTGATACATATAACAATGTTAGAAACACCTAGTGAATTTTTATGATAATTGTTATTATTTCTAGCTTGATTTTTGCTCAATCCTTTTTGAACTTTGTTACTGCTTCTCTGCTGAAAGATCCGCATTATCACATGAGAATGCTCAGTGTAATATTGTCAAAGTAAATAACTTAAAACTGGCTCACCTATCAAACTACACATTCTAATATTGTCCTTTTCAAAATTGCTCTATTGTGAAATCGAGTTGCACGATTGAGAAATTTGAATAAATTCAATGGCTAATCCAAATCTACCTTTTGACTGTAGCTGTATTCTCAGTTACGTACAACCATTTTCATTGACTACCTCTTATACAAGTAACCGATAAAATCATTGTAAGTAACTGAGAATTAAAAGTAACCGAGATAGTCATCGTTTAAGTCCAAAAAGAGGAGAATCATGGTTACATCTCAAACAAAGGCGATGATCAAAGCAATATCTATATACATATTAGGTATGTTGTGGTTTCCACATTCCCTCTGCATTTCGAAGTCCAACATGCATCATTATTGGCATTCATTTTTTTTATTCCAATTCTTGTCATTCCCATGATTAATTTTTTGGCTTCATGGCACAACTGATTCCTATAGAAGCTGATGTTAAGAATAAGTTTTCAATTTCTATTGGCTATTCCTCGATGGCATGGCGATTTCAATCTATTGACTTCAGATCTTTCAAGTTTGTAACGCTGCACTGTGTAAAAGGATCTGATTGGCTTGCACTCCCTTTAAATTCATTGAAAGAGAAAAGTTTCCCCTATCGACCAATCATATCGCGAATTAAAACTGGCTCGACCAATTAGAATTTTCCTAACAAATGTTCGAAATTTATATTGAATTTGTTGAATAATACAATTCATTGAGCATATTTTCATGGACGTCCAGTGAAACTACACGAGAATCTGTGATGCTTGAACATGTTTTCTAACACTATTGCAAGTTGAATGTTATAAATCGATCTTGAACTGCCACTTGCTTGGCCCCTTTAACTTCCCTTAAACCATATATATACCCAGCGAATATAGTATAGTAAATTAGTAACTTTCTGATAAGTATATATGTGTCAACTATATGCACTTAAACGTTTCGTGTGACTAATCCAGTTTATATATACTACGGATTCATATGCTTTATCATTCGCAAACTGATTTTTTCCTGTAAATAAAATAATTACACAGTTTCTCGTTGTAGTTTGTCAATTATTTGTAGTTTGTCATATATTTACTTCTCTCAATTTATTTTACCACGGAATATCATTTCGATATTTTGGAGCTGTTATAAGAACGCTTGTGTGGTAATTTTGGTATCCTCGACAAACGGACCTACTGCCCATTTGGGGCGGTATGTTACGTATAATTCTAATATAACTTGAAATTTCCTCCCTATATGTACCACAGAACTCGCCTGGTGTAAAATCTCCAACAAACTTCCAGTGCGCTAAGCTCCGCCCATTCACGTGCTATATTAGAATAGAAATAACAACTAGTTAGTCGTGATTCATTATACAAATATGGACTTGGTCGAGGTCATTATGTCATTATAATGACCCGATGAGATTTGTAATATTGACCGAGGCCGAAGGCCGAGGTCAATATTATAAATCTCATCGGGTCATTATAATGACATAATGACCGAGGCCAAGTCCTTATTTGTTATATTATATAACGAATTGTAAGGCTAAATATTATTAAAATAATGATTCAAGTCAATATGAACACATATTGTTTAGTTCAGAACTTAACATTTAATAGCACTTTTTTGTGAGAAATGTATCTTAACTTTTAAAATGAAACAAAATAAATATCTTAATTTTTATCGTAAATGCTGAAATCAGGACAAATACCACACCGAGTCATTATCTTCCGTCAGCGGTCATTATCAGAAAATAATGACTCGCGCTCCAGCCAATCAGAATCGACGTTACATCCTGGTTATATAATATTGTCCAGTAATTCAACTCGTCACATGAACCAATCAAATTATCACTGAGCCGCGAGGCTCCGCCCTTTCACGTGCTATATTAGAATAGAAATAACAACTAGCTAGTCGTGATTCATTGTCCAGTAATTCAACTCGTCGCTTCGCGGCTCAGTGATAATTTGATTGGTTCATGCGACTCGTGGAATTGCTTTACAATAAACCACGGCTAGCTAATTGTTATTTCTTAAACAATGTAATATAATAGAATTCTTATGGAAACCTCATCCAATTCAGTCTTTTCGATTTTACAGTCCTACGTTCGATTTGTGCAGGTATTTGACGTAAAAACATTGTGACGTCATTAAGTATCTTTGAAAATGTCATATATGTAACCCTGTTTCCCTGAATTGCATGCTTGTTTCCATAGAGTTTGATGACGTCACAATGCGTTGACGTCAGATACCTGCACAAATGGGAAGTAACTCTCTATTTCAAAAAGACAGAATCTCAGGGGAGTAAACAGAGAAGAAGCACCTATCGTAGTTCAGGAGTCAAAGATCCAGGGGAATATGACGTAGATCTAACTGTGAAAGTCTCCATTGAAGGCAGGACCAGGTGCCCGGGAGGAGCGAGCGTCCTCTGACTACATGCAACACCTGCCGCGTATACCAAACAGACACTTGTCAAATCCGGTAATGTCCATATAATTAAAGACGGTTGGAAAGGTCGTACTCGTAAAAAATCTCCTTAATCATCCTTGATAGGCAAACGTCAAAATGTGCAACAACTTCTTTGCTGCGACCATAGAACTTCCTCAAGCCTTTCCCCTAAATTATCAATTAAGCATCTTGCTGGCAACCTCTTTGCTCTCAGGATGGAAGTTTTCGTGCTTTCACACTGCATGCAAGTTGTGAGATCAAAACGTCATATGCAGGCGAAAGGGAAATGATGATACATACAAATAGACGTTACCATGCCAATTTTATCACTATCATATAATGTCTTTACATCAGAAACCGTCCCCCAAAAATCATCACTCAAGTATAATTCATCTAACTATTGGTAACAGAAGGATTTGTGTTGCGGGAAACCTTTCGCTTCAAGAATCAGAATGTATACGTGTGAAAGAGGTGAGCACTATCTACATCTGCGCTACATCCGTGCATGCCTGGTCAATGCGACGTTTAACACTTGAAACAAATAGCTTTCATCCCATGCATCTTGTTACGTCTTTCAGTACATTTTTGGACATAATAACTTCCACACTCTTTGGCAATAGCACATTCTTTAGATTGAGGATCACTGTCGAGGGTGGAGTATCCGAAACGTTCATGTTTGGTCCATGCTACAAACTTATCTGTTCTTAAATGATTGTATGCCTATTATACTCTTATATTCGTTAAAAAAGAGATAATTCAAAATTTATGCCAAACTCTATGGGATTGTTTTGGGTCAAAAATGGATTTGTTGCATTTTATTGAAACAATAATTTGCTAAAAGACTAACTGGTTTACATATTGGCTTGACTGCTTTAGCATTAAGCAATACCATGGCTCGTGTAGCTGTAGACCTTCTAGCTATTAATGAAAATAAGTTGTTGCCATGACAACCTGCAAAATTGTGTTTGCCCTTAGAGCTGTTGAAATAATCTTTAATATTCACACACAAGCTTTCAGAATCCCGAAACACACGGACATAGAATCTTTATGAGTTCTTGATATTTCACGCATTTCAGAGATGGGGCGGACAGGTGTTACCTCTCTCCCTCTCCTACCTACCCCTTACCTCTCCCTCCCCCTCCTTTCACCCTTCCCGTACCTCCCCCCTCCCGCCTCAGTTCCTCCCGCCCCCTTTCCTCCCTCCCCCGCCCCTTCCACCACCCTTCCATTTCACTTCCCTTCTTCCTCCCGCCCCTTACTACCCCTCCCTTTCACCCTGTCCACCCCCTCAGAGATATTAAAGACGAAAATGCTGTAATAGGCAAAAATTGACTAAAAACACGAGACGGCAAATTTTGATTTTTTTTTTATTTTTTGGTCTGAATAGTTTAAGGAGATGTCGCTCTACATAAAATTGTATTCATCTTAAGTTTCTTCTACCTTAAGTATATTAAAAGTCCAATCTAATTATTAATGGTTGCCAGAATTTAAACAGGAAACTTGCTACAACTTAGAAATAGATATGGTCAAAGTTAAAGATTTTGTTTGCATTGTCATGTTTTTTTGTTTTTTGTTTTGTTTTGGTTGTAGATTGACAAAGAGATTTCATAGAGATTACATAGATTTACATAGAGATTACATAGAGATTTCATAGATATTGCATAAATTTACATAGATATTACATAAATTGACATAGAGAATGAAAGTCCTTGTCAATCTTCCCAGGATTGAAACTCCATCATGGAAATATATTCTGAAAAATAAATGAAATGGCATTAAGTATTGAACGTAATGTGTAAAACTAATACAGTACACTTATGCCCTTTGCCGTGAGGAGCTTGTAAAAAAGGTCCCCGCGAGGGGTTTGACACTAAGTGTTTTGAATATTTTCCCTGACATAGCACTTTCTATATAGACGTAACCCCAGACAGTGCATGTATCTTATATATTGTTTTCATTTTCGTGCATGAACATCGACGGCGGGTGGGGTTAGCAAACAGGGGATACTTACTCCTCCCGAGCAACTGGTCCCACCTCTAGCTTGCTAGGGGTCCGTCGATGTTCAATGCGGTGCTCTATTGTGAGTGCTGTTGAGATTATCGTCAGGATCTTCTTCAACTCATGAAAGTAACATACAAAACCCGATAATCACAATCAAAGGCTTACAAACTTCTGAAAAAATAAAACGGAGCTTTCTCACGAAAACAGAGGAAAAATGACAATCAGATAAAGACAATTGTAATATGACTTGAAATTTCCTCCCTATACGTGCCAAAGAGTTCACCTGTGGTCTTTTCTCCGTCACATTCATGGTCAGATAAGCCACGCCTATTCACGTGAATACTCTGCAATTGATTTTCTGAAGACCTGACATTTACTTGTCGTCTGCTATAATCAGAATATATTAGAATAGAAATAACAATTAGCTAACCGCTACGTGGTTTATTGTCCAGTAATTCCCATCTTCGCATGAACCAATCAAATTATCTCCTCGCCGCTTCCACCAAGTAATAGCAATTATCAATTTGATCACCGATTTATCCAAGTGCTATGTCTATGATTCTCCATTGCTCCTTTTAGTTGCAATGTAAGATTCACTGTGGCGTATCACGTGATACACAAATGATATGCTCCACGGGAATCCCTTTCGATTAAACCAAGTAAATACTGTCTAAATCTACTTTATATGAATTTATTTAGGCCTATCATATGGTCATTATCATTAATTATATGATGGTAATTTATTCTGGTCAAGAATAGAAGTATATTTGGAGAACACTTAAACAGAAAATTTTGTATCTATCCGTGCACCATATCATAGCATGTGGTGAGCATAGAAAAAATTCTGTTTGAGTGTTCTCCGAATACACGTCTATTCTTGACCAGAATAGATAACCATCATATCATTGATGATAATGGCCATATGATAGGCCTAAAGTAAAAGCATATAAAGAAGATTTAAACAGTATTTACTTGGTTTAATCAAAAGGGATTCCCGTGAAAAATATTATTTGCGTATCACGTGATACGCCACAGTGAGATTGGCCTATATTTACAATGTGAAGTAGTCATTGACGCACCATTCCAGTGCTTGTGCGTGTTTTCTTGCCAGATGGCAGGGTACCTTTCAGAAATTCACCAGGACGTTAAACAAAATATGTTTGATGACGTTTCCTAGGTAAGTTTTTCCATTAAGTTTAGGGTTGCGACTACAGTGAGATAACTCTATTTCCATATAACGTAATATTTAAAACCGACGTTAACGATAAATTGTATAACCTCAGTTTGTTATATTATTTCAGAAAAAATAATACTCCTTGAAATTTTCATAACAGAATGGGTATTTTGGGGGAAAACTTTTTATGAAAAATCGCCGGAAATTGGAAAATAAAATTTCATTTTCGCATGAGATCTGTAACTAAAGATTCAAACATCAGAATATATACTATTCATTAAAGGTGCGATAATTAGAAATTCGAACTTCGATTTAAACTCTATGTTTTCGGGTAAAAATGTTGATGTTTTGCATAAATTACTGTGATATTTTAAGAAACAGTCGTTTGCCCCAAAATTAATTAGGGAACATATTGGTTTGACTGCTGATAGCCATAGCTCTATTATGTAGAAAAAATTGTGCAACTGTAGACCCTCTAGCTATTAATAAAAATCAAGAGTTGTTGTCATGGCAACCAGTTAAATCGTAATTATGTGAAAATACTGCCACTAGAACTATCTTCTCAGAATTTGTCAATTAGCCTTTAATTCATTCACAAGCTATAAGAATCCCGAAAAATAAGGATGCATGTTTATATGAATTTTGGAAATTTCATACATCGCTGAGGTATGTAATGTAATGATGTGGTATTCTAAAAAAAGACGGAAATATGAAAATATGCTAAAATCGGACGTGTATAGCATAAAGACGAGACGGACAAATTTTTATTTTTTCGTCTGAATAGTTTGAGAAGATGTTCCTCTATACATGGACATATTCATCTTTCTACCTCATTTGCATTTAAAGTCGCAACCCTGACCTTAAACATCTAATAGACATACCATACAAACTAATTTCGCCATCTTGATCAAAATCATGATCCTGCATTGCTTCTTCGACCTCTTGCATGGTCATTGGTGTCTCTCCTTTTGCTGTTAGAATGATCTTAAATTCATCCAGAGAGAGTTTTCCACTGCCATCTCTATCAAATACTTCAAAGGCTTCAATGTAATCTTTCCTTGTGTGTTGGTTGTAGTGCAGGGGCGAATACACCCGGATAAACTCTTCAAAGTTCATGTTCCATCCATCATCTATACATGAATAAAGAAGAGAAACATGGGATAAGTTTTAGGCTTTTTTCAGGTATTTGAGAATAGGAGCACAGCCTGCAACAAATTTTCATTGCAAAAACTAAAGACGAACAAAAGAAGGGAGGGGATCTCCAACAAGACCCTGTTGCAGCACCAACAACAAAACACCCGATGCAAAAAAACAAAAGACGAGCGTACTATGAGACGGAAGGAGACATACGACATATAAACATCAAACACAAAAGACTACACATAAACCGACGAGACCAATGGGCAACCGTTGTCGACTTTGGACGGCCATTTGCCACGCAAGTAGCAAATGGTGTGGACATCCTGGATTACGTGCGCACGACCCTCTCACTTCTCCAATTACCCAGAGGTCTCAAATAACGTACAATTTTGGTGTAAACAACCTCCTCACTGTTAGATGACCTCACACAAACAAGACCGCAAAACGTAGGGGCCCCAGCAACACAGATGAATATGTAAATGGATATGAAAAGAGGGCCCGCGTAATACAGTCCGTGCTCTTTCGGCTGTAGCCAGCTCATGTATGTAATCACCCGAGGAGTCCGAATGACATTACTGACGAGGGTTTAGTACCCGAAACGTGCATGTCTGGTCCATGCTGTAAATTCATCAGGTCTTAAATGATGCTATTGAATTTGAAGACGTTTAGCATTTGAACTACTCGGTGAGTGTCACTGCTGGTGGACCAAGAGTCCCCGAGGGCACATGTAGCCAAGTTCGATCAACTTCGGTTGGTCGTTTCTTCAAATCGTTATACAGGATAACCACACCTTCTGCTATTTCCGTGGCAGATGGCCGTCCTAAATCGGCACCGGTTGCTCGTTGGTTTATGTGTAGTCCTTTGTGTTTGATGTTTCTGAGTTGTGCGTGGACGTTCCTTGTCCCTTATGCGTCTCTTTCTGTGCTTGTCTGCTTTGTGTTTTTGCATTGGGGGTTTTGCTAAGGGTGCTGAAACCTGCTGTTTTTGGAGATCCCCTCCTTTGTCTCAAACGCATTCGAATATTTCTGTTCAAAAAATTGTCACATGTAGCCAAGTTCGATCAACTTCGGTTGATCGTCTGTCTCTTCAACGAATTTGAAATTTTCTGTTACAAAATTTCTTTTAATTTCTAAAACGTGGGTCCTGTAGCATCATATCCCACCCTTTTTGCTACGTCTTTTGGTAATTTTTGGACATCATAATTTTCATACGTTTTGGCCATTTTACATTGTTTAGACTGAGGATCACTGACGAGGGTTTTTGACCCGAAATGTGCATGTCTGGTCCATGCTGTAAATTTATCAGGTCTTAAATGATGCTATTGGATTTGAAGACGTTTAACATTCAGAGAGGACAGGTGGTTGGGGTCCTGTCTTCTCTAGAGAGGTTTTGACAGGGCCCGTCATGGAATCCCGTCGTCACAGTCAGCCAGAGTGAAAGTCTCAAGGATGCGCTGGTACAAGACGGTAGATTGATCAAGTACCAAGCCTAGAAACACCCTTTTTGGACCTAAATATCAAAATTGTAAACGGAAAGATTCATACAAGTGTATATGACAAAAGGGATGATTTTGGATTCAACATAGTAAATTTCCCTTGGCTTGACGGTGATGTTCCAAGATTACCGTCATACGGCATTTACATATCACAGCTCATCCGGTACGCTAGAGCATGTACTGATATTTTGGATTTTCACAGTAGAAATTTACAAATTACCAAAAAACTTTTAGGTCAAGGTTTCCGCTTTCATAAACTAGTTAAGACTTTCTGGAAATTTTACAAAAATTACAGTCAACTTCTTTTAAAATTCGAATCTATACATGCAACAGAGTACATTACTATGGGTATTACACAACCTGTCTTTTATGGTGATATGATAAACAAAATAAAAAGGATCAAAGGTAGGCAGCATAACCATCGAAAATGCGTCAGAATCATCAAACGCCTTTTATACCGTGGGTATGATCCTAATGTCACCAGACGGACACTAGGCTTGGTACTTGACCAATCTACAGTCTTGTACAAGCGCATCCTTGAGACTTGCACTCTGACTTACTGTGACGACGGGACTCTATGACGGGCCCTGTCCAAACCTCTTTAGAGAAGACAGGGCCCCGACCACCTGTCCTCTCTGAATGTCAGTCGGACTCCTCGGGTGATTACATACATGAGCTCGCTACAGCCGGCAGAGCACGGACTGTATTACGCATGCCCTCTTTTTATATCCATTTACATATTCATCTGTGTCTATGGGGCCTCTGCGTTTCGCGGTCTTGTTTGTGTGATGTCATCTTACAGTGAGGAGGTCGTTTTACACCACAATTGTACGTTCTTCGAGACCTCTGGGTAATTGGAGAAGTGAGAGGGTTGTGCGCACGTAATCCAGGATAACCACACCATTTGCTACTTGCGTGACAGATGGCCGTCCAAAGTCGGCACCGGTTACCCATTGGTCTCGTGGGTTTATGTGTAGTCTTTTGTGTTTGATGTTTACATGTCGTGTGTCTCTTTTCCGTCTCGTGCTGTACTCTTCTTTTGTGTTTTTGCATCGGGTGTTTTGGTGTTTTACTGTTGATGCTGCAACGGGGTCTTGTTGGAGATCTCCTCCCTTCCTTTTAAAACATTGAAATCTATTTTAAAGATAAGCGCTCTAGAATTTCAAAACTTTATTAAAACTTTAAACTAATCTGAAACAGGTTTCTGTTCGGGAAAATTGTGTCCTTTATTTCTAATAATAGATGTAGAGTATCCGGTTTAACGTGTTTGGTTCACATTTTACACACGACTCGTGTTTTTATCCCACAGTTGTGAAAGTAATTCCATCGAGAAAGCTTAGTCTCTGTTATGAAGCCAGTCAACTCAGATCCTCTTCCCTTAAGTGAAAAATATAATTTTGAGTCTGAATAGAAACTTGAGTCTGAATAAAAACTTGAGTCTGAATAGAAACTTGAGTCTTAATAGAAACTTGAGTCTTAATAGAAACTTGAGTCTTAATAGAAACTGAATAGAAACTTGAGTCTGAATAGAAACTTGAGTCTTAATAGGAACTTGAGTCTTAATAGAAACTAGAGTCTTAATAGGAACTTGAGTCTTAATAGAAACTTGAGTCTTAATAGAAACTGAATAGAAACTTGAGTTTGAATAGAAACTTGAGTCTGAATAGAAACTGAATATAATCTTGAGTCTGAATAGAAACTTGAGTCTGAATAGAAACTTGAGTCTTAATAGCTTGAGTCTGAATATAATCTTGAGTCTGAATAGAAATTTGAGTCTGAATAGAAACTTGAGTCTGAATAGAAACTTGAGTCTGAATAGAAACTTGAATCTGAATAGAAAATGAATATAATCTTCAGTATGAATAGAAACTTGAGTCTGAATAGAAACTGAATAGAAAGTTGAGTCTGAATAGAAAGTTGAGTCTGAATAGAAACTTGAGTCTGAAAAGAAACTTGAGTCTAAATAGAAACTTGAGTCTGAAAAAAGACTGAATATAATCTTGAGTCTGAAAAGAAACTTACTGCCTGCATCACACGCTATTTTCAATCTTTCAGTTACTTCGCCTTGTGAAACTTTATATATATCATCATTAGAACATAAGTCTACGAATCTGGCAACACTCATCATATCATCTTGGTCTTTGTATTCGACAAATTTTTCCCACAATTCTACAACAAAGAACAAAAAAAAACCTCATACATATTGATTAAAAAAAAAACCAAGAGCCCCAGGGGATACAACGCTCACCTGATACCAATGCACACTCTTAACATACTGACAGTGTGCATGTATATTATCATAATGATAGTTGTATTTTACCTGGGCAGATTCAAATTTTTGTGTAAGAGGGGGCGAAAAATTTTCAAGTTGGAAACGTTGTAATACTAGTAGCTACGAGGGTTATTGATATGTTGTGAGCCTCGATTTTCTGGAATGCAGATGGTATTCTGTTGATAGATTATCTCCAAAAATGACACACAATCAATGACACATACTATGCTTCACTTCTGACACAGTAACGGTAAAATATTAAACTTAAGTGCCGTGGAAAGCTCACTAGTTCCATCGAAACAATGCACCTGTTCACAAGTCTGTCACTACAATGTCTGCCATTCATGATTGTAGCTTTAATTTGATTGAGCATCCGCCTTTTTCACCTGATATTGCTCCATCAGACTTTCATCTATTCCTAAAACTGAAAGCACCTATTTCTGGCACCCAATTTCAGTCCGATTATAACGTCATACTTGCAGTGGTTTGCTTTCTTATTAGTCCAGATAATGCGTTTTTGTAAAAGGAATCGAGGCCCTTAAACACGGATGACAAAAGTGTATAGATACTGAAGGGAATAATGTAGAAAAATGCAAATGTCCGATAAAAGACAAATCCATCAGTACGAGGTTCACAACATATCAATCAGTCCTCGTATCATCCACTCCTTCCATGATTCTGGAGAAGTTTAAAATGTAAAGGTAAGGGTAAAGGTAGGGTTTATAGTCTCGTTCGCCTGAGCCTCACGCGACTTCTTCTACAATCTCTCCCTTAGGAGTATACAAGCAGAGCTGCCGTTTAGGCGCTAATGCTTTTCATTCACATTACAAGCTCGTCTCATGTGTCAGGTATCCGGTTTACTCCTGGGTGGAGAGAGTGCAACGTAGTGTATAGTAACTTGCCCAAGGTTACAATTGTTTTGCAATGATGGACGACGGTGAGATTCGAACCCACGACCAATTGGTTCGTAGTCCACAACGCCACCAGCACTACGTATGTAAATAACCCCTCCCTTTCCATTATAACATGAAATTATCACATTGCAAACCAGCTATTTTGAAGATATAGAGTTGGAATACTTCCGTATTATTCAATAGACACATATTTCCTGTTGCCGTGTGGAGCAGCCAAACTCGATCCCCGTGACATTTTTTTTTCTTTTTATGCATATGAGACATTGATTGAAGCGTATTTTACTAATTTCCAGTTTTGTCTCCTCAAAGAAGCTTTATCTTTGGCACTTTATCAATTAGATATCATAAATATTATTTTGCTTTTTTGGAAACTAGTCATTTGATTAAAAATATCATCGAAATTAAATTAGCATCATCCCTCCTACGCTATTTTGAGCATAGATTTTATTTAGATAATTGAATCAACCCTTCAGGAAATTTGGAGTCGTGCATTCTCTGCAAATTTCACAAATATAACCAGAGGGCGCTACTAAATTGAATTTTGTCTGTGTCTAAAATCACTTTGGATGGAAGTATCACTGATGAAAGACGTGTCTGGTGCAAAATAAATTGCTTTGAAATTTTCTTCGGAAGGTATAGAGTTTGAACACTTCCGTATTATATAGTTCTCCTGGTTTTTATTTCTCTGCGTTTTTTCTTATTCAGTTTTGTCCGTACCCTGAGAGACATGTAGCCTATATGAGGCACATATCTTGTCCCAAAGGCAGATGCACAACTATACCACATGCCATGAAGAATGCGAAAAGAATTAACTTTTAATATGTTGCGGTTTCAGAGGAGTTGCAAGTACAAGAATTCTTTACGGACGCCAGAAGGACGGACACCGGGGTATTGCATATAAGCTCGACTGTGGTTAGTAGAGCTAAAACACATTTATGTAGCGAAAAAGAATTGAGGGGAATTCAGATGTATGAAAATGAATAAGGAAGAAAATTATACAAACTATGAGTCCATGCCCAATAGATCCAAGGGTAGACGACTCAAATCCCGGAGGGACCAAAACAAAATTGTTTCTTCATTTTTTATTTTTTCTCCTATTTAATCTTAACTTCTAATGCGCATTTTTAGATTATTTCTATAATTCTAATTTCATTTCTTTTACATGTTTTGCCAGTGGTGATGTCACCTGTAGATGGATCCGGACGAAAAACAACAACCCTTGGCGGGGACCATGCGTAAGTTTAATCAAAATCCCTTCAGTGGTTCTGGAGAAGAAGAGTTTACGACTGATGAAGGACGGACACCGAACGGCACGCTATGACAATAGCTCACTTGAGCTTCGCTCAGGTGAGCAAAAAAGGAAAATGTCTTTTTTCATGTTAGGTGAATTATTCTGATTTTATCCTTTTTATTGTAGAAAATATTCATTTTTGTCATTATCATCTCCTATCTTCATACAGATATTTTGTTGAATTGCAGTTTGATTTTCAATGAATTGCTGCTACATGCAACTTTACATGTATGTGTTGAAAATATGCATTTTGTATATGAATGTGTTTTTTTTTCTGTGTTATTTTTCCAAAGGGCACCCGCCCGTAAGGTAAAACAAAATATTCTATGGTTCCAATATACAGTATGACATGTTAGATTCGTATTCGAAGAAATGACCAGGGAAATTTTTTAAAGTGTTGAGAATTGTATCTTTTGCAGTAGGCACTGTTAATTAAAATTAAAAAGGCGTTTATAGGAGTCTGGACGGATGTGAAGAAGACAAGTTTTAGCCATTGGTCCATACAGCAAATTGCAATAGGAGATGAAAGCGAAGCAAGTACCACGCCTCCTGGGAACATGATGTCGGTAGTGCCAGAGGGGTACCTTACACTCTTCGGGATAAACTGAAAATCCAGATTAAAAAATTTAAACATTTTTTTCCTGAAGAATTCGGTATTAAATGATGTAGATCATGTTTTGAGAACAATGCTGTATTGACCTCACTACTTGGGCTACTGCATTCATTGAACGCATGCGATCGACTGTCATTTTCACATTTTTGCGATACCGATTAACGATTAAACGGTTAATCTGGCTGCACTGTTTTTCACATGTTTTGTAGGTCAAGATGTATTGATTACTAAGGTCTGGTTCATAATGTCATGTAAACTACTTTGAAAGCATGGCGCGGACAATTTTTGCGCCTTCGGAACATTGCGAGAAAACTGCATATTGAAACCTATTACTAAGGTATGAAAATATTTTGGATGACCATATCGGCGTGGAGGAGGTGTTTTGACCATCCCGACTCAGGGCCCCTCCCTAGATTTTCATTACTGTCTAGGATTTTCTACATGTAACACTGAAATGCAATAATTAATGAACTTTGGTTCACACTTACCTTCTCGCGAAATCTCAGGAGGTTCTTCTGCCTGCCGAAGAAACAAGCAAATTTATATGACCATGTAATATCTAAAGGGGATCAATAATCTAAAGAATATAAATATTCAATTTTTCGTGCTTTATCCTTTATCATGTAACAAAAAACATAGTGTTATCAGAGCACACCTCGACGGCAACATTGTCACATGACAAGCATCTGTACTTGCATTGCACAAAGTATTTCCAGATGCATCACCTACACAACTGAGGTAAAGAAGATCCTGACAATAATCTCAACAGCACTCACAATAGAGCACCAAATGAAGCATCGACGGACCCCTAACAAGCTGGATGTGGGACCAGGTGCCCGGGAGGAGTAAGTACCCCCTGTTGGCTAGCCGCACCTGCCGTCGATGTTCATGCACGAAAATGAACACAATATATAAAATGCACTGTCTGAGGTTATGTCTACAAGTTTGGTCGATAAAGAATTTAAAGAATGCTAGAAATGAAAATTCTAATTTCGCCTTACCTGGTCGATCAATCATGAAATATAGGTCAGACGCAGTACCTGTACAGTGCATTGCAGTAAACATCCTCAGATGCATCACCCACACAAGTTTTTGATTATTAATCTAGGACTTACAATAGACCTGAAATGGACCTGTCCCATCTTACTTAACCTGATAGCTCGAGCATAAAATGTGGGTCAGATGTAGCATTTGTACCGTACATTGCATTAAGCATCCTTATATGCATCATCCACACCAGTTTGGTTGATGTAGGACTTGCATGTGTAGTAAGGCAGGAAGGGGTAAGCATCTTCAGATGCATCACCAACACAACTTTAGATGACCTAGGACTTATAATAATGTGGGAATTGACATGTCCCATTTAACATAACCTACTAACTCAAGCATGAAATGTGGGTCAGATGCAGCCTCCATTTCATGCATTGTAGTAAGCATCCTCAGAAGAATCATCCATGCAAGTTCGGTTGATGCAGGACTTATAGTAAGACGGGAATGTACTGGTCCCATTTAACCTAACCTGCTTACTCAAGCGTGAAATGTTGGTCAGATGCAACTTCCGTAACATGCACTGTCGTAAGCATCCTCACGTGCATCATCCATGCAAGTATGGTTGAAATAAAACTTATAATAAGGCTGGTATGGATCTGTCCCATATAACCTAACCTACTCACTCAAGCATGAAATGTGGCTCAGATGGAGCCTCTATACCATGCACTGTAGGAAGCATCCTCAGATGCATCATCCATGAAAGTTTGGTTAATAAAGGACTTATAGTAAGGCGAGAATTGACCTCTCCCTTTTTACCTAACCTACACACTCAAGCGTGAAATGTGGGTCAGATGCAGCCTCCATACAATGCACTGTAGTAAACATCTTCAGATGCATCATCCATGCAAGTCTGGTTGAAGTGGGACTACTAGTAAGGCAGGAATGAATGTTGAACGTCTCTAAATTCAATAGCATCATTTAAAACCTGATAAATTAACAGCATGGACCATACATGCACGTTTCGGGTACTAAACCCTCGTCAGTGATCCTCAGTCTAAACATTGTAATATGGCCAAAAAGTATGAAACGTATTATGTCCAAAATGTACCAAAAGACGTAGCAGAATGGGTGGGATATGATGCTACAGGACCCACGTTTTAGAAATTTCAAGAGATTTTGTAACAGAAAATTTCAAATGCGTTGAAGAGACAGACGATCAACCGAATTTGATCGAACTTGGCTACATGTGCCCTCGGGGACTCTTGGTCCACCAGCAGTGACACTCACCAAGTAGTTGAAATGTTGAACGTCTTTAAATTCAATAGCATCATTTAAGGAGGGATTCAACACCAAGATGGCGGCAGCATTATTTGTTTTCTCGCTTCCTAGAAAAAGTACAGTCCTTACTTTCTTAAAACATTTGATACCCTAATTGATATATACATTTGAGTATCCTGATGAAGTTTGAATAATTTCCGACGTAATTTGAAGAAATTATAGCGATTTTCAAATTTGTAGATTTTGGGAGTTTTATCCATGAGCCAACCACGACGTCATTTCGACGTTATCGGGGGAAAATGGCGTAAAAAACGATCGCATTCAAAATGCAAATAAAACATTAATACAAAACGTATCGCATTGAAACTTTACATGTATAAAATAGAAAATTCAACTTTTATCTTTGTGTATTTATTGGTTTACATAACAAGGAAGCGGATGTCACTTCTTTGAAAATGGAAGAATTTGGAAGAAAAAAATGGAATATACAAAGCTTTGTAAAATTTCATTCCCAAATTTAATTTTTCTCATTTAATCATGAAATTATCTCTGGACATTGTTGATCATTCTGTTAGTTTTTGACAAGGATTGATCCACAGGATTCCTAAAAATTAACTATCAACTAAAGTCAATTGGGTCGAAATTGCAATTATTTGAGCGACTGCGCCATCTTTTATACCAGATTCCTGCCTTTGTTCATAACACAATTCAGTCCATCTTCTCCACATGTAAGAGCAATACATTTATGACTATTTTGAAAGTTAAATCAAATTTAATTTCCAATAGCTTTAAGAGAACCGGAATGCCACTTTTAATATCATGACGTCATCAAGAAATTCACTGATACGTTAATAAATGCATATTTCAAAGTCTTATAGAAAATTTTCCTGTGGATAGAATCAAATGTAAGTTTGTATGATGAAGGACAGACAAGAAATGAAAAATTTCAGAAATATTGAGAAAAATTGAATTTGGCGTCAAAGTGTTCAATACCTCCTTAAAACCTGATAAATTAACAGCATGGACCAGACATGCACGTTTCGGGTACTTAACCCTCGTCAGTGATCCTGTCCCATTTTACCTAACCTATTCACTGAGTCAGATGCAACCTACATACCATGTACTGTAATACGCATCCTCAGATGCATCATCCGTGCAAGTTTGGTTGATGTAGGATTTGTAGTAAGGCGGGAATGGACCTGTCCCATTTTACCTAACCTGCTCACTGTGAAATATAAGAGACCAATCACACTCATAGTCTGCAGAAGATATTGCCTCTTTTTTGCTAACGAGCAGACAAAGAGATAAATATGGACCATAAAGATAGGCATTTTAGCAAGTTTCAAGGAAGGGGGGAGTCTTTCCTCTCTGTAGAAATGCGCATGTTTATCTTATCTTCATTTTTGGAATTATAAGAGGGCGACTCCAAAATTGGAAATATTTGTTTAGAATTGAAGGACAAAACCCAAATTGACAAAAGATATGCTTATCAGACAATGAATACCCAAAGCTGTTTCAATAGTATTGAATGCAGACAGCATTAATCATTCAACTTTTTCGATCTTTTAAATGACTTGTCAGCTACTAATTAAACTTTGCAGTGCCCGCACACCTATATTCTTATTTCATGTACCTTTGATATGAAGGATTGAAGCGTTTTAATAACGTGATTTAGATCTTTTCTTTATACAATCATTAATATATATACAATGTGTATATATATTGCACCAATGTAATTTCTCTTAGATGAAACTATGAAAGGAACATGTTTTCATTTCGCCTGAAAACACTCGTGACGTAGCAATGCATAAGATCTAATGAAACATGCCGCGGCGGCTGTCCTACTTGCAAACTGATCCCGTGGTGACCTGATTGTTGTAAAAAAAATTGTTGGTGTATCCATTTTTTGATACCTGATTTCGGACCGGGAAGGGGGCATCTATCGAATTTGTGCGCTATTAGTCAGAGGTATCTTCTCATATCTATATATACAATGTAACATAGGTGGATCTAAAAAAAATCCGGAGGAAAGGGGATGTGACCTACTTTTAAAAGGGGAGTCCAGCCTATGAATTTGAAAAAATATAAATATAAGTACAACAGGAAACATATGATATTTTGCTAATTTCAAGGGAAGGGTCCTAACACACCCCCCTTCCCTAGATCTGTGCTTGAAAAGCTAGTTACTTGATAATATACAATTAAACAAATATTAAAAAGTAAAGTTGCAACAAAATAATTCACAAATTGAAATAGTTGGGGTTTTTTTTTTCATTAACATTCTATACATAACCTTTTTTATTTGTATCTCTCAATGTAGTGTTTGAAATATTTATAATGAAGCAAGAAATAAATAAATTGTAGAAAAGAAGGAAATATGATACGTACCATGGTTATCAATAGAGTTTTTTAGCGACCTGTTTGCACGACGCGCTATTTCTCAATATACATTGTTATTTTTGTATGTATCACATTGCGTAGTATGTATGTTTACAACGAGATTGCATCTATTTGTCTCACAGACAATAACAAAAGGCACGGACCATTTTAAATTTGGAGGGAAAAGCTGGTGGGTATTTTTCAGCCTAGTCAAAGCTATGAAAAGTTAATTTTTCAGTGGAATTGCGACATTTTTTTAATTATACAATTTGCATTTAAGGTAAAGGGTAGGGGACGTTATTGGTCTTTTTAAATATACAATACGGACTTTTTACGAGGTCATTAGACCCTTTCACATTATCTGCATGCGGTACTAAATTTGTATGCCAGTTCCGGGGGACAACGAATAGATTGCGCATGCATCAGTGACGACATTTGATTGTTCTAGGACGTTTAGCGCGGAATCATGTTTCGTTTGTTCCGCGGAAAACATCTTGGAACAATCAAATTACGTCACTGGTGCATGCGCAATCTATTGTTTGTCCCCCGGAACTGACATTCAAATTCAGTACCGCAGATAATGTGAAAGGGTCTATATGATGTGATTTACTAGTCACACATACAGTGCTCAGTCAAAGAGAGAGGAATAAAAACAGACAATATTTAAACAGTTTTTCGTACTAATATTACCGTGATACAGAAATGAATTATGCATATATTTAGTCTTGATATATTTTTAAAGGATGTGTCATGTCAGTCTCTTTTTCACAGTGATACCTTAAAAATACATATTACTGTCCGAGCAGCTCACCTCAGAAATCGTAAAATTGAAGTTTTCTCTACTTTGTCGGCATATTTTCCGATTAAAATTTATATAGGGGGATAGATCTCGAACTCTCATAACTAACGTTTTATTATATAGGTCTTTACGACCAATGCAATGCTCACACTGAAAGAAAATAGTTTAAGATGCTGAGATTCCAATGTAAGGTTTAGCGTGACGTCGTCGACGTTTTTCATAGACTCAGTGTTAAACATCGGCGACGTCGCGCTAAAATTAACATAGAGAACTCCCTATCTTAAACTATTTTCTTTCACTGGGAGCGTAGTATTGGTCGTTTAGACATATATCATACACCGTTAGTTTTGAGAGTTCGAGATCTATCTCCCTATATGAATTTTAATCGCAAAAATTTCCGACAAAGTGGAGAAAACATCAATTTTCCGATTTCTGAAGTGAGCTGCGCGGACAGTAAGTCCATCATGGGCTTTTCCTTGGTGAATATTTTCAGTCGCCTCGGTCAATAATTTCAAATTAATGAAAATCTATATATTTCACCATATTCGCTTTGTAAAAGTTCTAGTTATCTTGACAATATGTCCTCTATATTTTAATATATATCTTCTATATTCTTATTTATCCTCTATTTGAATAAAATAAAAAATAAAAGTCGAGAAGATTTTTTTAATCTATATAACATTTCAACGCTTTCATGTAATATTTGGATTTTATTCTAATTTGTCTAGAAAAAAATAGATATGGAAGATATAGGAAGATATGGATACATGTATATCTGTATTGTAAGGTATGTTTGAAAAGTTTTTAATAAAGTTTAATTTTTATAAAGTTTTTAATAAAGTTTAATTTTTATAAAGTTTAATACGGGAACGTTAAAAACGATTAACATTTATTTTTTGAAGCAACCTAAAAGAAGAGTGTTAAACGTCTTTATATTCAATACATGTAGCATCATTTAAAACCTGATAAATTTACAGCATGGACCAGACATGCACGTTTCGAGTACTAAACCCTCGTCAGTGATCCTCAGTCTAAACAATGTAATATGGCCAAAAAGTATGAAAATTATGATGTCCAAAAATGTACCAAAAGACGTAGCAGAATGGGTGGGATATGATGCTACAGGACCCACGTTTTAGAAATTTCAAGAAATTTTGTAACAGAAAATTTCAAATGCGTTGAAGAGACAGACGATCAACCAAAGTTGATCGAACTTGGCTACTTGAGGTCTGATGTTACTATTCGAAGAGTAAAAGTTTCAAATTTCATGAAAATATTAACTTGCTTTGTACTTTGATGATTGGTTCAGGCTCTCTAGGGCCTATATTTATGCCCTCTTATTATCAAATGCTATGATCAAAGTTTTTTGTAAAAGTAGGTCAAGCCTTAAGATCATGGTCATGTGGTCCAGACGTTTGATACACTCTGAAAGTTCTGACGAATTGTCACAAGAAAAGCACAAGTCATATGAAATATGAAAGCCCTTTCATACGCTGTTCAGAAGTTATCGACATTTTTCGTATAGGTCTAGCCGTCTCAAACGTATTGAATTGATTGAATAGAGCTTGAAAACAAAAGAAACGAGCCATTCTAAATTCGATAGGTAAAGCGGAGGGGGGTGGGTCGTCCTGAACGGAGCCAAAATGTCCTTTTTTTAGTCGTATAGTCGTATTTGGGCATTTTTTACGACAATGTCTGAAGGCTATTCTTCTTTCATTATACATTTAAGGACTTTTTACGAGGTCGATATGATGTGACAGTTACTGGTCACGTGTACAGTGCTCAGCCAATTAGAATGAAAATGGACGATATAGATAGTATCATTTCGTACTATTCGTCAAGATTCAGCGAAAAATTATGTTTACATTATATTAAGTCTTGAAATATTTCTAAAGGTAAAGATACCTTTATAAATACTGTTTCAGTCCACTTTGATTATTTACTAGGTAAAAATGTTTATGTTATTTTCTGTCATTTTCAAATCACATGTGCTATGTGCTATCTATATAAAACAGCCAATAGTACATCAAGCAACCGAGAAGCGCGATAAATCACTGTGTTTCGAATTTTATATAAAAAAGAAAAGATACCTTGATAAACACTGTTCAAGTCCAATATGACCTTTGACTCGGTAAAAATAATGTGATATTTTCTGTCGCCTCGGTCAATATTTTCAAATTAAAAAAAAATATATTTCATAATATTAAGCTCTTAAATACTGTTGTTTTTTTTTACATTAATTTTCGTTAAACCCTGTTGGAATAAGAATTACGCTTATGTTACTGTTTTGAACTAATAATTTTGAACATATATTTTATTTGGATAATGGATATACTACTGAATCGACCCTACAAGAAATTTTGAGCCGCGCACTCTCTGTAAAGTAAATGTACAAATCTTAATTCAAAAAATCAAAGAGGGCGCTACTGAAATGAATTTAGGTGGCTCCGCTTGAAGCATCACTGATGATAATTTAATATTCGAAACACGTGTCTGGTACTTCCAATTCCGTATTATTAATAAAGGTACTTTGACTCTTTCCTCCGGCTGAATATTTTAATGGGCAACCCACACTTTGTTTTTGAATCATTGCATTCCTTTGGAAAAGCAGAATGCAATTTTATTTCAACGCCCAATCATATCAAAGCTTAAGCTTAATATATACCTTATAATTTTTTTTTTATTTAGGACAATAATTTAGATGGTGATATTGATACTTTAATGTATTCAATTATTAAGGTATGGGGTATAGCAATAGCAATTTCGTCAAAAAGGAGGTAGTAATAATGTACTGCTTCATTAATTTTCTTTAAACACCAATGTTACGTCATCAAAAATCGAAGATACCTATATGATACTTCTTTCTTGTAGTGTGAAGAGGTTAAACTTGTTCCCCTTGACTTGGTGTTTGAAGTGTAATAATTTAATTTACTTCTTTCCAGCTCTGTCGCCTGAAAAAAGCTTTGTTTTGGCCCTTCGTAAATTTGACATCATACATATGATTGTGCTATTTCGGAAACTTGTCACTTCATCCAAAAATAACATCGAAAGTTAAGGAGGTGAACATCTGAGCACAATTAAATCCCTCCAATGCTATTTTGGACAGCGATTTTTATTAACTGCATGTATAATACTACTGAATCGACCCTACAGGGAATTTGGAACCGCGCACGTTTTGCAAAGTGCTTGCACAAATTTAAATAAAAAAATAAAACCAGAGGGCGCTACTGAAATGAATTTTGAATGTGTCTGAAAAGTACTTTGGCTAGAAGAATCTCTAAGTGAGGATTATCCCATATCGGGAGTTCACTTTTTTCATGTGGTGGAGGTTTTTGTTTGTTTGCTTTGGTTCCTGTTTTATCCTGATTTTCTATGCCTTCGTGGTTTCTGATTTTCTGAATTATCGATTTTGTGCCTGTATACAGGGATATGGTCATTATCCATATTTGTCATTTACTATCCGAAACACGTGTCATGATCAGGTGCATAAAAATGGGTTTGAAATTTTCTACAAGAAGGCGAAGAGTTGGATCACTTCCGTATTAATTTAAGTCTCAGTGATATATAATATAATACGTCTTCGAGCCTCGCTGTCAGATACTAGACCGAGAACAGGCCAAAATTTTATTCTTGAGTTGGTATTTTGACTGAAAAGACATCAGTACGAAACATGCCGAAAAGTTGAAGAAGGAGATTATTTTGAATCACAGAAAATTGAGAGGAATCTTACTTGATGGACTATAAAATTCTCTTATCTCTGTGTTTAGAAGTGAATTAAATTTTTCATAAAAATAAAGTAATATTTTAGAGTTTTGAGTAATTTAAAATAAAGAATTTCTATAGATAAAACACAAACTATGATCTTAATATATCGACATCACTTGTTAAAAAAATCTTGCTCCAACTTCGCAAGAAAAAAATAATTTTGCTCCAAGCCCCCCCCCCCCCCCCCCCCCCCCGAATATCAAATGGACCATGCCTAAAAATACTTGGATTAAATCATAATAACAACTGGGAAATGAAAAACATTCAATGGTCAAGTAAAGACTCGTCTTAATCATTCAAAAGTTACTGAATTGATCTTTTAAATGCCGTGTCAGCTACTGTCTTTAAATCAATCTTATGCCCTTTAATCTCTTATATTCTTATGTTCAAACTAGGTACCTTTGAAACGTTTGAATTATTCTTCTGTGCTCTATTTCACAATTTAAGTTCACGAGTACGAAAAAATAAATCTCAGGAATTTTCGTAACTTTCATCATGGAATAAAATGTTGTAAGGTTTTTCTATTTAGAATGGATTATGTTCCCTTATATCATTTTCATCACCTTAATATAAATTCAGATATAAAAATTCGCTAAATCTAGCTAGAAAGTAGAACTAAGCAATCAAATGTAACATTTACGAAAATTCCTGAAATTTTCCAGAATGCCTGAGGTGTGTGTGTGTGTGTGGGGGGGGGGGGGGGGGGGGGGGGGGGAGGGGGGGGGGGGGGTTCCAGCCCATGACTTTGAAAAAAATAAATATACGTACAACAGGAGGGGTCCAGGCAACACGCTCTCTTAATCCGCGCTTGTACACTTAGTTACATATAAAGATATATTAAAGAGTATAATTCCAACATAATACATTAAAATTCTATAAATAACTTTCTCTGATTTTATATTCCTCTACGCTGTATAAGGGGATGGACAGGGTGAAAGGGAGGTGGGAGGAAGGGGTGGGAGGAGGGGGAGGGAGGAGGGAGGGAAGGGGGAAAAGGGAGGGAGGGGGAGGAAGGGGGCGGGAGATGGGAGGAAGGTTGGCGGGAAGGGGAGGTAAGGGAAGGGTGAAAAGGAGTTGGAGGGAGGAGTGGGCGGGAGGGAGGGAGGAGGTAAGGGGTGAGAGGGGGTGAGAGGTATCCCCCTGTCCGCCTCCTTCTCTATGTGAGTGACTTTGAAATATTGAAAATAAAGCAGAAAATTAACAAATTATACAAAAAAAATATCCAGAAAACTAGAAAAAAAAATTTGATACATACCATTGTAATTGACAGAGTGTTGTGGCGTCGTTTGACAAGAATGAGTATTTCTCAATATGCATTGCTATTTTATGTATTGTTTGTATGTATACTACAAAAGGAACGGGCTATTTTAAATTTGGAGGGAAAAGCGGGTTGTGATTTTTCATCCTAGAACAAGCTAAGAAAAATTCATTTACAGTCTTATTGAGGTACTTTTTATATAATTCACATTTAAGATGGGAGTCCCCGCCGAGGAGGACTCCTGGTTCACCAGCAGTGACACTCACAAAGTGGTACAAATATTACACGTCTTCAAATTCATCAGCATCATTTTAAAACCAGATAAGTTTACATCATGGACCACAGGGGTGTAACAATATATCGATATATTGCGATATTTAATAAATTCGTATCGTATCGCGATACGGAGTGCGTATCGCAATATATCGCGCCCTTATAGATTATATGAATAAGTTATTTAATCACTTTGATTTTTGTCAGTAAAATTGAAAACAAGCGATCCATAGTTCACATCGCTCACAAAGAAACCAAATTGATTCGATTACTTGTGTGTGTTTGTCAAGTGTATTAATTACTTCTTTCCATCTCTGTCGCCTGAAAGAAGCTTTGTTTTAGCCCTTTATCAATGTGACATCATATCTATATATTTTTTGCTATTTCGGAAACTTGCCATTTCATCCAAAAATACCATCGAAATTCAGGGAGGTTAACATCTTAGCACCATCCCTCCAATGCTATTTTGACATAGATTTTATTTGGATATGCTACTGAATCGACCCTACGGGAATTTTGGAGACGCGCACTCTCTGTAAAGTAAATGCAGAAATTCAAATTCGAAAAGTAACGCAAGAGGGCGCTAGTGAAATTAATTTGGACTGCTTATGAAAAGCACTTTGGCTGGAAGCATCACTGATGAGAATTTAATATTCGAAACACGTGTCTGGTGCATGAAAATTGGTTTGAAATTTTCTTCAAGAAGGTATAGAGTTGGAACCCTTCCACATTATTTCTTTCAAGCAAATGGCATTGACAATTTGAAAATTCAATCAGAAAATATGAACAGTACGGACAAACATACAAAGAGGAATCTTATTTACATAAAAAATTATCAAAATGAAAAGAAACAATATATCGCAATACATCGAATAAGATATCGCAATACATCGAATAAGATATCGCAATATATCGAATAAGATATCGCAATACATCGAATAAGATATCGCAATACATCGAATAAGATATCGCAATATATCGAATAAAATATCGGAATACATCTAATAAGATATCGCAATATATCGCGATTCACATTTGGCGTATCGGATCGGACATGCATGTTTCGGATATAAACCCTCGTCAGTAATCCACAATCCAAACAATGAAATATGGCCAAAATGTACCGAAAGAGGTGACAAGATGACTGGGTTATGATGCTACAAGACCCAGGTATCAGAAATTTGAGAAAATTTTGTACAGAAATTTTCGAACGCATTTGAAGAATTGATCGAACTAGGCTACATGTGCCCCGGGGACTCCTGGTTCACCAGCAGTGACACTCACCAAGTTGTAAAAATGTTTAACGTCTTCAAATTCATCAGCATAATTTAAAAGGAGATAGATTTACATATCTAGTCTTGATATATTTCTAAAGGAAAGTCGATGTGACACGTCGAGTGTCTTTTTCCCAATGATACCTTATTGGGGGGGGGGGGGGGGGTTTGGACAGGGGGTACCTCTCTGTAGTATAAAACAAAAATGCCGAGATAATTTATGCAAGTAATATATAGATATTCAAATGGTAGTATTTAAAGCTCATTTAATACAGTTAAACTTCGTCATTGACAGATTAATCCCTGTGAATTCATGCTATGTGTTGTGTTCCACTAGCTCTCAATTTACATTAAGTATTAAAAACCTTTTTATGTCAAATCATCTTCTATGTGGCGATGTAGCCTTTGAAATTATGAAAATCAAAGTAGAAAATTAATAAATCATGAAAATAAAATCATAAATAAGATAAAATAAGATAAAAAATAGCAAGACGATAACTTAAAGTTAATACATACCATGGTAAGCGATAGAATGTTGTGGTGACCAGTTGCACGATGGGTTATTTCTCAATATATGTAGACTATAATGTCCAAGTAAATCTCCAATACTTGACCAGAATCACCAGCGAGGCCACGAAGGGGCCGAGACATAATCTGGTCAGTTACGAGGCCATTAACCGACTTAAAATCCACCACTGACTGAAAATATTTCTAAATCAGAAAATATACCACTTGATAAAAATGAATGAACTTTACGATTTTCATATCAAAGAAAAGGATGGACGTATTTTTAACATCAATATTTGTAATTTTTCTTCTTTTCGGATTGAAACTTCAAACTACATGTAAATAAAGCGGCGCGCGGAAAATGAACAAAGCGACCTAAAACTCAGGAGCTAAATGTGATCAAGCGGCTGTATTACCTCGAAAGTAATGTACTAGATCCTAAATCAAGCGCGGAACCAGAAAGGGGGGGGGGGGATCCGGACCCCTTGGAATTTTCGAAGCATAGTTAATTTATTTTATGTAGATATACATATTTCATAAGATTCAGTCCCGATTCCCCTGTTGTAGTCATCATATTTAAAAAATTAATTAACATTAATTTGTATTGGAAATCGGCAAACATATTTTGGAATACAGTTGACAGTTGACAATTGACATGCAATTGAATTGTCAACTGCATTCTAGAATACAGTTGACAATTCGACTTAGAGATGAATGTTATAATAATATATAAGTCTTAAATGTTTACCATATCTGATTTAACGTTCCATTTTCTTATCTAAGCAGCCCCCCATCACCACATACACACAATAAAATTCAGACATGTAGATAATCCCCACATACACACAATGAAAATACTTTTGATCGGTAATAGTCAAAATTTTATAGTAATCCCCTGGTTAGGGAGCTGATATTTTCAGGGATTCATGCCTAGGTATAGACACGTACACACTAAAAATTTGGTGAGGGTACATGACCTAATTACCGAGAAATGAGACCGAGAACTTTGCCAATATTTCTGAAATTCTGACGAAGTCTCAAAATTTTCTAAGTTCAAAATTTTATAGTAATCCCCTGGTTAGGGAGCTGATATTTTCAGGGATTCATGCCTAGGTATAGACACGTACACACTAAAAATTTGGTGATGGTACATGACCTAATTACCGAGAAATGAGACCGAGAACTTTGCCAATATTTCTGTAATTCTGACGAAGTCTCAAAATTTCCTAAGTTCATAATTTTATAGTAATCCCCTGGTTAAGGAGCTGATATTTTCAGGGATTCATGCCTAGGTATAGACACGTACACACTAAAAATTTGGTGAGGGTACATGACCTAATTACCGAGAAATGAGACCGAGAACTTTGCCAATATTTCTGAAATTCTGACGAAGTCTCAAAATTTTCTAAGTTCAAAATTTTATAGTAATCCCCTGGTTAGGGAGCTGATATTTTCAGGGATTCATGCCTAGGTATAGACACGTACACACTAAAAATTTGGTGAGGGTACATGACCTAATTACCGAGAAATGAGACCGAGAACTTTGCCAATATTTCTGAAATTCTGACGAAGTCTCAAAATTTTCTAAGTTCAAAATTTTATAGTAATCCCCTGGTTAGGGAGCTGATATTTTCAG
Source organism: Pinctada fucata (assembly GCA_028142955.1). Lineage (NCBI taxonomy): Eukaryota > Metazoa > Mollusca > Bivalvia > Pterioida > Pteriidae > Pinctada > Pinctada fucata. Next base: position 18,833,489 of record AP027107.1, on the reverse strand, counting down.
GGATTCATGCCTAGGTATAGACACGTACACACTAAAAATTTGGTGAGGGTACATGACCTAATTACCGAGAAATGAGACCGAGAACTTTGCCAATATTTCTGAAATTCTGACGAAGTAGTAATCTTTGTTCAGGATTCAAAGATCCAGGGGAATATGGCAGAATTCGGTAAATCCCCCTTTTTACTTTGACTTTCGCTGCGACTTCGAATTGGATCAAACTGAGGCGAATCGGTACGCAAAATGTTCCAATTAAACCATTAAACTACGACTGTGTTACTGATTGATACGGGTTGATATTAATCTTGTTCGGATAGATAAGGGCACGCGTACGGATACATTCTGATAGCCACGAATGGCATACGGATAGCTCCGACTGCACTACAGATTGGTTGGACTGGCTTGAATCCCCTATATATTTACGTCCTTATTATAACTAAAACACCCAATAGTTTCAAGATGAGACAGTCTCAGCTGCTTTGTAACAGTTTCAGGGTTCCATACATATATATATTTATTTGAAAACGAATGGATGAGATATTATCTCATATATTGACTAAAGAAACTCAATCCGTGGCTTTGTATAGCCTTTCCTTGTCGGATACATGGCTATCTGTAGCAATCCCTTAGGCGAGTCGTAGATACCCGTAGGGGAGTGGTGGAATTATTTTTTATCATAAAGAATGGCAACGGATTGCAACTGATGTGTTACGCGTAGCTACGAGAGTTGATTGATAAGCTTTGAGCCTCTGATATCTGGGTGCAGAAGATTTTCTACAGATAGATTACTGCAAATCTTCTTTTGTTCGCGGGCGTATTATTTTCGCGAGATCATTCCATTTGCGAAAGTAAAACGCCGTGTATATGTCCTACGACATGTGTAGTATATATGCGATGTCACGAAAATAAATAACCGCGAATCAGTCACTTCACTCGTGTTCGCGAACATAAGACGCCGCGAATTAATAAAAGCGGTTTACAGTATCTTCAAATAGGACAAACAATCAATTGCATGCTTCACATCTGACACAGTTACGGGAAAATATTAGACTAAAGCGTTGCGGAAGCTCACTAGTTTAAAGTGTGCTGTTCCATCAGGGCAATGCTCCTGTTCACAAGTCCGTCACATGGCTGCCATTCATAATTGTGGCTTTAATTTGATATTTAATCAAACTTTCATCTATTCCCAAATACTGAAAGCAGCTACATTTTGTACATGTATTTCTGGCACCCACTTTCAGTCCTATGATGACGTCATACTTTCAGTGGCTGGCGTTCTAACCAGTCCAAATGAGGAGTTCTTTAAAAATGGTATTGAGGCCTTAAACACCGGTTTAATAAAAGTGTTGAGATACAGAAGGGGATAATGTAGAAAAATAACACAATTCAAATCGTTCAGACATATCAATTAGCCATCGTAAAGCCCAATACGTATTCCTACGACTCAACTTCTACTCCACTTAGTGGTGAGCCTTAATGCACTCGACTTTTCATACTTGAACGTACCCTGCATAGCATATTAGTTGTGAAATGATACGCCATTTACAGGCAAAAAAGGAATTTTGCGCCACATGAAGGGGAAATTTGTAATTGTGAAAATAAAATCGTCACGTTTAACATAAAAAGAGAAGACTGATCGATTGTATCATAGTAGTATGTCTAGGTAGGAGGGTAAAGTGTTGCGCTCTCAATTAATTCTTTGACTTCAAATTCTCTGGGCTGATGGCACCAAAGCAACCCTGAATGGCTGGATTTTTGATGGAGAGTACGTCATCAATGTAATCCAGTTGACATGTGATGCTGTTTCAAAGCAGAAACTATAGGAATTCTGCCTCGTATGAATAAAAGAGTATGTCACTTAGAAGAGGGGCACAGTTTGTGCCCAGTGAAATTCCAATACTTTGTTGGAATATTTTGCATTAAAAATCAACGACAATATTGTGCTAAGCATTTTGGTAATGTCGTCAAAAGTGAATTTGTATTTTGAATCAGAGTTCTAAATGTCCATAATTTTGTATCTGATCCCTTATCAGGTGATTAAAATAAAATTTTGGACCTAGAAAACTTTGAGACTTTGTCGTGTCGTAACCTAGGAATATTATAAGTTTGAACCTTGGTAACAAGGCCATGATGTACCCTCACCAAAATAAAAGTGTGTTTGAGTCTATGCCTAAGGATGTATCCCTGAAAATTTCAGCATCGTTACCAGGGGAATACTATAAAAGTTTCGACTTGGAAAGTTGAAAAGTTCCTCGGTCACAAGGTCATGTACCCTCACCATATTTTAAGAGAGTTTGAGTCAATGCCTAGGCATGAATCCCTGAAAATTTCAGTATCGTAACCAGGGGAATACTATAAAAGTTTGGACTTAGAACTTTTTCAGAATTTGTCTGAATTGTAGAAATATTGGCAAAGTTCTCGGCCTTATTCCTCGGTAACAAGGTCATGTACCCTCACCAAATTTAAAGTGAGTTTGAATCAATGCCTTGGCATGAATCCCTGAAAAATTCAGTATCGTAACCAGGGGAATACTATAAAAGTTTGGACTTAGAACTTTTTCAGAATTTGTCTGAATTGTAGAAATATTGGCAAAGTTCTCGGCCTTATTCCTCGGTAACAAGGTCATGTACCCTCACCAAATTTAAAGTGAGTTTGAATCAATGCCTTGGCATGAATCCCTGAAAAATTCAGTATCGTAACCAGGGGAATACTATAAAAGTTTGGACTTAGAACTTTTTCAGAATTTGTCTGAATTGTAGAAATATTGGCAAAGTTCTCGGCCTTATTCCTCCGTAACAAGGTCATGCACCCTCACCAAATTTAAAGTGAGTTTGAATCAATGCCTTGGCATGAATCCCTGAAAAATTCAGTATCGTAACCAGGGGAATACTATAAAAGTTTGGACTTAGAACTTTTTCAGAATTTGTCTGAATTGTAGAAATATTGGCAAAGTTCTCGGCCTTATTCCTCGGTAACAAGGTCATGTACCCTCACCAAATTTAAAGTGAGTTTGAATCAATGCCTTGGCATGAATCCCTGAAAATTTCAGTATCGTAACCAGGGGAATACTATAAAAGTTTGGACTTAGAACTTTTTCAGAATTTGTCTGAATTGTAGAAATATTGGCAAAGTTCTCGGCCTTATTCCTCGGTAACAAGGTCATGTACCCTCACCAAATTTAAAGTGAGTTTGAATAAGTGCCTTGGCATGAATCCCTGAAAATTTCAGTATCGTAACCAGGGGAATACTATAAAAGTTTGGACTTAGAACTTTTTCAGAATTTGTCTGAATTGTAGAAATATTGGCAAAGTTCTCGGCCTTATTCCTCGGTAACAAGGTCATGCACCCTCACCAAATTTAAAGTGAGTTTGAATCAATGCCTTGGCATGCATCCCTGAAAAATTCAGTATCGTAACCAGGGGAATACTATAAAAGTTTGGACTTAGAACTTTTTCAGAATTTGTCTGAATTGTAGAAATATTGGCAAAGTTCTCGGCCTTATTCCTCGGTAACAAGGTCATGTACCCTCACCAAATTTAAAGTGAGTTTGAATCAATGCCTTGGCATGAATCCCTGAAAATTTCAGTATCGTAACCAGGGGAATACTATAAAAGTTTGGACTTAGAACTTTTTCAGAATTTGTCTGAATTGTAGAAATATTGGCAAAGTTCTCGGCCTTATTCCTCGGTAACAAGGTCATGTATCCTCACCAAATTTAAAGTGAGTTTGAATCAATGCCTTGGCATGAATCCCTGAAAAATTCAGTATCGTAACCAGGGGAATACTATAAAAGTTTGGACTTAGAACTTTTTCAGAATTTGTCTGAATTGTAGAAATATTGGCAAAGTTCTCGGCCTTATTCCTCCGTAACAAGGTCATGTACCCTCACCAAATTTAAAGTGAGTTTGAATCAATGCCTTGGCATGCATCCCTGAAAAATTCAGTATCGTAACCAGGGGAATACTATAAAAGTTTGGACTTAGAACTTTTTCAGAATTTGTCTGAATTGTAGAAATATTGGCAAAGTTCTCGGCCTTATTCCTCAGTAACAAGGTCATGCACCCTCACCAAATTTAAAGTGAGTTTGAATCAATGCCTTGGCATGAATCCCTGAAAAATTCAGTATCGTAACCAGGGGAATACTATAAAAGTTTGGACTTAGAACTTATTCAGAATTTGTCTGAATTGTAGAAATATTGGCAAAGTTCTCGGCCTTATTCCTCGGTAACAAGGTCATGTACCCTCACCAAATTTAAAGTGAGTTTGAATCAATGCCTTGGCATGAATCCCTGAAAATTTCAGTATCGTAACCAGGGGAATACTATAAAAGTTTGGACTTAGAACTTTTTCAGAATTTGTCTGAATTGTAGAAATATTGGCAAAGTTCTCGGCCTTATTCCTCGGTAACAAGGTCATGTACCCTCACCAAATTTAAAGTGAGTTTGAATCAATGCCTTGGCATGAATCCCTGAAAATTTCAGTATCGTAACCAGGGGAATACTATAAAAGTTTGGACTTAGAACTTTTTCAGAATTTGTCTGAATTGTAGAAATATTGGCAAAGTTCTCGGCCTTATTCCTCGGTAACAAGGTCATGTACCCTCACCAAATTTAAAGTGAGTTTGAATCAATGCCTTGGCATGAATCCCTGAAAATTTCAGTATCGTAACCAGGGGAATACTATAAAAGTTTGGACTTAGAACTTTTTCAGAATTTGTCTGAATTGTAGAAATATTGGCAAAGTTCTCGGCCTTATTCCTCGGTAACAAGGTCATGTACCCTCACCAAATTTAAAGTGAGTTTGAATAAGTGCCTTGGCATGAATCCCTGAAAATTTCAGTATCGTAACCAGGGGAATACTATAAAAGTTTGGACTTAGAACTTTTTCAGAATTTGTCTGAATTGTAGAAATATTGGCAAAGTTCTCGGCCTTATTCCTCGGTAACAAGGTCATGCACCCTCACCAAATTTAAAGTGAGTTTGAATCAATGCCTTGGCATGCATCCCTGAAAAATTCAGTATCGTAACCAGGGGAATACTATAAAAGTTTGGACTTAGAACTTTTTCAGAATTTGTCTGAATTGTAGAAATATTGGCAAAGTTCTCGGCCTTATTCCTCGGTAACAAGGTCATGTACCCTCACCAAATTTAAAGTGAGTTTGAATCAATGCCTTGGCATGAATCCCTGAAAATTTCAGTATCGTAACCAGGGGAATACTATAAAAGTTTGGACTTAGAACTTTTTCAGAATTTGTCTGAATTGTAGAAATATTGGCAAAGTTCTCGGCCTTATTCCTCGGTAACAAGGTCATGTACCCTCACCAAATTTAAAGTGAGTTTGAATCAATGCCTTGGCATGAATCCCTGAAAAATTCAGTATCGTAACCAGGGGAATACTATAAAAGTTTGGACTTAGAACTTTTTCAGAATTTGTCTGAATTGTAGAAATATTGGCAAAGTTCTCGGCCTTATTCCTCCGTAACAAGGTCATGTACCCTCACCAAATTTAAAGTGAGTTTGAATCAATGCCTTGGCATGCATCCCTGAAAAATTCAGTATCGTAACCAGGGGAATACTATAAAAGTTTGGACTTAGAACTTTTTCAGAATTTGTCTGAATTGTAGAAATATTGGCAAAGTTCTCGGCCTTATTCCTCAGTAACAAGGTCATGCACCCTCACCAAATTTAAAGTGAGTTTGAATCAATGCCTTGGCATGAATCCCTGAAAAATTCAGTATCGTAACCAGGGGAATACTATAAAAGTTTGGACTTAGAACTTATTCAGAATTTGTCTGAATTGTAGAAATATTGGCAAAGTTCTCGGCCTTATTCCTCGGTAACAAGGTCATGTACCCTCACCAAATTTAAAGTGAGTTTGAATCAATGCCTTGGCATGAATCCCTGAAAATTTCAGTATCGTAACCAGGGGAATACTATAAAAGTTTGGACTTAGAACTTTTTCAGAATTTGTCTGAATTGTAGAAATATTGGCAAAGTTCTCGGCCTTATTCCTCGGTAACAAGGTCATGTACCCTCACCAAATTTAAAGTGAGTTTGAATCAATGCCTTGGCATGAATCCCTGAAAATTTCAGTATCGTAACCAGGGGAATACTATAAAAGTTTGGACTTAGAACTTTTTCAGAATTTGTCTGAATTGTAGAAATATTGGCAAAGTTCTCGGCCTTATTCCTCGGTAACAAGGTCATGTACCCTCACCAAATTTAAAGTGAGTTTGAATCAATGCCTTGGCATGAATCCCTGAAAATTTCAGTATCGTAACCAGGGGAATACTATAAAAGTTTGGACTTAGAACTTTTTCAGAATTTGTCTGAATTGTAGAAATATTGGCAAAGTTCTCGGCCTTATTCCTCGGTAACAAGGTCATGTACCCTCACCAAATTTAAAGTGAGTTTGAATCAATGCCTTGGCATGAATCCCTGAAAAATTCAGTATCGTAACCAGGGGAATACTATAAAAGTTTGGACTTAGAACTTTTTCAGAATTTGTCTGAATTGTAGAAATATTGGCAAAGTTCTCGGCCTTATTCCTCGGTAACAAGGTCATGTACCCTCACCAAATTTAAAGTGAGTTTGAATCAATGCCTTGGCATGCATCCCTGAAAAATTCAGTATCGTAACCAGGGGAATACTATAAAAGTTTGGACTTAGAACTTTTTCAGAATTTGTCTGAATTGTAGAAATATTGGCAAAGTTCTCGGCCTTATTCCTCAGTAACAAGGTCATGCACCCTCACCAAATTTAAAGTGAGTTTGAATCAATGCCTTGGCATGAATCCCTGAAAAATTCAGTATCGTAACCAGGGGAATACTATAAAAGTTTGGACTTAGAACTTATTCAGAATTTGTCTGAATTGTAGAAATATTGGCAAAGTTCTCGGCCTTATTCCTCGGTAACAAGGTCATGTACCCTCACCAAATTTAAAGTGAGTTTGAATCAATGCCTTGGCATGAATCCTTGAAAATTTCAGTATCGTAACCAGGGGAATACTATAAAAGTTTGGACTTAGAACTTTTTCAGAATTTGTCTGAATTGTAGAAATATTGGCAAAGTTCTCGGCCTTATTCCTCGGTAACAAGGTCATGTACCCTCACCAAATTTAAAGTGAGTTTGAATCAATGCCTTGGCATGAATCCCTGAAAATTTCAGTATCGTAACCAGGGGAATACTATAAAAGTTTGGACTTAGAACTTTTTCAGAATTTGTCTGAATTGTAGAAATATTGGCAAAGTTCTCGGCCTTATTCCTCGGTAACAAGGTCATGTACCCTCACCAAATTTAAAGTGAGTTTGAATCAATGCCTTGGCATGAATCCCTGAAAATTTCAGTATCGTAACCAGGGGAATACTATAAAAGTTTGGACTTAGAACTTTTTCAGAATTTGTCTGAATTGTAGAAATATTGGCAAAGTTCTCGGCCTTATTCCTCGGTAACAAGGTCATGTACCCTCACCAAATTTAAAGTGAGTTTGAATCAATGCCTTGGCATGAATCCCTGAAAATTTCAGTATCGTAACCAGGGGAATACTATAAAAGTTTGGACTTAGAACTTTTTCAGAATTTGTCTGAATTGTAGAAATATTGGCAAAGTTCTCGGCCTTATTCCTCGGTAACAAGGTCATGTACCCTCACCAAATTTAAAGTGAGTTTGAATCAATGCCTTGGCATGAATCCCTGAAAAATTCAGTATCGTAACCAGGGGAATACTATAAAAGTTTGGACTTAGAACTTTTTCAGAATTTGTCTGAATTGTAGAAATATTGGCAAAGTTCTCGGCCTTATTCCTCGGTAACAAGGTCATGTACCCTCACCAAATTTAAAGTGAGTTTGAATCAATGCCTTGGCATGCATCCCTGAAAAATTCAGTATCGTAACCAGGGGAATACTATAAAAGTTTGGACTTAGAACTTTTTCAGAATTTGTCTGAATTGTAGAAATATTGGCAAAGTTCTCGGCCTTATTCCTCAGTAACAAGGTCATGCACCCTCACCAAATTTAAAGTGAGTTTGAATCAATGCCTTGGCATGAATCCCTGAAAAATTCAGTATCGTAACCAGGGGAATACTATAAAAGTTTGGACTTAGAACTTATTCAGAATTTGTCTGAATTGTAGAAATATTGGCAAAGTTCTCGGCCTTATTCCTCGGTAACAAGGTCATGTACCCTCACCAAATTTAAAGTGAGTTTGAATCAATGCCTTGGCATGAATCCTTGAAAATTTCAGTATCGTAACCAGGGGAATACTATAAAAGTTTGGACTTAGAACTTTTTCAGAATTTGTCTGAATTGTAGAAATATTGGCAAAGTTCTCGGCCTTATTCCTCGGTAACAAGGTCATGTACCCTCACCAAATTTAAAGTGAGTTTGAATCAATGCCTTGACATGAATCCCTGAAAATTTCAGTATCGTAACCAGGGGAATACTATAAAAGTTTGGACTTAGAACTTTTTCAGAATTTGTCTGAATTGTAGAAATATTGGCAAAGTTCTCGGCCTTATTCCTCGGTAACAAGGTCATGTACCCTCACCAAATTTAAAGTGAGTTTGAATCAATGCCTTGGCATGAATCCCTGAAAATTTCAGTATCGTAACCAGGGGAATACTATAAAAGTTTGGACTTAGAACTTTTTCAGAATTTGTCTGAATTGTAGAAATATTGGCAAAGTTCTCGGCCTTATTCCTCGGTAACAAGGTCATGTACCCTCACCAAATTTAAAGTGAGTTTGAATCAATGCCTTGGCATGAATCCCTGAAAAATTCAGTATCGTAACCAGGGGAATACTATAAAAGTTTGGACTTAGAACTTTTTCAGAATTTGTCTGAATTGTAGAAATATTGGCAAAGTTCTCGGCCTTATTCCTCGGTAACAAGGTCATGTACCCTCACCAAATTTAAAGTGAGTTTGAATCAATGCCTTGGCATGCATCCCTGAAAAATTCAGTATCGTAACCAGGGGAATACTATAAAAGTTTGGACTTAGAACTTTTTCAGAATTTGTCTGAATTGTAGAAATATTGGCAAAGTTCTCGGCCTTATTCCTCAGTAACAAGGTCATGCACCCTCACCAAATTTAAAGTGAGTTTGAATCAATGCCTTGGCATGAATCCCTGAAAAATTCAGTATCGTAACCAGGGGAATACTATAAAAGTTTGGACTTAGAACTTATTCAGAATTTGTCTGAATTGTAGAAATATTGGCAAAGTTCTCGGCCTTATTCCTCGGTAACAAGGTCATGTACCCTCACCAAATTTAAAGTGAGTTTGAATCAATGCCTTGGCATGAATCCTTGAAAATTTCAGTATCGTAACCAGGGGAATACTATAAAAGTTTGGACTTAGAACTTTTTCAGAATTTGTCTGAATTGTAGAAATATTGGCAAAGTTCTCGGCCTTATTCCTCGGTAACAAGGTCATGTACCCTCACCAAATTTAAAGTGAGTTTGAATCAATGCCTTGGCATGAATCCCTGAAAATTTCAGTATCGTAACCAGGGGAATACTATAAAAGTTTGGACTTAGAACTTTTTCAGAATTTGTCTGAATTGTAGAAATATTGGCAAAGTTCTCGGCCTTATTCCTCGGTAACAAGGTCATGTACCCTCACCAAATTTAAAGTGAGTTTGAATCAATGCCTTGGCATGAATCCCTGAAAATTTCAGTATCGTAACCAGGGGAATACTATAAAAGTTTGGACTTAGAACTTTTTCAGAATTTGTCTGAATTGTAGAAATATTGGCAAAGTTCTCGGCCTTATTCCTCGGTAACAAGGTCATGTATCCTCACCAAATTTAAAGTGAGTTTGAATCAATGCCTTGGCATGAATCCCTGAAAAATTCAGTATCGTAACCAGGGGAATACTATGAAAGTTTGAGCTATTACCAACAGGATGTGTCGATGCGTTGCTTCATTTATTTATTTTTTCTGTAAGATGTGGAGGCGGGGGATGGGTGTCATATGTGTTTTTGGTGTGATGAAATAGTAAAATACAGAAAATTTATTATGCATACATTTTCAATACAAATGTTTCTTAGTCGAATTGTCAACTGTATTCTGAAATGCAGTTGACAATTCAATCGTCAACTGTCAACTGTCAACTGTATTCCAAAATATGTTTGCCTTGGAAATCTTACATTTTGATAATATTTTGCTATCAGCATTTCAAAAATGTCCTCTGGCTCGCTTCCGCTTGCCAGAATTTATAACATACGTTACTTTCATTCCTATATTAGGCGACAGAAATTTAATTTTTAGTTTGACGGATTTTATATTTTCAAAATAGGGTTGGAGGAGGGAATAGAAATAAAATAAAAATCAATAAATTTCAACATTTCATGTTTTGCGCCACGATCACGATCTTAATTCAGCTTGTTTATCGTGTTATCAAAGCCGCATTCTCTAAAACACTCGCACTATAAATATTAAGTGAGAATGAAAAGTAAAAAACAGTAATTCGGATGAGTGGAAGAAAAAAATGTACAATCAGTTCAATTGATTTTTTTTTCCAATTGTGGTAAAATTAGGGTCGGCGGATCCGTAAAACTAAGAATTAAATTTCTGTCGCCTTAAGAGGAATGAAACTGAAAAAAAAAAGACACGAATAGAGGATTTAATTCCAATTCTGAAAAAAAAATCGCTGGCTCGCTGTCGATCGCCATATGGTTTATCTACATATTAGAACTGACAAATCGAATCATTATTCAAGTACTATGATGAGTGAAAATTCTAGATTTTAAGCTTTTTGCTCGCCGTCATGTTTTATTTATAATTCGAAACAGAACTGACAATCATTAATCGAAGACTTAATTTTATATTTCATTTATTTATTTATTTATTTATTTATTTATTTATTTATTTATTTATTTATTTATTTATTTATTTATTTATTGTTCTTTTAAAAAAATCGTACTTTAGGACCACACCTGAAAAAATCCTGGATCCGCCCATGTAAATGCATAATGCATTGTCGGTGTGGCTGAAACAGAATGTTTCTACAGTTAAGCCATCTGTAATGTGAAGAAAAGCGGAACTGAAATCGGACGCATGCGTAGGAGATTGGCTTTCAATATCACCCTACACTCTTCAGATTGAGAATGTTTAGAAATTAAAAACTAGAAAAATGTCACGTAAGTTGGTTTCTTTTTCAACAAATTTTTGAAAAATCATAACTCGTACCAAAAACCTATGGGATTGATGGTTCAAGAGTGTAGCATCCTTATACGAAATGCTTATTTAGAATGACAAACTATTTTCAATAGATTATATGTCTAAAACTAATTACGATGATGGCCAGCTGGTGTTTACTATATATACGAAATGCTTATTTAGAATGACAAACTATTTTCAATAGATTATATGTCTAAAACTAATTACGATGATGGCCAGCTGGTGTTTACTATATATACAAGTAAGCGGTAGACTATACAAAAGACTGAATACATGTACATGTACAGAGCGAAGTCTGACAAAATTTCTCCATATCTTTAAAAGACCTTAACATTAAACTAACTGTCGCTACCCACTTTGAATTTTTATCTCGCTTTGTAATTGCATTAGGATCCAAATCCCAGTTATTTTTCAAGTACTTTCTTACCAAAAATAGGAGAAAAATTCTCAAATCGCACCAGCTCAAACACATTGACACTACCTTTAAATAATTGAAATTTTATTTGAATCACATAGAAAAAATGCCGTAAAGATTAAAAATACGCAACTTTTTAAAATATTTTTTCAAAGTTATGCACCTGGTTCTGGGCCGGAATTATTCGAATTTTACTGATCTGAGGACCCATTTTCACACATATCATATGTCTCACACACTTTAAAATATATTCAGAATTTCATTTCATCTATCTAGTAAACATTGATGGGGAGGCAATTCAAGATAAACATTATGTGCATTTTCCACCAATTGTTGAAAAAAAATTAAGAAATGATAGGAACTATTTGATGGGACAATGACTTAGATATGTAAATAATTGGGATATGTCTCCTTAATTTTCTACCTCACCAAACAGACAATCTGAAAGTTCGGAGAAGACCAATCAGAAGCGAGAAAAAAATAAGGTGGGTATCTACAGTTAGTTTAATGTTAACTTTATAAACTTGTGCATTCTGCAAGAAAATCAAATTGAATCATTTAGGTCTCTTGAAAATATGGAGAAATCGTTGGGCAACGCTCTGTAACAATGATAGTGGGATTCAGTCTCTTGTACCGGTATCGTATAGAGAAGCTTCCCCCATAGAGACTCTTCCCCCGGAATGTTTTCTATATAGAGAACCTTCCCCCCGGAATGTTTCCTAATAGAGAATCATTCCCCATTGAAGGTTTCCTATATAGAAAATCATCCCCCAGGGAGAAGGTTCTCTATATAGATAATGTCGAAGGGTTCCAACTCTCTACTCATATAGAAAACGTTCCCCCATCATAGAAAACCTTCCCCCTTATCCGGAAAGTCATACGGATTTTTTATATCGTTTTTGGCTTTTGACTTTCTACCATGATAGATCCATGGAAATTTAAAGATACAAAATGTAGTGCTATTTGAAATAGAATTTAAAGTGTTTTCGATTTTCTTTAAAATATCTTTAGAGTATGAGATGTAAACACCGTATTAGTTCAAAATGTTAAATTCATTAAAACGCATTCACCCATATACAAAATAAATATATATAAATAAAATGAAATAACATAAAATTAATTTATTCGACCTCATGCGTTTTTCATTTACGCACGACAATGCTCCGAAATGTTTCATCAAGCATATGTCTTTTTTAAACAAGAGCATTGTAAATATGCTAGCGTGACAGATGGCCGTACGTAGTCGGCACCGGTTGTCCATTTGTCCAGTTCATTTTTGTGTGGTCTTTTGTGTTTGGTATTTCGATGTCGTATTTGTGTTAATTTGTCCCTTTTGCGTCTCTTTTTGCGCTTGTCTACTCAGTGTTTTCACAAAAGGGTAGGTGCTGCAACCAATGACAAATATGGATAATGACCATATCCCTGTATACAGCACAAAATCGATAATTCAAAAATCAGAAACCGAAGGCATACAAAATCAGGACAAAACAGGAACCAAAGCAAACAAACAAAAACCTCCACCATATGAAAAGAAGCGAACTCCCGATATGGGAGTGAGACCAGGTGCCCAGGAAGAGTAAGCATCTCCTGCTTGCATGCAACACCCGCCGCTTCAATTCGGTAGAACTGTCACATCCGGTAACTTCCATTTCGGAAGACATATGTACAATCTTTGGTTGGATGGTTCAAATGGTCTATGACAGAATATCACCCACCATTCTGGAGAGTGGGACATCATAGTGAATGACGAGTTCCCCGTATCGACCGTATAACTTCCTCAGTGACGATGTTAGTCGGTCACAAACATATCCATGACTGAGAAGCTTATCTGAAAGACGCCTAGCTCTCAGAACAAAATCCGTATATTTGGTACTTGCTCTGGCATAGCGAATCAACTGAGATATGAACACGCCATAAGCAGGCGATGAAGGGATGTTGCTACTCAGAAAAGGAAAGTTTGTAATGCTGAAATTGAAGTCGTCACGTTTGTCATAGAGTGAGGTGTTCATGTGACCATCAGTGTCGTAGGACAACATTATGTCCAAATAGGATGCTGAATTATTTGTCTCTGTAGTTTCTTTGACTTCAAGCTCTGAAGGATAGATACTGCTCAGGTAACCCGCGAATTTTGGATTATTGATGGACAACACATCGTCTATGTATCTGTAAGTGAAGTTGAATTCAGAAGCTAAGTATCTTTTCCCTTCAGAGACCAGAGATTGAATGAATTCAGCTTCGTACGAGTAAAGAAAAATGTCGGCAAGGAGTGGGGCACAATTGGTCCCCATTGGAATTCCGACAATTTGCTGGAAGACCTTTCCTCCAAACACCACAAAAATGTTGTCGATCAGAAAGTTTAACATCTGAATAATATCTGTTTCAGTGTACTTATTTTCAGAATCGGACTTTTCTTTTACAAAGTAGGTTTTGTCATAGTTAACAACAATAAATTTGTATTTGCGATTACCGTTCTTACTTGTAAACGCATTACTTATAATTTTTGCGAGTCTTTCTTTCAATTTAGAATGTGGAATTGTAGTGTAAAGTGTCGAAAAATCAAAGGCTTTGATCGAATGGACTCTTCTAAAATGAGTGGATTTCAGATGTTCTAAAAGTTCCTTCGAATTCTTTAAAATCCACATCTGGTTGATACCACTGCGAGAATATACTGTCGAACAATATTTTTGAAGCCCAGATTTGATTTCAGATAAAACTTTGGTGAGTAAGATCGATACAGATTTGGTAGAACATTTTGAGGAACCAGCGATGAAACGTTGTTTGTACGGATTCTTTTGCATTTTAGGTATGCAGTATAAGTATGGCAAATCTAAATCTAAATTGTTCATGTTAAAGCCAAATGAAGCAAGAGCTGATTTGTGGTTATCAATTATTTCAGAGGCAGAAAGGTTTGTTGGGGTGTAAGTGGGATTTCCAGGTGTCGAATTTAAACCCAACTCTTTAACTAGACTGTCGAAATAGTACTTTTTGCAAGTAAATGTGTAATTATTTGAGGCTTTGTCCGCTGGTGTGATGACCTAATGTTCTTGGAGATAGGTAAGCTCTGTGATAACATCAGGATCTTTAAATATAGACTTGAATCTGGTGTTCACAGTTGATTTGAATCGGTTAATTCTAGATAAAAGTAACCCTCTGATGGATTTTATCCACTCGGAAAGGGTGTCGAGCTGTACATCCTCTTTCTTTGCCCAACGTCTTGCATATTCCTCACAAGAGTCCATGATAATTTTGACATTTTGGTTCCATGTAAAGGACATACTTTCTCTGTATTTAGGACCCTTTCTTAACAATTCTCTCAACTTGTCGTTCTTGACTATACTAAGGTCACCAGTAATAATGTGTCCACAAGGAGAGTAGTTGAAATCCGATGAAGAACATTCGCAGGGAAGTGGATGTAGTGAGGGATTACTTAAATCAATACACTGCAGGAATCGTTTGTAATTGTAAATTTTAGATGCAACTGTTGGTGTGTAGCTATAGGAAATACAAGGAGTTTCTTTTCTTTTGAAATATGGTGGGATTTTTTCTGTGACAGTTTTGTGATTCAAAATTTGACCAAGATTCAAGTTATCAATACCTTTGTTTGCAAATCTTACTTTAATGAAAGGGCGGTTTGTTTTCTCCTCTGATTTATCTGATCTAACTGCTTGAAATAAACGAAAAGTAGAAATGTCCAATTGTTGGAGATCCCACCCTTTCTTTCAAAAAGCACATCAAGTACATTTCGTTGAATTGATGGGTTCTGTGATTTAAAGGTATCTTCTCTAGTTTTTGTCAGAATCCGTATAAAATTTATCTCCCCGCGATGATCAGCATATATCTGCAGTTCTAGCAAACGACACGGAGAAAGCCGAACAGTTATATATTTCTCAAATAATTTCTCTTGTAGAAGGACTACAAATTTCAGTAACACGTATTTGGCTAATTCAAATCTTAACTTCGAATTTCTAACATTTTGAATAGGATATTTTCTAAATTTGGAGGGGTATTTTCTATAATGGAGAATACCCCCCTCCAATCCCATACAGTTTGTCTCTGGTTCTCTAAAACAAGTGAAAGTCAAACCAAGAACGGTATGGGGGAAGGTTCTCGATGGTAACAAAGGGGAAGGTTCTCTATATAGAAATACTTCCCCCAGGGGGGAAGCTTCTCTATTATAGAAAACCTTCCGGGGGAAGGATCTCTAAGGGGGAAGCTTTACTATATGACACCGGCAGCCAAGAGACTGGATTGTTCAATTTATTATGCATGTATAAGTCATGTTTGGTTTCAGTCGGATCATGTATCACGCTTTAAGATGTATCATATATCAGTGGTGCTCGAAAACGTATAATGAAAAAGTGATGCTCGAAAATGTATCTTTGTATCATTCTTGATGTCGGACTGGTCACATGACCAAATTTCCGCCATTTTAACAGGGGGTTTTCCTCTAGATTTTTCACTGCGCCCTTTGAAAAATCCGTGATTTTGTTTGCTCCTTTTTCAAATCTCGTTTTATGTTGGGGTTTGAGGAGCTAACAGCTAATTCATCAATGGTTCCTTCAATGAAGTCTAGTAGTTTTATCCTTGATATAAACGTTAGATTCTAGATATAAAGCAATTTTCATACACTATATGTTCTATTATAAACACCGAGTTTATCCCCCAACTATTTTCGGAACTTCTCGGGGCTTATCTCTAATTGAACCTTTGTGTGACATCATGCCGACATGGAGAACGCATATTGAGCCAGCGGCACTTGTGCCATGTATCACTGATGCTTGAAAATGTATCATGTATCAATACGTACAATCATGTAAAATGTATCAAGTAGGTAACACTGATACTTGAAAACATATCATGTGTGACAGAGATTCTTGACTTGTATCAGTGATATTTAAAACGCATCAAATATCAGTGATGAATGAGGACGTATCACGTAACACTGATCTGAACACATATCATGTATCATTCATGTTTGTAGACGTTCGAATCATGTATCAGTGATACAGTACTTGACATGTATAATGTATCAATGATGTTTGAAAACATTTATCTTGTGGTGCAAGAAGACGTATCACTTATGCTTTAAAAAACATATGGGGTGACAATGATGCTTGAAGGTGTACAATACTCGAGAATGTATATTGTATGATCAATGATTTTTGATGAATGTATCATGTATGATCAATGATGTTTGGGGCGTATCATGTATCAATGGTGTTTGGGACGTATCATGTATCAATGATGTTTGGGACGTATCATGTATCAATGATGTTTGGGACGTATCATGTATCAATGATGTTTGGGGCGTATCATGTATCAATGATGTTTGGGACGTATCATGTATCAATGATGTTTGGGGCGTATCATGTATCAATGATGTTTGGGACGTATCATGTCTCAATGTTTGGGGTCTTATCATGTATCAATGATGTTTGGGACGTATCATGTATCAATGATGTTTGGGACGTATCATGTATCAATGATGTTTGGGGCGTATCATGTATCAATGATGTTTGGGACGTATCATGTATCTATGATGTTTGGGACGTATCATGTATCAATGATGTTTGAAGATGTATCATGTATTTAGTGAATCTTGCCTTTGCCTCATTTTTTCAGCAAACTAGAAGCATGATACTTAAATACGATATGTGGGACAGTTTTACTTGAATGCATAATTATCACAGGAGCTCGATGCCAACAACTTCCAATGACACCCGCCTCTTCACATCTATCTATAGTCAAAGTATATAAGGAAAGTAGAGGCAGATATACTTGTGGATCGTTGGCATCGAGCTCCTGATTTAATTAATATCTTATACCTACGTACATGTATATTTAAGCGGCAGAATAGGCCCATAAAATCAACAAGTTTTGCTTGAAAAGACAAAGTTTTTCCTGACAAAGTGAATCCATGAAGACACATATAGAATTGACTTGTAGCCTTGGTGCTTTCGCTGGATTTGACATTTCTGTAACGGTAGTAGATTTATACTCTTCCCGGGCACCTGACCTCATCTTCAATGGGGATTCAAGTTTGCTTCTTAAAAATGGTTTGTTTGCTTTTTTTAAATTAGTTTTTCACTTTCCTGGTTTGTACGCCATTCGATGTGTGCACACACAATTGTTGTTGTTGTCATTTGCTGTTGCTGTTATCATAAAAAAAATTGTTGTCGTGGTCTGGATCATGAATGCAAGATAGATATCTTAAATAAAAACAACAACAAGGTCTGAAAGGGAAGTTTGTTGTTCAGTCTTTCAGCACGAGTACTTATTTTTCTTTTTACAATAGTTGAAAAAATGAGAGACACTCAGTACGACTTTCATCGAAATTAAAAGAGGAATATATCCTAGCAACATTTCATCAATGCTCTTTTGGTCATAGATATTATTAAACTATGCTACTGAATCGATGCATATAGGAAATTTGGAGCCACGCACTCTTTAAAACAAAATTTTAAATGAAACACCGCTAAAGACGGTATGGCCCGATTGTAAAGTAAGTTATTTTGTCAGTAACGGGGTCAAAGTCCAAGGTCACTAGGTCAAAAGCAGAGATTCATGGGCAACCTAACTGTATAATATTATTTTTCTACTGTTTCAACCTACATATATATTAATATAAAGTTTCTACTGCATACAGCTCTGCTGTAGATTTGGCTTCAACCAGAAACTTTGACGAAAACTTTTAACTAGGTCAAAGTCCAAGGTCAAGGTTACTAGGTCAAATGTTACTACTGAATACATTTAGATTTTGCTTCGCCCGGAAAACTTAAACCAAAATCTTTACCTAGTCTGAGGTCGAGGTCACTAGCTTAAATGTTATGGCACAAATTGAAATGTCTTGCCATGTGCAACCTAAATGTATAACTTAGATTTTGCTTCGCCCGGAAACTTTAATCAAAATCTTAAACTAGATCAAAGTCCAAGGTCAAGGTCACTATGTCAAATATTACGACATAAATTGAAAGCTCTTGTCATGGGTAACCTAAATGTATAATACAAAGTTTCTACTGCATACAGTTCCTTAGATTTTGCTTCGCCAGGAAACTTTAACCAAAATATTTAACTATGTCAAAGTCCAAGGTCAATGTCAATATGTCAAATGTTACGACGTAAATTGAAAGGTCTTTTCATGGGCAACCTTAGTGCATGTATGATATCAAGTTTCTACTGCATACAGTTCCTTAGATTTTGCTTCGCCCGGAAACTTTAACCAAAATATTTAACTACATCAAATTCCAAGGTCAAGGTCAATATGTCAAATGTTACGGCATAAATTAAAAAGCCTTGCCATGTGCAACATACATATATAATTTAAAGTTTCTACTGCATACAGTTCCTTAGATTTTGCTTCAACCAGAGACTTTAACCAAAATCTTTAACTGCAGGTACGTCAAAGTCCAAGGTCAAGGTGAACATGTCAAATGTTACGGCGTAAATTGAAAAGTCTTGTCATGGGCAATCTACATCTATAATATAGAGTTTCTACTGCATACATTTCCTTAGATTTTGCTTCAATCAGAAACTTTAACCGAAATGTTGACGGCAGACAGACAGACAGACAGACATCGTCATGCTTAAAAATCAAATTAGAAGAGATTGGTAGTGTCTGAAAATCATTTTGGCTAATGAAATACTTTGAAATACCACTAATGAGAATTTACTATCCGAAAATTGGTTTCAAATGTCGTTCAAGAAGGAAATGATTTGGAAAATTCAATTTTCTGTTTTATTAAATAAATGTATTAAAGTATATGTACAATGCATTTGAATATAAAATGTGTATATTAAAATAGGAACATTATGAAGAAACAGTCAATAAATAAAAGAATATACTGGTTGTGATTGAAATCATATGATACAACATTAAGAATGTGGATGCGTAGATGTCGCGTATTTCAATGATTCCTTGTCTCTACTTCGGCTTTTGTTCATCACTGGATTTAGAAGACTTGGAGAGCATTATAGATAATTCTGAAATAGATAAGTAAATGATAATCAAATTTTGCGAATTCACATGTGTTTAAATTATTGATTCTTATAATATGATAGATGCTTGATAAAATAAAATCCTAGTCTGATCACTGTCGCATATCACGTGATACGCAATGATATGTTTCACGGGTACTTCTTTATCTACTTTTTATGAATTTATTTTAGGCCTATCACATGACCATCCTTCAATTATATGATAGTAATCTATTTTGATCACGAATAGAGGTACATTCAGAAAACGAGAAAACGCTTAAAGCAGATAATTTTCGATTCTCACCACATGTTATGATATGGTGCACAGACAAATACAAAATTTCCTGTTTAAGTGTTCTCTGAATATTTGTCTCTTCTTGACCAGAATTGATTACCATCAGATAATTGATATGTACAATGTAATGATGATCATATGATAGTCCTGAAATAAATTCATGTAAAGTAGATTTAGACAGTGATCATAAGTATATACCTGGTTTAATCAAAGGGATTCCCGTGGAACATATCATTTGCGTATCATGTGATATGCGACAGTGCTGATTAGTGAAAAAACACCATACATATACTGAGTTATTTATTAATTGATCATTTACTACATATGCAGGATCAGACTTATATTTGTTCTGAGCTTTAGAAGAGTTTCATATTCTTGAGTCAAGAGAATCTAATCTAGTCTGGGATGTATCACTAGGTTGGCTGCACCCCCCCCCCCCCCCCTCTCGATCCTCCAAAACCGGCCCAACTTTGAAAGAACACCAAAAATATTATATATTCACACTTTTCAATTTTTAAAATCATCAACCATATGAAAGTTATGTCCTATTTTCAGTGATTTTTGAAAAAAAACATGATTTCCCACAAAACACCACTTTTGCAATGGAAAATTCTTTGAGACAATTCTTATCTGAAAGAGCGCAAAAAATACTACAAAGTTGGGCCGGTAGAGGATCAAGGAGGGGGGATGTGCAGCCAACTAAGTGATACCTCCCAGACTAATCGGACATACCGTCCATGTTTAATACGCCATCGTTGTTCAAATCAGCCTCTTTTATCATGGCATCGGCTTCTTCATCTGAAAGTGGACTTCCTCCCAATTTGGTTAGAACCTCCTTCAATTCTTGTTTAGTTATTGTACCACTTTTATCTTTATCAAAACAGGCAAATGCTTCTTTAAATTCTTTACAATACTCATCTCCTGATTTCGAATTGTTCGACATCGTCTTTACGAACTCTTCAAAATCTATTGTTCCATCACCTAAAAGCCATAGAAATTTGATATTTGTTTAACGTCCGGGAATTTTCTGAAAGGTATCCTCCCGCCAGACATAAAAACACACAAACACATGATTGATAATACGACTGAAATTGGACAGGAAGGTTAAAAAACAAGAGGCCCAGGGGCCACAACGCTCACCTTAGAACATTGGAAATCTTACCCTAGCGGAATTTGAATGAGATTCATACTTGTATAATTCTAATCATAAGCTAAGCGATATGCAGTAGTCAATAAGTGCGTAAAGCTAGACATACACAAAAGCATTCATTCATTAAATTCTACTATAATGCCGCAAAAAGTTGTTATTATATGAACTATAAATAGCGACGCTCTGATTGGCTGATAACGTCACCGACGCCCCTGGATAAATCACCATATACCACGGTCTAAAAATAGACCGGGATTACCCCACTTACTTCTGCAAATGGCGACGTTATTTAGTGTGAATCAAATATGAAATTATAGAATAAAACAGTTATGGACTTTTAACTCAGTATATATGATGTGATATTGACTTACTGTGAAAATATTGACCGAGGCGAAGCCGAGGTCAATATTTTCACAGTAAGTCAATATCACATCATACACACTGAGTTAAAAGTCCATAATTGTATAAGATCCTGCATGAAAGTGCTTCCACTTGAAAAGTACTCTGGCTACGCGTCTGCAAACGAATACATCAGCATCATCATTGTTATTTATAATGTACAAAAAAAAAAACATGTTACCGTATTCTTCTTTTTTCAACAACCTTTTATGCGAAAACTTGAAAGGATTTATGATGCAAATAAATATATATACCGTTTAAATCTTTTTCCTTGATCATTTCCTCCAGTTCCTTATCTGTTGGATTTTGATCTAAGGCTCGCATAACTACTCCTAGTTCTTTAGAGTCAATGAAGCCGCTTGAATCTTTATCAAACATATTGAATGCGTCTTTGAAATCTGTAAATCAAAATAAATGAAAAACACATTTGATATACAAGTCTATTCCGTTTGACATACATGTACATGTCTCTATTTCGTTTTTAACAGAATTGCTTATTATTTAAAATGGGGTGTTCACTTCATCGAATTCTAGAGAAGTACCAGTCGCAGTTCAGGAGTCAAAGATCCAGAGGGAATATGGCATAAATGGGGGGGGGGGGGGGCAGGGGGGTACCTCTCTCCCCTCCCACCCCCTTACCTCCCCCTCCCACCCACACCTCCCTTCCCCTCATTTTCACCCTTCCCTTACCTCCCCCCTCCTCCCGCCCCCCTTTATCCCCCTCCCTCCCATTTCCCCCTTCCCTCCGTCCTTCCCCCTCTCTCCCTCCTCCCGTCTCCCTTTCACCCTGTCCACCCCCTCATAAATAGTGTAAAGCTATCATTAACTAGTCAACTGCAAACCCCAATGGATCGAGGGAGGACCATGTAGCCTGTAGCCTGGAGGAGTGAGCGTCCTCTGACTGCATGCATTTAACACCCGCCGCAAATGCCAAATACAGATGAATCAAATCCAGGTAAAAGACGGTCAGTTGGAAAAGTCGTACTCAAGAATGATTGTCCTTAATCATCCTTGATAGAATAATGTCGAATTAAGCAAGAGATTTTTGATCTTCCCCAGTGACATCTTTGTAGCGACCATAGAACTTCGTCGGTGACATCTTTGTAGCGACCATATACCTTCCTAAAGCCCCTGTCACACTGTAGCGAGTTCGAGCTACGAGTTGTGGCGAGTTACAACTCGCCACAACTCGTCATTTGTCACATGAAACTCGTACAGATATCTTCACATGCCGAAGAAATGTCCCCTCATGTCGCCAGAACTCGGCGTGAGGCGGCGAGAATTTTAAACGGTTCGTGCGAGTTTTCATGTCGTGCGCATGTCGAGGAGATGTCAAACAGAGGTCGAACAGATGTCGCATAAACTCGTACAGGCATCGTGTGCATGTCTCCACCACTCGTTGCTTCTCGCCATGAATCAAACTCGTGCGAGAAGGGCCGAGTTTATATACGAGTTTTAACGACATGAGTACAATATCTACAAATGTGTATTGTACGGAAGAATAGAGGGGACGTGTGCATTTTTTTTATTATCTAGTGGCCACGAGATAACAAGTCATGGCCTTGAGATAATTAAAAGTCGTGGCCACGAGATATTAAGTCTCAAGGCCACGACATAATAAAAAAAATTGCACATGTCCCCTCTATGCTTCCGTAGTATTGCGTGTAATATATCGTCCCCTATAGACGGGTGATAATCTCATACACAAAAAGTTATCATTTGCATAATGATTCAACCAAATCATCAAAGAACAAGGGATCACAACTGTCAAAACGAGACAAAATGTTTGTAAAACACATATACCCCTGCTCTTGCAACAACAATCAATGAATGGAATAGTAACTTTGACCCTTGGCCCTTGAAATGACCCTTAAATCAATAACATTGGTCAATATTGAACCTGCATGATCTGTAATTTTCTATAGATATTTCCTCATAAAAAATCAATATCAGAAAAAAAAAAAACCAATGTAAGCAAAATAAATGAGATAATTAAAACAAGATATGATTGTAGTACCAAAAATATATGCATGGTTATGATTATCATGGTTGTAGTACCAAGAGTACATGCATGGTTATCTTTCCTATCCTCTGCACAAACCCTTTCTTCTTCAAGTCTACAATAAGAACCCAAGGGTGGATACTTCCTACAATATTGACCTTTTCTAACTTTCAAGCCTGAATTAGTTAGCACATGACTACTTCGTCATGTGCTCATTTTTAATGATTCAGAATTGAAACTTAGAAAAAGACAAGATATTTCTCCTCTGTGTACAATCGCCTCAACTTCCGTGAACTTTTTTGATGAATTGTACAAACATCATGTAAGTAGTGCTTGTTATTGCAGCCGAAAATCGTATTGCGATATATTGCAAAATGCAAAATGAATATTGCGATTTATTCATGAGACAGCCAATATGAAACCAAAAAACATAATTTATAAATTGGGTCATGGGGTCTTTAATTTGCATAGGTATAAGCAACGATGCCTAGACCATGTGGCTATGATAAGGCAAGCATCATTTTGATCAAGGTTATTGGTATATGTATTATAAATGTATAATAACTTACGTTTAATTTCTTCTTCCGAATAGTTTTCCTGAAAGACAAAATAGATACATTTTTGTATCTTAAAATTTTATTTAGGAGAGCCATTTTATATTGATACGCATCACAAGACCAACTTGTTGCGCTAAATTGCTTTTCGCACTTATTCAATTTTTAAAATGTGCAATTTTGGACGGGATAGTGAGGGAGGGACATGGGGTCGGGGAATGGGGGGTGTTAGAATATGCTACAGTGACACACTTTTTTGGCTCGGTTTAGACCGCAGCTGACCTCTCAAGCGCGGATCTAGAGTGCGTTGGGGAGTTCATATAAGGACCCCTCCCTTCAATTTTCCAAAAATATTGAATTTCCCAATTTTCATATACGTATATTCGTACATGTTTTTTTTTTCTCAAAACCGTAGCCCCCCCCCCCCCCCCCCGGGACTGACTAGTCACGTGCCCTGGAAAAAAATTTGGTTCCGCACATGCCTCCTATATATAAGAATCTAGTGTGACGCTTTCGTAGCATTGGACTTCTCTCACGATTTTTTCCGGACGTATACTTGAGATACGGTGATTTTGAAGGGTCGATTGATTTTAGGCCAGTGAAAAGCAATCAATAAACTTGCAATGCATAAGAATCTGAGACTATCCCTACATAAACACGTAGATGGACCCGATACTTTTTTTGTGTAGAGGAGGGACTGACAATGATCTCTCAAGATAATGAAAAAGGCATTTTCACACAGTTCAGAGGGAGTTAAGGGGGTGGGGGAGCGCGGATCTAGAGGGAACAAACTTGCATCTAGAGGTGGTAGGGGAGTCAGAACCCTCCTGGAGTGATGATTTTTCCTGTTTTAAGTGTAATCTATTTTTTTTTCAAATCATATCCCCCTGGTGAGCTAGAACTTCCCTGGAAAAAAATTCTAGACCGGGGGGGGGGGGGGGGTCGAGACTCTTCTGGTTCTTCCTCATATGTAGATTACATTTATACTTCATTTTTGTTTCAGTACCCTGGATTAAGACACGGATATGTCTTTACTAGACTGTTCAACAATTACTTGCCTGTCGCATGTTTGACCTCGACCTTGAAGCTGACCTTGATCTTTATTATTTTTCAGTCTCATCGTGCAAGTTTGAAAGAGATACAATGAGTATCATGCAAGTTATAGATTACTACCAGACATACGGACGACGGAGGCTCTTGCAATCAAATTCGATCTTCGCACGATACTGCGATGATATCATGGCGATAATACGATATCGATGTCATAATCGGACTATCGCGATATCTTCATCGCAGCATCGCCCTATCTACCAACGGTTAATTGTACAATAGTGAGTTACATGGCTCTCTTATGATTCTACATGTATTAAAAAACAGGACTAAAACCATGAAAACAAAGTACATTTAAAGATTATTGTGCAAACGTATATGTGTAATTAAATTCTCCATACAAGAAGCGTACGCTTGTCCGTTTCTACTTAAATTATCCGTTGATTAAAGTAAACAAATAGACATTCGACAGCTTTCTATTTTTTTTTAACCAAACAGAAACCATTCATGGATAAAGTACATGTACATGTATCTGTTAAATACAATCTTCAAAATACAAAACGATTTACAGGTATATATCATTAATAACCGTTACTATCAATTAGCGATAAATTATTAATTAACACTTACCATTTTCGTTTTTGTAGAGTGCTATTTTTTCTCCCACGTTGACGATGTTCGTTTATAATGGAAGGTATCCAAAGCAAAGGGAGGGTATTTACAAACTCCGATCGACCCGACTCGGTCAACACTTCAGTAAACTTGACCGTACAAACCCCAATTCATACATGGACATTTAAAATTTCATTGTATACTGAATTGTCTTTATGAATGCAGCCTCTTATCTTGGTATTTGTATACTTTATGAAAAGAACCATACATTCGGAGGCATTTTTTTTTATGAAAACTACGTCATAAAGCCTACATGTACATGTTCGATGAACTCAGAAACAGCAGACCTTTAAATTAAATCGACTTTAAAAGAAATATAAAAAAATCTTCCTTTTTTCAAGAGTATTTGTTTAGAAAATATAATAATACGCCAACCACATCACTCCCCCCTTCCTTTCGCCGATTTTTCAAAGTATGGAAAACAAGAGCCCCAGGGGGCACAAGGCTTACCTGATACCCATGCACTCTCTTAATCTACCAATATTGCATTATGATAGTGTCAGTGCCAGAATTTGAACCAACAACCCTGGGACTATATACACATAAACCATTAAAAAAAATTATTGTTGATCTAAGGATCAATGATACCCCCGCCCTGCATATTTTACATATAAGCAATGTATAAAAAGTTGGAAGGGGCACAATTCAACACAAAATTAAGGAACTTGACCCTTTATTTGAACTTGACCTGTATTTTTTCATGTAAAGCTATATCTAAGAAATAAATATATTCCCTGTGACAGTTTTCATTAAAATGTCAGGCAAGCACAAAATATTGATTTTTTTCCAAGTTTAAAGGGGCACAACTCTGCATAAAATTGAGTCATATTCCACCCTAACCTGTAATTTTTGGTATAATAGCTACATTCAACAAATGAATTTATTATCTGTAACAGTTGTCCTTCTAATGTCCAGAAACCACAAAACTGTGAATTTTTCTAAGTTTCAAGGGACACAATTCTGCACATTATTGAGGGCCATGACCCATATTCGAACTTGACCTGTATTTCATGGTGTAAAAGCTATATGCAAGAAATAAATTGATTATCTATAACGGTTTACCTTTAAATGTCAGGAAACCCCAAAAATTTTGAATTTTTCTAAGTTTGAAGGGGCATAACTCTGCACAAAATTGAGGGACAGACCCATATTCGAACTTGACCTGTATTTCTTGGTGTAAGAGCTATATCCAAGAAATGAACTGATTATCTGTAACAATTTACCTTTAAATGTCCAGAAACCCCAAAATTTTGAATTTTTCCAAGTCTCAAGGGGCATAACTCTGCAAAAAATTGAGGGACATGACCTATATTCGAACTTGACCTGTATTTCTTGGTGTAAAAGCTATATGTAAGAAATGAATTGATTATTTACAACGGTTTATCTTAAATGTCCGGAAACCACAAAATTTTGAAATTTTCTAAGTTTCAAGGGGCATAACTCTGCACAAAATTGAGGGACATGACCCATATTCAAACTTGACCTGTATTTCTTAATGTAATTGCTATATCCAAGAAATGAATTAATTATCTGTAATGTTTTTCCTTTAAATGTCCGGAAACCACAAAATTTTGAAATTTTCTAAGTTTCAAGGGGCATAACTCTGCACAAAATTGAGGGACATGACCCATATTCGAACTTGACCTGTATTTTTTTTGGTGTTGTAGCTATATGCAAGAAATGAATTGATTGTCTGTAATGGTTTTCCTTTAAACGTCCAGCAACCACAAAATTTTGAAATTTTCTAAGTTTCAAGGGGCATAACCCTGCACGTAATTGAGGGACATGACCTTTATTCGAACTTGACCTGTATTTCTTGGTGTAAAAGCTATATGCAAGAAATGACTTGATTATCTGTAATAGTTTTCCTTTAAATGTCCGGAAACCACAGGTGGGACGGACGCACAAGTGCATCACTATATACCCCCACCATTATTAGTCTGGGATGTATCACTGGGTTGGGTGCACCCCCCCCCCCCCTTGATCCTCCAAAACCGGCCTAACTTTGTAGCATTTTTTGCGCTCTTTCAGGTAAAAATTTGTCTCATGGAAATTTCCATTGCAAAAGTGGTGTTTTTTGGGAAAAACATGTTTTTTTAGTCAAAAATCACTGAAAATAGGAAAAAAATTATAACTCTTATATGGTTGATGTTTTTAAAAATTGAAAAGTGTAAATATATAGTATTTTTGATGATCTTTCAGATGAAATAAGTTGCAAGTTCCAATTCCTATTTTTACTGTGTGTTTTGGGGTAAAAAAGTCGAATTTTTGCCAAAATTCACAGAAATTTGAGGAAATTTTAATTTATTTCTGCTTCTCAGCTCCTCAATATTGCATATGATCGTTCAATGATGATTTAAAAAACATCTTTACAGTCTCCTCTTTCAAATGACATATATTTTATATTCTTATTGTTTTGCAAAATCCTCGAAATTAATTATTTTATACAGAAACTTGTATTTTCAATCAGAAATCTCAGATTTCTGTATATTTATTTAAAGAACCCTTATTTGTTATAAAAGCAATGATTGAAAGCTATTTTCTAGTGTAACTTTTCACACTATATCAGATTATATATGTTTTACTAACATTTCATTCAAAATCAGCGTGTTTTTTGGGGAAAAACGTATTTTTTCATTTAAAAATAGCTGATTTCTGGAGAATATTTATTGAATCTATAGAAGTTCTTGAAATGATAGCAGGAATGTATTTTGAACTGTAATTATTTAGGTTCACTCATAAATTTCATGTATGAAACATAAAAGGTATATTTTCTACTTAATTTTGGGGCAAAATGCCTGTTTTTTTGTCTAGAAATTACAGATTTCTGGAAAAATTTTATTAATTCATTTTCTTTGCTAAAACTATACATTTAAAGCTATTATCATTATAGAAAGTAATCATCTTGTCAGATGATTGTGAAATTAAATGTAATAATCAATTAAAACCATCATTTTTGTGTAAAATATGCATTTTTATGCAAAAACCACTTATTTTGAGAAAATAAGTACTAGCTCTTTTAATTTGCCTAAATTGATATGTTTTAGCTTTGATATTATGCTGTTTCTTATCATAAATGGATAGAAATGTTATTTGATAACTGAAATTTAATTTATATCTCATTTTGGGGCAAAAAAACCTTATTTATGTGAAAAATTCACTTATTTCTGTTAATATTTTTTAAAATTTATATTTCTTATTTAATCAACACTGGAGAGGTTTCATATAATTGGATGGCATTAATGTGATCAAATTTAATGAGTTAGAAGAGATTTCTTTGATTATCTTGCTATTTTGGGTGGAAAATCTTGATTTTTATTTAAAAATCGCTAATTTCTGGAAAATCCTTATTACTATGAAACCAGACATTATTATTTATATTCAAAAGAGTTCCTGGGTATACCATAGCTTGTTCTTGTAAGTCATATGCATTTGAAATATCCTCTGTTAATTCAATTGATATTTTGGGGCAAAAAACCTCATTTATGTGCAAAATTCACTTATTTATGCGAAAATTGTTTTAAATCTATATTTTTTATTCAATCAAAGCTGGAGAGGTTTCATATAATTGGATGGCATGAAAGTGATCAAGTCTAATGAGTTAGAGGAGATTTCTTTGATAATCTTGCTTTTTTGGGTGGAAAATCTCAATTTTTATTTAAAAAACCGCTGATTTCTGGAAAATCCTTATTACTATAAAATGTGTCGTTATTATTTATATTCCAAAGTGTTCCTGGGTATATCATAGTTTGCCCTTGTATGTCAAATGTTTTTGAAGTATCCTCTGTTAATTTAATTGGTATTTTGGGGCAAAAAATATGTCTTATATGAATATATAGCCCATATCAAGAAACTTACTATTGAAAGTCTTATATTTCAGTTGAATAGGAAATACAGAGGATAATAATCATAGTTTGAAATATGATACTTTCTATAGTAAGTTTCTTGATATAGGCTATATATAATTCATAAAAAAAATATTTTTTGCACCAAAATACCAATTAAATTAACAGAGGATACTTCAAATACATTTGACATACAAGGACAATCTATGATATACCCAGGAACACTTTAGAATATAAATAATAACGACACATTTTATAGTAATAAGGATTTTCCAGAAATCAGCGGTTTTTAAATAAAAATTGAGATTTTCCACCCAAAAAAGCAAGATTATCAAAGAAATCTCTTCTAACTCATTAGACTTGATCACTTTCATGCCATCCAATTATATGAAACCTCTCCAGCTTTGATTGAATAAAAATTATAGATTTAAAACAATTTTCACAGAAATAAGTGAATTTTGCACATAAATGAGGTTTTTTGCCCCAAAATATCAATTGAATTAACAGAGGATATTTCAAATGCATATGACTTACAAGAACAAGCTATGATATACCCAGGAACTCTTTTGAATATAAATAATAATGTCTGATTTCATAGTAATAAGGATTTTCCAGAAATTAGCGATTTTTAAATAAAAATCAAGATTTTCCACCCAAAATAGCAAGATAATCAAAGAAATCTCTTCTAACTCATTAAATTTGATCACATTAATGCAATCCAATTATATGAAACCTCTCCAGTGTTGATTAAATAGAAATATAAATTTTAAAAAATATTAACAGAAATAAGTGAATTTTTCACATAAATAAGGTTTTTTGCCCCAAAATGAGATATAAATTAAATTTCAGTTATCAAATAACATTTCTATCCATTTATAATAAGAAACAGCATAATATCAAAGCTAAAACATATCAATTTAGGCAAATTAAAAGAGCTAGTACTTATTTTCTCAAAATAAGTGGTTTTTGCATAAAAATGCATATTTTACACAAAAATGATGGTTTTAATTGATTATTACATTTAATTTCACAATCATCTGACAAGATGATTACTTTCTATAATGATAATAGCTTTAAATGTATAGTTTTAGCAAAGAAAATGAATTAATAAAATTTTTCCAGAAATCTGTAATTTCTAGACAAAAAACAGGCATTTTGCCCCAAAATTAAGTAGAAAATATACCTTTTATGTTTCATACATGTAATTTATGAGTGAACCTGCTATCATTTCAAGAACTTCTATAGATTCAATAAATATTCTCCAGAAATCAGCTATTTTTAAATGAAAAAATACGTTTTTTCCCCAAAAAACACGCTGATTTTGAATGAAATGTTAGTAAAACATATACAATCTGATAGAGTGTGAAAAGTTACACTAGAAAATAGCTTTCAATCATTGCTTTTATAACAAATAAGGGTTCTTTAAATAAATATACAGAAATCTGAGATTTCTGATTGAAAATACAAGTTTCTGTATAAAATAATTAATTTCGAGGATTTTGCAAAAAAATAAGAATATAAAATATATGTCATTTGAAAGAGGAGACTGTAAAGATGTTTTTTAAATCATCATTGAACGATCATATGCAATATTGAGGAGCTGAGAAGCAGAAATAAATTAAAATTTCCTCAAATTTCTGTGAATTTTGGCAAAAATTCGACTTTTTTACCCCAAAACACACAGTAAAAATAGGAATTGGAACTTGCAACTTATTTCATCTGAAAGATCATCAAAAATACTATATATTTACACTTTTCAATTTTTAAAAACATCAACCATATAAGAGTTATAATTTTTTTCCTATTTTCAGTGATTTTT
Source organism: Pinctada fucata (assembly GCA_028142955.1). NCBI lineage: Eukaryota > Metazoa > Mollusca > Bivalvia > Pterioida > Pteriidae > Pinctada > Pinctada fucata. The sequence goes on along the minus strand of AP027107.1, from coordinate 18,802,141 downwards.
GACTAAAAAAACATGTTTTTCCCAAAAAAACACCACTTTTGCAATGGAAATTTCCATGAGACAAATTTTTACCTGAAAGAGCGCAAAAAATGCTACAAAGTTAGGCCGGTTTTGGAGGATCAAGGGGGGGGTGCACCCAACCCAGTGATACATCCCAGACTATATATGGCGGGGGTATAAAAAAACCCCACAATTTAGGCATGAAATATATATCACAGCAATAAGAGACTTAATATGTCAAATACACAGCGAAAGAGTGTGCAAAATGGAGAAAAAAATGAAAATGAAAAGAAAACAATTTTTTGGTCAAAAATGAAATTAAAGGTATTCAGATGACTTAAAAGTGCATAAAAAGGTGACAAATTGAAAAAAATGAAAAAGGAAGAAAAGAATTTGGGGTGCCGGGACTTGAACCCACAACCCTTGGGTCCATGTGCACAGTAAACATATCTATTCATATCATAAAAAAAAAATCAAAAAAATTCCAAAAAAAAAAAAAAAAATTATATCATTTAATATATATCAAAGCAAATAGTGACTTAAATATGACAAACATGCACTAAATGAGGGCACAAAACCACACATTTATAAAGTTAGTCAAAGAAAGAGTTCAAATATGAGCATTTCTGACAAAGTCCAAAAAGACTTAAAAAACGCGTCAAAAAAATTGACTTCGGACTGGAATAAAAAACAACACCACTTGTTAAGATATCCTTCTAGATCATCCAGATGCTTTCGGTTTGTCGATATATGTTTCGGTTCTGAAGAAGTGTGTCAAAGGAGGGTACCCCCTGTGACATACTTTTGCCTGTGGTGGCGCCACCTATGACACATCCGGCCGAAATACAACAACACTTGCAGGGGACCATGAGTACTTTGTTCCTACTAAGTTTCATCAAAATCCCTTCAGTGGTTCTTGAAAAGGAGTCGAAAATGTGAAAAGTTTACGACGGACGGACGCCACGCTATGACAATAGCTCACGTGAGCTAAAAAATAAAGATTAACATTTTAAACTCAAGTATTCCCTAGCCTTGTATAGAACGGAGTATTAATATACATACATGCGTATTTAAAATTATTCTATACAAATCGGTGAATGAAAGTCGAATATAAAAGCTGAAATCAGACTTCAAAAATCAATCACAAGTTCAGCGTGTGCACGAAGAAATACTTATAATCAAATATTATACTTTTAAGACCAATATTTATTTTGTATAAGTGAAAAATATCGATGTCACTTATTCATGACCTAATAGTCAGTATCGATCGATCTTCACCGATCTACCTCTATTTTTGAATGGTACAAAGGTGTAAGTTTTGGAGGTTGGTTGGTTGAAGATTGGATTGAGAAACATGAGAATGTTTTACTCCCGCACATGAGTATATATTTTACAATGAAACCTGTGAGATACTCAAGAATCATCCGAATGGACCCTTATTGCTCACCTGCCTTTTTTTCCCTGGATCGGGGGAAAACGGCCCGGGGGGGGGGGGGGGGGGGGGCTGTTTTTACATCCTGTTTTTCCAAGTCTGGTTGAGATTAACAAAATCGCAGCGAATTTGGAAAGGGGGGGGGGGGGGGGGTTAGTATCCAGAAATTTTTGCAGAGACAGGAAAACAGGCATTTTTACTAATTCGGAGGGGGGGGGGGGGGGGGGGGGGAGGGGGAATTACATACCGGTCCAAGAGGCGAAGGATCCTTGTTCCTACGAGGCTCATTGTGATGATGACCCCAATGACCTTTTAAGGTTCGGATATTCTTTAAAATGAATTCATGGGAGGAATACAACAGGTAACAGTGCGTCTTCTTGGAGATCGATCCTCTTTTTTTCTATTATATCTATACAGTAACACTTATTTCGAGTTGCCGAGTTGATAATAATACAATTCCCCGCGACTCGATGTTTAACTTTTTTTCTTTCACTCACCGGCTTCTATGCACACAAACTATGCGTTCTTCAAGACCACTTGGTAACCGGACAAGTTGGAGTGTCGTGCATACATTACCCGGATAACTACACCATTTGTTACTAACTTTGTAGATGACCCTTCCGAGTCGGCATCGATTGCCAATTGGTTTCGTTAATTTATGTGTAGCACTGTGTTTAGATGACATATTTGGTGCTCCTTGTCCCGTTTACATCTCTGTCTGTGCTTGTCTACTCCGAGTTTTCGCATTTTAATGATTTGCTTTCGGTACTGCAACCGAGTCTTGTTGGAGATCCCGTTCTTTGTTACACGAGGTGGAGTCAACTGACAGTGGTAGGGTTGTTTCTTTCTATACAGCAATTTTGAGCGTCTTGTTACAGCTCCTGTGCATCCTGATAAGGTGGACGGTTGTGCGCATGTAATCCGGATAACCAAACTCGGGAATGCTAAATCGGTAGGAGTGTTTGTCAAGAATACAGAACGTCATCGATTCAAGGTGCGATAAAGTTTTTATCTCATCTTGTAAAGATATGTTGAAGTCCGTCCATGTATGTTGAAAATATTGTTGGAATGTAATTTTGATTGTATATTTCTATTCTATTATAGCACGTGAATGGGCGGAGCTTAGTGCACTGGAAGTTTGTTGGAAATTTTACACCAGGCGAGTTCTATGGTACATATAGGGAGAAAATTTCAAGTCGTATTAGAATACATCATTTAGCAAGATACACGTATTCCTCAAAATTGTGCTTCAAAATGCAAGAGGGGTGGGGAGTAGGTTTCATCTTACGTTGTCAAAGTCAGTAACTGTTGCTAAATCCAATTCTAAAAGTTTATAAACTATGATACCAGTATATAAATAAAGAAACTACACTTGGGATGCAAAAGTTTATTATAATTGTTCATAATAAATAAAAACAAATAAATTCAACGTGACAAATCTACGATAAGCGTTCCACACTTAAGCCTTGTCAACTTGAACGAGTCCCAATTTATTTACCTAGCCAATCTGTATTAAGTAGTTTATTTGCTTTGACAGTCTATTACACAAATCACGCCTGCCGATGGACGATTCAAATGTTTGGAAGATTGTTCGAGCATAGAGACAAAAATAATTACGAGGCAAATAGCTTCCCGTTTGCTTAAAGTCGAAAATATTTGCGATGCACACTTCCAGCGTTTCTGGGTGCATTAGAAAACTATTAGACGAAACAAGCAAACAAAGGGCTATCAAAGAACGAAAACTGTGTATTGCAGAAATGGGTTGACAAACATGCCACAAACATTAGTCACAGTGTCATCCATTGGTAAAATGTGCATGATGAGCTCGAAAACGAAATGTAGATGAAATAATTCACTTTATCATGTTTATAGAAGCAAATAAAAAGAAATTGTAAAAATAAAAAAATACGGATTTCCAAGAATTTTGGGTGTTTCTACCCTGCAACCTGGCAGTTGGCATTTTCGGCCATTTCTACCCTGATACTTGGCAATTGGCATTATTTGGCCAATCACAAACACTTAGGGCGGTATTCCAATGCAGCCCGGCGGGGCAAGGTCTCATGTAAAGAATAGTATTGGCGCACGTGACGTATTGTGTACAATCCGTACAAAAAGGGTAGTCGCCGTCGACCTTTCCGGTGCAGCCAGTGGTAGTTGTGATACAATCTGTAAAAAAAAAAGAATAAAATTTCGAAGTTGATAAGTATTAGTGACAGAACTTTTTTTTCAAAACTTGTTCATATTTCGTATCATTATTCTTTATTTTGATAGTTAAGGTCAATCATCAAAGTTCAAGGTCATTTTCAAACTTTTGATAGCTAAGGTCATTCATTAAAGTTCAAGGTCACTTTTAAACTACGAATAGCTTTTCTGTATAAAATATTAAAAAAAAACGGACGGACGGACATGTGCATCACTATATTACCCGCCATTTTGGTGGATGTATAAAAATTGCATATTCTTGTATACATAATAGTAAATACTTTCTACGTGTATCTTCTTCGTGAGAATTTCTTTGATGTAATATGATAATGAAAACACAGAAAAATAAACTTACTTGAATTCTTTGGTTTTACACCGGCAGCTGTGCAAAAGAAAAAAATAATAGTAAAAAACTAATAGACATGCAATTGTCGTGTACGTCATTTCAAACTGGAAATTTCGCTCTTTTCCCGGTCCATTATGCGAAGAGTGTATATATGAAAGTGTTCAGAAAGTGAATTTATACAATGGGTAACATGTACTATTATGATTATCATAATAAGGCAAATAGTCCGACGGGGATGTAGCAGACTGAGTACAGTTTTCAATCAGCACTTAATATACTAAAGACTGCAATCAAAGAAGAAATTCATATCGAGTCCACCTCTTGCGCATGTAGACAAGTCATGTACCAATGGAACATGCATTTGCGGATCTGAAAGGAGGCTAGGGTGGTCACTCCCACCTTCCCCTTGTATCTGCAAAATATACCTGTATTCTGATTTGTCCAATTTTCGTGTATAATTTTCTCACCCCTCCTCCTTCGGAGCGAGCGAACAATCAGAAAGGGATAGGGCCACGAAGCCCGATATTGGCCCTAGTTTTGAACATTGTACTTCATAGAAATTTTTACTATGATTTGACATTTTGAAACGTTCTCTACAGAATCATGAATCCATCTTTTGTCAACATTGCGTTTATCACTAGCTTTTAGCCCTTTGAAAACCCCAAAATTGGTCACATTCCGCGAAACTGATACAAAAACTACGTATTTCTATAAAATTAGCAATGGCCGCATGCATTAACTGAGATGAAAAAATTATATGCGAAAGATTATCATTATATCCTTTTGTCATAAACGTTTTATCTCAGTTAACGCATGCGGCCACATTGAATTCTTCCATAAAAGACGAAATTCCAAGCAATTTTGCCATATTTTGTCCATAATGTCAAAATGACGTCACTTCATGACGTCATTACAATTAAATGGCACTTCTTTCTATTCATTAAAAGCGGTGAACATTCGTGTATTTTCATGAGAGATATCAAGTATTCCACATGAAATTTATTTCTAGAGAAAAATCGAGGGCCGATTTAGGGGTCTCGTGGCCCTACCCCTTTATGCGGCAATGACTGTTTTGGTCAAGGTAAAAACTTGTTCAGGTCAGAATCCATCCTCTGTATGAAGAAGTTAAGGCCAACGTTTGTAATAAGCTTTATTTTTATGGACGGACTGACAGATAGACGGAGTCTGAATAAAGTAATTACTAAAGTGCACCTGACAAGCAGAGGGGTATTATGCTACTGTACAGTATTTCAACACAACTTCTCATAGTTATGCTTTCGTAATTGTTTTGATTTTAAAGCTTTCTTTTTCATTTATCGAACTTGTTACTTACTGGAAGCGGCAGTAGTCGGTGTTGTCAATGAAACAGTGGTTGCACCACTTGTGGTGGCACCTCCTGTGGTTTGTCCAGAGCCACTCCCGGTAGTTTGTCCGGCGAGTGGTTGTGCAGAACCCTTTCCGGTTGTTTGTCCTGCGCCACTTCCAGTGGTCTGTGGCATGGTACTACCACCAGAACCACCTGCAGTCGTACTGCCACCACCACTTCCTGTGGTCATCTGTGACGTAGTACTGACCATGGTCATGCCGCCTGTTTGACCACTAGTTGTTGCTGCAGCACTACTATTGTTATTGTTACTGCTAGAACCATTTCCTAGTAGGTAATTTTTTTTCTTAAATTTTCAGCAATAATTTCGTTCTACATGTTCATGTTCACATTGATTCTTCATTTTTTCATCATTTTCATTTTCAATTTTAATTTCAAATTTAATTTGTCTTTTCTTATATTTTCATTTTTTTTCATTTTATATAGAATTTAATCGATCTAGAAAATAAAATAATCAATAAAAGATTCCCCCAAAATAAATTAAATCAAGACTTACCAGTGTCAAGGTGACATCCTAGTAGATCAAATCTCATCGAAATGTGATTATGCCATTCTAATGGATTGATTCTGATACATTTGGCGATAACTGGACAATCAAAGTCGTGACTCTCTATCGTATTCTCATCACTGTTTCCTTTGAAAAACTGTAAAATTTAATCAAATTTTAATTAGAATTTTAAATACAGATAAAAAAAAACATCTACGATTCCAATGTCAGTAATGGAGTTTTTTTCCGCAATGTTTATCATTTAGTTGAACTGCATCATCTGAAATACTCAAAGTTTAATTATTCTTAAAATACTCAAATTTTAATTACTTTTCATTATTTTATTTGCCGCTTGACAAATGGGAATTTTGCATCACAAAGAACCTTTTCTTTTTCGAAAATGTCGCCTATGTTGATTCCCGTGAGTACTTGTGAAAATGATTATAGATGTAGAAGATGATAAATTCAATAAATAAATAAATAAATGAATAAATAAATAAAGTGCCGTCTGTATAAAGTGAGATAATGAGCGTATATCTATTATTTCAAAAGATGTCGATCTATATTGTCAATACGAAATATTTGTGAATTGTAAATCAAATTTACTTATATTACAAAATTATGGAACCTGGTGTAGAAAATGAGAAAAAGGAGGAAATAAATGGAGACAATAAATAAATTTATTTTACAATAGTGGAAAGTTCAAATAAAATATGAATGAAGTGAGATTTTTTTTTAAAAATCGAATAGTTCAAATCCCTTTCGAGAGATAGTGTACATGTGAGAAGAGTAAAATCCTAACTATTCAATAGCGGACCAAGAAATGCTTTAATTTATAATAATATCAAGTGAAAAATTAAAAATTTTGCGATCTTACGACATCAGACACGTTGTGTCCACTGAGTGTATGCCAGCTATTGGAGTTGTTAGAGCAGTCCATACTGTACAACACTCTGTACTTCGTCACCCACTGTTTACAACACCCGTCCCTACCCTGGGTCATAATACCACGGATCAGGGTGGGGTCCTTCAACTCAACCTGCAATCATACAACGTCCGTATATTAACATGATTCAATATTGATTATGATAAGTTGTTAGAGCAGCCCATACTGTAGATTACTCGTTATTCAAACCGGATGAAAATGAAGCTGACTAAGTGCCCATCCAACCCCCCCCCCCCCTCCGCGCTAGTACCGAACCCTTTTCCCTTCTTTTTGGAAAAGGGAATTATAAAGAAGAGAACATATATTAAGTTAAAAGTTTTATTTAAAATGGAGGTGATTTAATTCTTGTACACTGTTATATATATTCAAACTGGACCCCTTTCTCAATTACGAAAAAATCCCCGAATATTCTCAGATATAACTTATGTTTTTTATTTAGTGTTTAGCATAGTTCACCAAGATGAAATGCCATATCCCATAAAATACACAATGCAAGTCTCTATGTTTGCCTCCGTTGATTCAAAGAAAAGAAAGCGATAGAAAAAAAACCCTGATTTTTTCTTCTTTTCTAGCCGTTCTAGCGAACTACAATCTGCTTTGTATATATCATGTATTATTTGTTACGATTCCACAAAATGAAATTTATTTACATGGCTGCATTATAAATTAGTGTACATTGAACAAGTCCGTAAAATTTAAACTTTCAATATTTTTCCCCAATAAACCCGATTGAAAATAACGGGAACTTAATTTATACATGTAGAGTATTTGTAATTGAGTAAATTGAATGACCATTGGTCACAATAAAACTACCAAACTTTTGTTGAGATGAACATAAAAACAGACGGCCTGCTGAAATTCAATTTAGTATCAAAGATAATCCGATTCCTGAGCAACGTTCAATAAAAGTATACAGAGGAGATGAAAGGAACCATACAGACCGGCTGATTGTTGAAAACAAAATTTATAAACTTCGGTAATTTTCAAAGATACTACAAGCCACATCACACAAAAGCCATGAAAACGGTACGCAATGGGAAAAATTTGGGAAATAACAGACAGACAGACAGACAGACGGACTTCTGAAGGTATTTCATTTCAGTACACGTATCAAACAAAAATAGAACTTTCCATATGCACTCACAGTACACAATTTACACTTTTCCTACCTGAATGTACTGGTCAACATTAAGGTCCTTTGCTGACCAGGCCCCGATGTGGAGGTTGCCCTGGGCGTCCTTGGATTCCGTGGTGTTAATCCTCGCCCGGGCCACCGAGTAATCCTTTGACGTCCCTTTGTTATAGACCGTGGATGCCGAGAAAGCAGTGTCCGGCACGCCATTAGGACCCGAGACTAATTGCTGGTTACACACATCTGAATGAAATAGGAAGCACAAAGTTTTCAATTCAGTAAAGACGTTCGCACTCTCCTATTAATAATTGGGATGGCAAGAGGTCGCGTGCACCAAAGAGCTATGATTTTGAAAGATGGCCTATTAAAATCTGTGAATTTTCTTAAGGAAAAGGTCAGTCAAACTTGTATAGATCATGGAAAATGGTCCATTCACGAAAATGCTTTCCTAATCACTACCCCCCCCCCCCCCCCACCCCTCTTAATGTGGATTGGGAAGGCCAAAGGCCTGCCCCCTGCGCTAAACACCTATGGATTTTAAGATGACCCATTGAAATATGTGTTCATGAAAGTGTAGAAAACTACGGAAAATGGCTTATTCACACATTTCCTTCCCAATCACTGCCCCTCTCCCTTTTTTCGCGTCAATAGAAAAGCATAATGAAGTAAAAATTCTTCGGAAAAAATCAAAGAACCGAAGATGAGCTGTCTGAAATAAAATGAGAATTTTTTTTTTACCTTGTCCGCTGATGAAGGGAATGGCTCCTGTAAGAAATAAAAGATAAAGATATATGTACGAATGTTTCAAATCCGAGTTCATCCTTATTTCAACTTTAAACCAGTTCACTTACACCTAATATACAAACGTAGCATCAGAGATAAGGGCGATTAGGAAATAGGCGTTCGAGATGATAGGGTTAATTAATCCTCTATAAGTTTCTGTCGTTTAAATTTCGTCATTTGAATTTTATTTTAAAAAGTTTAAAACTTTACCCAAAAGAAAACAAAAGACAACCGACGGCTTAAGCATTCTTCCTGCGGATTAAGAGATATCACCGGACTTCAATGACCATCGGAGTTAGAAATTTCTGGCAGGAGCCTAGCCAAGGCATGGTATATATATAAAGGGAGGGACAAGTACCCCCTCTTTCCGTCCGTCATCAGTCGAACAAATATTGATCAATTTTGTTTCATTATTAGGCAAACCGCTATCAAAACCATCAGCAGAAAAACGACAATCTAATGATGACCATTTTCGCATCGTCAAGTGCGATGTTTACACAACATCCTAATCAAAGGAAGACGGTACGTTATGTTTACCAACATAGGCGCGTGGACCCGCGTGAGAGCTCCCGGATTACCGCTATAACCCGCGAGCAAATTCCCGCCATTTCTTCCAACAGCGGGGAGTCACTGACTTCTGCGACGGTTTATTCAAAATGATCTTGTTTTCTACGGAAGATGTTTGTTACAAACACAATCTCTGGATTAAGACAGAAGATTAAACCGTAATTTCCACCCAAAGCATTAATTGCATGTTATTTCGGCATGTTTTGTGCAGGAATTGCAGCGTTGTTTGGGTGGAATGTATCGTCTGCCGACAGACGCGGAGAGTTAAGATAATTTTAATTAGTTCAAGTTACACAAGACGACTTTTTCATTGTGGTGTTGCTTTTCCCAAATTGACAATTGATATTGGATGTCAGGTCACATCCCTAAAAATGTTTGAAAAGTATGCGACCTTTTTCCTAAATGAAGTCAACTCCCTCGTGGGAATGATGGGAAAATTCGAGATGAACATGCGAAAAGTTTCAGAATGGTTAAAACAAACATGTTAAAACGCATTAGAATAGAAAAGGGGTCCTTGAAAATTCTAGTGCAGCAATACTATTTTTTTTTTAAATGCAACAAACTACATCGAAATCTACTTTCACTCAAGGAACTCCTCAAATTTTACGTTACAACAGTTTATATCTATAATACCTAATTAAGCAGCTGAAACTTTTAAACCTATTTCCCGTGTACATGAATCCTATATTTAAGGGTAATATATTCATCATAAATGCAACACTCATTCATCAATCATATAAATCAAAATATTCAAGTAATAATATACGTCTCGTGCATGCAGGATTCATATATTACATTGATATTCAGGACAGTTTTATGCGTGATGACAACCACGCGGACGATGGACAGAGCACTGAGTACTGCGCTGGTGAACAAAATTACAATCTAACTGAAGATTTCTACAATCATACTACAGACATTACAAAATATCCAATCTAAACTTAGTTAGATAAGAAAAATAAAAATGAAATAAAAAAATAAATAAATAAAAAGGTTACGCTAACGCAGCAAGATATGCCCGTTCAATTACAAGACATTACAAAATATCCAATCTAAACTTAGTTAGATAAGAAAAATAAAAATAAAATAAAAAAATAAATAAATAAAAGGTTACGCTAACGCAGCAAGATATGCCCGTTCAAACGGTTGGGGTTAATCAGTCATTATTAAATTCACATGATAAAATCTAAGTTCCATAACTCTGTAGTGACAAATAGGTTATCTTGAAATTTGATAATTGGCGCCCCCTACCCCCAACATTCTTGTCATGAATTACAAATATCACGAAAGCTCAAAAATGACCTAGAACTGAAGTTTGACCTGTGACCTTGAAAATCAATAGGATTCTTTTTCTTTCTCTACTAAATCCACATGGTAAAGAAGTTCCTAGCTCAACTGGGTTGGGCTTTATCTTGTACAAGTACAAGGAGGTCAAGAATGCATAGGTTGAACCTCCCCCTTTTGCATACTTCTCAATTTTCTGACAAAAGATATGAAAGCTTGTTACATATGTGAAAGAATATACTTCCTTCTTAAAATAGATTTTGAATGAATTTTAAAACTATGTTCACACAAAAATCCATTTTTAGCCCCAAATTGACCTTGACCTTTGACCTATGACAATAGGATACTTTGTCTCATTACACTTAATCTACATGGTAAATTTGAAGTTCCCAGCTCAACTGGTTTGAACTCTATCATCTCCCATGATATGAATATCAATTTGCATGTACTCACATACAAGTAGGCAGTGGCCTTCAACCAAAACCAATTTATAACTGTTACAATCAGTATCACTTCTTTAAGAGCATTCACTTATAAACTTGAAATTCTGATGTCACAACATATGCAAAACATGTGTCAACATTGATGAAGTTAGGGTTAGAAGTAACCCTAAGACCCTCTATATTTGTGACCTTGACTTTTGACCTTATTAATCAAAAGGGTTCATCCTAATGTCAACTGTACTGACTGTATATGAAGATTGACCAAGGATCGCTTATTAATGACGCCTCTAGAGTGTATTCAATGATTTCGACAATTTCTAATCTGTGTGACCTTGACAAACAACAGGGTTCTTTCTCCTGTCTTAAGCAATAAGTCTATGAAGTCTGATTTAGATCCAATATTAAAGTAGCACTGTTTAAGAAATGTCATCTGTCACAAATACATTGCGTCTAAACATGTTTCATTATCCCTGCAGAGGAATGATGTATATATATCAAAAAAAGCTGTAGCAATATATAATAAAGAGCATCATCTACACCCCCTTTTTTCTTCACTAAAATTTCACAGTTATGTGACACATAATCTAAAAACCTATTTGAGAGAATATGCTTACTTCTTGAATAATACACAGTATCAAAACATTTCGTTGAAAAATAGATTTTAAATAATTTTCAAAAACTTTTAACTCAAAATGCTTGTTTGACCCAAAGTATGTGACCTTGACCTTTAGTTAATAAAGTGATAAACCTCATCATGCTTTATCAAACCTGCAAGTTTGATAGATGTCTGTCAAGTAAGCTATAGCCAAATATGTGAAAGTAAGACTACCAGACAGACAGATGAACAGACAGATGCCGGACAAAGTGATCCCTACATATCGCTCATGTTTTACAGGTGACATAAGTCCTTCCTCTGGGCTATGGATAAGGAAAACAAAGTGTACAACAAGGATTTTAAACATGTTTCCAATTTGTGACCTTTGACCTTGAAAATCAGTTCCCTTTTCATATGCAATATTGTTTCCAATTTGTGACCTTTGACCTTGAAAATCAATTCTCTTTTCATATGCAATATTGTGCCCTCTTAGCTGTATAAAATCGCCTTTGACAGAAATTGCTGCTCAAATTTCCTCTGATTCTGTACTTATTTTTAATGTCCACTGAATAATATAGCTCAAACCATCTGCTTCAAATTTTTAAAAAAACACTTAGTCTATCTCAAACGATTCTTATTGAAAACCCTGTATGCAAACCAAATCAATATTTGGAAAATTAGGGAATATATAATAACGGTAAATACTGATTTTACGGTTGCAAACTGAGTTTTTCTGGCAACGCGTTAGCGGATCCCGAAAAAAGGATGTTTGCACCGTAAAATCAGCATTTACCGTCCGCAAACATAATGTCAGTATCTAGTTATTCCCATTCTAATGCAATCTATATTTTTGTGAATATAAGGCGAAATAAGACGTTAGCAACGTCAAAGCCTAGTATGTTCTCGTTTTACAGCCGTAACTAAGGAGCAAACAACCAATGAAAATCGATGTTATAGCGACGTTGCATTAGAATGTGTTATTGTCAGGGAGGGAAGGGGTTAAGAGATTCATAAAAGTAGGGGTGGGGATATTTTTTCTGTGTAGAGGGCATTTCGATACCGGTTTTTATCTAATATTCTTATAATACTGACATTCCAAGAGAAGAATACAAATACTTACCATAGAACCTGAGTGGTATACACTGTCTTATGTAAGGCTCAAAATACATCCCCTCTCTACAGTCCTCTATATCTATGGTCCTATTCCTGTAGCACAGTACGTAGGATCGGATCTTGGATTTGTCCGGGTGTGGGTTTTTACCATTTGGAAGCCCTACACAAGACGCTTTACGCACTTCACATGGCAAGCAGACAGCCTCGCCTGGTCTGCATTGATACTGCATATAGTCACCTAGAATGAAAATTTTTTTTTTTTGAGAAACAAAGCCGAAAATCAATTTTTTTTTCATAAAGCTCATGATGGCTTGAAATGTCATTATCACATGCAAAAACATTGCATTATAGCTTACTTGAAACATAGGGTAATCAAAGATTACATAGCTCGCCTATACAGGTTTCTGTCAGAGACCAGGTTAAAGTTTTGAAAAGTAGGTCAAAGTCCAAGGTCAAAGGTCATGGTCTCAAATGAAAGGTCTCGTCACAAGGTATCTACATGTGGAATATCAAAGCCCTACCCCTTATAGTTCAAAAGATATAGCCCAGATTAAGTTTTGTCTATGGACGACGACAACGACAATGCCAAGGGTATGGCATTAGCTCTCCAGACTTTTTCGTCCCGGCAAGCTAAAAATAATCACGAATGCTGAAATATGCTGTAGTGTTTTTGTGAATTGTTTCACTGCAGTCTCTTTAAGAGATTTTATTCTTTATAGTCTTGGACTTTCAATGGATGAAAATTATAGCATTTAATAGATTTGATATAGTCACCAAGATACATGTAGTAAAAAATATCCTTTATAAAATCACACTCTATGTTAGAGTAGCGTTACAGTATATTCTAATATGACTTGATTCTTTTTCCCTATCAAGACAACAGACGCGAGCCGGGCTCTATTCTCCAACATAGGCCCTATAGCGATAAGCCATGCCTACCCATTTTCTGAAAGCAGATAAACCGGCAGGAACTGGTTTTTACCAAGAATCGAAAGGTCTAAGTTTGGTCATCATTAGAATAGAAATAAAAAATGGCAAGCCGGGCTCAATTGTCTTATAATGCCCTCGCGTCCTCAGCCAATTACATTTACAAGCTTTCTACTCTACATTGATGAAAAAGTAGGAAAAAAGTAGGAGTAGTCAGTGAAAAAAAGTAGGAGAAAAATAGGAAAAAGTAGGAATTAATAGGGGGAAAAGCAGGAAATTTTCCATCACTTTTAGCGACAATTTTCAGTAAGTATGACACACAAATCACAGTAAGCAATGATTTTGTAGATTGGTATTTTTCATCTTTGAGGAAATCACAGAGAGAAATAAGGACAGATTGATTTTTGATGTAAAATATACAGAATGGGCGAGCGAAGCGAGCCCGAAATTTTTTAAAAACTTTGAATCAGATTCAGATGACAAAAGAAAAAAGTAATTTCTTACTTTGAGATGAAAAAGTAGGAATAGTAGGAGGTTTTGAAGAAAAAGTAGGAAAAAATAGGATCAAAATAAAAAAGTAGGAAAAGTAGGAAATAGTAGGAAAAAGTAGGAACAGTAGAAAGCCTGCATGATTTATCACCTCGCCGCTGACGGGGCTCGGTAATAAAATTTAATGTGATTGGTTGAGGACACTCGGGCGTTATGAGACAATAGAGCCCAGCTTGTCATTTTTTATTTCTTAAGTTAAAAGGTTCTAATAAATACATGTATAGCCATCAAACACTCATCAAAATATGTGCAATTATAATGAAACTTGCTTGAAATCTCATAAATGTAAAATTTCCATCTGATTTATGCAAAACAAGTTCCTGCAGTACATAATATAATTTCTCATACTTACAAGGCGCTTGAGGTTCTTTTCTTTCCCCGCAATGGACATCAGTGAAGTTTTTACATGTACCGCTCTTAATGTCGTATAATTTAGGATAAACACACTCGTGTAGGTACGTGCCGGTCAAGGTGTTAGGAGCACCACACTCGTAGAAATGGGCACAGTTTGCATAACTGGGCAAAACCGACCCTGGATTTCTGTCGCAGTATGCGTTTACTTTGTCTACAAGTGAAGATGCAAATTTCACATAAGGATTTGTTTTATCATTTTTTTTTAAACTTCGAAAATTGCGCTTTTTACATGTTTTATGACTGAATGGTTGAAATTTCATCAAGAAGCGAGGCAATTTGAAGTCGAGCATTTTGATCTAAATAGAATTTTCTTAAGCACATTTTTCACACAAATTTTACCTAGTGAGGCTAAATGATGAATTTGTAATTATGTTCAACACTTATACATTTTGTATGTTTATCATTTGAAATAATCGACTTAATAATTCCTGGTCAACTTGTCTACTCTAAATCAAAACCATAACTTTTAATTCCTGGACAGAGAAAATATATAATAACATGACTATTGCCCAAAAATTATCAATATTGAATGAGAGTTTTTAAATTTAAAACTTTCATTTGCAAGAATTTCTCAAATGGTTGACCCAGAATCATCAAAATAACTAAGCCTACCTGCATTTTTATAGTTAATGCAGACCCTTGTCTCCGGATCAAAAATTCCGTCAACACAGACGTCAACGGCTACCGTTCTCTCATGTTCACATACGATAAACCTGGGTTGAGGCCCCTGGCCTGGGTAGGGATTGGGTCCGTCAGGTAGCCCCCTACAGCTCGGCTTTGTGTTGATACAGGGCCTGCAGAAAGGTCCAATACACTGGTTCTGTATGTAGTCACCTGATTTAAACAATCTTACACTCATTGAATGGGCCACTTGCCGAAATTCATAATGGCTGACAAAATGACGAAAAATGTCCGAGGTAGGCAATCTTTGCGCATCTTTTCCATTGTTACGTCTCAATGGAATTGTGTCTTTTTAAAAACAGTGACGTCATAATGATAAACAACACCAAAAGATGTTGACTCGGACATTTTACGCTTTCTAACAAGATTGGAAAATGGTCTATAATGTTTAGATAAGGAATGATAAAGCAATGAAGTTATTATAAAAATGCAATGATCGCTGTGCGATATAAGTCCCCTACCGGCGGCATAAATTTATGACTTGCATCTCTGTTCATCAGTTCATCTTCTGCAACAACAGCCAAGAAAAGTCAGGGAAACTGAATTCACGAAATTTGCTAAGTCCAATGGCCATAACTCTTGTGAAAATTAGTCAGTCTAAATTAAACTCAAATCTGCATCACACTATAATGTATTCACATACAAAAAATCAGCTCATTATCTGCAATAACAGGCATGAAAAAGTCCGGGAAACTAAAAATTTCATGAAATTTGCTTAGTCCAAGGGCCATAACTCTTGTAAAAATAGGCCAATGGAAACCAAACTCACACTTGGTCTGTATCACACTGAGATGTCTTCATTTACCAAAAATCAGTGCATTATTTGCAATAGAACCAAAGAAAAGTCCGGAAAACTGAAATTTTCATAAAATTTGCTAAGTCCAAGGGCCATAACTCTTGTAAAAATAGATGAATCTAAAGCAAACTCAAACTTGACCTGTATCACATTGAGATATATCCACATACTAAAAATGAGTTCAATTTATTCAACAACAGCGGAAAAAAGTCCGGAAAACTGAAATTTTCAAAAAATTTGCTAAGTCCAAGGGCCATAACTCTTGTAAAATTAGGTCAATCAAAAGCAAACTCAAACAAGATCTGTATCACATTGAGATATATCCACATACCAAAAATGAGTTCAATATATGCAACAACAGCGGAAAAAAGTCCGGAAAACTGAGATTTTCATAAAATTTGCTAAGTCCAAGGGCAATAACTCTTGTAAAATTAGGTCAATCAAAAGCAAACTCAAACTTGATCTGTATCACATTGAGATATATCCACATACCAAAAATGAGTTCAATATATGCAACAACAGCGGAAAAAAGTCCGGAAAACTGAAACTTTCATAAAATTTGCTAAGTCCAAGGGCCATAACTCTTGTAAAATTAGGTCAATCGAAAGCAAACTCAAACTTGATCTGTATCACATTGAGATATATCCACATACCAAAAATGAGTTCAATATATGCAACAACAGCGAAAAAAAGTCCGGAAAACTGAAAATGGGACAGACGGACGGACGGACAGACAGACAGACCAAGAGGAAACTAAGAGTCCCCTTCGGCGTTGCCGGTAGGGGACTAATAAGCAACTGAATAAAACAATCATTATGTTCATAAAATTTTTTTTTTCAAATACATGTACAGGAAGAAAAGGTTCTTACTTGTTTTAAAGATCAATCATATAGCATTATCTATGATTTTTTGGAAAGTAACATATTTTCGTAGATTTTATTTTATTATTAGTTTTGAGTTATGCAAGTGATCCTCTTAATTACATGTATTAAGCATAATTATCATATATACAACCATTTAACAATAAGACAAAATTTATCTTTGTAACTGCATGAAATGATTTTGTACTTGTTCCATTTAAAGTAACCAGTATAACCTTATTTTTGTATTATACACTGCCCATTGTCATTAAATTAAACTGATATCCCTTAGATTTTGTTGATGGTATTTTCTACCTTTATCTCCTTATAATGAAGTACAGTACTCACAAGGAGTGATAGGTTCGTATCTCTCTCCACAGTTGACTTTACTGAAGTGCTCACATTTTCCCGTCTCTATGTTATATAACCTCGGATATTCACACTCCCGCTGGTAAAGCCCGTATTCTCCTTGCTGTACGGTACAGTCGTAGAACTGGGCACAGTTGTCAAGGTTGGGCAGGGCAGCGTCTGGGTGGGCTATACAGAAGTCTGTCATAGTATCTTAATAAGAAGAAGTAAAAGAAATTATGAATGTACATTGCACAATTTTAAACACTGCATTGAAAGTATACATTCATGTTACATGATTCATAATTTCAAGTACTTTTTGAATTTGTAAGGGTTGTATCTTAAGTGTTATAAAATATCATCTACAATTTCCTGTTTTTCCAAATTATTAGATGAAGATTTTTTTTATAATAATAGCTAAGCCTTGTGAAATTTCAGACAGACCTAAAGACAGACAGACATACAGATGAGCAGATAAGGTGATCCCTCAACAAAATGTTCTACTGAAAATGAACTAGATTATTGCAACCTACATGTATACAATATACCCCTGTCACAGACATAGGTTTTCAAATGTAAATAAAAACTTTTTTGACATAAATAGCCATAAACATGTACAAAATGTACCTTTATTGCATTTTCTTTCATACGGGTCAAAAACACCATCTGGACATGCCCTGACCTCTAGTGTTCTGTTTTTGTAACATTTGACATATCTGGACGTCCATAGCGATTCCATCACAGGATTGTCACCATCGGGGAATCCTATACAGCTCGGAAGCCGATCTACACATGGTACACACGTACTGTTGTCACCTGGACAGGCATTCTGCACATACTCACCTGAAATTTGTAAGTGAATGATATATTTGAGATATACACATTCGTCCAAAAATATTATAATTGAGACAAAAGATACATTTATTAGTGGTCAAAGGAGTGTATGAGAACATTTAAATAAATCTGAACAGATTATTGTATTCAAGTCCTCAATACAATACATGTACAACGTATCTAAACTGTACAATGTATATAAACTGTAAAACATATATAAACTGTACAACATATATAAACTGTACAACGTATATAAACTGTATATAGTTTTGAATTCTCCCAGTCTTGCTTTCATCCAATTTAGGAGGCTGAATAGCCAAATATTAAACTCATTCACTTTCATGCATAATTCTTTATGTTAAATTCTATCCGTCCTGTATTACATTTGCCCTTATGACATTGAGCGTAAAGGTAAAAATGAAACCGGGGTAAAAATCTACCTGTATGCAGTAAATTTACATGTATTTGTAAATGAAAGCATGTGCCACTATAGCATAATTTTGAAAGGGTCAATACACCGAGAACAAGAACTTTGATAATGATGATAGGTAACCATAGGAAATATTTCACCAAACCAAGTGGAACGTACATGGTGCCCTTGGCTCTGGTCTGATATTACAGCGGACCTTCTGGAAGTCTTCACACTCCATAGTATCTGTAGAGAACAGCTTGGGATACTCGCACTCTTTTAAATACTCAGTCACAGGGAACCCAGGACGGGACTTACTACAGTCTATATAGTGGGCACAGTCAAATGGATCTGGTCGGACAATGTTAGGGTAAAGGTCACAGACATTTCTTACTGCTCCTGAAAAATAATTGGAGGTAATGACGCAAAATGTTTGTTATGTTAATAGGTGAATGTTGTCTGATGTGTAAAATCAGGTTTTGAGTAGTTGTACAAAGAAACTTGAAAATTACTATTTATATATAATTGAGTACCATTAAGAGTCTCTGTATCATTAATATTGTTTTCATTGGTTTGTGAGAATAAAATTATTCTAAATTCTATATTCTAAGGACCAGTCCAGCATAGTGGCAGGGCCTGAAGAATAAACACAAGCTATTGAGTCTTTCCCTATTACAGAGTTATTTCCCATTGGAGAAGGTATCTGACGTAAAAATATTATGAGGTAATAAAATTGGTATGGTAACATCAATACCAAGAGTTGTTTCAATAGACTTCACAATCAGTTCACATCAGAAACAAGCACTGTCAGATACCGAATACCCTTACCAGACTGTGTGGGAATACATTTCCTATCCGTTTTACTGAATATTTGTTTTCCTGGACAAATCCTCTCTGCCACCGTCAGCCCGGACTTACACTCTATGTATTTGTTGGTGATATCTGTGCCTGGGTAGGGGTTGGCACCATCTGGCAAACCGGTGCACCATGAAAACTTAGTTTCACAGGGTAGGCAGTTTGGTCCGGTGCACTTGTTCAATTCATATTCACCTGAAGTGTCAGCATACATTTTTTTTTTAAATTGCATGATGAAATGTCGGCACACATACATTTATGTTTAAAAATCTAATGATATCAATTGCTTTATGGGAGAAAAAAAATGTTCAAAATGAAAAATTTGTAAATCCAATCTTATATGCTTTTTACAAATATCATGTACATGTAAGTGAAGTTATAATAGATATGTATGATATGTATAATTATAAAGAATTTGATAGAACTAGATATATATCTAGATGATACCCTTCCGCATTATTGACATAAAAATACTGAATTTTGTTTAAAATATAGGACCATATTATCAGTGGTCATATTAAAATGGCAAAATGTACTTGAAGTTGATGGTCATATCTATTGCTTTTGAAAAATACTGCAAATTACAAGCAAAAAATTTGACAAAAATGATAAATATATACATGTATTTTCATTGATAAATTTTCTAAAATGAAACTCTTCCGTACAGCAAAATATCAGACAAATTCACATATAATTTCGAAAGACAATTTTCATTCATATCCTACAGAGAAATATTTTTTCATGAACTTTGTACTTACAAGGTTTGTTCGGAGCGTATCTCGCACCACACTTGACAAATATCCTGTCTTTGCATTTGAGCGAGTTTCTATCAAAGAGTTGAGGATACGGACACTCGTGTAGATACATCCCAAGTCCGGAGGATTTACTCTGGCAGTCGTAATACTGGGCACAGTTATAGGGGAACGGTACACGTACAGACGGATGGTATTGACAGTATTCTCCTATGTATGCTATGAGAGAAAATTGACAGAACAAGTAAGAGAAACTATTTCAACCTGTAGATAAAATGTAGTAATGTAATTTTTTTAAAATTTACTTTATACATGTAAACGCAAAGAGGCTGAACATTTGTGGATATTGTTTTATGTGAACTGATTGTATAATCTGCCCTTGAAAGGCAGTGCTTTAATAACTACATGTATACCAAATTCGCACTTGAACATTTTAGAGATATGACTGTTCAGATTCTCAGATCAAATTTGTGCATTAATGCGTACATCTGTTTTAAAATACTGCTCAATATTGATCCGATTTCCGTACCTTTAAAGATTTAATTAAACATTACGGAAATTATGACTTTTCCATTGGTTAGAAAATGAAATGGCCAGTGCATAATTTTGAAAAATTTGGAAGTTCATTTCTATGATTTAATACACATAATTTTGAAAGTTGAGTAAGAAGTGGAAGAGCTTACAATCCATCTCATTGGAGTATTGTATAAATATTTCTTCATATCTAAATTATTATAAAGGAAATCACTCATAATTTTTCTTCTCTCGTGTACAGTTAAATGATATTACAAATCAAGGAGAAATTTTCCTCCAATTTTCATTTTTATGTAAAGAAGATCTTACCTTTACCTATCTCTGCCACACAGTCACCTCTGTTGGGATCAAACACTCCTGCTCGGCATCTTCCTACGTTAACAGTTCTGTTCTTATAGCACTGTATAAAGTACACGGTCCAGAGTCTTCCTGGGAAGGGATGTTCTCCGTCACTCACGCCCACACACGAGGGGAGTCGGGACGGACACCTCTCACAAGTGGCGTCTCCAGCTGGGCAGAGGTTCTGGCTGTATTCACCTATTGTAAAATTGGAGGAGCAAGTTTTATATTTGTACTGAATAGATTAATTTTAAAATGCATTCTTGAGGCACTGATTCAAATTTTGCAGTACATGCTGGACTGTTAATACACAAACAATTAAGACACTCAAGTGTTTTCATATACATAACACATGTCTAAAGATTTGAGTAAGCCATGAGAGCTACATCAAATGCTATAAAATTTTGAATAATTTAGAATCGTATCAAAAAATAAACAAATGTAATTTTTTTCTTTTGCACAGACTACCAATTTCTTCTTCACAATTGTCTCAAAAACTGTCAAAATTAGCTGAATTACATATCACACAAAATTGACTCGGTTTTCTTTTGTTAAAGGGAATCCTTAATTCAAACGTTCCCGACTTATTTTCAAAAATCATAAATTGCACCCATACTGTAAACGTGGAAATTATCGCGTGGGGGTAATTTTCCTGCTTTCTCCAAATGTATTATTACCTGAAAATTGACCCTTCCGAACGCGGGAAAAATTTGAGAAATTCTATGACATCACATTTGACCGAGGTTCGAAGCTTGTTCGTCCGAGGTAAAAGCATTGTGACGTCACGAAATTTTGCATTTTTTTCCCACAATCGGAAGGGTCAGTTACAACCAGTGTAAAAGACTAAAGGGAACACTCCCACTTTCACCAAAATTACACACACACATACTGTAGCAATGGTCATTTCGCAAAAATCCCCCCCCCCCCCACACAAAAATAACCACATTAAGTCAAAGAAACTTACATGGAGCTTGAGGTATGTATCGAAGTCCACACTGCACGAATTCAAATTTCTCACAGGCGTATCTGACGGTAGAGAACAGTGACGGATATGGACATTCTTGTAAGACTGGTTTTGATTGGTCAGAACAGTTGTAAAACCTAGCACAATTGGTGGAGTCCGGTACAACACCATTTCTACTTGATGAACATAATCCAGATAGACCAGCTGGAAAAAAAAATTCTTGAGTTCTAATTAACGATAATTTTGAGATATGTAACTATATAAAGGACTTTTTATGATACATAGCCCTTTTCCAGCCCAAAAATACTGTTTTATTCAAATTTGTACACACCTCAGCATCATATTTTTATCTACATGTATATACATGTACATCTGAAATCCACTTCCAAAAGTTTAAATTTATTGTTTATTCAACTCTTTTTGAAACATAATTAAAATTTTTGAAAGTTGAAAGATTTCTAGTGGAAGAAATTTGAAATACTGAGTATTAGTCTATCAAAACAATGAAATGGTCGAAATGAAAATGGACAACTGAATCTTTTAACTTTAAAAGAAGATATACATATTAAAAATTTTTATGTATAAAGTTGAGTGTAAAACATAATACAATGCATGTGATAAATGTATCGTACTTGGAGGTGTAGGTCTAACACATCTCCTAGTAGCTTTATCAAACCATCCCTCTCTACATTGCTCCACGCTCAGTGTTCTATTCCTGTCACAGTTCACGTAGTCGGACGAGTTTTGACGACCGGGGTACGCGTTATCACCGTCTGGTAGGTCCAGACAGCTCGGTAACCTCATGGGGCATGGTAGACAGTTGTTATCTCCCACCGCACACTGGTTCTGAAGGTACTGACCTATAAATACATGATTGTGATGTAATCAAAATTTACATTTTTTTTCATCGTAGTTGGTGAGTTCTGACAACCATGCAGGGTAGACAGCTCAGTTCTGTAGGTATTGACCTGTAAATAACATCATCAAAATCTACATCATCTTCTCGAGACAAGTGTACACATTATCATACACTTGTCTTCAGAAGATAAATCTACATGTACAATTTTGTGCTCAGTGATAGATTCATGCAAGATTTTATTTCATTTAACCATGCAAACAAAAATTTTTTTCAGTGTAATTTGAAATGACTTCTATCTTCTGATAGAGCTTGTGCATGACATATTTATTTCACAAATTCAAACTCTTTTTAATATGATAATATTTAATCCATTTACTAGGCTTTATCATAGATAGATTAGTGCCTTTGATCTATATTCTAATTTCTCCAAATTTAAATTTTGACAAAATAAATTTGTTTTTTAAAATATAAATGTATCAAAATTGTATTCAGTCTCTTTATTTAGAACTTCAACAAATTCCAACTCTTCTTAATATCATTAATATTTAGTCCTTGGGCTTTATCATAGACAGATTAGTGCCTTTGATCTGTAATTTAATTTCTCTAAACCTAATTTTTGACAAAATAATTTTTTATAAATATATCAAAATTGTATTTAGTCTCTTTATTTTCAACTTCATTTGATAAATCATAAAGATGTCAAGCAATGTTATTTGGCATGTTATTATTGGGAAAAAAGTGAAAATTCCATTGCAACACTATCTTACAAACACTATGATCTCCACCAAAACTTACAAGGAGCCATGGGTTCAGTCCTAGCACCACACATCACCTCTCTGTAGCTCTGACACTGTAACGTTGCCGTAGAGAATAGTTGAGGGTAGGGACATTCGTGAAGGAATGGTCTATAAATAGAATCCTTCAGAGAGCAATCGTAGTACTGGGCACAGTTGACATAGTTAGGCAGTCTGGCTGTAGGATGCGCGCTGCAGTAGGGCTCTATGTTTTCTGTAAGAGCAGAATGATGTGTGAAAGTGTTGGAAAGATTTAGATTTACCATTTATAATATCATATTATGTGAAAGCTTTATATCAATCCTTATCAAATGAATGAGATTAACACAGAACACAGAAACAATTCCAAATTCATAATCATATTTAATCTTAATCTAATAATAGATGGGGGGTGGGGGTGGGGGGTGGGAGGGGACAGGGGGTACCTCTCTCCCCCCTCCCACCCCCTCCTCTTCACCCTTCTCTTACCTCCCCCTCCCGCCCTCTTCCTCCCTCCTCCCACCACCCTTTCTCCCCCTCCCTCCCTCCTCCCTCCCTTTCACCCTGTCCACCCCCTCACAGATAGAGTATTGAAAAACAAAGACTAATTTTCTTACAGATAACGTAACGTTGATAAAACAGGTTTTTTTTCTCAATTCAATTTTTAATTAAATTCTTCAATTTTTTTAAAATTTAAATTTTGATTTAATTCTTTGTCCCTGAAAATATTTGCACTACGAAATTAACAGAATGTGCTTGTTTTAACAAATTTCAGAAACAGTGACCTTGACTTTTGACTTTGAAAACCAGTATGCTTCATGGCTTTACATTTATTTATGTTGCTTTTTAGCAACTATGAACATCATAGGATTTTGTCTGCATCCTCCCTACAGGGTATGGTGACTGACTGATAGTGAAACAGGGACAGTCAAATGGAAACATGCCTTAATACAACTTTTTTGAACAGACATAAAAAACAATTAATTAAATATACCTCCAGTGAATTTCTCCATACATTTCTTCAGTTTAGTATCGAAATAGCCGACAGCGCAACGTTCTACAGCCATGGTCCTGTTGATATAGCACTGTACATAATCGGCAGTCCATGATGTACCCTGGATACCATTATAACCATCTGGTAATCCCACGCAGCTCGGTAAACGAGTGGGGCATGGTAGGCAGGAAGGCTCGGAGGGTTTACATAAATTCTGCTCATAAGAACCTATATGTATAACGAACAAAAAATATACGTTTCTTTAATCATCAGTTTTGGAAGCACAATTGACCCTTCTGATTGCGGGGAAAAAAGCAAAATTTTGTGACGTCACAATGCTTTTACCTCAGACAAACAAGCTTCCAACCTCAGTCAAACATCAAAATTGCATTGTGACGTCATGGAATTCCTCAAATTTTTCCTGTGATCGGAAGGGTCAATTGCACAAGTTCAGTTCCTCTCTCTGAAATTTTGAAACGCCTCAATAAAATTCATAATTCCACATCTGTCAAAGCTTCTTTTAAATTAAAATTTCAGCGTAATAAAGAACTTACAAGGTGCCTGTGGTTCTGGTACAGTACCACACTGTACTGATGTAAATTTCTGACATGTGAGCGTATCGGGGGAGAAGAGGTCAGGGTATCGACATTCCATGACAAGGTTTGGCCGGTGTGTACAGTCTATATACTGGGCACAGCTTGCAGAACTCCTTATAATGGCTGTTGGATTTGTTCGACAGAAGTCTAGAGCCTTAGCTGTTGGAAAAAATGAGTTATGCAATACTTTTGTGCATGAGTTTGTAAACACTAAAATTACATAGTGGCAACACATTATTAGAGCAGTAAACCAATTTTCTTTGGATTATTCATAATTAATATATACATATTTTCCACAAGAAAGCTTTGTTCAAACTTTTTCCTAAATTTGTTCAAATTTCTGCAAAAACTCAATATCATAAAGAAAGATATTATAGTCTTCAAATGGGTATTATTCATTTATGTGTAGATTAAAGAAATTATACCTCCTGTTATTCTAGCATCTATTTTAAATTTACATACTTTTAAAAAATGGACCTGTCATGAAAAAAAAATATACATGTAAAAATGTAACACATAGAGAATAAGTGTCTTAATTTGTGTTTTGTTACGGGTATGCAATACACAGCAAGTGCATTTATCGTACATGTGATGCGGTAAATGCACTTGCTGTGTGTTGCATACCCGTAACAAAACACAAATTATGACATTTATTCTATATACATGCACCATAGTTGTCTGTATTTTTTGTTTTCTGAAATTGCTTTTTCTAGGTAAAAGGGTGAATTAAATTTCATCTCACCACAGGTTCAGTTTAGAACAGCCGTCACGGCATTTTTCTTTAGATCATATGCATTATGACGTCACGAGTGTTAATACACGAATTACAGCACGTTCCTTTCAATAGTAACATGTCAGGGAATTACATTGGTTGTGCATATATATGTTCTTAAACAACTGATTTTGATGAAAATAATTTTACTTTTCGGCGGAGTCACTAATTTCAGGAACTTACATGGCTGTATCATGTCCACACAGACCATCTTCTCAGGATGGAAGTATCCCACCTCACACCTGAGTATTTCTTCCGTCCTGTTTCTATAACACCTGAGGTAGTGAGGGTCCCAGTATCTGCCGGGTATTGGATTGAGCTGGTCTGGTAGCCCTATACAGCTGGGTAGGCGTGTGGGGCAGGGAATACAGGTGGGGTCTGATACTGGGCAAATATTCTTCTGGTATTCACCTAGGAGGATGGAGAAATTTGAATAAAGTGAATGAACATGTTTCTATACATTTAAGTTGTAAGCAGCCTGGAGATCAACAGACTCAAGTCATATTTCAATTATTGATTTAATTAATAAGAACATTTGGCTAAATTTTCATAATGACATAATTGTAACAAGATCTTGACTGCATTGAAACATTTCAATTTCATTTTGTCATTTTTAACGAAATTTAAAAATTACAAAAGACATGAAGATTGACATTTTTGCTTGACAATTTTATACACTTACAATTGTACTTTTAAATTCTGTGGAATTGTCCTTTCTGTTACCAGAAAAAAATCCGTACTAAAACTCAGTATAACAAAAATCTGGAATGCATTATTTCTAATAAGCCCTTTTCACATACATGTAACTGCGGTCCAATTGTTTTGGACAGCAAAATAGGTACTTTTCCCGCAATATGATGTCAAGGACAATCAATATTTAACTGTGACGTAACAAGAGTCAGTACTTGCTGTCCACAAAATGCTAGTCACACAGTTATGTGAAAAAGGCTTATTCACTAAACTCTACAACAAGTACATGTAAGTATAGGTATTAGGGAGGTTGAGATTTCCTACGTGTAACTTGTACGTGTACTTGTATTCTGATCGCTATTGTGACGTCATCATTTATTGCGTTTGACGTCATTTGCTCTACAAGGTACACGTAGCCAGTGAATATAGATTTAACCGAATTTAATGTTCCTTTTGAATTTAACCTGTCCAAAAGTCAACTCTACTTCATTGCGATATTACAAGTACACGTAATGGTCTTTGAAAAGAAATCTCAACAACAGTAACGTGTAGTTCAACTTGTACACTAGACGTACTCGTACCAGTTACAAGTAGAAAATCTCAACCTCTCTAATATCTATTCCTCATTTATACATCTAATCTATTAATACTTACAAGGAGCCTGAGGTTCGTGTCTCTGTCCGCAGTTCCTGACGTCCATGAAGTATTCACAACGGTTGGTTATCGTAGAGAAGAGCTGAGGGTACCGACACTCGGCTATATAATTACCGAGACTTGATGTAGGCTGGGAACAGTTGTAATACCATGCACAGTTGCCTGGGTGCTTCAGTAAGGCTGTTGGATGGTCTCGGCAGTACAGTTCGATCTTATCTGCTGCAAATCAGAAATGAGCGTGTCAAAGTATTTCTTTTTAGTCCCCTACCGGCAACGCCGAAGGGGACTCTTTGTTTCCTGTCGGTCTGTCTGTCCATCTGTCCCATTTTCAGTTTGCCAGGCTTTTTTTTGCTGTTGTTGCATATTTGTTCTTTATGACCTCTCCAAAGGGTGATGCACTATTACACACGTTACAATAGGTTTGAAATTAATATGACATTAAAAGTCTGTAAAATAATACAAATCTAAAACCACTACTTGTACGACAAAGTATATCAATTACAATTCACAAATTTTTTTAATGTATGTGATCAGAATTCATTAAAAGTGTTCTTCTCTAAGATTTATGAATTACAGAAGAGTAATTTTCTGCATTTTTAATTGAAATCCGCTCTCCTTGACAACAATTTCAAACTGATTTCTTAGTTTAGTCCTGTGAGAGTAAAATTCTGAAAAATTTTAAGACCACTATGAAAACTTCCTCTGAAGTACTTTGTCTTTTTACAGGTACCACAATTGAAAATGACATTCAGACTTTCAATTACTATCTACTCACTAGTATCGACTTTCCTTGAACAGATCCTGAGACGAGGGTCAAACACTCCCTCCTTACATTTCTTCTCCTCCATGGTTCTGTTCCACAGGCACGTGACGTAAAGTGGCGTCCATGTTTTACCAGACACAGCGTTGTCACCGTCCGGTAACCCCACACAGGAATGGTGGACCTCCTCACAGGGACGGCATTTTGGGTCACCGGCCTGACATTGGTACTGTACGTACTCGCCTATAATATAAAATGATACAGTTATAGAAAACCCACAACTATAAATTGTACATTTACGGACATGTGATGTAAATGGCGTCCACCCGTTTTACCTGACACGGCACTGTCGCCATATGGTAACCTCACATAGGGATGGTGTACTTCCACCTGACACCTAATGCCCAGATCAAGAACTGAGGACAATCATACTTGCAGTGTATCCTAGAAGGGTCAGGATTGGAGCAATTAAAGAACTATTTTAAGAATTTTAACTTACAAGGAGCCTTTGAAACAGGTCTGATGTCCTTAAGGACAGTCCTGAAGTCCTGGCACCTACATGTAAGTGTCCTGACTGAGAACAGTTGGGATAAGGACATTTGTACTAAGGCTCATAGTGTGTCAATTTACTTTTTTTACTTAATTTCTTAAAATATTCCCTCACAAGGAGCCTGTGGTACGAGTCTGATTTCCTTCGGAATTGTCCTTAAGTACTGGCAACTTAATATCCTGACAGAGAACAGTTGGAGATAAGGACAATGGCACTCATAGTGCGTCACTTAACAATTTACTTATTTCAAATAATTTCTAGGAAACTAAACTTACAAACAGCCTGTGGTACAGGTCTGATGTCCTTAGGGACTGTCCTGAAGTCCTGGCACCTTAATGTCCTGACTGAGAACATTTGGGATAAGGGCATTTGTACTAAGGCTCGTAGTGTGTCAATTTACTTATTTTACTTAATTTCTAAAAATTTAAACTTACAAGGAGCCTGAGGTACTGGTCTGATGTCCTTAGGGACTGTCCTGAAGTCCTGGCACCTTAAGGTCTTGACTGAGAACAGTTGGGGATAAGGACATTCATACTCGTAGTGTGTCCTGGCAGGGTCAGGGCTGGAGCAGTTGAAGAAATGTGCGGCATTCAGGAGGTCAGGAGCTACGGCCTTCTTGTTATACTGACAGAATCTTAGAATGTCACCTGTGAAATGCAACATTGAGATAGTTTCAACAAACTTTCTAGTTACATGTATCTATATGTATGTGAATGTGCGTATACAGCAAGCGTTTTACTACATATAAATGCTACTCCTAAATTGTCCTACAACTGTTGCATTGTAAAGAAAATCATATCAGTGTAATACAGACATGGCTGAAAATTTTCTGAAAACATATTACAAAAGAATCTTCATACACTCCGTATTCCATGCAAAGTTATTTTGATGATAATATGAAGAAACAACTTTGATTGATTCATCAAGGTGAAAGTCTTCAAATATGGCAGAAAAATCCTTTCTGAACATGCTAAAGCAATGTGCTTCACATTTTCTTTAATGGAATTAGGAATCCTCATAAACAACCAACAACTTAAAAAGCAATGTGCTTCACATTTTCTTAAATGGAATTAGGAATCCACATAAACAACCAACAACTTGAAAAGCAATGTGCTTCACATTTTCTTAAATGGAATTAGGAATCCGTATAAACAACCAACAACTTGAAAAGCAATGTGCTTCACATTTTCTTTAATGGAATTAGGAAATAACATAAACAACCAACAACTTGAAAAGCAATGTGCTTCACATTTTCTTTAATGGAATTAGGAATCCACATAAACAACCAACAACTTAAAAAGCAATATGCTTCACATTTTCTTTAATGGAATTAGGAATCCATATAAACAACCAACAACTTGAAAAGCAATATGCTTCACATTTTCTTTAACGGAATTAGGAATCCACATATTAAACAACCAACAACTTGAAAAGCAATATGCTTCACATTTTCTTAAATGGAATTAGGAATCCACATAAACAACCAACAACTTGAAAAGCAATGTGCTTCACATTTTCTTGAATGGAATTAGGAATCCATATAAACAACCAACAACTTGAAAAGCAATGTGCTTCAGGAATCCACATAAACAACCAACAACTTGAAAAGCAATGTGCTTCACATTTTCTTAAATGGAATTAGGAATCCATATAAACAACCAACAACTTGAAAAGCAATGTGCTTCACATTTTCTTGAATGGAATTAGGAATCCATATAAACAACCAACAACTTCAAAAGCAATGTGCTTCACATTTTCTTGAATGGAATTAGGAATCCACATAAACAACCAACAACTTGAAAAGCAATGTGCTTCAGGAATCCATATAAACAACCAACAACTTAAACATTTTCATGTTGAAGAATGCTTACCAGGGTGTATCATTGTGACACACTGCCTCTGTACAGGCTGGAACCATCCATGTGGACAGGATTCTACACCAACAGTCCTGTTGTCGAGGCATTGCAAGTAACGTGTGGACCAGATCTGGGTCGGTATAGCGTTTAGTCCGTTCGGCAGCCCGACACAGCTCGGTAATCTGATGGGACAAGGGAGACAATGCTGATCTGTGGCGGCACACAGGTTCATCTTGTATTCACCTATAATCATGCAAAAAAAATTTATGTCAAAACATTACTAGCCTTGCTCTCAAAACTTGTATTGTAATAAGATTGGATGGAAATTTTAAGTATTTTTTTATGTAAGGATTTGAACTTCAATTCTATACTTACATGTACAGTATGTTTATATCATTTTCAATATATCTTTATTTATTTTCATATTCAGATACATGTACATGTATGTCACAATTTCATAATCTTAATATGTCAGAGAAATTTTAGGCATTATGCTTGACTTTTTCCAGTTCAATTTCAACTACATCAAAATTTTCAAAACAGTTTTCGAAAACTTTTTTGAACCATTAGCCAACAGACAAATTCCATCTGCCATGGCAAAATTTTAAGTTACATGAGTCGTTCGGCTATCCTGTTTCCATGAAGACTGTTTAACTTAATAATTACAAATAAAAATAATTTATTTGCATAATGAATACTCTATATGCCTGATTTCAAATAAGCAACCTTATAATAAGAATTTCACTAAAACTTACAAGGAGCCATAGGTTCAGGACGAGTGCCGCATGTAACGGTTCTGAAGTCTCGACAGGTCTTGGTTTTAGTGGAGTATAGATTCGGGTAGATACATTCCGTGACACTAATTTGGTCTCCCAACAACTTGGAGCAGTTATAATACTGGGCACAATTAGTAGTGTCTTCTATGATCCAAGTGGGGTTGGCATGACATATCTCGACAATGTTACCTGACAATGATTTGGGCATTTTAAGTCAATTGTAGGAATGGCTCCACAGATAACCTCAAATTAGGACTTGATAGTTGTAAATGCATTTAGTATCGATTTAAAAATTGTAATTTTTTTAAGGACGGCTGTTACAAGTAACTCAACATGTATTTACCAAGTTTCTATTTTTCCTAAATGTGCACAACATGTAATAATACATACTCAAATTTTAAGAATTTTTTATTGCTTTACTGTCACACTTAATAGCAAACGAATACAGAATAAATCGAATAATCATTTCCAACAATACCGGTGAATACACATTGCAAATTTACCAATCACTTTTTTTGTAAATAACTGTGTGAATTCTCTACATCACATTCTACCTAAACAAAATACACATAATTCCTTACACGCAATGTTAAACAAGGCAAATTCTTACCTCCATAGTTATTTACAACGCAGGCTTTTCTGACGGGATCAAATATGCCGTATCTACACTTGCTGACGACAATGGTTCTATTACGATCACACTCTATGTAATAACTTGTCCATGAGCGTCCCGGGAAAGCCTGGCGACCCTGTGGAAGGCCGACACAGCTGGGTAATCTCTCCGGACAAGGGGTGCAACTCTTGGTATTATCTCTACAGAGGTTCTGGGAGTACTGACCTGAATGGAGAGGAAAATTTTGTTATACAAGGGACGTCACCTGTTTTAAATTTGATCTTGATGATGATTTCAACAACAATTAAAAATTCATACATGTATATAATTAAACAAAGAGCAAGTTTAAACAAAGAGCAAATTTTCTCATAATTAAACTTGATGTAACCGCTTGACTCAAGAATGATACAAATACATGGAATGGCAGTTAACTAATGCTCATCATAAACATGATAAACGCAAAATAATATCTAACAAAGTCCATTAAATATAAGTGGCAAAATCTTAGTACCTTCAATTTGAACAAAAATTCAGTGAAATATCTAGCCTAAGGAATTTTTGTAAATTTTAATTGTTTTTTTTTCTTTTGATACACTGTAATTTCCAGAGTTTTGATTCTAAATTTCTATTAATATTTTTGAAAAAATGTTAGAAAATAAGATACAGTCCTAATGGAAATTCCTTTAAAATATTTTATTCATTGACCAATTATAAAATGTTATGAAAATTCCTAAAATTTCCCTATGGAATTTTTCGAAAATGCATGCTAAACTTTAGTATGTCTATGACAACACGATACTTACAAGGTGCTTGGGGTAAATATCTTGCTTCACACTGTACTTTATCGAATGGTTGACAAGACATGGTAGTCAAGGAGAACAGCTGGGGGTACGTGCACTCCCTCGTCCGTACATTAGCAGCCTTAAGGCCGGAGCAGTCATAATACTGGGCACAGTTAGAGGGATTAGGTAAGAATGCACGAGGGTGGGAGCTACAGAACTCCGCTATGTATCCTGAAAAGAGGGTTATAAGAGTAGTGGGATATACACGTATCTATTGTTTAGAAATTTGACATTGAAAAAATGATTTTCAATTTTTGAGAGGAGAAGTAATAAAGTGACTAGTGCTAAATGAACGTTGAATCGTTCATTTAATTTACTAATCTTTTAGTCAAATTTAGATTTTGGTCCAAGTTCATTTATAATGTAATTGGAAAATTTCATGGTTATTAATTAAAGATACTGCAAGGAGTGGAAACTTAGGCAATACAGGGTGCCCTATTCAATTATCTCAAGGAATTTCCTTAATTTTAACAGTTTCTGATGTCTGAAATGTTTCACCATCTATCGTAAAAACCTCACAATAAAAAAGAATTTGAAAAGAGAAATCCTACCTTGGGGTATTTGAGTAACACATATCCTTTTGTACGGGTCAAAATATCCCCTCTCACACCTTCCTTGACCAAGAGTCCTGTTATGGTAGCACAGAATGTAATCAGCCCACCATCTTTTACCAGGAAACTCGTTTCTTCCGTCAGGCAAGCCTATACAAGATGGCAGACGCTCCGGGCATGAAATAGATTGACTCAGACTTACGGCTCGCAAGTTCTTTAGATATTCACCTGAAAATATATGATAATAAAATGTTTTCAAAATTATTTGCTATTCATTGAAAAATCTTATATGATTCACACACAAGAAAAGAAACTGAATGTTTTTTCTACTTATTTCTTGCATTCTCCTCAAAAACATTGCATTATAGTACTGTAAACTAAAAGTTTTTGTAAAATCTCAATTTCCACTGGAGGAATCCATGACAATCTAAATAATTTAGTATTAACCAAGGAGATGTGAAATCAATTCTTATTCACAAAGATTTTAACACCACACTGAAAACCGACAGAAGTTTTAGAACACAAAAAAACATTCATGTAGCTCTACAGTGAATTACATGTAACGAATAACGATAATACACACAATTACATTCAAATTGATTATTTCATGTAAAATCTAAAAAAATCTAGGAGTTAAAAAACAATTACAAAACTGTGATTATAAAACTTACAAGGTGCCTGTGGTATGTATCTGGTACCGCATTTTGTGAGGGTAAAGTTCTGACATGCCTTGTTTACGGCAGAGAACAGCTGGGGATAGGGGCATTCCTCAACATACCCCCCTAGCTCACTGTTAACATGGGAACAATTATAATACTGGGCACAGTTACCGGGGTGGACTACAATCATAGTGGGGTTGGCTCGGCAGTAGGCATCAATGTTGTCTGAAAATAGAAGAAAAATTAATAGATAACCATGTGCGTGTTTTAAAAACACAGACAGGATATTGGTGAATTTGAGTTTTACCACAATGCTTTGGTCAGTAATGACATCTTGTCTCTTAGACAGCTTTGTTCATAAATTTTGGCTTTTTCTTTTGTAGAATTGATAATTAATCTAAATCTCAGCAATATACATTAGTTACTCATAGAGTCATTCTCAATGCATTTGCATAATTTCTTTGGTTTGCTGGTATTCTGATCATAGATGTAAAATACAAGTCATCATACCATATATCGGGTAATTTTCATGCCGGGTAAATTTCGCGAAAATGACCCCAAAAAGGTGTGTCTATTTTTCACAGAGTTTTATTTCCGCTAATCTTTTAATAAGATCAAGGGTTAATATCTGTGTCTTTTTTACGCTATGTTAATTTTTCACAATTTGATGATGCTCGTGAACTAAGTGAAAATTAAACACACATGAAAAATTCCCAATATACAGTATTCTATTTCTACACGTATATTAGCAATCCAAAATACTCCATAAATTTTATTTACTTGTATTGACTGTGGTAACACAGATTCTCTTCACGGGATGGAACGCTCCCTTTAGACATTTATCCATCAAAATCGTCCTATTTCTGTAGCACAGAATGTAATCCTTAGACCATCGATGCCCGGGCACAGCGTTGAGCCCATTGGGTAGTCCAACACAGCTGTAAAGTCTCTCTGGGCATGGACGGCAATTTACGCTACCGGGCAAACATTGATTCTGTACATATTGACCTAAAATTGAAGAGAGAGATTTTCAACTCAACACTTTATGTCAATTTTGCACATTTTTTTTCTCCTTAATGCATATATATCAATCAGACAAGACATGACACCCTGTACATACAGTAAACATGGTTATTTTTGCAGGGGAAAAATTTCGTGATCATAACATTAAGACGTTAAGCGTAGGGGTAATATTCGCGATAAAATAGTCTTTCCCATTGTAAGAATGCAGCAGGGATATTTTTGTGTGGGGGATTTTTCCACATTTAGAGTATATCATAAGATGAGTTGATGTAAATTTATACTCTAAGAGTGGCCTTAAAACTTTCATGAAAATTCAAATTAAACAAAATCATACAAATTGCTTGTTATCAAGAATCTGCATTTTGCATCCAAATTTTGTGCACTTATCATAAATTTTGTGATTTCGTTTCCATCAGTTTTCTGGTTAGTAAAATGAAAAAGAAAGGAAAACGCTTTCACGCATGCATTAATCGGTACAAATTAATATACATTCTGATGAATGAAATAAAAACAAAATTGTCAGATATCTTTTTTTCATGCAGGAATCAATAAACAAACTGTAAATTCTACATAAACTTACAAGGAGCTTGGGGTTCCGGTCTCTGAGCACAGATCACATCTGTGAAATTCTGACACCTTTGGGTCACCGTAGAATAAAGCATGGGGTAAGGACACTCATCTGTGTAACCACCTGACCTGCTACAGTTATAGAACTGGGCACAGTTCTGGGAACTAGGTATCACAGCCTTGGGGTATGCCTTACAGTATAGGGGTATGTCAACTAAAATGAGAAAAAAATATACATAAAATTCTGGCACCTCTGGGTCACCGTAGAATAAAGCATGGGGTATGGACACTCATTTGTGTAACCACCTGACCTGCTACAGTTATAGAACTGGGCAGCTGGTACATGTACAAGGTCAAGAATTCTCATTGGAAGCATTTCAAATCTGAGTACATGGCACAACAATGTTTACTCGATAAGATGTCTTTGAAGCAGTCTCATTGTTTACCATAATGAAGTGCATTTGTGAATAATCAATTGAGAATACATGTAATACCAAAATCATACCTCCAGTTATTTGTGATATAACAATACAGGTCCTGGTGCGAGGGTTAAACAGTCCCTGTCTACATTTGGTGATCTCTACAGTCCTGTTTCTATAGCAACGTATGTAATCAGCATGCCACAAACGGCCTGGGTACACTTGGTTTCCGTCACTAAGCCCAATACAGCTGGGGTATCTCTCTGGGCAGGGCTTACATTGGGCTCCCGACGGGCACAGATTCTGTCTGTACTCACCTGCAAAATTTCATCTGAATCTGTCAACAAGATTCTTAACTCTTCTTATACTTTTGAAAATTCTTTTGCATTTTTCATGTTTTTAACATAAAAGAAATGGAAACTTTGAAGATAATTGTATTTTTTGTCAAT
The DNA here is from genome assembly GCA_028142955.1 of Pinctada fucata. Classification (NCBI taxonomy): domain Eukaryota; kingdom Metazoa; phylum Mollusca; class Bivalvia; order Pterioida; family Pteriidae; genus Pinctada; species Pinctada fucata. The sequence goes on along the minus strand of AP027107.1, from coordinate 18,765,762 downwards.
ATGTACACATAATGTGTTCTTAAAATGAATTACAAGAAAATAAAGAGGAAGTTTAAGCATCATATTTACATGAAATTTACTATTTACACGTAGGCAAAGACATTAAGGTCAAAACCTTCTGTCAAGAGAAAATAATGCTAACGGTCAAACTTAACAACAGCTTTTTTTTACATTTAAGTCCGAAACTTTCTTCAAAATGTCACATACATAAAATTCTGGCACCTCTGGGTCACCGTAGAATAAAGCATGGGGTATGGACACTCATTTATGTAACCACCTGACCTGTTACAGTTATAGAATACGTATACTACTTAATTTTACAATTTTCGAACAATTGTTTTGAATCACTAGCCCAAAGACAAATGCTACTAGTCAATTTATAGTTTGTTAAGACAATATCTACAAATACAGATTAATTCTTAGTAGCTACGGCATCTGGCTAGTGGGTTTTCATGAAGACTGTATTAAATGTGACATTGTGAATAATTCAGTGACTTACAAGGCGCCATCGGTTCGTGCTTGACACCACATGACACTGTAGAAAATTCCTGGCATCTCAGCGTGACTGGAGAGAAGAGTGCTGGGTACCTACATTCCTGTATGTATTTCCCGTACGTTGACGTAGGGGCGGAGCAATTGTAGTACTGGGCACAGTTCATTGGATGAGGCTTCACAGCTTTAGGATTAATGCGACAGAATAAATCAATGTTATCTGAAAGAAAGAAATTTTTATGAATAAAGTTTGACAATTTCTTTAACTGTCTAAAATTTCACATTTTTTCTACATACATGTAGATGTGTATTTATTATCATATTTTGAATTTTATGTCAATTCACCTTTGAGAAGAAATCATAGTACCTTCTGGAACTATACTCTTATGTCACAATGCTTAAATTTCAATAAAATCTTCATTCCAAATGAATATTTCAATGAAAATGTTATATCATCCAAAAGTATGTATTCAAGAAGCATGAGATACATGCATTTCCTTATTTCTTGAAACATGCATGGAATTATATCAATTCACTCATATGAATTCATATTTGTCTCAACCTTATCATGGAGTGAAATAATTTGAATAAATTATGAGAAGAAGCTAAGAAATACAATGCCTCACAGACAACAGAAAATTATATGAAAAAGCAAAATTTTTTAGAGCTAATAAGTTAAGTCCTCATGCTGAAAGAGAACCTTTTACAGAACATGTACATACTATCAGGAATATCTGTTGTACAAGCCAATGTCTTGGGATCAAACACTGTATTAGCCGGGCATTCCTTCACGCCAACTGTACGGTTATGTAGACAGACAAAATACGATCGGGACCAAGTCTGGCCAGGGAATACGTGATTGCCGTCCGATAGTCCGACACAGCTCGGTAAACGTTCAGGACACGATTTACAGTCGCTGTCAGAGGGTCGGCAGAGGTTCTGGCTGTATTCACCTGGATGGAAAGAAGTTTGTACATTTACCCTACATTCAAGCTTCAAAGTTTGTACATTTACCCTTCCTTCAAGTATCATTACCAAAGAAAATTTGATTTTACATGTATATCAAATAAGCTTTTTACAAACAAATATTGTATGCCGTATATTTTGTTTGTACACAACAGGAAAATTTTCCTACTGAAGAATTTTTTTTATTATGCTGATTTATAACATTCGCATATACATGTACTACTTATAATTGTAATAAACTGATTTTTTTTGTATGAAAAATCACTGGAATTTCATAAACATCATCCTTAATTTTGTGTCTGAAACTGCTGAAAAGGAGCATAGTCCGTAAGTTACTTGTACTTGTAGACTCAAGATGAATTCATCTTTTATATACATAAACTATACAGTAAATTCAAATCTTACATGGAGCCATGGGTACTGGTCTGTTGTCACAGTACGTAGATGAAAATTGGACGCAGGATTTTGCTGACACTGAGTAAAGGTCTGGGTAGGTACACTCCAGGACGGATTTACAATGTAGGTCGACTACATTTAATATACATTTTATATATACTATACATTCTACACTTACATGGAGCCATGGGCACTGGTCTGTTGTCACAGTACGTAGATGAAAATTGGACGCAGGATTTAGCCGAAACAGAGTATAGGTCTGGGTAGGTACACTCCAGGACGGTTTTAGGTCGACTACAGTTGTAGTATCTGGCACAATTTGTGGGGTCGGGAAGGACGTCCCTGGGGTGGTACTTACAATACTGTAGTACATCAACTGTAAGTAAACACAAGAGAAATTGAGCTAAAAATTCTATTGAAATAGTATCCACCTTCTTTACAACACTTGGTTTTGTCAAAAAGGTATGATAGACAAATCTTAACATATTCGGAAGTTTATAGCTGTGTTACTTGGTTATCATTATTAATTATTCAGTGCAATACTCAAAATTTGGTTAATTTTGAACATTTCAAGACTTTATTCCATAAGATTCCCCAGAGAGCTTGACATCTTCAACTTTCTGTTTCAGATTTTTAGAAAATAATTCATCTACATGGTAAACTGGTTTCTAAACATCTATTTACACAGAAAATGCAAATAAAATATTTTAAGTACCAGTGTTTACAAATATGGTACAAGTTCTTGTCCTGGCGTTGAAAAAGCCTTGTTGACAGTTCTGTACAGCTACTGTTCTGTTATTGAAACATTTGATGTAGGCCACAGACCATAGAGATCGTGGGTCGGCATTAAACCCGTTTGCTAATCCGTAACAGCTGGGCAGTCTCTCTGGGCATGGGGTACAGCTTGTATCTCCTACACTGCACAGGTTACCTTCATATTCACCTGAAATTATATATGATTTAGTCATTTAAATTTCAAAAAGATAGATGCATAAGACATTAACAAATACATGTATGTATTGAACAGAACTTCTGAATTCTAATTTGATAAAATTCATTGTACATGTACACCATTAACGTGAATTGTTTGATAAAACACACATACATGTACATTGTATATCAAACACAGACAAATTTTTATTTTCTAATCAGCCTTCATTTAATAAAGCACACACTAGCAGGTTAGTAAGTTCTAGTAAAAGAAATTTTAATCCCTTGTCAAGCTATTTCTTCCATCATCTACATATTACATTGTAGGCCCACATGCTTAGTTTTTCCTTATATCGGACCTCAGTATATTACCTACACTGTATGTATATATATTTATACTTACATGGCCTCAGGTCGTTCATCACACTTGATCTCTGTAAATGACCTACTGGTTATTTTGTATTGGTCAAACAGGTCTTGGTAGGTACACTCCCTTATATGGGCTTCAAACCTGCCGGTGGTCAGTTTACAATACATGTACATACTTACATGGCCCACTTGACTCAGGTCGTCCATAACATTTGACCTCTGTAAATGACCTACAGGTCAATGTGTATTGGTCAAACAGGTCTGGGTTGGTACACTGCCTTATATGGGCACAAAACCTGCCATTGGTCAGTTCAAAATACAAGTATATACTTACATGGCCCGCTGGGCTCGGGTCGTCCATCACACTTGACCTCTGTAAATGACCTACAGGTCAATGTGTATTGGTCAAACAGGTCTGGATAGGTACATTCTTTAATGTGGGCACCGAACCTGCTAATGGTCAGTGAACAGTTGATGTACTGGGCACAGCTATCGATGGACGGTACAATGGCACGTGGGTACAGCTTACAATACTCCTCCACATATGCTATTGAATAGAATAAATCCATAAATTTAGGAAAAATTTATCTGTTATAAAAACGTGACTTAATTATTTTACAGTTTAATGTACATGTATTTTACATTTTAGTGCAGTAAAGACAATTTTGTGTACTTAAAACGGTATTTTTGTGCCATACAACTAAATGATTGGTGATTAAAATTGGATATTGTCCTCATTCAGAAAAACCAAGTCATTGAATGATTTATCTATTACATGTTTGCAAATAACACATTTTTAAGCTTTGCACTTCCTTACTCTTGGTTCCTAGTAATTTTATTTTTTTTTTTGTTCCTAGTATTTGCCTTACACTATGCTAATATGAGTGATAACATCAAATGAAAATTCTATGTTGTTATGTAGACATTTATAGCATCTAGGAATTACCATAAATAATGTTCACTAAATGAATTTATCAGAAAGATAAAATCTTACGTTTTGGTATATATTTGACACACTGTCTTCCGTAGGGATCAAACACCCATCCTTTCTGACATCGTCTAAAGTCTGTAGTTCTGTTCATCTCACAGTAGATATATTCCTGTGTCCATAGCTTGGTGGGGAAGGGGTGTGCCCCGTCCCTCAGTCCTACACAGCTGGGCAGTCTCTCTGGACAAGGGGCACAGGTGGGGTCATTCTTAGGGCACAGGTTCTGTTTGTATTCACCTGTTCAAAATATGGATGTCTTACATTACATTATATTATGTGAAATAAAACACTGAATTATTGGTATTTTTTGGGAAGAACAGATCTGAGAAGTCCTTTTTTTAAGAAGCTTCATGAAGCTGTTTTAGAGCTAAGCAGAATTCATTTGCTACGTAATGGGTAACCTGGCTATTTTCTTTGCATACATGGACACGTTTACATTTACATGCAGTAAAAATTGTCTCTTAATAAATGTATATCTTTCATCTATTCTTTCTGTTTGGGCACCCGGCAGCCCTCAATTGGGTCAGTTGGCTGTATTGATTTTACATATATTGCCGGGAACTCATTCGCCAACTGCCCGTTACAGAGTACTCTAGCCAGGTTGTTCCCCTTTGGGGTGTCTCATAGCCCCTTCTTTTATTTCAGGGGCAGAGTACTACCTAATTTCTTGCCCACCTCCCACCCCCCACTTGTGTATGTGGTGTATGCATGTATGCAGGAGGGTTGTATAATTATGTACTGCTTGGATGGTCCGTCTTTTCAACGGCTTTTATAAGGTGCCACCACACCTTGATACCTTTGCCGCAGCATGAACATGGGTACCTAACAGGGCCCTTTATAATCCCCCTGGTCAGGTGACTTGGTAGGGAAGAACGAATGGATATGACTTTCAACACTCATATGAACGCACCGAGATTCGAACCCCGGTCGTCTGCGTGAGAGTCGAATGTCTTATCCACTCAGCCATCTCTACCTACTATCTATTCATTTTTTTTTTTTTACATGAAATGGACCTTCTTTTCAAATAAGGATCTTTCAGCCATTTAAGGTATTCCTTACAACAATTTAAAACTCAGTATGAACAATGTCACATTCCTTTCTTGCTGTTACATCTTCTAATGTACATGGATGAGACAGAATGAGAATGAGAAAGAGAAACACAGAGAGAGAGAATACATGTATAATGATCGATAAACCTGATCACAAAAAGACACATTAAAAATTTTCTAGAGAATTTTGCAATCCTCCATTGATACATACAGGGTGCTTGAGGCTCAGGTCTGCTGTCACAGGCCACGGATTGGAAGTGTTCACATCTCATGGTGGTACGAGAAAAGAGGTCGGGGTATTTACATTCTTCGATATGGCTGGACGCGGAACGCTTGGCTTTCTTGGAGCAGTTATAATACTGGGCACAGTTCTCTCCACTTGGATAGATGGCGCCAGGGTGTGTCTTACAGTAGTCTGGAGCGCCATCTGGTTTGAAAATGTAAATCACGTTCAAAAGAAATTTGTATAAAATTTTCATGGGAAAATAGGAATCTCTAAGTAATCACATATTTTAGATTACCCTAAGGGCTATTGCTGGACTGTATGTACATGGGCACAATCATTATAAATCAATGCTACAAATTTCAATTCTTAAATTAACATCAAATGACTTCAATTTTTTTATGTTGAAATTTTTCAACATTTGACACAAATACAGTGATGCCTCCCAAATCTAAGATTTTTTTCCTGGAATTCATTTCACAGATTTGCAAACTAATTCATTTTATGAAATGGCTATATACAAGAAACAGAATATTCCTAAAATGCATGAATCATTAATTTGCGAGCTTTCGGGAAAACCATTTAGAATTCATATTTTTTCAAATATTTTTACTAAAATGCCATACATACCATTTCCCAGTTTGGTCTCGCACTTTTCTTTGTTTGGATGGAAGTACCCATTTGGACACCTATCGATCTTGATGGTTCTATTTTTATAACAAGTTATATAGTAAGACTCCCAGAGTCTGCCGATAAAGCTGTGGTTACCGTCGGACTTCCCTATACAGCTCGGTAAACGTAACGGACATATGTCACAATTCTTGTCTCCACTCTGACATAGGTTCTGATCATATTGACCTGAAATAGTCCATTTTCCAGAAAATATTTATGACTGTTTTAAACCTTGATTTAATATGCACAGACACCAGCTATCACATCATTCGGCAAAATTTTTAACTGTGACGTCACATCTGATCGCACTGACTTTATGCGTTGTCATATGTTTTCTATTATGACATCACAATCAAAATAACACCAAATTTTGTGATGTCTGGTGTCTGTCCGCCTAATAAATCTATAGGAAAATCAGCTATTGAACATTAGAAGAAAAATAAATAAAATTGATCATGCAAATGATGCAAACAATCGAGAGTAAGGGTTTAAGAAATAAACTCAGTACTCTAAGTTTTTGCTGGACAAGCTCTGACATTGATACATGTGTACTATTTAGTCTAAATTGTCTTTGCATACCAAGTAAGACTGAAGAGTGAGGGCAACCAAACCAAAGTACTTTTAAATAAGAATAGACAAAATTCGAGTCTTAAAACTTCTTCAATAAATAGTTATAATTCTTTACAACGCAAACCAACTGAACCTGAAGTTTGCCCTTTCATTAGTTTTTTAATTGCAGCACATCTGAAAAATATGAGAAAGTACTGCTGATAGGTCAAAAGAAATAAAAAACCTGTGTTTGTGAAACACGAATGCCCCTCTTGGCATCTTTGACAGTAAAACAGATGAAAAGTAGTTTCACATTTGAGGTCAAGGTCACAAGGTCAAATTTGGTATCCACGGAAAAGTCTTGTCACAAGGAATACACATGTGAAATATGAAAGCTCTGTCACTTACCATTCAAAAGTTATGACCAAGATTAAATTTTTTGCAGACAAACAGACAGACAGACGGAAGGACAGACCAAAAACTATATGTCCCTGAATCTTCGATTCCCGGGGCATAAAAAGCTGAATACACACCATTAGAGGAAAACTTCAGAAATCTAAATCAAACAGGAAGTAGCAACATAACCTCTCATGTTTAACTTTCTAATTTCTACTCACATGGTGCTTGGGGTTCTTTCCTATCCTGACATTGTACCGTAGTGAATCCCTGGCACCTCATTGTCTGCTCCGAGAACAGGTCAGGGTACCTGCACTCTGTATATCTACCCCCTAATGTGGCACTGTCTGAGCAGTTAAAGTAATGAGCACAGTTCCTGGGGTCACGTAGAATGGCTCTGGGATGGGCCATACAATAATCAGGGACATCAACTGAAAATAACATAAAAAAGATCTTTATCCAAATATCTCAGTGAAAAAAAATTGCTTAATTTCAAATATTCATTGTCTCCTTTCTTGTATTTATCAAATGATTTTTTTTCAAGTTTTGAGAAGAAGTAATAAGAAAATAATGTGGCAGATAAAACCACAAGAAGTAAAAGAACATGTCAATAAGAAATTAACCACCTCCAAAAAGGTTTCAAAGTAAAATTGTAGAAATAAAAAATACTTTTTTCCAAACAATTTCTTTTTCGTTTTTGCTTTAGATGTGAGCAATACTATCGGTAATCTGTGTGACAAAAAAAAAGTGTTTCTCTTCCTTTTCATCTTGCATTTCTAAGTAAAGGTATGCATTCCTCCATGCCTTCAAACTAAAAGTAATGACTGCATTTTTTTTTTATCATTATTAATAAAACATATCGACAACTCTGTACCTGGATCAACAGGTTTCTTGCATACAAGTTCCCTGGGATGGAAGTAGAGCCCTTCACTACAGTTTCCACTCCCCACTGTTCTGTTCCTGAAGCACATGATATAGTCTGTCAGCCAGAGGCGTCGAGGGTGGGGGTTACGCCCATCTGGTAGACCCACACAGCTAGGTAGTCTCTGAGGGCAGGGACGACACGAAGGGTCAGAGGTGGGGCACAGGTTCTGGTAGTATTCACCTAGAATATAAAGATTATATTGTAAAAGTAGATGTGGAGAGGGGGGGAGGGTTATGTCCTTCTGGTAGACCAACACAGCTAGGTAGTCTCTCAGGGCATGGACGACATGTGGGGTCAGAGGTGGGACATATGTTCTGGTAGTATTCACCTAGGATATAAAAATTATATTATAAATGTAGACGTGGAGAGGGGTGGAGGGGGTACGTCCGTCTGGGCAGACCAACACAGCTAATCAGTCTCTCAGGGCAGGGACGACATGTGGGGTCAGAGATGGGACATAGGTTCTGGTAGTATTCACCTAGGATATAAAGATTATATTGTAAATGTAGAGGTGGAGGGGGGGGGGGGGTACGCCCATCTGGTAGACCCACACAGCTAGGTAGTCTCTCAGGGCAGGGACGACATGAGGGGTCAGAGGTAAGACATAGGTTCTGGTAGTATTCTTAGAACTGAAAGATTATATTGTGTTTTTTATTCATATCTTGAAAGACAGAAACAAATGTGCCTCTTAGGTAAATGTACTCTCTATAGTTGACACATGCATATTTTCAATGCATATTACAGGTGCAGAGATTAAGTCTGACTTCAAACTTCTTTCTTATACAATTTCAGAAGCATTTTCATGACTCTTTCAAAAAGACACTTCGGATATTTTTGGTTGAATTTTTCTTAATTTTTTCAGATCATATAAAAAACTGAAGGCTGTTTCTATTGTTATAAAGTGTGTAAGTTCCTTTTTCAAATCCTTTCTCTACTTTGAAGAGACTGATACTAAATTTTTCAAAGCTGAAAACAGTAAAATCTGTGACAGTCTTTCATTGTTGCATTGTTACAGGGAATACCAGGCAAAAATTTTTGAAGTCTTCTCAGATTTTCTGTCTTTATACTTAAAATAACCATGTATATATTACATGTACTTTTTTTTATTCCAAGACAAAGGAGAAACTAATCAATTGGTGAAAAGAGGACTGAAATCAATTGTAGCAATTAAAATCCAGTACTTACATGGTGCCTGGGGTTCATTCTTTGGTACACAGTTCACAGTGGTGAAGTTCTCACACCTGAGTGTCACAGCTGAGAAGAGATCTGGGTAGCGGCATTCCGATATGTATGCTCCGTACGGCGAGGATTTTTTGGTACAGTCGACATACTGGGCACAGTTTGTAGGGTGTGGCTTTCTGGCATTAGGATTGGCTCTACAGAACCCTGGGATAGAATCTGTAAGGCATAGTGGAAATTCAGTATTAAATTGGCATAAAGGCAATATGACTTGTATTTGTAAAAGAATTTCAGTAATAAGGATTCAATTCTCGACAGCAAGGTACATGTACATGCATCAAAGTTTGTGCTTTCATTTTTGCAAACATTTGACTAAATGAAGATTCAGATCATTGTTAAAAATCAATAGAATTTAGAAAATTATTTATTTTACATCAACAAAATTAATATTGACATGGATTTGGATAATTGAGAAAAATCAATATAATTTTGAAAATTACTCATTTTTAAAAGAAATTCCAAAGTAACATAATGATATTCAAATGTAAAAACTAATTTTAAAAGAAGCTTTTGAACTTTTCAGTCATTAAATCAGTAAATAATTTTATACAGCTGTCATAAAAGAACGGAAATTGAAAATAAAATTTATATTTACAGCCATCAACTTAATGAAGTTCAAACATTTTAACAAAGAATTGAAACAAAAATAACATAATTACTCTGTGCTATTCTATCCACACACTGTAGTTTGGTCGGGTCGAACACAGATCCTTTCGGACATTGCTTGACCTCTATGGTCCTGTTCAACAGACACAGTATGTAGTTGACCGTCCAGAGTTGACCGGGGAAAGACTGGACACCGTCCGGCAGACCAATACAGCTGGGCAGTCTCTCAGGACAGGGTGGACATGAAGGGTCAGATGGGGAACATAGGTTCTGTTTGTACTGACCTATTGACAAAGTATGGATTATACATTGTTATAATAGCCTTACATGAAGAAGTGTATTTTTTTTTTTAATATGAAAATTTATCTCTTTGCCTGAAATGTTCTTAAAGAATTTTTCTATGGAAATGAATCTAATTTAATATATGTACTATTATGAAGCATGGTTTCCCCACACATGGTTCAAATTCCGGGGTGTTAATGGCTTTTCTGTACTAAAATATGACATTGTACAGAAAATGTATAATAAATGTAAGTCACTGTATGACCTGTATCATAATTCTTTTTACTGTATAAGAATCATTCGCTGGTATTTTCTTTTGCAATCTTATAAAACATGTAAAAGGGAACTTATTTCCATGGACAATGATTCACAGATTTATCTCAGGTTCCTTTAAGTTATGTCTGTGGTATTTAGATTCTCCAAGACAAACATTCGCGGTAAGAGGCCGAACGCAAAAGTAGCGATGGTTTATACATAGCGAAAGATTCTACATATACAGTATTCAATAAGTGATGCTTAAAAAGTCATTCAAACTTTTTGATTTTGCATCAATATGGAAGAGTATTCATTCCTACAGACCATCCAGATTTCCAAATGATTTGAATTCACTCTCAAATTTCTGAAATCAAGTTTATTTTTCATTTAAGGTTCTTGTCAATTGTCCGTGTAAAACCATGAAATTCTTATGCTATTTTCAGTATCATTTTTATAAATTTTATGCTGGTGTCCATTGAGTTGATGTCAGCATGTTAGGTATCTACACATGAGTTTATGTCAGATCCTTTCAAAATGAAATACACATGTAACTCTTCACAGCATTAAATCTGATCAAAATAGGACTGCAATATACATGTATATATAACTTACAAGGAGCCTGAGGTTCGGGCCTGTTTCTACAGCTGACCGTCTGGAAGTTTTCACACCTGTGAGTGATGGGTGAGTAAAGGTCAGGGTAGGTACACTCCTGAAGGTGTGAGCGGTCAGTGGCTGACCGGTACGAACAGTTATAGTACTGGGCACAGTTGTCCTCACTCTGGATGACCGCTGAGGGATTGGCCTTGCAGTATGGGGGTATGTCCACTAGAAACATTCAAAATTGTCATGAAAGTATCTACATGTAATTATGGTATTTTACATCTAACCTTGAACAAAATTTCCTTTATAAAATTAAAATTTCTGTAAGTCTATTTTTTTAATTTAGTGTATCGCTCAATATTTCCTTGCACAATAACTGTCAATCTGTAAGAAAAAAAAATTCACTTCCCTCCTTACATTACATGGATGAAAACTCATTATCTAAAGAAACAAAATCTGAAAATTGTCTTATTCAAGATTGGGTCAATGAGTCTGATTAAAATAAAAATAGATCGATCTAATTCATAAAAGTATTCTCAGTAGAAAAATCGTAACCAATAACCTGATTACCTTTGTTGACGACGACTTTACAGGCACGCTGTGTTGGATGGAAGTACTCTCCCTTAGGACATTGCTGAATGTCTACCGTCCTATTTTTGTAGCATGTGACATAATTTGCCGTCCATTCTAGTCCAGGGAACAAGTTCCTTCCCTCTGGGTTCCCTATACAACTAGGCAGTCTTTTGGGACATGGAGCACAAGAGTTGTTTCCCTTACTGCAGAGATTTTGCTCATATTGACCTGAACAATTTTAAAACAAAATAATACATGTAAATCAAACTGTGAGACTGACATGAGATATGCAACCATCTTGCATGCAAGGCGAACTCTTCAAAGAATTCTGATATCTACAGTATGTCATCATAGGAACACAATGTATGAAAAGACCGTTTGATGCCTTTTCATATAAGATATGTGAGTTTTCTATGCAAAATATTATTTAATTAAGAGACACAATTTTTTATGACTTAATACAGGTAAGGTATTAAATTCAGCGGTTTGCAAATGAATAGATTCTACATTGAGATATCATAATTACCAACATATTCAAAAGAGAAAGTTTTCAAGATGCAGTCCCACAAAGACTTAAGTGCAGAATGATACATAATCAATACTTACAAGGAGCCTGTGGTTCTGGTCGTTTGTCACACGTAACAGTCGTAAACCTCTCGCATTGTAACGTAACGCGGGAGAACAGGTCTGGGTAGGTACATTCCATGGACGCCACTCTCTTCATACGGATCACGTCCGAACAATTGTAAAAGTGAGCACAATTTTCCAGGTCCGGTACAATGTCCTGTGGATTGGCTTGGCAATAATCTGGTACATCAACTATGAAAGAATATAATTGTACAATGATATGAAAGGTGAAAATATGAGTGTAAAAATGAATCACTTTCTTCAATAGTGCCTAAAATTTGAAATCGTATCAGGTTTTTTTCTTGTTTTACACAAATCACATTTCATAAATCATATCACTTGCATGATTTAATAGATTACAATTATTCTTAAATGTAGTATTATTAGCCATTTCGTTAGAATGCATCATCAAATCATTGTACACATTAATGATTTGACTAATTTCTAATCAAAATCATTGAAAGAGATGTGATAACTAAATTATCATCCAAGTACCAAAAGCATGCAATTCAACTGTCTGTATGACGTTTTGTTGCCAGGATGATTTATTCAAAATCTTATCACTATAAACTGTATACGCAGAATCATTTGCGGTGTATCAATCTTCATTACATTCCCAGTCGGCTTCTTACCGTGAAAGTTTGTCCCAGTGAATGAAAATATCAAATGTATAATTCAATACTAGCAGAGGCGGATCTGCGAATCATTGTCCATGTGAAATGGTTTACTTTTATAAACCGCGAAAGAAAGTACCAGCGAATCATTTTACTTATACAGTATACCTACCATTCATGAACATTATGCATGTAGATACTATACAAACCTTTCTGAACATCCACTTTACAGTCCCTCTGTACAGGATGGAAGTAGCTATCTATACACTGCCCTATTTCCACAGTACGGTTCTTATAGCATCTTATATAATACGGCAGCCATTCCCTGCCGGGGAATGCTTGAAGCCCATCGGGCTTTCCCACACAGCTGGGCAGTCTTTCGGGGCAGGGTGGGCACTGGGCGTCTCCAGATGGGCAGGCATTCTGGTCATATTCACCTGAAAAATAGGTCCATATCTAATCACATGGATGAATTTATTAAGTGAAATTGGCCCTTACACACAGCAAATGTAACAAAGCAAAGAAATATTTTTTAATGGAAAGGGGGGGGGGATGGGATTTTGAAGATAAATGCAACATTAGATACAATTTTACTATACACAGTCCAGGAGAATACTAGAAACAGTAATATTACTGTTAACTGTAATATTACAGTTAACAATAATCCCTGATACATGTATTATTGAAAACAGTAATGTTGCCACCTTATATTACATCTTTCTGTAATATAGACAAAGCAACATTTAAAGGTACAAGCTCAGCTTTTATCACACAATTCTTTCATTCAACGACAAATTCAATAAATTTGTACCAATTTTTTTAACTGAAAAGTGAAAATAATGTCCATTTGGAACATGTTTTTCACTTTTTCTTCTCTCTAATGTCACATTTTCTTCAAATATTTTGAGGAAAAATTTTTCCTGATGTTTTTAACAATTTTACAGTGTACATGTGAATGAGTTACAACTCCTATTCACCCTCATTTCTCCCCAAATCCACTGGTATAAGAGCGAACTGACTATCTAAATAGTATTACTGCTTACAGTAATATAAAGAGATAAATTTCTAAGAAAGATAACTCCAATTTAAGTTATATTATTATTTTTAGTAAGGCCATGCAAAAAAAATTTTCTGATTCTCAGATAATTGATCTTAAAAATATGGGTAGGTAGGTAGGGTTTTATTTTTTGTTTTTATTTTCCGAAAACTACTTAAGCACAATTTTTTATTCAGATATTATAGAGACTGTGTTGTTGTAAATGTTCACCATACTCAACTCAGCACATCATACTGTAAATCATTGTTTTTCGTTGGGTTCATGTGCGTCGGAAGTTTTATGTCTTTGTCGTCAGATAATTCCCCCGAAAATAGTTTCTCACATAACTGTGTCACTGAATAGTTCGATTCCAATGGCAATATAATCCACAGCATGACTGTGTTGCCTTTAAAATTCACCTTCAAGCTGACAATCACTCGTTCCTCTCCCCCCCCCCCCCCCGGTCGCCATTTTGCATCTGATCATAGTATACAGTTTTCTCCCTTGATTCATTGACCACCTGTATAGTCCCTATGAGAATTCTGTATGCAACCTTTGGTAATTTATTTTTATGTTATAATGTGAAATTAAACATGATGAGTATGCAAGTTTTCTAAATAAAGGTTGAAGAAAATTATAAAAATATTTTTATTGATGTGTGATTCCTACATGATGACATTAGTATGTGACAAAGTTGGCGGAAGAATACACAAGTTCATGACCCCGAGCTGAGGCCACATGGGTTGTTTTGTTTATTGGCTAAATAAGGGTGTCAAAAATATTAAATTTTTATGGCACTCAAGTATTTTATAGGAAAACGGTCATTTATTGGATGTGTGAAGTCTCATTGTAAAATAACTGGTGGAATTATTTTTGTGGACCTTTGAGCTACAATGAACTATGAAGGAAAAAAACTGTATACTATGATCATCTTGTGTACAATAACAAAGTACAGTATTTCCCTCCACAGAAGTCAGAGCACCTAAACGTCTTGGTCATGTAAAGTCTTAACAAAACCGACAAGCGCCGTTAAAACGTAAAGTGCTGTACTGAAACAGACATTTCTACTTTTCGTTTGTACAGAAATCCCTGTTCTATTAATAGAAAATTATCTTTATCAGCATGAGAAATCCGGCGGGCGGCGGCTATTTTTTTCCCTTCCCACGATAAAAACGTCTCGTCGGGAGGAATTTTGAGCGCGCGGCGGTGTCTGAGAACCAGGATTTTTTTTTATATGGCCTAATATTACTGTTTTCAGTATTCTCTTGGACTGATACAAATTGGACAATTATAACTGAATGCACAACATAGGCCTCTATAATAATGATTAAGTTATTGCTTTGGCATCATGTAGTGTAGAATCCTCTTACAAGTCATATGGATATAATCATATAAAATGGGGTGTTCATGAAAAAAAAATTATCAATGACAAAAGACTGAAATACTATATACATGAATATACATAATAGAGAATCATCCAATTTCTCAGTTTTAACTTACACGGTGCCTGGGGCTCTGGTCTCTTGTCACACTTCACCGATGTAAAGTTTGCACAACGATGGAGATCTGGTGAATATAGGTCAGGGTACAAGCATTCCACATGGGCACCTCCATAATCCGAACAGTTGAAATATTTCCCACAATTCTCTGGGTCCGGGAGCACGGCATCTCTGTGGACTGTGCAGTAGCTAGGCACATCAACTGAAATAGCACAACATACATGTACATCAGGGTAGGTAACTTTTACTTTTCTTGTCAACATCCTGACAGATTTTTTTTTATCTAGAAATAATTACTGCCCTCCTTGTACATGTATGTAATGAACCTCTTACATGTACATGTAGTATCTTTTTTTAACGAGCCTCTTAATATACATGTACATGTATCCTCTGTAATTTAGCCTTACAGTACTTTTTTGCAAAATATACATTAAATCATTGCATAAATAGTATCCTCATGTACATTTCAGACAAACACAAAATTATAACTTAATTTCTATTGGAAGAAGTTTTACAAAAAAAAAAAAAAAAAACATTGGTTTTGAGAAGGTGCATGTGCATTGAAACAATATCAGTTTTAAACTTAAAGGCTCACAGTTCCTATTCCATTTATAAACAAGATAAGAAATCAGATAAATCACAAAATTTGCCATAAATAAAGAATGAAAATAACTCTTTTTTCTACTACCTTTCACAACCTCAGTCTGACATTTCATGGTTCTAGGGTTGAAGTATTTTCCCTTGGAGCACTTAGTTATGTTCAGTGTCCTATTTTTGTAGCACATAATATAATCGTCCAGCCATAATTTGCCAGGGAACGGATTTGGGCCGTCTTTCTTCCCTCTACAGCTGGGTAAACGTAGCGGACACAGGGAACAATTAGTGTCTGTTGACTTGCAAAAGTTCTGTTCGTATTCACCTGTAACAGAAAATTCAATTAATTTCTATTTCATATTATGGATAAATTATTTCTATAATTGTGAAGATTTCAGCTTGTCCCTTTTTAGATATAATTTGAATCCATCAGTTTTCACCATAAACTTTTCTGCGACAAACATGACCGATTCATATAATTTATATATATATCATGAGCAATACTTTGGCTCTTTGAAAAAAGATTCTCATATTGAAAATTCTTAAATTGAAAATACAAATTCAAAACAAAGGAGAAATATACATGTACATGAAATTACATGAGGTTTAGTTGATATAGTATACATCTTACATATGGTTTAAATATGTAACTGGTTACTGCATTTCCAAGAATATTGCTTGGAATCGTAAGACTCTTGAACTTTTTGAAAAAAGAAAGCAAAATAATACATTTTTCTTACAAGGCGCTTGGGGTTCTGGTCTCTTGTCACATTTCACATTCTCAAAGTTATCACACTGCTGGGTCATTCCATTGTATAGGTCAGGGTAGGTACACTCCATCCTGTACATCCCCAGAGACTTGGGTGGACTGGCCCTATATGTTACCTTGGTAACACTGGAACAATTGAAGTATTGGCCACAGTTGTAGGGGTCGGGGAGAATGGCCTTAGGATGAGCTTGACAGTAGTCTGGTACGTCAACTGCAAAAAAACAAAATCAAGATTGAATTATCAATCCTTCCCTACATATTTGTAATAGTACAAAATGTATTATCATAAGATTTTACATTAACGATATGAGAATAAAAGTGCCAAACTGTTTCTTTCGATCTGTTCTTTAAGATCATGCAACTAGTACATGTGATTTATCTAATACATGTGCATGTACTTTAATCAAATAATGCACTGGTAAAGAATTTTGACTTTGTGCATAATTTGCTGTAAATGCATAAAACAATGGGACATCTAAAGGAATACACTTTCGTTACTGGTAAATTAAGCTCAGATAGCTGCTAATAGAAGCTCTATGCAAGGAATTATTTCTTTTCATTTGAAAATTAAAAAAATTCACACATAAATCTGAGAAATACTTACCTGGGGCTACAGGGGTCATACAGACAAGTTTCCTGGGGTGGAAGTATTGCCCCTGGGGACAGGTTCCATTACCAACAGTCCGGTTCCTATAGCAGGTGATGTATGGAGTCAGCCAGATTTTACCTGGGTACGGATTATTACCGTCGGGGAAACCCACACAAGAGGGCAGCCTCTGGGGACAGGGAACACAACTCTTGTCAGACAACATGCACTGATTCTGGATATAGTCACCTGATAAAAAGATTACACAAATAATGATTTATCTTTTGACAGCTAATTAACATTAACACACAGAGACAAGTTTGACTTGACTTTAGAATTTTACAAAAAAATTATATAGCGAGAATTTTCTTAGTTTCTCCTCATGGATGGATGAAAATTCAATATCTGAAATGGATTTCTAAACATTAGAACTATTTAAAATCTTCTTGGTATTAAGTTGGTAACTGTTTCAAATGCATATCTTTTTTTTTAAATTTCACGACGTAGAACTGATCAGAAGTTTAGCTAGGACAAAAGACAACATCAGATTTGGACATGGGACAGTCCCATCACTTTTCAGTAGACTTTTTTCATTCTTCTTTTTAAAGAACAGAAATAACTGAAGAAATACATACATGGAGCCATAGGTTCCTGCTTTTTCTCACACCGTACAGATGTAAAGTTTCTACATCCGAGCAGTGTAGAATCAAACAAATCTGGGTATTTACACTCAAACAGGTGGTTGCCATACTTGGATTTCGAGGAACAGTTATAATACTGGGCACAGTTCGTGGGATGAGCCTTTATGGTCTTGGGGTTCGACTTGCAAAATTCATCTATGCTCTCTGAAAATGAAGAATAACTTTTGTACATACAGATGATGGAATTTGTTTTGTACATCTGAAATGTTAGGTAGATAGACATATTTTAGGCAAATTTGCACTTGTACAATCAGAATTTTACATTAACAGTGTGTGAGATTGACAATTGAAGTCTCATAGACATTCCATCTACAGTGATTTTAGACCCTATAGACCGCAGCAATTTACTGTAGACCAAAGTAAAAATAACCCCAAAAATCTAATCTTTTATGCATTTTATTGGATAAAAAAATTTCCCCTTTTCAAAAATAGAATCATAGACAATGATTCAAAATCAATAGAAACGTCCTTCTTATTATTCTCATAAATTATGTGACTTTGATGCTGAAAATTCCTAAAGACAAGTTGGTCTATGGCTTTTTCAATTGCTATTAGTATGGACCAATCAAATTTACTGTAGAAATTGGCCATAGGGCCACTGTTAATTTCGCACTCTGCAGAAACACCAAAGGTTGCACTCTGCATAGGTTAGACTCTCATTTCATAAATTTTTATCATTACTTAATCATGTTAATATCAGCAACAAAAATTTATAAAGACCAGTCATGTGTAAGATGCATTCTTATTTGTTCCACCTTTTAAACATATCCATTTATCAAAAATTATCCATACATTCATAGTTTGAATATGGGATTCTACAGACAATGCTTACATCAGCACATCATAATAATTTTGCAAAGAGGTATTTCATGGAATTAGTAAAAATCTAATACTGAATGATAAATTTATAACCTTTTACGTTTAGACTTTTTTCCTGAATTCTTTCCTTCATATAAATACATGTATTTTCATATAGATGATTTAAAGCATTAAATGATCTAAACATTACAGATTTTCCTCCAAATTATACAAATTTAAATTTATTTAATTTTTCTATTTAAATCTAAATTTATTTAAATTTAAATTTAAACACTATTCTATCTTACGTTGTGGCACTGTCATCCTACATTGCAACATTGTGGGGTCAAAAACAGCCCCAGCTGGACACTTGTTGACCGCCATGGTCCTGTTGATGAGGCAGGTCACGTAGCGATCACTCCACAGGTCATTTCGGACAGGCTGGTCACCATCAGGAAGACCTCTACAACTGGGCAGTCTCTCAGGACAAGGGGCACAACTAGGGTCATTGGCTGGACAGAGGTTCTGATCATATTCACCTGTAATAAAATATTGTTCAAATAAATATATGTAAAACTGATTTACATGTAAGCTTTTCTTTTTTATTATTTTCACATGTGAAAATTAAATAAATTACATGTATATATTACTTAGATTTACATGTACAAAATTTTTAAACTACATGTAAACTTAGGTTTACAAGTAAAATATTGCTTAGATACATGTAAATTAGTTTTACATGTAGGCTTACAGTTAAATATGGTTGTACATGACTACTTAAATCTAACTTAAATTTACAAGTCTGCTAGGCTTGGAAATAAGATACATGACTTGTACATGTGACTTAGATTTACATGTAAACAAATTGTTAACTACTAACATGTAAATAAAGAACCACTCAAATTTTTTTAATCCTGTCAAATATCTTTAGGTAAGTGTTGTTCAAAATATTTATGACAGTTTCTGCAATATATCACTAAAAGTTTCCATATGTTCCTGAACAAGAACAATTTACATGTACCACTATGAAGATGTTAAAGTGTGTAGATGTAAACTTGCAAGGAGCCTAAGGTTCCGTCCTAATGTCAAACTGTGAAGATATGAATCTTTCACATCGCAGGGTGACGGTAGAGAACAGATCCAGATAGCGGCATTCCGTGTGAGTGCCGTTACGATTGAAGCAATTAAATCATTAACCATGAATAGTTCACATAAACTTACAAGGAGCCTGTGGTTCTGTTCTATTGTCACACTGTGTAGATATGAACCTCTCACATTGCAGGGTGACGTTAGAGAAGAGGTCCAGATAGGGGGATTCCGTTTGAGTACTGTTACGATCGGAGCAGTTAAGTCATTAATCATAAAGAGAATGTAAACTTACAAGGAGTCTGAGGTTCTGTCCTAATGTCACACTGTGTAGATATGAGCCTCTCACACCGCAGGGTGAAGGTAGAAAATAGGTCTGGGTAGCGGCATTCTGTGTGAGTACTGTTACGATCGGAGCAGTTAAGTCATTAATCATAAAGAGAATGTAAACTTACAAGCCTGGAGCCTGAGGTTCTGTCCTAATGTCACACTGTGTAGATATGAACCTCTCACATTGCAGGGTGACGGTAGAGAAGAGGTCCAGATAGGGGGATTCCGTTTGAGTACTGTTACGATCGGAGCAGTTAAGTCATTAATCATAAAGAGAATGTAAACTTACAAGGAGCCTGAGGTTCTGTTCTATTGTCACACTGTGTAGATATGAACCTCTCACATTGCAGGGTGACGGTAGAGAACTGGTCCAGATAGGGGGATTCCGTTTGAGTACTGTTACGATCGGAGCAGTTAAGTCATTAATCATAAAGAGAATGTAAACTTACAAGGAGCCTGAGGTTCTGTTCTATTGTCACACTGTGTAGATATGAACCTCTCACATTGCAGGGTGACGGTAGAGAACTGGTCCAGATAGGGGGATTCCGTTTGAGTACTGTTACGATCGGAGCAGTTAAGTCATTAATCATAAAGAGAATGTAAACTTACAAGGAGCCTGAGGTTCTGTTCTATTGTCACACTGTGTAGATATGAACCTCTCACATTGCAGGGTGACGGTAGAGAACTGGTCCAGATAGGGGGATTCCGTTTGAGTACTGTTACGATCGGAGCAGTTAAGTCATTAATCATAAAGAGAATGTAAACTTACAAGGAGCCTGAGGTTCTGTCCTAATGTCACACTGTGTAGATATGAACCTCTCACATTGCAGGGTGACGGTAGAGAACTGGTCCAGATAGGGGGATTCTGTTTGAGTACTGTAACGATCGGAGCAGTTAAGTCATTAATCATAAAGAGAATGTAAACTTACAAGGAGCCTGAGGTTCTGTCCTAATGTCACACTGTGTAGATATGAACCTCTCACATCGCAGGGTGACGGTAGAGAACAGGTCCGGATAGCGGCATTCCGTATGAGTGCCGTTACGTTCAGAGGAGTTGAATAATTATAATAGTTAACAATAACTTACAAGGAGCCTGAGGTTCTGTTCTATTGTCACACTGTGTAGATATGAACCTCTCACATTGCAGAGTGACGGTAGAGAACAGGTCCGGATAGCGGCATTCCGTATGAGTGCCGTTACGTTCAGAGGAGTTAAATAATTATAATAGTTAACAATAACTTACAAGGAGCCTGAGGTTCTGTCCTATTGTCACACTGTGTAGATATGAATCTCTCACATCGCAGGGTGACGGTAGAGAAGAGGTCCGGATAGCGGCATTCCGTGTGAGTGCCGTTACGATCGGAGCAGTTGAAATACTTGGCACAGTTGTCAGGGTCCTTGATGACAGCTCTTGTGTGTACTGGACAATATCCTGGTACATCCACTGTAAAAATGTTAAAAAAATCAAGTAGATTATTTTATAATTAAACTGATTTCAACATTCTTTTCTGCATTAAATATACATTTCTTTTTACAAATTTTCTCTCAAAGTGGGATTCTGTATACCATTGTATACTGTAAACATTGAAATTTTCGCTTGGGGGTCATTTTCGCGTATTTCGCCAATCAATGGATTTCGCGAAAATTTCCCCAAAGCAAAAAATAACCCTGCTGCATTCTTACAATGGACGATACGTTTAAATTGCAAATATTTCCCCCAAGCGTAACATCTTGATGTTATAAATAGCAAATTTCCCCCCAGCGAAAATAACCACGTTTACAATATGGGAATTAGTTACTTTTGAAAATGTGTTCCAGAAATTCTGAAATAATGACAAAGAAATGAACTAGACTTTACAAATACCTGTACTTAGGACATTTGATAATATGTCTTTAGTTTTTGCTTTTTCTATTTGAAATAGCATTTTTCAATTTCTTATATAGAAGGAAGCCATGTAACTTTTTCATGAGGTGATTGGGTATTAATATTGCATATTGAGCTAGAAATAAAATGATGATTAGTGTAGCTGATCAACACAAAAGTCAAGCATTTCTCACCTGGCATAACTTCATCAGTACACTTGTCCAGTCTGGGATTGAAGTACTGTCTCTGCGGACACTTGTCGATTTGGATAGTACGGTTTTTGTAGCAGCGTACATAATCTCTCAGCCACATTCTTGTCGTGAATTCATGTAAGCTGTCTGATTTGCCTATACAGCTGGGTAGTCTCCTGGGACACACCTCACAGCTCTTATTGCCAGGGGTACATAGGTTCTGCTGGTATTCACCTGGGAAATGTCAAGAAATATTAAAAATTTTCCTCATCTAATATTGTGAAGACATTTATTTTCTTTTAATTTATGCATCTATCCAGATAATCTTATAAGTCACTTCTCATTACTCATTATCTTAATAATGAACACATATACATGTAGATAGAAATTGCTGTTCTTGACAAAGTAGCAATATTGTACATACATTTACATGTACAACTAAATTAACAAGTGACATAGAGTATAAAGCTTAACGTCATGGAACATTTTTTGGTCATGGCAATTATAAAGAATAAAAATGTAGCACCTATTATTTACAGCTGAAAGAACATAGAAGGACAGACTGAAAGACAAACTGATAGACAGACAACAGTCTATAACATAACCGATGTGTCTACATCATACAGTGAAATAAACATAACATGAATTTCAATTTAAAAAAAAAACACTTCTTACAAGGAGCCTGTGGTTCGGGCCTATTTTCACATTTGACCGTAGTGAAATCTGTACACTGAAGCGTGTTTCTGTCGAACAAGTCCGGGTAGACACACTCCTTCCGGAATCCGTCTACATTGACCTGACGTCCGGCTCTCTGTATTGGAGGTCGTGAGGAGGTCAGGTTACTGGAACAGTCAAAGAAATGGGCGCAGTTGTCTGGGTCGGGGAGCAAGGCCTTAGGATTGGCATGGCAAAAATCTGGTACATCAACTGAAAATACAATTATAGGACATTCATGAATATTAAGTATCAGTACACGTACATGTACCATGATGTAACTTTTTATCATATCTCAATTTTTTCCCTCGAAATATTTCTTACATATTGTATGGATGCATGAACAATCTGTATTGCATATTCGCTAAATGAACTTATACACCATATACATATTGTACATGTTCATTTGATAATATCAAAAGCATAATAGCATATTTGTTAATAATGATGGAGTCAACCATCCAGACACTGGCATTTCTTTCTTTGTGATACCTTAATAGAAAACATGACAATGCATCTGGACACATCAAGATGGTGCGATCAAATGATGCGTCGCATGGTGTCTATACCTATAAATCTAGGTTAGGAATGGTCACAACTCTTTATTGGAAAATGTACTAACAAACTCTCAGATTTTTAGAAACATACTGAGTTCTAGAGTCAATAAGTTTGATTAAAAAGAATTCATCCTTACTTCTTTCGACAACTTCAGTGCACATTTTCTTGGTTGGATGGAAATATCCCTTTTGACACTTCTTGAATTCCATAGTTCTATTTTTGTAACACCTGACATAGTCGGGCTTCCATAGTCTGCTGGGGAACTCGTTACTGCCGTCAGTTTTGTTCACACAGGTTGGTAATCGTACGTCACATGGTTGACATAGAGGGTCGTTTGGCTTGCATAGATTCTGATTGTATTCACCTGAAAAACAGAGATTAAAAGTATACAAAATGTCCTACTACTTTTTACAGCCGGCTTTTAGTATTATAACACGTCGAGTTGTTTATGTAACTAACTCAAATATTGTGCAGTCAATATACATGCATCAATAAATGGGAGGAAAATTTCATTACATCAACATGATCAATGTTTCCCTAAAATTTCACGGACAAAATAATAATTGACTGCCTCATTTAGTTGAAAGTGGTTCCGATAAAATTTCAATGAGCTAAAATACTTGACGCATTGAAGACAAAAGTAAATTAAGCTCTACAAACACACAAATACAATCTTTAGAATCCTCAGAACAGTCTGCAACTGACAGAATGCCAAACATCACATTGATGTTGGCAAAATTTCCCATTATGTTGCCATAAGCAATGACCCATCAAACAGACAATGCTCTGACGAACAATTTGATTTTTAAGTCATTTGGTCAATATCCACAAAATGTTGGATATCTGGTGATCCCCAATAGACTATTTTCCAATCCCGTTATAAAGCTCAAAATGTCCGAGCCAACATATTTTGGCATTGTTTTTCATGATGACGTCACTAATAAAAGACGTAATTCCATTTAGAAGTAACAATGAAAAAGAGCGCAAAAATTTCCTGCCTCAGACATTTTTCATCGTTATGAATTACGGCAACTGGTCTATTTACGATAACTTTCATATACTCACATGGTGCCATTGGTTCTGGTCTGCTCTTACAGTCAACACTAGTAAAATTGCTGCATCTCTTCAGTGTAGGATCGTACAGGTCTGGGTATTTGCATTCCATCTCGTGCAATTCCATGGTGGACCTGAATGCACGGGACGTCATTGGTGGAGGCAGGGTTGCCATGGCAACACTACAGTTGTAGTAATGTCCACAGTTGGCAGGGTTGGGTAGTATTGCTCGCGGATGAGCTTTGCAGTATTCTGGCACATCAACTGTAAAGGTTTATATGAAATTAGATCTACGCGTTATATAAAATTAAATTTTTATCTGATACAGACCTGGTCGTAACATAAGGACTGATTCCCATTCTGAACGCCTTGTACTTACTTTTACATGTAATGTCATTGAAATTTAATGTTGGTGATACAGATGAAAAAATCCCTTGAAACTGTAATCAACTTCTGGTGATTTTTTATTCAAACGAACTTATCTTGCAAACTTTAAAAGCTCTGATATTCCAGCTATTAAGGAAAAGCTGTGACATCAAACTTTGAATTTCTGACATACATGTATGTTTTCAAAATATTCTTTGTAAGAGGATGCTATTACTTGAAGAACTACCCAGGAAAACGAAATTGTGTAATAACACTCGCAGTCATCATAAGAACAAGCATACTGTATATCGGATAATTTTCGCGTAGGGTAAATTTCGCGAAAATGACCCTGAAAGGTGTGTCTTAAGTTTTTTTTGCTTAGTCTAATTTTTGCTGATCTACATGTATTAACAAGATCAAGGGTTAAGATTTGTCTCTTTTTTTTTCACTACGTTCATTTTTTGCGATTTGCTGATGCTCGCGAAATCAGCAAAAAATTAGACACACGTGAAAAATTCCCGATATACGGTACAACTGTACTTCCTTACCCTTAGGCACATTATCCATACACTTGAGTAGTCGTGGGTTGAAGTAACCTTTACTACAGTTCATCAGGTCCATGGTCCTATTAAGGTAGCACCTCATGTAGGCTTTACTCCACAGTTTGTTGGGGAACGGATTCAGTCCGTCCGGATGTCCTACACATGTCGGTAAGCGAGTGGGACAAGGGGCACAATTAGGGTCTGAGTTGTTACAAAGATTCTGCTGGTATTCGCCTGAAATAATGAATGAAATAAGCTAAAACAAAGGAAAAAAAAACTTCAGGCAAATAATGCATGAAAAAATATCATTGAACAGACCTGATCTGGAATTCCCTCTCTTTTGCATACTCAAGGGAAACTTACGTTTGATCCTACTTTAAAGATTGGGAAAGACTTCTGTAGTTATGATGCATAATTGCTATGCAGATGGACATGCTCTTATATTTTGTACAAGTATAAACATGCCAGTTAAGAATAAATGTCTTTGAAATGAATACCTGTGTACATTTTGCACTTATTGTAAATTTTCATTGTGTACTGAGGCTGTACTTACAAGGAGCTTGAGGTTCATGCTTCTTATCGCAGGTGACATTGGTAAACACACGGCACAGTAACAATTTGACATCAAACAGATCTGGGTACTTGCACTCGTGTACGAAACTGCCGAAAGTAGATCTGGCACTGCAGTTGTAATACTGAGCACAGTTAGAGGGCGACGGTTTAACGGCACGCGGATTGGACTTGCAGAACTCATCTATGTTTCCTGAAAATGTCATACACATACTAAGCTAAATGTTTGGAAATTTTTTTATGCTGAACATTCATGATTGTTTCTTTACATACCAGTACTGTACAGTGTATATATGGTGACTTACATGTAATTATTTGTTTATATACATGTGCTGTGCATGTACTTATTTTAGCGCAACCAAATTTTAGTGATTACATGTTTTAGTATAATCATGACATTTTTTCCTATTATAATCTTAAAGAGTTAAATGTTTCCTACTATAATCTATAAATGTTTTCTAAATGCTTTAGCCTATAGTCTTGAATTAGTTTAGTCTTAACAGCGCTAACTCAACTACAGTCTACTCTCGATAACTGGAACTTCAAGGGACCATCAGAAATAGTTCGACTTATCAGGAGTTGGACTTATTGAGTACATGATCAGCAATCTATTTTTCAAAAGACTCATTTCCCTTTCTCTATCAACATTCACAAACTTTTGTATTGTCAACTTTTAGAGACCAATCTAAATTTAATGTTTGTATTACCGACTCCAATAGGAAGAAAATAACAATTATCCATCTTCTGATTTCTTATAATGAATTGGTTTTTGTTTAAGAATTGAAATTAAATTGTGGTTCGAGTTATTGAGGTAAATTTTCAATGTTAAATGACTTGTGGGACTTAACAATTAGTTCGACTTAGCGAAAAGTTCGACTTATCGGAATTCGAGTTATCAGGAGTAAAACTGCATAGAAACCAATGGAAGAGGATCGGGACTTTAAAAAATACATTGTAGTTCGAGTTAAGTGGAAATTCGAGTTAACCGAGTTTGAGTAAACAAGAGTAAACTGTATAATAAGAACACATACAGTAAACAAATCAAAATAAAATCTTAATTCTTTGTAACAAAATGTTTACTTTTATGTATGGATTAATATTTCGTATTTTAGATGTTTGTATGTAAGTAGCCTGGAGATTCTTTTTCATCTTTTGTATGGAAAACATTACTTTAATATTCAACATATAGTAAACTTCCCTCAATAATATTTTGATTAAAATTTCCAAGAAAAAAATCTTCCAAGATTTGAACATAGCGAAAAATACCTTGTGGAATTTTATCGATACACTGTCTCTGAGCTGGATCAAACACTTGTTTTGCCGGACATTTCCTTACGGCCATCGTCCTGTTGACCAGACATGTGACATAACCTGCCGTCCAAAGCTTGCCTCTGATTGGTTGATCACCATCTGGTAACCCTCGGCAACTGGGAAGACGTTCGGGACAAGGGGAGCAAGATGGATCGTTTTGTGTGCAGAGATTTTGATCATATTCACCTGAATGGAATGGATGATAAACTTAATATGAAGAAATATTCAAGCAACTTCTACGGAACATACAATTTTTTCAAACAAATTTCAAGCAAATTTTCTCCAAATGAAGGATTGGACATTTTAAGTCTGACTTGGCATATCTAAAAGGGTGGTCTCACAAATTCAAAAATAGCCATGTTACATTGTTACATATCATGTAATATTTACATACGCCCATTAATTTGTATAGAATTTACGCTGTGATTATAGGAGTATAACCGTGGTGGCGTGGTTTGAACTATGACGTCATAGTAACTTGGCTTGATTTGAACTTTGACGGTAGGTAGTAACAGAGCCTTAGCAACTTAGTTTTATTCGTATTTCAACATCATTTAACGTATCCAATGTACAAATGAAGATCTCGCGGACGTCTCGTCCATTTAAACAGTGTTAAAATGATCTCGGTAATCTTTGGCAGTGTCTCGATAGTTTCCGTGGCTTGAGCGACGGTCGGCATGTTGACCTTTGATGATAGAAACCATTATTATTATGTTGTATAAGTTATATTTAGGTAAAAGTATGCTATGATCTACATGTAACTATATAATACGCTTGACATTTATTTGTACAACGGATACCTTAAGCGTGAAAAACTGGAAGGTAAATTTATAGAATAACTGTCTTTTGGAATGTGATTATACTGTGATAACCTACAATGGATCCAGGAATTATGTTTCTCATAATGCGCTAACACGTATTATGGAACATAATTCCTGGATCCATTGTAGGTCATCACAGTATAATCACATTCCAAAAGACAGTTATTCTATAAATACATGTACTTCTTCCTTAAACAATATAAATTTTGATGAGCTAAAATCTATGAATTTGATCAAAATGTTGAAATGATCTAGTATGTTAAAAAGAAGTTAAAATCCAGTATATTAAAAATCTCTTATCTTCATACCTACATGTACATTGTATATGAAACAGTAATGTTAACTTACAAGGTGCCTGTGGTTCGATACGTTTCTTGCAGGTCACATTAAGGAATCTCTGACAAACACCAAGCTCCTTGGAGAAGAGATCAGGGTACGTGCACTCTCCATGTTTGCCGTGGGTGTCGCTGCAGTTATAGAACTTGGCACAGTTGTTTGGATCGGGAAGGACCGCCGTTGGATGGGCCGTGCAATAATCAGGGACGTCAACTAAGAAAAATTGTATGGTTCATTATCATACATGTATTATTCATAATCAAAGTTGATGGAATTTTCAAAAAAGTATTAAGATTAACAAATGATTAATATCCATACCAAGAACAATCTGAGCGTACTTTTGAAATAAACAAGTACATGTATGTATGAAAGAATATTTTTGAGAAGATTTGAAAATAAACCAATAGTAGAATTTTGCATTTAAAGTCCTGGAGGCATTTTGTTCATTGCATATCTAAAATTCATAATATTTTCACTGGTCAAAACAGAAACTAGATGAAGTATCAGAAAACTTTTTGAGCACCTACTACAGTAAACAATTATGTTGATTTCAATTCTTAATTAGCAGAATTAACATTTTATTCAAATTAATGGTCATGACTGGGTAGCATTCTTATTATTAGAAAATTATTTTCTAAATCTGATAAGTACAATATCAAAACAATACCTGGAGGTACATCTTCCTTGCACATCCCTAACCTTGGGTTGAAGTACTCTCCCTTAGGACATTTGTGAAGGTTCATAGTTCTATTGATGAAGCAATCTACATAGTTTTCCGTCCATAGTTTGGTTGGGAACGGTTGTTTACCATCGGCCAGTCCTCGGCAGTTTGGTAGCCGTTGTGGACACGGTTTGCAGGTCGTGTTAGACTTGTCACATAGGTTTTGCCTGTATTCACCTAAAAATGGAATTTCATCTCTCAATCATTTTAAAGATACAAAATGTACTGTACAGTGTTATTTTAATTTGGTTAATTTGAAATAAAGATGACCAATCCAATTTTGCACTATCAATTCTATTCCAGTACATGTACATGTAGAAACTATTTGTTATCAAGACACCATCAGAAGATATAAACTATGTGTAATACAATTATCATGAAACATGTGGCATTACTTGAAAATGTTAAAAAGAGGTCATATGTTATCCTAATAAACAAAACAATAAAATTATTTAAGGAAACAAGGAAATTATCTGAAAGTCTTTTTATTGCGCAATACACATCATAAGAAAGGTCAAATGCTCAGTAGTGTTACAAAGAGACATGGCCTATTCTTTTTTTTTGCAAAAATGTGGATACATGTAAAAACCCATTATGTTTCTTTCAATGTTAGCCTTTAAATGCATAAGATGCTTAAGACTAAAACATCTCAAAATTTCATTGTAGAAGAAACGAAAATCAAACATTCATGAAAAATTTACTCACATGGAGCCTGTGGTTCTGTTCTGTTATCACACTTTACAGTGGTGAAATTCTCACAGTGCTTAGTATTGACATCAAATAAGTCTGGGTAATGGCACTCCTTCCTATAGTTCCCAGGATTCATAGCCCCACTCTGCCTAGTGATTGGTCCATTTGGATCTGAGCAATTGAAGTAATGGGCACAGTTGTCAGGATCCGGTAGTACAGCCGTAGGATTGGCTTTACAGTATGGTGGGACATCAACTGTGGATGGATACAGGAAAATACAATTAGAATGACATACGGGTAAGCTGGAAAAAGACACTATGAAAAAAAATGTCATACCAAAGTTCCTTAAAAAGTTGCATTAATATAAAACTATATGTATATTACTTGTGCAAAACTAACTATCTTCAGGTAATGCATAAATACATGTAAATGTAACATTGAACATCGCTTTAAATGTACCATGTGTAATTTTTGTATTTTCAGCGATCTGAAAAGGCTTATTCAAATCCAAGAAATCAAGGGAACTTATCACACCTTGAAAGGGCTGATTCAGATTGGTCAAATCAGTACACTTTATCCATTGTGCAAATAAAGACAGAGGTAAATTCAAGGTCATGTAATAATACTTTTAAGAATAGAAAGTTTTCTCTTTGGAGGCAGTATCTGAAGTAAAATTATCATGACTGTCGTCATAAAATTGGTACAGTAATTTCACACCATCATTTTCCAGAGTTTAAAGAAGGTTTCCATAGAATTTGATGGCGTCACACCAGATACCGTTCAAACTGGAGAGTAACTCTGGTTTTCAAAAATGCCAAATACAATATTTAATAGTATCAGCTTTTTCATTCTCATTAATGATATAGATTCATTCAAACCACTCAACTGACCTGGATCTACTCTCTTCATACACTTGCCAAGTCTGGGATTGAAGTACATGCCAGGTTTACATTTGGTAATGTCCATTGTTCTGTTAAGGAAGCACTGTATGTAGTCCGGTTTCCACAGACGCTTGGGGAACGGCTCCTGTCCGTCAGTTTTACCGATACAGGACGGCAGACGATCGGGGCAGACCGTACAAGTACTGTTGTTAGGGTCACACAGGTTCTGATCATACTGACCTGAAATGTAGTATTTTTCTGCATATTAAAATAACTGATAACTCGAAAATAGTGTTTTCTTTCCAAAATATAAATTCATGAAGATATTGTAAATTTCCTCTTAGTGTGCTATTTGAGTGGAATTACAAGTATTTTTAGCCTATTATGAGATTCCTATAGTCCTATATGTATATTTGTAAATTGAATTCCGAAAAAAATCAAGCCAAATATTATAATTACGTCATCATGTTAATTCCTCCTTTAAACCTCGGCTTTGCTAAATTATTTTACAATTTACCTTGATGATTTCAACGAACATTCCTTGGCTGACTGTTTGAATCTATTCTATGTATACCCTAAATCCATATAACTTCATTATACAGTATTTATAGCAAATATTCAGGTTAAAGCATTTAATAAATAAATCTAAGATGCCATAGCCATTGACGATTCGAACTCTTAATAACAATGTTAGGACTTCATTTTTGTTAAATTAACCTTACTATAAAAATATAAGAACTAAGTCAAGAATTTCAAATTCACAGAATCAAGGCACATAATAACTTACAAGGTGCCATAGGCTCCCATCTAGTTGTGCATCTCACTTGCGTAAAATTACTACATTGATCAAGCATGATATCAAAGAGCTCTGGATACGGACACTCGTAGCTATATTTCCCTACAACCACGGCTGAGGCACGGAAGGATCGTGGGACAGACATGGCCTTACTGCAGTTATAGTACTTGGCACAGTTATCAGGGTCAGGCAGGATCGCCGAGGGGTGGGCCATACAGTAATCTGGTATGTCAACTGGAAGAGATTTTTAGGTATTATAATTAAGCTTAAAACAGTGACAATAAAACTTTCTGATAAATCTGATTTCTGACAAATTATCCTGATGAAAGAGAACTTTTCTACATCTGTTAAGAAGATAAGTTATCAAGTTATAACTGTTACAATGAATTGTGGAATTGGCATATGTTCAACAGCTGTCATTTTTGCCAACTTAACATTATAACGTCATTATGAAATAGAATGTTAAAGCATTGTTTGACGGGTATTTATCATAATGTCATAATGTAAAATTCTGCCATAGGTCTGAGATTGGACTTTTGGCGATTAAGAAATCATTCCTGCAAATATAATGAACATGCATATACATATAATTTCATTTTTGCCATCTGATTCTCCAGCACATGTTAACCTAAATACACAATCATTATCATGACATCTAAAACAGTTTTCCTTGAATTCATACTTCATCTCATTCCCTTACCTTTCTCAACTGGTTCCATACATTTCCTGAGTCGTGGATTAAAATAACCCTTTGTACACTTGGTGACTTCCATAGTTCTGTTCTTATAGCACCTGATGTATGGAGCGAACCAAAGCTTGTTGGGGAAGGGATTCAGTCCGTCTGGCAGCCCCACACAGGAGGGGAGTCGGGAGGGGCAGGGAGGACAGGAGGGGTCCGTGTTGTTACACAGATTCTGCTGGTATTCACCTGTATAGGATAGAAAATGTTCACTTTCCATATTTCTGTAGACAGGCCTTGATAGTGCATTTATTTTTAAGACATTCTCAAAATCTTACATAATTTACATTGATCTAGTACATAAAATGACTCACATGATAATGCCGTAATGTCCTGTGCACAGAAATTAGGAATGGGATTAACATAAGTATTTTTTGTTTGCTTCCAAATTTGTTGTATTGTGGCTGTAATAACTTACATGATGCATTTATATAATAAGTGTCTTATTTTGTGTTTATGCAGAAATAAATTACAATGGCTGATGCATTTATTTTGATATAATGCGCGTTAGCGCATCTTATCAAATAAATGCATCAGCCATTGTAATTTATTTCTGCATAAACACACAAAATTAGACACTTATTCTATATATATGCGCTTTCAAAGCCAAAAATAGAACAAAGAAAGCTCCCAATTCTATTTTTAAAGCGAATCCGTCCACCAATATGGAGTGGAGTTAATTTTAGAAAGGAACAGCGGGAGTGTCCCCATGGCAATGTCACGCTTATTCAGTGTGACTGAAATGTCATAAATTAATGCATTGTGATGTATCAAGTATTACAAATTAGAAATTTAACAATGGAATAATGACTAAACATGACCAAACAAGTTATTTATTCCTCTCTAGATGTTGACTGTTTGGAACTAATTTTGTTTGCGGAATGTATTCCCATTTCTGTTATCCGTTTGAGTCAGTTGCAGCGCGGTGAAATCATGAAATGTTGACAGCGTTAGTTTATGGATTTTTCTTATACTGTGCACTGTTCATGTGCAGTCTATTTTGAAATTATCACCAAATGCTGAATGTGACAAGAAATCTTCATTCGAAATATCCCGTTGAGTGTAGGATGTGACATCAATCGACAGAGAGCTATTGTAGCTGCACCTGCCTCTGTCGCTTGTTGTTGATGTCGTATTCTGTAATCATCAAGACACAGTTGCTGAAAGCGGTAAGGACTTAGTGGGGATGATTTTAGTATTGAATTCGTCTTTTTATAAAATGTTATTCCTACTTTCTACATTGCATAGGAAAGGATTTTAAACTTGTTGATACTCAATTCAAATTCATCCGCTATGTCGGGCGTTATGACATCACACTGTCATTTATACGGAAATCAATAACAATCGTCCTGCAAGCTTTATCTCAGGCAATTACAATGGCTGTGCATATATAATGAAATAAATACCAATTTTAACTAAAATGATACAATTTTCTCAACTTACTTGATTTATAAATCAAAAACTAAAAGTCCCATCAGCATTGCCGGTAGGGGACTTTTAATTAATTTCATATAAGCATGAAAGATTTGAGAGAATTCTTTTTCAAAATTTATCATTTTCATTTCTGTTACATACATGTACATGTACATGCTCATTTTAAAGGACAGTCTACATCTAGCTCTTGTGGATAAATTTTTGCTTCAGCATAACTCATCTCAAGAAATGAAAAGAGACAAGTTTCAAGAAAACTTCTTACATCTTCTGGAAAAAAGATATTACAGTTTCTTGCTAAGGAACCAATACAAATAATTATCATAAAGCCAAGGTATCATGCATGTAGCTTTTTCAGTAAATGATTCAATACATTTCAGAAAAGTACTTACAAGGTGCCTGGGGTTCATGTTTTGTATCGTTACATGTCACCGTTGTGAAGTTTCGGCACGTCAGCGTAGCCTCGTCAAAGAGATCTGGGTATTTACATTCCATCAGGTGATGTCCGTAGCGTGTGATGGCAGAACAATTATAGTACTGTCCACAGTTAGATGGGTGTGGTTTGATGGCCCTGGGGTTAGCTTTACAATACTCATCTATGTTACCTGGAAAAAGAAATCAAATGAGTAGGGTTGGGGTTTGATTGGATGGTGAGGGGGACAGAACATTTATAGTACTGTCCACGGTTAGATGGGTGTGGTTTAATAGCCTGGGGGTTAGCCGTACAATACTCATCTATATTACCTGTAAGAGAAATCAAATGAGTAGGGGTGGGGTTTGATTGGAGGGGGAGGGGACAGAAGAGTTATAGAATTGACCACAGTTAGACGGGTGTGGTTTGATGGCCCTGGGTTTGCTTTACAGTACTCATCTATATTACCTGGAATCAGAAATCAAACTCATAAGGACAGGATTTCGATTGGAGAATGATAGATAGGGAGTGTTAGGGGGTGTTTGCCTCACAGAATTCATATGTTACAGAAAGAAGGAACAATTTAAAAGCTTTTTTCAAGTTTAGAGGGTTCCCAGCATCAAATTGTTTTGATATCACAAACTACTATGAAGGTACAAATGTACTTTATCAGAGTTATTACCTTCATGTACATGGACCTGAATATCACATATCTGTCAACCCTCCCTCTTTTGGAGGGAGACTCCCTCTTTTTGACCTCAGCTCCATCCTTGGCATATCTCCCTCGAGGGAGACCAAAATCTCCCTCTTTTTGGCCCAATCACCCTCTTTCTCCCTCTTTTGGCATATTTACCAAAGATGAAACACTCTAAATAGCAGCTTTCAGAGCATTTCATGAGAAAATGCATGATAAAATGCACAAAAACATGTATAGAATGCCATAAATTATTGATACATGTTTCACAGTTTATACATGTTTTTGCATTGAAATGTCAGTACAATGAAATTATAACGAAATGTTGCGATCCAATGAAAATGTACCAAAATGGGTTCACGCTCAATCTCCCTCTTTTTCAAGTGCCAAGGAGGGAGATCTCCCACTTTTTAAGATTTCAAAGTTGACAGGTATCATATCATGAAATACCATTTATCAGCCAGCTTCAGAGATTTGTAATACTAGCAGACCTGGCTACCTATTTCTTTGCAAAAGTGTTACAGTAATACTTTAATCAAGAATGTGTAATTTAGGGAAGAAAAGCGTAATTTAACAAAATTGACTGTAACTTTGATAAAAACATTGTGTTTTCCACTCTTTGACATTGTTGCAAATCTAAATCATTTACATGATTTCATGTTAAACATCTTCAAATTCAATAGCATCATTTAAGAAAAGATGTATATGATACCAAAACGCTCAATGTTCAAGTAATCTACAAAATGTATGTATGCTAGTCTATTCATTTGTTAGAGATCTACATTTTAATAAGTCATTCTGCTTGGAAATATGTTGGAAGCGTAAAATTGAGCAGCAAAAGCAAATAGCGTAATTGTTGGTCAAAAATCGTAAAAATTACGCCAAAATCATAAAAGTAGGCAGGTCTGTACTAGTATAGTGTCCTTAGCTCAAATCCAGAATGAACAAAATCATATGGATCACACAATGGAACCCCTTCTTCTCAATCATTTTTTAAAAAATGAAAACTATAATATTTTCTACAATATTCTGAAAATCTTTTATACACACTAAAACAAAAGTAAATACACTATCTATAACATTTGAAATAATATTCCATGTAAATGTGCACATACCTTTAGAAATTTTATCCACACATTGTAACAAAGTAGGATCAAAGATAGCTCCCTTTCTACATTTTCTGACGGCCATGGTTCGGTTCTGTAGACAGTTTACGTATCTATCCGTCCACAGGAAGCCCACAGCCGGTTGATCTCCGTCGGGTAGTCCACGGCAGCTTGGTAAACGATCTGGACACGGTGCGCACGTTGCGTCAGACTTGTTACATAGGTTCTGGTCATATTCGCCTGTGGTAAATAAGAATCTTTGGTGAGATATACAGGTATTTCCTGGTTTGAACTTCCTAGTTGTGAAGTCATCGGTGAAAGCCAAAATTCCATTCTAGCAACCATTAAATGAAATAAATACCAATAAGAAGGTCTGAAGTTGATTTGAAATGGCCTATTTGACAACTTGAAACTTTTTGTGAAATTCAACCTATTTATCAAATGGTTTATAAAACATTTAAGAAAAGAATCATTACCTTTAGAAAAGTACTCATGTGAAAAAAATCAAACTTCATGTTTCAGCATATTGTCTTTCAAGCACCTTAGAAAGTCAGAACTTATTTTCTTTAAAAAATTCCTCATAGTGTACAAAATGGAACTTTAAGAATCTTCACTTACAAATGCTACTTCCACAAGCTTAGAATAATACATAATCTACATGTACATGTATGTACTTACATGGAGCCTGAGGTTCAGTCCTTGTATTACAGGGTACTGACATAAACATCTCACACTGTCCAGATAATGGCAAGAAAAGATCGGGGTATTTACACTCTGTGTGCTTGTCTCCCATGTCCGAACAGTTATAGAACTTGGCACAGTTATCAGGGTCCGGTATGGTGGCGTTGGTGTGGACGCTGCAATAGCCTGGTACATCAACTGGAAAAATTGGTCTTTTTATGAGAATTTAACATTGTGGATATGTTAAATACAGTTACATGTATAAACCCTGACACAGTTATCTGTTTCTTGATGTTAAAAAAAAAAAAAAAAAAAAAAAAAAAAACACAAGTGCATGGTACACATACATGTATTAGGGCATAAAACTTCTATTGAGTTAATAACCTCAGAATTCTATGATGAATGCTACATGTACAAGATTAAAAAAGATTCCAAATTCATATACTAAATTATGAATAATTTTTTGTACTTTCTTGTAATAAAGCTTGAAAAGTATCCTTAACAAGTAAACCTAAATATTCATACCTGGATCTACCCTAGTCATACACTTTTTCAGTCGAGGATTGAAGTACTCGTCTTGCGGACACTTGTCAATTGAGATGGTTCTATTTTTGTAACAGACAGTGAAGTCTCTGAGCCATTCCTTCGTGGGAAAGGTGTTCATTCCATCTGTCTTTCCCCGACAACTTGGCAGACGTGACGGACATATCACACAGTTAGGCTGATTGGCTGGACACAAGTTCTGCTGATATTCACCTGATGAAAGTGACAACAAATTTCTTAAATCATTTTTAAAATATTCAATTTTTCAAATTCAGAATAGTGAATTGACCCCTCCGAACGTGGGAAAAATGTGAGAAATTCCATGATGTCACAATATAATTTCGATGTTTGACCGAGGTTCGAAGCTTGTTTGTCCGAGGTAAAAGCATTGTGACGTCACGAAATTTTGCATTATTTTCCCGCAATCGGAAGGGTCAATTGGGCAAAAGTTTTACAAAATCGCATTTGCCCTTTCCCCATTTTTTTTCTTATTATTTCTTGGATAATTTCTTCACTAGACTACATTTCTGCACAAAATTTGTTTATCATATTTATATCGTCATTTAAGATTTTTGAAAATAAATGTAACATGTGTAAGCATGTGTACTTCAAATTTTATATATCACCTAGAATAAAGGATTTTTAAAATTCAATTGAAATGCTCTTAGTCAGTGAATAACATGTACACCATTTATACCTATGTACCTCCACACTTTAAATCATGAATTTGTTGACAATTTTTCTTTATTTTACTTTCTAAGGAAGAAAGGAATCCTTGCATCGATCAAAGTACATGTACATGTGCATTCATCATAAATTTACATCTAGTAAGTTTGTTCCACTTTTTTGTCAAGATATCAACACATATATTTTGATTTATAAAAGAATTATTTACAGGGCCGTAGAATTCTTTTTAAAATCACTCACAAGGCGCCTGTGGTTCCGTCCTGTTCTCGCACTTCACAGACGTAAAGTTACTACAAACATGTAGCATAGCATCAAACAGATCGGGGTATTTACACTCCTTCCTGAAATTGCCGGTTCTGTTGAAGACGGCTCTTGCTACCATGGCAACAGTGGGGTCAGAGCAGTTGAAGTAGTGAGCACAGTTATCTGGGTCAGGTAGAAGGTCGTTGGGGTTGGCATGGCAATAGTCTGGGACATCAACTGTGATAGAAATATCAAATTTACTGTGATTGTTCATTGACTAAAGTAAACATGTTTTGAATGAATACTGTACATGAATTAGGAAATAACATGTATTTTTGTTGAATGTTTTATTAAGAATACTTTATGAGTAAAATGTTCATGTATATTAGCTTTCAAGGAACTAGAAAGCATCATTCCAAGGAATGCATGTGTTGCCTGAAAAGCATATGGACACTTTTAAGGATCACTTTTTGTCAGCTGTTACAGACTGATGGACTGACAGACAAACGGTCAAATAGACATACAGACAACAGAGAAAGTGATCTCTAAGTGTCACAATGCTTGGAGAAAATAGGATATGCATGAAGAGCAGGAAGAAGAAATCAACTAGAAAGATACAAACGTTCATGTACATTAATTGTTCCTTATAAAACACTATGATCAGTTTTCTAAATTTCACAAATATGAAAAATTTATAGAGTAAACTTGAGTAATCAGTAAGATTTTAGAATGTTTCTAATATAAGAAACTCAATACCATGTTATTTTCAATTCTAAAATATCAGTCTGTAATCATGGTAATGTAATGACACAAAATTTTTAACTTCCTTTCAAGATTTCTCGACATTTACCCTTCAAAGTAAGCCGAATATTCTGACATCTTAGAAAAAATTCATAACGTCATAGTGTATTTTTTTTTGTTTGACGTTTGACCGAGATTCAAAGCTTCTTAATCCCAGATACACACAAAAACATTGTGACACCACAACACTTAAAACTTTATTTTCCAAAATCAGTAAGCCATTTACATGTAGGTAAGTTTTTACATCAACGTGCTGAATAATGTTCACTCACCTGGATCCACCACTTTTTTACACTTCCTCTCCCTTGGGTGGTAGTACAGTCCCTGGGGACACTTTGTCACCTCCATGGTCCTGTTCTTATAGCAGTCTATATAGTCCGCCTTCCACTCCCGGGCTGGGAAGGGGTTAGTGCCCTCTGGGCTTCCTATACAGGATGGTAACCTCGTGGGACACGCAGCACAGGCCTTGTCATTAGGATTGCATAGGTTCTGGCCATATTCACCTTTGAAAAAAAAATTGCATTAGAACGATTGTGCAAATTCCTAAGATTGCTGTCTGATCTTCAAAATCATC
Source organism: Pinctada fucata (assembly GCA_028142955.1). Taxonomy (NCBI): domain Eukaryota; kingdom Metazoa; phylum Mollusca; class Bivalvia; order Pterioida; family Pteriidae; genus Pinctada; species Pinctada fucata. The sequence continues at coordinate 18,726,287 of AP027107.1, read as the reverse complement.
TACATGTACTTATACGGGGCAATAAAACAAATTTAAATCATGTTTTTTATTATAGATGGTAAACTGTACATCAAACAAATGAAATGGGTGGATAGGCTTTCAGGCTTAAGTCAGGATACAAACAAAATTTCATACATGTATAAGTATGATTTCAATTTAAAAAGAAGCAAAAAAATTATATTCTTATTTATACTTGAAATTTCACGTAAATGCTCTATGTGCATGGAAAAAGTAGTACTCCTGGAAACTACTGCCCAATCTCACTGGGTCGTGAACTTCTAAATTCTTATGTCAAAAACAATGTCTTGTCAAGAAATAGGCCATATGATTATGGCTTTAATGAACAAGTATAACGTTGAACATTTGATAATTAACTCCATGTACCAAGCTTAATTCATTTACTTACATGGTGCCATTGGTTCCGTTCTTTTATCACACTGGACTTTGGTAAAGTTGTTACATTGCTGTAAGGTTGTATCGTACAAGTCGGGATACGGACATTCAAACCCGTACTTCCCAAGATGTAGTGGTGTTGATATTCTGGTATGGCCGGGTGCGGGTACAGCAGAACAGTTATAAAGTCGTGCACAGTTGTTAGGGTCAGGTAGTACGGCACGAGGATTAGCCTTGCAATAATCTGGTACATCAACTGTAAAAGGAAAGAAATTACATACACGTTTGTATCTATGATAAAACAGAATCATCATGTAATAAAACACTGCTAAAGACGGTATGGCTGGATTGCAAAGTAAGTTTTTGTCACTAACTGGGTCAAGGTCAATAGGTCAAATAATACAGCATAAATTGAAAGGTTTTGTCAGAGGCAACCTACATGTATAAAATAAAGTTTCTACTGCACACAGTTCCATAGATTTTGCTTAAACCAGGAACTTTAACCAAAATCCTTAACTAGGTCAAAGCTCAAGGTCACTAGGTCAAATGTTACCGCATAAATTGAAAGGTCTTGTCATGGGCAAGCTTCATGTATAATATAAAGTTTCTACTGCATATAGTTCCTTAGATCTTGCCTCAACCAGAAACTTTAACCAAAATGTTGACGGCAGACGGACGGACGGACAGACAGACGGACAGACGGACGGACGGACGGACATCGTCAATCTATAGGCCGGAGTTGCTTTGCAATCTGGCCAAAAATCTGTAGATGGTGTATTAAAAATAAAGACTTATACATGTTGAGTAGAACATTTTTCACTAAGAATACTGTCCCTTCTTTTCTGTTCTTTATCTTTATCAGAGGGTGGGGGGATTCTGCTTAATTAAATAAATTACAAATAAAACTTATTTAGTATACATAATAAAGGCATAAAGGATAATATATCATAACCTCCCACATTCAATAAAAATTTTGAGAGTAAAAGTGAACTTTCATGACTGCTTGATTTTTCATTTTATTTACAAAATTTACATGTATTTTAAAAATAAAGGTTTCTACTACATGTACTTCTACTTCAACTTATCAACCAATCAGACATATTGTCTTAGGATATTTTCTTAAGAATTGCTGACAAAGTATGTATTGTTTTTGCATCTTGATGAGAAAAAGTTTTACATAATTTCAAATTTTTTTTACATAATTTCAAAATTTTTTACATACAATGTAATTTCAAAATTATTTACATAATTTCAAATTTTTTTTTACATAATTTCAAATTTTTTTTCCCATAATTTCATTTTTTTTTTTATTAATTTCAAAATTTTAAATCAAAAATTAATTAAAATAATTCACATGCAAAATAATGAAATATTCCTACCTGGGTCAACATCTTTCATACAGACAAGTTTCCTTGGATGGAAATAAAGTCCCTTGGTACAATTCTTTATGTCCATTGTCCTATTCCTGAAGCATCGTATGTAGGGAGCATGCCAAAGATGGTTCGGAAATGGGTTATCACCATCTGGATGCCCAATGCATGATGGGAGTCTTTGTGGACAAGGGAGACAACTTGTATCTGACTTGTTACAGAGATTCTGCTGGTACTCACCTAATGTGGTAAAGATACTGTACGTTTAAGTCAATTTGTTCAGGTAAAAATGTAAAGATACATGTAACATTGTATTATTACAGTATTTTTTACGTGAAATGCATTTCCTTGAATGAATTATGATGTTTATGACATTTCGTTTACATGACACATTTATTGTGTACACCAGTACATAATAGAACGATTGACCCAGGAAATTATCAAGTTGTAAGGATAGTCGATGATTTTCAAATTAACAAGGATTGTAGTTAGTGTTTTTTTTTTTTTTTTGCAACGTTTTTGAAAATAACACACACCTTTCAAAAGCAGCACAGAATCTTTTCTATCAAGTATTAAATATCCCAACCTTGATTTATTATGACTTATACACTTACAAGGAGCTTGAGGTTCTCTCCTTTTGTCGCACTTCACATTGGTAAAGTTCCCACACATTAATGTCTTGGCATCAAACAAGTTGGGGTATTTACATTCCATCATGTGGTGGCCGATCCTTGTCGTGGCCGCAGAACAGTTGATGTACTGGGCACAGTTGTTAGGATTGGGTTTTATAGCCCTTGGATTCGCCTTACAGAAATCATCAGTTTTATCTGTGTAAGGTATAGATGAGAGTGAATGTCAAAATTGAAATTTGAAGGGAGACGACTTGTAACTATGTAGTGGAAACTTGTTCTAGGTACCATTGTTTCTAAAGAAAATTAAATTATATTTTTCATTCATTCAAATTTAAGTTAATATCTATCTCATACACATAGCATTAGGAAAAGGGAAGCACTAGATTTTTATGGCTGTGTAAGCACAAGTATTCTCTGCTTAAAACAAACAATTCATGTGCATGTCATGTTAATGTAGAAAATATAAACTTAGTTGATTTTTTATATTTTCCTTTTTTCTACAATCAAGCAATAAAAAATCAACAGCATTGTGTTTTCAAATACTACATGTAAATACCAGTACATGTAGTTCTTTGTACGACAACTACATGTATTTCAAAATCAATTTGAAATTCTAAACATCAGTTATAAATTGTCAATCATTTCTCATAAACAGTGAATACTGTTCTGATGTAAATACAGCTTTCTTTAAAGTAGCATTTGCATATTTTTTTTTTCATTAAATACCATACTCAAACAGAAAATTCTGCAAGCAATACTTACTTTGTGGAATGTTGTTGATACACTGTAGTTGTACAGGATCAAACACCTCTCCCGGGGGACATTTATTTACAGCCATAGTACGATTGACCAGACAGGTGACGTATCGGGCGGAGTAAAGTTCCCCTCTCACGGCCTGATCCCCATCAGGCAGGCCACGACAGCTGGGTAGTCTCTTAGGACAGGGGGAGCAGGAGGGGTCAGTGCCGTTACATAAGTTCTGGTCGTATTCACCTGAGAGAAAATATAGAATACATGTAATATTATAATATGTATCGCACACAATCATATTTAAATATTACTAGCCTAAATGCAGTGGTCACTAAATTGGTATTGATTAGAGATCAAGCCAGGTTTTTTAACATGAAACTAAGTAGGACAGAATCAGAAAAATATAATGATAAACTTTCAGAATTAAATGTATACTTTTGTACTTTAATTCATTACAAATCAATGTCAACAACTGATTTTTGTAAAAACCGTAAAATTCCATGAATCTACTCACTAATGAATAAGTATCTCCTATATTGCATATTGCAAGATTGTGCTACATGATAGACATTAGATCATTTGCCGAAATTCATAATGGCTGACAAAATGACGGAAAATGACCTTGGCAAATTTCGAGCACTTTTTCATTGTTACGTTTCAATGGAATTGGGTCTTTTAAGAGTGGCGTCATAATGATAGACAATGCCAAAAGATGTTGACTCGGACAATTTAAACTTTCAAGAAAAATTGGAAAATGGTCAATTACATAAATAATTTAAATTTCCAAATCTAATTTAGAAAAAAAAAATTCTTGACGCGTAAGTATTCGAAATCTGTCTTACATGGTGCCTGTGGCTCCGTCCTATTGTAACATGACACTGACAGGAATCGTTGACATGCCTGTAGCTGTCGTGAGAAGAGATCGGGGTAACGGCACTCTCCATGTGCCCCACCCATATCACTACAGTTATAGAATTTGGCACAGTTGTTAGGGTCGGGGAGGGTGACGTTTGGGTGGACTGGGCAGTAATTAGATATGTCCACTGAAAGAAAGTTTATGAAATACATGCACATATACATATATTACAAAATTTATAAAATAATACAGAATTCCACCTTCATACGCGTTAACAATAACAAACTTTTGACCTTTTTACATGTATTCCAGTATCTAACAGTTTAAATCTAAACCTTGTTGAAGTATAAAACCTACTCACTGAATTGTGAAAATTATAAATCCTTTCAAGCACTAAATGAATATATCATATGGCATTGAAGTTATTTCACACTGTATGGTGGCAAACGGCTGAAAAATTGTTTTCAAGTCCAGTCCTTATCATAGTTAAAACAGAGTTAATGGGTCCTCCTTCATGATATACCCAACAGAGTTCTAAAGCTTTTTGAAAAATTAAATGTCTCCAAACTTGGGCCCCTTCCACTTCTACTAAAACTTCTTTAAGGACATCACCTCTGAAAATTTTGTGGGACAGATTTTTATTTCTACAATCATACGTACATGTATAACTCATACCTGTGGGAACATCCTTCATGCATTTATGAAGCCTAGGATTGAAGTACTCTCCATTCGGACATTTTGTAACATCCAGAGTTCTATTTTTGTAGCAGTGTATATGATCGGCAAGCCATTCTTTGCCGGGGAAAGGTTGTAATCCATCTTTTTTCCCAACACAGCTAGGAAGACGTTTTGGACAGACCAGGCACCCTGAGGTATTGGACGTACATAAATTCTGCTGGTATTCGCCTGTCAAAGATAGAAATAATTGATTCTCATTATACATAATTTCACTTACATGTATATCTATAAAACTTCTAATAGCTCGTTTCTATTAATCAAAGCATTTTCTAAGACAATGGCATGTCTCACATGTAATTTTTATTGATATTCACATGTACTTTATGCGTCAAACTACATTTGTTCATCATGCACATGTAGCTACAGAAAGTTTGAAATGCATTTATTTTTTACCAGTAACACATATGCTAAATGTTCATAGAAAAATCAAATCCTTAAAGGTACAAACACTATAGCAATGGTACTCTGAATCAAGAGAGCTAAAAATGACCATTTTCAGTTGTTTTTTTTTTAAACTGCAAAGAACTGTGTATACAACATACACAAAATTTTTTTTGGACAATTGCAATATTACCATGTAGTTTCAAAAGATATTGACATAGATTACATCATTACAGCCTTCATTTACACATTTTGTAATCTTTTTGTTTCACTACAAATTTCAAGTTCATAAAATGAGATCTTTGTCTTACATGGTGCCATTGGCTCAGGACGAGTCTTGCATGTAGCGTTTTCGAAGTCCTCGCACTTCTTTGTGACCAAATCATACAACTGGGGGTATTTACATTCCTTTCTGTAATTTCCGGGGTCTCCATTACTACTCGCAGCCCTTGTAATTTTACTGGTCGTTCTCTCCGAGCAGTTAAAGAAGTGAGCACAGTTATTTGGATCTGGCAGAATGTCTGAAGGGTGAGCTTGACAATAGTCTGGTACATCAACTGAAAATAGCAACAAATTAGTCAAATACAAATGTATTGTAGTCAAATACAAATATCAGTTTGCCACTGTAAAATCGTATTTTGCCACTGTAAAATCGTTTTTTGCCACTCAGTATGCCACTGTAAAATCAGCATTCACCGTCTGCAAACAAAGGTCAGTATCTAGTTATTCCCATTCGAATGCAATCTATATTTTTTGTAAATACATGTATAAGGTGAAATGTGACGTTAGCAATGTCAAAGCCTAGAGTGTACATTTGTACATGTGCAAGTAATTTACATTTTTATTTGAATATGCATGTACATGTATGGGTAAATCAGATTTGTGTAAATTTGTAACCAATATTACATGTACATGTATACTTCTGCACTTAGATTTACATTGTATTTTTTTTATAATTCAGAAACTTGTCAAAAATGCATAATTGATGATTCTCTTTTGAATGGACGATTTTTAAATCCAAAAGTTCATGTATAATGCTCATTAATTTTTTATCAGAAGATTTTCAGTGTTGAATTTTTTTTTATCTTGGTTAGGCCATGCAAAAAAAATTTTCTGGTTCTCAGATAATTGATCTAAAAAATATGGGTAGGTAGGTAGGGTTTTTATTTTTTGTTTTTATTTTCTGAAAAATACTTAAGCACAATTTTTTATTCAGATATTATAGAGACTGTGATCTATAGTGACTATATTTGTTGTAAATGTTCACCATACTCAACTCTTCTCATTTTTACAGTGCCAAGAATGCTTCAGCCCAGTCTGCAATTTTAAAATTCACCTTCAAGCTGACAATCACTCGTTCCCCCCCCCCCCCCCACCCCTGGTCGCCATTTTGCATCTTGTGTACAATAACAAAGTACAGTACCGTAATCGTCCGAAAAAAAGTCCGCAAGAGTAGATATCACGCAGGCAAAAAATTGCGCTGAAAATCGTGGAAAAAAATTCTAATCTAGTAAATAATACGCATTAAAAAAATCGAAATTTCGCCGATGTTTTCTCCCAAATTAAAAACATAGGTAATCACAGATTACAAAGCTCACCTCGTGACAGCAAAATTCAATTCAAACATATTTTTTTAGTACATGTATATTGGCTTGTAAAGGCAAAACCACTCAAGCAGAAAAAGTAGGTCAAGGTCATTTTATGAAAGTTTGATCAAAGATACATCCAATATGCAAGTTTGGTACATGTAGCAGTTATACTTTGCTCAATATTGGCTTTATAGAGCAAAATCACTCAAGCAGAAAAAGTAGGTCAAGGTCATTTTATGAAAGATTGATCAAAGATACATCCAATATGCAAGTTTGGTACATGTATCACTTATACTTTGCTCAATATTGGCTTTTCAAGGCAAAATCACTCAAGCAGAAAAAGTAGGTCAAGGTCATTTTATGAAAGTTTGATCAAAGATACATCCAATATGCAAGTTTGGTACATGTAGCAGTTATACTTTGCTCAATATTGGCTTTATAGAGCAAAATCACTCAAGCGGAAAAAGTAGGTCAAGGTCATTTTATGAAAGATTGATCAAAGATACATCCAATATGCAAGTTTGGTACATGTATCACTTATACTTTGCTCAATGTTGGCTTTTAAAGGCAAAATCACTCAAGCGGAAAAAGTAGGTCGAGGTCATTTTATGAAAGTTTGATCAAAGATACATCTAATATGCAAGTTTGGAACATCTAGCACTTATACTTTGCTCAATATTGGCTTTTAAAGGCAAAATCACTCAAGCGGAAAAAGTAGGTCAAGGTCATTTTATGAAAGTTTGATCAAAGATACATCTAATATGCAAGTTTGGAACATCTAGCACTTATACTTTGCTCAATATTGGCTTTTAAAAGCGAAATCACTCAAGTGGAAAAAGTAGGTCAGATGCTGCATACGATGCATGGGTTCACCTCAGCATCCAAAGATGAATCACTTGTGCCAGTTTGGTTACTGTAGCATTAGTACTTTGTCAGATACTGAGCTACCCCAAACTTCTTAACCAAGTCACTCAAGCGGAAAATGTAGGTCAGATGCTGCATACGATGCATGGGTTCACCTCAGCATCCAAAGATGAATCACTTGTGCCAGTTCGGTTACTGTAGCATTAGTACTTTGTCAGATACTGAGCTACCCCAAACTTCTTAACCAAGTCACTCAAGCGGAAAATGTAGGTCAGATGCTGCATCCGATGCATGGGTTCACCTCAGCATCCAAAGATGAATCAGTTGTGCCAGTTTGGTTACTGTAGCATTAGTACTTTGTCAGATACTGAGCTACCCCAAACTTCTTAACCAAGTCACTCAAGCGGAAAATGTAGGTCAGATGCTGCATCCGATGCATGGGTTCACCTCAGCATCCAAAGATGAATCACTTGTGCCAGTTTGGTTACTGTAGCATTAGTACTTTGTCAGATACTGAGCTACCCCAAACTTCTTAACCAAGTCACTCAAGCGGAAAATGTAGGTCAGATGCTGCATCCGATGCATGGGTTCACCTCAGCATCCAAAGATGAATCACTTGTGCCAGTTTGGTTACTGTAGCATTAGTACTTCGTCAGATACTGAGCTACCCCAAACTTCTTAACCGGACGCGGACGCGGACACGGACGCGGACACGGACGCGGACGCGGACGCGGACGCGTTGGGTTATAGCATAAGCTCACTCAACTTCGTCGAGGTGAGCTAAATATCAAAGAAACGGCCCGCTCGGTAATTTTTATTGTAATGACTTGAATTAGATACCGATTACAAAATAATCCATAGTACGATTGAAAGATTTAGGATTGACAGCCGTATTATGTATCAATTAACTGAACTGACCATTGAAATTTACCGTTAGAATAAACCTATTCAAGAAGATTTTACTTCCCCCTTCACCTGTCAAAAGTGACAGATCAATTTCATGCTTGACCGCAACGCTACCGGTGAAGGCTATTTGTCTCCGTTCAACACCCCTCGGGGTAGACAGGTGTTTACACATATACAGGTATTTAACGTACATGCGCTTGTACGATCTGACCTTAGATGACCAGGTACCGTAAATACTTGGACAAATGTTATTGTAACGCGATTGTTTACTTACGCACGGACTGGTAGCGTGAATTAAAGTCAAATATACTTACAAAATTGATCTATTGACGAATTATCTGTTCAGAAAACTAATAGAAAATTATATTTATCAGCATGAGAAATCTGGCGGGCGGCGGCTATTTTTTTCCCTTCCTACGATAAAAACGTCTCATCGGGAGGAATTTTGAGCGCGCGGCGGTGTCTGAGAACCAGGATTTTTTTTTTATATGGCCTTACTTGTAAGATTGTCAACATTCATGCGCATGTGTACAACTTTTCAATCTAAGAGTCACTACAATTTCTATTTTTCTAACGCGTAGCCAAGAAAACTCAGTTTGCCACCGTAAAATCAGCATTTACCGTCCGCAAACATAGGTCAGTATCTGGTTATTCCCATTCTAATGCAATCTATATTTTTATAAGGTGAAATGAGACGTTAGCAATGTCAAAGCCTAGTGCGTTCTTGTTTTACTGCCGTAACTAAGGAGCAAACAACCGATGAAATTCGATGTTATAGCGACATTGCACTAGAATTTTTCTGGTTTCTTTCCCATCTTAGCATGCTAAGAGTATTATGCATGCATAATTTTTCTGACATGTAACCAGAACGTCTCGCCATACCACATTCATCAAGTAAAATTTTTGACTTACTTGGTTCCACATTGACCATACACTTATTCAGCCTCGGATTAAAGTATTCCTGGTCCCCACATTTAGTGATATTCATCGTCCTGTTCAGGTAGCAGTCCACGTAATCCTTGAGCCACAGTCTCCCGGGGAAGGGGCGTGTACCGTTACCTTTACCAATACAACTCGGAAGTCTCTTAGGACACGGCTCACAGTTTGGTTTGGATGTTGTGTTACACAAGTTCTGATCATACTGACCTGGAAAGAAGTTAAACAAAATTTACATAAATATCTTCAATGATAATCTATTTTTAAACATGTAATTTTACCTACATCGGTATATACCTGTGCAATAAATAATATTAATCTTTACAAATTGTACAAGGAGAAAAAGATTTCATTTACAATTTCAAAGTGCAGTATACTATTTCCTCCGATAAAAGCATGTATCTCAATACATGCATAAGATCCAATACTGTGAATACATGTACATTGTATATAAATACTGGTATTCAAAATTCAATGATATCACCACATATGGGGAAGAGATTAGGTTTAAGAAATATAAGGTTGCAGAGAAGAAAGGGTTAGTAATTCATACTGGGCTACCCATTACCATGAAACACGTTTATATAACTTACATGGAGCCATTGGTTCCTTCCGTTTATCACACTTGACTGTAGTAAACTCCTCACACCTCCCCGTTTTTGGCGAGAATAAGTCTGGGTATTTACATTCGTGTTTATACGCTCCTAAGACGGATATTTTCTCCGAGCAGTTGTAGAAGTGAGCACAATTATCTGGGTCGGGTAGCATGGCTTTAGGGTTGGCCTGACAGAAATCTGGTACATCAACTGCAAAAGTCAATAAAACACCGCTAAAGACGGTATGGCCGGATTGCAAAGTAGATTTTTGTCACTAACTGGCTCAAGGTCAATAGGTCAAATAATACAGCATAAATTGAAAGGTTTTGTCAGAGGCAACCTACATGTATAAATAAAACACCGCTAAAGACGGTATGGCCGGATTGCAAAGTAAGTTTTTGTCACTAACTGGGTCAAGGTCAATAGGTCAAATAATACAGCAGAAATTGAAAGGTTTTGTCAGAGGCAACCTACATGTATAAAATAAAGTTTCTACTGCATACAGTTCCATAGATTTTGCTTAAACCAAGAACTTTAACCAAAATCCTTAACTAGGTCAAAGTCCAAGGTCAAGGTCACTAGGTCAAATGTTACGGCATAAATTGAAAGGTCTTGTCATGGGCGAGCTTCATTAATAATATAAAGTTCCTACTGCATACAGTACCACAGATTTTGCTTAAACCAGGAACTTTAACCAAAATCTTTGAGTAGGTCAAAGTCGAAGGTCAAGGTCACTAGGTCAAATGTTACGGCATAAATTGAAAGGTCTTGTGATGGGCAACTTCATGTATAATATAAAGTTTCTGCTGCATATAGTTACTTAGATTTTGCCTCAACCAGAAACTTTAACCAAAATCTTTAACTAGGTCAAAGTCCAAGGTCAAGGTCACTAGGTCAAATGTTATGGCATAAATTGAAAGGTCTAGTCATGGGTAAGCTTCATGTATAATATAAAGTTTCTACTGCATATAGTTCCTTAGATTTTGCCTCAACCAGAAACCTTAACCAAAATGTTGACGGCAGACGGACGGACGGACAGACAGACAGACGGACGGACGGACATCGTCAATCTATAGGCCGGAATTGCTTTGCAATCCGGCCAAAAATGGAAGTTTGAGAGATATGAGTAATAACTAAGCACACATACTGTTCCAAACAGAATATTATCAGAGCAAAATTCAGTCTTTGTGGAATACAGAGTTACTTCCCATTTGAGACGGTATCTGACGTAAAACCATTATGATGATTGTCATGAAAATGGTATGGCAAAGTCGATTTTTACTGTCATTTCCCAGAGTTTTAGGACCGTTTCCATAGAATTTGATGACCTCACAATTAGTCTACGTCAGATACTGTCCAAAACGGGAAGTAACTCTGGTTTTCGAAAATACCAAATATGTTACTACATGTATGTTTGCAGGATTAATGTGTTTAAAAACTTACATGTACATTATGTAAATCCTCATACACTTTTCAGCCCATTCTCTACTCTGTTTTTTTTTTTTTTGGTGACAGAAGGACAATTTCTAAAATGCTAATATAATATTCAAAATTGGCAGTATTTTTTTTAGGTACTTAACTATGGGTCCTGCATTACAACGTCAAGTAGTGAAATTTGGAAATTTTGTGGATTTCTAAAATCTCACAATTTTCCATATGAACACATCATGCACTGGAAAATGATTACATTGAATGGTAAACTAAGGAATCACATGCAATTCCAGGCATCCAGATTTCACAATCGCAAAATTCATCTTGATGATTCTTAATTTTCAAGAACCAACCTTTAGGTACATCTTTCATACACTTGAGAAGTTTGGGATGGAAATATCCCTGTGTACAGTTCTTGATCCATCTGGCCATAGTTCTGTTCAGTAGACATTGTGTGTACTCTGGTTTCCATAGTTTCCACTGTACAGGAGCGTCCCCGTCTTGTTGTGACACACATGATGGTAGTCTCTTATCACACGGTACACAGCTCGGATCGGAGCTCATGTTACAAAGATGCTGCATGTATTCACCTGAGTTTCGGAAAAATCAGACATGATCTATTATTTTAATCAATGGCTTGTTATTTATTCCTAGCAACACTATTCTATGCATAGATTTCTTTCTTTCCTCCTTTTCAGCATCAAAATTGATTTTCAAAAGATCAAGTTAAAATTAAGATAAAACCTACATTCATAATGTAAGCATAGAAAGAGAGAGCACTGTTCTCAAATGGATATATTCTAAAAGGGATATATTAAGGATCCCCTCCCCAGGAGTTGCCAAAAATGTCCATTTCATCCCAAAAGTATTCAATTTTCTGAGATGCATATTAAAATTTCTATACCTAGATATTTAAATCTAATACATACATGTATGTGACTGTGCCCTTGTGTTCTACTCAGATCATTAAGTTTATTTAGAAGTCTTCATGTTTATTGAAAACTTGGTAATTGAATTGAAGGCAGAAAGGGTACAACATGCATCCTTCTTACTTTAAAATAGACAAAAACTAAATACCAAAATAAATGCTATCTAAGGGAAATTTGACTGAATATTTCATGTAGATGCGTTTATGTACATTCTGTACATATGATATCCTGGTCATATTTTGAAATTATTTTCCTTTGTGCAAGTATACTAATACTTACAAGGGGCCATTGGTTCAGATCTGTTTGTACAGCTGACAGCTGTAAAGTTCTCACACTTCATGGTGACAGTGGAGAACAAGTCTGGATACTGACATTCTTCAAGATGGCCACCATAGCGTGAGTTTGACTCCGAACAGTTGAAGTACTGGGCACAGTTGTCAGGGTTACGTAGTATGGCTTTGGGGTTACCCTTGCATATGTTGTCAATGTTTGCTGAAAAACGATGATAAGTCATTAAGGTAAATCATACTTTCATTTCACAGCAGGGCTTCTACTTAAAGTCAAACATTCACTTCTGCAATATCTTTAAGAAATTCTTATAACAGAATCTGTTTTCTTTTTGATTTCAAATAATAAACATTATTTTCACATCGAAACAGAAATACAAGTCATGTACATTTATGTTTGATTTTTCTACTTTTTTTCTCATAAGAGCAAATTCATACAGAATTTGTAAAAGATTGTACACTGAATATATACATACATGTACATACATATATACATACATACATACAGTACATGTAGTCTGCATATGAGATTGTAGAACAAGATTTCCAATCCCATCAATTTATAAAAACTTCTCAGTTAATGAGGAGGAATACTACCTGCCACTTTCTCGACCCTATTCGCTATTTTCGAAAAGCAGAGTTACTTCCCATTTGAGACAGTATTTGACGTACTCTGATTATGACGTCATCAAATTCTATGGAAACAGTCCTTTAATTCTGGGAAATGATGGTATAAAATTGACGTTACCATACCATTTTCATGACGTAACAATGCTTTTACGTCAGATACCGTCTGTAAGGGGAAAAAACTCTGTATTCTGCAAAGACTCAATCACAGCGACAATGACTCTGAAGGTTACTTTGAATGCACATCAAAAAGTGATCAGCACGTATATTTTGTATAAGAGAGAAAGATGCCCTGAAGACAAAACAGACAGTAAGACCAACAGACATCTAGGCTAAATGATCCTGTTATGTCACTTTTGCTTAGCTTGGACAAACACATGTAAAAACTTACTTGGCGTAACTTTGTCCATGCATTTCCTCTGTGTTGGATGAAAGAATCTGGTTTTACATTTGTCCATATCCATCGTTCTATTTTTATAGCAAACGGCATAATCCTGTTTCCATAGTTTCCATTGGATTGGATTTTTCCCGTCAGGTAAGGTAACACAGCTCGGCAACCGTTGGTCACATGGCACACAAGACGTATTTCCTGACTTGCAAAGGTTTTGTTGATATTCACCTAAAATATATTGATACTATCATATGGTCATGTTCGACTTTTTAGACGTTTATTCTATGCCATTCTTAAGAGAAAAGGGTCTTGTGGTAAAACATACAAATTTCTGATTCATGTAGGTCTTAGAGGGTAAAAAAAGACAAGGTCAATTTGTAGCTATAGTTACAGTGATAGCTTCCTAGAAAATAAGAAGATTAGTCTTTAAAATCATTTTCAACTAGAACTGCTTTAAAATACAAATTGACCTTGATTTTTGACCCCATAATTAAATGGAATCTGCCTTAGGTCATTAGCAATATACCATGTATTTGAGAAGTTTCATCTTAGTACATGTAGGTCGGTCAAGAATTAAATAAGTTCTTCTCGTGCAGCTATGCTATTAGATGCTGTTTTCATTTATGTAAAGTATGACCATGACCTTTGACTTTTTGATCCCAAAATTAATAGTGATTCCCCTTGACTCATGATGAATCTATGAATACTTACAAGGGGCCATGGGTTCCTTCCTTTTGTCACACTGTACTGTAGTAAAGTTCTCACATTTCTGCGTGGTGGTAGAGAAGAGGTCAGGGTACTGACATTCATGTTTGTAGGGAGTACCCAGGCTGGATGTCTTCTCTGAGCAGTTGTAGAAGTGAGCACAATTATCAGGATCTGGTAACATGGACTTAGGGTTGGCCTGGCAAAAATCTGGTACATCAACTGCAGGAGAAAAATAAAATTTAAACATCTGGTTAATTTTTCATAAGTAACAAGTGATGAAATGTAAAGGATGTAATACATATGTATTTTTTTTTCAAAGTTCCCCTTTTCTCCCATGTTTCTCCTGTTCAAATTTCAATTTTTTTTTTTTGCAAAAAAAAAAGGGGTGGGATGTAGGTCTATTAATACCTGTAAAGTCGCAAACAATTCTTGAATTACTCATTCACCTGAATATCTTTCAAGAAACTTTATACTTTTGATTTCTACATAATAATCTTCTTATAAAGGTTTGCTGCATTTATCTTAGAAAGAACTAAGTACATGTATAAAACAAAATTCTAATGCAACATCGCTATAAGGTCGATTTTCATTCAATTTGGTTGTTTGCTCCTTAGTTACGACTGAAAAACGAGAACATACTTGGCTTTGACGTCACATTTATGTTTGCAGACGGTAAATGCTGATTTCATGGTGCAAACATCAATTTTTCTGGCTCCGCTAACACGTCACCAGAACCAGAAGTCTCTGATGAGACTGAAGCTCTCCTGGTTGATTTGTACATATACACTCAAGAGAATGAATGCTCGGCTTCACCTCGCCTAATACCACTTTTTTCATCGACCCAATATATTTCTGTATCCCCCCTGAAAACACTGTATAACAAATTTATCCCGCTGAATCGCTTTTGGTTTGTGTATCTTACGTCAACATATTTTATAGCATTTTGGTGACGTCAAAAGCATAAAGGGTCTTAGTAGAAGCAGGATATCAAAATAATATCCTGTTAGTAAAATAATACAACATAATATTTGGTTCTTCTCGACCAATCAGATTGCAAGAAATTTGCCAGAGGCGGGATAAATGTATATATCAAGTTTTTTTTATGAGAACCAACAAGCACATGCCAATGCATATCCATCAATTTCTAATTAATTTTTTTCATCAAAATTCAGAACATATTTTTTTTTTTCCAAAAAAAACGGTGTCTTTCCCCCCCCCCCAAGAATATCAAATGGACTGTGCCTTAGATTTCTCTAGAATGTGAGAGAATTTCTAAAAATGTGTATTATATAACATACCATTAGTATCAAAACTAAAATCACAGATGTTTTTATTTTTCGAAAAATGTGGGTCAAAGGTCAGGGATGGGGTCAAAGGTTAAAAATTTGGCTCCAAAAGATGAGCATTCTCAAGATACATGGACATGCAATATATGACAGCTATATTATCTTTAATACCCTTTCATCAGAATTTATTTGAATGGAATATATACTGACAGTCGAATGGATAGACAAACAGATGAACAGACAGACCTACCACTATATGCCCTTTGATAAAATTAAGACTAAAGGCATAAATAACCTCTCATTTGAGCTGAAATAGTATTGCATTGGATACTCTATAAAGATATTTCCTTCTTTCTTATACTGACCAGTGAAAATACTTAGATCAAGTAATCAGACAGTTTCAGATTGAAATTAAATATAATAGGACATGTGGCCTACCGAGTGAAAAAAGTATCGGCCATTTTGTTCTAAAACCTATAAAGGTTTAAGGCTATTCTTTTAGTAAATGTAAAACAATGTAAATAGAATATTGAACGAAGAACATGAACTTTTAGGGTGAATGTGGTATTAGACAGAAGCTAATTATTCAAATATAATACAAACTATTTTTACATACCGGTTATAATGAAATATTTGATCCTCTATAGAAAACATTTTTACCATATATCCCAGTTCAGAATAAGGGTGTTCCATAAATATTTTAAAATCTGCATGAGGTTAAAATGATGTTTTTGATTGGTCAAATTGTAAAAGGACAAAATGACTCGAGGTCCAATTGACAAAAAGGCCTGAAACATTTGTTTATAACCAGTAATTTATGGCAGGAACAGGTATCGTACCCAGATAGCTCAGTTGGTAATAGCGTCTGCCAAGATAGCAGAAGGTCTCGGGTTCGATTCACGGTCCAGTCACATCTTACAGAATTGGCGCCAAACTAAATGACTCAAGGTGAAGTGGAGTTTTGTGTGAGGTTTCCAGTGCATGGAAACCTGAAAAATTGGTTGAGAGGAGTGTGGCAGGAACCGGCATCGTGCCCAGATAGCTCAGTTGGTAAGAGCGTCTGCCCTGATAGCAGAAGATCTCGGGTTCGATTCCCGGTCAAGTCACATCTCTCCCTCTCCTGTTACAAATTTAACTTCTATAAATACTAAATTTGGAATTTTGTAAAATAAAACTTACACAAGCACATTTCATTTGGCAATGTGAAGGATGCATTATTGCTATTTTATTTGATAAAATGATCAATCTTTGTGATTCTGGTGTTTCCATTTATCAGAAAGCACAGCTCAAGTCCGTGATCACTTAGGACATTCTACTCTTGCAACAAAAAGTCTCACTACTCTCTCCAAAAATCTTACACCTTAAACAATTAAAAGATAAGTAAGAAATACATGAATTTTGATTGTTTGTTATCTTACTTGCACTGTATAAACATAATAGAAAAGATTTTCAAGTTGATTGATTGATCAGAGGAAATTCCGAAACTATCCCCTAGCGTTTCTATAGAATTAAAGATAAAATCCTGGGTCAGATCCCAAATAAAATATGAGAATAACTAAATTTCAGAGTCATCTATGATAATGTTGTAAAATGGCAATAAAGGAAGATTTTGGTAGAAGTTTTCCTGGGTTGAAATATTTTTGTATGAGTTGGCTTTTACAAATGAATTTTTTAGTATTTTTTTTTATTATTTTTTTTTTAATTTGATTAACACATAGTAGATATGTCTATAAGGCATCTCTTGCTATATTTTCTACTATTAAAACATGTGTCACTTGCTTTAATGTAAACATTATGAAAATTTCATCAAACCACACAGTTTTACATCCCATTGGGGGTGGTACTCCAAGCAGTGGAGGAATTTATAAGAAGAAAGATGTAAGAGTTACCTCCCCCCTCTCCCCCCCCCCCCAAAAAAAAAACCCCAAAAAAACTTACACAAGCATAATATTCCTTTCATTTGGCAATGTGAAGGATGCATTATTGCTATTTTATTTGATAAATTGATCAATCTTTGTGATTCTGGTGTTCCCATTTAACAGAAAGCACAGCTCAAGTCTGTGATCACTTAGGAAATTCTACTCTAGCAACAAAAATTCTCACTACTCTCCCCAAAAATCTTACACCTTAAACATGTTAAAAAAATAAAAAATTAGTGAGAAATACATGCATTTTGATAATTTGATATCTTTCTTGCACTATATAAACACTATAGAAAAGATTTTCATGTTGATTGATTGATCAGAGGAAATTCCGAAACTCTCCCCTAGCGTTTCTATAGAACTGAAGATAAAATCCTGGGTCAGATCCCAAATAAAATATTAGAAAAACTAAATTACAGACTCATCTATGATAATATTGTAAAATGGCAATATCTTTGTTTATTTATAGTTTCTGTCACTTATGTACTCTAAATGCATGTAAAAAGGGTAAGAGAAAATAGCCATATACCCATTTTCCATAATCCTAGGGAACAGGGACTCAAGTGAAATACTGTAATGACATCTAAACTGCAAACCGATAATATTTCGGAATAAATCAATTAATTATTATCCATAAATTCTGGGAAATTAGCTATCATGAGATCACATGTAGTTTAATAGAGAGAAAACAACCACACCCATTTTCTAAGACCCTTGGGGTCAGAGACTCAAACAAAATATCAGGTGAACAACGAGATTACAGACCCATCATATTGCATAAAGAATTTAGTCTCCATTACTTATAGTGTCAGCGCTGTAAGCATAAGATTATATGGAATAATATAAAAGAAAATGGCCACACCCTTTTCTAAGACCCTGAGGGTCATTGGCTCAAACAAAATATCAGGTGCACAACTAAACTACAGACCCATCATATTGCAAAAAGAATTATGTCTCTATCATTTATAGTGATAGAAGAGCTGTCCGGACAAAATTACATAGAATTTAATGACCACGCCCATTTTCTAAGACCCTGGGGGTCAGGGACTGAAACTAAATGTCAGGTGCACAACTAGACCATGGACCAAGTAAAATACAAAAAGAATTAAGCTCTATCTCTAACAGTTTCAGAGGAGTTGTCCGGACAAGAATTGTTTACGGACAGACGGACAGACAGACAGACGGACAGACGGACGGACGCCGGACGAAGAGTGATCGCATAAGCTCGACTGGTCTGAGACCAGTAGAGCTAAAAACTCAGTTTGCGACCGTAAATCAGTATTTACCATCCGCAAACATAACGTCAGAACTAGTAATTCCCTGAATACATACTGTATATGTACATGCACATGTATATACTGTAAACGTGGTTATTTTCGCTGGGGAAGTTTCGCGATTATAACATCAAGACGTTTGCGTAGGAGAAATATTCGCGATAGAAATGTCTTTCCCATAGTAAGAATGCAGCAGGGATATTTTCGTGTGAGAAATTTTTTCGCAAAATCCCTCAATTCGCAAAAAACCATGAAAAATACCAGCACACCAAAATTTCCATGTATACAGTAAGGCTATTCATAATAGTATTTTGTTGCATTTTCCATACCTTTTGGTACATCTTTCATACACTTGAGAAGTTTAGGATGGAAATATCCCTGTGTACAGTTCTTGATCCATCTGGCCATAGTTCTGTTCAGTAGACATTGTGTGTACTCTGGTTTCCATAGTTTCCACTGTACAGGAGCGTCCCCGTCTTGTTGTGACACACATGATGGTAGTCTCTTATCACACGGTACACAGCTCGGGTCTGATGGTGAACATTTGTTCTGGTCATATTCACCTGAAAGGAAAATATGTCACATGTAACCTTGATGTTTGATCTTGGTTCAAAGTAATGAGACATTATCATGATTATTGGGTTTTTAGATATAATTCTTTGAAATATTATCAAAATCCATGTAGACATGTAGACTTGTTTAAAAATCAAAAATCTTAAGCATAAAGTCTTCTTTGACCTTTTTTTCAGTTTAAACATATTTATATGTATTTCGAGATGCAAACTCAATACATTGTTAGACGAATATAGATATCAAATCAAGGACTGGAAAAAAAGCCTATGGCTTATTCAAATTCCTCTCTTTGACCTTGACCTTTGACTTATGAGCTTAATATTCAAGGTCATAACAAATCCTTTGATCTCCCCCAAATAAAACCAACTTTTTTTTCAAATATTATGAAAATATGGAAGAGAAAAGGAGCTATTTCCCAAGAAAAGTTTTTATCTACATGTATAAAGTAAATTGTGATCTTGACCTTTGACTTTTGTTCAAGACCAAGTAACAATTCTTCAAGGTCATAGCACACACCCTTATGTCCCAAGTATAAATTAGCAATGCTGAGGGGGAGAAGTTATGGCCTAAACAAGCTTTAATAAGATACATAGACCGGTTAATACTCACAAGGGGCCATGGGTTCCTTCCTTTTGTCACACTGTACTGTAGTAAAGTTCTCACATTTCTGTGTTGTGGTAGAGAAGAGGTCAGGGTACTGACATTCATGTTTGTAGGGAGTACCCAGACTGGATGTCTTCTCTGAGCAGTTGTAGTAGTGTGCACAATTACCAGGATCTGGTAACATGGACTTAGGGTTGGCCTGACAGAAATCTGGTACATCAACTGTTGGAAAAGTAGCATGAAATAATTATACATGTTATAGTTATTTCTTAAAATGCTGCAATACATGTATATACATGTATATACATGTATGCTTAATTGTAAATAGACTTATTATCATCATGTACCTGTATAAATCTTTCTTCTCTCAAAGTTCCTTTTCTCTCCCGTGTTCCTCTAATATAAATTCAGATGGTCATTTTTTATTTTGAAGAAGAGGAAGTACAGTAGGTGGGGCATCAACAGGGTAAAATTGAGCCTTCTGATTGCGGGAAAAAAATGCAAAATTTTGTGACATCACAATGATTTTACTTGGACAAACAAGCATTGAACCACGGTCAAACATCGAAATTGCATTGTGACGTCATGGAATTTCTCAGATTTTTTCCGCATTCGGAAGGGTCAATTATGAGCCATCACCTAATGATTTGTCAACACCTACTCTGAGAAAAACAATTGTCTACTTTCTCTTGTAAATGTATTAAAAAAAATCTAGAATTTTCACCTTCCAATTATTTTCAGGACCATCCCTTAAATAAAAGTTATTGAGAATCCTGCATCTGAGGGATGGTGGGGGAAAGGTGTATTGAAATCATTATTCATAATATGTATACATGTATTTAAAGAAACTACTTTGTCCTTTCAATTGTCTACAATAGGAGTCGACTGATAATACAGTTATTGTGGAAAACTACATAAAATACATGTACATGTACAAGGCTATTCAAAAGATTACATTACATCTTCCATACCTTTAGGTACATCTTTCATACACTTGAGAAGTTTGGGATGGAAATATCCCTGTGTACAGTTCTTGATCCATCTGGCCATAGTTCTGTTCAGTAGACATTGTGTGTACTCTGGTTTCCATAGTTTCCACTGTACAGGAGCGTCCCCGTCTTGTTGTGACACACATGATGGTAGTCTCTTATCACACGGTACACAGCTCGGGTCTGACGGTGAACATTTGTTCTGGTCATATTCACCTGTAAGGAAAATATAATTTTTTATAAATCAAATAAACACCCCTCTTCTGTGAAACATTATAAATATCCATGCCGAAGGGAAAAATTATGCCTCAGACAAGGTTTAACCTAAAAGGTCTGTGAAAAATCATTGAAAGGAGCTGTTAAGATAAGGCGTAAAATCAGCCCTGAAAAGTGGAATTTTGAAAATTGAAATTTCAAGATCTTTTTTATGTAAAATGTATACCTATACTGCGTACCATCAGAATATGAAGTAAATTTTTATCTGTTTTGCATATTATTGCTAATTTTGGGGTCAAAACTTCTCTTTTTCTCATAGAAATCAATAGAAAACGGAAAAGTTTTTTTGAACGTTGTTCCCCCCGGATATACAGAAAGCCACTTTTACGGGAGATGTATATCAACGATACAATTTTTTTGGCAAAGTGGGGTTCTGTATCTCCGGGGGGAACACAACCTCATAGACAAAAAACCAAAAATGGAAAGGGGGGTGCATTTTTAAAGAATCGACCTTTCGACCATAAAATATAGCACATTTGACTATTTTTCCTCTTCAATCCATCAAAGAAATGTAACCTAAATATGACTGAATGAAATATACAAGAATTAGGAATGAAATAAGCAAGAATGATGTTAATTTCTCCGCCAATGTGTATTTCGCGCTTATAGGCTTACATTGTAGCCATTGAATACAAAATGAGACCGTATTTAAAGTTCCGGATTGCATTTTTTACCGATTAAAGGAGATGGAACGTTCGAAATCTATTTCTGATACACAATGTAGACATATTTGATGTCTTTTATTTTATATTTATCCATTTTTGGTAAAATGTTCTAAAATTTTTACGTTTTTTGTCGATATTATCGGTTTTTCAATCCGTGCACCCCTACCTCTTTCGACCTTTATTTTAGAATCTTAAGGTTTATTTAACGAAATGTAAAACATGTAAAAGGTCTGCAAATACATTATATTTCAATAATGATTAATGTTTTTCTGTATATGATTCGCCATGAAGAAGAAATAAGTCACGAGATTTAGGGCTAAATAGGGCCCTTATCTTAACAGGTCCTTCAAGCAGAGGGAATGGAGCTTTCCCTGTGACAAGATTTAAATGATAAAATCTTTTGTGACCATGACAAAATTCTATTGTGACCTTAGTTCAAGGTCATGTTACAAGGACCCTTGGGTCCTAAATAATATTTCTATATATTTTGATTGTAATCCACAAGGAGAAAAGAAAATATGGCCTAGACAAGCTATAGTGGACAGATAGTGTGTAATAAATCCAAAGAATTTGTAAGGTACACGTATTTTAATTTGTAATACTTACAAGGGGCCATGGGTTCCTTCCTTTTATCACACTGTACTGTAGTAAAGTTCTCACATTTCCGTGTTGTGGTAGAGAAGAGGTCAGGGTACTGACATTCATGTTTGTAGGGAGTACCCAGGCTGGATGTCTTCTCTGAGCAGTTGTAGTAGTGTGCACAATTACCAGGATCTGGTAACATGGACTTAGGGTTGGCCTGACAAAAATCTGGTACATCAACTGTTGGAAAATGAAAGAATGTTTTCATAAATTACAGAATACCAAATCATGTAAATTGAACTTTCTGGTCATGCAAAATTTTTCAGAAAAGTCACGACTTCACAATGCATTTTATTACTTGGCGGGATTTGATTGCTTGTTCTTCTGAGGTAAAAACATTTTGACTCCAACAAATTTAGAATTTTGTTTCTTGCTATAACAGGGCTCAATTGTTAATAGAGTAATGTACATGTATATGATGCAGCATGTACCATCTCTTCTCAAACTTCCGCTTCTATTTCGTACTGATTTTCATTTAATTCAAATACTGTAAGTTTTCTTAATCTAGCGTGACCAAATTTGAGCTGAAACGGGACAAAAATGGGCAAATTTACATATTGGCTTAATCATGAATAAGCTAACATGACTAAGTTTTTACTCATACTCAATAAGAGTTAAATGATTAAGTCTTAACAATGCTAAAATATGAATTCCGCTTTTTATAAGTACACATACAGTACAAGTTGTATCTTTCTTTATTTGCAAAAAAAGGGAAGGTCTTAGGGGCGAGGTGTATTTTAATACCATTAAAATTAACTGCTTTGCCCCTTTTAAGTTTCGATTTCTACATATTATAATAAACAGTCTGTGTTATAGATTAATAAAATAAATTTGAGATACTAAATGAAAATATTAATACAGTTGAACCTGCCTTAGCGACCCACTGTGGCAAGAGACCTGTTTTAAGAGACCTAACTTTTAAATTCCAAAGTAAAAAATTTTCATGAAAATGAACCTGTATTAAGAGAGCACCTGTCTTACAAGACCTTTATTTCACATTCCCTTGATGGTTCTCTTAAAACAGGTGTAACTGTACAAGGTTACATAAAGATTGCATTCTATACCTTTAGGAACATCTTTCATACACTTGAGAAGTTTGGGATGGAAATATCCCTGTGTACAGTTCTTGATCCATCTGGCCATAGTTCTGTTCAGTAGACATTGTGTGTACTCTGGTTTCCATAGTTTCCACTGTACAGGAGCGTCCCCGTCTTGTTGTGACACACATGATGGTAGTCTCTTATCACACGGTACACAGCTCGGGTCTGATGGTGAACATTTGTTCTGGTCATATTCACCTGTAAGGAAAATCAAAATAAATCATTATAAATGTCTTGACATTGAGCTTGAAAAGCACCCATATAGTAAGTTCAAATCTATTGTGACCTACATGTACAAGTATGATTATTACATAACTTCAAGTTTATGACACACCATTGATTTCTAAGTACAATTCTGTAAAATATTATTGAAATTTATGCAACTTAATTAATCTGACCTTGACTTAGTCTTTTGTGACCCTACCCTGTGACCTTGGTTCAAGGTCGTGACACACCCTCTGGTCCTAGGTAACTTTTCTGTGAAATATTATTGAAATCTTTGCAGAGTGGACCTTGACTTAGTCTATTGTGACCTTGAACTGTGATCTTGATTCAAGGTCCTGACACACCCTCTGGTCCTAAGAAACAATTCTGTAAAATATTATTGAAATCTATGCAGAGTGACCAACTTAAATCTGACCTTGACTTAGTCTATTGTGACCTTGAACTATGACCTTGACTCAAAGGTCGTGACACACCTTCTGGTCCTAAGAAATAATTCTGTGAAATATTATTGAAATCTATCAACAGGGAAGAAGTTCTGGCCTGGATAAGCTTTTTGTGAACAGACAGACATATGGACAGACACATGAGACATAAACGGTGACTCCTACATGTATATTCCCCCAGACCTTGTAGGGTATTATAATTTTCAATACTTACAAGGGGCCATGGGTTCCTTCCTTTTGTCACACTGTACTGTAGTAAAGTTCTCACATTTCCTTGTTGCGGTAGAGAAGAGGTCAGGGTACTGACATTCATGTTTGTAGGGAGTACCCAGACTGGAAGTCTTCTCTGAGCAGTTGTAGAAGTGAGCACAATTATCAGGATCTGGTAACATGGACTTAGGGTTGGCCTGGCAGAAATCTGGTACATCAACTGTAGGAAATAGAGCAATTCATATTCCATTAATTTAATATGACATTCTATCTTTTTGATATACAGCGCAGAGTTAGTTCCAATTTGGAGATGATGTCCCTTCTTTATGCATTTTTATGTAAGGAAAATTCCTATAGAAACGTTGTGTTTGAAGCATGTTTTCCCAGATTCTTAGCTGGTTTCCATAGAAATGTGTTAAGTCACAATTAGGTATTCTCAGATACTGCCCAAAATTGGAAGTAAATCTTAACATTTAAAAGACTAACAGCGTGTACTAAAAGAAAATTAACCTAATTCTTTCTAGGATCTTCATGTACAATGTATAAATACCATAAAATTCTCTTATTTTGCTCTGTGATATAATAATATAATTATATGAATAATAATTATACGAATAATATGAAGTACATGTATGGTACTTCTCTTATTGACTAATTCCTATCGTTGTATGACATCCACTATCATTTTGAAATTATGTTTCTTAGTTTAACCTTGCTTGCAATATAACCTTGCCGTAATCGCTATTTTTCCTACGCCATTTCACGCGATGATAATTCCCGAGAGGCAACGCAGGTACGACATGTCGTCACTGTGACATCATTCAGACTTCTGACGTAAACAGTGCAACAGATTCAAAGGCAGGGGCACATATTTGAACGTTTAGGGGCGAATACATCTTGATGTAGGAAAATTTAGACTCGCATCTAAAAAGGGTAGGTTTCGATGAAAAGCTAGAATTTGTAATTTAACTGGAGACTTCTCGCTCAGCTGATTGTGTTGGCAACGTACAAATGAAGAAAGAATCCCTGATACCGCATCGTATTGCATTGAAACAAAGACAATGCTTGAATACTGTATACCTCATAAATGTAGTAATACCTAATGGTATTTACTTGCAATACACAAAG
This sequence comes from Pinctada fucata, assembly GCA_028142955.1. Lineage (NCBI taxonomy): Eukaryota > Metazoa > Mollusca > Bivalvia > Pterioida > Pteriidae > Pinctada > Pinctada fucata. The sequence goes on along the minus strand of AP027107.1, from coordinate 18,700,567 downwards.
CCCCAGTTTCAGTCTGCAAGAATCTTGCAGACAAACAATAGGCTATGATGGAAGAGGTAGATTTCAAAGTGAAGCAAAAGTGGAACTGAAATGGAACACATGTATAGGAGATTGCTTCAGATGTATACACATGTTCATAATCATCATAAATGCAGTACATCACTTATTTATCTTGGAATTATTTCAATACCTTTTGGTACATCTTTCATACACTTGAGAAGTTTGGGATGGAAATATCCTTGTGTACAGTTCTTGATCCATCTGGCCATAGTTCTGTTCAGTAGACATTGTGTGTACTCTGGTTTCCATAGTTTCCACTGTACAGGAGCGTCCCCGTCTTGTTGTGACACACATGATGGTAGTCTCTTATCACACGGTACACAGCTTGGGTCTGACGGTGAACATTTGTTCTGGTCATATTCACCTGTAAGGAGAATGTAAAATTATCATGAATGGTGATATCAGATATCATAAAGAAAAATTTTGCTAAGTCTCTTTATAGGCAAGGCGAAAATTTTATTGGTTCATTCAATCATGGGAATCCTGCTCAAGAAACCATGGTTAGCCTAGGTAGTTGTTACGTGTAATTTCATTCTAGTACATATATATTCTAACTAGAACTGCCCTAGAGTGGACGAATTATACCCCCGCAGGACGTTTTTTTATAAATGGGACCATTCATGATGCTTTCAAATAATTCTTAACATAAAATGTCGTATAGGGTGAAGGTCAAGGTCATAAGGTCAAAAGTCATGGTACCAAAATGTAGTACATGTACGCTTAATGGTGAATGTGTGTATGAAATATGAATGTCCTACCATTAATAGTTTAAAAGAAATCTGCTTTCAAAACTTCTTAACATAAAATGTTGTATAGGGTGAAGGTCAAGGTCACAGGATCAAAAGTCATGGTATCAAAATGAAGTACCCTTTATGGTGAATGTTTGTATTAAATATGAAAGGCCTACCATTAATAGTATAAAAGAAATCTGCTTTCAAAACTTCTTAACATAAAATATTATATAGGGTGAAGGTCAAGGTCACAGGGTCAAAAGTCATGGTACCAAAATGTAGTACTCTTTATGGTTGATGTGTGTATGAAATATGAAAGGCCTACCATTATCAGTATAAAAGAAATCTGCTTTCAAAACTTCTTAACTGGATGGACAGACGGACGGACAGACGGACGGACAGACGGACGGACAGACAGACAGACGAACAGAGTGATTCCTATATACCCCCCTAAACTTCGTTTGCTGGGGGTATAATTATAGCAGATGACAAGTATTGCTGCTACCGCACAGTAGTTTTCAGAAAATCGATTGAATAGCAAGACTGTCTTATCTAAGAGGGAATTTGTTGAAGAATAATCACTGTGCCCAGTTTCACAAAAATTCGTAAGAAAATTTTGAGGAATTTACGTAACTTTCATCCTTTAATAACAGGTGCAAAATGTTTTCTAGTTAGATTGTATCATGTTTTCTGATGAATTATCATTTCTACATCTGTACATCATGTACATACTAAAATAAATTCAAAAACAAAACTTCTCAAATTCAAGTGTGCTCTTTAAGAGTCCTGTTACTCACATGGAGCCTGGGGTTCAGGTCTGGTGTCACATTTCACTGTGGTGAAATTCTCGCATTTCCCCGTCTTGTCAGAGAATAAATCCGGATATTTGCATTCTGAGACTCTGTCCTTGAGTTTCGCCCCTTTCTTGGTACAGTCATAATACTTGGCACAGTTGTTAGGGTACTGAAGTTTGGCAGTGGGGTTCCGAGAGCATACAAAATTTATGCTTGCTGTAAAAGCAAATAATTCATTTTGACCTATTCATGTACATCAGGTTTATGATCAATTTTATCTACGTGTAAATTTGTTGCAGGTTTACTCTAATTAGAACGTTGATTCTACACATTCAATTATCAAATTGTTTTATCTTTCTTCTCTTTCTATACATATCTTAATTATATGTACATGAACATGTCTACGTGTACCCATCACAGTCAAAACATTTTCTATCTGCTTCCTCGTTCTGGTTTCTATTTCTTACCTTTCAAAATGAGATTAATTATTTTTTTCATGACTGAAGAGAAAATTAAACACAATCTACATTCTTTATATACATGCTCTATACACATTTAAAATTTTTGAGCATATTAAGTAAACAAACTGCCTTCTATACATGGTAGCATGTAATTTCAGAAATTGTGTTATCTACATCTTTTTCTTTGAGAATCATCTCTTCCCCCCCCCCCCCCCTCCTCCATCTCCTTTGTTCATAAGATATTCAGAACCTTGCCTGACGGCAGTTATTCTTTCTTACATAAGGTACAAAAAATCGTCTTACGCAGTGTATAATTCTGGCATGTCCTGGTTTTGGGATCAAAATAACCAATTTTACACTTGTTCACATCAGTTGTCCGATTTTGATCGCAAACGATGTAGTCTGGACTGAATGGTCTTCCGGGAAACAAATTCTTTCCGTCTTTTTGAGTGGGGTCTGTACAATTTGGCAGTCTGTCTTTACAAGGGGGACAACTGGGATCAGAGCCATTGCAGTGGTTCTGTAAATACTCGCCTGGTAAGAAAAGGTAAAACATTCTTAGTATATAAAATGAGCAAAAAACATACCACAAATCTATTTCAATTAACACTTAAAATGGTGAATAGACCAATAAATGTAAACTTGATAGTCACTTTTAGCATCTCTGTTTGACAAAAGACCAAATGGGATATTTTTGGAAAATTTTCCATATATATAGGAATCAATTCCTTGTGTCCACCGTACATGTATCTGCAATGGTGTACAAATTATCCCGGTTCGCTCAATTTGACCTCTATTATTTCATGCAAATATGCAATGGAGTACAAATTATCACTCATTTTTCCCTCTATTATTTCATGCAAATTAAGAAAAGTTTTTCAATCTACATTACAAGACATGGGAAACATGCATGGACAAGAAGAAATTTTTACAGCAAATACTTCAATTAAACTAAGGTTTTCTTTCTCATCAACAAAATACAGTCAAGCAAAATTGGTTATATGACTAAAATCATTTATCTTAACTGTACGTAGACAAACTTCATAACTACATATACTTACAAGGTGTTTGTTTTTCTACCCTTTTTCCGCAGGAGACAGTCTTGAAGTCTTCACACTTAGAAGTTACGGTAGAAAACATCTGTGGATAATGACATTCCACAAGGTAAGGTTTGCCGAGGCTTGATTTGGCCACTTTACAATCATAGTACTGTCCACAGTGTAAAGGATTTGCCACCACAGCTGTTTTGTTTTTCTTACATATGTTGTCAATATCAACTGTAGTAAACATATAGAATGTACATTTTACACTTGCATTCGCAAAACTTGAAATCATAAGGCAGAAAATAACACACAATAACATGTCAAATTGTATTAATCAAATTGAAAATACAGGCAAAAAGCGTTTTGAATAAACTTACACATCTATTATTACATGTAAATACAAAATGACTTTTACACTTGTATCATTACTGCATGTATACATCAGAGTTCTTGAAATCTTCCAATGAAAAGTTGGACATTTGGGAATTTTTATCTGTCCAAATAACAGATATAACATGAGTTTTTATCAGACCAAATAATTTTTTAACAGCAAATCCGATACAGCCGATACTTTTCATGAACTCTGATACATGTACATGTAAAGAACTTTAAAACGTACATGTACAACACAGTTTTAAGTACAACATTTGTTCACAGAAATGTTCAGGTATTATACATGTATTTCAAATTTTCAATACACATGTACTAGAAATTAGCGAAATAATACATGTAACTGCATGTACATGTTCTGGGTGAATCCATCAATCATTTCCTTGGATTTGGCTCTTTCTTTTCAGTATCTCTCCGAAATTCAAAGGATACTGATTAAAATTATACAAATTAAGTGTACATCAAATATCTGGCAATTTATAAATTCTGCCGTCTCTAAAATTTATGCTCTGTATTTAATGCACCCAGAATCAGCACTGACCTGCACAAGGTTTCCCTGAGTAACATGAGGTAGATTCTGTTTCATTGCCCGGGCATTTCTTTCCCCCGTATTTGGGAGCAGGGCTGTCACATGACCGATTACGAAACTGCACGCCATCACCGCATGTTACGGAGCATGAGGTCCAAGGAGTCCAGCTTGACCACAGACCATCAACTGAATAAAAAAATATGAAATATACTATACAGTGCAAGTACCGGTATCAGTATATGCTAAATTTTTAAAACATCAGGCAAATATGCAAAACTACATCAGACAATACCGTAAGTTAGAAATATTTTACTTGAAGCTGTAAATTGGACCGGTCTTAAATTTGCTTGGACACCATCACATGTCAAATTGTCCACTGCCTTTTGCATACACATGATGATATAATTAGAGGCATACATGTATACAAATAGAAAAAGATACATGCATACATGTGTAAATAAGATACATCTGCATTTTAGCATGACATTATTGACGTTCTCCATATACATATAGTTAATGTTAAACATCAGCAACATTACACTAAAATTAACATAGAAAATTTCCCATCTCATGCTTTGTTCACATGAATGCACATTACGGTAAATATAATTTCCATTAGACAAGTTAGATTTGAAGCACATTATTTTAATGTGAATTAGGTTCACATTGCATTCACACGGCAAATTCTAATGCACATCAGATTTTGGTACAGTTGCACTGATAGCCATAACTTTCAAATCATAAAGGGTAAAATTTTTGCCAACTCATTGTTTTTTTTTTCAGAATTTTTTGTTCCAGGAAGGCTTAAGAATAACAATCGTGACGTCATTATGAGATTAAATGACATCATAGTACAACATTACTTTATGTAAGAGACATTTCATTGCACATACATGTAGTCTACAAGATGGTATTTTGGCCTCTATGATTCGAGGTCCAAGGGTAGTTAAAAGTGTCAAGCTGTGGTCTATACATGTACATACTGTAGAACTTAAAAATCTATTGAGAATTAGATTTGCTTTGAGTCACATATGACAAAATCTAATGCGCATTAAATTTGTTGTGTGAGTGCAACCAAAATCTAATCCGCATTAAATTTGATTTAATGTGCATTAAACCTTCCATGTGAACAGGGCATAAGACTATTCTCTTTCACTGTGAGCGGAGTGTTGGTCTATTGCAAACAGCTTGGGCTGCGCTGACAGTCATTCAGTACTCAGGACTTTTACTGGTCGAGCAGATATTTCCAAACTGAAGATCATGAAGATATTTCCGAACGATTTTAGTTCGGTTACTTGGAGGTACTTTAAATTTGCACAATTTTGGTGATACAAGCCTTTAGGTATTCAGAAAAATAACCTACAAGCAAAAAGGAATTCTCAAAACAACTTCATTTGGTATGTTTTTAGTGTTTGTTTCTCCTGCAGTTCATAACTTTCGTCTGAGTTAGAGCCGGGGAAAGTGACATCATTGATCACTGAGTTCCGCATGTTCTGAACAGATCTTGACCTAGTTTCGGAGTAACATATTTTCCAAAAATCTATTCTTGTCAACAAATTGATTTCTATATTTATTTTAGCGTGATGTTGTCGATGTTCTCATAGACTCGGATCGGCAACCTCGCGCTAAAATGAACATAAAAAACTCCCCATCTAAAACTATTTTCTTTCACTGTGAGCGTAGTATTGGTCGTACATATATATCATACATAATAAGTTATGAGAGTTTGACATCTATCCCTCTATATAAATTTTAATTGCGAAAATTGCAGACAGAGTAGAGAAAACTTAAATGTTCTGAATTTTGAAGTGAGCTGCACGGACAGTCGTAGCTTTAGACTAAATAATCCAGTCTCTCCGCTGCCGCTATTAGAGACTGAACCCCACTATGGTTGTTACAGAACGAAGTCGGACGAAACTGTTGCCCAACAACTTATCCATTTTGAAGGTCTGAAATATTGATTTTCTTGTTGACGGGACTAAAGAAAACATTTATCTAACTTTCTCTATCAACCTCACATTTTTTTCTCACTTCGTTATTGCATTTTTTGCCAATTTTGAACTCCCTACCAAACTAATCAGGCAAAACGAAAGTTCGGAGAACCAACCAATCAGATCGAAGGATAAAGAAAGTTGATCACGTGATATTTTGTATCTTTCGTTCTGATTGGTTATCAGACTTCACTCTACAACAAACATGGTGGGGCTCAGTCTCTTTTAGTGGCAGCGGAGAGACTGGATTATTTAGTCTATAGTAGGTCATAGTAGCTTGCGTGAAATGGCCTTTTGTAAGGGTTGATAAAATACCCTCAAATCAGAATTTGTAGATCGATTTTCAAAATCATTTTTATATAGGCATATGTATAAAGGTTGAAGCATTATTTGTACCAAGTTTCACAGTAAATGGACATAAACTTTTTAAAGGAGCCGATTTATTGACGAAAACCCTCGAAAATCGTTCGGAATTGTCTGCTCGACCAGTACTGGTACAATAAATCTGAAAGTGCATTTGCTTTTAATGTCTTAAGTCTATAAAGTGAAAGAGAGAATGAAGAACTATAAGAAACTGTAGTCATGTTAGAGCAACTAACAACACTATTTTCGGAGATAGCTCAAATTTCCCGCACTGCCTCTGCTTTTCTTTCACTTCCGGTCGACATAAAAGCTAAAATCTTACCGGGTAACGGTTTTGCGCAATCCTCATCCATTGATCCGTCATTGTCGTCATCTACAGTATAAAATCGTGAATAATTTATTTGGCAATTTGATTTATTTAAAATAAAAATAGAAAAATAAATAAATAAATAGAGTAAAATAAATAAATAAATAACTGATAATATGAATTATGGCAAAGCCATTGTGAGGACGCAGATGAAATATAATTTCAATGAATTAATACCCAATTTTCACCATTCATCACTGAATATTTTTTTTCACTAAGTTAATAAGAATAAAATATGTCATACAATATGTGTTCTTGTTATTTTTTCCAGCATCATTTTTACCGTCTTTATCAGCCTTACTATAGTTTTTTTCTTGAAATCCAGAATCATCTACAGGAGAGGGGATATTATAGACAATTTCTAGATCGACAGCATGCACATAACTCGTAAATGCAGGGAAACAATTCTCAATGTCACAAAACAATCAGTTAAAACTTGAAATCGCAATGCTTAATTTTTAAACATAAATGACTGTCACAGATAAGAAAAGATCAAGTGATATCATTTTAATCTATACATTTTAATTCCTTGGACCTTGACGAAAACCAAGGAAAAGAGAACTCGGGCAAGAAAACTGTGGGCACAAACCATTAAAATTAAAAAAAAATTTTTTTTTACTGTTTTCTGAAGTATTTATATATTATATAAGATTAACATGTATCTTTATTATTCAATGAATTCAATTAAACTTTTAAATGTTTACTTTTTAAATTTCATTGGGGGATGAAATGTCAGTTGTCGTATCAGGAATATGTATCCCCCCTTGCACCCACCCACCCCTCTCCCCTTTTACTTTCATCGGAAAAATTAGCATTCAAAATGTAGAAGAGAGAGAAAACTTCCTTTTCGGCGCGGTCTTAGTGTTATCAGCAATATATCGTTTTATGGGATGATCTGGAAAAGGGGGTGAAAACTTACAAATTAAGTACAGTATAACATTAGTATTACAGGATTTTCCCTTCTAAATAATGTAAATGATTTTCCAATGTAATATCTGAAGAAAAAATTCTTGCTCATTCCTTTACTTTAAAAGAGGGTGAAAGGGAGGGGGAGGGGTGGGAGGAAGGTGAGAGGGGGAGAGGGAGGGCAGGGAGCGAGGGAGCGAGTGGGAAGAAGGAAGGGTGTGGGAGGGGAGATATGAATGGGAGGGGGAGGAAGCAGGCAGCAGGAGGGAGGCAGAAGGGAGGGAGGGAATGGTTAGGAGGTGGAAGAAGGGAGCGGGACAGGGGAGAGAAGGAGAGAAGTTAGTAGAAATCTACCCCCTGTCCGCCCCCCCTCCCCCCTGAATACAATCAACCCTCCCCCCCCCCCTTTCTAAAAAAAATCTGAAGCCTTCACCCCTCTACCTTGGATCCACTTATGATTTACTACCTCCAAGGGAAAAAAAATACCCAGCCTTATAAGTTATTTCTGACAGAAAAAAATATACTTCATGCTTTTAACAGAGCCCCAGCTGTGTTGACCTATTTGTACTAAATACTGTAAATGATGACGTAAGTTGTGACGCGTTGTAAACAGAACCAAAGGCAGCAGACATTTAGAAGTTTGTGTTGGGATTTACACTGCATAGATTTCCTGTATATTCTAGAGTGAACGGACCAATGCTTGGACATTTTGATATGTTTTTCTCAATTTTAATAAAATACATTTGAGAAAATGCCAATAATCTGATTTTAAAATATTGTCAAGCAGTAAAGAAACCATTTTAACAAACTTTTTTGAAACTGGGATCAGCGCTCAAACTTTAGGAGACTCTTCAAGTGGAGTACCAAAAAGATGGATATTTGACAAAATCTGTACCAATGCTAGGACGCTTGGCTTTATTGCACATGATAATCAAGCAAATAAAAAACAAAAGTAATTTTTACTGAAAATGATTCAATATCTAATGGAATATTCAAATACCATCAAACATAATTCATCCAGTTCTTTGAATTCATTGTTTGAATAGAAGATGTTAACATTGCCTTCTGAACACATGAAATTTCAAGCAGAAGCAGAAAAAGTAAGAAATTTGTTGATAAAAATGTTTCAGTTTTGAATCTTGTCTTTGATATCGCTAAAACATCCAAGCAATTTTTTTATGAAGAATTATCGTGACTGTCGGTCAACCCATAGAGCCAAATACACTAGGCGTCCGAGCATTGGTAGTGTCCGAGCATTGGTTCGATTAGTCTACATGTAGATCTTATATATGTGGAGAGAAACCACATTATTCGATCTACAGGTATCAAAACATCGGCTGCAAATCATCCTCGAAAGCAGAATGAAGTTCGGTAAGTCGCTGATCGCGCTGATATTTTTTTGTTTGTTTTTTTCTCCCAGCATTATAGTTTATCTGTGGATTTTTCTGAGGGAGCTGTCGATGAAAGAAAGTCCGCGAAACAAAGTTATATGCTGACGTCGCGTCGCATTCTGACGTCACGTTGTAATTTTCAAAGAGGATATTCGGACTAAACATGATATATGTTGGAAATGATGGTGCAATGTCAGTATTACGTGAAGCAAAGTACAAATCATACATTGGGACACTGGAGGAGTAAGCCAAACGAAGAATATTCAAAGGAGATCGAGAAATCTTGGTCATCGATGGGTTTCATTCTGTCGTCAAGTGACATTGTCAAAAAAATAAGCTTGCGCCTCACGCCGATCAAATGGGCAATGGGGAGAATGACGTCATTGACCACGGTTTTGGAACCTATAGGTATAGCATAGAATTCAATTGAAAAACACCATTTTTCCTATATATATACACGTGTTACCTTGATGAGGACTACGTCCGCGCCTGTGGCGCGGACTGCGTCCTCTAATAGATAAATCAATAAAATCAGACTACAACGAAAAAAAAAAAAAAAAAAAAGAAAATGAAAAGAAAAGAAATGGGACCAAAGAAAAAATTCACCCGCTCTACAGTACCAGGGAAGTGTATAAAATTGTGGCTAATTAAAACATCGGGCCGACGAAGGAGAAACAATATCTTTCATACAGTTTTATTAGTGTCGATGGAGAGAGAGACCCTATGTATTCTGAACAAGTGAGCGAAAACAGACAACAGACAGTTTTCTTTTTCATTTAACTAAACGATCTAACGAATAAAGGGGTAGGGACAAAAGTGAACGTATTTGGTCCCAATCCGATTTTTTGGAAAAAAAGTGCTTCTTGTTACAAACAAAAAAGTACTTATTTTACATTATTTCTTGATAATCCTAATATTTTTTTGGGCAAAAACATTGAAAATTCAGCTTTTTTGCATGCTTCACAATTTCCGCCAATAGACAATCATACCTTCAATTGTATGTCCCAGAGCAAGCGCATGTACAAAAACAAGTTCAAACTTTTATGGGACATTCCTTTTTCACATTGCAAATGTACATGCAAAGCATGACTTTGTTACACGCACTTGCTCTATGTACAATAATTTACTCTGTGTTGGAATCCAATCTCCTATCATTTCACTACTATTTTCTGTAAGAATATCCAATTTTGACAGGAAATATCACTCACATGAATTTAAAATATATATTTTCGACAATTCATTTGAATAAATATCTCAACAATTATTTGAAATGTGGAAATCAATAAGAAAACACTTTTTGAAAATCGCAAAAATCGGGGCCAAAAACAGCTGATTTTGCCCCTTCCCCTTTATCCTATCATATCATTCACATATCATAGTTAATTATTCTTATATTGTCACGTGGAACAATGCAAGAATTCAGGTATGTTCAAGTGTACATAAACGTACCGTACAAATTCATTAAATTAATGTACATAAATATACTAAAATGTACAAAAGACCTACCTATGTTATTTCCACAGATTTCCTCGTCTATTTTACCATCACAATCGTTGTCCTGCCCGTCCCCCTCTATTTGTGTCGTTTTGTTGCATGGCTAAAATAACAAAATTCAATTTGTATCTAATGAAGCCATTGTAAGGCTAAAAGAAAAGGAAATGAAGTAACATAATATCATCCATGCTACGGCTTAAATGAGTGCAGCGCCCCCTCTTCCTCCCCCCCCCCCCACTCTCCAATACTGCGAAATCATTTAATGTTAAATTACTTAAACATGTAGGGCTTAAGAAACACAGGGGCGGATCCAGAACCTCAATTGCCGGGGGGGGGGGCACATACAATTTTGAGGAAATAACTTGCGAGGCCCGAAGGGCCGAGTGGGGGAGGGTATGGGAGGGGATTTCCCCTCCCATTGGTGGGGGTTCGGGGGGCCTCCCCCGAGAAAATTTTGAAAAAATGAAGCAATTTGGTGGCATCTGAAGTGTATTTGAACTGAATTTAGAAGGGATTTGGCACGCATGATTCAGTCAGTGTCAGTAACAATAATTATTATTTATATAGAATATACTTGAAAATTTTCGAAATTTTTCTGATGCTAAACTGTTCTTGTACGGCATGCAGTTCTTAGTCAACATAATCAGGATTTCCTAAAGAAACGGGCGGATCAGGAGAAGTTTTGAAAGGGCAGAGAGGTCAGCCCATGGGAGGGAGGGGTGTCCAGCCATAAATTCTCGTAAAACTAGGAAAAATCAGCATTTTATGCAAATTTCAGGCAGGACTTGTCCTCCCTAACCACTCTAGATCCGCGCTTGTTTGGTAATATTTGTATAAATTAAGGTACAGAAAACAAGTATTAGCTTTTACAAAAAGCTTGCCGGCAGTTAGCTTGTAAAATACTCGTAAGAAAAAATTGAATAAACGATTTTTGTTCTTGTTGACCAATCGCACATTTCCGGGCTTTTTCGTTTTTATTTCCGATTCAAGCTACGGAAATTTCCGAGGATCTGTGATTGTTGTAGGACGTATCGGTACAAAGACTTTTCGATGCATCTTTCGAACGAAAATGTACTGATATGATATGACTTTCACTTGTCAAGTCATCTAGACTCTTGAGCCGACCTGATGAAAGTATCTTATGCACAGATTCTGAATAAGCTTGACGAATATTTGCATATTTTGTAATTGGCCACCAATCATATTGCCAAGAGTTATTTTATCCGTGCAAGTATGTCACGATTGATTACAGTATACCGGCAGTCATGACTGCCGGTAATAAGTAATTACAGGGTTTTTTTCTAGCCCCTGATGTCAGGGGCCTGGGCAGATGAAATTGGGAATTTTGCAACATTTTGCAACATTTTAACCTAAATTGGGAAATGAATTTCAAACAACAAAAAGATATATTGATGCAAATTATCCCTTATCATATCAATTGTCTATATTTTGAATCTCTCCTAGAGCATGTTTGTGTTACTTTCGTTTTCTTTCAGCTAATGATACGTAAATTGGAAATGAATTTCTCGTTTTGGAGAAAAGATTGAATTGGGGAGTTTTAGGTCTAAAATTGGGGGAAAATACCTCTTTTTACCGAATTTCGGCCCCATACAGACCCTAAAAAATTCCCTTGTAAATGATAAATTTCCTTGACAAACTAGAGATCACGGGTGCCCCATTCCCTGCATTGTCCAGATTGAAAGGTTTAATTATTTCTTGGCAGTTCTATCTGATTCTGATTCTTCTATCATGATTATATTTTTGATTTTCCTAGAGGCTTAACCAAAAATGTAATCATGATAACTTCGATTCTAAAAATAAAGAAAAACATGCATTTTTATCTTTTCAAAATTCTTGGAGGTAGCCAGTTTTAAATCTGGCCAAAACAATTTCAATTGTTCATTTTAAAACGATTGATCACGACCTCAAATTAAGAGTTAAAAAATGTAAGTTTTATAGGAGGTTGTATCGAATATTTGGTCAAGAAATATGTGTGTTAAATATGCCTTGCATAGGATATAAAGTTCCCGATTCATCCCTCAGATAAAGAAAATTCGATATGATCATGATTCAATGTAGGTTGTTTCCAAAACGTGTGTACGTCCACGTACAGACAATGGATATGACTATCTATCCCCGAGAAATTTTTGGAAAATTTACTCAAATCGGTGGTTTCTGGAGTGTTTTGGGGCTATTTCTGACTAGTGTCCTATGACAAATTTTAATATTTCAAATTTGTCATAGGACACTAGTTTCACAGATTTAGTACGGAAACAGTAGTTTAATGCTTCCAAAAGCATGTCATAAGTGCCCCTTCTTTGGGCACTGCCGGGGGGGGGGGGGGGCACGTGCCCCCTCCCCCCCCGGATGAATCCGCCACTGAAACAGTGTGTAACGAGGAAATATATAAGGTTTTTAATTCGGTAATTCCAAGGGGTCCCGATCTGCCCTTGAACGCCCCTATCCAAAATTATTTCCGGGGATTTCAAGCCGTCACTGGGTATACGTACATGTGTATTCAAACAAAATTAATGGTCGTGGTAAAAGTATACGCAAATATATGAAAAATAAGCATTTTTTTTTTAATAATTCCCCCAAAGTGTGTGCGTGTGTGGGGGGAGTTCTGTATAGGTTTTATATCTACATTTAACACATGTATCACCAGAAGGCAGACAAATTTCTATTGACTATTGATAATAATTAAATGAGAAATTGTATGCAGACATCATAAATTCGGGCATGTCCACGGGTCTTTCCCGAGGTATTTTTTTCTACACAACTTATTTATAAAAAATATCCCGAGTTTTCCCCAAAGCCTTGTATTATTTTCTATAACATCTGAAATTAACAACCTACTTTATCAAAAAAATATTCGTATTTACTAAATTATTTTGAAATTGTCTTAATCGATAAAAATTCTCAATTCTATCGAAATACAAATTGTCATAACTTGTACATAGTAGAAATGAACTTAATATAAACTTGTGTCCCGAAGAAAGAAAGAAAGACTTTAAGAGAAAGAACAAAGAATTGCAAATACAACTCCGCCTAGTGTTCATTATCACGGCATACCCGGAAGCTTTCATGTCTATGTTTACAGAAAGTGATATATTACATAAAGCACTTTATATAAAAGGATTTTTTGGGTTTTTTTGGTTAGATCAAAGTCAGTAGAAATTGCTAGCATTAGTTTTAAGGACTACTGCTTGTAAATCATACGCAGCTTAGAGAGAACATGAAGGACTCACTAGGATTTGTTGTTGCAAAATAACCCATAATTTAAAAATATTCCCGACTTTTACTGTTCTTACCAAGTCTGTCAATTTTGGTACATTTGTTTATCTAATCATATAATTACCACACACATTTCCAAAACCGATAAAAATCATCTTCCCTGGAGGAGTTGCTACGACCAAGACCTACTGCCCTTTACATATTTATTAACTTCATTAGCATTCGAATTTAGTTTCAAGGTTTTTAACATGAGTAACGTTGTAAAGAATTTCGTTGAACATTACGTATACCATTGTAGATCGTGAATTAATTTGTATCCAAGTTTTGTTGCAAATTTATAACTACATGCAGTAAATTTCTCAAACCTTTATATTCAATTTGCAAATGCATATCACTGTCCCAGTTTAGTTACGTTTTTTCTATTGGGACCCCCCTCCCCCGAAATAAAACGTAGATCCAGTCTTATGTATAAAGCTCCAAGATGTCTGACCAATTTTCGTAGAAGACAATTTGTCAGAGACTGGCCTTCGTCGAGATTGAGCAAGTTATAGGTTTATCATGGAGTCACATCTGTACAGTTGCTCTGAGTACTTTTCAGATTATATAAATGGATATTGTACCAGTAACTGTTATGTACAGTGATGGGAAGATGAAAGTTAACTATAAGGCACGATGCAAATAATATGAGTGAAGCTATAACATGAGCTAGAGTTACTTCCAAAGTGAACCAATTGAAACCTAGAGAATCTGATTAAAACTTCATAAAATAAATCATGAAATAACACAATGTAATCATGATTTTTTTCACACAAATTTCAGTCGTTAATGATTTAAAAAAAGAAATCAACATACTGCATTAATTTTCGCTAATCTCATCCCGGTTGGAAATGCATACGATTCAATATAACCATGTCCATACAAATACCCTCCGAAAATAGATGTGGGATCGATATGCCGTACAGTGTGGGATCCGTCTGTGATCGGAATGTGGGTTCCCACCAATCTTGTTCCCGGGATTCTTGTCCATCGTGTGGATTTCGGTAACGGCTTTCCGTCCAATAAGAGTCCATCTCGGTCTGTATCATTGACAACGACCAAGAATTCGTTATCGTATTTACCGTAACCCGGTCGTGAGTATTCCGGTGTTGTAAACGTGTATTTTGAACCGAATAGTTCATAAGGAGGAATGATCATCATGGAGGGATCGCTGAGATCGTTCTGCTTGTCGTAAGCCGTTTCCACAAATTGCGTCACCATGATGCCGTTATCGGCAGTTATGAGTTTATATTGATCCGATGGGATTCGAACCTCCACGAAATCTCCGGCTTTGGATAAAGTTTGTGATGGCATACCGTTGATATTTACATGAGTATTATCTTTGCTCGCTACAATGCGAAATATGTCCCCATTCTTCCTTCCGGGAATCGGCGTCGTTACGAACTTTTTACCCCAAGTGTCTACCGGCGTCATTTGTTCTACCAAATGATCGGACGTTTTGTCCGGTCCACCGTTTATATTTGTTTTTACGTTCCCACTGAGCACCGTGGTAGGTTTATCACAAACAATGTGGGTGCCGGTAAGATCACCCTTGCTTTGGATCTGAAGGGTGTCATATCGGTCTAGACTCGTTTTGATTGTTTCCCCGGCTTTATAAGTGTTGCCATCATAATCTACCGTCAAACTAGGGTCCCTTTTCGGTAAGGTTATCGAAACAGTTGTTCCGTCTTGTATACCGACCACTCCGATCTCTGTTTTCTCGAGCGGCGGTCCATAACACACGGCGAAGTAGTCAGATCCAACAGCATCCGTAGGAAGTGCACAGTATACGTCATTCGAAAATGTGTCCTTGTTACCCCCGTAAACGACTATATCTTGGTCCGATTTGACCAGCAAACCCTTGCTTGATTTAGAGCTGCCTATCATTCGAAATGCGACATCAATGTCCACCTTTTTTACCTCGCCCGGGCGCACGGACACTTTCTGGTCAACTTTGGGGCTTGACCATTTGGGTGACGTAACTGACACTGTGGCAACAGTCTGTCCAGGGGTACTTATGTATATTTCCAAGGGGAATGTTGTATTGGGATCATACTGTAGATTTTCCATGAATGTCAGCATGTATTCTCTTCCCACATTATCGGGTGGATCGGCCGCTGTGTGGAAACATCACAACATGTATAAGAGAACAAGAAAATCTAGAAGTTCAAGACAGAATCAGACAAAATTCTAGATCATATTGAAAATAAGAAAATAAAAAGAAGATTATACGCTATCATAATAATTTAGTGCACCATAAGCGCATTTAAACAAATAATGTATCATCAGTAATGCTCGAGGCCGAAAGAGAGGGAAGCCAAATAGTGAATATATGAAAATAGCAAAATTATAGTATGGAAATATGAAGAGGAAGAAAGAATAAAAAAAACGCAATTATATTTTATCTATTTTTTCTCATATGAATTAAGAATTCTTTTAGAAAAAAAAAATCAAGACAGAAGACACTATTTATCGAATATCTTGAAAGTCTAATGAACAGATTAATCGACAATGTACATTTCGGACGACAATGCATTTGCATACATTTTTCTGTTTAAGAAAACTTAGGTTTTAATACTAAATCGAGATATTGATATGTATCGTTGATATGTATTGTATCATCGACCTACCCAACAAAGGCGCCGACCATCCAATGAAAAGGAGAAGTGAGAGAAATGACATGGTCGGGTGGTTCACAATCTGAAACAAAAAATTGTCTAGTTTTACAAATAAAAGATGAATTAAGATTTTTTGTCATAAATTTCTGTTATCATCATTTTGATTTTTTGTTTCTTCCTTCCTTCTCTATAGTTTTCAGTTTATATGATTTTCATTTCTGTCTCGCCTTACAAACAGGAATTTGATTCTGAATCTGTCGTCGATATTTTCTTTCCCTAATAACATGATTAGCAAAAGAACAAGCAGTACTAAAATACTTGCTAGTTTATGTGGTATTAGGTACGGTAATTTGAAGACGTTTAAAATTTAAACCGCTTGGTGAGTGTCACTGCTGGTAGACCGGGAGTCCCCGAGGGCACATGTGGCCAAGTTCGATCAACTACCGTTGATCGTTTCTTCAACGCATTCTAAAATTTATGTTAACAAAATTTCTTGAAATTCTAAATCGTAGGTCCTGTAGCATTATATCCCACCCTTCCTGCTACGTCTTTCGGTACACTTTTGGACATAATAATTTTCTCAATATTTGACCATATTACATTGTTTAGATTGAGGATCACTGACGAGGGTTAAGTTTCCGAAACGTGCATGTCTGGTCCATGCTGCAAATTTATCTGTTCTTTAATTATGCTGATTTGAAGACGTCTAACATCTGTAGTAATGATGTCTGAGAGTTCTCGTATCTCGGTTTCGATACCAGCACGTTTTATTTGGTCAATGTCCTGTTAGAATGACATTTATATGAGTACTTCAGCATCTTTCATAAGTCACATATCCCCATATATGAACTAACTTGGAAAGTGCAGTCAAAGTAATTCAAGTAATTTGACCTCGGTGACTTAAAAATACCAAACGCCAGGTATTTGTATTGGTATATTTTCTTGATGTTCGTAATTGAAAAACAATATAAGCCACAGTGTACATTATATCGCACGTGTTGGAGATCAACATCTTTTTTACTACGGCCATCAAACATACTCTTTACCTTTACCGGGTACCTGGATCAAAGCAGTGGGACCTTAACGCAGCCAAACTTGTCGACAGGTGTTACACAGTCAATGTACTGGGTAAATTCGACCTTGTTTATCTTGGCGCAAAAAGCAAACCATCTAGATACACTGAACAAGCAAACTTCAAACGCTACCGCCGACCATTGACCATGTCAGTACAAATACGGATTACTAGTGTATGGAGTAAGGGAAGAAATAATAGAGAGAATGGAATGATTTGGAATTTTCAACGGAATGAGTTGATTGTCTGGTCAAAAAAGAAGATACTAACTGTTTGATGAGATGCGAAGTAATCTTTTTGCCAATTGTTAATTGAATTTCTTTTTACAAATCAATCAGATGAATATACTTTCTGTCATGCTATCTCAAGACCTGGTATTTGAAAAAAATTCTTAATATATATATTCCTGGATAACATGTATAGTTAAAATGAATTCAAATATCAATTGCATTTTATTTTCTTTGCAAATAGCATTTTTTAGAATTCAAATGCCCCGAATTTGTCTTTATGTTTCAAAAAATCTTTTTATTCAACGATGTTTAATATTATTTCGATGAAGATCGATAAATACAAAACTATATATACTGCACGTATTTATTTGTTTTGAATTTCGAAATGCATCTGTGATTTCTTTCATTACAGCAATGTAAAATGCGAACTTTGTTGAAAAGAGGAAATTCAAAAGTTGCATATTGTTGCAAAAGTTACATAGGTACAAATACAATATTATTTTTAAATTAACCATCATCTCATCGATCGATCCTTTTCCTCAATTTGTTCACGAGGGGAAAACTCATTCTACTTTTTCAGAGTTCTAAGATCAGTCCAGATCGTTTTATTTCGATCAGATTCTATTTAAAATTCAAAATGGAATTTCGTTTTTTTTCATAAAGTATTATCTAGAATATTGATTTTGCTATTGGCTAAATTTGACCAATTTTTGAAAATGATATAGAGTATAACATATAGCTTCTAAGTATCTGAAATTGTAAGAGACAAATAACCATAAAACAAGATGCAAAATAGAATTAATCAGGGAAACAGAATGAATTTAAATTATTTTACAAACCATACCTTACATATTCCCAAATCAAATGCCTCTTGTACCCGTTTCCGAAACTAAGGGCAGCCTAAAAAATGGGCTATTTATACCAAGAGCAACTTTGTTTGAATTTTGGGCTGTGTAATTGGTTACGTAGAAAGTAACACCTGGATCCCGCCATGAGACTGAGGATGGCTACATCTGAAAGTTACGTTATCGCTTACACGACTGGCTTGATTGATAGGTGTATGGTCCATTACTTAAGTAAATTTTGGCAGATTAATTCTTGTGAAAACATCCTGACGCAAAACGCAGAATGCGAGCATCAAACAGATTCCATGGCCCATCAACATGGTACTCAATCTGTCACTTAGACTTATAGGAGGCGAGAATCAAACATTCTGACCATTTCTGACCGTCTGTAGAACTGTGGGAATCACAAAATCAGTTTCATAAGTTTCTTTAGGCGATATACGTAAGAAGATAACGTCTTACGAAAAGTATACCGTATACTCTGTTTTCGTTCACTCAGAGACTAATAGAATCTATCACGACGTTGAGGCTGAGACAGTGGAATCTCATCCGAATGTAAAAGATTTGCAATCCACGACGAGGCTTGCCGATCGTGAATGTAGCAAATCTTTTGCACGAGAATGAGATTCCCCTGTCTCAGTCGTAAAGTCGCGATTGATTATTTTTCTCACTCACCTGATTTAATCATCACTATTATGACTTTTAAAATATAAAAATCAATACCAAAACCTACACAAATCTAACGGTGGCGTGACGTTTCTTTCTATGACGTCATAATAGAAGTCACGTGGAGTGTGAGACAAGGAAATCTCAAACAGCTACGTCTACGTTTTTTTTTCTTTTGTCTCTCGACGTAAGTGAGTAAGAAAACATAGTAGGGTTTGCTAAATATCACTGAATGAAAGTGAAACACAAAACCCGAAAAAGGATTCCAAAAAAAAAAAAAAACTTCAACAGCCTTACAATTTTTTGAAAAATACAACACAGAACATTCTCACCAAAAAAAAAAAATTAAAGACAAATTGGACAAACAGACGGAGACAATAACACAGCTTCATAGAAACACGACGGACAGCTTTATCTAACGAACATCTCTTGGCAGACTTCACTGCAAGTACGGAATGCGCTGTAGATGGCGCTATTTAAAACACGCCGTGCTAATTTTTTAAGTTTAAACATATTAAAATATCATATGAATCATCTTACATATATATGATGCAAGTATTGGGACCAAAAAGGAAGCTTAACGCTTGCTTTGATTTTTCTCGCAGTATTACTTATAATAAAAGACAAGGGGTTTCGCGCATTTGCCCCGATATCCGAATTTGTCATTTCATTAGAAGTATCATTGAAATTAAAGGAGGTCAGCACCATCCCTCCTATGCCGTTTTGAACATAGATTTTATTTGGTACGTCACTGAATCGACCACACATGAAATTTGGAGTCGCGCACTCTCTAAAAATTGCACAAATTTAATGCAAAAAATATATGTCTGGTCCATGTTGCAAATTTATCTGTTCTTAAATGATGCTATTGAATTTGAAGACGTTTAACATAACAAGAGGGCGCTACTAAAACGAAGTTTGGCTATGTGTAAAATCACAAATTTAATTAAAAACATTGACCTACTAAAACGAATTTTGGCTGGGTCTATGATAATACGGAATAAATCTCTTTGGAAGGAAGCATCTCAGACGAGGATTTAATGCTAGTATCCAAAACACGTGTCTGGTGCATAATAAATTGGTTTGAAATTTCTTCGAAAGGTATAAATTTGGAACACTTCCGGATTTTAGAATAAGAAAAATTACCAAAAAACATTGTTAGTGGCGCTACCCTGAATAAATTTGATGAAGAAATGAGATTATATTTTCAGAGGTTTTATAGGGGTTTCTAACTAGGATGAATCAGTAATACAATTTTTTAATGAGTCAAATATTTTTTTGAAAAAAAGAGACTGAATAACTTTGATATTAATCTATAAAAGAAATATGGTTTTGCCTGAAATATCATAATCATTTTCAGAAATGTCATATAGGACTATTACCGGACTAAATCAGTAATACACTTTTTTAAATGTAAGAATAAAAAAAATGCATGTGTATTTTACAAATTAAAAATGTTCCTTTCATTAAATTAACATTCTTTCATCCCCTGTATTTGGTGTACTGTAACGTGGTTATTTTTCCTTGGGAAAATTTCGCGATTCTAACATCAAGACGTTACATATGAGGAAATAGTCTCCGTTTTTGTAAGAATAAAGATAGCTAGTTTTTTCGTGGGGAAAATTTATGCGAAGTCCCTTGATTCGCAAAAAACCTCGAAAATTACCCCCACGCGAAAATTTCTACGTTCACACTATTCATATCGCAATTAATGCGCTATTCCAGAGCATCGACTACAACGATTAGTTTCTGATGGTAAAGAGAATAACAGGGAAACTACTAAACCAAGGGTACATTTGAGGGGACTGACTTGTCGCTGCAATTTTTTGGACGATACAATGAAAATATTAAGCATTATAACACCTCGTCGTAATCAATGTTAAACGTCTTCAAATTCAATAACATCATTTAAGAACAGATAAATTTGCATCATGGACAAGACACTGTTGGAAGATATTTTATCTTTGAACCATCCAAGACAGCGAATCTATCAATTAACCGGATATGACCTTATGCACGGCCAAAGTGACGGGTGTTGCTAGCAAACAGGAGATGCTTACTTTCTCCGGACACCTGATCTCATCTCCTTTGGGGATTCACTTTTGCGTCTTGGCAGAATGTTTCAATTGATTGTATTACTTGAATCTCCGTAGAAGCTTTTGTAAAATAGAAATTCATGTGTCGCTGTTAAAATTAATTTGGGTAGCGCCGCACACATGTAAGTTTACAGATATAGATAAACAACAAAGAGCTACACATCAGTTATCATGATTATTCAGTCTCAAATTCGAAAAAGGTAATTCAAAATCATAAGAATTTCTATTGGAACAGTTGCGAACACCGGAATATACAATAATCCTAAGTGAGACCAGGTGCCCTGGGAGAGCCAACTCTCTGATTAGTCGGAAATTATGTATTTAGTTTAAAATATTTAAGAAGAAATAAACAATTTGTTTAACTTGATTATATTATTTGTTGTGGTAGGTGTCGCTGTTAAAATTATGACAAATGAATATTTTCTTATAATATTTGACAATAGTAGATTCCACAGGAAATTATTATGTTTGGTAGGCTTTGGGATCAATGGATTTTTTTAAATTGTAGTGTACATCTTATTTCTTAATCGAGTAACCGGATGTGACAGTTTTACCGAATTGAAGCGGCGGGTGTTGCATGCAAGCAGGAGATGCTTACTCTTCCTGACCACCTGGTCTCAGTCCCATATCGGGAGTTCACTTCTTTTCATATGGTGGAGGTTTTTGTTTGCTTGCTTTGGTTCCTGTTTTATCCTGTATGCCTTCGGTTTCTCATTTTCTGAATTTTCCATTTTGCGCTGTATACAGGGATATGGTCATTATCCATATTTGTCATTTATTCATGGTTGCGCTGGTTACAGTCATCTTGTTCTAGGTTATCGTACAAACCCAGACAAATAGCCAATGAGCGAAGCTTCCCCTTGATTTTAGAAAATATAAAATACGTATAGAGAAATTTAACTAAGCTTTAAGCTTCAGTTTTGGTCCTGCTTATTTTGAAACTATAACTAGCAGTCTAGCATCATATATCTAACATAATTATTTTGATATTTAAATGTTACCGCTTTCAAAGCGCCACCTACAATGTACTTCCACACTTACATTGGACTCTGGAGATTATTCATTAGATTAAGGTGTTGGGGGTATAATAACAATCTTGTGGAAAAAGCTAAATTAATTTAAGCTACATTAATTATGTACTTCCATATCTTACATATATTTAGATATTTGATATGTTTTTTAAATATTTCATTCAACTCGCCATGAAAATGTATGGTTCCGAACATTGCGGAAGTCGTGCGTCTTCGGCCAACTTCGTGGTATATAACCGGAAGTAGAGTATTATACCCCTAATGCCTTAAGTTGTCCTTTTGTTTCTATGAAGTTTTGTTATTGTCTCCGTCTGCTGGTTCACTTTTCTTTTTTTACGAGAAAGTCCTGATTATATGTTTTCAAGAATTTGTAAGCCCTTTTATTGTGAATTTTGGAATCTTATTAAGGGTTTTGTGTTAACCTTATTTCATGGATTTCTCTAATCTAATATAAATAAAATCAAATAAAAAAGTAGAAATTATCTCCATGAAAACTATCCTGCATCAAACACAGCGGAAACCACCCGGAAGTATTGTAAGTAACATTAGTAAGAGAACCTTTAAAAGATACCTGCGCAGCTAATATAAGGTACATGTAGTAGAGTTCGCAAAGTATCCCACTATGGAATGCTCATTTCAAAAGCAATTAAACTTGTGTAGAGACTATGTAATTTCAAAGGCAAAGGTCATGTTCATTTCTCAACGACCTTTCGGAAGATTAGGGAAGAAGAATTCTCTTTACCAGTAAGCGATGAGAGGAGGGGTATGTCTGCATGTTATCAAAGGGCGATTAGATTTTACCTCTGCTAGCCAATTTCAAACAGTAAATGCCGATTGTGTTTCCGTATGCACGGATAATTCATCCTGTTTTAATAAAGAAACGCTAAGTAATTGTAAACAGATAAATTATTGTATTTTGTTTATCGACAGAAGTTGCAAATGGACAACTTTATGGCATTGTTTTGACCAATCGTAAATTGTCCTTGGAGACTGCGGAATTTCTTTTAGTAACGATGGTTACTTTACGAAGTAATGGTCACTGAGTGTCCATTAGTCCTTTATGTAAAGTTAAAGCAATTTCAAAATATTGGAAAGAAAATTCACTCCAAAATTGAATGACAATTACGAAACATCCCTTTTTCCTTCTCTCTTCACTTTGGCAAGATTCTGATTAAAATATTTGTCTTCGTGTATTTACAAACTAATTTTAGGATACGGAGTTTTCATGATAATTACTGTTCAAAATGATAGGATTAGTTCAAATTAACAATCGCATGACGGTAAATTCATATGTCAGTGTTGAAAATCAAGAATTGTGATTTTTGGAAAAAAGGGTGACAAAATGGAAGTTTGTTGCTTAGATAGCACATACTCCAAAAAAAGTTTTAAAACTATCATTAACCCATTTTGCTTGGTGAATGGTTATCAAAGAGGATGAACTCCTTATACGAAGCTTAGTAATTCTAGAAATGTACCATGTATCAAATATGGAGATAATTGTTTTTTAAATTCTACACAAAAACGACCAAAATCATCTAAGATGCCGAAAATTGAAATAAGTTAGAAAAAGCCGGTCAAAAACTGATTATTTTCAATTTAAATCCTAAAACAGGGGTTATTTGGAAGAATGCATACTTTTTCAGTACTTAATGCCTGATGAATTTCGAAGGTATTTAATTATTAGAATAACATAATATATACTTTTTTTCAAAGTGAAATATGAGCTATTCATACAAAATAAACTTTGGCTTAATTATGAAAGAAATATTTCTCTTCTAAATTATTTGAGAGACAGTTAAGGTCACGTTAAAAAACGCATTCTCTC
The DNA here is from genome assembly GCA_028142955.1 of Pinctada fucata. Taxonomy (NCBI): domain Eukaryota; kingdom Metazoa; phylum Mollusca; class Bivalvia; order Pterioida; family Pteriidae; genus Pinctada; species Pinctada fucata. The sequence goes on along the minus strand of AP027107.1, from coordinate 18,676,394 downwards.
TCAGGTTTGTAATGAATTTAAGTACACATTGGACTCTGAAAAGATATGTATAACAGAGATTTTAATTTTTTAAACCCAAAGAACGATGAAACTTGAGATTCGTAAGCTAAAGCGGAAATAGAGACCAGTGATACAACTTAAGAGCAGAAAGAAAGTAAATTTCAAACCAAACGATAAAACTTATAATAAAAGTTGTGTCCAAGAATCTATTTGATTTTTTTCAGGTGAAACAAATTTAATTTAGGTAAGGGTTTGAAGTGGATCGAAGTAAACGACAGCTTATGCCTGAATAAATGTTATGCAAAAGGGAGGTATGTGCGTACGTAATCCGTATAACGACATATGGGGATGGTCAGGGTGAAAGGGAGGCGGAGGAAGGGGGCGGGAGGAGGGAGAGAGGGGGACTGAGGAGAGAGAAAGGGGCGGGAGTGGGAGGTAAGGGAATGATGAAAAGGATGGGGAGAGGGGAAGGGGAGGTAAGGAGGTTGGAGGGGGAGAGAGGTACCCCCTGTCCACCCCCACATATGTTCCCCATTTGAACCATCCAAGCCAAGATTGTACTCTATGTCTTCCGAAATGGAAGTTACCGGATGTGACAGTTCTACCGAATTGAAGCGGCGGGTGTTGCATGCAAGCAGGAGATGCTTACTCTTCCTGGGCACCTGATCTCACTCCCATATCGGGAGTTCGCTTCTTTTCATGTGGTGGAGGTTTTTGTTTGTTTGCTTTGGTTCCTGTTTTGTCCTGATTTTGTATGCCTTCGGTTTCTGATTTTCTGAATTATCGATTTTGTGCTGTATACAGGGATATGGTCATTATCCATATTTGTCATTGCTATTACATGTATAAAGTGGATGCTCATCCAAATTCGGTGCCGGGTGCACATACATGTATTGTTATCTCGTGTTATGTTTGATATGTCTGCTTCAATATAAACGTGACAATTTTCGCGTGTTGGTAATTTTCGCACTTTTCGCGATTCTATTACTATCGCGAAAATAACCCCCGCGTAAATGATTACATCCAGCATTAAAATCTTAACGGATTACTGCCGATTTCGCCAAAATTACCCTCATGCGAAAAATTTCCTCAGCAAAAATAACCACGTTTACAGTAATTGTTTGATTGACCGTTTGGTGTGAATGTTGTGAGTGTTGATGTGTGGTCGTTGTTTCTGTCAATTAAGTGTTTTTGTCCCGTACTTGTTGCTTGAGATCTCCTTCTTTCTTTTGATACAAGCCTGCGGTTGTGTTCCGCCGTGGTTAGTGCAGGGTGTACTCGCTAGAGATGTCCTTAATGCTACATAAGTATCAAAATGATACAATCAACTAATTTAGTGTTGATAAGTTATATTATTTTTAAAATATATTGTTTGAATTATATATCAAATGACTTCTATCCAGGACGATAAGACAGTTTATCGCTCTTCGGTCACGGTGAATATTGTCTTCTCGGGGAGCAAACTATTAATTGTTTTTACCTTGGAAAAAGTAAATGATTGCATATTGTCGAAAGTTATATGCTCGGAAGAGTTGACTATTAAACATCGTTGTACATGTGTATCATTTTATATTATAACATACATGTATATTTCAATATTGTTCATGTCTATCATTTTATAATATAAGATATTATACAATTATGGACTTTCTACGAGGTAAATATGGTGTGATATATTCTGAATTTGAAAATATTGACCGAGGCGACAGCCGAGGTAAATATTTTTAAATTCAGAAAATATCACATCATATTCACCAAGTGAAAAGTCCATAATTGTTTTATTATATAGTGGACTTAATCAGTATTTATAAAGGTACCTTTTCGAAATGACTGACATCGACTTTTCTTTGAAAATGTTTCAAGACGTGTTAATATCAGCATTTTCTGTCGCTGAATTATCCTGAACGTAATGGAATTCATTCAATGAGTCAAATGAAGAATATTTCGGAGTCAAAATTCGTAGATAGGCTCAAAATTCAAGAATTTGAGCTCAGCTTCAGGGTCCTTGCTGCTGTTTACGAAATGACGTTAATGACGTCACAGATATAAATTTGGCGCGTTTTCGATATTTCATGGTAAACCGGAAGCGAGAGTTTTCGCGGTAGTGATATTTAATGAAATCGCCCTTCACAGGTCAATATGATGAGACAATGACTCGTCACGTGACAGCTCTCAGCCAATGACAGTGGGAATATAAACAGACTATATAATAAATTTCAATATTGTACATGTGTATCATTTTATAATATACATGTAACATATATTTCATTATTGGCAATTTAAAACAAATTGAATTACTAGTAAGATAAAAAATATGAAGTGAAGACAAAGTGAAAGGGTTGGTTGTGCAGCAGGTCCTTTCTTTGATATAAAAAAAGAAAAAATATGTCAGAAGTGGGATTCGAACCCACGCCGGGAGAACCCGACTGCGACCTGAACGCAGCGCCTTAGACCACTCGGCCATCCTGACTTGACAGCGCATATAGTAGTAAAATGCTTAAGTTGCTGGAATGAATATGAAATATCATATTCTTCGTTGTTTTTACGTTTGATTTTCATTTTGTGTTTTGACAAATTAATCAGAGAGTGAATTATTAAACACAAAACATTCAATCAGAATAGATGAATGAATGGAGGAATAAATAAAACAATGACAAATCCAAAAAAAACCCCGAATACATTCTGCTTAGGAACAGAAGTGAATTCCTGATTTACCGGTATCCGGACTATGCATAATCTGCTTACGAGAATTAAACGTCACTGCATCAGCATAGAAAAGGTCAAAGCATAAGAATACATCAAATTCGATTTTTTTTTACGATAAGAATGATTGGAATGTCAACAAAATAGAGATGTTAGATACTTAATGTACAACGAAATGCTAAAGGGTTTTTATTCTTTATTGTATTTTTTCTCTTTTTGTTTCCTTTAACAAAGTCAGTTACTCTCAAAAATATTCTTGGTTTAGAAATTGTTCGGTCAAAAAAAAAAAAAAAAAGAAAACCATAAAAGAAGTTCCAATCAGTTATTCAGTCTCAAAACCGAAAACTGAACTTTAAGAAGGCAAGGCCAAAACACCAGAGTTTCCATTGGATCTGCTGCGAACCCCGGATTAAACAATATTCAGAAGTCATACCAGGTGACCTATCCGCATGCAACGCCCGTCGCAACAGTTTCAAGAAAACTTGTTGTGTCGCATGCGAAGCATAGCGACACTTAGGGATCACTTTGTCCGTTGTCCGTCTGTCTGTCACACTTGGATGTCACTCCCTATAAAAGTGATTCCTGAGTGTCGCTATGTTTCGCAGGCGACACATGCATTCCTTGGAAGGATTTTTGAATTCGGTGATTGTCTTGATGTACATATCGATGTACATATCAGGTAAAGAAGACTTGTTTTGTGATGTTGACAGCCATTCAATCGCAATGCAGAATGTTACTGGCGTACCGAATTAATTAGTTTAGAACCAAAACCGCCATAAGCAGGAGAAGACGGAATATTGCTTCATGCATTGGGGAAAAAACGATGAAAAATAATAAAAACATATAACAAATATGGATAATGACTATATCCCTTTACACAGCACAAAATAGATAATTCATAAAATCTTAAACCGAAGGCATACAAAATCAGGATAAAACAAACAAAAACCTCCACCACATGAAAAGAAGCAAACTCCCAATATGGGAGTGACACCAGGTGCCCAGGAAGAGTCTGCATCTCCTGCTTGCATGCGACACCCGTCGCTTCAATTGATGATGTACTATTTGTTAGCATAACACTATAGAGTAGTGTAGTTGTCAATATCTAAAGTATGTTCTATTGTAAAATTTTAAGTGCACCGTAGGCGCATTTCAACTAGTTCTGTTTCATCAGTGATACTCGAGACTGAAAAGAGGGAATTCCTCTAATATGAAATAATGAATAGCAAATGTCTAAACTTGATCTAAACTTAACGGTAAAGAAACTACTAAAATAGGGGAATTCATGTTATATGAAATAATGAATAGCAAATGTCTAAACTTGGTCTAAACTCAAATTTAAGGGAAAGAAACTGCTAAGATCATAGCTATACCATCAGGGACATACCCCTTAGTTTGAAATAATTTTCATCACATTTTAGAGGCGGGGAATATAAAATCCTGCTTTTTTCTGTACACTTTTGGACATAATAACTTTCATACTCTGTGGCCATATTACATCGTTTAGATTGAGGATCACGGACGAGGGTTAAGTACCTGAAACGTGCATGTCTGGTACATTCTGAAAATTTATCTGTTCTTAAATGTACTATTTAATTTGAAAACGTTTAACATTGGATAATAAGCTGTTGCCGAAATCGTATATGAAAAAAAGACAACAATATTTCATTAAACATCGAAGAAGTACCCTTCAGTTATTCAGTCTCAAAGTCGAGAAGGCAAGACAAAATCATTAGAATTAATTTTCCATAAGAACAGTTGGGAATCCCGGAAAAAAATTACGAAGTGAAACCAGATGCCCGGGGAGATGCAGCGTCTCCTGTTTGTGCAAATCAAGTGCCAAAACACTGTGAAACTAGGAGAACTACAAATGTATATCCTCAGAAACTAAACAATCCCCCAGCAGAAATACCAACCTGGTGGTCGAAATTCTTAATATTGAATTATATGTTCTGTTTAAAATCATAAGCTCACCATATACGCATTCAAACAAGTTATTGAATAGTGAAGGATATTATATGTTTCTTTTATCATTTACCTTACAGTACTTATTAAGGAAATTGAATTTATTTTATTTTTTCTTTATTTTTTAATTTTGCTTTCTTGCTTCAAAGTTATGTATTCCTTTTATGAAAAACAAAGAATCCTTTTCAGTATTCATATTTTGTAATGTTTAATGAAAGTTTAATGAAAATCGTGTTTCGTCATTGCAAAAAAAAAAGAAGAAAGTTTTATAGTAGAAATATATAAAATACTGTCAGAAGTGGGATTCGAACCCACGCCGTGAGAACCCGACTGCGACCTGAACGCAGCGCCTTAGACCACTCGGCCATCTTGACTTGAGATTACATGCAGTAGTGGAATGCTTATAATGCTGAAATGAATATAAGAGTAAAGAATGAATAAATGAAGTTCTATATTCTGAATATTACCTTAAATCTTTTTATGCAAAAGAACCAGTCAGGGACATATATTGCAATTTGTTATACCCTTGTCAGTATCTCTATATAAAATCCCCATAGGAAAAATGTCTATAAATTCGAATATTTGACCAAGCGGTCAATATTTACATCAATATTGGCCCTAGGGCAATATTCAAAAAAATATTGACCGATAAACGGTACATCGTTTGTGACGTCACGTCATTGATGACGCTATTTGCTCTATCTATTTTTCCGCGCTCTTTCTCTTACCGAAGAAAATGAACGTAAACATGCCGGGCTAATCGGTTCGTTGCTGCAGTATTCATGTAAGGTATAACAAAACAATTATTGACTGGGAATTTGGGCAATATATGATTTGTTGGACCTTCAGACAAAATATAGCCCTCGGCCTTCGGCCTCGGGCAATATTTTATCTTCAGGTCCAACAAATCATATATTGCCCTCATTCCCAGTCTATAATTGTATAATGTGCTCTAATGAAAAGGGAATGATCTCCAGCATGACCATCCTGCACTCACCCAGCGGAACAAACCCACAAGGAAGTGACATATTTATGACATCAGACAAAAATACAAATCGCATTGTTATACCCTTGTCAGTATCTCTATATAAAATCCCCATAGGAAAAATGCCTATAAATTCGAATATTTGACCAAGCGGTCAATATTTACATCAATATTGGCCCTAGGGCAATATTTCAAAAAATATTGACCGATAAACGGTACATCGTTTGTGACGTCACGTCATTGATGACGCTATAAGCTCTACCTATTTTTACGCGCTCTTTCTCTTAAAGAAGAAAATGAACGTAAACATGCCGGGCTAATCGGTTTGTTGCTGCAGAATTGATGTAAGGTATAACAAAACAATTATTGACTGGGAATTCGGGCAATATATGATTTGTTGGACCTTCAGACAAAATATAGCCCTCGGCCTTCGGCCTCGGGCAATATTTTATCTTCAGGTCCAACAAATCATATATTGCCCTCATTACCAGTGAATAATTGTATAATAAGACATAACAATATTCACTAGAACATCATACAAAACAATCGAAACAGACGTACAAAAACATATCAAACATTAATGACAACACATAAAAGGAATGAGACCAATGTGCACCTGGCGCCGACTTTGGACGGCCATCTGCTATTAGCAAATGGTGTGCACAACCCTCCCTCTTATCCAGATACATATACCCATATGTACATTTCAAAATGTTATGTCTTAACAGGGAAACCCGAGGCCGAAAAGAGGCAGAATTTATGATTGAAAAACAAATTATTACTAATATGATCAAATAGGTTAGCTAAATAACCAGTGAAAAACAGACGTTGAACGTCTTTTTATTCAATAGCATCATCTTAGAACAGATAAATGCAGCATAGACTAGACACGCACGTTTCGGGTACTTATCAAAGCAATACCTTCAAGGAAATTCCCCACAATGATTAATCATTCACAAGTATAGATCAAATAACGATATCCTCAAGGACTAACAGTCCAACAGCAGAGATACCAATTATCATCATCATCATCATCACCACCATCTATTGTCTAAAGTTAGGCGCACCATATGCATTAAATTAAAATATCCAACTCTGCTGCATCAGTGATACTCGAGACGACATCTAGAGGAAATCCATATAATGAATTCAAGTATTTGAAGATATGTTTAATAATTTAAATATAAAAAATCGAAACCAGAGGGCGCTACTGAAATGAATTTTGGCGGCTTATGAAAAGGACTTTGGTGGAAGCATCACTGATGTACGGAAGCGTATAAGTGCCAAATTACTTTTTTTTATTTTTTGATTTTCCGACTTTTAATCTTGGAATTTCCAACTTTAAACTCGGAATTTCCAACTTTAAACTCGGAATTTCCAACATTAAAGTCGGAATTTCCAACTTTAATCTTGGAATTTCCAACTTTAATCTTGGAATTTCCAACTTTAATCTTGGAATTTCCAACTTTAATCTTGGAATTTCCAACTTTCATCTTGGAATTTCCAACTTTCATCTTGGAATTTCCAACTTTAAAGTCGGAATTTCCAACTTTAATCTTGGAATTTCCAACTTTAATCTTGGAATTTCTAACTTTAAAGTCGGTATTTCCAACTTTAAAGTCGGAATTTCCAACTTTAATCTTGGAATTTCCAACTTTAAAGTCGGAATTTCCAACTTAAATCTTGGAATTTCCAACTTTAATCTTGGAATTTCCAACTTTAATCTTGGAATTTCCAACTTTATAGTCGGAATTTCCAACTTTAATCTTGGAATTTCCAACTTTAATCTTGGAATTTCCAACTTTAATCTTGGAATTTCCAACTTTAATCTTGAAATTTCCAACTTTAATCTTGGAATTTCCAACTTTAAAGTCGGAATTTCCAACTTTAATCTTGGAATTTCCAACTTTAATCTTGGAATTTCCAACTTTAATCTTGGAATTTCCAACTTTAAAGTCGGAATTTCCAAATTTAATCTTGGAATTTCCAACTTTAAAGTCGGAATTTCCAACTTTAAAGTCGGAATTTCCAACTTTAAAGTCGGAATTACCAACTTTAATCTTGGAATTTCCAACTTTAATCTTGGAATTTCCAACTTTAATCTTGGAATTTCCAACTTTAAAGTCGGAATTTCCAACTTTAATCTTGGAATTTCCAACTTTAATCTTGGAATTTCCAACTTTAAAGTCGGAATTTCCAACTTTAAAGTCGGAATTACCAACTTTAATCTTGGAATTTCCAACTTTAAAGTCGGAATTTCCAACTTTAAAGTCGGAATTACCAACTTTAATCTTGGAATTTCCAACTTTAAAGTCGGAATTTCCAACTTTAAAGTCGGAATTACCAACTTTAATCTTGGAATTTCCAACTTTAATCTTGGAATTTCCAACTTTAATCTTGGAATTTCCAACTTTAATCTTGGAATTTCCAACTTTAATCTTGGAATTTCCAACTTTAAAGTCGGTATTTCCAACTTTAAAGTTGGAATTTCCAACTTTAATCTTGGAATTTCCAACTTTATTCAGTGTTCATGTATGTTGCATTGTGTTCATTCCGAGCTGTTCAATAATGGAAAGGGATGAAATTGTTGATGTTTATTTCAAGCTTGGTTTAAAATACAGTGAGATTTTAAGATGTCTTAGCGAATTGCATGGTATCTTCATTAGTCTCCGAACATTGAAGAGAATGACTCAGAATTTAGGACTCTTCCGACGAAAAAACCATAGCGATATTTTAGAAATCGCCATGTTTGTTTTACAACAATGTGATATTCATGGTAAAATGCATGGCTATCGCTGGATGCACTTAAAATGCATTGAAAAGGGATTTGTGGTAAGTCAGGAAACAATTAGAGTTTTGTTACATATCCTTGATCCGGAAGGAATAAACTTGAGAAAGAGACGACGACTCAGACGACGTACATATTCAGTCCTAGGGCCAAATGTAGTCTGGCACATAGATGGATATGACAAGTTGTCACGTTATGGAATTAAGATTCATGGATGTGTAGATGGATTTTCTCGTCAGATAATTTGGTTGAAAGCTGATGTTACAAACAAGAACCCAAATGTAATTGCAAAGTATTACATTGAAAGCATAAAGAATCATGGCATATACCCAAGACGAATCAGAGCAGACATGGGAACAGAAAATGTCCACATCGAAGTTGTACAAAAATTTTTACGACGTGACCATCGAGACGAATTTGCAGGTGAAAAAAGTTTTATATACGGAAAGAGTACGATGAATCAGAGAATTGAGTGTTTATGGTGCATGGTTCGTCGGCAGGGCATACAATACTGGATGAATTTTTTCCAGGATTTAACTGAGGCTGAATTACACGATGGCGGATATTTAGATCAAGAACTCTCCAGGTTTTGTTTCCTTGGAATGGTTCAGGTAATTAAGTACATCATTTAAATGTGACATTTTGCTGCTACGAAAGAAATCCATATTTATATGTCCAAAATCATATTTAAAACACTTATTGATAAATAATAATTATCCTTTTTGTGTCGCCTGCGAAGCAAAGCGACACTTAGGGATCACTTTGTCCGTTGTCCGTCTGTCCGTCCGTCCGTCCGTCCGTCAGTCAGTCCGTCTGTCTGTCTGTCACACTTTGGGTGTCACAGCCCATAACTTTTGATTGGTAAGTGATAGGGCTTTGATATTTCACATGTGTATTCCTTGTGACAAGAACTTCTTACACATACCATAATTTTTGACCTAGTGACCTTGACCTACATATTTGACCTACTTTTCAAAAAAATTAAAAATGGATATATCTTTTGATTGGTAAGTGTTAGGACTTTGATATTTCACATGTGCAATCCTTGTGGCAAGACCTTTCTACACATACCATAATTTTTGACCTTGTGACCTTGACCTCGATATTTGACCTACTTTTGAAAAAAGATAAGATTCACTGTATCTTTTGATTGGTTAGTGATAGGGCTTTGATATTTCACATGTGTATTCCTTGTGACAAGACCTTCCTACACATACCATAATTTTTTACCTATTGACCTTGACCTACATATTTGACCTACTTTTCAAAAAAATAAAGAACGGATATATCTTTTGATTGGTAAGTGATAGGGCTTTGGTATTTCACATGTGTATTCCTTGTGACAAGACCTTTCTACACATACCATAATTTTTTACCTATTGACCTTGACCTACATATTTGACCTACTTTTCAAAAACATTAAGAACGGATATATCTTTTGATTGGTAAGTTATAGGGCTTTGGTATTTCACATGTGCATTCCTTGTGACAAGACCTTTCTACACAGACCATAATATTTGACCTTGTGACCTTGATCTAGATATTTGATCTACTTTTCAAGAAAAGTAACATTGGCTATATCTTTTGATTGGTAGGTAATAGGGCTTTGATATTTCACATGTATTTTCCTTGTAACAATGTCATTCTACACATACTATAATTTTTTACCTTTTGACCTTGACCTAGCTATTTGACCTTTTTAATTGGTAGGTGATAGGTCTTTAATATTTCTTATGATGAGACCTTTTTGTTATCAATTTTTACATAGTGACCTTGACCTGGATGATGACACTCTTTTCTTTTAATTTGTAATTAAGAGGTCTGATATTTCAAATGAATTTCATTTGACAAGACTTTTCTACTGATACCAATAATTTTGATCGACTTTCTAGAATAATAATCAAACCGCTTCGCAGGCGACACAAGCATTCCTTGGATTGCTATTTTTATTAAATGTGCATATCTTTCCAATTTTCATGGGTACATGCATGATACATGTCCCACCATTTCATGGAGAGGGGGGGGGGGGGTTGCACTAAGCTTCAATATTTCTGAGTTTAGCTTTTTTTGCATCGTTACTTCGATTCTTATAAAATGAATGGTGACCTCCGTAGTTTACAGTCTTTTTATGTTCCTTCGGTATGAGCGTGTATATTGCAGTTTTTATAGAATTATAATTTATTTCACAAAAATGTTTTCAGGATACGCTTGATGATATCAGATGTGTTTGGAATCGACACAGAATAAGACCTTATCGGCAAAGAAACCACATAAGCGGAAGGCCATTTATGCTGTATTTTATGCCATCAATGTGTTCTGCCATGGATTATGGCTTGGAACAAAATTCAAATGACGTACAAATTTGCGAAGAAGAAATTGATTCAGTGCCAACACTTCCATGTAGTGATTTGATAAAAGATCTTTGTGTTTGTATCATGCAGGAGAACCAAATTACTTTACCTGAAAACCCAAAGGATATGAGAGACTTATACATCTTCCTTAGAGAAGACATCAATAATAGTTTGTTAGGAAGAGAATAACTAAATGCATGTTAAGTCATGCGAAGAAACGGCTCTAAAATTGACTTCCTTCTTCGTCTCAATAGTAAAGTCATTTACTTCTCAGTCGAAGAATATACATGTACGCAATGTCTTCTTATGATCCAGTAAACGTAAATCATGCAATGATGTTCTTGTTTTCATCAATGCCTATTTCATCCATAAGATTGTGAAAAATATGTAAACGAAAATTCTGCTCAATATCTGCGCTCAATGCAAAAAAAAGTGAATAGGTCTTGAAAATCTGAATTATGCCATAGTAATGAAATACCTGTTTTATGTCCCGAACATTTTCTGAAAATCATGAAAACAGACAAACATATAATCAATATAAGGAATTCGGTCTTTTCGAAATACAGAGTTACTTCCCATTTGTGCAGATATCTGACGTCAACACATTGTGACGTCGTCAAATTCCATGGAAATTTAGCATGAAATTTAGGGAAACAAGATTACATATATGATATTTAATGACGTCACAATGGTTTTACGTAAGATACGTGCACAAATCGACCGTAGGGCTGTAAAATCGAAAAGACGGAATTTGGAAATAAAGACTGAAAATCTTTCTTCCAGTGAAGCGGATAATTCTGATTATATTTATCTTCTCTTGATATCAATTATGGTATAAATATTTGATAGTATTCAAGATCATTTACAGATATTTCTACCTAAAATCTGCACTGTGGTGACACCGGTATATATGTGTGTTCGTTTTCAAAACAATTGTCTTAAAAGGTACTCGCCAAAATATTTTCTAAGTCACTTAATAAGCTTTTTTCACATAACTGCGGTCCAGTTGTTTTGGACGGCAAAATAAGAACAGTTCCCGCAATATGACGTCAAGGACAATCAATTTTTAACTGTGACGACATGAAAGTCGGTACTTGCCGTCCAATGCTAGTCACGCAGTTATGTGAAAAGGGCTTATTGCCTTATTCTCAGTTCAGGGAATGCATATCTTTTTTGGAAATATTCTTGTATAAAATGACCTTGATCTAGTTACGTGCCCTTGTACTAAGTCTCACGTAAATATCTGCATTCACTGCAACTTAAACCATTTTCATATTACCGCTAGACTTGCATTTTTAGACACTCCCGACATGATAACTTTTGACGTCATTTTTTATTATGAAGTCATAGATCTGTTTCGACGTCATAGTAAGAAATAACATCAAATGTTGTGATGTAGAGTCTTTGAGCGTCCAAATTTCAAGTCTGCTGAGTAAATGTCAAGATCGTCTAGTATTGCAGGCTGTTACTTACGGAAAGGTCTACTCTACATGCCGTCTACATGAACGTCAAAGGAGAAAATATCAAATTTATTCAAAATTATCTAAAACTTCACATTTCTTAATATGGCATTCCGTCAGACGAAGCGTCTTGCACAGTACCCTTGGATTCAGTTGTGCGTAGAAGATTGGGGTCCCAAGTTTTGACAGGATTTCTGTCGGCGGCCCTATTATGACGTCACGTCATTGTGTTTTAATGACGTCGGAAAACAAGAAATCATCTAGAACTTCTTCCGGGTTGAATCCCTGCGACGACCATTGATACGGCCTATATCCTTGAGTGCAAGTTGACAACAAATGCGACAAATTTTAGTTTTTGGCGCCGAAATTTGGAACAGTTATTCTTACTTTATTCCTATCTACAGTCTTAATTAACGTTATTTCCCTTTTCATTAATTTGAAAAATACATGGGACCTTCGGGGTGAAGACCTTATAGACCCTTTCACATTATCTGTGGTACAAAATTTGAATGACAGTTCCGGGGGACAACGAATAGATTGCGCATGACCAGTGACGTCATTTAATTGTTCTAGGACGTTTAGCGCGGAATCATGTTTCGTTTTTTTCCGCGGAAACAATCGAATTACGTCACTGGTGCATGCGCAATCTATTGTTTGTCCCCCGGAACTGGCCTTCGAATAGTCCATTTTCCAGAAAATATATATGACCGTTTTAAACCTTGATTTTATATGTACAGACACCAGACATTACATCATTTGGCAAAATTTTCAATTGTGACGTCACATCTGATCGCACTGTCTCGAAGCACCTTGATGTGTTGTCATGCTTTCTATTTTGACGTCACAATGAAAATATCGCCAAATTTTGTGATTTCTGGTGTCTGTCCGCCTTATGAATCTATTGGAAAATCAGCTATTCAGTACCGCAGATAATGTGAAAGGGTCTATTGAGAATGGAGAGTAGTGGAAGGAACCTATGACGTTGCGGTGCAAGACGGCCCAAGGTGACCGCATCGCTCACCTGAGTTGCGTACGGAGGGCTGAAGGTGGTCAGTTTGGTAGCTCTAGGCTTCCTGTAAGGTTTCGTGAAATTCTAAGTAGCAGTTACGAAGGTGAAGTCAAAAATGCTTTATCCAATCAAGCCCCTGGTGGCCATAATGTTTAATCGACTTGAAAATGCTTAATCTTGGTAGAGAACCTTGAATACTTACTTCCAGTAGGATTTCGTGAAATTCTGTGTTGCGATTGTGAAGGGAATGTCGAAAATGCGTCAGGCAATCAGAGCCCTTAGCGGCCATTTTCTTTTACCGATCGGCTCGAAAATCATGAACTTGGTAAAGGAGTCTTAAGTATTTGCCTCCTGTAAATTTTGATGAAATTCTGTGCAGCTGATGCAGAGGAGATGTCAAAAATATTAATAGTTTACGACACGCTGACGCTTCGCTCAGGAAAACTAAACATGCCAAATCACAAGGAGTCTCTCATTAAATACAGCCATAGCAGAATCAGAATTATTTATTTCTCTTTCTCCATTGAAGAAACAGTACTATGTACAAAAGACTCATATACAAAAAACAGAACAACTCATATTCATATAAAAGTTCAGTTGAGTCATTACAGTGATAGATATCGTAATTGTTAATTATTTCAATTTGTTCAAATGACACAACTGTCAAAATTATTCAACTAGCCTCATTTCATACATGTAACTGGAAATATAGTTTTTCTATGTGTTTTACTTTTTAAAAAATCGTAAAAATGTAATTAGTTCAACAGTGTACCTAGGGGAATTACTTGACAAGAAACCACTTCTAGGTGGTCATTATTTCTTAAGTAGTGACGAAGTTAGAGGGGGCAGGAGGCCCGACTCAACCTTTTCACCCTTTCAGAATACTCTTTTTTTTAATATGTTCGCGTGTGGTAATTTTTGTGCTTTTCGCGATTCTATTTTTAAACCCCGCTGAAAAAATTACAACCATTATAAAGGACTGAAGGGAATACTCCCAATTTCGCTCAAATTACCCCAAGCGAAAATATCCACGTGTATAGTACTATTTCGTTTGCCGTATATAATTTTTCATAAGATGCCTATTTTCAGCTCACTTTTAATTCTTGATTGGTAGCGAATCTAGAACAGTTCCCAAGCCCTCCCTTTGCGGTCAACAATTTATTGTTATTATTAATTTGCAATGGAAATAATGAATTTTTAATATCAAAATTTCTCTTGTTCGCTACCGCTCGCCAGTTTTCAAACAAATTATTATCAATTTTAAGTGTTACTGTGTAACAGCTTTTCCTATCCATCCATCCCTTTTCCAAAAATATCCTTTTTAAGAATATTCATGGGGTTCGGAATTTGTGTAAGAGACTCAATACATCGATAAAGGATATTGTCTGACATTTTGGTTCAAACTCTGAAAAAATAATCTGACTCGCTAGGCTCGCTGCCGCTCGCCAGTCACTTTTCAATCATACCTAGAAATGACTCCAGCGTGATAAGATATCTTTATTTTCATATATTCTTTTTCATGCTTTTTTTTTTTGTTTTTATTATGAACATTTTCTTCGAAGCTGGACTTCCAACGTCCCTGCCCCCCCCCCCCCTTTTTTCTGACATCCGTGAATGGAGAGAGAGAGAGAGAGAGAGAGAGAGAGAGAGAGAGAGAGAGAGAGAGAGAGAGAGAGAGAGAGAGAGAGTCATCGGATCTATGAAATGAGATGCAGCTCGATCATGAAGTGATTCCTGTGGTGTTTCGGTTTCGAAGTTTTGTTTTCTCGCACACTGGATAGGCTTATTCCCCTTTTCGGCGGTTCTGGAGAATTCGATGCGGCACCCCTGATTCGGCACTTATGATTTAGGGGTCACCATGCTGACGCCTCGCGGTAAAATTTCTGACAGGGGATTCGCCGATACCCTGTCAGTTTTTGTAAAACATCAGTATGGTAACCCTATTCTAATGCATTGGTCAGTAATGAGCTAGAAAACGTCTTCTTTTAATGACGTTGCCATAGGAACGCATGACGTCATAGCAAAAACTGCAGTGAAACGTGAATCCCCTTGCAGTTTTTTCATCGCTTAACCAATCAGAATGCGCGTTACAAACGGAGTGCATTAGAATGTTCCTTTATGACGTTGCAGACAAACTGACTTACGTATTTTCACGAGCACATACATTTAGCATTTCAGTCATTCTAATGCGTAAACAAGAGGACTTTGAAGGTTTCAATGTGCGAGAAAAATAATCAAGCAGCACATTTGAATTCCGGATAGAAAAATATCAGTCTCGGGTGGGATGATCAACGTCCCAACCTCGGCTATTGCCTCGGTTGGGACTTGATCAATTCCACCCTCGACTGATATTTTTTCTATCCGGAACTCAAAGTGGTGCTATTTTCTATTATTTTCTTCAAAATGACGTCCCAGATGGTTCGATCATTGAAAATCACATGAAAACAAGTACTGAAATGTTTCTGCTGATGACCTTGTAGTCATTATAGAGTTTAATGTGAAGTGAACTTTGGTATACATGTATAATATTCAAGCAATTTTGTTTTTATTTTTTTCTATCAAAACTTTTCCCGAAGTACAAAAAGGTTGAGAAGATAATCCAAAATGGACGAATAGACTGTAGATCATATAATATAATATGAAACCTTGTAACTTGATATCTTGATCTTTGAAAATCACAGTTCTGTAAGTTGTTTTCTTTTGTCCAATTTATATCACAAGGACGTCAGTAACTCAGAAAAAAAACACAAATCTTCAATCAACATTATCAATTTTAATGAAAATGAAGAATCATAAACCACAATACAAAGTAACAAAAATAATTGGAATATGTTTGTAAAACACTGATGCGCCCAGACGGCATTAAAGATATAAACAGCAAAATTTTAATAACAGTGGGTCAAAACAAAAAGTTTTTTTTTTGTTATATTTGTGTGCGAAACACCCACACACACCCTCACATCCTCACACACACACGTGTAAATATCCGAATAGACGTGTGGGACGGTCGAAATATTGAAGCTAAAAATATACGTGTAAAGTATTACAGTTTTCCCCCTAAAGAATGTTTAAGTCAATGACAAAAACTTGGAATCGGAGGAAAGGACCTGTCACAAGAAATACACAGGCATGTGAAATATGAAAGCCCTTTCAAGTAAAGTTACAAAATTTACACAACTTAATAGGAACGGAATGACAGATAGACAGACCGACAGACGAGTCAAACGGTATATGTCCTTTGTTCGGTGAAATGGGGACACTTAAATAAATTGATTATTTGTTTATCTGCAATGTCAATCAACGAAATCTGCATACATGTAAGTCGTAGACTTCGACAATATCTAGGATGTATCACTGTTGACTGCCCCCCCCCCCTCTCTTTGACCCTCCCAGACCGATTTTTTTTAGCTTTTTCATATGATAAAAAAATGCTTCATAGATTTTGAGACAAAATAATTTGAACATAACGATAAAAGTGATTATTTTAAAATATGAGATCTAAAATATATTTCCTGTTTTTAGCTATTGTCCTATGACACATTAAAATTTAAATTTAAATATGCAGTAATGACGACTAAGAAAATCTATGGATTCAATAAATAAAACCATCAAAATTATCAATAAAATATCATTCAATTATATAAAATCTGAAATTTCATGCAAAGTTACAATAGAAAATTGATTTGATTTCATAATGGATAAGGATTATTCAAATTATTCAAATTGATTAACCGATTAACTGTGATAAAAAAAGAACAAGGAGCTGATGATATAAGGGCCGTTTTAGCCAATACTGAAAATAGTAATATTACTTAAAACTGTAATATTCCTGTTAACAATAACCCCTGACATTATTGAAAACAGTAATGTTGCCACCCTATATTACATATTTCTGTAATATAGACAAAGCACAGTCTTAAAGCCACCAGCACATTTTATATCATACAACTCTTTCACTCAGCAACAAATTCGTTAAATATGAAAAATAAATTCTACTGAAAGATGAAAATAATGTCCATTTGGAACTATTTTCCACTTTTTTTTTCTTTCTGAAATTACGTTTTCTTCAAGTATGTTAAGGAAAATTTTTTCCTGATGTTCTGAATACTTTTTCAGTGTACATATGAATGAGATACAACTCCTAATCACCCTCAATTCTCCCCGAATCCACTGGTATAAGAGCGAACTGACCATCTAAATAGTATTACTACTTACAGTAATATAAAGAGATAAATTTCAAAGAAAGATAACTCCAATTTAATTTATATTATTGTTTTTTGTAATATTACTGTTTTCAGTATTCTCTTTGACTCTCGTACCTTATTTCTTCCGCATAGCGGTACATATGCAGACAAAAGATAATCATTATTGAAAACTAATGTATTTGAAGACTTTTTGTATCTTTTACTTTTCGATGAAATACTGCCAAGATTCTAAAATGAAGGTCCAATGAGGTAGGGGGTACTCGGGTAATAAAACTGATTCTAGGATTAAAATGGAACATATGTCAGTTGAAACAAGAAGACTTTTGAAGTTATTTTCTAAATCATCTATAAACAACAACATCCAATATTTAAGAAATAACAACTAGCTAACCGTGGTTTATTGTCCAGTAATTCCACGGGTCGCATGAACCAATCAAATTATCACCGAGCCGCAAAGCGGCGAGGTGATAATTTGGTTGGTTCATGTGACGAGTGGAATTACTGGACAATGAATCACGGCTAGCTAGTTGTTATTTCTATTCTAATATACAAATGTAGCACGTGAATGGGCGGAGCTTAGCGCACTGGAAGTTTGTTGGAGATTTTACACCAGGCGAGTTCTATGGTACTTATAGGGAGAAAATTTCAAGTCATATTAGAATGTGGACCTACGAAGCAGGAAGAAATAAACATTTCCTTCAAAAGAAAAGAAGGACTTTTTTCACCCTAAACGCACAGTAAAAGTAAGAATCGGAACTAAGAAATGTTATCAATCTGAACGAGCATAGAAATACTATATATTCGAAGTTTTTAATAAATAAGTTTTTTGAGTAAGTAATAAAATCCATATGAGAGATATACAATTTTTCCCTACTTTCAGTGACTTCCGGCTAAAAAATACACGGCTTTCCCCTAAACACCACGTTTGTGGTAATTTCTTTGAGACGCCTTTCAAACAGAACGATTAAAAATGCTACTTAGATAAGCCAATTCGGGGGGGGGGGGGGTGCAACAATCACAATGATACATCCAAAACTAGTACTATATATATGTTAATATATCAGATAAACCCAATATCTTTGGGCAATAATCAAAAGTTTATACCATAAAGTGAAAGCCTAGTTTTTGTTTGAAACACAATGAAATAAAACAAGGGCATTTCCATCATGTTCTTCATGTGAAAATAAAATGACTGGATTAATCTAAGAAATATAAACCTGAACACAATATGTATTCGTAAAAAACGATAATTAAAAACAACCAATGCCAGTAATTAATGTACATGTATAGTTCAACACAATGTCACGTTGTAGTATATGAAATATAGTACGCACCATTTTACTGACTAATGAAACAGTCTTGCATCAAATAATCCTTTATACTAATTCTAAACATTTTATGAGAATTTTTTTTGTTCAAACTTAAATTGCTTGAAATGAGATAACATGTAGGTTTTGAGTAATAAAATTTTGTTATTGAAAGAAACATTACAGCTTCGGTAATACTAGAAAATTACAATAAATGTTTTCTTTTCTATCCAATTATATTCGATAACAAGGTCTAAATACGAGGGCTGATTGATATGTTGTGAGCCTTTGATTTTCTGGGATGCAGAAGATATTCTGCTGACAGATTTTCTCCAAAAAGGACAAACAATCAATTGCACATATCATGCTTCACTTCTGACACAGCTACGGGAAAATATTAAACTTGCGCGCAGCGGAAAGCTCACTAGTAAAAGTTGTGTTGTACCATCAGGACAATGTTCCTGTTCAAAAGTCTGTCACTGCCATGGCTGCCATTCATGATTGTGGCTTTAATTTATTGAGCATCCGCCTTATTTACCTGATCTTGCTCCATCAGACTTTTATCTATTTCCAAAACTGAAATCAGGTATTTCTAGTACCCACTTTCAGTCCGATGATTACATCATACTTACACTGGATAGCTTTCAGACCAGTCGAGATAAGGAGTTCTTTAAAGGTGGCATTTGGGCCCTTAAACACCGGTGGCAAAAGAAGGGGATTATGTAGAAAAATAATACAAAATATCTGATAAAATTCAAATCCTTCAATACAAGGCTCACAACACATCAATCAGCCCTTGTATTCAAGGGATGTTTCAAAATCGTAGTTTATAAGTATATTCGAAATTTTACAAGTAAGAATTCATACAAAGAGATGATAAAGAGAGTTGCCGTAAAACATACGATTTATAACTCTGACTGCTTATTCCCATTTGTAGGTGTCTATGCTATGTCCATTACCCAGACGTTGCTGTTTAGAACAGCATTCATTTCACACTTGAAAATGACATAGCTTTCATACGTTTTGGGGATCTCAAGAACACGCCCACAAGTGTGAGCAACGGGCCTTCTTGATATACCGGTCAAGTCCACCAAATTGACAGTTATTGTATGGTATTTTCCGTATTTGTCATACAGAAGCAAGTCGCTTGCCGTGACGAATCTAAGAAAGCAACGCAGCATTTTTAAATCGGTGTCCATCTCTCTAATGTATCTTTTCAGATGTTTAAACGATTCCGATTCTGACTCTTCACAAACAAGAATAGACAATATCTTCTTGGACGATGGTTCCATCTTACTGTACTCTAGATCCACATCTATATTCAAAGCGAAAAGCATCAATACTTCAAAGAAACACTCCCTGACAAACGCTGTCTCCTGTACAAGTTCCAAGTGAGCTATTTGATCTACGACTGTCCCTATATTTTCATTTGTCGCTCTCACCTTGCTTTCATGTATGGACAAAACCTCAATCAACTCATCCTGGTCCACCGAATCGAATTTTTCAATGGCATCTTTTAGAATTTTCTGTTCCCCAGGAGGAATAAACAAAAGAAATTCCTCTCTCACACTTTCTGACGCTGAACCAAACAAAGACGATTTCAGAAAACTCGGTGCCAGCCTTATTGGTAGCATCCTCTGCATAATCCATCCCATTGCAAGAATCCTTGCAACTGCCTTCCAGTCATTTTGTTGGAAATCATGGCGCAAACATGGTATTCTTATGGTTTGTCCAGTTGTGCATTGCTCATAAAAGTCTGCCCAAAATTCCGTCAACATGTCTCTCATCACCCCTCCATCATCATAGGCTTGTTCTTTGTCTCCATTTGGGAGGATTATCTGTACAGATATGGTGTCGATTCTGAAATCTACGTCAGTGTCGTGATAAGATCTTGTAGCATGTGTCCTCTATGTACCACTATGTCAAACTTTCTTGGATCTCTAACCGGCAATGTCGGCAAAACACGTGTAAAAGCGACTTCTCCGAGACTGTCTTCCCACACATTTGGTATATCTAATGTATAAGCTCCATCTGTATGAATACTGTCATAACCATTTATATCATTTTCAATATAAATATAGGATTGTTCTGTATTCGAGCTTAAGTCTTGCATGGGCGTTGAATCTGAATGCACTGGAGTTGATGTTGATGGTATGATAACTGTATTCTGGTTTTCTACACTATTTCCTTCCTCTGGTACCTGTATCTCAAACTCTTTTTCGTCAGAATATGTTCTTGCTGAACTTTTTTTAAATTTCAGTACGGGCATTTCTTCGTCTTCAATCTCTACCTTTTCTGAACTATTTGTCTTTTTCATCTTTGTATTCAAGTAAAATCGAATCTTATGTAATTTAGCCTTGTCTATCATATCTCCAATTGTCGTTGCTTCGTCCGGTAATGGTTTTAGTTGGAAGTCTGTTAGATCGACGATCATATCTGATAGAGACCCATGTCTACTTTCTCCGTCTGGGAAAAATAATTCAAGGCATTTCTGTATAACGACTGTCTTGTTCATCTTCTTATCTAATAGTAGAGTTCTGGTCCCACCTCCGAATTTTTCTCTAACTTGAGAGTACGAACCTTTAGTCTCATTAAAATGGTACCAGCCCAAGTCAACTCTATGAACTTGTTTCTTTGCGTTAAATTTTGGAATTTTTTTTCTAGATGATACTTCATCGTCTTTCGAAGGGCGTTTGCTATTTCTGGTAGTTTCAAGGCGATCACGTAGTTTGTCCATAAGGCTTAGCTTTTTTGATTTTGTGTCACTTAATTTGTTTGACAGAAAACTTCTCAAAGCAAATATATCTACTTATTCGGAAGGAATTCGGCCAGGTCGTTGTCTGTCATGCCCCTCATCGCATCTTCATCTATCTGAAATGATATTACATTCTTACATGTAAGATAAGAAGAGTGTAATTTAGCATAAACCTTATCAATATAGCATTTAGATACTTAATTAAAACCTTGATCTCATAGAATATTTCAATACGGTTTGTTGAAGACGTAAGAATTTTTCAAGTATTGGGGTAGTATGATGTGTTTTTCTATATTTAACATGTACGTTTTCTTCAACTTTAGTATCAAATGATACTTTGGTAAGTAAGTGAGCGTTTATAGAGGAACAATTTTGTGCAATGATTGTTGTGTTTAGAATAAATCATATGCCTTTATATACTATAGAAAGCACGAAAGGGAAAAAAATTCACTCCCCTTTCCCTTTGTTTTGATTCTTTTATAGCTTTTTTGCATATTCAACGCTGAAACCGGTAGATTTATTTGGAATTATTGTGGATCCTAACACTTTGTTTATTCTTAAGGGAAATTGTCAAGTAAAAGTCCATCGAAAGGGGAAATTCTTTTTTAATTGAATTCTAACTTGAGGGATGGTGATGTCGTTACTAACCACGATGTGTGTACTGTAATTAAGCATGTCTTCTCTCATACAAATAAACAAGAGGTCCAAGGAGTCCACATCGCTCACCTGAGTTGCAAACAAAAAAAAAATAGTAGTGAACGATTCGCACTGAGTGAGACATAAATATTTACACGAGTGACGGAAATTTCATCTTTTCCCGAGTGGAGTGTGGTGGAACGAGGGAAAAGATGGAAAATTTCCGTCACGAGTGTAAATCTTATGTCTCACTCATAAGAAAGTGAAAGAATCTATTTCTTCTTCCATAAAACATAAGAAAAAAGTGAATTCAAAAAACATTTCATGCCATATAACGCCATGTTTTCTGACGACGGAACTGTGACGTCACAACAAGATCCTGTTTTATCATTGGTCAATACCTGATTTTCCAATAGATTAACAGGGCGGTCTGACACCCTGCGGGCCTCAAACTGTCCAATATCTTTAAGAATGAATTGTTTTCGGCGTATATCCAATACATAAATGATGAATAATCCCACTTAACGAACTTTTCTTTCATACGGAAATTTACGTGGTTTTATATTTGTTAGGTTTTAAACGGACAATAAGTGTCTTCCGTTTCCGGAAGAAGACATAGTTGATCCATTGATAAATTTTGTTTTTATTTATTTGTTTATTTATTTATTTATTTATTTATTTTTGATTCAATATGTAATATGCGCTGTTTTAAGACATGCATTTTAGAAGTTAGGCAAGTTTCAGATTTTTTTAAAACTGTAAAAACTGCATTTTAAGCCCCGTTTACACTATCAAAGTTTTCCTGTACAAGAAAACTTGGTCAAAGTTTTTGACGCAAACTTTGATAGTGTAAACGATCCAAGAAAACTGTTATCAAAGTCCTTCAAAGAACTTGGATGGACTTTGACGGAATAGAACTCCATCCTATTTTTCTTGAAACTTGGACGGGAATCTACCAATCAGAATAGATTCAGAATGACACCAGCAGTATTTAAGTGTTGAAGAAAGAAGTAAAAGCAATTTAGAAATGTTAAAACTAAATAATGTAGAGACAAAGACAAACAATGCGATGCAGTGAATTTCATCTGTCATAATTTTAGAAAGCACGGGAAAATTTCCTTGAAATCGTGTCCACATTATGTAATAACTCCAATAAGCAATTTCAAACAAAAACTAATATGTTTTCATGAGAAATATTTACAATATTGACAGGATTCATCTTTGTTTTGGTGCATATCTACCGCGTTTTATTGTACAAGTCGTCAAAGAACTTTGATAGTGTATATTAACAGACGACTTTGTCAAGGAAAACTTTGACCAAGTTTTCTTTGACGGACTTTGACCAAGAAAACTTTGATAGTGTAAACGCGGCTTTAAGTTTTACGAGGATTTCTTTCAGATCTACACATCCAACTGTGGCCGACAGAATAGTCATTGAAATGACGAAGCTGAGGCCACAGACTGATAGAAGTAGACAATTGATATTATTTAAACACCGAAACTAAAGCCCCCTTCACACTTTCACGGATCGGGTCACGGATAGCTAAGGATCGAGAAAATTTTTACATCCGTAGCTATCCGTAGCTATCCGTAGCTCGATTCGGCACTAGTCGTGACAAGTCGTAGCTATCCTTGGCAATCCGTAGCTATCCGGAATGAGACAGAAGATTTTTGAACATGTTCAAAATTTCCCACGACTCCGCTACGGAAAGATTTGTCGTAGCGGAGTCGTAGGGGAGTCTTAGCAACCCGTAGTGGAGTCGTGGCTATCCGTAGGGGAGTCGTAGTAACCCGTAGCGCATCCGTAGCAATCCGGGACCATTTTTGTGATAAAAATATAAATACGACTCTGCTACGGATTGCTAAGACTCTGCTACGGATTGCTACGACTCTGCCACGGATTGCTACGACTCTCCTACGGATTGTTACGACTCACCTACGGGTTGCTACGGATAGCCAAGGATTGTGTCTTATATAAACTTCAAATTTATTAGGTTTCTGTGCGTTTTCGGTCAATATATGAGTTAATACTTCAACTATTGAATTTCAGGTCATGGTATAAAGGCTTGTATAAAGCCTCAATACTGTTATAAAACAAGTGAGACCATCTCAATTTGAAAATATTCGGTGTTTTAGTAAATAATTATGGATCACAAATGCGTAGGAAATTCAAGCCAGTCCTACCAATCCGTACTGAAGTCGTAGCTATCCTTGTGCGAATCGTGGCTATCCGTACTCGAGTCGTGGTAATCCTTAGCTATCCGTACCTATCCCTACCTATCCGTACACGTGTCGTAGCAATCCGTATCTATCCGTACGCGTGTCGTAGCAATCCGTAGCAATGTCGGGACGATATCCGTAGCAATCCTTAGCTATCCGTACTCGATTCGTATCAACCCATAGCAATCCGAAGCAATCCGTACTTGAGTCGTAGGTTCATGGTTCATCGAACAATTTGCGTCCCGACTCGCCACGGATAGACCTTTTTTGGAGTCGTAGCGGAGTCGTGGCTCGATCCGTGAAAGTGTGAAGGGGGCTTAAGCCTTTTCGTTTATGAAGTGAACCCTTTATAAAATACGGAAGCCAGTTCGTGCCATGTTATATCTTTTTACTATCTCGTAGTTACGAGAAACTTTTCTCGTAATAACGAGAAACGTTTCTCGTAGTTACGAGAAAAGTTTCTCGTAATTACGAAAAAAATTTCTCGTAACTACGAGAAAGTTTCTCGTAATTACGAGAATTTTTTCTCGTTACTACGAGAAAAGTTTCTCGTAACTACGAGAATTTTTTCTCGTAACTACGAAAATTATTTCCCGTAACTACGAGAAAAGTTTCCCGTAACTACGAGAAAAGTTTCTCGTAACTACGAGAAACGTTTCTCGTAACTACGAGATAGTAAAAAAATAAAATATGGCACGAACTGGCTTCCGTAATAAAACTACCCCAAAAGGACCTGAAATAAATGTGATTCTTTCATTTTAAGATTCCTTTTTTAGAATAGACAAATGTGTTTTTACAGTAAGTTGACAGATGACTGAAGTATAAATATTGAGAGATAAATATTTAGTAAATTTGAATGAGGTATAAATAACTGAGAGATGAATATCAGTAAATCATTGAATTATGAAAAAGGTTTTTTATGTACAAAACCATGTATATCGATCGATAATCGTATCTTGTTTTGATGTTGCTAAGAGAAGAAAAGCTATCTGAAAAGAGTATATTTTCTTATGAGGGTTTAAATTATGTAGATATTTTTTTTGGTGTGTGTAATGCTTGATGAAAAAACAAATTACTTCATTCCCTAGATAGGCAAAATGCAATTCTGCATTCGCCGATATACGGTAGTAAATCATCTTTAATCTCCTACAGTAACTGAAATAAAATAATTAATACATTTGAAAATTTTCTGTTCGCTACGCTTCCAGTTTTACATATCAATTAAGAAAAACAGACAGGAAATTGGAAATTAACGTACCGGTATTATGGAATTTAAAAATTATTGAGCCTTCAATTCACCTTTAAAAAAAATCTGGATCCGCCTATGCATAGGAGCGATGAATAGAATAGAATATTAAGTTCTGCGTCCTCCCCCCGACTGTCCGTCCGTCTGCCGGTTTGTCTGTACGAATAAGCTTATCCGGGCCCAGTGTTTATTCTCACTTTTTGGGGGAAGGGATTCAGGGCCGTTACATGAGGGAAATACAATGTATGAGCGTGAACGACTCGAAGGGGGATTTTTTTTTATAAAACAAGATTTTTTCAAAACTGTAATCAATATAACTGGAATGGCTTTAATTACAAACAGGTACATATATGGAACCATATTCTACAATTTTGTTTCTGATTTTGTTGAATTTTACACAGTATCTAAAATATTTTTTAGCCGAAGAAAAACATCTTTTATATGTTTGGGGTGGGGGGATTTCTATGACAGGAAGGGAAAAATATATACTCCAGTGAGGGGGGAATGGGGACAAATATCGCCGAATATTTTTGAAAAAAAAAACACCGGGACCTTACATTTTCACTGCTTTCATGGATAATAATTTCACATAATTGTTGCTGTGTCTTGACCTTGATCCGAATTCATAGATCAAAAGGTAACAGTGCATGTGGGTTTAAAACTTGTCCGGACCAACTTTTTCACTGTCTCCATGGACGGTAAATGCTGATTTTACGGTCGAAAACCGAGTTTTTCTGGCGACGAGTTAGCGGAGCCAGAAAAACGGATGTTTGCACCTAAAATCAGCATTTACCGTCCACAAACATAACGTCAGAAACTAGATATTCCAATTCTGATGCAATCTATATTTTTGTGAATATAAGGCGAAATGTGACGTCAGCAACGTCAAAGCCTGGTATTTTCTCGTTTTACAGCCGTAACTAAGGAACAAACAACCAATGAAATTCGACGTTATAGCGACGTTGCATTAGAATGATACTTAATAGGCTTAATGGCCAGGTCCTCATTAACTTGATCCAATGTCATAGATCAAAGGCCAATTGTAAAATATCTTCTTTGCTGGGATTTCACAGGCTTAATGCCCACGACAAAGGGGGTATCTCATGTCACTAAACCAAGTAAAGGTCAAAGGTTATGGTCACAGTGCACTTGAATGATCATAAGGATGAAGTTCGGTTTCGTTTTAAGTTTTCTAAGTAGAGCTACAGGACTTATAGATTGGTACGTCAAACCATTGTTTATTAGAAAAACTTCAAACTTGTCACATAAATACATGTACGAGGCACCGAGACATATTTGAATTTGTACTCAAAATCAAATTTTATTTCGACAAAAATGACTTTTGTTAAACAAAATCGAGTCTTTATGAACATGATGAATGCAATCTTTAAAATACCGTAGATACAAGCTTTATTTTTATATAAAAAGAACTTACTTTCGTCGTCAAATTATCAAAAGTTGGACACGATTCAATTCTCTACGACGAAGTTCGATTTGGTTTAACATTATTCAATTTTGTGCCACCGGCTTCAATTTTGTAGCACATAATTCAATTTTGTAAGAACAGAATTCAAATCTTTGAACAACAAATTCAATTTTGTAACGAAAGAATTCTCAAAATTGAACCATGTTCCCAAACTTCGATTCTGTCGGGGCATTGTGATGCTGGTTTTAATTTTGTCCTATTTGTGGATGATAGATGTTTGGATTTGTTGTTACAGAATTCAGTTTTGTGTAAAAAGAAATCGACTTTGCTTACAAAAGGAAATGTCCCATTTAGCATGTTTAGCAGCTTGGCCACCATGTGAGGCATTTCAATCCTGTTTTCACTTTTCATTTTCGTTGAACAAAGTTGAGTTTTGTCAAAACAGAATTAAATACTATGATCTCGAGGTTCACGAAAATGAATAATCTGGCCTGCTCTGCGTTGAAATAAATAACCTGACCCGAAGAAATTTGCCACCCCCGGAATCAAATGGTCGTCCCTTAATCCCCTAATTGGGCGCTGTCCCTGGCTGAACCCGCCATTGCAAAGAGGCGAGGTGGTTCGGGGATAGCTGGTGGATTCTAGGCAATTTGGGATCATATATTTGGCACTCTGGGAACTAGTTTACAGCAAATCCCCCTACTTTGATATTGGTTATTTCTTTCTTCAATATCTAACATGAAGACGAGATACATCATCGCTCAAAGCGAAAAGACCCGAAGTTAGCTATGTTTGATCAAATATCTTCTTTAACTCGAGACTAAGTACAAGAAATATGAGAGACTCTCTGTTTTTAGTATTATTTAACTTTTTTGTTGTTGCAAAAACGATAGCTAAAGGAGAACAGAAAAATGACCTTTTTTCCTACATGTGACAGAATCATGGAGAGGCGAGATGCGGCGGAGCCATCTTGTTTTTCTCGCCTGAAATCAGACCGCCATAGCTTGCTATGAGGGAGTAGACTACGGTATCGTAGGAGGCAATCAAGTGACGTAATTTACGCAATCCTACTGGAAGGAACTATTCCGAGGTGCAATAAAAAGGGGTCACTACAGAAAATAAAACCCTTTTTTGTATGATTAATGTATTGGTCCGATTTGACCGCCTTAAAATGCACAGAAGTTTATAAAAAAAAAAACGAAAAGAGAACGAGGGGTCCTGCATGTCGTTTTTTTTCGCTAATTCGTCCACATAGAAAAATTTTCCAATTTTTACATCTTTTCAAATCCTTTCAAATAGTTTTGACCAATGGTGTGACACTTTTTATTCAGTCCGGTTCATCTGCAATCAGACGTACTATAATAAAAAAGAAAAGAGAATGATTTTCTTTCACAACGTGCATAATTATTTCTTAACTAACCTTTTGATTTCTTAATTCTGTCAATGTTTCTTCAGTTATTCCCCTTTTCCGAAGAAACTGCTCCATCTCTTCGTCTAGGTATGCTGAAGATGACAAGGTACCAACCATATAGTAGGACAATTAAATGACCTAAGGCGAGTTTATTGCCTTACATCTGACAGGGTATAATTATCGAATTAAAACTGAATGAAGCATGGGTTATCTGACAACGAGCATGTCAAATGTCAACGAAACCATAATATCATGAAACATATGTCCATAAAGTAAACAATTAGAAAAATGTTGACGGCACGGTGAATAATCTCTCTTACTTCATTCAATTTTGTTTGGTAGTCAACAGAAATTGATTCACTAAGTTATTTCTTACCTAACTTCTCTTCCGCCATTTTTCTACTACAAAGGCAGAACATAGAGCCTCGAATTTCCGACTTTAAAGTTGGAAATTCCGACTTTAAAGTTGGAAATTCCGACTTTAAAGTTGGAAATTCCAAGATTAAAGTTGGAAATTCCAAGATTAAAGTTGGAAATTCCGACTTTAAAGTTGGAAATTCCAAGATTAAAGTTGGAAATTCCAAGATTAATGTTGGAAATTCCGACTTTAAAGTTGGAAATTCCAAGATTAAAGTTGGAAATTCCGACTTTAAAGTTGGAAATTCCGACTTTAAAGTTGGAAATTCAAAGATTAAAGTTGGAAATTCCAAGATTAAAGTTGGAAATTCCAAGATTAAAGTTGGAAATTCCAAGATTAAAGTTGGAAATTCCAAGATTAAAGTTGGAAATTCCGACTTTAAAGTTGGAAATTCCAAGATTAATGTTGGTAATTCCAAGATTAAAGTTGGAAATTCCAAGATTAAAGTTGGAAATTCCGACTTTAAAGTTGGAAATTCCGACTTTAAAGTTGGAAATTCGAAGATTAAATTTGGAAATTCCAAGATTTATGTTGGAAATTCCAAGATAAATGTTGGAAATTCCAAGATTAAAGTTGGAAATTCCAAGATTAAAGTTGGAAATTCCGACTTTAAAGTTGGAAATTCCAAGATTAAAGTTGGAAATTCCGACTTCAAAGTTGGAAATTCCGACTTTAAAGTTGGAAATTCCAAGATTAAAGTTGGAAATTCCAAGATTAAAGTTGGAAATTCCAAGATTAAAGTTGGAAATTCCAAGATTAAAGTTGGAAATTCCGACTTTAAAGTTGGAAATTCCAAGATTAATGTTGGTAATTCCAAGATTAAAGTTGGAAATTCCAAGATTAAAGTCGGAAATTCCGACTTTAAAGTCGGAAATTCCAAGATTAAAGTTGGAAATTCCAAGATTGAAGTTGGAATTTCCAGGATTAAAGTTGGAAATTCCGACTTTAAAGTTGGAAATTCCGACTTTAAAGTTGGAAATTCCAAGATTAAAGTTGGAAATTCCAAGATTAAAGTTGAAAATTCCAAGATTAAAGTTGGAAATTCCGACTTTAAAGTTGGAAATTCCAAGATTAATGTTGGTAATTCCAAGATTAAAGTTGGAAATTCCAAGATTAAAGTCGGAAATTCCGACTTTAAAGTCGGAAATTCCAAGATTAAAGTTGGAAATTCCAAGATTGAAGTTGGAATTTCCAGGATTAAAGTTGGAAATTCCGACTTTAAAGTTGGAAATTCCAAGATTTAAAGTCGGAAAATCAAAAATAAAAAAAAAGTATTTGGCACTTATACGCTTCCGTACTGATGAGGATTTAATATCCGAAATACGTGTCTGGTGCATAATAAATTATATATAAAGTCGGTAAGGCACGGTCCATTTGATATTCTGGGGGGGGGGGGGGGCTTGGGTTTTTTTCGAAAAAAATAATTTTGCTCTCAATTTTGATGAAAAAAAAAATAAATTTGCTTATGGTGTGACAGAAAAAAATAATCTTGCTCTTACAAGTAATCTGAATTTGAAGAATAACCATAAAATTCCCTTAAAATTCCTGAAAATTTTTAGGTCGCTTCGCTCGCCGCAGTTTTTACTTTCTATGAAAAAAATTTTAGCTTGCTTCGCTCGCCATAGTTTTCTTCTGTAATGGCAACTTCATATTGGAAAATATCAAAAGAATGCATGTTACTGAAACGATTAAAATGCTTAAATACATTATCAATATAATTCATTACTATAATAGATACATGTATCACCATAGTGTCTGATTTTATATACAAGCTTGGAAGGAGAATTTAATAAGTTTTTCACTAGTTTTCATTTCTACATGTAAATTTCTACATGTAAAAACTTGCATCAGGCCCTCTTACATGTTACATGACCTAGTAAAAATCTTTCATCTCTCTCAGTTTAGAAGTGAATACAAATTTTACATAAAAATAATGTTTAAAGTATTTTTAAAAGTAAAAATAAAGAATTTCTATTGAAAAAACACAAACATTCATAATATTCACATCAATTGTTATAAAAAAAATTTCCTTGCTCCAACTTTGCGAGAAAAAAATAATTTTGCCCCGGTCCGGATCTTGCTCCGACAAAAAACCCAAGCCCCCCCCCCCCCGCCCCCCCCCCCCCCGAATATCAAATGGACCGTGCCTAAACTCCGTACGGCGGCTTCGCCTAGCATACAAAGCAGGCCGCTCATACCGCTAGGCGAAGCCGCCGTATATGCTAGGCGAAGCATATGCTAGGCGAAGCCGCCGTACGGAGTTTACCGACTTTATATGCTAGGCGAAGCCGCCGTACGGAGTTTACCGACTTTATCAACGAATTCTTCACTTCCGGTGTGTGCTGAGTGGGCCGTATTCATATGGACGTCATAGGAAGAACTCTTTTTAGGGTTGTCACCGTGGCGTAGCGGTATGAGCGGCCTGCTTTGTATGCTAGGCGAAGCCGCCGTACGGAGTTTACCGACTTTATCAACGAATTCTTCACTTCCGGTGTGTGCTGAGTGGGCCGTATTTATATGGACGTCATGGGAACAACTCTTTTTAGGATTGTCACCGTGGCGTAGCGGTATGAGCGGCCTGCTTTGTATGCTAGGCGAAGCCGCCGTACGGAGTTTACCGACTTTATCAACGAATTCTTCACTTCCGGTGTGTGCTGAGTGGGCCGTATTCATATGGACGTCATAGGAACAACTCTTTTTAGGGTTGTCACCGTGGCGTAGCGGTATGAGCGGCCTGCTTTGTATGCTAGGCGAAGCCGCCGTACGGAGTTTACCGACTTTATCAACGAATTCTTCACTTCCGGTGTGTGCTGAGTGGGCCGTATTCATATGGACGTCATAGGAACAACTCTTTTTAGGATTGTCACCGTGGCGTAGCGGTATGAGCGGCCTGCTTTGTATGCTAGGCGAAGCCGCCGTACGGAGTTTACCGACTTTATCAACGAATTCTTCACTCCCGGTGTGTGCTGAGTGGGCCGTATTCATATGGACGTCATAGGAACAACTCTTTTTAGGGTTGTCACCGTGGCGTAGCGGTATGAGCGGCCTGCTTTGTATGCTAGGCGAAGCCGCCGTACGGAGTTTACCGACTTTATCAACGAATTCTTCACTTCCGGTGTGTGCTGAGTGGGCCGTATTCATATGGACGTCATAGGAACAACTCTTTTTAGGATTGTCACCGTAGCGTAGCGGTATGAGCGGCCTGCTTTGTATGCTAGGCGAAGCCGCCGTACGGAGTTTACCGACTTTATCAACGAATTCTTCACTTTCGGTGTGTGCTGAGTGGGCCGTATTCATATGGACGTCATAGGAACAACTCTTTTTAGGGTTGTCACCGTGGCGTAGCGGTATGAGCGGCCTGCTTTGTATGCTAGGCGAAGCCGCCGTACGGAGTTTACCGACTTTATCAACGAATTCTTCACTTCCGGTGTGTGCTGAGTGGGCCGTATTCATATGGACGTCATAGGAACAACTCTTTTTAGGGTTGTCACCGTGGCGTAGCGGTATGAGCGGCCTGCTTTGTATGCTAGGCGAAGCCGCCGTACGGAGTTTACCGACTTTATCAACGAATTCTTCACTTCCGGTGTGTGCTGAGTGGGCCGTATTCATATGGACGTCATAGGAACAACTCTTTTTAGGGTTGTCACCGTGGCGTAGCGGTATGAGCGGCCTGCTTTGTATGCTAGGCGAAGCCGCCGTACGGAGTTTACCGACTTTATATATAACATCTGCACCTATTTGGGAGTCCGCTGGTCGATAAAGGACAGGGTCCACTACCTCGGATCAGCCCAAGTGCAATCAAATTCAAACAACATAATAAATTAGTTTGAATTTTTCTTTAAGAAGGTTTAGAGTTGGTTGGAACACTTCCATATTATTATGACAAAGATCCACTCAAGGATGAAGCTATGACTGACATACCCCTTAGTCTCAATATACTCCACCAAACTTGATGTCAGAAAATTTATTAATTGATTTCAAGTCTAGTGCAGAAACAATGTTAAACTAGGGGAACGGTCTCGTCGGGCAAATTATGTGTTACATAATTGTAATAATGTTAGAACATCATATGTGCATTTCAAAACTTAATGTCTTAAGGTGTAGAGCTTTCATTTTTCAACTAAGACTTAAATTGATATTCGACAAACTGATGAAGAATGTTAAACGTCTTCAAATTCAACAGCATCATTTAAGAACAGGTATATTATCATCATTGATCAGACATGCACGTTTCGGGTACTAAACCTTCGTCAGTGATCCTCAATCTTAACAATTTTAAAATAGAATGCTGCACATATTAAAGTTTCATTATTTTTATTATAAAGATATTTTGCAAACAAGAGTATTCATAGGTGGGTCATATAAATCACAAAATTTCAAAAATCTGATTAGCGATTCTGTCAGTGTTCTAGTCATACTTGTTGTCGGATGATTCATTAATATATATTTCAAGTCTAGTACCAAAACATAGTGGAACCGATCTCGTTGGGCAAATTTTATGTCCCATACCATATGTGCATTACAAAAACATAATGCCTCATAAGTGATGCACGAGGCCGAGAACTAGAATCAAGCTTCTCCTCGTATACTAATATAGTATAAAGTAATTAGACGACTTAATCTTAAAACGAAAGGGACGAAATTCTTCGAATGAAATCTCTTTTAACAGTGTGGACAGTGATATGTTTAAGATGTGCTTTTTATATCGTCCAATAAGATCATGTTCATTATCAGAATGGAACTAAGTATTTCCTGTTTTCTTACCCCTTAGATGTGAATTATCTTTATGGAAAATAGAATCCTTATTCATATTAATGGTTTTGTAAATATGAAATATGTACATGTACAAATATCAACTATATTCATGTTTTTCTAAAATTCAAAGAAATCAAAAATCATATTTTATCGATACAAAAAGGGATGACATGATAAATATTTACAGAAAAAAGTTCTGTCAGAAGTGGGATTCGAACCCACGCCGGGAGAACCCGACTGCGACCTGAACGCAGCGCCTTAGACCACTCGGCCATCCTGACTTGAAACGTCATGCAGTAGTAACTTCTTATAACGATGAAATGATATTGCAATCGTTGTGCAAAATATACCATCACATCATATCATATTGTCTTTTTTATAGTTCATTTTTTATTTTGACAAATTGAATTCAGTGAGTGAATCTTCAATCATCATCAATGAAACTTATTTACAAATAACTTTACGTGTTATTAAAGTGTTACATGTCTTCAAAGATAGATGATTGAATTGTTTCTTAGACACCAGTTTAAACCATTTGTAATACAGTAGAGTCGTGTTTCGGATAATATCCTCATCAGTGTTACTTACCCTTAGCTACTTCACCGCGTGGGATCGAAACGTATGGTGTTGTGCTTCCTTACATAGTTTTTTGGTATTTTTTCATTTTCTAAATTAAACTTTACAAAACTGAACAGCGGTTGCAGTAGGGCAACGCCTAATAAATCAATCCGTATCGTCCAGGTTTATGGAAAGCTCATAGTTTTCGCAAACACTTCAGTAGTTTGTCGACGACAGAAAATAATTCCTTCTAACGAACTCTTGAAGTGTTAGCAAAAACTACAGACTTTTCAGATATATAAACGATATGGACTTACTTATTAGGCATTGCCCTACTGCAATGTCTCATTAGTTTTGTGCAATATCACTTAAATGATGAGAAAACATCAAAATTCTCCGTAAAGAAGCACAACATCATACGTTTCGATCCCACGCGGTGTACTTACTAAGGTGGCAGATGGCCGTCCTAAGCCGAGTTCCCATTTGTGTGCGGGGTTTTCATGTGTTATCTGGTGTTCCTGTCCTTTTTGTGTCTCTCGCTGTATATGATCACTCTGTGTTTTTACTGGGAATGTTTCGGTGTCTTTGCCGCGGGTAATGTAACCAAATCTTCTTTACGATCCTTTTTTTCTTTTAAATATGCTTCTCCCCGTGAGAAAGGAAGGATAGAAAATTAAAAAGTATAAATCCACCTCCATGATGGACGCTTAGTTCATTCCATTTTCAGGAGCATGCATTGTGGCTATACTCTGTTTCATCGTTGATGGTAGTATAGTCTATTGGAGGAAGCACCCAAAGATATTCATTTTCGATTTATTTTTAGACTAGGTTATACTAGTATACTTAAATTCAATGATTTATTTTAGTTGCTTAATCAGGCATTCTTCTCCTTAAGATTTCACTAATTCGGAAAATGTTTACCTTCATGGACACATGATCTCTTGGAGGCTGCATCATGACATGAGAGTTTGGACACTTTGTTTTTGTACCATTAAAATGAGACATTTCGGCCTTTTTTTTAAACAAATTAGTTCTCCATTGGAAAATTCGATATCTACTTGTGTTGTCATGGACGATGCCAGTTATTTTATTAGCGAAGTCAACTGACCAGCTCATTGATACGCTTAAAACATTTTAAAAAGTATGTTGTGAAGCCGGTATTTTTACTTGACAGTGTGATAAAAGCATACTTATAAGAAATATTTTGATACTTGGATTGATATCTAACAGAATACTTGACTTTATTTCTGAAACCGCACAAGTTAGGACGAGATGGGCATTTGAAAACTCCTTTTATCTATGACAACGACGTTTAGTGAAGACAAAGTAGAGGAATATTCAACAAGATTTAGTTGCAGTACCCACAGCAAAAATAAAAACAACCCTCTTTGACATGCACAAAAAGAAACATAAACAGAGAAGGAACACCAATATAAACCAATGAGACCAATGGGCAATCAGTGCTGATTTAGGACGACAATCTGCCTGGTTAATTAGTAGCAAATGGTGTTGATATCCGGATTTCGTGTACACACACTCCCACTTTTCATAAATGATGCCATTGAATTTAAAGACATGTTACATAATAACATAGGGTGTACCAAAAAAAAACTGTCAGTGCTCTGTCGGCCGGAGCGAGCTCATTCATGCAACCATCCGAAGAGTCCGACCTCTATTCAGAGAGGACAGGACACTTAAAACACTTTCTTTGTACTAAGCAACAGAGGCTAACATGTGAATATCGCCTTTCTTGATAACACATTTCAAAATATTATTTTTTTCATGTCATTTCTGATCTTTGTAAAACCCTGCAGACACATCAAGTTTACTAATTTCATTAAAGATCGTTCTTCGGCCATCTTTTCTGTTATTCGTGAAATACGTAAAGATATA
Source organism: Pinctada fucata (assembly GCA_028142955.1). NCBI lineage: Eukaryota > Metazoa > Mollusca > Bivalvia > Pterioida > Pteriidae > Pinctada > Pinctada fucata. The sequence goes on along the minus strand of AP027107.1, from coordinate 18,640,303 downwards.
GATCGCCTTGTTTTGTAGTGTCGCTGGCTCTTTTAAGTCGGACTTTTTGGTACATGTTAGAAGTTCACTGTTCAAATCATTTATTGAAAATATCAAAGTCTTACCCATAAACATTTTGGTGTAAAAATCAATGGATCAAAAATAATTTTTTCTTTGTTACAAACCCGCATAAAATTTTGATACACATCAAAAGAAAACTACTGTCAGAAGTGTGATTCGAACCCACGCCGGGAGAACCCGACTGCGACCTGAACGCAGCGCCTTAGACCACTCGGCCATCCTGACTCGATATAAATCAGTAAGAAAACAGTGAAACACATACGTCACTAAGATAAGATTGTTGTGTTTGTTTCATAGATTTAAATTTCATAGATATTGCAAAAGAAAATCCTCAAGAAATGTATTTTGTTCGAAGATGTTGAGAAATTTTCTGATATTGGATCTTTCTTCGTATCTATTAAAATGACCTTCTTTTTACTTACATATATAAAAAGAACTCGTACCAACATCTTGTGCATTGCGAACTAAAAGACAGCGGCGACGGCATACACTAATGTTAAACGTCTGCAATTTTAATAGCATCATTTAAGAACGGATAAATTTGCAGCATGGAAGACATGCAAGTTTCGTGTATTTAACCCTTGTCAGTGATCCTCAATCTAAAATATGTAATATGGCCAAAGAGTGTGAAAATTATGTCCAAAAATGTACCGAAAAATTTAGTGGGATGGATGGGTTACATGATGCTACAGGACCCATGTTTTAGAAAATTCAAGAAGAAATTTTCGTTTGCGTTGTAGAGACAGACGATCAACCGAAGTTGATCGAACTTGGTTACATGTGCCCTCGGGGATATATGTTCTCGAGGACTCCTGAAGTTAAAAGTAAAGCAGTAAAGACACGACATATCTTAAAGTCACTATATGACTCAAACGTCTAATATCTATATATGCACCCCGTTCCTTCTTCTTTTTATATTCATGAGATGACCAAGATCTTTTTTCTTATGGTCGTCTTACACCATATACCAACTCCGCCTGTCTGTGGAACACTCATTTTATAATTGATACCATATGCAAGTTCGAATACTTAGTATTTATGATCAAGATTTTTCTCATAAGAAAAAGACTTTCAGACAAGTTTCATTGCCCAGAGCTTCTTTGTGAATGTTTAAGACTTTCACTGAGTAGTGTTACACATTATATGAGTTACACGTTATATCGGTGCCATATTTGTGTGGCACTATCTTTAATAGATTTCGTCATTACCCTTGACGCCGTATAGATGGTTCATTCTTCTTGATTCTGTTGCGCTGTGTATTTGCCTCTTCCTGTTCGTCAGCTTTTTCTCGTCCGATAATAATGCGCTCCGCTGTTTTTACTGTTGGGGATCTGCTTTTTTTCTTTGTTTTGTTTTATATTTTTTAAGAATGTGATACTGATGGAGATTTTTGGATTATGATCTCTGGGTTTTATGTTTAACTTTCATTTACTGATTCTATACGTGGGGGGGGGGCGGACAGGGGGAACCTCTCTGCCCCTCCCACCCCTTACCTCCCCCTCCTCCCTCCCTCCCCCTCCTTTTCCTCCCCCTTCCCGCCCCCTTCCTCCCTCCTCCCCTCCATCCTCTTTCCTTGGAATGTCATTGGTTGAGCACGGGAGGCCTATGAGAGAACAGTGGCCGACGACCGGGCACTATTACTTTTTGCTTTATAGAGTTACGTCGCTTGGAGAGTAATGCGCTATATATAGGTGTCGCCTCCTCCTTGCAAAAAAAATGAATAGATACAATATAATGTCCTTTTAGAATTGATGTCGAGGTTATGTGATGCACTAAACCTATTACACGCTCGGGCACTATTCCTTCCAAAAGCAACACTATGAGAGAATAGTACCCACACAAACGGGCATTAAATTTAATTAAAAATCTGTATTAGTAAAGCCTTGCAAGGTGAATATGATCGGGTGCTCAGGGAAGAACATCTCCTGCCTACAAGCAATAATTGTCACAATTCTGGATTGACTATTTCAATTCAAAGACTTCAAAAATTAAAACATTCAAGGAATTATCATGTGATGCACTAATCCGCGATACATGGTTACATTGAGTTTCTTTCTGGTAAGTTTGTTATTGGTTTACTGAGTTTATAAATCTTGTGATACATAGGCTTTAAACGACGGACATGTGCCCATTTCACTAATCTCCATCTCATTAGTATGAATAATTTTGTGAATTGGAGATTTGCTTTGAAGCTCGTTGGTTTCGCTGGTTTATGTGTAGTCTTTGTGTTTGATGTTCCTGTGTTGTGCGTTGACGTTCCTTTCCCTTTTCGTCTCTTTCTGTGCTTGTCTGCTCTGTGTTTTTGCATTGGGTGTTTTAGGGTTTTGCTGAGGGTGCTGCAACCTGGTGTTGTTGAAGATCCCCTCCTTTGTTGTGTACTATGTTTTGAACATTATGGACTAAGTATTTAATAAAAGGATGAAAATTGTTTAATTGTTTTAGATCATATCAGTTGTTTAAATAAGACAGAATGAATGATTGAATCTAGAACGAATTGAGAGAAGACGTGATAAAGGCTGGACACACAAGAAGTGTTAGGCCCTCCCATCTTTGATAAAATTTTAGAATTTCAAAGACTCCTTGTCTAACATTTCCTGAGCCGTATTGACATATGTTAAGTAGTTGTAAACAAATTATTGTTTGCAGGGTTTAACCTTCAATGAAGTTGGAGGACAATTCAGTTAATTAATTCACAGGGCAATAAGACCATTATAATGCTTACATTGTCTAAGTTCAGTGAAATAAATACTCCAGCTATGTGACAAATATGGATAATGACCATATCCCTGTATACAACACAAAGTCGATAATTCAGAAAATCAGAAACCGAAGGCATACAAAATCAGGATAAAACAGGAACCAAAGCAAATAAACAAAAACCTCCACCACATGAAAAGAAGCGAATTCCCGATATGGGAGTGAGACCAGGTACCCAGGAAGAGTAAGCATCTCCTGCTTGCATGCAACACCCGCCGCTTTAATTCGGTAGATCTGTCACATCCGGTTACTTCCATTTCGGAAGACATAGAGTACAATCTTTGGTTGGATGGCTCAAATGGTCTATGACAGAATATCATCCACCATTCTAGAGAGTGGGACATCATAGTGTATGACGAGTTCCCCATGTCGACCGTAGAACTTCCTCAGTGACGATGTTAGTCGGTCACAAACATATCCCTGACTGAGAAGCTTATCTGAAAGACGCCTAACTCTCAGAACCAAAATCCGTATATTTGGTACTTGCTCTGTCATAGCGTATCAACTGAGATATGAACACGCCATAAACAGGCGATGAAGGGATGTTGCTACTCAGAAAAGGAAAGTTTGTAATGCTGAAATTGAAGTCGTCATGTTTGTCATAGAGTGAGGTGTTCGTGTGACCATCAGTGTCGTAGGACAACATTATGTCCAAATAGGATGCTGAATTATTTGTCTCTGTAGTTTCTTTGACTTCAAGCTCCGGAGGATAGATACTGCTCAGGTAATCCGCGAATTTTGGATTATTGATGGATAACACATCGTCTATGTATCTGTAAGTGAAGTTGAGGTCAGAAGCTAAGTATCTTTTCCCTTCAGAGACCAACTATTGAATAAATTCAGCTTCGTGCGAGTAAAAGAAAATGTCGGCAAGGAGTGGGGCACAATTGGTCCCCATTGGAATTCCGACAATTTGCTTGAAGACCTTTCCTCCAAACACCACAAGAATGTTGTCGATCAAAAAGTTTAACATCTGAATAATATCTGTTTTAGTGTACTAATTTTCAGAATCGGACTTTTCTTTTACAAAGTAGGTTTTGTCATAGTTCAGAACAATAAATTTGTATTTGCGATTACCGTTCTTACTTGTAAACGCATTACTTATAATTTTTGCGAGTCTTTCTTTCAATTTAGAATGTAGAATTGTAGTGTAAGGTGTCGAAAAATCAAAGGCTTTGATCGAATGGACTTTACTAAAATGAACGGATTTCAGATGTTCTGAAAATTCCTTCGAATTCTTTAAAATCCACATATGGTTGATACCACTGCGAGAATACACTGTCGAACAATATTTTTGAAGCCCAGATTTGATTTCAGATAAAACTTTGGTGAGTAAGATCGATACAGATTTGGTAGAACATTTTGAGGAACCAGCAATGAAACGTTGTTTGAACGGTTCTAGGTATGCAGTATAAGTATGGTTAATCTAAATCTAAATTGTTAGTGTGGATGCCAAAGGAAGCAAGAGCTGATTTGTGGTTATCTACTATTTCAGAGACAGAAAGGTTTTTTGGGGTTTAAGTGGGATTTCCAGGTGTCGAATTTAAACCCAATGTATTGCCATCGAAATTTCTATGTGATAGAAAATTGTTATTCTATTATCATAAATGTTATCTTTCATTATATCTTTTTTTTATCAAGGTATTCTAATGTATAAACGAATATTGTATTGATGTTTTCATGTGTTTTGTTGTCCTTAATTGTTTGTTGAAGCAAGTTGTTATGTCCTTTGTCCATTGTTTGATGCGATCTTGTTTGTGTGTTCCGCTGTGACCAGTCAAGGGTGGTCCTGATGGAAATTTAATAAAAATTAATGGTCTTGGTGGGGATCCTTTCCAAATACGAGTATACATTTCTTTGTGAAATTTTAAAGTAAATTCGTAGAAATGCATTCGATTTTTTCGAAGAATTCCAAAATTCGAAACTTTTCATGCCTGTAATGAACTAAGAGATGATCTCTTTTTCGTATCATTTAGATTTTAATTAATCATTTGAAAATGAGAAATCAATGTTAAGAGATTTACAAATAAAAACACAAATACTCAAATACACAAATATTCGGCCCCCTGGCCTTTATCAAGTTTAAAAAACGACGATCTTACACTTGATAAAGGCCAAGGGGCCGACAATTTGTGTATTTGAGTGTTTGTGTTTTTATTTGTTATCATCCCTTCCCTCTGGAAGAAATATTTCAATCTACTACAATTAAGAGATTTAGAAAAAAAAATAGTAAAGCTTAAACAGATTTATTTGAACAACATTGATAGTCCTGCAACATAACAGGAAAAATGAAGTGTTCTAATTCGTTACCTTCTGACGTAATATGCCAAACCAATTTCAATGCACCAGGCACGTGTTCAGATAGTTAATCCTCATCAGTGGTACTTACTGTTGAGATTGTCGCCATTATCTTCTTTATCTCATTATTTTTAATGCCGACTCGGAGGTGATTTTCAGGCTCATACTTTTTGAATGTACATGTGCTTTACAAAGTGTGAGCGGATCTGAATTTTGTGTAAGATCGATTCAGTAGCATAGTAAAATGAAATGTAAGACCAAAGTAGCATCGGAGGGATGTTAACCCCCTTTAATGATATTTTAGAATGAAATGATAAGTTTACAACACAGAAAACTAATGTATAAAATAAAGCATCTTTCAAGCAAAGGAATTCCAATGGGGACCAATTGTGCCCCACTCCTTGCCGACATTTTCCTTTACTCATACGAAGCCGAGTTCTTTCAATCTTTGGTCTCTGAAGGGAAAAGATACTTTGCTTCTGACTTCAACTTCACTTACAGATACATAGACGATGTGTTGTCCATCAATAACCAAACATTCGCGGATTACCGCAGCAGTATCTATCCTTCGGAAATTGAAGTCAAAGAAACTACAGAGACAAATAATTCAGCATCCTATTTGGACATAATGTTGTCCTACGACACTGATGGTCACATGAACACCTCACTCTATGACAACCGTGACGACTTCAATTTCAGCATTACAAACTTTCCTTTTCTGAGTAACAACATCCCTTCATCGCCTGCATAACATTCATTTGTTGAAAAAATCCACAAAATAGCAATGAAGAACCTTTCATCAATATTAAATGTATTGTCTTCAAAATAATTACCATGAATCACATTCACAGCAATTTGCACTGCACTTGTATCTTCCTGGATTTGTATCTTGAGTTGATTTAAGAAGATTCCCTCCCTTTCTGGATCCATTGATTCAGCGAGCTGACAATCTACGACATTTAAATACTTGCTTCCATTTTCAGGTGCTTGTCTATTGCACTTACTGATTTCTTGATATCTGCACATTAATCATTAAAGTCTTCAAGAGAGAGACTGGTACTTGCAGCATGCCCAATCCTGTTTCTGATTTCTCGTATTCTCTCTATGCATGCTGAAAGAGATACGTCAGGGGCTTCTGGATAATTTCCCCATCCATTACTCACCGTGGGGTATCACGTGATACACAAATGATATGTTCCGAGGGAATCCCCTTTGATTGAACTAAGTTAGTACTGTCTAAATCTACTTTATATGAATTTATTTTAGGCCTATCATATGGTCATTATTATCAATTATATGATGGTAATTTATTCTGGTCAAGAATAGACGTATATTTGGAGAACACTTAAACAGAAAATTTTGTATCTGTCCGTTCACCATATCATAACATGTGGCGAAAATTTCTGTTTAAGTGTTCTCCGAATACAAGACATATACACAGCCTAACATTGTACATTCATTATCCAGTTGTGAGGAGCATGAAGATTTCGTCAACCTAGAAAATTCAATCAACTGGGCAAGGGCAATAGATGGTTCATTAATATACCGAAAGCTAATGAAAGGTCATTCTTGTAGACCACAGTAGTCACAGCTCATTTGCTTAATCTGTGCTTTTTCTGTATGATATGATAACCCTGATCTGAACTTATTTCTTGTATTAAAATTGTTAAAAACAACGTAGAATATCAGGTTACGTGATGCCGTGAAACATGACGTCTCTGGAAGGAGACATGAAGTTTTGTCGTGCGCCAACGTGACCTTCCTGAACCAATCAGATTTCCTTATTCGTCAAAGAATTATGAGATATGATGATATACATGTATTTAATTCACCAAAAGTCCCTCTCTGAGTTCTTTCTACATGCATGATGACGTCTCGACACAGTATCATATATAAAAAGTGCAATGTCTAATGAAAGAAGTTCCCAAATTGCGCATATGTTCTTTTCATAATTTGTAAAGATTAAAGTCGATCGATAATTAAATCGCACCTCTGATGACATTGATCTCATCATATGACGTAATCATTATCGAAGCGAAATCGACGTTCTGGAAGAGAGAAAACAAAAAGATTTTTTTATTATAAGAGACACTATAAGTTGCTTTTGAAGTAAAAACAAATAATGGGGGAATCAGACACCACCTCGTTTACAATATCGTTCTTTCAATTTGCAATGCTTTGTACACTTTTGCTAAGAATGTAATATGTCATCCCTCCCTAAGTCACATTGGTGTTTTTATTTACTTCCTGTTATTGATACTTTTTTCTCTTTTGGAAATTGGATGTTACTGTCGCGCAAATAACCGTTCGTTTGTATCGCTAAGGTTCAGGGATATTTGACTACAATATGCTACATACCAATGTACCCACAACCCTCAAATAAACATCAAAGAAGTACCTATCAGTTATTTAGTCGAGAAAACATGGCAAAACTATTAGAATTTCCGTTGGAACGGTTGCAAAGCTCCGAATAAATAACATTCCGAAGTGAAACCAGGTACCCGGGGAGAGTCAGCGTCACCTGATTGCATGCAACACCCGTCGTAAGAGTTCCATGGAAACTGGTCATTCTGGTCATTCTGGAAAGGGGGGTCTGATATACATTCATTATATCCCCGTAGCGTCCGAAGAGACCAAAGAGGTTTTCAGCACGTTAATTTATTGCAAACCCTCTAGTTAACGAAATTCGACGGGATACAAAACTAGAGGCCCAAGGGGGTCACATCGCTCACCTGAGTTGCAAACAAAAGAATGATAGTGGACAATTCGGTGAAGGCCCTGCAAGCCAATCGGCACAAAAACAAAAACCTTTGAGAGGATCATGGGTACTTGCTTTCTGTATGATTTTGCGAAACACTGTGCAGCCATTGTAGAGCAAAAGTCGAAATTGCGTCAGCCAATCAGAGCCCTAGGGGGCAAATATTGACAAATCGGCACAAAAAATACAAACTTGGTAGAGGACCTTAAGTTCTTGCTTCCTGTACGGTTTCGTCAAATTTTGTGCAGCGGTTGGAGAGAAGAAGTCAAAAATAAGTCAGCCAATCAGAGCCCTCGGAGGTCATATTTGTAGACCATTCGGCACGAAAAGCACAAACTAGGAAGACGACCATGAGTACTTTCTTCCTGTAAGGTTTCCTACAATTCTGTGCAGCGGTTGCAGAGGAGAAAGCGAAAATGCGTCAGCCTATCAGAGCCCTCGTTTGCAAAATTTATACCTATCAGCACGAAAAAGACAAACTTGGTAGACGACCTTGAGTGTTTGCTTCCTGTAAGATTTCGTGAAAGTATGTGCAACGGTTGCACAAGAGAAGTCAAAAATGCGTCAGCCAATCAGAGCCATTGGCAACCATATTTGTCGACCGATTGGCATGAAAAACACAAACTTATAAGAGGACTTTGAGTACTTGCTTTCTATTAGGTTTCACGAAATTCTGTGCAGCCGTTGAAAATGTGTCAGCCAATCAAAGCCCTGGACGGCCATATTTGCAATTGTTGACCGATCAGCACGAAAAACACAAATTTGGTAAACGACCTTGAGTACTTGCTTCCTGTAAGGTTTCGTAAAATTCTGTGCAGCGGTTGCAGAGGAGAAGTCGAAAATGCGTCAGCCAATCAGAGCCCTCGGTGGTCATATTTGTCGACCAATCGACACAAAAAACACATACTAGGTAGAGGACCTTGAGTACTTGCTTCCTGTAATGTTTCGTCAAATTCTGTGCAGCGATTAAAGAGGAGAAGTCGAAAATACGTCAGCCAATAGGAGCCCTCGGCGACCATATTTGTAGACCGATCGACACAAATAACACAAACTTGGTAGAGGACCTTGAGTACTTGCTTCCTGTAAGGTTTCTTGAAATTCTGTGCAGCCATTGCAGAGGAGATGTTGTAAATGTAAATAGTTTACGCCGGACGGACGGTCGGATGCCAGACGGACGACGGGATGTGCACTATGACAATAGCTCACTTGAGCTTCGCTCAGGTGAGCTAAAACACAAGGAGAACGATAAACATTCATTGCTGTGTGAATTTTTAGAATTATGTATTTCAAACCTTTTTAATATGTAAAACATATAAGCATTTTAGAATAAATAGAAAAATGATTTCTCCTTGTTCTGTTCTTAAATTCCAGGTCGCCTGTAAATTTTTCTCATCTATATATTCAAATTTCAAAATTCCTTAACCTTTATTAACCTTGAGGAATGACACAGGAAAGAAAGTAGTGCTTGTGGGCATTTTATGCAATTTAATATTTAAATTTTTTCTGTCTATTGCAAATCCATGGTTATCGGTCAATCTTGGGATACTATTTTAAAAATGTTACATTTCCAGTCATGTTAAAATGAATTAAAAAACTAGTTTAAACATATAGGGAACTTAAATGATTTCGACAAGCACTTTGTTGCTATGGATCGATCTGTTACGAAAGTCGAATAGTGTCATTGAGTAAAATAAAGTCATCTGGTAATTAAGAGGACATATGTCGTAATAGCGACATACATATCTCATAATGAATTTAAAATAGCTCGTAATCAATGGCGGGTCTAGGATTTCAGAAAAGAGTGGGGGGGGGGGGGGGGGGGGGGGTTCAGCATTCAGAAAAGAGTAGGGGGAGTTCAGCTTTAAAGAGAATTATTCGTTCTGCTCAGATTTTTTTCATGACCAAATCTTTCTCACATACCGATGTAGTCGAAAAGTATGAAAACATTCTTAAATCTAAGGACAATGGATATCATATTCATATGCATATCAATTATAACATGATTTATGCATGACAAATATTGATAATGACCATATCCCTGTATACAGCACAAATCGATAATTCAGAAAATCAGAAACCGAAGGCATACAAAATCAGGATAAAACAGGAACCAAAGCTAACAAACAAACACCTCCACCATATGAAAAGAAGCGAACTACCGATATAGGAGTGAGACCAGGTGCCCAGGAAGAGTAAGCATCTCCTGCTTGCATGCAACACCCGCCGCTTCTATTCGGTAGAACTATCACACCCGGTTACTTCCATTTCGGAAGACATAGAGTACAATTTTTGGTTTGATGGTTCAAATGGTCTATGACAGAATCTAATGTATGAGTGAATGAAAGTCAAACAACAAACCAAAAACTCAAATTCAAATATTGCAGTCAATAATCATACACACGCCTGAAAAAATGTTCTCACGAGAAACGAAAATATGGACAAACAGACGTGGATAATTACACAGCATACATGTTGTATTTCTTTTGACAAGACCTTAAATGGTTTTACCTTGTAACATTGACATTAGTTGGTCTTAGCCTTTACAAAGATATAGCTGCATACAGTGACACATTTGTATCAAAACATTATCTTTCAAGTCTTTTGAGTTGTAGCTAATTGTATCTGGAATAGACAAGTTTCGCACCGTTATTAAAGAGAAAACAGCCGTTCAACTACCGATATGTCTCATTTTGAAATACGAAATTCTCTCGATTAATTGCATGTTGCTTATCATCTCAAGGTATATCGAGAGGAACAATGACAAATATGGATAATGACTATATCCCTGTATACCATCAAAATCGATAATTCAGAAAATCAGAAACCGAAGGCATACAAAATCAGGACATAACAGGAACCAAAGCAAACAAACAAAAACCTCCACCATATGAAAAGAAGCGAACTCCCGATATGGGAGTTAGACCAGGTGCCCAGGAAGAGTAAGCATCTCCTGCTTGCATGCAACACCTGCCGCTTCAATTCACTAGAACTGTCACATCCGGTTACTTCCATTTCGGAAGACATAGAGTACAAATTTTGGTTTGATGGTTCAAGTGGTCTATGACAGAATATCATCCACCATTCTGGAGAGTGGGACATCATAGTGTATGACGAGTTCCCCATATCGACCGTAGAACTTCCTCAGTGACGATGTTAGTCGGTCACAAACATATCCCTGACTGAGAAGCTTATCTGAAAGACGCCTAGCTCTCAGAACAAAATTCCGTATATTTGGTACTTGCTCTGACATAGCGTATCAACTGAGATATGAACACGCCATAAGCAGGCGATGAAGGGATGTTGCTACTCAGAAAAGGAAAGTTTGTAATGCTGAAATTGAAGTCGTCACGTTTGTCATAGAGTGTTCATGTGACCATCAGTGTCGTAGGACAACATTATGTCCAAATAGGATGCTGAATTATTTGTCTCTGTAGATTCTTTGGCTTCAAGCTCCGAAGGATAGATACTGCTGAGGTAATCCACGAATTTTGGATTATTGATGGACAACACATCGTCTATGTATCTGTAAGTGAAGTTGAAGTCAGAAGCTAAGTATCTTTTCCCTTCAGAGACCAAAGATTGAATGAATTCAGCTTCGTACGAGTAAAGGAAAATGTCGGCAAGGAGTGGGGCACAATTGATCCCCATTGGAATTCCGACAATTTGCTGGAAGCCCTCTCCTCCAAACACCACAAAAATGTTAGGCCTTCCATGACTGACCACAGTAAACCAGAGACTACAGGATGCATTAGACGCCTATGATCAAATAAAAAAGATGAAAAGAACAGTGGACAATAAGAATGAGAACACAAAAGGGAAGCAAACAATAAAATCAGACATACCAAAATTTGAGACACTAATTGCATGCATAATTGAAGAAATCCGATATTCATCCGGCGCCGACTTTGTAATAGGGAATAGCGTAATTATCCAGATTACGTGTACACTAACTTAGTTTTGTCAAAGGATAAAAGCAAATTGAAATAATTTGTTAATCGTCGTGAGTGGGGTAACATCAGATAGCTTTGTTTCATACCTAATCAACATATAAACCTGAAGTTCTCTTATTAGAATAAAGGAGACACGAACCAAATAAACAAGAAAAAGATTACTTCATTAGACATCACGCACATTGAATTGAACCAAAGAGTAGTAGATTCATAAATGTTACACAAAGGTAAATTGCGTAAGACAATCATATACAACAAGGTCTTTTAACCATTTTCTTTATTAATTAAGACTGTCACCTTTAAGCACTTAACATGTTATTTTGACAAGGTTGCGTAATGAGTTTCAACTGGATGTACTTGAATAACTTTCTGAAGGAACGGGTATAAGAAAGAAGTTGAACTGAATATAAATCTTAAAACTGGAAATGGACAACAAAAAGGTACATTGCTCGATTAAAAACATACTTATTGTTTTCGGAAGTTTTATTTTATATTTTGTGTCCATGGGTATAACACATAGTTTTGGAATTTTATACCCTGAATTGATTAATTATTTTGGAGCAACAAGAAGTCATACAAGCTGGATTGCGTCACTAGGGTCAGGTTTAATGCTTGCATTTGGTAAGAACCATACGTTACTATCATTTTTAAATTTGCATCTGTTCATTTCCATTGACTTAAAGCGTTTCACGTGATATTCTGTAAAGACTCGTATAGATCAAACTTACAATGACTAGTAAATAAAATGTTGAAGGACTACTTATGTAGCACGAATCTTCTTATTTAATGAAGACACATTGCGATATAAGGAAAGTTGGTTGTCATATCAAGTACTAACGTAATTTATAAACTCAGACAAACTATTTTTAAAAGAATTAAAGTACCTTGATTCGGTCAATACCTTGAATCATGTAGCTAAATAAATCTTCGGTCAATGTCAGTTTTCTAGTATTATAGAACTGAAAAAATCAAGGTCTTTAATTCAAGGTATCAATCTCATCGAATAGTGTAGTTAAGGATTCCGACAATTTGCTGGAAGACCTCTTCTCCAAACACCACAAAAATGTTAGGCCTTCCATGACTGACCACAGTGAACCAGAGTTTACAGGATGCATTAGACGCCAATGATCAAATAAAAAAGATGAAAACAACAGTGGACAATAAGAATGAGAACACAAAAGGGAAGCAAACAATAAAATCAGACATACCAAGATTTGAGACACTAATTGCATGCATAATTGAGGAAATCCGATATTCATCCGGCGCCGACTTTGTAATAGGGAATAGCGTAATTATTCAGATTACGTGTACACCAACTTAGTTTTGTCAAAGGATAAAAGCAAATTGAAATAATTTGTTAATCGTCGTAAGTGGGGTAACATCAGATAGCTTTGTTTCAACCTAATCAACATATAAACCTGAAGTTCTCTTATTAGAATAAAGGAGACACGAACCAAATAAAAACGAAAAAGATTACTTCATTAGACATCACACACATTGAATTGAATCAACGAGTAGCAGATTCATACATGTTACACAAAGGTAAATTGCGTAAGACAATCATATACAACAAGGTCTTTTAACCATTTTCTTTATTAATTAAGACTGTCACCTTTAAGCACTTAACATGTTATTTTGACAAGGTTGCTTAATGAGTTTCAACTGGATGTACTTGAATAACTTTCTGAAGGAACGGGTGTAAGAAAGAAGTTGAACTGAATATGAATCTTAAAACTGGAAATGGACAACAAAAAGGTACATTGCTCGATTAAAAACATACTTATTGTTTTCGGAAGTTTTATTTTATATTTTGTGTCAATGGGTATAACACATAGTTTTGGAATTTTATACCCTGAATTGATTAATTACTTTGGAGCAACAAGAGGTCATACAAGCTGGATTGCGTCACTAGGGTCAGGTTTAATGCTCGTTTCACGTGATATTCTGTAAAGACTCGTATAGATCAAACTTACAATGACTAGTAAATAAAATGTTGAAGGACTACTTATGTAGCATGACTCTTCCTATTTAATGAAGACACATTGCGATATAATGAAAGTTGGTTGTCATATCAAGTACTAACGTAATTTTGAAAACTCAGAAAAATTATTTTCAAAAGAATTTAAGTATCTTGATTCGGTCAATACCTTGAAACATATAGCTAAATAAATCTTCGGTCAATGTCATTTTTCTAGTATTATAGAAGTGAATAAATCAAGGTCTTTAATTCAAGGTATCGATCTCATCGAATGGTGTAGTTAAGGGTTCCGACTATTCCGTCAGAATCCTTTCTGCTATTGCAATGTCTTTTCTTTGTTCTTATAACTTTCTGTTATTGTAATTTTTGTAGTCTTTTCTATATTCTTATTATTTTTATTCTTATTATTCTTACCTTTTCTTCATTTCCAGAAGCCTTATTCAAAGGTCTTTTAACACAGAGCAAAAAGGATGGTACCATTAGAAAGAGCATACAAACATCTTCTTTGACTATTTTGTGTTTGTTGATAAATTCACTAATGTCCCCGCTAGAGGTCATCAAAGGTCAAATCTTTCAACTCTTATAACTTCTAAACTAACCGTGCGATTTGAACGAAATTTGTTTGATATTATTCTTTTGAATTATTGCAAACTTTTATACGCTTACATGCTCCATAAAATATTTACGGTTTTCGCGCTATTTCAAGTTGAAAATGGAACTTTAAATTGGCACAATGCCAGTTTCTACAGTTTTTGAATTTTAGGGTTGAAACTTAGATGGTATATTACTTATAGGTAGTCATTTAATGTTGACCTAGTTTCAAGGTCAAATTTCAATTCTCAAGGTCAAAACAAACTTTTGCCTATAAAATAGAGACTATCTGACATTAAGAGTTCAAACTTCATACATATAATCCTTGAGCCAAGCCCTTTCACCTTGACTTTGACCCAAGGTTCAATTTTCATTCTCAAGGTCACAACAAACTTTTGCCTATAAAACAAAGACTAGTTGACCTTAAGAGTTCAAACTTAATACAAATATTCCTTGCATCACTCCCTTTTACCTTGACCTTGACTCAAGGTCATTTGTTTGACTGCAAGGTCACAACAGACATTGGTTGATAAAATATTGAGCTTTGATCAGATTAAGATCAAACTTGAAAAGAATAACCTCAAATACTTATTTTTTATCCGTGACCTTGATTCACGATCAAATGATCATTCCCAGGGTCATAACAAACTTACTCTTGTAGAATACACAGTTTTTGTCCTATACTATTTATTCTTCACACAAGTAGTCCTAAGGTCTAATAAAGGAGGAATCCGCCTGTTGCATGCAACAGTAGCCATCAAAATTATTATTATTGTTTTTATTCTTGCCCCCCGTCATCATTTCCAGACACTTTATTGAAAGGTCTATCAACACAGAGCAAAAAGGATGGTACCATTAGAAAGAGCATACCAAGATCTTCTCTACCTATTTTTGTTTGTCGATAAGCTTACCAATGCTCCCGCTAGAGGCCATCAAATGTCAAATCTTTAAGCTCTTATAATTTCTTAATTAACCATACAATTTCAAAGAAACTTGTTTTAAATTGTTCTTTGGAAAATTTGCAAACATTATACACTAACATGCTCGATAAAATATATACGGTTTTCGCGCTATTCCAAGTTGGAAATGGTACTTTAAATTGGCACAGTGCCAATTTCTACAGGTTTTGAGATTTTTACTTGAAACTCGTATGGTAGATTACGTTTGGGTAGATATGTAATGTGACCTAGTTTCAAGGTCAAATTCCCATTCGCAAGGTCAAATCAAACTTTTGCCTAAAGAAAAAAGACTGTTTGACCCTCAGAGTTCAAATTTTATACACATAATCGTTGAATCAAGCCCTTTCACCTCGATCTTGATACAAGGTCAAATTCTCATTCTCAAGGTCACAACAAACTTTTGCCTGTAGAACAAAGACTATGTGACCTTCAGAGTTCAAATTTCGTACAAACTATAGTTAAACCAGGCTCTTTCACCCTAACCTTGAACAAAGGTCAAATGTTTGTTTCTCAAGGTCACAACAAACTTTTGTCAATAGAACAAAGACTATTTCACCCTCAGAGTTCAAACTTCACACATAGATTGTTGTGCCAAGCTCTTTCACCTTGACCTCGACCCAAGGTCAAATTCTCATTTTCAAGGTCACAACAAACTCTTGCCTATAGAACAAAGACTATTTGACTTTCAGTTTTAAAACTTCATACATATTATCGTTAAGCCAAGCTCTCTCACCTTGACCCAAGATCAAATTCTCATTCTCAAGGTCACTACAAACTTTTGCCTATAAAGCAACGACTGTTTTACCTTGGGAACTCAAACTTTAAGCAAATATTCCTTGCATCAAGGTCTTTCTTCTTGACCTTGACCGAAGGTCAATTGTTCGATTGCAAGGTCACAGCAGACTTTGGTTAATTAGATATTGAGCTTTAAGATCAATCGTGATAGAAATAACCTTCAATACTTACCTTTTATCCATTTCTTTGGTTCAAGATCATTCACAAGGTCATAACAAACATTTACTCTTGTAGAATTGACAGTTTTTGTCCTATACTATTTATTTTTCATACAAGTTGTCCTATTTACTAGTATTTGAACTTTTTTATTCTTGTTCTCTTTTTCTTTTCTTTTTTTTCTTAGTAGCATTACTTATATTACTTTCATGCTGATGTCATTTTCTATTAATAGAAATTTTCTCATTACAAAGACATTGTACAATTCTGTTTTGAGATAGAAAATTTAAAGGATTTAATATTAATATATCATGGAGTTTAAAGCTTTCGTAAACATGTAAGGTATCTATTAACGTTTTCTTCTATTTTGTTGATAAATAAATAATAGTTCCAAGTTAAACAAAAGCTCTTTTGACTCATTTGCTGAATTGAATTAGGTACTAAAGCAACTTTTCGTCAGTTCCAAGTAAGGTCTAATAAAGGAGGAATCCGACTGTTGCTTCCAACAGTAGCCATCTAGTGTTATATTATCATTATACAAAACATAAACTGCAAGCGAAAGCACAGAGAAGACATACAAAGCAAGAGAAGCATGGGACACCAAATACGACATCAATAAGTTAAAGATAATCCTGACGACAATCTCCACAGCACTCACAACAGAGCACCAAATTGAATATCGACGGACCCTTATCAAGCTAGAGGTGGGAAGAGGTGTCCTGGAGAAGTAAGCATCCCCTGTTTGGCTAGCCGCACCCGCCGTCGATGTTAACGCACGAAAATGAAAACGATATCTAAAATAATTCACTGTCTGCGGTTGTCTGTGTAGAAAGTGCTATGGCGACCATGTCAGGGAAAAATATTCAATACACTTACTGTCAAACCCCTCGCAGGGAACTTTACGAGCTCCACACGGCAAAGGGCATAAGTGTAATACAAATGAGTTCCTGACGATAATCTCAACAGCAATCACTATAAAAGTACCAAATTGAGCATCGACGGACCACCAGGCAAAACACCAAACAGTCTACACATAGCCCAAACGAGAACAGTGGGCAATTGGTGTCGACTAAGGATAGCCATGTTCAGTGTTAGTTGAAATGATGTGGATTCCGGTTACCCTGGCGTTGCAAACAACGCACAATTGTAGTACATGTATATAATAGATATTTTTCATGTTCAAGGACTTCGGAATTCGAATACCGCACTTGAAAGGGACTATGTCAAAACGTTAATTGTTAATGATAAACCAATTAACCTAGATTAAATTTTGTTGGAATTTATTTATTTTCATGTGTGAATATATATATTTAAAGCCCTCCACGATCCCTATTGTGTGTTCAGATTTTACAATTCTTATTGCACCTGATTTCTTTAATTCGACACCTTAAGTGCGAAGTCCAAGAACGTGAACTTGAAAAATGTCCAATGATTTAATAATAAGATGATGCAGACTCAGGGGCCAAAACAACACACAGATAAATTTGTAAATGGATTTTAAAAGACAAAGAATGTTAAACTTCTTCAAATTGAATGGCATCAATTAAGAACAGATAAATTGGCAGCATGGACCAGACATGCACGTTTCGGGTACTTAACCCTCATCAGTGATCCTCAATTCTAAACAATGTAATATGCCAAAAAAGTATGAAAGTTACTATGTTGAAAAAGCGTGCCGAAATACGTAGCAGGATGGGTGGGATATGATGCTGCAGGACCGACTTTTCAGAAAGTTCAAGAAATTTTGATAACAGAAATTTTAGAATGCGTTGAAGAAACGATCAACCGAAATTGATCAAACGTGGCTACATGTGCCCTCGGGGACTCCTGGTCCATCAGCAGTGACACTCACCAAGTAAGATACGAAAAACTGTTCGTGCTCGAGCTCACGCATGTTTTAACCCTAGGAGTCAGACCAACACCACAGAAGCGAAGAGTCGAATAAAGAGGAGGAAATAATAACCTTTATGCGGAAGTAAAATTTTCAGTTAAATAGTGATGTCTTAAATTAATGATATTAGATTTATTTCATCTTGAAATAATGTTACACTCCTTTATTATGTTTAAATATTGCAGTCCTAACGTCATAAAATTGATCTTTAAAAACATAAATTTTATATAAAGAGGGTTTGTTCTCCATCACACTATGCTTCCTCAGTAAGATACTCGTTGTACAAGGGAATGCTATATAATTATAGTTTTTAGAGAACTATGTATAGAGTTGTCCTTCATTTTTAAATGTATATTGCCTGATTGTATATGTCGTTGTCTCCGTCTGTTTGTTGGAATGTTGATTTTCATTTCTCGCTTCGCATGTGTGTGTTCCCCTGTGATCACTGCTACGTCATGATATAAGGATAACTCTTCCTTTCCTCTCAACTTAACGAGGAAAATGAAAATACTAAATGTTGCATTTCATGAATTCACAAAAAATCATTTATCTTCCAGAATAACGTTGGCAAAAATTGCCCAGCCTCAAACGCAACACATGATAAATCAGACTTTGTCACACTGCAAATAAATCCAGGAATCTCATTGGTTGTTTAGCCGTAATTATGAGACTATGTTACCCGTATGCAGACGTAAAAACTTGCGACGTCACTTTTGATGCCATTTTGAAATGACAATTTATAAGTGATTAGCAGTATGACAAAAATGTTAACGTTATTACGGATAGGGAAATATAAATTCTCCATCACACTATGCTTCCTATAAATTCTAGAAATATAAATTCCAGACAAGGTATATTAGACCATATTACCTGTCTTGAACCGTAATTACGTAAAGTATCATGAGATAGCGCAGGATTAACATAGTATATATCTAGTGATTTATTCTCACCTTACATTTGAGATAAGTACCTTTATAGATTAAGATTTCCATGGAAAATTTATTTGCATATACATTTGAAAATGAAGGACAACTGTATACATAGATCTCTGAAAACTCTAACAGCAATTTCATTAATGTCCATCCCTTTTTGAGATTTTGTTCTACCGTGGGAATTGAATTTTTCCTTTGGTATTTGATTTCTCTCTTGGGAATATGATTCCCCAGTGGACTTAAAGAAACAAATTTTACACAGAAGATGAATACATTTCCTTTCGGGAAAAAAGGTATCGTTTGGACAGAAAAAAAGCCACAGGGAAAACGGAAAAGCATATAGAAAAACAAAACAATCCCATGGGAACAAAACGTTTCATGGATAATTAGTTTAGTTATAGAGCGTAGATCCTAAACCCTTTGCCAGACGCATAATGAGAGCTAAATTGTAATGAGATTGGTATTTCGAAGAAATTTGAATTCGGTTTTCAATTTAATGACCAATACCACGATACGTGTGGTGCAAAATGGCAACAAAATGTATTCTAACGCAATGAAGTTGCCCTTTATGTGTTAATGTTGTGATTAATAGAATTTATCCCCAGATGTGATGAGGGACAAGGAAATCCAAGCCGATTGTCAAGGACTTGCTTGTACTACGACGAGGCTTGCCGAGTCGTGGACAAAAGCAAATCCTCCACACGAGGGTTGGATTTCCGTGTCCCTGATAAAATCTGGGGATTGATTATTTTTTCGCACTGTCTACAAGAGCTCAAAAGTGAGTTTTTATGTATACTTGTTTATATTTTGACCGGCTAACGCAACAATCATGTATGACGTCACAATGATGTTACAATTTAAAGCACTTCTTGAATTAGATTATCTCACCATGCAGGGTGAGACAACATCTTTCCCGACACCTACTTTCGCGGACAAATAAGTCTCAAGAGAGAGAAATGTATGTTCCATCTGTCTTCGTTTGCTTGGTCCCTTTTTCCTGATCACAAGTTAGTTGATTCTGCTTGAGTCACTGCAAGGTCGTTATAAAGGTAACGTCTACCTTGTCTTCCAAATATTATTAGAGGTACACTAGGCATTTTTTAAAGCTCTGCTGGTCTATGACCGGCCGAGCTTATGCGATCGTCCTGTGCCCGGCGTCCGTCCGTTAAACATTTCTAGTGGTTTCAAGTCCTCTGAAACTGTTGGTGATGGAAAGTTAATTCATTTTGCAACATGATTAGTCTATGGTCTATTTTCTAGTTGTGCACCTGATATTTTGTTTGAGCTCCTGACCCCAAGGGTCTTAGAAAATAGGTTGTGGTCATTTTCTCCTACATAACTCTATGTAATCGTGTGGTCACCATTTCCTAGAAAGTATAAATGATAGAAAGTTACTTCTTTTTGTAATATTATAGGTCTATGATCTAGTTGTGCACCTAATATTTCATCTAAACCCCTGAGCCCCTGTGGTCTTAGAAAATGGGTGTGGTCATTTTCTCCTATATAACTCAATGTAATCTTGTGGTCACCATTTCTCAGAAAGTATAAATTATAGAAAGTCACTTCTTTATTTTCAATATTAAAGGTCTATAATCTAGTTGTGCACCTGATATTTTATCTAAGCCCCTGACTCCTGAGGTCTTAGGAAATGGGTGTGGTTATTCTCTCCTTTATAACTCAATGTAAATTTGTGGTCACCATTTCTCAGAAAGTATAAATAACAGAAAGTTAATTCTTTTCGCTATATTATATGTATCTGATTGAGTTGAGCACAAGATATTTCTTTGAGCCTCTGACCCCAAGGGTCTTAGACAATGGATGGTCGGAGAAAAAAAAATCATTTCATTTCTCCTTATAGAACCCTACCCAATGTAATCTTGTGGGAACCATTTCTCAAAAAGGGTAAATGAAAGAGAGATAATCCTTTTTGCAATGTTCAAGGTCTATGAGCTAGTCGTGCATCTGAAGTTTTGTTTGAGCCCCTTACCAAAGAGTCTTTCTCAGAAAGTATAAATAATAGTAAGTTAATTCCTTTTGATATATTATAGATCTATGCTAAAGCTGTATACAAGATATTTTGTTTAAGACCCTGACCCCAGGGTCTTAGAAAGTGGTGTGGTCATTTTCTCCTATATAACTCTATGTAATCTTATGGACACCATTTCTAAGAAAGTATAAATGATAGAAAGTTAATTCTGTTTGCAATATAACAGGTTTGTGATCTAGTTGTGCACCTGATATTTCATCTGAGTCCCCGATCACTTGGGTCTTAGGAAATAGATGAGGTCATTTTCTCCTATATATATAGCTTACTGAAATTTTGTGATCATCTTTTCTTAGAAAGTATAAAGGAAGCAAAGTTGCTTTTTGCAACATGATGGGTCTATGGTCTAGTTGTGAACATGTACCTGATGTTTTGTTTGAGATTCAGACCCCAAAGGTCTTGGAAAATGGGTGTGGTCATTTTCTCCTATATATGATATTTATATATTATGCATTCTTGTGAACACCAATTCTCATAGATCAAAATTGATAGAGTATAAATTCTTTTTGCATAATGCATAGGTAAAGGGTATGTGGTTTGATTATCCATTTGATAATTAGTTTAAGCCCCTTACCTCCAAGTTCTTGGGAAATAGATGTGGTCATTTTCTAGTAAACAACTCAATGTAATCATCTGAACACCACTACTTAGAAAGTATGACTGATAAAAAGATTTTTGCATTATGTTCAGACTTCCGCTTAAGGTGGATCCCTACTCGAGCCGTTATAGGTTTTCCTAATACACAGCAGTCTACGTATAATGTTTTACAAAAATTGGTGACGGACGAGCCAGCACATTGAAAAACGCAGACAATAGGTCTTAAATGCCAAAAGAAACAAAAGATTGGTCAGTCTATCAATGTCCACACCCATCATATAGTATATATTCTTAGTTGAAAATGTGATGAATTTCAGAAATTACAAGGGGGAACCCTTATGTTTGGAACCATGTCTTGATCATTTATGAAACTGAATATATGTATGTGATTTTTTCACCATCTAAATAAATCATCTTATGAAATGATGCAATAAATTCCATCTGTTCTTTTTTTTCAAAAAGTGGGATATACTATCTATTATAAGCCAAAATGTAATGAAATTATAAAGGGGGTACCCTTATGTTTGGAGCCAAATATTGATCATTTATAAAACTGTTTACCTGTATGCTATTTTTTTTTTCATCCACATCATACATAATGTTATGAAATATTACAAAACGAAAAAAAAAATTCATCTGTTTCTTTTTGCAAAAAATGGATTTTGTATATGTTATTGATCAAAAATGTGATATATTGTAAGGGAGTACCCCTACTTTTGGAGACATATCATACTTCCATTTATGTTAGAATATAATTTTATGTCTTATATTTCTTCTATATGACTAGTTATCATATAATAAATAAATATATTCTTATCAATACTGAATTTGGAGGGATCAAAAGCATTTCTCCATATTTGATATTCCTCAGCCTTATTGTGCAACGGTACCTTTCTATAATGTACTGAATCTTTGATGAATAAAAAATACATATCTATGTCTGTGTTTATTTTCTCATTTGGACCATTGTGTCTAGGAAAAAAGCCTTAAATACAAATTTCATCTGTTACACTATGAGTAGGGACCCTCCTTAATGTAACGCTCGCACATCTGATATACTTTTTTAGCCCCTTATCCTTGGGTCTTAGAAAGTAGTTGTGTAATTTAGTTTTGAATTTTACTAAACAACCAGGAGAGCTTCATTCTCGTCAGAGACTTCTTGTTTATAAATTGGTTTACGGATTTTTTCCTTCAAAAAATCGGGTCGATAGGTCGAAAAAAAAGGGGAAAAAGCCCCTGAAATTTATACAAAATACTTTTTTTGTTTCACAAATGTAATATTTTTAAGGAATCAAACTGTCAATTATCCAGAATAAAATGAATATGTTATCAAATGAATTTTTGATAAAATCAGAAAGATTTTATGAAATTTCGCCATCAAAGATATGAAATTTCCTTGAACAAAGGCAAAGAATATAACATGAGACTTAAATGTCGCAATGTTTCATACATTTGCACATGTTAACAAAACACAGTAGTTGTGCATGGAAAATGAAGTAAAATGTTTTATTCAGGTATACTCCATTCAAGAATAAAACTTATCAGAAGACAACACCTCTAGCCTTATAGGTTATATAAATAAATAAAATACTAAGATATAGCCCAGGTTAAAGTTATTGTAAAGTATACGCAGTTCAAATAATACGGAAGCTTAAAGTCACTAGATCAGAAGTCAAGGTGCGAAGTTAAAGATCTGCAGCCATTTTCACAAAAATACTTACGATAAATTTGAGAATTTGTCGTAACTTTCAGGTATATATATTTCTAAGAATCCATATTCAATATCAAATATTATGCCAGATTTTGGATATTTCAGGTGTTAGAGAAAGAAAATCAAAACTGTTTGAATATTGTGATTTATTTGACTGAGATATGATGAAATGAAAGTTACGACAAATGCTCAAGTTTATCGTAAGTATTTTTGTGAAAATGGCCGCTGGACATGATTACCTTTCAAAGGCGTTCGGGTCGTTTCGCCCCTTTTTCCCCTTCGCCCCGGGTCGTTTCACCCCTTTTCCCCTTTGCCCCGGGTCTAATCTCCTCTCAAGGTGGGTCGATTCGCCCCTAATGGTGGGTCGTTTCGTCCCTCAAATGTGAATCGTTTCGCCCCTCAAGGTGGGTCTTTTCGCCCCTCTAGATGAGTCGTTTCGCCCCTTAAGGTGGATCTTTTCGCCCCTCCTTTTATGAATACTCTCTCTGTATGGTGATTCATTTCGCCCTTATTTTTGTAGTTGTTATTGGTGGGTCGATTCGCCCTCCTTTGATAATTACTTAATTACGCTATAATATTGGGCTTGTGTTGTGACATTAATATTTGTTTATTGGCGGCTTTAATGGCTTGTTGTTGCTTATAGACATGAAATTTCGTAGGATCTGTGTTGTTGTAAAATATAGGGGGGGTTGAATGTACAATCATTATGAAGTGAATGTTTCTGTATCGTTGTCTTTTTTCTATGAGTAAATAAATGATATCTGTAAAAGACTGTATAAGGATTGTCTATATTGAAATATTTTTTTGTGTATACTCTTTGTTGATCAGCAGATATAGACAGATACAAATTCACCTTTAATGACAACTATGTATAATGACAATATCCCTGTATACAGCACAAAATCGATAATTCAGAAAATTAGAAACCGAAGGCATACAAAATCAGGATAAAACAGGAACCAAAGCAAACAAACAAAAACTTCCACCATATGAAAAGAAGCGAACTTTCGATATAGGAGTTAATATCATTTATTATGAATGCATTCATACATATATACTGTCAATCACACATTACGATAAAGAGACAGTCCATGCTGTAAATTTATCAGGTTTTAAATGATGCTATTGAATTGAAAGACGTTTAACATTTGAACTACTTGGTGAGTGTCACTGCTGGTGGACCAAGAGTCCCCGAGGGCACATGTAGCCAAGTTCGATCAACTTCGGTTGGTCGTCTGTCTCTTCAACGCATTTGAAATTTTCAGTTACAAAATTTCTTGAAATTTCTAAAACGTGGGTCCTGTAGCATCATATCCCACCCATTCTGCTACGTCTTTTGGTACATTTTTGGACAATCATAATAAGTTTCATACTTTTTGGCCATATTACATTGTTTAGACTGAGGATCACTGAAGAGGGTTTAGTACCCGAAACGTGCATGTCTGGTCCATGCTGTAAATTTATCAGGTTTTAATTGATGCTATTGAATTGAAAGACGTTTAACATTTGAACTACTTGGTGAGTGTCACTGCTGGTGGACCAAGAGTCCCCGAGGGCACATGTAGCCAAGCTCGATCAACTTCGGTTGGTCGTCTGTCTCTTCAACGCATTTGAAATTTTCAGTTACAAAAATTCTTGAAATTTCTAAAACGTGGGTCCTCTAGCATCATATCCCACCCATTCTGCTACGTCTTTTGGTACATTTTTGGACAATCGTAATAAGTTTCATACTTTTTGGCCATATTACATTGTTTAGACTGAGGATCACTGACGAGGGTTTAGTATCCGAAACGTGCATGTCTGGTCCATGCTGTAAATTTATCAGGTTTTAAATGATGCTATTGAATTGAAAGAAGTTTAACATTTAAACACAAGTACATCATTTTTAGCTCGACTGCACTTTAGTGCAAAAGAGCCATTGCAATACCCCCGGCGTCGGCGTCGGCGTCGGTGTCGTCCGAACTAGATGATAAGGTAAATGTTAAGATTACACATTTACCTTTCCTATATTCATATTCTGTTGGTTTTTTTTTTTTTTGTTGCAAATGTTTAATTACACATCATTTGATATATCCAGATGAGGATATAGCCCCTGGGGTTGGGATTTTTAAAATTATTTCAAATGATAAGGCAAATGTTGAGATGATAAGGTAAATGTTAAAATAGCAATAAAGTCTTTAAAAGCCAATATTGAGCAAAGTATAAGTGCTACATGTACCAAACTTATATATTTGATGTATCTTTGATCAAACTTTCAAAAAATGACCTTGACCTACATTTTTCCGCTTGAATGATTTTGCCTTTAAAAGGCAATATTGAGCAAAGTATAAGTGCTACATGTACCAAACTTGCATATTGGATGTATCTTTGATCAAACATTCATAAAATGACCTTGACCTACTTTTTCCGCTTGAATTATTTTACCTTTAAAAGCCAATATTGAGAAAAGTATAAGTGCTACATGCACCAGACTTGCATATTGGATGCATCTTGGGTTAGACTATTGAAATATGACCTTGACCTACTTTTTCCGCTTCAGTGATTTTGCTTTAAATTGGCAATATTGAGCTAACTATAAGTGCTACATGCACCAGACTTGTAATTTATAACCTTAAATTTTTTATGTGACTTGATATATGTTGTTGCCTGAGAAAGGGAGTTTAAATAAATTGGCTGTCATGAGAGATATTATGCTATGCAGTCGAGCATTAGGTGACTCTGGCAACTATTTTTAAAGCACTATTCAAGATACATCACAATTAAAATAAATTCATGACTCACAAGATAGCTATAAAAAGGTAAAAGCACTATATAAACAAGCACAACATTGTTCATTAAAGTTTACAAGCACTAGAGAAAGAGTCAATCACAGAATCTGTATATCTGGCCAATCTTCCGTAGGAACGTTGAAGTGGTCATCTGGGTAGTCGGATCCTGGTAGCTGGTCCACAAAGCCTGTAGTTTGTAGTCCAGTCGTGTGTACCTGTTGGTCTCCCTGGCAAGGTCCTCGGACTGCACACTGACGGCGATGAGTTCTGCTTCTCGTCTCAACAATGGGTTGAGTCTGTAGATACCACGCCCGCAGCTGGATGCCAACTTGGAGAAAATGAATATTATTGAATACACATGAAAAAATATATGTTTTTGATTGCTTTATCAAAATTCTGACCTTTAAAGTACAAATATTTCTGATTTTGCTTCGTTTTCTTTTTATTTGCAATATATTTTTAATAACCTTTGACCTTTTACAATTTCTGTTGGGTTTTTTAATTTGAGTCGATCATTTTTGTGTACTCTGTTCCTGTGCTAGTTTCTTATTTTCATCGAATTCTTAAACATTTTTCTTAAAATATATGACAATAAAATCGTTAATGTTAGAATTAATTAGGCATGTCATATTTACCTTCCACATCGTTGTTGGTGCGTCTCACACAAAGCATCTTGAATGCTTCTTCAGGTTGGTCATCGATATTTCCCGATAAAATATTTACCAGGTTTGTAAAAAATAGGAACTCAAGTTCACTTGCAATTACATCAGTCTCAAACAACGCGATTTGTCAGCTGTAAAATTAAATTTCTTGCGGAATCTGCTATTAGAAGAAAGGAGGGGATCTCCAACAACGCCTAGTTGCAGCAGCAACAACAAATACCAAAAACACCCACTGTGAAACCACAAAGAAGACACGTACAGAAAGAGACGCAAATAATACAAGGAACGCCCAAATCACAGAGAAACATCAAACATAAATGACTACACATAAACCAACGAGACCAATGGGTAATCGGTGCCGACTTAGACAGCCATCTGCCACGTCAGTAGCAGACGGTGCGGTTATCCTGGATTGCGTACACACAACCCTACCACTTTTGTGATTACCCAGAGGTCTCGAAGACACTAAAGCCTACCACTACGACGAAGAGAAAGAAACAGCAAATACTTTAACAACAAAGAATAAAACTAACAAAACGTTCTGAAAAGGAACAAAAGTAAATTACAATTGAGATGAGATGAGTAAGCTTCTCCCGTTTGCTAGCACACCCGTAACTTCAGCCGTTCAAAAAAAGTCTTGTCAAACGACTGCCACTACGACAAAGAGTAAGAAACAGAAAAAACCGTTTTTAGAAGGTGTATGAGAGTGTAAGCAAAGTATATATAATGCGCGTGAGCGTGTTCATACCAACTGCATTGCGCGTTGGCGACGACTGCAGATAATTTAACCAACACGTTCAGCATACGCAGGGTTCATATTGATCAGGTTTTCCGCCTTTGACGTTTTACAGTAATAGCTCCGCATGAAAGCATTCTAACTTGCGCGCAACGTGTACGGTGATCATTCAGTAAGTTAGCCAGTGACCTGCTAGACACTGCTGTCCCACGCCGTAGTGTGACAGAGCCT
The DNA here is from genome assembly GCA_028142955.1 of Pinctada fucata. NCBI lineage: Eukaryota > Metazoa > Mollusca > Bivalvia > Pterioida > Pteriidae > Pinctada > Pinctada fucata. The sequence goes on along the minus strand of AP027107.1, from coordinate 18,612,429 downwards.
TAAACGAAAGGAGGAGATCTCCAACCTGACTCCGTTGTAGCACCCACAACAAAACACTCAACCACCCCCTTCCATAAACACAAAGTAGACAACTACAACACGAGATGGAAAAGGGAAAAGGAAGACTAAAATACGATATCAATACATTAAAATTGTAAATATTGAAATATATATTCTATAGTACCAATTTTGTTGTACTAGACACGTGTTTCGGAGATTTGAATCATCGTCAGTAGTACTTCATGTCTAACAGTTTAAAAAAAGCCAAAGTGAACTTTTCTGGCACCATCTACAATAATCTGCAATTCAGAGCTTTAATGTAAACGTCTTCAAATTGAATAGCATCATTTAAGAACAGATAAATTGGCAACATGGACCAGACATGCACGTTTCGGGTACTTAACCCTCGTCAGTAATCCTCAAATCTAAACAATGTAATATGCCAAACAAATATGAAAGTTACTATGTCGAAAAAGCGTACCGAAAGACGTAGCAGGATGGGTGGGATATGATGCTACAGAACCCACGTTTTAGAAATTTCAAGAAATTTTGATAACAGAAATTTTAGAATGCGTTGAAGAAATGATCAACCGAAATTGATCGAACTTGGCTACATGTGCAATTTCTTCTTGCCAAAATAAGCGGCTCCAAATTTTCTTTAGGATTTATTCAGAACCGTATTTAAGTGAAAAATATGGCCAAAAATCGTTGGAGGGCAGGCGCAAGGAACCCAGTTCTAAACATGACCGAAAAAATTATGCCGAAACCCAGCTAAGGACAGAGCTATACAATGAGGGAGATACCACTTCTTTTTAGAAATGTAGGTCTAATTTGATGACTGGAAATTTAGAATATATTTCAATGCAGTGCGTAAACACTAAAACTAGGTGAGCGATATCCTCGGGGACTTAGAGTCAACCAGCAGCGATACCAGCGTTGTGGTTGAAATTGTCAATATTGAAATATATGTTCTATAGAACCAATTTTATTGTACTAGACACGTGTTTCGGATATTTCAATCCTCGTTAGTAGTACTAAAAACAAAAGCCTATACATACACCAACTAGATCCGACCCAGAATCGCCATCCGCCATGGGTATGTTTATCTTCAAGATTTAAAGAAGATCCTTACGATAATCTCAATAGCACTCACAATAGAGTATTAAATTGAGAATGGACTGACCCCTAGCAAGCCAGAGGTGGGACCAGGTGCCCGGGAGGAGTAAGCATCCCCTGTTAGCTAGCCGCACCCGCCGTCGATGTTCATGCACGAAAATAAAAACAACATATAAAATACATGCACTGTCAAAGGCCAAGAGTACAAAAATCAATTGATGACATGAGTTATTTATTTCCTAGGCCCAGTGGCAGGATTGATTGAGGAGAATTTTGGCTGCAGGGTCGTGTCAATACTTGGTGCCGTTCTGATTTGCTTTGGATTAGGTGCCAGTTCGTTCGTACATGATTTGTATCTTCTATATCTTACATACGGTGTAATAGCAGGTACGATTTTTTCATCTCAATTCTGAGTCAATGGTACAACCATATCTTGAGTTAGACTATAAAGGATTTTTGAATATCATTAAATGTAACAAACTTATATACACAATTGACCCTTCCGAACGCGGGACAAAATTGAGAAATTTCTAGACGTCACAATGCAATTTCGATGTTTGACCGAGGTTCGAAGCTTGTTTGTCCGAGGTAAAAGCATTGTGACGTCATGATTTTTTTTCATGTTTTTCCCGCAATCGGAAGGGTCAATTACGAAAAGACAGGTTGCAGGAACTACCGTATAACCAGAAATTTTCGCGAGATACTAATTTTCGCTATATTCACGAGTGATTTGGAATCGCGAAAACTTGTACTCGCGGAAAATTGTGTTTGATAAGGTTTATCATAAATTAGTATATCCGTTATATTTGTTCATATTGTACATGTGCCATTGTAAATTTGTTATAATTATACGTAAAGAGAAGTGAAATGAATGTGTGTGTTCTCATGATAGAAATATCTAAAACTTCAAAGATGAAAGGTACAAAACAGTAACATCATTAAGGAATTGCGATAAATTGTACTCGCGAAGATGAAGACACTCTAATTTACCATAAAATCGCGAAATTTGATACTCGCGAAATTTTCTGGTTATACGGTATTTCTTCATTGTTTTGTTTGATGTTCTAGTGTATATTGTTGTGTCTTTTTTCGATTTGAAGTTTGTATGATGTCATTTATGTGTCACTTTCTTGCGGGTTTGTTTCGCTGGGTGAATGCAGGGTAGTCATGCTGGAGATCATTCCCTTTTCTTCATAGATGATATATATATTTATTTCTTTTACAAGGTATTGGATTCTGCTTTTGTCATGTAGCAGCAAATGTAGCTGTAAATGTTCATTTCGACAAAAGACGTGCACTAGCGGCGGGAATAACATCTACTGGAAATGCCGTAGGAACAATCCTGTTACCGATAATAGGATACTATCTTATTGACATATACACATGGCGGGGTACATTTCTAATACTTGCAGGAATTGGCCTACAGGGAATGTATTGTGGAGTAATGTTGCCAAATAAAATATCGTCCAATAAAAGTGAGTAAAAGAGAGGGAGAAAAAATATGAATTTATCGAAATTATAATTGAAATCAAAGATAAAATGACATTTGAAGGATTTCAAGATGAACACAACCGAAGGTGTTTTCTTTAGCACATTTATGAAACCCTGTCGTAAAAATTGCCCTTTCTTATTTCAAAAGTTTTTTTTTTAATATATTTCAAATGATATGTAAATACTGTCTAAATCTACTTTATATGAATTTATCTTAGGCCTATCATATGACCATCATTATCAGTTATAGTGGTAATCTATTGAAAGATAAGGTATTTTGAGAATTAGACTAAAGTCAATTCTTAGCTTAATTTGTCGATGCCTTTATTTCTTACTTAGATGAATGTTCTATGATAATTTGAAAGTTAAACGTCTTAAATTCAAATAGCATCATTTAAGAACAAATAAATGTGCAGCATGGACCAGAGATGCACGTTTCGGGTACTTAACCCTCGTCAGTGATCCTCAATCTAAACAATGTAATATGACCAAAGAATGTGAAATTTATGCCCATAAATGTACCGAAGGACGTAGCAGGATGGGGTATGATGCTTCAGGAGCGAAAATCAGTGCATTGTATCAATTTCTTAGTACATAAATACAGTGATACTCCAAGTAGAAAATATCCAGTTTACCAAAATAATTAATAAATGAAGAACAAACGCCTGCAATTCGTTGAATTTTAAGAATTCTGTGATATTGAAATCCTAACAAATATGATTTTTATACAAATAAATGACGTATAAATCTTTTCATAGTACATTTTTTCTGGTAGAAAAAGCATGACATTTCATTTGAAATATACGTTCTTATGTTTGAATTGTTTTGTTTGATTTTCAGCGATTAAATCTCAAAATTACAAAGAGAATCAAAGCAAGAATCATGCCAAGAAGCCAGAAAAAGAAAGAATTGAAGTAAAGTTATGTACAAAAACCAGAGGAATATTATCAAATAAAAAGTTCTCCATTTTCATGTTTTCTGGGATATGTGTTTCCTTGGTATATTTTGTTCCTTTCGTCATGTTGCCTGATATGCTTATTGAAAAGGGTATGGCAAAAAATAGAGCGGCGATGATGATTACAGTTTCTGGAATTGCAAGTAAGTAGTAGACATTTGTCATGTTCGCGGACTTAGCACTTCGGCACCGCACTTGGAAGGGAGTATGTCACAAAAGTAAAATGTTGATGTTAACTAAATGAACCTAGAATACTTTGTGTGGTAATTTATTTATTTGCATGTGTGAATATTTACACTTCAACTTCGTTTCCTTCAGTACAAATAACCAGAGCTCTTGCTTGCATTTTCCAATGCAAAACATTGACACTCAAACCCGCATCACATTACAATGATCTGCGCATAAACACATTTGTACATGTAACCGGGGATTCCCCTTTGTGCATCTATGCAATCAAGTGTTTACTTTTCATCGTTTCTTGGCGATGAAAAAACGTTTAAACAAGCAGAAATTGCAATTTCGACTTTTTCAAAGTATTTCAAAGTCTGCTTTTGAATAGAAATAAATTATTATTAGTACTAGACATTGCATAGTTGCGGTTCAAACACTAAAATCAGGTAAACATTCTTCGAGTTATCTTTGCTTATGTTGGATAAATACAATTTGCAGGCGCCTAGTTTCAAAAATTATCACTGAAAACCGCTTGTACTTACGATTGTATGTAATCCGGCAAACTGACCAAAGTCGTGAAATCATTGATGAACAGTTGAGTAAGCCTATCAGTGATAAATCTGATGTTATAATTCAAATCTATCAGACGATAGGTTATTCAGTAGAAGAAGATTCAAGATCGAGTGCAAATAACAAGGGTGTTCGTCAAAAGAGCAGCTTTTCCCGTAAACGGATCAAAGAGTAATAATTTGGCACAAACACTGAATAGCGCTTATAACATAATATTCTCCATAAAGGTAGATAATCCTTCTAAAATACACTTGTCAAATCTGCGTGTTACAGTATCGTCGGCGGCCGACATTCGTAGCCGCATCACTCAAATCACGCAGATTTAACGTTTCGCAACCATATCTAATTTTTGTAAAATCGACATCAAGATAAAACAAAGACGCATCTGTTTTGAATATTTTTTTTTTTTATTATTTTCAAAAATAAGAGTATATTGTATGCTCAGTGTAGTATCAGATAGACAATACGCTGGTGCAAATTTAGAACTACTTCTCAACTTACGGCTGTCGTAAGCTATTCTGTAAGCTGTTCTGACATTGTTCTTCCGCCCTCGTATAAAAGGAGAACGATGTATGATACAGAGAAGTCCGGTGGCATTCGTTTCATAAAAACAGTATGCGTATAAATATAAGTTCGTGCTGCACATTGAATTTTTACCATGACCAAATGTTTTGCACACACCAATGCAAACGCAAAATATGAAAAACAATTTTTAAATATACACATTTACAGCTCTAAAGTGTCATTTCGTCCATTCTGTGTTCAGATTTTACCTTCCTGTTTTGCTGTTGGTGCTGCAACAGGGCATGGTTTGAGATATCCTCCCTTCTTTTCTTATTGCACCTGGTTACTTTAATATGACCTCTAAAGTGAGAAGTCCGTAGTGCGAAGTCCGATGTACGTCAACTTGCAAAATGTCCAGTATATTCAATATGTTCGCTTCAAAATTTCCTTTTTATTTAAAATCTGATGTAATTTCTATTTTTGAATTTCTATACAGAGATAATATTTAAAGTCACTTAAAAAAAAAGCCCGTTCATACTTGTGTTATTTTAGATATAAAATGATCGTTTCGTTATAATCTTTCTTTCTTTTGATTTTTGAATGAAGGATTTCGGAATAAAGGTAGTTCATGTTGGATCCGGATTTACGTTTTTTTTTATTATGACAGTATTTTAACGCAGTGGATGCCTTAGTTTTCTAAGATCATGATAATCACAAAATTCACATCTTGATGATTTTTATCAAGATATCTGTACTTAAAATCAAACTTCAGTGTGACGTACCTTTCTCACGAAAAAGCAAGGCCTGAACCACACCGACATATTGTGTATACAGAAACATATGAGCAAACAGGCACATTATTTTTCGAGTGAAATACCTGCATTCTACTGAAGTACAATTCTTTCAAACACTACAAAGTGGTTATCGATCAGAAAATGATTTTACATTTTCTATGCAATTATTATTACATCTACCAGAATGGGAATTTCCTTATACTAAGTAAGTTTAATTGGACATTTTCAAGTTGAAGTACATCGTCGGACTTCGCACTCCGGACTTCTTACTTAGAGGTCATATTAAAGAAGTCAGGTACAATTAGAAAAGTAAAATTCAAACACACAATAGACGAAATGACAGTTGAGAGCTTTTAATAGGTATATTCACACATGGAAATAAATAAATTATCACAAATTCAATCTAGGTTTAAAAATTATTATCAACAACAATTTAGGTAAATTCGAACTTGTGATTTATCCCGAAGAAGAGAATTTCAGTGATTCTGTATAATATTCTTTCTTTCAATAACATATGTAAAATGGCAGCTACAGAATCGAAAAATCAAATGAATTGATCGAAAATTTGTGTTTATGCATTTAACATGTATAACAAAAATTTAATTGTTTAATTGTCGTTCGATTTTGGTATTGACAACACAAGTACAATTATTCTGCCTTTACATCTCAAAAAGAAAGCAATGTCATATAAGTTGCAACTCCATTGATGAAATGGGTTTTTTTTCAGGCATATTGTCAAGAATTATTTTCGGGTTCTTGTCTGATTTTCCATGGTGGAATAGGATGCTTGTGAATGGAATTTCCTTGGTAATTCTCGGAATTTCTACCTCAACATTATTCATTTTCCAGAATGAATACATGTACTTTCTTTACTCAGCATTACTCGGAGTTGTTACAGGTAAATAGGACGAACTGGAATGAAAAAAAGGGATAAACCGATCCACAAATCGAACGGTATGAATCTGAATTTCCACTTTGAAAACTATTAACAGATGAACATACAACTTGGCATGTGTTGCGTACTGTAAACGTAGTTATTTTCGCGGGAGGAAAATTTAGCGATTATAAATAACATCAAGACTTTTCGCATGGGAAAATATTCGTGATAAAATGCCCTTTCCAATGTAGCTTGTAAGAATGCAATGGTGATATTTACGCGTGGGAGATTTTTTTGCGAAATCCTCAATTCGCAAAAAACGCGAAAATTACCCCAACGCGAAAAATATCCACGTTTACAGTATATAAGAAATATCAATTTCTTTCTTTTGCTGTAGGTGTTTTTGGCATGTATCAGTCGGTGATTGTTGTAGATATATTAGGAAAGGAAACCGTTGGCTTAGCGTTTGGATATCTGACGTTGTTTGAAGGACTGAGTGTAATGATAGGTCCTCCAATAGCAGGTGAATATCTTCTTTTTTTCTTCACTCCAAATATCCCTAAAACCGACAGATAAATTACAGGTGTAACAGATTTAAGTCTATTTCTATATCCGCAAAATACGCAAGAACGCAACTACTGCGCGTGCATTATATCCGGTCTGATTTTTGCATATAGTCACCTACCTAAACCATTGTTCAAAACTTGGGCATCTTTTCTGCCCAAGTAAATTGATGACGTCGAGACAATGGAGAACAATTAGGACTTTTGTTAGATGTATTTGCGATCTTCCGTATTTTTGACAGGGCTTAAAAGTTACTCACGTCAGTCATGTTGTCTGTCCATTTTTGTCGTTTCGATGTATTTTATTATTTGAAAACTTTTGATGAAAACAGCTCATTCATAAAATAGCATCATAGCAAATAAACATCAAAAATTCAGTCTGAAAGTCAAAAAATGGCAAAATCACTAGAATTTCTATTTGAACAGTTGAAAACCTCGGATGAACAGCAAAGAAATACATTCCCCATGCAAGTATTTACAACGCCATACATTTCTTTTACAGATTTATACCCCTTTAAAATTCAATATTTGTGGTGTTTGTCTCGTCAAAGAATAACCATTACCGATAATTATTTTATTAACTGAAAATATCTTTTACACCACGACATACAAGTGAATGTTACATATATATATATAAACATAGAAGAAGTACTTTCAATTGAAAATGTTGAAATATCTGTTATATATTACCAATTTTATTGTACTAGGCACGTGTTTCGGATATTGAATCCTAATCAGTAGTACTCAATGTCAAACAGTTTAAATAAAGCCAAATTGAATATTCCTAGCGCAATCTACAATATAGACTTTTAATTTCCTCTTGCTTAAATGAGCGGCTACAAATGTTGGGCAGAGTTTATTCAGAAGCGTATGTAAGTGAAAAATATGACCAAAACTCGTTAGATGGTAGGCGCAAGGAACTTAATTCTAAACATGACCGAAAAAATTATGCCAAAATCCCAGATAAGGACAGAGCTATGCAATGACGGAGATATTCCTTAGTTTTAGAAATTAAGGTCTTATTTGATTTTAAAAAATTAGAATATATTTCAATGCAGTGCGTAAACACTAAACCTAAGTGAGAGATGTCCTCGATGACTTACAGTCCACCAGCAGCGATACCAGCCTAGTGGTTGAAATTGTCATTATTGAAATATATGTTCTATAATACCAAATTTATTAGACACGTGTTTCGGATATCGAATCCTCGTCAGTAGTACTCAATCTCAAACAGTTAAAATAAAGCCAAATAGAATATTCCTGGCGCAATCTACAATATAGACTGTTTATTTCCTCTTTCCAATTTGGGCGGCTCCAAATTTTGTGCAGGGTTTATTCAGAAGCGTATTTAAGTGAAAAAAACGGCTAAAATCGTTGGAGGGTAGGCGCAAGGAGCTTAATTCTAAACATTACCGAAAAAAAAAAATGCCGAAACCCAGGGACCTGTAAAGTGCGAAACGAAACGAAACAAATCGAAACGAAACGAAACAAATCGAAAAGAAACGAAACAAAACGAATCGAAACAGATCGAAACGAAACAAAACAAACCATAAAGCTTAAAGAATATGAGAAAAAGAGGAAAATTCGCCGAGAACGAATATTCAAAGACAAGATCAGCATGTAATATTGCCTTAATCCAAGAGTTCTGTATTTGTAACTAGTGCCGAGGGGTTTCTTGAAAGAGTCAAAGTTGACTATTTAAAAAAAGGTAATGTCAAATGTCACCCATGTACATTTGTATTTAAGCGGAATTAAGGGGAGGAAATAGATAAGTTAAACGTCTTCAAATTCAATAGCATCATTTTAGAACAGACAAAATTTCAGCATGGACCAGACATGCACGTTTCGGGTACTTATCCGTCGTCAGTGATCCTCAAACTAAACAATGTAATATTGCCAAAGATTGTGAAAATTATTATGTCCAAAATTTTACCGAAAGACTTAGAAGGATGGATGGAATATGATGCTACATGACCCACGTTTCAGAAATTTCAAGATTTTTTGATAACAGAAATTTTCGAATGCGTTGAAGAGACAATTAACCGAAGTTGATCGAACTTGGCCACATGTGGCCTTTGGGGACTCCTGGTCCACAAGCAGTGACACTCACCAAGTGGTTCAAATGTTAAACTTCTTCAAATTCGATAGCACGCTATGACACCGTAAAGTGATCATAAAACTTAGGGGGAAAGGGGGGAGGGGCATTTCAGAATAAAAATCTTATCCTTATTCAAGCGAAATGTGCCCCCCCCCCCCCCCAAGTATTTGTTCTCATATTTTTCTGATAAAGTTCGTTTCGATTTGTTTCGTTTCGTTTCGATTTGTTTCGTTTCGCACTTTACAGGGACCCCGAAACCCAAGCTAAGGATAGAGCTATGCAATGAGGGAGATACCCCTAAGATATAGAAATTTAGGTCTAATTTGATTTTAAAAAATTAGAATATATTTCAATGCAGTGCGTAAACACTAAAACTAGGTGAGCGATTCCCACGAGGACTTACAGTCCACCAGCAGCGATACCAGCCTAGTGGTTGAAATTGTCAATATTGAAATTTATGTTCTATAATACCAATTTTATTGTACTAAATACGTGTTTCGGATATTGAATCCTCGTCAGTAGTACTTAATGTCAAACAGTTTAAATTAAGCCAAAATGAATATTCCTGGCGCCATCTACAATATAGACTTTTGATTTTCTCTTGCCAAAATGAGCAGCTTCAGATTTTGTACAGGGTTTATTCAGAAGCGTATCTAATCAGTGTCAAAGTCGAGGAAGTTAGGTAATATCAATAGTTCCATTGAAACAGCTGCGAACCCCTGAATGAGCAATATGAGAAGTGAGTCCAGGTGCCCGGGGAGAGATATCAGGCATTATCACGCCTCAGACAAAAATGTTGGAATCTGATTGGTCAGATCAAGGTCACATGACGCCGTGAAAAAAGCCGTATCAGGCGTGTAAATCCGTATCGGGCGAGTAGTTTATTATGACGTCAACGTGACGTCGTATCATGCCGTCGTAGCAAAACAAGATGGCGGCGACCAAGAGAGTTGGGCAGACTCCATAAACAGAAATTGACGAAAAAGACTTAAAGTTAATTCGTAGGTAGATTCCTTATAAACAATATTAACAAATAACAATAACAATTGTTTTCAATGATTGATATATTACGCTTAAAGGGAAGACATTTGAGTGAATTGTATGATACAGAGACCCCCACACATACAGTTAGAGGTCTTTTCGCCTCGCCCGATACGGGTTTTCTTTTCACACCATGTATTTTTCCGTATCAGGTCACTAACTGACCATGTAACTAATAATATCGTAATTTTGAATGGCTATAACCCTTGTAACCCCAGAAAAATTGCTTTCAGAAATATGAAACGTTCCTATATGAAATTTTCTTTGTCATACAACAAAACAAAAGTAAATTTAAAGCTTGAATGTTAAACGGCTTCAAACTCAATATTGGTAATTACATTTGTCTTTCATATGTTTGCAGTCAAGTCCCTTGAAAAAAAAAAAAACTTATAAACAATATCATGGAATTAATACTCTTATGTCTTGAAATAAACTTCGGTAAGAATTTAAATTTGGTTTATAAATCTATTGTATAGACGTAGGCGTTAATGATATATAGATCAAATTTCGAACTTGCGAATTTTTTTTTCATGACAAAAACCAATCTATTTGGAAAATTAATATCCTAGAAATTGAAAAAAAGGATAAAAAGTACTGTAATATGATTTTTTCCATTGTTACTTTTAAGAAACAAACATTATGATTGGCTAAAAACATTTGCTAATACATCGATCAACACAATTTTCACAGAAGTCTATTTATAGAACTATATTCAGAACCGGGGATTCCCTCAAACACGATTTTTAAAACTTGTACAAACATGTAGCTGAAAATACTATTTGTAGATATTTGCTTAAAATTTCAAGGGTACTATTTCTTTTCTACTTACTAAAACATTAACTGTGCATTAGGATTTTCCCAAACTAGTCCTTATTCCAAAGACAGAGAGAGAGACGATTATTCACTTTTTGAATCATGGCGGCTGCCATAATTGGTTTTCGTCTTGGGAGGCAGTTGTATCACTGCGAAGCCCATGAAGTTACAAAATATAGTGCAGGGATTAATTGTTTTCAGCTCCAAGAAAACAGTCTGTTTTCCAAAAGTAGAGGATTCAAGTATAAGCTTTCCAAAACATCTTGGTCGATACCAACATATATCTAATCTCGCAACAATTTGTTTTCGTTCAAAGTATTCAAACGTTCTTTCGATACAATGGGTCAAAGGATCCAGAAATGTCATTGGGATTTTGAATACATAGGGTTCACTGTATCACTCACTAATTGGTTTTAAGTAAACATTTTGAAAGAAAAAATGTTATGTAGATATAACATTAATGTGCAATATTTAAATTAAGAATCGTAATACCAAAGCGTTTTCATGACGACATGTCCTATTTTTGTGAAGTGGATAAAGTGAGAGGACATCGGAATATCTGTCCCTGGTCCCGTGTTTTTTATTAGTCACGAAAACGTTTCTGTCACTGCTGGTGGACCAGGAGTCCCCGAGGGCACATGTAGCCAAGTTCGATCAATTTCGGTTAATCGTTTCTTCAACGCATTCTAAATTCCTGTTATCAAAATTTCTTTAAATTTCTGAAACGTGGGTCCTGTAGCATCATATCCCACCCATCCTGCTTCGTCTTTCGGTACGCTTTTTAGACATAGTAACTTTCATTCTTTTTGGCATATTTCATTGTTTAGATTTGAGGATCACTGAGGAGGGTTAAGTACCCGAAACATGCATGTCTGGTCCATGTTGCCAATTTATCTGTCCTTAAATGATGCTATTCAATTTGAAGACGTTTACGTTTATACCACTTGGTGAGTGTCACTGCTGGTGGACCAGGAGTCCCCGAGGGCACATGTAGCCAAGTTCGATCAATTTCGGTTGATCGTTTCTTCAACGCATTCTAAATTCCTGTTCTCAAAATTTCTTTAAATTTCTGAAACGTGGGTCCTGTAGCATCATATCCCACCCATCCTGCTTCGTCTTTCGGTACGCATTTTAGACATAGTAACTTTCATTCTTTTTGGCATATTTCATTGTTTAGATTTGAGGATCACTGACGAGGGTTAAGTACCCGAAACATGCATGTCTGGTCCATGTTGCCAATTTATCTGTTCTTAAATGATGCTATTCAATTTGAAGACGTTTACGTTCTTTCTTATTAAGGATAATTTAATGTAGACCTATTGCATTGTTGAAGCTGATAGAATCGATTCGGAACTTTGCCCCATCTGAAAATCCAATAGGTCGACTTCATGAAATCGACCAATAAAATGATAATCTTAAATTACCCTACTACAACTAGTATCTGACCTTTTCCCGCAAGCACTGTTTATAGAAACAATACCTCGATCTTGACAGGCAATCTTTACGTGCATTTTCAATGGTTTTGGACGTGAGTTCAAAGCTTTTCTGGTATTAAATTTGATAATTTCAATGCGATGTTGAACCTAAATCTGCAATAGATAAATAAGAAAGGCTGAAGACAAAATTACTCTTCCTTTGGGATCAGAATTGAAAATAATGATATACTTATTGCAAAACATACCCCAATACACGGAATTTTCCACGAAGACATTTAATTGTCAGATTTATTGGTATATTATGACTAGATTTGAATAGAGAAACCAGTATATATCTAAACGTCTACGTAAAATTTGCTGAAAGTGATCAAACAAGAAAATTTCAGAAGGATACCAAATCAGCGGCCATGAAAAATGAGCTAGAAACTACACACTTAATTCAGCATAAACATTTTGATATTTTGCGAAAAAATGATCGAAATGTGTTAAATACTCGGTAACTAGAGTGCTGTGAAAAGAAAACTAAATATTTATGATCAATTGAAAAAAAATCACTATACAATATGATGTGCTTTTCTTTTTTTTTTGTCGGGTATATTTATTATAAAACATTTTATATATTCAGTATTTTATTCGATATAGTGACCTTAACCATGAATGATGACCTTTTATGAGAGAATATCCATTTGGTAAATTTAATGTTAGGTCAGGACTTACAACGGATCAGCTCAAAAAAAGTATTTAGCAGGGTATAATTCGTCCCTTTAGGGCAGCTTTCATTTTATTCATGTCTTTTACTTACATTCAACTGTTCATCAAACACTTTTTTTTTCAGGTCAACTTTACGACACAACAAATGACTATGGTGTATCGTTCATCGCTTCCGGAATACTATTCACCATCGGTGGATTGCTCAGTATTTTTGGATCCAAATTCTGTACAGAAAGATGTAGAAGTAATGAATATTCATTATAAAAGTGTTGCATTCACAGATTCAGCGAAGGGAAAAACTAGCCGACCAAAAAGTATTACATTAATTTATTGAGATTGTTTGAATCCGATTATATTGTTTCCAAGAGCAATAAAGCATTGATTAATGTCAAATATCAACCTTATTAAAGTATTTTCTATGTTAAATAGGACTTTCTTATTCACAATTTTGTTCCGGTAAATATTTTACAAACCGGTACAAAAAGAACCCCCCCCCCCCCGCCAAAAGAAAAAAAAAAGTTGAATACAGATGCAAGACGATGATATTTAAATTCTCTACAATCGGAGTTAAATTCATAAATAAAGCGTTCTATTTTCCGGTGAAGTGTGCCACTTTAATTTTGGAAGCACATGCATACGTCAATTTGTTTTCTCATAGAAAGAAAATGCAGGATTATAACGCTAACGACATAAATCCACGTGATTAATTTCACGCAGTCACTTTTCCTGGTTTTTGTCTTGTCATATTTTCGATTCCATCAACATACTAAGTCAAATGTAATTGTTTATCTGAATTCAATTTGGCTGCTTTGATATTTTTACGGCGGCACATTCTTTTGAGTGATGTGTTGTCATTAATTTTTCATGTTTGATGTTTGTGTAAGTCTGTTTCAACTGTTTAAGTCTGTTTCGACTGTTTTAATCTGTTTCGACTGTGTAAGTCTGTTTCGACTGTTTAAATCTGTTTCGACTGTGTAAGTCTGCTTCGACTGTGTAAGTCTGTTTCGACTGTGTAAGTCTGTTTCGACTGTGTAAGTCTGTTTCGACTGTTTTTGTTTGTTTTGTAGGATGTTCTGGTGCATATAGTTACTTCCTGTTGAAAATTTGTCTGATGTCATTTATGTGTCACTTTCTTGTGGGTGTGTTCTGCTGGGTCAGTGAAGGGAGGTCATGCTGGAGATCCTTTCCTTTTCCTTCTTTGATAATTCGTTGCCAGATATCTCATTATTTTACTATTGGAGTAATGTTTAAATTATATATACAATGAAAAATCCTATACACCCTTGGTATCCCGGAATTCTTCTAGAAAATAAATACATCTATCTAACCAACACCAACACCTAAAATCCTGAAAGACCATTTGATAATCGATACCTCGTGAACGCCGTGAATTTCTTACCGTAAAAATTCAAAACAAAAGAGGGGATCTCCAACAACACCAGGTTGCAGCACCCACAGCAAAACCCCAAAACACCCAATGCAAAAACACAAAGCAGAAAAGCACAGAAAGAGACGCATAAGGGACAAGGAACGTCAACGCACAACACAGAAACATCAAACGCAAAGGACTACACATAAACCAACGAGACCAATGGGCAACCGGTGCCGACTTAGGACGGCCATCTGCCATGGAAATAGCAGAAGGTGTGGTTATCCTGGAATACGTGCGCACAACCCTCCCACTTTTCCGATTACCCAGAGGTCTCGAAGAACATCGATTGTGGTGTAAAAAAACTCCTCACTGTCAGATGACCACACACAAACAAGACCGCAAAACGCAGGGGCCGAAGCAACACAGATGAATATGTTAATGGGTATAAAAAGAGGGCGTACGTAATACTATTCGTGCTCTGCCGCCGCGAGCTCATGTATGTTATCACCCGAGGAGTCCGACTGACATTCAGAGAGGACAAGTGGTGGGGCCCTGTCTTCTCTAAAGAGGTTTGGACAGGGCCCGTCATGGAGTCCCGTCGTCACAGTCAGTCAGAGTGCAAGTTTTAAGAATGCGCTTGTACAAGACTGTAGATTGGTCAAGTACCAAGCCTAGTGTCCGTCTGGTGACATTAGGATCATGTCCACGGTATAAAAGGCGTTTGATGATTCTGACGCATTTTCGATAGTGATGTTGTCTATCTTTAATCCTTCTTATCTTGTTAATAATGTCACCATAAAATGCAGGTTGTGAAATACCCAAAGTAATATACTCTGTTGCCTGTATTGGTCCGAATTTCAGAAGAAGTTGACAATAATTTTTGTAAAATTTCCAGAAAGTCTTTACTAGCTTATGAAAGCGAAAACCGTGTCCTAAAAGTTTCTTGGTAATTTGTAAATTTCTACTTTGAAAATCCAAAACATCAGTACATGCTCTAGCATACCGGATGAGCAGTGAAATATAGATACCATAAGACGGTAATCTAGGAACATCACCGTCAAGCCAGGGGAAATTTACTATGTTAAATCCAAAATCATCTCTTTTGTCATACACACTTGTATGGATCTCTCAATTAACAATTTTGATATTAAGGTCCAAAAATGGTTTTGCTGTGTTTGAAACGTTTGCCTTGTTTAGAATCAATTCTTGTGGATAAATAACATTTTTATACTTTTCAAAAACATGATTATCGATGGTAAGAATATCATCTAGGTACCTAGAAGTACCAATGAAACATTTCACATCATCATTTTTTTTTTGCTTTTGAAGATGTCAATAATGTTTTATTGCGCTTAATCAGCCGGAACTCCAATCCCTGTTTTGTCGGACAGAATGACGTCACTGCTGTTTGACGTCAGCGACTTACAAAGAAAAAGTGTTGTCGCGTAATGCGTAAACGAATTTTTTTTTTTCTTATCAGCCGGAACGCCAATCCCTATTTTGACGGTTGGTATCATTGTTTCTAAAAGGGGCGGATAGTTCTTGACACACAAAGTAGCAGAATGAGAATAAATGGGACTAAACGACCTAACTTGTTTATCTCAAATTTTAAATATTATTATGCAACAAATAATACTTAGATATAATTCACTACAAATAACTGAAATTCTTCTGTAAGGGAGTTTTGATATTTTTCAGCCCTGCCCAAAATCCATCAAAATTTGTGCATACACCGTTGTTTTTTAAAGCTGAAACAAAATGCAATGATAATCCTTTCAACAGAATCCCAATTATGATACCTATATAGAATTTTAGTCAGTAAGTTCGCTATAAATAGCAATAAAACGCTATTATAAGGACCAGATTTTAATTAAAATTCATCATTACGGACTCAGAATACACCAAATTCAAGTGGCAATCATTATGGAATTTCGAATATTCGACCTGGGCACCTGGTCTCACTCTCATATCGGGAGTTCGCTTCTTTTCATATGGTGGAGGTTTTTGTTTTTGTTTGCTTTGGTTCCTGTTTTTATCCTGATTTTGCATGCCTTCGGTTTCTGATTTTCTGAATTATCGATTTTGTACTGTAGACAGGGATATGGTCATTATCCATATTTGTCATTTTGATACATTGTAGGTGATTTTGTGCAAGTGCCATGTTTCATTTTGGCAAATCTAACTACTAGATAACGCTGACTTGGGTTTCCATTTCCATCTTGCGTAGCAGATGGCCGCCCTTAGTCAGTACGGTTATCAATTGGTCTCGTTGGCTTATGCGTAGTCTTTTGTGTTAGGTGTTTCTATGCGTATGTCGTTTTTTTTCGTCTCTTGCTGTACTCGTCTTCTATGAGTCTTCGGATCGGATGTGTAAGTGTTTTGCTTTTGGTACTGCGACAGGGTATGGTGGGATATCCCCTACCTTCTTTTGTATGTTCTGTGTTATATACTGAAAATTGAGTTTTTATTTGTATTACTTCACTCAAGAGATAACCCGAAAATAATCAAACCATAATTAAAGCTCTCCAGTGTCTTCTCGTCCATCGTGTTTTCAGACTATGCTTTGCTAATCGCACCTGCTTTCTTTGGTATGACCCCGAAAAGGGCGACGTCCGCAGTGCGAAGTCCGAAGTACGTGATCTTGATGTCAAATGTCCAATAAGATCTCTAATGAAAATCTAGAATAGTTGTTATTTTCTAATCCCGTTTCTTGGTAAAAGAAACCATTGGATTAATTAAATGCACAAAATTGCTAAACTACTCGTTTTTCGTCAATATATTCAACATGATTTCCATAAAGCAAGAGTAGCATAAGGTGATATATATTAGCTTTCATAAGCAAATTAGATGACACCTTTCAGAGATATTCATAAAAAAGACTCTGACCTTTTACCTTAAAGACTGGCCAATGAAATGACATTGGAAAGATGACGCAAATGGGGTATATAAAATCTCATGGGCGGAAACAATCGGCCTTTCTCATACGAGCAATACCAAACCAAATATTCAAAATCATCCGAATTTGATTTCCGTGTTATCCTGAAAGAAGTTATAACTCTACGTAGTAGTGCCAGATACTTTCAAAGAGTGAGCCGTGGTGGAATTGGCATCGAAAACATCTCTTACAGAGTCCTTGCAGCGGGTTCCTGCGAGGAGGCAGCACTGATAAGGTTACTTTGACCGCCATGTACAATGAATTCATCAAATACATCTTCTTTTGGTAAGTAGTTTTCAGTTTATTGTGGAGTTTTAAGTACCTTCTAAAAGGAGAAATACTTATTTAATACGCATATTAACCCGTTATATCATAGTCTACGAAGAAGCTTATTTCCCTAACAAAAATTGTTCTTTTCTTTAATCAATATAAATCATCTGCATATACTCTTGACATTTAGAGGGGAAGGTTTCACTCCGTACGGCTATAGCCACGTGACCGTATATGGGCGTGCCTATATGCCTGGTCTTACAAGGTGGGAAGGCATCGCCTCTCCCCGAACAGGAGATAATTGCTATACAGGTAGAAGCGCAGGGTAACTGAAAAGGTGTGAACAACTTAAGAGGCATCGTTTGTAGATTTGGTTTTGTGTTGGCGTTCACTGGTTTACTTTTGGAATTCAATGGTAAAGGGGGATGCTTTATTGTATGACATTTGTTTTATTACTAGGCTATCCTCATGGGAGCCATGTAGCTTTTGTTTCTGTTTCGTTTTATTTTGCTTATTTTTTTTGGGGGGGGGGGGGTCCTTTGTCTTTGTTTATTTGTTTTACTTTTCTTTGTATGCCGGTCTTTTCTTATCTTATCTTCTTTTTACATGATCCATCTTTGTCTGGATACGCGATCAATCGTTTTTTTCGTTTGCGGACTTTTGAAGTGCCCGAATAAGGAGCACGCATTTTATTCTTTTGTTTTTGCATTATCGGATGGTCTTTGGTTTTCTCTGAAAGTCTAATCGTAAAATCCTATTATTGTTTTCCGATCACATGACTTCATAGGCAAGTTACTTGTCAAGAAGCAATATTTATGCTTTAGTTTTAGGAGCTAGTAGAGGAGCTATATATTTGTATTTGAAATGTTGACTGGAACTCATTTTTATTATAATTGTTGATTGAAATGTTTACTTGAGACTATATTTTCATAGCATGTTGGTTTGTTTTGTTTGAAAGTAAGAAAGAAAGAAAGAAAGAAAGGAACTTGTTAAAATGACAAAAAAAAAGAAGAAGAGAAACTAATTCATGAACCCATGCACAAACGAACATTTCACAAAATAATCTACTATTCAAATTACTGCAATTAATGGGAAATGTCGTTATATTCAAAAGAGTTACTTTCGTTATTCGGCTTTCTCGCTGTTTTGTCAATATATGCGCATCCATAGAGATAGAGAGAGAGAGAGTTAAATTTATTTCTGATGTACATAAACGTATTTCCTTACAAGGTACATCATGCATTTCAGTATACATATTTATACAATCAAATATAATGTTCACGTTCGATAAAGCATTTTATGTATATATTAATCAGTTTCTTCCGGTTTGTTTTGACTGTGAAAATGCGTATTTACAATGTTGTCTGCATCTAGTCGTTCGGGACCACAAACGTTTTCTCATAATCAATTCAAACAAAAATTTTCTTTGATCTCAGCAGTTTTCTAATTATCTATTATGAGAATTTTTTATCTTCTAGACAATAACGTATTAAATCAAGTTCAAATAATCACGGTTGATCTAGAGCTAATACCAAAGCCATGATTCTTCTGTAGAACCGAGCGTACAATTCTATACGCTTGGTTGATTACACAGTTGATCGGTCACAAGCCCATGAGATAGATAATGACTGACAGCTGGACCGAATCGGTAAAAGGTAGGGCTTAGAGTTGGGCCTAGAATTAGTCGTAGAATTTGTTAGCCTTTAGATTTTGATTTTTGGCACAATCTAAGCACCATCCCTCCAATGCTATTTTGATAATCGATTTTATTAAACTCTGCTACTGAATCGACTCTACATGAAATTTGAAGCCGCGCATTTAAGTTTTTAAAAAAATAAAACCAGAGGGCGCTACTGAAATGAATTTTCGCTCTGTCTGAAAATCACTTCGGATGGAAGCATCACTGATGAGGATTTACTATCCGAAACACGTGTCTGGTGCATTAGAATTGGTTTGAAATTTTTTTGAAATTTTATTCAAGAAGATAAAGAGTTGGAACACTTCCGTATTATTTGTTATGTTCTTTCAGGAAAAAAGAATTCTTCTTGGTATGTCCATTGCTGAATGTGTATTTTGGGGGGAAATGCATGTTTTGTAATGAAAAATTGCAGAAAATAGGGGAAAAAATTTTTTCGTAAGAATTCTGCATCAAAGATTTAAGAATCAGATTATTAACTACTATTCATTATGCATTTAAAATAATGAATAATTCAAAATTCGAACTTTTTGCCATGAACTATTTTGAAATTTATATAAAAACAGTCATTTTGTCCAACTAGACAAGGATTACCCACATTTGTTTTGAAAGAGTTATATATTTGGGCTGCAATTCACTTCTTTTTCAAAACTTTTCAAAATCTTTGTGGTATCTGTCTATTTGAAAATCATCTTTTATATCTATTTTAGTAGAATCTACTACAATATGGTATAAAGAAAAAAAAGTTGCCGATTGCCAAAAAAAATAAATAAATAAAAATAATAATAATAAAATAAATAAATAAAAATAAAACAAAAACAAAAAAAAAAAACAAAAAATCTCTTGTTTTGGAATACATATAGCAGATTTATAAGAGTAAGTAGAACTTTTAGATTTAGGGTTGATAAGAAATTATTTGAAAAATAAACAAACCACGATGATTGATGTCACATATCAAGAAAAATGCTTCTTTCATAAATAATATTGACATGAACTGTGGATGTTTTGTGTAACAGTAAGTTCAAGCTTTACTGTAGTTAAATCAGGAAATTCAATGCTATGTTGTCATTGGGTTTTGTTTTTTAGTTTTTTTAACACCACAGACATGTAAACAATACATAGATGAGGACATGTTTTGTATATAATGAGTTAAAGAAGATCCTGACGATAATCTCAACAGCACTCACAATAGAGCACCAAACTGAGCATCGACGGACCTCCAGCAAGCCAGAGGTGGGACGACGTGCCCGGGAGGAGTAAGCATCCCCTGTTGGCTAGCCGCACCCGCCGTCGATGTTCATGCACGAACATGAAAACAATATATAAAATGTACTGCACTGTCAGAGGTTATGTCTATATAGAAAGTGCTATGGCGACCATGTCAGGGTAAATATTCAAAATACTTACTGTCAAACCCACAGAACATTGTACAGTATATGTCGGCCGACCTATGGTTCTAGCATGTTGTCATTGGTACAGCGAAGCATACATAAACAACCAGTGAATAAAACTGAAATGCGCAAAAGGCACCATGTAAGAAAAAGAGATAAAGTACTCTCGATGCCCTGGACTAGTGGCAAGGGCGTCAGTCGAGTAATGTTAAGGTTACTAGTCCGAGCCTCACTAGTACCTAGGGTCAGCTGATATACAAACCGCATATCATGTTTTATATAAAGAAGAATTTCTTTGCAATGTGTACATATCTGTGGTGTGTTTTTAAAGAGACAAATAAATTATAGGAAAGAACGAGAAAGCTGTTAAATTCAACAAAAGAGGTAGATTGAATATTGAATCATATTTTCTACTTTTATCCTTTTTTTTTTTCGTTCCAATTATAATTGTCTTCTCTTGTATTAGGTGGCGCTGTAAATCATACAGAACTTCTTCAGCAAATAAGACCGGCTGTATTCATCATTTGTCTATTAGCAGCAATCTTGGGAGCCCTTGCAAATGGATTTGTGATCTATGTCTTTCTCAGGTCGAAAGCATTACAGAACCAATCCATCAAAACGCCCATGAAAGCAGTTGTACATCTGGCACTCACGGATCTGATAACGATAGTATTGTTTGGATACGGCATCATTATCTTACAACTTGATATCAAAGTAAATCATGTATGTTTGTTTAATTCCACGGTAACGCTCTACATGATTTTTGTTACCCAATTTGTTCTTTTAGTAACAAATTTTGACAGGTATATCTCAATATGCCATCAGCAAAAATATTCCAAAATTTTAAGAAAACCATTTCTTGATATCCTATTTGCATTAGCATGGCTTCTACCACTTCCTTTGCATATTTTCCCCTTATGTGATTACACTATTTTGAGCAAGACACAACACTGCATTCCAATGAACCTATATCCCAAATGGTTCTTGCTTACTCAATCCTTTTTCTTTTTCTTCATCATGACCTCGACAGTTTCTCTCTTTATTCCTATCTTAGCAAAAGCGGTTGAATTTCACAGAAAAACAGTTCCAGCGCATTTTTATGGAGTAAATGCGCGCACTGCTCTAGCAAAAGGGAAGAGACGTGCAATAAGAAATAGTTTCTTCATTGGCGTGCTGATCTTTGTATTTATGGTATGCAATTTGCCTTTTTCAATTATCAGAATGCAGGTAGGATTGGGGTTTGTTTGGAGCAATGCTGTATTGGTGGTTACTTTGACTCTTGGGATAATGAATAGTGTATTTAATCCCTTTATATATGCATTCCAGAAACAATTATTTCGAAAAGAGGCAATTAAATACATTCCATGCAAATGTTTCAAGAGGGACAGCGAAGCTCGACAATTATCAAGGGAAAACAAACTGACAAGGAAAAAAGTATCCATACCTCCTACGCATATAAATATGTCGAGAAATAATGCACCGCAGGACGTATCGCAAAATGCAGAAGTTGAAATCGGAAAGTTACATGAAAATAACAAAAGCATGCCTAAAGCTAGACCTAAAATTATTTATGTTCAGCCATACCAGGAAGCAAATATTGCAGAAACAAGCCTTTAGTCAGACATGTTTTGGCTGTTGATTTCTTTTTCAAGATTGACCATTGATGAGATTAATATGATGTGATCAGTGACAAGGAAATCCAACCCGAGTGTCCAGGACTTGACGATGCTTGCCGAGTCGTGAACAAAAGAAAATCCTGGATACGAGGGTTGGATTTCCATGTCCCTGATCACATCTGGGATTTTATTATTTTTTATCACTTTCAAAAAGAGCTCAAAATGTATTTTTTTCATATTTTGACCGGCAAACACAGCTATGACGTTACAATTAAATGCACTTTCGGAATGAGCTTATCTCTGCAGGGAGAGACAACATTTATCCTGACACCTAATTTTGCTGACAAATTAGTCTCAAGTGAAAGAAAAAGAAGATCCTGACTACAACCTCAACAGCACTCAAATAGAGCACCAAACTAAGAATCGACGTACCCCCTAGCAAGCAAGTGCCCGGGAGGAGTAAGCATCCCATGTTTGGCAAGCCGCATTCTCCGCGATGTTCACACACGAAAATGAAAACAATATATATACATGCACTTTACATGCACTTTCTGAGGTTATGTCTGTATAGAAAGTGCTATGGCGATCATGTCAGGCAAAGATATTTAAAACACTAACTGTCAAACCCCTCGCGTTGAACTTTTTTACGAGCTCCACACGGCAAAGGGCATA
The DNA here is from genome assembly GCA_028142955.1 of Pinctada fucata. Lineage (NCBI taxonomy): Eukaryota > Metazoa > Mollusca > Bivalvia > Pterioida > Pteriidae > Pinctada > Pinctada fucata. The sequence continues at coordinate 18,589,337 of AP027107.1, read as the reverse complement.
AGTTTGACATATAAAATTGATACCTCTACTCTCTGAAAGCCAAGTCTTATATTTTTGTATTTTCTCCTTAGTTTTACTTTGATTTTAATAATAGTACTTCAGAATGAACCAGATGGCACTACTGAATTGAATTTGGGCTGTGTCTTAAATCACTTTGTATGGAAGCATCACTGAGGCGGATTTACTATCTGACACACGTGTCTGGTGCATTAAAATTATTTTGAAATTTTATGCAAGAAGGTGAAGAGTTGGAGAACTTCCGTATTATTGTACTTTGAGTTTCTCAATCAGTGACACAAACTATTCTACAGCCTCTATGTTTGTTTTCCTATTCTATTATTGCACTTATGTCTTGTTAATTGGAAGCCTAAGAAACAGTCTAAATATCCTGCAACCTGCTTGACAAAAATTCGTAAGAAAATTTTCAGGAATTTTCGTAACTTTTAGTCGCTAAGTTCTACTTTCTAATTAGATTTAGTGAGGTTTTCTTTCTGAATTATATTTGGTATGTAGAAATGATATTAGAAAACGTAATACAAATTAAATAGAAAACACTTTCCAACTTTTTTTCAATGCTAAGAGTTACGAAAATTCCTAAATTTTCTCGGAAGAACTTTTATGAAACTAGGCACTGTTTGTCGTGACTTTTCGAATGAAAGAAAACGAAAACAATGATTCAAACAAACATATAATAAGTGCATAACGTCAAGAAGGGATATCGCTCTGTCGTTAGCTGATTCTTAGCTGAGGCCTCTGGGTAATCGGAAAAGTGGGAGGATTGTGCGCATGTAATCCAGGATAACTACACCTTCTGTTGTTTCCGTGGCAGATGGCCGTCCTAAGTCGGCACCGGTTGTCCATTGGTATCGTTGGTTTATGTGTAGTCCTTTGTATTTGATGTTTCTGTGTTGTGCGTTGACATTCCTTGTCCCTTTTGTATCTCTTTCTGTGCTTGTCTGCTCTGTGTTTTTGCATTGGGTGTTTGGGGATTTTGCTGTGGGTGCTGCGACCTGGTGTTGTTGGAGATCCCCTCCTTTGTTGATATGACTTTTAGGTCATGAACAGAATGTCACTGTTCATATTTCATTATTTGGATTTTCATTATTTCTGCCTTGTCGATCACTGATTATTAAAATGCGCATATGGTGCAGTGAAATCATTACGACAGAACATGTATTTCAATATTGAAAAGTAGAAGGCAGAAAAAATTACTGTTGTTTAGGTTTATATTGTATGTAACAAAAATGATATTGCAGTGTTCATGAAAAAAAAATGTGTATTTACCTATTGTTTGTGTCAAATTTATACAAATATATGCTGTATTCATAAGTTGTGAATGTTGTCAAAACTGTAAATAAGATATTGATTAAATTACAACATAGCGTTAACAATGTGTACTCTAATGTTACTTAAAATTATCCGAATCACGTGTCTGGTATTCTTATATGACTTGAGATTTTCTCTCAAAATGTACTATATAACTCGACTGGTGTAAAATATCTAACAACAAACTTCCAGTCCGCTAAGCTCCACCAGTTCTCGTGCTATCGGACTCGCCTTGTGTGAAATCTCCAATTAACTTTCGCTACTGGTGGACAGTAAGAGGATATCACTCGCCTAGTTTTAGTGTTTACGCAATCCATTGAAATATATTCTAAATTTTCTATCAAATTAGATCTAAATGACAAATATGGATAATGACCATATCCCTGTATACAGCACAAAATCGATAATTCAGAAAATCAGAAACTGAAGGTATAGAAAATCAGGATAAAACAGTAACCAAAGCAAACAAACAAAAACCTCCACCATATCAAAAGAAGCGAAATCCCGTTATGGGTGTTAAGCCAGGTGCCTAGGAAGAGTAAGCATCTCCTGCTTACATGCAACACCCGCTGCTTCAATTCGATAAAACTGTCATATCCGGTTACTTCCATTGCGGAAGACAGAGTACAATCTTTGGTTGGATGGTTCATATGGTCTACGACAGAATATCATCCACCATTCTGCAGAGTGGGACATCATAGTGTATGACGAGTTCCCCATATCGACCGTAGAACTTCCTCAGTGACAATGTTAGTCGGTCACAAAGATATCCCTGACTGAGAAGCTTATCTGAAAGACGCCTAGCTCTCAGAACAAAATCCGTATATTTGGTACTTGCTCTGATATAGCGTATCAACTGGAAAGTTTGTGATACTGCAATTGAAGTTGTCACGTTTGTCATAGAATGAGGTGTTCATGTGACCATCAGTGTCGTAGGACAACATTAAGTCCAAATAGGATGCTGAATTATTTGAATCTGTAATTTCTTTGACTTCAAGCTCCGAAGGATAGATACTGCTGAGGTAATCCGCGAATTTTGGATTTTTAATGGACAACACATCGTCTAAATACAACTCGGTGATTGTCTCTGCTGGTGGACCAGGAGTCCCGAAGGCACATGTAGCCAAGTTCGATCAACTTCAGTTGATCGTTTCTTCCACGCAATCGAAAATTTCGGTTATCAGAATTTCTTCAAATTTTTAAAACATGGGTCCTGTAGCATCATATCCAACCCACCCTGCTACGTCTTTCGGTACATTTTAGACATGATAACGGTCACACTCTTTGGTCATATTACCTTGTTTAGATTGAGGATCACTGACGAGGGTTAAGTACCCGAAATGTGAAAGTCTGATTCATGCTGCAATTTATCTGTCCTTAAATGATACTATTGAATTTGAAGACATTTAACATTTCTTAAATTAAGGGGTATCTCCCTCATTGCATAGTGGGGTTTCGGCATAATTGTTTTGGTCATGTTTAGAAAATAAACATCAAAGAAGTACCTATCAGTTATTCAGTCTCAAAGTCCAGAAGGCAGGGCAAAACCATTAGAATTGCTATTGGGACGGTTGCGAACCTTGGAATGAATAACATTCCGAAGTGAGATCTTGGCGCCTATCCTCCAATGATTTCTGGATTGGAGCTGTCTATTTTTTTGCAAGAGGAAATTAAAAGTCTGTATTGAATATGGCGCTAGGAAAATTCACTTTGGCCTTATTCAACATGTTTGACATTAAGTACTATTGGCGAGGATACAATATCCGAAACACGTGTATAGAACAATAAAATTGGTACGATGGAGCATATATTTCGATATTGACAAGGTAAGCTCCGCCTATTGTCGTTTGCAGAATAATATCAGAATAGAAATAACAAATAATTAGCCGTAGTTCATTGTACAGTAATTCCCCTCATCGCATGAACCAAGCAAATTATCACATCGCGCTTCGCGGCTCGGTGATAACTTAATTGGTTCATGCGACGAAGGGAATTACTGGACTATAAACCAATACTCGCTAGTTGCTATTTCTTAAATAAATAAAATATCTCCAAGGCGACAACGTTACAGTAATCACAGCGGAATACACACATGGAAGGAGAAAAAGGGAACAAACATTGAAGACAACGAGAATAATAACATCGCATCTTTCAAACACAAAGAAGAAAAAGGGAACAAACATTGAAGACAACGAGAATAATGATATCGCTTCCTTGAAACATAAAGGAGAAAAAGGGAACAAACATTGAAGACAACGAGCATAATAATATCGTCTCCTTGACACATTAAGGAGAAAAAGAGAACAAACATTGAAGACAACGAGCATAATAATATCCTCTCCTTGAAACATATATGAGAAAAAGGGAACAAACAATGAAGACAACGAGAATAATACTATCCTCTCCTTGACACATAAAGCGGAAAAGAAACAAACATTGAAGGCAACGAGCATAATAATATCGTCTCCTTGACACATAAAGGGGAAAAAGAAACAAACATTGAAGACAACGAGAATAATGATATCGTCTCCTTGAAACAAAAAGGAGAAAAAGGGAACAAACATTAAAGATAACGAGAATAATGATATCAACTCCTTGAAACATAAAGGAGAAAACTATATACGCGAATAATTTTCGCAGAATCCTAGCGTTAAACACCACCTCCTTGAAACATAAAGGAAAAAACCATATACACGAATTATCTTCACAAAACCCTTGCTTTAAACAAAATAAACTCTTTATAGGTGGTGTCAATTGAACAACTAAAAAGATACAGTGCCGTACACATTCAAAATGGTAGTTGCCGAGTAAGTGCAGTGGTAGCGTGCTCTTTTCTCATCTCTAAGGTTCTGAGTTCGAATCCCAGATTCGGCAAAGGGTCTTATGTGGGGCCTCGGCAGGGGGTTTTCTCTTGGTACTCCGGTTTCCTCCTGCTCCTTGGACCACCTCACGCCAACATCTGAGCCAACGTGAGACATTGATATAAAAGAAGGAAGGGGATCTCCAACAAGACCCTGTTGCAGCACCAACAGCAAAACAGCAAAACACCGGATGCAAAAACACAAAAGACGAGCATACTAAGAGACGAAAAAGCGACATGTTAACATCAAATACAAAATACTACACATAAACCGACGTGACCAATGGGCAACCGGCGCCGCCTTTGGACGGCCATTTGCCACGCAAGTAGCAAATTGTGTGTTTATCCTGGATTACGTGCGCACAACCCTCTCACTTCTCCAATTACCCAGAGGTCTAGAAGAACGTACAATTGTGGTGTAAAACAACCTCCTCACTGTAAGATGACATCACACAAACAAGACCACAAAACGTAGAGTTTAACAAACAACGTTTAACAAACAAGTTGTGTAACTTGTTTGTTAAACGTTGTATTCAGATAAATAAAGTTAAATTCTAATTCAAAATGGTTCAAATTATTTCAATATACAATCAATTTCTGTCATAGTATGGTAATTTCATTGATACTAGGGAAAACGAACATTCAAATTATATCATAAGGAACCAAAACAGATGAGTTTTTTGTACACAAATATGTACCTCGATGACAAAAATTTTTAACTTTTTCGTATCTAAAATGAAATCAACGTATAATATCGAAGCTTTAGATAATGAATCTGGCTACCAGTGAAACAAGTATTTAAAAGGGTAACAAACAAAAAGATGAACAGCTACATCACCAACAAACAGAGACAATGAAAATACTTTATGAATTAAGAAACAGGGCAAAGTCTATCATCGAAAGAAGAAAGACAACACGGAAGTGGACATTCATTTCCATATCTATTCGGTATTTTCGAAAACAAGAGTTGCTTCCCGTTTGAGAAGGTATCTGACACAGACTAATTGTGACGTCATTTAATTCTATGGAAACTGTCCTTAAAGTCTGGAAAACCGTCATTTAATGATACAATTGTACCAATTGTTAATTTGACGTTACCATATCATTTTCATGACGTCATAATGATTTTACGTCAGATACCGTCTCAAATGGGGAATGACTCTGTTTTCCGCAAATACTCAATAGCGCATGATAGATTATCCAGATTACTTGCGCGTAGCCCTCTTTTTTACTTAAATATATATATATGTCTCCAAAAAGTAGAATTGCTGTATAAAAAGAAAGCCTTCTCATTGTGATGTCTCAGTAAAACAAGATAGAAAACTCTTGTAAATTGATATCGAAATAAGAACATTTCCTGCTCTACTGGCTGTAGCAAGCAAAATATTTTGTCAACGCGACAACAAAGAAACATATAATTTTGTGCTCTATCGTGAGTGCTGTTGAGATTATCGTCAGGATCTTCTATAACTCTTATACATAAGTCAGACATATTATAATTCAACAGAAACTTAGCAGCAGAATAAACTGTCACATAAATGAATAGATAATGTAGAGACAAAATACATCAACGGAAATAAATAATTCTTATCGCATACTAAAAACTTCTATGGAACGTGGTTACTTGGTAACGTCTTAAATTTCTTTTTTCAGTTGCCAAAAATTCTCCATTACTTTTTCTACTTTTCCATGGGTTATCTTACAGACACAAGGAGGGTCACTAGATCAAAAGTCATGGTATCAAATGAATGGTTTTGTCTCAAAATGATCTAGAGTGGAATAACAAAGTCATATTCTAAATTGGTCAACAAATAAGGAATAAAGGTATGGCCCTGGTTATTTTTATGACAAATATCCAAGGTCTAAGGGTGATAGTGTGTGGTATAATCATGATAATTCTCTTATCCAATGGAATCTATGTGGCAAGTGTCGATTATTACTGACTATGAAACGAAAAAAGACAAATCGAAATTTCAATAAGCAAAATAGAAAATCATTTGTTTCTGCTGTTGCGCAATCTAATGTAAATTCAGAAAATTTCATAAATGACTATAACACAATATCAAGCCTACAGATTTCTAATTTGATTATGAATTAAGGAATATCTGCCTACATCGGCTCGTCAAGGGTTGCGAGTAACTATGTAATCCGGATGACTACACTATTAACTAAAAATGCTGTAGATGGTGTCCGTAAGTCGGCATCGATTTCCCATTCGCTATTTTCGAAAACCGGGTTTACTTCCCATTTCAGACGGTATCTGACGTAGACTGATTGTGACGTCATCAAATTCTATGGAAACAGTCCTAAAAGTCTGGGAAATGACGGCGTAAAATCGACGTTACCATACCATTTTCATGACGTCACAATGGTTTTACGTCAGATACCGTCTATAAGGGGAAATAACTCTGTATTCAACAAAGACCCAATAGGCCTCGTTGGTTTATGTGTATATCCATTTGCAGTACCACCAGCAAAACACCACAACACACGATGCGAAAACACAGAGAAACACAGAGAAGACGAACGCATAACAAGAGACTAAAAAAGAGGCATTCGACATAGAAACATTAAACACAAAAGACTACACCTAAACCAACAAGACCGAAGATGCCGGACATCCATCTGCTACACAAGACGCAAATGGTGTGGGTATCCTAAATGACATCGTCCTATTTAGTGTAAGGTCTTCATTGTCTCTTTGATGTTTTTCGTGTGCTTATCCATCCTGTGTTTTCGAATTTGACTTTCACTTTTTCTGTTTTGGGTAGCACCACCGAGTTCTGATAGAGATCAGTTCTTTTTGAGGACAGAGAATTAAGAGGGCATTATTCTTCGTATCATAAAGTCGCTGTTCTCTTGGAACCACGCGTAAACACTTATTATGAGCTATATAGAGCTTGAAAGATGTGATTTTGTGGCTAATATTAATTAATATTCTCATTCCTATTAGTAATGTAATTATATAGTCTGATGTTTCATGTTTTATTAGATATATATATATATAACTAAGACAGCAACAGTCGATTGGTACATCACATGATAAATCCGTTGATTGACATGATAAAACCACGCATAAATAGTTATTATTGATGTTATGAGCTACATAGAGATTGAAAGTTGTGATTTTGTGGCAAACATTAATTAGTATTCTCTTTCCTATTGGTAATGTGATCATATAGTCTGATGTTTCATGTTTGATTAGATTTATATAAGTAAAACAGCTACAGTCGACTGGAAATCCGTTGATTTTCGTTTTATAAGGTACGCCGGGACTATACGAGAATAATGCGCCGTTTGTCGTGTACTATTTCATTTTGCTTAAGAGAGTTATAATACCCTTTGGATGTACCGTACTGTAAGTTTCACTTCGTCCTTGTTTACAAGCGACTTTATGTAATAGCATTACGAATGTATATATACCCAGACAAAAGTTAAGCAACACCCCAATATTTCGGAGTCCTTATACTTTAAACGATAGCACCAAGTAAACTATATCAAATACCAATTCTCTTGTAGATGACTTCAAACCTTTTGTTAATATATAACACTAAATTAATATCGAAATTGAAACATTTGGCTTGGATAGAGCCTCAAATAAAAAGAAGGTATTTTTGAGGGAAAATAATGTAGAATAAAGTTTGAAGAGAGGTATTGCAAAATAAGGTAACAGGTACTTGAAACAGAGATCAACTGGATTAGGTTCAAGATTCACAAATCTTATACGATTTTCTTTCAAAAAATACTATTATATTCCTTCAGTCGACTTCCGGTTGAGGTTACTCCGAACTTCCCTCTTTCAATCGCTCTTGTTATTGAATTTCCGATAATTCCCGTTAAAGAAATGTGATGCTCATATTTGCTCTATATTCCGTGTTCACAGATACTAATGATGACTTTCAGCCAAATTATTCCGCAATTTGGTCGAACGAGATGCACATCCGGTTTTTAATTTTGACGAAAAAAGAGATACTTTACGATTCAACGGATTCATCTCTTATCCGGAGGTGACATTTTGGCAGGTGGTTGTCCTACATGAAGATTGATATTGGTCGAACTAGGGTTGAATAAAAAATTCCAGAAAATAGTGGTCGAAAAGATGTTATCTTTAAGAAAATACAGAAAAAGCAACCATAAAGATATCGTTGTCGAACTTTATTTCTTTGATGAATACGATAGTTATAAAATATCTTATCCATGGTCTTAATGTTTGTGTGAAAAAAAAAATAGGCGCCTTACTTCACTTCCGGTATCATGAACGCGCTTTTTGACACGATTTTTTTCAAAGACATTTACTCCTTATTCTTATGAGATAATAAACATTATCTCAGCATTTTAAATACATATTCAGTTTTAAATTCCATCAGATTAACAATTTGATTCATTGAACCCATACCGGATAACGAATTCTACAAGATAAATAAATTCCTTGAACTTAATGTCTAACTTGAATTGTTTGAAATCATACCTGTCCCCATTTCCATCCCGATTTAAAATAAGCTTGAGAATACTAGGCGTCTTTCAGATAAGCTTCTCAGTCAGGGATATGTTTGTGACCGACTAACATCGTCACTGAGGAAGTTCTACGGTCGATATGGGGAACTCGTCATACACTATGATGTCCCACTTTCCAGAATGGTGGATGATATTCTGTCATAGACCATTTGAACCATCCAACCAAAGAGTTTACTCTATATCTTCCAAAATGGAAGTAACCGGATGTGACAGTTCTACCGAATTGAAGCGATGGGTGTTGCATGCAAGCAGGAGATGCTTACTCTTCCTGGGCACCTGGTCTCACTCTCATATCGGGAGTTCGCTTCTTTTCATATGGTGGAGGTTTTTGTTGTTTGCTTTGGTTCCTGTTTTATCCTGATTTTGTATGCCTTCGGTTTATGATTTTCTGGGTAATCGATTTTGTGCTGTAAACAGGGATATGGGCATTATCCATATTTGTCATTCATAATAGAATAATGTTAAATACAGTAATATTGTCTTCTTCAGGGGTAAGATCATTATCATGATACATAATTTTAAAATATTTTTTATCAAACCAGCATTAAAAACAATTTCACTGTTGCTTAACTTTTGTCTGCTTGTATACATTGTACACCAAGATTCCTATTAAAAAACTTCGGCCGTATTGTAATACACTAGTTACTTTGAAAATACCGTATAACCAGCAATTTTCGCGAGTATCAAGCTTCGCGATTTTGTGGTAAAATAGGGTGTCTTTATTTTCGCGAGAATTTTTTTTTGGAGATTCCTAAATTTGAAACAAATATGTACATATGATGAAACTATTTTGTACCTTTCATTATTGAAGTTTTCGTTATTGCTATCGTGAGAACATACTCAGCTCACTTCTCTTTACGTCTAATAAGAAAAAATGAACAATGACACTTGTATAATATGAAGAAATATACCGGATATACTAATTTATGGTTAACCTTATCAAACACAATGTTTCGCGAGAATAGTTATTCGCGACTCTAAATCACTCGTGAATATAGCGAAAATTAGTATCACGCGAAAATTTCTGGTTATACGGTATCATGGGTATTACTTCCACAAAAACACTCTCATAACATAATTCCCTCAAAAAAATTGCATTAAATCTATCTAATGTGTAAATATGTTAATGACAAATATGACAATGACCATATCCCAATACACAGTACAAAATCGATGATTTAGAAAATGATAACCGAAGATGCACAAAATCAGTATAAAAGAGGAACCAAAGCAAACAAATAAAAGCCTCCACCACATGAAAAGAAGCGAACCCCAATATTGGAGTGAGACCAGGTGTTTAGGAAGATTAACCTGCTTGCATGTAACACCTATGCATCCGGTTACTTACATTTCGGAAAATACCGGTATATTCTCTGGTTAGATCGTTCAAATGATCTAAGACAAAATATCATCCACCGTTCTTGACAATGAGACATCATATAGTGTATGACGAGTTCTACATATTAGAATACGATAATTAAATCGTCCACCTTATCAGGTATTCTTTTAGAAACACATACATGCTGCCCACAGAAAAGTTTTTTGTAATCCTTTAGGCCTTGACAAGTTTTTTCTCAGACGAAAGTTATTGCTCCTAGATAATATGTGTGACAGGCGGGATGGAAAATGTGGCCGGTCTGGGACTCGAATCCGAGGCTTTCAGCTCACAGGTTAGACGCTCGTACCGAATGGGCTAACGGAGCACGATACCCGAACCGTCATATTCCATCCCACCAAATTTTGAGGTTTCTCAGAGTTTCTTTTTACCGAAAACCTCACAAAGAAAGACAAATTAGTCTTGCATCACAACGTCACTCTGTTCTCAATATTGTGCCGACTTGGAGAAAATGATGTTGTTGTTCATCCCATTCCGTCTTTTCGATTTTACAGCTCTACGTTCGATTTGTGCAAGTATCTGGCCTAAAAGCATTGTGACGTCATTAAATTCCTTTGAAAATGTCATATTTGTAACCCTGTTTCCCTGAATTTCATGCTGGTGTCCATAGATTTTGATGACGTCACAATGCGTTGACGTCAGATACCTGCACAAATGGGAAGAAACTCTGTATTTCGAAAAGACCGAATTATATCGAGTCGTGCCTACATAGGCGACGTAGAATTTCGATGATGTCTTCAGCAAGACTTCCCTGTGTCAGCAACACATCTTTTGGATGAATACTCACTGAGTTTTTTTTTTCCTAAAGACGCATCTTTTTCAAAACAAAAGGAAGCTATCCTTGCGTGATGACTTTAAATTGAATAACTATAGATGACAGGCGACCGTTAGCGAGCCGGCAAAAATTTCAGTACATTACTGTCTTGTTTCTCTTGTATTAAGTTTTAATGCTCATTAAATCGGATTCCTTATTGTGATAAGATGATACGGGAAAGGAAGGGGGGGGGGGTATGTTACATAGTCATACATCATCAATGTTTTAACCTAGCGAGCGGTAGCGAGTAAGGGAAAATTTTTCTAATATTGACGAAAAAATGACTCTCAAAATTATGGTTTCATTTAGAAATTCATGCAATTTTTTTCTACATTGATTGCGAAAGGGGGCTCTAGATCCCCAAGTGGAAATAAAACCGATGTGATCCAACTCTATATTTTCTTGAAGAAAATTTCAAACCAATTTATTATGCATCAGACGCATGTTACGATTATCGAATCCCCATCAGTGATGCTTCCAGCAAAAGTGATTTTGAGTAGAGATACGAGGGGCGATTGATATATTGTGAGCCGCGGTCTTCTGTGTATTCTGCTGATATACTTTTTCCAAAAAGGACAAACAATCTATTGCACACACTATGCTTCAATTCTGACGCAGAACTTTATGGGAAAATTTGAAACTTTTAAGCTCACAAGTTAAGGTCAGGGTGGCGATTTTTAATAGAAATGAGTTAGAAGAAAGATGGATATGTCCACACGTAGTGGAATATCTCCTCGAACTATTCAGACCAAAAAAATCAAATTTTGCCCGTCTCGTTGTTTGGCAATAAACGTCCATTTTTGGCCTATTTTAATATTTTCGTCTTCTCAGAGAATACCACATCATAACTTTTCATACCACTGCAATGCATGAAATTTCAAATCATCGAGATTCTCATCTGTTCAAGTCCTTCGGTATTCATACTGATGATTCTGATCTTGAACTACCTTATATCTACTGGATTTCCAAAATGCACAAAAATCCTTACGAACTTTCAACCTTCATCGCCGGTTCTTACAGGTGTTCCATAAAACCTCTGTCCATTTTGCTTACGAAAATATTAACTCGCATCAACCAAGGTCTTCAAATCTAGTGCGAACAAAATATTCCAGAAATGGAATCAATCAGATGTGGATCCTAAAGAATTCTAAGGAACTTTTGGAAAATTTACAAGCCACCAATTTCAATCATATGACCATCTTAAAGTCTTTCGATTTATCCACGCTCTACACTCCCATTCCACACCAAAATCATGAAAGAAACAGACTTGCCAATGTTATTCGCAACACTTTTCTTTCAAAAAAAGGGAATAGTAGATAATAATACCTTGTCATAGGGCGGGAGGATACTTATTTCGTGAAGGAATACTCTGATTCAAACAAAAAGTATACCGAAGACGATATCACTCGGATGCTTGATATCTTGATATTTGGTATCCTCATTGATAGCAATTGCGCCCCACTGCTTGCGGACTTATTTTTATATTCTTACGAAGCTGACTTCATCCAGACCTTGCTCTCGACTGGGCGAAAACACATCGCAATTCAGTTTAATTTTACCTTCAGATACATAGATGACGTGTTGTCCATCAATAATCCGAACTTTAAGGATCATCTACATGAAATTTATCCTCATGAACAAGAGATCAAGGAAACAACCGAGAGCGACAGACCCGCTTCGCATTTGGATATACTTCTATCTTTCGACGCAAACGGCCATTTGAACAACTCACTGTGTGAAAAGCGTGATGATTTCAGCGTCCACATACATGTAACTAACTTCCATTTCATGAGTAGCAACATTCAGTCTTCTCCTGCTGATGGTGTTTTTGTTTCTCAGCTGATACGGTACACTAGGGCATGTTGTAGAAATGTAGATTTCATCATTAGAGCCAGACGGCTTGCAAGTGTTTTTCTCTTTATTCAAATATGCTGAGAGAAAACAATGTGAGGGTCGTTTGATGATTTAATACATATCTTATTTACAATTTTGACATCACTTGAAAGATAACAATGTACAATATGTATAATATGGAACACAATATGTAAAGCTATTATTTTTCAATGAACACAGGACACAATCGAATACTGACATTTTAGTTTTAAATGGACAATATAGGTTTGTTCATAAAAACCAACAATAACAATTTATTTCTGTTCGACAATTATTTATTCATTTTCGTTTGTTGATGTTGTTGTTTTGTTTTTTCAATAATGTAGTCTTTTGAATTCCTTTCGTTGGACAAACAGACGCATAGACTATAAAAGCGACTCTAAAAAATCGAGGTTAGGCTTTTTCTCACAATTTTGTTGTATCCTTGGAAACTATAAGAGTTATGTTTCTTTTAATTTTATGGCATGCCAAATGTTTTTTGCAGATAGTATTTAAAAAAAACCTTAGCAATATAAGTCGCACTCTTCGAGATATTGAGCTGCTGTATGCACGAAAAGCTCATTTCATATAATGAATTTCTGTAAACTTTAGCATGAACGCATTCATGTATGACTAATGTAAACGTCTTCAAATTGAATAGCATCATTTACGAACAGATAAATTGGCAACATGGACCAGACATGCACGTTTCGGGCACTCAACCCTCGTCAGTGATCCTCAAATCTAAACAATGTAATATGCCAAAAAAGTATGAAAGTTACTATGTCGAAAAAGCGTACCGAAAGACGTAGCAGGATGGGTGGGATATGATGCTACAGGACCCACGTTTTAGAAATTTCAGGAAATTTTAGAATGCGTTGAAGAAACGATTAACCGAAATTGATCTAACTTGGCTACATGTGCCCTCGGGGACAACTGGTCCACCAGCAGTGACACTCACCAAGTGTTATATATACTTTACGGTATCCAGGTTGCTTATTCTATATGGATTATAACCCATACTAAATAGAGCAACTAGCAAACTAGCAAATAAGGAAACTTGATAAATTTCTGTGTACTAATACAGGAAAACTGGAGATGCACAGATATATATGCACAACCAATGTCATTCCCTGAGATGAAACTATTGAAGTGGCACATGTTGTATTTTTGCATGAAACGCCTGGCGCCTCAATGTATATACTCTACAGAAAACATACAGCGGCGTCTGTTCTAACCTGTAAACTAAACATGCGGTTACTTAAATGTTAACTTTCACCCTTTAACATGGAAACGCGATTTCGGTAAGAAAAAAATGAAACTTACAATTGCGGTTCACATATTAATATATAGATCTGAATAAATATCGTAATTCGTGTTTCGTTACGGGTATGCAACACAGCAAATGCATTTATCGCATGAAATTCGTTAACGCGAATGACATGTACGATAAATGCACTTGCTGTGTTTTTCATGCCCGTAACAAAATACAAATTAAGACACACCTTTTCTCAGAGAGAATTAGCCAGACACACGTGCGACCATAATCAAATAAGTAGTGAAAAATAGAAAATCAATTAGAAAAAAGCCATATTTACACACCTAATTTCAGTAGGAAGTATGACAGGAATAAACCCTATAACGAATGTATCATGCCGAGAACCATTTAGTAACGTTTTCTGTGTAATTTTTGACGCTTGAAAATTTAGTGACCTACCTCGGTGTCAAGGTAGGACACCGCGTGACCGTAATACTGCGACGTCTTTGGCTGAAATTAGTACTAAGCGTGATAAATATCCATAGAAATGCTCAAAAGCTGACGTAACGGACATGATCCAATTACATGTCTTAGCATGTGTTGATTTAGTTGACGTAACCATGGTAACGGACATTATCCAATTATTATCATGTGTTGAGTGACCTGAATAGCAATTTCTACATTATTAGTGATTCTGTGACAATTTTTTCGACCTCTCTCGCGCGTAATAATTGAGAATACAATGTTCCAGGAATTGATGGAGATTTGCCAAAGCCTGTCATTACACAATTTCAACTTTGAATGAAAGTAGAAGTGAAAAAATATTAGAGGAAAGAAAAGAAAGAATTCCTTAAATGAGTTAAAGATGATCCTGACGATAATCTCAAGAGCACTCACAATAGAGCATCAAAAAGGAGCATCGACGGACCCCTAGCAAGCTAGAAGTATTATTATACTTTTATAGAAACAGAACACAAAAAGTAATACGTAAAAATACTTTCAAAAGTCTATCAATAATGCGAAGAGTATTTGATCACAATATTGTATCATCATATATCTCATGGAATTAATAGTTTTAAGAATTTTTTCGAAGGTACGTAAAAGTAATAAAGCCTTCTCTAACACAGCAAGATACGCCCTTCGGGATTAATAAGTCATTATTAAGTTCACTTGAGAAAATCTTACTTCCATAACTCTGTAATGGCAAAAAGGTTATCCTGAAGTTCGATAATTGGCGTCCCTCCCATATTCCTATCATGAATTACAAATATCATGAAAAGCCACAAAATGACCTTGACCTTTGACCTTGAAAACCAAAAGGCTTCTTTGTATTATTATACTAAATCCACATGGTAAATTTCAAATTCCTAGCTCAACTGGTTTGGGCTCTTATCTTGTTTACAGGCAAAACTACATGTATGCATATTTCGGACCACCCCGTTCCCCTTTCGCATAATTTCTCTAATTTCTGACAAAAGATTTAAAACCCTGTTACTTATGTGAAAAAAATATACTTTTTTCTTGAAGCATATGAAATTTAAAAACATTTTGAACCAAAAATAGAATCTCTTTTGTGAATTTTTGAATCTATTTTAGCCCCAAATTGACATGACCAGTATGACCTTTAAAATCAATAGGGGTCTTTTTCTTATTATACTTAATCCACATGGTAAATTTCCAGTTCCTAGCTCAATGTGTTTGGGCTCTATATTACTTAAAAGGGTCGGACCGAAGGATGGAGGGACGGACAGACATCGCTGTACCATTATACGTCCCGTCTAAACACGGGCGTATAAAAATTTGTATTGATGATCGAGAAACTCCAAGAATACGTACCATTATTAAGCATTATAGTGAGACTACGGAGAAAACCCCAATATTACCGACCGTGGGTTCCGACGATGCTTCGCTTTCAGAGACGAAAATTTTAAAGTCCATTCCATGTCAACGGCCGATCTTGCGATAGAAATCAAGGGTTCATTGACTTCCGGACTAAAGGCTTGTTTCTGAGATATTATCGTAAGGTCGAACATAAATTATTTCTGGCAAAGCTATGCTTGAAGAAGAAGTATTACAATGAGACGTACCGACCTTGGCTTCAACTTTGTCCATTACGTCAACCGGATGAGGGTATCCAGACGTATCATGACTTGGTATTTGATTTTCCGGTAACGTTACAATTTCAATCTCAGAATCGTGCTGAATAGCAATATTTCTCTGCAAAATTTGTTGCGCAGGGGGTAAGAATTCCTGTTCCCGTCCCATCTGTCTTTCCCCAGATAATTGTCGAGCTTCACTGTCTCTCTTGAGACATGCGCATGGAATGAACTTCAAAGCCTCTTTTCGAAATAACTGCTTCTGATATGTGTATATAAAGGGATTGAATACACTATTTAACACCCCAATATAAAAGGTAATCAAAAATGCGGAAGTGTTCCCAGAAAATCCCAGTCCGAGTCTGAATCTGATTATTGAATAAGGTAAATTGCAAATCAGGAATACTAAAGTCAGTGTGCCAATGAAGAAACTATATCCAATCGCTCGTCTCTTTGCTTTTAACCGATTAGTACGCTCATTCACCCCATGGAAATGAGCTGGGGCGGTTTTATTGTGAAATTTTATAGCTTTTATAACGATAGGTATGAAGAGAGAAACAGACAAGGTCATGGTCAAGAAAAAAGAAATAGATTGAGTGAGCAAAAACCATTTTGGATGTAAATTCCTGGGGATGCATTCTCCTGTCTTGTTTACGTAATAGTTACCAACTAATGGTGGAATATGGAAAGGCAGTGACAGAAGCCATGCGATCGTATATAGGATATTCAGATATCGTCTTGTTAAAATCTTTGAATGTTTTTCCTGGTGGTAAATTGAGATATACCTGTCAAAATTTGTTACCAAAAGAACACATTGGGTGACAAATATCATGTATAGTGTTAAAGTGGAATTTAACAAACAAACAAAATTGATTTTAACATCAAGCATTAAGGACAAAATGCTGTATCCAAACATCACCATTGTGATTAGATCTGTGATGGCCAGGTGTAAAACTGTTTTCATAGGTGTATTACGGGCTGGATTCCGCAAAACGTCAGACCTCAGATAGACATAGATAACAAAACCATTCCCAAAGGCTCCCAATATTGTCGTAAGTAGACCCATGGTATATACAACAGGACCTCCTGCTTCGATCTGTTGAAGAGGGTCTGTGTAATTTGAGGTGCCACCTTAAAAGAAAAGAAAAATAATTGATGAAACGAAAAAAACTTGAAGATAATCTGTAAAAGTCAAACAGAGACTAAATAATTTTTTAAACACCACAGATATGTAAACTTAATACAGACATGGATATTCTTTTTTTTTTTTAATATACATGTAACACAAAGTCAGCCGACACACGGATCAAGGGAGGTTCGAGCCAGCAACCTTTCAGTCTCTCGAGTTTACCACTAGACCACGGCGTCGAGACTAAAGAATTAGGGTTTTTTCCTGGATGGAGGCGGTATTCATCTCTCATCATTGCTCTTTTTCTTTATTTGTGATTTATTTCTTTCTTAAGCCTATTGCAATTTTATGTGTTTGTGGATTATGTATAAGTAGAGACCTAGGGGCAAAACGTTCACTTGATACCAATGCCTACTTGTAAGATATTGATATTGCATCATGATAGAACCAGGATTTGAACTCACAAATCTGAAAACTCAAAAATGTTAAAATTTCAAAAATGAAAATTTAAGCATAGAATATATATAAAGTATTCCCTAAAATGGACTTTTATGTGACAAATATGCAATAAATGAGAGCGCAAAATGGGGAAAACTGAAAATGGAAATGATGAGATGAGATAAAAAATGAAATTTGAGGAGTTTAAAAGTTTTAAAAATATATTAAAAAATAGCCAAATGTTGAAAAAAAGGGACACACGAAGAACAGTTTTTAAGGGGTTGGCCATGCCGGGACTTGAACCCACAACATTTTGGTCTATGTGCACAGTAAACAGATCTTTTTATTATTTAAAAAAAAGCTCATAAACAATCCAAAAATAAGACTGTAGGATATACTGTATATCCAAGCATTTAATTACTGAAATATTCAATAAATAATAATGAGTGCAGAAGATCATCACTTATTGGATTATTTAAAGATTTTTTTTAAAAAGGAGCAATCTTTAAAGAAGATCCTGACGATAATCTCAACTACACTCTCAATTGAGCATCAACCGACCCCTAGCAAGCTAAAGGTAGGACCAGGTGCCCGGGAGGAGTAAGCATCCCCTGTTTGGCCTTTCTCACCTGAAAAGGAAAATTGGACAAACAGACGGAGACAATGATACTGCTTCACAGAAACACGAAGGACAACTTATCTAATCCATTGTAGGTGACGCTGTCAAAATGCGCAAGAAGTAAGACTCAATACTACGGAAGCGTGTTGGTGCCAGATTGGTACTATTTCTTATTTATTTTCCATACATAAAAGTGTAAATTTTACACTTTTATGTGTAAATTTTACACTTTTATGTTTAAATTTTACACTTTTATGTTTAAATTTTACACTTTTATGTTTAAATTTTACACTTTTATGTGTAAATTTAACACTTTTTTCTGTACATTTTACACCTTTTTTCTGTAAATTTCACACTTTTTTTCAGTAAATTTTATAATTTTTCCTGTAAATTTTACAACTTTTTTTAGCTCACCTGAGCCAACGGCTCAAGTGAGCTATTGTCATAGTGTTGCGTCTGTCGTCCGTCGTCCGTTGTCGTCGTCGTCGTCGTCCGTCGTCGTCCGTCGTCGTAAACTTTTCACATTTTAAACTTCTTCTCCAGAATGGCTGAAGGGATTTTGATGAAACTTGGTAGGTATGAAGTACTCATGGTCCCTTACAAGTGTTGTTGTTTTTCGTCCGGATCCGTCAACAGGTGGCGCCACCACAGCCAATAGTAGGTCTCGGGGGGTACCCTCCTTTGACAAACTTCTTCTTCAGAACCGAAGCATGTATCGACAAACCGAAAGCATCAGGATGATCTAGAGAGATGTCTTAAGAAGTGTTGTTATTTTTGGTTCCACTTCGAAGTCAAATTTTTGACGCGTTTTTGACGTCTTTTCGGACTTAGTCAGAAATGCACATTTTTGCACTATTTCTTTAAATAACTCAATAAGTGTATGATTTTACACACTCATTTACTGCATATTTATCATATTTAACTTACTTAATGCTTTGATATGTATTTTAGGCTTAAATTTTATTTTTTTTTGATTTTTTATGATTTTTTTTCTTATGTAAAAAGGAAGGGGGGGGGGTGATTTTCATACATTTTCTGCTTCTTTTCTATAACCACTCTTCAGATTGTCATGACATTTTGTAGATATGAGGTACACATGCATGGTACCCTACAAGTGAAAGAATTTTGTCAAGATATCCACTTTTAGATTTTTAAGGAATATTTTTGGCCTAGGACATCTTTGGCACGCATAAAAACGAAAGGAAAAAGGGGGTCATGCATACCTTTTCTGCAAAATTCACTTGTTTAATGACCCCTCCTTCCGAATTGAAAATTTGCTAATTTTTATGTATTTTCAAATCGATCTATTGATTACATAAAAGGCAAAATCATGTTCAAAACTCAATTTCTACAGACAGCAGGGAATCATACATTGATTTAATGTGCTATTTTTAAATTTTCAATAGTTATGACCAATGAGGTGACACCTTTTATTCAGCCCGGTTCACCTTTTGACAGTCAAAAGGGAGTACTTAGGGATTCCCTGCTAAAATGATTAACTGTAGTTACACCTTCTAGGTCAGAGACAACCAAATCATTTTCCATAGGCCGTAATGTTAACGAAATGCCTTATAACGTCTATACTAACATTGCTGGCCATGCATGTTATATACCGATTTGTTCATTGATTCAAGCTTTATACGAAACTAAATTAAAAAATATAGCATGACCTGCTCTTTTTCGCACTATTTGCGTCACAAGGTACCCCGCAGAGAATTTTCAAATTTTCCCGCGCCCGTCCCCTTTAGCGGATCGGGAGCTAGGGAAATATCCGGGTATCGACATTTTAATTGCACTTATTTTTTACCTATATATATCATATTCAAACAATATACCAAAAGAAAATAGAATTGATAGCCAATCACATCTTCTGTCACATTTAAAATAACAGACCCCCTCACCCTACAGGTTTTTCTCCAATCAGAACCGGCCTTTTAGTGGTCTCTGACCTATAACTGTAACTGTAAACAAAGTCGCTGTACTTTAGATTTGATCCGTTTAATTCCTCCACAACCCTTTAGTACTGCGATACATTTCAGGAGATACAGTGCAAACGGAATAGATTTTTACATGTATTTAATGTGCATTATACTTGGAACACTTTCATAATGGTTATCATTCATGTACTTGGAACACTTGCATATGTATAAAGTTTGCTCGAATTTCCTCTGTCTTAGACTCTCTTAGATGAAGTAATTTACGGACTGATTTCTTGAAGAAACGTCGAATGAGTAATCTCTTCCTCTGGATCATGAGGTTTGATACACCGTACACTGCTTTTTGGAAAACAAATTGGCCCAATTTCTGCACAATTCACTTGAATTGATAAATATTGGATTTAAACGATTTTAACTGTACGTTTCATGTATTTGAGATGAAATCAATACTATTCAAAAGCATTCTTAGATTTCAGTATACTTTAATATGAATAAAGGCAGAACCGAAAAATCTTTGTTTTTATGCCCCTGGAATAAAAGATTCGGGTGCATATAGTTTTTGGCCTGTCCGGTTGTCTGTTTGTCTGTCTGTTTTCTGAAAAACTTTAACATTGGGCATAACTTTTGAATGGAAGCTGGTGATAGAGGTTTCATATTTCACATGTGTATTCCTTGTGACAATACCTTTCCATTGATACCAAAATTTTGACCTCGTGACCATAACCTTGACCTTTGACGTACTTTTCAAAAACTTACACATTGCGCATAACTTTTGATTGGTTAGTGATAGGGCTTTCATATTTTACATGTGTATTCCTTGTAACAAGATATTTCCATAGATACCAATATTACGCTGACCCTGACCTCTCACATACTTAACAGAAAATGGCGTTTATACTAACAAAGATGCCGCCGGGGGCATTCTCGTTTCACAAACACAGTCTGTCAGGCTTTATAATTTCTGGCATGCTAGCTATCAATAATGAAAGGTATGGTCGTTCAGTTTTAAATAAACTTAATTTATAAAATCATTTCCTTGTTTTATTCTTTTTCTGCTGCGCATCAAAGTGGGATTTTACAATATGATTTTATTTTTGATGTTGCATAATTGAACTATACTAGTTGGGCATATGACTTAAAAAAAGTTATTGTTTTGAAATGTGACTATTTTTTCTTGTTTGTACTTTTAAAGGTTGTCTGAAAAAAAAAAACTTCTCTGCATCCGGCAAAAATCTTTTTAGAAAGGTTGTGGGCTAAAATCCCGGTACTGGCACTATCAGTATTCAATAGCAGTATGTCAATTAGAGCGTGCATGGGTATCAGATGAGCGTTGAGCCCCTGGGGCTCTTGTTTGTAAATTTTACACTGTTTTCTGTAAATTTTACACTTTTTTCTGTAAATTTTACACTTTTTTCCGTAAATTGTACACTTTTTTCTGTAAATTTTACACTTTTTTGGGGGTTTTTTTGTAAATTTTACACTTTTAAGTGTAAATTTTACATATTTTCTGTAAATTTTACACCTTTATGTGTAGAAAAGAAATTAAAAAAAAGAGTAGCAATCCGGCACTAATACGCTTCCGAACAGTACGGACAAGGTGTCCGTGAACTAAACCTCAATTCAATTTTCCATTTTGGAAAAGTTTATTTTTCAATTAAGTAAATGAAAAATGGAAAAATTGATTCAATTTTCCATTTTCATTTTAAAATTTCGAATTGAAAAACGAAAATGGAAAATGGACTCAACTACGCTGTATTAAAGTACAATTCAATTTTCATTGCGAAAGGAAAAAACGAAAATGGAAAATTTAACCCATTTTCAATTTTCAATTTCCATTTTGAAAATGAAAAATGAAAAATTGATTCAATTTTTCATTATTCATTTAAAAAATGGAAATTGAAAATGGGTTCAATTTTCCTTTTTTAAAATTTAATTTTCTTTAATGAAAAATAGAAAATGGACTGTAATAGGCTGTACTAAACGACAATTCAATTTTTCTTTTCAAAATCCGTAATGGAAAATGAAGAATTGAGTGAATTTTCCATTTTTACACTCCGCGCGCTAACGCAGAAATGAAAAATGAAAAATTGAATCCATTTTCAATTTTTCATCTTTCATTTTCGTTTTAACGACACACAACCTGCACACCCCTATCTCTATCATCCAGAAGTCCAGCGATTATCCCATCAGAGCGCTTGTTTCAAACGTAAACAAAAGTCTCTATCGGCAGCTTGCCCTTTCTCTCGCTTCGCAAATAAGCAGTTGTAGTTATGGAAATAACATTTTATATGTTTTGTTTTTAAAAATAAAAGTTATAAAATAAGAAGACACCGTGAAAGTAACATAAAACTAGCCCATGTTTCAGACTTTCTGTTGATTTTATTGTATCAACTAAAGGTAAAAAGACATTGAATATGAATACTTGTTTCCGTCTGACAGTCTAAAGTTAAATTGACGATTCATGAAATACACACAGTCACTGCTAATTAGATAATATTGGATTAACGCAGGGGTAGATGTTGTTTGAACGCGCAGCGTTACTACTGACATCAAGCGAGCATGATCGATTCTCAAGCCGATTTTAAACGTAATGGTGCTAGGCATGCATATGGTCTAAATCAAAATAAATCGATTCCATAATCCGTGTATATCTTGAAAAAAAATAAACAAATAGAACCCCCAAAAAAGTCTTAAATCCGCGAAATTTTCGGATTTTTAAGACAAAATGGTGTAATCCGAGGCATTTTTAAAAATCTGTTTGAGGATTTAGGCCCACCGGCCCCTGCTAACCGTCCACATCGAATCTACGCCCCGGCACTGATCAATCAATATAATAGACGGTAAACTAATATTTTAGTGAAAATCCGGCAAAGTGCCCAACCCCTCCCCCCTTTTTTAATCATATATTTTGATATACAATATGTGCAAGAACATTTGATTATTACTGATTAAAATACATTTTAATTAAGAACTATTTAATGAAGAAACTATGCAAATACAATATAGTTCCAGGCACTCACATCATGATGTCCCTGATACTACTTGTTAAGAAACTAAATATCATTCAAGAAATATACAATTTCACTACTACAGTAAATCTATCATGTGGATACCATGTAGAGGTGATAATTACATTTTTGTACTATGAAAACAATATTAATGTTTGAAATACATGTGTCATATGGAGGCATGCGCTGTTCAGCAGGCGTAAGAAGATGGAGAAGTGTTCTTTATCATTTATTTTCCCATGAAGTAATCAAAATATCGGAATGAAAATTAGATATCTACTATCTAGATACTAGAAATCAATATCTATCCAACCTTTTAAGTTTCAAGGGCGGATTAAGGTTCAGGAGGGGGGTTGAACCAACCCCCCGGGAACCACCCCCCTCCCCTGGGTTTTCGATTTTTTTTTGTAACATCAGCAATCGAAACAAGAGGCCTAAGAGGGCCACATCGCTCACCTGAGAGCCATATTCACTTTTAGGAATATTTTTATTTTGAAATTGATAAATGAAAATTGATTCAATTTTTCATTTTTCGTTTTCAAAATGAAACTTGAAAATTGAAAATGGGTTCAATTTTCGTTTTTTACTTTTGCAAAGGAATATTGAATTCTGGTTTAATACAGCATATTTGAGTTCATTTTCCATTTTCATTTTACAATTTGTAATTTTAAAATGAAAAATGGAAAAATGGTTCAATTTTCAACTTTTCATTTACTATTTTTAAAATGAAAAATGGGAAATTGGCTCAATTTTCAATTTTTCATTAATGTTTCCGAAAAGGAAAATTGAATTGTGGTGTAGTACACGGACGACAAGGAACATCACATACAACAAAACACTGTATAAAAAGTAACGAGTTTAACTAGCAACCGGTGCCGACTCACGACGGCTATCTGCCCCGTTAGTAGAAAATAATATGATCATTTGGATAACGTATGCACAATAAGATGGATCGTTCAAACAAATGCTTAATTTATCACTTATTTACCTCTTAAGCATACCTATGTCATTGCAAACATAAAAAAAAAATGTTTAAGAAATAAGAGAATTTTTCTGATTGAAAACGCTCTTTGGATACGATTCAGGTTAAAATCAATTTATAGTTAATTTACGCACAAAGGTGCCGTAAGATAATTTTTACAGAACTGAATTTATTGTAAATTACTACTCAATCGTGTTGTATATATAGTTAATCAATTTTTTTCACATGAATTCCAGAATTCCACGAGCAAAAAAAAAAAATACCAAAACAAATAAAAACAAATTTAATGCACTATGAACGATAAATTATTATTATTTTAATTTACCAAAAACGTTATTAATGAAATGTAAGAAAGGTACGTTATACGTCAAAGTGCCTCCAAAAAAGATTGCTGAATGCTAAAGAGACGTTTACTTAATCTAAAGTCATTTCTCTTTAATTGTGAATCTATTACTGTGAACCTTCTATCAGTGCATCTTCTCGTGTACGTAATATATTAACCCCCCCCCCCCCTTGTCGGACGTCAAACGTATCAACCGCAGCTATGAATTCACAAATTTCATTGGCTCCGTAAGCAAACATATTTTGGAATACAGTTGACAGTTGACAATTGACAATTGAATTGTCAACTGCATTCTAGTATACAATTCGATTTAGAGATGAATGTTATAACAATATCTAAGTCTTAAATGTTGACCATATCTAATTTAACATTCCATTTTCTTATCTAAGCAGTCCACCCCCTCCCGACATACGCACGAGAAAATTCAGACATGAAAATACTCCCCACATACACACAACAAAATTCAAACATGAAAATACTTTCAATAGGTAATAGATGTTTGAATTTACTTTCAATTTAAAATTTTATAGTAATCCCCTGGTTAGGGAGCTGATATTTTCAGGGATTCATGCCTAGGTATAGACACGTCCACACTAAAAATTTGGTGAGGGTACATGACCTAATTACAGAGAAATGAGACCGAGAACTTTGCCAACATTTCTGAAATTCTGACTAAGTCTCAAAATTTTCTAAGTTCAAAATTTTATGGTAATCCCCTGGTTAGGGAGCTGATATTTTCAGGGATTCATGCCTAGGTATAGACATGTCCACACTAAAAATTTGGCAAAGTTCTCGGCCTTATTCCTCTGTAACAAGGTCATGTACCCTCACCAAATTTAAAATGTGTTTGAGTCAATACCTAGGCATGAATCCCAGAAAATTTCAGTATCGTAACCAGGGGAATAATATAAAGGTTTGGACTTAGATTGTTTTGAGAAATTTGCCTGAATTAAAGAAATATTGGCAAAGTTATCGGCCTCATTCCTCGATAACATGGTCATGTACCCTCACCAAATTTAAAGTGTGTTTGAGTCAATACCTTTTCATGAATCCCTGAAAATTTCAGTATCGTAACCTGGGGAATACTATAAAAGTTTGGACTTAGATTTTTTTGAGAATTTGTCTGAATAGTAGAAATATTGGCAAAGTTCTCGGCCTCATTCCTCGGTAAGAAGGTCATGTACCCTCACCAAATTTAAAGTGTGTTTGAGTCAATACCTAGGCATGAATCCCTGAAAATTTCAGTATCGTAACCAGGAGAATACAATAAGAGTTTGAGCTATTACCAACAGAATGTGTCGATGCTTTGCTTATTCATTTCTTTTTTATTCTGTAAGAAGTGGAGGTGGGGCATGGTTGTCATATGTACTTTTTGGTGTGATGAAATAGTAATACAGAAAATTTATTACATGTATGCATACATTTTCAATGCAAGTGTTTCATAGTCGAATTGTCAACTGTATTGTGGAATGCAGTTGACAATTCAATCGTCAACTGTCAACTGTCAATTGTATTCCAAAATATGTTTGCCGGCTCCGTAGTGAGGTCCACCGGACCAATGAGAATCGACCTAAATCGTCCTGATTAACACACTAAGCGAAGATTTCAAATATACGTCAGCGCGATTCACAGGCGTACAATTTTCACCGAATACGTTTCTTTTGTTTAATAAGATAATTATAACAGGAACTTGATTTTGTATCACAACCGAATTATAAACCATCAAAATATATGTGCTAATTGGCAAGTGGTGAATAACTGTCAAGGGACATAATTTTTGCATGCTCGAGCTCACTAGGCGACGCTCATTAAATCATGATAAATTCAAAATTTCTTATTTGAGATTCGACAGGGGGGGGGGGGGGGGGGTTAAGATATTACGTACACTTGTCATGAGAAGATGATTAACTGTGAATCAATATGAGTGTATAATGGACGGGTTAGCGAAATGGAAGCGCACTTGCTTCTCATTTCTAAGGTCCCGGGATCGAATCCCAGTTTCTGCAAAGGGGTAAATTGTGGGAGAGTATGGTGGTCACCCACCCAATTCTAGGAGGTTTTTTCTCCGGTTACTCCGGTATCCTCTTCCTCCAAGGACCCACTCACGCCAACATCTGAGACAATGTGAGACATTGATATATTAAGTTTGTAAATTGTTTGTTAAACACTGTAAAATATTTTTTTTAATTTTGATCTATAACTGGAAAAGTTAGGTGTTATAATCGAAAATCGTAAGTAAGTCATCATTTATTTTTATTCCAATATAACGGGTTTACTTAGAAATTGAGTTATAATTGTGCTAATGAGAGGAGAGTTGAATTCATATTAACACCCTTTCCGCGTTTTTGAAGACTAAAAATGGACTTACCTAAGTGAGAAGATGTGTTTGATGAATCCATTGCAGGTAGAGGGCACAGCAGCCTTTGTCAATTCTTGCAGGGAACATCTGCCAACACTGTAAGAGATATGTTCTATGGCAATACCTTAAAGACTTTTTCTTGAAAAATCTTTGCAGGTTGATACTTAGAGTTATAGCTTCTTCAATGCAATCACGAAAACCATAATCGAAAGGCTTTAAAAAGATCATTTGATATCGTCTTTGCTTCGAAACAGTCGCTGCTTTCCACCTTCTACATATCTCATTTGCGTCATTCTAGCAATATGATTTCTTTGGTCAGTCTTGCAAGTCTAAAGTCCGTGGTCTTAAATATCTTTGAACGTTGTCAACATGGGAAGTAATCAGATTCCACCCTTGCTTTATGCAAGTCATATTTCATATATTAACGAATTATGAGTATTTTTCTTATTGGAAAATGAGAAGTAATATTGATTTTCATATATTATTTCATTATCTTCCACTCCTCTTCAAATATTTACGATATCATGGCCGTTCACCTCTGTTTGTATTTTTCAAGATCAATTTTTTTTATGTATATTTTCATCCTTGCAATATGTTGTTTATTTTTCAAGGAAAGTAATATACACAATACAAATCTAACAAAATTCCTTAACATATAAATATTTGGAGTATTTGAGTAATATATGTAAAAAAAAAGGCTGGTGTTACTTCTGATGGCACCGATTGCCCATTGGTCTCGTTGGTTTATGTGTAGTGATTTGTGTTTGATATTTCTATGCGTTTTGTGTTTCTTGTACCTTTTGTGAGTCTTGCTGTAAATGTCCTCTCTGTTTTTACATTGGGTGTTTTGAGATTTTGCTATGGATGCTTTAACCGAGTGTTGTTGGAGATCCCCTAGCTTCTGACTTAAAGATTTGCCTTAATTATCAGTTTAGGTCTTACATAAATTGCCTTCATATGCTGAAACAAATTTTGAACAAAATACCTATCAGAAGGAACGATGTTTCATTCCAATACTATTCACTTTCCTTGGGTTGTTCTTTTATTATTGGTAATCCTGAATACACTACTTCAGTGTGACATGCATGAATTTTATATATTGTTTTCAGTTTCGTGCTAAAACATCGACGGCGGGTGCGGCTAGCCAACGGGGATGCTTACTCCTCCCGGGCACCTGGTCCCACCTCTAGCTTGCTAGGGGTCCATCGATGCTCAATTTTGTGCTCTATTGTGAGTGCTGTTGAGATTATCGTCAGGATCTTCTTTAACTCATTTGTGTTGTTTTTTACGTTGTCCACTATTGTTTGTTTTGTCCCTTTTGTGTCTCTTGTTGTGTATGTCTTATCTGTGTTCTCACTTGGGGTGTTTTGATGTTTTACTGTGGATGCTACAACCCAGTTTTATTGGAGATCCCTTCCCTTAATCTTGTTTGATGTTTTCAACGCATTAGAAAATTTCTGTTTCCAACTTTCTTGAATGTTCTGAATCGTGGTCTTGTAGCATCGTATTCCATTCATCCTCTTACGTCTTTCGGTACATTTTGAACATAATAATTTTCGAACTCTTGGCCATATTACATTATTTAGATTGAGGTTCACTGACGAGGATTAAATAACCGAAACGTGCATGTCTGGTCCATGCTGCCAATTTATCTGTTCTTAAATGAGCCTATTGAATTTGAAGACGTTTAAGAAGAATTTGTGTTCTTCTATGTTCCATGGAAGGGAGTCTCGCTGGAGATTTTTCACTTATTTAAGGTGGCAGTCTCAGGGACGTAACTCAAAATTGATGATCTCGCGAACGATTGTTGTGTGGCGTAACGTTACCATCGTTTGTTTTCCCGACAAGCATCTGCATGACTTAAACATGACGTCATAATAAGGGAATTCCCGCGCGGTGCACTGAGGTTAACGGGATTATTTTTTTTTATGGTTGCTCTATATATTATTGTCTATTTGAATAAGTATGCATTTCATTTACTCTGTTTCATTTCCTGAAATTGAGCATTACTTATAGATTAGATATGTTTCCGAGATTAATACATTTCTTTATTCTTTTGATATTTTCAATATCTACCCGAATCCCTTGACCTACGGAATGTTTAATTCACGCAAAACGATTGGTTCGATTTCTTTCAAAAGATGCATGACATCATACTTAATTGATATTGCATTAACGAAGAAAATTGAATGTAGGGAAGTAATTGGGGAATAGTGAGACAACCACCTTAAATTTTGCAAATTCCCATCTTTTGACGTCTT
This sequence comes from Pinctada fucata, assembly GCA_028142955.1. Lineage (NCBI taxonomy): Eukaryota > Metazoa > Mollusca > Bivalvia > Pterioida > Pteriidae > Pinctada > Pinctada fucata. Next base: position 18,560,124 of record AP027107.1, on the reverse strand, counting down.
GCGTCATTTTTGATTTGAAAACATACGCAGACGATTGTGTTGTATTCAATCATTAGTGTGATAAAAAAAACTCAATCTACCACCTTTTACAAGCACATTCTTTAGAATTGCAATCTGACTGATTGTGACGGCAGGACTACATGACGGGCCCTGCCCAAACCTCATTAGAGGAGACAGGGCCCCGACCACGTGTTCTCTCTGAATGTCAGTCGAACTCCTCGGGTGATCACATGCATGAGCTCGCTACAACAGACAGAGCACGGACTGTATTTCGTTTTCAATCTGTTTTTATATCCATTTACACAATCATCTGTGTGTTTCTTGGGCCCCTGGGTCATTCCGCCTGTTTGTACCTTCATTTTACAGCGAGAAGGTTATTTTAAACCACGATTGTGCGTTTGTCAAGACATATGGGTAATCGGAAAAGTAGGAGGGTTGTGCTCATATAATCCGGATAACCACACCGTCTGCTTTGCATGACAGATGGCCTTCCTAAGTCGACACCAGTTGCCATTAGTCACGTTAGTTAGTGTTTGGTCCTTTGTGTTTCATATTTCTATGGTGTGAGTTGGTTTTCCTGGTCCCTTTTACGTTTCTTCCTGTGAGTGTCTGCTCTGTGCTTTCGCATTGGGTGTTTTAGTGTTTTGTTGTGGGTGCTGCAACCGAGTGTAGTTGAAGGTCCCCTCCTTCTTTCATTACAGCTCCAGGAAGGTACTTTGTTCTGTTGCACTTAATCATAGCGTTATATTGCCCTTAATATTCAGAAAAATATTGAAATTCTAATTTTCTTTCAAGAAGGCAACATTCTAGACAAAACACTTTCAAGCTAAGTGCACCGGTCATGTATGTTATGGGTTTATAAACCCTCATCAGAGGTAGGCAACATAAACGCATCGTAATATGATTCGTTATTAGATCTTTTCGAAATACAGAGTTACTTCCTATTAGTGCAGGTATCTGACGTCAACGCATTGTGACCTAATCAAACTCTATGGAAACCGGCATGAAATTCATGGAAACAGGGTTACATATATGACGTTTTCAAAGGAACTTAATGACGTCACAATGCTTTTACGTCAGATACCTACACAAATCGAACGTAGGACTGTAAAATCAGAATAGGAATAGCCAGATACATCGAGAGTGACAACCCCTTCATTCATTCTTTTATATTTCTTGCATCTACTTTGTCAATATCGCATTGCTTAATGACAATATGGATAATGGATAATACCAAAACAAAGTACAAAATCTATAATTAAGAAAATCATAAACCGAAGGCATAAAAAGTCAGGGTCATGAACCAAAGCAAACAAACACTTCTACCACATGAAAAGAAGCAGACTCTCCAACACATACATGCATGTTAACATTATTGATATAGCTCCTCTTTGGCTGCAGATGTTGGATGATTCATATTTCATCTAATATGACTTGCGTGCACGTAATCCGGATAAACACACCATTTCCTACTTGCGTGGCAGATGACTGTCCTAAGTCGGCACCGATTGCCCATTAGTCTAGTTGGTTTATTTGTAGACTTTTCTGTTTGATGTTTCTATGATGTGATTTGGTGTTCATTGTCACTTTTGTGTCTCTTTCTGTGTGTGTCTGCTCTGTGTTCTTGCATGGGGTGTTAATCTGTGGGTGCTGCAATTGATTGTTGTTGGATATCTCATTCTTTCGTTTGTACCGAATGGTTTTGAATAAAACTAGAGCACTGACAAAGTCAGAAAGGGCCCCGCCGGCCACTTCTTTAAAAAGTTGAATGCGAAGGCAACAAGATCAACATGGTTGGCAACAAAAGAATTGCTGCCAGAGGAATAGAGGCAAACATACAATGCAGTATTCCAATGTCATCGATTTTTTTATCAAAGCCCCATCTCTTACGGTACAACAGTTATGGCAAATGTTAAAGTTTTTCAAATGTAGGTCAAAGGTCACGGTCAAGGTCACATGATCAAAAAATGTTGGTACCAACAGAAAGGTCTTGTCACAAGAAACACACATGTCAAATATCAAAGCCCCATCTCTTACGGTACAATAGTTATGGCCAATGTTAAAGTTTTTTCAAATGTAGGTCAAAGGTCACGGTCAAGGTCACATGATGGAAAATGTTGGTACCAACGGAAAGGTCTTGTCACAAGGCACACTCATGTAAAATAAAAAAGCTCTACCTCTTACAGTGCAGAAGTTATGGCCAATGTTAAAGTTTTTGCTGACGGACAGACGGACAGACAGACGGACGGACAGAGTGATTACTATAGGGCACCCGCCTAGTGGCGGGGCCCTAAATATATGTATGTTTTCATCTAATGAATTTTCTTTTCTTTCACTTCTGAGGCTAGAAAAAGAGTCTTCCATATTCCATATTCTTATTTTGGAAAAGAACTGAGGGAATCTCCATGTAAGTACATCAACAGCACCATTTATTCATTAATCTAAAAAAAAACATGTTCCCATTCTATAATTGTTCTTTGTCTTTCGTTCGTATCAGAGATTAATTATTACGTCTTCCTTATTGTATATTATTTTTGGTAAATTAAATACCGATACATTGCCGTTTGTGACGTGAATCCATATCTTATTTCATTGATTTTCCTTTTCCACTGCTCTTATTGGCTATAATATTTCGCCCATCCCACTCATTACGCATATACGAAATAATGAAGCTGACATGTTAGGTTTTATCTAGTCGACTATTCTATCGCCCACTTCATATAATCCATATCACACAGAGAGATATACACTACCCACCTTTAATTAGTACCCACCTAATACATTTCTGTTGTTTTAAGAAAGTGAAGATTTTTGTTCCATTGTTTTAAAATTTGAAGATTAATCATTCTGCTATCAATTGAAGTAAAATTTTCGGCTATATCTTTGTTTCGTTATTTTTTGCAATTTTCCCAAAAAATGTCAATTTTTCACATGAAAAAATTCTAAACATTCTTTAAAATTTTCAATTTTTTTATGAAGATAAACGGTGGAGGTTTTTGTTTGTTTGCTTTGGTTCCTGTTTTATCCTGATTTTGTATGCCTTCGGTTTCTGATTTTCTGAATTATCGATTTTGTGCTGTATACAGGGATATGGTCATTATCCATATTTGTCATGCAAATAATATAATGAAAATTGTCATGCATTTAATGCTTAAAAGAGAAAATTATGGGATGAGCCTTTCATGAAATTTTTATGTTTATACTAACTGGATACTTATTTATGGTGGGTAGTGTACTATGATAATTAATCATGAATCAATCCTTTGATGTTAGATGCAATATTTGTATGACAATCAGTGAATGAAATTCAAACACAAGATTTCAAAAATCACAATCGAATGATTTACAATAGTACGGAAGAGATCCAACTCTATACCTACTTGAAGAAAATTTCAAACCAATTTATTATTTCTAATTTATTATTTTGAAAATTTCAAACCAATTGATTGCTTTTAAATGATGCTTATGAATTTGAAGACGTTTAATATTTGCACCACTTGGTGAGTGTCAGTGCTGGTGGACCAGGAGTCCCCGAGGGCACATGTAGCCAAGTTCGTTCGATCAATTTCGGTTGGTCGTTTCTTCAAACGCATTCCAACATTTCTGTTTACAAATTTTCTCAAATTTCTGAAACCTGGATCCTGTAGCATCATATCCCGCCATCTTGCTACGTCTTTCGGTATATTTTGGACATAATTTCACAGATTTTGGCCATATTCCTCTGTTTAGATTTAGGATCAGTGACGAGGGTTAAGTACCCGAAACGTGCATGTCTGGTCCATGCTGTAAATTTATCTGCTTATTAATGATGCTAATGAATTTTAAGACGTTGAATATATGCACCAGACACGTGTTTCGGATATTTAACCTTCATCAGTGATAATTCCAGCCAACGTACTTTTCATAAGCCGCCAAATTCATTTCAGCGCCCTCTGGTTTTATGTTTAGTAATTAAATTTGTGCATTTACTTTACAGAGAGTGCGCGTCTCCAACTTTCCTGTAGGGTCGATTTAGTAGCATATCCAAATAAAATCTCTGTTCAAAATAGCAATTGGGGGATGGTGTAAAGATGTTAACCTCCCTTAATTTCGGTAATATTTTTGGGTGAAAGTTTCCGAAATAGCCAAATAATATTCATTATGTGAAATTGATAAAGTACCAAAACAAAGCTTATTTCAGGCGACCGAGATAGAAAGAAGTAAATAATACACTTTAAAAACATCCATGTCACAGGAAACGTGTTTACAGTGAACTGCTCCACACTGCAATAGGAAATGAGTGTTTATTTTGATATACGGAAGGGTTCCAACTTTTTACCTTCTTGAAGAAATTTTAAACCAATCCAATTTATTATGCACCAGACACGTGTTTCGGATATTTTAAAAATCCTGATAAGTGATGCTACGAATTCTGGAATAAAAATACAAAGCAGAACATTCTCACGCGCAAATTTTCTTTGCACGTGAGAATGTTCTGTGTTGTATTTTTATTCCAGAATTTGTCTGAGAAATGGCACATCTCCATAGAAACACTTAGAACGACTTATCTAATGAACAATCTCCACAGTCCATTGAACGTAGGGAATGCATTGTAGGTGATTTTTTTTAAACATGCTCCGTTCTACGAGGGCTGATTGATATGTTGTGATAACTTCCACACTCTTTGGTCATATTTAGATTGTTTCAATTAAGGATCACTGACGAGGTTTAAGTACCCGAAACGTGCATGCCTGGTCCATGTTGCAAATGTATCTGTTCTTAAATGATGCTATTGAAGTGGGTTCAGAATTTTGTTAGGGGAGGCAACGAGTTAGAACACTTCAACGAGTTGGAACACTTCAACGACTTGGAACACTTCAATGAGTTGGAACACTTCAATGAGTTGGAACACTTCAATGAGCTAGAACACTTCAACGAGTTGGAACACTTCAACGAGTTGGAGAACTTCAACGAGTTGGAACACTTCAATGAGTTGGAACACTTCAATGAGTTGGAACACTTCAACGGGTTGGAACACTTCAATGAGTTAGAACACTTCAATGAGTTGGAACAATTCAACGAGTTGGAACACTTCAATGAGTTGGAACACTTCAATGAGTTGGAACAATTCAACGAGTTGGAACACTTCAACGAGTTGGAACATTTCAACGAATTGGAACATTTCAACGAGTTGGAACACTTCAAGTTTCTTAAAACATGAAACTCAGTTTTATTTATTTCTGTCAAAATTATAGTGACAAAAACTACCTTCACCTCGATACCATAAGATAGCCCAGGTTAATAACAGTAAAAGTCCACCTTAAGGCATTAGGGGTATAATACTCTACTACAGAAAAATTAAATATCACGAAGTTGGCCCAAGACGTACGCAATGTTCGGGACCATACATTTTCATGGCGAGTTGAATTAAACAAATAATTCTGACAGAAATAAATAATTCATTGTTGAAAATGAGAACTCTTACAAAAGTAAAATTAATCGAATAGAATTCTTGAACGATCAATTGTGAACACTTTTCTTCTCATTATTTAGAAAAAATGTATTGAAAGGCATGAATTGAATATGGTACTGAATTTAAACTTTATTTAGTTGGATTCCTGTTTTAGGAGAGGTTGACCTGATAAGACTGCCATAATTCAAGACTGCCCTCGGTTATTTAACGTCCATGCATTTTATGGAAAAATAAGTCAATTGCGCTAATTCATGATTACACTTAGTTAACATGTAATAGATGAGTTTACAATGAATAAACTCGTGTGACAGTCATACACCAGATATCACAAAATTTCCCGATGTTTTCATAATGACGTCAAAATAAAAGGCAGCACATGGAGATGCTTCAAGACGGTGCGATCTGATGGGAAGTCACAACGGAAATTTTTGCCAAATGATGTGATGTCGGGTATCTGTGTGTGTAAAATCAAGGTTAGGACAGTCATATCTTTCATCCGGAAAACGGACTATTGGCTCATTGTTACCTTGTTTTCGCTAAATGTTGTGCTAAAAATGTACACGTCAGTAGTATTTTCTAACAGGGCAAAATAATTCGGTCTTTTCCGAATACAGAGTTACTTCCCATTTGTGCAGGTATCTGACGTCAACGCATCAAATTCTATGGAAACCCAACTTGAAATTCAGGGAAACAGGGTTACAAATCATCTCGCACGCAAGGAAACAAAGGAGACAAGCAAAGTATCCTTGCCTGCAGCTATATTCTCCTACGCGGACTTTATTCTCTGACGTCATAGACGCGCTACGTATCAAAAGGCCGTTACGGCGTCTTTAGCACTAAAAATGCCTGTTTACGTAGGATATGTGTGTTCGCTACTAGAAAATTTACAAATTTTTTAATGACTGTATGCGTTTTATCTTCTCTTGAACAGTTTGCAATTGAGTTTTAATAGAAAAGAAAATCTAAAAAGAATATCTTTATTGATGTATCTCCGTTCCTGAAAGATATTGCAAGATTCTTGCAGACAAGTAGTTCGGCTGACGGCAGAGGTACTTTTCCAGATGCAGTCCCGCACGGAATCGGAAAATACCGATGAGTGCAGAATGGGTTACAAATATGACGTTTTCAAAGGAATTTAATGACGTCACAATGCTTTTACGTCAGATACCTGCACAAATCAAACGTAAGACTGTAAAATCGAAAAGACGGGATTTCAGCAAACATTGCTGTTGTGAAAAAGATTAAACGCGTATGACATTGCTTTTTAATGATTATCTTTTTGGATATCAAATGGAAAATAAATGGTCTGTTTTTCTAGCTCTACTTAAATGAGACGGTATATAAAAAGTCACATAAATTACATTTTCGAAACCAAGAGGTCCACTTAAGTTGTATAGCCTTTATATATAGCTTTTAGTATGTATGAACTCAGAAGTTCGGCATTGAATACTCTACATTGTTCAATGTTTTTCATGTTTTTGATAATGCATTATGACTTCTCGATTAATTAAAAGCAGTAAAGGATCAGTTTCGGTTACATGGAAAATCGGTCCTAATGTTAGAATGTTTTAGATTGCGATTATGTTTCGAATTAAGGAAGTTAAATGTATGGTTGCTTGAAATACATGTACCAAATAAATATAGCAATTTTCGTGCAGAACACTGAAAGATATGGCTTCTAAATCGGCTTAAAGTCGTAAAATGCTGAAAAATCGTAAGAAATTAGCATAATTCAAGTCAAAATTAATGAAAATAAGTAGGGCGCCAGCCCTCGCCCAAAATAATTTTAATATATAAAGGTAAATTTGCAATTTATCATTTGATCTACATAACATTTATTTTGGTAGAAGGTTGGTGCCTATACTTATTTTAAAAATTGATGCCTTAATATAGCGGGTTTCCTTCATTTTCCGTCATGCAGAGCAAATGACACCAAAATGTGACGTCATAACCAACGCACGTAACGATTTGACAATGATAAAATTTACTTTCTATTTCGGCAGGTAATTGAGATGAATATAACAAATGCCGAATTATAATTTTCATAAGAATTATTTTTTGAATAAAATTTAGGGCCGAATTTGGGGGTTAGTAAACCTACCCCTTTTCTTTGATTTGATTTGATAAGAAGTCCATGATAAAACATGGGACTATTCAAAAGAATACTTACCATTTCATTGAGGTATTAACTGGGTCGTATTACATTTTGTACGATACCGCGCAGAAAAAATCAAAATTTTTGGTCCAATTATGAATGTATGGTAAGGTCTCTGCACTTATCTTATACATGTAAATGGAGAAAAATATATTATTCTGAATCATTGATAACAAAAATTCTACTATAGTTCGACCTGTTTTGAATGCTTGAGAAGGTGATAAGAAAACTCGTGATACCCATCGGTTAGAACCCATGTATCTTCCTACCAGAACATGAAAGAGTTTTATAAGCCATATAAATTATCTCTATTTAAAAGTTCAGAGATAAACGTATCCATTCCCAATAACATTTTCTTATCATTTGAAATACACAACGGGCATCTATACTCCTCCAATTCAAAATGATAGAAATAGGATAACAGAAGTATCAATTTACAAATACATTGACATGATAATGATAATGTACTCAGATATTAAAGGTGACAAGGTCTAAGTAATTAGTGCATAAAAAAGCTTTGTACAAACTTAAAAAGGGTATTGTGCATTTTTTAAAAATTGTTTATTCTTTATAAATGCTTACTAGAGCGTTGCATTAAGGATGACATATTCTCAATAAACACTTGGTACACCTTGATTCAAGAGAGCTTCAAGCTGAATATGATGTGAAAAAAATGGTCACCATTTTTCGACATATACATTTACATGATACTTTAATTGTACTCGGGAGTTTTGTTTTAGCCTTTATTTCTATGGGGTTCGCTCATGCCATTGGAGTTATGTATGCTGAACTCGTTATTTATTTCAATGCATCGAGGAGTGACACAAGTTGGATTGCCTCTCTTGGATCTGGATTTATGCTTTTATTTGGTATTATCTTTCATTATTAAAAACACATCGATGATGCATGTCTGGTCCATACTGCAAAATCTTTTCTTAAATGATGGGATAAATTTGAAGACGTGTAACACATGTTACTACATGTATCAGTAAATCAGTCTGAAAAAAAGTCGAGAAGGTTTCTGACTGAAATTTAGAGAGAAAAGGTGATGGGGGGATATCTTCTTTAAAGAGGGTTGGACAGGGCCTGTCACAGTCAGTCTGTAATTCTTAAGAATGCGCTGGTGCTTGCTGTAGATTGGTTCAGTACCAAGCCAAGTGTCCGTCTGGTGACAGAAGGATCATATGAACGGTATAAAGGGTGTTTGATAATTCTAACACAATTCCGATGGTAATATCCTTCTTATTGTGTTAATTATGTCACTAAAAATGCAGTTCATGAAATATCCAAAGTATTATGCTCTGTTGCTTGTATGAGTCCTAAATTCAAAAGAAATTGACAATATTTTGTACAAAATTTCAAGAATTTGTGTAAGCGAAAAACTTGAACTAAAGGTTTCTTGGTAAATTTGTAAATTTCGACCATGTTAAACACGTTTTTTCATGATTATTTGAACAAATTACAGGACCCTTTGCCGGCATCGTCGAAGAACGATACGGCTGTAGGGCTATTGGTGTTCTAGGATCATTACTGATTGGTGTAGGAATGGTTTCCAGTGCATTTGCTGACGAGCTATATGTGTTATACATAACATTTGGAATTATTTCAGGTAATATAACATATTTTTCATTCAGTTAAGATATAGAAAATGACTATTCAAAATTTCATTTTCCTTCAGCCTAGTCGTTAGTACTAGACATTTTTCATCGTGACGAACTTCACACTTCGAACTTCGTACTTCGCTCTTCGAATATTGAAAAATCAGTTTCGTAGCTGCCGTTCACTACAAACTCATAAGCGCAATCATTTACATTTTGATTGGTATATTCAATGGAATTGGTATATTGGACTTCCTGTACATCTGGCGCGCTTTTACGGCAACCCACTTATAAAATTAAAGTGCGAAGTGCAAAGCTCGTCATGGTGAAAAAAGTCTATTATCAATTTATCTGCTTTACTAGCGCATCGGGTTTTGAATCAGTGAATGAAAGTCAAAGCACAAAAGCCGAAATCAGTTTCCAAAATTACAATCAATAAATAGGCTTACAAATTCTTGATAAGATATGAAAAGAACTTTCTTGCGAGAAATGAAAAGTCGAACAAATAGACAGAAAAAAACATAGCTCTATAAAATCACGAAGGACAACTAAATATCTAAGGAACACTATCCAAAGTCCCGTAAAATTGCGGAATACAGTGTAACGGGCGCTGTAAAACCGCGCCGTGCTTATTTGCAGAGTTTGAGCTTATAATTCACAAGTGTTATATCTAAGTAAGAAGGTCTAAAAGGGAAGCTTAAATTGTCAGTATTGAAAAACATGTTCTATATAATAGAGTTCCATAGCATCATATGAGCATTTCAACAAGTTATGTATCGAAGCCGAAAAAAAGTTTTTTTTATTTAATAAATTTTCTCTACCTGTATTATTTAAAAACAACAGGAGGGTTTCGCTCAGTTTGCCTTGATTTTGCTCCTGTGAAAGTTTGCGTTGAATGTCCTCTTATCAGCCTACTTATTTATGTTTATAAGTATACTATCTCTGACTTGATAGTCATTTACATGATTCATACACAATATACGTGTTCTACGTTGAGGATCTTGTATGAAAAATATATATATAGCAAATTTAATCGATGAATACAAATTTCTTTTGCCTTGCAATAGTATGAATTAAATTTTCTTTTAGGAATTGGGTTCTGTTTTTCATATATTGCTGCCAGCGTTGCCGTCAATGTTTATTTCAAGAAAAGGCGTGGCCTAGCTACTGGAATAGCAATGTCGGGAGTAGGGTTTTGTTCAATAACAGTGCCGATCTTGTCGCGCTACCTTATAGATGTATACGCCTGGAGGGGTGCCTTTCTTCTACTTGCTGGAATGTGTTTCCAAGGCTTGTACTGTGGTCTCTTGTTTGGAGCAATAAGAACTTCGTCGATTGAATTTCCCAAACGTAAGCATTTATTTCATTCTGTTCACAACAGAAAGGATGCGATCTCCAGCAGGACCCGTTGAAGTACACAAAAAAAGCGAACTACCGAAATTCCGTCTTTTCGATTTTACAGTCTTAAGATCGATTTGTGCAGGTCTCTGACATATAAGAATTTTGACGTCATTAAATTCCTTCGAAAATATTATATATTTAACCCTTTGTCTCTGAATTCCATGCTGGCTTTCATAGAATTTGATGACGTCACAATGTGTTGACGTCAGATGCTTGCACACATGGGAAGTAACTCTCTATTTCGAAAAGACCGAATACCGAAATGCGAAAACACGAAGTGACAAGAAAACAAGAGACGGTAAGGAGACATGGAATATCAAATACCAATGACGACATCAAATAACTAACTTAAAAGATTACACATGAATTAATGGTACCAATGATTGACCATCTTCCACGTAGCAAGTGATATGGTAATCTGAGTTTCGTGTTTACAACCGGATACTCGGTGATTTCGAAGTACGCCCAATTGTAATACATGTTTTATTGTAATATGTTAGCATACCATATGCGCATTTCATGAAGTTATGTCTCCTATAGAGGCTGAAAAAGAGGAAATCCAAGTAATATGAAATTAAGAAGACAATAAAGTCTAAACGTGGCCGAACATTTCTGCAAAAGAACCTGTTAAGGACATGCTGCTATGCTATCAGAGAAATTACCCGTAGAAATTTTCATTAAAACTTTGCATCGGAGAATTAACAAATATATTTCAAGTGCAGAAACACTGTAAAAATATGCGAACCCTCGGAGACTAAACAATCAACAAACAAACTACTGGATGAAAATGTCAATATTTTCGGTACATTTTAAGACTAATAGAATCTATTCCCCAGACGTGATCAGGGACAAGGAAATCCAACTCGAGTGTCAAGGATTTGCTTGTACCACGACGAGGCTTACAGAGTCATGGACAAAAGCAAATCCTGGACACGAGGGTTGGATTTCGTATCCCTGATAACATCTTAGAATTGATTATTTTTCTCTCACTGTCTAAAAGAGCTCAAAGTGAGTTTTTATGCATTTTTAAAAAAATATTTTGACCGGCTAATGCGGCAATCATGTATGACGTCACAATGACGTTATAGTTAAAAGCACTTCTGGAATGAGTTTATCTCACTCTGAAGGGTGAGACTATAACTATCTACCATATGCTGTCATGTGGGATGAGAAAAGCCCACACGAGGGGTCTGGTTTCTGGTCAGGGAACGAGGCTTGCAAGTTATGTATGGAGATCTAGCTCGGCGCCCATCGAAAGATCGACAATTTGCCGTTTCAGCCTTCTGAAGTAGGCTAATCATCGTATCAACTTTTCCTTTGGAATAATTTTGATAGCTAATTTGAAATCCACCCACCTGTCTCTTAGGAACCCTTTTTAAAATCGGGCAAAAAAAATCTGATCTCATCTACATTAGGGCTTCCATTCATCTGCTTTATAGGAAAATGTAAATTTTGGTATTGTTTTTATGACGCCAAAGTTACAACGAAAAACTAGGTTTTAGAAATTTCTTTTTCAAAATAATTGCGAATTACTGGGGGATGAAATGTAGATTTCCAGTTTGTATTTTTTATTTTGTTCAATATCTTTTGATAGTTGTATTTTATAGTCTTTGAACTATGTTGTACTATTTGGTGTAATACCTATTGTGTATGAATATGACGGAAGTACATGATTTACAGAAATAAATGTTTTACAGATAAGGAAAAACAAACTGAATATAGCAATGGACACTTCATAAAAGCGGATGTAAAGTCATCAGAACGACCAATTAAGATTAAGACAAAGAGAATTCTAAAGTCGAGGAAATTTATGCTGTACCTTTCTTCAAGTGTATTAGTTACTTTTGTATATTTCGTACCATATGTGATGCTGCCTGATATGGTCGCTCAGCATGGGATATCCGAGACCGATGCAGCCTTAATGCTAACAGTATCAGGGATAGCAAGTAAGTCAAAAGACATTTCTATGAAAGTTTAGCAATTCATATTCCTTATTTTGTATCGTCTCGGTTTAGTACCTGATCCATTTGTCTTCTTTGAAAGAAAACTCTGTCGAATATCTTTGTCATGAACCCTGCACTGCAATGTCATATACTTTGACAATTGTTTAAAATTATGCAATTATTATTCCATATGAGTGAAAATAATAAATCACTCCTTGTTTGGAAAAGAGAAAACCCACCCTGCTATAAAAGAATGCCACGTCTACGACACACCCAGCCTCTTACTTGATTCATTGATTAACTTGATTACATGATGAAATGTTCATGCCCCAGTACAAATATTGATTGATTGTATAATTCTTGTTCGCGGGTTTCAATAAGTCTTCAAAGTATCATACTTATTTTATTTTCATCCTCAAGAAGACAGGAGAGGATCTCCAACAACACTCGGTTGCAGCACCCACAGCCAAACCCTAAAACACCTAATACAAAAACACAGAGCGGACACCAACAGAAAGAGACACAAAAAGGACAAGGAACAACAAATCACATCATAGAAACATCAAACACAAGTGACTACACATAAATCGACGTGACCAATGGACAATCGGTGTCGAATCAGGACGGCCATCTGCCACGCAAATAGCAGACGATGTGGTTATCCGGGTGACGTGCGAACAACCCTCCCACACAAAAGTAGAATAGGATTTTAGTAAATTTGAATGATGATTGTTAAATTTACAGGTACCTTTTGCAGGATCATCTTTGGTTTACTGGCAGATATCCCTGGATGGAATAGTGTCACAGTAAACGGTGTAATTCTTATTTTGTTGGGTGTTACTACAGGAACCGTGGTCGTTTTCAATGACAGAGTTTTATTCTACGTGTATTCGACGATTCTTGGGGCTTGCACAGGTTAAGTGTGGGATTTTTGTTATACTTTAAATTTTTTTTTTTTTTGATTTTTTAAAACGTTTCTGTTTGACTATCTGTCAGTTTGTTCGTTTGTCTGTTTGTCCACAAGACTTTAAGCTGAACCATAACCTTCCATCAACAATCCAAAATTCGCAGAATCTATCTTTCGGAACTTGAAGTCAAAGAAACTACAGAGACAAATAATTCAGCATCCTATTTGGACATAATGTTGTTCTACGACACTGATGGTCAAATGAATACCTCACTCTATGACAAATGTAACGACTCCAGTTTCAAGTTTCAGCATCACAAACTTTCTTTTTCTGAGTGGCAATATCCCTTCATCGCCTGCTTATGGCGTGTTCAAATCTCAATCGATACGTTATGCAAGAGTAAGTACCAAATATACAGATTTTGTACTGTGGGCATGGTGTCATTCAGATAAGCTTCTCAGTCAGGGATACACTTGTGATCGACTAGTATCGTCACTGATGTTAAACGTCTTCGAAATTGATAAGAATAATTTAATGAGGAAGATCTACGGTCTATGCGGGGAATTCTTCATACACTATTTTGTCCCATTGTGCATAATGGTGTATGCTATTTTGTCTTTGAACCATTTTACCATTTTAACCATCTAACCACAGCATATACTTGTTTCCTCCGAAATGGAAGTAGCCGGATGTGATTTTCCTGCCGAATTGAAGCGACGGGTGTTGCATACACACAGGAGATGCTGACTCTTCCTGGGCACTTGGTCTCACTCCCATATCGGGAGTTCGCTTCTTTTCATGTGCTTGAGGTTTTTGTTTATTTGCTTTGGTTAATGTTTTATCCTGTTTTTGTATGCCTTCGGTCTATGATTTTCTGAATTATTGATTTTGTGCTGTGTATTGGGATATGGTCATTGTCAATATTTGTCATTTTGAACGATAAGTGATAGAGCTTTTAATATTTCATAGGAACGGTCGGAACCTCGGAATGAATTACACTCCGAAGTGAGACCAGGTGACGGGGAATGTCAGCGTCTCCTGATTGCATGCAACACCCGTCGTAACAGCTCCATGGAAATCTGTCAAATTCGGTGATTGTCTTGAATAACATATTGATATACACATCAGGTATTTCAAGTTTGGTGAATATCACTATCCAGAATGTCACTGATCATTCTGGAAAGGGGGATCTGATATGCTTTTATTATATCCCCGTAGCAACCGAAGAACTTCCTCAAAGATGATTTCAGCCGTTGTGCAATATATCCATGAACAAGTGACTTACTTGCAAGCCGTCTGGCTCTAACGATGAAATATTCATATTTGGGACATGCCATGGCGTATCGTATGAGCTGGGAAACAAAAACGCCATAAGCAGGATAAGACAGAATGCTGCTACTCATAAAAGGAATGTCAGTTATGTGGAAGCTGAAATTATCACGTTTGTCATAGTTACAGTGAGGTGTTCAAATGGCCGCTTGCGTCGAAAGATAGAAGTATATCCAAGTACGAAGCGGATCTGTCGCTCTCGGTTGTTTCCTTGATCTCTAGTTCATAAGGATAGATTTCATGTAGATGATCCTTAAAGTTCGGATTATTGATGGACAATTACGCCATCTATGTATCTGGAAACTTTGAACTAAGATGAGAGGTGCTTTCGCCCAGTCGAGAGCAAGGTCTGGATGAAGTCAGCTTCGTATGAATATAAAATTAAGTCCGCAAGCAGTGGGGCGCAATTGGTACCCATGGGGATGCCAACTATAAACAAATGCATGTTTACTTCAAGCTCCACATATATTACAAATAACAAAAATATTGTTATATTATGAAGTTGATTTCCGAGTTTGACCTACGCTTTGGCTGTTCACGGAAGGAAACTATTAAAATCATTGGCTATGAGAGGAGGCATATATAGTCATGAAGTAGTCTAATAGACCATTTTCCGATTTTATTGGAAAGCTCAAAATGTCCGAGTCGACATCTTTTGGCGTTGTTTTTCATTATGACGTCACTGTTGAAAGACGCAATCTCATTGAGACGTAACAATGAAAAAGTGCGCCAAAGTGGCTTAGCTCGGACATTTTTCGTCATTTTATCAGCCATTATGAATTTCGGCAATGGGTCTATTCCATTTCATGTTTTAATCTTGTATGAAATATACTAAGTCAAGTCATTTTATCTGCATGATGTATTCGCTGAATTGATTCCAAAACAAGTCCTAAACTCAATCTGTTACTCAATCATTTACTCGGCGTTCTGAATTCAACGTGTTAAGCAAAATATATTATCTATATCTGTTTAGGAATTTTCGGTGTATATCAGGCAATGATCGTTGCTGACATTGTCGGAAAGAACTTGGTTGGACTTGCCATAGGATACATGATGGGATTGGAGGGCATCGCAGCTATTATAGGCCCTCCATTTGCAGGTGAATTTTATATCTACTCTTTTTTTTCTATTTACTTCAATACTAACAGTCATCGTAAAAATGTTCTCCGCGAGGAGTTTGAAAGTAAGTGAATATTTTCCCCTGACATGGTCGCCATAGCATTTTTTTTATGTAGACATGGCCTGAGACAGTGCATGTATTTTAGATATTGTTTTCATTTTCGTGCGTGAACATCGACGGCGGATGCGGCTAGCCAAACAGGGGATGCCTACTCCTCCCGGGCACCTGGTCCCACCTCTAGCTTTCTAGGGGTCCGTCAATGCTCACCTTTGTGCTCTATTGTGAGTGCTGTCTAGATTGTCGTCAGGATGTTCTCTAACTTACATAATTAACAAATAATTGTGTCGACATCAAATTCTAAACAAACCAGTCTAAAATTCGCTTTAACAGTTTTAAAAAGAAATGCATTGATTTAGATGGTATTTAATGACGTCATACTGCTTTTACGTAAAATACCGGCACAAATGGAATATGACCAGAAAATGACGGAATTATTCTCGAAAATTTTGGAGGTAAATATCATATAGATATTAAAGGTCACTCAGGGATTTCTTAAAGCGAATCAAGAATAAAACGTTTCGATATATAATATCTAGTTCTTTCAAGTTTTAGTGTCACAAATTTTCTTTAATAAATATTAGAAAAATGATTTACAAAAACAAACATTACTTCATTACACATGTAATTGACTTCACCTCATGTGGAGATACTTATACAATCTTAACTCTCTGTTACAGGTCTCTTGTTCGACATAACAGAAAATTATCAACTTTCCTTTGTTTCCTGTGGAATCTGTTTTTGTGTCGGAGGAATATTAAGCATCTTAGCATCTATTGGTACTTGTAAAACTGCAAGTTATAGATTAGACAAAATGTCATCCAAAAATTATTAATAGGAATACTATAATATACTATTTTCCGATCTTGTTAGAAAGCACAAAATGTCCGAGTCAACATCTTTTGGAGTAGTTTTTCAGTATGGCGTCACTGTTAAAAGACGCAATTCCATGGTGACGTAACAATGAAAAAGTGCGCCTAAATTGCCTAAATTGCCTACCTCGGACATTTTTCGTCATTTCGACAGCCATTATGAATTTCGACAAGAGGCCTATTGAAAATAATGATTGTATTAAGAATTAATATAAGGATTTCTTACATGTGGCAATCAAAATTGAGAGGAAGTGCATGATTTACCTTTTGACTTTCCACACCTGATAAGGCTTTCTAAAAATGTAACGCAAAGTTGTATTTATGTACATTATAAAGAGATGACATGCTAAACGTCTTCAAATTCAATAGCATCATTTAAGAACAGATATATTTGCAGCATGGACCAGGAATGCACGTTTCGGGTACTTAAGGTAGAGCATCCCTCAGGTCTCAGATGTTTTAAAATATTTCCAAAATTTCAACTTTAACAATATTTTCTTTTTCATAGATTTGAAATTTGTGCTAGACCCGATATACAAATTAAATTTGTGGTTTCATGATTATCATGAGAACGTAAGGAGTCTAAACTTTAACATTGGACCCTATGGGAAAAGTAAGAAAATACCAATTTTAGAGGTGATAAAATGTAACTATAAAATTTTCTTTTCCCAAAACTATGTTAGTTTGATACTCTGAACAACATTCTGAAGGGAAAAAAAGGATTTCAAGGCATAAAATTCTTACCTGAGGGATACTCTACCTTAACCATCGTCAGTGATTCTCGATCTAAACAATGTAATATGGCCAAAGAGCGTGAAAATTATCATTTCATAAAATGTACCGAAAACGTAGCAGGATGGGTAGGATATGATGCTACAGTACCCACATTTGAGAAATCTGAAGATTTTTTGATAACAAAAAATTTCAAATGCTTTGAAGAGACAAAGTTAGAATTGGAACAGCCTGTTGCCAGGACAAAGACAAAACGTGCGCAAAAAGTTTCCGTTTTGGAAACCTTGAAAATACTTTTTCGAAGAACTGAATCTACTTTTGTCATACAACAAATTCAATGAAAATTAGGATCCAGCTTTTGGTGCGTATCTTTTGAATGTTGGAAACTGCTCAATACAATATTTCATGATAATTACTCTACTATATAATGCATAGAATGGTTTATCTTTTCTATAAAACAAGTATAGACATGAAAGACAATGACAATGAAATACACCTTCATCAGGTAATTAGTTTTAGAGATAATATTAGGACGTTATCGAAATGTTACAGAAATTTTATTTCGTTCTGTTAACCTTTTTATATTATCAAGCTTGAACACTTTCAGAAATTTTTTTTCTGTTCATTTCAACATATATCAGTATAAGGAAATTCCTTTCTACCATTTATCAAATATAAAATGGCGACTTTCGAAAGTACGCTTTATAATGGATACATGCCAAATTTTAGACTGTAATTCTCGTTTAGTTATAAATTATATATTACAGAAAGGAGTGGACGGGACTTGGTTCAGCATTCATGGCAAAACACCCAAAAACTTTAATGCGGAAACACAAGACGGACATGCACACCAGAGACACCAAAGGGGCGGGGTCAGGGTAGTGTTGCGTTGCTTGGGCCCCTGCGTTTTGCGGTCTTGTTTGTGTGTATGGTCATCTGACAGTGAGGAATTTTTTTTACACAACAATTGTACGTTCTTCGAGACCTCTGTGTAATCGAAAAAATGGGATGGTTGTGCGCACGTAATCCAGGATAACCACACCTGCTATTTCCGTGGCAGATGGCCGTCCTAAGTCGGCACCGGTTGCCCATTGGTCTCGTTGGTTTATGTGTAGTCCTTTGTATTTGATGTTTTTTGTGTTGTGCGTTGACGTTCTTTGTCCCTTTTGCGTCTCTTTCTGTGCTTGTATGCTCTGTGTTTTTGGGGTTTTGCTGTGGGTGCTGAACCATGGTGTTGTTGGAGATCCCCTCTTTTATTGCATTAAGAAATTGCTTTCTTTTCTAAAGCATCAAACAGTGTTATTTCTTCCATATTTAACCAACTCTGACAGATTTTCAGATGAATTTCTTTTATTTCAAGAGTTATTGCTCTTAGCACTTATTGTTTATAAAGAAGACTAAAATCTTTGTGTCGTTGTCTCTATAAACGATTGTAAATCAAATCCTACATGCAGCTTTTATTTTTGACGGAAATGGATGCAAAATATAACTTTGTCAGGGACATTGAGTTCGTGTTTCCCATCAGGCTTCGCGAAAGTTTTCCTCGAGGATGCGTCTACAATTAAAAACGCTTTGTTGTAATATCTAATTGTACCAAATCTATCTTGATGCTTTGGTTAATAATAATATTTGATTTCATTTTAAAGTAGAGTTTCCCTCAGGTCAGAATTGCTGATAATTTCTTGCCTGGATCCTTTTTTTTCAGAATATTGCTCAGATTATCAAACTATAATACTAGTATTGTTTTGGGAAATGAAACTTTTATAGTTACATTTAATCACCTCAAAGAGATTTTTCTTACTTTTCCATAGGGTCCAATGTTAAATTTCAAACGGCTTTAAAAGTTCTGGGTGTAATCATTAAACCACGAATTATATTTTGTTTGTATCTCAGGTTTAACATAAGCTTTGAATCTATGGAAATGAAAATATTATATTATATTATATTGTAAAAGTTGTTATTTAGGATATATGAGCATCTGATACCTGAGGGATGCTCTACCTTAACTATGCTACTGAATCGAGGATTTACTGTCCGAAACACGTGTCTATAGCACCAAAACTGGTTTGAATATTGTTCACGCTAACGAGTTGGAACACTTCCGCCATCTTTTTGAATTCTGGATATATCGTTTTGGAACAAAACCCGTTGAAAAAAAAAGTATGACAATGAATTTGTTTTAATTTCATCAAAATTTATTTGGATTAAAAAAGGCTTTTAAATCTAAAAGGAGCAATTTGCGCTTACAAAATTATGTTTCAAACATACGTTGCTTGTAAAATTATTCTCTCTTTCTCTCTCTCTCTCTCTCTCTCTCTCTCTCTCTCTCTCTCTCTCTCTCTCTCTCTCTCATCTCATTACACAGCCAAATGTGCCTCATATGAAATTCATGTGAAATTTACATGAACTTTACATGAAAGTTCACATGAAATTTATGTGAAACGAGCACGAACATGAAATTTACATGAAATTTTTCACATGAAATTCATGTGAAGATTTTTACATGGATGTTATGTGAATTCAGTTTCCTGTGAAGGTCATTTAGAAAAATTCATGTGAAATTCATGTGAAGGAAATTTATGTGAAATTCATGTGAAATATTTTTCACATAAATCTTATGTGAAATTTATATGAATTTCACATGAACTTTCATGTGAAATTTACATGATGCTCATTTCATATGAATTTCATGTGAGGCTCAATTGGCTGTGTATACATACGCTATGAATTAGTCATCGTCCTTGATTGATAGAAATGTGTTCAAGAAAAACCTTTCTCTATTTTTTTATACATTGTATTTGCAAAGAAAGGCCAAGTGAATATTCATTAAGTAAGTGTTAAATACAAAAGCACAGGATACTGAATGTAAAAAAAAAATATTTGAAAACCAAATGCCGTGGTAAACCAATATTTGGACTTACAGAATATTTTACCAAGCATGCAAAATCGTGAAACACATTAAAGACAAAATTAATGCTTATGATATACAAAATGGAGTTCATGGCAACGATGTTAAAAACGATAGATTTGATAATAAGTAATTTATATCTGAAACTCTTATGTCATAATAAAGAGTTCGTACACTTTAGTACCAATAGAAAATTCCTGTTGAGAAGAATATACATGAAATATTTCTAATAAAATTATCTGAATCTGTTTTTATTAATCTCATCATACAGACATATAGACGGACAACCCTTATACTACATGTACATGAACCCTACATGACTATTGCTATCTTTTTACATTAAGACGCATTTTCTTACAATACACAATGATCTTTTCTTTTTTAAAAAATCGCATAATGGACAATGATATTCAAAAATTTCAATCCTTACTTATCACAACAAAAATTCGATAACTCAAGCTGGAATCCATAAACAGAATACCTACCATACCCAAATAATTTTTTTCATAGATTTTTATATCCTTCCGAACTCTTCTTGCTTTACAGATAATTACATTGTGTTCAACCTCATATCTAGGCAATGAAAAGGCCAACAATGCACGATACAACAAACAACATGAACGGCATGATCCTATTCGGAACTACACTTGTCTGTCCGTTACATAGATCAGACGTACAGTAGCACGCCTCCAGACCATATTCTTCATCCCTGCACTTGTTTGGCTTGAATTTAGATGTCATGTTTTTCGGTCCAAAACATTCTCTGACCACAATTTGTCCTAAAATGCAATAAAATATATTTATCAGAAATATGACTTGGATACTGTTGTAAGAAAAAGGAATGTCAAATGCCCCAAAAAAAAATGGAGATTGCTTAGCTTCTTTAAAAGACTACTTACACATTTTAACACACATTAATTTCATATTTACGTGGATTTTACAGTCATTTCAGAACCAATATTGCCCAGTCATTTCAGGTATAAGTCTTTAGCTTAAGTCATTGCATACACGATTTTGAGGGTCCCTGTAAAGTGCGAAACGAAACGAAACAAAACAAAACGAAACGAAACAGATCGAAACGAAACGAAACAAAACATAAATCTTAAAGAACTTGAGAAAAATTTATGTAAGTGCAGAGAACTAGCACGGTTGTCAATATCTGGATATATAATTGCCTTCAACCATTAGTTCTTGTGGCTGGAGTGATTTTTTAAGGGTCAAAGATGACGATTAAAACATAATATATACAGTATATAGCACAATTGCATTTTAAAGGATTAAAGGAGAGTGAGCGGGATGAATAACCTCGTCATAGGCGGAAAAAATATTATTTAGTAGGGAGGAGACTAGCACGGATGTCAATATCTGCATATATGATTGCCTTCAAGCATTAGTTCTTGTGGCTTGAGGGTTTTTCAAAGGGTCACAATTGACGATTAAAACATAATATATACGGTATATATTGCATTTTTTAGGATTAAAGGAGAGTGAACGGGATGAACAACCTCGTCATAGGCGGATGAAATATAATTTAGCAGGGAGGAGTCTAGTACAGAGGAAACGGAACTGTTCCGTTATGTGTATTTGAAAACTTTATGAGAAAAATGAGAACAAAGACGGGGGAGCACATTTCGTTTGAAAAGGATAAGATTTTTTTCCTGAAATGTGCCCCCCAGTTTTATGATCTCGTTACGGTGTCATAGCATGGTTTTCTATCTCCTCCTCTTTATTCCTTTCAGATTCATGAATGACATTTGACATTTACTTTTTTTAATTGTCAACTTTGACTCTTTCAAGAAACCCTCTCGGCACTAGTTTCAAATGTCGAACTCTTGGAATAAGGCAATATTACATGCTGATCTTCTCTTTAAATATACTTTCTCGGCGATTTTTCCTCTTTTTCTCATATTCTTTTAGTTTTATGTTTTGTTTCGTTTCGATCTTTTTCGTTTCGTTTTGTTTCATTTCGTTTGGTTTCGATTCGATCTGTTTCGTTTCGTTTCGATTTGTTTCGTTTCGTTTTTGTTTCGTTTCGCACTTTACAGGGACCCCGATTTTGACCTATCCAAAACAGCTTTTAAAAAGACATTGCTGTGATCTGAAACTCTCCACACAAAGTTAAAAATATTCACAGTTGTCATGAACTCAAATCTGAATTTTCGTTTCGTTCACAGTCGTTTCATAGCTGATTTACCTATTAATGCCCGTTTGCGTGGGTACTATTTACTATCCAAAACAGCTTTTAAAAAGACATTGCTGTGATCTGAAACTCTCCACACAAAGTTAAAAATATTCACAGTTGTCATGAACTCAAATCTGAATTTTCGTTTCGTTCACAGTCGTTTCATAGCTGATTTACCTATTAATGCCCGTTTGCGTGGGTACTATTTACTATCCAAAACAGCTTTTAAAAAGACATTGCTGTGATCTGAAACTCTCCACACAAAGTTAAAAATATTCACAGTTGTCATGAACTCAAATCTGAATTTTCGTTTCGTTCACAGTCGTTTCATAGCTGATTTACCTATTAATGCCCGTTTGCGTGGGTACTATTTACTATTCAACTGAGAGTGATCTCAAGAACACCTTAACTTGTTTATGAAACGGAAACCTTGAACTAAAAGTTTCTTGGTAATTTGTCAAATTCTACTGGGGAAAATCCAAAATACATGAACTAGCGTATTGAAGTAGTAGAGATATGTTAACACCGTATGGCGGTAGTGTAAAACATCGTCGTGCCAAGTACAGATCCACTGGGGAAGTTTATCCAGTTATCTGTTGCGTTTTAGCATATTGCAAAAGCCGAGATATCTGTCGATCGGCTAAATATGTGAAATATTTGTAATGATATGACATGTTAAAATAAATTTTTAAAATACAAAGCTTCTTACCGCCCTCATTCATCATGTCAATCACAAATTTCCTGCAAGTAGTCTCAAATGTTGAATTGCACGTTTTCACATAATTTTCTGGTTTCTCCACTGACCATGTTACTCCACAACGGCTGTTTTCCCGGGAATCACATACATAGCATTCTAAAGCTTGACCTAAACATAAAATACATGAAGGAAATTATTAACATGGTGGCAGAGGCTCTTTTCAACACATTTTGTTTCATTAACCCTTCAATTTAAAAGAAAAATCTGCTAAGTTCATATAGATATTCGGATTTCATTTTTTTTCCATTTTAGAAGCAACAGGGAGAGTGAGGATGTAAGGTACCTATCAGTGAATGAAAGACAATCACAAAACCCGAAATCACGTTCCAAAAATCACAATCAAAGGGTTTACAAACTCTCGAAAACTTAGTCTCGTGAGAAAAGAAAAGAGGACAAAGAGACGGAGAAAAATCATAAGCACAACCCAACAGAAACACGAAGGACAACTTTTTGGGTCTTTGTGGAATACAGAGTTTTTTCCCCTTACAGACGGTATCTGACGTAAAATCATTGTGACGTCATGAAAATGGTATGGTAACGTCTATTTTAAACCGCCATTTCCCAGTTTTTTAGGACTGTTTCCATAGAATTTGATGACGTCATAATCAGTCTAAGTCAGATACCGTCTCAAATGGGAAGTAACTCTGGTTTTCGAAAATAGCGAATAATAGGCGGCGCCTAAACGCGGTGCCGTGCTAATTAGTACAGTATGATCATATTCAAATAGTATATGAATCATGCTATACATCTTATGCAAGTAATAGCATCCAAGTAAGCAGGACTAAAACCGAATATTTTTCAAAGACTTTCCGTGCTCAGATTTCAGATCTTCTTTTAGTGTACTGGTGTTCCAGTATGTTTTGCAAAATTAGTAGAATCAAGAAAACATTACGAAAAAGACCATGCTACGATGACTACATCAGGGCCCGGCACCATAAACTAATGAAACAAACTGACACCTTCGAAAATAAAATAATAAGACATCCCTCCAGCTTTGCCTGTTGGAGACGAATTCGGTCTATTCGTTCTCTTCTCATTAGGGACGGTATCTAACGTATAGTGAATTGTGGCGTCATAAAATTATATGGGAGCAAACATAAATTCAACGAAAACATGCTTAAATGTTGTCGTTTTTACATGATTTTCATTACGTCATAATGCAAGATACATTCCAAACAATTTGACACACGAGGGACAGTACCTAACAGATGGGACTTTCGACTCGCATCAGCTTTATTCAAGTAAAAGCAAACGGTGAAATTGACCGGATCACGTGCTCACCACAATTTCGTTCATCCCACTTATTTGGATACATTTTGGTCTTTAAAGAGAAATAAATATGATATACATGTAATAAGGTACAAACGTATGATTGTGCAAAACGATTAATCATTTCAATGTAACATTATAAAGGTAGCAATAAATCAGAGAGGACTTAAGCTACACCAAGATACGTTGGTCATGCCAAAACAGGTCCGTCCTCTAATGGCTTCATGGTCATGGTTCATGTTCATGGTTCACGGTCTATCATCCGAAAAGTCCAACCAACTTTCAAAGGGGACAAGGTCCAGTCTTCTCTAAAGACACTTAAAATCACAGACAGACATATCATTGATTTAAACTGTTTTAAAAGGTAGAGCTGATGGATTCCAAAAAATTATAAACTGTTTGAAAATTCTACCCAAATTAAGGCAAATTTTACCGTGCTGACACTTCTTCAAGAAAACCAAAAAATGACACTTCTTGAGCATTTGCACCTCTAATTCAACACATACATATACTTTTTCTTCAGTATTTTGAAAAGTCTTTCTCATGAGCACACATCACAGTGTGTTTTAAAATTAGAAATGTTGAGCACATTTTACTGTGTGTCTTAAAGAGATATTCAGTATCTCTGATATTTTGACCTAAACTTAGGTGATTTTCGTAATTTTTGTGTAAAATACGGAAAATTTAAATGATTTGTGAATTTGGTACCTATGATAAAACTTAATCAAAATCAAGCTTAATACAAAATTTCTAACCTGTTTTATTGTATGTTAACAAAGAAAACTAAAATTAAAATCAAATAAGTGCATTTTAGCACTTTTTTGTGTTTTCTTTACAAATGCGCTATTTTTAGCAACAAATTTCCAGCAGCATTTTTTTCCCTGTATTTTAAAGAAGCACAAGTCTTGATTTTCATCACTGACCTATTTTTATGAAAATGATCAATTAACATGAATCCTATCATTTGATATGTTTTTTTTTTCATAAAATCGTTGAAATTCCTTAGTTCAGAAATGACATGACTTAAAGGTGGTAAAAGAGTATCGTGAGGCGGTTTCTTCTTTATTTCAATAAAATAAAAAGATTAAAAACTCACAGGCACACCGTAATAGAGACAATAGAGACAAAGTATGTCAAAGATTAAATCTAAAACCTGATGAATGATCTAGTTCTTCAAGGAATTAGAACGGAAATGAGGTAAACCAACGGGGGTCAACTTTATGACGACTATTTAAAGCACGTTAATTTATGTTCAACATGCCCAAAGAATCGCTCTTTACGGCCGATCGCAATAACAATTTTTAAGTATTCTAAAGGGACAAATATCGAAGCACTATGGAAGTATTCATTGCGCCATTACAGTGCAACCTCATAATGCAACAAATTTGATCTGAGGACAAGGCGACTTACCTAGAAACTATTCATGTGAGAAAAATTCGAACGTTGCAAAGAAAATATAAAACTTTAGTGCATCACATGCAGGGGCGGATCCAGAACCCCAATTGCCGGGGGGCACATACAATTTTTATTGAAATCACTTGCGAGGCCCGAAGGACCGAGTGGGGGAGGGTATGGGAGTGGGTTTCACCCTCCCATTGGTGGGGGTTCGGGGGCCTCCCCCGAGAAAATTTTGATAAAATGAAGCAATTTGGTGGCATCTGAAGCGCATTTGAACTGAATTTAGAAGGGATTTGGCGCGCATGATTCAGTCAGTGTCAGTAACAATAATTATTATTTATATAGAATATATTTGAAAATTTTCGAAATTTTCTGATGCTGTACTGTTCTTGCACGGCATGCAGAAGTCAACATGTTCAGGATTCCCCGAGAACATTTTGAAAAAATGAAGCAATTTGGTGGCATCTGAAGCGTATTTGAACTGAATTTAGAAGGAATTTGGCGCGCATGATTCAGTCAGTGTCAGTAACAATAATTATTATTTATATAGAATATATTTGAAAATTTTCGAAAATTTCTGATGCTGTACTGTTCTTGCACGGCATGCAGAAGTCAACATGTTCAGGATTTCCTATAGAAACGGGCGGATCAGGAGAAGTTTTGAAAGGGCAGATAGGTCAGCCCATGGGAGGGAGGGGTGTCCAGCCATAAATTCTCGTAAAACTAGGAAAAAAATCAGCATTTTATGCAACTTCCAACGAGGACGTATTTGACCTTCCTAACCACTCTGGATCCGCGCTTGTTTGTTAATATTTGTATAAAGGTAAAGAAAATAAGTAATTACAGGGTTTTTTTCTAGCCCCTGATGTCAGGGGCCTGGGTCGATGAAATTGCGAATTTTGCAACATTTTAACCTAAATTGGGAAATAA
Source organism: Pinctada fucata (assembly GCA_028142955.1). Classification (NCBI taxonomy): domain Eukaryota; kingdom Metazoa; phylum Mollusca; class Bivalvia; order Pterioida; family Pteriidae; genus Pinctada; species Pinctada fucata. The sequence goes on along the minus strand of AP027107.1, from coordinate 18,533,113 downwards.
ATTTCAAACAACAAAAAGATATATTCATGGAAATTATCCCTTATAATATCAATTGTCTATATTTTGAATCCCTCCTAGAGCATGTTTGTTCTACTTTCGTTCTCCTTTCAGTTAATGATACGTAAATTGGAAATGAATTTCTCGTTTTGGAGAAAAGATTGAATTGGGAATTTTTAGGTCTAAAATTGGGGGAAAGTACCTCTTTTTACCGAATTTCGGCCCCATACAGACCCTAAAAAATTCCCTTGTTAATGATAAATTTCCTTGACAAACTAGAGATCACGGGTGTCCCATTCCCTGCATCGTCCATATTGAAAGGTTTAATTATTTCTTGGCAGTTCTATCATGATTATATTTTTGATTTACCTAGGGGCTTAACCAAAAATGTAATCATGATAACTTCGATTCTAAAAATAAAGAAAAATGCATTTTTATCTTTTCAAAATTTTTGGAGGTAGCCGGTTTAAATCTGGCCGAAACAATTTCAATTGTTCATTTTAAAAAGATTGATCACGACCTCAAATTTTGAGTTGAAAAATGTAAGTTTTATAGGAGGTTCCATCGAAGATTTGGTCAAGAAATATGTGTGTTAAATATGCCTTGCATAGGATATAAAGTTCCCGATTCATCCCTCAGATAAAGAAAATTCGATATGAACATATGATCCAATGTAGGTTGTTCCCGAAACGTGTGTACGTCCACGTACAGACAATGGACACGACTATCTATCCCCGAGAAATTTTTGGAAAATTTACTAAAATCGGTGGTTTCTGGGGTGTTTTGGGAGCTATTTCTGACTAGTTTCATAGATTTATTACGGAAACAGTAGTTTAATGCTTCCAAAAGCATGTCATAAGTGCCCCTTCTTTGGGCACTGCCGGGGGGGGGACGTGCCCCCGTGCCCCCCCCCCCCCCCCCCGGCTGAATCCGCCACTGACATGATAAATCCTTGGAATTCGCGAGGTTATGAGAGGAAAGTGCCCGGCGATCGCGACTGCATGGGCACGGTTGCTATTTGCTTCATAGAGTTGGAGAAGACGCGCTATTAAGTGTCACCAGACTCGCCACTCCCTTGTATAGCTAAGTCTGTCCTTGGTCATGTGATGCACTAAACCTATTAACGCCCTTTTGTGTAGGTACTATTTACCTATTAATGCCCGTTTGTGTAGGTACTATTTACCTATTAATGCCCGTTTTTGTGGGTACTATTCTCTCCTAGTGTTGCTTTTGGAAGGAATAGTGCCCGAGCGTCAGCGAGAGGTTTAGTGCATCACATGACCTCGATAGCATTTTAAAAGGATTGACTTAGCAATTCAGATAATATTTACAAGGAAGTGGCGACACCTATTTATAACGCATACTTCAAGCGACGTAACTCTGTTAAGCAAAAATCAATAGTGCCCGGTCGCCGGACACTATTCTCTCACAGTCCCCGCGTGCTCAACCAATGGAATTCCAAGGATTTATCATGTGATGCACTAATCTCTCATAGTGTTGCTTTTGGAAAGTAAAAACTGCCCTTGCTGACACTCGGACACTTTACTTCCAAAAGCAACACCCACACAAACGGTGCACTTAATAAAGGTGGCAAAAAGACAAAAAAGGGGAAAAAATCAAGAAATAAATAGCAAATTGTGATGTCATCATTATGTCATATTTCGTATTTTCATTTGTACATGTACCTTGTACAGAGAGGGCACAAATAATGTTCTTAGAACTTATGCCATATCCATTTTTTTTTTTGTTGAAAATAAATCATGTTTAAAGTAATTTAAAACTAAAACCTCCATTGTATAATATTTCAGTTGCTTTGACTATTTTGAATTTTCATGATTACGTATATGCACATTGATTATAATCTTTTTATTTAAGGAGGATTTGAACACCAAGATGGCGGCGGCATTATTTGTTTTCTCGCTTCCTGGAAAAAGTACAGTCTTAACTTCCTTAAAACATTTGATACTCTGATTGATACACACATTTGAGTATCCTGACGAAATTTGAAAAATTTACGGCGTCATTTGAAGAAATTATGGCGATTTTCGAAATTTAGGACTTTGGGAGTTTTATCCATGAGCAAACCACGACGTCATTTCGACGTTATCGGGAAAAAATGGCGTCACAAACCTTCGCATTCAAAATGCAATAAAAACATTATTACGGAACGTTTTGCATTGAAACTTAGCATGTATGAAATAGAAATTAAATCTTCATCACAGTGTATTCGTTGACAAATTTACGTTACAGGAAAGCGGATGTCACTTCATTGAAAATGGACGATTTTGGAAGAAAAAAATGGAAAATATAAAGCCTTGTAATATTTTAATCCTAAATTCAATTTTTCCCATTTAATCATGAAATCATCCCTGGACATTCTTGATAATTTTGATAGTTTTTGACAAAGATTCATCCACAGGATTCCTAATAATTAACTAGCAACTATAGTAAATTGGCTCGAAATTGCAATTTTTTTAGCGACAGTCATCTTTTATTCAAGTATCCAGCCTGTGTTTAAAACACAATTCATTTTATCTTTTCCATATGTAAGTGCAATATATTTATGGACATTTTGGAAGTCAAATCAAAATTAATTTCTAATAGCTTTACGAGAACTAGAATGGCACTTTCAATATTATGACGTCATCAAGAAATTCATAAAAAACGTCGATTAATGCATATTTCAAAGTCTCGTAAAAAATTTTCCTGTGGATAGAATCAAATGTAATATTGCATAGTCAAGGACAGACATTAATTATATAATTTCAGAAATTTTTAGAAAAATTGAATTTGGCGTCCAAGTGTTCAATACCTCCTTAATATTGTTTCCTTATGTTTGTAATTTATTCATTGATGATTTTATGATTAGGGAATAAATAGGTGAATGAATTCATACCGTAGATTAACCATTCAAAATGGGAATGTTACAAACTTGCAACGGAACATCACCTCCGCGTTTCTTATTCAACAATGTATCTACATGAAGGGAGAAGACCCCGCTGCAGCACCAACAGCAAAACACCCGATGCAAAAACATGTACCATATAAAAATTGAATATATTGGCGATAATAATTCAAAGAATGCAAAATATGTATACCAATACATCGTAGAATATCTTTTTAAGGTTTTGTAAATTTACTACGAAATATCCTAGTTCAATCTACCTTAAGAGTATTTTGTACAGATGAGCACAGACTGTAAATTCGCAAGGTAACTGACACGTGCATTTTGATTTATGAGCAAAAGCGTTTTTGAATAAATATTATTTTGCGTTTGGTTGGACCAATTACATCGTATGCATATTAATATGAGAACGAATGTAAATTATTCAGAATTTCAAAATTTCATTTTTTTTTTCTGTGATGCATTTTATTTGCAGATGATAGTTTAGCGGTTTTGAGCATATTTATGTTGATTTTGTATCAAAGCTGTCTAATTGATATTCATTTAATATGATTGCGAAATATTTTGACAACACTTGTCATATTTGTTCTGAAGTTAATCATAAACAGTTTAAGATCGTTTAAAAATGTATTTTGAACATTGAATTGTATTGCTCAAATAGGAATCGAGTTATAGCTTTTATTTTAAAACAAACAAACTTCATACATATTGTATAGAATAAAACTGCACTCCGCTTTTTAGCAATTCTGTCGCTCACAAAGATTTTCGATGAATCTTGAGACAATGAGGATAATGATTTTAGAAACCGTCCAGTCTACATTTGGGGTTCCTTTGTACCATATAAATGTATACGGCCATCGTATGATTTAATGAAGTGTTGACCACAATAATTAATTAAGCCTCTCACATCGTGACAAAGATAAATAGACGGTGATCACTCGACCGGTAGTACATTGCACTTCTCTGAACAGAGGAAATGAGAGCGACCAAAAGTGGGATGAGGAGAAGGAACTAAAGTGAAAAGGAAAACAATTCAAAATTAAAATTTTAAAAAACCAAGAAAAGTATAAAAACAAAACAAAAAAAAAGAAACAAAATTATCCAATCTTCATGTAGACTGCGATTTTTTTTAACCAAAGCATAAAAATGACAACGCCTATTTTCATGAATTTTCCCATCAATTGCAATCTTTTTTTTTTTTTTCTTCTTCTTCTTTTTCTTTTTTTTTTTTTTCTTTTTTTTTTCCATATATAATCTTGATGATTATTGCTCTACTTCCTTCAAGTGAATATGGTAATTGATCAAAATCGCTCATATTACATATGACATAACGTTTGACAGCAGTTGTTGTCCCTGGGGTGTGTTTCGTTCCCCGACCCCTCGAGGCTGTGTTTGTTCCTTCGTAACGCCTCATTTCACTCAAAATTCATCCAAATATCAACAGCACAGGCTGCCGATGTTTATCTATTAAAAAATATAAACCAACCTTTTTATTGTTTTTTATCATACGTACAGGGAAAGAGGAAAAGGTATTTTACAGAAATCGGGGCGAAAAATTTAACCTAAAAATGTTGACATGTTTTTTTACCTGCTGAATCGTTTATTTTAGTTTTCATATGGAAATCCAGGCATCGTTCGATTCGTTTACACTTCAGCTATTTGCTTCTATAACGCACAAATCGAAATAATGTCTCTAGAAGACACAGCACGGCCGTTTTCCTGCTCCCTTACCGAACCTCGACCTACTTCACCTCTGCCATTGTCGTTTAAATCACGTGATCGCTAATAACAGAAATATGTGCGTGACGTCATAAGACACATCTCCAAACCTTACGATGTATTCAAAGCTTATAAATGCTTTAAAAAATAATGAAGTAGCATAAGTCTAATCTAAAAAATAAGGCAAACAAAATTTTACAAAACGTTCCATTTTATTTTGACGTTTTTTTATTTATTATATTTTATTTCTGTTTCTTCAGCCCGGAGTTGCATACGTCATTAGCGATCACGTGATTTAAACGACAATGGCAGAGGTGAAGTAGGTCGAGGTTCGGTAAGGGAGCAGGAAAACGGCCGTGCTGTGTCTTCTAGTGACATTATTTCGACTTGTGCGTTATAGAAGCAAATAGCTGAAGTGTAAACGAATCGAACGATGCCTGGATTTCCATATGAAAACTAAAATAAACGATTCAGCAGGTAAAAAAACATGTCAACATTTTTAGGTTAAATTTTTCGCCCCGATTTCTGTAAAATACCTTTTCCTCTTTCCCTGTACGTATGATAAAAACAATAAAAAGGTTGGTTTATATTTTTTAATAGATAAACATCGGCAGCCTGTGATCAACAGTGCACAGACCAGCTAGGGAGCAAGATGATGACAAATTCATAAATTGAGGTCAGACGGTGATTTCAGAAAGTCAGATAGGGCTGGCTTTTTTTTTCTCTCGAGGAGAAGTCCCACATACAGAAGCAAATGGAAGGTTTCATATTTTAGATGTGATGCAAACCGTTACAAATGTATATAATTTTGGCTGTAGTAGCTTCGCCAATGACAAGTATGTCATAATTATCTGTATACACATTTTATATGTTGAACTTCAACCATGTCAAAGATAAGGAAATTAGAATGAAATATAAGAATATAAGATAAAGCATATACTTACAGTAACTGAAAAAGAAGCAAAATAAAATTCCAAACTGAAGAAACGTTTTAAACTCGTTCATTTTCGCTGTTCAATGTACTTTTTCCAGGGCGGTCCCTCTTTTTGTGACCTTGGGAAAGTCCAGCGCGCTGCGTTCTCTAGATAAAAACGCCCCGGGCTAAGTTTCTGCATAAAACTTGCCTTGCCGCATTGTCAACAGCACGTACAGGTGTATATAAAATGTAAGCTGTGTCACCCATGCGTGGATCTAGGTATCGTTGTTGAAGACAAAAAAGGGGGGAGGGAAGGAGGGGGTGGGGTCGGAGCTATCTCTGGCAAGGGTTTGGTCATGTAGCTATTACTTTTTGGCAAATAGTTTACGCAAAATTTCGAGAAAGATATGTTTTTCCTAATATCAAAGGAAAGTTTAACTGAGTAAAGAAGATACCGGTTCTCTCTCACTCTCTCTTTCTGGATTCGTGCATGTCATATAAATATGAATTGAATATTTATTAAGTCAGTTGTATGATAGCATTATATTATGTTTATACTTAGTATGTCTTTCAAGACCCTCAATTATATTGGCCCAGGGGTTTTTTTTTGGGGGGGGGGGGGCCTTTTTATATCAGTTCTTTGAGAAATATTACTGTACTTACTGTTCTTTTAAAAGAACGAAAGCGAAGAAAGAAAACTATGTCGATGAAGTCCAACAAATAGCGTGATTTCCTTTAGAAGTTCAAGATAAACTAGTTTGTATATACATATTTTTTTTCAATTTGTATACGAGAATAAAGTGAAGAATGCATGTTCAACGATGAATGCTACATGCATAATTTCCATTATGGTAGAACAATAAATAAATAAATTGATATTGTAATTGTATATTTATTTATTTATTCATCTATTTTTTTTTTCATTTAATTTATCATTTGATTCATTTATTTATTTATTTATTTATTGTTTTCAAATTATATTTCATGTTTTAATTAAAGTATTTCTTTATCAATTTATTTATTTATCTATATTTGCTCTTCTATTTAAAAAAAATCAGGTTAAGAAAACTACATAAAGAACGAATTAATACAGAAGATAATTAATTTTATTCTTATTCTTCACTTATTAATTAATTAATTTTTGATTAATTAAATCAATTAATAAAACATAAAACACAAAAAAGCATCTCCTGAACAATCATTAGATAAACAGAGAGCAGAATAACTTTTTTTATCATAATGAATCAATGAATAATGATAAAATCATATCAAATGCTAATCAGAATTCATAAAAATACGTGAATTTTAATTATAATATGTATTTAAATACAAGAGTCAAGACATAACGATTGAAAGTTGATTAAGTGGACAATGATGAATTCTTTGTAGAATTAGTGTACACCGAAAGGTCCCTTTTTACTTTAGCACAGTTAAAGTTAGGAAAGAGCGAAACAAGACAACGTCGAAACTTCTGACTTGTCAAAACGTAGAGAAAAAAATTGATGGAATAGTTCAGCTGTTCCAAGAATTGAGAAATCTTCTTGAAGATTTCAAATCCGACAGCATTGTTGGCGAACGCATTCAACCTCAACTCGTATGCAGTATTATGAAGAACCGTAATCGGTAGGACGAGTATGATATACGCGGCTACAATGCCGAGGAGCATTGTGGTTATTTTCGAAGATTCCCATGCTGCTTTGCTGGTTTGGACGTTCGTGGACATATGTAGCCTCTTCTTAGAATGACTAGAGACTTTGTAAATGATCAGAGGCGAGAAAATGCTGAGGAGGATCATGGGAATGATGGAATAGATGCTCGATCCCGCCTTTAACATTCTCCCAAAGAGTGCGACCTCTGCCGGGTTGCTCTTGTTGTAAACATCCGGGAAGCACCTCCCATTTTCCGAAATTTTCGATGCCCACGACCAAGAGCTGGTGAAACTGATCATGGTCAAGTAGACGAGTGCGATTGAAGTTACCGCAACTTTCGAAGTGCAGATCAACTTGGCTTTCAAAGGAAACCAAACTGCAATGAATCGCTCAATGCAAAGTAGGACAACAAACCATGATGACGTCATTTTGGACGATCTCCGAATGATGAAGTATAGCTTACAACCGACGTCGCTTAGAGATTTCAGATCCCTTCCGAAAAGCTTGATAAAAGATGGCAAATTAAACGGCTGCGCCAGAATCAGTGTTGTGTCGGAGAGCGCAAGCGCAATGAGATATATCCGGGACGTTGATTTAGAAAATTTAGGCGAAGCCATGATTACTATGGTGAGAAAATTGCCAACTATTCCAACTATGAGTACCACAGGAAAATAAACAAGACTTATTTGTTCTAGTATTTTTATGGCGTAAGGTTGTTCCGAATTTCCTTCGTCGACATCATCAGACATCGTTGTCATTGTCGGCCAAGTCGCCGATGTGGAATTACTTCCATCCTCGGTTACGTCTGTAACATTCATCTAAAAGTAATTGGAGGAAACAGATGAATAATATGCAAGAAATATGAAAAAGTAGGTACAAACATTTTGAAAATGCTAATATGAATACGAACAAACTAAACAATATTTTTATGCTTCCGTCTCAAAGATGGGCGGAAATGTCATTTTTGCTCTATTCGTCCTTATGCTGTCCTAGAAAACATATTCCTAGACAAAGTGTTTTCTTGATTGATTTTTTTCGATAATAAAATATTTATTAACTGAAATTTGGTCCCCGCGAGAGTTCGTAAAATTCGTTACTTTATAGAAGTGAAAGACGTCGCGGAGTAGAATTCGATGGGGCTATATTTGTTGACGAATCAGTTCGATAAAAACCTAGACTTTGTAGACCTTTTTCTCCTGTGATGTTCTGTGAAATTATGTACGTCATTTGCGTAGAAAACAAACATGTGGAAAACGAAAAGACGGACGCCAGAGTGCAGAATATTATTTGATCTATCGGAGTTTTTTTTTGCAGGTAGAATTTTATCTTACTGTCCCCCTTTCGTTCTCCTGAATCTTTTCATGTTTTTATTTTTCTTTCTTTCTTTTTTATTCTTTCCACACGTAATTTAAGTGATTGAAGCGAAAATGAAAAAAAAAGTACAAAGGAGTTAAAGAAAATCCTGACGATAATATCAACAGCACTCACAAAAGAGCACAAAATTGAGCATCGGCGGACCCCTAGGAAGCTAGAGGTGGGACCAGGTGCCCGGGAGGAGTAAGTATCCCCTGTTGGCTAGCCGCACCCGCCGTCGATGTTCATGCACGAAAATGAAAACAATAAAACAAATGAACTGCATTTTCTGAAAAATATGAAAAAAAGTACAAAGATTTGTTCAAAACTACTATTAGCTAGCATGAATAACTTGATTAATTATGAAAAATATATCCAAATCAAACATGCTGTAAAGCACTGAGAAACAAACACGCACGAAACCGGAACAAGTTTGGTCACTATGCAAAACAATTTCACCAACAAGAAGCCAAGAACGCTCAGAACAAAATACCCAGCAAACTATAATAAACAGTGTGTTTAATAGAAAAAATAGTCAACAACTTTTTATTATGGTAAAAACGATGACGGATATGTATTAGTAAAGAATAAATACTCGACTAAAATGCCGTTGGAATTCAGAAAAACAGCGAAACAAGAAATTAAAAACAATGAACTACTAATGATTTTACGAAATTCAATTATACAGTTTCCAGTTTTAAAGAGTAACCAAAGTGTAGAGTGTGAAAGTTATTATGTCCAAAATTTTACCGAAAGACGAAGCAGGATGGATGGGATATGATGCTTGAGGACCCACATTTTAGAAATTTCAAGAAATTTTGATAAGTTAAATTTTTGAATGCGTTGAAGAAACGATCGACCGAAGTTGTTCGAACTTACCCACATGTACCCTCGGGAATTCCTGGTCCTCCAGCAGTGACACTCACAAAGTGGTGCAAATGTTAAACGTCTTCAAATTTAATATCATTTCAGAACAGATAAATTTGAAGTATGGACCAGACATGCACGTTTCGGATAATTAACCCTCGTCAATGACAATGTTATATGACAAAAGAGTAGATTGTGAAAGTTATTAAGTCCAAAAAGTTTCAGAAAGACGTAGCAACCGAAGTTGATCGAACTTGGCTACATGTGCCCTCAGGGACTCCTGATCCACCAGCAGTGGCACTCATCAAGTGGTACAAATGTTAAACGTCTTCAAATTCAATAACACATTTAGAACAGATAAATTTGCAGCATTGACCAGACATGCACTTTTCGGATGATCGATACCCTCGTTCAGTGATTCTCAATCTAAACAATGTAATACGAGGGTTGTCCCAAAAAAACGTAGACATTGCTCACAATTCCTTTATATAGCGTTAAATCTAAACAAGATTTTCCCAGATGTAAATTTAAGTATCCGGGAAGCATAAAATGTTAATGGTGTTGAAATCTGCAGTAAATATTGAAAATTAATTAAATTATCAGAAGAGCGGTTGGACCGTACCGGAGCAGTCCGAAATTTTCATGCGCCAAAAAGAAATCGATAATAAAATCTGATTAATACTTATCAATATATGTATGAATAGTACTAAAAGTCTAATCAACAGAAAGAACTTATTTCAGCGGGTACATACATGCTATATTTTCGTCAATGACGTAATAAACAATTTAATTATGAAGGAATTTATAACACAATCCCTCATCAATCATTCAAAAAACGGCGACGTCAACTTTATTAGTGGAGCAGTAAATGGTACTAAGATATTGCGTTGATCGTGGATTGACCCCTTTTTAGACAAAGTAAGAAATGAAAACATCAGAAAAGTATGGAAATGTTCACAGAGTATTAGTATACATGTATGTACAAGAGATCTGTCGACGAATTAACAGACAAAACTAAACAAGGGCACAAGGAGAGGGGCGATATTCAGACAGTAAATTTGGCGATAAACGTTATTGATGAAAACCGGCATCGAACAGTAAAAGAATTAGAAGAGAGGGTCCATATAAGTAAATTTACTGTGCAGAAAATCCTGTCAAGTGGATTGAATATGTATCTCGTTTCTGCTCAATGAGTGCCAAAGTCTATTATCAAATATATGAGATGAATTTATGAGTTGCTTCCTTTAGGCATATTCTTAACCGCAGTCGCTGAAATTCATGACGTTTCATATCATGCGCCGGTGGACGTCACCCTACATCTTTATTTCTTCTATAAAAATTTTACCATTGAAGATAAATTATTGATTTTCCATGTACAGAAGTCGATTTGTATGTCAAATTTTTCAGTGCAAAGTTTATAAAAATGCAGCCGTTTACAACTTTCTTATTGCCGATGTCTACGATTTTCTGGGACAACCCTCGTATGGCCATATAACGTATTGACTTTAGCGATTTGAGATACTTTAAGAGAATTTGAAACCGAAGTCTGATTAGTAAATAGCTCATGATAAACTTCTTTAAATTCATAGCATCATTTAAGAACAGATAAATTTGCAGCATGGACCGGACATGCACGTTTCGGGTACTTAACCCTCGTCAATGATCATAGATCATAATATCAATCTTAGAAAGTTTACTTACAATTTTGAAAGTAAAAGTCTGTCTTGAATCGTCTTTCTATTGAAAGCAAGGATCTAGAACGTATTGAATTTCTTAGAATATTGAGACCTTTATATATTGTACTCCGCTATGGATCTACCTTCAATAATTAAGCGTAACGTAGATTCTTATTATCCGGCAATAAAAACGGTTCTGAATGCTCCGGAATTCTTTCCAGGAAATTACGCCAAAATTAATGAAATGTTCGACATTTTAACTTTACGTAAAATTTTAATTAAAAGACGAACTTTTACGTCTGAAAAGAAGTCTTTTTACTGTGATCTTGTGACAATTTCCTGTACTTAATGGCTGTTGATAATAATTAATACATGTAGATTTAATGATGTGACCTTGAATAGTTGTCTCATCCCTACCTACTTTTTTTTTCAAAGACTATAAAACATTTCATATTTGAACTACTTTTTTGATATCCTTTAAATTTCAAAATCTGAACCTGGTACCTTACCTGCGGCTAGCCAACAGGGGATGCTTACTCCTCCCGGGCACCTGATCCCACCTCTAGCTTGCTAGGGGCCCGTCGATGCTTAATTTTGTGCTCTATTGTGAGCGCTGTTGAGATTATCGTCAGTATCTTCTTTAACTCATTTCAGTATTTTTTTGTCTTGCTGCAATGCTAGTATTATTAATCAGTTGCAATTATTCAAACAATTTCTCCTATTTCAAAGTAGAATAGAATGTTGTTAATATGTAGTTATGGTATTTTCCGAATTTGTATGACTAGTTCATGTTGTCAGGAGTAGAAGTATCCTTATTCTGATTTCTTGAGAAAAAGTTCCAAATGCTGGTAGATTTTTCTTCCAACAGAATTTATTGTATCCAAAAATAGCGCAAACACCAAGATGATTGGAAACAAACTTGCAAAGAGGCTAAGATCGAGTCATTTTGTCCATTCTTATGTCGAACCTATTTGTTCATTCTTGAGTCAAGTTTTCGGTCTCGAACATCACTTATGAGACATAGCTTGTTGAAATGCGCATAAGGTGCACTAATTTAAAAAAAAAAACATAACTTCAATATTGACATTTGCTTATAACTTAAAAATTTCAATTTCATTTATGTATTGTGAATTATTGTGCATGTCACTTGATTTCGATGATGATGTCATATCAAGTTTAATAAGGGTCTGTGAAACCTTAAGTTTCTTCATTCACTTTTACTTCAAATTTGACAAGCAGGGGATGCTACATCTTCCCGGGCGTCTTATCTTATTAATATCGGGGATTCACGTTTGCCTCTCTGCAAAAAAATCGTTCTTGTCTTGTTGAATTTTGTATTTTCAGGGTTTTTGTATGCACAATTACTATGATTGTTGACTTTTAACAAAGGCTTTATGTTCGACTTTTTTGTAACAACCAGGATATGCTTATTCTTCCCGGACGTCTTATCTTATTTCCATCGAGGATTCACTGCAAAATATTGTGTTATCTTGCTGAGTTTTGTTACTATTTAGGATTATTGTATGCACATTGACTATAATTTTTACTTCTCCCAGGCGTCTTATCTCATTACCATCGGGGATTCACTTTTGCTTCTCTGCAAAATATTGTTATCTTGTTTAGTTTTGTGTTTTTCAGGGTTTTTGTATGCACTTTGACTATGATTTTTTGATTCTTACAATGGCTTTTTGTTCGACTTTCAATCACTGATTTAGAGTGTCTTTAGTGCGAAAGGTTGGAAATTAGAATAATTTATATGAAGTTTACAGAATTAATGTTAAACATTCCAATTCCTTGTTGTTATTTCCTTTGCTTAATTTTCCATCCTTTTGATGCTTAAAACGACCGAGAGCAATATAACCGGAATTGTAAACACAATATTTGATGAAAGTTTATATTGAATTTCAAATATCCGGTTTATATAGTAATCATCAAAGGACCAAATCCAATTAACGGATATTATTTTATCACCTTTGAATACTAATATGAAATACAGCGTTGATCCTCGGTTAATTTACAATGAAGGAAAATGAATATTGTTGCATTCTTTTGCATCATATCCCACCAATCCTACTACGTGTTTCGGTACTTTTTTCCACATAATAACTATCACATTCTTTTGTCATATTACATTATTTAGATTGAGGATCACTGACAAGGGTTAAGTACCCGAAACGTGCATGTCTTGTCCATGCTGCAAATGTATCTGTTCTTAAAATTGATGCTATTAAATTTGATGATGTTTAACATTCATTTAAAAGTTATAATACTGTCGCTCTGAGAAATCTTTTGAAAGATAGCAAGAAATGCATAAATCTTCATTTAAGAAAATTGCGAAGGGTTCCAACTCATAACCACCTTTGAAAACAACATTTCAAACCATTTCTAATATACAAGTAAAGCTTCAAGTCGAAGTTATTTTTAGTAGCGACCTCTAATTTCATTTTTGAATTTTGTGTCTCTATTCTTGTAATTAGTGCGCAGTTTCAAATTACCCGTAGGGTCGATTCAGTGGCATAATCGATTCAGTAGAATAATAAAATAAAAGAGCATAGGAGGGATGGTGCTGGGATATTAAACTCCTTCAATTTTGATGATATTCTTGGATGAAATGACAAGTTTACAAAAATGCAATGTTTGATGTAGACTTATTAAAGAGCCAAAACAAAGCTAGCTCCTTTTAAACGGTGGTAGAAAGGAAGTAATTAACTTCCATGTGTCTATATAAGGTAAAAAAAAAACTTAAGTATCATCATCACCAAACAAGACTTTCCTGATGTGTACACCAATATGTACATCGAAACAATCACCGAATTTGACAAGTTTCCATGGAGCTGTTGCGATGGATGTTGCATGTAATCAAAGAAAGGAGGGGATCTCCAACATCACCTAGTTGCAGCATCAACAGCAACCTCCCAAAACACCCACTGTAAAACACAAAAATGACACGCACAGAAAGAGACGCAGTAGTACAATGAACGTCAAATCACAGAAAAACATTAAAAACACAAATGACTACACATAAACCAACGAGACCAATGGGCAAACGGTGCCGACTTAGGACGGCCATCTGCCTCGTGAGTAGCAGACGGTGTGGTTATCCTGGATTACGTGCGCACAACCCTCCCACTATTCCGATTACCCAGAGGTCTCGAAGAACGTACAATTGTGGTGTAAAACAACCTCCTCACTGTCAGATGACCACACACAAACAAGACCGCAAAACGCAGGGGCCCAAGCAACACAGATGAATATGTAAATTGATATAAAAAGAGGGCATGCGTAATACGACCTGTGCTCTGCCGGCTGTAGCGAGCTAATGTATGTTATCACCCGAGGAGTCCGACTGACATTCAGAGAGGACAGGTGGTCGGGGCCCTGTCTTCTCTAAAGAGGTTTGGACAGGGCCCGTCATGGAGTCCCGTCGTCACAGTCAGTCAGCGTGCAAGTATTAAGGATGCGCTGGTACAAGACTGTAGATTGGTTGCGTAATACGACCTGTGCTCTGCCGGCTGTAGCGAGCTAATGTATGTTATCACTCGAGGAGTCCGACTGACATTCAGAGAGGACAGGTGGTCGGGGTCCTGTCTTCTCTAAAGAGGTTTGGACAGGGCCCGTCAAGAGACGCTGACTCTCCCCGGGCACCTGGTCTCACTTTGGAATTTTATTCATTCCGAGGCTCGCAACTGTTCCAATAGATAATCTTATGATTTGGCCTTGCCTTCTCGACTTTGAGACTGAATAACTGATCGGTACTTCTTGAATGTTTATCGTAGTAAAACGTGCAATACGAGAAAGGAGGGTATCTCCAACAACACTCGGCTGCAGCACCAACAGCAAAACTCAAAATCACCCAATGCAAGAACACAGAGCAGACACGCACAGAAAGAGACACAAAAGGGACAAGGAACACCACTCACACCATAGAAATATGTTTCTGTGTGTTTCTTAGGGCCCCTACGTCATGCTGTCTGTTTGTATGTTCATCTTACAGTGAGGAGGTTATTTTACACTACAATTGGGTAATCGGAAATGTTGGAGGGCTGTGTGCACGTAATCCGGATAACTACACCTCTGCTACTTGCATGACATTCCTAGGTCGACACCGGTTGCCCATTGCTCTTGTTGGTTTATGTGTTGTCTTTTGTGTTTGGTGTTTCTATGGTGTGAATTAGTGTTCCTTGTCCATTTTGTGTCTCTTTCTGTGCGTGTCTGCTCTGTGTTTTTGCATTGGGTGTTTTGGAGTTTTGCTGTGGATGCTGCAACCGTTGGAGATCTCCTCCTTTGTTTTATAAAATGAACTATAACTGTATGCCAAAGAGCTAAGACCTACCTTACCACAGTCTTTCCTTTTATGTCGAATTCAGCAATGAGCTGGACTCTGTTAGATTGACGATCACGGTGTAACTGCTTCCCCGACAGCGATGTTGCAATACTTCTTTTGTCTTCAGAAAATGGATCATAGATGAAACACGATGCTCTCAAAGCAGCACAATGTTATAGACATGTCAACGGTAAGGCATTATCAAACAGTTCCGCTTAGATATTCTGGTAATGGACCTACTCGACCTGAATTAAGACATCCGGAATGATGATACTTGATCCACTGAGCTGCATCCGGATTCTCTAAATGGATCGAGATTCTTAAGAAATGGGTTGGCAGCAACGCTTTCCGTAAATGTTTAAACTACACGTCCATTTTACCCGCTTTAATAGATTTGGGACATAAACGATGTGTTGAAGTGTGAATGCGATCAATTTTGAGATATTGTTACATCACAAATAAAGTTATTTGCATATAATAGTGCTACAGGGAAATTAATCTTAAAGGACACATAACAGGTTGTTTTTCTATGAATCGACTACAGAATTAAAAGATCTCTCCTGACGATACGTGTCGCACGAAGGATCCAATAAACTTTCAAATTCTTTCATTCAAATGGAGTTCTTAAAGTACAAGCATCTAAGAAGCAGAACTTAAGTAAAAGAAAGAAAAGAAATTTATATAACAAGGTTTCTAGTACCAAGAATCGTAATCTATTTCATTTATCTAAAATAAATTGCTTTGCTTGTTTGTTTGTTTTTCATTTACTTCAAGTAAACATCGAAGAAGTACCTCAATTATTTGGTCTCAAAGCCGAGAAGGCAAGGAAAAGTCATAAGAATTTCCCTTGGAACAATTGTGAACATCGGAGTAGAAATTCCGTAGTCAGACCAGGTGCCCGAGGATAGTTAGCTTCCCTTGCCAAAAATCTGACGGGGAGTCTCTTACCAAAAATATATATGCAATTATTTTTTCATGGAAAACACCCAAGAATCAAAAGTTGAACTCCTCAAAATTCTTTTACTGAGAATTATATGTTTGTATTATTTCACCGAAACATCAAATCTACTATCAAACCTCTATCAAACTAGAGGGCGCCACTGAAATAAATTTAACTGTGTCTAAAATTACCTTGGCGTTAAATATTTCACTGATAAGGATTTACTAACCGAAACACGTGTCGGTTGCATTAAAACTGGTATGAATTTTTTTTCAAATGGAAATATTTACATAACTAGTAGATTCCCCATGTTAAACGCCCATTAGACTAGAATTATATTCCAATAACTTGGGTTCCTATTGTGACGTCAAGTTGAAGATTTGCACGTAGAGAGAATTTACCAACGTTCAAATACATTTGACGCTAGAACAGGCACAATGTGCGAAGTGCATGCAAATAAAAATGACAGATATTTAGAATAAATGTAAATATAAGTAATGACTGTCTTACTTTTGGTGTTCATGGATGTATAATTCTGGTTGGTCACGTGCAAATTTTCCGAGAATCGCTTCGCAATTTATGGAATTTGCACGTGTCCAACCAGAATTATACACCCATGAACACCAAAAGCAATACAGTCATTTCTTAAATGTGTTGGGACGCTTGGAACCATCTTATTCTAATAATATTATCTTTTAAAAATTTTAATGCGTGACCATTGATCAATATTTCATGTGAGTTTGTGTCTAGTTCAATTTGTGTCTCACATCCCTGTTGAAATACTGTATGTGTATTTAAAAATAGCAGGATTCATATTTTAGCGGAGTTAGCGCTATAAAGACTGCGCTAATTCATGACTATGCTAAATTATTTAACTTTTATACATTAATGTTGAAAATAAGTCTGGTTCGCTCATTTGATTTTATATCTACGCTAATTAATATGTCAATTTGTCCTAATTAATTTATCCAAATCTCCCACGCAAAAATGTTATGATCGCGAAATCACCCCCACGTTTACAATGTAAGCCATACTGTTCCATTCAATGTACCTTTCTAGATGAAGTGCATGCTATGCATTTATTTGGAACCAAGTCAATTCAGTCATTCTCCTTTATCTCTCATTAAAGCATGTATCATTATTATGATAAATTTGCTCAAACCTTCGAAAATGAGCGATGATTATTATAAACAAATATTTGTTCGACATGCAATCCCCACTCTGTCATGCAATTTGATGCATGATATGACAACGCAAGATTGATACATTAATTTCAGATAATATCAACCATGCTTAATTAATTTTCATTGAATGGTGCATTAATGAACCATAGTATGTGCCAATGGGAAATCCGCTATCCTCAAGTAAAATGAGTTAAAGAAGATCCTGACGATAATCTCAACAGCACTCACAATAGAGCACAAAATTAAGCATCGACGTACCCATAGCAAGCTAGAGGTGGGACCAGGTGCCCGGGAGGAGTGAGCATCCCCTGTTGGCTAGCCGCACCCGCCGTCGATGTTTAAGCACGAAAATGAAAACAATATATAAAATTCTGCACTGTCTGACGTTATGTCTATATAGAAATTGCTATGGCAACAATGTCAGGGAGGTATATTCAAAACACTTACTGTCAAACCCCTCGCAGGGAACTTTTTTACGGGCTCCACACGGCAAAGGGCATAAGTGTGACAATAGAACGTTTCAAGACCGTTTTCGGTTTGGTAATGTGACCTTTTTAAAAGTCGCTGTTCACCAACCAACTGTGATGATATGATCATAACTTCATATAGGAGGGTAAGACCCTTGACAACCTTTCATTGAATGGACATTTTCGGAGTTCTCTATTATTATAAAACATGAGTTTTGTTTGTTAGAACTATCCTAAAACACCGATTTTGATACATTTATCGGGTTTTGACCTTTACTGCACGACAAAATTAAGTGATGGGTGTTGTAAACAAGGAGATGCTTACTTTCACCGAACATCTTATATCCATTTTGTATTCTATTTTGCTCCATCGAAGAATGCCTTAACAAGTTCTACGCAACATTTCTACCACTTGGAGAGTATTACTGTTGGTGGACAAGAAGTCTCTGAGGCCACATGTAGCCAAGCCCGATCAACTTCGGTTGATCGTTTCTTTAAACGCATTCGAAATTTTCGGTGAACAAAATTTGATCAAAATTTCTGAAAAGTGGGTCCTGTAGCATCATATCACACCCATCCTTTCGGTATTTTTTTTTTTTTTTTGGACATAACTTTCACAGTCACACCATATTTCACAATCTCCTTCGCATGGGTCCGATTTCAGTTCCGCTTTTCTTCACTTTGAAAGCTACCTCTGCCGTCAACGCCTATTGTTTATCTGCAAGATTCTTGCAGACTGAGGGCTTCGTATTTGTAAATAAAGTATTGCAAGTATTTTCTATTAGGTATTACTACATTTATGAGGTATACAATGTACAAGCATTGTCTTTGTTTCAATGCAATACGATGCAGCACCAGGGGTTCTTTCTCAATTCGTTCGTTGCCAACACAGTCACCTGAGTGAGAATCTCCAGTGAAAATACAAATTCTAGCTATAAATCGAAACCTACCATCTTCAGACGTGAGTCTTGTACATTTTCATACATCAAGATAGGAATCATTTCCATCATTGCCCATTTACTCGCCCCTAAACACTCAATTGTGTGCCTCTGCCTTTGAAGTTTTTGCACTGTTTACAACAGAAGTCCGAATGACGTCATTGTGACGACATGCCGTACCTGCGATGCCTCTCGGGTTTTATCATTGCGTGAAATGGCGTAGGAAAATAGCGATGACGGCAAGGTTATATTGCAAGCCTATGACCTTGTTCCAAGTTGCATATTTCATTGTTTGGGTTGAGGATCACTGACAAGGGTAAGTACCCAGAACGTGCATTTCTGGTCCATGCTGCAAATTGATCAGCTTAAGATTATTCGAATGCGTTAAAGAAACGATCAACCGAATTTGATCGAACTTGGCTGCATATGCCCTCGGGGACTCCTGGTCCACCAGCAGTGACACTCACCAAGTGGTTCAAATGTTAAACGTCTTCAAATTCAATGGCATCATTTAACAACAGATAAAATTTCAGCATGGACCAGACATTTCATGTTTGACTTTCACTAAGTCTTACTAGTACTAACTATATCGAGTTGCTCCTGGCTTTCCCTTTCGTGCTTTTGTATGCTTCACTATCCATGTGAGAAGTTTTATGTTTATACAACTATTGTGCGTCTATGGAGACCTCAGTGTATCCGGATAAGTGGGAGGGATGTGCGCACGTAATCCGGATAACCATACCGTTTGCTACTTTCGTGGCAGATGGCCGTCCTAAGTCGGCATCGGTTGCCCATTGGTCTCGTTGGTTTATGTGTGGTCTTTTATGTTTCATGTTTCTATGGTGTGTATCGGTGTTCCTTGTCCCTTTTGCGTCTCTTTCTGTGTATGTCTGCTCTTTTATTTTTGCATTGCATGTTTTGAAGTTTTGCTGTGGTTGCTGCCACCAAGTATTGTTGGAGACCCCATCCTTTCCTTCCAAAAGCCAAGTAAGGCTGGGTATCCAATTTTAAAATTATGTGCTGATTTTATTGTTATTATAACAATGCCATGTAAATTTGATATTTGACACATGATATGATTCTGATATGTCTGGTTGTTTCTTCTGCAACGTCATGTTTTCATGAAAGATTTTCATTCAAGGAAAACGAAGTGCCCAACAAGAGAGCAACCTTCAAGACAGAAATTTCTCTCACCCCGGACAGAGATATCTACAGATTCAGCCGTTCTGAGACAACTCTGTCTCGCACCCCTGGATGTTTGTCTCGAACCCCCTATTGTGATGTCATAGACGTTTACGTAGGTGTAGCTGTATTTGACGTCACACGTAGCAACATTTAACGCAAAACAATCGATGTTTATTCATGAATTATGTGAAAATATATGGGTGAGAGAAAAATGATCAATCACCCCTTAGTACAAGGACAGGGAAATCCCACCCTCGGCAAGCCTCGTCGTGGACTGCAAATCTTTGATACTCGGGTGGGATTTCCCTGTCCCTGTACAAACAGGTGATAGATTCTATTAATTTCTGAACTTTTAAATAGAGATCGTTTATATGGCTTATTTATGATTTTATTAATTCTAAATGTGGTGTACCAGATATGCATCTTTCGTATAAAGAATCCTCATCAGTAGAGTATGATATAGAAAAAACAACTAACTAGTCATGGTTTGTTGTCCAGTAATTCCCCGAGTCGCATGAACCAATAAAATTATCACAGAGCCGCGAAAAGTCGAGGTGATACTTTGATTGGTTCATGCAACGATGGGAATTACTTGACAACAAATCACAGTTAGGTATATGTAGTTGTTACATCTATTCTTGTATTGTTCTGCACGAGCTCTATAGCACGTGCATGGGCGGAGCTAAGCGAACTGGATGTACACCAGTCGCGTTCTATAGTACGAATAGGGAGAAAATCTCAAGTCATGTTAGAATATGAAATGAAAAACAGTTAAGTCAGACTCCTCAAGATTAATTTCAAATAACTATTTTAAAAAGAGTGATCGTATCAAAATTCTACATTCTGATGATAATTTAAACTAAATGTTTATTTTGTTTTGTTTTGTTTCGAAACACACAACTACATAAACAAACAAATGGGGATGAATTAGGAAAAGATGGCAACTCTGTACCGAAAAAAAATCAACGTTTCGCTTGGAGTGTCCGTGTGCAAGTATCGAAACTTAGAACACGAAGAAATTAATGTATTCTGAAGGTGAGTAAATGAGAGCCAAACACAAACTGCATGAAAATCATACTACAAAAAATCACAATTATTAATAATCCAGAAAAATATAAAACAACTGAAATAGTCGACAAAGGAGGAAAATTTGAATTTGAATCTCCGATTGAGATCAGTTTACCGTGAACAGTAAGCATTTTCTTCTTGACAGAAGGATCATATCCACTGTATTTAAAAGACTTTTGATGATTCTAACACGATTTCGATGGTAATTCTGTCTTCGTTTTATACTTCTTATTTTGTTTATTATGTCACCATAAAATGCAGGTAGTGAAATACACTATGTAATATACCAAAAGACTCGAACTTCAAAAGAAGTTGATAATTTTTAACTAAAATTTTCACTATAGTTTGTGAAAGCGATTTCAAACGTTTTAGGAGTCTGAAAAGACATTCAAGTCGATTGAAATATATTTCAAAGACACAAATGAAATATACTTCGAAAAAAGGAAAGAAACAATGAGGCGAAATTGTTCAGAATATCGATTCCATGAAAGGATGTAAAGAACATCAAAATTTTCTAAAGATCAATCAATTATTATGTACGATTTCCTTATGAAATTTTACAGAACTTATCAAAAAGCTTTTACAATAAAAGGATTACCATGGTGGAAGCGCATCACTCAGACGGCTATTATTGGATTATGTTTTTTTTTTTTTCTTTTTGCACTTTAGATAGCATTTACGGAGGCGGTTATGAATTTGAGTGGATACCTGCATACAAAATGTACATAAAAACAAGAACTGTCCTAAAGTGACAAAATATAACACCCCCCCCCCCCCCCGACCCTGCAGGACAATCTTTTTATTCTAAACGGATTCATTTATGAATTGAATAATGCAAGTTCCTTGTAAAATGTTTCGGAATGAAAATATATTACTTAGTAATATTTATGTTGAATACATATGTGAAATGTTTTCTCTTAGAAATGAAAACCGAAATATTATAAGGTCAGTGTTCAAGGTCAAGGTCAAATGTCTATGTATCAAAATGTAGCGCTTGTTGTGGTGAATGTGTGTATGAAATATGAAAGCCCTATCACTAATTGTACTTGAAGAAATATGGTCCGTATTAAGGTATCCGATGTACAATAGGGCATTTTTCCATGCCTGGTAAGGTACCATAACCTATATATTTTCTGAAAGGTTATAATGCCCACTGCTCAGAAATAATAATTTTGGGTCCAGAAAAACAAAGGGGAATAACTGATGAAGCATTTAAATTGTCTATTTTCTCTATAACACATATGCAAAATAACAAAGTTGTACAAGAGTTTTCCCCCTTTGATTTTTAAGACCTGGGAGTCTTATATCTGAACTCAGGGCATCATTACCTTTCAGAAAATATATAGTTTATAGTACTTTACCAGACATAAAATTTTCCATACTTTACAATGGAGATGATTAAAACGCTATGTAAAATGACTCAATTGTACAACGGATACCTTAAGAACTTCGTAGTCAAAAGGTCAAAGTTCAAGGTCACGGTCACTAGGTCAATGTCATATGTCATGGTATCAAAATGTAGCACTTGTTAAGGAAAAATTACATATGGCTTGTAACCTTTCTTTCAAGTTCCTCTTTATAAATCTAAGAGTTGGTTAAATCGTAAAACTCTTTAGTCTTATGAAGATATATAACACGTGAAATTTTACGTCTACATTTTCTTTCAGTTTTTTTGTTTATTTATTTCTTTGATTTGATTCTATTCATTTTATCATTATCATTTTCATTTTTCCCCATGATTTCATTTCGTTCTCATGAAATTCTGGATCCACAGTGGTATACTTGAAATATACATATGCTGAATCACTCAATCAGGCTGTCTAGTGTCTCAACTTTAATTTATATACATGTAGTTTTAAAACTTCAACAAATAAATAAATAAATAAATATTGAGTTCAGGATGGTGAATTTTTAAGATTTTAATAGCATAAACCTCTAAGGAGGAAGGAAGGAAGGGAGGGAGGAAATAAAAGGGCGGAAGGGTGAGAGAGGCACCCCATCCACCCCTATGACTTTTTGCAATGGGACTTTACGGATATTATGCATAACACTTGGAAAATTCTTCAACAACATTTTCTGTTCTAATGCACCAGTATGATAGTAGTCCTTATCAGAAAGGGGGGATCTTCAACAACACTTTGCTGCAGCACCCACAGCAGAACCCAAAGACACCCAATGCAAAAACACAAAGCAGACACGAAGAGCAGAAAGAGATGCAAAATGGAAAGGAAAACCAAC
Organism: Pinctada fucata; assembly: GCA_028142955.1. Taxonomy (NCBI): domain Eukaryota; kingdom Metazoa; phylum Mollusca; class Bivalvia; order Pterioida; family Pteriidae; genus Pinctada; species Pinctada fucata. The sequence goes on along the minus strand of AP027107.1, from coordinate 18,509,687 downwards.
TCGCACCAAGAAACATGAAACACAAAAGACCACAATAAACCAACGAGACCAATGGGTAACCGCGGTGCCATCTAACACGCAAGTAGCCGACGGTGTCGTTATCCGGATTAGATGTATCACAAGTGATACTTCAAACCAAATTTATTTTTGTAGAACCCTAAATTCAGACTTTTTAAACTTGTCAATGTATGTTTAAAGAGTGCACTTTCAGATTTAAGGAAACTATAGAACGATCTCTGGTTAAAGTTTGGGAATATGATTACTATGAATTTCACATATTCCAGAGCATAAAATTTATATAAATTATAAACAAGGAATACACAGTTAATTACACTAACAGCTACTATAGTGTAAACCATACTGTACCATTCAATGCACCTCTCTGGATGAAGTGCATGCTATGCATTTATTTGTAACCAAGTCATTTAAGTCATTCTCCTTTATCTCTCATTAAAACACGTATCATTATTATGATAAATGAGCTCAAACGTTATATAACCTCCGAAAATAAGCGATGAATGTTATAAACAAATTTTTGCTCGACATGCAATTCCCACTCGGTCATGCAATGAAATGTTGATGCATGATATGACAACGCAAAATTGATAAAATGATTTCAGATAATATCAGCCATGCTTAATTAATTTTCATTGAATGGTGCATTAATGTGTCATAGAACGTGCCAATAGGAAATCCGCTGTCCGTCCCCATGTAAAAATGACCTTATAGATAAATTAATCAATGGTGGTACATATTATTCAGTTATTATACACATAATTAACTGCATGTAAAAGAATAGATTCAGGATATATTTCAAAGTATCTCTGACTCGGATACTATCTTGAAGTCTTCAAAAGAACGTTGTAAGACCGTTTTCAGCTTTGTAATGGTACCTTTTAAATCGTTGTTCACAGACCAACTGTGATGATATGACCATACTACGCGTCCTTTCAAAACTTTATAGGAGGGTAAGACCCCTGACAACCTATCATTGAATGGGCATTTTCGGACTTCTCTTTTATCATGCAACATGAGCTTTGCTTTTTAGAACTATCAATATTGATACATTTATCGGGGTTTGACATTAACTGCACGCCAAAATAAGTGACGGTTTTTGTGAACAAGTAGGAGATGCTTACTTTCACCGGACATCTTATTTCCATTTGGTATAATTCACTTTTGCTCCTTCGAAGAATGTCTTGGTTGTGTTATGCCCTCGAAATCAAAGACTCATTTCATGTTTGTCTGATGCTATGAATTTGAAGACGTAACATATATACCACTTGGTGAGTGTCACTGCTGGTGGGCAATGAGTCCCCAAGGGCACATATAGCCAAGTCCGATCAACTTCGGTTGATTGTTTCTTGATGAAACGCATTCGAATATTTCTGTTCACAAAATTTACCTCTGAAAAGTGGGTCCTGTAACATCTTATCCTATCCATCCTTCTACGTCTTTCGGTATTTTTTGGACATAACTGTCACAGTCAGACCAAATTTCATTGTTTGTGTTGAGGATTACAGACAAGGGTTAAGTACCCTGAATGTGCATCGCTGGTCCATGCTGCAAATTGATCTGTTCAAGATTAAATGACGCTATGAATTTGAAGACGTAACTTCCTCTTATCCTCTCGTTTTATACGCCCATCTGATTGATTGTGATTTATTTATTGGATTATGATTTCATTTCATATTTGTCTTTCATGTCTGATCGACGGAGGGTGCGGCTAGCCAACAGGGGATGCTTACTCCTCCCAGGCACCTGATCCCACCTCTAGCTTGCTCTAGCTTGGTTTCTAACATCAGAGGTCAGCATGCCGACCGTCGCTTATGCAAGCCACGGATACTATCGAGACACTGCCGAAGATTACCGAGATCATTTTAACACTGTTTAAATGGACGAGACGTCCGCGAGATCTTCATTTGTACATTGGATACGTTAAGACAAATTAGGAAAATTATGGAATAAAGATGGCAACTCTGTACACGTACTGAAAAAAATTAAAGTTTCACTTGGGGTGTCCGTGTGCAAGTTTCGAAACTTGGAACACGAGAAAATTAATGTATTCTGAAGGTGAGTGAAAGCCAAACACAAACTGCATGAAAATCATACTACAAAAATTCACAATTATTTAATAATCCAGGAAAATATAAAAAAAAAAGAAGTCGACAAAGGAGCAAAATTTGAATTTGAATCTCCGATAGGGATCAGGTTACAGAGAACAGTAAGCATTTTCTCCCTGATAGTAAATTATTTGACTTTAGCCGTGCAGAAAGGGTAAACTTGTTTAAATTCGTATTTGATGTTTTTCAATGGTTCAAATTTGGGGGGGGGGGGGGGAGTTTTTACTCGACAATGTTGAGAATTAATTATTAAATTCCTAATGATCAAGATGTTGGCTATTCTAATATGACTTGAAATTTTCTCCCTATATGTACCATAGAACTCGCCTGGTGTAAAATCTCCAACAAACTTCCAGTGCCCTAAGCTCCGCCCATTCACGTGCAATATTAGAATAGAAATAACAACTATATAGCTAGCCGTGATTCATTGTCCAGTAATTCCACTCGTCACTGTTTCGCGGCTCGGTGATAATCTGATTGGTTCATGCGACTCGTGGAATAACTGGACAATAAACCACGACTATCTAGTTGTTATTTCTTAAATCGAGGACAAAAGACTACGTAATTAAAATGGATTCGTTTGATTTATTTGTGGTGCAGAGTTAGAATATCTCGTGTTTCGTCGTCTTTTCGATGTACGCATGATCGTCTGGCGATGTGGGTCGTTCATTTCTTCGAACCTAGAAAACCATAGAAATAGTGTGAAGAGGATCACCTCAAAAATTATTGTCATGCAGCTTCTTTTGAAATTCTGTCCCATACAAGCAACAGGGTATATTACTACGGGTTTTCCACAGCCTTCCTTTCATGCTGATATGATTAACAAAATAAGATAGATCAAAGATAGACAGAATTACCATCGAAATTGCGTGAAAATTATCAAGCGCATGTTATACCATTGATATGACCCAACTGTCACCTATTGTCCCCTCTGAATGTCGGTCGGACTCCTCGGGTGATAACATGCATGAGCTCGTTATCTACAGCCGGCAATGCGCGGACTGCATTTCGTATGCCCTCTAATTCAATATCCATCTGTGTGTTGCTCGGTCGCGTGCGTCATGCTGTCTTGTTTGTATGGTCATCTCACAGTAAGGAGGTTCTTTTACACCATCATTTTGCGTTCTTCGATACCTCTTGGTGATCAGAAAGTGGAGGGGTTGTGCACACGTAATCCGGATAACCACATCATTTGCTACTGATGGCCGTACTAAGTCGGCATCGGTTGCCAATTGGTCTCGTTGGTTTATGTATGGTCTTTTGTGTTTGATCTTTCTGTGTTGTTTTTGGTGTTCCTTGTCCCTTTTCCACCTCTTCCTGTGCATGTCAACTCTGTGTATTTGCATGGGTTGTTTTGACCGGTGTTTTGCTGTGAATACTGCAACCTTTGGGCTGACGTTTTAACACACATTCATTTGATTAGTGATATCACTGTTTCAAATTATTGATATCACTAACTTAATCAGTAATTCGGCAAAGGGGTCTTATGTGAAAAGGGTATGGCGGTGGCCCACCCATTCCTAGAAGGTTTTTTTCCCCGGGTACTCTGGTTTCTCCTGCTCAAGTCTCTGTCGGCTGTAGCGAGCTCATGCATGTGATCACCCGAGGAGTCCGACTGACATTCAGAGAGAACAGGTGGTCGGGACCCTTTCTTCTCTAAAGAGGTTTGGACAGGGCCCGCCATGGAGTCCTGTCGTCACAGTCAGAGTGCAAGGCAATAGTTTAAGGCTGCACAAGGTCTAGTACCAAGCCAAATGTCCCTCTGGTGACAGAAGGATCATATCCACTGTATAAAAGACTTTTGATGATTCTAACACAATTTCGATGGTAATTCTGTCTACATTTTATGTTTCTTATTTTGTTTATTATGTCACCATATAATGCAGGTAGTGAAATACTCAAAGTATTATACCCAAAACTCGAATTTCAAAAGAAGTTGATAATATTTCTTACTAAAATTCCCAGAAAGTCTTCACTATAGTGAAAGCGAAAACGTTTTACATGAAGGAGTCTGAAAAGACATTAATCAAGTCGATTGAAATATTTCAAATGAAATGAAATATACTTCGAAAAAAAGGAAAGAAACAATGAGGCGAAATTGTTCAGAATATCAATTCCATAAAAGGATGTTAAGAATATCAAAATTTTCTAAGGATCAATCAATTATTGTATGCAATTTCCGTATGGAATCTTAGAAAATTTCTCATCCCTTTTACAATAAAAGGATTACCATGGTGGAAGCGCATCACTCAGACGGATATTAGTGGATTATGGTTTTTTTTTTCTGGTTCTTTCTTTTTATCTATGTCTATTAATATTTCTGCACTCTAGATAGAAGATAGAGACAGCATTTACGGAGGCGGTTGTGAATTTGAGTGGATACCTGCATACAAAATGTACATAAAACAAGAACTGCCATAAAGTGACAAAATATAACAACACCCCCCCCCCCCCCCCCCGAACCCTGCAGGACACTTTTTATTCTAAACGGATTCATTGATGGAATGACATTATTTTTTTCACATTGAATAAGTAACTCTCATACATTCAAGCTCTACATGCAACATGTTCAATATAATGTAAAATGCTTCGGAATGAAACTATATAATTACTTAATTTAGTACGTACTATATATGTTTAATACATATATGAAATATTTTCTCTTAATATGATGAGGTCAGAGTTCAAGGTCAATGTCACTAGGTCAAATGTCTAGGTATCAAAATGTAGCGCTCGTTATGGTGAATGTTTGTATGAAATATGAAAGCCCTAATATGAATCAAGGCAAAGCCTTTGTGTGCGAGCGGAGAGAAAATAGATATGAATATATATTAAATAATCTAAGACTATGACGGTTTATCCTATCTTACAAAACTTTCTGTTTGATGATTGCCCAAAAAAAAGGCAGTGTAAAGGCGAGTGGAAACACAGAGGTATTTGTAAAATTGGTCTAGACCAGCAGATGAACATTTTAAAGGGGGGGGGGGGGGGCGGCTTAAAATATGGTTCTTTGTACGTTCCTGTTTTGGCCTAGACCGGCAAATATTAGATTAGGTTGGGGGGGGGGGGGGATTCCAGTCAAATTTACAGAAAAATACGAGCAAACACAATAGGTGTATGATTTTGAAACCTTATATCAACGATCTAGTTTAAAGAGCCTAGCTAGAACTGGTCAGACCAAGGATTTAAAAACAGACCTGGTTATATTTCCTACATGTGATTTTTTTTTTTATTTCAAGCCATTTTAATTTTGTAATAAAACGGTTAAATGAAAATAAATAACTCATTGCATATCGCCCCAAAGAAAAAAAAAAACCATCTCGCTGATGTCAGATACAATCGTCCAAAGCCTGTTTCATAACATTTCAATAAAGAAAACCACTTAATATCGGACATCAAAATTATAATTTTGGAGAAATGTTCGGATGCCTCAAAATACTATCGTAAAATCCTAGAAGTGTTCTGGATTGAGAAACTTAATAACGTGAAGCCATCCGGATTGAACACAAAATCGCCCATGGGAATACTGGCCTGATTATTTAAAGGGAAATCTCACAACGTCAAAGTTGGCGCGATGACGTCAATGACGTCATAGAAGCACAGTAAACAAAATACTCAAACGGAGATGTCGGCTTTCCTAAAAAGATTCCGCGGTTACGCCGAGTTGTCGATTCTATTTCGTAATCTGCTTTACGAAAAATTATGTCAAGAAATTTAACTTGGAAACAAAAATTGAGTATAACATATACGTATACTCGGAGTCGAAAAAAAAATTAAATGGCAATATTCAGCATCTCCGCAGTAACTCTGTCTGCGAGGGGACGGAAATTTTTGAAAGCATAGTAGTACATTCTCATTCTTTGATTCAGCATATTTTCTCAATAAGGTAAGTGTATACGCGTTACCATAAGGGCGAGCTTCGCTCGCAAAGGCCCTTCGGGCCTTTGCAGCGAGCTCCGCTCGCTATCACTAATTGTACTTGAAGAAATATGGTCCGTATTAAGAACTTCAGTACGGAGCCAAAATGTTATGAAGGTAAAAGTTCAAGGTCACGGTCACTAAGTCAATGCATTGTCAAATTCTTGGTATCAAAATGTAGCACAAGCAGTACCAGGGACGTATGTGACAATTTTCTAAATATACGTCCCTGACAGTACTAAATACATGCTGATTCAGACTGTCTATAGTGTCTCAATTTTTATTTATATACATATAGTTTTACTTCAACAAAAAAAAATAGATAAGTAAATAAATAAATTAATTAATTAATTAATTAATTAATAAAAATTGGGTTCAGGATGCAGAATTTTTTTTAAAATGTAAATATCCGCGGGAGAAACTGATGATGTGTATTCGAGAAAACCTGTCGTCTTGAGTCAAGTTACATCATTTCATTTATTACAAATCGAAGGAAATTAAGGTAATATCTAAGATGAGGAAGAGATAATTCTACGAGTATTTACACAGATCAATATCAGAGGCCACTCGGAGAATGAGTGAAATTTGAAAACACGATCTAAGCAGACTGACAGTTTATCTGATCCTTTTCCATGTTCTCTTCTCCTAAAATAAATGTCCCTATTTACTTCCAAAATGGATATCACTTATTGTTATACATGTAATTCTAAACCGATGCAAATGTAATCCTTTGAAGTTTTAGCCTGTTGGCATGGTTGGCGATTCTCAAATTCTGGCATGTCGCAGGGGCCATTTGATTATGCTGCTGTTGACCGATAGCCGGCAGCCCTACCCAGATCGCCTGAGATTGGGACCTACAGGACACCCCAAACAGTGACAGTCCTTGAGCATTTTGGTCAACCCTTGTACTATTCGGTAGCAGAGTTTACGATGAGACCAAATTTTTTTTTTCGTAAACTGCTATAGAGAAGGGCATTATTTTTTCGCTCGCCGGGACATAAAAGTCCGGAGAGCTAATGCCATACCCTCGGTGTCATTGACGTCATTGTCGTCGTCCGTAGACAAAACTTTAACCTGGGCTACATTTTTGTATATCTCTTGAACTATAAGGGGTAGGGCTTTGATATTTCACATGTAGATACCTTGTGACGAGACCTTTCATTTGAGACCATGACCTTTGACCTAGTGACCTTGACCTTAGACTTTGACCTACTTTTCAAAAACTTTAACCTGGTTTCTGACAAAAACCTGTATAGGCGAGCTATGTAATCTTTGATTACCCTAGGTTTGTTGCTTGAATTGACCATGCCCCTGTGTGCTTGATCTCATGACTCCCTTGAATCATCAGTGCCCAATTTCACTAAAGTTTTTATGAAAAAAGTCAGGAATTTTCATCATGGAATAAAATGCTGGAAAGTTTTTTTATTAAGCATGTTAAGATTGTATGATGTTTTCTTATATTGTTTTGACATACATATGTACTACATATACATAAACCTGAAGAAACAAAACTGCATTAAATCTAAGTTAGAAAGTAGAATTAAGCAATCAAAAGTTACAAAAATTCCTGAATTTTTATTTAAGAATTTTTGTGAAACAGGCTGCAGAGCTGTACTAGAACATGTATTTTAATATTTGAATTTTGGTTAAATTTCTGTTCTTATATAACATGGTATCATTGAAATTGCAATGCGTTATTATTGCAAGTTACATTTACATTCTATTTTTGCCATGATTTCAGTTTGAGCAATGTCACAGAAGAAGAAAGACAATACATTAATCACTCCAAGCTGGAGGCTTGAGGAGGTTATTTCTCGGAGGTTGGAGGTTCACCTTCGAGTCGTAGAGGCTGTAGTGGAGATGTTGGACCAAGGAGCCACCATACCTTTTATAGCAAGGTACAGAAAGGAGAGAACGAGGGACCTGGATGTATCTAAGCTCAGAGAAATACAGGATCAGATGGAGGAATTAAGGTACATGTATGGTACAGCAGGATTAGACTTTCATTGACTAAATCATGTTTTTGGTATTGATTTTGATTAATACTAAAAGGGAGGGCTACCAAACAAAAAGGAAATTTTTGCAAATGAATTTGAGAGAACACGGGACATTTTCATTGTTTTATTGCTTTTGTTGAATATCTTATGTGATTGAAATTGTTATGATATCAAAAATTCCTATGTGATTAAATTATTGTATCAAAATGGGAATGGTCTGCAATCTGGGCATCTTTAAAGTCAAAATCATGTACTTAGAGTTAAACATGTTAAATATGCAATAGAAAATAAACATTTACTGGGAATACCTGTAATTGCAGTGTTTTTTCTCTTGTTTTTTGGCCTAATTTTGGCCCCTTCCCGATGCGAAATTTCCTCTATTTTTCCCCAAAAATCACTCTTAAATTCCCAAAAAGGAGTTTTGAAAAAATCACCTAAGAAAATAAGGCTCAAAACCTGGAAATCAGCACAAAATGTCCTAGTTCAAATTGCATTTTAAAGTTTTATATTCATCCCTTGTTCAGTTCAAGCAAAATAAATGGATTAGCAGTGTTAATAAATGATACTTTAGGGTTATACTTCGGTGAGAATTTGTATACAAAATTTCCCAATTTCAGCAAAATGTCGCAAATTTTCCCAAATGGGACAGGCATCTTCCCCAACATAAAAATAAGAAAAAAAAACCCTGAATTGAACAGTCTAGTTTCTTTTTCAAGTCAGTTCATTCAGAAGGACCCTTCTCATAATACATTGAATTGATTTTTCTTGAAAACTGTCTTAACATTTCTTACCAATATGTGTTGATCTTTTAACATCAAGTTCAGTTTCAAAATGAATACTGGGTATCGGCACCTTAAACAGTGGCGGATTTAGGGGGGTGCGGAGGGGGCGTCCGCCCCCCAGCACTGACTCAAAATTTCCCAAAAACAGGTGTATTTTGGCCCGTTTTCAGTAAAAATCGGCAAAATACGCCCCTTGACCCCCCCGGCAAAGGGGGCGCTGGATCCGCCACTGTTAAAAACATTAGAAAAAAATAATTAAGAAACATATTTTAACATGTTTAACAGATATTTAATAAAAAAAAACTTTTGAGAGGAAGTAAAGTTGTCAATTTACTTAAATATAAATTTACGACAAAAAATGTTTTGTAGAGCTGTGGTACAGAAGATGATATCAATTTACAATGCAATTTGTAAGGTGAACAAGATGTCTCAGGGGCTAGAGTACACCATAAGGGACTGCCAGACAATGGTGGAATTAGAGGATGTGGTATGATCCCTCATTTATGTGTATTTCTTTAGTTAATGGATGTTAGAAAGGTCATACACTTTAAGCACAATGGATTTCATATTTTCCCGAGAATTCTGTAGAATAGAATATTGCGTTGCTAAGAATGTGTGATCTGTGGATATATGAAATTGTTATTAAATATAAAAAGACTTTTGAAGATAAGAACAAAGATGGAGCAATTAAGCTTTCTGAAATGAGCATACTTGTCAACTTTGAAATCTTAAAAAGAGGGAGATCTCCCTCCTTGGCACTTGAAAAAGAGGGAGATTGCGCATGAACCCATTTTGCTACATTTTTAATGAATTGCGACATGTTGTGCAAAACCAATTTTCAAATAATTTCATTGTGCTGACATTTCAATGCAAAAAGCATGTATAAACTATGAGTCTTAGGGTTCTTATGTACATGTTATATGAGTAGGTTTCTATCTACTACTGCCACCTAGTTTAACAAATTCAGAATATTTAATATTTATCAAATTGGAAAAATAAAATGTTTATTTGTCCCTTTTTTCTGTTATAATAGTATGCCCCATACAAACCAGGGAGTAAAGGGACTTTAGCGGCCAGGGCACGTGCACTTGGTGTGGAACCTCTGGCAAATGCCATATTGAAAGGGTCGGGTTCATCTCTACAGTATGTAAAGCCAAATGTGAAGGGTAAGGAAAGCAGTAAACCTAGCAAGTTTATCGTACTAATAAACCATTTTCCAATCTTGTTTGAAAGCTCAAATTGTCGGAGTCAACATGTTGTTTATCATTATGATGTCACTGTTAAAAGACACAATTCCATTGATGCATAACAATGAAAAAGTGCGCGAAAGTTGCCAACCTCAGACATTTTTCGTCATTTTGTCAGCCATTATGATTTTTGGCAAGTGGCCAATTACACGTATAATTTTCTCCAAAGAAAAACATAAACGCATTTATCTATTCTCTATAATTGTAAATTTTTGGCTGGATTACAAAGCAATCCTGGTCTATTGATTGAGGATGTCCGTCTGTCCATCCGTCGTCAAGATTTTGGTTAAAGTTTCTGGTTGAAGCAAAATCTGAGTACCTGTATGCAGTAGAAACTTTATATTGCACATGAAGATTGCCTATCACAAGACTTTTCAATTTATGCCGTAATATTTGACCTAGTGACCTTGGACTTTGACCTAGTTAAAGATTTTGGTTAAAGTTTCTGGTTGAAGCAAAATCTGAGGAATTGTATGTAGTAGAAACTTTATATTATACATGAAAGTTGCCCATGACAAGACCTTTTAATTAATCAATTTAATGCCGTACACATTTGACCTAGTTACCTTGACCTTGGACTTTGTCCTAGTTAAAGATTTTGGTTAAAGTTTCTGGTTGAAGCAAAATCTGAGGAACTGTATGCAGTAGAAACTTTATATTATACATGAAGGTTGCCCATGACAAGACCTTTTAATTTATGATTTAACATTTGACCTAGTGGCCTTGACCTTGGACTTTGACCTACATGTAGTTAAAGATTTTGGTTAAGTTCCATCTCAGGAACTATATACACAGTAGAAACATAATATTATACAGGTATGTTGCCTCTGACAGGACCTTCCAATTAATGCCGCACTATTTGACGTAATGATCTTGACCCAGTTAGTGACAAAAACTTACTTTTCAATCCGGCCATATCGTCTTTAGCTGTGTTTTATGCTTAAATCAACTGTATCTTCCAGGGAGAAGGAATCTTCATGGGAAAAAAAAAACGCTGATTCGCAAATTTTCAGCCTCTTGAAGTTTAAATTGCTGAAAAATGCATTGTAATTTCATGCTTTTGGTAGAAACCAATACACTGAAGATTTATGCATTCAAGTTTGTATACATTTTCACCCTGTTACTACATGTAGGATGTCCTCTCTCTTTCAGGTGTATCCACTAGGGAGGAAGTTGAGACGTCAGTAGTACACATATTGTGTGATATAATACACAAAGACAAAGAGGTCCTGTCATTGGTCAGAGATATGTAGGTATTTTGTACTGTTAGAGAGATAGGGCAAATCTATCTTGCAAAATCTACGTGATCTATCTTACAAATTCTTGTGAAGCAGTCATTTCAGCAATTAGTTGCAAAAAGTAAATAGTACATCAATTATGTATGCAAAAATTTATTTAATTGCATCTACAGAGTCTTTAGAAAGTAATATCACAAAGGTAAAATTTTGAAACATCTCTGCATTTGTACATGTATGTGTATTTTTACAGTTGTGTAAACAAAGCTATATCCCTTGAATGTAAACAAGCTCCCAAGCCAAAAGACTTTGCCAAGTTGAATGCTAAACAGAAAAATGCTCAACAAACCGCATCAAAGTACGAAAATTACTTCGAATTCAAAAATTCTCTTCATCACATCAAGGCTCATCAGGTGAGTCCATGCAAGTGTTTTGTATTATATTCCTAATCAAAAAAAAAAAAAAAAAATCAGATGTCACAGTCTGTAAAATACCTCGCCCTCAGCATCTCCTCCCTTTTATTCCCTACTGTCCTGTTCACTAATTCCAGAGCACCCTGTTTTCCCGGTTTTCTCTAAAATATGATAATATCATCTTCCAAAAAGGTATCAATTTTATAGTACTCCTTTAGTCGTAACAGAAAATACCATTGTTCTGTCTGTGCGTCAGCTAAGTTAGAAATAGGACGGAAAATAAAAAGTCTACGGGGATTTTCTATAGTAAAATCGCTGAAAATGTGTGACGTCAGAAGCTTTGACGTCACTGTTTACTATTGTTGACACGGAGAACAATATGGCGGCGGCTTGAAATTAACATGGGATTTTCCCGTAGACATTTTATTTTTTCATATTGCGGTTTGAAGGTAGCTAAAAGGGTAAGTTGAACTTAATTTCCAGTTACGACTAAAGGAGGTCAATTCTCGGAAACAATAATTTATAGCAAAATTCTTCAGATGACAGAATAGATCGCCCAAACAGGGTGCTCTGGATTTAGTGAACAGGACAGTAGTGGGGGATGTAATGTAGCATTTGCTCTGTCCATGTTTCCTATTAGTTTAGAAGATCTGAATACATATTTCCCTTTCACTTGAACAAGTTGAAGGCCTAGGATAGTATTTTAATGTTTCACACTTATTCACTAAATCAAGTATGTACTACATGTACATTTTGAAAACAACTTGAATCAAACCAATTACACCTCCTGGACTTTAAGTCAAATAAGATGATGAGTCTGGATGTCATTTTAACAGTAAGAATGCTTTGTGAAAATGAAAAGAATATTTGAATGCTAGATACTAGTATTTACATACATGTACATGTATTGTAGCTTTTGATTAAGATATGGGTTAGGAGATGATTCCTGGCGAGCTAACAAGTAATTTCTCTTGCGGGACCTCTGAAAAATAAACGTACATGTTGTACATACTACATGTAGATGTAAGACCCATATACTGAAGTACATGTACATGTACTTTGTCAATTCTATCAAATATTTATATATACATGTACATATACATGAACTATTCTATCCAATGAAAATTAAGAAAATTAGATTAAATTTCTTGAAAATCATCTGAATTTTCCATTCACCTTTTTCTTTGTGTATCTAGGTCCTAGCCATCAATAGAGGAGAAGAATTGAAGATCTTATCAGTAAAAGTTGTTATACCTGACAATTTACGCGAGAGATTCCGAGTACTCTGCAGACGGAAGTTCATAAATGGACGTACGGACAGTAGCGCTCAGTACCTTATTATGAAGGCCATAGACGATTGTTGGAGTCGGTTAGTGGTGTCACAAATTTCCCGTTATGTTAGGTAAATTCATTCTTTCTAATACACAAGGTATTTCTTTGGAATAGCTTATTTGCCAGTATTCAAGTCAGACAACCAGACACTGGACATCGCAAAATTTGACAATATTTTTCATTTAAGAAATGAATCTTATATTTTTTCTGTTGATGCAGGTATCACCCGAAACGCGCATTGATGCAGTTTTCTGTCCAATTTTTCGGGTGATACCTGCATCAACAGAAAAAACATAAGATTCATTTCTTATCATTTAATTATGGAAAACAGACTGTTTTCTTGGATCTAAAAACAATCAATCACCGCACTATATTTCGTTAGTCGGAAGGTTTCACAGTGATACGTCTGCCAAAACAAGTTAGGGCAGCTGCCATGATTCAAACAGCGAACGATCGTCTCTCTATATCTTTGGAATAAGGACCAGTTTGAGCAAATTCTACCTGCATTGTTAATTTTTGAGAAAGTTGAAAAAGAAGTGTTACCCTTGAAATGATAAGCAAACATCTACAAATTGCATTTTCAGCAACGAGTTTATTCGTGTTTGAGGGAACCCCTAGTTCTAAAAATAGTGCTACATGTATAAATAGCCTTCCGTGAAAAATTGCATTGATCGATGTATCAACAAAATTTCTCAGCCAATCAGAATCTTCCTTTCTTGAAAATGACAATGGAAATTAAATGATTATAATGTCACTACAGAAAACTTGATGACATACATGTGCTGTAAACATTGAAATTTTCACATGGGGGCAATTCTCGCAAATCGAGGAATTTCGTGATCTCCCCCCCCTCCCCCCTCCAAAATATCCCTGCTGCATTCCTATAATGGCAAAGACATTTTTATCGTGAACATTTCCCCAATGCATAACATCTTGATGGTGTAATCGTGAAATTTTCCCCCAGCAAAAATAACCATGTTCACAGTATCAAGACCGTGCGATCAAATATTACATCACAATGAAAAACTTTGCCAAAAGATGTGCTGTCCACTGACTATACGTTTCAATTTATGGTAAGTTTAAAGTGATACATTGCATATATTATATAGTCAAAGAATTGTAAAAATACATGCAGTCAAAAACACTTGTTCATATTGAAATTTTCTACCGGGTATCATTAAATTCTGTAGAAATCACTCGTCAATATATTTTCATTACATTTAGGTCCAGTCTAACTAAAGATGCAGTGAAGTCGTCCATAGAGGTTTTCACTAGTAACCTAAAACACCTGTTACTCACCGCACCTGTAAAAGGTCATGTGATTCTAGGAATAGATCCAGGGTTTAAAAACGGCTGCAAATGTGCCGTCATTTCACCTATAGGTAATGTAACATTCTGGTTTCAACTGAAAGACTTGGTAAAATTGTTATACATGTATTTCCATGGACTGTACCTGATCCAGTTCTACCATATGGAAAATTATGTTTTATATTTTAAACTGATATAACATGTATCTAACTTTTGATTTTACTGATTATACTTCAATTGGAAATGCATATACAGTACCTTGAAATAAATCTACATACACATGATACAGTACAAATAACTACATGTGCAACAAAATTTTGCCATGAAAAGCCCTTTACATGGAATATCGATGTAAAACTGTCAAAATATTTATGGATAATGTTCCATTGTTATTTAAAATAACATGAGTATGGGAGCTATACCGTTCGGGAAGTAGTTATCGCCGAGCATTAATTATCGCCGCTTGCCCATTATCTTCAGTTATACTCATGACAGAGACTTGATTTTTTCCGCACTAATACTTCTTATATTTATCAAACTGTATATGAAATTTCAAATGAATCCATGCAATGAAAGCTAAGATTTTAGCAGCTAAATTTCATGAAAAGGCGTTGTCTTCCCCCAAGCTCCTCTTGGGCGATGGCGGTGCACCTTGCTGTCTTCTCTCGTAATCACTGAAGAAACTTCAAACTATTTTCAATCATCTTTATCTTAACTGATAAGAAAAAGAATAGAGGAATCCAATGGTATAATTTTAGTTGGAAAATTGAGGATATTAGACGAGGATGAACCCTCGTGGCAATAATTGCTTCTCCAACCTCTTTAAAGATCGCTTAAAAGTAGCACATTTTAATCACTTATTTAACCAGTACCAGTCATCAGAATTAATTGAAAATTTATGGAAGTACAGGTAAAGGGTTCTTATTTGTGCTGTCCAAATTTCTTGTGAAGGTCTTGAAAAGTAAAGGAAATAGAGCATAAAATGCTTTAAAAATCGGCGATAATTACTTCTCCACCAGTAGGATATGATTATTTTCCATTTTAAAGCTTAATTCATTCCTTTTTTACCAGAAAATTTGAATTAAACCTCTAAGATACAGTTCTGCTTGTGAAAATTGTCACTTTTCTCCCCTCTTTAGATTTTTTTTGTTGCTGAAGGGAATCAGGTCTGAAACTTCGATTTGTGTGACCTTGAACTTACTTTATAATTTTTTATGCCATCTGGAGTATTAGTATTTTTGAAACATGTTTGTATTCATGTACAAGTACATGTACCTCTTTAATTCTTATGATTAGGTAAGATAATACACACTGAAGTCCTATATCTCCACTCCAGTCATAGGGAAGCAGACAGACTACTAGATGTTATCAAGACACACAGGTACGGAATCAAATATTAGCGAGTTTTAGTTACAAGTTTTAGCGCGACGTGTACGTATGACGTCATCGATTCCTGCGGTCTTTGATCAAATTACGTCATGACATGACGTATAGCTACACGTTATGGATGCGTAAACGACACTCTACACGTAATGACAGAAGGGGTAACTTATTCAAGAATTTCCACACTTATCATTGATTGAACTTCCAGTTTTCGGTGTTATAAAGTACATTTAGGATTCTAACTTTCATTACGACGAGATTTTATGACTCTCCATGTACATTTCTCGCTGATTAAACTGATTGAAAAGAAGCTAGATACACATACACCTTTTTACATAGCTATACTAAGACCTTCTCAGGTTCGTACGTATAACTAAACGATGTCTTCAGATTGTGACTTCAAACGGTGACGTGTACTTGTAAGTCATACGTACACATTGAAAGCACATGTAACTAAACCTCTCTATTGTGGAATCACATGTACATGTACATGTACATGTACGTCATAAAGCTTGAATTATTTGTAATTTTCATGTGATTCTTAAAAATCTGTATTGTGGGTGTACAAGTATGTATACATACATGTATATTTGAATACTTGAAGTAGTGTTAGAAGTGATGATTTTATTCTGAAAGTAAACTCCTTAGAAATTTAAGGTAAAATTTAGAGAAAACCTTATTACAGATGTGAGCTGTTGGCTATTGGTAATGGTACTGCGTGTAGAGAGACGGAGACATTGGTAGCTAATCTGATACAGAAATACAAACTCAAAGTTAAATACTGGTATGTGTTTATACAGTATGTGTACATGTATGTTACATGTATAATGGTACAGCATGTAGGGAGACGGAGACATTAGTAGCTAATCTGATACAGAAATACAAACTCAAAGTTAAATACTGGTACAGTATATACTATAAGATTTTAGCCTATGGTTTAAAAAGAAAATAAGATGGGAGAATAGAGAATTATTGACACATTACAGAGGTGGAAGTGTGGGGTGATGAGGGAGGATGGGGGTAGCAAAAGTGTGTCAACCAAATGCAGCAAGTATATTTAGGTTTTTTTTTTCATTGTAAAGTACAGCATACCCAAATGCAATAGTATTTGTGGTATCTGTAAGTCATTGTTAGATTTATCATAAAATTGAAGGCAAGTGGCTATGAATTTATGTACATTAATTGATGTTTCTGATGGTCTTAATGGATTCCAAAAATTTTTACAACCATTAGCAGTTTTAAAAACTGAGATTATTGACACTTTAAGTGAACCTTATTTAGCTTTATGTTCATGTATGAATGTACTGAAGTGCATCTTAACCAGACCTGCCTACTTTTACGATTTTGGCATAATTTTTAGGATTTCTGACCTTCAAATACGATCTACTCTTTCCCTACTCATTTTTACACCTAAAACTTGGTTCCAATCAAAATTACCTTTTAAAATATTTTAAGCAAACGAATAGCCTCGCTTATATATGTTTATTGTAAGTTGAGAGTTTGATATACATGTACATATAAGTAGAATTGTGTAAATGATTAAGATTTGTAAAACAATTTTTTTCTCAAAATTACAATCGATTGTTTATACATGCATTATGCTTAACTTCCCTAAACTACACTTTCATTAGCAAACTTTTACACTTTTGGTGAAAGGCAGGAAGGCAGGTCTGCTTTACGAGCATGACTGATGTCAGACATTAATAATATTTTCACGTTACTTTTTACAGTATAGTGGACGAATGTGGGGCATCTATTTATAGCTGTTCTGACGAGGCCAAGAAAGAAATGCCAAACTTAGATCCCTCTCTCAGAGGTGGAGGTAGGCACTTGTATAGACCTTATGCTAGTACACGTACATGTAGAAGTTGATTTGATATTATCTTCTTTTTAAGTTAATAACTTGAATATTGATACAAAATATTTGTGTTTTTGAAAAGATCAACTCTTATTCAAATTTGCTATAAGCACATCCATCTGTCCATTTTCCTGAATCAAAGTAATGTGCATATACATGTACATTGTATTACAGTGTCTATAGCTAGGAGACTTCAGGACCCCATGGCAGAGCTTGTTAAAATCAACCCCAAAAATATCGGTGTAGGTCAATACCAGGTCTGTATCATTTATGATTATAGACCTTTAACTCAGTGTATATGATGTGATATTGACTTACTGTCAACATATTGACTGAGGTCAATATTTGCATTGTAAGTCAATATCACATCATACAACATGTATAAACTGAATTAAAAGTCCATAACTGTTTTATTCTATAAGTTCATATATTATTCACAATAAAATAACATCACCATGTGCAGAGGTTAGTGGGGTAATCCCGGTCTATTTTTAGACCGTGGTATATGGCAATTTATCTAGGAGCGTTGGCAACGTTATCAGCCAATCAGAGAGTCACTATTTATAGTTTATAGAATAACATGTTTTATCATGTTTATGGAGTTGTTGTTTTGCAAGCACATGTACATGTAAATCACTATAAATCCCATTGCCTGATAAAAATCAAAATAAATGCATGATTTCAACATAGCAGGCTTTCTACTGTTCCTACTTTTTCCTACTATTTCCTACTTTTCCTACTTTTTTATTTTGATCCTATTTTTTCCTACTTTTTCTTCAAAACCTCCTACTATTCCTACTTTTTGGCCGGATTGCAAAGCAATTCCGGTCTATAGATTGACGATGTCCGTCCGTCCGTCCGTCTGTCTGTCCGTCCGTCCGTCTGTCCGTCTGCCGTCAACATTTTGGTTAAAGTTTCTGGTTGAGGCAAAATCTAAGGAACTATATGCAGTAGAAACTTTATATTATACATGAAGGTTGCCCATGACAAGACCTTTCAATTTATGCCGTAACATTTGACCTAGTGACCTTGACCTTGGGCTTTGACCTAGTTAAAGATTTTGGTTAAAGTTCCTGGTTTAAGCAAAATCTAAGGAACTGTACGCAGTAGAAACCATATATTATACATATAGGTTGCCCATGACAAGACCTTTCAATTTATGCCATAACATTGGACCTAGTGACCTTGACCTTGGACTTTGACCTAGTTAAAGATTTTGGTTAAAGTTTCTGGTTTAAGCAAAATCTAAGGAACTGTATGCAGTAGAAACCTTATATTATACATTTAGGTTGCCCATGATGAGACCTTTCAATTTATGCCGTAACATTGGACCTAGTGACTTTGACCTTCGACTTTGACCTAGTTAAATATTTTGGTTAAAGTTTCTGGTTTAAGCAAAATCTAAGGAACTGTATGCAGAAGAAACTTTATATTATACATGTAGGTTGCCCATGATGAGACCTTTCAATTTATGCCGTAACATTTGACCCAGTGACCTTGACCTTGAACTTTGACCTAGTTAAAGATTTTGGTTAAAGTTTCTGGTTTAAGCAAAATCTAAGGAACTGTATGCAGAAGAAACTTTATATTATACATGTAGGTTGCCCATGATGAGACCTTTCAATTTATGCCGTAACATTTGACCCAGTGACCTTGACCTTGAACTTTGACCTAGTTAAAGATTTTGGTTAAAGTTCTTGGTTTAAGCAAAATCTAAGGAACTGTATGCAGTAGAAACCTTATATTATACATTTAGATTGCCCATGATGAGACCTTTCGATTTATGCCGTATCATTGGACCTACAGACCTTGACCTTGGACTTTGACCTAGTTAAATATTTTGGTTAAAGTTTCTGGTTTAAGCAAAATCTAAGGAACTGTATGCAGTAGAAACCTTATATTATACATTTAGGTTGCCCATGATGAGACCTTTCAATTTATGCCGTAACATTGGACCTAGTGACTTTGACCTTGGACTTTGACCTAGTGAAAGATTTTGGTTAAAGTTTCTGGTTTAAGCAAAATCTAAGGAACTGTATGCAATAGAAACTTTATATCATACATGTAGGTTGCCCATGATGAGACCTTTCAATTTATGCCGTAACATTGGACCTAGTGACCTTGACCTTGGACTTTGACCTAGTTAAAGACTTTGGTTAAAGTTCCTGGTTTAAGCAAAATCTAAGGAACTGTATACAGTAGAAACTTTATATTATACATGTAGGTTGCCTCTGACAAGACCTCTCAATGTATGCTGTAATATTTGACTTAGTGACCTAGACCCAGTTGGTGACAAAAACTTACTTTGCAATCCGGCCATACCGTCTTTAGCGGTGTTTTATTCATCTAAAAATTAAAAAATTACTTGTTTCACTTGTCATCGACATCTGATTCAAAGTTTTTAAAAAAATTTGGGCTCGCTACGCTCGCCCAGTCTGATATTTTACATGAAATATCAATCTGTCCTTATTTCTCTCTGTGATTTCCTCATAGATGAACATTACCAGTCTACATTCATTGCTTTCTGTGATTTGTGTGTCATACTTACTGAAAAATTGTCGCTAAAAGTGATGGAAAATTTCCTACTTTCCCCCTATTACATGTAATTCCTACTTTTTCCTATTTTCTCCTACTTTTTTTCATTGACTACTCCTACTTTTTTCCTACTTTTTCATCAAGGTAGAGTAGAAAGCCTGACATAGTAATGCCACATCAAGGTACTGACTCTGATAATCTTCATGTATACTAAGCGCAGATTTATGTACTATTCATCAAAATAAAAGTACATAATAATTCGTAGTCTAATTTTTTTGGCCGGATTGCAAAGCAATTCCGGTCTATAGATTGACGATGTCCGTCCGTCCGTCCGTCTGCCGTCAACATTTTGGTTAAGGTTTCTGGTTGAGGCAAAATCTAAGGAACTATATGCAGTAGAAACTTTATATTACACATGAAGCATGCCCATCACAAGACCTTTCAATTTATGCCATAACATTTGACCTAGTGACCTTGACCTTGGACTTTGACCTAGTTAAACATTTTGGTTAAAGTTTCTGGTTGAGGCAAAATCTAAGTAACTATATGCAGTAGAAACTTTATATTATTAATGAAGCTTGCCCATGACAAGACCTTTCAATTAATGCCGTAACATTTGACCTAGTGACCTTGACCTTGGACTTTAACCTAGTTAAAGATTTTGATTAAAGTTTCTGGTTGAGGCAAAATCTAAGTAACTATATGCAGTAGAAACTTTATATTATACATGAAGCTTGCCCATGACAAGACCTTTCAATTTATGCCGTAACATTTGACCTAGTGACCTTGACCTTGGACTTTGACCTACTCCAAGATTTTGATTAAAGTTCCTGGTTTAAGCAAAATCTATGGTACTGTATGCAGTAGAAACTTTATATTATTAATGAAGCTCGCCCATGACAAGACCTTTCAATTTATGCCGTAACATTTGACCTAGTGACCTTGACCTTGGACTTTGACCTAGTTAAGGATTTTGGTTAAAGTTCCTGGTTTAAGCAAAATCTATGGAACTGTATGCAGTAGAAACTTTATTTTATACATGAAGGTTGCCTCTGACAAAACCTTTCAATTTATGCTGTATTATTTGACCTATTGACCTTGACCCAGTTGGTGACAAAAACTTACTTTGCAATCCAGCCATACTGTCTTTAGCGGTGTTTTATTATTCTACAGCATGACCTACCGGAGAAGCAGCTTCAGACGGCCCTGGATTCTGTCGTAGAGGAATGTGTCAGCTTTGTAGGTGTGGATCTAAACACGTGTAGTGAACCTCTACTCAGGTTTGTATGGAAGATACATATAGTCTATCATATCTAATTGTCCAAGTCAGTTTCATAGTACATGTACATGTTTATACTACGGTGTTCCGTTGGGGACATCGCTTTTTTGTGTAAACAAATTTAGACCCAAAGAAGCGAAGTTACAATGCAAAGAAGCAAAGTTACGATGCGAAGCTACGATGCGAAGAAGCATAGTTACAAAGAAGTGAAATTATTATGCGATGAAGTGATGGTACAAAGTACATGTAATGTTCTTCGCATCACAAGTTCAGTACGCATCGTAACTTTGCTCCTTTGCAACTTCACTTCTACATAATTTCGCTTTCCCTAATCCTAACTCTAACCCTAACCCCAACCCAACCCTAACCCTTCCCATGTTTCATTTCACTGCGCATGTGCTACTGTAAAACAGGAAAGCCAAGTTGAGAAGAAGCGAAGTTTCGATGCGAAGAAGAGAAGCATCTTCGGTTCTTTGTATTGTAACTTTCACTTGTCCATTTCAAGCCCGAAGTAGCGATGTCCTTAACGGAACACCGTAATATACCTTGTATGAAATTGGATGTGTTTACAAAAGTTTGAGCAGAACGACCAGTCATACTTGATTCGTTATACATGTATGTGTACATGACAAAGTCTTGTTCTATATATACATAGTTTGTTTTAATATATTGAACCCTAATTTTCAAGTCGAATGTTAACTAATTTTACCATCTAAACACAACCAATTGATTGCTAATTCCTTCTTGCTCAAATTCAACTGACACAAATGCAGATATCTGCTGAATTTTTCTGGTAGTTTGCCTCTGCTCTCATGGTTATTGTGTGACATACCTTTCATGCACTAAAAAGTTTAATACACAGTCACATAACACCTGATACGCAAATAATCTACTGCTCGGGAATCGTCTCCATTAAACATTGTAAATACTGTCAAAATCCACTTCATATGTATTCATTTTATGCCTATCTTATAACCTTCATCATCATTTACATGTATATGATGGTAATCTATTCTGGTCAAGAATAGAGGTATATTCAGAGAACACTAGAATAAAAATCAAAAGTACATTGTACATGTATATCAAAATCTTTGAATACCTTTACTGTCATATATTCTTATTCTTACCTTTACAGGAGAATAGCCGGTTTAAATGTGAAGAAAGCTCAGAATATAATACAATGGAGAGAGTCCCGAGGATCGTTTATGAATAGAGAACAACTCAAGTTTGTAAAAGGCATCGGTGATAAAACGTACGAGCAGTGTATCGGCTTTCTTCAAGTCAGACTGAGAAAAGATGTTTTGGTGTAAGTTTTGATGACTGAAATTTTGATTGATTTTGATTTTTGAAGTATTATACATGTTTGAACCTGTCTGTTTGTGTGTCCAGTGTAATATAAGTATACGTACATTAAGTTGCAAGAGTGGCATGTGTAAGGGACTTCCTGATTTAGAAAATTTGCACGATTGAAAAACATGAAAAATTTTATGGCATAATTTTGCATTTATCAACATACATGTACTTTGTAAGTGACCTTGAAATTGAAAAAAAACAAGATCAACATCCATTTGAATTGTCATATCCACTATCAGATGATACTCCATGAATGACGCAGGCATCCTATTTAGTATTTACATATAGATTCTGTCTGGGGGTGGTTTGATACAGCTTTTAGTATTTCAAAATACACATACATGTGACTCTTCCATTTTTGTTTTGCCTGCAAAGCATAGCACCACCTACGGATCACTCTTTCCATCCGTCCGTCTGTCTTTCACATTTTGTGTCACACCCCATAATAATCCTTCAGTGTCACTATGTTTTGCAGGCAACACTTGCAGTCCTTGGAATACTTCCGGTTTCTAGTTTTCTTTGATAGACTTTATTTTTGCCATATGCACAGGTATGTCTGTAGTTCTGTTATAATTCTGTAGAATAGATGATTCCGATGATGACGACGTGTGTATAATAGATGAACCAGGCTCTAGCGGGAAGAGGAAATTGAGCTCCAAGCCTGCTGCTAAGGTGAAGAAACGCCGCAGATCGTCACAGTTCGACCCCAATCCTCTAGACGCAACCTGGATCCACCCAGAGTCGTATGAATTGACAGAAAAGTATGTCAAATTTACACATTTGATTTGTTTTTATGTCAACAATGTGATTTTACATTAATTTGTACCTTTTCGATCTCTGCTTTTACATGTTCATGTATATCACAGGGATGAAAATCTTTGCTGATTTATGGATATCCACCTTTTTAGCTTATCTTGCTGTGATATGTAAATTGTTAAAATGCCTCATTAAATGCTCACATATCTTCCATTTTCCTCCTTTTTTATCACAATCTGCTTTCATCTCTGATACATGTTAATCAAGTATTGATTTTAAACTAAATTCAGTATTGATGCTTTTTCATAAAAATGTTTCCATGATATTTACTGTTGTATTATGGTATGCTACTGTAAGTCTATCTGTATGTACATGTATGTCCCCTCTTAATTGTGTAGGATACTTGTAAATACTAAATGGCTAATCCTGGGTTCTTCATATTTATGACAAAGGATTATTGTACAAGGAGGAAGAAATCTATTTATTGTTAAGGTCAGAAGGCTCACAGGTCAAGGTCATATCAAAATGAAGAAGTTCAAAACTCAGTCATTTTCCTGACTGAATATTTATCCTTAGGATCCTCCAAAATTTTGTGTTTCTGGTGTCTTAATTGACTCTTCTGTATGCGGAAAAAATTTGAGAAATTCCATGACGTCACGATGCAATTTCGATGTTTGGTCGAGGTTCGAAGCTTGTTTGTCCAAGGTAAAAGCATTGTGACGTCACAAAATTTTGCATTTTTTTCCCGCAATCGGAAGGGTCAATTAATACTGATTTATCTTTTGCTGTGATGCTTTATATTGAAACGTCATGCCTGCAAGGGCCCATTTTGGTCAATAAACTATCTTATCTAATACTCATCATTTCTGCAGGTTGATGAAAAGAATAGATGTCATCCCTGACTGCTTAGGACAAAATACTTTTATAGAAAAAGTAAAAGATTTCTCCAAAACTACAGGTAAATAATATCTGACTCTTACTTGTAATTTCAACTCACAATTATTCAAAAAAAAAAAAAAAAAAAAAAAAAAGATATTATTCAATGTTGCTAAAATCACATCACTGAATATCTTGTATGTTTAGCAAAGTAGCTTGATAGTGATTAATTTTTCACTTAAAAAATACATGATTTATAAAAAAAAATACATGATTTATAAAAAAAAATAGATTACATGATTTAAAAAAAAAAACAAACATGATTTTTAAGATATGAATACAATATTTATACGACAGATAGTAAGACGTTAGCCAGTGATTACCAATGTGGAGAACAAACTATAGACCTCATTATCAAAGCTCTACAACGTTCTATCAACTTTGATCTCAGAGAACGTAAGTATTTGTTCATATGTAAAGATACTAGAAAAATCTTATAAACAAAGGGCCAGATACATTGATTGATACATTCGAAGAAAAAGAAACACAACTCAAGAGTTCTCTCTTCTGTGATATTAAGGCATCAGGGGTATAATACTCTACTTCCAGTTGTTTCGATAACAGAAAATCTAAATAACATTAAGTTGGCCGAAGACGCACAGCTTCGGCAATGTTTGGGGCCATACATTTTCATGGCGAGTTCAATGTAACATTAAAAGAAATATCAAATATCTAATAATATGTAAGATCTGTACATACGTACATGCAATTTCTAGCTTTTCCAGGATATTGTTATTATACCCCTAAGATTTGAATTAGGAGACAAGGAAAGATAACTCCAACATTTTAGATTCCTGTTACTTAAAAAAATTCTTTAATGATATACAAAGACATGTACATGTATACACGAATTCAACCGGATCCTCCTGATTTCATACATTTCACATGTTCAAACAATCCTTTTCTGAAAATACATGTAGTAGATTTTATAAAATCCTGAAAAAAAAAACACTTTCCATTCATCTTAGTCAAAACAGATATACAACTTGTAACACAAAAAGACACCGTAACACAGAAAGTTGTAACAATATAAGAAGTTATTGATAAAAAACAATTTCCATATTCTTCATCTACAGAAGAGTATGACAAGCCACTATTCAAGCAGAACGTCTGTGATTTTAACAGCTTAAAGACTGGCGCCAAATTAACTGGAAAAATCAGTAACGTGACTCACTTTGGTGCCTTTGTTGACATCGGTGTCGGCACCAACGGTCTCATCCACACGTCCAATATGAGAGGACACCGAGTCGCCCTCGGTAACAAAGTGGAAGTTGAAGTGATGTCGGTAGAGAGCGAGAGGAAGAGAATTGGACTGCGGCTGCTCAAAATCATTTGATGTGATTGGCTGAATGGAGGATTATAGTATATATAACAGGAATAACCAATCTGATGTGATCGGTTTAATTGAGGATTTACACATGCGTGATGGGAGTACGCATTTTATGGTCAGGTAGTCGGTGGTGAAGGATAGATTTGGCAGATAGAAGAGAATTAATGCGGGAATTTAATAGATGGTGCTGCTTCAATTGGCAAGTGCAATATACATGCAAGGTGTGTACTTGCATTTGTTTTAAAAAAAATATTGTTAATGGCAGATTAAAGGGTATGAGTTACAATTTTTGCATGTTGAAAGTACTGGATATTGCAAACCACTTTAACATTCAGATAGCATACGTGTATGTGTAAGCTACATGTATCTTTTAAAATCGATTGTTTGTCCCCATATATTGTTCTACATGCTAGTCACTTGATTGTTAATAATAGGTACTACAATTGAGCATAATTTGTACATGTAATTCTGTCGACAGACTTTGTTCTTGCCATAGATGTACATGCACTTGGGAATTCATGCATATTATGTATACATGGGAAAGCTGAACGGCGTAGAAATGAAAACTTTTAAACAGCATTAATGAATTATCTACTATTGATTAATATCGGTATGTGACCAACTTAAAAGTTACAAGAAAATGTAAAAATAGCCTTTACATGTACCTTTTACATACATGTTTAATATGTATATTACTGAGTGTTGATCAGAAAGTAGAATACTAAAAATTCTGTTATTGGTTTGATGTTTCTTTTCCAAAATGATTAGTACAGTTACCGATGTTGAAATTTATCTTTTGATTAATGCGTCTTTACAATGTTATTGTATTCAAAATTTTGAAACATTTCAGTGATGAAAAAGTCTGTTCTTCAAATAAAATGTTATCTCTTATTATCCTATTTACTCTCATCTTGAAAAATCATCACTTCAGCCAATGAGTCTTTGCGGAATACAGAGTTTTTTCCCCTTACAGACGATATCTGACGTAAAACTATTATGACGCCATGAAAATAGTATGGTAACGTTGATTTTATACCATTTTTTCCCAGACTTTTAGGGACTGTTTCCATAGTATTTGATGACGTCATAATCAGTCTACGTCAGATACCGTCTCAAATGGGAAGTAACTCTGGTTTTCGAAAATAGCGAATAGGTCAAGGTAATAAATTTAATTCACATCATTTGGAAAGACATACCTGACAACCTTCAATTTCTCAAAAGAGGGAGATTTCCCTCCTTGACAGTTGAAAAAGAGGGAGATTATGTGTAAGCCTATTTTGCAACATTTGGGGGGTACCATCTTTTGAACAATTTCATTGACAGCTAACCATCTTAGTTTAAGAAAATGTATAAACAATGACGACATATGATGCTATCATTGCACTTGGTGAACACTTTGCGGACAGCAATGCATTTTTGTGTCGCCTGTGAAGCATAGCAACACTTACTATTGAAAAATTCAATACAATGAGGAAAAATGATAAAAGTGGGAGATGTGGTCTAAAAGAGGGAGACTCCCTCCAAGGAGGAAGATTGTCATTTTAGGAGGGAGATGAGCACCAAAAGAGGGAGTTGAAAGGCCGACCCACTGAACCATACCTTGTATCATTGCAAGTAGTATGTAGGCCAAGGTCATGATTCAAGGTCATATTTAAGGTAGAGCATCCCTCAGGTCTCAGATGCCCATATGTCCTAAATAACAACTTTTACAATATTTTCATTTTCATATGAAAGCTTATGTCTAACCTGATAAACAAACAAAATATAATGTGTGGTTTTATGATTATACCCAGAACATAGCCGTTTGAACTTTAACATTGGACCCTATGGGGAAAGTAAGAAAAATCCCTTTTTAGAGGTGATAAAATATAACTTTAAAAGTTTCTTTTCTCAAAACCATATTAGTTTGATAATCTGAACAATATTCTGAAGAGAAAAAATAGGGTATCCAGGAAAAAATTAACAGCAATTCCTACCTGAGGGATACTCTACCTTAAGGATTAACCTTAGCAATTTTGTTATTTATTGAGATATAATATGATTTGAGGTGGCTCACACTTTATAATCTACAAAGCTGCATATTCCAGCATTATGCAGCATAAACATGGTATTTCCTTTAAATCTTCAATTTGAAAGCTTTTAGGGATCCCATACCTGTATAGAGTACTCTCCATTTCAAATTTATACACATTTCCATGCTATCCGGATAAATACTGATGATTTCATAATCAGGCAGTCTCGGTGTGACGGAGGAGATCATTGTATGAGAAGTGTATAATTCCTCATTTTAGCCGGAATAGGATGTATAGCATTCTGTTTAAAGACTGAAAATTTTCATTTCTGGTATTTACATGTATCATTGAAAATGCATTTGGGGTTGAATACTTTAAAATATGGATACATCAAATGGAAGGCAGATTGCAGCCTTATTGAGGACAGTGTTGACCCCACCCTTTGAAATATTTTAGTTTTAATGTCTCTTTCCTGTCAATCTTCAAAGCATTGAAATATATTGATATGTCAAACTGTAAAATGAAACACAATATTACAGATTTATCAACTTTTTCAACTCGCAACATTTTTAGCTCACCTCGACGAAGTTGAGTGAGCTTATGCTATAACCCCACGCGTCCGCGTCCGTGTCCGCGTCCGTGTCCGCGTCCGGTTAAGAAGTTTGGGGTAGCTCAGTATCTGACAAAGTACTGATGCTACAGTAACCAAACTTGCATAAGTGATTCATCTTTGGATGCTGAGGTGAACCCATGCATCGGATGCAGCATCTGACCTACATTTTCCGCTTGAGTGACTTGGTTAAGAAGTTTGGGGTAGCTCAGTATCTGACAAAGTACTAATGCTACAGTAACCAAACTGGCACAAGTGATTCATCTTTGGATGCTGAGGTGAACCCATACATCGTATGCAGCATCTGACCTACATTTTCCGCTTGAGTGACTTGGTTAAGAAGTTTGGGGTAGCTCAGTATCTTACAAAGTACTGATGCTACAGTAACCAAACTGGCACAAGTGATTCATCTTTGGATGCTGAGGTGAACCCATGCATCGGATGCAGCATCTGACCTACTTTTTCCACTTGAGTGATTTCGCTTTTAAAAGCCAATATTGAGCAAAGTATAAGTGCTACATGTACCAAACTTGCATATTGGATGTATCTTTGATCAAACTTTCATAAAATGACCTTGACCTACTTTTTCCGCTTGAGTGATTTTGCCTTTAAAAGCCAATATTGAGCAAAGTATAAGTGATACATGTACCAAACTTGCATATTGGATGTATCTTTGATCAATCTTTCATAAAATGACCTTGACCTACTTTTTCCACTTGAGTGATTTTGCTCTATAAAGCCAATATTGAGCAAAGTATAACTGCTACATGTACCAAACTTGCATATTGGATGTATCTTTGATCAAACTTTAATAAAATGACCTTGACCTACTTTTTCCGCTTGAGTGATTTTGCCTTTAAAAGCCAATATTGAGCAAAGTATAAATGATACATGTACCAAACTTGCATATTGGATGTATCTTTGATCAATCTTTCTTAAAATGACCTTGACCTACTTTTTCCGCTTGAGTGATTTTGCTCTATAAAGCCAATATTGAGCAAAGTATAACTGCTACATGTACCAAACTTGCATATTGGATGTATCTTTGATCAAACTTTCATAAAATGACCTTGACCTACTTTTTCTGCTTGAGTGGTTTTGCCTTTAAAAGCCAATATACATGTACTAAGCTCTATAAAGCCAATATTGAGCAAAGTATAACTGCTACATGTACCAAACTTGCATATTGGATGTATCTTTGATCAAACTTTCATAAAATGACCTTGACCTACTTTTTCTGCTTGAGTGGTTTTGCCTTTAAAAGCCAATATACATGTACTAAGAAATATGTTTGAATTGAATTTTGCTGTCACGAGGTGAGCTTTGTAATCTGTGATTACCTATGTTTTAAAATTTTAAATATTTAACCTGCACTTACATTTGAAAAGAAAACAATGCTTCCCTAGTTGCCAGTGAGGACTGATAAACAACAAGCTTATGTGTTACTTGTTTTTAAGTCCTTGGTGCCTTATTTGAAAGAATTGATGAGCTTTAACTCAACTACTTTAATAGTTATAACCCTTTAACATAGCTACGCTAAGATTTATAATTTTGTTTCCCATGACATTGGATCTTCATATTGAATGTCACATCATATTAATTTATTAATTGACCTTGTCATTGACCCATGACCTCTGAAGAAAAAATTTGAGTTTGAGCAATTAATAGTGATTTTAAAATGTATATAATCTATTTCCCAATTTTATTGATACCTCACTTTAGACAAAAATTCTTCACATTCAAGCTGACAACTCGATCTCCTCTACTCAACCATCTTCAAATTATTGAATTATAGGGTGGCATTTAAAAGACCAAAAATCTTTGAAAACACTCTTCTGAACGGCTTTTCAAATTTTAATGGTGTCTAATTTCTGTAATTTTTACTAACAAGGTCTTGAAACCCTTTCCAATTATTTAAGTAATAGGTTACATTATCAATCATTTAAATGTTCAATAGGAGACATAATTTGAAATATACAAGTTTGATATATGTGAGAAAGCATTCATCTATGAGTAAAGGATTTCATTTTGAAATTAAGATATGAAATTACCTGTAATTAATTTTGTCATTTGTTTAATCTACTCTTAATTTTGGACTCTTATTGTGGGTGAATTATATGTAGGGCCTTCCTTTCCTTGTACGACTGAAAATTGCCGAAGAAAAACAATTTTGAAAGTTTAGGCACGATCCATTTGATATTCTGGGGGGGGGGGGGCTTGGGTTTTTTTTCGAAAAAAATAATTTTGCTCTCAATTTTGATGAAAAAAATAAATTTGCTTATGGTGCGACAGAAAAATATAATCTTGCTCTTAGAAATAATCTGAATTTGAAGAATTACCATAAAATTTCACTAAAATTCTTGAAAATTTTCCGGCTCCCTTTGCTCGCCGCAGTTTTCAAATTGTATCAACAGTTTTTGGCTCGCTTCGCTCGCCATAGTTTTCTATCAAAACATTATTTACTAATAGCAAAGTTCATATATTTGAAGATATCAAAAGTTATACATGTATGTGAATGAATAGCGCTTCCTTAAAAGCTTAAATATATTATCAATATTTATGTATTACTACATGTATTAATACATGTTGCATGTATCCCATAGAGTCTAATTTTATGTTCTTGTAAGCTTGGAAGGAGAACTTCAGTTATTCACCAATTTACAATTCTTAGTAACATTTAAAAATTTGTCTAGAAGACCTAGCTTTCCCTCAGACCCTCTTATACATGTTATATACATGTACCTTATATAAAATATTGAGAATTGTATTGTAAAAATATTTATCTCTCTGTTTAAAAGTGAATTGAATACTTGCATAAAAATAAACTAATTATATCAATATTTAGAGTTTTGAGTAAAAATATAAATAAATTCTATTGATAAAACACAAACGTTCTTAAATATGCGCATCACTTTATTAAAATAAAAATTCCTTGCTCCTACTTTGCAAGAAAAAAATAATTTTGCCCCGGTCCGGGGCGAAAAAAGTTATCTTGCTCCGACAAAAAACCCAAGCCCCCCCCCCCCCCCCCCCCCCCGAATATCAAATGGACCATGCCTTAGATCAATCTTTTACGAGAAAAAATTTTTAATGAGAAATTAGATTATTGAATTAATATTGTAACTTTAGCATGTTTCGGACAATGATGTAAAATAATTGTAGGTTCTTCCTTGTACGACTGAAAAAAAAACAACAACAACGTTTTAAAAAAGGCGTAAAAAGAGAAATATTTTGTCATTGTAAAAGCGTCGAAAATTCAAATGAAAAAATCCACTATTATTATTTTAACCTTTGAGTGAATCAAGATCTTCAAGATCAATAGGGAAAAAAAAGAACCATTGTTCGAAATGATTGATGTTTCTACTTCTAAATGATTAAAGCCAAAAGAGTAATAAAAATCCACGAAACAAGTTGATTCCCGTTGTTTAAAAAACGCAAATTTCTCGTAAAATTATACTGCAAGCGCGGATCCAGAGGAAAATGTGGGGTTGGGGGAACCTCCATCCCCCCCCCCCCCGGAATTTGTCAAAAATCCTTAGTTTTCCGGTGTTTAGATATATTTTTGAAGATCATGGAAAGGACCGTCCGACTTGCTGGGCCCTCCCCTTGAAAAAAATCTAGATCCGCCACTGTGCCGCAAGCTATAACTTCCTCCCCTGAAAGTGAAAAATGCCAATTTTACCGCGTTTTTACGCAATTTTTTTTTCAAAACCCCTGACCGCTTGGATCCCCCTCGGTAAAATTTTCTAGATCCGCCAATGTGTCGTTCATGTACCCGATTTTCACACAAGTCGTGACTTCATATATGTCAGTCAAGTCAGTCAATCATTTTATCGATAATCTAGCATAGATGATTATATATGAAGTCGTCTATTGCATGCCTCATCGTCAACTCGGCCATTCGTAATATGTAAATTTCCTTTAGCTGGAATTACCTTTAATTGAAGTTGGGCATGAGGGAACTCCAATATACAATGGTTTCACTGTAACAGACCGGGTGCTCCTTCAAACTTGCTAGATTGTATCTGTTATTTCTTTATGAAATATGTATTGATTTGGAAATAACTTTGATGGGTAATGTGCGTGTTCAACTTAAATACAATTACTTTGTAGCCGAGTTGTAATTTACCGGTGTGAAGTGAAATTTAATCGAGACATTTTCTCCGTGACAAAAAAGAAAAGACGGGGAGCGGCTAGCTAACATATACATTTGTTTAATGTACGTTTTGCGCACTTGATCGTGCGCCGGGTCGTGATTTAGTTTTCGAATCAAATCTAATTTCAATTTTTAGGAGTACAATAGCTCGGAGACACTAGGAAAAGGTTTAAATGGATGTTATAGCGTATGAATTGTTTATTTATTCATAAAACTATTAACATTTCTCCCCACTTCCAGATTTCTTACCTTTCAACGACTTGAGACAATATTTGTATAAGAATATCACCATCGCTGGATTTGTCTATGTGAAGAGTTATTGCCTACCTTCCATAAAGTTTACGAGAGAGCGTGGCCCGGTGATTATAACTAAATCAATGCATAAAGAATAGATAACAATACACCTCTCAAACAACGGAGTGTCGGGGGACAGGTAAAAGTGCTTTCATCGGGTGTAATAATTCATCATGGAAGGAAAATTAAGTGCTGATCTCTTGAAAGTGCATAACGCCAACTTGCGAGGCGGTGGTCTTCAGACAACTAAAAATCAGACCGGATCTACAACAATGTCCTCTCTAGGAGCAAAAGGTTCGTCTCTTAGAGAGAAATTAGCTCTGGATAAATCCGACAAACGGTCGGACGGAAGTAGCCGAGTTTCCGGTATGCAGACTTCGGAAAGATTTTCTAGACTACGAACGAAAATGCGGCTTCATACTCTGTTTGGAGGGGCGATATCTCGTAGTAAAGCGGGGTCGGAAATTTCTAAAGGACCTACAAAAGTTTTGGAAAATACATATAGGACAGAGCCCGATAGTGAGACAAAGTTCGTCGCCCAAAGGGCTGAACAAATTATCAGAAATGTGCTGAATATGTACTTGAAAGAAAGGACATACGACGGACAGAAATTCCCGCAATTGTGTAAAACTCTGGCAGACTTGATCAAAGAGCGCGTCAAAATGACGGGAATGCGACGATTTAAGGTTTTAGCTCATGTTATGATACTGGAAAGCAAGGAGCAAAGTGTTACATACGGAAGTAGGTGTCTATGGGATACCAAATTTGACAATTACGCCACGGCCACTTACAAAGGTCCGGATTTTGTTGCCATTGGATCTGTGTTCGCCGTTTACTACGACTAAAAGTCGCCGATATTTGCCTTTCTAAGTTACGATCGAAGGATGTACCGGAAGCGCAAACAATCTCTATCCCTTGATGGTTCGTTATTTTAAAGCTGTGTATACACAAATTAATGCCGATACTTGAAACTTTAATATAGAAATTTAATACATTTAATGGTACGTGTTTCCTCGAATCCTTATATTTAGACCAAAGTGCGACCAAACATTTTGATGACGTCAACGGTGCTGTTGTCATGGTTTCACGATTCCCAAAAGTCGGACATGATGTTTGCGTGTTTACAATGGATGCGCATATTTTGGCGCAGGCAATAGATTACTATGTTCATAACTGCAAGAATAGCTCGTAAAATTAATATATATATCATGCATACTCGGTGATTAATGTGAAATCTACATGTCAATAATATTACATCTCTGAAGCTATGCTGTGTTATTTTAAATGCAAATTTCAATCAATATTGGGATTCCTTATTAAAGGCGATCTCCTTGCGGTGTTGACATAACAAGATTCCCTGGTTAATCCGCTATGAAAATAGTCCATAATCCACAGGTGAAGTGCGTAGGGGAAAATATGACCAATTCTTTACTTTGAAACAATAATATTTTTAGGTTTGTACTTGCGATTTAGTTTTCCGTGTCCTCGGATCAAGGTTCAGCTTAAAGGTGTACTGGAAATTTAAGACAGGCGTGGATCTAGAGAGAAGTATTTGGACGATCAAGCCCCCTCAAATTGGACAAAAATGCTTATTTTTTCCCAAAACTTTATGTAAAATTTTCATAAAATCCTAGACTGGTGCACCATTCCCCCTTTTTTCCATATTGAAAAAAAAAAATTGGATCCGCGCATGAGTTAAAACGTTTGACCGTCCGAAAATGAGGTTTTGTATCTTGTAGTACATAGACACTTGGATCTGTGTATCCCAGACGACAACTCTGAATCACAGATACCGATACCGGTATTGAAAATTCTCCTAGTTTTTAACCCATGACTTAGGTTTATATTTCAGTCAATCCGAAAGTCACCAGACAAACCTGGTAAAATTTGCTTCGGTCTGGTAATATATTTCAACTTTTTCTTAATAAACATGTTTGAATTTCTACAAACGTTAAAACAAGTCTGGTAAGTTGTAAAACTTTTGCGATGTCTGAATTATTGATATGAATATCTGCCATAGAAGTCATCAGATTGGTCTGATTCCTCGGGTGAATGCAATAGCTTGTTGATGCCGGCAGAACACGGACTTTTTTTTTCTTTTTTTTTTTTTTGAACGCCCTTATATATTCTTTTTTTTTAATAGTTGTTACTTCGGGCCTTTGCTTTCTAGCTTTTGTGTTCATTTTACAGTGAGAAGGTTATATTACACACCAATTGTGCGTTCTTCGAGACCTCCGAGTCACCGGGCAAATGTGTGGGTTGTGCGCACGTAATCCGGATGACCACAAAATTTGCTACTAACGTTGCTGACCGTCCGAAGTCGGCACCAGCTGTTATTAGTATGGCTGGATCATGTTAAGTCGTTTGTGTTTAGTGTTTTGATGTCGTCTTCGGTGTTTTGTCTTCCCATCCTCGGTATCCCTGGCTATTTGTGCTTTGGTTGAATCCTCGATACCCCAAGGCTATTTGCGCTTTGGCTGAATCCTCGGTACCCCAGGCTTTTTGCGCTTTGGCTGAATCCTCGGTACCGTAGGCTATTTGCGCTTTGGCTGAGTCCTCGGTTACCCAAGCTATTTGCGCTTTGGCTGAATCCTCGGTACCCCAAGGCTATTTGTGCTTTGGTTGAATCCTCGGTACCCCAAGGCTATTTGCGCTTTGGTTGAATCCTCGGTACCCCAAAGCTATTTGCGCTTTGGCTGAATCCTCGATACCCCAGGCTTTTTGCGCTTTGGCTGAATCCTCGGTATCGTAGGCTATTTGCGCTTTGGCTGAGTCCTCGGTAACCCAAGCTATTTGCGCTTTGGCTGAATACCCTGGGTCAGATCGTACTATTTCGGTGATTTCCATTCAGCCCGGGGTATCGAGGATGTTTGTCTTCCTTGCTAAATCAAAGCTTCATTGATACAAGTCCATGATTCCAAAGCTCTTATTGAAAGGGAAAACTGCACCCAATGTATTTTATCTATAGGTTTTTATATAATTTCAAATTATCTGGTGAAAAATCTAAACAGTGCACAAACAATTCATCATTGCGTAGCAACGGTTGTCGTGCACAATGCAACTCACGAAAACTGATAAGATGTATTAAGCAATTCATATCAAGTTGCAATATTGAAATTGACAGATATGTATCTTTGGGAAACAGATCTATACAATGGAAATTTTGGTATCAAATTTCGTTTCAAAAGGCGTCATTCAAATTCCATTGAAAAGGTGGGAATTGTGTCCTGTATTTAGAAAAAGAAATTGAAAACAGAGTAAAAGAGCAGAGGAATCTATTTTTATGTGAGAGAGATATCACAATTCAAGTTCTGCATTTTTATACCACCGCCGCCAACGAAGTCGTTATTAACTCCTGATAAAAAAAATGCTGAACCTCACACCCTGCAAGTTGAGAGGTTAATATATATATACATGTCTGTATATGTATGTCTGTCCATATACTTGTACACAAAATTCGTCTCCGCACAATTACTTGTTGATTAATGATAAAACTTCACACATAATTGTCTATGGGGAAAGCAGGATCCCTAGTTTTTGTTGGGTCAATAGGGCAAGTGTCAAGGTCAAAATTGCAGTGATGAAACTACACACACAGACTAATGACCATAGAGAAAACCTTTGGATTCTGTGGTCAAAGGTCAATGTCAAACTTGGCATGTATGAAAAACAGCATTTCCGCATTATGATTTGATTAAGCATTGCCACTTCAGTGATGAAACTTCTTGTTAATATAGAAGAACTCTTGTGATTTTGGGGTCAAAAGTTCAAGGTCAAATTGTGCTTGTAAGGTAAATAGTGTTTCTACATCGCGACTAAAGTAAATCTTGACCTACGATGATGACACTTCACTGATAGAGCGCCTTGGATAAAGGAGAATTTTGGTCAAACAATAGAGGTCAAGGTCACATATTGTTCTTATGGAATAGAGGGTTTCAGGACAGGGGTTTACATTATCTTTTTACCCTCATATAATATGGATGAAATTGTTCTTAGTCAAAGATAGATTCCTCTTATATTTATACCAAAAGGTAAAGGCTGAAAACTGGTTTTGCTTACGTCAGAAGACCGAAATCTGCAGTACAGTGAGCAACGATACAAATTTAAGTACGTAACACTTGCCAGAGAAGTAAAGATGGATTTTACTTAGTCTTATTGTATACATTGTCATTTTTATACTTAATAAAGGCCAAGGGGCCGAAAATTTGGGTAATCGAGTGTTTGTGTTTTTATTTCTAACAATACAACGTTTTAGGTATAATTTAGTCCCAGTACCTCATTAATGCTAATCATGCCTTGAAAAACATTTTTCTGTATACATTTTACGTAACAGTTATGAAAGTAAGTCATCTTGAAACCAATATAATTGCGCACGTAAAAGCTTATGCCATCGAGCAGCTCGATACCGTCAATGAGACCTATTACATAACGTCAGTGTAACTGGATAATTATACCCCTACATTAAAGAAACTTATTATGGTTGAAAGGAAAATTGGTTGCATGGTTTACTAGACGATTCAAATCTCTTGTATCCGAAGATGAAAGTCGGGGAGATATTTAAAGTTTCAATTTTGGCCATAAATAAAAGTCGCGACTTTAAGAGCAGTTAAGATCTAAACCAGTGTTGAGTAACGGATTTTGAAGTTAAGCCCAAAAGTTCAGAAGCTCTTTGATATTTAACAACAGCTGACACTAAGATTGGAACCTTAAAAAGGTACTTAAATGACCAGCTATAAATTCCCTCTCTTATGGAAGAGGTGTGTTGACATTAGTAGGTCGAATTAGCTTTAAAAAGCTATTGATATGAAATCATGCACACTATCAATATTTTGAAACGAAAACAGTTTCTATTTTACTCTGCCTATCCTACAATACATTCATCTGGAACTCCGTTCGAGAACTTTCCTTTGGGCCTATTCGTTCAGAGTTTGAATCTGAACTCAACCGTTACCATAGGCGAGGTCTATAGAATTTGATCAGGGGTGGAGGGGGTCTATCTTCTCAAGGCAAGTATTACGCACACTTGTCTCGAGAAGATTGGGGGGTCATGCCTATGATTTTGATAAAAATAGTAGAAAAACGACACATTCATGATTGATGTGTGACATAGCCAGAATACGTAAGATGTTTCATCCTTAAACAATGTGGCGCCACCTACACTGAATTCCATTTTTTTTTTTCAATATTCTGCTATATTTCTCCCACTGTGGACTGGGATATCCATGGAAACGCTGAGAAAAGATATCCTTGTCTTACCCCTATGGGGTAAGATAACATTTTCACGTGCCTTTTGACTGTAACGTCAATTGTGACGTCATACATGACTGATGCCTTTGCCGATAAAATTATGAAAAAGAATACATAAAATCTAATTTTTGAGCGCTTTTACACAGCGGGAGAAAAATAATCAATCCCCAGATGTGATCAGGGACACGGAAATCCAACCCTCGTGTCCGGGATTTGCTTTTGTCCACGACTCGGCAAGCCTCGTCGTGGTACAAGCAAATCCTGGACACTCGGGTTGGATTTCCTTGTCCCTGATCACATCTGGGGATAGATTCTATTAATCTTTTGATATATCTTGTCTACGAGTAAGGCTCAGTTTACATCAAACTTTTTTGTTTTTAAAATTTATGAAAATTTCCTGAGGGACGCAATCTCAGTAATGAATAGAAACAATTCATCTTCTATATCGTTTTCTCACTCACTTACGTCGTGAGACAAAAGAAAAAACGTAGACGTAGCAGTTTGAGATTTCCTTGTCTCAAACTCCACGTGACTCCTATTATGACGTCATAAAAAGTAACGTCACGCCACCGTTAGATTTGTGTGGGTTTTGGTATCGATTCTAGTTTTAAAAAAAAAACATTAAAGTGAAGATAAAATGAGGTGAGTGAGAAAAATAATCAATCACGACGTTACGACTGAGACAGGGGAATCTCATCCTCGTGCAAAAGATTTGCTACATCCACGACTCGGCAAGCCTCGTCGTGGATTGCAAATCTTTTACACTCGGATGAGATTCCCCTGTCTCAGTCTCAACGTCGTGATAGATTCTATTAATCTTAGGGGTATTGGAATCGATGCAGTTTTATCTATGAAACACGGGCCCTAAGCACTTGCATGAACTCCGTAGAACTTGATTACTCTCTTTTGATAGAAATGTTTTCGTCATGGAATAATTTTGAAATATCAGATTTACAAACACAGAGCACATGTACAAAAGATTATTTTTCTTCCAAACAACCAGTGTCTTCTAGATTTTCCTCAATATGAGATACATTACAGTACCATTTTACATATAGAATTTCATCTTTTGAATGTCATAATGAAAATAGAAAGTTATGTGCAAAATAATACTGTAATCTCTTGGTCGAACCACAAAATCTTTAAATTTGATAAATAGAAAAGAATCAGATTATCAGAGGATAAGTTGTTATGATCGATCATTTTAATTGAAAACTTCTTTGTCCTCTATCTTCAAATAGCTTTAGTGTAGACCTTGGAAGACACTGCACCCATCAAAAACTATTACCGATTGCTTGTGAGCGAGTTGGAAGGCACCATGAATTTTAACAGACAGGCAAATTTAGTAGGTTGTCTAAAGATTCTTGTCGTCATCATATTTTGAGCGTGTCCTTGGTCAATGCCTGCTTTTCTAAATTTGGTTGATACTCTCGCCAAGTTTCATGTAATAAGACCAGGCGCGTAGCCAGAGTACCTTTCAAATGGAAGCACTTTTTCAGACAAGGGTTTTTGGAGCTGCAATGAGGCATAGGCGGAAAGATCGTCCGGGTATACGTATACACCACTAAAAAAATCTTTTTAGAGGCACGTACGAAAAATTGCCAGGCGATCTTTCGGCCTGTGCAATGAGGCTCTAAGTGGTGAAGCCCCGGAGGCAAATGAATTTTACACCTTTCCAGGGCAGTTTTCCAATGTAGAAATAACCCTTTGTACACTGTTTTGTCAATATTTTTTTTATGTATAACAATGTGGAAGCACCTGAGCACTTATGTACGCCTGGCTACGCGCCTGACGACGCTTTGGGATTGTCATAACCTTACTTTTTGTTTCATTTTATATTTTTCCCATTTTTACGTATATCATTATGTGAATTAGACGCGACCCTCTGCCGGACTGGAATAACCACCATGAATAATCTTGAGCCTGTTATCTACGAAAAATCTCCAACGTGACTCCTTTGCAAGATTTATGCAATACAGAGAACAAGAGCATATTGATGTAAGGATAAGCTAACGAACAAACCAAGGTCATATAGAGGAACAACATATTAAAGTCGAAAGGTCAATCTAAGACCAGAGAGGACACATGCAGTTATATGCTAAGTACTGAAAAGTGCATTAGAAGTAAATGGTGTGATAACCCGATTTTATGTGCACAACTCTCCCACTTCTACAGGTACACAGTGCAGCGGTGTTACCTATCAAAAATATGGTAGCCAGTCAGATCCATTTGTGACCACCTTAAAAACAGCTGGATCGAAAACACATAATTAAGCAGAGAACTTACTGTAAAGTTGCATGAAATTCTATCAATGCAATTGTTACAGAGACTCGATAAAGGCAAGAAGGATGATAAACTGCATTGAACTTTTCTCCTGTCAAGAACACAACCTTGACCTTTGTCATATGACCTCAGATAACAAGAATACAACCTTGACCTTTGTCATATGACCTCAGATAACAAGAATACAACCTTGACCTTTGTCATATGACCTCAGATAACAAGAGTACAACCTTGACCTTTGTCATAATGACCTAAGATGAAACCTTTAGGTTGTGGCCAGCTACATGCTCAAGCATTTTGAAATCGAGACCCAAAAGCATTTCATCTCCTTGATGGGAGACATGACTACAAATGCTTCTTAAACTTTAAAATGTCTTGAACTTCAGAGTCAAAACAGCATTTCAAGTTGCATTAAAAACCATGATGTCTCTGGAAAACACTAGTCCCTGTACTCTTGGTGAACAAAATTCCCGAACTTTTCCCCGACCAATTCATGTTTTCACAAACCAAAACCATCAAACATTTAAACAGCCTTCGGATCTCCCCATTAGCCATCCAATCCACCCATTCTTTTATCTGATTGTTTTATGTTTATATTTCAATATTTTAATCAATTAATATGAAAGTATTCTTATGAGACCGTTATCATTTAAAATTCATTTCGAATTACTTCAATTTGATACTTGAACACAGACATAGCCAAAAAATTTAAATCTTAATAATGATGTTTTTTCAGCTCTGAAATAATTTTTCCCTGACTTTTATGGATTTTCACTTTTCACTGACCAAATTCTTAAATTCCCTGACAATTTCCTGACCTTGAAAAAAGGGCAATTTCCCCTACTTCTGATTCAAGACTGCTGGCAAACCTGCTGTAAGTAGCTCTCTTTAAAGTGTAGTCAAAATCCCAGCAAGTTCAAGGTCAAGGAAAAATTTTCAATAAATTATAATAATATAAAGTTATATTAGTAATACAATGTATATAGTTCAAAACTCAATAAATGGGTGAACCAATTATCCCTCATGATACATCTAATGCCTTTAAGGTATCCGATGTACAATAGGGCATTTTTCGATGCCTGGTAAGGTACTTTGAACTATATATTTTCTGAAAGGTTATAAAGCCCAATGCTTATAAATAATAATTTTGGGGCCAGAAAAACAAAGGGGAATAACTTATGAAGCATTGAAATTGTCTATTTTCTCTATATAACATATGCAAAATAACAGTTGTACAAGAGTTTTTCCCCTTTGATTTTTAAGACCTGGGAGTCTTATATCTGAACTCAGGGCATCATTACCTTTCAGAAAATATATAGGTTATAGTACCTTACCAGGCATAAAATTTACCATACTTTACAATGGAGATGATTAAAACGTTATGTAAAATGACTCAATTGTACAACGGATACCTTAAATATGGACGTGAATTAACTAAAAGTACACCGTCAGGTTTTAATCGGTAATCAAATTTATTCAACTTCATCGTAATGACGTTATACATGTACATAATAAATTATTTCGAGGACTTAACCGTTGTACACAATATTTAAATCTTACACAACTAATTTGCATACAGAGCAGGCTGCTATGATAGAAACACGTAATTTGGCGACAGAATATTTACAATTACGAGTGAACCGTCTAACGCTACATCACAGCAGAATCAATGTGTAATACTAAGTGCTCTCCCATTCCATGTCAGTCTTACTTATTTACAGTACACAACATATTAGAACCATTTCAGAGAAATTCTTCACTCACATGAAAAAGATTCAAGTATTTTGAAAAATTAAGTAAACATTATTGTTGATATGGGCGTTTTTAAATATGGGCGTTTTTAATGTAAGACGTACAAAATAGCCAAATTAGCGTGGAACACCCTTGAATTTGTGCCAAAGAGAAAATATGTCCTCTTGCGTTCATTTTAAAATACAGTTATTTGAAAAATTTCTTTTCTTAGAAATCAAAGAGTGGAACTCTTCTCTTCAAGAAGGGTTATTTCCCCCTGAAAAAAATTTTTGAAGGAAATTTGAATGAAACAGATTTTTTAAGGCTACCCCAATTTTCTCATTCAATTTGAATTTTGACAAAAGTATCTCAAATAATTGTATTTATTCATCATTTTTCACCTTTCCCAAACGCATTCTGAATTTTCTTTCAAAGTTCCAAAATTTTAGTTCACGATGTTCCACATTCTTGTGATCTACATGTTGTGAAATAAATTAAATATTTTTCAATCTCAAAGAAAAAAATTTTTTTTATTTGATTGTTCTAATATTTGAATACTAAAGCCTTCATCGTGTAAAATTTCTTGTTAATGTACATGTATGTTAAAGCTGCATGTACATGTATTTTCTTGTTCAAATGTCTGCTAATTCATTGATATAATAAAATAACCATGACGTACTTGAAGATTGGATGTACATGTATATCAATGTACATATAATGTACATGAAAATGCAACATCCTACTGTCATTTTCTCAAATTTCAGTAGCCTGCTTCACAAAAATTCTAACGAAAAATTTCAGGAATTTTTGCAACTTTTGATTGCTTTCTACTACTGTCTAATTAAATTTAGCAAAGATTTGTTTCTTAATTTATATTTAGTATGTATAAATGATATTAGAACACAATATACAATTTAAACAGTGAAACTTTAAAACCATTTATTCAATGATGATATTTAAGAAAATTCCTAATTTTCCTGTAAGAACTTTTGTTAAACTGGGCACAGAGATGAAATTCACACCACTATATAATGTGACATGTACATAGCTTAAATATATGTACATTTATACATTCATGTATATCTTATATACATAATATTTTCCATGTCAAAGCTATAGGATTATGTAACAATGACATTCCCAGAGTTACATAGATGTCGAATAAGCTGATGAACTAACAATATGCATGATGCTAAAATGTTGAAACCTACATTGTACAGGTGTATATAATACCTGTCAACTTTGAAATTCTCAAAATTGGAAGATCTCTCTCCTTGACAGTTGAAAAAGAGGGAGATTATGCGTGAACCAATTTTGCAACATTTATAGCAAACCATCTTTTGAATAATTTCATTGAATGCTAACCCTCTAAGTTTAAGAAATAACTACAATATGATGCATACACATTTTATAAATGTACTGGGTGGACACTTTGCCGACAGCATTTTCATTTAACAAATCAATAAAATTTACTCTTTTTTCATGGGAAAAATAATATAAGTGGGAGATACATGTACTGCCCAAAAGACGGAGTCCTCCTCTAATTCTAGGAGAGAGATGAGGTCCAAAAGGGGGAAAATTTCTCAAAAAGACTGAGAGTTGACAGGTATGCTATATTTTTATGGCTTCAGTTGAATTTGCTACTCGATGTGTACAGAAATCATGCAATAAACAAATGCTATCAAAGTTTCATTGTCATCAAGTGGCAAGAATTCTTTTAAATAATTATTACCATATCCACGGTCCTGTTAACATACTAATTTCAACACACAATTCCATTCCTCTCAAATTAATAGATTTTCAAACAACGAGGATTTTTGTTAATTTCTTTGGAGTTCATTCCCTTGGCCTAAAAATACTAGCAAAACATCATACAAAATTTTTAGAGAAAACTTCAATGCATAATTTTGAATTATACAGAATATTGCACTATAAAGAAATGAGGAAACAGTTCAGAGCCTAATTTTGAAAACAGCGCCATCTACATGTTTATGTTCCTTTTTTACATGGATGGATGGTAAAAGAAGCAATGAGATTCCTTTTAATCTCATGATGTACATATAATATGATCGATACTTATTTCGTAAGGTCAGCAATTTTTTTTTAATTAAAAATTTACCCACAGCAAAAACGTCATAATTATCCAGAAAAATTTTCCATTTTAATTAGATTTTTTTTTTTATTCTTTGAAGACAATTTATTTCAACATTTTTGATTGGACTATGGAGTAAATACCGCAATTTTCAATTTTGTGTTTCCAAAACGTACTTGGCCAAATAGGAGATGAATTTACAGCTAACCTCAATTACTGGAGAATCTCAAAATATTCATGCATCAGCTTTTTTGTAGAAGATATTTATAAAATTTCAAAGAACTTTATCATTTTTTGAATGTTACACAGTAATATCACAATAGAAAAAAAAAATCCTATCTATCTAAAGAGGAATTCTGATAATCATGGTAAGAACTTGCATCAATGAGGAAACAATTAATTCTAATGTGTA
Source organism: Pinctada fucata (assembly GCA_028142955.1). Classification (NCBI taxonomy): domain Eukaryota; kingdom Metazoa; phylum Mollusca; class Bivalvia; order Pterioida; family Pteriidae; genus Pinctada; species Pinctada fucata. The sequence goes on along the minus strand of AP027107.1, from coordinate 18,465,065 downwards.
ACCCTACTTTTCTTTCAAATTTAATAAGTTCACATCAAAATTGTAATTCTTCTTTTTTTTTCTTCAATGTACATGTATGAAGTGGGCAGAACAGGCAGTAGCACTCTTTATACAAAGCTAATTCAATTTTAAAATACAAGAGCAGATCTAGAGGGGGTAAGGAGACCCCCTGTAATTTTGTCAAAAATGCTTCTTTTTTAAAAATTTTTTGCACATAATTTTTTTCAAAACCATATGCTAGACTCCGTTATGGTTTGGACCCCTGCCTCCTGGAAACAAAATCTGGATCCGTCCATGAAATAATAACTGACCTAGAAACTAACACAGCAAAAGACAAATAAGCAAGCACGTACATGTCTTTGCAGCATCAGATTGTCTAATTGGATTTCTAAAATAGCACATCCAACATGGGTAAAAATCTTATTTGAAATACAATTTTTACATTGATTGCATTTTTATGCCCATTGTAATACATACATTACATCCATGTTAAATTGAAAATTTATACATCACATTGTAAAATACATGTACATGTACATAACATGCCCAAAATGTATATTGTTCTACACATGTGAAGGAAATTATACCTCTCAGTGTGCTATATGAGGAATGTGATATGATTATTTTAAATCTAGTCTTGATATAATAGAACCAGTACTAGATGGTTAAGAGACAATAAAATGTGCATTTCCTAAGACCAAGAACTAGTAGACTGCTCAAGTCAAATCATAGTTACCCCCCCCCCCCCCCATAGGTAGGAGTACCTTTGATAAATTTGAATTTTGACATATGCAACAAAACCTGGCGAAAAATTATTTACCTCAAAAGGAATAAAATATTTCTGATTTTACATTATGAAAATAAAGCTTCCGACTACAGGATATAGGGTTACGTTTAAATTATATATTTTCTCTTTTGTATCATAATCATATACCGTATATCGGGAATTTTTCGCGTGTGTCTAATTTTCGCTTAGTTCGCGAGCATCATCAAATCGCGAAAAATGGACATAGCGAAAAAAGACAGAAACTTACGCTTCCAAAGAGGTTCAGTTATATGTAAAAAGTGTAACTGTCCCGAGGTATTAGTGAGTACTCGTCTGATTAAGATAATTATGATTATTATAATTGATGTTTACAGATAACAAGTAGTATTAATTAATTTAATTATCCAGTGCAAACACGGTAAATCAAACAATCACCGATATGAATGCACGTCGGCTTTTATTTCAAACCACCTGTCGTCGTTCTGTAATTACATGTATAACATATAACGTTTTATCCGTATATTTCTCACTAGAAACTAAATCTTAACAATGATTTGGGGTTTAGAGGTCTTTTTCGGACCACAAAACTATATGACTACTTGCATGGGAAACAAGAAAATTATAAGCAATGGCTTTAAAACAGCCGGCATCGTTTATGCTTTGAACGAGTGAACTGTATGATGTACATTCTTGTACATTTGTATTATTGTATACGTGGATACGTAAATCCAGCAGAAAAACGTTCGCAATTGTATGATCGTATTTCATTTCACATTAAATAAATCTTTGTACAAATTTTAATTTTTGGTATTGATAGATTAGCGGAAATTAGACTCAGCGAAAAAAAGACACACCATTTTAGGGTCATTTTCGCGAAATTTACCCGACGCGAAAATTACCCGATATACGGTAGTTTTTTTACATGTACATGTAACGTACATTATTATATACATACATTTGTTTTTCAATGATCACGATGAAATGGGTATAACAGTATCACAACAACTATAAAATATATTAATATTATACTAGTAATTTGTACTCTCTTAAACATGGATTAAGTTTTAAGAAATACTCAAATCTGTAAGTTTTACACGAGAAAGTTACTTCTAAGTTGATAAGCAAAAGATTATAGCACTATTCTGAAGTTATTGATGCAATAATTCATGATAGTTAAAGACTAAAATGATCATAACAATATATGAAATAGAGGAGAGCAACAGTATAAAAAGTTACAAATATGTTCTAAGACTTTATCTTTAACATAACGTATGAATAATACATTATCAACATTTCACTTGCATTGCATTATGACACATGCCAATGCGAAGAATAATTGCGAAATTTGTGATGTAAAATGATTTCATTAATGACGTGATGTAAAATGATTTCATTAATGACAAACACAGAAAACGTGAAGATTCAGGACACAAGAGTACAGTAACACAGGCAGTATGTACGTGTAATAATCTACGAAAAAACAATTTCTCCATAACAACAACTGATAAAATGTCGAAAAACCTCCGTTTCCGCAGTCAAACCCTCGGAAATAGTACATGGTACATAAATTTCACCATATAAGATCTCAGCATAACAATATTATCAATAATTTTATTATCTACTATAATACACTCTATAATATAGTGTTTTTGATCTCCATAAAGAGTACGAATTATCAAATTTAAGTAAGTAGACGCCTTGACCTGGGTATGCATGGCTTCCGCAGTAAACTTCCTCGTGACTGTCACGTCTATAAACGGGAATGATTTCGTCTGTGGGAGGTCTGTTGTCATCTTTCTTGGCTCCACTCTCTACGTCTGTCTTTGTTTCTGCAAATTAAATCGAAAATTTCATTGAAGAGGGAATTGCTTTCATCAGTAAATAATGAAAGATGTAATTTTAATCTCAATCAGCAATTTTCTTTTTTTGGTCATATTACCACAGTAGACTTGCATTTTATACACATTAAGACCTAATAATATTACATGCACTTCAACCTTAATTTTTTCATTTAAACTCAAACAATCAATGAACATCGGGCATTCTTCATAAATTGAAGATCCTTTCCACCCTAAGCTTCATAACATTAAATATAATATATTAATCAATATATTTTTTTGAATTGTTTCAGTTCCACTATAGAATAAACAGATATTTCTGATCGGAAATGTAGAAATGTAAAATCAGAAATGTTGGATAAGACAAAATTTTTGTGATTCATTAAGACGATACCAAACTCTCTGACAGCTTTAAGATCAAAGAGAGATAACTCTTACCTTGTTCTTCATCAAATTCCTCCTCATCACTTGATTCACTAACATGTACGCTAACCGTACTATTGGGTGCTATCGTCCATTCAAAGTAAACCCCGAAACCTATATCGTAATAATCTGTGGCGAATTCCCAAAATAAACACGTACCATCTTCATGTGTAGGAACACGTACCTAAGGAATGAATTACAGAAATTAAGCATTCTTATTTTCTTATGGTTAATGACGGCTTGATATTGAGTTTCTAAAATGAAAATGTTTTAGGCAATTCAAAATTTTCTCTAAGTACAACATTACTGTACATAGCAATTTGGTTTTACTCATATTCTTTTGATTTAATTCATATCTAAACTGGAAATTTTACTTAAACTGGAATATAATATTTTCTTTAAATATTCATTTTTTTCCCTGAATGAAAGTCAACATGTGGTTTATGTACTAAATTCTCTGCAGGACATTTATTTTCATTTACTTGACTTCGCAACAAAGAATCTTTTTTTTTTTTTGAGAATTTTCAGTGCATGGTGACAAAAAAATATCTAGGTGCAAATTCTGTCTCACAAATAATGAATAACACACATGCAACAGACTACGATAAAAATATCAAAAGTAAGGAGTATACAACTTTTCTTTTAATATTTCGTAAATTCTGCAGACTAGACTTTGAGAATCAGCTTGCGCTTAAAATTTCCCATGACCCTTTCCTTAAATTTATGAAATTCTTTTACAAAAATAATCTTATTCTCTTTTTTTTCAATCCTTTTTTGTCAGAGGGTAAAATTTTCCATTTGTTTTGTCTAGAAAGGAGATTTACTCACAGTGACAGTCTCCCCCGAGCCTATCTTTATAACGGAATCTTTATCTTTTTGTAACGAATCTTTAAATTCTTTCAAGTCTTTACGAGTCCACATTGACGCAGCCGCCAAGGGGGGTAACTCATCTACAACAATCAGGAAAACGTAAAAGTGCATAAAACAATGAAGACAAAATCTATAAAAATTGTATTGCTGAAAAATACAACTTGTATAATTAATGCACATTTCACAGGGATCAAGGATAGTGTAAAAAAATATCTAAAACTTTAAATTCATCATAAAAAAGGACATAGGAACATGCAGTGAAAATGCTTTCATCTACATTTTGATGTAGAGATCTTTTATTTCACAGTATATTCCAAGATTTACAAACTTAATTAGACTTGGAATCAAACCAGAGACCAGTTACCTAAATACCAATTACTTGACTGGAGAGTTTGGACTTACGATAAATGGAAATTATAGGTCACAGTAAATATAGTACTTGTAAGCCATCTGGTAAAAAATGTATAAAAACAGGACAAATCTGAATTAATCAAACAGCCAACAAAGTTGCATGTGACAGCTATTCATACATGACATCGATAATAATCTTATCCCTTTTAGCAAAGGTACTATTTTGGATAGAAAATGCATGCCAAATACAAGCATAATGCATTTATTAAACATAAAAATCATACAAGACTGAAGAATGTTTCTACAAAAATGACAGACCAAATTAGCTTTTTTTCAGTTGTTCTTGGGACATACATGTATATGATAAAAGATCTAAGATACCAAAATCAATGGCCACTGGCAGTCTTCTAAATCTAAAACTCTGTCAAGGATAAATCTTACTGACCTATGCAATTTTCTTGAAAAATAGGTAATAATTAGCATTATCAAATATGTCAAGACCACATTCACAAAGAAAATACTGAACCTGTCACCCATCTATTTACACTTTTTGAGAAAAAAGAGAATTTTGCCTGGCCTTGTGCGTAAAGGAATTTCAATACATTTCTCAATTTGAAAATTAAAATCATCGATCTCTGTAACATGTGCATTAAATATACATCATATAAATATGTAAACTCTGCAATCCTGGCTATGCAAAGCTAAAGTTAATAGCGAAAGTCTAGGAAAATGTCAGCTGTCATAGGGAGTCATTCAGAGTCCGTCTTATTCCGATTCAGTCGTTCCCAAATTTGACGGAGCAAATCCTTCCTGTAAAAGTCAAATTAAAAGTCAGGAAATAGATATTTCCAATGGCATTCCATTAAATCTCTCGGTAAATTGTTTCATACAGGGAGGGTCGACAAACATAATTTCCATCGTCTTGGGAAATCAATACGTGCATTAACTCTGGCTGTCACGGGCTTGCAGACAGATTTACCGTTCTACGTTATTTTTGCCTTTTTCACAGCATCAAATTCCCTTGTTTGGTGGATAGCAGGTTTACAATAATGACATCATACTTAACATCTAAGTGCTAAGGACAACATAAATCTACCAATAGAAGTGATCAATACTCGTTTTATGCGCTTGCCTACGATTACTTTTTATTTTTGCCGATTAGTTTTTATTTGTAGCCTCGGTGTTTTAGAGTGATAATGCCATTAAGCGTTAAATAACGTAGTGCTCTTTGACATCTTATACAGAGGCAGATCTGTGAAAGATCTGACTTTAACGAACTCAAGATTGATTTCTGCAAATTAAGGAACTCAAGATTGATTACAAGTTTCATGATCAAACAAGAAATTAAAAGGTTGCTTAGCTGATTAAATTTCTAAAATTCATTAGGGTTAGGTTCTCTTTTGAAACGCAATACATTAGAGCAACAAGAACCAAGAATAGTCGAAATGCCGATAGCATAAAACGAGTATCAAAGTAACCATAGGAAACATATAAAATATAACATAAAATAGAAATTCCACATTCAAATACATGTACACAGATTTTCTTGACTCACTGTCGCAGTTGCAAGTGATGCTATTTTTATAACATTTTCCTGAACGTTTTTGACATTGTCCTTAAAGGACATAATGTCCTTACGAGTCCAGAGAGAGGCTGGCATAAGGACAGCAGGAGGCATTTTCTCCCCTGAAATTTCATTAAGCAAATAATTCAATTTTTTTCTCATTTTTTTTCAGGAATATCATATATTTTGGTGGAAATGTGTTCCTTTCTAGGCTGCAAAGTAAATGTTTCTCAGAATAATGTCCAAATACATTGCACAAATTTTCTTCAATAAAATCTTAGCTAAGACATATCAGTGTTATTACCCCTTTTCACCATTCAGAACTGTTTGAGAGAATTGAATTAACTGAATTCAGTTAATAGATATAATCAAATTTGAGATACATTCTAGTATAACATAGAAGAATATTTCATTGTATTTCCATGTTATTTCAAACTCCTGATAATCTGATACTCCTGTTAATCTGATAATGATCTTCTGATAAATTAACTATCAAATTAAGAGGTGTCCTCTGTAATTCAATGTATATCTTAATTCAGGAGCTTATATTCCCAATAGTGAGTCTGTCACAATATAATTGTCATTTTCAGAGTTTGATAGCTAGGATGAAATTAAGAAATAACAACTAGCTAGCCATGGATTATTGTCCAGTAATTCCCCAGGTTGCAAGAACCAATCAAATTATCATCAAGCTGTGAAGCGGCAGACAACAATTGACGGAGCTTAGCGGCCTGGAAGTTTGTTGGAGATTTTACACCAGGCTAGTTCTATGGTACATATATGAAGAAAATCTCAAGTCATATTAGAATTAAAGATATAAAGACTTTATCGTGTATATGGTTTTGAATGAATCTCAGGAACATTCCAAAATTGTACGTCTACATGTTGTAGTTTTCATAGTTTTCATAGACTGATGAACTTTTAACACCAATGAAATATTCAATATTATATGTATACATGAGAATCAAATTAGCACGCTCCTCATCTATTGAAACTGTATCAATAATAAATAAATTCACACTTAATCTGGACCACCCATGCTAGACCCTAATTTACCATTAATTGTCAATATTTCATCATACATGTACGTGGACTAGGTCTTAAGTCGTCCAATCATATCTGTAGCACTTAAAAATATACAATCATTTCTACTCATGCTATATAAGTAAAAAGAAGGTGATTATAAAAGAACATACGGTATTAATGAGCCCTGAGTCAGTGACTTTTTCTACTCACTTTCCAAGCATTTTTTTCTATTCAAAGCTAAAGAACATTTTAAGATTCAAACTACGCACATGACACTTCTACTCAAAGACCCTATCTTTTCTTCACTATCTTACCAGAGATTTTGAAATCTAATTGTCAGATTGTCAGTTGTCAGACATTTTCAAAAAACTCTCAGACCAAACAATGAAATGTACTACAAGAGTTTGTAAGACCAAATGAATTTTAGTCACACATTTCCTTCATTCTGACACTTTTCAATAACTCTGATCTTACAGATGTGCTAAAAAATAAAGAAAAGTTAAAAGTAAAATTACTTCCTAAAATTATGAAATATCTGTTTAAATATGAAATTAAAATTAGTATCAAGCATGCCAATCATGGTCATCCAACTTTTATACAGCAACGTTCTGGGACTGTTTTGAATAAAAATCTACCAGATACATAGAATAATTAACTTTTACGTTCATTACTTTGACAATCCGCCTTGCACGGTAAAAGTTTGTCTAAGTGATTTTAAATACCTAATGCACAACTATGTATCGACAGGGGGCCGATTCACATTAATGTATTTATTTTCCAAATAATAGATAATTTAGGTATAATACATTAAAACATATTTGTTTACACCCCCCCCCCCCCCAAAAAAAATGCAATTTTCTTCTATCCAGGTAATGATTCGGACTGTTTTAAATCTTCAATTTACAAAATCACTTAAATCTTCATTTTTTATTGATTTATCATTCATCTAAAAAGAATTATATGTAAACTGTTACAATACATCTACCTTTTTTTTTGTATTGGAAAGAGGTAAAATTACAAATTAAATTGTATACAATGCACTCCAACTACATTAAAAGGTTTTAATGATACTAAAAGAAATAAAATGAAAAACAGCTAGATAGTGCTCCTTATCAACAAATAATACCTGATAATGCTCGTATTCCAGATAACGTGGATTTTGATTTCTTTACATCTGAATGAAAAAATTCTAATGTTGATAATAAGATTGTTCAATTCTTTTGCAATATCTCAATATGTTAAGTTGGAAAGACTGGCTGGAAAATATGCTGACAAAACACCAAAACTGTACAATCAACACTAGAACTTTCTTCAAGTGAACTTGAGATGCTACATGCAACCTTTATTACTACAGTCAGTGACCTTGAGATGCTAACCTTTATTACTAAGGTCAGTGATCTTGAGATGCTTTCCTAATCACCAAGGTCAGTGAGCTTGAGATGCTTACCTTTATTACTAAGGTCAGTGACCTAGAGATGCTTACCTTTATCACCAAGGTCAGTGACCTTGAGATGCTAACCTTTATCATTAAAGTCAGTGACCTTGAGATGTTAACCTTTATCACCAAGGTCAGTGACCTTGAGATGCTAGCCTTTATCATTTAGGTCAGTGACCTTGAGATGCTAAAATTTATTACTCAGGTCAGTGACCTTGAGACACTGACCTGTATTATCAAGCTCCATCATTGCAATGGATGTTCCGGTCCAGTCTTCATTAAACAATGAGTAGTAAATAGAGTGTTCTATACTGAATCCTAACAGCTGACCTTGAATGTGACCTTAAACTTCACTGGGTGTTGCTCATCACAAAAATTTACCTTCCCTGCAAGTCTATGAGTTATTATAGCCATTGCTGTAGAATAGACCATTTGCTGTAATTCAAAATGGCTGACAAAAGGTAGAAAAATGTCCTAGGAGGGCAATTTTTGGGCTCTTTTTCATTACCTTTCAATGGAATTACATCGTTTATTAGTGACGTCATAATGAAAATCAACGCCAAAATATGTTGCCTCAAACATTTTGAGCTTTATAACAAGATCGGAAAATTGTCTATTAGAACAACCTAATTCGGTCTTTTGGAAATAGAGAGTTACTTCCCATTTGAGCAGGTATCTGAAGTCAACGCATTGTGACATTATCAAATTCTATGGAAAGCAGCATGAAATTCAGGGAAACAGGGTTACATATATGATGTTTTCAAAGGAATTTTATGATGTCGCAATGCTTTTACGTCAGATACCTGCACAAATTGAACGTAGGACTGTAAAGTCGAAAAGAAGGAATAGGCTGACAAACAGACAGACAGACATCAATATGTCCCACTGTCAATTTGTCTTTCTGTTACTTATGAAAAAGTCTGATGTATTGTACTATCATGTATTTATGACATCAAGTTCCATGGAAAGGGAAATTATGGTGTAACACAACAAAATTGAAGTTTCTGCAGATTTTTTATATTTCATATTGGTTTTACATAAGATGCCATCATAAATCGGAAATAATTCTGTATCAAAACGGGTCAATAAAGGACAGGAAGCACTAGAACAGAAAACATTATCTCTTCAGCAAAGATCAATTACGAACGAACCAGCCAATTTGATCCCAAAATAACATAGAAACAAGGAGTCCATATAGATGTGGGTGGATTTTATGAAGCAGACTTCCAGTATTTTAATATCTAACTGCAAAAACACCATACTTCCCATAAGAAATTTCCGAAACAAGTTTTGTGATGACATAATTCAATTCATATATTATGAGGTTCAAATCCCCAAGTATTTGCACTTGTACAGAAAATTTAGGTCATCTAAAATTTAGGTAATCTAAAATTATTGTTATCTAATATGTATGTCGGCTCAAAGATTGAGATGAACATTTTTAGCTTGGGCCATTTTCCACAACTTTCTAAAATTTCAATGGGTCATTCCATACAAAACCATACAGATTTCAACACATTCAATGGGCCATCTTTCCAATTAATGGGGCAATGGCACATGGACCCTGCCATCGTCGGAACCCACAGTCGGTCAGGCTAAACTCAGTTTAGCATGACCAACCGTGGGTTCCAACGATGGGACCCTGCCTGCCTTTCCCAATCATTGATTGGCTTCATGAGTCCATGTTGCCTGTGATGAACGGACAATTTGGAATTCCCACCTTCAACCCCTCCTATGACAAAAATACTACATTTAATATTAATAACCCTTAAATTACCTTCTTCCTGTCCGTTTACTGTTGGCTTCTCACCAGGTGGCGCCACTGGACCGTTAGGTTGCTGCTGTTGCTGTTGTTGTTGTGTTTGTGCTGGTGGTAGCTGCTGTTGTTGCTCTGCAGGAGGTGCAACCTGACTAGATGGCTGTGATTGGCTAACATTGACTGCTTGAGGATTCTGATTGGCTGATGGAACAGCCTGTTGATTGGGTGATGACATAGCCCCTTTTGTCTGCTGGAACTGTTGTTGTTGGTGTTGAAGCTGTTGTTGATACACTTGTTGCATGTACTGCTGAAAATGTTGCTCTTGTAACTGACGGATCAGCTCCTCTTGCTGAAACAAAGATAAAGTTTTTTTTAAGCCAGATGGTCAGGGTATATGATTTTAACAAATTATTAACTGGCAAACCCAAGTCTGCATTCCATTATCCTACAATACAGCAACACTACCACAGGCTTATCGCCACAGTGCATAATTCAGGGTAACATTACTATGACGACACAGTTACTTTAGGTCAGGATTCTTGGAGTCTGTAGCAGAGATTATTTTGATTTGACATTAAAGAGAAACCAGTACTGGATGCCATAGGTTATTTCTTCTGAAATGCCTAACATACATCTTTATTGACCATAGTCGTAGCGTACGAATGTTTTGAAATCTAAAGCGGTTTATGTTTCCTGTCCAATACTAATATTAGCTGAAATTCTCATACCATACACAATTTGTCAAAAAATTTTTTGGATCTTTTGAGCGTCACTGTGATTGGTAAAACTTCACTGATTGTTCACGTCTAATTGAAAATATGACGTGCCTGTTTGCATCATACTAAAAGATACTTTTCTTTGGGGATGGACAGATGATATTCAAGGTCAATAGGTCAGAGGTCAAGGTATCAAATGAAAGGTACTTTTCTTTGGGGATGGACAGATGATATTCAAGGTCAATAGGTCAGAGGTCAAGGTATCAAATGAAAGGTCAAATTATAATGGCCAAGGTTACAGATTCAGACAAACAACGAAAATACAGAATGTCTCATTATCTGTCACACAGGGACATAAAAAGTTGTCTTTTACGAGATAACATAACAAAGGCATATTCCCCTCTATCAATTTTTTAATGCTAACGTATTCTCATGCCAGTTCTAACACTAATGAGGATAAAAACAGTTTCTCCTCCGGCTCTTCGATTTCTGAAGAAAATTCTGCAGTTTGTGAACAATAAAATGCAAATAATTGCATCGAACTGACAAACTGTGCGCGAAAATGTCTGTTTCAACTATGCAACATTACCAATAAACTATTTTCAAGTGTTCCATGCGGAATTGACACGAACGATTTCAGGTATTCTTTTTATGAATGGAGATCCCGAGCATGTCTCGTTATACGTTTTAAGTGCTTTTTTTTGCACGATGTAAGATTTACAATTTATGTGATGTCTGCAAGGTTCTAGGAAGTCCTGCTTGCAAGTCTCCGTTTCTTTTGAAAAAAAGTGTCTAGCAGCTACGTTTATATGAATATAACTAGGTTCTATGGCGAGATTTTGGTAACCAAGTAGATGTTTGTTACAAAATTAACCATAAATGTATCGATGTAAAATATAAAAAAGAAAATATAATTATGTGTTTTTTGAAATAAATTCAGTCTCAATTATATCTTATCTGAATAATCCTAGAAAATGTTGGTTAGCGCAGCTTTATCGTCCTGCACAAAGACATTACTTTTCGCGATTACATAACTTTTAAAAAGTATCTTCAATTTATCTACAATTCATTATATTTCTTTCTTTTCATTGATTTCATTTATGTTCTTTAAATACAAGTATACCTTATTTGTTCAGCAGCTGCTGCAATTTGACTTTTTATCTGCAGCATGCCGCAGATGGGCTTTTGTGTAGTTATTGAAAATTTCACAATAAAAGATCTATCAAACATTGAATCCGCAAGTATCGTTTTTTCGTGGTTTTATTTCTACAATAAGAAGGCTCTAGTAGATTTTTAGTGTTCATAAAATTCGACGTTTACATTTCCTCTATACACAGCGACTTGCAAAACTTTGCCAAGCTCAAGTACTTAAACGATATCTAGCGTTACTTTCCAAGTAACGGAAGTATATTTAAGGGACTCGATCAAGGCCATTTGACCTAAATCACGACATACACAAAATTTGAGGATAAAACTTCAAGCTTAAATACATGATATATAATGGGCTATGTCGTTGCTTCGTCGCTTCAAATGAAAGCAAAAGTATGTATACGTTTTCGAATTCTCATATCACAATGTCCAATGGGAGGGTTTAGAAATAGAGTCAAAACCAATGCAAATCGACTCCATTTTCTGTATATTGCAGGAAATTCATACCCCCCCCCCCCCCTCCAGTTACAACGCAACGGAGAAGTGATATTTTGCTATGTCTGTCTTCGTTGCGCTGCAACTATCCCCCCCCCTCACATACATATATGACCTCAATTTGCATTTTTCTTGGTCTGTCCATGGATTCGTTATATAATAACACAGAAAATCGGCGGTCTTCTTGACCAGTTGACCGATATATAATACTTTGTCAAAAGCAACAGTTGACTCCAGGCACTGAATTTAGATCTAATACCAAGATGGTTGTCAGAAACAGCAAGGATCAATACCAAACAGTCTAAACTAAAACCACAAGACCTCTCTTACCTCTCTACCGCAAGAAAATCCTCATTTCAAGATACCAGCAATTTCCAATGAACTCAGAACTTGTCACCAAAAGTGCTCTAAATAGCAGACGACAGTTTTGCTTGAGCGCCAAGCACACAGGATGATGAGAGTCGTTTGTGATAAACTTATCGATTACGATTTCCCGCGATGCCTTGTATTTTGTATATTGATATACAAAGTATAATATTGATTATTATATATTAAGCGTCCGTGTTCTGGTGTTATTTGTCTGTGTTATGATCCATACACAAAGAGCTTAAACTGTGATAAACCTGTATTGACTCTAATTACTCGTTACTTCATCTATTTTTGTTATAAACTGACCCACTTATTGTCTAAGTAACTCAGTAGCAAGGGCGGATCTAGATAATGAGGAAGGGGTCAAGAGACCCCCGCCCGGAATTTGCCCTGAAATGCTTATTTTTCTCGTTTTTATGAAATTCTATATTTAGTGTATTTATAGGTTGAACTACCCCCAACCCTATCATGATGATGGACCCCCGGAAAATTTTCCTTGATTCCGCTCATAAGTTGTAAGGATCCCCTTGTTTTATCGACTTGGTAAAAGCAAAGTGGACCATAGCCATAGGCAAAACTATAAGAAATGAGTTAACATTTTATCTTGTGTATCAATTTCTTGTTAACGTCCATTATCGAACTTGTCATCTTGTCATTTATTCACATTTAGCAGCTGTCCCAGGCCTCCTTAACCAAGTAAATCGCATAGCATCCGTCTGTCAATGTATGCACTGAACGTCAGTCCGTCAAATTCTCTTTCATTCATTGCCAAAAAGATGAGAAAAAAATTAAAAAAAAAAAAAGAAAAAGAAAAAAAAGGAACAAATCGAGCATGCATCGGTTGTCATAGACTTGACTTTCCCATAACTCGACTTTCCTATCAAATGATAATCGTGGGAGTAGTATTTACCAAATCTTTATTTCATGTTTATTTATCGGTGTGCTTTTTGACTAATATAATATCCCGTATTCCCGTACTAGGTACATAGGAAGTTTAATGTTATGAAAGCGTGATCAGTAGCAGACGAACAGACAGTATGAATTACCTGATTATTTGTTCACCGTGACGGATTTTTTTTTCCGTTTTTTTTTTTTTTTTTTTTTTTTTTTTTTTTTTTTTTTGGATTTTTCTTTTTTTTTTGTATTTGTTATGTTTATATATATATATTTTTTTAATCAGCAAATATTCCATATGCGGAGCTAACTCCAGGTATTCATTGACAGATTTTACATTAGTTTCGCAATATGAAAGTGTGAAAACCAGACCAACAGACAAAAGACGATTATTCAAATACTTAAGATTATATTCAAACTTGCCCTTTTGGTTTGAGCTTTTGTCCTAAAGATAACATTATTTTTCATCTGCTCGACACATCGTGAATCTGTATTGTACATCAGATTCTACTGAGTAAGTCGCTAAGGAATTATTATGAAAAAGTGACTACCAGACGGACAGACAAACAGATGGTTGTATTTTAAAATAATTATATCCTTTCAGTGAAGGAAAGTTTGACTATCAGACTATCAGACGGACACTGTCAGACTAACACGCGATAGTATTCAAATATGCCCTTTCAGCTACATTCCTGAAATACTTTATTTCAATTCAGCTCTATACATCCTGTTGAGCATGCCACTACCAGAAAGACAGACAGACGGTTGTATTTAAATTTGCCCTTTCAGCATTAGATAATTCTATACATCATTACGACCTGTTTTGTACATCCCACAAAGCATGTTGCTAAAGGCTTAATCAGCCGTCGCTTTTCAAACACAGATCTGACAAGCCAATCAATATATGCATACAGCTACTTTAGAAAATCAGATCGTTAGCATCTAATCGACTTAATGAGCGCTTCTTTAGATTGTCTTCGATAATCCTCTAACAGTAACAAACTTTGGTTTCCATGGTAACAAACAATAAAAATTATTTTCTTCAAAGAAAATTATACGGCTTCTTTTTTACGTTTGAATTTTTCTCATGCATAATAATGAAAGTAAGACTTTTCATGTCTCTTCAATTCTTAGATTCATCAATAGGTTTAAATATTGATTTGGTCTTGCAGAAAACCAAGAAACTGAATATAAATCATAAAAGCGAAATTGCCGTATCTAACAAGCGTTGGAGTGGCCTGATGTCAATTCTCCTAGAGTTGACCCATTACGATAAGCATCAACTTTACGAATGTTTCTGCAATCCTTCAGTTCTAGCAATCAACAGAGCAACTTCATCCCATCTCTCAATCTATCACATCTTATAGATTTATTAGGTAGAGTATCCCTCAGGTCAGAATTGCCAAGAGATATCCCCCATGATCACATAACCCAAAGATATTCTCAAATAACCACATAACCAAGAGATATCTCCTATGACCACATAACCAAGAGGTATCCCCAATGATCACATAACCAAGAGGTATCCCCCATGATCACTTAACCAAGAGATATTTCTTTGACCCCATAACCAAAAGATATCCCCATGATCACGTAAGTTAACCAATGGTATCCCCCATTAACCCATAACTGAGAGGTATCCCCCATGATCATAAAAACTACAGATATCCTCCTATTACAACATAACCAAGATATATATCTCATGACTACCTAATTAAGAAATATATACCATGAACAAATAACCAAGAGATACCTCAATGAACACATAACCAAGAGATACCTCAATGAACACAAAACCAAGAGATACCTCAATGAACACATAACCAAGAGATACCTCAATGAACACATAACCAAGAGATACCTCAATGAACACATAACCAAGAGATACCTCAATGAACACAAAACCAAGAGATACCTCAATGCACAACTGACCAAGAGATACCTTAATGAACACATAACCAAGAGATACCTCAATGCACAACTGACCAAGAGATACCCCAATGAACACATAACCAAGAGATACCTCAATGAACACATAACCAAGAGATACCTCAATGACCACATAACCAAGAGATACCTCAATGACCACATAACCAAGAGATACCTCAATGAACACATAACCAAGAGATACCTCAATGAACACATAACCAAGAGATACCTCAATGAACAAATAACCAAGAGATACCTCAATGAACACATAACCAAGAGATACCTCAATGAACACATAACCAAGAGATACCTCAATGAACACATAACCAAGAGAAATCTCAAATGATAACACAACCAAGAGATTATCTTGCATGGCCACAGATCCAAGAGATATCTCCAGTGATAACATAACCAAGAGATACCTCAAATGATAACACAACCGAGAGATTATCTTGCATGGCCACAGAACCAAGAGATATCTCCAGTGATAACATAACCAAGAGAAATCTCAAATGATAACACAACCAAGAGATTATCTTGCATGGCCACAGATCCAAGAGATATCTCCAGTGATAACATAACCAAGATATACCTCAAATGATAACACAACCGAGAGATTATCTTGCATGGCCACAGAACCAAGAGATATCTCCAGTGATAACATAACCAAGAGATACCTCAAATGATAACACAACCAAGAGATTATCTTGCATGGCCACAGATCCAAGAGATATCTCCAGTGATAATATAACCAAGAGATACCTCAAATGATAACACAACCGAGAGATTATCTTGCATGGCCACAGAACCAAGAGATATCTCCAGTGATAACATAACCAAGAGATACCTCAAATGATAACACAACCAAGAGATTATCTTGCATGGCCACAGAACCAAGAGATATCTCCAGTGATAACATAACCAAGAGATACCTCAAATGATAACACAACCGAGAGATTATCTCGCACTCTTTTCTTGATCATGCATTCCTGTAGATTCTAAATAATATACAATTATCATGATTATGGACTTTTAACTCAGTGTATATGATGTGATATTGACTTACTGTGAAAATATTGACCGAGACGAAGCTGATGTAAATATTTTCACAGTAAGTCAATATCATATCATATATAATGAGTTAATAGTCCATAACTGTTTTATTCTATGATTTCGTATTTGATTCACACTAAATAACGTCGCCATTTGCAGAAGCTAGTGGGGTAATCCCGGTCTATTTTTAGACCGTGGTATATGCTGATTTATCCAAGAGCGTCGGTGACGTTATCAGCCAATCAGAGCATTGCTATTTATAGTATATAGAATAATTACACTTAGTTTTCATGCCAGTTTGTTACCAATGTTAGGAGAGGGCATTATATAATGTTGTGTAAACTTTTGCCCAATCCTTTTTTCAATTATATCAATTAAGGGGGTATGAGTGTGAACCGCATTTTCAGGGAATAATAGAAATTGAAAATAATTGTCTACATATGAAAGAATATCCCTTCCTCCACCGATTGCAATATTTCATGAAAAAAAGAGTGTAGCCGTTTGTCCCCTATATACCGACAAAAAAGGGAGGTAACTCTGCACATTTTTTTCTAAAACAATGTTCCAACTTTGGACTTTATTTTAAAAATCAACATAATTCAATACGAAGTAAATTTTTATCCATTCACGTAGCAAATGAAGTAAATTTATCATTTTCGAAAAAAAATATTTTTGTTGCCATGGTAACCATGCTGGAGAAGGACATTTATTTCATCCCCTTTTTGACAGTAAAAATTGTAAGAAAAGTTTAAAAACATTCATTTTCGAAGTAGTTGGCATAATAGAATTTTGATGAAATGTTTCTTTTATCATCTAGTGATACATGCTAAAGATGAAAAAATGATTTATAGAAAAAAGAGTGTAGCCGTTTTAAAGATATTTAGCTTAGAATTCCTCTGACCAAGCCTCTGGATATGATAAATCCATTGTTTATGATTGAAAATGGGAAGTTGTTATATATCTATACATTTTATCTGAGATTTCTTATAATCTGGACTTCAGACTAAAATTTAAGTCATATTCTTATCAATTTCTCATTCATTTTCCCAACACTTAGCGCTTTTAAGCACCGACAACGTAACGTGACGTAGCGCACATCGTGACGCTTACTTTAGGTAATGCTCGGCGATATTGTGTACTGTTAATCTCAGTGAATGAGAAAAAATGGATGTTTTAGATTCTTATCTGTATGCTTCTTCTGTATATCATTTCTCTCAAAATTGATTTTGCGGCATCTACACGTATCTATTTATTCATGTACATGTACATGTAGTTTTGACATTCGTACATATGGTACCAGATTTTTAAAAAAAGAAGCAACTTTAGTAGAACAACGATATGAAGGATCTCTTAATCTCTTGATAAATTTGCTTTGAAATAATTTATCTAAAGTTAGCTGAGGCACATTTCTAGTTTCATTTTAATAAGTGCTGGGATTAGAGGGGGGGGGGGGGGGTGTTGGTATGATAGGAGAGGTAGTAAACGCACACCCTGTCTTCTGCATTGATTTCCTGCACATATTCTCTTCAATGAATGTCGTCATATCATACTTTAGTTAAATTGAAACAGAATAATTCCCTTTTCAACAGGGCGTACAATGGGAAATGTGTTTACGGAGTCCTTCGGATCGATTTATTTTACAACGTTCAAGTACGTGATCTTTGGTCCTTTTGATAATTTGACAGTCGGTCCTCATGCTCACTTATTACAACTACTAATCAATAGGTCTCGTGATATTAATTCTAGGTAAATCATTATAACACATACCTTTTGTAAATGAAAGAAAAGTACTTTCAAGATACATGAGGTTTACACGTTTTCAATATTTGAGGTAAGTTGCGTGGTCAGTAACGCCGCATCGTCAACTTGAACTATAAAATATAATTATTCTTTTGAATTTATTTGTATCTTTTTTATGCAAGAATAAATTTGAAGTATTAACTTACTCAATATATTCGCAATCAAATTATTCCGCTCCGTAAATATGTCATGGCGTGAAATAATATAATAATAAGACAAACTGAATTACCGGACTTCTAAAGAAAAAGCACAAAGCGCTTTCATAATAATTCGCGGAAAAATATTACAACGTCATAATTCAGTATGACGTCAAATAAACTCCCGTTGATGACGTAAACTTTATGCCAAGGGTAAAACAATGTCGTGATAGAAGCGTATTTTAGATGTAAGCAAGGATATATATTGCTCGCCATTCGAAATGCATTGCTCTTTAATCTAGAGGTATATGCAACATTTAGTTCAGTAAGTTTTCAGAGTTTGTTTTCTTTACAACATCGAAACGGTTTACGTTTGATTTGTTCACGCTCATACCCTCTTAAAATATGCTTAAACTAAACCAACGTGATCAATAGATTAACAGCACTATTTATCAAGTAGAAGTGAAATGTTCTAAGCATTCAAAAGACCTTGGTCATGTAAAATTAAAGATTCATTTAAAAATAAGTGAAAGATTTACCTGTAAAGACGTTTGCCTGCAAATGAATTGCAAACACTAGTACCTGAGTATTCATGAGATCACGAGTGTCTCAAAAAGCTTGTAGATACTCTAAAAGCCACTAGACTAACACATCAATTGACTGTTAAAATGTTCATGTTGACGGTGAATGCTTCCTTATTTAATTTCTGAAATTTAAACCTTGATTCAATTTCTGAAATATAAACCTTGATCCATATGCAAATGGTTGCTATAGAGTTTTTGAGTGTTTGTTTTAGAGGTTTATTGCAACCAGTTACGTAAGTTTTATCTTAAAATGAATGACTCGAGTGTAATCTTTTTCCTCAATCTATAAAACAGATTTCAATGTATAAGGATCCCACAGAGTCATTTAATCCTACCTGTATATACAGTATAAATTGAGTTTCTAGGGAAATTCAAATTACGCTGATACTAAGCAATGCATTTATTTTACGCACAGAGACTTTAAAAGGAAAATCACATAGTTTAGACCGTTAACATATATGATTTCATAAAACTATTAGTAATAACCCATGAAACAAAAGTAATTATTGATGCTGCTCAGGTCATCAGAAGATTTAGCTAGATTTTAACTTTTTGAGAACAAAAAAACTAAATAAATTATCTATTTTCAGAGACCTTTTTCAATTTTTATTACCCGATATTTAAAAGAAACAGGATGTTCTTGAAAAACAGTATATGAGGTACAGCTGAATCGTACCAGAATATTTTATTCCAAGGTCAAGGTCAGAAGGCCGAAATTTTCTGCAGCATCAGAACAATACTCAAGTTTTGTGACATATGAAAGCTTGTTTAATACTAGTAATAATTACCAATTATAAATCATACATATTGATGAAATATTTCATACATAGGTCAACTCTCAAGGTCACATGATTAAAATGAATCAGTATTTATGAAAAGCCTGTGTCACAAGTAGGTCAAACTCTAGTGTCAAGATCATGGGGGTAAAAAATTTTGGTACTTGTATCCATAGACCTTGTCTAGTCACCAAATTCAAATTTGAAAGTCTAACCACTGATCATTTTTGGAAAATTCATTCAAGATTATTCAATTTTTTTTGGCACACAGGTAAAAAGACAAATGAAGAGATTAAAACCTTTATGTCCCAATTTTTTTCAATCAAGAGGCATACAATTCCTTAATATGCATTCAGCACTTGGCATTAAATATGTTAAAAATGTCGAAATTCCTGGAATATTGAACCAGAACTGTTTTTTCATTATAGTATATCCAATATGTCTCCAGGTAGCTGTCAACAAATTCTTTGTTTACATGTAACAGGGTCAAATTTGATCTATCAGACTCATTCTATAATGCGAGTTTACTGATCCTTATGATCAATTTTACAATATCTTTGACAGTGATGTCGTAAATTTGATACCCTGATCTCATTTTTCACATATTGTTCCTCGAACTTGGCGACAAACATCATGTTATTAGTTCAGTCGGTTTGTTATCAGCTTATTCACAATAAGTACAGCTGAGCAGGATCCCGGCTTTAAGGCCCCTTATTTGATCACTCATTTGTTTGTACTACACATCCCTATCCTGTTTGATTCACATTGAAGTTAGCATTTCAAAAACCAATATCTACTTTTTTCCACTTGTGATCTCGACTTCTCACTGACCTTTGACATATTAAAAGTTTGTGATGACTAGTGTCTTTCCAACGCATGTTCTAAAATATTCCTATCTAAAATTGGTCTAGATAGAGTTCATGAGTAATCATCTGGTAACCAGATATCTTGAGAATTAATTTTTTCTTTAAGTTTCCCTTGCGTGGCAACCAAATTTCGAATATTGATCTAATCCATTTCTAATATTGATCTAATCCAATCAGCTTCATATGAACAGATTTTTCAAACAAAATCCATTATGACCTTGACTTCTGACCTTAAAAATCAATAGTTATCACCCTTGACCTTTGACCTCTCACCTTGAAATTCAATAGGTGTTGTCTTCTCACCATGGACAACTTACATGCAAAATTTGATGAAGATTGGAAGTAAAGTGTAAAATCTAGAGTGTTCATAAGGTTTTTCTATAATCACCCATTGAAACTGTGACCTTTGACCTTGAAAATCGATAGGTGTCCTCTTCTCACCATGGACAACTTACATGCAAAGTTTGATGCAAATTGGAAGTAAACTGTGATCTCTAGAGTGTCCAAAAGGATTTTCTACCATCTCTAATTGTTACCTTGACCTTTGACCTCTGACCTTGAAAATCAATAGCTTTCATCCTCTAACCTGGATAATTTCTAATTCTTACAATTTTTCCCACAAATTGATTCTGAACATATTACTCTTAGGATACCTCATTTCTACATTTCAATAAAGTGGACAAAGAATTGCAAATTCGAACCAAAACTTGCAGGTCAGTTTTTAGAGAAGCGCAAAAACCTACCTGTTGCTTGTCTCCAGGATATTGCTGTTGGGCATACTGAGCAAACTGAACTGACGTCTGCTGGTTTAAGGCAGCTCTTATCTGCATTCTGTAATAAGGGAAGCAACTCCTATATCATGCATGGATTTTTTTTTTTTTGAATTCTTTTATTATAGGATTACAACTATGAAAGGTACATGTACTTAGAAATATATATACCGGTACATATTGAAACCAAGGAAGTTCAAATTATTGAGGAAATTTTATTTCCAAATGATAATATTTCCTTATTTGCAACAGTTATTTCCATCCTCCAATGGGAAGTGGAATGTAGAAATGAAATACAATGTTTAACTGTCATAAAATGAAAATTATTTATTCAATTTTGTAAATTTCCTGTTCATTCTTACTTTTCTTTCATCAAAGAACAGATTATTTTTTGTTTAGCTCTACATTTTATTTCTCTCTTATAGAGAACGAGAAAGTTAAATTCCTTCCTGGAATTTGCAAAAAGTGCTGATTTTTTCTACTTCTCACATAAATATATTATTCTCAAAATTACAGGCTGGAACCCCACTCATGAGCTGGACCACCCTTGAAACATTTTCTAGATCTGCAAAAGCTGTCTGCAGAAAAAAATTCCTCAAGATTTTTTTCTTTTTTTGGCAAACACAAAAGTATACTTACTCTTGCATCAGCTGTCTTTGTCTCTGTAATTCTAGTTGTTTCTGAGCCTCCTCCTCAAGCCTCCTCCTCTCTAACTCCTCAGCCTCTCTCTTCAACCGCTCCTCTTCCTCTTGTCTGAAAATGAGGGTTGTTTTTGTAATGCAGATGTATTCATCATAATTAACTTCAGGATTTTTTCCTATTCTCTAGAATTCTCTAGAATTCAATTAAAGTCTTTTTTTCTACAGTTTGTAATTTTGTATAAAATTCAATGTTACAACGTTAATATGAGTTGACATTTTTCTTGATCTTTTATTCTAAAACTCTTTACTGAAGAGGAGGTGTGCAAGGAATTTTTTAATTTGGGCTATGAAGTACTTGTTTCGTGGACAGCTTTGTTGCCTAGTGATTTAAGCATTGGGCCAGTGAGATAAAGGTTGCTGGTTCGAAACCTCACTGGGACCACAGGTCGACCGACATTATACTCCTCTATGTTCTGTGTTATATAATTATAAAAAATGTCCTTGTCTGTGCCTTGTTTACATGTCTGTGTGTTTTTTTAAAGTACAAAATGTACTTGCTACATACACATAATGATGGCATTCAAGTATTTCTTCCCATTAAATTCATTCCTATTGTTTACTTTAGAAGGACCTACAAATCTCAATATTACTATACTTTGAAGGCTAATTCAAAATATTCTAAAAGCATCCCTTACCTTTTTCTGATGGATTCCAGCTTCTCTGCCTTATGGGCCTCTATATATGGCTTAAACAGTGGACAAGATGTATCCAACTGTTTTACAAACTCCTCCATAGCAGCTTCTTTGGACATGTCTCCTAGGGCCTGCCAAGCTTGCCTGTTTAGTAAACATACGTACATGTAATTTACGAAGAGCAAGTCACTATCAATATGACTAGATCGTTAAAACCATATACTCTACTTTCATTTTCATTGGAAGAAAGTATATAGATTGGTAGTATACGCTTCCAGAAGAGGCTCTTTGTGGTATTTTTAGATTTAAAAGTTTATATTTTACACAGTACATTTGGTAAACATGGTAAAGAAGTACCTGTGTTTGACATACTCAGACCTGCCAACCTGTTTCTTACCAAAAGTGTAAAATCTTGCAGGAGAAAGAGTAATTTAAGGAAGTTTAGCATAATATAAACGATTGTAATTTTGAGAAAAAAGGCATTGTCTTTTCCCTACTTTAACATTTTTACATATCTTTAATAATTCACACAGTTGCTTACCGGTATACGAAATCAAACCCTCACCTTACAAGGAATTTATAAAGGCGATTCTATTCGTTAGTTTAAAATAGTTTTTGCCTCGGGCAATGGGAATTCTAGATCCCTGAAAAGTTGGGTCGAGAAAGTGTAAAGCAGGTGTTAACTTGCCCCTGGACAATTAGATTAATTAGCTTAACATTTTTCCCTCTTCATTCAGATTTCTTTCAGATCTCCTACAGGGTTTTGATTTATTCTGAAGAATCAAACACTCAATTTATAGTACATGTAGGTATGCAACATTTGAACATGGTCTTTGAAAATACATGGAAGTTGCAGCTCCTCAAAATCACATTGGCTGGAAGCATCACTAATGAGGATTTAATATCGGAAACACGTGTCTGGTGCGTAATAAATTGGTTTGAAATTTTCTTCAAGAAGGTATAGAGTTGGACCACCTCCATATTATTGCAGTATACCTTTCCTTTTCTACTTAATTTTTGATGGGCAAGTGATTTTTTGGATAGGACAACTAAATTTTATGTCATGAGTTGCCAGTGGCAAGAAGGTTTTGAAAGAAATTCTAGAACCCTGCGTAATATTTGACCTAGTGACATTGACCCGGTTAGTGACAAAACTTACTTTGCAATCCAGCCATACTGACTTTAGCGATGTTTTATTATCTATGCTTTTAATCTATACTGTTTCTTTAAGACTGAACACAGCGACATGGTTGTATTTCCAGAGACATTATTTGAACAGAAATACAAAGATTATGTAGATCATATTCAATGAAACATTATGTTAAGAAATTCATAGTTCTCAAGCTAGTCATACAGTCATGCTGTTACTTAAAGTTAAAGGAAATCTGGTCAGACAAGATCAGCATTAAAGTTTTACTCTATTTAAGATGAGCTTTTTAAAAATCATACAGACATTTACATAAATCTGAGGACTTTCTAAAGGAGTTTTTCAAATTTGGATCTGCTGAATTTCGTGCTTATGATGTTATGTACAACAGATTACAACATTAGAATTTTCATATCTGACAAAACTGGATGAACAGTTAGAGGAATGGGTAAAGAGGGGGAAGGGAATGTCCATTTCTTCCAAGTGTTTTTATGACTACATGTATTTTAAACAAAGCCATCTACCATATAACCAGAAATATTCGCACGTATCAAACTTCGCGATTTTATGGTAAAATAGGGTTTTTTTGTGATCCCTAAATTACAAATAAATATGTACATATGATTTCACTTTATCTACCTTCAATTGTTGAAGTTCTAGTTATTTCTATCACAAGAATACACTCGATTTTCTTCTATATATGTTTAATCAGAATATGTGAAGAATGACACATGTACAATACAAGAAGCTCTACTGACTGTTTTGTTAAATTCACTACATTGACATCCATTTTCCAACCCTGGGGGACGGGCTTACACAAAATATCAGATGCACATCTACACCACAGACACATAATGATGCAAAGAGAATTCACTCTGAATGAATTATACTTTCTGAGATCTGATGTTCACAAGATTTCAAAGACTTAATATATAGGAGAAAATGACCCCACCCATTTTCAAAGACAGGTCAGTCTTAAACAGCATCTCAGGCACACAATTTTACCACAGACTCATGAAAATGAAAAAAAAAATCTCTCTAAAGTATCAATTATAGTTTCTGAGAAATGGTGTTCACTAGATTACATGGAGTTTCATAAGAGAAAATGACCACACCCACTTCCAAGACTCTGGAGGTCAGAGGCTGAAACAAAATAGCAGGCACACACAAAGACAAGACACTGATTATACTGCAAAAAGAATTATCTCTCTATCAATTATACATTCTGAGAATTGGTTTTCACAAGGTAACATAGACTTATATATAGGAAAAAATGACCACACCCATTTCCAAGACCCTGGGGGTCAGAGGCTCAAACAAAATATCAGGTGCACAACTGGACCAGAGACTGATTATATTAAGAAAAGAATCATCTCTCTATCAATCATACCTTCTGAGAATTGGTGTTCACTAGATTACATAGACTTATATAGGAGAAAATTACCACACCCATTTTCCAAGACTCTGGAGGTCAGAGGCTCATACAAAATATCAGGTGCACAACTGGACCCGAGACTGATAATATTGCAAAAAGAATAATTTCTCTATCAATTATACTTTCTGAGAATTGGTCATGTTGGTGTTCACTTACTAGATTACATAATATATACTTATACAGGAGAAAATGACCACACCCATTATTGAAGACCATGGGGTCAGAGGCTCAAAAAAAATATCAGGTGCACAACTGGACCAGAGACTGATTATATTGCAAAAAGAATTATCTCTCTATCAATTATACTTTCTGAGAATTGGTGTTCACTAGATTATATAGACTCATATAGGAGAAAATGACCACACCTATTTTCCAAGATCCTGGGGGTCAGAGGCTCAAACAAAATATCAGGTGTACAACTGGACCAGAGACTGATTATATTGCAAAAACAATTATTTTTCTATCAATTATACTTCCTGAGAATTGGTGTTCACCAGATAACATAGACTTATATAGGAGAAAATGACCACACCCATTTTCCAAGACCCTGGGGGTCAGAGGCTCAAACAAAATATCAGGCGCACAACTAGACCATGGACCAAACTAAACACAAAAAGAATTAGCTTTCTATCATTTATGATTTCAGAGGAGTTGCTATCAGACAGACGGACAGACAGAAAGACAGACAGATAGACAACATGGTATCACATAAGCTCGACTGGTCTTTGACCAGTAGAGCTAAAAAACAAAATGTAGCTGGTACACTGCACCAATATTTTTGCAGGAAAAAATTCTAACGATTCCAAAATACTCCTAAATATAGCGAAAATTAGTGTCTCGCAAAAATTTCTGATTAAATGGTATGTACATTAAAACACCACAGTGACTCAAAACATCAATGGGCAAAACATTGTAACATCACCATTGATTGCACAGTCTTAAAAGTTTTCTAATGTTATGGTACAGTGGAAATACATGTATTCCCCAACCATGCCAACATTTTTATGGCTAGTCTGGAAACTGAGTTTTTTGAAGTTATGATTTTTTTTATAATTTTAATAATTTTATATGATCACTTTGAAGTTTAAATTATGATTTATTTTTATTTTTTTAATTTCAATAATCTAAATATGATCACCTTGAACTTATAGAAGCAATTATTTCAAAATATTTGAGTGGTTTTGTTTTCTACTTTACATCTTCAGATCTAGAGGAGGGGGTTAATGGGACCCTCCCCTTGGACTTTGCAAAAAATGCTTACTGTAAACTTTGTTATTTTTGCTGGGGGGGAATTTTCTTAAAGATAAGATTAAGACTTTAGGCTTGGGGAAAATAATCGCGAAAAAATGTCTTTCCCATTGTAAGAATGCAGTGGAGATATTTTCGTGTGGGGGAAATTTTCGCGAAATCCCTTGATTAGCGAAAAACGCGAAAATTACCCACATGCGAAAATTTCCACGTTTACAGTATTTTCCAGATTTTCAAGATCTGCCTATGTTTCATAATATGTAAATTCCTATGGAGTCTTTGACGAATACAGAGTTTTTTCCCCTGACAGATGGTATCTGACGTAAAACCATTGTGACGTCATGAAAATGGTAGGTAAAGTCGATTTTATACCATCATTTCCCAGACTTTTAGGACTGTTTCCGTAGAATACGTCAGATACCGTCTTAAATGGGAAGTAACTCCCGTTTTCGAAAATAGCGAATTACAAGGCTGGAATGATAAAAGAAGAGGACAGAATGGCAAGCAAAATGATTTAACTTTAATAAAGGCATAACATTATAATAGATAATGGTGCTACATGTTTAAAATTGTATATATGCCGCAGCTTCATTAGTTGAAATATAAGAAAATGCAGTCATTAGTAACCCTTTACTTGAAAAATAACATTCAACTTCAAGTAAACATAGTGCCATCAGAGATGACAGCACTCACCTCGACGGGAACATTGTCACATTACCAGCATCTGTACATGTACCTACATTACACAAAATATTTCCAGATGCATCACCCACATAAGTTTGGTTGATAAAAAATTTAAAGAAGGCTGGAAATGAAGATTCTAATTTTACTTTACCTGGTCACTTTAGCAGGAAATATAAGTCAGATGCTGAACCTGTACAGTGCATTGCCGTAAGCATCCTCAGATGCATCACCCACACAATTTTTTTATTGATCATCATCTAGGACTAAAATAGGCCAGAAATGCACCTGTCCCATCTTACTTAACCTAGTCACTCAAGGGTGAGGTATGGGTCAGGTGCAGCATCTGTATCCTGCATTGCAGTATGCATCATCAGATGCAGCATACATACACAACTTTGGATGGCATAGGACTTATAGTAAGATGGGGATTGACCTGTCCCATTTTACCTAACCTGCTCACTCGAGTGTGAAATGTGGGTCAGATGCAGCCTCTGTACAATGGACTGTAGTAAACATCCTCAGATGCATCATTCATGCAAGTTTGGTTGATCTTACAGTAAGGCGAGAATGGACCTGTCCCATTTTACCTAACCTGCTCTCTCAAGTGTGAAATGTGGGTCAGATTCAGCCTCTCTACCATGCGCTGTAGTAAGCATCCTCAGATCCATCATCCATGTAAGTTTGGTTGATGTAAGACTTATAGTAAAGCGGGAATGGACCTGTCCCATTTTACCTTACCTGCTCACTCGAGTGTGAAATGTGGGTCAGATGCAGCCTCCATACAATGGAATGTAGTAAGCATCCTCAGATGCATCATCCATGCAAGTTTGGTTGATGAAGGACCTATAATCAGGTGGAAATGGACCTGTCCTGTTTTGCTAACCTATAGTGCGGATGCCAACACAGATGCTAACAATGGGGCAATAGCATAAGCCCCCCTATACTTCATCAAGGTGATATAAAATTTACATTTTTACAGACTATGTTAACGTAAAGATAAAAAAAAAAATCGGGAATTGTTTAGCGAGGATGTATATTAATACATATACATACAAGTGCATTCAAGCCTTATAAAACGATATACAGTTTCAAGTTCTTTTATTGGAAATGCAAGACTCAGAATGTCACAACATAACAGATGTACAATACTGGTACTGTAACACACATATATACTGATAATCACAGGAAATCACTTTCAATAGATCGTAAGGGACGAAAAAATGCTATTTATAGTAGCGTTGCAAAGAATGCTCATACTTACCATGCACTTGGATCGGTACCTAAACTATATACGTCATAAGATTGTTTTCAAAAATGATCGTCTTTAATTTATTACTACAAATTGGAATATTGATTTTAATTTTATAACTTTTGTAACATTTAACTATGTTCATTGTATTGTACATATGAAATGATGTGACAAACTTCTTTTGATTTGACCTAATTTCAAACTTGTGTTTAGAACATGTCCTTAAAATGAAATCAAGCGACTTCTCCCAATTTTATTTACAACACAATATGACATCTGGTATATGGGTAAATCTTAAATTTAGGGGGATTTCCATTCTGTAAAAGGAAAAAACTGCCTTTTATTAAAAGGAGGGGATTTTGACCAAAATTAAGTCTCAATTACCTTAGTCAGGTACATTGTAGGTACTAGTGTTGAGCAAACGGACAAATTTTACTATCTATTATTGGGATACTATCAGAAACTCATTATCTATTGATTATCAGAGCAATTGAAATTCAAAAAACCATAAACTGCTAAAGGCGGTAAGGCCGGATTGCGAAGTGTTTGTATTAGATGACGTATACATTTTTGTGCAGACAGAAAGGTCAAAGGTCATTGATACTAATAGATTAAAATTAATGTGCAATGAAAAAAAAGTTATGGTCATAAGGAATCTAAATGTGAAATATCAAAGCCCTACCCCTTATAGTTCAAAAGTAGGTCAAAGGTCAATGTCAAGGTCATTTGATCAAAAATCATGATATAAAATGAAAGGTCTAGTCATGAAGATTCCACAACTGAAATATCAAAATCCTACCTCTTATAATTTAAAAGTAGGTCAAAGGTCAAGGTCACTAGGTCAAAAGTCATGTTATCAAATGAAAGATCTCGTCATAAGGAATCTATATGTGAAATATCGAAACGCTAATTCTTATAGTTTAAAAGAAGGTCAAAGGTCAACGTCAAGGTCATTTGATCAAAAGTCATGATATCAAATGAAAGGTCTTGTCATGAGGAATCTACATGTGAAATATCAAATCTCTACCTCTTATAGTTTAAAAGTAGGTCAATGTCAAGGTCACCAGGTCAAAAGTCATGATATCAAATTAAAGTTCTGGTCATGAGGAATCTATATGTGAAATATCAAAACCCTTCCTCTAATAATTCAAAAGTAGGTCAAAGGTCAATGTCAAGGTCACTAGGTCAAAAGTCATGATATCAAATGAAAGTTCTGGGCATGAGGAATCTATATGTGAAATATCAAAACCCTACCTCTTATACTACAAAAGTAGGTCAAAGTCAATGTCAAGGTCACTAGGTCGGAAGTCATGATATCAAAAGAAAGATCTGGTCATAAAGATTCTGCATGTGAAATTTCAAAGCCATAGCCTCTATAGTCCATGAGATATAGCCGAGATTCATTATCTTTAAAAGTAGGTCAATCTCCAAGGTCAGGTCACAAGGTCAAAACTTTTGGTATCTATGGTAAGGTCTTGTGACAAGGAATACATATGTGAAATATAAAAGCCCTATCATTTACCATTCAAAAGTTATGGCCAAGGTTAAAGTTTTTCAAAAGTAGGTCAAACTCAAAGGTCAAGGTCACAAGGTAAAAAATTTTGGTATCCATGGAAAGGTCTAGTCACAAGAAATACACAATAAAAATATGAAAGCCCTATCACTTACCATTCAAAAGCTATGGCCAAGGTTAAAGTTTTTCAAAAGTAGGTCAAACTCCAAGGTCAAGGTCACTAGTTCAAATTTTGTTGCTGTGTTTGATTCATCTCATCATGGTCTATCACCATGTCAAGTTTCAAGTTGCTCCTCCAAACAGTTTTCTCTCAACGGACTTAAACGCAACACTTTAACCAAAATGTTGACGAACTGATGGACAGACGGACAGACAGACAGACTTCGCCATTTCGTAGACCAGATTTTGCTTCGCAATCCGGCCAAAAATCATGATCATGTATAGAAATGCAATTTTAAAGCAAACAATAAGTCTCTGATGAGACTGAGGCTCTCCTGGTCGTTTAGTTAAATTCATCCAAGTGACACAACCATTTTTTAAGACTCAGGGGTCAGGGGCTAAAGAAATATCTCAGATTTGTGAGCGTAACAAGACGTAAGTCTGAATATAATGCAAAAAACTCATTATCAATTACACTTTCTAAGAATTGGTGATCACAAGATTACATAGTTGTATAGTAGAAAATAACCATGCAAAAAATTAACTTTCTATCATCAACACTTTCAGAGGACTTGAAACCACAAGAAATAATTAACGCACGGACTGATGCAGGACACAGGGCGATCGCATAAGCTCAACTGGTCATAGACCAGTAGAGCTAAAAATTGATTTATTTTGTATTTCTTGACCATTGTTATTTTGTTGACTTAGCACAATGGCAATTTGATTGCTTTTCACGTAAAGAATTTTGATTGTTTTTACTTAGCTCAATCGTCAATTGTACTATCCATTACCGAAAATCGAAGGGGTTTCAGCGATCGACTATCAAAAGTTGGCGACTATCGTCCTAACAGTTTACTAGTAGCTACCCTGAAATATTTTCCCAAACATTAGTTATCCTCACCTTCTGTCATTGCCTACGACATCAAGGAAGCCTACATCAGGTGAGACGTCATTCCTGTACTTTCCGTGTGAAGCTTGCTTTGTGTACGCTACCATCCGTAACTTGTCTTTATATGCCAGACGTAATGCTTTCCCATCCTTCTCTGAAATTATCATTAAAGATGTAATACACAAAGCAATGAATTTAGTTACATTACATGCAATCACATTTAACATGTGTAATGCTCTACCAATCTACATGTATGATCCATGTAAATGAACTAAAACCTTGCTTTTTGTTGCATACCCATAACAAAAGTGTCCGCAAAATTTTGCTGGAGCATCATCGGACATTCGGCCCTATGTGGATGAACTTTTTGTCAGATGGAAATTAACCAGACGGACAGAGAGAAAGGCAGACAGACAGAAAGGCGGACAGACAGACGTACAGGGTGATTCCTATATACTCCCCTACACTTCGTTTGCAGGGGTATAATTACCGTATTTCTGTCCGACTCTGACTCAACATATTAAAAAGAAGGAAATTTCCTTATTGATAGTTTTCCTGTGATGGTTGTGCATACATGTGTGACAGGCAGATAATGGAAAATGTGGCCGGTCTGGGAATCAAACACAAAACCTTCTGCTTACAGGGCAGACACTCTTACCGACTGAGCTAACCGGGCACGATTCCCAAAATGTCATACATGTATTAGTAATGCAAGTCACTAAAACTGTGTCTGTGATTGAGGGATAATCGAACAAGAATTTCTGAATACAAGTGTCATGTCGTCCATTTAGTGGGGACGCATTGGGCGATCTAGCAATTTCGTCACAACCTTCAGTGATTGGGATAGGAAATCAGGTAATTGTGACAATGGCCCCATATCATGGAACATAAACGGGCCATTTCAGGGGTCTAGAATTTTTTTCAAATCCTACTTGCCATGGGCAATCCATGACATAAAATTTACTTGCCTGACCCCAAAAATCACTTGCCCATCAAAAATTATATGTACATCATGTACATGTACAGATGTAGAGAAAGATAGGTACATGTATATTGAAACTTATTTTAAATGCCTACATAGTTGAAATGTACAGCATAATTAGCTAAAAATTGAGTGCTTGATTCCTCAGAATGAATTAAAACCTTGTCTTAGAAGTAGGAGATAAGAAAGAAATCTGAATGAAGAGCGAAAAATGTTCAGCTAAATGTTTTGAACACCTGCTTTGCACTTTCCCAACCTAACTTTTCACTTGCCCCCGGCAACGAGAAATGGGAATTCTAGACCCCTGGCCATTTGCAAAATGAATGTGCCTTGAGCAATTTGCAAAAAAACAAACAAACAAGAACATATATACCGGTAGATCTGCATCACCCACCACTATATTTTTCTGTACTTAACACATCGAAAATTACAGGTATTACAGGAACGCATTTAACCCTCCCCCTCCCCAAAAACGCACACAAACTCTGCTGTAAATTGTTGTAAACTACAGTACATCCAAATCTAATGACTTTACTTCGTATTAAATTTGTATGAAATTTGCATTTGTGAACAAATTAAGTCCATGATTCGTATGAACTTGTGAAGTCCATTTGTACATACATATAATGTACATGTATAAAGTTTTGAAGAAGGGATAGTTGCAATAGGAAACGATGATGTTTTGAATAAATGACACTTTCAAATTACTGTTTAGTGTATCAATTGATACAAAAAGTAAACAAATTAAATGAAATCGCATGCACAAGTTCAAATAAGTGAACATGGTGAAGTCATCACCATGTTGAATACAAGAAGAGACCATTTCCATAATTTGTTTAAGAATTTAATGCACCACATTAGCACACTCAGTGAAATCTAAATGTGTCATTTTAGACTCGAATGTGACTATGGTGCAGGGTACATACTTATCCCAATCACTGAACCTAGTAAAATATCATTTTTTCATATTAGCCGGGTGCGTAGACTAAAATAATCCAGTCTGTCACAGCAGCCAGGAGACTGGATTATTTACTGTCCTGTTCACTAAATCCAGAGCACCCTGTTTTGGTTATTTATTATGTCATCTTAAGAATTTTCGTATTAATTATTGTCTCCGCAGGGATGAAAATTCGTTGAAATTTTCAGGGGCCAAGTGGGCTCCCAAGTCAATAAATTTAGGCGCCCACATCAAAAACAATTAGCCCACATCAAAACATACCTAAAATAATTTTTTTAAATTCACCCCCCCCTCCTTCTCTCCTTCTCAGTATCAAGTCATTGCCATTTTGCAGATTTACCATGTACGAAATTAAGGCCAAAAATGAGAGAGAGAGAGAGAGACCAGTAAACATGGGGATTTTGTTTGATGTCGTTGATACGTTGAACGATAATTGCAGTCAGTGATATGAGGTCAGCAACACCATTCTTTCATCAAATCAGTTTGAGTAATCTTCCGCGTAAATTTCACTTAATTAAGATTTTAAAAATGTATTTTTAGATATTAAAGTAGGGGTTTGATTTCGGTCATCTCAAGCACATAAATTAATCAATAAATATAGGTAAATCCAGTTATAAACATGTTTCATGTACGTATACGTCAGACAGTCTTCAGTTACTTTATGCACTTTTGGAAACGTTAGATGAAGTTTTGGTATACTGATTTAAAATTACGGTGCGTCTTTACAAGGAAATAAGGGAGATCTATTCATTTTCCCATGAGTTTTTGTTTCACAGCGTGACTCCCCGTGAGTTACGGCAACTACAAAACAAGAAAACAATTATGATCAGAATTTTACGGTCGCCAAGTGGGCGATCAGAAAAACATTTTTGGTAGTCCACACTGAATTTTTAGTCGCATTGGCGAGTGGGCAAGTGGTTATTTGCATCCCTGCTCCGAGTGTTGACCTCCTTTAGTCGTAACAGAAAATTAACATCAACTTCATCTTTCAACTGTCGTCAAACTGCTACATTGTATATTGAAAATAAAAAGTCTACGGGAAATTCCCATGTTAATTTCAGGGTCCGATGTCACGCATTTCCACTGATTTTACTATGGAAAATCCCCGTAGATATTTTATTTTTCGTTCTATTTCTAAACTAATTAATGTACAACCACAACAATGACGTTTTCTGTTACGACTGAAAGAGTACTATACATTGGACATTTCTTTAAAAGATGACAAACTCATATCTTATTGAAAATCGTCAAAACAGGGTGCTCTGGATTTAGTGATGCGGACAGTAGTCTACCGGGTGTGTAAAACATCATTTTTTATAAGGCAGTGGCTCTGGATACGAACGTTCGTATCTTTAGACCTTTGTCTCGGCGTACGAACAAGTTTCTGATTGGTTTGTAACTGTCATGTGACTCAGGTCATTTGCCAATTTAACAGAGAAATTAAGTTGATCAAGTGACATACGAGTTTATTCTGCGTACTCAGTAA
Source organism: Pinctada fucata (assembly GCA_028142955.1). Taxonomy (NCBI): domain Eukaryota; kingdom Metazoa; phylum Mollusca; class Bivalvia; order Pterioida; family Pteriidae; genus Pinctada; species Pinctada fucata. The sequence goes on along the minus strand of AP027107.1, from coordinate 18,430,409 downwards.
TTTAGCAACCGGGATAAAAAAAAAACTATTTTCTATGTTCTCAATCATTGTAGTGATCACTGCTCAGTAATAGACGCGTTGCCGTGGGTACTGACGTTCTGTCACTTAAGCGGAAGTTGATTTTTTTTTAAAGTTGTGAGAAGATAACAAATACGTACATGTAGATGCAACTGCTTTTAACTTATTCACTTATCAGAATATGTCACAAAAAAGATACAATTTGAACACAAGATGCCTTCAAGAAAAACCCTAACCAAATATATATGCAGAAGCTAACTACGATGGGGTCCGTAGAATCACAGAAAACACTGGAAACAACCAACTAAACACAGAAAACACTCTATAAACAACAGAAAACACCTTCCAAATGTCAAGAAACACCCATTTTTTGAAAGATATACAAACAGTAGACATTTTGTCCAAATTTCAATGAAATTGGTTAACATTTTAGTGAACTATGGCCATTTTTAGGTGATCTTATAAGTTGTTTTGAAGTGCGTCGCGGCGGCCATGTTTGTTTACCTATGTTTTTCACCTTTGATGTATTGTGTTTAAGTATGTATAATAGAAATACATAAAGAAATGTTATGTTTCATTAATTTATTATCTAAATTCATCATATATCATACAGAGATAACTTGAGATAATCAATGTCTGCAGTATGTATATCTTTCAAAAAATGGGACATTTGGAAGGTGTTTTCTGTTGCTCTGGATACGAACGTTCGTATCTTTAGACCTATATCTCGGCGTACTAGTCCGACTTGCAGACCTACGACGGTGTTATCTGTTTTTTCGTCGAAGACGAAAAAACAGATAACACCGTCGTAGGTCTGCAAGTCGGACTATCGGCGTACGAACACAAATCGTAGTGAGCTTCTGCATATGTATTTCAATTTGGTTCGTTTTTTTTTTTTTCAAGGCATCTTGTGTTCAAATTGTATTTTCTTTTGTGACATATTCTGAAAAAGTAAAAAGCACGAAGTTGCATCTACATGTATGTATTTGTTAGGGAGCAACCATTTGATTTTTATTCGGCCATTTTAAGAGCCGGAAAATTTTTCGGGCCAGATTATTATTTTTTTGTTGTTGTAATTTTCCAATGTTGAAAAATACTTTAAAGTTTAAATAATTCAGCGTGATTTTTCGGCCATATATATTAAACATCAACTTGAAACACAGAATGAGTTCATCTCTTGCCAGCAGATCACTTCATTTTAATTTCTTGAATGGCATATGATGCCTATAATCTATTTACTTAAAATGATACTCAACAGATTTTTTATACTTAGTTTATGATACATGTACACAAAAAAGTGTTAACTGGGCAGTGGAAAGGAGGGAGGGGCAATTTCTCAGGCCTTTTTTCCCTAAAATTTCGATCCGGAATCTCGAAAGTAATATGCCCAAGGTTAAAGTTTTTTTTAAAAGTAGGTCAAACTCCAAGGTCAAGGTCACAAGGAATACACATGTGAAATGTGAAAGTCCTGTCACTTACCATTCAAAAGTTATGTCCAAGGTAAAAGTTTTTGCGGACAAACAGACAGACGGACAGATCAAAAACAATATCCCCCGAATCTTCGATTACGGGGGCATAAAAAGGTGGCCAGAAAAATTGAGAATGACTGACTGCCCGAGGCCGGAGGCCTATATATATTGCCCGAATTCCCAGTAAATAATTCGTGTATTGCAATTACAAGAATGTTATACATTTTGTCTGGAGGAAAAAGTACGAAAAATATCATAGGTAATGATCAATTAATATCAATAGAAGAATGGTTGTAGTCAACTTAAAATTTCATGAAATTTGCTAAGTCCACTTGTAAAAATAGGTCAATGGAAACCAAAATCAAACTTGGACTGTATCACACTAAGATATACATCGTATTCATATACCAAAATCAGTTCATCATCTGCAATAGGACCGAAGAAAAGTTCAATATATGCAACAACAGCGAAAACGAGTCTGTAAAACTGAAAATGGGACAGACGGACTGACAAACCGAGAGGAAACTATGAGTCCCCTTCGGCGTTGCCGGTAGGGGACTTAAAATTAACTGGGACAATGTCAATCGACGGAAAACAACGCCCGCAATATCCAAGGCCAAGACACAATACTACTTCACACTAGACGGCAAGTGGAGAGACAGCAACCGACGACCGATTCCTACTGACAAGACGAGAGTCACCAATCACAGCGGACTATCGAATGTTCAACCTCTGTGACCTAGCTGCAGCTGACTGCGAAGGAGCCTTTTACACCTGCCCTACCCTGTTCCACCAGATATACGCAATCCACGTCCGTGTTGACAACAAAGGGATACTTTTCCACTATTTTCAGTGTATGTGCAGCCATACCACCACTTATTCCACTGGACGCAATTGAGGATGCATGGCACTCGTGGACAGAGATAAGGCGCACATCACATACCTGACCGAACCATTCATCGACTGCTGTGAAACCATTTCGTTATTCAAATATGACATATTTTCATGAAATGAAATAAATGTAACTAAAATAATTCTCATTATTCTTCTTCTTCTTTTGCTGTAGCCCATGAACATAGCTTTCGATATCTTTGAACGACGAGTGTTCATGCTATATACAATGTACATGTATATATCTATATTTGAAAAGTGTATTCATATAAAGACAAGCACATCTTAACAGATTGAACAAAGACACATTACATCACACGATCAAATCTTAGCTTTCTATACTCATCACATATACACTTTGACAGGTAAACTACAGGTAAACTTTATACTAATTAGTTAATTATTAGTCTACCTGTGCCCCTTAGATGGCCCCTTTGACACCCAATTAAGGTGATTATCATATAATTGAAGTCGACGAATCGGGAACACACCAAATAAATATGTTAAAACTAAGGATTTGACCTCGTCTGGACCATCCACCACATTATTTTGGGATGGACTTTTTTAAAATTGTGTTTGGGAGATTTATGACAGATTTTAACAAATTCGGAAAAAAAATTCATGTGGGAATAATCTAGAGAAAGTATAAATTGACTATCGTATTACATAGAGGGTGAGATTTAACTAGTCTGATGTGAGTTTCTAAGTTTATAATTTACATTTAAGTTGTTTATTATTTTATCACATTGCGAAAAGATATTTACTGAATGAGTTTGAAAATACTTGTTCGATAGTAATAATATTCTTTAATTTACTTTTATCCTGAAAAGGGGTTTAAATGGACAAAATAAAATTATAGTCCTCTTTATTTTAGGTAACATACAGGTAACTGGCCGTTATTATACCTCCCACTAATTAATGGTGATTGCATAATAGGGGCGAAGATAACGATATGAGAAAAAAGAAATGGGGTGGATAAAGGGGTGGGGTTGGAATCAATTATGATCTTTAGAGGTAAAAGTGATCCTACGTACATTTTCACTTATTCTAACGGAGATGAAAATTTATTTTCTGAGATGGTTAAATTAATCAGTATTTATTAAATAATCGTAAACCATTATCGTGATTATGTGTTTAGAATTAAGTAGTCAGTAAAACCTTACCTAAACCCGCCCATTGACATTTATTTGGACGGTTAAGATCCGAAGCCCCCAAATTAGTTTTAATTAGAAATGTTGAAAGCCGCTACCTCCAAAAAGTGAAAAAGTTGTTATTTTCCATTCTTTTTCCCCCAAGTTCATATCCTTATATCCGTTAACGTTAGGCACGATCTTTTTTCTTTCCTTCCTTTTAAAAAACCCTTTATTTCAGTCTTTCTGTCGGATACCCCGATTTTTTTACGTGAAGTTTTAAATTACTTTATTTTTTTTGCTAAATTCTTTTAATCAGATTCTGAATTCATCAATATATTATCAGATGGGGGAAATTATGTATCTGAAGTAAAAAGTAGGTGCAAAGAGAACCGTTGTATATAGCAGGTATATTACAATTAGTCATATTTAATTAATTATAAATAATACATTATACATTGTCTTTTAGACTTAATGCTCTATAAAAATTGAATTCGAACGTTTAAACTGAAATTTATTATTAAAGATATTCTTATTCCCCAATCTTCATTCACCGCTTGCCGATATCACGCTCTATAATGAGTTTCACACCTTTCAGGTAGTGAATGTACAATCGACACCCACGTACCCTGCACGGTTGATTGTACACGTGTACTTGTCAAAACAACGATTTGTCAAATGGGATGTTACTTTACAAAAAAATTGTGCAATATACTGACATAAATGAAGAAAAATTACTATGATTTATACAATTTTATACAAGTGAAAAGCTGGTTTTAGTTGTTGAAGAGCATTGTATCGTCTCGTCTCCGCATTCGTGGAAGCACGACGGACAAGGAAACAAAGTTTCATGATGAAAAATGTAATAATGATCAAAATTTGCTCGGACATTATTTAAAAGAATTCTAACCTTCTCACCATTATATTTCAAATAACATACCAGTCGATTATGTCATTGAAACCTCTGTGATATTTAGTAAAGAAAACACATACGACACAACTCTTTGAACCTCATAGATTAAAGAAAATAATGCCTTTGTTCGTAATTTATTTTAATGAACAAATTAACTTGCTTTTATCATAATGTAATTATCTAAGCCGTTCGTGATATATTGATAAATAAACGAACATGTAAAAGATTTTTAATTATCTGCTATATAATGTCAGTGAAAAAAATTACAACAACAACAACTAATTTACCTAAATCACCAACAACAAAAAAAAAAGGAAATTCACTTAAACAACACATTTTTAAAAACAATTTTATTTTTTAATAATATACAATATAAAATGCAATCGACTAATTACGTGAAATGACACGGATATTAATCACTGGGAATGTAAACAAACATGGCCGCCGTGCCGCACTACAAACGATCTGCAAAGATAAAACTAAAAATTATCATATTATACTTAAAAGTGAACCAATTTTGTTGAAACTTCGACAAAATGTCTGCAGTATGTATATCTTTCAAAAAATGGGTGTTTCTTGAAATTTGGAAGGTGTTTTCTGTTATTTATAGAGTGTTTTCTGTGTTTATGTGGTTGTTTCCAGTGTTTTCTGTGATTCTATGGACCGCTACGATGCGTGTTCGTACGCGGAGACCTAGCTCTACAGATACGAATGTTCGTATTCGGAGCCACTGCCTTTTTATAAGGCTTTTAGTTTTAGCCCAAGATTTGCATGATATTTGTAGGGAACACCACAAACCATTAAATGGGCCATCTTTGAGAGTTTATCATGAAACTTTTCTAGTTTATTCATAGTTCTGTTATAAGGATGACATAAATTTTAGTCACAAATCCCGAAATGACTCTGACCTTTATAAAATCTCAATGCCAATTTGTAAAGATCGGTGACTGGAAAGCCCCATTTATCTTTGGGTGTGTCATCTGCAGAGACACCAGATTCTGATTTTTCATCGGTAATTTTCAATGCATCCACATCTTTGGAGATATTTTCTTCAGAAGCCGACATTATGAAGCTTCCTCGCCACGTAGATTTCTTCGGCTCGCCTCGTTTTCCCAAACAAAGGGAGCATTTATTTTTAATAAGTCCAAGGAGAACTCATTATTTATTTAAAGTACCTTGCGTCAGAAATGAGTTAAAGAAGATCCTGACGATAATCTCAACAGCACTCACAATAGAGCACAAAATTAAACATCGACGGACCCCTAGCAAGCTAGAGGTGGGACCAGGTGCCCGGGAGGAGTGCGCATCCCCTGTTGGCTAGCCGCACCCGCGGCTAGCCAACAGGGAGGGTGCTATACATATTTACATTTATCACATGATACACCCGTTATGCAGTTTCATAAAGCCATGTCATAAATATATGATATGATAACACGTTACATATCGCTCTGCTTGAATGTGATTGGTCAAATTTGGAACCTAATCACAAAAACCTTGATAAATGTGACCTTTCAAATATCGGTCAACTGTTAAATTCAGACCCGGAGTCAATAGCAATGATTAAAATTGTTGTTGTTGAATTGATTCTTGCATTAAAATACTATTCAAAATTAAAATACTTTTCTCTTACGCACAGAATATCTATACGATGGGGACACTACTTCTCATGGCGTAGCAGACGACTTCCAGATCACGGCGTGGTTCGCCTCTATAGTTCTCGGAAACGTTGATTTCACATTAGAAATACACATTTTTAGGCAATATCATGTGATAAAAAGAATCTCAAATGAATTTTCATTTCATACGATGTATTATGAAACTCGTTGTGCGTTTTGTATCCCCTCGCCAAGGCTCGGGGATACAAAACACACAACTCGTTTCAATAATACATCGTATGAAATGAAAATTCATTTGAGATCCTATATATATATACGTTCCTGATGCAGATGAATTTCTTTTATCTATTTTTGTTTAGATTAAAGAGTCCCCTAAAGAATAAGAGTATATATGGCAATGCACCTCTAAATCTCAATTTTTTGGGTCTATCATTTTGTTGTATACTACTTATCACATCATTTGGATTGCTAAATGTACATATACATGTCCTTCAATGGGCCCAAATTGGAATTTTTTTTAATATCATTATTTTATGCAAACATTTTAACATTTTATGCAAAATCTTGTATCTTGTTTTAAAATATGTATAGCACCCTCCCTATAGTATATATGTAAATATGTATAGTATATATATATATAGTATATATACATATAGTATATATGTAAATATGTAGCACCCTCCCTATAGTATATATAAGTATATTAGTCTGACTTGCAGACCTACGACGGTGTAATCGGTTTTTTCGTCGAAAAAAAAGAAACAAACCGACAACACCGTCGTAGGTCTGCAAGTCGGACTTATAAGCAGGCGCGGATCCAGAGTGGGAAGAGGGGGAGGGGTTTGTGTCGACCCAAAGGGTCGATTCGAAGCACGAAGTGCCAAGCGGGGGAGGGTACGGGAGGGGTTGCCCTCTCCTGTAGGTGGGGTCCGGTATATATACGTCTTTGTCAGGCACGTATAGCCAGCACTTTCAGTCAAGGGATTGAGGATCGCTTTGAGCCGGGTCAGGGAGAATTAAGACCTTATCGGTGGCGGATTTAGGGGGACCAGGGGGCCTGTGTCCCCCTTTCATCCGAAGTTATTGACTCAGAGAACTCTTTTTTATACTTCATCTATTTACTCAGTTTGGAAAATTCTTCGACTCGCTTCGCTCGCCGCACTTCATTTTGCATTAGATGCCTATTTTCCATCCTCAGTTTGCCTTCACATTTCTTTGCTATTGCAATGTACATGTACATTAAATCCATATAATTATCATAAACATATGCAAAAAAGTAAGTCTTGAATAACTTACTAAATGCTTCATTAAAAGATATGGCCAGGGTTACAATGCCCTAACCCTCCCTCTTTTGGTCAAACCAAAATAGTGCACGGAAAATCATACACAGAGAGAGAAATCGTACTCTCTAGACAAAATGTATGATAATCTATTCCTAAAATTTCCCGGCTCTTTCCGCTCAACTTTATTTAGAATAAAGTTGTATATATATGATTTTGATGCCAGAGTGACTCCATATCTTTAACAAATTTTCCGCTGCGCTCGCCTGTTTTCATGTGAACTAAAATAAATGTAATCAAGAATTATACATGAAGTAACACATCCCCCCCCCTTTTATAAAATTTTCGGCCTTATTATTCGCGTTTTCGTTTTCCTCTTCTTTTTTTTTTTTTTTTTTTTTTTTTTTTTTTTTGGCTTGTCAGCTTTTCTGTGAGAAACTTTCATTGAAGCTAGACTTCGCCCCCACCCCGTTTTCAGATTCAGAAATCCTAGATCCGCAACCGCTTATTGGGATCCAAGGGGTTAAGGCCCGGAATCTAACACATTTACAGGGCAGTTTTCTAGGTTATGGATGATTTTTTTTTTTTTTTTTGCAAAACGATGTGGAATGAAGCATCTGCGTATTTGCACCTGTCTACACGCGCCTGCATGTCTTTTTGCATACTTGAAACAAAATAACGAAATGTGACCTTTGGTCACTTGTTGACTATATGGCCTTTCAGAAAAGGCACAGCTCTACTGTTCAAAATGTCAGACCAATCGATCATTGAATCATAAGGTATTTAAAGCCCTTTCCAATTTCTTTTATTCTTCAAAATGGTAGCAAGGACTCAATTGCAAGTTATAAGTCCTTGATATTCTCAATTAATCACAATCTTGGTACGTACCACAATGCCATTTCAGGGGTGGGGGGAGGGGGAATCCTAATGTCCGGATTTTTTTTTAAGAGCAACATAAAAAAAAGACTCACACCAGTTCTAATATACAACAAATGTCGAGCGATAGCGAGCCTAAGAATTTTTTTTCAGAATTGGAATATTTAAAATCCTCTAATCGTGTCTTTTTCAGTTCCTTTACTCTAAGAGCCCTTGTTTATTGACCAAGGTGCACTGTATATGGGTTGAATTGTAAAAGAGCAACATCATAATAAATTCTGACACGAAGAAGCGAGCCAGAATTTTTTTTTTGAAATACTGACGGCAAAATATTATCAAAATGAAAGATTTCCAATACAAAATCATGTCATAATTTTTCAAATATTAGACAACAAAGGGGAATCGGGGCTTAATCTTCCGGAATATGTATATTTATTTTTTTTAACTATGCTTAGAAAATTCCAGGGGTGCCCCCCCCCCCCCTTTGGATCCGCGCTTGGCCTAATTTGCATATCAAAAGAGCACGAGATGTTAACGGGAAAAGATGAGAATTAAATCCTTATGTTTATAAATAAATCCTTGATAGTTGTCAAAATTGCTATTCAAAAATTAATGATGAAAGACTCGGAATTGTCGAAATAACTTTTGGTGTGTTTAGTTATTACAAATCTCCCTTGAAAAAAAAATCCTTGATCCGCACATCATGGGCCCAGAAGGTCAAGCGCATTTGCGGACCTAGAGGGTGGATTGGGTGGGGTTTTGGCAAGTTCCGCAAGACCTCTTCCCCCCTTGAATTTGCCAAAAAATGTCCATTGTTACCCGGTTTTTCTCAATACCATGTATATGTTGGACCTCCTTAACCGGCGGCTTAGAACCACCCTCCCCTCCTCCCCCCGATTTTTTTTTTTAAATCCTCAATAATTGTGAACAAAAAAGGACGATTTGCATATCATTCTTCAAGGTAATTAAAATAAAAAAAATCTTTTTATAATATTCAGATTTCCATTCTATTCTTAAAATATGGGGCTCAGCTTGTTCTCATTATGAATCTTTGTTTTATTTGATAATATACAGAATATATAGTCTGGGATGTATCACTGGGTTGGGTGCACCCCCCCCCCCCCTTGATCCTCCAAAACCGGCCTAACTTTGTAGCATTTTTTGCGCTCTTTCAGGTAAAAATTTGTCTCATGGAAATTTCCATTGCAAAAGTGGTGTTTTTTGGGAAAAACATGTTTTTTTAATCAAAAATCACTGAAAAGAGGAAAAAAAATATAACTCTTATATGGTTGATGTTTTTAAAAATTGAAAAGTGTAAATATATAGTATTTTTGATGCTCTTTCAGATGAAATAAGTTGCAAGTTCCAGTTCCTATTTTTACTGTGTGTTTTGGGGTAAAAAAGTCAAATTTTTGCCAAAATTCACAGAAATTTGAGGAAATTTTAATTTATTTCTGCTTCTCAGCTCCTCAATATTGCATATGATCGTTCAATGATGATTTAAAAAACATCTTAAAAGTCTCCTCTTTCAAATGACATATATTTTATATTCTTATTTTTTTGCAAAATCCTCGAAATTAATTATTTTATACAGAAACCTGTATTTTCAATCAGAAATCTCAGATTTCTGTATATTTATCTAAAGAACCCTTATTTGTTATAAAAGCGATGATTGAAAGCTATTTTCTAGTGTAACTTTTCACACTCTATCAGATTATATATGTTTTACTAACATTTCATTCAAAATCAGCGTGTTTTTTGGGGGAAAAACGTATTTTTTCATTTAAAAATAGCTGATTTCTGGAGAATATTTATTGAATCTATAGAAGTTCTTGAAATGATAGCAGGAATGTATTTTGAACTGTAATTATTTAGGTTCACTCATAAATTACATGTATGAAACATAAAAGGTATATTTTCTACTTAATTTTGGGGCAAAATGCCTTTTTTTTGTCTAGAAATTACAGATTTCTGGAAAAATTTTATTAATTCATTTTCTTTGCTAAAACTATACATATAAAGCTATTATCATTATAGAAAGTAATCATCTTGTCAGATGAATGTGAAATTAAATGTAATAATCAATTAAAACCATCATTTTTGGGTAAAATACGCATTTTTATGCAAAAACCACTTATTTTGAGAAAATAAGTACTAGCTCTTTTAATTTGCCTAAATTGATATGTTTTAGCTTTGATATTATGCTGTTTCTTATTATAAATGGATAGAAATGTTATTTGATAACTGATATTTAATTTATATCTTATTTTGGGGCAAAAAACCTTATTTATGTGAAAAATTCACTTATTTCTGTTAATATTTTTTAAAATTTATATTTCTTATTTAATCAACACTGGAGAGGTTTCATATAATTGGATGGCATTGATGTGATCAAATTTAATGAGTTAGAAGAGATTTCTTTGATTATCTTGCTATTTTGGGTGGAAAATCTTGATTTTTATTTAAAAATCGCTAATTTCTGGAAAATCCTTATTACTATGAAATCAGACGTTATTATTTATATTCAAAAGAGTTCCTGGGTATATCATAGCTTGTTCTTGTAAGTCATATGCATTTGAAATATCCTCTGTTAATTCAATTGATATTTTGGGGCAAAAAACCTAATTTATGTGCAAAATTCACTTATTTCTGTGAAAATTGTTTTAAATCTATATTTTTTATTCAATCAAAGCTGGAGAGGTTTCATATAATTGGATGGCATGAAAGTGATCAAGTCTAATGAGTTAAAAGAGATTTCTTTGATAATCTTGCTTTTTTGGGTGGAAAATCTCAATTTTTATTTAAAAACTGCTGATTTCTGGAAAATCCTTATTACTATAAAATGTGTCGTTATCATTTATATTCTAAAGTGTTCCTGGGTATATCATAGTTTGTCCTTGTATGTCATATGTTTTTGAAGTATCATCTGTTAATTTAATTGGTATTATGGGGCAAAAAATATGTTTTATATGAATATGTAGCCTATATCAAGAAACTTACTATTGAAAGTCTTATATTTCAGTTGAATAGGAAATACAGAGGATAATAATCATAGTTTGAAATATGATACTTTCAATAGTAAGTTTCTTGATATAGGCTATATATAATTCATAAAAAATATATTTTTTGCACCAAAATACCAATTAAATTAACAGAGGATACTTCAAATACATTTGACGTACAAGGACAAACTATGATATACCCAGGAACACTTTAGAATATAAATGATAACGACACATTTTATAGTAATAAGGATTTTCCGGAAATCAGCGGTTTTTAAATAAAAATTGAGATTTTCCACCCAAAAAAGCAAGATTATCAAAGAAATCTCTTCTAACACATTAGACTTGATCACTTTCATGCCATCCAATTATATGAAACCTCTCCAGCTTTGATTGAATAAAAAAATATAGATTTAAAACAATTTTCACAGAAATAAGTGAATTTTGCACATAAATTAGGTTTTTTGCCCCAAAATATCAATTGAATTAACAGAGGATATTTCAAATGCATATGACTTACAAGAACAAGCTATGATAAACCCAGGAACTCTTTTGAATATAAATAATAACGTCTGATTTCATAGTAATAAGGATTTTCCAGAAATTAGCGATTTTTAAATAAAAATCAAGATTTTCCACCCAAAATAGCAAGATAATCAAAGAAATCTCTTCTAACTCATTAAATTTGATCACATCAATGCCATCCAATTATATGAAACCTCTCCAGTGTTGATTAAATAAGAAATATAAATTTTAAAAAATATTAACAGAAATAAGTGAATTTTTCACATAAATAAGGTTTTTTGCCCCAAAATAAGATATAAATTAAATATCAGTTATCAAATAACATTTCTATCCATTTATAATAAGAAACAGCATAATATCAAAGCTAAAACATATCAATTTAGGCAAATTAAAAGAGCTAGTACTTATTTTCTCAAAATAAGTGGTTTTTGCATAAAAATGCGTATTTTACCCAAAAATGATGGTTTTAATTGATTATTACATTTAATTTCACATTCATCTGACAAGATGATTACTTTCTATAATGATAATAGCTTTATATGTATAGTTTTAGCAAAGAAAATGAATTAATAAAATTTTTCCAGAAATCTGTAATTTCTAGACAAAAAAAAGGCATTTTGCCCCAAAATTAAGTAGAAAATATACCTTTTATGTTTCATACATGTAATTTATGAGTGAACCTAAATAATTACAGTTCAAAATACATTCCTGCTATCATTTCAAGAACTTCTATAGATTCAATAAATATTCTCCAGAAATCAGCTATTTTTAAATGAAAAAATACGTTTTTCCCCCAAAAAACACGCTGATTTTGAATGAAATGTTAGTAAAACATATATAATCTGATAGAGTGTGAAAAGTTACACTAGAAAATAGCTTTCAATCATTGCTTTTATAACAAATAAGGGTTCTTTAAATAAATATACAGAAATCTGAGATTTCTGATTGAAAATACAGGTTTCTGTATAAAATAATTAATTTCGAGGATTTTGCAAAAAAATAAGAATATAAAATATATGTCATTTGAAAGAGGAGACTTTAAAGATGTTTTTTAAATCATCATTGAACGATCATATGCAATATTGAGGAGCTGAGTAGCAGAAATAAATTAAAATTTCCTCAAATTTCTGTGAATTTTGGCAAAAATTTGACTTTTTTACCCCAAAACACACAGTAAAAATAGGAACTGGAACTTGCAACTTATTTCATCTGAAAGAGCATCAAAAATACTATATATTTACACTTTTCAATTTTTAAAAACATCAACCATATAAGAGTTATAATTTTTTTCCTATTTTCAGTGATTTTTGATTAAAAAAACATGTTTTTCCCAAAAAACACCACTTTTGCAATGGAAATTTCCATGAGACAAATTTTTACCTGAAAGAGCGCAAAAAATGCTACAAAGTTAGGCCGTTTTTGGAGGATCAAGGGGGGGGTGCACCCAACCCAGTGATACATCCCAGACTAATATGTATGCAAAGTAGAAATGATCACCAACATGGTATGACGCGCAATTCGTTTTGTTTTGTTTTTTTTTTAGCTCAAATGAGCCAAAGGCTCAACGTGAGCTTTTGTCATACCGGTTTGTCCAGCGTCCGTTGTCCGTTAACTTTTCACCTTTTCAACCTCTCCTCTGAAACCGCTAGAGGATTTTGATGAAACTTGGTATGTTCATTTCGGTCCGCTCCCTTCAGGGGTAGAACCAGGGCTCAAATAGGTCCCAGACGGACTACCCCTCACAAAGAAAGCTCTTCCTCTAAAGAACCACTGCATGGATCGAAAAACTAATGGTTTGATTTGAACATATTTTATTTCCAATTCAATGAAATGGGATCGGGCGTTAAGTTTTTACAACATTATTAAGTGCCCTCTCCCTACAATATTGATATAATAAACATAATACAATACAGTCAAGAATGACAGCATGACACATAAAACATTTTTATAGTGAACAGAAAGAATCATCTATACTTAATAATTATAATAAATGATGAAAATCTAGAAAGCAAAACATTTGATGATGTAAAGAGATGAAATATCATGAAAAGAAAAAAAAAAGGAAAGGAAGGAAGGAAGGAAGGACGAAAGGGAGAATAAAAATATTTAAACTAATGGTATCTTAGTGATCGTAGACTTGCTCAAGTCCTTATATCAAATAATTTTAGAATTAAATAACTTTTTAATTTCTCTGTATTGCGATATATCTCTGGCTGCAACCATACTCACTGCATATAGTTTTAAAAGGGTAATTTCTCTTCTACTTGAATATATTAATTACTAATTGCAATTCTCTGTTCACATAACTTTACTTGAAGGACTTGAACAAGTCTAGAGTGATCGGGAAGGATGTATTATTTTATTCAAGTTTGTTCATTTCTTTAAAATTCGACAACTAATTTTTGACGCGTTTTCTGCCCATTTTAGCCACAATAAACTAGATCAGGAAAGCTTCTAAATGTGAAAGAATTTTGCTGAAAAGGTTTTATTTTTTATCTTATGTGATTTTTTTAAACTGTAAACTGAAGGAATTCAAGGGGGGGGGGGTGTGGTCATTGAAAAAAATTCAACTTCTCCTCTGAAATTATTCATATACTTTTTGATATTCATTGAATGAAGTGTAACTGTGAAAGAGTTTTGCCAAATGTCAACTTTTGGATTTTTACGTGCCCCCCCCCCCCCCCCGGCAGTGCCCAAAAAGGGGGTACTTATGGCATGCTTTTGTAAGCATCAAACTACTGTTTCCGTAATAAATCTATGAAATTAGCCAGAAATAGTACCAAAACACCCCAGAAACCACCGATTTGAATAAATTTTCTAAAATTTTCTCGGAGATATGACAAAGTCGGAAAGTGTACATGAACGTTCACGTTTCGGAAACAATCTACATTGCAGTGGCGGATTCAGCCCCTCGGCAGTGCCCAAAGAAGGGGCACTTATGACATGCTTTTGGAAGCATTAAATTACTGTTTCCGTGATAAATCCATGAAATTAGTCAGAAATAGCCCCAAAACACATAAGAAACCACCGATTTGAATAAATTTTCCAAAAATTTCTCCGCGATAGATGACAACGTCGGGGTCGTGTCCATCGTCTGTTCGTGAACGACATGTACACACGTTTCGGAAACAACCTACATTGAATCATGTTCATATCGAATTTTCTTCATTTGAGGGACATTAACACCATGATTCTTGACCAAATCTTCGATACAACCTTATTTAGAACTGACAATTTTTTACGTTTTCAAAATCGTTTTAAATTTGAGGTCATGATAAATCTTTTTGAAATACAATTAAAATTGTTTTGGCCAGATTTGGATTGACTACCCTTTATTTTTAGAATCGAATTACATGTACCAAGAAATAATTAAACTTTTCAATCTGGACGATGCAGGGAATGGGGCACCCGTGATCTCTAGTTTATGAAGGAAATTTATAATTTACTTATTTTCTTAACCTTACAAAAACTAGGAAACAAGCGTGGATCTAGAGTGATGATAAGGGGGTCAGGTCCCGCCTGGAATTTGCATAAAATGCAGATTTCCCCCCTAGTTTTACTTGAATTTACGGCTGGACACCCCCATATGCTGACCTCTCTGTCCTTTCAAAACTTCTCTTGATCTGCCCATTTCCCTGGGAGATACTAAACATGTTGACTTCTGCATACCATGCAAGAACAATACAGCATCAGAAAATGTCGAAATTTTTCAATTAAATCTAATTATTGTTACTGACTGAATCATGCACGCCAAATCCCTTCTAAATTCAGTTCAAATACGCTTCAGATGCCTCCAAATTGCTTCATTTTTTCAAAATTTTCTCGGGGGAGGCCCCCCGAACCCCCACCAATGGAAGGGGGAAACCCCCTCCCATACCCTCCCCCACTCGGCCCTTCGGGCCTCGCAAGTGATTCCCTTAAAAACTTGTATGTGCCCCCCCGGCAATTGGGGGTCTGGATCCGCCCCTGAAATACCACATCGGCTCACTTTTAATATTAAGTAAAAATAATTTAAAACATAGGTTATTTCTCATAATTATGTTCGCGAAACTAATAATTTTTTAAATGAAATAACTTCACGTACATGTCTTTTTCTGCATGTAATCGACGCTGTGTGTCGACGCCCTCGAGTCGTGAACATTTTCCGGAAATAAAATATCGTACTTACTTTTCGTGTTACTCTACTTTCGGTTTATTTAGTGCTCTGCAAGTTGCATTTTTAGTTTTCTTCGTAACATTTGGAAACAGATAACACCGTCGTAGGTCTGCAAGTCGGACTACTACTATGGCAGCTTTGACAGAAGAAGAGGTAGCTTCGTCATGCAAAGAACCTGATGAATCAACAAAGGTAGTAATTTTATTCTTGAAGACTCAATTCATATGAAAGAATCTTGAGAAAGAAGATAAGCCATACTGGTCGAGCAGATATTTCCGAACTGAACAGGTTGGGGAAAGGTACCGATCGAGCTAATATACCTCGATCAAGCTAATGTACCTCGATCGGGCTAATCAATCTGACTTATTTATTCAGAAAAAAAGTACTTTTTTCCTCCAAATCATATTTGAGTGCAAAATCGCACCATCTTTTATATCAAGAAATAATATTTAAAAAGCAACTATGCCTGAAAACTTATTAGATTTCGAGAAATCTCACCCAATATATTCAGAAAAATGGAGGTATGTTTTCTCAGTAACTATTCACTTTTCATGTTTGTTTCTTTTGTAAACATAACTTCTTTTATAAAGAACTGATGCGATTTTGCTCAAAAGAATAATTTTGAGAATGTTTTAATTTTTTACTACTGAAAATATTCAGATTGATTAGCCCAATCGAGGTATATTAGCCCAATCGAGGTATATTAGCTCGATCGGTACCTTTCCCCAACCTGCTGAAGGTATTTCCGAACGATTCGCTAGTTCGGTTACTTGGAGTTACTTTTTCACAAATTTGGTGATACATTCGTTTAGATATTCAGAAAAATAACCGACATGCAAAAGGAGATCTCAAAATAACTTTATTTAGTATATTTTTAACGTTTGTTTCTCCTGCTGTTTGTAACCTTCGTCTGTTTGGGAGCTGGGGAAAGTGACGTCATTGTCTTATGAACATATCTTGACCTAGTTTCGGAGTCATCTATTTTCCAAAAATCTATTCTTGTCAACTGATCGATGAAAACCTGCATTGAGAGGGGCCCAGAGCAGGATATTCACGAAAAAGTGTATAAATTTCATGTGTTAGAATACCAAAATCATAATGGTAATAAGTGAGAAATAAACGTACCTCATCATGGTTCAGAAAGTCGCTTTAGAAATAAATTTTGTAAAAGTTTAATGATATATTTTGACATTGAATTCTTCAATAAGGATAAAAGGATAAAATAACAAAGTTTTGAAACATTTGATCCATATTTGACCCCAAGAAGGACTAAAATGCAAAATGTTTGGAAATACCTTTAGTATATTGCGTAAAATGGCTGTTAAAAGGGGGTGTTAAAATACCCTCAAATCAACATTTATAGGTCGATTTTCAAAATTATTTATACATGGGCATTTGTATGAAGGGTGAAGCATTATTTGTTCCAAGTTTCATGGTTATTGGACATATAGGAGCCGAGTTATTGACAAAAAACCGCAAAAATCGTTCGGAATTATCTGCTCGACCAGTAAGGGCGATAGAATCTACTGTCCTGTTCACTAAATCCAGAAAACCCTGTTTGGGCGATTTATTCTGTCGTCTGAAGAATTTTGCTATAAATTATTGTTTCTGAGAATTGACCTTCTTTAGTCGTAACTGGAAATTAACTTCAACTTACCCTATCAGCTGCCTTCAACCCGCAAAATGAAAAAATAAAATGTCTACAGGAAATTCCCATTTCAATTTCAAGCCGCCGCCATATTGTTCTCCGTGTCAACAATGGTGAACAGTGACGTCAAAGCTCCCGATGTCACGCATTTTCAGCGATTTTACTATAGAAAATCCCCGTAGACTTGTTATTTTCCATCATATTTCTAACTTATTTGACGCAAAGCCAAAAGAATGGTATTATCTGTTACGACTAGAGTTCTATGAATTTGGTATCTTTTTGGAAAATGACATTATCATATTTTAGAGAAAATTGGGAAAACAGGGTGCTCTTGAATTAGTGAACAGGACAGTAAGTACTGTCCAGTGTCCTGTTCACTATTTATCTTCAAATCACCAAAACAGGGTGCTCTGGAAGACTGGATTATCCAGCCTTCCAGAGTATCCTGTTTTGCTGATTTTTTTTTAATTGTCTTCAGAATTTTCATCAATCAAACTGTAGGCAAAACCAATAGATTAAATTCCCATTCCATTCCAAGGCAGATACAGGATTCTTCCGAATGAGACTGAGAACTCTCAAATCTTTGGATGAGATTAATAGATTCTCTCACCCTGGACAGAGATATCTACAGATTAACACGTTCTGAAACAACTCTGTCCATGGAAATGCTGGGAAAAGATATCCTTGTCTTACCCCTATGGGGTAAGATAACATTTTCACGTGCCTTTTGACTGTAACGTCAATTGTGACGTCATACATGATTGATGCCTTTGCCGATTAAATTATGAAAAAGAATACATAAAATCTCATTTTTGAGTGCCTTTAGACAGTGGGAGAAAAATAATCAATCCCCAGATGTGATCAAGGACACGGAAATCCAACCCTCGTGTCCAGGATTTGCTTTTGTCCACGACTCGGCAAGCCTCGTCGTGGTACAAGCAAATCCTGGACACTCGGGTTGGATTTCCTTGTCCCTGATCACATCTGGGGATAGATTCTATTAGTCTCGCACTGTTCAGCAGTGTTTTACGTCACATGGAGCAACATACATAGCAAAACAAGCAATGTTTATTCATGAATTATGTGAAAATATATGGGTGAGAGAAAAATAATCAATCACCATTTTGCACAGGGACAGGGAATACCCACCCTCGTATCAAAGATTTGCAACGTCCATGACTCGGCAAGCCTCGTCCTGGACTGCAAAGCTTTGATACTCGGTTGGGATTTCCCTGTCCCTGTAAAAAAGGGTGATAGATTCTATTAACCTCTTACGACGTTGCGACTGAAACAGGGGAATCTCATCTTAGTGTAAAAGATTTGCAATCCACGACGAGGCTTGCCGAGTCCTGGATGTAGTAAAACTTTTGCATGAGGATTAGATTCCCCTGTCTCAGTCGTAACATTGTGATTGATTATTTTTCTCGCTCACCTCATTTTATCATCACTATTATGACTTTTTAAAGTAGAATCGATACCAAAACCTGCACAAAACTAATGATGGCATGATGTCATGTTCTATGACATCATAATAGGAGTCACATGGAGTGTGAGACAAGGAAATCTCAAACTGCTACGTCTATATTTTTTCTCTTGTCTCACGACGTAATCGATCTCACCCTCTGACGTCATTGCTATTTTTGCCAAAGCAATGTTATGGACATAACACAACAAGTATTAACTATTTGTAACAGACACTGTAAATTGTTTTTCTTAGTTGAAAACATGGGAGAAAAACAATGAAATACCACCGAGAGGGAGAGATGGCAAAATCTCAACCTTCGTCTTGGACTTGCAAAATTTTGTACACTCTGGTTGACATGTTGAGATTTTGCCATCCCTCCCTCAAGATGGTGTAAGTCAAAGATTATATTATTCTCACAGATAAAGCTTTAATGTTTTTGAAATTATGTGGCTATATATGGCTTCATTGGAGAAATTATTTTAATTTCTAAGATATCAGATTGATATTTATATGAGACTGAGATTCATCATGTCAGCTACTTAAGATATGCTTTTATTAGTTCATTATTTATTTCAGGATTTCTTTTTCCAACAAACCATGATGAGGATTAAGAACCCCAAAAAATCATTAGAATTCTACACACAGGTCATGGGAATGCGGTATGTATAAAACTGATTTAATCTACCGTATTTTATTGAGGTATAAACATGTACATACAAAAAATTTGCTTGAATGAGCAAGACAAGCATCTTATAGTATAAGCACTGTTATTGTTTATCATCAGAGTAAGTCAGATCCAAGTTAAAAGATCTTTAGGACAAAATGTTGCTTACAATAGGAAAGTTTTGTCATAAGGAAAACACACATGAAATATGAAAAACCTATCAATATTTGTAAACTGTTCAAATGTTACAATGTCAAATGATCATGATGATGAGACCTCTTTAAATTCTAATTCTTAAGCAGCGCAGAGTTCATGAAATGTATCGGTTTAATTCGATTTGCCAACAAAGGATTGTTTGGTCCGATAAAAACTCATGTTATATCTATTATTTGGACCGATAACATTTCCTAAATGTCTGTCATTTCTTTGGAAGATTTCAAGAATCCTGCAATGGTTTGGAAGGACATTAGAGGTCATGTACCTAAGAGTCCCATTACTTTGATATATATGAAGTTCACAGGGATTATTCTGGCTGTTTCCCTTGATGAGAAAATTTTATGTTTTTAACCATTCTGTCAAAATCTAGAATTTCTGTGAGAGAATTGTAAAAGTTGTGAGAGAATTTCTCAAAATTATCCCTGCTGAAGTATGTGTACTTTCTTAGGAGATGACCCATTAAACTGCAGAAAATCATGGAAAATGGCCCATTCAAAAAATTTCTTCCCAATGAATCACTGTAAAAAAATTTACCATTTGCCCTTGACTTTTTCTACTGAAATGCTTTAGATATAGCTGCTGATCTACTGTAAGGTACATGTTTCTTTGTTTATTCTGACAACATGTTCAGCTTGTCTGTCAATATGTTGTGTTATTTGCAGGTTACTGAAGAAGCTTGATTTTGAGAGCATGAAGTTTTCACTGTATTTCCTAGGCTATGTCAAGGCAGAGGATATTCCCAAGGATGAAAATGAAAAGACACGTTTCTGCTTTAAAGAGAAAGCCACTTTGGAATTAACACAGTCAGTATCTAACTTAAAGAAAGAATAATTGTTAAAATTTGTTTTGTCATTGGAAATCAAAATGTACTTAACCTACAATTAAGGTATCACTAGGGAAGATTAAACTGACCCATCTCCTTTTAGGGGCTTGAAAGTTCAAAGTGTATTGGTGAAATATTCAGTTCTGTTTTCTATTCTAATATTTTTGACAATACTGACTGTAAGCTTGGAAATTTTTGTGTGGTGGTAATTTTCTTGTATTTAACAAATAATTAGGGATTTCAGAAAATTTTCCCTTCTTTATTCTTACAAAGGTATATACATAAATATTGCAAATATTTCCCCCAAGCATAACATTTTGATGTTATAATCGCGAAATTTTTCACCAGCAAAAATAACGATGTTTACAGTGTACATTAATGTATTTCTTTTCTATCTGAATCCTTTTTATGATTCATAATGAAAAATTCACATGTCAGGCTTTAATCTCTTTATGAAAGCAGTGTTCATGAAAAGTATCAGTTGTATTTGATTTGCCGATCAAAAATTATTTGGTCCAATAAAAGCTCATGTTGTATCTACTACTTGGATAGATAAAAATTCCCAAATGTCCGACATTTCATTGGAAGATTTTAAGAACTCTGATAGTATTTTGACATTACCCTAATTATAATACGTTTGTAAACGCAAACATGAGCATTGAAAATATAATTCTTTCTTACATTCCATAGTTGAAAACTCTGAATTTTTGTTTTAGAATATGTATTAAATATGTGTATGCCAGTTGGGCAATTGGCGATTTTAAGCAATGAACTTTCTTTTAAAACAGCATGTATTCATTAAAAATAACAAGATTGAGTAAGTTTGCAATTGCATGTAGATTGATAGAATTTTAAAATCTTAACTCAAGTTTATGAAAACCTTATTCACATGTATAGGTTTTAGGTAATAATATTTCTTCAAATTTTTATTATTTTGATACGTATTCATAGTATTTCATCAAATTTCCTTGATTTTACATGTATTAACTGTAATGAATTCTATTCTTGACCTAAGTATTCTATATTTAGTAACTGGGGGACAGAAAATGACCCTGAGCAGTCATATCACAATGGAAACAGTGATCCGAGGGGATTTGGTAAGTTGGGTTTTAAGACAGTTAGATCTATTTTCTTTTTTTGGCAGTAAATTATGTAAATGAAGGTCATTTTGAAATCTCAATTATTCAATAGATTGCTATTTTAAACTTTAATGCATGATAATCACCAATGAATTGTTAGCCATCATTATGTAATTCAAATGTCAGATATGATCACTATTATAAATTTATGGTAAATAAAAATATCAACCTGAGCTCTTTTCACTCTAAGCTCTGCATTTGTGTACATGTTTTCTTATTATTATAGTCAGCTACATGTATCTAATATCTTTTTAGATAATAAAGAGAATAGTATGGACAAAGCAAATTCAAAAAAGAAAAGTATTTTTTATTAGTGAAGTACTTTTTGGAGAAAAAATGTAAGAGTTATCTATCTTTGTCCGCAAAGTAAAACTCCTCTGAATTTCAGGTCACATTGGTATTGTGGTCCCAAATGTAGACACAGCCTGTGAGAGATTCGAAAAATTGGGAGTGGAATTTGTTAAAAAACCAAATGATGGTAAATATGTCTTATAACCAGTAATTTACCACATGTCTCTTGATTGAAGGCAACAAAAAAGAATGCAATATGAGACTGAACAAGTGATCATGTAACAAGTCTTGTTTACTGCTAACATTGAGTAAGCATTGTGGATAAAAGACCTAAACCTCACCATTTCTTGATGTCCTTAAACGTTTAAAAATTTGCAAGTTTTCCATTATGCTATCCCTGCACAGGATGAAAATTGGTACATAGCACAATTACAAGAGCTGACAACATGTATACGAAGAAGTACATGTATTAGCCCTGAGTACTGCATTTCTGCAGTTAATTCCTCAGAGTAGGTTCGATTTTACTGGATTGAACATATTTATGCCCCCGGAATCAAAGATTTGGGGGCATATAGTTTTTGGCCTGTCCGTCTGTTTGTCTGTTTGTCCGAAAAACTTTAACATTGGGCATAACTTTTGAATGCAAGCTGATAGAGCTTTCATACTAGTATTACACATGTGTATTCCTTGTGACAAGACCAAAAGTTTTGACCATGTGACGACCTTGACCTTTGACCTACATTTCAAAATCTTTAACATGGGGCATAACTTTTGAATGGTTAGTGATAGGGCTTTCATATTTCACATGTGTATTCCTTGTGACAAGACCTTTCCATTGATACCAAAATTTTTGACCTCATGTTATTGACCTTGACATTTGACCTACATTTCAAAATCTTTAACATGGGGCATAACTTTTGAATGGTAAGTGATAGGGCTTTCATATTTCACATGTGTATTCCCTGTGACAAGACCTTTCCATTGATACCAACATTATTTAACCCAGTTACCTTACCTTGACCTTTCACATACTTAACAGAAAATGGTGTTTATACTAACAAAGATGCCACTGGGGGCATTTGTGTTTCACAAACACAAGCTTTATTTACCAGGAGATATGTATAGATTTTGTCACAATTTTATGTTGGAGACAAAGCATCGATTGATACAAAATGCTCGACTTGACTTGTTGATGGAGTTGTGCATCATATTATGGAAATTCTTCACGAGAAAAAATGTCTCCGTCTCGTCTTAAGAATTCATAGCATCGTCAGTACTACGACTTCATAATTTATAAAGTCTCATAAAATAAGAGATAAGAGACATTCACTCTGTTGGATATTACTGAAAATAGTGGACAAAAAATGTATAATACAGTAGAATCGAAGTGTGCATTCTTAGTCAGATACGAAAATTGACCCCCTACTTTTAATTTTACTGAATATCACAAAGTTTATTTTATTATAATATCTCTGTAAAGATTTTTACTGACGTTTAATGTATTTTATTCATGAATTATTCACTTTTTCTCTTGATTTTCTTTTGCAGGTAAAATGAAAGGACTTGCTTTCATTAAAGACCCAGACGGTTACTGGATAGAGATTCTAAATCCAAATAATATGGCTTCCATTTAATTGACGCAAACATAATATTTATACTTAATTCAGATGAAACCTTTTGTTCGCGTTTTGCTCTGTTTCCATTTAGACGACTTTTTCTTTGTAGTTCATGTATAATAGGAGAATTTTAATGTGTCTGTATGATCAGCAATATTTCTACTTGTAGTATAAAAAAATTCTTGTCATAATTTAAATACAATCATGGTTTTGAAAGAAATCCTGTTTATATAATTTTGATGTAAGCACTTTTTTATGTAAGTACTTTTTTAATTTTTGATGTAAGTACTTTTTTATGTAAGTACTTTCTGTAGAAAAGATATGCAAAATTCATCATCTGTGAAATTTCATTTTCATAGCTTCAAAACATATGCAAAAGCTTTTGTTATAACCCTGAATATTTCAAACCTTTGATAAAGTCTCGCTAAGACTGTATGACAAAACATTTTTAAAATTGAATACTATTAGAAATTATCCTAGTATATAGACTTACTTTAGTCCTTGTATCAAGTAGATTTATGTGAAAACATTGGCAATTACATGTAAAATGTGATCTATGCATGAATCATTTGAAATTCAAGTTTGTGTTTCTGTCATAAAATCACTTTAATGTGGAAAATGAATGTTTATAATCAGAGATGTAGTAAAGAAGCTTGCTAGTAATAGATTTAGTGCCAAAACATGATATAAAACAGAATGATTGATGTTCAAAAACGAAAATAATGTTGATTGTTCATTGACATCTGTATTCTAATATATGTATTGAAATATTCCATCGTTTTTATGCATTCTGTATCCAGCTTTATTTTTTGAAAATTATGGATTAAAAAGTGCCAAACATATACATGTATAAACTTAAGTATTATGTATAGTACCTAGAGTTAAAGCCGTAAACTTATTAATGACTTTTAATTTTTCAGAATTAGTATATTAATGACTTTTAATTTTTCAGAATTAGTATTCGATAATTTTTTCTTTCTTTGAATTCTTTCTTTTTATTCTAAATCAGGGAATTTTTGTATTCATCAGTGATTTAATTGCAAAATATGTTATGAATTAATAAATACATAATGTATTTAATTTCTTCCTCTAGTCAGCTTAAACTGAAAATAAATGTATCTTGGTTGTCTATATTATAATGTTGCTTGCAGCACACGGCATTAGCATACTGTAACATGGAAATTTTCGCTTGGGGGTAATTTTCGCGATTGTATGATGATTGCGAGAATAACCCCTGCACAAAATATACAATCATTGTATAAAACTTAATGTAATAATCCCTATTTCACCAAAATTACCCATATGCGTCATTTGTCATTTCGTGAAAATTTCCCCCAGTAAAAATAACCAGGTTTACAGTAAATGTATAACCATCACTTTGCTATCCTTCTGTCTGTCTATCTGTCAGTGATTAGAAGTGTCACACTTTCTCATATATGGCTATAATCAATTGGTAATACATTTTCCTTCCAACA
The DNA here is from genome assembly GCA_028142955.1 of Pinctada fucata. Taxonomy (NCBI): domain Eukaryota; kingdom Metazoa; phylum Mollusca; class Bivalvia; order Pterioida; family Pteriidae; genus Pinctada; species Pinctada fucata. The sequence goes on along the minus strand of AP027107.1, from coordinate 18,405,196 downwards.
AAACCTAGGTATAGTCTAGTGTCAAGAGACACCAAGTAAGATCCATGGTCAACGAAACGGTCACATATTTAAGGTACATTCTAATGATATTCCTTGTTATTTTTAGTGATCATCACAGTACTGTGACTGGAAATAACGAGGAACAAGTAGTTCTGATTTTAATTGGATTGATTTAAGGTAAAAGATGGAAAGACAACACACTGAAGTACATGTTCTTGAATAGTCTTAAGGTTTACAGGAGTATTTTAGTGTAGTCGGAGTCTCATACCGATTTTGGTACAAGAGAACCCCTACACGTATATCATCATGAAATTTTTATGTGAACATTATATGCACATTACAAATGTATGAACACCACAGATTTATTTATCTTAATTTAAAACCAGACAGGCATCTTGTAGTTCTATTGTGCTATTATTCTGTGCTTCCCCAGGTTATGTTCATGGCTTTATACATGTATTATTTACACGTTGTTAATTATGTTTTGTTTCATCCGCTAGTTTGACATTATTATGGAAGAATCTGTGATTGAAGTTATAAAATTTGAGGTGCACTATTCTTTATTCTGTTTATATCATCTAACCTCTTTGAAATTGGATTCAATTTTGATTTAGTTATATCAAAGGGGTTCATACTTATTAAAGGAATGAAATTATTTCAATCAATTATCTATTCTAATATAACTTGAGATTTTCTCCCATGGTTAATTCTCCAACACATTCATTAATTAAGCCATGCCTACTCATGCGCATACGATTGAAATTTATTTTCCGAAGACCTTTCGTTTTCTTAAAACTACGTATATACTACAGCAACGCTACTTTTTGTCTGCTAATAATCAGAATTTATTTGAATAGAAATAATTTTTATTTCGTAATTAAATTTTGCTAGTAGGGAATAATTTATATGTTCAGCTTATAAGGTATGGAAAGCTAGAATTTTGCTTTTGATTAGAGGTTGTGCTACATGTGTGTTTCTTTAATCAAGATAGTATTACATGTACAATGTATTCGAGATTCTTAAAAAAATATGATTTGTATTTAACATATGTACATGTTATAAACAATTATGCAGAATGGTCTATCTTTTAGCAATAAATTTTACCTGTGAAATCTATAATGCAATTTGTTTTGTGTTTTGATGTGCTATGCGCTATACTGTACTATCGGAATCTTAATACTAGTTCGGCTGGCACTATTATGATTGTAGTTATGGAATTTTCCTGTAATACGAAAAGTTACACTTACTTCCCATCATAGCTGGTCATGGAGAAGAAGGCAAATAGCTTTCCAAGGTCAAAGGTCAAGGTAATAAATTGCAATAATAGACAAAACGCTTGTGGACACTTTATAGAGATAACAGTTTGCTTTAGATGTCCATCAAATTTTACATTGTGAAGAGATGGTATATATTGACTGTCAAGGTCAAGGTCACAAATGGCAACAATACTTGAAGACACTCTAGAAGCAACATTGTCAATGAACTTCAAAGTTTCATCAAACTTTGCATGCGAGTTACCCATTATAAGTGAGAGCAGTTCACCGATTAATTTTCAATGTCAAAGGTCAAGGTCATCAAGTAGGTAATGTAAGAAATGCTTTTGATAGTAATGTGATTTGACAAACAAATCATGCAAGGGGATACATGCACTACGTTTATTTTTACTTGTAATTTGTATATATAACTACAGTACTTTTTTGCATGCAGTGTGTGGGTACGTACGTACCATGAAGACCACTTCTAGATTAACAATGAAAGTAGGAATGTATATGCAATTTTGCTGAATCAGGTAATTATAAAAAATTGCATTGTGCTCTATGCATACTTGGTAAATGTTACGTAGTTCTGTTAATAATGCATTCCCCATTAAACTCAATAAAATTTAGCTATACAATATCAAATATTGGAATTTGATACATGGAAAGATATAGTATATGCTTGAGTTCAGGGGGTGGTCATGCAATTACCTTCTGCTAACAGCTAGACCAATGATTAGTATAATTTACATGATGCGCCACTGCTGACAGAAGATTCTGGATTAATTAAGAAATGGACAGTGTAGTTTCAACCCCCCCCCCCCCCCCCCCACCCCCCCAAAGTCTGCCTCAATTAAATTGGAACGACTTGAGTAAAAGAATTACAGTAGTAACATTCCTAACATTTCGTAAGATCTGCTTCCTTTGTATAGCAAATCGTTGTGTTATCCTACTTTTATACTTTTAAGTGCCTAATCCAAACCGAAAGTTAAATCAGATACACGTGCGATTCTATTTTTAGATTGTTATGCAAGGACGCGGACGTTTTGATTAACATTGCTGTCAGTTCATCATTATCATGGACGTGTTCTGTTATCTTAGCTGCAGTGAATAGCTGAAATTGACCACCTTTTTGCAAAATGAATGTCGCCGCAAAGTCATGGAGCTATTTTTCTTATTGCAGAAAACTTCTGAAAGTCGGGCAAAATAGCTCGAAATTACTCTGTCGTTGTATGGCCAACAGACAAGAGACAGTATTGAATGTATTTGATAGGAAGGCTAAAAGACTACAGAGAGATAGAATAGCTGAGCTGGAAGATTACAAGGATTATGAACTCATCAAAGAAGAGGTACAGCTACCATTGGTTGAAATAGACATTCAGGTTGAGGAACATTATCATTACGCAAGATCGCAAATGCGCATGCAGCATGTCCGTTCTGATTTTTCATGTAGTCACCTACCTAAACCATTGCTCAAAACTTGGGCACCTTTTCTGCCCAAGTAGATTGATGATGTCATAACAATGGAGAACAAACGAACGATGAGTGCGCGAGAACATTCTTGTAGTCTTGGTTAGATTCTGTATTCTGGCATGGGCTGTTTTAACATGCTACCATTGACTGACAGCCCATACCATTAAGGACAATCAGTCAACGGCAGCATAATAAAATGGCCCCTACCAGAATCGCCAAAGGGATTATTGGATTGTCACATCTTTGATCTGATCACCTAATCCCTGTCATGATTCGGGGACGGACCGTTTATTATGATGCTGCCGTTGAATGCCGTTATCGGCATAATAAAACGGTCCTTTAACGATCTCACCTGGTACCGGCAGACATTGTATGTGTTAATTTTTATTTGCATGTGTTGGTTAAAAGGTATTACTAACTAGTATTTACAGTAACAGTTAAAAATGTTGATGCCTTCATCTGATGGTAGTGAAGATGATATGACTTGAGCATGGACTGCGTGCTGTGCTCCTGTCAGTTGGCCACTCCAGCTGATTGAGTACCATGTCTTACTACAGTTTTCTTATAGTACCGGTAAGACATTTCAATGAATAGAATGGTATACAGTTTTGAAACTTATCGGGCCAAGGTAGCAAATTTTTTCAAGTTTGATTTCCTTGTCACATTTTCATCTTCACTTGACGTAATATTTAGTGCTTAGTCAAACCATGGATATATTTATGTAAAATTAAAAAAAAACTCAAAAATTTGGCAGGTCATTCCCGTGAGTGTGATGAGTTGGATGTCATCATGCAAGATTATCCTAGTAGTTTTTGTGTGACTGTAACTGTCTATTCACAACTTGTTCAATTTCTTCCTTAAGGTATTCAACCCTTAATGCATTTTCAATATAAATACCAGAAATAAAAATTTTCATTCTCTTCAAAAAGAAATTAATGTTATTCATGTACATACTTTACTAGCTAAAATTAGGGATTACACTTCTCATACAATAATCTTTTTTGTCACCCCGAAGATTCCTGATCATGAAATCATCGCCATTTGTCGGGAAATGTTGAAAATGTGCATGAATTTGAACCGGAAGTACTCTATTAGGGTGCGGGATCCTTAAGTATGCCTTAAATTCTTTTTTGATGATCTATATATAGACGGTGACCATCAAATTGCATGAAGAAATTAACATGATTAATGTGCAAACATAATTGTAAAAAATCAAATTTCAAAAATTTTTATATTTTCTTTTCAGATTGGTTATAGAACATATGATAGATTGTGTGATATCAAAAGGTAAGAAATGTTCTTTGAGAACAGTACCAAGTTTCACAAATATTCTTACAAAATATTTCACAATTTGTCGTACCTTTTTGTCATAAAGTAAAAGGTTCAAAAGTTTTTTCCATTTAGATTCCATAAGCCTTTTTCACGTAAGTGCGTGACTAGCATTTTGTGGATGGCAAGTACCAACTTTCATGACGTCACAAAAAGTGATTGTCCTTGACGTCATGTTGCGGGAAATTATCTTCTTATTTTGCCGTCCAAAACAACTGGAACGCAGTTATGTAAAAAAGGCTTATTAATTTTCGCATATCAATTTTACATACTAAATATTATTTCAGAAACCAAACATCATGATCTTTAGTTTATAGGAAGAACTATGTATTCAAAAGTTATGAGAATTCCTTAATTTCCTTGGAGGTATTTTTGTGAAACTGGCTGCAGAATATTATGCGAGAAATTCTCTATACACCAGACATCACAAAATTTCGCGTTATTGTCATTGTGACGTCAAAATAAAAAGCATGACAACACATCAAGGTGCTTCAAGACGGTGCGATCAGATGTGACGTCACAATGGAAAATTTTACAAATGATGTGATGTCATATATCTGTGTTTATAAAATCAAGGTTAGGAACAGTCATATCTTTTATCTGGAAAATGGAGTCTATTTCATGCAATTCATTTCATTGGAAAATACTGAAAGAAAACCTGCTGTTTTAATTGCTATGGTGTACATGTTGTTAATTAACTGTATTCATAAAAAGATTTGAACAATTATATCTTTACTGAAAGCATTCATATTTCAAACATAAGAAAAAAATGTCTGCGCAGCTCAGACTTCAATAAATAATGTTTGATTGATTCCGTGCAGAGATTTTGAGGTGGGCGTAGAGCTTGGTGCTGGACGAGGATATGTATCACGTCACATACTGAAAGAAATGATGAAAGTCATCTTCCAGTGTGAGCTATCAGGAAAACTGCTCGTAAGTTTTATCATTTTTTATAATTTTGTAATAGGAGACAGAAACATGTCTCTGCCTCTCAGGACCAGAAATTGAACTTGAAACCATCTGTAAATGGGTTTTCTTCTGACTGACACCTGCTGCTCTTTGCTAAATGTAGAGGTATTTCCACTACATGGGCTCCTTTCCATAAATTTTTACACTCCTTGAACTTAGAAATCTCATATGAGGCTCTTCTATTGCAGTCTTTCCCAAAACTCACTAGCCCATTGCCTGAGGCTACCAAAATTTTTGCCGGGCTAGTAGAAATTCTTGAAGAAACTATACAAAAAACTATTATCTTCGGGCTAGTGGCATAAATAAGCTTTCGGAAAGACTGCTACTGTAAGTCATTTTGTTAGATGTCAGGTTTTTTTAAAAATAACATGAGTAGATCTGATACTGCATGAATTTGAGTCCTTCTACTGTTATTTTCATGACAGATGATCTCATCACCTGTGCTATGGCGCTACATTTGCTCCTGCCACATTTTACTTCATGTTTACTAAGCATGATTTGTTAGACTCAAAGAATTTCATATGTCTTGATCAGTTTTCCTTGGGATTTCTTGTCTGTTATCATGAAAAATGATTTTATATCATATTGATTTAGTAAATAGTATTTCTTAAGTTGACTCTGTTTATGATGGATCTTCCTTTCATTTGAATACTTTAGAGGACTGCAGAGGTGTCACCTGAGGTACCAACCCATAAAATAATAGCTGATGAGGAATTTATACCATTTAAAGAAAATTCTGTCAGTGTATTTTTCAGTAGTCTAAGGTGAGATATATTGTCTTTTCATTTTACAGAGCTGCATATACTGGTAAAAAAGAGTTTCAAAGCTTTAAAATATTTAGAAATTTTACTAAGATTTCCTTAAAATCATGAGAATTTTGTTCTTATTGATCTATCTCTAAAGTCTAATCTTTGTTGTCTAAAACTTTCTTACTTCTTTTAAAAATATGTTTTCTCGATAATTGTTATACACAAGCATTTTATACATGTATGTCTACAGTTCTTTTATTTATTATTGTAGCCTACATTGGGTCAATGATTTACCTGGGTGCTTCAGACAGGTATGTTTAGAATTTTTATCAGATCTATAATTTTCTCAAAATTATACAAGTAGGTTGATAGTATTTTGCATCATGTGATATGAAGAAGTATAAGGGGACTTGCCCATGCACTCTTCATATATACATGTATCTCTTTTCTGTAGGAAAAAAATCTTTTTAAAAATGTTTAAGAATGAGAATAATTATATATATAGCTTAATTTCTGATGTCTTGAAAAAAGAATTGCATGCAGGTCTCTCGATTGCCCTTCTTTGGGGCTGATATTCGGCCCCATTCCCAATCCAAAATAGTATCTTATTTTCCAAACTTATTGACCAATTTTTCCCAATTTGACTCTTCAAGGAAAATTCGAAAATAACAAGTTAAAGATTTAAAATTTTTATTGAAAAAGCAGCCAAATCTACTCATATTTTTTTCCAAATTTTTGAGAAAAAGTTGGTATTTTTCCAAATTTCGAAGGCCCTGGCCCCTGAGTCCCAAAAATAGGTGTGAGAGCCCTGGCATGGATCAAACTTTACAAATGAATTGAATATGATAATAGAAAGAGGTGTTTCTTTGATTTTTTAGATTAGGTCAAGCTTGTAAAAAAAGTAAAACGCTTCATGCACAGTATATGTGTATATTGGAAAGTGTTCAATTATCACGATTATTAAAAAGAAAATATTTACATTACTAGTAGATTCCCCATGTTGAACGCCCATTAGGCAACTAGAATTATATTCCAATAACTGGGGTTGCTATTGTGACGTCACGTTCAAGTTTTGCATGTAGAGAGAATTTACCAAAGTTAAGATACATTTGACGCTGTTACAGGCAAAATGTGCGATGTTCATAGAAATAAAAATGACCGATAATTAGAATAAATGTAAATATAAGTAATGACTGTCTTACTTTTGGTGTTCATGTGTGTATAATTCTGGTTGGACACGTGCAAATTTTCCGAGAATCGCTTCGCGATTCACGGAATTTGCACGTGACCAACCAGAATTATACACCCATGAACACCAAAAGTAAGACAGTCATTTCTTAAATAACAGAAAGAAATTCACTTTCCCACATAATTGAGAAGTTACTCAGCAACATACACGATTGTATTTAATGATACTTTAATTAACAATATATCATATGAATAAATGAAAAAAAGTTCTGTGTTGTGGAATTTTGTGTTTTATTTCAGAATTCTGTGTTTGGTTTGATATGTTGTGTATCAAGTAATGGCTGTATATAATAGATTGTCTATACATGTACTTGTAGGTACTAACAGCTCTAAAACCTGATGGCGTGTTCCTGGGTAGCTTGTTTGGAGGAGAGACGCTATTCGAGCTCAGAGTGGCATTACAATTAGCAGAGCAGGAATGTGAAGGAGTAAGGATACTCTTTTTATTCTCTTGTAAAATATTTTCATACATATGTAGGTATCAGTAAATTTCTCAGGTAAAGAAATCTCTTTACGTTACCAGTTAAAATTCTTACAAATTTTATTTTCATTATGTGAATAAACTGACAAACTAATACATGTACACAATTGCATCATCAAAATCAAATATAATAGTAAAATTTGTATCAATTTTGAATTGTGATAAGCATTCTTATTTTCCCCTAGATTGAAGTCTAATAAGGATTTTTTATCGTCTATGTATGCTGTGCTTGTAAATTAAATTTTTCATATATTACATGTACATGTATATGAATTGTATTAAGTTGCTATGAAAGTACTTAACGCTTAAGACCTCTGGATTTCTGAAATTCTGAATTTACATGTAAATACATGTATAACTTGTAAGTTTCAAATTGAAAACATAAATCAACACATCCATGCAAATTGAGTTTTATTGGCAATATTTATGTTTCTACAGTTATACATTAATTTTTAATGTTTTTGTAGGGTTTCGGGCCTCACGTTTCACCGTTTACAGAACCTAATGATGTTGGTAATCTTTTATCTCGTGCTGGATTCACTATGTTAACACTAGTAAGTATATATATATATAACCATTCTGCATGAAGATCACAAAAACTTTGAATTCGTTACAATTAAATGTAAACACCACTTTCATTGGATGAATGAATTGCAAATGTGCATTTGCTACTTGCAGGTCTTAGCAAAGAGTCATTAAAATGAAAAGTTTCATTTGCAAATACTTTACATGTCTTTTTGATTTTACAGTCCTACGTTAGATTTGTGCAAGTATCTGAAGTAAAAGCATTGTGACGTCAGATACCTGCAAATGGGAAATAACTCTCTATTTCGAAAAGACCGAATAGGGCTATACCAAATTTGAGCAGAAATAGGAAAAAAATGGGAAGATTGACTGTTTAGCATGATGAAGAATTAGCGACTTGATGTTGTATTGTGCCTGCAAGGCAAATCACTGTATTGAGTGTACCGACTTTGTATAGAACATCTGCACCTTCAATATATATGGGCATGGGACAGGTTATGCTGCCTCAGTTTAATCTACATAAGTGCGATCAAAATTCAAAATACAATCCTTCGTTATTGCAGATTTTCATTTCTTGTCTGTTGTAACAAGACCTTTCTTAGATTAACTTTGACATTTAACCCAGTTATTTTGAACTTAAGACTTTTATCTCATGCTTTTTTCCAGTATTTTTCGGTCATATTTGGCACTTATTTCTTTTTGAATGGAAAGATGCATTAAATTTTGTTGATAGTATGTCTTGACGTTTTGGTTGACCTCATTTCGAAATTTTCAACTAAAACAGTCTAAGTCTCCAGATTTGCGATATAAAACTTAGATGTGCCTTTCTTATGATTATTAAACTTAAATAGACTTAGCTTCTAACTTTATATTTATAGCAGTTAAGTTATCCATTGTACAAATAAATATCAAGTGTATTATATAGTTAGAATTACAGCATATCTATCCCTAGATATACCATAATGCAACATAAAAAATGGTTTCCAACATCAAAGGTCAACATGCCAACCTCTATTTAAGCCATGGAAACTATCGAGACAAATATTGCCAAAGATTACCGAGATAATTTTAACACTGTTTAAATGGACGAGACGTCAGCGAGATCTCCATTTGTACACTGGATATGTTAAGTACTGATTTTAGGATTGCAAACTTAGTTTTAGTGTCCACACATTAATTCAATGCATTTCCTCTAAACATCAGTTTGCAATAGATTTTAGTTACCCATTCAAGTGCAATAAGTATTTTTGTGGAGAAAAGTCAAATTGTACGTGAGCAATATAAACAGCCTTTGAGTTTCGGGAAAGGAGTTTTGTAATCACATTTTGTACCTGTGGAACAACTAATTTTTTTTATTTACATGTATTTAACTATCAAACTATTTAACTATGAGATACTTCATTCATATATTTATTCGACTTATATGTATACATGTATTTGAAATTATAAATAATGAAAAATGCAGTGATTGGGAAGGAAATTTTGTGAAAGATCCATTTTCCATGATTTTCAGTAGACCATATGTTATTCTTAAAAGTAGTACACTGACTTTGACCTGTCATGTATTAAATTGATGGGACAATGTCCTCTTTAATTCACTGTAGAAATTGTCAAATTTAGCATCAGAGTTATCTTTCTTAGCATGTCAAGTTGATTCGTAAAAGAGACTCGAAGCACATATTAACCATTAAAACACTAGTCTAGTTATAAGAAGAGACTGAGGTTATATACAGTGCAAAGTGAAACATTTTAAAACATTTTCTGAAGTGGTACACAGGTGAACATTTGACTTTTGTAACCAATGTAATTATGTAATTCAAACAGTTCAACGAAATATTAGAAAAAATGGATCAGGAAAAATTTGTAAAATGAAAATCTATTTGTATGATATATATGTATGTAAGAGTTAGGCAAGTGAAATACTTCCAATGCAAAGTTTTTATACCCACCCCTAACTATGATCAGACTATTTCAGGCACAACAACCCCCCCCCCCCCCCTGCCTTACCCCTCAACCCCTACCCTCCCCACCTAATTTTCCGAGTCACCCATTCAATCTGCACACTGTGGAAACCCTGGACCCCGTCCAGTCCTCTACCAAACCCATGAACTGACTTCCCCAAATTTCTATCCATCCCTGCCCCATCGCCTTCACTCTTTTATTTAAACCCCCCACCACCACATTTTTCCACTTTCCTTTAATTATCCTCCTCTTATTTTGCATGCATTAAATATTTTGCAACAGTCCCCATATTCATAATACATTGTATTTGTGAAAACTCATGAAACAACTTGCTTTACTTCATGCAGAACAGTTACTTAGCTATAGGATATGTAATTCTTACTTAAAACTCCAAAAGCTGATATTATTGTTGCATAATTTTGAGTTTATACAGTAAATTGTAACATTGCACAACAGTCCATCATGCATGTGTGTACATTATCTTCTCAAAATACATGGGGTTTTTTAAAATGTAACCTGTAACATGTAATACAATACCATTCCATTGTTTAGATGTGTCGTTTTATTTTTACGAACATGAGCACCTTTGAAAACCTCTGCTCACTACTTGGGAAGGGCATGATGAAACTATATGCTTTTATTCATTTTGTGTGAATAACCTGTAGACAGTGCATTAACCAACTATTAGAATTATGCAAACTAAATATGACATCTATAAGAGTGCACATTACCTTGAATTAAATTTTTTCTACAGCAGCTGTTTGTTTGTAATAAGAATTTAAAAGCAATTACTAAATAGAAAATTAATGCAATTTATGGATCCATGCAGCCAAGTTTCAACATAAATCTTTGAATCTCAAACATTTGACATCTTATGCACAGCTGCAAATTCAAGAATAGAATTTTATTTTACTGTGTGTTCTTGCTATATAATGGGATTTCCAAGGGCTTTTCCATTTTCAACAGTCAACTTGATATCAGAACTTTTGAATTTCTGTAATAAGATAAATTATTTTGAAACTTGTGTAATATTTTGATATTCACCCATTCATCATGTTCATTTAATGGAAAGATGTGTACTGATGTAAAAGCAGTAACAGAATGGAAGCAGTAACCAAATGATTACGATGTAGGGGGTATTTGAATCAATGAAATTTGATAAAATTAAGGAAACTTATAAAGTTTCACTGGAAATCAACATATTTTAACATGTTTAAAGTGTCAACATTTTTATAATAGGGTGACTTCATGAATAGTTTTTTGTCAATTAAGCAATAATTGTTTCAGATTAGATATTTATAATGGTTGGGAAAGGGTAACCTCCTAAAAGTTTCAGTATTTTTAAAAGAACTATATTTGAAGGAATTTTCCTTTTTTTTCTATCTTTTGAACTTTGGAAAAGATGCTACTTCAGATTTATCAAGGTAAAATTGAAAATCGCTGAATACAACACATTTGAATGCTCGAAGATCGTTCGAATATACTGCTTTAGCAAATTTGCGAAACTGAGGAAATTTTGTGGTTAAAAGATAGACATAAAAGATGATGAAAGTCCGAAATGTTTAGATAATTCTTCGATAAAAATTTGAGACAAATGCCAAGTTATTTGTTCCATGTTTCATGCCTCAATTAATGAATTTAACAAAACAACGGAAGTTGTTGTAAATAAACCTTCAAAATCCTTCAGTTACTGCTTTGACACCAGTACATTATTTTGATGATTTGCTGTAATTAACCCTTTGTGGTAAGCCACATCATTAGCAGTAACTGCAAATCTTTCTAAAAATGAAAAAAAAAAATGATAACTTTGTGATAAAATTTTTCCCTTCAAATAATTATATACTGTAAATTGCTTTATTTACGTCAGTACCAATTTTCAATTCACTCAAAATGACAATTTCGTCAGTACGTAATTTCGTCATTCAAGAGTCCCTAAAATGTAAATTTGTCCGTGCAAATGCCAACTTAACATTCAGGTAGGTCGTATGGGTTTTTGTCATAGTTTGTTTAACAATTATTGGTAAACAAACAATTAGAGACAAGCTTGTTGTGAAAACATATCATTTAGTAATTAGAAGTACATTATATGCGACTTTGTGTGCTCTTCAGTTTTCAATGATTTATGATTTGCCTGTCATAATAATTCTTAAGGTTAAGTTTTTCTTTTCTACATATAAATTTTGTCAGGAGTATTCATATTCGTAATTTCGTCAAGGGAGGCACTGACGAAAATGACGAAAATTTGTACCTGACAAATAAAAATCAATTTACAGTACATTTGACCACACCAAATTAAATTTCTTGTACATCATATTTCCTATACCTTTTCTAAAAACCCAAAATCAAATAATTCTAAAGATAAATGGCATCATGCAGACAATTGCAGATCAAAAGTCAGTCAGTCAGTCAGTCAGTCAATCTGTTTGTCTGTCTGTCTGTCCAGAAGTAACACTTTCATATGTATGGATATTACTTGATTGATTTGCATTGCACATCCATCAAATTTACAGGGATGGTGAAGCATGATGAGACTCCACACATAATTAGGGTCAAGGTCACATGCAAGGTCAGGGTCACATAGTTAGGGTCAAATATACTTTTTCTTGAATAGCTCTATTTTTTTTACTACCCATGAATTTAAGACGCATCAAACTTTTTTACAAACTTAAATGTTGGTCATGTGAACTCAGGGTAAACTCAGGTCCCTATTGATTTCAAAGTCAGAGTCAAGAGGCCAATTGTAATCCACCAACGATATCAGAGGGTCTTAGATTTTCTTGCACCAGATATTTTATTTGTGACCTTGACATTTTACCTCCATCTTGCATACTGTAAACCATCTTAAAGTTTTATTCGTGAAGTGTTAATTTTGATAACAGGAGTGAGGTGACTGGTTTCGGACATTTTATTTTTGCCACATTGTATCAACATGTCTTTCTGCACATGTGTCAAAGGACCTCGCGAATATTGCAAAAATAAAACGCTCGCAAATAAAAGACGGGTTTACAGTATATGACGAAATCTACATACAATAGAGCATACAATAGAACAAGCTGACCTGTTGAAGGGATTTTATGGTTTTCATGTCTCTTGATAGTTTAATTGTATTTGAGTTCTAAGTTAACATGTTTTTGTGTTTTACAGGATATTGATGAAATCACTGTACATTACCCTGGCATTGTAGAACTCATGGATGATTTAAAAGGTAAATAACATATATCAGCCTTTACTTGATAAGTGCTGCACATGTATTTTGTGAAGGTCAAGTACTAAAGTTTGACTCATCAAAAGGGTAAAGATTATTGACTGCCAATTTTAAACACTAGAAGGCTTATGATTAACTCACATATCCCCTCCATTTGAGAAAAAAAAGGGATGGTGTTTCTTCTCTCTCCCTCTTCTTTGTTTTGCCCCCCTCCCCCCCCCCCCCATGAAATATATGTACGATTAAATGATGAAGAGAAAGAGATGGGACATTGGGACATCAGTAAAAGAAATGAAATAAAAGAAATAAAAAGTATAGAAATAATTCACTGTATCTATGACCATGTATTATTACTTTTTGTCATTTAGACATCATGAGTTCCAAGAACTCTTGACAGGACTAGTTAAGACGTAAATCAGTAATTAATGTGTGATACTTGATATTCATACCTAATAAATAAACGAGCCTGTCCAACGAACAATGTAGACCTGTCTGTTTTAAATTCAATACAGAGTGTAAGGTTAATTTTTAATGACTGTGTTAATTAATTGTGCAATTCGTTTTATAAGACTTAATTATTTCATTTACAAGTTTTTTGTCCCATATGGTCTTGATTTAGTAATGAGCTGTCTATAAACACTACATATTAGAGAAAAAAAAAATTGTCTGGCATTTTTAATATACATACGCACATCATGAATGAAAGTGTCTTTTTAGAACATTTTAAAATATTTGACAGAAATGTACTGAACATCTGTTTTCTGTTCATGACCCAGTACAGTGTGCAAAGATTTACGGGAATACGTACACTGCCATCCATAAAAAACTATATAGACAAGGAAATAATTCTAATTTCCTTATAAGTTTATCCCAATATTTCTATTTAAAACATGAAAAATTCTTAGTAATTAGTTTCACATCATTCAAATTTAAGAAATGTGATAAGGAAAATGTAAATAGAAACCTTTTCATCGGCACAATTTTTTATTTCACAACTTGTCATTTTTATATAAAACAAGTTTGAAAATTTTTAAAATGTAAATATTTGGGTCAGTTTGTTACAAATGATTTCTACAAGGTTCATCTTCAGAATTATATTGCAATGGATTCAAAACTTTCCATTTTGTAAAAGCAAAATGAACAGAAATAGTGTACATGTATACTGATTTATGGAATTCAGTGTATACTGTAGGACGATTAAGCACAATTCAATTCTAGCTGAAACAGGGCAAAATTGGGCAAAGTGACGTATTAGCATAATCACTATAATATTAGCACATTTGATATATTTTCACTTAAATTTGTTAGAAATATGAGAAAAGAAATTAATGGATGGTCAAGTTTAATGGAAGTTAAAAGCATCTGGTCAAGTCCACATTTTTATACGCCCGTCATTTGACGGGTCGTATTATGGTATGGCGAAGTCCGTCCGTCTGTCCGTCTGTCCGTCCGCCTATGGAACGCAATAACTTGATTATGCGTCAACAGATTTTCATGAAATTCATAAATTATGATTGGACTGTGGAGAGGAAGCCGCCTTTCGATTCTCAGGTTCATCCGATTTGTCGTTACAGAGTTATGGGACTTAGATTTTTAAAATACAGTGAAAATATACTAAAAAAGTTAAAAATTATTTAAAATCTATTTTTGCTCGAAATGTTTTGAAATTTTGTATACTTCAAGTAGAATGGATCTTCTTTGACATACGTAACAGGTTTTTAATTTTTTTGTCGCATAATTGAGATATTGTGTGTAATGGGAAGGGGGGGGGGGGTGGGTGGGTTATATGCACATACATGTTAAGCTAAGGGCAAAATATAGGCGCATGGAACGCAATAACTTGAATATGCGTCAACAGATTTTCATGCATCATGTTTGGACTGTGGAGAGGAAGCCGCCTTTCGATTTTCAGGTTCATTCGATTTGTCGTTACAGAGTTATGGGACTTAGATATTTTAAAATACAGTGAAAATATACTCAAATAGTTGAAAATTATTTAAAAATCTATTTTTGATCGAAATGTTTTGAAATTTTGTATACTTCAAGTAGAAAGGATGTTCTTTGACATATGTAACGGGTTTTTAATTTTTTTGTCGCATAACTGAGATATTTGTAATGGGAAGGGGGGTGGGTGATATGCACATACATGTTAAGCTAAGGGCAAAATATAGGCGCATGGAACGCAATAACTTGAATATGCGTCAACAGATTTTCATGATATTCATACATTATGTTTGGATTGTGGAGAGGAAGCTGCCTTTCGATTTTCAGGTTCATTTGATTTGTCGTTACAGAGTTATGGGACTTAGATATTTAAAAATACAGTGAAAATATACTAAGATAGTTAAAAATTATTTAAAAATCTATTTTTGATCAAAATTTTTTGAAATTTTGTATACTTAAGGTAGAAAGGATGCTCTTTGACATATGTAACAGGTTTTTAATTTTTTGGTCCCATAATTGAGATATTTGTAATGGGAGGGGGGGGGTTGTTATATGCACAAACATGTTAAGCTTAGGGCAAAATATAGGCGTATGGAACGCAATAACTTGAATATGCGTCAACGGATTTACATGATATTTCTACATTGTGATTAGACTTTGAAGAAGAAGCCGCCTTTCGATTTTCAGGTTCATCGTATTTGTCGTTACGGAGTTATGGGACTTAGATATTTTAGATACAATGTAAAAATATACTAAAATAGTTAAAAATTCTTTAAAAATCTATTTCTGGTCAAAATGTTTTGAAATTTTGTATACTTCAAGTAGAAAGGATGTTCTTTCACATATATAACGGAGTCTTAAATTTTTTGTCACATTATCCAGAAATTATGTGTAATGGGGGGGGGGGGGGGGTTATGCACATACATGTTAAGCTTAGTGCAAAATATAGGTGCATGGAACGCAATAACTTGAATATGTGTCTAAAGATATTCATGATATTTGTACATTGTGATCAGACTTTGAAGAGGAAGCCGCCTTTCGATTTTCAGGTTCATCTGATTTGTCCTTATGCAGTTACGGGACTTAGATGGTAACATGGTGCTCTTTTGTGAGTGCTGTTGAGATTATCGTCAGGATCTTCTTTAACTCATTAGATATTTTGGTGTTGTGAAAAAAATCCCAACGGGCGTATCTTGCTGCGTGAGCGTAGGCTTTATTAGGATTAAACTTACAATATGTGATATACCTATTTATTTATTTCATCGTAGACATGGTAGATACTAGTACGAGAAATTATTACAATAACGATACACATGTACATGTAATGGATAGGAAAACGAGTAAAAAATACTTATACAAATCCCTCTCCAAATACCTATTTATAGAATTGATTAAAAGTCTAGACTAAGCTTGTTTCATAACATGGTATGGAAAAATTTGTTCTCATTTTGTATGCAGTATGTTGTCCTACTCCTCTACATCTATCATATGATGAATTTAAGTTATGCAACCTGCATTTGGACATGAAATCTCGTTGTATGTAAAGTTTTCAGGTGTTATAATAATTATAGTTTCTTGCATCATTGCTTAAACAACATTGCTTTATGCTCTATCTGGAATAAACTTCCTATTGAAGTTACGTAAAGTCTCGACGAATCTGTATGCTCTATGGCGAGCAAAATTGTGATGGTTTTCTTGTTACGAAAATTGAAAGACAAACGGAACATTTTCTTATATACATAACTTGTTCAAGGTATCACAACTGTAGTGCTATCATAATTGTTCGTAAGTTTTAGGCATATTTTGCACTGTGATGAATCCATGACTTATTTTAAAAGCGACATTTCGTGATGTTTTTCTGACATACCTTTTCAGAATATCGCAGCATGTATGCAAAACAAAACTTGAGTTCATTCATCTTGATTCCTTAATGTGCATTTCTAAGTTGATATTTAGACTTTAGTGCAGAAAAGTGTCCTCGCCATTTAAAAGATCTTGATACTTGCCATTTTTATGTTGCCTTCCATTCAAGGGTAAAATATTGGGATCACTTTGTTCGGCATCAATCTGCCCACCTGTTTGTCGTACTCTGTATTCATGTAAAGCAAAAAAAATTGTCTGCCCTGTCTACCCCCCCCCATTAATCATTATAAGGCAACAAATCTTATGCCTTCTCCCATATATAGTGTCAATGTAAGGTCACATATATAGTGTCAAAAGTAAGGTCCATATATAGTGTCAAAAGTAAGGTAACATATATAGTGTCAAAAGTAAGGTAACATATATAGTGTCAAAAGCAAGGTCCATATATAGTGTCAAAAGTAAGGTTACATATATAGTGTCAAAAGTAAGGTAACATATATAGTGTCAAAAGAAAGGTCCATATATAGTGTCAAAAGTAAGGTAACATATGTAGTGTCAAAAGTTAGGTCCATATATAGTGTCAAAAGTAAGGTAACATATATAGTGCCAAAAGTAAGGTCCATATACAGTGTCAAAAGTAAGGTAACATATATAGTGTCAAAAGTAAGGTAACATATATAGTGTCAAAAGTAAGTTAACATATATAGTGTCAAAAGTAAGGTAACATATATAGTGTCAAAAGTAAGGTCCATATATAGTGTCAAAAGTAAGGTCCATATATAGTGTCAAAAGTAAGGAAACATTTATAGTGTCAAAAGTAAGGTCCATATATAGTGTCAAAAGTAAAGTAACATATATAGTGTCAAAAGCAAGGTCCATATATAGTGTCAAAAGTAAGGTTACATATAAAGTGTCAAAAGTAAGGTAACATATATAGTGTCAAAAGTAAGGTCCATATATCATGTATATAGTGTCAAAAGTAAGGTCCATATATAGTGTCAAAAGTAAGATATCATATATAGTGTCAAAAGTAAGGTAACATATATAGTGTCAAACAAAAGGTAGCATATATAGTGTCAAAAGTAAGGTCCATATATAGTGTCAAAAGTAAGGTAAAATATATAGTGTCAAAAGTAAGGTCCATATATAGTGTCAAAAGTAAGTTAACATATACAGTGTCAAAAGTAAAGTTCATATATAGTGTCAATGTAAGGTAACATATATAGTGTCAAAAGCAAGGTCCATATATAGTGTCAAAAGTAAGGTCCATATAAAGTGTCAAAAGTAAGGTCCATATATAGTGTCAAAAGTAAGTTAACATATATAGTGTCAAAAGTAAGGTCCATATATAGTGTCAAAAGTAAGGTCCATATATAGTGTCAAAAGTAAGGTCCATATAAAGTGTCAAAAGTAAAGTCCATATATAGTGTCAAAATAAGGTAACATATATAGTGTCAAAAGTAAGGTAACATATATAGTGTCAAAAGTAAGGTCCATATATAGTGTCAAAAGTAAGGTCCATATATAGTGTCAAAAGTAAGGTAACATATATAGTGTCAAAAGTAAGGTAACATATATAGTGTCAAAAGTAAGGTAACATATATAGTGTCAAAAGTAAGGTAACATATATAGTGTTAAAAGTAAGGTCCAGATATAGTGTCAAAAGTAAGATATCATATATAGTGTCAAAAGTAAGGTAACTTATATAGTGTCAAAAAAAAAGGTAACATATATAGTGTCAAAAAAAAGGTAACATATATAGTGTCAAAAAAAGGTAACATATATAGTGTCAAAAGTAAGGTCCAAATATAGTGTCAAAAGTAAGGTAACATATATAGTGTCAAAAGTAAGTTAACATATATAGTGTCAAAAGTAAGGTCAATATAAAGTGTCAAAAGTAAGGTCCATATAAAGTGTCAAAAGTAAGTTGACATATACAGTGTCAAAAGTAAGGTAACATATATAGTGTCAAAAGTAAGGTAACATATATAGTGTCAAAAGTAAGGTCCATATATAGTGTCAAAAGTAAGGTCCATATATAGTGTCAAAAGTAAGGTCCATATATAGTGTCAAAAGTAAAGTAACATATATAGTGTCAAAAGTAAGGTAACATATATAGTGTCAAAAGTAAGGTAACATATATAGTGTCAAAAGTAAGTTAACATATATAGTGTCAAAAGTAAGGTCCATATATAGTGTCAAAAGTAAGGTCCATATATAGTGTCAAAAGTAAGGTCCATATATAGTGTCAAAAGTAAGGTAACATATATAGTGTCAAAAATAAGGTCATGTAATATATACTATATAGTGTCTTCTATGGACATAACCTCCAATAGGCCATATTCAGATATCTCTAAACAGATGACATCAATTTTTAATGAGAGCTGAGTTGGATTCAGATTTTCTAAATTCTTCAAGTATATTTTAAGGCCATAGTCATTAAATATTTTGTTTTACGTCCATGGGCGGGTACCTTTTAGGAGAATTCCTCAGAAAAAAAGAACAACCAAACATGCATTTTTCAGGTAAAAAAAATCAGTAAAATGTTCTTGAATAACATAAAATTCCTATAGTTACAATGATTAATATCAAGAGATTAAAGTAGTTTTTCTAAAACTAAAGATAGAAATATCCACTTCACTTGAGAAAGATATTTTCTTTTATGTTTTCAGTCTTCCTTTCAAATACCTTCATATTGATCTTGTGTTTGTGTATTTTCATGCCTGGCGGGAGGAAGTTCGGGACGTTAAACAAAATATCAAATTACCATGGCCTAATGATGTTGTTCTCTTTAAGGAATGGCAGAGAATAACTGTGCTTGGAACAGAAAACCAATGCTACACAGAAACACACTGGAGGTAGCTGAAAACAAATACAGAGGTGAATTTAATTTTGTAGTTTCCAGATATTTTAATTAAGATAAGAAAAATATTTTAATTAAGATAAGAAAAATGTCTACAGTGAATCTTTGAATTTCTTTGAGTATTTCTTTTACACCTTAAATACAGGTCCAACTCTAAATATGGGTCATGTCAAAATATTTGTTAAAAATTTGTAAGATAATTTAGAATAAAAATAATATGATTAAAGGAATTTTAAGAATATCTGAAAGAGACCATTAACTCTAAATAGGGTGGCAAATCAGACTCGATTAGCCAATATATGACTCTTTGACATATATTAAAGACACTAATTTAATACATATTTTCACATATAATATAGACGCTATACTGTATCTTACAAAATACGAAATTTGATACATTGTAATGCAAAAATTTCTGGTTATAAGGTAATTTTCGGAGCTTGTGAATACACATATTTTATGAGATATAGTGTCTTTATTATATAACAAACAAATATTTACATATTTTAAATGTAACTATTTTGTACCTTTCACTATACAAGTTTTATTTAGTTCTATTAAGAATAGGCTTAATTCACACCACTATACGTTTGATCTATATAAGGGAAGAAAGGCTTATGTACAATAAGAAAAAAATGTTAGTGATATGCCGATTCAGGATATACCTTTGATATCAAATACATTTTTATGGCAAGAATAATTTTTTGAGATTCCAAATCCATGGTTTGTATGGGTCATGGAACATGTGGAATGTCATCGAATTTGACCTAGGTATAGAAAATTTATGGAAGTGACTGTGTGGGTTCTGAGTTGTGGAAAGTCTTGGAATTTTGCATTAAATCCTTGATAAGTCATGAAATTTCACTATCATGTCTTCCGGACAATGTTTTAATCCTAGCAGATATTTATATTCATATCTCTGATTGTTTCAAAAACATTGCAAAATGCGGAATTCCTGAAGATATTAAGTATAGATTCAATTATTTAGTTTTGCAAAATATAATCATTGAAGGAAGTAGCAATATGATCGTAGCATTCTACAAAGTGAGTGAAATATGGAAAAGTAATGGAATTTTGGTATAGAATTTTCAAATGAATCATGAAATCACCCTCGAATATAGCTACAATTAGTACGGTATCTAGTGAAGGTTTCTGGTTATACGTTACTGTAATTTGCTGAAGAATTCATACTAAAACATTTTTATTGTTTAAAAGAGATGTATGGGACAGAGAAAGGACTACCCGCCACGTATCAGATCATTAATTTCATTGGTTGGAGACCAGATCCATCACAGGTGAGTGAGATTGTCATATTTCCTATGAAGAAAAGAAGCAAACAGTAGTAGAGATTTTGTATTGTTGTCAGTCTGTATGTGTGTCTGTCCCTCTGACAGGCAATCACAGTTTTACATGAATAGCTTTCACTTTATGATGTGTCATAAAATTTAACAAAATTTTAAGTGAATATCTATGGGCAGCAGAAAGGGTATAAAAGAGGTACGTCAAATCTTAACGAACAAACATAATACTCAATTAATGTAAAATGTAACCGTTAATTTCCACTATAATAACCTCAAAATCCAAATGAACAAACAAGAAAAAATCATCAACGACTTAAATTACATCTCACAGACAATGCTGCAAAATAAACAACGAAAAATAAATCTAACAGTCAACAATGTTACAATCAACAGACAAAATCTTCAATTTAACTTGTCTATATTTACATTTTATGATGTTTGTTTGTTAAGATTTGACGTCTTTCATACCCTTTCCGCTGCCCATATAAATATCATTATCAATCAAATTTAACACCAAACACCAAGGAAAGGTTAACACCTTCTGAAAGGTCAAGAGCAAACATTAAATGTCATAGATTTAATTCCATCCATTCGATTTACATGCCTTTGTCCATTTGTGAAGGTATCTTATGAAGAGCATTGTGACGTCATTAAATTTCTTTAAACCCTTCACACTAGTTATACTTTCCTTGAATTTTATGCTGGTTTCCATACTGGTCGAGGATCAGTGGCTGCCCAGGACCAGTTACTGCCTACCGAATTTTAGAGGGACTTCGGGTTGAAATAATGACATGAAAATTTGTCAGAAGGCTTTTAGACATATATTTTTCTGATTATGAAAAAAATAATCTCATCCGGTCGCTAGATTTGTTAAAATAACAAGAAGAGGATTATTGACATGAATTCTGGGGTTGGGGAGAGGGTAGGTGCATTCAATCTATCAATGTGGTCGTTTGCTTTGGGATTTTTTCATAAAAAAAGGCACCATACTATCAAGTAAAGATTACTTTTATTACTGTGAAAGCACTGGAACAAAATATTTCAGTTTACAGAAATAGGAGCCAAATAGGCGGTAACTGGTTTTGCAGTTTTGCAAAAAGTGTCCAATTCCAGTTATACTTTAAGACATTATATAAAGAAAATAATCACATTTTTCAGAGGAAATCGTATATAATCCAGTGTGATAAGGGTACACCATTGTCAGTCCAAAGTTTCAATCAAATATTTCATCAATTACAAATTTTATTTGCAAAAAACCCTGTAAAATATGTAGCCACTGGTCCTCCACCAGTAGAATTTGATGATGTCACAATGTGTTGACGTCAGATACCTGCACAAATGGGAAGTAACTCTGTATTTCAAAAAGACTGAATAGGCGAATGTTCTCAGATCCATGCCCTTTACTGAGGGCCTGTTCAGCATCAATTAATATAACAATGAACCTTTTAAATGTTACATGATCAACTGTCTTGTCATATTTTCCTTTAACAAAATGTTTAAGGCCAAGCATCATAGTGCGGGAGATCTATTTGTCTTTGTAGCTGTCCAACTGTCCATCAACACTTTTGGTTCTTTCATTAAGTGAAAGCAATGAATTTTTAGGCTATCCCTCGGGAAAAACATATTATTTAGACCTATAGTACAAAATTATGCAATAGCTATTACACCATCTTCAACTTCTGTCAGCAGTTATGGCCTTATGCTTTGTCTGTATGTAACATGATTGCAAAACAGGATAGAGACCCACAAAAAATTATTGAATAATCTGGAGCATAATTAAGCAAAATGTCATTAACATATTGCATGCATATGATGGACTTTGAATGGACTGAAAATTAAAAAGCAATTTTAATGTTTGCTTGTCAGTTTCTAGGAAAGATATGGAAATATGCCTTATTATTAAACCTTTTGACCTCCATTTTTGGAGCTAGTTTGGTGCAGATGTACCAAGGACAACGACCATTTGTTCGACTATTTTATCCAAACCGCTAAGGAAGGACTGCTTGATATATAATATCATCATTATTGGAAAAATGTTTGTTATCATAAGAATAAAAAAATACTGCTGAAATCAGTTACAAATTGTTGCAAAATATGTTTTATTTTAGAAAACAAATGTTTAAGTGGAAGAAAGAAAATACATAAAATCAATGTATACATTTTAATGAATCGGAGGATGCTCAACTATTATGCCTGCAGAATCACAGATTCAGGGCATATAGTTTTCCTTGTGACAAGACCTCTCCATTGATACCAAACTTCTTACATCTTGACCTTTAACTTTGACCTATTTTTGAATAACATTAACACTATCTCTTGACGATCGAATTTGACCTGCCCAACATAGCATTGACTCTTGGCAATCGAGTTTGACTTGCCTTTAACAGAAAATTATGTTTAACTGTTAATACTGACAGAGATGCCAATGGAGGCATTCTGGTAATTTTTTTAATGTTACAATAATGGCTTGCACATAGGGATGGTCAAACGTGATAAAATTTAACAACAAGTAAAAATAGAAACTGATGGCCTTAGGTTTAAAAAGGACTCTTCCTCGGAAAAAAATTGCCATTGTTATCTTAAACCAGTGCAAAATATTATGCAACTGTAATTAGACCATCGTCAATTTCCATAAACGGGTTTTCACTTCATATGTCTGTAAAACAGTATACTGACCCCACACTAAAAACTCTTTAAAAAAAGCAAAATGTAATTGACATAATTATTTGCATACATATGAAGGAATTTGAACTCTGAAAAAGTGAAGGTTATCTTGGTAAATGTGCCTCAACCTTTGAAAGGTTTTTTTTTTTTTTAAAGTACTGCTGATCTGGTACAGACGTACTACCAAACTTTTGCACAACTCATTTACCCATTAACCCCTGCATATTGGGACTGCTTATATAGAATCTACATGTATATAATCATTCGAAATATATACAAAACACAAGAAAATCATGTATATAACAAGGTACCCTATTTACTCATTCGCCCCTTCCACAGGAGTTCGATGCCAACAACCCTCAATGACACCCGCCCCTTCCCATCTCTCTCTGGTCAATGTAAGGAAAGTAGGGGCGGATATTCTTGTGGATCGTTGGCATCGAGCTCCTGTGGTCCCTGCCAGGGATTCGAACCCAATAGCTACGGCACCTTCCGCCTGGCAATTACGAGTCCGGCAGCACGCTATCCACTACACCATCTCGACTTCACAAAAATTAAGTTTTGATGGCACTTAGGGTCTATTGTATCGGACTATCATTCGAATGGACTCATGATCACTTGTTAGTCGACGGCTTTCGGGATTTACCTATGTTATTCGAAATATATATATATTACTAGCCTAAGTATCATGAGACTAAATTGACATTATACAAAAATATTGCAGAATTCAATTGCAAGTTGTTACAAAAGCTGATGTTGTGTTGTAGAAAACAAATAGAAAAAAAGAAAGTACAGAAAATTGCAATGAATCAGAGGAAGTTCAAGGTTGAAATTTTTATGTTGCCAGCAATGCAGCATTTGCTAGAGCGACATAAAGGGATCACTTTGTCCGTCGTCCGTCTGGCTGGTAGTCATACTTTGATATATTTTGGCTATAATTTACTTAATATACATTAGACATCTTTCAAATTTGCAGGGATGGTAAAACATGATGAGACTCGGCACCAAATAGTAGTATAGGTCAAGGTCACTTTCTATGTCAAGGTCACATACTTAGGGTCAAACATTCGACAGGCAGCATTCCTGTACTTGAACAGTGCCATTTTTTTATACTTGTATGTGTAATACTTCCATCAACCATCAGACTTGCAGGGATGATTAAACTCCACACTCAATGAGGTTCAATTTTACATGCAAGGGGGAGGATCGTACATATTATGGTTCAAACTTGCGTCAGGTGACATACCTGTTCTCGAACATTCAATTTTTGTGTCGCCTGCGAAGCATAGCGACACTTAGGGATCACTTTGTCCGTTCTCCGTCTGTTTATCCGTCTGTCTGCATCATGTCACACTTGGATGTCACACCCTATAATAGTGATTCCTGAGTGTCGCTATGTTTCGCAGGCGACACATGCATTCCTTGGAATGATTTTTTTATTACAAGTATTTCATTCTACAGATAGAGTAGGGTGGGGCGGAATAAATTTTCAACATCTGTCCTGGAAGATGTATAAAGAGTTTAATGGTGAACATTAAATAAAATTTTGATTACATAGTGTATTCTAAAATTGTTTCAAAATACACTAATTCATATGATTTGTTATATTTTTCTTCTTTATCATAAAAAAATTGTTTTATTCATTTATTTCATAAGGCTTATGCAAATCACATACACTGAAAGATTTCAAGTGTTCTCAGCTGAGCAAAATGCGGCACCTGGGCCTCTCGTTTTTAGCTCTACTGGTCTCAGACCAGTCGAGCTTATGCGATCACCCTTTGTCCAGCGTCCGTCCGTCTGTCTGTCTGTCCGTCTGTCCGTAAACAATTCTTGTCCGGACAACTCCTCTGAAACTGTTAGAGATGGAAAGTTAATTCGTTTTGCATTTTACTTGGACCATGGTCTAGTTGTGCACCTGACATTTAATTTCAGTCCCTGACCCCCAGGGTCTTAGAAAATGGGCGTGGTCATTAAATTCTATGTAATCTTGTCCGGACAACTCCTCTGACACTATAAATGATGGAGACTTAATTCTTTTTGCAATATGATGGGTCTGTGGTCTTGTTGTGCACCTGATATTTTGTTTGAGCCCCTGACCCCCAGGGTCTTAGAAATGGGTGTGGTCATTTTCTCCTACCGGGTATATAACTCTATGTAACCTTGTGTTCGCAACTCCTCTGACACTATAAATGATGGAGACTTAAATCTTTTTGCAATATGATGGGTCTGTGGTCTTGTTGTGCACCTGATATTTTGTTTGAGCCCCTGACCCCCAGGGTCTTAGAAATGGGTGTGGTCATTTTCTCCTATATAACTTTATGTAATCTTGTGCTCGCAACTCCTCTGACACTATAAATGATGGAGACAATTCTTTTTGCAATATGATGGGTCTCTGGTCTAGTTGTGCACCAGATATTATGTTTTAGCCCCTGACCCTTAGGGTCTTAGAAATGGGTGTGGTCATTTTCTCCTATATAACTCTATGTAATCTTGTGCTCGCAACTCCTCTGACACTATTAATGATGGAGACTAAATTATTTTTGCAATATGATGGGTCTCTGGTCTAGTTGTGCACCTGATATTTTGTTTGAGCCCCTGACCCCCAGGGTCCTAGAAATGGGTGTGGTCATTTTCTCCTATATAACTCTATGTAATCTTGTGCTCGCAACTCCTCTGACACTATAAATGATGGAGAAAATTCTTTATGCAATATGATGGGTCTCTGGTCTAGTTGTGCACCAGATATTATGTTTTAGCCCCTGACCCTTAGGGTCTTAGAAATGGGTGTGGTCATTTTCTCCTATATAACTCTATGTAATCTTGTGTTTGCAACTCCTCTGACACTATAAATGATGGAGACTTAATTCTTTTTGCAATGTGATGGATCTGTGGTCTGGTTGTGCACCTGATATATTTTGTTTGAGCCCCTGACCCCCAGGGTCTTAGAAATGGATGTGGTAATTTTCTCCTATATAACTTTATGTAATCTTGTGCTTGCAACTCCTCTGACACTATAAATGATGGAGACTTAATTCTTTTTCCAATATGATGGGTCTGCAGTCTAGTTGTACACCTGATATTATGTTTGAGCCCCTGACACCCAGGGTCTTAGAAATGGGTGTGGTTATTTTCTCCTATATAACTCTATTTAATCTTGTGCTCGAAACTCCTCTGACAATATAAATGATGGAGACTTAATTCGTTTTGCAATATGATCGGTCTGTGGTCTGGTTGTGCATCTGATATTTTGTTTGAGCCCCTGACTCCCAGGGTCTTAGAAATGGGTGTGGTCATTTATTCCTATATAACTCTATGTAATCTTGTGCTCGCAGCTCCATTAACACTATAAATGATGGGGACTAAATTCTCATTGCAATATTATGGGTCTCTGGTCTAGTTGTGCACCTGATATTATGTTTGAGCCCCTGACCCTTAGGGCCTCAGAAATGGGTGTGATCATTTTCTCCTATATAACTCTGTGTAATCTTGTGCTCCTCTGACACTATAAATGATGTAGAATTAATTCTTTTTGCAGTGATTTGTCTGTGGCATAGTTGTGCACCTGATATTTTGTTTTAGCCCTATACCCCCAGGGTCTTTGAAAATGGGTGTGGTAATTTTTCCTTTATAGTTATGTTCTCTACTCGTTTAAAGCTATTAATGATGGGGAGTTAATTCTTTATCCGATATTATGGATCTGTAGTCTTGATGTGTCATTGATAGTTCATTTGAGCTAGCAGTCCTTGGCCCCTAGGATCTTGGAAAATGGGTGTGACATTCTGTTTAGAAATACTTTATCTCGGATATTATGAATTATATGAGTGCTATTATAGTTGCAGTATAATGGATATGTAGTTTTGTCATGCTACTTAATTAATTTGTTAGAGCGCCTGCTCCCTATGGTCTTGGTTTAAAAAAAAAAAGGAAATTGATGTTTTAGAAAAAACAACCAGGAGAGCTACAGTCTCGTGAGAGACTTCTGGTTCATGTTTTCAAATTATTTTTGAAAATAGCAAAATAGAGTACTTCGTTAAAATTTCTGCTTATTTTTCAATATTTCATTGTTTTAGGTTAAAGAAAGTAGTTTTGAGGTCTACATGGTCTAATTAGAATAAATTCTATGGTATCTAAAACTAGTACAAAATTGTGCAATCGTAATTACATCATCTTCAATGTCTAGAGGCTTCTATATGTCCGTAATATGCTTGCAAAACAGGATACTGGCCCACAGTAAAAAAAAAAGTTAAATAATCTGGAGCATAATTAAAGCATAATATCATTGACCTATTACATTTGTACATGTTTGCATATGAAGGACTTTCTATCCTCAGAAAAAAACAGCGTACTAGTCATCTCTCTGAAATACATGTACCCCCCCCCCCCCCCCCCCCCCCCCCCCCCCCAGAATGAATAGCTCGCACACAACCCTTACCCCTAAAATGACTTAAGTTAGTGGAAAGATGTCTATTTCCTTCATCATAGTATTTATATATACTTTGTATCATATTTCAGCCCAAACCAGCAAAGCGAGGGTCTCAGGACTTTTCTTTGAAGGATTTATCACGGATTGAGGAGCTTACGAAAGAAATACATACAGTCAGAGACGAGCCTGATTCTGATAAAAACAAATAAATCTGTACACTGCTTATTAATAAGACTGAATATTGCATAAAATATATATAGTTCGTTGGAAAATTGTTTTTGTTGTGTATTTATTTATTTATTGAAACTCTTAAGGGAGCGACTGTTTGATTTTTTAAGGACTTTGAAAAAAAAATCTGGCTCAATGGGAAGGCGAATAAATGTAATATAATAATCGTCTGGCCAAAATCTTCGTCTCCCGTTTCCGCCCTTACCTAATCAAATGGTTTCTCCTTTACCTAATCAAATGGCATCTCTCTTACCTAACTTCAGAAACATGTTGGAATATTTTGTTTTCTAAAGTTTTGTCGTTTGCAATTGGTTTGAGTCAATCATTGCATCTACACTGTTATCCATGATACATAACTATACAAATAAAGAAATAATTACAAATTCTGTATTAGTTTATCCTAATTTTTAAGCCCCTGGAATCAAAGATTCGGGGGCATATAGTTTAACAGTGGGCATATCTTTTGAATGGAAGGCGATAAAGCTTTCATATTTCACATACATGTGTATTCCTTGTGACAAGACCTTTCCATTGATATCAAAAGTTTTGACCTCGTGACCTTGACCTTGGCTTTTGACCTACTTTTCAAAACCATTATAAATTCTGTATAAGTTTATCCTACTTTTTATGTCCCCGGAATCAAAGATTTGGGGGAATGTAGTTTTTTGCCTGTCCCTCTGTTTGTCCGAAAAACTTTAACATTGGGCATAACTTTTGAATGATAATTAAGTGATGGAGCTTTCATATTTCACATGTGTTCCTTGAAAGGTTCATAATAAATGGCTTCACATAATTCAAAGTTATGAATTTTAATCATGAAAATGTAGATGAAAATTTTTCATCTGCACCTTTTTGTTTTCAAAAATTGTCATTTTTGTAAAAAAAAAGAATAAAAATTCAAAAAAAGTAAATATTTGGATCGAGTTTGTAACTTTCATCTTCATAGTTATTCCGAGCAAATTCGATTTGAAATTGATTCGAATGTTTATTTTCTAACAGCAACATGAACACAAATTTATGGATGGCAGTGTAATAGTGATGCGATCAATGGCGGATTCAAGGGGGGAGGTTGCGGAGGGGGCGTCCGGCACTGACCCAAAATTTTCCAAAAACGGGTATATTTTGGCCCATTTTCAGTAGAAATGGGCAAAATTCGCCCCTTGACCCCCCGGCAAAGGGGGCGCTGGATCCGCCACTGGCAATATACATAATTATCGTGTGTACCCCACAAACCTCATATGAGGTACGATCTAACCCGGGGGTTCACACGATGTACACAATCAAATATTTTCTTTAACAGAAAAACTTTGAACGGAGATACATGTAAATAACAATACAGCATTAGCTATCAGTTGTGTAACCAGGCGTACAAAAGGACATAGATGTTTCCAAATCGTTTTATAAAAAAAGAATAAAAAGAAAGTGCAAACTTTAAGGGTCACTTTAACGTAATCAACTGCCCTGTACATGATTTTATTATGTAAACCCATTAGATTCCGGAACTTCGCCCTTTGGATCATCAAAAGGGCTTCGCTCTGGACCCATCAGCGGCCTCAACCCCCTGACTAAAAGTTCTTCGACTTTACTTGAAAAGTACTCTGGCATTCCTATAAAAGTGCATGCATGTGTGAATTTAAGAGTGAGAATAGAACGAATTACGTAAGGTCAGGTGTAGTATGCATTATTACATAAAACGCGATAATTTCTTCGAAATGACACTAAGGTTTTGATCACCTTGACGTTTTGATTTACTTTACGAGAATTGCGTAAATAAAATATTAAACAAGTAGAAAACTTGTGTTGTTACTTTACTAGTGTTAACGACTTATTCCATAAGGACGTCTAATACACAATGATTTATTCATTATTTTCAATTTCATCATAGTCTTAACTTGAGCAGATTCTTAACCTATGACGAATTATTGATAAAAAAAAAGTGAAATCAAGAGAAAAGGAGAGAACAAATAAACGGACAGATGACTATAGAAATTTAGAATTGTGGAATGAAAATAATAGCATCAGCAACAGAACCAATCGAGGAAGGGGGGGGGGGGGGTCCGGAGGATTAATGCTCGCCTCCCGAATGTTTAGAATTGTTTAAAACGGGATTTTCTTTTAATTCATCGTCTGGACACTGTGATATTAGAGCAGTTGCATTTATTTTACTTCTTACTTTACTTCTACTTTAACCTCACATCTACGCTTCAGTGGTCACTGCATGTGGTTAGGGATTAGGCCGTGGTATTTAAAATTCGTTTTCCATCCTGGTGTTTTAAAAAAAGACACCCTCCAGTTAGGCGAAAACACACAAACATACAATTTTTGTATTGTTGTCAATGACATGTTTTATTTAAGGCACATATCCACTGTACAAGTCAGGGGAGACGGGAATGTGAGCTATTATAGCTAAGTATTGGTTTAAATAGATCCATTTGAGCCGTTTTTCATTTCGAGTAATAAAGCCGTAGTGGAACTTTTTTTCAGTATGACAGGATACCTTTGGCAATCTCGAATTAATTGTGAGTGTATGCTTTTTATCTGGTATTTTGTCTCGAAAGGTACCAGTCCGCACACGTTAAACAGAATATTTTACAGCCATGGCTTTACATTGTTCAATACACAATCCTGTCCTGAGGCGATCCAACTACAGTTACCTTTTAAAGCTGACCTGTCACTTTTTTACCATTTAAATGTGAAAGTATAATCATCAGACGGACGGGCATGCAGACGGAAAGATCATTTATTTATGTAGCAAAAATTACAATGCTTAATGTTTCTTCGTCCGAAAAGGAGAAATTTACATAAAATGTACCCATAAGTTTTATGTACATGTCTAAGATATGAAATGTACCCGCAAAACGTCAGGGTAGGTCAGCTTTAAAAGTTAACTGTAGTCGTCAATACTCGAGACCAAGATTATGTAACCCCTAACCGCAGTGACCACTGAAGCGTAGAGGTGAGGTAAAAGTAGTGGTAAAGTAAACTAAATGCAACTGCTCTAATCCTCTTTTTCTCGACTGACTCCCTTTTTATGGAATATGACGTCTTTGCGAAAAAGAAAAAAAATTCGATTCATTGTTTCTTTATTCCAAATCTTTCTGTTTAATTTCTAAGTTTACAACAAAGACAAAATATAAAGAGACGTTAAGCAATATTGAAAACGATTATGGTATTAAAGTAGGTTGATGGTCAAAGTGTATTCATTCCTAATCGGTGTAAAAAAAAAAAACAGTCGAAAAAAAAATGTTTTATTTCATCGCATGCAACTTTGCTGCAAGAAGGTTGCCACGATGTAAGTTTATGTTTGACTTGGTGAAAGCTTGTCACGTCATTAAACTTTGTATGAGATTTTAGCATGGTAAGACGGCGACTTCTATTGATTTTCGGGATCAAAGGTCAAGGTCAAGGTCACAGTTGGCAGTATAAAGATCCCTTATACTTGTAATAGGCAACAGATCACTTCCAATGACCATCAAATACTGTAAAAGAAAGGAGGGGATCTCCAGCAAGACTCGGTGGCGGCACCCACACCAAAACACGGAAACCCTCATGCGACAACACAGAGTAGACAAGCACAGCAAGAGGCACAAAAGGGACAAGGAACACCAAATACGATATCAAAACACCAAACACAAAACCAACGAGACCAATGGGAAAATAGCAAATGTTGTGGTTATCCGGATCACGTGAACACAAACCTCTCACTCGTCCGGCTACCCAGAGGTTGACAATGGTGAGAGAACGTCACCCACTGATTTTCAATGTCAGGGGTCAAAGGTCGAGGTCTTACTGACAAAGGTCCAAAACCATGTAGGTCAAATGTCAAAGAGGTCAAAGGTTAATTCCAATATTGATCAAAACTATGTGATAATGTCGAGGAAACGACACGTTTTGAATTTTTTAAAGGTGAGGGGGTCAAAGGTAATTTTTTTTTTGGGGGGGGGGATTGTTTTCCATCCTAGTGAGAACATTTTTTTTGCACAGAAACTCTACATAATGTATCCAAGTTTAACACTGAATGTAAAATTTATATGATGAAACAAATTATATAATTTTAAAGGACTGTTTAGAATTCGTAATTTTCACCAAACTTTTGCAGCATGAAATTTTAACTGAACTTTCTATCGGTGTAGATTCTAAATGTATCGCTATTGTAAGTGGACCTGTGCCGTTCCTACATTGATTTACCATGATGGATTCAGGCTTAAAGAAATTTTGAAAGAAAACATTTCCTTAATCTTGTTATATCTTCGGAAAAAGTTATAAATGGTGTTTAAGGATGTATAAAGTATACGACACCGGTAAGTATCGGCTTTATTCGATTAACATCGATTTCATTCTATAAACATCGACTTCATTCGATAAACATCGACTTCATTCGATAATCATCGGACATCGACTTTTTTTTGGTAAACATATGCTTTATTCAATGAACATCGATTTCTCCGATATATATCGGAAATTGCCTTTTATGAGGGGGGCGGGAGGGGAAAAAGGGGGGAAGGAGGAGGGAGAATAGGGGGAGGTAAGGGAAGGGTGAAAAGGAGGGGAGGGAGAAGGGGTAGGAGGGAGAGAGAGGTACCCCCTGTCCGCTCCCCCCCTTTACCTGTGTGACTTCAATTGTTAGTGTGCATGCATTTTAAAATCCAGAGCAGTAAACAAGAAGGAGCATTTCAAAATGCTGCGGCATTTTCAAAAGCCGATGCACTTTAAAAGTGTTTTTTGTAAACGAGTGCAAAAGTATCTGCATGTAATATCAACTTATTTAAAGGGTAGAATCAGTTTTTCGTATCATAAATTTTGTTATCCCCCTCGTAATGTATTTAAAGTCAGTGGGAGGTGGTTCACATTACAAAATAGGTGAATATTCGCATTGGGTGAGTAAATTGGACCGCATCGGACGTTGACTTAAGGGGTAATTTTTATCTAGAAGTAGGGTTTGCTTCGGATCAAATTTCGTTCACGTAAGTTGCAGTGGGACTTTATTTGACCTTAAAAAAGATTCTTCATTTTGGAGTCGACTATTTTTGGAATATTTTCGAAACAAAAAGTTTTTGAAGGATTTCTTGGGTATTTATATATTTTTTGCCGGACATATGGGTTTTCAAACATAAATTTGAATTTATGAAAAAAATACCGAAGCGCTTCTCTCCTTTCTTCCTTTTTTTTTATTTTCTTTTTTTCTAATTCGAAGAATTGTCAGTTACATTCTTATTAAACGGATTTCTTGAGAGATTTTACGCTTTGAAGTCGCTTAGTTTGTTGACGGAAGTGCTAAGCATACAATGTTAAGTATACGCGCAAGTAAGCGATCTAACATTAAAAGGTCGATCAAAAGCTTACAGGTATCTATAAACTTGACACAGTTTAAACACAATATGGAGATATAAGAATTTTAAAAATTAGGCAATCGACCTCATTTCTTTAAGCCACAGCGGAAGGACATGCAAGCAGTTGTTGCTAAGATGAAATAGTCCGTGACGTAGTCAAACTAATAAAGCTCCAGTTGGGAAAATATATTTAATTGCAACACCTGATTCCATACAACTCGCAAATGGAAACCGGGAAAAATGATTCCACGATTGCGTTTGATATCCCCCGGAGTTTCCAGTGCTAAGCAGTTGAAAGTACTTGTGTACAATACAGTGACTTTCTGTAGAAAACTCCGATACAAAAATAAGGGAGCGAGAAACGTTCATACCGCCCACCGGGACCGAATTTTAAGGAATTTTGAGGAAATTCCCGGTCCCAGGGGACTACTGGGCCTTCCCTATTTAGGATTGGCATTTCAGCTTCAACCTTTCTGTAAGTATATCAGTATTTATATTTTTGCCTCGTCACAAATGAGTGGGGGGGGGGGGGGGGGGGGGGAGGGACATGAGACGCTTTCAATGAAATCAGATTTAACTGCATTTATAAGGTTTTGTCAGTTTCTTTTAACAACCAATTTCATGAAATTGACACACTGCAAATTTTGATCGATTCTTCTTTTTTTTTTTTACAAATGGAGACAAAAATCATTGTCTCACATACCTGGAAATTCTACAGCAAAGTCTGATTTTTTCCCAGATGTTATTTAGTAACTTGAAATGCTATTTACCTAATAAAAACTAATGAAAAGGTCATAGTTGTTACGTAAAACTTCAAAGCTGACTTTTTATCCTCGATTTTTATCTCTGCGAATTCATGATCATAGAAGAGATTTCAATTCAATTTCTCAGTCAGTTTTAAGACGTAAAAATGGGAAAAAAAGGAGCAATAGATTAAAAAAAATTCACGCTCGGGGGCAACAATTCAAAAAAGTAGATTTTTTTTTCTTTTAATTCACTCAATGTGACAGAACCCGAACGTAATTCGAGATATCAAGGACGCTAGGTTGTCAAGATTCATTATCAAAGAAGGTAAAAAAAAAAAAAGCCTTTATGAATTCGCCGTAATAGATTTTTTATATCATTTGTAAAGGGTAGTAATGCAATATTTTTTGCCTTTGTCGACGCGAGCACTACAGTCCATGAATAGAATAAAAGGTAAAGGTACTGAGTTTTAGAAAAATGTAATGTTTCTAATAGAACTCCTGAAGATGCATTTACTCAGAGTTCAAAGAAGGTTAGCTCGTAAGTTTCCGTATGGTGAATATTTTTTGAAATGTACGTTTTTTTATTTCGTTGAAAGAGAAAATAAATTAACATTAAACAAAACAAAGTACGGTTAAGTTTTTCTTCATTAATATTTAACAAATCATTAAAAAGTTCACGTTAGACATGTAAAAAAACCCGCCAAATTCATTATGTTTGGGGATCATATTGCTTTCTATCATATTGCAGTTGGTGATCTTATTATTTTATTCATACCCCTAGCTTACGGGGAAATAGATTGTTTAATAATCTTAAAAGAGGAAACTATAAGTAACAGTCTTGTTCAAGAGTTTTAAAAACACCATCAATCATTCAAATAATATTAAAGGGAGAAATCGAAAAAGAAAAGTGGAAAACAAAATGAAAGATATAAAAAAGGAAAGTGAAAAAAGATGATCAGAAAAAAAAGATAAAAATAAAAAAAAGGAAAAAATGAAAAATTGAATACAGGGGAAAAAGAGCAGAAAATGAAGGATCAGGACAAATAAAAAATTAAGAATGAAATACTCCTTTTATTGTACTAAGTACGAGAAAGTGGATAAAACCTTTTTTTTAAGAATGTATAAAATGAAAAACCTCATTCCTTCCTCCTTCCTTCCTTCCTTCTTCCGTCAGTCTTTATTTCCTCATTACAAGAGATTATGATATGAACAATATCATCAGTCAGTTTTGGATGTAATTAGTTATTAGGTTTGTTACTGACCGTCTACAGAGATTTGTCGGGTTGATCCTCGCCTTCTATGGGCTTTATCAACCCGACAAATCTCTGTGGACGGTCAGTAACAAACCTAATAACTGTTTTATTTTGTCGAGGACCAAAACCTCCGTTAATTGACCTATCGCCAACTCCTCCCCCTGCTGCCGCAATACCAATGATATTATCTCATATCGTTACAGGCATGCTAATAATAGCCTCTGCCCTGCACGTGCTGGGAGCTCAGACAAAATAACGCGTTATCCTCATAACTTTAGTATATAAATGCAAGATAACATGAGCATTTAGCACATAGATTTTCATCATTTTCTTTATTTATTAAAATGGTTGAAAGATGTGCACATAATACAAGTAGTAGTGATGATGACAGATATATCGGGGTAATATTTTTCTTAGATCAAATACATAAAAAGTGCTTAAAATAGACAAAAATCGGCACGGTCATCAACGGATAACACGAAATACATAATTTGCGTATACAGTTGGTCAAATATATTATATGCACATCTAATAAAAAACCGATTTTGAGAAGTTCAAACATACATGAATATCCAAATTAAAACCCATAACAAGCTGTATAAAAGTCGATCTTGCCGGCGAAAGAGTAAAGAATAGGCAAAAGAGGGGGGGGGGGGGGGGGGGGGGGGGGGGTTGAAAGAATGTTACCATTTGATTTGCCTTAGATGAAATCATATTGATCTTACCTTGACATTTATTCATTTCATACTATTATTCTTAAGTACTTTCATTGTAAAATCAAAAAGAATCATTTATATAGCATAAAGCCCATATAGGAGAATCCAGCTAGATGGATAGAGGGTTGCCCCCCACTCCTTTGGTTGTACCCTAAAAAGATCAATGATAGCATAAGCACAAAATGATGTTAAGGCAAAGGGAATAAAAAAAGAAATGAATTAAGGCCTAGAAGTAAAGAAAAAAGTTACGGTTTTAAATTATGCTCAAAATATTTGAACATGTCATTCCCTAGAAATTTAGAAAAGAAAATGAATATTAAAAAAAATCCGGTTCGCATCACTCCCGTTTTTCTTCTTCTTCTTTTTTTAAATGAAAAAATAAAATTTTGATTTTATGTTATCAGTGATCCTATACACTTATGCATCAATTTCCTGAATTGTCAGGCTTATTACACTCGCAATTTAAATCTTAGGTAATATCAAATTATAAATGACCCCCCCCCCCCCCGAAATCAATAAAATCAATCATCGTAATAATATATATTCACGTGTTATAAAAAAAAATGCTCACACCCCCGGGCTGTACCCGCCGACGGTGTATCATATTTAACCCCTACCAGACCCGACTCTTCATTTCGCATCCTGAAACAATGTGTTGGACGCCCTCGAAATAACTTTAACAAGAAATATTATACTCTTAGAGATAAAGTACATTACACATAATATATTTCATGCAAAAATGATTACGAAAATCAGTTGAAATGGCATATTTTGTTGCCGATTTTCCTATAGAACATGTACTGTTTACATCCGCCTTAGCTGGTTTTTGTCTGAGCTAGCGGGATCCAGCGTATTTGGTAATATGGGCGGAGCTTATCTGGGAATTGGCGATAGGCGAATTGGCGTTTCACTACTCCTTTTATTTGCGAATTCATTTATACGACAATGACGGAATTGCTGACGGTCTATAGAAATTTAGACGGCGTGCACGTGACGCGATTTGCGCTCCCTGATTGGTTCAAACTAGTCCGTGGCAAAATAAAAACTTTTAGCATAAATAATTGAGTAAAAGAAGAAAAATCAAAAAAGGAAATTCATTATATTGATTAGTTTCGAATATGTTAATTAAATTTCATCGTTTTATATAATAAAATATGGAAAGATTTCTTGCTCTTAAAATGGAATGAAAGACATAAAAATATGGTTATTTCTTTTTTTTCTTTTTTTAAAGAATGTATATAAACTAAAAACTGATTTAACATCGAAACTCGATAAAATGAATCGCTTTGAACGTGTTAATTAAATGTTAAACGATTTTGTAAATGAAATCTGAAAAAAATAGTTGAATGGTATTTATAAATTTCTTGAATAAGGTCAAGTACACGGAAGTTAAACATGTTAAACAAGGAATAATAATAATAAAAAAAAGCAAAAATAACGTCAAGAACACGAAAGTTGAATACAGAAACTTGAAAAAAAAAATATACATGTAGTTAAAAAAAAATAGAACGGTCAAGTAAAAGTAAACGGAAACAAAAAAATCAAGTCTACGAAAGCGTGGTATTTTTCTCCTTTTTTTATCATATTGTTTAATTCACTTTCAGATCAAGTGCAGGTATGTCAATGACTTTAGAAAAAAAAATATAAAAAAGTTCGTCGAATAAGACATAGGATTTATGTAATTTACGAGGTGCTAACAAGTTACTGCTTGTTTCGTAAACGGACATGCATACACCTTAAAACAAAGAGACATATATATAACTTCGCAGTTTTGTTTTTGTTTTTTTTAATGAAAAAAAAAAGCCAATATAAAGATATGAAAAAACTAGAAAGGTTTCTTGTTGCGGTTGCAACAAGAGTGTCTTCCTCCTATACAATTTTTGGTTTGGAAATATGAAGGACGTCACATTACATGTATTTATATTATATATTTAAGTTTTCAAATAGCAGTAACATTAACTTTTCAAACCGATAATTGTTGGTGAGCAACCATTTGATTTTTGGGGGGGGGGGGGGGGGGAGGAATTCTATTGCCAGCCGGTAAAATTTTTTCAGCAATTTTCTGAGCAGGCCATTTTTTTCAGCCATTACCAGAGTCGGAGAAAAATTTTCGCCGGTTCTTCGGGCCGGATTTAAACAAATTGTCAAATGTTGTGAATGTCTGTGTAAGTTAAACTCCCCGCTGTTACAGAGTATGAGTTAATAACCGTTCCTTCAGATGTCTCTTTGCAATTAGCGAATTTCAGACAGATTGTATGATGTTTAAATAGAACCTTTTCTAGATTTTTGTGCCTATGCGTATTAGGTCTCTGGTAGATACAGCTATATGAACAGTTTGTATTTATATTAATTAATTTTTTGACTTTAAATTGTCTGGCACAAAGGGCCAGCAAAAATTTCCATATCATGCAATGTATCCTTACTTTTGCATGGTCCGGAAAAAAAAAAAAATTGCCGGCCCTTTGGGCCGGAATATTTTTTTTCAGCATTTTTCAGAGCCGGGATTTTTTTTTTGCAAATTCTTCCTGCCCCCTTCCCCCATAAAAAAGGCGAGCTCGTAGCTGTAGAACCAATTTTCTTGAGAAGAGAAATGGTAATAACAAGTTACGTTCAATATATATATATAAATACCATGAGGTTCTCGCTGTGCAGGTTCAAATTTGGAACCCCCCTTTCCCTTTTTTCAAAGTTTATTTTGAATTTCCATCATGGCGACATCGTTCAATATAAACAGAATTGTTTTCGAAAAACGAGGCGAGGGAAGAATGTTGGAGAAATTGTTCATCAATTTGTTAATAAACCAACCGAAAATTATGTTCGAACGTTTGCTAGAATTAGAAATTAAACTTGATGTTCAAAATATAGTTATTGAAGTTTAGAAACAGATTTGTAGGTTAGAAATCGGAATCAAACTACCACTTTTTGTGTGTAAATTCTGGTTTGTAGCTGATCTCTTCTAAATTAATCAACTGTTTTAAAATCAAATTGTGTATATCGAAATGTATTTATGAAATGCATATTCATCATTGCCGTGAAATCGGAATTTGAAAATCTCAACACTGCTTTTCTCGAGTCGGACTCGGACTACCAATTTTAGTGTGCGCCCGATCTGTTGGCGTGAAGGTGTATCGAAATACCCAACTCAAAATTTCGATGCTCATATCTTTTCAACAGTAAGAGATAGGAAAAATCAGAAAGACTAAACAAGACAGATATATGGATAAAAAATAATAATATTGAAATTTTTAGGAAACTTCATAAGCTTAATTTTTTTTCTACTATAAGCAAAAAAGTGTCTTCCTCCTATGAACTTCTGAATTTGGAAATATGAAGGACGGTGAAAGACGTCATCGTAATAAATCGTTACAGTGTGCATCTAGCATTTCATATCTTGCATGGCTGTCGACTTTCAAAAAGAATGGAAATTGTAGATAGCAAAATACGAGATATTTAAGCTTACAAATAGCAAAACATGAAATTTTCGGTCCTTTTGAGTAATTCGACGCTCCCGTCAAATATTTGAATCTACTAAAAAACATGATAAAAAAATAACAGAGACCAAAAATAAAAAAGACCAATCTAGCTTTTATTCCAAACGTAACGTTGGAGAACTTTCATTGTCCTAGGACTACAGGGTTCTTGAGAAATCGCTGATCCAATTTTCCACGGTTACGAAAACAATAGGTCTTCCGACGGAAGTCGGAAGACCTAAAAATGATAAATCTAAGTTAGCCGTAGAACGACAAACAACATTTGGTTATTCGGTTGGTTGTGGTGTAACCAGGTGTTGTTAGCCGTTTCTGCGGCAAAAGCTTAATATGATGTAATAGTAGGCAGAGGTTACAATCTTTTAAAAATATTTTAATTATTTATTGATGTACATAGACTTTTGCCATTAACATGTATATAATAAAGGAAGAATTTCTCTCGCCATTTAATAGAGCCGATACAAATATTCTGTTGAAAAAAAGAGTATAAATTCAACATACTGTATTTGTAAAATTTTGAATAAAAAAATTAGTTTTTAAATTATTTCATCTTTCGCTGGTGCTAGGACAGGGGGAGGGATGGGTCCTTTCTGTCATAAATTAAAACACGAATTGAAATGATATGAAATAAAAAAAAATGAAATAAGATGAAAAAAAAAATGCTAAAAAAAGAAATAAATTTGAAAAAAAGATAAAAGTAGCAATTGAAAAAATAATATGAAAATGAATTTTAAAAACCCGGGAAAAATAAGGATTTTTCCTGCAAATTCTGTCCCCTCCTCTTGATCCAGGCTGACATATGCCCATATGGATACATGTAAAACTGATTATAGTCGACTCAAACTATAGTGAAAGTGCCTTTTTTACCTAAGTTCTCAACATTCCGATAATTACACAATTTGATCGTAACCTCAAAGATATCAAAATGTCAAAATTGTCAAGAAAACATATTTTGTAGAAATGAAATTAAGCGCAGAAGAACTCTTATGTGTTTTTATTTTTATTTATTTTTTTTTGGGGGGGGGGTCCTGGAATTTGCTAACGATGCTGATTTTCCTCTTTTTGACGTAACTATACTCAGTCTGCTTTTTCAGGTTGGACTCTCTCCCCTTTCAGATGGCTTGGGAAAAAATTGTGTCGCCTGAAAGGCATAGCAACATTTGTCCGTTGTCGGTCCGTCTTTCTGTCTGTCACAATCAATAACTTTTGACTCGTGGGTGAGAGGATTTGATATTTCACACAAGTATTCCCAGTGTGACGATCTTAGATACCAACATTTTTCATCTTGTTTGACGTTTGACCAACTTTTCTGACTTTTTTTTTAGAATATAGATTTTTATTTATTCTTGATTGGTTAGTGATAGGGATTTTGTATTTCACATGCGCATTTCTTGTGAGTCGCTAGCCGCGGTTTATTGTCAAGTAATTAGTTTAAGATGGTATTTATTTCATTCAAAGTCATATAATACATACAAATATTGTTACAGAATTGGGAAACAAGTAGAAATACTTATATTAATCCCGCTCCTTATAATTATTGCAACTGCTTGGACATTTATGTTGTTGAGTGAAATACCATAACATTGCGTACATGATTGATTTTACATGATAACAAGGAATAAAGGGAAAAAAACCTTAGTGTACACTAAAAAAACAAAATAGAAAAACACAAATTTTACAAAAGGATACAAATTTGGTTCGCAGATGTTTGATGGAATCACATAGAATATTATATACGTATATACCTGTATATGAGAATATACCCTGAAGTAGTTACACAAAAATGTAGATTTTCATGTTGTAGATTCTTTCTTACAATGGAAAAATACTGAATATCAGTTTTGTCATTCATGTATATAACCTTAAGGGAGAACAAAGTTTCATAAAGCAATTATGTGAAATATCGTAGACACATGTCCCTGGTAATGTGGAAAAATAATTATTTAATAACCAAAGAATAGTGTAGATATTTTCAATTTCGGTAAGGTAGCGAGGCTGGGCTATCCCTGCTTCTGCTACAAAGCATGTCAGAGAGAGAGAGAGAGAGAGAGAGAGAGAGAGAGAGAGAGAGAGAGAGAGAGCCTTAATTGATACTCGAGAATGATTTAGATGCAAAAATTATCTATCGAATCTTTTACTTTCTCGTATGAACATATGAACTTTTTCGAAGTCTTTGTCAAGTAATTATACGAGTTGTATGGACCAATCACATCATCACCGAGCCGCGAACCGAAGTGATTCGTTCATGCGACGAGGGGAATTACTGGACAATAAAACACGGCTAGCTAGTTATTTCCATTCAAATATTGTTCTGTAGACGACAATGGGCGGAGCTTAGTCCCCTGGGAGATTGTTGGAGGTACATACATGTATATAGGGAGGAAATCTCAAGTCATATTAGACTTTTTTTCTCCGTGACAGACTTTGCACTTCGAACTTCGTACTTCGCATTTCGAACATTGAAGAATCCGTTCACGTATAAACCCATAAGCGGAGTCATCTTCATTTTGATTAGTATACTCAATGGAATTGGTATATATATATTGGACTTCCTGTTCTTCTGGCAACCCACTTATAAAACTTTCTATCATAACTAAAGTGCGAAGTTCGAAGTGCGAAGTTCGTCACGATGAAAAATGTCTATTATAATATTTGAAAAACATCTATTGTCGGGTTTGATTAAAGACGAAAACTTGAAAAAATTGTGTACTTCATACAAATGTAGTTTACATCTATTTATAGAAGACTTTTCCATGGCATTAAAAAAGTTTTCTTTCTGTACATTAAAATGACAAGGGATACATCATACATGTTTATTTTGGAAAGAACTGAAGTGATTCAATTTCCTAGCGAATATAGAGTCTACAATTTCCATCATCGGATGACAATATGACGTATGAAACGTTATAATATATAAATATATCATGACTGTAATGATATTATACAAATATGGACTTGGTCGAGGTCATTATGTCATTATAATGACATAATGACCGAGGCCAAGTCCTTATTTGTTATATTATATAAGGAATAGTTAGACTATAAATTATTAAAATAATGATTCAAAACAATATATACACATAATCTTTCATCAAGAATTCAACAATTAATTGCAATTTTTTGTGAAAAGTATATCTAAGCTTTTAATATTTAACAAAACAACTAAAAAATTTTGTTCGAAAATACTGAAATCAGGACAAATACCACACCGAGTCATTATCTTCCGTCAGCGGTCATTATCGGAAAATAATGACTCGCGCGTCAGCCAATCAGAATCGACGTTACATCCTAGTTATATAATATTATAACATGATACATGTACATTGAGAGTGAATCATGTGAAAAGAAATCTAAAATTACTTTTTTCAGTAGTTATCTGAAATTCTACTATGACTTGAATTTTTCTCCCTATATGTACCATAGAACGCGCCTGGTGTTAAATCTAAAAAAAAAATTCCAGTGTGCTAAGCTCCGTCCATGCACGTGCTACATTAGAATAGAAATAACAACTAGCTAGCCGTGATCAATTGTCCAGTAATTCCACTCGTCACATGGGGCTAGAGTACACAAAGAGTACAGAATAAATACCCCCTCCCCTCCACTTATGTGCTTTTTTATGTATTATAAGTGGAGGGGGTATTTATTCTGTACTCTTTGTGTTCTATCCGTGCTAGTAGGTTACGGATTATTACAATATACTGGCAGTCATGACTGCTGGTAATAAGGTGAATATTTCAAAAAGAAATAACAACGAGCTAGCCGTGGTTTGTTGTATAGTAATTCCCCGAGTCGCATGGACCAATCAAATTATCACCGAGCCGCGAAGCGCGGCCAGTAATTCCCCGAGTCGCATGAACCAATCAAATTATCACCGAGCCGCGGCTCGGTGATAATTTGATTGGTTCATGCGACTCGTGAATATCACCGAGCCGCGGCTCGGTGATAATTTGATTGGATCATGCGACTCGGGAAATTACTGGACAACAAATCACATCTAGCTAGTTGTTATTTCTATTCTTATATTGTTCTGCACGAGCTCTTTATAGTTTCATAGTTTATTTCACCAAAAGTACATGCTTATAGGTATAAACACAAAATATATACAAATTATATATACATTATGTGCATACAATGCCACAAATCATGGCCAAAGACTCACGAACGGAGGCATGGTTTTAAAATACAAGAAATCAATAAGATAGAAAAATGAATTCATTGTGTTGAAAGTTTTGGACTCGGCAAAGTTACTGGTAACATCACTGACATTTGCTATACTTTTATGTGAATATGGCAAGGTTAATGGTGTTGCTGGAATTAAAAAAAGAATCTCAAATTAGAGGTAGCATGCATAGCCTTACATTATATTAAACAAGAAAAACCGGCGTAAGTAAAGCAGCTTTTCTTCCAAGATCGAGTTACTGAAATTTGGACATTTTTTTTATAATGATCCATATATATAGGTTTGAAGAATAGCCTCTATTACATGTACAAATATTTATGACATAGTTATTAGATAAGAAATACGCATTATACAATGTACAGCTTTTGAGCATTTCCATTGGATGCAAAGTTAAAAACAAACTTAATAAAGACGTCATAAAACCGACTTTAGCAACTCAAAGTTGATAATGACGTGATCACGAAAAATACGTACCATTGGCTCTTTTCTGCTTGAAATGTCTTCAAATGAGGATGGAGTTCCGATATCTATCTTTGGGATTTCTCATAAAGAGGGGTATAAGCAACCACGTTCACTATTCGGACAATGTCGGATCCATCCAATAAAGGGCGAATGCACTCTTCGCTTGGAAGAAAAGATACAGATTT
The DNA here is from genome assembly GCA_028142955.1 of Pinctada fucata. NCBI lineage: Eukaryota > Metazoa > Mollusca > Bivalvia > Pterioida > Pteriidae > Pinctada > Pinctada fucata. The sequence goes on along the minus strand of AP027107.1, from coordinate 18,360,353 downwards.
TTGGTATTTCTTATATGTATATTCATTCGATATCTAAATAAACTCAATTAGAATCAAACAATGAAAAAAAAAATCCTCCGTAGGGAGGTTTTCTTTATTTGAAAATCCACAATTTTCGATTTCTTGGCCTTTCTCAAAAGGAATCATGATAATAGATGTCCTCAAAATATCCATATCTGCCGGTCAAAAGACTTAGAGGAAGTCTTTCTTCATTTTTCTTTTGGGCAAAAAAAAAAAAAAAAAAAAAAAAAAAAAAAAAAAAAAAAAAAAAAAAAAAAAAAAAAATAAATAAATAAATGATACATCATTGAAATTCATGTGAAGTTTCGAACAAGAGTTTTATGTGAGTTCAATTTCGCATGAACATCACAGAGAAAAATTCATGTGAAGAATATTTATGTGAAATCAGGGACGTATATTTAGTTATATATACGTCCTTGGTGAAATTCATTGAAATATTTATATGAAGTTCACATGATGTTTCATGTGAACATGATGTTCATTTCATATGAATTTCATGTGAGGCACAATTGGCTTATGTATAAGGATTATGGAAAGATTTCTATCAAAACCACCCTTCATGACCATATCGGAAACCTGCCCAAGGAATGCAACACATCGAAATTAACGAAGTTCAGTGGTGGATTCAGGGGGTGCGGAGGGGGCGCCCCCCGGCATTGACCCAAATTTTTCCAAAACAGGTATATTTTGGCCCATTTTCAGTCAAAATCGGCAAAATTCGCCCCTTGACCCCGGCAAAGAGGGTGCTGGATCCGCCACTGAAGTTGAACATCCTAGCACCATCCCTCCAATGTTCTTTGGCCATAGAATCGATCCTCCAGGGAATTCGAAGCCGCACATTCTTTACCAAATAGATACACAAAAGTTAGAAAATCACACTAAATTGTGTTAAAGATTTGACTGTGAGAATCACTTACTAGTAAGCTTGAATTACCACTGATGAGGATTTGCTACTTGAAACACGTGTTTAGTGTATTGAAATTGGTTTGAAATGTTCAAGAAGGCTAAAAATTTAAATACTTAAATTTAAACAATAGGCATAAGACGAAACAGATAGAAAATATACCCCCCCCCCCCAAAAAAAACAAACCACAGAACCCCCCCCCCCCCCCAAAAAAAACCCCCAAGGAGGCAACAAAGCGTTTATATAACAGGTATATCTATTTCTTTGAAATATTTATACAATCATGTTCTTTTCATTTTCATCACAGCAGAGTTCTCCCTCGACAGAATAACCAAACTCCACGACCACTGGTATGCTACCTATGGACCCTTGGTTAAAGTGCGAATGGGATCGTCCTGGATGTGTCACGTGTTCGATCCACATGACGTCGAAGCTATTTATAGATCAGACGGCAAGTATCCACGACGGACTCCGCATCCGCTGAGCGAGGCATATTACAACAGAAAAAATATTCCACCCGGGATGGTTGTTTTGTGAGCATTTAAAATTCTTTTTCGAAGCAACTTAGTTTGCAAATGGAGTAGGTTGTTTTCTTGATTAATCGAAATGTACTTGATACGGAGTTTATTGTCAAATGATTTAAAATCGATATAAAAAATGCCTAGAACACCCAAATAAATCGATTAAACAAATAGATGATGTCCGAATATTGTTCACGATGAAACTTTGAAAATTGAACATTCAAAATGTTCTGTATTCGTTAAAGGTGCAAGCTCTGGCACATCCGATAAATTGAGAAATTTAAATATCTTATGAATGCAGTCTTCGTACATTATCCGTGAAAATGTACTATTTTGAAGCCAAAACCGTTTCTTTTGCTATAAGATACCTTGTCTGATTTTCTCTGTTTACAATTTTGACATGTAGGTCCAAGTTGATTCTTAATTTTTCAGCGTTTGCTTAATGAAAAAATTAAATTCAATTTCTTAACTTATGAATTTTTAACTTGTAGTTCCAGTAACACTCATTTCAAGCCATCGAGTTTCTTTTCCGTTTGAAGAGTTTGTATCTTTCACCTATCATGGCTATGAAGTCTTCAAATTTGTCATATTTCGTCTTTTTACATAATTTTCATACATTCCTAGGAATTACGAAGCCTGGTGGGAACAGCGCCGTGCTATTCAATCTGTTGTTCAGCGCCCCTCCGTCATAAAACAGTATGTTCCCCTACTGAGTAGTATTGCAGACGAGTTTGTGGAAAAATTCAAAGGAGAAACTGTGATAACAGATGTCTTTTACCAAATTATGAAGTTCACAATTGAAGGTTGGAAATGAAAATATGTTTATACAATTTCCATTAATCAAATGAGAGATTTAGACTTTGTAAAATGTTCATATTTCTAAAAATCCTCGAGAAAAGAAAAAAAAAACCTAGTAGGCCTGAGCATGTCATATTTGTTCATTTCTAGGAATAAGTCTGTTATTGTTTAACAAAAGACTGGGATGTATAGATGATTCGAACACTCAAAGCAAGGAGATAATGCAACATTCTGTGATTCTATTGGATTCCTTTGGAGAACAGTACAGGAAGCCACCTGGGTACTTTAAATTCAGAAACAAACTGTACAACAAATACGAGGAATCATCTGATTATCTGAGAAAGTAGGTATTTAAAGATTAAAAATATGTTCAAATCGGGGAGAAGGAGGGGGGGGGGGGGAGAAAATAACTAACTTTGAATTTATTGAGCTTCTTGCGGCTACCCTCCAACGGATTTTTTGGCCGTATTTTTTTTTTTACTTAAATACGCTTCAGAATACACCCTCCAAAAAATTTAGAGCTGCTCATTTAAGCAAGAGGAAATTATAAGTCTATGTTGTAGACGGCACCAGGATAATTCACTTTGGCTCTTTTCAACCTGTTTGACATAAAGTAACTACTGACGAGGATTCAATGACTGAAAGACGTGTCTATAGTACAATAAAATTGGTACTATATTGAAACATATAATTTTGACAATTGATAATGATCCTAGTTGTTTTAGCTCATTTTTTCAAAATGAAATGATGAAAATCACATACTAGTATAAAGCTGACAGTCATTGTAGAAAAGACTCGTAAAAGAAAAATGTCATATTTATGGAAGACATTTGCACAGAAAATTTGAATGCGCTCTGTTCGAATAAGAGTGCTTTTAAGAACTTTCTTCAATTGAACTTACTCGTTGTTTAAAAATTATAAAATGTCAACTTTTTGTCATGGCGCAAATTGAATGCGCTAACGTCTAGGTTGCGTTTTTTAAAAACTTATCGCGATCAGCCAAAAATTAATTACAATTTACCAATCAACAAACATTATATATCACAAATTCATAAAAAAAATAATGAACTTCTTCACGTCAAATAGAGTGCATTTCGTTCTTTTCGCAACGTAATGCAAAACGAAGACTAGATTTCATTCAAAAATTTCCAAAACAACTATGTTTAAATGTTGCTTGATATATTTGACAATTAATGTCCCTAATTTCTTTTCAGAGCTTATTTACCTTTACATTATTTTCCCCACTGAAGTTTGACGAATTTTTAAAAGAACTCCTTTTTGCAGCGTAGCTCAGCAAAGTCTGACAGAAATGATCCATAAACTGAGAGTATCAAAGAATGATGACGACATTGAAGCGAATGTCACAATGCTTCTATTGAGGGAGGGAAACACACAACTAGAGAAACTGAAATCTACATTGTTAGATTTGTTTGCCGGCGGAATTGATACGGTAATAAGGAACGCTTCATTTTTGTACAATGAAAACAATCTGATTTATTGTCAATTCAGCTTACGTAATAAGTGTTTCTGTTCCCGTTTTTGGACAAATAAAACTACAGATAGTTCAGAAATAAATTGTCATGCACAATATTTTTTGATATTGTTCTCCTTTTTAGACAGCAGGCGCGACGCTTTTTGTTTTAATTCATCTGGCAAAATATCAAGACAAGCAAGAAAAACTCTACAACGAGGTCAAGGACGTTGTCAAAGGAACAATCACAGCTGATGACCTCCAGATGATGCCTTATCTAAAAGCTAGTGTGAAAGAGTCTTTCCGGTAACTTTTCTTCTATGCTTACATTTGTACCGTTGGAATACCTGTATGGATTCCACATTTCATTGTAGCAGTGGTTGCGAAATGAGAACTTTTCGATTATGAATAGTTTCCGAAATTGCAAAAAATATATATGATGTCATATTGATAAAGGGCCAAAACAAAGCTTCTTTCAAGTTACAGAGCTGGAAAGAAGTAATCTCCTCTTCTTGTGTTCAATTCCATTATTCGGAAGGGTTTCAACTCTATACCTTCTTCAAGAAAATTTCCAACCAATTTTCATGCACCAGACACGTGTTTCGAATATTAAACTTTCATCAGTGATGCTTCCAGCCAAAGTACTTCACTAGCGCCCTCTTGAGTTATTTCTAGAATTTAAATTTCTGCATTTCTTTTAAAGAGAGTGCGCGGCTTCACATTTCCTGTTGGGTCTATTCAGTTGCATGTCCCCTTTAAAGTCAACTGTTCTCATTGCAAACATATTCAGCTTTAGAATTTAGCTCTGTCGATACCTCAGTGACACTAATACTGCCCAATTATCTTTCTTTTCTAGCAATATGTAAATCCCAACCTTATCTTGTTTTAGACTTGTATATCCGATTCCAGGCGGCGCGGTCAGAATGTTGGACAAAGACATCGTCCTAAGCGGTTACCATATACCTAAAAATGTAAGATTGATTTTGAAGTTCATATAAAATAACTAATTATATCAAACCTAATGAATTGATTATATGTACATTGTACATTTACCTTCACATTCATGTGCTTTCATTTTGTATACTCCACTTCAAATTTGCACTTTCATTTGATATTCTCCACTTAATGAATCAAATTTACACTTCCATTTCATATACTCCACTCAAATTTGTATTTCCATTTGAGAAACTTCACTTCAAATGTGCACTTCCATTCCATATACTCCACTTCAAATTTGCACTTCCATTTGATAGACTCCACTTCAAATTTGCACCGGTACTACGTGCAGAGATGAAAAATATTTTCCAAATCCAAACCAGTTTGTACCAGAGAGGTGGTTACGAGAAGACTCGGAACGAAAAGTCGATCCTTTTGTGTTTGTGCCGTTTGGACATGGTCCTAGAAACTGTGTTGGACAGCGATTTGCAGAAATAGAGATTCATGTTCTTATCGCAAAGGTATTTGCATACATTTCATCTTTAAATTTCTATCTCATATGCTTAATTTTTTCATCTTTAAGAAAGCAGATTGTCTTCAGTGGGCTAAATAAAGAAGGCTGTACATCGACCATCACTGAGATTTTATGGTGCATAGGAGTTTTTGCTATTGAAAATTTATTTGAATGTTTGTTATCAAATACAATTGATGTTCCGATTCAAAAGGGAAATTTCCTCCTTCTTGTATCAAGTATCTCATTTTGATATATAGCGATCTAGAGAGTTTCCCAATATTATGAAATAAGTGTATAGAAAATGTTTGAAGTCAGGGATCTTCTGTGCAAAGCTTTTACATGTATCGATTTTAAATATCTTTTTTGGAAGGTTTCTGTTATTTTAAACAGAAATAAAAAAAATAATAATATGGTTTCATGGTTTCCGTTTTTCAGTTGCACTACAAATTTATAACTATCGGTAAAGTTGATACATATTTATTTCATATCAATGCAATTTGTATATTTAATTGCAGTTAATAAAAGCTTACAAAGTGCAGCTCCAAGAATCCTCGGCGGACATCGAGGTCAAATATACGACGTTTGCACGTCCATCAGTCCCGGTGAATCTTGTCTTGAAAGAGAGATAACTAATGCATCAATGCTTTACAGTGTCATGCACTGAGAATATATTTATTATGGAAGGGTGCATTTATTGTATAGGGCAGCTTTTGATATCATGTATACAATATGTAATTTTGATACAGTAGGAAACGATACAATACATATCGTCTTATCTATATATTTTCTAACTTAAAAAGAAAACTTTTTAACAGCAGTGACATGTAAACAATGCATAGTCAAGGGCATTTTTTGTACATAAACACGGAAGAGTGAAGAATCGACCGACCCGTGTTCTTAGCAAGGCTCGAACCAGCAATTTTAAGATTGCTGTGAAATCATTTGTTTTGGTGGGATCCAATTTTCGTGGATTCGTAAGATTCAGTACTTTCGTTGGGACGTCATTTCGTGGATGCCGCCCTTAAATCCTCTCCATACCTACAGGCTTATTGTCACTCACGACAAGATGTTGTTCAAATGTTACCTAATTAAAAAGGGATTTTGCAAGGTTGGGTGTGACAAACAGTTGTAAAAACGGTGTTTACAAACATTGCAATCAAAAGCAATTAACGTATGTGTCCACGTTATTATCAATTTCTTGCATTATGTACCATGTTAATTCATCGATGAGGCTATCCACGAAAACCACGAAAATTGTGCCCCACGAAATAGAATGATTTCACAGTCACTGTACTAACCTGACGCCCTATCCGCTAGACCACGGTGCAACGTCTTATCTTTATTTTGTTTCCGCAAGAAGTTTTTATACAGTATGTTTCTGTGTTGGTTTGAAATCAAATTTACTTGCAATAATTAATTCCTTTCTAACAGAACTTAAATAAGTCCTTTTTTTAACTCAGAAATGATCAGTTTGAAATCAACTTGCAATTCCTTTTTAATGAACTTAAAAAAGTCCTTTTTTAAACTTAGAAACAATCAAGTTGTGAAAGCTTCTCCGCTTGAAAGAAAAGACAAGGAAGGAATATCCCGCAAATAGAATAATGCAGTTCAACACATACGCATATTTTAAATAATTGTTTAATTTGAGATGATATAACATGCTTTTTTGCTCATATATTTTATCTAATTATGCTACTGAATCAATTCAATCCTACAGGAATTTTGGAGCCGGGCACTATTTGCAAAGTAAATGCAAAAATTTAAATCAAAAAATTAAACCAGAGGGCGCTACTTAATTTACTGAATTTTGGCTATGTCTGTAAATCACTTTGTCTTGAAGCATCACTGATTAGGATTTACTATACGAAACACGTGTCTGGTGCATTAAATTGGTTTGAAGTTTTGTACAAGACGATAAAGAGTTTTGTATTATTATGTACGACACTGTTTGTTCATTGAATAAATGTTTCGATTTTAAAAATTTTCTCGGATGTGTTTCAGGACGCTTATACGCAAAAGAAAAATTACTTTGATGTATAACTCAAAAAATCAATGAAAACAAATCACTTGAAAGGATCCCGGACCTTAAGGAAAGGCTTTAATAATCGGATTTTTAAATTTTCAAAATTTACTGAAATAATCATATAAATTGTTTGATCTATGTCTGAACAACAACTTTCATATTTCTTTTTGCTAAGATATAACCCTAAGCGCTTGCAAAATTTACTAAAACACACCCATCCTTCGTGAGCTTTGGTTGAACAGTGCACAAAAAACCCAGGTAGTTATGATAAATGTAACGTTAATTAAGTATGAGCGCAAAATAGAATGGCTAATTCAGACAAACTAGTGAATGATAGATATACGACAAATTCTCCGTGAAAAGGAATTAGCCATTCTCTTTTGCGCCCATGTTGAAATTAGAGAAAATCAGAGAAAAAATACATTGCACAAAGTAAAAATTAGCATGTAAAACGCCCTTTTCATATATCGATCTATATATCTGCATTGATTTTTACCTGAGTAAGGGCGGTTTATTCAGATATTTCGGTTACCCCTCTTAACTGTATAGACGTTACATAAATTGCGATGAGATTACAAACGAAAGGAGCTGTTAAGATAAGGCCTAAAATCAGCCTTGAAAAGTGGAATTTTGAAAATTGAAATTTCAAGAACTTTTTTATGTAAAATGTATACTTATACTGCATACCATCACAATATGAAGTAAATTTTTAACTGTTTTGCATATTATTGCTAATTTTGGGGTCGAAACTTCTCTTTTTCTCATAGAAATCAATAGAAAACGGAAAAGTTTTTTTGAACATTGTTCCCCCCGGATATACAGAAAGCCACTTTTACTGGAGATGTATATCATGGATACAATTTTTTTGGCAAAGTGGGGTTCTGTATCTCCGGGGGGGGGAACATAACCCCATAGACGAAAAACCAAAAATGGAAAGGGGGTGCATTTTTTGAGAATCGACCTTTTCGACCATAAAATACAGCACATTTGATTATTTTTCCTCTTAACTCCATCAAAAAATGTAACCCAAATATGACTGAATGAAATATACAAGTACTAGGAATGAAATAAGCAAGAATGATGTTCATTTCTCCGCCAATGTGTATTTCACGCTAATAGGCTTACATTGTAGCCATTGAATACAAAATGAGACGGTATTTTAAGTTCCGGATTGCATTTTTTACCGATTAAAGGAGATGGAGCGTTCGAAATCTATTTCTGATACACAATGTAGACATATTTGGTGTCTTTTAATTTACATTTATCCAATTTTGGTAAAATATTCTAAAATTTCTACGTTTTTTTGTCGATATTATCGGTTTTTCTATCCGTGCACCCCTACCTCTTTCGACCTTTATTTTAGAATCTTAAGGTTTCTTTATCGAAACGTAAAACATGTAAAAGGTCTGCAAATACATTATATTTCAATAATGATTAATGTTTTGCTGTATACGATTAGCCATGAAGAAGAAATAAGTCACGAGATTTAGGGCTAAATAGGGCCCTTATCTTAACAGGTCCTTATCATAATTAGTCTTACTCATAAAATGTTAAATTTTCTTCTGATGTAAAAAGGGACACTAAATCTTTATAATCAATCGATATATAGATGATCCAAAAAGGGGCCTTAAGGTCCGGGATCCTTTAAGTAAAAAGCCTCTCCGAGTGCCCGCTTGGGAAAGGTCAGTAAACCTGATTACAAAGGACAGATATGAACTACAACGACTTCAAAACCTACTCAACCAAGGGTATATATTGGAGTGATTGAAGTTGTCAATACAAAAAAGTTTTAGACGATATAAACAACAAAACGCCTAGCTGTACACAAGTTTATGTCATAAACACCAAATTTGACCTTTTCCATTCGGCCAAAGTGACGGGTGTTGCAAGCTAGCAGGAGAGTCTTACTCTCCCCGGGCACCATTTTTTCTCTATTGGTTGCCGTTTTGCATTATGTTTCTTTGTCGTATTAAGTTTTTTTTTTGTTTCAAGGTTTTGTATGCCCATTAATTATAATTTTTGGATTGTTATTTTTGGTTTTCTTTGTCTGTTTCTTAAAATTTCTAAAACGTGGGTCCAGTGGCATCATATCCCGTCCATCCTGCTACGTCTTTGGGTACATTTTTGGACATATTTTTCATAGTCTTTGGCCATATTACGTTGTTTAGATTGATAATCACTGACGAGGGTAAAATATCCGAAACGTGCACGTCTGGTCCATGCTACAAATTGATCTGTATAATGATGCTATTGAATTCGAAGACGTTTAACATTCTACTCACTGATATCTACCTTTGTCTTTTAATTTGAACTTCAATATTTTTTCTGGGTCTGCAATAAATCCAGTTCCTATCGAAAGCAACTTTTCAATGCAATGCCATATACAGTTTATGCAAAACCGTTCTTTATTTCAACCCTTTTTAATAGCATATTGCCGTATTTGCGTTAGGTCTTGCAAGGAATATTCGTGTTCATAGGAACGCCTTATAGCGTAGAAACGTCTTATATGATACGTAAATAGTGCCTTTTATGATAACGGGTACCTCTCATTTCCTGAACACATCTTGCCTTATTAGTAAAGGATGTATATGTCCAAATTCCCAATAATACTGTGATGTAACTGACATGTACTGTAACTGATCCAGAATTTTATTTTGGAGGATGCCAAGCTCGTCACGGATGATGGGGCGCCTCAGCCTATATATATATTGTGTTGATTATCAGGGTTTTGTAGTGTTTGAATGTTAGCCTAAGGACAGATACTGTTAATATTATTTTCCTGACACTATTTATTCAGTTGCCTCTTGCAACTTCTTCTTATTTCTTGGAATATTGTAAGTAGAACACTTGTGCAATACTTGATATACGCTGACTTGATGAGTTACTGTAGAATATTTGAACTTTTGTTGTTCCTTTTCGTGTTTCAATGTTTGACTTTGTGTATAGTATTTATACGTTGGTATGCAATTCTTATATGGTATTTAATATATGTAAGTACTAATTGTAAGGATATAACTTTGAAGCATTTTCAAAGTTTCATAATTCTTTAATTTCACAAAATAAAGAAATCGGGTTGTGTACATGAATTTACAGTGTTGTCTTCATTAGTTCATACATGTTATCCATACTAAAGGGTTATATAATTTGTAAGATATGACAAGGATGATTGTGATACCAATTTCGAGGAGGAAGCAAAATGCCAAGCTCCATTCACATCATATTTGTACCTACCAGGCATTACAGCTTTTCGGATTTGAAAAATATATAAAGGTGAAATTTTATCTGAATTATTATACTGAATGTACAAATGATGCCGCTCCAGATATACATGTAATGTAGTATGAAGTAAACAAGTGTATACCTTTAGAAGCGAGAGGAAAATTCGTTTTTACCAGAAATGCTCGCTATGACGTCAAGAAACAATGAAGTATCCGTGACGTCACAAAGTTCAATATTTACGGCTGCAGACGTGTAACATAGTCTCATAATTTAAACAACCAATGAAATTCATGAAAAAAAGTGTGACAATTACTAATATGAATATATATACATGTGCTTGATGTGCATGTGCAAGATGACACGAAATCGATTCAGGGCATGATATGGTCCATGTTCAGATAACATTCTCTACCCAGGAATCCTGAATTAGAAACGCTTCCGCTTCAGTTACTTGTGTCAAGTGAAACCAATCTGCTTTTGTGTCAAATTCAGGTTACGTAATAAGTCTTCCTGTTCCCATTTTTGGATAAAAATGAAACTAAAGATAGTTCAGAAACAAATAGTTGTGCAGGGTTTTCTTGACATTGATCTCCTTTTTAGACAGCAGGCGAGACGACATTTGTTTTGATTCATCAGGCAAAATACAAGACAGGCAAGATAAACTATACAACGAGGTTAAGGACGTTGTCAAAGGAACAATCACAACTGATGACCACCAGAAGATGCCATATTTAAAAGCTTGTGTGAAAATGTCTTTCCGGTAGTTTTTTTTTTTTACAATACTTGTAATTTCAAGAACCTATTCTGTAAAAGTGGGTCCTGAAGCATTAATCCCACCCATCCTGCTTCGTCTTTCGATTCATGTTTGGACATGCCGATTTTTACACTCTTTGGTCATATCACATGGTTTAGATTGAGGATCATTGACGAGGGTGAAATACCCAAAACGTGCATGTCTGGTCCATGCTGCAAATTAATCTGTTCTCAAATGATGCTATCGAATTTGAAGACGTTTAACACGTAAACGACGTATGGATTTGAATTATTTCTTTATGTGAAACTGAATCCATAGATTTCCAACTAACTTTCATGCAGTACGATTTTGAGATTTTTTTCTTATTATCTAGGCATCTCTTTCATGATTGAATTTTTTTTCTTTACAATGAAACGAAGTAAATATACAATTATCTGATTTATTTTTGCATGTAGTTTACGGAAACTTAAAATTAGCATTTTAATTTGCCCCTCTGTAATTGTACCATGACATTCACCGATGTTTACCTTTTTGTCAGCACAACTGAGTGACATGTGTTGCAGGAGATGCTTACTCTTCCTGGATACCTGATCTCATCTCCAATGGAGATTCTATTGATATTCCTTTCAAAGAGTGTGTACTGTCCGCGTATCTCTCAGAAATTGAAAAATTGAAAAAAAAAAGTTTTGTTCACCCTTTCGACAAATAAATTTTCAGATTAAAATTCATAAAAAGGGATAGATCTCGAACTCTCGATCGTTACTAATGGTGTAATTTATATATTTGTACGACCAATATATTGCTCGCAGTGAAAGAAAATAGTTTTAGATTGGGAGATTTCTATATTAATTTTAGCTTGACGTTGCTGATATTTAACAAAGAAAACTCCCCATCTTAAACTTTTTTCTTTCACCATTTACTGTGAGCGTAGTATTGGTCGTACGGACATTAGCTACGAGAGTTCGAGAACTATTGTAATCGGAAAATTTTCCGACAAAAAAGACAAAACTTTGATTTTCCGATTTCCGAAGAGAGCTACACGGTTGTTTTGGACTTTGATATTGATTTTGAGTTTAATTTTCATTAATTCAATCTGTGACAGACTGTTTCGTCCCGTATCAATAGCTATTCTTTTCATTGGTCAAACAGGGGACTTTTTTCTTTTTGGTTTTTCATGGTTGAAGGAAAACGCATTTGACAATTTCTGCCGAAATGAAGCTTGCAGTGGTCGCTGCACAGGAGCAGGAGTCCACATGGGCACATGTAGCCAAGTTCGATCAACTTGGATTGATCGTCTGTCTCTTCAACGTATTCGAAAATTTCTGTTATCAAACAATCTTGAAATTTCTAAAACATGGGTCCTGTAGCATCATATCCCACCCAACCTGCTACGTTTTTCGGTACACTTTAGACAAAATAATTTTCACACTCTTTGGCCTTATTACATTGTTTAGATTGAGGATCACTGACGAGTGTTAAGTACCCAAAACGTGCATGTCTTGTCCACGCTGCAAACTTATCTGTTCTTAAATGATATTATTGAATTTGAAGACGTTATCATGTAAACAGGAGATGGTCTAACTTCCTTTTTGGGGGTAATAATTGCTTGTGTAATCTACGTGCTGCTTGGTTTTTTAGTGTTCTTATAACGTCATTATTCGCTTTTAATTCGAGGGTGCTGTGTGATATGCAGTATACTATATCATTGTACATATTTGTTAATAATTTAGGGTAGAGATTTAATACTGGTTTATATTTTTTAAGAATGTTCTGTTTGGTTTCCGCTTTTTGACCTTGGAGAATATAGAAGTGTCCATGTTTTGCTATAAATATTAGACATTTTTCGTGTCCGCGGACTTCGGATTTCGGATACCGCACTTGCAGGGGACTATGTCACAAAAGAAAACTGATTGATCTAGAGTACTTTATGTGAGAATTTATTTAATTTTATGTATGAATATACATATTTAAAGCTCTCAAGCGTAATTTCGTCTATTATGTGTTCATATTTTACTTTTTAAATTGCAATTGATTTCTTTAATATGACCCCTCAAGTGCGAAGTCCGGATTGCGAATTCCGAAGTACGTCAACTTGAAAAATGCCCAATAAACGTAAGGAATTGTCAGACAGAACATCTGCCGGTTTGTGTTCACAAATTATATATGTGTTGTACGAGTTACTGCTCACGTGGTGAAAAAGTCAGATCTGCGAATGGCTAACTGATGATAGATACATTGAAGATATAAAAATGTATGTGAACATGCCCGATCCAAACTGAAGGACAGCTTTCAAAGACATCATCATCATCATCATCATCATCATCATCATCATCATCATCATCATCATCATCATCATCATCATCCGCATAAGTAGAAGCGAAAATCATCATCATCATCATCATCATCATCATCATCATCATCATCATCATCATCGTCATCGTCATCATCATCATCCATTTTTGCAAAACAAATAAAATGATAAAGTAAATTTAGAATTTTATTAATGATTTTCAAAAACACCAATTCATTTAATTCTAAAGGTATTACAATTTGAAATATATGTATCATGGTTAGGCATAGTATCATATATTTTCATATAGTTTCTCATGACATCGCACCATAATACGGCAACAATGATTATATTTAATGCCCTGGGGTTATTTTTTTGCAATTTTTGAACATGTTTTGTTAAAAAATCAAGCAAATGAAGGATGCTTTTAGTTCTGAAACTTTATTTCTATAATCATAATTAGTGCATCCAGTCAAACTCTTTCCATGTGGTGAAACTATGAAATGTTATTTCCCAATTCATAACCTTCCAACTAAAATTTTTTAAACATCCATTCATTTATAAACGCCCCCCCCCCCCCCAAAAAAAATAACAAGAAAAAAGAAAATGTAACTCCAGGGCTATTGATGTTTTTGAGAATTTTAACATATTAAGGTCGTAAAAAAATTTAAAACTACAAATTAATAAAATATATGTTCTTCTACATGTATAGCCCTTATTATACAATCAGTCAATCGACCAAATTAATCAATAGATAAAATCAATTCCTCTATTGATTGATTGATTGATCGATCTTTCTTTCTTTTAATCTATATACTTCCATCCAGTTTGAATCATACTAAAGCTCCTAACATTTGTCATTTCCATGTATTTTTACATCTGAAAGTAACACTAGTTCACCATTTGACTTTGCTTAAGCACTAAAGCACAACTTGGATTTATCTGGTAATACTTTCATACATTTATTCATCAATCAATCAATTTACCAATGTAGTTTTTAAGATGTAAACCTTTATTACTCATTCATTTCAAATGATTGCATGCATTTAATATCTATATATAGAAAAGGACACTAGTTGAATGTTGAAACATAACTCAACGCATTAAGCTTTCCTCAATTGTGCTTTTTATTCTTTCTGAATACGCAATCAGATTCAATTGTTTTACACGTATCAAATTTTAAAATTGCTCTCCTTAACCATTTTACTTCATAGAAATAAACCCGAAATCTGATCATCTCGAAGATAACAATGCGAGGTTAGAAGACTTATTTGAAATGGAGACTATGACTTTTGGTCTTTGTCAAGTAAGCCTAAGAAATTTAAATGTAAACAACAGAAGATTTATACAGAAGCAATTTGATTGGTCAACTTTTTTTTACACTTTACATTACTTCGTTGATCGATAAATCTCCGTTTACTTTATTGAGGAAAGTGAACTGAATATTTATACATGGTAACTTAAAGATAATTCAGGTAAAACGGATGGATGTTGATTAGATTTTTAGTTTATACAGCTCACGATATACATACATGATTTACCTATATGTAAAATTGATTATTCGTACTTGAATGCTGAATTTCATTTGACTATTCAATGACCAAAATCCATTTTTGATTTGAAATATGTCACTAAAATGTTGTTATTTGCAGTTACACTCAATTACACGTCCTTTTCATGAACAAATATATAAATCTAGCCAAACAAACATTTAGGGCTAAATGTGCAAATTCAATACGCATCTAATGTAAAACTCATCAGATTAAAATTTATATGATATATAAATATAGCTCTTGTAATAAGTATGCTCAATTGCATGGATATCTGATAATCATCCTCAAGAGGCCATGTTTGGATTCAAATTCGGAAGTTCTCATTTCTAATTCTTACGTAATAAACATTTTCGTTTATAACAGATTTTGACCCCGACATGAGCTCTTACGGATATTGTCAGATATCTATGCAGGTAGCGCATGATGATAGCTAACTTTTAATCCGATCGTTATAATATATGATTATGATGTATATAACATCATATAAACAATAATCCCAGTCAAATGTTTGTCCTGGCATTCAAATCTCCAAGAATTATTAATGAAATAATACAAAGAGAACAGGAGTTGCAGTCATATTTTGACTCATGAATATGTGATCTTACTAAAAAAATCAATAAACATGTACCTTTCTCCCCTTCCATTGTATTTTATAAATGAGTACATGTAATACATGACATCGACAAACGGAAATTTGACTCATAATGATGTAACAATATTTTGAAATGCTTAAATATGTATGTAAACAAAACTAACACCGCCGTATTTGTCATTTTCATCAACATTCTTCTAAATCTATACAATAGGTTGTTTTGTCAACAAAACACGACCTCAGAAAACCAAGAAAAATAAGTGCATGAAAACCATAGTATGATTTTCTTTCTCTATAAATTTTACTTTCTTCTGCGAATAATGCAATGAATTCATATCTTTGTTTTAAGATAATTTTTTTTCAAAAATTCTAAATACGATTAACAAAAATCATGTTCATGTACATTTGAAAACCTGAATTGAAGTTCTTATTTTCTAATTAAGAAAATGTCTAGCATATAAAAGATATACTTTGTTGTCCTATAAATCATAATTAACTATCATAATAAGCTGACTTGAATTAGTCTCTTCATATGTGTTAAAAACACAATACATCATAAATGAAGACAACACATCATATATCAAAGGCATTTACATGTCTATGTAAAAAATCAAACGAAATTTCTAACAAAGTGACTGCTTAATTTTTTTTCTCATTTCAAAATAATTAAGCTTTTGAAATACACAAGTATACATGCAAAATTAAAGCATAATCAAAGCACGGTGAACATCTGAGAAAAGTAATGTTAAATATAATATCTAAAAGCAAATACATGTTTTCAGCACAGAACTAATATATGAACATAATCCATTAATAAATGATATTTGTTTTGAATAGGCAGAAACAAATTCTATATACAAAATATGTTATGGTAAAAACAAAAATAAATTTGTTTCTAACAACGTCCAAAAATACATAATTTAGGTTTTTATCGATTCTAACCGTATATACGTGGAAACATGGAACAAAAATGTACATGCAATCCTACAAGGATAGCTTTTTTACCAATGAATTAAGATAAGAGAGTTTTCCAACTCTATGTTTGAATAATGAAATAAATTAATAATAAAGAAATACCCCACAATAGTCTGTTCCAAACCTTAGAACTGAACAGACTTTATTTGATCGATATACAATAAAATGTACATGTGTCCCAAATACATCGCAACTTGCCCATAACAAAATTACTTAATTCTGTGATATAAACGCTATGTACAAATCTAAGTCGTTAACGGATAATGTAGTATCGTTTTCTACATAATATCGACCATGAGAAGAAATTATAGACGATATCCCTGAATAATCCATATACTGTACACGAAACAAAGGTCATGTGAAGACAAATGTTTGAAATAAAAGATATAAAACTGTTAAATCCTTATCAAATATACAATAAAATGTGATTGTTTCATAAAGAAATTGAAAAAAAAATTCAAAATCATCTTATGAAAAATGCATTTATAACATTGTCATAAAAGGACTTGATTTGTCCTATATCAAAGCTAATGAAACATAAATGTGAAAAAAATTAAAGCAATATATACAGGTAGATTTTGAAAATACCCTAGTATGTACATTTTATTGGATCTCATGAAAATTGATGCTTTGTACATTTCACATGTCATATAAATCTGTCAACAAAGGGGTATCTACAGGTAAATATGAAATACTCTATGTACATTTCATTGGATCTACAGAAATTAACTTCGTATGAAATTCCATGAAAATCAATGCTTTGTACATGTCACATGTCATAAAAATATCAACAAAGCATGTCCTTAAGACGATGTCATTTCATATTAATCTTTGATATTTACAAAAATGGAAAATATGAGCACAAAAAGCTTTGATTGAATATCAATCAGAAAAGCCAAGTCAAGCTATAAAAATTAATCTTCAAATAATGACATGAAAAGTGTATAAATCTCGTAATCAAAACTGTATTTATATATATAAATATGTATGAAATTTGCAAAGCGATTGTATCTTCAATTGAAAAGATAAATACAACTACACAGACTTTGCAAAGCGATTGCTTCTTCAATGAAAAAGATATATACAACTACACAGACTTTGCAAAGCGATTGTTTCTTCAATGAAAAAGATATATACAACTACACAGACTTTGCAAAGCGATTGTTTCTTCAATGAAAAAGATATATACAACTACACAGACTTTGCAAAACGATTGTTTCTTCAATGAAAAAGATATATGCAACTACATAGACTTTGCAAAGCGATTTCTTCTTAAATGAAAAAGATATAAACAACTATACTAAAATATAGACTTTGCAATAATCTAAACTATAAAAAAGTCGAGTTGTTAATCTTATGTACACAATGTAAATTAGAATTAAGGTAAACTTAAAGTGCATATTAAAGTAGAGTAAAACATTTCAACTTTTCTTTGTATTTTCTCTATATAGGTATTCTACTCTTTAAATGAAGTATGTGTTGTATGGAATTCATATCCTAAATTAAGCAGCGGGATATAAGATTTAAGTTAAAATCTGTCCATTTTGTATTCCACTGTTTCTCGGGAGAAAGATCAAGGTACTATAAGTGCTTACAAATGATGGACTAAATCAAATGTTGATAGGTGTGTATGATGGATTAAAAACGGATAATAATTGAAAAAAAAATAAAAAGATGAATGTTAAACGTCTTTGTTTGTTATAATACTTTATGTACAAGAAAGAATTCATGTCCAATGACATTTTGTTTCGATAGAAACTTTCTGTGCAATTGACCCTTCTAATTGCGAGAAAAATGCTAAATTTTGTAACGTCACAATACTTTTACCTCGGACAAACAAGCTTCGAACCTCGGTCAAACATCGAAATTGCCTTCTGACGTCATGGAATTTTTCCCGCGTTCGGAAGGGTCAATTGAACATTTGCTTCAAATAAATGATGAGAGGGTATGTCAAATCATTACATCAAAAGCCATCTATTGGATCACGATACTATCTACTTTTATATCTAAAAAATACAACAGAATATTTATTTAAAAAATCATGCTCATCTACTAAAATGAGAAAATATATTAACTTTAAGTCGACTAAAGGATTCTCTTTATACATGTAATACAATACCACACACTAAAACAAAACATTTCAATATTCATAACTTCTGTTCAACAACAAAAACAAAAATCAAAATCAAAATATGTACATCTTTACAATAACACATACATTTGTGTTGCGTCGCTCCATAATATTGGCTGACATGACAAATAAAATACGCCCCCCCCAAAAAAAAAATAAATAAAAACCAAAATAAAAACCCGAAATCCCTTCTGAACAGCATCCGTTTCAGCACTCGATATAAGACTGTTTTCAAGTAAAATCAACTTTTCTTGAACTATGACATTGATTCTTTCTGTAAACAAAAGTAAAACAAATAAAATAAAATTCTTTTATGAAGTGAATTATGAAAACTATTATTGTTCATGTATAGCCAATGAATTATCAAAGAATTGCTTATATATGTCGATATCATTTTTTTCAATCCTCTAACCCTTAGTTAAAAAAAATATAGAAAGATTTAAAAAGAGAGGAGTAGACAACTCTGGAAAAATTGTTTGGCTAAAACAAATCAATATTGTGTCTAAGAAGCATCACTGATGAGGGTCTAATATCCCAAACACATGTCTGGTACATAATAAATTGGTTTGAAAGAGTCGGAACACTTCTGTAATATTAGTTTTGTTGAGAAAAACATTGATTATGTACATGAATCTTTTTGAATGGTTGAATTTAACAGCAACTCGGTATGTTCGAAAAAGAACAGTGAGAACTATTCATTATCTGGATTATACGTCAATGGTTGATTTCCATAAACCATGTAAGGCTGAATATGAATAAGCATGAAACAATCCCCTCCCTGGATGAAAGTGAAAGAAAGTGAAATATTACGATTCACCAAATATTGTTTTTGAAGGAAAGTAATGATACAAGACAAAATTCGTCTATGGGAGTTTCAATAAGCCGGATTAAGATTGTGCAACATGGCGTTTAATTTTTATACCGATAGACAAATTAAACTGAGAATATGCTGTACTTTCAAATATGTTTTACCTCAAAGGAAATGCTACATAATTCTGTGTCGTCTCGACTTCTTCCTTTGTTGAGCAATATTTAAAGTTTTCATTGGTATGGCTGTCCTGTCTTCGTATTCCTGAAATGAAACAATTGAGATATTTGTATTGCATAAAAGATTAATGAAAAAAAATTCAAGTTGAAGAAAATTCATTTCAAAATACCTTCAACTTAGTCCTTAGTAGATCCATGATACTGTAGACATGTTCTACTGAAAGGGAAGGAGGCATGATGTCATCAAAGTCGTATTCCTCATCAGTTCCAAGGACGACCTTTCTTTTCCCAAGGTCAAGTTTTCCTCGCCATAGAATAGGATCTGCCATGTGGTCAGCAAGTCGTTGGTCTCCGGTAATGTTGTTGTCGCGAATATAAAGGAATCGATGCAGAAACAATTTCAGTGCGTCGTTATATAATTTGGTCAGTGGTCGATGAGGACAGACATTTTCAAGTAGGTCAGCATTATCACTTGAAGTTAATCGAGTTTTGAATTCTTCGTCTAGTGATTCCACGAAGTGCTCCCCGTTCAGCTCCTCCAGAAGCATGTAGAATGATACTACATGCGAGATAGTCAATTCATATTCGTGCGATGGCAGTACACTCCTGTAGTCAGTCTGCAGTATGTTCCCCACATAACGCTCAAGGAATGTAAGGACCGCTGTTGTTGGTTGACATTCAATTCCTCTATCTAGGAGAATGGCAATAGTTCCAAATAAACGAAGGAGTTCTGGTATTGTTGATGGGTCATTAACGGACTTCTCTCTCACGCTTTGAACGAGATCATCAGTTATTTCTTTTTGTGGGATGCGCTCTGATAATTTCTTTAAGAGATGTACACATTGACTATAAAGGTCATCCTTAAATTCCACAAATAAAATCGAATTCTTCAAGTCGATGTGTGGTTTGCCATGCACTAGAACATGAGCTAAATCAGCCTCTATGGCACGGAAATTGTAGAGAACTGAACGTCTTGTATCAGCTGTTGTACCACATTGCGAAAGATCTAAAAGTGACTCGAGCATCTTCGAATCAAATTGTATCAAGTGCCTCTCCCTGAGATCCATTACTGAAATGATTTCAACAGAAGCTGTCTTGTTGCCTTTTTTCATAAACGATAAAGGACTGTAGCCTTCACTGTTTGCAGCAATCAGCATCGCGTTTTGAATGAAAACATTTTGCAAAAGAACTAGAGCTTCCATGACCTGATACAGCGGAGACTCGCTGTCGCGAATTATGCATAGCTCCAGCATACTCTCTTCCGAAATACTTCCCATATGTGTGATTCCAGGTTTAACTCTCTGTAGTATTTCGGAATATCGCCTGATTTCAGTCCAAGCCGTCTTAAAGGCTTTAAAAGCCTTTCGCATTTCAGTTTGATGGTCTCTTGGTTGTTGCTGTATGAATGCTCCTACCGAAAGAAAGCGGCATTCTATCTTTTTAATTTTGTAACGACACTTGGTCATGATAATTTTGTGCCATGAAAGTAAACCAAGCATATATTTCGGTAAACTAATATGTTCGAGGTTTCCAAATACCATTCGTAGGAATCTATATTTTGTTTCATCCTCCAGTAGACTGATCTCGAAGCGAAGCGACTCAAACGAAGCTGTACCCACAGTAGCAAACAGTATCGCCGATCGTTCATGTTCCAAATATTTCGGGTAGGCTGAACTGTTACTCAAATTGTAGGTCTCAATGATGTTTTCGTAGGATTTATGCAGAAATGAGAAGCGATGTCGCAGAATATCATTTAATGACATTCTAGATTTTTCATTCCATTTTGAGAAATCTGTTGAAGAACAGGTGAACATGTCTTTATTCAACCGTGTAAAAATCATGAGTATCGAAAAAAGTTCTGTTGCTCCAGTGCAAAGCCCGCTCATCAGCTGATCCCATATTCTGAGAAATGCTCTCTCAGAAGTTTGTTTTGTAGTCTCATCCGTAGGTACGTCCGAGGAGAAACACAGTTTAGTTGCATGAACCATTAGGTCAAAGAATAAATCTGATTGATCGGAAGGACAAATTGGGATCTGTTCCTCGTCAATGTTATATATCGATGTTTTTACATGGCACATGATGCATTCTTTGTAGTCAGAGTTTTCTGTGACAGTTCTAAAACCACATATGCAGGTATGAGACAGAAAACGCACGTTTTGATGTTCTTGAAATTCTTTCGTTGGTATGTCAGTTGGACACTTTACATGTAGGCGGCCAAGAAAACCAGAATCATTCGAAGAGTAGCAAACATTTAAGCAATACCAGTTGCACAAAAATATTGTTTGTATGACGTTTAGGTTTTGACAGCTCATGAATCTAGTAAACTCGTGTCTTTCCATCGACAATAATTCAACCATCTTCATTATTTTTTTGGAATCGGAATCTTTTGCTATTTGTAAGGCACTCAGCGAGTATTCTCTATCGGCTTCACTTGTCTTGTGATAGAATTGTTTGACAAACAATCTGAACTGTAAGACAGAAGCTGTCCAGAGTAAACCATCTTGGTCGTTAGATTGTAAAGCTTTCTGGAGTTTTGATTTGAAGAAGTCGATATCCTCAAAGTTCCTCGATTTCTTCGTTTCGTCATCTATTGCTTGAAACAACTCATAGAACATGGGTTGATGTACAAGCATTTCACTGCATATTCCTATCCGGCGAAGGCCTGTTGGGTTTGGAAGAACGTCTGTGAAACGGTACAGCGTGAATATTCCATCAGCTGTATATAAGGTATTGTAAAAGAAACTGAACAGAAATGCCCCATAGGTATCTCCATCTTTTGGCGCAGACGCAGTCTCGAACGATCCTAATCCAGGTGTATGCTCCAGATCACTAAGGTCATTGAAAACTTCATTTAAGACAGTGATTACAATACTAGAACAGCCTTTCCTGTACAGAATAGCATCGACAAATGTCCGGATGAAAACCTTTATGAAAGATAGGGAGCATATAAATTGTAAGTTGCCTCTTTTTTCCTTCAGATTTACCTTGGCTATTACAAGTTTTTGCAAAATATTGTCTCCATGACTAGAAATATTCATTATGCTATCCACTGTCAACAGCTTCGAATAGATGAATTTTTCCAGTAAATCCATCGTCAGTACCGTAAATGACTGGAAAGTTCCAGCTGCCAAGATTTTGTCAATGAGGCCCAAAAACTGATCATCTCCTAGCATTGCTTGTTCATTCGAAATGATCTGGTAAAATAGCTGCGTTTGGAGAGGATTTTCTTCGTCTTCGAAATCAAATTCATAATCACAAAGGCTGACCTGAAGACATGGTCCAAAGTAAAGCATATCTTCTTGAATGATATTTCCCTTTTCGAATTCTTCAAGTGTATATATCATTACTTCATTTGAATCCGGATTCGACTCCAGTGTCCTACTTAGGAACATGCACAAAACCGACTGAAGACTTTCATCAGTCAAGATTCCCTTTTTCCTTCTCAGATACGATATCAATGTTTGAAAGACCGTCCTACTTTCGAGTCCTTTTTGTGAAACAGCATCCGCAAGTGTGTAGAGTTCCTCTTTTGGTACATTATGAGGAACATAGAAATTCGCAACCAAGTCACTAAAAAGTTTCAAAATATAGATAGTTGGAGTCCTAATACCCATCGATGATATGGATGCAATACAGGAGTAGACCGTTTCCTGCCAATGTTGGATCGAAATCCTTTCCAGGGTTGACATTTTAGGTAATATATCGTGGCATATATCCTCCAGCAGATTTTCGATGTCTTCGGTAAACGATTGCGTTGTAAAGGTTGTTTGCAATGTTGAAATTGCCGATTTTCCATGGTCAGATGTCAGGTCAAGAAGTTGAAGAACTGAAAATATCCTGCCTGCATACAGCCAACCCGATATGAAGAGACTGGCAATGTATGAGGCCAAACATTCAGTATGCAAATCAACCGATTTTTTGATAACCCATTTTGTTATGTCCACTCTCTGGTCTTTGGATAAACGTGACGGGTATTCAGAGGAGAAGTAATCACAGAAGTCATCTAAACAGTCTTCAAATATCCGTGGATATGCATCATTTTCAATCTTGTAAATATCTCTTTCAAACAGTGGCACGTAGATGTTTATCACTGAATCCAAAACATCTTTTATTTCTGACTGGTTGTCCTGATCGCTTAAAAATTGAGTCATCACATTTGCCTTCCTAAAATCTTCCAGGACTTCCTCTCTATATTTTGCAAAAGTATCGAAATAAATTCGAATAAAAGGCGTTTTCAGTCCGAGTTGCTTAGATGTAACTACATAACACCCAGGCCCAGTTGGTTTCGGTACTGAGTGAATATCGAAAAAGACTTCTTGTTTTTGTAGTCGGAGAAAAAATGATTTCTTCATTGGTTCCTCGTTATCTATGCTCAGAAGAGAAGTCAAGGTGTCTGTTTCCTCAAATTTGAACAAAGCCATCGACAACGGCTGCCTTATTAAGTTGGACAAGTAGGTCAATAGCGATCCAATCATTGTCGTTGACATAAACAGCAAATGCTTGTCTTGAGCAGCTTTTCGTTGCCATTCCGTTGAACCCACTGTATCGATATCTCCCTGTATCCATTTGAAAATTACATCAGCAATAACATCAACGAACACCTTTGATGATGGGATATTTTTAATCATACTCAAGATATTTTGTCCAAATGTTGTTACTTGGGAATGGCGAATCATACTCAGTGCATGTGGAAATTCTCTAAATATAAATCGCTGAATGAGATTTTCCTCCCTTTGAAGGGCTTCCAATATTGTTTTCCCATGCAAATCTGCCAAGCACACATCCTGTTTCTCAACTGAATCAAGCATTGCCATGGGCCATCCGGACAAGAAATTTACCTTCGCAAAGAGTTCACTAGCATCAATAGATCTCGATATATGTAAAAGAAGACAAACGTGTTTCTTTACTGTTGGAACATGATCACGAAGCATTTTCTGGCTATTTTCAATCGTTGTTTTTGCGAATAATATGTGTTGCAAATCTCTTTTTGTATCACATTGGATTACAAGGAATTCGTGATGCTTGTCTACCCAATAGTCATCCAGTTGGTCAGATAAATGTTTTTCAGATTTTATTTCTCCAAGCTTCAGCACACGGCTAGGCAAATTATCGAGAGCAGCTCTAACATCTACATATATGGTTGAGTATGTAAATACGATAAGATTCGCTCCAAACAAGCCTTCTTGTCTGGAAACAATCTTGGAATACAGAGAGTCTTCCTCATTTGTATGTAGAGAATCCTCTGAGATCAAAGACGTTGTTGATATGTTGTCGAAGGTATCCAAAGATTCGGAAAAGGGAGCCGTCCAATTGAAAAACTCCTCACAGTCCACAGTTGATGAATCCGAAATCTCTACATCGACCTCACTGACTTCTATTTCTCGATTTTTGTTTGTGTCCATCGATCCCACTGTCGGAAAATGGCGATGAAAGAAATCTTTCAAACCTATTGGGATATCTCGATCGGTAACGACGGAAATATTTTCGTCATGTTTGCATGTTTCATTCAAGTAATGACCTAGTCCGTGATGTATTGGGAGTTTGAAGTACAAATTCAGCAGTGAAAGGGCACCTTCATTATCTTTTTCATGGAGCTTCGAATCTTCGATTCTCATCATAGCATCTGGTCGCATAATCCACAAAATCTCTGTAATTGTACGGAACAAAAATGTTGAAGTATCTTCATCGTGGTTCGATTGTTTCATGGATGATATTAAAGATGCGACAAATCCATCTCCAAATACTGCGAGAGCATCTTTCTGACTGAATGTGTCTGCCACAAATGATATGTCAACGAGAAATTGCTCTAACGATTCCACAAATCTGTTTTCTATATTCCCTAGCGTGTCAATGAGGGAAAACTGCTGTTTCTCAAATCTGTTCAAGAAAGGTGGATCTGTAGCTTCAAGATCTCTAACATCCACTAAAACTATGCATCTGAACAGATCGTGAACTTCGCACGTTGGATTGCTGTAAGGACCAAGGGCAACTCTGCAGTGCTTTTTATTTTGCACAATCGTATAATTTTGATTCAGCATGTCGTACAAGCTGCCATAAATATTCTCCAAATCCTTGAGAATCAAAATGTTTGGCTGTTCCATACATAGAATAATTTTGTTGAGTGTCCGATAGTTGTAATCGTCGTCTTGATCCTCTTCAAACTGACTTCCTAAAATAAGAGTTCCCTCTTTTTCTTCTGTTTTAAGTATTGTGCTAAGTTGACCGATTGCTGAGTCTCCATCAAGAATAAGCATAAGATGACGGCTGTCTACATCTTTAATATTTTCGCGAATTAGATCATCAACGGATGTTTGAACTGTTTCATTCATTCCCATTTTCTTTTGAAAAACATCAAAAGCGATTTTCGTGTGTTCTTTCATACCACCAAAATTTCGCATTATCCCTTTCCATAAGATATTGTCTAAATTCAAAGGATCAAATCCGTGCAATTTCACTTCGCTGCAGTCCCTACAGAAAAATTTGACTAGAGAATAAAAATCTCTCAAACCGTGAAAGTTTGTCATTGGTTGGTTTTCAATATACAACAAGTATGCGTCTACCATAGCTAATAAAGTGTCTTCTTTTGGAGATGTTTCGGTGTCCGAGTGGATAGATCTATTGATTGATTCAGCTGTGTCTAAAAGCTCCTCTCGGTCCATTTCTGGCCTTGATAAATGAATAGCCCTGTTCATTTTTGCCGCATCAAGAGCCCAATTCGAAATTCCAACAACAGCGACATCAGGTACATTTCCATCAGGTTCCAATAGTGTGTGTAGAACTTTAAGTGGATTGAATCTTGAAATTTCAGCTAAACCAACTTCATCGAGTATCACAAGTGACAGAACATTCTTTTCTTCACTTTTGTATCGTCTAGCTCTTTCAAAAACTTTTAAGATACCTTCTGATGTTGATGACTCTGATCCCTGGAACGATGTATAATACAGTCGTGGGTATGCCTTAAACAACCGAGACTTTGAATCAGGTCCTCTCATATTGCTTCGAATAAGCTGCATAGACAAAGATTTGCTACATCCTGGTTTTCCAACAAGAAAAAGAGGAATCTTGTTTAGAATGCAAATCAGAATAAGAAATACGTTTTCCTGTAATGCTGTATTCCTAGCAACACCCTGAGGTATGTCCATTTGTGCAAGAATCTTCTCGTGGACATGATTCGTAACTTTACGTATTTTATCTGAGCTAAATGGAACGGAAAACGCAGTGCATATTGCCGATAAGCTATCCCTATATCCCCTTCGAATATCGTTTTCTGAAAAACGACATTGATAGCATACTGTCAAGGCGAGTATTATAGACTCGAGCTGGTGGTCCTTTGAGTTCCCTGAAGGTTTCTCCTTCAGAATATCGAGGAAATCGTTGTAAAACCAAAGGGCGAGCCTTTTACATCTTTCAACATCTCTCAAGCTAACTGTGCATGACGAACCCTCTTTGTCGCGTACAAATTGCTGAGAACAGGTTATCAGCGCCACAAACACTATTTTCGTATCTTTAAAATCATCAAGATCATCTATCATCCGCTCAATATACGCCTTTTCTTCTTCATGAGGCAGAGTACCATAGTCCCAAACATAATCTAAAATGGCTTCTGGAAGTGGATGTACACGGTAAGCCAAGCTTGAAAGTTTATCCTCACGAATTTTCCCTTTTAATCCAGCTTTAACGCGTGTTTGACTATTTTTCAACCGATATGGATTGCATGCGGATAAAACATGTATATTTGGAGCAAGCATTCGTCCTTGAAGCTTATGATGACACACTATACTTGAAAGTAATCCGATATGTTCACTGGTATTTATCTCATCCAAAAAAAGCCAATGAGGAGAATGGTAATCAGATCTGGCATTTTCATCTATCATATTGACTCTCTTCTCAATTATTTTATCCGAAACACCTGCATGAATAGCAAAGATTTCTAATGGTACATCACATATCTGAGAAAGTTTTCGAATCAAGGACGTTTTTCCACAGCCAGTCTCTCCCATTATAACCACGGGTATGTGTGCTTGCATGCGAATTAAAATGAGGACCATTTTCAAAAGGTTATCTGGTGTAAGCGCATATGATCTGATAAGTTCCTTCATTTGTTCTTGTTCCATCCATTGATTGGACGTTCGTGCCAAACGAATAAGAACTTGTAAAAGGTCAATATCGGACATCTCCATAAAGTTTTTCAACTCTTTGCCGATTTGATTCAGAAACAGCATCTTTATGTCTTCAGGTACTTGTTCAACATCCCTGTAAAGAGCTGATAAAGTCTGGAAATCTCCATGAAATACCAAAACAAGATGATTGCTGCTTTCCCAACGGATCATTTCTCTTGTTCGGGAAACCATATTCATGACAACGTTTTCTGTATCCCTGTGTAGCCCGAAACTGTTTAAATCATCGGCTTGTGAGGAACGGATAGACGAAACCGACCGAGTGGCAAATTCATTTGAGAAGTTAATCATGGTTTCAATAACTTGGCGTTTGAGATCTTCCGCGTGTTCACTCATTGATTTCAAATTAGAATAACGAAAGTAAGAGCTTGCACTCATTTTCTTCAACTGGAGTGCCAAGACAGATATAAATATGTTTACTTGAGTATATGAGGGTTCATCTGTTGGTTTGAAAAATTTTCGGAGTAAATATCTACACAGCTCATCGCTTACTACGATTTCATCGTCATCATCAAAATGTAAATCTGTTGTGAGTTCATTCTTTTCAAGTTGATGGAGGTAGGAGCATACAACTTGTGTTGCACTTGCATTTG
Organism: Pinctada fucata; assembly: GCA_028142955.1. Classification (NCBI taxonomy): domain Eukaryota; kingdom Metazoa; phylum Mollusca; class Bivalvia; order Pterioida; family Pteriidae; genus Pinctada; species Pinctada fucata. Next base: position 18,331,894 of record AP027107.1, on the reverse strand, counting down.
CTTTCAATGGTTTGAAGTTATTGAAATCATTCCAAACAGAATCTTGAATTTGGAAGCAGGACGTAACGGGCAGCTCGGAAAACAGAACCTGGTTCATTGTACTTGCTATTTCGATAGCGATTTCGTAACTTCTATTGGAATAGCAGCTGTCCTGAGAAGACACATAGCCTAGCACCACAAGCTCAAAGATAAGAATATCGATTTCGGTCGGTTGGTCAACAATACCAACATCTAAGTGTAAACAGTCATAATCTGTTATATTCTTTTGTTTCAAAAGATGAACAATTTCGTTTCGATCAACTGGTCCACTAATATGAACTGTTTTTATACCACAATCCACAGATGCTGCATGATCAAAGATACTTTCTGTTTTGCCTTGTCCAGGTAATAGAGATCTATACACTCTAACTTTTGGGAATATTGTACGGAATAATTCTTTCAAGTCTCTGCTAGAAAGGGGTTCTACTCTCACATCATACTCTTTGAATATGGCTGGAAATGTATCCGTCTCCTTTCCTCTGTACATAATTGCTAACGTTGATGTTTTTGGAAAACTACATTGTCGCAGTTCCTTTGCTAGGTCATATTGTATTTCTACAGCCAAAGATTCTGTAAACGCTATACAAAATAAGGGACTCGGATGAGTTTTCCTCATTTGCCATCTTCTGAGCATTAACTGAATTTCGTCGAATGACGTATTTTCATTACAAAGTTTAATTTCATTAGCAAGCGGTAGGCGTTCTTGTACTTTGTGAAATAGAGAGAGAATTGACGGTATGACACTCGGACTGTCCTTCTCCAAACGAATGAAAATAATCCCCTTTTCTTGTACTTGAAGATCGCAATGAATCCTACTCAAACATTCAGTCGCTTTGTATACTGGTTCAATACTTTTGTAGTACTCTTCTAATTCCATTGAAATAGAAGCTAGAACTTCGCTTGGATCCTTCATAAAGTTTAAGGCGTTCCATTCCTCAAAAACTATTCTCGATCCGTGAAGACGAACCCTCATGTCTGGGTTTATAAAGTCAATAACTGACAATGCTTCATCCTCTGCAATACCAGAAAGAAGGTATCGATAAACTGTCTGAAGTTGGTCTGATTTAATAAAATTTACAACTTCACAACCCTCCCTACACTCTCCGAGACTCTCCTCCCATCTTTTGCGATGATCAAACAATTCGTCGCATTTTGCGGATAAATTCTTTGTTGATAGATCTTCTTTAACATCAAGGAAAAGAGGGTGACCAAGATTTCTCAATTCAATCAGAGCATTTGATATATTGGACGTTTTGTCTACGATGTCTAAGAAAGTTTGGAAAAGTTCAGTGGAATAATATCCATGTACAGCATCCATAGATTTCTCAAATCGACTCTGAATAAGCAAGGCCCTGCTTCTCAAATCGTTAATATCGGCCATGCTGTATTTTACTTTCGCTCCAAAGGTGTCATAACAGCATGCTATCCAATACTCACAAGAACAACTATCAAGTCGAAAGATGGCGGTACTCTCTTCTGTTATGTTTCTCAATTTATCAACAGTCTTCTCGGTTCGATTTTCAAATGTTTTATAGAAGTCTCGTAGGTTTGTGTAGTTTTTTGAACATTCGTCACATTTAGCCGCTGCGTTTTTTATTTTTGACTTCTTATAACTTTCATGAAGTAAACGAATGCATTCATCACATGTAAGGATTTCGTCAGGGTCTCTGGAATCTATCAGGGGAATCAAAAGCTCTTTCACTTCTATCAAATGTGATACCACAGGTAGGTACTGGTCAAAGTGCTCACCTTCAGCAGCATCTAGAAGATTCCGTATATCCTCGTCTCTTATCTCTTCAAGGAATTCCAGTAATTCTGAACTTTCGCTAAGGACATTCAAAAGCCTTTTGAAGTCATCTTCGAAGAAAATGTAATTGTCTTCAATGGATTTAACCATTTTCACAAAAGAACCGATTGTTTCTTCACACTCTGAAACTCTAAATGCCGCAACCGCTTTCATCAGCTCAAATTTAGTTTCTGTGTCAGCTTCGATTTCAAACCAAAGCACATTGCGAAGGTTGTAGATCGATTCAATTTTGCTAATTGAATTTTCTAGCGTGAAAATTTCACATGCCTGCAAATCAGTCTCTTCTACTTTTGTTTTCAAGCATCTTCGATAAATTTCGATCTCTTCTTTCATGTCCTCCAAAGTCATCTTTCTGAAAACTGGTATTACATCAACAAGATATCCTGAAGATTTGACTATGCCATTCATGAAGCTTATGTACGTTTCTGTAGAGGTAGTATTCAACATCTGAATGATATCATTCGCAGTTGTTTCCACTCTTTCTGCAAAATTGATATCCGACAAGGACTTTCTATTTACTGCCCAAAATACTTTTGGAATATAGCCTTTCACTGTCTTTTGAATAAATGGTTCAAGTGTAGAGCATTTACTTTGCAAAGACGGTACGTCGGAAGATTTGTATTGCTCTAAAGTAATTTTGCCTTCTCGCAAATTTGTTTTTGTTTTCCCCAAAATCTCAAATTTTGCTAACAAACATTCTTTCATCTGTGAATTTTCAAGTGATCTTTCAACAAGATTGATAATTCTCATAGTACTATCAATCATTCTTTCCACTCGTGGAATTATTTCGAAGGAACCCTTTAAGACTTTTTCAACTTCAAGTATGTCCTCTCCGACGATCATGTGAATAATTGATTTCAGTTCTTCTCGTTTTTCCTTCAAATGTCTAATGATTTGAAAATCAAACTGATCTTTCTTCATTTCATCGTAAAGAGTCCGAATGCATTCACAGACTAAGCATAGCGTTTCATTTTCTTTTACCACACTAGCAAATTCTCCCGTTGCCTTAGCTAAAAGTGTCCATTCAGAAAGGTGAGGCAGTAAACTTAAAATTGTCTTGTTCTTGTCCTCATCTTGCTTAAAGCCCATGGTGCTAATAACAACTCCAACACATTCGGCTTGCAAGCTGAAAGTAAGAAAACTGAATATTGAATATCACGTAATTACACAGACTTAAAAAAAGCGAGAGCACACTCATGAAGCGAGAAAAAAATATGGACAAAGCGCAAAATCACCATTTGTACAAACTGACGGAGACGACGGAAATTTTCACTGAAACAAGATCGACAACAAGTGAAATGATGTTAAACGTCTTCAAATCCATTAGCATCATTTAAGGAGGGTTTGAACACCAAGATGGCGGCAGCATTATTTGTTTTCTCGCTTCTTAGGAAAAGTACAGTCTTAACTCCCTTAAAACATTTGATAATCTGATTGATATATGTATTTGAGTATCCTGATGAAATTTGAATAATTACCGGCGTCATTTGAAGAAATTATGGCGATTTTCGAAATTAAGGACTTTGGGATCTTTATCCATGAGCAAAGCACGAGGTCATTTCGACGTTATCGGGAAAAATGGCGTCACAAACCTTCACATTCAAAATGCAATAAAATCATTATTACTAAATGTATCGCATTGAACCTTAGCATGAAAAAAAAATAGAAAATTAAATCTTCATCACAGTGTATTCGTTGACAAATTTACGTTACAGAAAAACGGATGTCACTTCATTAAAGATGGACGATTTTGGAAGAAAAAATGGAAAATATAAAGTCTTGTAATGTTTTAATCCTGAATTCAATATTTCCCATTTAATAATGAAATCATCTCTGGACATTCTTGATAATTCTGATAGTTTTTGACAAAGATTCACCCATATGATTCCTAAAAATTAACTAGCAACTACAGTAAACTGGCTCAAAATTGCATTTTTTAGCGATAGTGTCATCTTTTATTCAAGTATCCTGCCTGTGTTTAAAACACAATTCATTTTATCTTTTCCATATGCAAGTGCAGTATATTTATGAATATTTTGGAAGTTAAATCAAAATTAATTTCCGATAGCTTTACGAGAACTGGAATGATACTTTAAATATTATAACGTCATCAAGAAATTCATGAAAACGTTGATTAATGCATATTTCAAAATCTCATAAAATATTTTCCTGTGGATAGAATCAAATGTTAGTTTGTATAGTCAAGGACAAACAAGAATTATATAATTTCAGAATTTTTTTTTTAGAAAAATCAATTTGGCATCCAAGTGTTCAATTCATCAATTCCTTAAGGACAGATCAATTTCCAGCATGGACCAGACATGCACGTTTCGGGTACTTAACCCTCGTCAGTGATTCTCAATCTAAACAATGAAATATGGATAAAAAAAGTGTGAAAACTATTATGGCCAAAATGTACCAAAAGATGTAGTAGGATGAATGGGATATGATGCTGTAGGACCCACCTTTTAGAAATTTGAAGAAATATTGATAACAGAAATTTTCGAATGCGTTGAAGAAACGATCAGCCGAAGTTGATCGAACTTGGCTACATGTTCCAATGTAGCCATGATGATATGATCCATGTTATGATGAAATGATCCATGACAAATACCATTATGTTCAAATGCCTAGTATTGATGGCCGTCCACTATGACTCCTCAACAGTGGTACTTTCAGCCAAAAAACGCCAAAATCTCAAGTGAGCTAAAGTCATAGCGAAAACTTGTTATATCTTCGACATCTTCTCTGAAACCGCTGCACAGAATTGCACGAAACCTTACAGGAATCAAATACGTAAGGTCCTATACCTCGTTTGTGCTTTTTGTGTGGATTAGTCAACAATATGGCAGCTATGGGCTCTGATTGGCTGACATATTTTTGACTTCTCCTCTGCAACCGCTGCCTAAGCCTAAGAGGAAGCAAGTACTCAAGGTCTTCTGCCAAGTATGTTTGTGATTTTCCACCTCCCCTCAGTAACTGCTGCACAGAATGTAACAAAACCTTACAGGAAGCGGGTACTAAAGTAGGGAAGGGTGTGTGTGTGTTTTGTGTTGATCGGTTAACAAATATGGCCAATGAAGGTTCTGAATTGCTTACGCACTTTTCGACCTCTCCTCTAAAAAACGCTGCACAGAATTTCATAAAACCTTACAGGAAGCAAGGACGCAAGGTCGTTCACCAAGTTTGTGTTTTTCGGGTCATCAAATATGGCCGCCGAGCTCTCTGATTGGCTGATGCATTTTGGACATCTCCTCTGCAACCGCAGCACAGAAATTCACGAAATTTTACAGGAAGCAAATACTCAAGGGCATCCCCCTAATTGGCTACTATCATTCTTTTGTCTGCTACTGATGTGAGCGATTTGACCTTTCGGGCCTCTTGTTTTCTACATTCCGGATATCTATTTTGTATAGATATACTTATTTCATTATCGAAATTATTAAGGATGGCGCTATTTACAATTGCGCAGTTTTGGTAATTTTCTTGTTCTAGGTTCTCATACCGTGGACAACAAGTACTACTGACCCCTTTTTTTCTTATATAATACGTAGACAGAAATTCAAACAAGAGTTCAGCTTACTCTTAGGTCATATCTACTTAGATACATTACTGCTTTACATGAGAAAGTTCTGTTATATATATATTTATATATTTTAAAGAATAGGTCCTATCTACTTAGATTCTTTTCTTGTGTTAGATATGTAACATGATTCATTTGATATCTGAATTAACCTGGAGCGTTTTCAATGCATTCCGCACTTTCTGACATAATTTTTTTCACTCTTTGGCCATATTTCATAGTTTAGATTTAGGATTACTGACGAGGGAAAAGTATTTGAAACGTGCATGTCTGATCCATGCTGCAAATGTATCTGTCCTTAAATGATGCTATTGAATTTGAAGATGTTTCACAATTGCATTTGATATTGATAATTACATAAAGTTGTCCTTCGAGTTTCTATGGAGAGGTGTCATTGTCTCCATCTGTTTGTCCGTTTTTTTTTGTGCGAGAACGTTCTGTCATATGACATACAGCCCCGACCAGTCGAAAGTTTAATATTCGCTTTCAATTCGTAAACGAATTGAAAGCTTTTTGAAAGCTTAGCTTTCAAAATTTCGTCAGCGATTGCTTTCAAAATTTTGAATACTCAAGAGATGACGAAATTTCGTCAGCGATTTTTCGTTAACTAATTTTCGTCAGCGATTCCCTAGCTTTCAAAATTTTCGTCAGCGATAGCTTTCAAAAATTTTGAAAGCTATAGTTAACGAAATTTCGTCAGCGATTAGCTTTCAAAAAATTTGAAAGCTATAGTTAACGAAATTTCGTCAGCTATAGCTTTCAAAATTTTTGAAAGCTAATCGCTGACGAAAATTTCGTTAACTATAGCTTTCAAAATTTTTGAAAGCTAATCGCTGACGAGAATTTCGTTAACTAGCTTTCAAAATTTTTGAAAGCTTTTCTCGTAAGCTATTTTGTGTCGAGAAAACCAAGATGGCCGAAATCAAAGCAATCATCTTCATAATTTGCTTGATGAAATAGTATTAATTATGATGTTTATTCAGATTAAATTATGAAAATATATATTCCTGGATTAAATTAAATATTGTATCTTGTTTATTTTCATAAGTTTATTTGAAAATTCCGTGTTTCCCAGATCGGTGTGTTCCCCCATACACCTACTTGGTTAAAATAACATCGTGTTAATTGGGGGTGAATGGGGCCATCAAAAGGGTATGCTTTGCACTAATTAGTTACCTGAACTTACCTGTATTTGTATTACCTGTAAAGGTATTCCATCTTTAAGTGTATATATGAACAACTTCCATTTCATCTAAAATCTAAATGTATATATATACCAGAAAATTTACATCTGACCGGCCAAATTCTGACTAAATGAGGGGAATTTATATCCAGTGAAACCCTGGCGTCTTTGTGACTGTCGGAAGCTTTGAAAGATATTTCACAATCGGTGATTTTTTAAAGTGCAACGCCGATAAAGAGACGGCTTCTTTCATCCTCTAAACTGTGCAGAGGAATTCGCCCGAGGCGTGCTGCAGCCATTGCAAAAACAATATGGCACCCGAGCGTTCAAAAAGCTTTCAAAATTTTCGTCAGCGATAGCTTTCAAAATTTTCGTCAGCGATAGCTTTCAAAACTTTCGTCAGCGATAGCTTTCAAAATTTTCGTCAGCGATTGCTTTCAAAATTTTCGTCAGCGATTGCTTTCAAATATTTTGAAAGCTCCGAGATGACGAAAATTTGAAAGCTCATAGCTTTCAAATCTTTCGTTAACTAAGATTAGTTAACGAAATGTTCGTCAGCGATTTTTCGAAAGCTTTTTAGAGCTTTCAAAATCTCGTCATCTCAGTAGCTTTCAAAAAATCGCTGACGAATAGTAAACGAAACTTTCGAATTTAGCTTTCAAAATTTCGTCAGCTCGGCGTTAAACTTTCGACTGGTCGGGGCTGTATTTTTCAATAATGTTTAACCTTTTCGATTCCATTCAATTTCAAATATTATTTCGTTCCCTTGCAATATTATTCCGTTCCCTTGCAATATTATTTGTTGCACGGTCTACGTTGTAGACGGTAATTAACACCTTTCCAGACGGTGCAATATTTTTCATTGTGAAGCAATGATTAAATAAATCGTTGAACAATCGACTGAACCGTTTATTGTCCTTAACTGACCCGAAGTCAACTGCCTTCCGTTTTGAAAAATGGAAACGCATTTTTCCTTTAGAATTATTAGAAACATCACTATAAGCGCATATCTAAGGAATGAGAAGGACACCCCGCGACTTTCAGATTTGAATTACTATCATCAAAGTCATGGGCGGATCTAGATTTTTTCCCACAGTGAATTGGGGGGGGGGGGGGGTCCAATTAACATATGTTTGTGGAAAAAAAATTATTTGAAAAACGGCAAATTCTAGAGAGGGGCGGGATCCTGAATCCCCTAGCGCCCTCTAGATTACTACTTGAATGAATAGGATCCGCTATAAACGGAGCCAGACAAAAGTAAGATTTCGATCGAACAATTTTGTACTGACCGGAAGCATTGAATAGCTTTGAACAGAACACAAATAATAGCGGAAGATTCCAACAGTTTCGAATATTTTATGGAAAATTGTACAGAAAATCCCCGACCCCACCCCCTAAAATTCGCTTGTTAGGTATAGTATCTTTAGTTTGAATACCGTATTAGTTTCTTTTATTTCTCTCATTCAATTCAAATTCTGGAAATAATTCTTTTAATTTCTTTAAAGTAATTTTCTTTCAAATCAAGTTTTAAAACGTGTGAAATTCTGATCTCTGTACGATATTGTACATTTGTCTTTGTTATTGTTTACTGACCATGAGTAGTTTTCTCTTACCGTTATGTACTAGGAATGACGACTTATAATTACTCAATCATTGGTGATAATTGTTTGATGGCCGAACAATTGCCGTGCAACAAGTGGGTTATTCAACTGCTCCTCGGGCTACGCCCTCGGAGACAGTAGAATAACCCTTACTTGTCTCCCTCGCAGTATTATTTCGTTCCCTCTAAATATTATTTGATTCCCACGAAATAATATTTCGTTCCCATCGAAAAAAAGCAAACTTTTTAATATGGCCCTATACGGCCACCGTAAAGAACTGTTTTCGCATAAAAATTATTTTCTTTATTATGACTAAATTTAACTTAATTAAGGCGGCATTTTCAACTAAGATGGACAATAATTATAATTGCATAGAAATAATAGGTAGAAAATGCGCTATTTTTTCTTTTGTGGAATATGATGAAACGAACAACTTGGAATAATACTTCCTTTTAAGTAACTTTTCTGTCTATTCTGTTTTTGGAATAAACATTTAAAAAGGGGTACTCTCAGGATCCTATTTGACCCCCACCTTGAACATCCGAAAAAAGTATCTTGATAGAGAACCTTTGATATGTACTTGCATAATTAGGCTCACTGAATTCTTCCAATCGGTCGAAAATGAATAAGTTAAAAGAAAACAATGGACTGATTTAAGGACGAAACAGTATGACAGTAAATCACCTTTACCAGCTCCAAAATGCAAGAAAAGGACAGTCTGAATAACAAAGAAAATGAAAAAAGGGTTTTCGGTCAAACAACAGATGCCATCCCCTCCTTCTATGTTACTTGATCACATGACCTTGGGCCAAGATGATGTGAAACCTTTGAGTCATGAGCAACATCTTACTAAAACATGAAATCGATTCATCATATTGTTTAAGAGGTATAGCCCGAACATGATTAGCATTTACAATTTCACTGTAAGCATACAGAGTGTCTTTGACTTTGGTCTCATGACCTTGGATATAGGTGAACTGAAACCTATGGATCATGAACAACATCAATCGTGTATGTAAACATGTCTGTTTAAGCGACCAGTTTACAATGTTTACAAACACAATGTTTATAAATAAAATCATGTCGTAAAAAGGAAGCTGATCGCACGAAGCTTTAATTCTAGTCATCAATGTGGAAAGGTTTTAGAGTTTATTTACTACCTACTGAATACCCTTTGAAGACCTACCCTTATTTACCATGAAATATGTAGAATATCTATGTCGTTATTATTGTAAAATTGTAATCATGGTAATGCGTATGCGTAACTTAGGGGCTTGCCATTTTTGTTGTAAATATTGTGAGCCAGAAATATTTTCAATAGATTATCTTTATATTTTGATATCTTAGAGGGTTTGAGAACTATACTTTTGTAATTAATGGAAAGTTAAACACTTTAATAATGCTAGAACAATATAGTTTGTGTTCTACAAATGAAATGATCTAATTTTAGCCGATTACAGGATACACGCCTTTAACTCTTGTACTCAAAAAGATATCTATTAGTAAAAAATTAAGGACATCACAGTTCTTCGTTATAGAAATATTATGTGCACATAGTTTTAAAAAAACATGTTCAGTTTAACGTTATGTACTGATGCCAAAATGTTAATTATGAGAGTTTAGCTTGAAGAAATACCTTTTGAAATTGAATCGTCTCGGTAAAAAGATCAATATGCTACCTACCTTGTGGAGAGCTTTTGTGTGGATCTGCGAATAAATGTCTTGATGAAATCAGGAGGAGGCTTCTCTATGAGTCTTTTCAGATGAATTGTGTAGATATCGTGCACCACGTCGTTCATCTTGTCAACGTCAGATACGACTTCAGTATAGCGCTCCAGACAATCTGCTGTCAGAGTCTGCGCTAATGCTTTATTGAAAAATTCAAGGGAATCGAAAAATGTCAAATTAGTGGCGAATTCGATAGAGTGAAACAAAGTAACAATATCTTTCTTAGATGCATATCTCTTAGGGACCAATCCGCAGCATCCTTGGAACCAGTGGTTGACATGACTTTTCATCTCCGAATTCTTCAAAAGAATGCGTGTTCTTAAATCGGTAAAAATTTGGAATAGTTGAAGATGCATTCTTGTTTTTCTAATACCATCCAAAAACGCTTGTTGACTATGTTCGCTTTGAAGAATCCTTATATTTTCATCTGCAATCCAAACTTTTATCATTCCACAGAACTGGTCCTCGTTGTAGATTTCATCTCCCCTTGTTAATGCGTCAAAGATCAAATCGTCTAAAAATGAGAGTATTGGAGTGGGAATAGGATGACCTATTTGAGAAATAATGGTAACAATTTCGCTCCATCTACACCATTTCGAACGTTCTTTTATTCCGTCTATTGCAGAAGAACAGGCAATTTCACGAAGCCTTGAAAGAAAAGGTGCACTATTTCCAAGCTTTTGATTCAAAAACGAAAGTACCTCGGACATATAGGTAATACCTGTGATATTTTCAAACAGACCCTGAATTATGTCAGAAATACACTCTTTCTCGATGTCGCCTGAAAAGATTAACTCCAACAATTGTTTTCCTTTTTTCGTGTCATGTTCTTTCAAAAATGAGTCTTTGTTTCGTTTGATTATTTCTGCTAATTTCTCTTTGGATAGAAAATTCCAAGAACAGTAAACAAATTCAACTAATGAAATTTTTCTTCCGTAAGCATTTCTGTATATTTCAAATACAACATCAGAGTTTTCATTCAAAATTGAGGAAAGAGACTCGGGTACATATCGGATGGCTTCTATTAATTTTTTTGAATCCTGCGTGAAAAACCAGTCATTGGGGTATGCGTCATGCAGAGATACTCTGTGTTTGCAACAGAAGAGGAATAAAACGGCATGACATTTGTGCAAGGAATGCACACCGGTTAGTTTCCGAAAAACTTCTTTTACAAGTTCTGAATTGTTTATCTGTCCAACACAATCATTTGTTCGGACAAGAAAAGCCTCTATTTCTTTGAAATGATAAGAAGTATCCATTTGGTGTCTCATTATATCGATGAAGTGATCGGCGGCGCATGAACAGTAGCTTAAAGTTGGTTTAGTTTTGAATTTTTCATACTTCGCCAACACTGTCAAATCTATTATATCCCTTTGTGTTGAAGCATCGGTAATTTTTCTACTGAATGACTCTTCTTCGCGTTTTTCGTCTTTCCAAAAAAGATATGATCTCTCACTAACTTGAAAGAAATATTTGTAGGTACCTCCATAATCCTCTGGGACAATGATGTCCGTAACAAAAAAGTTTGTTCCAGGGCATGAATCCATATAGAACTCGCTCAGATTGCTTGATAAAACTCCTACTGCGCTTAAATGGGTAGCAATCTCTCCTGGGATACATACTTTGAAAGTCTGAAACAAAGGTAAATAAGAATGAATACTTAAAATCAATCCATTTTAGTGCGTGTGAAATCCTACAGAACTTTAGAGTTATTTGCAACAAAACGATATAATTTTCCCTGAAAACGTGTATGCCTCGTTTTCACTAGTTTATTTGGAATCAACCAATCAAATGTTATTAAAGTTTAGTGACGTCATTGGGTCCTTTGTCCCCTCACTTTTTCGACGCCAACCAAAGCAAGAACAGCTGAAACATTTTGATAAAACATTTTATTCCGGGAAAGTGATTTTTGCGAAAGAAATCGGACTTATGTAGATAAACAATACATATATTTAATTTTTGGAACTGCAATAGTCGGAACGGTGTATTTTTACAAGACTTGTAGCTAAACAACATGGGAAAATCTAAGACACCACGTGGAACCCCTGTCCGCGCTCCAGGGCGCCGAGTCCGTAATCAGCCGGCTCAACCGTACCCCATTCCAACGCTTAACTCTACCCCATCTTCATCTAGATGTTAGTGACTTGTGACGGGAACATTGCAGACAGCACCTGCTCCCCTACCACTAGTTGACTTTGGAGCACCGGAATTTCCAGGGGCGGAACCTCCAGTCAGCCATTAGGCCTCCGGCCAACCTGTTTCGAGTACTGAACCTGTTCAGGCACTGGGTCCATTTCCTGCCGGAGCTCAGCAGCCTACCTTACCCCACCTCTGACAAGTTTGCCTGGGAATCCCGGATAGCGATTGGCTAATAACTGTCACGTGAAGACGTGGTATATCTTTTATCACGCTTCAGACAAAAATGTTGGAATCTGATTGGTCAGATCATGGTCACATGATGCCGTGAAAAAAAACCGTATCAGGCTTGTAAATTCGTATCAGGCGAGTAGTTTATTATGACGTCGACATGACGTCAACGTGACGTCGTATCATGCCGACGTAGCAAAGCAAGATGGCGGCGACCAAGAGATTTCGGCAGACTTCATCAACAGAAATTGACGAAAAAAGACTAAAGTTAATTCGTAGGTAGATTCCTCATAAACAATAATATGCATCTAGGCGTTGCCTACAGGAAAGCGCAGCTACTTGACTGCGTTAAAGGTACAAATAGTCTAACAGGGATTAAATTGTCAATAATGAAGTTTTACCGTAAATAGCTTTTTAAAAGTACTACCATTTGAACATCTATATATATTACTTACATAAAATATCTGTCATAGACGTGTTTACTCTCTGGTACACACGATTTCGGTAAACTTTGGAAATTGTTATAATCATATACAGTTTGTAGAAATATGTCACGTTTACCAAGGTCAAAGTGAGTACGCTACCACGATCAGCCAATCGCTTGAATGAACTTCACATCGTGGGATTACTATTAAACATGTAGTAAACCACGTATACAGTCTTTTTGAAATTCTCTCTAAAATAACTAACTCACTGATATTTCATTGATTGCAAATACAGGGTTGATATCATGTATAGATATCATGTTCCATTCAACAGTCGGGGAAACTTCCTTATATGGAAGTCAAATATAGCTGAACGACTGCGTCACATAATCAGTTCAGAGTGAGCGCTCTCTCATATTCAACCAATCGCTTCAATGAACTTTGCATTATGGGATTACTATGATAGTAAAATCTTGTGTATATCTTGGTTTTCATACTGTCTTCAAAATTGCTTCGCTATCGCAGAAATCGCAATCAAAATCCTTGACGTCTTTGTCATTTATACTTCAAAGGTATATTTATTGATTCCATGTTGCATTTTCAAAAATTCAAACTCTAAATTCAGATATTAAGATGAGAAAATGGCGCATTGTTAATCACGACATGCATTGGTCCTACACATAATCTTTGTGAAATAGATCCATACAAAGATTTTTCTGTACTAAACATGTATAAATTTACGTTTGTGCATATAAAAACATCGGATATTGAAGAATAATGTGTTTCTAAGGTATACATTGCAAACTGTTTTTAAAGAAATGCCAGGAATTGATGAAGAATTCATCAGGTACCCCCTGGTATCTGCCGAAATTGCATAATTTTTCATTGTGTATGTTTTATTTTCTCAAGACAGGCTTTACACCCCTTTTCGGTGTATGTATTATATGTACTAATTTGAACAAAATCCAGATATGTTACGGAAAATCATAATAAGTAATCGAATTTATTGAACAATTAATACGAAGTTGAAATCCACCCTTTCTACACCATTACCAAATCTAGATTTTTTTCCAAGGAGGGTCAACATATGAGTCTGAAAAACATATTTACGTAAAAACGGGAAATATAAAAATTTGATATTTTAGAAGGGGGTGTCTCCCCCCTCGATCCAAATTATTCAGTTAAGAGCATACTATAGATACATACATTACACGAAGACAAATATGCAAGCAGATAGAGATAGAGTCTATAGACAGACAAGTATGAGAAGAACAAACACAAAGACTTAAAAATTCATTTGAACAGAATTGGGAAATTCATGAGTTTTTATTTGTCTTTCATAGAATTCTGGCATGATATATTTATAGGTACCGATGTAAGGTTGGGATTGGAGATATTACAGTTTTATTGAAAATGGAATAGCCAGGGATTGTTTTTTTTTATCCTTGTTTATAGTTCTCTGAGACGTACCCCTGTTTCCTCATCCAGGGTCAATTTTATGCTCTCTCTCTCTCTCTCTCTCTCTCTCTCTCTCTCTCTCTCTCTCTCTCTCTCTCTCTCTCTCTCTCTCTCTGAATTTGAATTTGCGAAAGAGAGGAACTGAGCTAATGTAGAACGTATAATACGAATAATATATCATAATTTTCATTGAGATCACACATTGAACCATTCAATAGTGCATGATCTTCTCACCTTGATTTACGGTCTTAGACTTAGAATTTTAAAAAACGCAATATGGAATCGATAGATATACCTCTAAAGTTTATATGACAAAGATGTTAAGGAATTTAGTCGCTATTTCTGCGATAGCGAAGCAATTTTGAAGACAGTATTAAAACCAAAATATAAGCACGATTTTACTATCATAGTAATCCCATAATGCAAAGTTCATTGAAGCGATTGGTTGAATATGAGAGAGCGCTCACTCTGAACTGATTATGTGACGCAGTCGTTCCGCTGTTTGACTTCCATATAAGGAAGTTTCCTCGACCTGTTCAAATCACCATTTTGAACGTGGATAATCGAACACTTTCAAATGACAAACAACGTGTAATAGTGTATGACGACTTGAATGGGAGGCGGGTGTAGTCTCCTATACACATGTGCATTTGTTTACCAAATCCTGAATGAAAATTAACCTTTATTAAGTTATGATGTTTTGTTCGTTTTTTTTTTAATATTTGATGTAGACTGTGAATACATATATTATATATACACATATCAATATTACTGTGGATATATATACACGTCAAACTCTCATCGATAAAAATAAACGAGAACTATACATGTACACTGTAGATCCCTTTAGCTATTTTTCCCTGAGACTTGTCAGAGTTTTAATTTAAATGTCGTCCTCTGAGCTAGGTCTCTATAACTTTCCAATACCAAGCCAATACTATTTGTTCATTACATTTTCTCTTTTCAGATTTTGATAACACCTATTGTCGATTCATTTTCGTCCCACGTGTTATCCGTCAGCCATGTTGTTTTGTTTTGATACAGTACTAGCCTGATGCAAATAAGTGCTTACACGTGTTCGCAATCGGTCTTCTACGGAGAAAAGTAGGTTATATTAGGGTACCCATTTTATAAGCAATAATTGATCATATCTCGGTAGTGAGGGCATATGTGACTATTGTAACCAACCAGTTTCTAATTTCTAAGCATGATAGACTCGTTTGCGTTAAAATTTTGACAAAAATAGTTGATTCATGGTTTGATCTTGACGAGACCTTTTCTACTTTTGAATCGCCCTCAGATATACTTATTTACAAAGAGTTTAATACTTCCACAGATCAATATGTGGTATTTTATGTGTATTTTATGTGTAGGTTTCAAACCAGGAGAAGAAGAAAATGTACACCCCTCGGTCGATTTACTCCCTCCGATTTTTTTTCATACCCTGTGACATCAATCTTGGAGTTTGACCAACTTTTTCAAAAAAAAAACAAAACAAAAAACAACAAGAGCCCCAAGGGGCACAACGCTCACCTGATACCCATGCACGCTCTAATTGACATACTGACATTGAATACTGATAGTGACAGTACCAGGATTTTAGCCCACAACCTTTCTAAAAAGATTTTTGCCGGATGCAGAGAAGTGTTTTTTTCAGACAACCTTTAAAAGTACAAAAAAGAAAAAAATAGTCACATTTCAAAACAATAACTTTTTTACTGATTTGAAAAAAACGGATAAAGTGGTCCAACGTCATATGCCCAGCTAGTATAGTTCAATTATGCAACATCAAAAATAAAATCATATTGTAAAATTCCACATTAATGTGCAGCAGAAAAAGAATAAAGCCTACGCTCACGCAGCAAGATACGCCCGTTGGGATTTTTTTCACAACACCAAAATATCTAAGTCCCATAACTCCATATGGACAAATTGGATGAACCTAGCTTAAAATCGAAAGGCGGCTTCCTCTTCAAAGTCTGATCAAAATGTACAAATATCATGAAAATCTGTTGACACATATTCAAGTTATTGCGTTCCATGCACCTATATTTTGCCCATAGCTTAACATGTATGTGCATATAACCCCCCCCCCATTACACATAATTTCTTGATTATGTGACAAAAAATTCAAGAACCTCTTATATATGTGAAAGAACATCCTTTCTACTTGAAGTATACAAAATTTCAAAACATTTCAACCAGAAATAGATTTTTAAATAATTTTTAACTATTTTAGTATATTTTCACTGTATTTTAAAATATCTAAGTCCCATAACTCTGTAACGACATATCGAATGAACCTGAAAATCGAAAGGCGGCTTCCTCTCCACAGTCCAATCAAAATGTATGAATATCATGAAAATCCGTTGACGCATATTCAAGTTATTGCGTTCCATGCGCCTATATTTTGCCCTTAGCTTAACATGTATGTGCATATAACCCACCCCTCCCCCTTCCTATTACACACAATATCTCGGTTATGCGACAAAAGAATTAAAAACCCGTTACATATGTCAAAGAACATCCTTCCTACATGAAGTATACAAAATTTCAAAACATTTCGACCAGAAATAGATTTTTAAATAATTTTTAAATATCTTAACATGTATGTGCATATAACCCACCCCTTCCCCCTTCCTATTACACACAATATCTCGGTTATGCGACAAAAAAATTAAAAACCCGTTACATATGTCAAAGAACATCCTTCCTTCATGAAGTATACAAAATTTCAAAACATTTCGACCAGAAATTGATTTTTAAATAATTTTTAAATATTTTAGTATATTTTCACTGTATTTTAAAAATCTAAGTCCCATAACTCTGTAACGACATATCGAATAAACCTGAAAATCGAAAGGCGGCTTCCTCTCCACAGTCCAATCATAATGTATGAATATCATGAAAATCCGTTGACGCATATTCAAGTTATCGCGTTCCATGCGCCTATATTTTGCCCTTAGCTTAAAATGTATGTGCATATAACCCCCCCCCCTTCCCATTACACACAATATCTCGGTTATGCGACAAAAAAATTAAAAACCCGTTACATAGGTCAAAGAACATCCTTTCTACTTGAAGTATACCAAATTTCAAAACATTTCGACCAGAAATAGATTTTTAAATAATTTTTAAATATTTTAGTATATTTTCACTGTATTTTAAAAATCTAAGTCCTATAACTCTATAACGACAAATCGGATGAACCTGAAAATCGAAAGGCGGCTTCCTCTCCACAGTCTGATCACTATGTGTAAATTTCATAAAAATCTGTTGACGCGTATTCAAGTTATTGCGTTCCATAGGCGGACGGACAGACGGACAGACGGACAGACAGACGGACGGACAGACGGATAGACGGACAGACGGACAGACGGACAGACGGACAGACTTCGCCATATCATAATACGTCCCGTCAAATGACGGGCGTATAATAAAACAATGAAATGATTTCACAAAATAAGTTTATTTAAAATTGAACACAAAACCTTTCATTATTGATAGCTAGCATGCCAGAAATTATAAAGCCTGTGTTTGTGAAACGAGAATGCCCCCGGCGGCATCTTTGTTAGTATAAACGCCATTTTCTGTTAAGTATGTGAGAGGTCAGGGTCAGCGTAATATTGGTATCAATGGAAAGATCTTGTCACAAGGAATACTGATGTACAATATGAAAGCCCTATCACTAACCATTCAAAAGTTATGCCCAATGTTAAAGTTTTTGAGAAGTACGTGAAAGGTCAAGGTTATGGTCATGAGGTCAAAAATTTTGGTAAATACACATGTGAAATATGAAACCTCTATCACCAGCTTCCATTCAAAAGTTATGCCCAATGTTAAAGTTTTTCGGAAAACAGACAGACAAACAGACAGACGGACAGGCCAAAAACTATATGCTCCCGAATCTTTTATTCCAGGGGCATAAAAAACAAAGATGTTTCAGTTTTGCCTTTATTCACTGAAATCTATGAATTATGCTTTTGAATAGTATTGATTTCAGCTCAAATACATGAAACGTACAGTTAAAATCGTTTTGATCCAATATTCATCAATTCAAGTGAGTTGTGCAGAAATTGTGCCAGTTTGTTTTCCAAAAAAGCAGTGTATGTTGTATCATACCTCATGACCCAGTGAAGCCATTTGAACAAATAATTTTCAGTAAATATGCTGAAATGCGACGCTTCTTGCCTATGCATATTTCAACAGGCGAGAAGGAGCGTCGCATTTCAGCATACGCTGTTCAACAACTCAAGTGGTTTCTCTAGGTTTCGCAGTTTGAAACAAATAAAAAGGCCCATGAAATTGTTAAGCTTGTCCAACTAGCAGACCTACGACATCGTTATTTGCTGTTAACTAATTGTACACGGACAAGTTGTTAACGGAGAGAGTTCATGAAATGTATCGGTTGCATTGGATTTGCCGACAAGAAGTTTATATTTGGTCCGATAAAAACTCATCATGTATCTATTATTTGATCAGATAAAAATTCCCAAATGTCTTAACACAGGATCCTGTCGTTTTATGAGAGAAAATGTTTTATTATTCACAACCTCAGGCCTCTGTGTTCCTCTTAGAAATATTATACATACAAGATGACGAACACAGTGGCTTAAGGTTGTGAATAATAATTTATTTTCTCTATTAAAACAACAGCTTCTGTGGTCCAACATTTCATTGGAAGATTTCAGGAACTCTGAACGGAATTATTTATTTTCAAGAATTTCAGATATTAAATGTCCTATGCATTCTCAAAATCCAGAGGAAGAGATTACTCATTAGACGTTTCTTCAAGAAATCAGTCCGTAAATTACTTCATCTAAGGGAGTCTAAGACAGAGGAAATTCGAGCGAACTTTATACATGATAACAAGTATATGCAAGTGTTCCAAGTACATGAATGATAACCATTATGAAAGTGTTCCAAGTATAAAAATCTATTCCGTTTGCACTGTATCTCCTGAAATGTATCGCAGTACTACTTTGCGGTTTGTATTGCAATGAAGCGCCTAGCGGAATACGATGCGTCTTGGGGACGAAGATGAATTAATGCATATCTAGGTCATTGTCCTGTCAAATAGTTCCGATTATTTTCTTATTATTTTCAACAATTGGTGGAAAATACACACAATGTTTATCTTGAATTGTCTTCCCGTGATTCTTTACTAGATAGATGAAATAAAATTTTGCATATAGTTTAAAGTGTGTGAGACATCTACATGTGTGGAAGAATGCGTGTGAAAATGGGTCCTCAGATCATAAAATTCGAATAATTCCGGTCTGGAACCAGGTGCATGGCTTTGAAAAAATATTTAAAAAGTTGTGTACTTTTAATCTATACGGCATTTTTTTTTTTTTGTGATTCAAATAAAATTTCTTCATTCAAAAGTAGTATCAATGTGTTTAACCCGGTGCGATTTGAGAATTTTTCTCCTATTTTTGGTAAGAAAACATACATTATACCTATGTACAATCTTAAAAAATATTCCTTAAAAATCCAAAAGTGGCTATCTTGACAAAATTCTTTCACTTGAAGGGTACCATGCATGAGTACCTCATACCTACAAAATGTCATGACAATCTGAAGAGTGGTTATAGAAAAGAAGCAGAAAATGTATGAAAATCACCCCCCCCCCTTCCTTTTTACATAAGAAAAAAATTCATAAAAAAATAAAAAAATAAAATTTAAGCATAAAATACATATCAAAGCATTAAGTAAGTTATATATGATAAATATGCAGTAAATGAGTGTGTAAAATCATACACTTATTGACTTATTTAAAGAAATAGTGCAAAAATTTGCATTTCTGGCTAAGTCCGAAGAGACGTCAAAAAAGCGTCAAAAATTTGACTTCGGAGTGGAACCAAAAATAACAACACTTCTTAAGACATCTCTGTAGATCATCCTGATGCTTTCAGTTTGTCGATACGTGCTTCCGTTCTGAAGAAGAAGTTTGTCAAGGGAGGGTACCCCCGTGACCTACTTTTGCCTGTGGTGGCGCCACCTGTTGAGGGATCCGGACGAAAAACAACAACACTTGTAGGGGATCATTAGTACTTTATACCTACCAAGTTTCATCAAAATCCCTTAAGCCATTCTTGAGAAGAAGTTGAAAATGTGAAAAGTTTACGACAGACAGACGACAGACGACACACGACAGACGACACACGACGGACGACGGACGCCGAACGGATCGCTATGACAATAGCTCACTAGAGCCTTTGGCTCAGGTGAGCTAATAAACAAAATTGATAATACTGACACAGTCATGGGCAAAGATATAGCGGAATGTTTTGAATCAGGTTTGATCCTGTATCTCCCTCAGCTGTTGCACATACCCTATCTAGAGAGAACTAGAGATTTCATCAACATTTCTATCAGAATTTGTCTTTATTAACCATTATACAGCAGGGCTCTCTATCAGCCTTATTTGGGGCCCATAATCGGCCCCAGTCCATATGCAAAATAGTACCTTGTTTCCCCAATATGATTTTATTGATAATTTTTCCCGATTTCACACCTCATGGAAAATTCAACATAATAAGCTAAAAATTGTCATTTTCAAGTGAAAAGGCATCCTTGAACTTATTTTATATATTTTCCCAATTAATGAGAAAATGCCGTTATTTTCCCCAAGTTTCAAAGGACATGGGCCCCAGTCCAAACAAAAGGCCCAGGGGCCACAACGCTCACCTGAGAACACTTAGCATGTTAAGACAAGACAATGTTTATTTAAAATTGGCATATATGAAAACAGGTTAACACAAGCTCCTAAGAGGTTTTGACCGACAAATATGTATACATGTAAAATTAAACAAAGCACACAAAACTGAACAAAACAACAATTAGGAATATGACATATGAAATGCATGCACAAAATAAGATATGAAATAAAGGAGGAGAAAGATTAGTAGAGGAAACTACATTTATGCAGACTACTAGAAATAATGAAAGCATCCTACCATTTGACTTCTTCGGGGAAAGGATGCACAACCTAAAGATGCATCAGATAGGTTGTCATTAATTCAAAAGCCTTAAGAAATATTTTGTGCAGAAAACGTATGGAGTAAATGAAATAATATTAATTTTTACTCTTATTAGTTCATTTACATACATGAAGCCAATAAGAAAAGAAAAGAATATTTGATCAGTTTCTTGTTTTCTAATTGCCTGTGGTGGTGCCACCTGTTGACAGATCCGGACAAAAAAACAACTATACTTGTAGGGGACCATGATTACTTCATTCCTACCAAGTTTCATGAAAATCTGTTCAGCGGTTCTGGAGAAGAAGTTGAATATGTATGAAAATCATTTCCCCCTTCTTCATGAGTAATCTAAGTAACCCGATCGCGAGAGAGACAGTTACAGAGAACAAAATCACTACGTTTTTGATAACATTGATGTAAATGTAGAGTTCTGTTTTTACATTAATATTTTGAGCTGCTCTCAATATCTTAATTTCAAAGTTATATATCTAAGTCTTCACAAGATAAATTTGAAAATACTTATTCATCTTTTTTGAATTATTTAGTTTCCTTTTGCATACTTATTTTATAATTTAAAATATATAACATTCAAATGAGTCGATAATCCAAGAAAACATATCAATATTAAAGAAAGACAACTCTTGCATACATGAGTTCTGCTGTTAAACATGTACCAACTGTATGAGTTCTCCCCCTCTTATACGAAACTAAAGTTTCCAGGGTTAAAATTCCTGATATAGATAAAAGAAGTACCAGAACTTGAACCCACAAGCCTTGGGTCCATGTGCACAGCAAACATATCTATTCATGATTGAAAAAATACTCATAAAAATCTGTTCAGCAGTTCTGGAGAAGAAGTTAAATATGTATGAAAATCACCCCCCCCCCTTTCCTTTTCACATAGGAAAAAAAAATCATAAAAAATCAAAAAATTGAAATTTTAGTATAAAATACATATCAAAGCAATGCTCAGATGAGCTAAAAATTGTTGGGGTCCCGCCGGGGTTTGATGGCAATCCCCATGGGTCCATTGGGCATGGAAAACATACATTATACCTATGTACAATCTTAAAAAATATTCCTTAAAAATGCAAAAGTGGATATCTTGACAAAATTTTTTCACTTGTCGGGTACTATGCATGAGTACCTCATACCTACAAATTGTCATGACAATCTGAAGAGTGGTTATAAAAAAGAAGCAGAAAATGTATGAAAATCAACCCCCCCTTCCTTTTTACATAAGAAAAAAAAATCATAAAAAATCAAAAAAAATAAAATTTAAGCATAAAATACATATCAAAGCATTAAGTTACTTAAATATGATAAATATGCAGTAAATGAGTGTGTAAAATCATACACTTATTGAGTTATTTAAAGAAATAGTGCAAAAATGTGCATTTCTGACTAAGTCCGAAAAGACGTCAAAAACGCGTCAAAAATTTGACTTCGAAGTGGAACCAAAAATAACAACACTTCTTGAGACATCTCTCTGGATCATCCTGATGCTTTCGGTTTGTCGATACATGCTTCGGTTCTGAAGAAGAAGTTTGTCAAAGGAGGGTACCCCCGTGACCTACTTTTGGCTGTGGTGGCGCCACCTGTTGACGGATCTGGACGAAAAACAACAACACTTGTAGGGGACCATTAGTACTTCATACCCATCAAGTTTCATCAAAATCCCTTCAGCCGTTCTGGAGAAGAAGTCGAAAATGTGAAAAGTTTACGACGGACGACGGACGGACGACGGACGCCGGACGGCACGCTATGACAATAGAGAGGAGGGGATCTCCAACAACACCTAGTTGCAGCATCAACAGCAACCTCCCAAAACACCCACTGTAAAACACAAAAATGACACGCACAGAAAGAGACGCAGTAGTACAAAGAACGTCAAATCACAGAAAAACATAAAACACAAATGACTACACATAAACCAACGAGACCAATGGGCAAACGGTGCCGACTTAGGACGGCCATCTGCCTCGTCAGTAGCAGACGGTGTGGTTATCCTGGATTACGTGCGCACAACCCTCCCACTATTCCGATTACCCAGAGGTCTCGAAGAACGTACAATTGTGATGTAAAACAACCTCCTCACTGTCAGATGACCACGCACAAACAAGACCGCAAGACGCAGGGGCCCAAGCAACACAGATGAATATGTAAATTGATATAAAAAGAGGGCATGCGTAATACGACCTGTGCTCTGCCGGCTGTAGCGAGCTAATGTATGTTATCACCCGAGGAGTCCGACTGACATTCAGAGAGGACAGGTGGTCGGGGCCCTGTCTTCTCTAAAGAGGTTTGGACAGGGCCCGTCATGGAGTCCCGTCGTCACAGTCAGTCAGCGTGCAAGTATTAAGGATGCGCTGGTACAAGACTGTAGATTGGTCAAGCACAAAGCCTAGTGTCCGTCTGGTGACATTAGGATCATATCCACGGTATAAGAGGCGTTTGATGACTCTGACGCATTTTCGATAGTAATTCTGTCTACCTTTGATCCTTCTAATTTTGTTGATCATGTCACCATAAAATGCAGGTTGCGAAATACCCAAAGTAATATACTCTGTTGCTTGTATGGGTCCGAATTTCAAAAGCTCACTTCAGCTTTGCTCAGGTGAGCTAAAAATGGGTGCGAGAGCCTGTACAGAAAGGTACATGTACGTCGGTACCCCCTACCCCTTTGTAAACTGTTCAGAAATAATTCAGAGCCTGAAAATGCTCGATGGAGGAGACGACAAACCATAGAATCTTTGCTAGAAAGTACTAAAAGTTTGGACTAGTTCAAACTTTACGTCCGCGATATTCTTATTCAATATGTTCAATAAACCATATTGAAAAAAAATCCATTTCTATTCTATTTTCTTTGAATAGGAGTGTGATTGATTGAGTTTTGGATCTTGATAAATAAATAGATCGTATGAATTTTATATCTGCATGCGGAACGTCTTGGGTAATTTCCATGGATCCTTTTTTTTGGTAAATTTTATTTTAAAATTTCGATGTCTGTCTTTTCATATATATTCATCTTTTTTTCAAAAATAAAGAAAAATTAATAAATAAATCTTTGCCGAAAACTCAGTGACCACAACGTTTACCTACTCGTAAGTCAGTTGAAACGAACAGCACTTTGCCGTGAAATACACGACGTAAAAAATGGAAATAAACTGTGCTTTAATTATCGCGAAATGAACATTGTGCAGAAAATTGAAAAGAACAATGATACATGTAAGTTAACTTTCGTGCTTTTTCCAATTCTTGTAATTACATTTCGTCAAAGGAGTATATATGGTTTATATAGTAAATTGGTCCCCTAAAATCGACTTTTCCCAAATCAAATTTAGTTGTTAGTTTTGGAGAGTTAAATATCTATATTTTGAAAAATCTAGGCATAAAAACTTCTCCTCGTTTTCTACGACTTTGTAAATTGTGCTTAACTATCATGAAAACTGGTGATTTTGTCAATTTTTCACGAAAAATAGAATAAATCTTGATTATTTTCATTGCAATAACATCGAGCGGGATTGTGAACAGCTTTTCCCTTTTACATGCACTTCAATACATGCAAAAGTAACAACATATCAAAATATAAAAGTTGTTCAGAAGCCCCCTCGATACTAACTAATTGAAAGTTTGTCAAAAATGAGCCCCAAAATGGCGTTTTTCCATAAAGTAGGCAAAATACACCATTTTTGAAGGCGAAATTCAAAGAAATTGAGAAAAGAAATTAAAGGTTATGTATCATTTCATAAGTAGCCTACATTGTAGAATAAATATAGGTAGAAAATCATCACTTCCTGAAAATTTCAGATTTTGCCCTGAAAGGGGGCCACTTTACCATATAAACCATATATAGTCCTTTGGCCGATTATTTCAATGATTCGTTCTGTATCTCTTTCTTGAAAATACAACTTTTTTCAGCGACCCAATATATTTTTTTTATCCCACCTCTGGCAAATTTCTTGCAATCTGATTGGTCGAGAAGAACCGAATATTATTAGTTATACAGTGTTTTACAGGGGGGATACAGAAATATATTGGGTCGATGAAAAAAGTTGTATTGGGCGAGGCGAATTTATCCCACCGATGGCTTTTGACTTGTGTATGTAACGTCACCATATTTTAAAGCATCTCGGTGACGTCAATATCGTAAAGCGTCTTAGTAGAAGCAGGATATTGAAATAATATCCTGTCAGTAAAATGTCAAATGATACAACATAATATTCGGTTCTTCTCGACCAATCAGATTACAAGAAATTTGCCAGAGGTGGGATAAAGAAATATATTGGGTCGATGAAAAAAGTTGTACAACTTTTTTCATCGACCCAATATATTTTTGTATCCCCCCTGTAAAACACTGTATAACGAATTTATCCCACCGATGGCTTTTGGTTTGTGTTTATTACGTCAACATATTTTAAAGCATCTCAGTGACGTCAAAAGCGTAAATTTAAAGCGTCTTTGTAGAAGCAGGATATTAAAATGATATCCTGTCAGTAACATAATACAACATAATATTAGGTTCTTCTCGACCAATCAGATTGCAAGAAATTTGCCAGAGGTGGGATAATATGTTGTATCATTTTACTGACATGATATTATTTTAATATCCTGCTTCCATTAAGACGCTTTACGATATTGACGTCACCGAAAAGCTTTAAGATATGTTGACGTTACATACACAAGCCAAAAGCCATCGGTGGGATAAATTCGTTATACAGTGTTTTACAGGGGGGGATACAAAAATATATTGGGTCGATGAAAAAGTGTATTGGGCTCGGCTTCGCCTCGTCCAATACAACTTTTTTCCATAAACCATAAGACTTACAGGATGGCGCTAGACGCGAGCTCGAGTGCATGGGACGTCATCGTTTATTGTGTATAGCCCTTTCACATATGGCAAAATAGCGCTCAATTTCCTAATTTGCATAGCGGCCATATTGGATTCCGTAGGCTTTATATTCCTACTATAGGAGTCTATGGGGAGCAAATAATAAATTGAGAATACTCACGATTTCATGACACCAATCAAATTTGTCCACATATAGGAAGAAACTCTACAACAATCTGAATTTATAAATCCACATCTTTGATAAATTAACGAACTTTTACTTCTGTTATTTTTTAGGTGAAAGTTCGAGGCGATACTGCCCATACCCCCAATGTTAAGAAAGTCCAAAACGTGTCACCGTGCACCAGCCGCACTTTAACTTTGTTTATCAGTAGGAAATCTTAGGAGCTGTGTATTTGTCCACATGGTTTCGGATAGATCGCGATATCAAATTCCGGATTTTGTCAACTTGAGAATCATAAAATGAAATTAAGTTCTGTCACTTTTGGGTTGAAAAATCGATATTTTGAGAAATAGGCCTGTCATATTGATGAATTTCATTGATCGGCTTTGACAGGATAAAGATAATCTTGTGTTCATACGTAGAGTGGGTAAATTTTATGGTAATAAATAAGCTTAAATAGACTAGAAACAGTTGTATTTTGCCAGGGGCGCATTCTTCCCTTTGCATTTATTTGATCTGATGCATTTAAAATGTATTGCTTTTCCTGGCATGTCGGGTCATTCTTGTTTGAAATTTGGCGCGTTTCAAACATAGGCATATGACGTAATATAATCGTCATATAAATACATTTGCATATATGAATAAATTGAGCGCTATTTTGCCATATGACGCTAACGAAGCGTCATCTTGCGGAGCATGCGCATTGAATGCACTGAGTAGATACTGAGTGTAGGCGAAAAATTTCTCCTCCTCCCCTTAGCTTTTCGTTTGCCTTTATTTGAATTTGAGCTCAGACTCCCTAGTTCTTGTGATGTTTTCAAATGTGCCCGGGCCGCTATTTATAGCACTGAGTCGTTCTAAACAAAGACCGCAGAAGAAACCAAGAATCCAAAAGCGCATCATATGACACGAAATATATTTGCTGAAATGATTGGTATATCAAAGATTTTGGGACCCAATTCGTTTCAAATATTTTTGTTCTCATTTTCCCTTTTTACTTTTCATCTTTCTTCTTTCTTTTTTTTTTTTTTTTGTTTTCGTCTTGAAATGAGATGCCTCAGTTGATATGATCTAGACTGAACCATTTCAAGGAGTTTATATATAGACTTTTTATCTATTATGACTCTTATGTTGTATATGCGTAAAATTAAAGATATAATTATTTAATGAATATAGAGCTGCTCTAGTACATCATGTATGTACAAAATCGCAAAGGTTTATGCTATTTTGCACATCAGTATTAGTATAACGTTTCTCTTAATAAATTTGAGGCTTTGTCAATGATCGTTTTTTTTTCTTTACGAGGGGCAATCTCCAATTTCGGTACTGTTCCTTCTTTCTTTAGTTTCGATTTACCTACCCCCCCCCCCCTCCCCGTCAAGAAAAAAAAATCACACCAGGAAAGAAGAAAAAAGGAAAACAATACACAGTAAACAGAGAACTTAGTATTGCAGGTATATAGATAGTTTACATGTTGCTTTATGCAACAGTGGCAGATTCAGTCGTAGGGGGAAGGGCAAGTGCCCAAAGAAGATGATTATGATATTTTTTTTACAACATAATCTTTGAAATTAGTCAGAAATAGCCAAAGAACTATCCAGAAACTTGCCAGATTTGGGCAAAACAAAAACGGTATTCCATTTGGAATCGGGTCGCATTTCGGCTACAAAAGTGCTTAGTAGTTTTATCAACATGATCAAGGGGAGGATGGAATACACAACAAATATATGTTTTTCGACATTACCGATAACAAAATAAAACCTTGCTCTCTGTGTTGATACAGGGAATGAGGTACCCTGCGTGATCTCGCGTGTTGTTCGATAACTCGTGCTGATCTGGTATGAGGGTTAGAATGGACTTCCTCCAGCCTGACATTTGCAAAATTGCTCTTTTTCTCGATATTTACGTATATACGTGCATTTTGTCTTCAAACTCATGACCCCCCCCCCCCTTAAATGGCCCTCTGCATAACTTGATTTTCTTGATCTCAAATTATATTTTTTTCATAAACATGTACATATATGACAATTGTATAACTATGCTTGCCTGAACCCTCAAATAGATAAATAAATAATTTGTAGTAGGGTAGGAAAAGACGTGCCAAGACCGAGGTTCGAACCCGGGACCTCTATCCATGCAGGTAATTAAGTACTCTAACCACTGAGCTATCCGGGCCGATACACCCGGCTCTGCACACTTCTTCTTCCTGTTTGGGCACCTGGCAGCCCTCTTTTGGGTCAGTTGGCTGTATTGATGTTATATTGCGGGGAACTCATTCGCCAACTGCCCGTTACAGAGTATTCTAGCCAGGCCGTTCCCCTCTGGGGTGCTTCATAGCCCCTTCTATTATTTAAGGGGCGGAGTACTACCAGATTTTAATGCCCACCCTCCACTTGTGTATGTGTGTATGCATGTATGCAGGAGGGTTGTATAATTATGTACTGCTTGGATGGTCCGTATTTCCAACGGCTTTTGTAAGGTGCCACCACACCTGGATACCCTTGCCACAGCATGAACGCGGGTACCCAACTTCTTCACCCATCAAATTTTGAGGTTTCCTCAACCTCACAACAACACAACAGCCCTGGTTCTACCTCTTCTCAAGGCTCACTCTCAAATGTAGTAGGGTAGGAAAAGATTGCCCAGACCGGGGTTCGAACCCGGGACCTCTATACCTGCAGGTAAGCACTTTAACTACTGAGCTATCCGGGCCGATAATCCGGCTCTGTCATAAAATAGATAAATAGACAAATAACAATTTTTTGATTCTACAATTTTTCAAAAAAAAAAAAAAAAAAAAAAAAAAAAAAGCCAAACAAAACAAAAAACCGATCACCCCAATGTTCAGAATGTCTGTAAAAAGCTTATGAAACATAATATTATGTACCTTGCATTAGATGGGGTTGAGAAAAATCTTCGCAGCATCACCTTTGGGAAAAAAATTACAGTGCTGTCATATCGAAAACTTTTACTAAATTTATTGGAGTGATTTTAGTAATGTAAAGCTACATGTAGATGCTTGATGAGGAAAATATACACAAGTACGGAAACTGCATTGAAATGGAGCTGGAGGTCACCTCCGTCTACAGGGAGCCAAAAATAAATGGAATATCTAGAATGATTATTTTCCATATATTTTAAAAGTTGACTTTTCAGTATAAAACACTTTATTATGAATATCAGGCAATATTACCATTTGTTCATCTTAGAATAATCTAGTCTTTGTTTAGGAGCGCTGACAAATGATGTATCTAGGCATGTTTTCTGATTGTTAAAATGCTTTGGAGTCAGCTATTTTCTCTTTAAAAATTATAAAACCATTCATAAATGTTTGAAAACAATAAAAATGCACCAGCGACTCAAATAACATGCCTTAGACGTTGTGTTCATGTTATGAACATGTTCTATGACGCGTTATCCACTCAATGACGTTTCTGTGCATGTCTGCATAAATTAGTGAAAGGGCTATACACAATAAACGATGACGTCACACGCACTACCACCTAGCATACATTAGAGTATTGTCTGTTGATTGTAACAATGGTGACTGTTAGATCTATTTTTAGTGGTTTATCTTGCAGCATTGTCTGTAAGATGTAATTGAAGTCGTCGAAGTTTTTTTTCTTGTTTGTTAATTTGGATTTTGAGGTTATTATAGTGGAAATTAACAGTTAATGGTGTTTTCTTTTATATTAAGATCTTCAATTTAACTTGTCTATATCTACATTTTACATTAATCGAGTATTATGTTTGTTCGTTAAGATTTGACGTCTTTTATACCCTTTCCGCTGCCCATAGTAGGGAGTACAAATCAGAGGAAAATATGAAGTTAACGGTAAGTGTCCGACGCTGGTTTTGAACTTCAGATTTTCTAGGATTTGTTTTTGGAAATCGGTGAGACACAACTAATGATTACATGTGTACATGTAAAAGTACAGTTCCGTGTAGAATCAGGCAGTTTGAGAAAAAACCGATTCATTCAAAATAAAAACCCACGGAAATGAGTACATAAAATTCACCGACTAGGTCCACAATAACTGGAAAACAATTTCATTTTTCATTATCTAGTTGCGAATTTGAAATGCTAGTTTCAGTTTCAATGAATTATGAAGAATTTATTGTCTCTCTTGCAATTGGCATTTGTCCAAATTGTCATATTTCTTATATATTCTATGGAAAAAAATATCTCGAGTTTGCAACGTTGGATTTAGGTAGTAAAGGTTTTTTTGTGAGTTTCTTACAGTAACTATAATTATTCAAAAGTAAAACTCATGGGGTTTTTTTTTATCATGAATCGCCCCCTGTCTGAATTTTGTAAATAACTGTACTCAATCAGAAATAACTCATTCTAGACAATAATCAAATTCACATTGTCATATCATATGCTATATCTTCATATTACACCATTAATCTCTGTCCTCTTGGTTTGGACGGAGAATCGGCTAATTCGTTTCTTTAGTAGTATAGATTGGGGTTTTCTATGTTTCTTTATTTCATTGCCTAAAAATTGAATAAGTGCAGTATCAACTCATATATTGAACCAAAATGCACAGAATACTGATAGATTTGAAGTTAATAAAAGACACAATCCGTGGATATCCGTATATAGCCTTTCCTTATCGAATCCATGGCTATCCGTAGCAAATGGTTGGTGAGTCGTAGCAATCTGTATGAGAATCGTAGCAGTCGTAGGAGTAGCAGTCCGTAGCAGTCCATAGCAGTCCGCAGAAGAGTCGTAGGGCTATTTTTATAACAAAATTGTCTCGGATTGCTACGGATAATCTACGGGTCGCTATGACTCCCCTACGGATTGCTACGACTCTACTACAGGTTGCTAAGACTCCCCTACGACTCCACTACGATAAAATTTATCCGTTGCGGAGTCGTAGAAAATTTTGAACATGTTCAAAAATGTTCTGTCTCATCCTGGATAGCTAAGAATGCCGGATCGAGCTACGGATTGGTACGGATAGCTACGGATGTAAAACTTTTCTCGATCCATAGCTATCTGTGGCCTGATCTGTGAAAGTGTGAAGGGGGCTTTAAACTGTTTTATAAGATATAGTTGATGGATACAGAAAAAAACCCAATATTTTTCTTAATTCCACCCAAATTAAGGCAATTTTTACCGTGCTGACACTTTTTCACGCAAACCAAAAAATGGTAATATTCTTGATCGTTTTACTCTCTTATTTCAAAACGGACATATATTTTTCCTTCAATATTTTGAAAAATCTTTCTCAGGAGCACATTGTACTGAGTGTTTGAAAAAAAATCTGTGCTATTTAGTATCTTTGATATTTTGACCCAAACTTAGATGATTTCCGTAATTTTTGTGTTAAATCGAGAAATTCTTAAATGAACTGTGTATTTGGTACCTACCTTTGGTGAAACTTCATCAAAATCAAGTTTTATACAATTTGAAAATTACTAACTTGTTTTAATTATGTTAAAGAAGAAACTAAAATTAAATTCAAACTAGTGCATTTTAGCACTTTTTGTTCATTGTATTTTCATACAAATGTGCTATTTTTAACAACAAATTTCCTGCATATTTTTACCCTGTTTTCCAAATGAGCAAAAGTCTTGATTTTCATCACTGACCTATAAATTATTCTTCATAAAATGACTTATTGAAATGAATTCTATGATTTAATATGGTTTTCATAAAATCGTTCAAATTCTTTAGTCCAGAAATGACTTAGGATTCTTAATTATGGTCTAAAGGTAAATATCGCAAAATTCTGAAACATTCATATTTGATCACAGGAGAGGCGAAAATGCAAATCGTTCGGAAATTATGGAAACCTTTGCTCCTTGCTTTTTGCTTTTTTTCTTATTGTTTTAGCCCACCTGAGCCAAAGGCTCGTGTGTAGCAGATGGCCGTCCAAAGTCGTACCGGTTTCTCAATTGTTTCGTTGGTTTGTGTGTTGTCTTTTGTGTTTCATGTTTCTATGGTGTGAGTTGGTGTTCCTTGTCCCTTTTGCGTCTCTTTCTGTAGGTGTCTGCTCTGTGTTTTTGCTTTGGGTGTTTTAAAGTTTTGCTGTGGGTGCTGCAACAGAGGGTTATTGGAGATCCCCTCCTTTCTTCTCTAATGTCAAACCGTTTCATCCGTCAAAGGTCCGTTAACTTCTTCTCTTGAAGCTCTGAACAGATTTTCATGAAACTTGGTAGGAATGAAGTACTAATTGTTCATTACAAGTGTTGTTTTTCGCCCGGATCCGTCAACAGATGGCGCCACCAGAAAAGCAGGTCACTAGGGACACCCTTCTTTGGCAAACTTCTTCTTCAGAACGGAAGAATGTATCGACAAGCCGAAAGCATCAGGGTGATCTAGAGATGTCTTAAGAAGTGTTGTTATTTTTGGTTCCACTTCGAAGTCAAATTTCTGACGCGGTTTTGAATTCTCTTCAGACTTTGTCAGAAATGCTCATTTTTTTAAAACATTTTCTTTGAATAACTATTAGTAGAAATGTTGAGCAATCCCAGCTTGTACGTGTATGAGAATACACGTTAACTGTTTACATGTTAATGTTATATGCGGTTGAGCAGATAACACCACGCGTACTTGTACGTGTAAATTGTATATACGTTTTTATGACGTAATTTGTTTTTTGTTAACGCCTGCGTGTTCGTAAAGAACTTGGTGTTTAGACTCTAAAGGTAATAATGCGGAAGGGTACCAACTCTATACCTTCTTGAAGAAAATTTCAAACAAATTTTCACGCACCAGACACGTGTTTCGAATATGAAATCCTCATCAGTGAAGCTTCCTGCCAAAGTGATGCTTCCTGCCAAAGTGCTTTTCATCAGCAACCCAAATTAATTTCACCAGCGCCCTCTGGTGTTATTTTTAGAATTGAAATTTCTGCATTTACTTTACAGAGAGTGCGCGGCTCTAAATTTTCTGTAGGGTCGATTCAATGACAAATACGGATAATGACCATATCCCTGTTTACAGCACAAAATCGATAATTCATAAAATCAGAAACCGAAGGCATACAATATCAGGATAAACAAGAACCAAAGCAAACAAACAAAGACCTCCTCCATATGGAAAGAAGCGAACTCCCGACATGGGAGTGAGACCAGGTGCCCAGGAAAAGAAAGCATCTCCTGCTTGCATGCAACACCCGCCGCTTCAATTCAGTAGAACTGTCACATTCGGTTACTTCCATTTCGGAAGACATAGAGTACAATCTTTGGTTTGATGGTTCAAATGGTCTATTACAGAATATCATCCACCATTCTGGAGAGTGGGACATCATAGTGTATGACGAGTTCCCCATATCGACCGTAGAACTTCCTCAGTGACGATGTTAGTCGGTCACAATAGCATATCCAAATCAAATCTATGTTCCAAATATCATTGTAGGGATGGTGCTAAGATGGTAACTTCCTTTAAGGTAAGGGGCATTTAGAGGTGACGGTGAAAGAAGTTCAACGTAATCCGATAAACATAGCATCAAAATTGACTTGAAGGATAAATTTTGAGTCAACTTTGATGGCTCTTCTATTTTCAGATGTAACCATTACTCCGGTTCAGTCTTTTCCAAAACTTAAAGATCAAAGTAAAACTGAAAAAAAGCCGACTACACACTGAACTTGCCAGGATCTCCAAACTGCGTACCCCCTTGTGTAAACAATCAAATTTATGGACAAGGAAACATTTGCTCGGCCTCAACAAATATTAATGTATTTTCAATCCTCCCAAACACTAAACGGAAGCATAGGTCTCACGGAAAGAAACGTAATCAAAATCTTTTAAAAAGAGCTAGATTACATCGTACCCTCAACGATCTTCTGATAATTACACGCAACGGCAGCAGACACGAACTACTTCATGCTCTCTCATCAGTTCCAGCAGTTCAATTGAAATCTATCTTGGATGAAGCAAAGGTTGCATTCATTTTAAGAAGTACTGATTGATTCAGAATAAACTTTATCCTGTTGTTAAAAACATCCCCCTGAAAGACGATTCATAACATTCCATGTATTAATAAAGGCTTCGATTTTCTAAACATCTCTAATATTTTTTGGGATAACTGCGTACAAAGGACTATTCCTTAATATTTTGAGAATTTAAAACCTTTTATTTGTTACAAGTATAATGGAAGTAACCGGATGTGACAGTTCTACCGAATTGAAGCGGCGGGTGTTGCATGCAAGCGGGAGATGCTTACTCTTCCTGGGCACCTGGTCTCACTCCCATATCGGGGGTTCGCTTCTTTTCATGTGGTGGAGGTTTTTGTTTGTTTGCTTTGGTTCCTGTTTTATCCTGATTTTGTATGCCTTCGGTTTCTGATTTTCTCAATTATCGATTTTGTGCTGTATACAGGGATATGGTCATTATCCATATTTGTCATAAGAAACCTTTAAGAAATTTCGTATTTTACAAAATAAAGTAAAATCAGATCCTTAAGTACTTGAATCAAGTCCTGCTTCTTGAGAATGTGCAACGTCTGAATACCTATATAAACCAGCTGGTCATCTTGTTACAGGTAACTTTTCAATTATCCAGGACAACCAGCTCCGTGGTCTTCTCAAATTAGTTTTTATTAAATGTCGCAAGGTACTAAGGGAAGCCTTAGATAACTATACCAAACGATGGTGGAAATCGGAAGGAGTCGAATCGCATTCTCTGAATGACTGAAAAACCTCATTTTGGATATTTCTGACATTCGATTAGATAACTTCCACAAAAATCCTCATCATTTTGAAAATCCATATTCTAAATCTAAAAGATCTTTCAAATCCAATTTACGTAATTTACATGAGAAATTTGTTATCGCTCCTGCAGATAAAGCAGCCAACAACACTTTAATCATTTGAAAACGTTACTATAGATATTAACTTTAGTTTCGGAACGTTCGTCTACAAATACTTATATCAAAAGCAATGAAAGTGTCCCAACATTTTGAGC
This sequence comes from Pinctada fucata, assembly GCA_028142955.1. Classification (NCBI taxonomy): domain Eukaryota; kingdom Metazoa; phylum Mollusca; class Bivalvia; order Pterioida; family Pteriidae; genus Pinctada; species Pinctada fucata. Next base: position 18,296,779 of record AP027107.1, on the reverse strand, counting down.
AAACATAGTAGTGAAATTTCATCATTCAACATCCCTATTTCTAAATTGGATCTTCCTACAATATAATGCATACCCAAACTGCACACAAGTCTCCTTACATATTTCGATACATTGCTAATTCTTGCAACTGCTCAACTACAATTTTGTCTAGAAATCTGACGTCAGCACATACAGCGATAAAGGAACACGTAGCAAGATACTGTGAAACTGTTCTAAACAGGAAATATGTAAATTTATTTTGGTCTATTAAAAATTCAGAGGATGTGATTGACAAAATGAAATCTAGAAATTTTCAAGCCAATGCAATTTCTTCATACGACTTTTCAAATATGTACACCACGCCACGCTTCCTCGCTACAAAATTAATGATCAACTCTCAAAACTCATCATTTTACTACTGAAATGAATTTTGGTGGCTCCGCTGTAAGCATCACTGATGAGAATTTTTAGAATATTCGCAGCGATAAAGGAACACGTAGCAAGATACTGTGAAACTGTTCTAAACAGGAAATATGTAAATTTATTTTGGTCTATTAAAAATTCAGAGGATGTGATTGACAAAATGAAATCTAGAAATTTTCAAGCCAATGCAATTTCTTCATACGACTTTTCAAATATGTACACCACGCCACGCTTCCTCGCTACAAAATTAATGATCAACTCTCAAAACTCATCATTTTACTACTGAAATGAATTTTGGTGGCTCCGCTGTAAGCATCACTGATGAGAATTTTTAGAATATTCGAAACGTGTCTGGTGCAGGAAAAGTTGGTTTGGAATTTTCTTTTTGAAGGTACAGAGTTGGAACACTTACTTATTTCATGTTTCAGTGTGGGCCAGTTTAAATCGTTCCCTGATGTTTAGAAGTGTATTAATTACTTCTTTCCAGCTCTGTCGCATGAAAGAAACTTTGTTTTGGCCGTTTATCGATTTGATATCAAAACTATTTTTTTGCTATTTCGAAAACTTGTCGTTCCTTTCAAAACAATTACCGAAATTAAAGGAGGTCAGCACCATCCCGCCTTTGCTATTTTGAACATATATTTTATTTGGATATGCTACTGAATCGACCCTACAGGAAATTCGGAAACGCGCACTCCCTGTAAAGTAAATGTACAAATCTAAATTCAAAACATTAAGAGGACGCTACTGAAATGAATTTTGGTGGCTCTGCTGGAAGCATCACTGATGAGAATTTAATATCTGAAACACGTGTCTGGTGCAGTAAAAATTGGTTTGGAATTTTCTTTATGAAGGTACAGAGTTGGAACACTTCCGTATTATTATTATAAACACTTATTTCATGTTGCAGTGTGGAGCAGTTAAAATCGTTCCCCGTGACCTGATGTTTAGAAGTGTATTAGTTACTTCTTTCCAGCTCTGTCACATGAAAGAAGCTTTGTTTTGGCCGTTTATCGATTTGACATCATAAATATTTTAACTATTTCGAAAACTTGTTGTTCCTTTCAAAGCTATCACCGAAATTAATGGCGGATAGCACCATCCCGCCTTTGCTATTTTGAACATATATTTTATTTGGATATGCTACTGAATCGACACTTTCGTGATTTTGAGAATTTCAGAAAAATCATCACTGTATCCGTCCTTGAAAAATCACTGTATGTGTCGCGCGTCGTCAAAGGTAAATATTTATATGAGTCGTTGTATGTTTCAACGCAAATTTCCAAATTAACTTTGACTAATTCAGATGAAGAATACTGTATGAATTTAATCATTCGCTGGGATTTTTCATCGCGGTTTTGTGAATGTAAACCATTTCACTTGGACAAAGATTCGCGGATTTGTCAGTAACTACATGTATATATATATCATACGGAAAATTTTAATTCACTGAGACAAACTTTCGCGGTACGATGCTAAACGCGAAAGTAGCGAAGGTTAATACACAGCGGATGATTCTACGTATACAGTATGACTATAATATTGCTCTCATTGTTCTCTTCACATTATCGGTTATTACAACTTCGAATCAAAGAATAAATTTGATAGTGTTTTTTTTCTATATGTTCAACTTGGAAAATATTTTTTTTAAAAAATCAGATCTACCGAAGTTGTGCGAATTATAAAAAAATCATACATTCGAGGAGTGTACATAGTAGATAAAAAGCTACGGTTAGAATACAAAAAAACTTTCTTATACAAAAAATAACACTTGTCAATGCATACATTATCAAATGCATCATACTTGAAATGATCATTAATATAAAGATAATATTTTACTATAGAGCCTTATTATTTCTGAGCAAATTAACAATCAAAAATAAAAAACGATACTTGATAAGATGTAAAGAAAGGGCAGATCCAGATTTTTTATTAAAAAAATTAAAACTCATACATCCATGAAGGGCTAGTATGTAACGATACGTCAAATCTGCGCAAAATAATGAGATATTTACTTCATTTCTTCAATGAAGCTGATGTAAATTTTAAAGACAATAAATAGTACCTCCTCAAAATAGTACCTCGTTAAATATTGGAGAAAACAGTAAAACCTTGTGCTGATAGAGGATCAATTGCATACAAATTGTTTTTTTTTCAAAGAAATCAATAGAAAAAAAAATACTATGTCCTCTAACAAAATTTTCTGCAAGGCAAAATCGTGTTTCTAAAAGGGGGAGGGAGTGCTATACCTATTGTTTCGGTACTGGGATGAAAGGGGTGCTTGAAATATTTGATGCCAACAAAGATAAAGTTATTGATCTTGATTCACTTTCAGCAAATGAAAAACAAATTAATAGTTTTTAAACGTTTTGAACTTAGGGAATTTTAGATTTTTGAGTTGAACCCTAAACTTTCAAATATCAAAAACCCGTTTAGCTATTTCAGATTTTTTTTACACAAATCAAAATTCTTAAGAAGTCTGTTCAACGTTATATCATTTTGGTTATATATTTTTTGTTTTTATATACATTTTTTTTTATTGATAATTTATGTTAAAATTGTGTAGTTTTTCTGACGCATCCTTAGCGTAGCGACACTGAGGGATCCCGTTGCCCGTCTGTCTGTGTCTCCGTCTGTCTGTCACACATTAGATGTCACACCCCATAACGTTTGATTGGTAAGTGATATAACTTTAAAGCAGCACGTTCCGACTTCAGTCGAGAATATGTTTAATGAAAAAGATATAGGGCAGATCTCTATTTTTCTTGGATGGTAGAAGTTATAAACATTCCGCTTATACCAAAATTGTCAACCAAAGATCCTTAAAGCTATAAATTAAAAACGATTTTTCGTGCCGCCACAAAAATTTCCCAATTTTGGGATAGACCAGCCCTCACGCGTGAGCGATACGACTCGTCGTGTTGTACAAATCAAAGCAAACATGACATGGTGCATTCTCAAAAGAGAAAAAGGGAAAAACGTACTGATACCCAGATTTGGATACAGATAGAAGAAAAAAGAAGACAGAGTGTGAAAGAGCGATATTAAAAGTATATATTAGAGACCAAAAGGATATATAAAAATTGGTGAAAATGAGCTAAATCTCGTCACGCACCACGGAGTCGCTTATACATTCTATTTTGCTGGACAAATCAGATTAGATATAATCGGTCCTAAATCGTTTGATACTCATTTTTTTTATTGTTACTGTTTGAAATGCTGTGTGAAAGAAACATACGTTATCTATTTCACCTCTCATTGTTTAGAATAATAATCGAAAAAGCCTACTTAATCGGTATATGATCAAATCACTTTGTTCATCGGAGCTCTCCTGCTCATTAATATTCATGAGGAGGCACGGCTATAGCTGAAATTTTGAACGGCCGTATCTCTCGAACGGAGGAGGTATCGGATATGATACTTGGTACACCGATGAATGACCATAACGTGGAACAATCTAAGTTAAGAAATATGTATTAGAACTTATAAGCCCTTTACGACCCGAAGTCGGAATGTGCTGCTTTAATATTATCAAAAGTGTATTCTTTGTGACAAAATCTTGCTACAAATACCAAAATGATTGATCTAGTGACCTTGACCTAGATGTTTGACCAACTTTGCACTTAAAAAATCCGCTTTGCAGGCATTAAGTGGATAAATATTTTTTATCTGAAAAATTCTCTATGCATTAGATTAATGTAGCAAGGAATCCTCTCCGTAGTACTTATTGAATAGGTGAAATATCATCATCGGTTACAAAGTTTATCTATTTATTCTAGAGCTGGGATTGGAATTTACCAGGTCTCATTCCAAAAACAAGAAGTCTAAATACAAAGATTCGAACTATTAAAATGCAACTTTAAAAAATAATTTACAGGTTGGCTATCAATAGTGCGCATGCCAAAACGGAAGGCGAAGAAAAGCTGTAATGATACGAAGAAATGATGCAGAGAAGCAAAGAAATGAAGTGAAGAAGCGAAGAAATAATGCGAAGTAACGATACAAAGAAGCGAAGACATAATCGCTTAATATACTATTTTCATGGTCATTATGCATGTTAGGGGGTACATGCGACAGTGTGACAAACAGTAACACAGACGGATATGGTTCATTGAAAAGGTTAAGGGAAATGCTTACCACACATGAAGTTTGGACTGTTATGAAGTTCTCTCAATGTACATTTACCTCTTCTCTTTTGATTTAGTTGGAAACCATTTATATTTTTTTATTAAAGGGATAAGCGAGAATTCGAAAATAAAAAAAGTCCGGCTGATAATGTTGATTAAAACAAAAAATTCCGCAGCTCGTTACATTGACAGCCCCCCATTATATCTGCAATATGCTATATATAATTGCAGCGAAACAATCCGATCCCTATGGCCTAAAGAATCTTACTCTGCAAAATGCAAAAAAAAAAAAAAACTTCCCAAAATACAGCTGACAAAAGTTTTCTTGCCCCCCCTACCACCACCTAAAATGAACAGATTGCTTCCTTATGTACTTGCAAGAAGAATTATTATCGAACTTTGGCTTGACGAACATATCTTTCACTTTTAAAATTGTTAGAGCTACATGTATAGCCTGCCTATTTCAATTTAAAACAAATGTAGTATGAATAAGCGTCCTTGAAATGTTACAATAATACTCAAGTCTTCCAATTCTATACCATCGTGAAGAAAATTTCAAACCAATTTTTCTTCACCAGACACGTGTTTCGAATATTAAAATTATCATCAGCGATGCTTTCAGCGGCGTCACCATAATTTATTTTAGTAGCGCCCTCCTCAGTCATTTTTTTAATTTAAATTAATGAACGCACATCTAGGGAAGCTATCCTGGTACCATTCAATACATCTTTTTGAGATATGTACATTTTATACTCCAGAAACACATTCGATGACATAAATTTGTCAAATTATATAATATTCTGACATTACATTCAGTCAAAATAGCTATACATTCGTTTACTTTAAATGTGGGACTACATATTACATATAAACGATGGTATAAATAGGCTTAAAACCATTTTGCCTTGATCTTGTACCAAAGTGCGTTTTTCTTGCATCGACTTATACTGACAAAAAAGCGTGGTGTTCAAACGACGCAGTGAATGAAAGAAAAGGGGTATCGTGTTTAGTTTGGAAGCACTCATACTATTACTTTTATGGACTAATTTTTGTTTCTATAATGAAGCTTTGGTATCTATCAAGTATTCCATTAATAAAAACTGAAGTTATATTTATTACATCGGTTTTAAAGTGATCATGAACGTTTGACACTGGATGTCAGGGGTGCACGGCCGAGTGCGTTATTGGTATTATTACTAGACGGGTAACAAGTATTAATCAGGAATCATCCGTGCAATATATATCTATTTACTCTAAAGACTGAGGAAGGAATTAATGTAAATTATTTTGCTGAATTTGAGATATTTGTAATTTTTACCTAAAAAGTCTTGTCATGCTTCAGTGACCCCGCCTCAGAACGCATCAACTTCCGGAATTTTTAGTATATGGATTAGATACCGTGGTGCTATTGGTCGTATGGACATAAAACTTACACCGTTATTTGAGAGAGTTCGAGATCTATCCACTATACGACTTTTTATCGGAAAAAGGTCGATAAAGGAGATGACGCTTCTTTTTTTTCTTATTTTAAATTTATGTTTAATTGAAGAGTTATAGGGAGAGTTGCAGGGCATACATTTATGTCGGTAGGGGACTTATATCGCTCAGCGATCATAATTTTATTATAATCTTATAAGACAAATCTTGCCATTTGTACCGGGCTTGAGGGATGAAAATTTCAAGGACAAACCATTTATTATATCATGGAATAAAGCGTTCTATAAATACTAGTAAGACATTCTCTATACAAATGTCGGTGCAAATTGCACTTTCCCCCGATCAATGCTTTTTTGCAGAAATGTTACAATGCAGTTGTCATATAATTCTTTTGGTTAACAAGAGGTTTAAGAGTCCACAACTCTTACCTGTACACCCTAATATGTACTGATTGCGTCATGTAAGATATTATGTCATATATATTTTTTTCTCCCAATCAAAAATCTTAATATTCTGATACTTTTTTACATTTCTACCAGCCTAACAAGTTAAACCTAACACGCCTAATAAAATACAATAGAAACAGTGAAACAAATATCATTCATCTCTATGAACTTTCATTACGAGGATAACCAAAGTGTCTTCAGAATATAATGATGTAAGAAAATAATTGTACTCCTTTATCATTGAAAAACGAAAATCAAAAATAGATTACAGGAAAACAGAGGATAGAAATATGAATTAGAAAAATTGTTTTTAAGAAAAAAAAAAAAACCCAGATGTCTCCCCCCTCCCTCTAAGTTACTTTGACCTTAGGCCAAGATGATGTGAAACATTTGAGTCATGGGCAACATCATACTAAAACATGAAAGTGATTCATTATATTGTTTGAGGTAAAGCCCAAACATGATTAGCATATACAATTTCATTATAAGCATATTTAGTGAAATTGACTTTGGTCACATGACCTTGGATATAGGTGATCTGAAACCTACATTGTATGGATCATGAGCAACAAAAAACTGAATTAGTGATTGGATTCAAAATATAAAGCCTAAACATGATAAGCATACACAATTTCAGCCTGGACATGATGAGCATATACAAATTACAAAGTAAGAAGATTAGTACGTACAATTTCATTAAAGAGAACCTAATGATCTTGACCTTGGGCACATTACCTTGGGTCAAGATGATAAGAAACCCTCCAATCCTGAGCAACAGCATACTAAAGTATCAGAGTGATCCAGTATACGATTCCACAGATATAGCCCAGGCTCAATAGCATTTACAATTTCATTAAAAAATGTAATACTTGACTTTGACCTTAGTCATATGACCTTGGATCAAAGTGGTGTGAAACCTTTGGGTCATATGGAACAACATACTGAAATATGAAAGCTATCAGGTTAACGGTTCAAAAGTTATAGCCCATACAGGAATGCATGTACAATTTCATTAAAAATGTACTAAGTGACCTTGGATCTAAATTGGATCTCCCTACACTATACTGTATACCAAAAATTCACAAGTTTCGATACATTGCTAACTCTAGCAACTGCTCAACAACAATTTTGTCTAGAAATCTGACGTCAGCACTCACGGCTATAAAGGAACACGTGGCAAATTACTGTGAAACTGTCATGAACAGGAATGGCGTAAACTTCTTTTGGTCTATTAAAAATTCAGGGGATGTGATTGACAAAATGAAATCAAGAAATTTTGAAGCAAATACGATATCTTCATACGACTTTTCTAATATGTACACCACGCTTCCTCACGACAAAATAAATGATCGACTATCCAAACTCATTAAATGGTGTTTTGATCGAGAGGGGAAAACTTATATTTGTACTTCTGAATCGAAGGGTTTCTTTTCCGCCACAGATTACATTTCATACAAATCATGGACATGTGGTGACCTGTGTATTGCCTTGTCCTTCTTTTTGGACAATATTTATGTAAGATTTGGTGAGAAACTCTACAAGCAGGTAGTAGGGATTCCAATGGGTACTACTAGTGCGCCTCTTGTTGCAGATTTATTTTTATACACGTATGAAAAGGAATTTATCCAAAATCTTCAAAAACAAAGAAAAAATGATGATGTGAATTGTTTCATTGGTACTTCTAGGTACCTGGATGATATTCTTACTATTGACAATCCTGTTTTTGAGAAATATAAAAATTTTATTTATCCACACGAATTCTAAACAAGGCAAACGTTTCAAACACAGAAACACCATTTATGGACCTAAACATCAAATTTGTTAATGGAGAGATCCATACAAGTTTGTATGACAAAAGAGATGATTTTGGATTTAACATGATAGTAAATTTCCCTTGGCTTGACGGTGATGTTCCTAGATTACCGTCCTATGGTATCTATATTTCACAGCTCATCCGGTATGCTAGATCATGTACTGATGTTTTGGATTTTCATAGTAGAAATTTACAAATTACCAACAAACTTTTAGGACAAGGTTTTCGCTTTCACAAACTAGTAAAGACTTTCTGGAAATTTTACAAAAAATATTGTCAAATTCTTTTGAAATTCGGACCAATACAGGCAACAGAGTATATTACTTTGGGTATTTCACAACCTGCATTTTATGGTGACATTATTAACAAGATAAGAAGGATCAAAGATAGACAACATCACTATCGAAAATGCGTCAGAATCATCAAACGCCTTTTATACCGTGGGTATGATCCTAATGTCAACAGACGGACACTAGGCTTGGTACTTGACCAATCTACAGTCTTGTACCAGCGCATTCTTAAAACTTGCACTCTGACTGACTGTGACGACAGGACTCCATGACGGGCCCTGTCCAAACCCTTTTTAAAGAACACAGGGCCCCGACCACCTGTCCTCTCTGAATGTCAGTCTGAAACCTCGGGTGATAACATACATGAGCTCGCGGCGGCAGAGCACGGATTGTATTACGTACGCCCTCTTTTTCTATCCATTTACATATTCATCTGTGTTGCTTGTCTTACATACGCCCTCTTTTTCTATCCATACAATATTCATCTGTGTTGCGGTCTTGTTTGTGTGTGGTCATCTGACAGTGAGGAGGTTTTTTTACACCACAATTGTACGTCCTTTGAGACCTCTGGGTAATCGGAAAAGTGGGAGGGTTGTGCGCACGTAATCCAGGATAACCATACCTTCTGCTATTTCCGTGGCAGTCGGCACCGGTTACCCATTGGTCTCGTTGGTTTATGTGTAGTCCTTTGTGTTTGATGTTTCTGTGTTGTGCGTTGACGTTCCTTGTCCCTTACGCGTCTCTCTCTGTGCTTGTCTGCTTTGTGTTTTTGTATTGGGTGTTTTGGGGTTTTGCTGTGGGTGCTACAACCTGGTGTTGTTGGAGATCCCCTCCTTTGTTTTGACTTTGATCACATGACCTTGGGTCAAGGTGATGTGAAACCTTCAGGTCATAAGCAGCAACATGCTGAAATATAAAAGTGATCCGGCAAACAGTTCAGGATATATAGCCCGAAAGGGATGTATGTACAATTTCATTAAAAATGTACTAAGTGACCTTGACCTTGGGTCAAGGTGATGTGAAACCTTCGGGTCATAAGCAACAACATACTAAAATATGAAAATGATCGGGCAAACGGTTCAGGAGATATAGCCCGGACACGATGTATGACAGACGGACAGACGGACGGATGGACGGACGGACAGACGGACGACGAAGGCAAAACCAATATTTCTCCTCCCCCTTTATTAGTCCCCTACCGACTCGCCGGAGTGGACTTATAGTTTCCACCCCGTTTGTTTGTCTGTCTGTCACGCTTTAGTTTTCCGGACTTTTTTTTCGCTGTTATTGCATATATAAAACTCATTTTTAATATGTGGATATATCTCAATGAGATACAGATCAAGTTCGAGTTTATTTTAGATTGACCTATTTTAACAAGGGTTATGTCCCTTGGACATAGCAAATATCATCTAAATTTAAGTTTTCCGGACTTTTCTTGGCTGTATTTTTCAGATAATGAACTGATTTGCAGGATATAGATATATGCCGATAGGTGACTAATATTGTGCAGCGATCAAATTTATTTTTACTTATTTTAAAAGAGACTTTTTCAGAAGTACCTATTTTTGTACTATTTATTCACGCTTTTCTTTGTTAAGATATTGGTTTTGTATTCAATTGCTCCTCTTTTGCCATAATTAAGTAACTCAATACTTTCATATATGTAGTTAAACTTTACTATTTTCTTTTCTTATGTAAAAAGGAAGGGGACGGGGTGCATATTTTCTTCTCTAGCAAAGCTGAATATATTTGATGAAAATGGTAGTTACTCGTACAAAATACTTATTTTCCCTGAGAAGATAAAATAAAACTAGAGGTCGCTACTAAAATACATTTGACTGTGTCTGAAAATCACTTCGGCATTAAATTAAGAACCACTGATGAGGATTTACTATCCGACACAATCCGACACTAATGCATCAAAATTGGTTTGAATGTTTCTTTAATTTTTTTTAATTTTCGGTTACTTGAAAATATTGAACTTAAGGTCCGTGGAAAATTCAGTAGTCAAAGTGTGTTGTTCCATCAGGACAATGCTCCTGTTCACAAGTCTGTCACTGCTATGACTGCCACTCATGATTGCGGTTTTAATTTGATTGAGCATCCGCCTTATTCACCTGATCTTGCTCCATCAGACTTTCATCTATTCCCAAAACTGAAAGCAGCTATATCTGGCACCCACTTTCAGTCCGATGATGACGTCATATTTGCAGAGAATTGCTTTCTGACCAGCCAAGATAAGGAGTTCTTTGAAAGTAGTATTGAGGCCCTTAAACACCGGTGGCAAAAGTGCAAAAATACTGAAATGGATTATATAGACAAATAATGCAAATTATTATATAGTCTGTTTATATTCCCACTCTCATTGGCAGAGGACTGTCACGTGACGAGTCATTGTTTCATCTTATTATATAGTCTGTTTATAATCCCACTCTCATTGGCTGAGAACTGTCACGTGGCGAGTCATTGTCTCATCATATTGACCTGTAAGAGGCGATTTCATTAAATATCACTACCGCGAAAACTCTTGCTTCCGGTTTACCATGAAATATCGAAAACGCGCGAAATTTATATCTGTGACGTCATTAACGTCATTTCGTTAACAGCAGCAAGGACACTGAAGCTGAGCTCAAATTCTTGAATTTTTGAGCGTATCTACGGATTTTGACTCTGAAATATTCTTCATTTGACTCATTGAATGAATTCCATTACGTTACGTTCAGGATGATTCAGCGACAGAAATTGCTGATATTATTACGTCTTAAAACATTTTCAAAGAAAAGTCGATGTCAGCCATTTCGAAAAGGTACCTTTATAATTACTGATTAAGTCCACTATATAATAAAACAATTATGGACTTTTCACTGGGTGAATATGGTGTGATATTTTCTGAATTTGAAAATATTGACCTCGGCTGTCGCCTCGGTCAATATTTTCAAATTCAGAAAATATCACACCATATTCACCTCGTAAAAAGTCCATAATTGTATAATATTGACCTGTGAGGGGCGTTTTCATTAAATAACACCATACCGCGAAAACTCTTGCTTCCGATTTAACATGAAATATCGAAAACGCGCGAAATTTATATCTGTGACGTCATTAACGTCATTTTGTAAACAACAGCAAGAAGCTGAGCTCAAATTCTTGAATTTTGAGCCTATCTAAGAGTTACGACGGATTTTGACTCTGAAATAATCTTCATTTGACTCATTGAATGAATTCTACTACGCTAAGGATAATTCAGCGACAGGTACATGTAATGCTGATATTAACAATTTAACACGTCTTGAAATATTTTCAAAGAAAGGTCGATCCCAGCCATTTCGTTTAGGTACCAATTATAAATACTGATTAAGTCCACTATATAATTAAACAATTGAGGGCTTTTCACTCGGTTAATATGGTGTGATATTTTCTGAAATTGAAAATATTGACCTCGGCTGTCGCCTCGGTCAATATTTTCAAATTCAGAAAATATCACACCATAGTCACCTTGTAAATAGTCCATTATTGTATAATGTCTGATAAAATTCAAATCCTTCAATACGAGGCTCACAACATATCAATCAGCCCTCGTACGAAGTCAAATGTTTGAAGCGTTGTTGTCGTCATTTTTCACATTGTCAAAGTGTTCTTTTGTGTACTACTTGTGTTTTTATATTGAATAACTCAATGGATGTATTGTTTTACATTTGTTTGCAGTCAAATGCCTCTATGCATAGATATATTTTATGCATGTGTTGTATTATTCTTGAATCTATTAATTTTTTTCTCATGTTAAAAGGGTGACTTACTTTTATTCATTCCTAACATTTTCCTCCATAACTGATTAAGAGTTGTGATTTATGTTGGCCATCAAAGGCTCTGGTTGCTGACATAATTCAGAATTCCAGCAAGGATATTCTATCTGCTTAACATTCTAATTATTCTCTTTATCTCATACAACTTTCAAGCATAATGTAAAAGTGTGTGTTACACATTATATCTCAGATTTCTAGTAGCCTTAAGTGATGTAATTGTCCAATGGGTATCATGTTATATTAAGTTTATAATCATTTGAGTTTAAAAGCATAAAATAAGAGACAAAAACAAGACTACATCCCTCACAGGAAAATAAGGAAGACTAATTGTCTATTAATCGTATCCGTCATGAAAATAGAATGAAAAAAAACCCTTGAATGCATCATTATTAAAAAAAAAAAGTCTAATCCAGCTAGGAAAGGAATTCGAATTTTATGAATCAGAGGAAACAAATTTACATACCTTTTTTTCTCCACTTTTCCGACTGTAAGAAGAAATAGATAATTATAACTATTATCGGAAATGCAGACAGCAAAATAATCCTTCTTTATGATATGTCAAATTCATTATCTATTTTGAACATTTTCTCGAGACAAGTGTACGTAACATATTTGCACACTTGTCTCGAAAAGATGGTTTTGGATGATGACAAATGCAAGATGTACTAGAAAAACTAATCTATTAATTTACTTTCGGGAGCATTTAATGAGGTCCAGTACACATAATAAGATCATATTATTTAGTATTTCTTTTTCTATTTGCAAATTACCGTCAGTTTTGAAGCTACAGTCGTACGTACATTGTATATACCACTTGAAAGCCCCAAAATGGGCAGTAAATGTGACGTTAAAATGAACAAAGTTAAGGAACGAAAAACACATACAAATCTTCAGTAGAGGCGGAAAATGAGCAAGTACTGTATCTTTCATTTAGATAAACATGTATATGATGTCGGTAGTGTAGAATTATCAATGATTACTAAGAATTTTAAAAGAAATTGTTGATAGGAGATAGATTTATGTCTATTTTCAGAATATCTTTGAATTGTTAATTTTTAATGATAAAGTTCAATATATGAAACCCTATCATTTATTCTCCGTAAAACTTGATATCATTTTCTACATATTTCAAGTTCAACACCGATAAGTTCCTATTGAAATTTGACCGTCAGTTTTTAAGTTTATTTGTTACTCCCTCCCCCTTATTTTTACGTCACCTTATGATGATGCCAATGTCACCGTTTCTTTTTATGACGTAATGATTGATATAGATCTTTCTGATGGGGTTCTTTCGGATACTATTCTGGATCGCCTTAAGCTTGTATAATATCCGTGTGTCAATTCAATGTATACAGTCAGTGTTAACTGTTTCAATATACTGAAACAGAGTGGGTGCATGGGGAGAAATGCTCACTATAGCCTTAGTCACAACTGTATTTATGTGCTTCTACGGTCGGTCTGCGTGCAGAATTTGGTGAAAATCGTGCGGAGCACGCACGACAAACGTACGATTTTGGGAGGCCGTAGACTGCACGTAGATACGTACGGTTGCTGTTGAACATGCTCAACAATCGTCACGATTCTCTTATCAAATCTGAATTTGTACGGTTAGCATGGGGTTCACGAACGGTATCCGCACGGTAACCGCACAATTTTAAATGCTCGTGTTGACCAGAGAGAATTGCCATCTTAATCGTTCGTGTGACACACAAAGATCGTACGTTTCCCTTGCGTGTGCCGCGTTTGCCTTAAGGTATCCGATGTACAATAAGACATTTTTCCATTTCTGGTAAGGTACTATAAACTATACATTTCCTGAAAGGTTATAATGACAACTGCTTAGAAATGATAATTTTGGGCCATAAAAACCAAAGGGGAATAACTAATGAAGCATTTAGATTGGCTTCGAGTATTTTCTCTACATACATTTGTAACTTATGCCAAAAATAAAATAAAAAAACCCCCCAAAGAACCCCCCCCCCCCCCAAAAAAAAAACAAACAAACAAAACGAAATCAAAAGAAAATTGTACAAGATATTTTCCCCTTGATTTTAATAGCCATTCTCTCGAAGGACCAAATAGTTTGGCATGGCATGTCATGGATTTTGACGACTTTTGTTATAATTGGTATAAATTAAGTAATGATGATGAAAAATAACTTTTCGGCCAATGAGACCTCTGGTTTTCATGGGAACGAGATCACTCTATTTATAGCACTTTTGAGACCATGAAGTAAGCCAGCTTTGCATACTGCGTTGCCATAGATACCACTGTAACAGCTTGTTCATTTTTACATAATGTGTTCTGCCTTACTTCCATTCTTACTTAGTACACTTAGGTATGTTATATATTACAGGAAGCTTATTGTATTAAATAAATCCAAAATCAGTTAAAATGAAGCGAAAAATAGAGGTGAAAATAAGGGCCAATTTATACTGTATATTTTTTTTTACCATGTTCAATCTTAAATATTACAAAATGCAAATGACAAGAGATTTTCATCAAAGGAAATTTATGTTTAATAGAGCTATACCAATAACAGACGGTTGTTGGCTGACGGAGTACGTCCGAACGAAACGCGACGAAACTCACCAAACATAAGGGGTCGTGTATAAAAACATAATATATCTTCTAAAAATTTAAACAAAACTCTATTAGTACTGATGTCAGTAATAGAAAAAACATGAAAAGATACATATATAGTTTTATGTATTCGTCTTAATAGAGTTTTATGTAAGTTTTTGAAAGATATATCATGCTTTTTTTTTATACACGGCCCCTTATGTATGGCGAGTTTAATCGCGTTTCGTTCGGACGTACTTCGTCGGCCAACAACCGTCTGTTATTGGTAAAGCTCTATTGAAAAATAAAATGAGCGAAAAATTGGAGTGGGCTATTTAAGAGTTAAGAGTTTTATCTAAATTCTGTCGTCAAAAGCCGTTGCTATGGTGGCAACATTAGACATTTTTGCTTGTTTCATATTATCTTTGACATTGATCTTATTTCTCTTTAACGTTACAAATACAGAAACCTAAATACAGACCTAAATATCAAAATTTTAAACGGAAAGATTCATACAAGACTTAGTGTATATGACAAAAGGGATGATTTTGGATTCAACATAGTAAATTTCCCCTGGCTTGGCGGTGGTGTTCCAAGATAACCGTCATACGGCATTTACATATCACAGCTTATCCGGTACACTAAAGCATGTACTGATATTTTGGATTTTAACATTAGGAATTTACAAATTACCAAAAAGCTTTTAGATCAAGGTTTCCGCTTTCATAAACTAGTTAAGACTTTCTGGAAATTTTACAAAAATTACAGTCAAATATTCTTCTATACACGCAATAGAGTACAATACTTTGGGTATTACACAACCTATCTTTTATGGTGATATGATAAACAAAATTAGAAGGATCAAAGATAGGCAGCATAACCATCGAAAATGCGTCAGAATCATCAAACGCCTTTTATACCGTGGATATGATCCTAATGTCACCAGACGGACACTAGGCTTGGTACTTGACCAATCTACAGTCTTGTACCAGCGCATCCTTGAGACTTGCACTCTGACTGACTGTGACGACGGGACTCCATGACGGGCCCTGTCCAAACCCTTTTTAAAGAAGATAGGGCCCCGACCACCTGTTCTCTCTGAATGTCAGTCGGACTCCTCGGTTGATTACATACATTAGCTCGTTACAGCCGGCAGAGTACGCACGCCCTCTTTTTATATCCAATTACATATTTATCTGTGTTGCTGGGACCTCTACGTTTTGCGGTCATGTTTGTGTGAGGTCATGTTACAGTGTAGAAGTTGTTTTACACCACAATTGTACGTTTTTCGAGACCTCTGGGTAATTGAAGGAGTGAGAGGGTTGTGCGCACGTAATTAAGGATAACCACACCATTTGCTACTTGCGAGGCAAATGGCCGTCCAAAGTCGGCATCGGTTGCCCATTGGTATCGTCGGTTTATGTGTAGTCTTTTGTGTTTGATGTTTACATGTCGTGTCTCGTTTCGGTCTCATACTATGCTCGTCTTTTGTGTTATTGCATCGGGTGTTTTCGTGTTTTGCATTCTCTGAATGCATTCTCTGAATGACTGGAAAAACCTCATTTTGGACATTACTGACATTCGAATAGACAACTTCCACAAAAATCCTCATCTTTTTGAAAATCCAATTTCTAGATCTGAAAGATATTTTAAATCCAAATTACGTAATTTACATGAAAAATTTGTCTTCGCTCCTGCAGATAAAGCAGCCAACAACACCATAATCATATGAAAACTTTACTATATATCAACTTTAGTTTCGGAACTTTCGTCTACAAATACTTATATCAAAAGCAATGAAAGTGTCCCTAACATTTTGAGCAAACATAGCGGTGAAATTTCTTCATTCAACATCCCAATTTCTAAATTGGATCTTCCTACAATATACTGCATACCAAAACTGCACAAATCTCCTTACAAATTTAGATACATTGCTAATTCTAGCAACTGCTCAACTACAAGTTTGTCTAGACATCTGACGTCAGCCCTCACGGCGGTAAAGGAACACGTTGCAAAATATTGTGAAACTGTTCTTAACAGGAATGATGTAAATTTATTTTGGTCTATAAAAAATTCCGGGGATGTGATTGACAAGATAAAATCTAGAAATTTTCAAGCCAATACGATTGCTTCATACGATTTTTCAAATATGTACACCACGCTTCCTCACGACAAGATCAATCATCAATTGTCCAAACTCATTAAATGGTGCTATAATCGAGAGGGGAAAATTTATATTTGTACATCTGAATCAAAGGGTTTCTTTTCCGCTACAGAATACAAATCATACAAATCATGGACATGTAGCGAACTGTGTAGTGCCTTGTCCTTCCTCTTGGACAACATTTATGTAAGATTTGGTGAGAATCTCTACAAGCAGGTTGTAGGGATTCCTATGGGTACAAATTGTGCGCCTCTTGTTGCAGATTTATTTTTATACACATATGAAAAGGAATTTATTCAAAATCTTCAAAAGCAAAGAAAACATGATGATGTGAAATGTTTCACTGGTACTTCTAGGTAACTGGATGATATTCTTACTATCGATAATCCTGTTTTTGAAAAGTATAAAGATGTTATTTATCCACAAGAATTGACTCTAAACAAGGCAAACTTTACAGACACTGAAACACCATTTTTGGACCTAAATATCAAAATTGTCAATGGAGAAATTCATACAAGTGTATATGACAAACGAGATGATTTTGGATTCAACATAGTAAATTTTCCCTGGCTTGACGGTGATGTCCCTAGATTACCGTCATACGGTATCTACATTTCACAGCTCATCCGGTATGCTAGAGCATGTACTGATGTTTTGGATTTCCATAATAGAAATCTACAAATTACAAAGAAACTTTTAGGTCAAGGTTTTCGCTTTCACAAACTTGTAAAGACTTTCTGGAAATTTTACAAAAATTATGATCAACTTCTTTTGAAATTCGGACCCATACAAGCAACGGAGTATATTACTTTGGGTATTTCACAACCTGCATTTTATGGTGACATAATTAACAAAATAAGAAGGATCAAAGGTAGACAGCATATGTATCGAAAATGCGTCAGAGTCATCAAACGCCTTTTATACCGTGGATATGATCCTAATGTCACCAGACGGACACTAAGCTTGGTACTTGACCAAT
The DNA here is from genome assembly GCA_028142955.1 of Pinctada fucata. NCBI lineage: Eukaryota > Metazoa > Mollusca > Bivalvia > Pterioida > Pteriidae > Pinctada > Pinctada fucata. The sequence continues at coordinate 18,278,753 of AP027107.1, read as the reverse complement.
ATACAGTCTTGTACGAGCGCATTCTTAAGACTTGCACTCTGACTGACTGTGACGACGGGACTCCATGACGGGCCCTGTCCAAACCTCTTTAGAGAAGACAGGGCCCCGACCACCTGTCCTCTCTGAATGTCAGTCGGACTCCTCGGGTGATAACATATATGAGCTCGCTACAGCCGGCAGAGCACGGACTGTATTACGCACGTCCTCTTTTTATATCCATTTACATATTCATCTGTGTTGCTTGGACCCCTGTGTTTTACGGTCTTGTTTGTGTGTGGTCACCTAACAGTGAGGAGGTTGTTTTACACCATAATTGTGCGTTCTTCGAGACCTCTGGGAAATCGGAATAGTGGGAGGGTTGTGCGCACGTAATCCAGGATAACCACACCGTCTGCTATTTACGTGGCAGATGGCCGTCCTAAGTCGGCACCGGTTGCCCATTGGTCTCGTTGGTTTATGTGTAGTCTTTTATGTTTCATGTTTCTATGTTGTGAGTTGGTGTCCCTTGTCCCTTTTGCGTCTTTCTGTGGGTATCTGTTCTGTGTTTTTTGCATGGGTGTTTGGGGATTTTGCTGTGGGTGCTGCAACCTAGTGTTGTTGGAGATCCCCTCCTTTCTTTTATATCTACACTTATTTCGTGTTGCCGTGTGGAGTTGGTAATACAATTCCCCGTGACCCGATGTTTGAAGTGTTTTAATTCCATTTCGTTCTCTAACTTGACTTTGTTGTAGTGTCTTCCATGCAGGACCTCTACTCACCCTTCTTTGATCATCTCACTATGGCATTTTTAAGGTCGCCTCGTATTAAACTTACTCCTTTGAGATTACCCTCTATCACTACAGTAACTTTCCCATCATCGACTTTTAACAGTAATAAACTTTTTTCCTCACCCAGAGTACTTCTTTCACCTCTTAAATTTAAATCCCGTAGACGTATTACACCTACTTCTCCATCTGCAGGCTCTACATTTAACAACAAACATAGAGGGTTCTCAGCAGTTTCTACGTGCAAAGGGAAAAGATGCGGTATGTGTCCGCTCATCAACTGCAATTCCACAATTAAATCAAGTGTTAACGGGCAGACTTTTAAAATTGAGATTGAAAACGACATCGATTGATCGTACCAAGATGTCATTTATGTTATAACATGAAACGCTAGGGGATGTGGCGCCCAATATGTTGGAGAAACAGGCCAGGCCTTAAAATCTCGTTTTAGAAGTCATTCGTATCAGATAAGAAACTCACATCACAAAAAACAAAGAAATTTCCTTTATAATCACTTCGTTAAATACAATCATTCCATTTCGGATATAACTATTACACCGGTTCAGTCTTTTTCTAAACTTAAAAATCTTAGTAAAACGGAAATTAAAAAACGCCGACTACAAGCTGAACTTGCCTGGATCACAAAACTCCAAACTGCGTACCCCCTTGGTCTAAACGATCAAATTTATGGACAAGGAAACATTTCCTCGACGTCAACTAATATTAATGTATTTTCAATCCGCCCAAACACTAAACGGAAGCATAGGTCTCACGGAAGACGAAGAAACCGAAAACTCAGAATAAGATCTAGATTACACCGTACCCTCAACGATCTTCTGATCATTGCTCGCAACGGCGGCAGACATGAACTGCTTCATGCTCTCTCATCAGTTCCAGCAGTTCAATTGAAATCTATCTTGGATGAAGCACTGGTTGCATTCTTAAGAAATACCGATTGATTCAGACTTAATATCATTGTTGCATTCGCACAGAATAAACTTTATCCAGTTGTTAAAAACATCCCACCTAAAAAACGATTCTTAAAAATTTCATTTATTAACAAAGGATTCGATCTTCTTAACATCTCTAATATTTTTCGGGATCATCGTGTACAAAGTGCTATTCCTCAATATTTTGACAATTTAGAACCTCCTCTTATTTGTTACAAATATAAGGGACCTATTCGAAATTTCGTTTTTAACTACAACAAAGTTACATCAGATCCTAAAATACTTGAATCATGTCCTGCTTCTTGAGAATGTGCAACATCTAAATATCTATATAAACCAGCTGGTCATATTATTACAGGTGACTTTTCAATTATCCAAGACAGGCAGCTCCGTGGTCTTCTCAAAAAAGGACCTAAGTATAGAATCCCATCCAAGATAGATTTTATTAAATGTCGCGAAGTACTAAAGGAAGCCTTAGATAACTATACCAAACGATGGTGTAAATCGGAAGGAGTCGAATCGCATTCTCTGAATGACTGGAAAAACCTCATTTTGGACATTACTGACATTCGAATAGACAACTTCCACAAAAATCCTCATCTTTTTGAAAATCCAATTTCTAGATCTGAAAGATATTTTAAATCCAAATTACGTAATTTACATGAAAAATTTGTCTTCGCTCCTGCAGATAAAGCAGCCAACAACACCATAATCATATGAAAACTTTACTATATATCAACTTTAGTTTCGGAACTTTCGTCTACAAATACTTATATCAAAAGCAATGAAAGTGTCCCTAACATTTTGAGCAAACATAGCGGTGAAATTTCTTCATTCAACATCCCAATTTCTAAATTGGATCTTCCTACAATATACTGCATACCAAAACTGCACAAATCTCCTTACAAATTTAGATACATTGCTAATTCTAGCAACTGCTCAACTACAAGTTTGTCTAGACATCTGACGTCAGCCCTCACGGCGGTAAAGGAACACGTTGCAAAATATTGTGAAACTGTTCTTAACAGGAATGATGTAAATTTATTTTGGTCTATAAAAAATTCCGGGGATGTGATTGACAAGATAAAATCTAGAAATTTTCAAGCCAATACGATTGCTTCATACGATTTTTCAAATATGTACACCACGCTTCCTCACGACAAGATCAATCATCAATTGTCCAAACTCATTAAATGGTGCTATAATCGAGAGGGGAAAATTTATATTTGTACATCTGAATCAAAGGGTTTCTTTTCCGCTACAGAATACAAATCATACAAATCATGGACATGTAGCGAACTGTGTAGTGCCTTGTCCTTCCTCTTGGACAACATTTATGTAAGATTTGGTGAGAATCTCTACAAGCAGGTTGTAGGGATTCCTATGGGTACAAATTGTGCGCCTCTTGTTGCAGATTTATTTTTATACACATATGAAAAGGAATTTATTCAAAATCTTCAAAAGCAAAGAAAACATGATGATGTGAAATGTTTCACTGGTACTTCTAGGTACCTGGATGATATTCTTACTATCGATAATCCTGTTTTTGAAAAGTATAAAGATGTTATTTATCCACAAGAATTGACTCTAAACAAGGCAAACTTTACAGACACTGAAACACCATTTTTGGACCTAAATATCAAAATTGTCAATGGAGAAATTCATACAAGTGTATATGACAAACGAGATGATTTTGGATTCAACATAGTAAATTTTCCCTGGCTTGACGGTGATGTCCCTAGATTACCGTCATACGGTATCTACATTTCACAGCTCATCCGGTATGCTAGAGCATGTACTGATGTTTTGGATTTCCATAATAGAAATCTACAAATTACAAAGAAACTTTTAGGTCAAGGTTTTCGCTTTCACAAACTTGTAAAGACTTTCTGGAAATTTTACAAAAATTATGATCAACTTCTTTTGAAATTCGGACCCATACAAGCAACGGAGTATATTACTTTGGGTATTTCACAACCTGCATTTTATGGTGACATAATTAACAAAATAAGAAGGATCAAAGGTAGACAGCATATGTATCGAAAATGCGTCAGAGTCATCAAACGCCTTTTATACCGTGGATATGATCCTAATGTCACCAGACGGACACTAAGCTTGGTACTTGACCAATATACAGTCTTGTACGAGCGCATTCTTAAGACTTGCACTCTGACTGACTGTGACGACGGGACTCCATGACGGGCCCTGTCCAAACCTCTTTAGAGAAGACAGGGCCCCGACCACCTGTCCTCTCTGAATGTCAGTCGGACTCCTCGGGTGATAACATATATGAGCTCGCTACAGCCGGCAGAGCACGGACTGTATTACGCACGTCCTCTTTTTATATCCATTTACATATTCATCTGTGTTGCTTGGACCCCTGTGTTTTACGGTCTTATTTGTGTGTGGTCACCTAACAGTGAGGAGGTTGTTTTACACCATAATTGTGCGTTCTTCGAGACCTCTGGGAAATCGGAATAGTGGGAGGGTTGTGCGCACGTAATCCAGGATAACCACACCGTCTGCTATTTACGTGGCAGATGGCCGTCCTAAGTCGGCACCGGTTGCCCATTGGTCTCGTTGGTTTATGTGTAGTCTTTTATGTTTCATGTTTCTATGTTGTGAGTTGGTGTCCCTTGTCCCTTTTGCGTCTTTCTGTGGGTATCTGTTCTGTGTTTTTTGCATGGGTGTTTGGGGATTTTGCTGTGGGTGCTGCAACCTAGTGTTGTTGGAGATCCCCTCCTTTCCTTGCTGTTGGTGTTGCAACAGGGTCTTGTTGGAGATTCCCTCTCTTCCTTTATGATTGTCAAAATGTATACATGGATAGATATGACTTAATCCTTTGACTTAATAACAATTAAATTGTTCAAGGTCATTGACTCTATGGTCATTTCTAATTCGAGACTCAAATAATGCAAAAAATATTATTTTTTCAATTTTTTTGTTATCATTTAAAATGAAATTTTATTTGAATATTCTCATAGATCATATTTATCATGAAAGCTCATGCATATAAGAAAGAAAAATCGTAGAGGTTACTGAGCTGTGATTATTAAATTAAATCTTTCTGTCAAAACACAAGAAAATACGGGTTTCGTTCCTTTTTTTGTCAAAAACTCACCAAAAATTTAGAGATTCATAAATGTTAAGAAATTTTATAAATAGTTCTAGGAATTGGTGTTATATTAATTATTTTTTGGCATATGACTGTTAAGTTCGGGTCCCTGTAAAGTGTGAAACGAAACGAAACGAAACGAAACAAATCGAAACGAAACGAAACAAATAGAAACGAAACCGATTGAAACGAAACGAAACAAATCGAAACGAAACGAAACAAAACGAAACGAAACGAAACAGATCGAAAAGAAACGAAGCAAAACATAAATCTTAACGAACTTGAAAAAATTGATGTAAATGCAGAAAAGTATCACGGATGTCAATATCTGCATATATTATTGCCTTCAACCATTAGTTCTTGTGGCTGGAGGTTTTTTAAAGGGTCAAATTTGACGACTAAAACATAATATATACGGTACATAGCACAATTGCATTTTAAAGGATTAAAGGAAAGTGAAAGGGATGAATAATCTCGTCATAGCCAGAAAAAATATTTGTAAGGAAGGAGTCTAGTACAGAGGAAATGGAACTGTTCTGTTATGTGTATTTGAAAACTTTATCAGAAAAATGAGAATAAATCCTAAGGGGGGGGGGGGGCACATTTTGTTTGAAAAGGATCTCATTACGGTGTCATAGCGTGGTTTTCTATCCCCTCCCCATTATTCCTCTAAAATAAATGAATGGCATTTGACATTGACTTTTTTAATTGTCAACTTTGACTCTCTCAAGAAACCCTCTCGGCACTAGTTACAAATGTAGAACTCTTGGATTAAGGCAATATTACATGCTCATCTTGTCTTTAAATATACGTTCTCGGCGATTTTTCCTCTTTTTCTCATATTCTTTAAGTTTTATGTTTTGTTTCGTTTCGTTTCGATATGTTTCGTTTCGTTTTGTTTCGATCTGTTTCGTTTCGTTTCGATTTGTTTCGTTTCGTTTCGATTTATTTCGTTTCGTTTCGTTTTTGTTTCGTTTCGCACTTTACAGGAACCCGTTAAGTTCAATTTCTCAAGGTTTTTAACAGCGATTCTCTGTAAGAACCAAAGAATGTCAATGACATGTTGGCACGGCATGTCATGGATTTTAGAGATTTTTGGTATGGAAGTTCAATATCAAGTACTAGTATATAAATCAACCCAATCGTTGTCTGTAGGGGACTAAAAAACTTTACAAATAAGTATAATAATAATGATAAAAGAAAATCATCTAAGTGAAAAAAGTACCTGTTTCTATGGTAACGAGGCCTACAAATATGCCTCGTCCTATAAATTTTCCCGATATTTGAAACTTCAGACACGGTTACACATGTACCATGGCAACGCCAACCTTTTTAAAATATAACTGGGGTTGATTTAAATACTAGCACTTCATAATGAACTTCTATATCAAAAATCCAAAAAGATCCATGACATGCCGTGCCAACATGTTTTTTAGATTCTTTGGTTCTTACAGAGAATTGCTGTTAAGACCTGGGAGTCTTATATCTTTACTTAGTACCTTAACAGGCATAAAATTTACCATACTTTACAATGGAGATGTAAAATGACTGTATTGTACAACGAATACCTTAAGTCGTCCATACTCTCAACTCTTTGCGAATTGTGACTACCACGCACGATTCTATAAAAAGCTTTATGCGTCTCTCGAAGGAAAAGGAGGGAGAATGTTTGCAAGAAAAATAAAAATAATACATGCAAACAGAGAAGGGAGAAAAAGGGAAGAAGTTGAAACTTCGTCTTCTTCTGGAAAGTGCTCCCCCCTTTCCCAGGCATATTTTTTTTCGACGGAATCAGAGAACCTTGTTGAATTTATCATGATTCCCGGTTGTTTCTACGACAAGGCTTTTCTACAATATTGTAAGACAATTGTTGTAGACCATAGAAAGTGAGGTTGGAAAAGAAAGTAAATTCAACACAGCTATCACTGATTTTAACATTAAAAATCAAATTCAAGGAATAGTGGTGCCCCGCTTTTGGGTGTGTGTCTTTAAGAAATGCTAAAAAACCCCAACCATTCTTTTTCAGTTTTCATAATATATCTCATGTATTATCGAAATTCTAAAAGCAAAAAAACATCATAAACTTTTGTAACCAAGGGAAATGTCTTGTGAAAAGGAATGCAAAAGTGAAAAAATGGAAGTCCATCATTTACCAACCAAAAGTTATCGTCGAGTTTGAAGTTTTTCAAAAAAAGGTCACAAGTTGAAATGTTGTTACCAACGGTAAGGTCTTGTCGTGAGGAAAACACATGTGAAATATGAAAGCCCAATCACAACCCATTCAAACGTTATGGTGAAGGTTAAAGTATATGAAAAGTAAGTCAAACTCTAAGGTCAAGGTCACAAGATCAAAACTTTTGGTATCCACAGAGAGGTCTTGCAACAAGGAATACACATGTGAAATATGAAAGCCATATCACTTACCATTCAAAAATTATGATTAATGTTAATTTGTTTGAAAAGTAGGTCAAACTCCAAGGTCAAGGTCACATGTTTTGGAATCCATAAAAAGGTCTTGTCACAATGCATACACATGTGAATTATGAAAGCCCTTTCACTTACCATTCAAAAGCTATGGTCAAGGTTAAAGTTTTTGAAAAGTAGGTCAAACTCCAAGGTCAAGATCACAAGATCAAAAGTTTTGGTATCCATGGAAGGGTCTTGTTACAATGAATACACTTGTGAAATATGAAAGCCCTATCACTTACCATTCAAAAGTTATGGCCAAGGTTAAAGTTTTTGAAAAGTAGGTCAAACTCCAAGGTCAAGGTCACAAGGTCAAACGTTTTGGTATCCATGGAAAGGTCTTGTCACAATGAATACACATGTGAAATATGAACGCCCTATCACTTACCATTCAAGAGTTACGGTCAAGGTTAAAGTTTTTGAAAAGTAGGTCAAACTCCAAGGTCAAGGTCACAAGGTCAAAAGTTATGGTATTCATGGAAAGGTCTTATCACAAGAATTACACATGTGAAATATGAAAGCCCTATCACTCACCATTCAAAAGTTATGGTCAAGGTTAAAGTTTTTGAAAATAGGTCAAACTCCAAGGTCAAGGTCACAAGGTCAAGAGTTTTGATATCCATGGAAAGGTATTGTCACAATGAACATGTAAAATATGAAAGCCCTATCTTGTACCATTCAAAAGTTATGGACCAGGTAAAATTTTTTTTTGACTGACGGACAGACAGACGGACTGACGGACAGACGAACCGGTTTTAATGTCCCCGCGCTTTCGCGAAAGCGGGGGACAACAATCAACAGATACTAGTACGTCATATTTCTAAATGGCGTGAAGGGAGAATAACTATGCCTTTTGTAAAGTATACGTAAAATTACAAATGTTTATTACCTAAATTCATAAAGAAGGAGAGGCCCGACATGCCTTATACATTTATACGTGATCATGTTCAGGGATGTCTCCTCTAAAATTGTAAAAGGTGAATCCTGAAATGTCCATGCTATCTCCTGAAACGCTATGATAACGTTTCATTTTCCCAAAATTGATTTTTCTTAAATTATTTTAAAATCATTCAGGTAAGAATTATATATTTGAGCCTCCCTCTAACATATATATTAAGGATCACTATCGAGGATATATATATTGAGGATCACTGACGAGGGTTAAGTACCCAAAACGTGCATGTCTGGTTGCAAATTTATCTGGTCTTAAATGATGCTAGTGAATTTGAAGACGTTTAACATTTGTACCACTAGCTCAGTGTCACTGCTGGTGGACCAGGAGTATTTGAGGACACATGTAGCCAAGTTCGATCAACTTCGGTTGATCGTTTCTTCAACGCATTTGAAAATTTCTGATATAAAGATTTCTTGAAATTTCTAAAACGTGTGTCCTGTAGCATCATATCCCACCCATTTTGCTAGGTCTTTCGATACATTTTTGACATAATAACTTTCACACTCTTTGGCCATATTACATCGTTAAGATTGAAGATCACTGACGAGGGTTAAGTAACCGAAACGTGCATGTCTGGTCCATACTGCAAATTTATCTGTTCTAAAATGATGCTTTTGAATTTGAAGACGTTTAACAGAATAATTGTTGATAATTTTATCTTAAGTTATTACAATAATTTTCGAGGACTGTTGGAATAATAATGTCGAAGGGTTCCAACTCTATACCTTCTTGACGAAAATTACAAACCAATTTTCATGCACCAGACACGTGTTTCGAATATTAAATTCTCATCAGTGATGCATCTAGCGGAGCCACAAAAATCATTTCAGTAGCGCCCTCTTTAGTTTTCTGAATTTCGAAGTGGCATTATTGATGTCGTTATTGATATATGGTATGTCTTAGAGCAAACAGAGACCGTAGGATCCCCGAGTCCCTTACCTTTTTAAAGATTAGAGATTTGTGTTGAGAGAGATAATTTGGGCGTTCAAACATACTTAGATTGCATTTCAAATATTTTCACGGCAAAGATTTTTAAAAGAAGAATATGAAGAAAACTTCTCTGATTGATATGTATTAACTGTTAGTGCTGAATCGTAAACAAAAGAAACGTAGGCGTCTCTTATGATTTCTAAAATAATATCTATCTTATTTTGAAAGATGTACGAACATCTACTAGTTTAATGGTGATCAAAATTATCTCCGTTCAAATATATTCATTCTCCTATAATCACATTCTTTATCTGGTTAATTCCTTGGTGAAGTTTAAATGTACGCTTATATTTCCAAATTACAAAAAAAGTATTTCATTGACTGACGGTTCAACGCATTATAAAAAATATTTCTACAGCTTAATAATTATGTTAATCTAATATGACTTGAAATTTTCTCCCTGTATGTACCATAGAACTCGACTGGTGTAAAATCTCCAACAAACTTCCAATGCGCTAAGCTCCGCCCATTTACGTGCTATATTAGAATTGAAATAACAACTAGCTAGCCGTGATTCATTGTCCAGCAATTCCACTCGTCACATGAACCAATCAAATTATCACCTTGCCGCTTCGCGGCTGGGTGATAATTTGATTGGTTCATGCGACTCTTGGAATTACTGGACAATAAACCAGGGCCAGCGAGTTGTTATTTCTTAAATACACGTTTGAGTTGGATGGAGAGATACATGTAGGAGGTCTTTGAAAAATATCACAGCGAATCAAATTATTGAGTTATAAAATCAACGAAACATCAAACGGAATAAAACTATTATTACTTATTGTCCATTGAACATTGGAGATACATGATTTAAGTTTAGACAATGTCAATTGATCTTACCCCTTTTCTGTCACAATGACAGCGAAATTAGGCATTCCATTATTCTGAAGAGTATTGATGACGCATTTTGCGAAGGAATCAAGCTTAAAATGCTCTACGTCTCGCACAGACATTTCAATGGCTATATCCATAGCTGCTTTATTATCGAGGGATTGTTCAATGCTGCTCACATGGATCATTTTGTCCTTAAATTCTTTGTCAAGATACTTCTGGAGGCCATCCTTTTGATTTTTTAATATATATAAATAATGTTTGGTGTCAATGTCCCTTCCTTTCTTCTTTTTGTCGCCTGTCCTACTGAATACACAGACGAGATCTGTACAATGAAAATGAAAAAATGATATCTATTAATGCCAAAGTTTACGTAGCGACATTCCATGTGGCAAGTTAGTAAAGTAATTTGACCTTTGGTTATTTTCACGAAAAGTAGGATAAAATGCCAGGTGATTACACTAGAGATTATTTGTTACAAGTAAGAGAAACTAAGTACTCAGACTGGAGTTCGAAGCCCAAGAGATATCTTCTGCTAATAGGCCAATGGCCAAAATTCATAATGGCTGACACAAGTCTTCCACCGCAACGTCATAGGTTCCTTCCATTACTTTTCACTCTCAATATGACCTTGCCTTCACCACTTAGGTCCCATGTATTTTTCAAATTGATTAAAAAGGAAATTACATAAATTTAGATTGAAGATAGGAATAAAGTTAGAATAACTGTTCTAAATTATGGCGCCAAAAATTAAAAGTAATCGCATTTGTTGTTTCCCGACGTCATTAAACTACAATGACGTGACGTCATAATAGGGCCGCCGACAGAAATCCTGTCGAAACCGGGGACCCCTGAATCAAAGGGTACTTTGCAATGAAGCGTCTGGTGGAATGCGATGAAACCCTTGGTGCACCAAGATGGGCTGACACAGTGACGAAAAATGTCCGAGGTAGGCAATTTTTGCGCAATTTTTCATTGCTACGTCTCAATGGGTTTGCGCCTTTTAACAGTGACGTCATAATGAAAATTAACACCAAAAGACGTTGACTCGGACATTTTGTGCTTTCTAACATGATCGGAAAATGGTCTATTCCATAGACGCTATTAGCGGTTGAGCTTACCGGGAAGATAATTTGTATATATACAACATGTACATGTTCGCAATATATCGTGCATTGAGTGCATACTTGTTCTATCTCCATGTTTAACAAAAATGAGATAAACATACCATCAGCATCTCCAGAAACTGTTCTATCTCCTCCCATTAATAAAAATTGAATTTTCTATTAAAAACATTATCGGATTTTATTTGTGCCATCTCAAAAATTGCTCTACTTCTTAGTGCAATAACGTTGTATTTCCCTAATGTTTTCTTATTTCGTTCTCATTAATGTCTGGTAAAGTTGTTAACTGATTCTTGATTATCAAAATTTATATTTGTTTCTATCTATATTTTCACAGATAATAGGAATTTTTCATCTTGACAGCTTGTTAAACATAAATAGCTTTCTTATGATCGTAGGGATCTACACTTATCAATTGCACTTTTGATCTTAAGAATCAGTTTCCTTTCTATTTGTTTTGGTTGTCAATCTTCACTTTCAATGTGTAATTAATTACTCCTGTCCAGCACTGTTCTTGACCAATTTTGTGTTCTGGTCAAATTGTTGAAAGAGCAGGAGTTTTATGTAGTTAAAACTTTGTGACTTGCAATGTTGCAGTAAGTTTTTAGATCATCTTTGAAATTGAATGTTTTAGAATTATTTAGGACTTAAACAAAATTATGAAAATTTATGTTTTGATATGAATGAAATATGAAAATTTAGATTATGACTTTTTGATTGATGCAGTGCAAATAAAAAAAAAAAAACAAGTGAAGAGTGCAAACAACGATTTAATGAAATATAATGGATAAAACTTTATACATTTGTATAATCGTAACTGTTACATCAGATTGTCTTTATTTAATTGGATTTCTTTTGAGGGAAAAAAGAGGGAGGGTATTCCAAACAGATAGCTGCAAGAAATATATGGGCTCTATTGTCGGTATTTAAACATCGGAAAGGTAGAGAATAAAAAAAATTTTGATATTGGTTAAACAGACGGGGAAATTGAAAGAGAAAAGATACAGATGGGGTCGACGTTGGGTGGTGGTGAAGTTGGGGTGATGTTGCACTGCCTTCCGTTCCCTCAAATTTGTTTTATTCTTTATAATCAATGTTACGAGTTTGAGAATTATTGTTTTAAATTGTTCTTATTAAGGAACAACCAAAAAAAAAATACAATTTCATTCTCTTAATGAAGCCTTTATTGCTTTTGAAAGACTTATGCACTGAGGGAAAGTGTACTTGAATTTAGCCTTACTGTTCTGTGCTCCTTGTAATAAATTCGAATTTCTTTAGAAAAACTTAACTGTATAATATAAAATTACACATATTAGCTATTTTTCATGTATTATTTTGATATATAAAGCTTTATGTCACGGATCATGTCATTAACATATCCAACAGAGTTGCAAAATTTTCAAAGTTGATTTTCTCGAAAAAAGGAAAATGGCAGATAGAACACTCAATGCGCGATATGCATCTAAAGGGTCAACTCTTTTAAACTCCATATGGCGAAGGCGACTCCAAAGAATAACTCATGCCTGTTTTTAAAAAATCTTTGTTGCTCATTCGGATGTTTTCAGTTTACCACTGCTACTGTCCCCGGCTGACGTTCGTTTAATGTTAGCATATCCCCTGATCTGCCTGTAGTGGCACCACCTATTGAATGACTTTGACAAAAACAACAAAACTTGTGTGACTACATACCTACGAAGTTCTACATTGTGATTAGGAGACATTGTTTAAACCCGGGGCAATACCAAAGGTCTTATCACAAGGAATACACATATGAAATATCAAAACCATATCAATAACTTTTTTAAAAAGTCACTTCCAAACTATTTTTCTCTTGACTAACAGATTGAAAAAAGGACGGAAATACCTTCGGACAAATGGAAGAATTTCAATGTCCTTTAGATTTCGTGAAACAACATAACAGCCAATATGAAATAGTTTTCAAAAGAATTGATGTTGAATTTTGACAGTTTATTGGAAAATGAAGTTTGGTTTGTCGCATCACATATTGTGTAAAACCGCGTAGCGTAGCGAAGCGGTTTTGCGCAAAATTTTTGATGCGACAAACCAAAGTTCATACTCCAATAAACTGTCAAAATTGAAGTCAATTTTTATAATTTCCAAACTTTTTCAAACAATTTATCCCAAATTTCACAAATATACTCAAGAAATTAGTAATTTAGTGCATTGCGTATGAAAATATCAACTCCGTAGGGCCCCTAGGGGTGTTGTATATAGGGGTTTTCAGATACAGACTATAAATACAAGTTCATATAGGTCATATTATTTAGATGGGTCAATTACCTTACTCTTAATAGTTATCACTAGCAAACTATACCCGACTGAGTACATGTCCAGGTGCCAGCAGTTAGTTGTGACACAGACCCCGGACTGAGACGACGTATCTCGACCCTGAGTCCCCGGTGTCCTACAACTCATTTCCCGCCTGGTGAGTTAACCTTTATCTTTATGCACTGCATTGCACCGTTCATGTGAGTTACTTTGCACTCCACAACATTGGTGTCAGAAGTGGGATAAAGTAATAAGTGGAGTGTATTTTTCAATTTTCTTTTCAATTTGAGATTTTATTTTTCTTTGTTGAATTTAAAAACCGCGCCAAAATTCTCGTGCATTATTATTATCGTTATCGCACAAGACGGTATTTAAGTCGGAGCATCTGACATAAATACCGGACCAAAACTCGCGACGCGAATATATTTAGCCAGATTAATTTCGCACCCCCGATCTCCCTCGTAAATAACGATGTCTGGTCCAATAAATATAAACACGGCCCCTTTGGAACAACTTAAAACTATTCCCAACATTGGTGAAAAAAGAGCCCAAGCGCTGATTACATTAAGAGAAGAAAGGGGCACTCTCTCAGTTGAAGATGTAAAAATGATGTCGGCCATTCCTAACACAATTTGGGACCCCTTATTAAATGACGGGAAAATAACATTTGAAACTGAACTTGCCGAACCAGAAGAATCCCAAATAGACGAACTAAAACATGAAATTAGAGAATATAGAAGATTATATAGGGCCGAACAAGAACAAAACAAAAAACTGTCTATACGTTTAGAGGAGGTAGAAAAAGGATGTGATCAAAAGATAAAAGAGTTTGAATCTACTTGCAAAGATCAGATCAGAGAGGCACAAATAGATTTTGAATTTAAGTTAGAGAGAGAAAGATCTTTAAGAACTGCCCCAAGGGAAAGAGTACTATGTGAAAGAGAGGAAGGAAAGGGAGATAAAGACTTTTCTTTTGTAGATCAATTAGCCCCTCAAGGTATATACGCGAGGAAGTTTAAGAATGAGCACGATGATAGGACAGAAGTAAGTCAAAGTAGAAAGAATGAAGAAAGGGGAGTGTGTCAGAGAAAATACGAAGGCCCAAGTCCCCCTTAAAATGTCGACTTTTGATGGGAAATCAGATTGGCGCCCCTTTTATACCCAATTCTCACCTATTGCAAAGAGATATAAATGGAGTGACGAACATAAATTGGACAAGTTAATTGAATGCCTACGGGATAAGGCCCTTAAATATTTCAGTACGCGTCCAAAGCATGATCAAACCAATTTCTCCACTGTAATACAGAAAATGAATGAGAGGTTTGGTAAGAAAGATCTACCCCACATAATTAGGCGACAGTTGCAAGACGTACATCAAAGTACTGACGAAACTCTTGAAGAATTCGCGGAAAAAGTTAGGGAGATGGCTACAGATGGGTACCCAGATACCCCTGATCATTTCATACAGACAGTTGCAGTCGACGCGTTTTTGAAGGGCTGTTCAAATAAACACGCGGCCTTAACTGCATTGGATAAAAATCCTACATCATTAGATGAAGCCGCCCAATTTCTTAAAAGCGCAGTTACTAATCAAAGACTTATATTAGGAAACAGAAAAACAGAAATAAAACGAGTAACGTTCGAAAATTCGGAAAGTGACAGTGATGACGAAAAACCATCAGTTAGAGCAATGTACAACCCCCGCGAAAACACGAAATCAAAATTATCTATGACAACTTTAGATTTAAGACTCAAAAGGATAGAAGAAGAAAGCAAACAGACAAGATCTGCAATTCATGATATAACATTTTAATTATGAATACCATGGTTCACCAGGATGACTATAATCATGAAGAAGAATCTTGTAATCATTCTGCCGATGTTGATATCTCATCTCTCTTTAGGGAGGATAATGACCCAGTCAGTCCGGCAACCTCAGATCCCCTATCACACCCACAGTCTTCAGTTGAGTCGGATCATCTGATTCCAACTGATTCACAGACTGTGTCCGACTATCGTAGTGGTAGGAAAACGCGGAGACCACGGTATCTGGATGATTATGTGGCCTAACATCTATGATTAAAGTTGAATAATTCCTGTTACTCATTTTTTTTAAACGTTTTTAACACTATTATTTCACGTTTGCTCTTGTCGTGCAACTTCTGCGTTTATACAGGAAGTTGGTATTTTTTGACAAAACCTACACGTTTCAAATAATCCGTAATTTAACGATCGGTCATGAAACGGATACTTTTTTTTCCCGTATTTTTCACACTTGGGCTCAAATGATATTTCTTACTGTCCGTCAAAGAAACTGGCGTCAAGGATGATCCAAGACTTACTTAACTGTTTTGAGATGTTCCCTAATACTACATTTATTTTTTCACATCTCTTAAGCAGAAAATCATGGCGTTTTTTAACAACGATGGAAGGGGAGAATAGAAAAAACTTTGTCAATTGGGAGGTCTCAAAATTTGTCGGGGAAAGGGGAGGCTATTATATCCCACATGAACAAATAAGACCAAATGTTCCTAGTTTATTTAGAGGGGATGGGGTACATCTAACAGACAAAGGGAATGATATTTTTATCCAAGATCTGATTGAATTCTTGAGAAGTTGTATCTAAACTCTGATTTGACTGAGTTCCTCAAGATGTACAATATAATTAAATGTTTATATCCCGATTAAGATCAACTTAGTTATACATGTACTTGTGTAAATAGATTTGTATATACGTTGCTTCATTTATTAATTATTATTACATATTTAATTGTATATTGTTCATTGTTATGCCTTATCCCTTAAACTTTGTCATTAGTCGGATCATCTGATTTCTGGCAATAGGATAAAGCATTCCTTCATGTATTTCTTTATTATGGTCAAAATAAGTTAGTTGATATTAGAATATATAGACGTTAAAATAAAAATAAGATAATATTTACAGTTTCTTTAAAATGGGGAGGGATGTTGTATATAGGGGTTTTCAGATACAGACTATAAATACAAGTTCATATAGGTCATATTATTTAGATGGGTCAATTACCTTACTCTTAATAGTTATCACTAGCAAACTATACCCGACTGAGTACATGTCCTGGTGCCAGCAGTTAGTTGTGACACAGACCCCGGACTGAGACGACGTATCTCGACCCTGAGTCCCCGGTGTCCTACAACTCATTTCCCGCCTGGTGAGTTAACCTTTATCTTTATGCACTGCATTGCACCGTGCATGTGAGTTACTTTGCACTCCACAACAGGGGAACTAGTTCCCAAACGAAATAGAAATAATGCATACGTAGCTAGTTGAAAGCCACATATGTGTCAATAATATTTGTTCCCCGTCTGGAGCCCCAGATGTTATCAGTTCATTACATCATCAGATGTTATGACGTAGCTGTTTGATGATGCGTTCTGCAGTTCAAGTTCAAGGTCGCCGACATGGCAGTTATGTGTTTTGATTGTACACGCAGGAGCTGGGAGTTAATACAGACAGATTCTCTGTACGTATAGATCTAATACTTGCAGAAAACGGCATGATTATGATCTATTGGTATCAGAATATCTTCCTAGGATTTAGTTATTTCATAATTAAGTGACAAATTTGTGAAAATTCATGACGATACTGTAACCTAATCGAGGCCGAGGTAGGTCGCCGTCTTTTGATCTCTCATTTTCTGTTCGCTGATAATATTTTGTTCTAAAATCTTCATCTAGGTGAAAATATATCACTAGAAAAAATTCTAGTTTCAATAATTCATAGGTTCAGAACAATTGTATCACATAGAAATTGTTTGAAACAGTGATCTTCGATCTCACTGTTGACAGTCGTCAGTCGTTGGAAAATGTCCAACGCGGGATGCTCGACCCAAAAACTGTTACGATAGGATTGTAATTTTGAAGAAAATAAATTGGAGACTCTGTTCCTCTCGTGATTTTAAAGCATTTTCTGTCTATCATCAAATTTAAGATCAGGGAATGGTCTAAGGAGCTTCAAAAACAGGCGCATAGCAGCCGAAAAACGCTATCAAAAAAGCGTACACCGGTACATCATCAAAATTTCATATCTACTGTAGGGACTGCCGTTAACAAATATGTATAATATATATATTACCCTTGGGCGATCCACCCATTTGTACATAGGTAAATCCCGAAAGCCGTCGACTACCGAGTGATAGCGAGTCCGATACGATAGACCTTTGCCATCAAAACTTCATTTTTGTGAAGTCGAGATTATGTAGTGGATAGCGTGCCGGACTCGTGATTGCCAGGCGGAAGGTGCCGTAGGTAGTGGGCTCGATTCCCTGGCAGGGAAGAATAGGTTTGTGACCTTGCTTTATCTATTTAATGAAAAGAACTATAAGATGTAACGATACGCTCACCCCACGATACGATACGTATCGCGATACAGCCTCACGAAACGATACGTATCGCGATACAGTTTCAGAATTAATAAAAATGACAAATTGCGTAGGCAACATCAGTACTGTGTTGTATGTACAGAAAACGCTCAAATTCATTTAGACAATGTCATTTTGCTTGTGATTATGCAGAGAGAATATTAATTATCCTGCAATTTCTATAATGGAAATTTATTCTTTTAGTAAAACCCGTAAAAAGTTCAAAATTCAAATCAAAAATATCAGCACATTACTTTTCAATATATTAGCTCGTGGGCATAAAAAATATTGATCTTATATTACAACTGCACAATTGCACAACGTACGTTGCTTTTGGTGGGTCATGATGTTTGTTTTTCCGCCTCGTAAGACGTGTCATCAAAATTCAAATTTATAGCAGTGCTAGCATTTCGGTTTTCATTCATGTTAAGTTATTCTCTGTGCAAAAAGAAAGCCTAAAAGCTCTTTATCTGTTTCATTCAAGTTTGACGAAGGATCGATGGACTCAGGCGCCGCCATCATAGTTAATGTAAACAAATTCGGACTAAAGATTCGGAACTAAACGAGTCGATTTTTAACGAAAAACGGATTTGAAAAATACCGTGATACGCGACCTGGCTGTACCGTGTACCGAACCGTGAACTTTATACCGCGATATACCGAACCGCGGTATATCGTTACACTCCGAAGAGTTACTGTATTTTTTTTCTTTTTTTATACATTTGTCGGATTTATAAAATTTTCAACTGAGTATGTTTATATATGATACATGTAGGAGACATTGCTCCAAATTTATTTTAATTTACCTATTGTGATTTGTTTAGCCTCAGGGTCAGTTTGACGTTCTGAAGTTGCCATGCTTGTGTCTGGTCTATTGCAGCCCTAAAAAATATAAGAATTATGAAGCAATTCAATAGATGATGAATTAGACCTTATGTGGATCACTTTAATTTCACTATTTACCTATTGTCTGGGTACTATAATTCTTTCGAAGTGTTGCTTTTGTCTTAAAAAAGGGATATAATGAGAGAATAGTACCCATACAAACCCATACAAACGGTCATTAAAACATTCCTATGACGTCACTCCTTTGATATATACTATTACTTTCATATGGGTTTTGTACAATTGCCGCTGGAAGTTACCTGTTTATGGTTACTCGGATGGAACAAACGATACATTCTTTTAAGAATCGACTGACCAATCTTTAAAGACTTAAAATAATGTACTTTTTTCACACGAGTGACCATGACTCGGGGAGGGTTACGACAGCCAACAGCATCCCACGAAAATAAGAGAGATCTCAATATGTCTTCGATGAAAATTTAAACAACTTAAATTTCCAAAATATTGTTAAGTATTCGTTGAAGCGATCCTACGGAAGTCCGTTGGTGACAGGTATGAATTATAATTTATCTGGCAGCCGCCACTTTAAATCATCTGGCGGCCGCCACTTTATTTATTTGGCGGCCGCCAGATAATTATCTGGTGGCCGCCACTTATTTATCTGGCGGCCGCCACATAATTTATCTTGCGGCCGCCACATAATTTACAATAAATCGAAACAAAATCAATGCATAACATGTTCTCTATGTTCAAGGGTGCTAAATTCATCCTCTCTCTTAATTTTTTTGATATGACAGATGCAAAATAACACGATGAAATGTAACAAAAGATAATTATTTGGCGACCGCCACAAAATTGCCGCCAGATAATTATGTGGTGGCCGCCATATGAATTAAGTGGCGGCAGCCAGATAAATTATAATTCATACCTGTCGCCTACGGGCTTTCGTACGATCTATATTCATTTTACATCTTTTCTTTCATGCACTTAACGTGACAAGATGCACAATAAGAAACGTAACTCTGTACTGCAAAAAGTTATAGTGTAGGTCATCACTGTCTCATATTCCCCGTATGTTTAACTAATGAAAATTCAAGGTGTTACCATGTGATCTACTTATGTCCTACCGGTATTTGTCTTACGATTAAGGAAGGGGTCTCTAACAAGACTCGGTAACAATTCATAGATTAAAATATCGTTCCTATGTGAAAACACAAATTAGACAACACAAAAGAGGAGCAAAAGGGACAAGGAACACCAAATTCAAAACACTAACGAGAAAAGACAAATACACGTTGAATGAAGAAGATCGAGGATAATTGTTGTCAAAAATTCAGACTTGTTAAATGAACATCTAATAGTTTCGTTCTCAGTTTCATCGTGGTTTTGCAGATGCATCTGTTATATACCGGTATGTACTTTTTTCTTATGTTAATGGTTTACAATTGCACTTTTGTCAATGTTCAACGGAAAATGTACAATGTGTCTCTTGTATATTTGCACTCTATACAAGTTACAAATCTACATGTTTGAAACATTGAAGAGTTATCCTCTTCGTAATGATTGATTTATCAACTTATAGAAAGGAGACACCGCAATTTAAGGCGGATTCAATTTATAAGAAGGGAGAGACCACAATTTAAGGCGAATTCAATTTATAGAAGGGAGAGACCTCAATTTAAGGCGAATTCAATTTATAGAAGGGAGAGACCACAATTTAAGGCGAATTCAATTTATAGAAGGGAGAGACCTCAATTTAAGGCGAATTCAATTTATAGAAGGGAGAGACCTCAATTTAAGGCGGATTCAATTTATAGAAGGGAGAGACCGCAATTTAAGGCGGATTCAATTTATAGAAGAAAGAGACCGCAATTTAAGGCGGATTCAATTTATAGAAGGGAGACACCACAATTTAAGGCGGATTCAATTTATAGAAGGGAGACACCACAATTTAAGGCGGATTCAATTTATAGAAGGGAGAGACCACAATTTAAGGCGAATTCAATTTATAGAAGGGAGAGACCACAATTTAAGGCGAATTCAATTTATAGAAGGGAGAGACCTCAATTTAAGGCGGATTCAATTTATAGAAGGGAGAGACCGCAATTTAAGGCGGATTCAATTTATAGAAGAAAGAGACCGCAATTTAAGGCGGATTCAATTTATAGAAGGGAGAGACCACAATTTAAGGCGGATTCAATTTATAGAAGGGACAGACAGCAATTTAAGGCGGATTCAATTTATAGCAATTTATAGAAGGGAGAGACCGCAATTTAAGGCGGATTCAATTTATAGAAGGGAGAGACCACGATTTAAGGTGGATTCAATTTATAGAAAGGAGAGACCGCAATTTAAGGCGGATTCTATTTATAAAAGGGAAAGACAGCAATTATCTCCAAATCCAGTTAGGAAGCAAATAGTGTATGTGAGAGGGAGTGTGTGTGTGTGTGATTATAAACAATTATAAAGGGTGTGTGTGTGAGAGAAGGTGTGTGTGTGTGGAAGGGGGTAGTTTCATAAAGATTCATTCACATTCTAAGGATCCGTCATAAAAGGAGAGGAGGAGGGTTTACGAATCGCTGAGCAATCGATTTATGAAAGTTATGTATATAACCTATATGACGTCCAACTTTAACATTTGTACCACTTGGTGAGTGTATATGGTAGTGGACCAAGAGTTCCCAAGGGCACAAGTAGCCAACTTCGGTTGATCGTTTCTTCAACGCATTCGTAAACTTCTGTTATCTAAATATATTAATCTAAACCCCTATAAAGAAGTGCAAAATCGTTGATAGGAAAATCATCTAGCCAAGGGCATACAAAAGCAAAATAAAACCAGAAGTAAGTTAACTCTCTGCGAGAGAGTGATATCAAGTGTCCAGGAAGAGTGGACATCTCCTGCTTGCAGGCAACACCTGCCACTTCAATTCTGTAGAGAGGTCACAATCGCGGTAAGTCCCATAAAGAAAGACAAACGCATAAATAGGTATATCATAATAAAAAGGTCTAGATCAGAATATCGACCATAGAACTTCCTCAGCGACGATGTTAGTTGGTCACAAATGCATCCTTGACTGAGAAGCGTAACTGAAAGGCATCTGGCTCTTATATGTAGAACAAAATCTGAATAAATTATCCATACTTCATCCTATTGTCTTCGTGGGTGGATCTATTTTTTCTCCAGGAGAAAAGTTGGGGCATCGAGGATGAAAGGGAAATTGCTTTAAAAAATGTATACATGTAAAAATTTGGAAAATCTTGCAGATTCCAGGGAGTCTTTTCTGCACTACAGAAAAAAAAAAATTCTGCAGATTCTTTTTTTGTCGGCACTTCGGGTCACAATACCTTTCATGAAAATGTCGGGACAGATTTGTTTTGCTGTCTTCCTGTCCCCTCCTCTGAAATCAAATTGTTGCATCCTAAGGCTGTGTAAACACACGTAGTGGATTCCCTTCATTATTTCATAGAGACCCTGAGCCATATGTACATGTACAATCATATACATGCATGTTTTGGGGGTTCGCTGTTGGTGCTGCAACCGAGTGTTGTTGGAGATCCCATTCTTACTTATTCATTTATTTAAGATGCAATGCAGCCCCACCCCTCGCTAAACACATTTACTTTTATTAATTTACATAATCATTTAATTGTAGATGTGACCTTGAATATTTTCCCTTACATGATCGACATAGCACTTTCAATATAGACATAACGTCAGACAGTGCATGTAATTCATATATTGATTTCATTTTCGTGTATGAACATCGACGGCGGTTGCGGCTATCCAACAGGGGATGCTTACTCTTTCCGGGCACATCTGGTCCAACGTATAGCTCGCTAGGGGTCCGTCGATGCTCAATTTCGCGCTCTTTTGTTAGTGCTTTTGAGATTATCATCAAGATCTTCTTTAACTCATTTGTGTCACACTTATGCCCTTTGCCGTGTGATCAGTGATGCTTTCTTTGTTTGTCCAACACAGGGATTTATCGCACTTCCAGGTAGTTTGATGTACTCTGGGTTACCCATAGTACATCAATCAACGAAGCGCGATAAATCCCTGTGTTGTCCAAACTCGACTCGTAACTAGGCGTTGTTAAGGCTGTGCGGAGGATAGTAGATCATAGTGGAACGCTGCATTTAGAGACATTATCTCTAAAAAAATTATCTTTTGAAAAAGCTTTATCATCAATTCGTCACGCACAAATATGTTAACCGCCCCATCGTACCTTATGGTGCATAATGATCGTATTATCATCATCATCATCGCAAAGCAATTCATCTAAGAAAAATCAATGAATTAAAAATTAATGTTAGATTAACCAATGTCTTACTTATTTCAATTCAAGAAACCCATACTTAATGATATTTTATGGTTATTTGATAAATGAATCACGATAGAAATATTGCACTTACGTTTCTCCTTGTCAAAGTTTCTTTTTATGTAAATTTTTTTCATCTAAATCCAGACATCGGTAGCCATTCTCATACTACTAGAGTGATATGTCCAACATGAAATGTAGTCTAAACGCTAGAATGATTCCTCATTTATCATATCAAGGGAAATTGCTCATTGGATGGATAAGAAAAAACACGCCCCTTAGTATATTCTGTTAAATATTAATGAGTACGAGTTAATGCTCTTGATTCACAACAATTATCAAAATGAGATGTAAGCAATGTGAGAGGGATAAACTTTCCAAAGAATTTCCTCCAGAAACCGCCAATGAAGATTGCAAACATGCACCCCTTGTTTGTCTTCAGGTAATTTCATTTTATTTCTTACATTCTTTAATCTCAAATATAACAGATTCAAATATTTTTACTTTTGCTTTCGGTTTGTTAAACATGTACTAAACTTAACAGGAAAACCCGGTCAAACGTTTTCTGAAAATCCAATGTTTGCAATACTACAATGAATAACGAATCATCACTAAATGAATTATTTTTGGGACATTGCAAAATTGATCATCAGAAAGTATGGAATGCAACAGCTGCCTTATGACAAAGACAATCTTTTCAGATTATAATTACCTGAAGTAATCTTTCAGAACTTTTTTCAATGTACGATATTTAACTGCACTACTTTGACAATTTGTCTCTATGCTATAGAGACTACAATGTACATTTTGTACGTAAGACTCTTTCGTGGTCTGCTACATGTATGGAAGATACATCGATTCCAACACCATGTAAAACCTAGGGCTTGGCTAGTATTTGCCAGATTTTGATACCACAAGGCTGAAACTGATGTATCGTTCATGGAAGACCATGAATAAGAATGGGTATTTTTCTCTCATACCTTGGAGCAAAGTCGAAAAAAAAAAGAAACGAAAGGGGAAATGGTATCAAATTTATTGCAGCCGTCAACTTTCTGCGATATTCGAAACCAACACCCCTAAAGGTATATCATAAAAGAATAAACAGTCGATCAGTTTATGAAGCAAAATATGTAGAAAAGGAATTTTCAAATCGGTATTTTGTTGTTGGCTGAATTTGTTACTGAATTCATGAAGTCACATTAACGTTAACAATCGAAACAAAAGACATGACATAATATGTGATAGGATTTAAATATCCGAAACACGTGTCTAGTACAATAAA
The DNA here is from genome assembly GCA_028142955.1 of Pinctada fucata. Classification (NCBI taxonomy): domain Eukaryota; kingdom Metazoa; phylum Mollusca; class Bivalvia; order Pterioida; family Pteriidae; genus Pinctada; species Pinctada fucata. Next base: position 18,254,425 of record AP027107.1, on the reverse strand, counting down.
ATTGGTACTATAGAACATATATTTCAATATCGACAATTTCAACCACTAGGCTGGTATCGCTGCTGGTGGACTGTTAGTCCCTGAGGATATCGCTCACCTAGTTTCAGTGTTTACGCACTGCATTGAAATATATTCTAAATTTCCTGTCATCAAATTAGACCTAAATTTCTAAAAGTAAGGGGTAACTCCCTCATTGGATAGCTGGGTTTCGGCATTATTTCGGTCATGTTTAGAATTAAGATCCTTGCGCCTATTCTCCAAAGATTTTTGGTCATATTGTTCACTTAAATACGCTTCTGGATAAACCCTACACAAAATTTGGAGCCGCTCATTTTGGCAAGTGGAAATTAAACATTTGTACTGTAGATGGCGCCAGGAAAATTCACTTTGACTTTATTTAAACTGTTTTACATGAAGTACTACTGACGAGGATTAAAATATCCGAAACACGTTGCTAGTACAACAAAATTGGTACTATAGAACATATATTGCAATATTGACAAATACAGCAATGATATGTATGATACAAATGTAACTCACAAAGCCGTATCTTATACACTCTAAGAAGAGATATATTGAAGATATATATATTATGAAGAATTTTTTATAGTATATTGATGTAGCTTGGAAATAACTTTTGTTTTTTACCATATCCTTGAAAATAGTAATGGGACATGATAGAATGGCTACATGTCTTTATAGAATAGGAACTAGTAAAACAACTCTGTTGCTTCCCGAATGAAATTTCAACCCAATTTATTATGCATTAGACACGCGTTTTGGATATCAAATCCTCATCAGTGATTCTTCATACAAAGTGATTTTTAGAGTAACTAAAAATACAAAGTGGTAGAGGGTTTTGAAAAGCTGCTAAGTATTATCAAAGAATTAAATGTTTATTTTTTGCCATTTTCTTCGATAATTAGATGCTCAATTTGGTGCTCTATTGTGCGTGCTGTTGAGATTGTTGTCAGGATCTTCTTTATTACTTTTGTGTTACACTTATGACCTTTGCCATGTGGTGCTCGTAAGAAAGTTTCCCACGAGGGGTTTGACAGTAAGTGTTTTGAATCTTTTTCCTTGACTTGGTCGCCATGGCACTTTCTATATAAATTTTTCTATGAAACAATCCTAGCATCATATTTACATCAATAAAACCTGTGTTTGTGAAACACGAATGCCCCCGTTGGCATCTTTGTCAGTATAACAGGTGAAAAGTAGTTTCATCTTTGAGGTCAACGTCACAAGGTCAAAAATTCTGGTATTCATGGAAAGGTCATGTCACAAGGAATGCACATGTGAAATATGAAAGCCCGATCACTTACCATTCAAAAGTTATGCCCAAGGTTAAAGTTTTTCAAAAGTAGGTCAAACTCCAAGGTGAAGGTCACAAGGTCAATAATTTTGCTATCCATGGAAAGGTCTTGTCACAAGGAATACACATGTGAAATAGGAAAGCCCTATCACTTACCATTCAAAAGTTACGGCCAAGGTTAAAGTTTTTGCGGACAAACAGACTAACAGACAGATAGACAGACGGACAGACCAAAAACTATCTTCGATTACGGGGGCATACAAACACAGATTAATAATATTCATTTAACAGACAATGGAATTTTCTTAATCGAAAGTAAAAGAAGACGAAGAAGAAGAAGAATAAAAGAACACATGAAAAACAAGATTTAATTGTACTGTAGTTCACTTGTTGTACCCAACTATAACAAGGTCGCATGTGGCTTTCGATATGTTCCACGCGAATCCCTTTGATTGAACCAGGTAAATACTGTCTTAATCTGCTTTATATGAAATAGTTTTAGGGTAACCATAGGAACATCATTATTAATTATATGATGGTAATCTATTCTGGTCAAGAATAGACGTATATTTAGAGAACACTTTAACAGAAAATTTCGTTCACCATATCATAACATGTTGTGAACATCATGCCAAAGTGTTCTCTAAATATAACTCACTTTTTGACCAGAATATAATTGATAAAAATGCTCATATGATAGGTTAAGATAAATTCATTTAGAGTAGATTTAGACAGTAATTACCCGGATTATTCGATAGGGATTCCTGTTGAACACATCATTTGCGTATGACATGATAAGCGACCATGTATTAATGTTCGGAGAACTGTGATTCTTTAGGGATGCCTATAGAAGCCCTTTATTAGTTTCCGCTGGATCAATGCATCGTCGTGGTGTTACGAATATTCTAATGCTAAAATATCATTTTACGGAATTATATTATTTTTGAACAAATAGAATTTACGATTTAAATTTGCTGAAAAATGGTTTGAAAATGGTACAAATGGATTCCTAAAAATGTTACAGTAGAAACCTAATTATCCAACTCGGATCAGACCAGATCAATTATTCCATTCTCAATTTAGTACGTACTTTTTAAAAACATATATTAGAATTGTATATGATAATGAACAAATGGTTATCGTGTCAGCTATATAAAGGTTTATTTTGCTTGCGAGTGATCTGTCGATGCTCAATTTGGTGCTCTATTGTGAGCTGTTGAGATTATCGTTAGGATCTTCTTTAACTCTTTAGTTTTTTGAACAAATAGAATTCCCTCAGACTGCACTTCATGTCCTTCGATAAATCTATTTCAAGATTTTATTAAATGTATAACATTCTCTGATATATACGGTGACTGTAAGAGGACATGTGGAGAAATATTACAGTTTACTAAATCGTACTCACAGTTTATTAAGTCGTTCCCACAGCGAGCGATTGAGCTAAAACATGGCCGCAATTTAGTATATCATGCGCACAGTTGATTAGTTCTTGCCCTTAGTTTAGGCTTAACTATGCGAACAATTTAGCTCTTTTGTTCCCACAGTTTACCAAATCGAAAGTTTTATTCCCACAGTTTTGTTCCCACAGGTTTACCAAATCTACGTTTCTACATTTTATTAAGTTGTTCCCACGGTTTATACTACATCGTTCCCACAGTTTAATTAATCCTGCGCACCGTTGATTAAATCGTAATCACAGTTTATGCTAAATCATTCAAAATTTTTGACGTACAATTTTAACTTTGGAGACCCGAATTCAACGCGTCGGATCGCTTAATCGTTCGCAAAGTTTAGGTTAAAGTGGGAGAACAATTTACAAAACTGAGGTACGATATAGTAAACTGTTGCCACGGTTGAACAGAAACTGTGGGAACGATATACATGTAATATACTGTGCGCACGATTTAGCTAACTGTGGAAACGAAAATTAGCTAAATCATTCAGTTTAGCTTAATCTGTGGGAACGTTTTAATAAGCTGTGAGCACAATTTACTAACTGTGGCCACGATTTATGATAAACTGCGATTTAGTAAACTGTGGCCACGATGACTAAACAAATAATTTGGGGACATTGCAGTATTGATGAGCAGAATGTATGGAATGCAACTGCTGCCTTATGACAAGAATATTCTTTTCAGCTGACATATAATTACCCGAATCAATCTTTCAATACGTTTATAATGTAAGATATCTGACTGAACTACTTTGACAATTTGTCTTTATGCTATAGAGACTACAATGTACGTAAGACTCTTTCGTGGTCTACTACATGTATGAAAGATACATAGGTCCAAACATCATGTAAAACCTAGGGCTTCCCTAGTATTTTGCCACGAGACTAAAACTGATTTATCTTTCATGGCAGACCATGAATAAGAACGGATATTTTTCTCTCATACCTTAGATTAAATGTCAATGTCGAAAGAAAACCAGCTAAAGTGGAAAAGGTATCAAATTATTGCAATCGTCAACTTTCTGCGATATTCGAAACCAGCAACCCTAAAAGGGTTATCATAAATGAATAAAGAATCGATATTAAGCTTTTCATTGTATGAAGCAAAAATATATAGAAAAGGGATTTTCAAATCAGTATTCTGTTGTCACGTCTATGCTGAAGTTTGTTGGCTTTGCGACTCGAATTCATGAAGTCACATTAACGTTAACAATTGAAACAAAGACATGACATGATATGTGATACAGCAATCACATGATATGTATGGTACATATGTAGCTCACATAGCCGTACCTTATACGTTGTAAGAGAGATGTGTTTGATATTAAATGGAGCTACCGTTTGCCGTCTTGCTATTCTGCCTCCTTGATAGTCTGTTTTTTAATCTTTCTATGTTATGAAGAATTTTTGTAAACTATAAAGCCATCTTGATATAGCTTTTGTCTTTAACCGTATCCTTGAAAATAGTAATGAGACATGATAGAATGAAAAAAGTTGCTGCATGCTATATTAATATGCCTTTATATAATAGGAATGAGTAAAGATACGGAGGGGTTCCTACTCTATTCCTTCCCAAAGAAAAATTCAAACCAATTTATTATGCACCAGGCACGTACGCGTTTCGGATATTAAATCCCAATCAGTGATGCTTCCATTCAAAGTGATTTTTAGAGTGAAAGAAAGGAGGGGATCTCCAACAACACCAGGTTGCAGCACCCACAGCAAAATCCCAAAACACCCATGCAAAAAACACAGAACAGACACCCACAGAAAGAGACGCAAAAGGGACAAGGAACACCAACTCACAACATAGAAACATGAAACATAAAAGACTACACATAAACCAACGAGACCAATGGGCAACCGGTGCCGACTTAGGACGGCCATCTGCCACGTAAATAGCAGATGGTGTGGTTATCCTGGATTACGTGCGCACAACCCTCCCACTATTCCGATTTCCCAGAGGTCTCGAAGAACGCACAATTATGGTGTAAAACAACCTCCTCACTGTTAGATGACCACACACAAACAAGACCATAAAACACAGGGGTCCAAGCAACACAGATGAATATGTAAATGGATATAAAAAGAGGACGTGCGTAATACAGTCCGTGCTCTGCCGGCTGTAGCGAGCTCATATATGTTATCACCCGAGGAGTCCGACTGACATTCAGAGAGGACAGGTGGTCGGGGCCCTGTCTTCTCTAAGGAGGTTGGGCAGGGCCCGTCATGGAGTCCCGTCGTCACAGTCAGTCAGAGTGCAAGTCTTAAGAATGCGCTCGTACAAGACTGTAATAATACAACAAGTGAGTGACTGTAATAAGTGAGTAATAATACAAAGTGTAATAAGTGAGTAATAATACAAAGTGGTAAAGGGTATTAAAAAGCTGCTGAGTTTTATCAAAGAATTAAAAGTTAAACGTCTTCATAATCAATGTTATTTTTTCTTTGTCAATTTCTTCGATAATGAAATGTTAGTAACTGTAATAGTTACTGTATAAATCATATTAGTTGGTACGCATGCTTATGAAAATACGTGGTGTATGAAAATATCAAACTTGTACGAAGTAGGTCCCTTACAACAAAAAACCAACTCCAAGAAAGAAAAACCTTGCCAGTTATATTATTCTAGAAGAAGAAGAAAAAGAAGAAGAAAACGAAGAAGAAGAAGAAGAAGAAGAAGAAGAAGAAGAAGAAGAAGAAGAAGAAGAAGAAGAAGAAGAAAAAGGACACATGAAAGCAAAGTTTAATTGAACTGCAGTCCACTTGTTGTACCCAACTATTACAAGGTCGCATATCGCCTATGATATGTATTTTTCATGGGAATCCCCTTTGATTGAACAAGGTAAATACTGTCTAAATCTACTTAATATGAAATTATTTTAGGGTTATCATAGGAACATCATTATCAATTATGTAATGGTAATCTGTTCTGGTCTAGAATAGACGTCTACTTAGAGAACACTTAAACAGAAAATGTCGTTCACCATATCATGTGGAGAGCATACAAATGTTCTGCTAAAGTGTTCTCTAAATATAATTCAATTTTTGACAAGAATATGATTGAAAAAAAATGCTCATATGATAGGCCTAAAATAAATTCATTTAAAGTATACTTCGACAGTATTTACGAGGATTAAATGATGGGGATTCAAGTTGAACATATCATTTGCGAATTACATGATAAGCGATCGTGTATATATGTTCGTATAATTCTTGTATAATTCTCTTTGATTCTCTAGGGATGCCTATAGAAGCCCTTAATGAGTTTCCGCCGGATCAATGCATCGATGTGGTGTTATCATTTTACGCTGTTTTTGTGGGGGAGGGGCGCATTAAAAATGGTACAAATGCTTACCTGAAAGTGTTACTATAAAAACCTTGTCCAACAAGGATCACACCACATCAATTAAATTCCATTCTCAATTCAATACGTATTTTATTCAAACGTATATTAGTGAATTGAAATTTCTACGAGGCAAATAAGAATTTTATATGATAATGAACAATAGGTTCTCGTGTCAGCTATATAAAGGTTTATTTTGTGATATTTTCTCTTTTTTTTTTACAAGGCCAATACACTTCATTTGAAAGTACATTTAAAAAAGTATATTTTTGAACAAATAGAATTCTCCCAGACTGCAGTCCATGTCCTTCTGACAAATCTATTTTAAGATTTTATCAATGATATTCTCTGATATATACGGTGACTGTAAGAGGACACGTAGAAAAATAATAAATCGTGGTCACAGCTTACTAAATCGTGCGCACAGTTTATTAAGTCGTTTCCACAGCGAGCGATTTAGCTTAAACATGGCCAGAGTTTATGAATCCGTGCCCTTAGTGTAGGCTAAACTATGCGAAAGATTGAGCTCTTTTGTTCACACAGTTTACTTAATCGAAAGTTAAATCGCACACTTTTGTTCCCACAGTTTTACCAATCGTTCCCACATTTTATTAAGTTGCTCCCACTGTTTATTCTAAATCGTTCCAACAGTTTAATGAATCATGTGCACAGTCGATTAAATAGTTATCACGGTTTATGCTTAACTAAACTGTGCGTATGATATAGTAAACTGTGTCCACGATTTAAAAGCAACTGTGGGAACGATACATAAACATGTACTGTGCGCACGATATAGTTAACTGTGGAAACAAAGCTTAATCTGTGGGAACGATTTAATAAAATGGGCGCGAAATTTATTTAACATTGGCCACGACTTATAGTAAACTGTAATTTAATAAACTGTGGCCACGATTTTATAATTTTTTTTTAAACTTTATTTATTTTACAACGTTTAACAAACAAGTTACACAACTTATATTAATGTCTCACGTTGGCTCAGATGTTGGCGTGAGGGGGTCCAAGGAGCAGGAGGAAACCGGAGTACCCGGAGAAAAACCCCCTGCAGAGGCCTGGGTGGGGGACCACCTACCCTCCCACATAAGACCCTTTGCCGAATATGAGATTCGATCCCGGGACCTAAGAGGTGAGAAGCGAGCGCGCTACCACTGCGCTAACCCGGCCATCTATGGCCGGGATTTTATAATTGCCGCCATATGTCCGCTTATAGCCACCGTATGATTGAGTTTAAGCAGAAAACTTTGTTAATAGCTCGTGCCTTAGATTAAGTTATTGATTTTACCTGTGCTTTCGGTTTGTTTTCCATCTGATCAACTCTCAGGAAATTGGGTCACATATTTTCCAAAAATGCATCGTTGTTTCTAAATGAATAAGAAGGGGCTTCACTGACCCTCCGCCCACTTCTTATTCATGTAGAAACTTCAAATTACCTTCTAACCTATACTTTAAAAAATCTTTATGTTTGAAAGGAATGTTACCTGTGCTTTCGATTTGTTTTCTTTGTAGTCAAAACTAGATCGTCCACTCATCAAAATCGGTCACATGTTTTCCGAAAATGCAACGTTTGCGAAATATATACTCATCAAAAAAGTAACGCATAATATTTGTTCATTTCTTCCTTAGTGCACATACAAGTATTAGTTTTTCAAAAAAGCTTGCCTGACCTTAACAAAATAACAGCGACCCTCCTCATCCCATAGTCTTGACTTGATGGACCCTTGGGAAAATAAAACAAACAGGAACACGTTGAAATGAACTATAACTCAGTATAGTATACATTCCTGTTAACTCCGAAGTAATGTACAGAAGTCCCCCCGGCAACCAATAAAAAACAAAAACACGTGTATCTGATGTAAACAAAATTTGTCAAGTGGTCCGCTATCGTGTACAATAAATATGTACTACATGTACATCTACCATCAGACACAATTCTTTCTCATGTTTGCAACTTGCCACGATTTTGTACATGTACTCCCACGCTTTCGAGCTGAAAATTAAACGAAATGAAATTTTCCAAGAATCGTCCCTTCTACGACCGCACCGGGACACGAACCCCGGTCGTCTGCGTGAGAGATTAACTTTTTACCACTCAGCCACTTGGATCTATTACCATATCTTAAAAATCTTCGAGTATTTTTATAAGCGTACATGTTAAAGAAGCGATATCTCTTTCAAAGAGAATGCTGTTTTTGTCTGATCTTGTGAATGTTTGTTAACGGCGCTTTCATCATTATTACATGCAAAAACGGTATTGACGTCTTGTTTTGTTTCATGCATTTCAAATCTAGGTGTGCCTGGCCTCACGAGGTCAGACAATGAAATGATCACATTTATCGTTTCAATAGACAAAATCAAACCAAATCTACAAAATGGTATTTTCAGACCCTAAGCTCTCAACCAGAACCTCGTTATTGTTTTGAAATGTTACTTAAAATGACTCAAAAACAATATGCTCTCGATGTTCTTTTAGAGGCCAAATTGTGTATTTTTGGAGATCCGTATGCGCTGGTTTTCCATATCATTTCAAAATGTTTTGATTCGATTGACAAATGAATTCACCATGATACTAAACAGCGACAATCTCATAATGGCGGCAATACTACGCATAATGAAGTTTTATTCTATGACATCATCCAAAGTTCGCCGCATTCCATGAATTTGCGAATCAGTTTTATCGAGAGAAATTTGTTTTATAAGGAGAAATATTCCCTTAATTTGACATTTAGATCCTTGAACTTTACAGAGTATTACTCACTTACAAATGGGAGTCATTCGATCACGTCGCGATGTTCAAACACATGGCATCGGACATTGTAAGCATGCATCGCATTAAAGCGGAAGTGACCAAAAGAAGTTAAAGTCCCATTTTTAATGGGCATCAATGAACTATGACTTGAGCAGAATTCAAATTCCTCATAAACATGGAAAATGCATAAAAAACATAAAAAGTCGAACATTCAAAATTTCATGTTTTTACCTAGAAGAGATTTTATGGAAATTAAAAAATCGTACTTGAGCCCTAAACTGTTTGTCCTTTCTCTATACCATCATTTGTGAAATAAGATAAGATATTCAATAGCTTGTGCATAATGAATAATAATTATACGTTGTAATATTGTTATATGCGTTTCTTCTTTTGAAGAGTATATATCAAGAATGATTACTAGGTTAATAAGGATTATATTGATAGAGCTATAATAATTGATGTGTTGGCCCTATGTGGAATTGTAAAAATGCACCTAACATTTATCTAGATTTTTCGTCACGAGAATCTCGATTCGAAATTATCTTCTGGACGCTCTCGGTAGCTTTAATTTTTCAGTTGGCACTTGGAATTCGAGAGATCTCAAAGCTAAAAATAGTGTTTTGATTGCATTCGAATCGAAAGTAGAATACTAGTAATATCAGGGCTCGATTGACCATTGATGTATAGTAGAACACTCGAGCTATTCTCTTTGTTCATGTCTCATGACATTTCATAAGTCTTTTAAGGTTTGGTATATTATTGATGAACGGGATGCAACCTGTGTTTTCGGTTTATTTCCATGTAGTCAAAATTACCTTGTCCTCTCAGGAAAACTAAGCCATGTGTTTCAAGAGTAATCACTGCGTCAATACTCAGGATACATAAATATTAACAATCTCATCACAACTAGCTTAAATAAAAAAGAACAACCCGGATCAAACATTGGACAATAATAGCGAATGGTAATACAAGTATATAAAGGAGTCTGATTGGTTATTCATAACCATTTCAGACATATTAAATACTCGATTTTTGCAAGGGAGTCAATATATGATAATTCAGCCTCATGTCGGTGGGGGGGGGGATTTACACCTTAATTCTCATCAGCTTGTGGGTATGAGCTCAAAGCTTATTGAACATCAATGCTCGGGAAATATTTTTTTTCTAATCCTCGATTACATGTGTTAAACGTCTTCAAATTCAATAGCATCATTTAAGAACAGATAAATATTCAGTATGGACCAGACCTGCACGTTCCGGGTATTTAACCGTCGTCAGTGATCCTCAATCTAAACAATTTAATATTACCAAAGAGTGTGAAAATTATGTCCCAAAGTTTACCGAAAGACGTAGCAGGATGGATGGGATATGATGCTATAGGATCCACGTTTTAGGAATTTCAAGAAATTTTGATCACAGAAATTTTCGAATGCGTTGAAGAGACGATCGAACGAAGTTGATCGAACTAGGATACATGTGCCCTCAGGGACTATTGGTCCACCAGCAATGCCACTCACCAAGTGTTTCAAAAGCATCATTTAAGAACAGATAAATTTACAGCATGGACCAGACATGCCTCGAATTAGAGCAGCGGAGCTTAAGCTGATTCTGTTTAAAACAAACTATCGATTTCATGGCCAAATCAAGCCCTTATCCATACAGTTCCTTTATCAATTATTTTCATTAGAGTTATTTAGCTTTTGCATATCATCGATCTCACTTTTTTCTAGTGCATCCTAACGGTCAGCGATGACACTTGTCCAGAGGCAACATGCGGACTTTCAATTTCCCCAGACAGAAAAGCGTGGTTTAAGGCAATATGGAAGGAGCATTTTACAATGTTTGCTGAGCCTGTCAAAGTAATTTTGTATGAAGGCAAAGTCAGCATTTTGCTGCTCAACGGAGACTCCTCTACTATTGACATTGAGGAGAACATGAGTGTCTTAAGATTGATGACCGAAATAAAGAGAACAATGGGAATTGAAATCAACGAACAAAAATTACTGTACAAAGCAAAAGAAATGCAGGTGAGAAACCCAACCTTTTTGAAATGAACCTCGTACTCAAAGAACTATTGATATAGTTTAGTATCGAATAAACACGGGAGGCATAGGAGTTCTTATCACCTTACAGCTTGGCATTTTTCACTTTATTAGTCACTATATGAAGGTGAATGATAGTCTCGATTCATAGAACGAAATCATATATACATCTAATCATAGTAATTAATCACGAAGAAAAAAGCAATTGATAGTGTCGCGTCTGATGAGGATTAGTACTCTAGGTTTAGAGCATAAGACTGTGACAATTTCGATTTTGTCTATATGTTATCACTTCTATACATTCTTACAAAAAATTGTAAGATTATAGTATATGTATTCTATGTTTCTCCTACTGCTTGTTTTGAATAGTTTAATATTAAATAGATCAGTTGAAGATTGTCATTAAATAAATCTTTCTGACTATAGATTATATATTTTTCGAGTTTCGATAAACAAATTGCGAGCATGGAATAAGAATATATGTTTTGAAATGCATAATGATAGATTTATAGCCTTCAACAATTTAAAACGAAAACACCGGCAACAAAATTATCGGAGCTGTATTTACTTTTCACAAAAATGCACAACATATACAAAAATTTAAAATGGTACCGTTTTCAAAGACCAAAGGCACAGGACTATTGCTCTGTACAGTCATACAGATTTACGCCAATGAGCAAAATTTCCCATTTGTTTATATAATTTTGTAAAATAAGAGAAATTAATAAAGCTTTCGGCTTCCTTTTTTTATCCTACTTCCTTAGATACTGTAACATTTATCATGTAAGTTACATGATTTATGTAGTATTTGAATATGTTATGATTATTTTTTACTGTTATGATTTGCACGGTGCCGCTTTTGAAACGCCGCCCACAATGATTATTCCTTACGTGCACAGGACTCAAGGATTGCTAATTAGATAAAGCTGTCCTTCGTGTTTCTAAGAGGTAGTGTTATTGTCTTCTCAAGAATTTGTAGGCATTTTGATTGTGATTTTATTAAATCTAATTTCTGGTTTGTGTGTTTGACTTACGTACACTGATGATTATTTCAATGTTGCATAAGAATTACGTCCTCCCCATCTGCGCGGAGACATTTGTAAAACAACTAGCTAGTAGATATTAATTGTCTCAAACAACACATTTATCTATAAACCAAAATGTATATTTCTTTTCAAAAAAACTCCAAATTTTGCACCAGTTCATTCAAGATCTTTTATTAAGATGAATGATTATGTTTATTTTTATTTCAGAGGTACAGAGAAAATAAGTCTTTTGCGACTCTGGACGATTATGGAATAACATCAGGATGCAGTATTCAGCTTGTCAAGTTGTTATACGCCTTACCACAATCGTTCGATAAAGTTGTTTTCGATCTAAGCTGGCAGTACCCATCTGATGTTGGCATTGGTTTAGACGAAAAAAGAGATTACCTGGATGCGTCATGTTTACTCTTTGAAGGGGAAAATTGTAAAACAGTCATAGACTATGTGCAACAAGATCCCCGTATGAAGGCAATGATGAGTAGATACAAAATCAAACAAAAGAATTGGGGAGTCATACATGATGGCGATCGCATGGATGACAGAAGAAGAATTGGGCATCATATAATAAGAGTCTCCGTGAAAGAGATTCCTCCAGAAATTACTCATCTCTTCTTTACACTGAGCGCATGGAATTCTCCAACCATATCCAGGTACCCAAATCCGACACTAAATTTCTATGATTCCAACAACCCTGATGTTAGCTTGTGTGACACCACATTTACACACGCGGGACATTCCCAGGCGGTTATAATGTGTTGTTTGTCTCATTCCACTTCCGGAGGCTGGACAGTGTATCAAAATGGACAAACATCGAAAGGAAATGCAAAAGACTATGGACCATTAAAGGCAACAATATCAGAGTTGATTCGAGAGGGATATTAATACGATATGATACATATGGCCTTTCCTGATTTAAAATTAGAAAGAAAGGAGGAAGCCATTAACCGACAACATTTCCTTTTTGGTGATTCATTAAATAAATCTACAGTGAATTATGTTTTCATCCCGTGTAGAATAGTGAATCATTTAATTTCCATTGTTATTGTCAAGAAACGAAAATTCTGATTGGCTAAGAAATCTTGTTGATACATCGATCAACAAAATTTTTCATGGAAGTCTATTTATAGCACTTATTTAAGAACCGGGGGTTCCCTCAAACACGAATAAAGTCGTTGTTGAAATACAATTTGTTGATGTTTGCATAACACTTCAAAGGTACCATTTTTTGTGCTTACTAAAACATAAACTGTGCATGTCGGATTTGCTCAAACTGGTTCCAAAGATATAGAGAGACGATCGTTCGCTGTTTAAATCATGGCGGCTGCCATGACTTGTTTTCGTCTTTGGAGGCAGTTGTATCACTGCGCAACCCCACGAACTTACGAAATATAGTTCGGTGATTGATTGTTTTTACGTTTTTAAAACGGAAAAAAAAACAGTCGGTTTTCCATAAGTAAATGATATAACATGATAAGAATGAATATCATATTTTTTCTGTTGATGCAGGTATTACCCGAAAAATTGGACAGAAATCGCAGTCTCCTTCTTTTTATATATTTTAGTTACCTTCTCGACAAGGAGCCTAAAAAACTGATTGGTACATGTAGCATTGATACTTCTTTTGTGTGTATTTTGAGACTTGTTTCCGAAGTATGCGCTTGTGATTGCAACGACGTCTTCTTTGTAACCCTCTTCTTATCTTTTAATGTCATATCTTAGTTCTTGAACATTTTTTGTATGACATATTTTTAGATGATTAAAGCATTAAAAGCTATGAATGTTTCGATCATTTATTCCGGTGGTTTTACAGCTCATTTAGTTTGTGTGTGTGGTTCTGTTCGGATCCATCATGGGTTAAAGATCTTTGACAATTTACTGAAAGGCAGCTTAATATATTTTTTTTTTCAAAGTTGTAAATTAGATGTGACCGCTCACCTATTCGTGCATGGCATGATTATGCATATGGAGCACGTTTTTATCTGCAACCTTTTTTTCCGATGGCTTTTCTCCAGTTGAGCACTTATTGGGACAAAGCATTTGCCTTCGATCGAGTGGCATTGGAAAGAAATATTGCTAGATTAATAGTACACGTATGGAAATTCATAACAACATTTAAGAATTGGCAAAATGGACCAGACATTCACATTTCGGGTACTTAACCCTCGCATTTTAAAATTCTTTTCCACATGTTTAATCCTCCTAATATTGAGAGGAGACTACGTTTTATCTAATAAAGGTATCACCTGTCAGCAGTTTATGTAAAGTATATATAATATATATGCAGTGCATCCATTTATCGGTCAATGTATTCTGTGTGGTATCAATGTCTTTTAGTTTCATATTCTTTTCCCGGTATTTACTATCATACATGTAATGTTCTTTAATTGGGTAACCTAGTTTCAGTAGATCGTTTTCAAAAAGCAGAGTACCGTCGCTAAGAATAAATTAACTGGGTTAGGTATCTATGTTAGGGATTGCAAAAATATTGCTAAACCGTTCAATAAGAATATAAGATATTATAATACCAATGCAATAGCCTTCGTTCAGAAGAGACGCCTCGCAAAGTGACCCGTGGGAATGAGTTACAGAATAAATGTTAAATAACGACATAACGAAACATGTCGAGTTCAGGCGTTCTAGAGGGTCTCATGATTTTTTTTAATATTCACATTTGGTCGATACCTGAAGCTTCTAGAAAAGACTATCATACGGTAATATTAAAAACTCTTTTGATTTCTGTAGGAATTTAAGATATATGATCGATTCAGATAAAATATCATGTAGCGTTTTTTTTTCATTTGGATTTTTGCATTACAAGTGGGGAAAAGTAATATTCTTTTAGTGTCAATCTAAGCCAAATAATGGAGAATTGATTTGTGATTTTCAATAACATTTGAAGTAGAAAAATTTGAGGGCGCGTAGTCATGATTCCGTGTGTAGAATATATTTCAAATGCCTTTTTACGACTGTCAGAAGAAATATCTTTGATATGTGTAATTTTAAAATATCTGCTTTATATAAAGTAATAACATAATAGAAAGGAGGGGTTTCCAACAAGACTCGATATTGCAGTATAGCACATCAAAATACCCCTAATGAAAACACAGATATACACAGCAAGAGACGCGAAAGGGACAATAAACACAAAATCCCACACCAAAACATTTAACACAAAAGAAAACACATAACCGACAAGACAAATGTGCTATTGGTGCTGACTTAGGACGACCATCTGCCACGTAAGTAGCAAATGGCGTGGTACTCCGGATTATATGAACACAACCCTTTAACTATTCCGTTATTCAGCGGTCTCGACGAACGCAAAATTTTATGTGTGTATAACATATTTGCTGCAAAATTACCACACAAACAAGAAAGCTAAACAAAGGAGTGGATCTCCAACAACACCAGGTTGCAGCACCCACAGCAAAAACACAAAACACCCAATGCAAAAACGCAGAGCAGACATGCACAGAAAGAGACACAAAAGGGACAAGGAACACCAACGCACAACTAAAAGGACAATCCATAAACCAACGAGATCAATGGGCAACTGGTGCCGACTTTAGGCGACCATCTACCATATAAGTAGAAGACGGTGTCATTATGCGGATTACTTGCGCACAATCCTCCCACTATTCCGATTACCCAGAGGTCTTGAAGATCGTACAATTGTGGTGTAAAATAACAACCTCACTATAAGATGAACATACAATGTACAAACAGACGTCATGACGCCTCGTAAATATGTCTAGTCTCGGGAAACCAGAATCATGCGAACTCACTCAATGGTACACTTGAACTGTATATTATTTGCATGTTGCATGTATGGGGAATTTCAAAAGAATCTAAGGGTAGTTTTTGTAAAATGTGAAAAGTTTTAACCTGTTTATAGAAGCGGAATCCCTCAGTAAACAATTCTTGCGTCGACGACGGGTGCGGCTATCCAAACAGGGGATGCTTACTCCTCCCAGGCACCTGGTCCAACTTCTAGCTTGCTAGTGGTCCGTCGATGATAAGTTATGTGCTCTATTGTGAGTGCTGTTTCTCATCTTCTTTATCTCATTAGTAATTTCTTCTGTAAAATGCACGCTCTTGCGTACCAGATAGATTGAAATATGTAAATACAGTAGCTTGGGAACATCCCCGTCAAGCCAGAGAAAGTGTAATATGTTGAATTCAAAATCATAAATATACACTCGCGTGAATCTCGCCGTTAACAATTCTGATAGTAATGTCACAAATGATGTTTCTGTGATTGTAAAGTTGCTTAGTTGAGTGTCAATTCCTGCCAATTCCTGCGGGTAAATTGAATTCTACAATAGAATAAAAAGGGCTGTCAATAGTCAGGATATCATCCAGCTACCTTAAAGTACTATAAAAAAATCAAACTTTTTTGTTTTTCCTTTGGAAAATGTCGAATCAATCAATCAATCAAATATGTAAGAGAGGCGCACAGTTTTAGAAAACGATACAACCTGCTTGTAGAAATTCTCACCAAATTTAACATAAATGTTGTCCAAGAAAAAGGTTATTAGATGAGAATGTTCACGAATTTAATAGCTATTCTCTGTAAGCATTTGCACTTTTATAAAGGACACGTGGCACGGCATGTCTCAGATTTTGATAAAATTTGTACGTAAGGTTGAGTATGACCCAAAAGTAAATATTTAATCAAAATTTCCTTAATATCACATCCGGTTGCCATGGAAACGGACTTTAATTATTGAAAAAAATCATTTTTGGGCGTTTTTGAAGTCACATACATAATTTATGCAGCATAATCTAAAACAAACACTGATGAATTATCAGTACCCTATCATTGCTTTTTCAAGTTAAGTAATACTAATGTTGGGTTTAAGGTCTGATCTATATGTTTCCATGGCAACAATACAGGTACCCTATCAAAATAGTGTTTTTGGCATTTTTTCAAAATTCAATGATAAATTTCTTGCATTTTTTTTTTAGTTTTTTATGCAAAAAAAAAAAAAAAACAAAGCAAAAAAAAAAAAAACACTCTTAAGCATTCTCATTGGGACAAAGTTTCTGTTCGTAGCTATGGCAACATGACCTCAAAAATGAAAGCAATTTTGGACAATATTTAGAGCCCTTTTATTACTAGATCGTTGAATTTAAATTCAAAGTGATGAAAATTAATCAATGTATTCATGTAGATCTTTCATTACATGAAAGAACATTTTTTACAAATATTCAGGAAACAGCCCGTTGCTGAAGGAACGATTGTATAAAATTGCGCATAGGCCCACTTTCAGTCCTTGGATACGGGCATCTGAAAATTTTTAAATCTAAAAGAAAGTTTAGACTTTGCTTATCGTATATGTAAAAGAGGTTGTGTAAGCCTGTTTCGTTTTTTTTTTTTGGAGAAAAGCCTTCGAAAAACAACAAAATAAATGCTTATTTTTGTAATGTATGGCCAAATTACTATAGCAATCATTAATTATTTGAAACTTTTTTATTGTATTTTGATAGAGGCTTACTTAATCTTTATTGATATTGAATTTGAACTTCCAGAGATTAATAATTACTGCTTTATAAAAATAATAAGAAATGGCTGCCATGATAACATATGTTACCCATAGCTTTTTCACGGTTTTTGAAAGAACTCTTTGTGTTGGATATTTTCCCATAATATTTATCTGTTCATCATGATGCAATTTTTTTAATGACTCTGAAGTTGCAAAATAAGTAATATTATAGACCATAGTTACCGTTGCCAGGGTAACTTATGTACATAGCAAAAAGTGGGTTTATCTTGAATTTGCTCATTTTATAAAATGAAGCCTATTTCCTTATCATATACCCTTCAAGAGAGAAGGAAAATTGGAAAATACAAACAGCATTTTGAAATCAAAATATCAAAATTAGCTAATTATGTTGTCATGGTAACCAGCCTTTTTTTACAATATCTGACACTATTAGTGAGCTTGTCTAATATTTTATGTCCTTATCTTTAGGATGCAAAAAAAATATCTTCCATTAATGTCGTATATAGACCAAATTATAGAGCTTCAGATTAGCTCAATTTTTCCAATTCCTCAACTTGGCCGTTGCCATGGTAACCAGATGATCTAGATTAAACATTTTTGTTACAGTTTTCTTTTTTCATTGGTCCCTACTGATGTGTGAAATTTCATGAAAATCGGA
The DNA here is from genome assembly GCA_028142955.1 of Pinctada fucata. Lineage (NCBI taxonomy): Eukaryota > Metazoa > Mollusca > Bivalvia > Pterioida > Pteriidae > Pinctada > Pinctada fucata. Next base: position 18,236,294 of record AP027107.1, on the reverse strand, counting down.
GACTATGCGTGCCGAAATTGTTTAAATGGTTACAGAGAATTGCTAATTAAGTCTGCACTGGAAAAGAAATCCTTTCGTTCGTGTAGAAATGATGTACATGTACAATATATGTTTCCCCTCTCGATCAAAGCACCATTTAATAAGTTGAGAAGCATATCATGAATTTTGCCTTGAGGTAGCGTGGTGTGCATCCTAAAGAAATCGTATGAAGAAATCGATCTTGAATATTGCATTCTATCTATCACATCCCCTGAATTTGTTCTTTAAGGAAAATAAAGTCATCTTGCTACAGCCCCGACCAGTCGAGAGTTAAACGTCGAAATGACGAAATTTTGAAAGCTCCCTAAGTTGCTTTCGAAAAAGTAGAATACGAATTAACTAATCGTTGTTAACGAAATTTTGAAAGTTATAAGCTTTCAAATTTTCTCCAGCGATAAGCTTTTTAAAACATTGAAAGCTAATCGCTGACGAAATTTTGAAAGCAATGACTGACGAAAGTTTGAAAGCTAATGTTAACGAAATTTTGAAAGATTTTGAACGCTCGGGTGCCATATTGTTTTATTGCAATGGCTGCGGCACGCCTCGGATTGATTCTTCTGCATTTACCAAAATAATTATGAGACTAATTTTAAATTAAGGGAAGTCACAAAGAGTACATATGCACCTGTGAGCTATTAGATGTTGCCGAAGGACAGCGCGACGAAGAAGTCATGTACTGTTTGGAGGATGAAAGATGACGATGATTGCTTTGTTTTCAGCCATCGCGGTTTTCTCGACTCAAAATAGCCTACGAAAAGCTTTAAAAATTGTGAAAGCTATAATTGACGAAATTTTGTCAGCGAAAGCTCATCGCTGGAGAAATTTTGAAAGCTAGGAAATCGTTGGCCAAATAAGTAAACGAGAATTCGCTGATGAAATTGTGAAAGCATGAAGCTTTTTTTTGAAGACTTTATCCTTTCGAAAAAAGTATCAACAGGTTCAACTACCGCTCTAAAATATATACTTAAATTTTCATCGCATGAATTCATCAATATTTCGAAATTATGGTGCCATCTTAAAGACTTGGGCTTCCTATATTTTGGACCTTTCTGCAACATGTGCAAACGTATTCGTAACTTTTGTAGTATCATACATGTATCCCACCCATTCTGTCTGTCGTTATTTATTGGACAAAACTTTCATAGTCTTTGGCCATATCTTATTGTTTGAGGTTAATGCACCCGAAACGTGTATGTCTGGTCCTGGCTGCAAAAATCTGTTCTCAAAAGATGCTATGAATTCGAAGACGTCTTGGGTCCTGTAGCATCATATCCGAGCCATCTTGCAACGTCTTTAGGTATATTTAGGACATATTTTTTAAAGATGTTGGTCATATTACATTGTTTAGATTGAGGATTACTGCCGAGAGTTAAATACCCAAAACGTGCATGCTGTAAGTTCATCTGCTCTAAAATGATGCTAATGAATTTGAAGACGTAAAACAATTGTGCCACTTGCTGCGAGTCACTGCTAGTGGGCTAGAAGCCCCCGAGGGCACATGTAGCCAAGGTCTATCAACTTCGGCGACACTTTCTTAAACGCATTCGATTTTTTTCTGTACACAAAATTTGTTCGAAATTTCTGAAATTGGCATCATATCCCATCAGTCGTACTACATGTACGTTTGTTGGTGGTATTGGACACACCTTCCAACTCGTCAACTTCTTAAACAATATTTCAAACCTATTTTGATGCCCAAGTCACTTGCTTCGGGTATTTCAGATTACAAGATCAAAGTGCTTTTACGACAGGTTTAATCTTAGGGAATATAAATTTTTTGTACCTCCTTTGGAAAGCTTTAACATAATTTATATTTTTAGAGCACTCTATGTCCTTTTTATTTCATTTTTGTATTTCTTTTGACTTGTTTACATCTCTCTTGATATCAAGGTTTTTATCAAACCATTTGACCTCATAATTAATTTTTGGTACGTTTCAATTGTATGTTGGCAACAATGTACATGTATCAAAAAATATGTTCCGTTTCCATGTTTTAATTCTATTGTGTCAACCTCTTTGATGTCTGATTACATTTATCGAATTTTCTTTTTCTGTTTTATTTCAGAGTAAAAGTGTATGTGACTGTCTGATCATAAATATACAACACCAGAAATAAATATAGTTTAAATCAGATCCCCCCTTTCCATTGAATGGCTGTCGTAATCACCAAACAAGACATACTTACCTGATCTGTACATCAAAATGTACATCGAGACAATCATGGACTTTGACAGGTTTTCATGGAGCTGTTGCGACGGGTGTTACATGCAATCAGGAGACGCTGACCCTCCCCGGGCACCTGGTCTCACTTCGGAATGTTGTTCATTCCGGAGTTTGCAACCGTTCCGATGGGAATTCTCACGATTTGGCCTTGCCTTCTCGACTTTGAGACTGAATAACTGTTAGGTACTTCTTTGATGTTTATTATTATTACACATCTTTTAAATGACAAATATGGAGATTGGTCTTCCAGCAAATTGTCGGAATTCCAGAAAATGTCGGAATTCCAATGGGGACCAATTGTGCCCCACATCTTACCGACATTTTCCTTTACTCGTACGAAGCTGAATTCATTCAATCTTAGGTATCTGAAGGGAAAAGATACTTAGCTTCTGACTTCAACTTCACTTACAGATACATAGACAATGTGTTGTCCATCAATAATCAAAATTTCGCGGATTACCTGAGCAGTATCTATCATTTGGACCTTGAACATGTTGAAGTCAAAGAAACTATAGAGACAAATAATTCAGCATCCTATTTGGACATAATGGTGTCCTACGACACTGATGGTCACATGAACACCTCACTCTATGACCGACGTGACGACTTCAATTTCAGCATTACAAACTTTCCTTTTCTGATTAGCAACATCCCTTCATCGCCTGCTTATGGCGTGTTCATATCTCAGTTGATACGCTATGCCAGAGCAAGTGCCAAAGATACGGATTCTGTTCTGAAATTTAGGCGTCTTTCAGATAAGCTTCTCAGTCAGGGATATGTTTGTGACCGATTAAAATCGTCACTGAGGAAGTTCGATATGGGGAACTCGTCAAACACTATGATGTCCCACTCCCGAGAGTGGTCGATGATATTCTGTCATAGACCATTTGAACCATCCAAGATTGTACTCTATGTCTTCCGAAATGGAAGTTGCCGGATGTGACAGTTCTACCGAATTGAAGCGGCGGGTGTTGCATGCAAGCTGTAGATGCTTACTCTTCCTGGGCACCTGGTCTCACTCTCATATCGGGAGTCCACTTCTTTTCATGTGGTCGAGGTTTTTGTTTGTTTGCTTTGGTTTCTGTTCTATCCTGATTTTGTATGCTTTCGGTTTCTGATTTTCTGAATTATCGATTTTGTGCTGTATACAGGGATATGGTCATTATCCATATTTGTCATTGACCATATCCCTATATATAGCACAAAGTCGATATGTCAGAAAATCATAAACCGAAGGCATACAAAATCAGGAATACTTATTTCGATTTCTTCATTTCATTTGACCTTTCTTCAATTGTCGAATATCTAGGGAACACTGAACAAAAAAAAAAAAAAAAAAAAAAAAAAAAAAAGAAAAAAGAAAGAACTGCTTATCAATAAGAATACTAAAATGAGAAAATACTTTACAGTTCTGAAGCAGGAATTTCCATTCATTCAAATCGAATCATACGAGTCTGATCACTTAAATATATAATCGAACACATTATAATATTCCCTTCCTTTAAAATTATGTTTGAATACTGATAAAGTTTTTCAGAAAGAATCATCGAAATGTGAATATATGATATTTGCAAAATTTGTTACTAAAATAGAAGGGGAGGGGAGAAGAGAGGGGAAAAGAAATATTCATTATCAGAATCTTTGACTCCTTTGTACAGGGACAGGGAAATCCCATCAAATCCGTTGTCCATGACGAGGCTTGCCGAAGGACGATGATAATCTTTGATATAAAAGGACAAGGGACACTTGTCAATATAGTTTGGCCCACTCATTTTATAAAAATTCAAGCTCTCTAAAAAGTATTGATAGAAATAAATTTAAATCAATTAAGGTTTGTATTTTTAATATCTAGAGTAATTTTTGCAAGAAAAATCATAACAGCCTATATATACAGTAATGAAGTTGCTTGATTTCTCGAAAATTCTGCTTTTTTACCATTTCCATGTGTTCATCTTCTTTTTTTTGATATGAGCACACGCTGGCCTATCATTCATATTTTGATATGGTGTTTGTGACCCATTTACGATTTGATATGCAAATTTTCTCAGATAGGCCCTGCTGTGCTCACTTGTTATAACGAAAAACGTAACGTTTCCTCTAGCAATTATGACGTTTTTTCGCGGGATCGGGATTTTCACATTGACGTTTTGGAGTAATTTATGTCAGTATCACATGTGACATTGACGTTTTCGCGCAAAATTAGACAAGGAAGCTTTGCAAGCTATATACTTATTGAGAAAAAAAGATCATATGTACAGAAATATATAATAAATATCAAATTGAAAGTTTTGTTTTATAAAAGTTCATTTTATTTCATTTGAAAAAAATATAACTTTATATATTTATGTTTTATAAACTTATAAAATTATCTAGTATTAAAAGTACAAATTAATAATAAATTCTTGAAAATAACAATAAAATTAGCACAAGGGCATCAACTCTTGCAATTTTCGAAAACATAAAAAAAAACTAAGTTACGAGACCCTCGTATAGAAACTTCCAACTTGCCACAAAGTACATATACCCAGGGGGTATATTTAAATATACGTCTCTGATATAACATATGAGCAGATCTAGTCAGGTTTTATAGGTTGTAACCCCCTCCCCCCTTTTTGTATGATTTAGGCCAGAGTCAATCAGTTCTTACGGAGACTGTAACTGTGTAAGAAGTTTCTGTTCTAGGTACTGAAAACTGATGGTTTGCCGGTATGATATATTTAAAGTGATATTAGAACATATGAGATAATACTTTTACCTAAAACTTTTCCTAAAAATAAACCATAATACCCCAAAAATAGTTTTCAGCTCTTACCGCACACATACGTAAATCAGTTTTGAAGTTGCTATTTTTAGCCATTTACAGAAACCCTGATTCTATAAATGATCACTTCCGGTAAATATGATGGAGAGACTTATGACGTAGAAAGTTGTACATGAAAGACGAAAGTAGTGTAAACAATGCAATGTACCGTTGAGGTATTGAAGCTGAGTTCGCATTTAATTTGCTCAGTTTCACATCTTTTGATAATTTCTTGATCATGTCGAGTATTAATATGTAAATGTTTAATGTTAGTAATTTTCATGGGACCAAGCATCTGTCCGTGACTGAGAAAAAAAAAGGGGGGGGGGGGGGGGGAGGGTCTTGAGATGGACGATTTCACACATGATGTCACATCATATTTTCTGTCTGTCCTATTTTACTATTTGTTCTAAACACGCATGATTTGAAACTATGGTTGAATATACAGCTTGACCTGTTTTAAACGCAGAAGGGAGGGGGGGGGGGGTAACTTTGAATACGTGCGACTGTTCAAACCGGGAGGCCCCCTGCCCATTCTTTTATTGAGCTTAGTGAACAACAATATTCATATTGTTATATACATTCAAATGACAAATGACAGATGGAGATATCTTTGGCATAGACGGATTCAGGAATCTAGAATAGGGAGGGCGGATCACAGTAAACATTGAAAACAATCTTTAGCGTAGGAAGGGGATGAGGGGTATAATGACTAAAACAAAACGTTATTAATTTATTTTTACATATATTTTTTTTGAATTCATCTTATAAATAATTATTTCAAAATTCACCTGCATTGGTGCAAGGGATATAGGGTAGACCTTATTTCACGAGCTCCCCAGTGGGTAAAACACTCAGTAAATTTTGATATTATTCTGAGGCTCCAAGTCGATGCCATGGAATCTATTTTGATTAAAATAAAAGGATCAAATTTTATTCTATCAATATATATTCTCACAATTTTAGGGATTAACAACGAAAAACGATTCGACATTATTCTTTTTTTTTTCTAAATCATTAAGTTATGGTCACAGCCAGCGGTTTTTAATGGAATAACATAATAATAAAAGAACGAAGCAATAAATTAATACTGATCTGAAAACATTTTTGAAATACTTTTTCGTGAGAGGCAATTGATGATAGAAAAGATTGGATGATCTCTCTCTCTCCGACTCAAAACTGACAAATGTGCGTGGGGGGTTTACCCCCGCAAACCACGATCTAATATTCGGCAAGTGCTAGATCCATAAATCCATATGTATAGATTCAGAATCTATCAAAAATATTAGCCAGCACGATTATTTTTTTAATCAGAATATAAATTATGTCAAACTTCTGTCCTGAATCTACAGGTGATCGCCAGCCATGAGCATGTTTAGAAATGGTGCACCCTTTATATATTTATTTCATTTTTTTTCTTTTATTTATTTATTTGTTTATTTTTTTTGCTCAATAAATAAAAAACTATGTTTGATATTTATTGTTTTATTCTTGAAACGGTAACCACATGCGTATACACGTGTGCGTGTACAGGCAATCACTTTGTCGTGTACAACTTCTGACGTCATTTACCGAGACCCACGAAGAATACAGTCGATCCCGAAAATTTATTGGATAAATTGACAAAAATATCGATTTCCTCTAAAACCAAGATTTTTTTTTCTTTGGTTACAGCATGAAAAATTTCATTTTTAAAGAGCTAATGCTATATACTATTTTCACAGATGTTCTAATATCACTTTAAGAAAAATTACTGTTATTTTACAAACGCTATTCCCAATAAAACTGTCATCATTTATTCCAAAATTTTCCCGAATAGATTCAGAATCATACATTTCCAAAGTTTCCACGATCAAAGGAATAAAGGACAAAACTAAGTGTCACTATCATAATTATTTTTGACAATTTGGTAGATCTCATCAATCTGATTGAATTTACACTGACAAATTGTATGTTTTTATTTCTTTCATTTATTTATTTATTTATTTATTTTTTGCTCGCACCGTCGGTTAACATAGATGTAAATTTCAAAATTACAAAAAAATGGAATAAAATAAAAAAAATATCACAATTTCGTATATGAATTGTAATTCTAACAATAAACATCTCTTCGCCTTCTCGATAAATCATGTCTTCAATAACCCCCCCCCCCCCTTATCTCCAACTCCTTATCTGACCTCCTGAAGCTCAGTTTAGCTCTTAGAATAGTATTCGTTTTTAGAGTCATTGAATCAATCGCACAATCGCAGACCTTGTCCCTTGTCATTGAATACATAAAAGTCGAGGGTAAGGGGGTCCAAGTGCGCTCCCTTGTACCCTCTTCTGTACTTCTTTTTACTGTGTTGTCCTCAAGAGTAAACGAAATCAGTTTTCAGAAGGTACGGTACTCAAAAAAAAAAAAAAAAAGAACATGATAAACTCATTTTAGCCAATACAAGGGCTGATTGATATGTTGTGAGCCTCGTATGGCAGAATTTGAATCTTTTGCCAGTGGTGTTTAAGGGCCTCAATATCACCTAATAAGAACTCATTTTCTTGGCTGGTCAGAGAACCATTCACTGCATATGACTGAGTATGACGTCATCATCGGACTTAAAGTTGGAGCCAGAAATAGCTGCTTTCAGTTTTGGGAATAGATGAAAGTCTGATGGAGCAAGATCAGGCGAATAAGGCGGATGCTCAATCAAATTAAAGCCACAGTCATAAATGACATTCATGACAGACTTGTGATGAGGAGCATTGTCCTGATGGAACAATACACCTTGAACTAGTGAGCTTTCCACGGCGCTAGTAAGTGTAACGTGTCAGAAGTGAAGCATAGTATGTACCATTCAATGTTTGTCCTTTTTGGAGATAATCTATCGGCAGAATACCCTCTGCATCCAGGAAAACTGAGACTCACAACATATCAATCAGTCATCGTATATTTGTGTTTTTCAAATGACAATCACTTTCTAAAGTGAAAAAGAACTACATATATGTATTGGTATTGTTTAATAATAAGCATTAGTAGCCTATATCTTGGTCAATTTTTACGGAGATATTTGTAATATTTATAGGATATAATTTGAATTTTGTTTATCAAATGATATTCCTTTCCATTCATGACCAGAAACAAGATCCTACCAGAGCTAGAATGTGTCCATTTTGTCAAGGGAAAAGAACTTGTTCTCATTTTCTTAAAAGAAGTGGTTTTTGTGCAAAAAGTATATATTTTACCCAAAATTAAGACTTCAATTAACTAAAACGTTTCATATTACTTGCATTTGATAACATAAGTTATTTTTTGTTAGTAAAATACAGCTTTGAATTTATTATTATAGGTAAGACCTTGTTTTAATTAAATTTTACCTGAAATCTGTGATTTAAAAAAAAAAAAAAATAAATAAAATTTTGCCTCAAAACGAAGAAGGAAATACGCCATGCTTACTTTGAATATATGATTCATGAGCAACACTTTAAAGTATTAAACTGTTCAATAAACGATTATAGGCAATATTCTAGAACTGAGGAACAGGAGAAAATTATAATTTCCTCAAATTTCTTTGAAATTTAGCAAAAAAAAAATGATTTTTTACCCCCAAAACACGTCGTAAAAATAAAAAATGAAATTTAAATCTTATTCCATCTGAAAGAACATGTAAAATACTTTATAACAACATTTTCCTATTTTTTAAATCAAAGTCCATTTAAAAATTATAAAATTTTTCCGATTTTCAGTGATTTTGCACTAAAAAACATGTTTTTCTCCAAAAACATCACTTTTTCAATAGAAATTTCCATGAAACTTTTTTTCAATTGAAAGAACACAGAAGTGCTGCAAGATTAGGCCAATTTTGAAGGATGAAGGTGGGAGGGTTGCAGCCAACCAAGTGATACGTCCCATACTATAATGGTTACGTTATTTTTCCTTGATTAATTAAGCCATAACCTTGACCTTAAAAATTGACCTTAAAATATATAGAAACGATAAAGCATGGTATGATATATAGGCTTTTCGGTAAGAAGTCTTCATACTCCTTTGTTTTAGATCAAATTCATTCATTTCTATGAGGGGCCAAATAAGGCACTTACTGTACCTTGTCCTTTACACGAGTGGGATTTTTCCTGTGAATGTACAATGAGTTTGTCTAACCATTTTTGCATTATTCATAATGTTAATCTACGGTATGTGACGTCAAACACAGCCAAAGTTCAATAAATGTTTATCACATCACACTGCCGGCTTGTTTACGATAAACATCCAGGGTTGCGAGACAGAGTTGTCTCACAATGGACCAATCAGTGGATAAGTCTGTCCAGGTTGAGAGAAAAGCTAGTCTTAGAGAGATCACAATATTTATCATGACTTGTATGTATACATGTAATTCATATAAACTTTTTCGTAATGTTATTTACTTATTTTAAAATATTATTCTTTTCTAATTCCTGCTTATGAATAATGATCATTGACTAAGTATTTAACCACGTAAAATGAATAACAAATCAATCTAATTAAAACGACAGACAGTAAAATTTAAGACGCTACAATGTACATGTAGTTAATCAGAGAAAAAGATTATTCAGAATATGATCAATCAGAGCAAGCTACATCGAGGAATATAGAATAGTTAATAAATCTAGTCATATCCCCCTCTAGTCTTTGATTTCCGCACGAGTCGTTCTGCTTGTTCCAAGGTCATTGCACCTTCTTCAACGGAATATGAGTCGGATTCTGACATACTACCTACTTCTGGATCGGGAACATAAGAACCTTCAGGAGGGAAATCCTTCACGGCTGAAATTGATCGTAGTTTCGACATATTTTTCGCCCTCTGAGACATTTGTCCGACGGCCTTTTTGTTTTTCTTCAGTTGTTTGGCTCTCGCCCCTTTCAACTGCATTTTTTCATGGATGAGTCTTGACAAATCTTCTTCATCAATTTCTTTGCCATGTGCTATTTCTTTCTGTATTTCAGCATCGACCTCTGACATCCACTTATCAAGAGAAACTTCTTCCTGTGCTCCTCCGACAATCACATCGCAAAGATTTTTCGCATCAGAGAGTGGAACATATTGACCCCCGGTCATGAATGCCATCGCCATGAAAACATCTTTGTAAGGATTAATGGAAGGTTCACAACCAACTGTGTATAAGGTTATGCCTTTACGTGCCATTTTGTATGCAATATCCATTGGATCATGTCCTGCAGGGCATTTACTACTGATAAGTCCATGAGGTGGAGCATCTGATATCAGAACGGTAATTTTTGTAGCATCTGTGCGCCAGCTTAAATTGAGGCAATCGTACATGGCATCCGCAACGGCCTCTGGCTCGTCACCCCCTCCGCTTGCTGAACATCCTTGAAGCCATGACTTCATCATAAATACGCTGGAAGTAAAATCGTGTTCCTTTGTTACAAACGAACTTTCCTGTGGTGGGTGATCCCGGTATTCTACTAAAGCAAATCGAATATCACCGATTCCACTTTTCGATATTGTTTGTACAATGTTTTCAATGTTACTAGTAGCGGATGAAATGTAGCTCCCCATGCTACCCGTACAGTCCATTGCAAACGCTAAGTCCAATTTATCCGACATTTTCAACGTTAGTGAATTAGCGAGAAGAGCTGTTATCCAACTGATGACCTATCCTCTTAAAATCGAAACTACAAATGGTACAAATATAATGAATGACGTATCTTGTGGAAAACCAAGTTTCCTTCGCTAAGAGTAGCTAATACTAACAGAGTTATCGTTCTTAAATTTTTGTCTATATTTTCAAGCATTTTCCTATGATTTTAATGAAAAAGCTTAAAGTTAGCTATATTTTAATAAATGTAATAAGTTCATACTGAACATCCTATAATTACGACGATATTTTATCAATTCTAAAAATCGAATTTGTATGACTGCTGTCATTCATCATTATAACGGATTTAATTCAATTTAATATATTCATGTACATGTTGTTATCATAAATATATATTAACATATTTTGTTAATATCTCAGTTCATATTTTCTACCTTTTCAAATATAATTTTCTAAACGCTATGTATAAACAGGAAGATCGGATAAATATGACGAAGTATTTTTATAAACATGATAAAAATCATCCATTTCTTTTTAAACATTTTTGTTTATTGATATTCCATTAAAAGTTCATAATTCTTTGGTTGTTATGAGAGTTTGGTATACATTGTAAGTTCACACCGAGCTGTCCTTTTTTACATGTATCCTATTTATGAATGTTACATTCTTATTGATATTGTTATGTTATAAATATGACTAATCATGCATTTTAGTAACAAAAAAAAAATCAAACTTCTCTTCAATTTTACATAGCTTATGAGGTAAGAACATTAAACAGGACAGATATTTACACAGGGTGCATGACTAGACGAGTTATCAAATCTTTGTATATTAAGTAAATGTTTGAAGCTAAGGCTGTTCATATATGGATATGGTGTATGTTGAAATCAACATCTTCTCTTTCAAAAAATTGGAAATGAATTTCGACATCTTGAACCGAATTTTAATTCATCACAACAACTTTATCATTACAAGTTATTAATAACTTAAATTTTTAAGGAAGAAATTTCATAAAATATTGAAGCGTAGATAGAGCAATGCAGTATTCAGTTTTTTTCCTTTTATCCAATAAAAATCAAATAATTGCGATTAAGTAAGGTTTATTTCACGAAATTTATTGAGATATTGATGTGATTAAAAAAAAATCTTTGACGTACTGTTATTGCGGCTATTTGCATGACGACTACAAACTTCCAAATGAAGAATGAAGAACAGTATATTTTTTACAGCTTCTAAAAGAAGTGTCCATAACAATTCGGCTCGATCAGATTACATTTTTGTAACACCCGCACACCAGGGCAGCTCCTTCCATTTTCCTTGTGTTTATATATTATGTAACTTCACGTTTTACTTCAAGTTTTTGCATCGGGATACATGTATCAAGTTGTAAAATACACGAATAACCAATTAATTCTCGAAGGATACATCTATTAAAAACATCATTAAACTGTAGATTAAAGAATAGTCATACTCGCAATTCATGACATTTTTTATAGAATTGTCAGGAATTCATACATCGGCACCTATTATTTATTTAAGTGTCCTGTTCATTTTAATGTGAAATTAACAAACATGCGTTTGAGCACAAAAACACCTTAATTTGACGATATTTAGGAGAGAGGGAGAGAGAGAGAGAGAGAGAGAGGGGGGGGGGGGGGGTTGCGCCCCAACGCACCCTCTAAATCCAACAATGGGGGTCGCATGATTTCAAACCCATTTTACTATTTGTTTTCAGAATTATGTTAGAATGATGAGTAGATCTACGCTAACAAACAATGTACTTCAATTCCTTTAACATGAAGAAAAAAAAATTAGTGCTGTACTGTCGAATATGCATTTCTACGGAATACTTTCATGGTTCATACAGTTCATTTGTACGTGTGACTTGTTCAATATGGATGAATTGGTCCAATTTGTTGAGAGAAGACAAGGGTACAAACGCAACTCCTATTGTCAAAAAACCTGAGGAAAATAAGGTAAATATGTTTTGTTTATCTAACAATGTTTCATGTTCTTTACACGTTGCCGTCATGTAATTAGTCCCCTACCAACAACGCCGAAGGGGACTCTTAGTTTCCTCTCGGTCTGTCTGTCCGTCCGTCTGTCTGTCTGTCTGTCTGTCTGTCCGTCTGTCTGTTTGTCTGTCCCTCCGTCTGTCCGAATATCAGTTTTCCGGACTTTTTTCTGCAACGGATGGAGATATTAAAGAAGTCCTCTACTCGTGGGTATTTTCACTTACATTTACTCGGACAAACTCAAATTACAAAGTATTGGTAGTTCCATAAAAATATATTGTCTCGTTTATCCATGAAACAGTAATTTATAGGCCCATATCAACAAGCTAGCGATTTAACATAGAACTAGTCTGCAACTTCCGCCGAAATTGAAAGTAAAAATTCATGACGTCAGATGTGTGTATACACTACACATTCATACGATGACGTAATGTGAAATATAGTTTTGTTTATATGGTACATTTATAATTATTTTTCGGTTTGACCATTTTCAAAGTAAATTAGACATCAGTGTTCTTTTTAAAAAGAAAAAAAGACCTGTACAATTTTATTGTCGGGGATCCATCCAGGTGGAGTGGGGGGGGGGGGGGGGGGGGGGTTCTTCCCCATTCCTGGTAAGACTTACATGAACACGGAAAATATTAAATAATGATGGGAGGGGAGGGTGAGAGATAGAAATTTTATAGGATATGAAATCCTAAGTAAAGCCTTTCCTAGCTGTCTAGATGGGATCTCAAATTGATATTCTAATCAGCTTATAAATAGCTAGGACTGAGGGGGGGGGGGGGGGGGTGCAACTGTATTAGGAAGAGGGTGAAAAATGAAAATTAATGTCATAAAATTGACGACACATTTTTTGGCCGTTTCAGATAATATGAATTTTCTGAAGTTATATAAAGTTGTGAAGGTAAAAAAAATTTAAATGATTAGGGTCGACCAAAAAAAAAAAAAAAAAAAAAAAAAAAAAAAAAAAAAAAAAAAAAATAAATAAATGATATGGCCTGGAAAGTTGTCTGTTAGCTCCGTTCAGGATTTCAGGAAAAAAAAACTTTCTTAAAATTCAATACCGGGAGAAGTGATCATGTAATGTATATCGAATAAAATGAAATTCTAATCGTTTCAGAATTAAACGGAAAGTAAGGAGCGTTCTTCGTCAACTATCTCAATACGAGAGAGAGAGAGAGAGAGAGAGAGAAAGATTTTCATTTCCGAGGTACATTACAAGAATTCAAGACGGACTTAATTTATTAATAATACTATCTCCGCTCCAAAAGAATACGACTACTGTGTTGCCCAGAACAATAAGAAAATAGATATCCGGAATACATATACAAGTATTTGATATGGTATCTTGTTTATGATTATCAAATATATTTTTTCCGAAATTCAGTCGCGACTCCTTCCGCAGTTAAAATTTACGTCCCCACCCCAATCTATCGAAAATTTTGTAAACATGTAACAGGTTATGCTCTGCATATTAAAAACTGAAGTTCTTGCGTATTTTGATGTTCCACACGGATCCGTTTGATGAAAATTTTGATTGACATTTATTTGTTTACATTCAATAAAAAATTTTGTTTTACAAAACAACAATCGTCAAACATCGTATCGTTATTTATGAGGGGGGGGGGGGGGGGGGGGGGGGGGGCTGGAGACGAGAGTTATGTCTGGAAATTCGGGCGGGAGGGGGGTTAATATTTGTCTTTAACAGATGTTGCATACTAACTTTTTTCGGCACTTGGGGCCTGTAGATATGTAAAAAGAAATATAGCTTGTATCTTTCCTTCTTTCTTTCTTTTTTCCCCGCTCACAAAAATAAGTACATTGAACATGTCGATGACTTATATTTTTACATTTAATTCTCACCGATATTTCACAGACATAATTTCTCCTTCTATTAACATGTACATGGCATGCTTTTTCCAATGCAAGGAAGGTAATATTTATTGAAGTACGTACGTGCCAACTGGAAGCGGGGAGGTACAAATGTCAACAAAGGCGGGTGGTATCAATAGGCTGAACGGGAGGGAGTCAGATAACGGGGGAAATTATAGAATTTTGTAAATAGGATACCATCTACAACTTCAGCGTGATCTGGACGGTTAGGACGTCATGACCCCTTGGATTCGCCAAAAATGCAGATTTTTTCTTTGTTTTACTAGTACATGTAGTATTTTTTTTCCGAAATAGACGGCTTACCCCCACCCCCATTTTCTTTCCGGGGGAAAGGAAGGTTGATTCCCTTAAGATTTTTTTTATCTATTATATATGCCTTAGAATCCCTCTCTGAGATAAACTTTAGGATTCTGGAAATCGTTTAAAATATATCAACACATGTACGTACGTATATAGATAAATTATGTACATTAGTAGTTTTAATGTAAATATTTAGGTTTCATTATTATAAGCTCTTTTATCATATCTATCACTCATACACTCTTATTTGATATGTCCTGTATTTTGGCATTTATAAGAGTACAATAGTACACGTATCCACAACATGCATGTACATCTCTATATATAGCGTTATGAAACGTGGTTCCCTTTTACACACTTCTGACGTACTTCCGGTGTGTACAGCTATTTTGAGAAATTGGAAAAGGTGGTAAAATATAAATTGGTTTATATCAGCTCTGAAAGAGATTACATAATGGGGAAATTTCTTGTTGGAATTAAGTTTGATATGAACTGTAATATACACAAAAATCTCCACGACTAGAGAACTTCTTTAAGATGAAATTTGATACACAGCTTGGTCTTGGATAGTTACAGAGCAAGTTTGACTTTCGGCACGCTTGACCCATTTTTTGAGGAGTTATGCCCCTTGATGTCTTCGAAAATTCATTTTTTGTCAGTTTTCTGGACTTTTTTCTGCAACGGATGGAGATATTCAGATGAAATTTGATACACAGCTTGGTCTTGAATAGTTTCAGAGCAAGTTTGACTTTCGTCACGCTTGACCTATTTTTCGCGGAGTTATGCCCCTTGATGACTTGGAAAATTCAGTTTTTGTCAGTTGTCCGGACTTTTTTCTACAATGGATGGAGATATTCAGATGCAATTTGATACACAGCTTGGTCTTGGATAGTTACAGAACAAGTTCGACTTTTGTCACGTTTGACCTATTTTTCGAGGAGTTATGCCCCTTTTAGTTTAAACATATTTTATTTCCGAAAACGAAATTTCCCTTTATGACTTGGAATATTAAGTTTTTGTCAGTTTTCCAGACTTTCCTGCAACAAATAGAGATATTCAGGTGAAATTTGATACTCAGCTTAGTCTTGGATAGTTACAGAGCAAGTTCAACTTTCGTCACGCTTGACCTCTTTTGCGAATCGATAAAGCAGATAAAACCTCAGAACTGAGCTGCGCAGACAGTAAGTTTAATTCAAACTCATATAATGTTTAATTGAAGAGTAATTCATAGGCAGAGTTGCAGGACATAAATATATGCCGCCGGTAGGGGACTATATCGCTCAGCGATCATAACATTTTTTCATTATCAAACAATGTTATCTCTTGCAATAACACCTTAGACATGTCGAAAGCACACAGAAGAGGTTTTATGACGTATTAATTGGCCATCAAGAACTCGCAGAATGCTAACCATTAGTTATCGTATACATGCAGAACTTTCAAGACCTTGAAAATCTGTATTTAAACATTTACATTTTGTACAGAGAAATTGATAAATTCATCGAAGGATTTTAATTTTTGTCCTCATCAGACTCTTATTCTCAAATAGGTAAGTATATACTCAATGGCTAATTTCCTGTAGATACCATTCCAATGAGGCGCGTAGCCAGAGTGTTTTTCAAGTGGACGCACTTTCAGGCAGGGAGTTTGTGCAGTCGCTATAAGACCTCTTATGGGCCAAGGAAGAAGCCCTTGTGGGATCCAGGGGAGCAAAACCCCGACCCTGGGAGCTAATAGATTTTCACATTTACAGGACAGTTTTCTGCGATAAAAATTACCCTTTGTACGTTTTCTTAGAATCTTATGAAGATTTGAGTACGCATACATGGCTACGCGCCTGCCAATAGTTTGCATATATATTAAGCGTCACGAGATTTGCGAGATCTTTTGTCTATTGTTCACATTAATTCTTTAAGCTTTATATCCTGCTAACAAAGGGATAAGCAATTAAAAGCATTGTAAGTACAATGTACTTTTTTGGGCATTCACAATGTTAGCTGATTTTACAGATGGCTTTGTCGTTTCAGAAATGAATAAAAACCTCACATCTTGTGAAACATAGAGTATGTCCACAGGCCTAAAGATCGCCTGGATTCGCGTATGCTAATAAAAAATAGGAGCATACTCGAATCCAGACGAGAGTATATCATGTCACGAGATGCATCTGGAGCCTTGACATTTGTTCCTTGACATTGTGAGTGAAATTATGGGCAGGCAAAAGCAGAAGCTACATATGTAACGAACAAACCCCTTCTGTTTGTACATAATTTCTCATCGAAACAATGAAAAATCTCAAAACCCTTAAGAAACATACATGAAAATAAGGATGTCATTTGCATTTGTCAACATCATATGGCCTTATAACTTGATTTTTACCATGAAATTTTTCTGCAATGAAAATGCCAGTTGAACCCCACCCCGTCCTTTCCTTTCAATCATCTATTATTCCAATGGACCATTCGTAATAAACAATGTGTGGAATATAATGAAACTCTGACGTACTGAAAGGAGCTCGGACTAAAAGACAGACAGACAGACAGAGGGACGGACGGACACGACAAAGTCTGTATGATCTCCCGAATTTCGTTAGACAGACGAAACCAGAGAAAAATAGATATCTATTAATAGATATTAAGATATTTTTATATGAAGTTAAATTTGAATAAGTAAGACTTAAACAAATGTTCACTGAAGAAAAAATAACCTCGGCCAACATGCTGCTCTAAAAGAGGTTATTTGTCCCGAAAAGAGGAACAAAATTTAATTATGCAAAATTTGAGACACCTAGCTTTTTGTGTCGCCTGCGAAGCATAGCGACACTCACGGATAACTTTTTTTCAATTAGAAATGAAAAAAAAAATGGTCTACAGGATTGAATTGGTCAGAATTGAAAAATATTTGTAATAAAGCCGATATTTTGCTCTAGTTTATAGTTTCCCATAGAAACTGTGACGTGCAACCCAATGATCAATCAGAATTATTATTTATATTTAAAACAAATTTAAAATCCAAGAGATTATAAGTGGATCCCCCAGATACCTAATTGCTAGGCTACACACCGTAGAACACGAATGAAATAGGCTGAAAACCGTCATTTTTACCAAAAAAAAAAAAAAAAACCGATTGGGATAAGAAGTGATCTTGAATCGATTTATTCAGAAAACGAAATATAAATTAAGCTCACAAGTGAATTTAAACCCTGCCCCTCCCTCATTACATGTAAAACTATGTTCCCGGCAGCGACGGCAGTCACGTTTCGAGCTAACGTTGAGTACTAGTTTGGTTTCAATAAATAGTTTCGCAAAATCTCTAAGCTGATTTGGCTCCGGTCAATTTTTTTAATAGTAAAAGCTTCTTGAGTCTTGATCTTCAAACTGTATGCATGAAAATCAAAATTATGGCATATTATGAGGTATCATTAAAATCTGTAAGATAATGGGAAATTTTCATTTTCTGAAACACGTGTGCATAGGCAATAACCTGGGGCTCATTAAGGGAGTCTACCATCGTATGGGGCGCCAAAAGGGACATCATGATTTTCAGTGTTTTTGATGGTCAAATTGATTTCTCCTTAACTGCAAGGTCAATCCCTAATTCACTTTTATATTTTAATGGTATAGATACACTCTTTCTTTGATATAATTTTTTTCCCAAAATAGATACGGAATGATGTCGTTTCTCCTATAGAAGTTGCCCCGCGGTACCGTCAAATTTCTACTATTTTCCCCTTTGTCGAGCACATTTCTACATCCTATTCTAAGGTATAGGTGTAATCTTGTGTAAGCATGATAAAGTGTCAGATTTATTCTTTTTAACCATATATATACTTTGATAGGTATATATTTCGTGATAGTATTATATGACGCT
This sequence comes from Pinctada fucata, assembly GCA_028142955.1. NCBI lineage: Eukaryota > Metazoa > Mollusca > Bivalvia > Pterioida > Pteriidae > Pinctada > Pinctada fucata. Next base: position 18,217,583 of record AP027107.1, on the reverse strand, counting down.
TGGTTAAGGGTGCGCGTCAAGGGATGAAAAAAACTGTTTACTGTACCTTTGTTAGCTGTCATCACGGTTCACATTTCTACGCGGTCGCACAAGACATACATTATTAGTCATGTTAGTTGTTAGGTTATAACTGACCTACTGTGGAAGTTATGATCACAACTTTCCCCCTATTATTTCCCTGGTAGGTCAATCATTTCTCCAATAACGAATTTATTGCATCAAGGACATTTTCTTTTCACAAATTAGATAAATATGATAGTGACTTAGTCTAAAACTATAGACAATAACCCGTGCAAGCACGGGTATTATAGAATGGAATATTTAACATAAACAAAAAACAAAACTTGCATTTCCCCTCCAAACATTGGCGAAGAACAGTCCTATAAGTCACCTATATATGTCTTAGGCATTGCCGCAAATACAGGGCGATTATTCCCTGCCCTATAGTGCGAAAAAAAATATATTGAAATGGGAGGGGGGATATACATTCATTAACCTAGAGTCTGATATGAAAACTTGATCGATTATTCCCAATGATGCGAAAATACCCGGTGTGAAATTACCCAGTGCGAAAAAGTTTTGGTGCGAATATTCTCGTATCCTATACGTAACACCAAAACCGTACTCGGTGAAATCCGAACCTCGATAATTAAAAACCGAGATACATTGTACATGTAATTAATGAAACAGAGCTCAATTGAGGAGAAAAAGATAAACTCGTCTTATGGGCCAGCTATCAGCAATACACTAAAAATTAACTATTTGCTGATACATTGTGGAATCAGCTAAATAACTCTCCGAAGTAGGTAACTTATTTTTTAAAAACGTCAAAAATCAAATTGTTCAAGACGCAAAAAAGGAGTTCTCGACATGATATAAAGAAGGTGTGTAAATATGTAGGTTGTTCGGCCTAACCCCCCACAAATTTACAGACCTTCTATGGATAGGAAGTATGACAGGATCAAACCCTATAACTAATCATATAACGCCTACTTTGGGTAGGACGTATGACAGGATCAAACCCTATAACTAATCATATAACGCCTACTTTGGGTAGGACGTATGACAGGATCAAACCCTATAACTAATCATATAACGCCGGCCCAACGCTTTTTTACAGCTCTTTGTACATCGTACCTTAGCCGTTGTGGGCCTTGACGGAACTTGATAGACGTGGTAAACCTTGATTGGAACCTAACATATCAGAACATGCTCGAGCGGGAGGAAAGTAACAAACGTCCATAACAAACCGTGGGTATAACGTAATCTACGATGCACGTCTCTTTCCATGGTTTGTCACGGATACCTGTTAGAACTTGCGAAAACCTAACGATACCTAATAGAACTTACAAGGGGTGTGTAACATTTTGGGTTGCCTAGAAAATAGTGTAAACCAAGGGTTAGATAAGTAGGGGATATCTTTTGAATAAGACAGTCAACATGATTGATTTATGTGTCACAGACATTGATTGGACAAACATGAATGCCTTAGGTAATCTTACTGGTTAAAATAAAGCTATTCTATTGGGTGAAATACCGTAGCTAGGGTTTCAATCCACTTCCTGTGATCGTATCTAGCTAGAGTTGCCTTTGATATATATATATATGTTCGTTTTACATCGGAACATTTTTTATGACATTGTCACCCCAAGCTACATAATGCCACTTTCGCTAAAAGTGTACCTTTAATTTTTTTCTTTCTGTTTCATGATGAATAACACAAATTTTTTGGCCATTCAGCCTTTATCAATTGGAAAGCACGAATATAAAGACAAAGCCAAACGTAAAATCTGTTTTAACATAAAATGGGATCGAAACATACTACACATCAAATTTATGCATAATAATGCTTGGGACATATTTTATATCTATTTTATATTTTAAAACATTTTAACCTTCAAAGGAAGGACAGCGCAAGAGAAATACATGTAGTTGAATAGTTCCATGGCTGAAGTGGTCCCTCATTCTTGCAGATATCTTCATATCAATCTGGACTTCATTTATTCATTTTTTTTCATATATTTTCAGATTGACCCTTTTGTCGTCGTTAGTCTGATGAAAAATGACGATTTAAAGGAATATTTCGCAGCATATGGGGACAGACAAGCCGTTGTTGATTTCTGTAAGAAAAACGTTCAAAACGGACAAGTGAAGGAAAGAAAAAGCCGTGTTTTAAAATCGCTGAGAAGAAAACTTAAACTTCGTAATCAAGAAAGCAGTGACGAAGAACTGTACTCCAAGGGTGAGATGGAGCGATTCGGAAACAAAAATGGGAAGAAGGCGCTGCGCGGAATAGAAATGGGATGGATAACATTTGAAGAAAATTAAGACTAGGGCATACAAGCAAGTAAGAGTAAAACGGGATGGAGGAACTAGGAAACTGAAAGTCGAGAAGAAGACTACAAAGGAAGATTTACTAAAGACAGGAAAGGAGTTATTTTTTCCCGGTGGTACATCAAGCGTTGGATCCCTTTCTGACTTTACTTTTGATATACAAGATTACGAAGGTACATCTATGAGTGCAACTGACACAGTCGAGGATTTATACGCCTACTCTGAATTATATACAATACGAATCTATCTTGTATCGGCGCCTTGTGAAACTATAAGCGATGGCGACACTATAAGCAAAGAGAGAAACACAAGTAAACAATCTGATACAGACTTGCCTGAAATACACTTTGTAAAGACCAGGAAGCCGTCTGCCGCTGCCGGAAGCGTCGAGCAGTTACAGTCTAATCGTACAGAAGATGTCAAAACAGTTTACAAACAAAGTGATCTCACTTTTATTGACCCCAAGATTTATGGCGACAAAATGGATATAAATGAAAATGTGGAAAAGTCTACTGAAGGTGGCAGTGAATGGAATCCCCAAGTCATTGATGCTGATGGACCTATAGTATCAGCTGATCAGATGCAAAACTTCGACCTTTTTGATCTTATATTGCCGAGTCCAGGTGATACAGTGTAATTTGGAATTCGACCACTGGCCTCGAGCACTCCGCTTCAGGAATTTCAGTCAAAACCTAAGGACCGCGTTAACCTAATTATACGTAGAGGATACGCATTCGATGACCTCATGGAAGCATTCATGAAGGACGAAGACCTCGGAAAAAACGCAAAAGAGATGAATATTCGAAGGACATTGCGAAATGGTGAAACTGAATTAGCGGACGACCATGGTGGTGTGATAAGAGATCTTGTCACGGAGTTTTGGGAGACTTTCTATGCAAGATGTACCCTTGGAACCCTCTGTAAAGTACCGTTTCTTGCCTTTATTTGTCGAGTTATAACACTGGATAATGTTGACGAAAGCATGATATTAAATGATTTTCTCAACTTCGTAGGAGAATCCGAACGAAATTTGCTGAGGGCAGCTCTAGACAATTTTGAAAGCATTGCTGCAACAGACAAGGACGATTTAACATATTTGATGATCATAAGGCAAGACGAATTCCAAGTGGTGACAATTTTCGGAAAACTCTTATAGAGATCGCAGAAAAAGAACTAATCCAAGAGCCTACATATGTCATTGACATATGGCATCCTTACTTTGAGATGTTTACCCCTTCCTTCGTCGATGAGCTTTTAAAAAGCTATACACCCACTAGCCGTAAATTGTTTTCACTCCTCAGCTTTCCCGATGAGATGTCACCACCACAACGGGATGTCGCATCATACATGAAAAAAATTCTGAAAGAGCTCGATGGCATGTTGATAGCCAAATTTCTCAGGTTTATAACAGGCGCAGGCATAATTTGTGCATCATAAATTAAAGTGGAATTTAATTCGGAAACCGGGTTCAGCAGTAGGCCTATAGCTCACACATGTGCTAGTTTACTAGAACTTCCGACAGATTACACTAGATATCCCGATTTCCGTTCTCAATTTTTGGAGGTCCTTAACAGTAAAGTGTGGGTCATGGACATTATATAATCATGATAATGACAAATCCATGCCACTATAATTATGCAGTATGTAATATTGTACGATGTGGTTGACAAAATTAGTCTTAATATGTTATCTCATTTGACAGTTTGTCCAAAAACCTATCGACATACATTCTGAACGCGTCTTTAACTGGTCTGTCTGTCTGCCTGCCTGTCTGTCTGTGAACCTGAGGTTTTCTGCAATCTTCTACGTCATTGTTGCATGTATTTTCTAAAGTTATTATGAACATATACAGCACAGAAGTTCGATCATGGTTGCTGATGAGTTACTTTCATTGGAGATATCCTTTTTAAGAATATCGATTCTCCAAACGTTCCTCTCTCACTATTTAAGAAATTTGAATAAAACTTTTGTGGAGCTTCAGAATGGTGTGTTACGAGTCAAGTTTGAAGAAATTGTTATGAAATGAATGACCTTTTAAGAATGTTTTCTCTGTCACTATTACAAATAAATGTTTGCTACATGTCCACACGTTTTGCTTTAGTAATACTTAGCAACTTGTTACACTAATTCTGAAATTATTTCCAAGCATTGAGACACAACTGCAGAATTATTATTATTATTGACAAGGGTACATGTCAATTTAAAATTTGATTGTATTTACTTAATTTTAACTACTGTAGATGTTTTAGTTATAATTGTCTTAAATAAGACAGTGGGATGTTTCTTTTTTTATGTTTATATAAGAATTGACTGTTCGATTTTGACAGTTTATTGGAGTATGAAGTTTGGTTTGTCGCATCACAAATTGTGTAAAACCGCGTAGCGTAGCGAAGCGGTTTTACGCAAAATTTGTGATGCGACAAACCAAACTTCATACTCCAATAAAATGTCAAAATTGAACAGTCAATTCTTATAATTTCCAAACCCAAATTTATCCTAAATTTCATAAATATACCCAAGAAATTAGTAATTTAATACATTGCGTATGAAAATATCAATTATGTAGGGCCCGTAGGCGAACTAGTTCCCAGACGAAAAGATATAATGAAAACGTTGCTAGTTAAAGGCAGCAAATGTGTCAAAAATATTCGTTCCCCATCTGGAGCCCCATTTTACCAATCCATTACATCATCCGATGATATGACGTAACATTTTGATGATGCGTTCGGCAGTTCAAGTTCAAGGTCGCCGGGGGAAGTTATGTGTTTGGATTGTACACGCAGGAGCTGGGAGTTTCTCTGTACTTATAGATCTAAATACTTGCAGAAGACGGCATGATTATGATCTATTGGTATCAGAATACCTTCCTAGGATTTAGTTATTTCATAAGTGACAAGTTAATTGTGAAAATTCATGACGATACTGTATCCTGATCGAGGCCGAGGTAGGTCGCCGTCTTCTGATCTCTTAATTTTCTTTTCACTGTCAATATTTTCTCCTAAATTCTTCATCTCGCCGAAAATATATCATTAGAAAAGTTTCTAGTTTCAATACTTCATAGGTTCAGAACGATTGTACCTCATAGAAATCATTTGAAACAGTCATTGGAAAATTTCAAACGCAGGCACTTGCTACTGTTACGACGGGAATGTAATTTTGAAGAAAATAGCTGAAGTTTCTGTTTTTTCTCGTCATTTACTGATTTGTCTGTCTTTCATGAAATTTTAAGGACAGGAAATGGTCTAAGAAACGTCAAAAACAGGAGCATAGCAACCGAACAACGCTGTAAAAACCACGTATACTGGTACATCATCGAAATTGTCATAAAATTTTCATTAATTCTGATATCGTATTTATACCTAAGGGCTACTATTAATAACAATATTTTTTCTTTGCATAATTATCATTCGAAAGCCGATCTTAGCAACATACTAAATGATTTTGATGGAAGTAGTTCCGGCTCTTCCGGTATTTTATCGTGTTCATTGGGGTATGAAGTGTATTTCGCCATTTTTCTGACGATCATATTAACCAATCAAAATGCATAGATTGGTGTAAACAAATTTATTTGGAAATTATATTTAAATAATTTAACTATTCCCGTAATGTCTGTATAACGCCTATACAAACGTACGGCGCGAAATTTAATCTATAGCTGTATAGACAATGTCACCTATTATGACGTCACTAACGGCGAGCGCCGCTACGTTAGGCCTGCTCAAATATCACGTCGCCAGTTTTGAACTTGAAAATCAACCACGCTAAAATGACTTCAATTGCAAAATAAACTAGATGATTAAATAGTGATTTAATTAGATTATAAGAAATGACTGTAATAATTTTTCTGTCTATCGATGTATAGACAAAAACCGATGCACAAACAATATATAATCCGCTTCGCGGATTATATAGTTTGTGCATCGGTTTTTGTCTATACATCGATAGACAGAAAAATTATTACAGTCATTTCTTAAATGTAAACTGTTAAAAAAGCTTTCTTTCTTACAATGTTTTGCATTATAATACATATATTTGTGCAAGCAGTGTGATGTATCTTTTCTAAGCTTTATATAAAAAATCTCCTTGTTCGCAAAGAGACTAGAACATTTCCATTTTGCCGCCCTGGAGTATCAGTGTATAACAAACACATCTTGTTTTTGTTTAATTTCCTCATCGTTTCTTCATGGCACTGCAAATGAATTAATCCCTTGTTGCATTGGAACAAATTAAAGAAATGAAATGATTTAAATTTTTCTCTCTTCATCATGTTGACTAAAGACACAAGTGGAACATTATCATTTGATAACTATGGAATCACATTATTTGTTGTTATACCCTTGTCAGTATCTCTACATAAAATCCCCATAGGAAAAATGCCTATAAATTCGAATATTTGACCAAGCGGTCAATATTTACATCAATATTGTCCCTAGGGCAATATTTCAAAAAATATTGACTGATAAACGGTACATCGTTTGTGACGTCACGTCATTGATGACGCTATTAGCTCTACCTATTTTTCCGCGCTCTTTCTCTTATAGATGAAAATGAACGTAAACATGCCGGGTTAATCGGTTCATTGCTGCAGTATTGATGTTAGGTATAATAACAAAACAATTATTGACTGGGAATTCGGGCAATATATGATTTGTTGGACCTTCAGACAAAATATAGCCCTCGGGCTTCGGCCTCGGGCAATACTTTATCGTCAGGTCCAACAAATCATACATTGCCCTCAATCCCAGTCAATAATTGTATATTATTGCAATAATTCTTCCGAAGTATAGGTTAGAAGGTAATTTGAAGTTGCTACATGAATAAGAAGTGGGCGGAGCGTCAGTTAAGCACCTTCTTATTCATGTAGAAACTTCAAATTACCTTCTAACCGGCTTAGATGGCAACTATATGTATACCCCTGTAGCGTAGTGGTTAGCGAGCCAGGCTAGTATGCTAGATAGCATATTGAAAGTCTGGTTTGAGCCGCGCTTGTGCCACATATTTTTCTGTTTGCTGAATCGATGACAATTGACCATAAAGACGATTTCTTCACAGATTCTTCACAAATAAGACGAGCCATTTGAGAGCCTGTGATTGGGTTAGCTCAATTGTTGCCATCTAACTAGCATTCGCGAAAGCGAGGGGACATAGAAACTCGTTCGCCTGTCTGTCTATCGGTCCGAAGAACATTAACCTTGGACATATAGACTTGAATGCTGAGTGATGTGACTTACACATGTGTATTGGGTACCAAATTGTTTGCTGTCGTGACCTTGACCTAGGAATTTCATATTCCTATGGAAATATTAGTCTTGAACCAAACGACGGTTTACTAAAGAGTAATTGAATACACTGTCGCATATCACGTGGTAATCAAAAAGGTAATCCCCATCGATTTCACCAGGTAAATAGTGTTAAAATCTACTTTATATGAATTTATTATAGGCTTATCATATGACCATCAATATCAATCTATCATGGTCAAGACGTATACTCCGAGAACACACTTAAACCAAAAATTTTTGTATCTGTCCGTGCACTTAATCATAACTTGGTGAGCATTGAAAATTGTCTGCTTAAGTGTTATCAAAATATACGTCTATTCCTGACTAGAATAGATTACTGTCATAAAATTGATAATAATGGTCATATGATAGGCTTAAAATGAATTCATATAAAATAGATTTAGACAGCTTTTACTTGGTTTTATCGATGGGGATTTTCTCGGAATATATCATTTGCGTATCCTGTAAAATGCGACCGTGTTATATGTCTTCAGATGTTCCCCGTATAAGCGCTATATATACGTCGCCCAGGGATTATTCTCCAACACGTTTCCTCTCCGAAAACTTATAACAATCCGATAAGAAATGACGCCTTCCTAGCCATGGTTTAACTTAGTATCCATTATAGTGCATCACATGATAAATCCTTGGAGTTCCATTGGTTGAACACGCAGGGACTATGAGAGAATAGTGCCCGGCGACCTGGCACTAACGCTTTTTGCTTTACAGAGAGACATTGCTTGGAGATCTAGAGTAATGCGATATAGATGTCGCCACTTCCTTGTAAAAAATCTGAATTGACAAATTGCTATCGATGTCATGTGATACACTTAACTTATTAATACCCATTTGTCTGGGCATATCTCACCGTGGGGTATCACGTGATACACAAATGATATGTTCCACGGCAATCCCCTTTGATTGAACCAAGTAAATATTGTCTAAATCTACTTTATATGAATTTATCTTAGGCCTATCATATGGTCATTATTATAAATTTTATGATGGTAATTTATTCTGGTCAAGAATAGACGTATATTTGTAGAACACTTAAACAGAAAATTTTGTATCTGTCCGTGCACCATATCATAACATGTGGCGAGCATTGAAAAACATTCTGTTTAAGTGTTCTCCGAATACACGTCTATTCTTGACCAGAATAAATTACCATCATTTAATTGATAATAATGACCATATGATAGGCCTAAAATAAATTCATATACATGTAAATAAAAGTAGATTTAGACAGTATTAACTTTGCTCAATCAAAGGGGATTCCCATGGAACATATCATTTGTGTATCACGTGATACCCCACGGTGATATCTAACCTTTCATAGTGTTAGTTTTGAATGGTAATCAGTGCATTCGCTTAATAGTACCCACACAAACGGTTATTAAATGGAAAGTAATTAAGGAATGATTCTAAAATTCTTTTTGGTTATGGGAAATAACCTAAAAAAACCGATGCACAAACGGTATAATTCGCGTAGCGAATTATACCATGTTTGTGCATCGGCTTTTTAAGGTTATTTCCCATAGCCAAAAAGAATTTTAGAATCATTCCTTATAATTTAGTTTTAAGTTATATAACACATTATGTGCATCTTATTATATCTTGAAAAATCGTGAAAATGCTCAATGCAAAGTTCCTGCGTAGGGATTATCTCCCTCGTTGCTAATAACAACAGCCGACAGTACAAGAATGGAGGCTGGTAGTTGAAAGGCGCCGGCGTTTGTTTTCATACATTTCAGCTCGAGTCATTTGATATATTTCAAACGATGAGAAAAGAATGACTCTGGATGGGATGGCAAAGGATCTGACAATCAGGTACATGTTTGATAGCGGTAGATTTTGATTAAAATGCAATCTTTTATCATCGTGACCAATCAACGCACCGACACGATATGTTTACCCACAAATCTCGTGGTAAGTACTTCATTTAATCGTTTACCTGTTGCTACAATCGATTATGTTTGTATATCTAAAGATGAAAATAGTATAAATGACGTGTATCTTGTATCTAGTCTTCGTTCTCGAGGTAAAATTCAGTGTATCAAGCTTACGGGATCCGCCATTTTGCTTAATTTTGGAAGTAGTTCCAGAAAAGGGGGCGTGTCCTAATATTTTTCAGGTTATGGAAAATAACCTCAACTTTTTAGCCAATGAAAATCCCTGTTTCATGCAAAATTAAATTATTTCCCCTAAACCAATCGCGGCTCGGTGATAATTTAATTTGTTCGTGCAACTCGGGGAATTACTGGACAATAAACCACGGCTGTATTTGTTTAAATTTAGGAAAATGTCCGATCTTGGAGCTTTATCTACTTAACTTGTAGAAAAAAAACTGCCTGTCTTCACTATGTTTTTGCTGACCGACTGGCATTGTCAGCACATAAATGAATACTTTATCCCATTGCTATTACATTCAATGAAACTTTTTTGTTTCTGTTGTAGCTTAGTTGATTGGAAAACAGAAAATTAAGGAAATGAATATTAGTAAGTTTTACTAGTTTTCAAAAGGACACGATAACCTTGGAGTAACACTTTTAATATGATCAATGGAGCTAACATATCGTAGAATGAAGAGAGCTGTCTGATATGGAATAGATCTTTCTAATTTTACAACAAATGCTTTATTTCTGTTCGTAACCAAGTAAACAAAGTCGTCGCTTCATACGGGTCACTTGGCTGTTGAATATCATTCTCCTCCATCAGTATTGTAGATATTTCATAAACATCCCGGTCACATCTAACATCGTCCTCCAATTCATTGTCTGCCTCACAAACGTCTATATCCAGTTGGTCTACAGGACACATATAATGTTCGTATCCAAACAATTCTGGTGTAGAATAGAGAAGCAAGGTAGAACCGTGAATGCAGATTTTCTGATGGATGTGTGTTCCATATACCTGTTGCGATTCTAGCAGGTCTCTCTGAAACATAAATGAAAATATTATTAAGCTCAAATGTCGTGAATCACTTGAATCTCTTTGTGATTTTATCTTCTTTTTATTCAAGTAACGTGCATTTGCCTTTCATGTTGCAAATCGCATGAAAGCCTGACGTCATAATGCATGACATCGAGATGCATTAGATCAACAGAAACATGCCGGGATGGCTGTTGTAACCTGCAAACTGAACCCGCGACTTTTTAATGTTCCTTTGCATATATATATATATTTATTTATATATTAACTAAACTCCTATATGTAGTTATCTTCAAATAAAAAAACCCAGTTAATTTACCTTTACTAGAGGAAGGAAACAGAAGCGAATCAGATTTTCGTCGAAAAAAATCACCAAGGAAATGTCTGTTTTCTTCAATTTGTTTGAATAAATTCATCCAGAATTGCAAACATTCTCTTATCAGAACACTCCAGAAGAATTCGATACGCTGATTTTTCGACTTTCTCCGGCTACAACACCTGGGCATTCTCGACCATCTTGATCCATTCGAAATAGTATTTGATACTCGTGACAGCGCCTGTTCTCGACACCCATGTAAGTCCTTACACGACGTGGACAACCACCTCTACTTTTCACAGCATTTAAAAAATGTTGGGCTACAGCACTTTACTTTCCATTTCCATTCGCGGCTAACCACACGAGTAGTCGGGAAAAACCGTCAATGCAGCCACTAATAAAAATTCCATATGGTTGAAGTTTATCGTTCGAGTCAATATGCCAAGTAAAATCAGGACCATAGTTATAATAAGAACGTCACTTAAGACGCCGTTTTCGCCTTTCTTCGACCCCAGAAGGATCAAATACTTTCATGAGTGAACGTACAGTCTCTCGATCGATGTTTAACCCAAAATTTAAACATTTCTTATACATCCATCTGTATCCATGCAAGGATCCACTTTTTCCAAGCTGCTCTTGAATGAAACACGTTACATCTAATGCATCACTTCTCGTATTCCGTCTTTCAAGTTTCAGATACTTAATTCGTCTTTGTAAAGAGCTTCTACTTATAACGACCTTGTGATTGATAGCAAGACGTTGTAAAATTTCTCTCTGAGTAAGCCCCAACTTTGAGTAAATCTTCAAAAGGTCTTCCACGGTAGCCATTTTGTAACGGCATAAAAAAATACTGAACAAAGTGTAATATTAACTGCATGTTTATGAAAAATCATTGCATGTATACGCAATAGTATTGCGTATATACGCAATAGTATTGCGAATATACGCAATAGTATTGCGAATATACGCAATAGTTTGCGAATATACGCAATAGTATTGCAAATATACGCAATAGTATTGCGAATATACGCAATAGTATTGCGTATATACGCAATAGTATTGCGAATATACGCCATGTCATTGCGAATATACGCAATAGTATTGCGAATATACGCAATGTTATTGTGAATATACGCAATGTTATTGCGAATATACGCATTGCCAATAGTATTGCGAATATACGCAATAGTATTGCGTATATACGCAATAAATAATTTTTTTCTGTGAAGCCAATGGGCTTCCGTACATTTCTTAACACACAAATAAAGTATATTTTCTTGAGGCAACGTTATTCCAATAACCAGTAATTATACTTGTCCATGATGTTTGTTTTAACCCTTCATAGACCTTACGCACGTCAGTTTAGATTCCGTGATATTGTTATTAATTGTGTTGATTTGCATGGGTTTCTGCCTGGATACTTTTGTAGTGTTAGAATATTAGCCTAAGGACAATAGTGTAAATATTATTTTCCTGACATTCAGTTCCCGCTACAACTTCTTTTGTTGGGATATTGTAGGTAGTGCAGTACTTGACATTAGTTGTGTTATAATTGTTGGCATGATGAGTAGAATATTTTTACTTTTGATATTCCTTTTCTTGTTTCGATGTTTCACTTTTTTTGATCGAGAGGGTAAAACATTTATATATACTTCTGACACAAAAGGATTCTTTTCCTCAGTAGAATACAAATCGTACAAATCATGGACTCGATCTGAGTTGTTCAAGGCCTTGTCCTTTCTCTAGACAATATTTTTTTTTTGATGATTTGGTGACACTCTATACAGGCAAGTTATTAGAATTCCTATGGGTACTTATTGTGCGCCTCTGATTTCAGATTTGTTTTATACATATACGAAAAAGAATTCATACAAAATCTGCAAAATATGGAGAAATTTCACGACTTGAAATGTTTCAATGGCACCTCTAGGTATCACAGATTTTGGTCATATTACATTCTTTAGATTGAGGATCACTGACCAGGGTAAAAAACGTGCATGTCTGGTCCATGCTGTAAATTAATCTGCCCTAAAATGATGCTAATGAATTTGAAGACGTTAAAAATCTTGATGATATTTTTCATATTGATAACCCACATTTTGACTAGTACGAAAATCAAATTTATCCACCGGAGTTAAAATTGAATAAAGCAAACACAGATGATATAGCTTCTTGATATCAAATTTGATAAAGGACAAATTTAGAAATATGTTAAACGTCTTAAAATTCAATAGCATCTTTAAAGAACAGATAAATTTGCAACATGGATCAGACATGAACGTTTCGGGTATTTTACCCTCGTTAGTGATCTTCAATTTAAACAATGTAATATGACCAAAGAATGTGAATGTTATTATTATGCTCCTAAAGACGTAGCAGGATGGGTTGGATATGATGCTACGGGACCAACGTTTTAGAAATTGCAATAAATTTCAAGAGATTTTGATAACAAACATTTTGGAATGCGTTGAAGAAACGAACAACCGAAGCTGAAAGATATACGACAAAAGAAAAGACTTTGCTTCAATATAGTTATGTAAAACGTCTTTAAATTCAATAGCATCATTTAAGACCTGATAAATTTACAGCATGGACCAGACATGCACGTTTCCGGGTACTAAACCCTCGTCAGTGATCCTAAGTCTAACCAATGTAATATGGCCAAAAAGTATGAACATTATTATGTCAAATATTGTACCAAAAGACGTAGCAGAATGGTTGGGATATGATGCTACAGGACCCACGTTTACGAAATTTGAAGAAATTTTGAAACAGAAAATTTTAAATGCGTTGAAGTGACAGAGAAGAGAAATTATCCTTGGATTCATGGCGATGTTCCAAGATTACCATCGTACGGCATTTAGCTCTTAGCTCATTAGATACGCCAGAGCTTGCTCCCATTTTTCGGACATCCATGATAAAAATAAACCAATTCCAAAAAAAAAAAAACACCTTATCAGTCAAGAATTAAGATACAATAAACTTGTAAAATCTTGTTAATTTTATAATAACTATTCTGAACTTCTTTCAAAATTTGGGACAACTCCAGCATCAGAGCATATATCATTTGGGAATTTCATTGCCTTCATTTTACGGTGACCTAAGAAATGTCAGAAGTATTAAAGGCAGATCAACTTTCAACCACGAATGGAAGAAAACAGTCAGTCACCTTCTTTACCGAGGATATGATCCTAGTGTCATAAAAAACCCACTGGGCATGGTGACAGATATGGACAAAACCATATCCCTATTAAGAAGTACAAAATCGTTCATCGAAAAATCATCAAACCAAGGCACACAAAACCAGGATTAAACCAGAATTAAGAAAAAGAAACAGAAATTAAAAAAAATCTATAATATAATAGGAAGTGAGACCAGGTGCCCAGGAAGAATGAGCATCTCTGTTTGCATACAATACCCGCCACTTCAATTCGATAGAAAGGTCACAATCCGTAACTCCCACAAAGGAAAACACGCGTATAAATTGGTATGTCATAGCACAGAAGGTCTACGTCAGAATATCATTTATTACTATTTACGAGGAGACGTCATTGTGTTCTACCATTTTCCCATATCGACCATATAACTTCCTCAGTGACGATTTTAGTCGGTCACAATTGTTTCCTTGACCGAGAAAAAAGCATAACTGAAAGCCTCCTAGAACAAAATCTGAGTACATGGAGCTTGTCTGATTATAACGTAGTACGACGGGATGTTGCTACTCAGGAAAGGAAAATTTGTGATATTGACATTGAAGTCGTCACGTTTGTCATTGTGTGGTGTGAGGTGTTCATATTACCATGGGCGTCAAAAGACAACATGGTATCCAAAAAGTACGCTAAATTATCGGTCTCTGTCGTTTTTTTAACTACAAGTTTAACGTGATAGATTGCGCCAAGGTAATTTGCAAATTTTTGATTATTGATGGACAGTAGATGATGGCCAATGTATTTGTACATGAAGTTGAAGTTAAGAGCTGATTGCTTTTTGCGCTCAGAGATCAAGGATTGAATGAATTCAGCTTCGTATGAGTATAAAGATATGTCAGCTAGAAGCGGGGCACAATTGGCTTCCTCTGGAACGCCAACAACCTCCAAAGACCACAAAAATGTTATTAATCAGGAAGTACAACATCCTAAAGACATCTGATTCGGTATACTTTGTTTTTGACTCAAATTTCTCTTTTACAAAGTAAGTACAATCGTAATTTACGAATTTATATTTTCGATTACCTTTAATATTCGTAAATGCGTTGCTAATAATTTGTGACAGTCTCTCTTTCCATTTAGTATGTGTAATTGTGGTGTAAAGTGTCGAAAAGTTAAACGATTTTATAGAGTGTAATCTGTTTAACTGTGTTGATTTTAGGTGTTCTGAAAGCTATTTCGATGTAATTAAAATCGACATTTGGTTTACACAGCTTAGCGAATAACTTTTGAATGCCTGACATAATTTCAATAATTTCAGATAAAATTTCGGTTAGTAAGAACGATATAGATTTGGTAGAAAATTTTGAGGAACCAGCAATGAAACGTTGTTTATACGGATTTTTGTGCATTGTTGGTATACAATACAGGAACGGTTAATCTAGATCCAGCTTGTTGTTGTCAAGACCGAAAGAAGCAAGTGCTGATTTTGATTTTCTATTACTTCTGAAGTCGAAAAGATTGTTTGAGCATAAATGGGATTTCCAGAAGTCTAATTTAGTCCCAATCTTTAAATAAGGCTTTTCAAATAATACTTTAACAAGTGAATGTGTAATTAGTAGAGGCTTTATCTGCTAGTGTGATGATATAATGTCCCTTGAGGTAGGATGATTCTGTGATTACATCAGGGTCTTTGAAGACTCGAATCTTGTGTTCATTTTAAATGTCTTCAACTTGAATAGCATCATTTAAGAACAGAAAAATTGGCAACGTGGACCAGACATGCACGTTTCAGGTACTTAACCCTCATCAGTGATCCTAAATCTAAACAATGTAATATGCCAAAAAAGTATGAAAGTTACTATGTCGAAAACGTGTACCGAAAGACGTGTTTGTTGTGAATGTTTGATTTTTTGGAGAAATTTTGGTACTTGACCAATCTTCAGTTTTGTACCAGTGTCTTTCCCAACGTTGCACAGTGGCCAACCGTAATGACGAGACTTCATGACGGGTTCTGCTTAAACCTCGTAAGATAAGAATGGGTCCTGATCTTCTGTCCTCTCTGAAAGTTGGTCTTGAGCTCACTTCAGCCAGCAGAGCATAGAGTATTATACGCATGCTGTAACATTGTTTAGGTCCATTTACATAGAATCTGTGTTACAATAGGTCGATATGTTTTACTATTTCGTTGGTGATGTCACATTAGAGTGAGAAGTTTTATGTTTATAAAACAATTGTGTGTCTATGGAGACATCTGTGCATCCGGATAAATTGGAGGGTTGTGCGCACGTAAACCGAATAATCACATCATTTGCTAATAGCAGTTCATAGCAGATGACCGTTCTTAGTCGGCGCCGGGTGCACATTGATCTCACTCCTTTTATGTGTTGTCATTAGGGAGCAACCATTATATTTTTATGGGGGGGGGGGGGGGGGGGGGTGGCAGGAAGACTTTTGCCAGCCGGAAATTTTTTTCGGCCATTTTAAGAGCCGGAAAATTTTTTTCGCCGGACCTTCGGGCCAGATTATTTTTTTTGTAATTTTCCAATGTTGAAAATTACCCTAAAGTTTAAATAATTCGGCGTGATTTTTCAGCGATATTTAACATCAAACACACAATGAGTTTATCTCTTGCCAGCAGATCACTTCATTTTAATTTCTTGAATGGCATATGGTGCCTATAATCTGTTTACTAAAATGATACTAAACGGAGACAGGATATATGGTGCTAATGATTTTTGAATTTTATTTATTCACTCCAAATTGCGTAAAGTTTGTTCCATTTTTTATACTTTGTTTATGATACACAAAAAAGTGTTTACTGGAAAGGAAGAAGAGAGGGGTGAGGGGCAATTTCATGATCCGGTCTGTTTCGATTGTTTTGTATGATGTTCTAGTGAATATTGTTGTGTATTTTTGCGGTTTGTAGTTTTGTCTGATGTCATTAATGTGTCACTTTCTTGTGAGTTTGTTTGCAGGTTGGTCATGCTGGAGACCCTTCCATTTTCTTTGTATATATACTTCTTATATGATATTTACAAATGTACTTAGTCTAGTATATATAAACGTATCTTCAAAGTATTAATTTTCATGGTTTATTTTCAAGTTTCATATTCTTTCAATTCATCAGCTGGTGTACATAGTGTTATTCTTATTTGTTCAAATAAACTTACTGTTACACTATATATATAAAACAGTTGTAAGTTTTGTAGGATGTGACACGGATGATTATGATACACATTTTCGAAAAGGATATCAAATGAAAGGAAGGGACCTACAACACTTAGATGAAGAACCAACAGCAAAACCCCGAAACACCCACTGTAAAAACACAAAGCAGACACACACAAAACGGGGCGCCAATGGCACAGGGGCGCCCATTAACAGAGAAAAATCAAACACAAATGACTACACATAAACCAACGAGACCAACTGGCAATCGGTACCGACTTAGGACGATCATCTGCCACGTCAGTAGCTTACGTTGTGATTATCCTGGATTACGTGCGCACAACCCTTTCACGTTTCCGATTACCCAGATGTCTCAAAGAAGGTACAATTGTGGTGTAAAAAACCACACTCACTGTTACATTGTAGATGACCACACACAAAGAAGAGTGCAAAACGCAGGGGCCCAAGCAACACTGATGAATATGTTCTCTGCTGGCTGTAGCGAATTCATGTGTAGATTATATACACTTTATAAATGGCGTTTGATGATTCTAACACAATGCCGATGGTAATTCTGTCTACCTTTGATCCTTCGTATTTTGTTGATCATGACATCATAAATGCAGGTTGCGAAATACCAAAAGGAAGGGAGGGGATCCCCAACCAGACCCTGTTGCAGTACCAACAGTAAAACACCAAAACACCTGATGCGAAAACACAAAGACGAGTACACTAAGAGACTAAAAAGAGACATAAGACATATAAACATCAAACACAAAAGACTACACATAAGCCAACGAAACAAATGTCAATCGGTGCCGACTGAGTAATATTACTTGTATCGGTCCGAATTTCAAAAGAAGTTGACAATAATTATTTAACATTTCCAGAAAGCATTTACAAGTTTGTGATAACGAAAACCTTGACCTACAAGTTCCTTGGTGATTTGTAAATTTTTACTATGAAAATCCAAAAACATCATTACATGCTCTGGCATACCGGATGAGCTCCGAAATGTAGATACCATATAATGGTAGTCTAGGAACACCACTTTCAAGTCTAGGAGAATTTACTATGTTGAATCCAAAATCATCTCTTTTACACACTTGTATGAATCTCTTTATTAAAAATTTTATATTTAGGTCCAAAAATAGTGTTTCTGTGTTTGTAACGTTTGCCTTGTTTAAAGTCAATTCTTGTGGATGAATAACATTTTTATACTTTTCAAAAACAGGATTGTGTGTAGTAAGAATATGATCCAGGTACGTTGAAGTACCAACGAAAAATTTCACATTATCTTGTTTTCTTTGCTTTTTAGAGATTTGGATAATTTTTTTACATACGTGTATAAAATAAATCTGAAACAAAGGTCGCACAATTAGTACCCATAGGGATCCCTACATCATGATTGTAGACATTTTCACCAAATCTGACATAACTGTTCTTCAAGAGGAAGGACAAGGCAATACAAAGGTCACTACACGTCCATGATGTGTATAATCTGTATTCTGTTGCGGAAAAGTAACCCTTTGATTCAGATGTACAAATATAAGTTTTCCCCTCTCGATTAAAGCACCATTAAATGAGTTTGGACAATTGATTCTTAATTTTGTCGTTAAGAAGCGTGCTGTACATATTTAAAAAGCCGTATAAACAAATAGTTTTGGCTTGAAAATTTCGAGATTTGATTCAAGTTTCGCAATTTTGCACCAGAAAGGCATAACAAGTTTTCAGATTGAAACATTTTAGGTATAAAATATTTGGATTTTTCCGTATGGTCTGATGATTAAGTCATTCAAATCTTCAGACGATAAAGATATCCCTACAATTTAGGGTCTTTAGGTTTTTCTTTAAAGGTTCAAAGATGTTAAGCACAAAAAATGACAAAAAATATCATAGGGAGAGTATAAATTCTCAGGAGCTACCATAACTTCTTTTCTTTACAGAAGCTGTTACTTTTAAAGATAAAACGAGCTGTCCAAACTCTACAGTCAGCAATGCCCTATTGTATATTCGTCATTTTTCTTTAACTTGGAATCAAACAATACCCAACAACTCGCCTAAAGTTAAAGTTTTTTTCTTCGAAAGGTAAAATTACAAAAACATATGAGGTCTCATGTATAAAGCATGTTTAGCAATGGCATGAAAGAGACTAATTGTCAAAAAATGAGTTGTCGTTCCTAACAGACCACATCCCTTTTCTTTTATTGAAATTAACATTCCACAAACTCATACAGCAGAACATGTAAACACCCAAACTGAAAACACAGAAAACACATACATAACAAGAGGCACAAAGGGACAAGGAACACCAAACACGAGACCAAAAAGACCACACATAAACCAACGAGACCAAAAGGTATTTGGTGCCGACTTAGGGCGGTCATCTGCATCCGCATAATCCTCGCAAATTGTAGTGTAAAATAACGTCATGAAAGATGACTACGCACACAAGATGGCAAAACACAGGGGCCCAAGCAACACAGATGAATATGCAAATAGATATAAAAAGGGGGAGGCATCCGAAATATAGTCCGAGCTCTTTCGGTTGTAGCGAGCACATGCATGTTTACACCCGAGGAGTCCACCGACATTCAGAGAGGACATGTGGTCGAGGCCCTGTCTTCTCTAAAGAGGTTTAGATAGCGCACGTCATGCTCTTCAGTTTCATTTCGTCCATTGCGTGTTCAGATGTTACTTTTCTAATTTCACCTTAATTTCATTTATATCACCTCTAAAGTGCGAAAACCTGAGTACCAAGTCCGAAGTACGTCAACTTAAAAAATGTCACGTAATTGATAATATGGACTGATTTTTTATGGTTATGCTGTCTACCTTGAATCATTCCAAGGTACATCTCAGTATTTCATTTTTTTGGAACAGCGTATGCACCCAGAAAGTTATTTTATTTGAAGATTCAAACCTTTAGTTTTTATACATTCGCTAGTCCCTATCTGATAGCTGAAGTGTGTGAATGACAAATATGGATATTTACCATATCCCTGTATACAGCACAAAATCGATCATTCAGATTATCAGAAACTTAAGGCATACAAAATCAGGATAAAACAGGAACCAAAGCAAACAGACAAAAACCTCCACTATATGAAAAGAAGCAAACTCCCGATATGGGAGTGAGACCAGGTGCCAAGGAAGAGTAAGCATATCCTGCTTGCATGCAACACCCGCCGCTTCAATTCCACTGGGCGAAAAAACAGGTTTACGCAACTGCGTAAACTTGCGTAAACTTGATATTTTCAGGTTTCCACAAGTTTCCGCATTGCGTAAACTGGCAAATAGTTTCCGCAAGTTTACGCAATGTTTTCGCTGATGAAACTTGATAAATTTTCCATGATAAAGTTTCCGCAATGTAAACTTGGAACAAATGGTTTACGCAGTTGCGGAATCCTGATGAAACCTGTTAAATTTCTTTCCATTTTATTTCAACAAGTTTCCGCAATGTAAACTTGGAACAAATGGTTTACGCAGTTGCGGAATCCTGATGAAACCTGTTTAATATGTTTACGCAGCTGCGGAAACCTAATTAAACTTTTCAAATAGTTTACGCAGTTGCGGAAACTTGATATGTTACTACTTCTATAGTTTACGCAGTTGCGGAAACCTGATAAAGTTTTTATCATTAATTTCTTTTTTTTTTATTTCTTCATTAATTTATTTGTTTCATTAATTTATTTTATTTATCTATTTATTTTATTAATTTATTTCATTAATTAATTTATTTTATTAAGGTATTTATTTTATCAATTAATTTATTTATTAATTAAATATTTTAATAATTAATTAATTTTATCAATTAATTAATTTTATTAATTAATTAATTTTATTAATTAATTAATTTTATTAATTAATTAATTTTATTAATTAATTAATTTTATTAATTAATTAATTTTATTAATTAATTAATTTTATTAATTAATTAATTTTTATTAATTAATTAATTTTATAAATTTATTCATTTTATTAATCTATTTATTTTATTAATTTATTTATTTTATCAATTTATTTATTTTGATACTTTATCTATTTTATTAATTTATTTATTCTATCAATTTATTTAATTAATTCATTCATTTTATTTTAATTAATTTTTTATCAATAAATTAATTTATTTTTATTAATCTATTTTATTAATTAATTTATTTTCTCAATTTCATTTATTTTCTCAATTTCATTAATTTTATTATTTTATTTATTCTATCAATTTATTTATTTCATTAATATATTTATCTTATTGATGTTTTTATTTAATTTAATTGTTTCATTTTACTAATTAATTAATTTTATTTATTCATTCATCTTATTAGTTTATTGATTTTATTATTTAATTAATTTAATTTCAATTTTTTAAAATTATTTTTTTTATTTTAATTTATTTATTTTATTATTTCATTTATTTTATTAATTGATTTATTTTATTAATTAATTTATTTTGATTAAATTATTTACTTTGTTAGTGAAATATTTTATTTGTTTATTTTTTTTTATTTATTTATTTTTTTCATTTATTTTTTTTTTTCATTTACTTATTTTATTCATTTATTTATTTAATAAATCTATGTATTTATTAATTAATCAATTTTATTAATAAATTTTTAAATTTATTTATTATTTTAACTTATTCTACTAATTTATTTATTATAAATTTATTAATTATCTTATTTATTTATTTATTTCTATTTATTTTTTATCTGTATACTTTCCTTGTTAATCATTTTCACTAATTTTATTTTTTTTTTATTAATTTGTTTATTTTCATCAATTTGTTTTTTTTTTTAATTTAATTATTTTATAATCTATTTACATGTAAATTTATTTAATTTACTTTGATTAATTACTTTTGAAAATCTACCTATTTTTTATTATTAAACTGAGATAACGTCATTGGCTTGGTTTTCAAATACCTTGTCACTTCATGAGTGCAGTAGATTTGATTGGCGTGATAATAGCGGCGTTCAAATGATTTCAGCTGTGTATGACATAAAAACACAGTATGTAATCCTAATTATGCTAATGAGTTACCACTACATCATCCATACATGTCAATCAATTATGCTAATGAGCTACTCCTACCTCACCTAGCTATTCCTGTCAATCAAATTTGAGATATATAAAGGTCGTAGCAATGACCAATCGAATTCGATAAATACGGTAACTTTCAAAATTATAATGACAAAATTTTACCTGCCTATTACATAATCCAAAAATCTTCTCTGTCATATATTGATAAATTGTAAAACTTGTGCTTATGATTCCTTATTTTATTTATTTATTTATCTATTTATTTATTTATTTATCTATCTATATATTTATTTATTTATCTATTTATTTATCTATTTATTTATTTATTTATCTATTTATTTATTTATTTATCTATTTATTTATTTAAATACCATAAAAATACTATATTATTTTATTTATATAAGAAACGACTGGGTTTTATTTATTTCTTTCTTTCTTTCTTTCTTTCTTTCTTTATTTATTTATCTTTTTAAATACAATAAAAACACTATATTAATGCATTTATATAAGAAACGACTGTGTTTTATTTATTTATTTATTTATTTATTTATTTATTTATTTATTTATTTATTTATTTATTTATTTATTTATTTATTTATTGAAATAAAATAAAAACACTATATTATTGTATTTATATAAGAAACGAATGTGTTTTATTTATTAATTAATTAATTAATCAAGTCTCACTCTCTCTTTCTCTCTCTCTCTCTGAGGGTGTGTGTGTGAATATGGTAACTGATGCATGGTATGTTTCCTTTTTTCCAATATTTTAGATATATATTTTATTTCATTTTTCCTTTCTTCATATTTAATTGTTTTTCAACTTATTATTTAGAAATATGCAAGTATATTAAATATTAATATAAATGACTTTATTTTAAAAAAAATATTTTTTATCAGCTGATTTTACTCTTGAATTCTTTTTGTCCTTTTTTTCTTTTGTTAAATTGAAACATGTAAGTGTCCAGTTCTGTGCAAAGAGGTATCCGGACATTTGAACATTTTGACAGTTTGACAAGTACACAACTACTGACCCGTGTAATTTGCATCCGCGTGTCAGTTACTTTTACATCATAAAAGAAGCGATTTTATTCATCAATTCTTTTTGTCCGTTTTTTTTTCTTTTGTTCCTTAAATTATTCATAATCAGCATAACATTCTTATGTTTCTTTTTATTTTCAATTATTTTATTTTATTTTATTTTATTTTATTTTATTTTATTTTATTTTATTTTATTTTATTTTATTTTATTTTATTTTATTTTATTTTATTTATTTATTATTTTTTTTATTTATTTTTTTTTTTTATATTTTATTTCATTTCATTTCATTTCATTTCATTTTATTTTAAGGTCTGCTTTGAAACATGTAAGTGTCCAGTTCTGTGCTTAGAGGTATCCAGACAATTGAAAATTTTGACAGTTTGACAAGTACACAATCACTAACCCGTGTAATTTGCATCCGCATGTCAGTTACTTTTACACAAGAATACAAGACTATATATCGATATGTTCTAATTATAGGCGAGTGCCATTTTTATGAATTTCGTCGAGTTGTTCTATATATCCCACCCTTTCCCCTTTGTGTTGATAAATGGCCCCTAGCAAAATATCAAATGCAGATTAAAATTACCACTGAACTTTATATGATGTTCTTGTAGTTGTATGGATGGTTTCAATCCCGAGTGTCCTAAATTTATACCCTATAAACTCCCCCCCCCCCCCTTAAAAAAATTCAAATATTTTTTTAAAAGCTTAAAGAAACATTAAAATTAATGAAGTCCAAAATCCTGTGACGTAAAAGGGTTCACGCTGCGTACCCATGGATATGAGAGTCGCACGGGGGGGGGGGGGTGTTGTAGGGGCACTTTTGCGCGCCCTCATGACAGCATGTTTTGGATCGGCACCCGAGTTTTTTTGATCGCTCATGAACCTAAGGATCCGCTGCTGACATTAATATCTGCTCTAGCCTTACATTATGTTTAAGGAGAGAGAGAGAGAGAGAATTGATAATCGATTACTTTGCTTTTCATGTTCGATCCTTCATGAATGCATGTACGATCGTCTGTACTCTTAAATATGAAAGGGGGGATTGCAGATCTATCCGGGATCTCATTAATAAATTACCACTAGGCCCATCCCCCGGCTCCCACCATCACACAAGAAGACAACTTGTATTTTTTAGAATGAAGTTATAAACACGAAAAAGGTCTGCCCTATTGTGACTTTCTGACATATTGATGAAACATAAGACAAGTGGGACACTTCTCAGTCATAAACTAATCTCTTTCATAAATACAGTATATAAATACAATATAATTTAAACAGGACAATTCGTCGAAAAGAATTCATTGTCTTCTCACACAATTTTTTTCATCAATTGAGCTTTGAAATGCCGATTGGGCCAGCTTCGCCCTCAATCATAAAATACAATATATGGGGTGGTTATAGTTTTTCAAGTTTGGTCCAGTCCCTCCCGAGACTTCAAGTCTAGTCTATGAACGTAAATAATTGTACATATTTTGATTCCAAGGGACAGGCCAACCAAGCCTTATTCTGGGCTTGCATCCCCCAAGAAAAAAAAATGTTTTAGTTTTAACATATTTTATTTCATAATAACATGAAATAGGATGGGGCAAAAGTTATAAAAACATTTCATAAGCCCTCTCCTTATCATAAACAACATATAAATATCAAGATGGCAACTTAAAAAAATATGTAGATATACTAGTGAAAAAAAAAATACGAAGAACGTCTATCCACGGCATTGACTCCAAATTTTCAAATAACCAGGTACATTTTGGTCCATTTACAGAAAAAACAAAAGATAAAATCGGCAAAATTCGCCCCTTGATCCCCCAGCAAAAGGAGCGCTTGATCCACCACTGATACTCGATCAATATCAATGGCGGATCCAGCGCCCCCTTTGCCGGGGGTCTAGGGGATAATTTTGCCGATTGTGATTGAAAATTGGCCAAAATATACCTGTTTTTGGAAAGTTTGGGGTCAGTGCCGGGGGGGGGGGGGGGGCTCCGCACCCCCTGAATCCGCCACTGAATATTGTCTGGATCTCCGAGCTGGAAACACAAAATCACCTGCTAATCACCTCTAGGCCTTGTGAATATTTATTTTCTTTTCGAGGTTTAAAATAGAATTATTCATTATGGCAAAATATATGTATATGAAATAAAAAAACCAGAACAATCCAAAAAAAAAAAAAAAGAAAAAAGAAAAGAAAAAGAAAAGAAAGAAAAGAGAGAGTGAAAAAACGCCGAAAAATACAGCGGGCTCTGTGTTCGCGCTAGCACAATTTCAAATCAAATATTGACCAATCAGAGGCGAGCATTTTATTTGTATACAGAGGAAACTCAGAAGCGGGTTGAAAGTTGTTTTCCCACGAAGAAACTAAACAAAACATGTTTATTTGGGTAATCACATGGCGATAAATGGTAAGATGCATTTCTAAGTCATTGATATTTACTTTTTAACGTGCATTTCCCAAAATAAAGACGCCGGCTTGGTCAGTTCGACCCACGCGCTGATTTTTCTTGTTCTTGCTTTTATTTTACGGCGATCCTGTGGACTATTTGAATCACTTTTTATATATTTAGACATATTTATATGATTACTTCCTCCTAAAAAGGAACATGTATCAGGTAAAATCTTTGTTTACTTTGTTGCCAGCTACCCCCCCCCCCTCTGCCATGGGAAGGATTGGGTAAACTTAAAGATACATGTTCTTCAGGGCGTCAGGATTTTTCAAATTGTTGTCTTTTCTAGTGTTGTAATGATAGTCGCTGAATCTTGAAAAGTGCTGACTATCGATAATGATTTCGAAAATCGATTGTCGCTGTTGAAGTTACACGAAATGATCTCAGTGCGAAAAGTCTTTGCTATAATTCAAAACTAAAAACTAGACGCGATCGCTTTAGCAAAGTTACCGGTTGAGAAGGAGCAAATTTATCCATATCCCAGCAGTACTAAGTCCGCAGCATGGGACTGTTTTGGCTTTGATAGAATTAGAAAAAGGAAGCTAGGCCCCCTTTCTATCATGTCTAAAGCAAACCTCGAGATAAATACCTTTGTTTGCAAGATCTACTTGCATACGTACGCCCTGAGTATTGTCCTTCTGAAGATACAAAACATATAACAATTTTAAAGTAAAAAAGTCTGATTCTGATATCGATGTACTCCTCCGATAGTTTCCAATAATTGATAGTAAATTTTTTTCTGATTTTACAACTCTAGTCTTTTCGTATTGAGTTCTTTTGTACTTTTCGTACCAATAGATGATTTTCCAATAAACTTGTGAGACAGTCAAACACCCAGGGATGCAAATAAGCACTTGCCCGCTCGCCAATGCGACTAAAAATTCAGTGTGGACTACCAAAAATATTTTTCTTATCGCCCACTTGGCGACCGTAAAATTCCAATCTTTATTATTTTCTTGTATCATAGTTGCCGTAACTAACGTTTGGAAACAAAAACTCATGGGTATTTGACAAATTTTCGGTTCGCTTTCTCGCGGAAAATGAATAGATCTGTCTTATTTCCTTGTAAAGACGTACTGTAATTTTAGATCAGTACAAATGTATATATACCAAAACTAACTAATGTTTCCAAAAGCGCACAAAGTCACTGTCTGGAGACCGACTGACGTGTTCATGTACGTAATATGTTTATAATTGGATTTACCTGTATTTATTGATTTATTTAAAGGTACTTGTATTTGAAATAAACTCGACATGTACACTGTACAAGGAGAGAAGGGGGTTTGGGCTTAAATTTGAAAATGTAAATTTAGATACATTTTGATGTGGGCTAATCGTTTTGATGTGGGCGCCTAAATTTATTGACTTAGGAGCCCACTTGGCCCCTGAAAATTTCAACAAATTTTCATCCCTGACACCATCGTCAGAAACCCACGTTCGGTCACGCAAGCTCTCCCGTGGGTCATATCAGCAGAATTTTCGCTGGATAGCATTACAAAAATCTGATGCGATTACTTGTCAGTGAATTAGCCATTTAAAGCCACTATGTAAGCAATATTGTTTTGTAACTCCTAAAATTAACAGATATTAATCACTGTCAACATTATCATGATTATTTAGGTCATCTTTTGTTGATGGAAAAATAAAATAGATGATATTTTGCTATCGATAACAAATTAACCAACAAGTACTCGCATTAGATTTTTGTAATGCTATCCAGCAAAAATTCTGTCGTTATGACCCACGGGAGGTGAGCCTGCGTTTGACTAAATCTATCAATTTCAATTGTACAGTCAGGTATCTTGTATCAAATTCATATCTACATGTATATGTACAGGGCATTCGGACTTTCAAACCTTCGGACTATCAGACCATAGAACCATTAGGCCTTCTTACTATCGGACCTCTAAACTTATGTTCTAATAGACCTTCGAAATATCGGATATTCGATTTTTAGGTACTTAGGATTATGGATCCTTCTGTATATTGGAATGCAGTACTTTCGGTCTATCGGATCTTCGGACTATCGGGCCTTCGGATTATCGGGCCATCGATTTATCGGACCTTCAGCTTTATGGGCCCTCGAACTATCGGACCTTTGGAATACTGGGCAGACACCGGGCTCGGCCGATCCCATGATGGGTTGATCCAATGCGTATTGCAATATCAATCTCTTCAAAACAAGCGTACATAATTTGCTCCCCCTTGTTGGATCTCAAATCAAAAATTTTATATTTCCCACAATTCTCTGAGCGCCATCTAGCATGTCGAGTGAGCATTCAAAATTTATGTCTCTTGAGAGTTTGTCATCACTAGCCAATTAATCAGCACACATATTTCGATAGTTTTCATTCGATTGTGCTACATAATCAAGTAATTGACATACAGTCTTAATTTGGAAGATCGGAGATATCCCACTCCCCACTGAAATGACTCCCACTCGAAATCCACCCGTTTACCTGAGTGGAATGCCACTCCCCACTCCCCACCGGAATTCCCCACTCACCTGTAGATTTACCTGTGCTAGCGTATACGCATATCGTCATTTATTTCTAATACACACTTGAAGTGTAAACCTCACTAGGGCTATCAGGCTAATATACTTATAATTGCGTACATTTATTCGAGGAAATCAAAAAAAAAAAAAAAAAAAGAAGAAGAAGAAGAAGAAAAAAAAAAGAAACGTCTTAAACTTTTTTTAAAGTAGCAAACTTCATTCCAGATCCTTTATTTATGTTCAAGTTTAAAATTGTTAAATTAACAATATTCAAGATGTTATCACAAACTGTTCTGTATCTTTTTCCGATTGCGTGCTTGCTCAGATTTTTTTAAAAATTAAAATGGGACTATTTTCTCGCTACAAGATCGTACGGAAGAATATTAAAAAGAATTAATATACGCGTTAAAAGAAACAAAAGTGTTTCAATTCTGTTCATGTTAATAAGTATGATACCTTATCGCCGTGTATTTATACAAGTAACATGATATATAGGGTTTACATACATTGTATGCCTTTTAGGACATAATAGCCTACACCGGTAGCCGTGCGGTCAAGCATTTAATTGATGTGTCACCTTGACATGTGGAGGTAAATCAGATATCGATTTTATAATAATAATACGTTATAGTAATTCTTTGATGGAGAGAAGTGTGTCTCAATTGCAGATCTTGAGTACACGCGACAGTACACCTCGTCTGATTGGCGGAGGTTATAAAAATTCCTCTACTTCAAACTTGAAACATTCTGTTGTGTAAGAAATATTGACTGTACCAAAGTAACACGAGTAATTTCTTTCAAACCTTTATTTCATTATTTCGCTATCCCCGCCCTGATGCAGTTCTACCCGCATGTCAATACCAGCAAAATAAAGCAAAACGAAAGAAAAAAAAAAAGTTAAAATTATCAATATCTCTTTATTAAATAAACAGATTAACAGATGGCAAGAAACGATTTTTTTTCTTATTAGCTCTAAAACATTCATGGACAAAACAATTTTCAGATTTCATGTCAGATATAACTGTCATATACACAACGACTTATTTTTTTCCAAGTTAATGTCATATTTAAAACATGAAAACATTTTAAAGAAAAGACACTACTCTACAAAACATCACGTCACATACGATGTCGCTCATTTAAAGAACAGTGTACGTTGTGTCCACTGGCCCAGATTCACTTGCTGCTCGACTTAAACGGCGAAGGCGGTCCTTCTTTTTCTCGTTGGGGCGACGGAGACGTTCGTTGATATGTGTTACAACCATCATCTTCCACGCTTTGGTTTCCTTGACTTCCGGATAATGATGACAGACGTACTTTCGTATGTACCCTAAACGCACACCGTCAAGGCTCTTCTTATCACGGATGCCACCCCCATTGTAACTGAACTGAAAACGCAAGTTGTCCTCTCCAAACAACTCGGGAAACAGTCGCTCTACGATCTTAACAGCAAAATTACCGGGATTGAGTGAGCAACGTTTCATCTCCAGGAGCGTTGACGTTGGTATAACGTATGGGTTGTTCTCGCTCTCCTCTGCGATCTGTCCCGGATTGACGAGTGCACTCGGTGGTACCGCCGTCGGATGATTCAAAGTTGTAAGGTGCTGAACCTGCTCCTGAAGAATCTGAATCTGAATGGCCTGGGAGGACACTTTAGCATCTAGTCTTTTCATCAGTTGGTTAGATTCTGCTAACATTTTGGTCATCACATTGTTTTTTGCTAAAACGGATTTCACTAGAGAAAGTAACGTCGCATCTGTCCTATCGAGTACCAAGGGAGACCCAGATGTAGACGGCCGCGGTATGGATGTAGGAGGCCGTGATGTTGGTGTTGTTGACGGTAACGTAAAGGACGTAGGACCAGTCGTTGTTGATCTACCAGCATCTGGGGTGGCTGCTGACAAAGGTTCGAGCGCGGGAGTATCAGACACAGTCGGTGTTGTTGGTTCCGGCAGTGGCGATAACGGAGGGGGAAACGTTGACGCAGAATCCGACTCTAGGGGCGTTGAAGTGCTGAAAAGGGCCCTGGCAACTGCAACCGACGGGGAATCTTCCTCCTGAAAAATAAAATAGATCCTCATTAAAATGAATTCTTATTATATATGTATTGAATTTCACCTCTCAATTATTTTCATAAATATCGTAAGAAATAAAAACAGAATTTGATAAAAAAAATTTCTTTTTTTTTTCCTTTTCTTTTTTTTTTCTTTTTTTTTTTTTTGATAGTTAATAATCGATCGTAAAAATGATATTTTGTAACGTTTATCTATACAGAAAAATGTCATTGTAGACAACATAACGTAAACAAAATGTCGATAATTGATGCAAAACGGGTTGAGAGAAAACCTCTAGAACTCGTTTAAATTAATCAGATCGACCCGCTCCGTGTCCTCCTCCCCCCCCCCCTTCCACTCAACCTCCCCTTTTTTAACATTACTTTTCTTTACCGCAATAATAATATTTTTTAAATCTAGAAACTCTCCCTGCCTACGTTTAAGTCATTTATGTGTTCGTGTTCAATTCAATAAAAATAATACACAAAGCTTCCATAATGAAGGATTTAGCCCCCTCCCTCCTCTTCCTCTTCCTCACCCCCCCCCCCTCCCCCCCTCCCCCTTTTAAGTGGAGATGTGCTCCTGTTTCCATCCTGATAATCAACTACATTTATGAAGATATTACAAAGAACTTACATCTCGAAAGGTGAAGACATCATCTGATTCAACCGGAGCTGGTGCACGGGTTATGACACTGGCCAGTGGTTTTGACACCTGAAACAAATAGAACATAAATAAAAATTGAAAATCACAAATGATTCAAAATAAAAATATTTATTTATTTATTTATCTAAAATAATTGGTTTCTTCTTTGCTGTACATTTTTTTTTTATTTATCCGAAACACGTGATGTTTCTTTGCCGTACATATTATTTATTTATTTATTTATTTATTTATTTATTTATTTATTTATTTATTTATTTATTTATTTATTTATTTATTTATTTATCTATTTATTTATCTGTCTAAAATACTTGTTTTTTTCTTTGCCGTACACATATTTTTTTAATTTATCTAAAACATCATGTCTTTTCCAATTGATCTAAAACATTTGATTATTTTTTGCCGTACATATTATTTATTTATTTATCAAAAGTCACTTGAAAATAAATGAGCTGAAGAAGGCCGGTAGCACGGCCGAAAGCTTCTTTGCTAAAAGTTCAGGCTTATAGTTTATTTATTTATTTATTTATTTATTTATTTATTTATTTATTTATTTATTTATTTATTTTCATTAGTTTGTACCCTAATTATTTATTTGGACCTTGGTGTTCACAGGATGTAATTGTTATTTTGTGGCTTCAGTGAAGGAGGGGGAAAGTAATATTTGGAGGGAGACACAGTTACTTTGGTCCGGGTATAATTAAGAATGTCATTTTGTAACATTTATTCAGCCCTTAACGTCTGCAAGATGAAGACCATTGACACAAATGCTAAATATCTTATACAACAGCTAGATGAAAAGGGATTTAAGGTTGGGGAGATCCTTCGCTGTTTGAAACAAAGGGACATAAAAATATCTTGGCAGTCTGTTCAGCGGTACATTGAAAAATCACGCCAAGGTGACTTAGATGCAGATGCATTTATTGAATTGGACAGTGTTGTGATTTTCAAAAACTTAAATGAGAATCATCGGCAGACAATCCTTGGAGCTTTTGCTATGGACCCAGCCCAATCAGCATCCGACATGCGGCGACTATTACGCGATAACGGTACCGTAGTTTCCAAGGCCACCACACGGAAACTTATATCCGCATCAGGACTAACTAGCGCCAAACCACGTTATTGCCAAGTTGTTAGAGACGCCAACAAAGAGAAACGAGTGTCATTCTGTGAATCTCTTATTCAGGCTAATGACACGCTGGATAACGTAATATTTACAGATGAGTGTACAGTTCAACTTCATAACAACAAAGTGGTCGTTTACAGACTGAAAGATGCAAGTGCTCCATATGTTCCAAAGCCAAAACACCCCCTAAAGATTCACGTATGGGCAGGAATAAGCAAACGTGGCGCTACGCAGATTGTGTTGTTCGAAGGGATCATGAGAAAGGAATTTTTCGTTTCTGAAATTCTAGAGAACACACTTTTACCGTTTATCCGCCAAAAATTTCCAGACAACCATCGTTTTCAGCAAGACAATGATCCAAAGCACAAGTCTAAACTTGCAACAGAATTCTTAGCAGAAAATAACATTGATTGGTGGAGAGACTGGCCCTCCGAATCGTGCGATTTGAATCCAATTGAAATGGTATGGAATGAACTCAAAGCGTCTGTGAGCAAGAAGAACCCGAGAAATAAAGACGAACTTGTTAGTGCAATCACCGAGTTCTGGGGCAAGACAATGACAAAGGACAAGTGTACCAAGTATATCGATCATATATACAAAGTTGTACCTGTTTGTGTGTTCGTAAACGGAAAACCGACATGTGACCTTCCAAACAGGATTTTTGAAGAACCTTCTCTTGGCAAGAGTATCAGTTATTTCAACGAGAAACTGAACACTTTGGAGATGTACCAAAAAGCCATTCGACTGACCTCCAGAATCGACGTTAGTCACGTATAAACGTTATGACAAGGCACGGACTTTTCACTTGAAATAAGAGACTTAAGTGAATCTATGCTTTTACAACATCATGTCTTGATACATTCAATAGATAAATATATATCACGCTGTTATATTGTATGCATTTATTATTTAACGTGAATATATATTTTTCATCAGTAAAGTTGATTGTTTTATTAGCAATTTTATTTATTTATGTAATAAATTTATTAAATGCCGAATTCCTTTTCATTAATTTAATTGATTTCTTGAGAATACAGAGTGTATATTTTACAACAGACATGATTGTTTCGGCTGGATAATGAATCCTATCAGTTTTATTTTTTTTTTCTTCAAGCAAACTAATTTAAAGATAATGTACAACCACAGGGTCAATCTTTTACAACAGAGGCACTCATTACAGACGTTGCAGGACAATTTTGGACCAATCTTACAAAGATCATATTGTCACTGGGCGTCTTTCTTTTGTATTGAGCTTGATGGACATATTAATGTATACTCAACACGCACAATGCATAGACATCTCGCTATTTGCTGGGATGCTACTTTTGTTTTAATTACACACTCTCTGGGACTCGGGCGTTAATTGACGCCTTCGTTGTTCCCCATTTTTATTTACTTTCAAACAAATACTAGAATTGATTGATACAATATCATGAAATTCTCCTGTCATCGATCGAACGGGAGCAACCTTTTGATATTTATGGAGGAGTGGGTTCTGAGGAAAAGTAGTTAAATTTTATCCGACTCAAATATCTCCCCCCCCCAAAAAATGTCTTCGAAAAATGCGGGGAAAAATCTAGCTTGCAAAATGTTTTCTACCTCCCTTCATATCAAAAGGTTGCTCCTTGACATCGTTGTACATAAACTGTAAAAAATCAGCAAGTGTGAGCGGCAAAAGCTCATTTTCCTATGTGAGAAAACATGTTGTTAAATGAAACAAGCAGTCACAGAAATACACTGCCGTTCACCCTTACAGACTTTTCATTGTTTGATTGATCGCCATGGCTTGTTACGAATTCACTAATAACCATACACTCAACACACACACACACACACACAATGCATAGACATCTCGCTATTTGCTGGGATGCTACTTTTGTTTTAATTACACACTCTCTGGGACTCGGGCGTTAATTGACGCCTTCGTTGTTCCCAATTTTTATTCACTTTCATTCAAATTCGGTATTGTCGTAGCAAATTGACCTGACCGGGCGGAGCTAATTCAATCAAGCAACTGAGACGAATCAAGAAAATTTTAGAGTAGATAGATTATGAATTGCATGTACTAATTAGAGTAAATACTCATTACCTATCTTATATCACCTGGTCAGTATTAAACTCTTCCAATGACCAGGTGAAAATAAGCCCCGCCCGGTCAGGTCAGTATGCTACGACAATAGTCAATTATGGGAAAAACAGAAATACACTGTAACTTTTTGACTCCATATTATTCCAAGGCTACCACGTCATCTTTGAATTTCCCATCATTCTAGATGTGATACTCAACATACATATATACACCCAACATAAAGGTATAGATATCAATACGTTTCGCATGAGTGAACTGTCGGGAGTTGACAAGTGTTCAAGTATGGGGATTAAACTAATTTACTGGTCATTTTACCTGAAGTGTGTCGGAACGTTTGAAGTTTACAGATTATTTTGATAAAATACAGTAGTACTTATAAGGGGGGGGGGGGTAATTTTTTTTTAAAAGTTGGATTTTTAAACAAAGCAATTTTAGTATCGTTATTGTTTATTTCACGGTCTATTGGATTTCATTGTTTATTTGTTTTGAATCATTTCTTAAATAAGATTTTAAGACAATCTGTCCCATTTATACCTTTGCTATGGATGGCTCTTTCGACCTGCGGATGACACGGGGCTTCTTCCTGGGAGGAGACCGGTCGTCGTTCTCTGTCGCTGAGCTATCAGGGGAATCTGGCGAACTTGGAGCGTTGTTCTGATCTGGAGATGGACAGTCTAAAAAAGATACATTTCTATCAATATTTACCAATAACAAGTCAAAAGTTTCGATATATTGGAAAAATTACAAACGTTGTATTTATTCGTGAAAGATCATCGTAACATGTTATACACAATATTTAGATAAATTATTAATTATTAATGAATAGAAAAGGGAGTAAGAAAAGTAATGAGTGATAATAATTTAGATTACTGAACGAAAAATACTGAATGAAAATTGAACGAATGAAAATTTATCTATAAAAAATTGAATTGGACTTTAAAAAATATATTAAAAAATGAGAGAAAAAGAAAGAAATTAAAAAAAACTGATTGAGAGAGAGGAAAAATGAAACGAATGCAAGAGAGAGAAAAATTAATAAGGGATAGGAAGAAAGG
Source organism: Pinctada fucata (assembly GCA_028142955.1). Taxonomy (NCBI): domain Eukaryota; kingdom Metazoa; phylum Mollusca; class Bivalvia; order Pterioida; family Pteriidae; genus Pinctada; species Pinctada fucata. Next base: position 18,182,390 of record AP027107.1, on the reverse strand, counting down.
AATGAAAATTGAATGAAAAATAAAAAAATAAAGGAAATTTAAGCGATAGAAATTTATATGAGAGAGAGAAAGAACGAAATAAATGAAAACTGAAGAAAAAATAAAAACTAAACGAATAGAAACTAAATTAAAATTAATGAATGAAAACCAAATGAAGAAAATTGTCGCTGAATTTAAATGTAGTTTAAACATAATTGAAAATGAATGAGAGAAAGAGAGAGATGAAGGAGAGAAAGAAATGAATGAGAGAAAGAGGGAGCGAATGAATGAATAAGAATTAAATGAATAAAATTAAAAGAATGAAATTAAAAGAATGAAATTAAAAGAATGAAATTAAAAGAATGAAATTAAAAGAATGAAATTAAAAGAATGAAATTAAAAGAATGAAATTAAAAGAATGAAATTAAAAGAATAAACTTAAATGAATGAAATTAAATGAATAAGAATTAAATGAATAAACATTTAATGAATAAGATTAAATAAAGAAAAATAGATGAAAAAAAAATGAATGAAAAAAATTAAATGAAAAAATTAAAATGTAAAAAATTTCCGATCAAATGAATTATTAAAAAATGAATGGGAAAGAGGTGAGAAATGAAGGAGTCAGATGAAGAAAGAAATGAGAGAGAGAGAGAGAGAGAGAGAGAGAGAGAGAGAGAGAGAGAGAGAGAGAGAGAGAGAGAGAGAGAGATGAGAGGGAAAGAAAGAAATGCATGAAAGAAAGAAGTGAGAGAGACAGAAACAAAGAAATGAGAAAGAAAAGCATGGGAGAGAAAGAAAAGAATGAAAGAAAGACTGACTGAGAGAAATTATGACACGAATGCAGGATACAAAGACATTAATACTTAGGAATGAATGAGAGAGAGAGACAGAAATGAATGAGAGACAGAACGATATAAACGAGAGAAAAAAGAGAGAGAGAGAGAGACGAAAAAAATGAATATGATAATAAATGTCAATAAGTGAATATCGTAATGAATAAAATAAAAGGGATTTTTTAATTTTACACTTTCCGCCTTTAAAGTAACTTATTTAAACAAGGACTTTTTATAACCGTTGTTTTTGAATATCTACATGTACAGATAAGTCTATAATAATCTTTACAACATGTACATGTTTCAATGTTTAATTTTGAAAATTTACCAACAATTTCCCCCTTACCATCATAATGCTCTAGTTCACGTCGTAGGTCGATGTACTCGCCAGAGGACAGGACAACAGCATCGTCTACGTCGCCGGCGTTACCCCACTGGACCGGATAGGTACTGCCGATAGCTACACGTTCACGGGTCTTGATGAGGCTGCGCGATCTTACAAGCAAACTACTGTCTATGACGAATTTAACAAGGAAATGAGAGTCTTCTCGGGTCTTGCTTCGGAGAGACATAATGATGAACGTCTGTATGGTCTGGATTTCTCGAAGCAATTGAATTTTGCGCAGATGAGATACAAAAAGCCAGTTTTGTTTTGATAATAGTTGATTTGGCATATTAATTTTACAATCACGTGTCATTAAGGTTTCTTTTTAAAATTGCGACGCAAAGGAAGCCGCACATCCCTAATTATATATTTTCGGCTTCGTGTCAATAAGTAAAATAAGATCAAATGAAATGCACGTAACAACCAAGCCGTGCGGGATTTTTTTTAAAATTGTAATTTGGTAGTAATTAAGTCTTGAAACTCGAGAGACAACAATACTTACTGCAATGTATTTATTTATTTATTTATTTATTTTTTGTCTTAGATTAAACTTTTTATACCCACAGCCCTAAAAAAAAAAATTCTTGATCCGCTAATTATGCGTCAATAGGAATGAATTAAGGTGCATATGATTTTCATCCTGAACGTTTTTTTTTAATGAACATGTTGAAAATATCTACTATTGAAAGCAAGACATAATCTACAATAAATGGACGCCGTGCTCTGTTGACATAAGACTCATAAAATTCTGAATAGCGACCTGACGACGGCGTTATTTCACTGTACGATTAATACTTTTTTTTAAGCAACACATAATGTACTCTTCTCTGTTTAAAAGATCCGACGGACATATGAATGAATGAAAAGCAATCAAGACTTTCAACCCTTGTCAATTTATACATGAAAATAGACCTCAAATTCACGTAAAGTTGGAATAGATACATGTACCGTATACCGGTATCGATTGTTCTGAGTAGAAATTTATTTTTATTCAATAATCATTTTGCTGATATTGAAATTGGTCCATCGCAGTTTTATGTTTTCAATACAAAAAAATAGCAACAAACAACGACGACAAAAAAAAAAAAAAAAAAAAAAAAAAAAGAAGAAAAAAAAAGAAAAAATACATGTTTAAGTCCCGCCAATTCGTTGTCTATGCGCGGATAACTTCAAAGAGGATGTTTATACACCTGTACAGGTGAGCTGGGTGACACCGTGGGGAGTGGGGAGTGGATTGCCACTGACTGAGTGAAGATGCTAAAATTACCCACTCGAATTCCACCCTATCGGTGGGGAGTGGGATATCTCCGATCTGCTAAAATATGTCTGTATCTATGAAACATAAGAAGGTATTGCTAAATATTTTACGCCAGCGTCTTCGGCAGATTTCTGTGGGCGTGTCCGTTTTATTTTCGAACCTTCACTTCATATGCTAATCAGGACACTTAAGGTCGATTCTCATTGGTCCAGAGGTTTTGTACATTTGTCTTGAGAAGATGCATGATATGTTACCCTTCCTTATCATAATAAGTGTTGTTTTGAATATTTTGATGTGTCAGCACTTCAGAGAATGACTATTCATCACCAATTGCTTGAATAAATTGGTCATCATTTTTTTCAATAACAAGGGGCGTGTCTTTATTCAAGAACACGAACAGTTAGCATGGCTAGTTCCGAAGAGTCCAATGGGGTTGTAGTTCAATGTGTTCAAGGAGGGAGATAACTCTAGCCAATATGGAGGAAATATTGTTACGTGGAAACATTCAGACTGATTATATAAAAAATTTAGATCTGAAACATTGAAATTTAATTTTGGATTCCTCTTTGTAGCGTTGATGGATCTCCACCTTACTACATGTACACGATGATACTCAGTGGTCACTGGTATGTTGGACTTTTGGCTTTGAAAAGGATGCCCTTTCTGTAAAAGATGCTGCACAATATACATGAAGGATCAATGGTATGCCAATATTATTTTTTTCAATTGGTAAACAGATTCTCTTTTTTCTGTGTACATGAGATTTGTATATACATGTACTTGTCTGTCATACAAAATTGATGTCAAAACACACTTATACAATCCCTCCCCCTTGTGACATGATAAAATGCAATATGCAACCAATATTTTCAATATTATACTTTTCAATCATAAAAATCAGTCTGTTCTTTGAAATCTACACTAATATGCACACCAACTTAATATTAGAGGTTTAGTTACAAGTTTTAGCGCGACGTGTACGTATTACGTCATCACTTCCTGCGATCTTTGTTCAAATGACGTAACGACGTGACGTATAGCTACACGTTATGGACGTGTAAAGGACGCTCTACACGTAACGACAGAACGGGTAACTTCTTTGAAAAATTCCAGACTTGTCATTGATCGAACTTCCAGTTTTCCGTGTTATAAAGCACGTTTAGGATTCTAACTTTCCTTGCGTCGAGGTTTTACGAATCTCAATGTATTTTTCTCGCAGACTAAACTGATTTAAAAGAAGCAAGCTAAACGTACTCCTTACTACATAGCTATACCTATACCTACTCCGATTCGTACGTGTAACAAAACGACGTCTTCGGATTGTGACGTCAAACTGTGACGTGTACATGTACGTCATACGTACACGTTGAAAGAACTTGTAACTAAACCTCTCTAATTACTTATAGATTCAGGTAGGTCTAATCTTTCTAGAATGTGACAAAGTATCTAAGCTTGAAATCTGATTTTATTTACACTTTACAGGTCATCATTTTGCTGTCACTAGGTAGAGGATGACTGGCATGAACCTTTGCCATGTTTGCAATGAAAATGTTATCTAGTTTAAGATAGCAGTAAGTACATTACAGTACGTACATGATACTTTGATGGGTTTTCGTAAGGGCTGTCACGGTTAACTGAAAATTTGGTTACCCTCGGTTCGTGCTTGGTCGGTTCGATTTGAATCGTACTTTACAGAGTTCGCTTTTGGTCTGTCTGTATGTCTGTCTGTTTGTCCGCAAAAACTTTAACCTTGGGCATAACTTTTGAATGGTAAGTGATAGGATTTTCATATTTCACATGTGCATTTCTTGTGGCAAGACCTTTCCATGGATACCAAAATTTTTGACCTTGTGACCTTGGAGTTTGACCTACTTTTGAAAAACTTTTACCTTGGGCATAACTTTTGAATGGTAAGTGATAGGGCTTTCATATTTCACATGTGTATTCCTTGTGAAAAGACCTTTCCATGGATACTTAATTTGACCTTGTGACCTTTACCTCAAATGTGAAACTACTTTTCATCAGTTTTACTGACAAAGATGCCAACGGGGGCATTCATGTTTCACAAACATAGGTTTTATTTATTATTTTTTTTTTGGTTATACATGTATCAAGTTATGATTAATAAATAACAATTAGGGCTCACGATATGATATGTATTGCAACATTTACTCACGATATGATTCGAATCACGATACAACATTTTTAGCTCGCTGGGACGAAAAAGTCCGGAGAGCTAATGCCATACCCTCATTGTCGTCGTCATATCTAGATATAAGATATGAAGGTATTTCTGTAATTCATCAGATATTTTATTAAAACAACAACAAATTAAGATCATTCATAATTTGAATGATTTGAGAAGTATGGTATTGACCAGAAAAAACAAAAACAAAACTCAGAGATAATCTTCGACGACTCGGCGTCGAGCATCACCATGTTGATTTTTTAAAGATAAAACTAAATGCCGAAAACGAGCCATAAGTCAACCATACGGCCTCTTCGTGTATTGTGTATCGAACCGTCGTCAAGAACCACGGTGAATCAATAACCACGGTGAATCAAGAACCGTGGTGAATCGTCACAGCCCTAATAACAATGAACACTCTATATCCACAAATTTTCGGCCACTTGGCCTTTATCAAGTGGAAAAGCACGAATATAAAAGAATTCTACATAATATCCATAACTGCTGTGACTGAAAGATAATTGTTTTCTCATTATTCATAGTCTTTGATCTACTGTCCTGTTCACTAAATCCAGAGCACCCTGTTTTGGCGATTCTCTCTGAAGTATAATGTTGTCAACTTAAAAATTGATATCCAGTTTATCGAACTCTTTTAGTTTAACAGAAAATGCCTCCTTTTTGGTTGTGCATTGCTTAGTTAAAAAATACGATGGAAAATATAATGTCTATGTGAATTTTCTATAGTAAAAACGACTAAAATGCATGATGCCGGACACCATGACGTCAATGTTTACCATTGTTTGTACAGAGAACAATATGGCGGCAGGCTGAAATTAACATGGGAATTTCCCGTAGACATTTTATTTTTCGTATGGCAGGTTAAATACAGTGGAAAAGGTGAGTTCATGCACATTTTCTGTGACGACTAAAGGAGTTCAATCTACGGAGACAATAAATATTTGGAACATTCCTAAGACGGCTGAGAAAATATACAAAACAGGGTGCTCTGTATTTAATGAACAGGACAGTAGATATGTACCTTGTATTTTGTTTGAACCCCTGACCCCATGGCCAGGGTCTTGGAAAATGGGTGTGGTCATTTTCCCCTATATAACTCTATGAGCACCAAACTCTATGAGCACCAATTCTCAATAAGTGTAATTAGTTGAGACTAGAGAGTAATTCTTTTCCATTACATCAATCATTTTCTGGTCTTGTATTTTGTTTTAGACCCTGATCCCCGGGGTCCTGGCAAATGGGTGTCACTTAGATTTATTTAAGCAAACAACCAGTAGAGCTTCAGTCTCATCAGAGAATTCTGGTATTTAATGATTATTGTTCTCTTGTATTGTTGCATGTATTTATAATTTGTTACTTTGCATTTATTTTCAGCATCTAAAGAAGATTCATGAGCTGATGCAGTTAGTTCAGGGAAATTTAACCTCAGCACAATTTGTGTGGCTAGCAGACCAATATCATCAATAGTGACAAACTTTTGAAATGGTTACAAATTTGTAACATACTGACATTATGTGGATTTTTTACTTTGAAGTTATCAAATCAATTTTCAACACATGCATAATATAATCAATGTTGTTAAGGGACATATATCACATGTAAACAGAATTTAAGGAATCACTAATCATCTGAATAGTTACAGGGCTTTCATTGTTCATTTGGCAGTATATTTATAGTGATAAGACCATTCTAAAAATTCCTAGTGATACCAATTGTCTTGACCTAGTGACCTTTGCCTGGAAGTTTTGCATACTTTTCAGACTACAGCTATTATTGTAGATGACAGAAGTACATTAATGTTTCATAAACATATATTGTTTTTCCTCTTCATGATTTTTGAAATTATGTCCAAGAATAGTGTCTTTTATTTTACTCAGATTTTGAAAATAGTTTTCACATCTAGACAAAATGGAAAAATAGGAAAATGATGTTAGGCTACTCTTTTCCTTTGTATGTGTTTCTTGCTACATTTTGATATATAAATTTATTACATGATTATTAATATAAAAATTAAATACTTGTTTCATTCTACATTATTTGGTCTTTTTTCAGTAACATAAGGCAATGTAGATGAAAAATAATTTGCTGATATCGAGATATTCTTGCTATTTGGGGATGCATTAAAAACTTGTTAACTTTTGAGTTTCTACATCAGTACATGGTTTTCAAAACCTTCTGCTGGTTTATTCTGTAATCACACTTGAAGCATTAGTTCCTCGCAATTTACACACTATGTAATCTTTAGAACATCAAGGTTACAAATAGTTAACGCTAGTTTCAACAAGATTACACATTTGGAAACTTTTATACACATGGTTTCCAAATGGTTTACGCAAGTCTAAACATGATATTGTAAGATTCCAAATGGTTTACGCAAGTCTGAACTTGATATTGAAAGATTCCAAATGGTTTACGCAAGACTGAACTTGATATAGTAAGATTCCAAATGGTTTACGCAAGACTCAAGTAAGATTCCAAATGGTTTACACAAGTCTGTACTTGATATTGTAAGATTCCAAATGGTTTACGCAAGTCTGAACTTGATATTGTAAGATTCCAAATGGTTTATGCAAGACTGAACTTGATATTGTAAGATTCCAAATGGTTTACGCAAGACTCAAGTAAGATTCCAAATGGTTTACGCAAGACTGAACTTGATATAGTAAGATTCCAAATGGTTTACACACTGCTTAAACCAGTGTTTATTCAGATTCCAAATGGTTTACGCAAGTTTCAACAAGATTACACATTTGAAAACTTTTATAATGTCAGTTTCTATATGGTTTACGCTAGCCTGAACTTGATATTGAAAGATTCCAAATGGTTTACGCAATGCGTAAACTTGTGTTGATTAAGATTCCAAATAGTTTACGCATGTTTCCATATGGTTTACGCAAGCAGAACCTTTATATCATAAAACGGCAATCAAGTTTACGCAAGGTAAAATATGCGTAAACTATCTGGAATCCTGAAGTTTCAATTGATTACGCAAGTTGGTGCCTTTAAGTTTCAGTTGCGGAAACTTGATGGAAATTACAAGATTACGCTTGTGTAAACCATTTGGAATTTGAGCGGGTAGTCGGGTTACGCAAAGCGTAAACTTGAGTTTCAGCGACGGAATCCTTGCGTAAACTATATGGAAACTTCAGGTTTCCGCAAAGTTTACATATAGTTTACGCATTGCGTAAACTTGTTTTTTCACCCAGTGTTCGGTAGAACTGTCACACAGGTAACGTCCATTTCGGAAGACAGAGTACAATCTTTGGTTGGATGGTTCAAATGATTTATGACAGAATATCATCCACCATTCTGGAGAGTGGGACATCATAGTATATGACGAGTTCCTCATAACGACCGTAGAACTTCCTCAGTGACGATGTTAGTCGGTCACATACATATCCCTTGCTTAGATGCTTATCTGAAAGACGCCTAGCTCTCATAACAAAATCCGTATATTTGGTACTTGCTCTGGCATAGCGTATCAATTCAGATATAAACACGCCATTAGCAGGCGATGAAGGGGTGTTGCTTCTCAGAAAAGGAAAGTTTGTAATGCTGAAATTTAAGTTGTCACGTTTGTCAAAGATTGAAGTGTTCATGTGACCATCAGTGTCGTAGGACAACATTATGTCCAAATAGGATGCTGAATTATTTGTCTCTGTAGTTTCGTTGATTTCAAGCTCGATACCCCTCACTTTATGAATAATACCCCTATACAAAAATTAAGAATTACGAATACATGTAATCCTCATAGCTCACTTTAGAACATTGGATATATATTATCCTACCTAAGGATAGATACTGCTGAGGTAATCCGCGAATTTTGGATTATTGATGGACAACACATCGTCTATGTATCTGAAGTGAAGTTGAAGTCAGAAGCTAAGTATCTTTACCCTTCAGAGACCAAAGATTGAATGAATTAAGCTTCGTACGAATAAAGGAAAATGTCGGCAAGGAGTGGGGCACAATTGGTCATCATTGGAATTCCGACAATTTGCTGGAAGACCTTTCCTCCAAACACCACAAAAATGTTGTCGAACATCCGAGTCATCCGATATTTCAAACCAAATGAAGAAACATCTTGTTTGTTTTAGTATTTAATGTATAATAACATTATATTTTATGTAATATGATATGTTGGGCTGGCAAATTAACAGTTCATGATATTTAAAATACAGAATAGCAGAATGTCTTGCTCATTTTTATTTAAAAAAACATACAGAATTAAAAACAAATATGATATGTCCGCAGCCAACATAACATTTAGCCAAATAAAATAGATGTATCTGAGGCAAGGATATTATGTTTAACGTCTTCATATTCATTAGCATCATTTTAGAGCCGATAAATTTACAGCATGGACCAGACATACACGTTTCGGTTATTTTACCCTCGTCAGTGATCCTCAATCTAAACAGTGCATTATGATTCAAATATGTGAAAATTATGTCCTACATATACCGAAAGACGTAGACGTAGCCAAACGGCTGGGATATGATGATATAGCACCAAGGTTTTAGAAATTTGAGAAAATTTTGTAAACAGAAATTTTCAAATGCGTTTGAAGAAACGACCAACCGAAATTGATCGAACTTGGGTTATATTCGGAGTTGCAAGTGCATATACATAGACCGATCACTTGCCATTCATACGCAGTGATAAATGCATGAAAGTTAGGTTTTGTGAAAAGCAGATTGACAAACAGACAAAAATTAAAATGCCCTTGAGCTTCTGATTATTGTGATATAAGAATATATAAGAGAAATATAAAAGAAATAATTAATATAAAAACGATTTTTTAAAATAATTTATGGAATTCTTCAATGCATGTATGTTGTCAAATTATATATTAAAGGTTGGTGATGGACACATTCTAAAATAATTTAGATTGTTTGGAAACTCTGATTATATTACACAAGTGAATATAAGAATGTTGCATAAGAAAGAAAAAAAGGTTTCGCATGCTACACAAAAGCAAAAATAAACGTTTTACAGGAAATACATCTATTTCGATTATAACAAGGAACTGGTTACATTCAAAGCACTGAATAAGTGGAATGTAAATATATACTGTTATTGCGTTTAAAAGAATTAAACTTTTGATATCAAAAACGATCTCAGATTAAAGTTCAGTAGCCTGATACTTTGCGAACAATTCCATCTCATGGATTCATTTTTTTAATTTCAGAAATATTTACAATCGGATCATAATAAATGTATATCTGTCATGTAATTTTCTAAAAGGGAAAAAAAACATAAGCATTTAAAGTAAACATCTGACTGCTTAAATATATCTGTCATGTAATTTTCTCAAAAACCATAAGCATTTAAAGTAAACTTTTGCTGACTACCTAAAAATAGTTTATAAATATTTTGTCTTAAAGGCACAGTGGTATACTGTTCTAGGATGAGTTTCCATAAGGTCTCATTCTTGTCTCTACTTATACATTAGCATAGATTGATTCATTGTTAGATTCCAGATCATATGAAACTGCATCGAAACACAGCTTGTATTCCTCCTGAAATATAAAACAGATCTAAGATGGCTACATATCCTTCTTTCCAAATTTTTTTTGCATGAAACAATACATCTATCTATTTCTGTGTCTTGAATAATTTTTGTGATATCTTTTAAAGCTTTAATGCCATTTACCTCATATTCATACAATACGCTTAAATGGCAATTGTTTTATAAGAAATCAATCAAATGAAAGGATTGCCTCTCCAATTGTATTTTAGAATGAAGTTAATCTAAAACTACAAACAGGAAGTGCGGCAATACCCTCACGAGTCTGTCACGTCACAAATGATAAATTGTACAATTATTTACTTAGTGGAATATATAAGTATACTTTATAAGAATGTCGAATCGAACACTTTCAAAGAATGAGAATTCTCTAGTACAATTTTATCATGACGTTTTCGTCTTGGATGTTAAATGTTTTTAGTATTTGTTAAATTGCAAACACTTTTGCACAAAATCTTTATATTGACGAAAGAAATGTATTTGTTATGAGTATTTTTCAAAGTTGATTGTCAATGAATGAAATGTATTTGTTATCAATAACATATGTATAACATATGTGAATAAAATTGTTTTAGTACATCGTTATAAAGAAAAAAACCCAATACAAATCTAAGAACGAAAAACATATTATATTACCAAATTTGAAATCCAATCAATAAATTCATCCATTATTGTAGGTACTTACCATTGTTGGGATGAACTGTGGACGTCTGATTTGCAGCTGCCTCACAATGTTAAACATGTCTACTTCTTCGTCCATTTCCAATTGTTCCAAGGCATTGTAAACAGCACAAAAGACGTCACACCGAGTTACACCATCTCTGAATGCATAAAATAAAAATGATTGTAAAATGTTTAAATAAGGTATAAAAGAATGCAGATTCAAAATATATCTTCCAGAGGGAAGGGATGATGCAACAAAAAAAGACACACACTCAAATGCATAAATTTTCGGCCCCTTGGCCTTTATCAAGTGTAAAAACGACGATCTATAATAATTCTATATAAAATCCATCCTTGCATCATGGCGTTATTTGCAAATGTTTACGTTAGTCTAAGACTAGTTATAGACTAGCGTAAATATTTCATAGACTAACATAAACATTTGCAATGAACGCCAGGGATGGAAGGATGGATTTTACTTAGAATCGTTATAGATCGTCGTTTTAACCCTTGATAAAGGCCAAGGGGCCGAAAATTTGTGTATTTGAGTGTTCGTATTTTTCATTTATAAATAAATGAGTAAAATAATTCAACACAGGAAGGACTCATGAGAGAAGTCAACATTCGATTTCTATTTTTTTTTTGTTTTAGCTAATATACGAGGGTTGTCCGTAAAGTTCGTTGACTGCCTCGCTAAAAACTAGCAAACAATGGTAAAATGAATAAAAGTATCATTTTAATTAAATTCAAGTTCCATATTAATAATATACAAAATTTCATCACAAACAAAGCACAAATAGTTACATTTCTATACAATATAAAAGGACACTTCCTCATACCCGGAGCACTGGCATGAGAATCCTTGACGTTATCCGTTATAAACTGTTTTGACAAATCTACTCTCCCCGCTAAATTTAGATTTCTAAGAATTCCAGGAACCCATCCAGCACAGACATGACTCCTAATAGGATCATGGGATAAAATCTTATGCACACTTTTTTTTATAATTTTCAAAGTTACCTGCAATTTTCCGAATTATAAGTCGCCGATCACTATAAATTACGTTCTTCATTTAAAAGCATTTTGTTTTTTTAATAGAAAGTCTTCTCTAGCGCATACCGTCCTGCAAACTTTCCTGAACGTCCAAAAAATATCTTTGCTATATGAAGACTTACGAGCAACCAGTTAAATATAATTTTTCCGACTGTTTAAGGAATCAATGAGTCTCTGTCGGTGTTTTTCTGAAGCCTATACAAAATTTTATCACTTCTCTCAGCTCCGCCTGTCGAGAAAACGTCATTTTTTTCGAATCATGACGATCACGTCTTATAACCTTCAGATCCGGTTTTCTCTGTCATCTTGAAACTTTGATTGTTCAAATTTTGCATGTGTAATGTCATAGCTACTGTCCATATAACAAAGTAAATATAATCGTTTTATCTGCGGAATTTTACAAAATGCAAATGAGATGAATAAAATGATCAACAACATATTTCGATTGAAATTCACCGTGCTTCGGGTCACCATTCTATGTCTAATTACGAAGTCTTAGTTGTTTAATTAAAATCAAAATATGATAATTGTTAACATTTCGATTCTCAAATAGTATATGATAATAGATTTACTAAAAATCAATGTCATTGACGCTAATTTTCCTTAATTTAAGACTTGTACACGAATCTTACGGACAACCATTGTACAGGAAAATGCAAAACAAAAGAGAAAGAAGATCCTTGCGATAGGAATTTGAATAATACTGACATAATTAAAATGCGCCTTCCTGTTTGTTGTATTATTATGATTATATTGCACTCCAAAAGAATTTGTACATAGCTTTTTACGGTGCTTCCGATTAATATTTCAAAAATTCATCTTTGGAGTTGTTTCACTTACTTGCTGACTAAAATTAATTTTCCATTGGTTGATGTTCTATTCCATAACATGACTCTTCTTACAAGTCCACACAGAGCTCTTAGCCCGTCTTCATCACTTACATCTGATGGCCATATTTTTGACTCAAAAAGTCGGAAGGATAGTGGTGCGCTATCTTTTTGCTTTGAAAAATAGAAGATCCGCTTATTCAATGAAATTGAATGTAAGAATTTGATTCTTTTCCAAAAATATTTTTTGGTCAGATAAGCGTGAAAAATTTTTGATTTGTTTGAGTAAAGCGGATAAGAGTCTAAAATTCCAAAATAAACCTTGAATTTTTCATTCTATTAATCTATTTCTTTCATATGCTGAAAATGTGAAACCAAATCTGGTGGAGGTTTTTCTTTGTTTGCTTTGGTTCCTGTTTTATCCTGATTTTGTATGCCTTCGGTTTCTGATTTTCTGAATTATCGATTTTGTGCTGTATACAGGGATATGGTCATTATCCATATTTGTCATCTATGTGTTATGGTCAAAACTATGTGAGGTGTTAATATCAAACAAACACCCATGTATTAATGAAATACAAATAAATAAAGAGAACAAAAAACGAAACTACCTTTTGAAATATTGTGCAGTCAGATTCAGTAACGTTAGCTATATTGGATGTCTTCAGCTCACTTCTCTCCACTTCAAAAGGATTATATGATCTTGTTGTCGATGGATCTGGATACCACTTTTTATAGGAAAAAAATGAATGACATTTTACATGATCATTTTATATTAGTCCCCAAAAACGAAATCATTAATTTCATATTCAAAAAAAGTAAAAAAGAAAACTGTGTTTGTGAAACATGAATGCCTCATCGGCTACTTTGTCAGTATTAACACCATTTCTTAAATATGAAGGCTCTATCAACTATCAAATAAAAGTTATGCCCAATTGCAAAGTTTCTGAAAAGAAGGTCAAAGTCTAGGTCATGAGGTAAAACATTTTGGTATGAATGGAAAGGTCCTATCATAAGGAATACACATGTCAAATATGAAAGCCCTATAACTGACCGTTCTACATTTTTGCCCTTTGTTAATTTTTTATAGTACATGTAGGTCAAAAGTGAAGGCCAAGGTCACACAGTCAAACTTTGTTAGTAATAATGGAAAAGTCTCCAAACAAGGAATGCACATAATTGTGAAATATGAAAGCTCTATCACCTTCCATTCAAAAGGTATGCACATTGTTAAAGTTTTTATCTGAAAAGATGGGACGTATTATGTTACAGCGATGTCAGTCCTTCTGTCCGTCGTCCGGCCATCCATCCGTCCCTCCGTCCGTGCGACCGGTCCTTGGAAAGAATATAGAGCCGAAAGAAGTTGAGCTAGGAACTCAAAATTTACAACGTATATTGATTATAAAAAGATAAAGAATCCTATTGATTTTCAAGGTTTCAGGCCAAAGGTCAAGGTCACTTTTGGGCTAAAAATAGATTTTGGTGAACATATTAAAATAAAATCAATTAAAAACAATTTTTTTCGTCAAAATGTTTTGAAAGTTTATATGCTTCAGGAAGAAAGTATATTATTCTTACACATAACGGGTTTTAATATATTTGTCAAAAATTGAGAAAATACGCGTAAGGGGAAAGGGAGCGCAATATAGGAAAAAGTTAACCTTGTGAACAAGATAGAGGCCAAACCAGTTGTGCCAGAAATTATAAATTTACCAGGTGAATTAAACATGAGACAAGGAAGTATATTCTTTCACATATTTGAAAGAAAATTGAGAAATTATGCGTAAGGGGTGGGAGGGGGGCAAACTATATGCATAGGTGTATCTTCTTTAACTCGTTTGTGTCACACTTATGCCCTTTGCAGTGTGGAGCTCGTAAAAAAGTTCCTCGCGAGGGGTTTGAAAGTAAGTGTTTTGAATATACTTCCCTGACATTGTCGCCATAGCACTTTCTATGTAGACATAACGTCAGACAGTGCATGAATTCTATATATTTTCATTTCCATGCTTCATAAACATCGACGGCGGGTGCGGCTAGCCAACAGGGGATGCTTACTCCTCCCGGGCACCTGGTCCAACCTCTAGCTTGCTGGGGGTCCGTCGATGTTTAATTTTGTGCTCTATTGTGAGTGCTGTTGAGATTATCGTCAGGATCTTCTTTAACTCGTTTGTAAATAAGATAAAGCCAAAACCAGTTGAGCTATAACTTCAAATTTATCATGTGGGTTAAGAAGAATATGGGAAGATATTATTATGGTCATAGGTCAAAACAATTTTGGGATTTTTCATGATATTTGTCATTCATGACAAGAATATAAGGGGGTGCTTAGTAGGTCAAGGTGTTTAGTAGGTCAAGAGTCAGGGTCATGACAGACAAATGCCATGACTTAGTCTGAAAATATTTGACCCCTAAAAAATAATCACAGAGGTATATGATAGCATGAAAGTATTACGTATATACATGTATTTATAAAAAAATCTATATACACTGTGTCT
Organism: Pinctada fucata; assembly: GCA_028142955.1. NCBI lineage: Eukaryota > Metazoa > Mollusca > Bivalvia > Pterioida > Pteriidae > Pinctada > Pinctada fucata. The sequence continues at coordinate 18,167,158 of AP027107.1, read as the reverse complement.
TTATCAAATAAATTTCATTTAAGGTATTGTGCATCGTATCAAGGGGGGTTCAGAACAATATCCGAAAAAATCCATCGGGATACTCTAGATATATTATGACGTCATAAAAGAATGTCCGAATTAGGTATGGTAAAAATAAGGGAAAGGGGTAACAAAATCACTGTAACTAAATAACTGACGGTCAAATTTTAATAGGAATTTTTCGATTGCCCACATCATATCTAAATGAAAAATACAGTGCTTGTTAATTTCCTGCCTCTACAGAAGATTTGTAACTGTTTTACGTTCCCTAAAGTGTATTCATTTTAACGTCACATTTACGGCCTATTTTGGGGCTTTCAAGAAGGGGTATATATGTAACAACGTAGCTTTAAAACTGACGATGAAAAAAATTATGAAACTTTGCATACAAAAAAAATGTTTCAATTATCATCATTTATAATTTTTAGGAAAATTCAATTATAGGATCGTTATTAAGTCTGGCTGTTCTGGACCTCCTTAAGGTTATTATTTCCTTAGATTTGTAAAATTAGCATGTACATGTACCTGTTGACCATTGGTGCTGCCAGACAAATCTACTACAAATGACCCATGGTCAAGGATAAGTCTTATCAGATCTACTGTTGTGTTGTCCTTAGGATTACTCGTTACCACTATTGAATGCAATGCAGTCTGTATCTGAAAGAAATACCTTAACATGATATTATCGCCATTTTCAGGTATAGAAAAAATTCTGAAGATTAAAAAATCAAAGAGCCTCCAACATCCTCTGCCTGGAGAATTCGCATTTATTTTTAACTATAGCATACAAAAGAACTTGAAATAGAAGTCAAATGAATTCTTTTGCGGAAAACTATACTACACAAAACTTTACTATATTACACGAAACTTTACTATACTACATGAAACTTTACTACATGAAACTTTACTATACTACATGAAACTTTACTATGATAAACGTCTTCAAATTCAATAGCATCATTTAAGACCTGATAAATTTACAGCATGGACCAGACATGCACGTTTCGGGTACTAAACCCTCGTCAGTGATCCTAAGTCTAAACAATGTAATATGACCAAAATTTATGAAAATTATGTCCAAAAATGTACCAAAAGACGTAGCAGAATGGGTGGGATATGATGCTACAGGACCCACGTTTTAGAAATTTCAAGAAATTTTGTAACAGAAAAACTACACGAAACTTTACTATACTACACTATACTAAAAAAACAACTTTATTACACATGTAGTATAGTGTAGTAAAGTATACTATAGTATACTATAGTACTTTTCCGTCATTATAACATACAAAAGAACTTGAAATAGAAGTCAATTGAATTCTTTTACAGAATTTCTAAATACCATTTCAACACCTGCTTATCAAACAACTTTGATTTCAACATACAAAAACAAACGGCTATCCTATATATTTGTATATAAAATGATAATAATAATAATAATAAAAGACAGAGGTTTCACATACAGGTACTGTTATAGCGTTGATATAGTCGTTTCTGCCTTTCACAAATGTTGTCAGGTAGAGCATGTATCTGTCAACTGTTGACGAGAATGTTAAATTACATAAGCTTTCTCTGACAAGAACAACAAAATCAAAAGAGCTGTAAGAATAAGACGTAAAATCTGTCCTGAAAAAGTCAAAATTTCAAAATGAAGATAATTGTTTTCATTAGGAATGTCAACTAACTTAGTTCACATCTGAATCTTATTTAAGGAGCGATATATTATTCATAAAAAAAGGCCGATATCTGGGTTTGAACGAGGGTAATTTTCTATGGGAATCAATGATAAAAGAAAAAGTTTTATACAACATTGTTCCGCCCCGAGTTGCAGTATGCAACTTTACCAAAGGTGTATATATATCACTAATGCAAAGGAGTAGGTGCGGTAAACTATTTTCAAAGTTGCTCATATATCCATGATATTCTAATTTATAAAATGCAAATGTATGGTGAATCCAAATCGGGAATTGTCGCTCAAAAGGTCTAAAACGTTGAAACCATTGAAAATATCAATAAATGAGCTCAATTTCGATACAAATTATGACATCAATAAAACGGAAGGGTTCCAACTCTATATCTTCATGAAGAAAATTCCAAAGCAATTCTTCTGCACCAGACACGTGTTTCTAGTATGAAATTCTCATCAGTGATGCTTCCAGTGAACTACAAAAATTCATTTCAGAAGCGCCCTCTATTACTTTATGAATTTAGATTTGTAAGTTAACTTTACAGAAAGTGCGCTGCTCCAAGTTTCCTGTAGGGTCGATTCAGTAGCATAGCCATATAAAATATATATTAAAAATAGCATTGGAGGGATGGTGCTAAGATGTTAACCTCCTTTAATATCGGTGACAGTTTTGAATGGAATGACAAGTTTTCGAAATAGCAAAATAATATCTATGACGTCAAATCGATAAAGGGCCAAAACAAAGCTTCCTTCAGGCGACAGAGGTGGGAAGAAGTAATTACTACACTTGAAAACATAATGTTACGGGAACGATAGTAACTGGTCAAAGGTCAAAGTCAAGGTCACAAGGGTACTACAAAATTTTGGTATCAATATAAGAATTTTGTCATAAGGAAAACACATGTAAAATATACAAGCCCTATCACTTATCAGTCAAAAGTTATGCCCAATGATTAAGTTTTTGGAAAGTAGATCGAAGGTCAAGGTCAAGGTCATAAAGTAAAAAAAAATTGTTGGTATCACTAAAAAGATCTTGTCACAAATAAAACACAAGTGAAATATGAAAGCTCTATCACCTACTCTTTCATTCCAGGGGCATAAAATAAGAATGAATCAAATTTAATTTTAATTTTTTAGTTAATATCCAGTTCTTATAACTAGATATTAAAAATGTTCAGCTTATTCATTAAAGGGAAACAATTTATAAGTTTATAGTAAATGTAAATATTGCTTGAAGAAAATCACAAAGTACTTATCCTTTCATACCAGGTAAAATATTTGGATCAATATTGCGGTCTTGGTTGTGTAACCCTCTAGTAAAATCATCATCAGAATAATTGGGCTTCAGATCGTTAAGTTCCTACAGGAAAAAAGACAAGAAAGCTTGGTAGAAATATTAGAATTTTGATAATGAAATAATAACTATATTGATTTTTTTTAAAAAATATACTACAGATTGACCTTATGATAGGGCATGTTAAATGCCTTTTAACCTTTGCTGAGAATTATTTCATTATAAAAAAGATATATAAATCATTTCAATATGTCTTGTACTTTTATGGACATGTTTCCAAATAAATTTATCCAACTTATGAATTAATTTCAGTTCATATTGATTTGAGCATATTTCCAATATTATGAGCAGGCAATTACTGAGATCTGCCGTCTGAAAACATTTTGATTAGCAGGTGATGACGTTGAACACATTCGTTTGACTTCCTCTGCAAAACTTGACTTTGGTATCGGATAATATTTAGTCCGAGTGGCTTCCAGTAAAAGGTGATGAATTGCAACATATTGATCCTGAAATGTAACGATTGCTAAAGTTTGAAAAATGTAGTTATTGTATACATTATTGAAAAAAATATAAATTGATTTGCTTCGATGTAAACATGTATGCGGGGATATGGTCATTATCCATATTTGTCATTGGTACTATAGAACATATATTTCAATATTGACAATTGATATATGAATTGCAATATTGACATATGTGTTCTATTATAAAATTTCAGTGCACCATAAGTTATGTCTCATCAGTGCATCAGACGCTTGAGGCCGAAAAAGAGGAAATCCTAATATCAATATGAAATTATGAAGAGCAAAAGTCTAAAATTGACCATACATTTCTGCCAAAAAAAAAAAAAAAAACTGCAAAGGACGGAGCTATGCCATCAGGGAGATATCCTTTATTTGGGAGGTTCATTAAAGGAGAAGATTTACAGCGAGACGTCATATCTAACGCACGTGAATTTACAACTACATGTAGCCAATTTATTCGCACATATTCTTATGAAATAATAGAGATAGAAAATCAGTTTTCATAAAATTATTTTTCACGAAAAATACAGGGCCATAGGGTCAAGTGAACATTCTCCTTTGTAACAAAGAATTAAGAAATATATTTTAAGTTACATGTAACTGCCGATGCGGAAACAGTAACTTGATCACTATGTTCATGTAATTCTTTGTTCAGATTTGTATAACTGTCATCTGCGTTGCAGTCATTGGTGCATGCCCTTTTTAAAATGAAAGTAGCATGAAAAAGAAGCTTACCACAGTCTGTATCATGTTCATTCTGTCTTCCTCCCTCATATGCTTTATAAACTGAAATATGTTGACACTGTCATTGTCCTTGCTGTGACTGAGAAGCGCATCTAATGCTATGAACGTCCCTGTCCTGCCGATTCCTGCACTGTATAACGTGAAACAAGAAATGCAATATTATACATTTTACATAAATAAAGCTAATTCTGTTTATGTTAATTTCTTTGGTTTTTGGTTTCAACCTTGACATAAGTCGGAAAGTTCGCTTCAATATTGAACACAAAATCGTATTTGAATTTACATATGCATTGAAACGATCAAAAAAGTAATTAAAATAAACTTAAGCTAAACAATGTTCATTTTAATTTGAAATATAAAAATGGAACAACGATAGCTGAAATAGGGAATTTGCTGACGCGGCTCGGTAATGAACGTGATTGGCTGAGGACGCTCGGGCATTATGAGACAATAGAGCCCGGCTTGTCATTTTTCATTTCTATTCTAATGATGACCAATCGATTCTTGTTAAAAACCAGTTCCTGCCGGTTTATCTGCTTTCAGAAAATGGGTATAACCCTAACCATATAAGAGAATACAACCCGGCTCGCGTCTGTTGTCTTAATATGGAAAAAGAATCAAGTCATATTAGACTTTAGAATGAAAATTCACATTAGATGTATTTACAAATATTGTTGGTAGAGGAGTTTCTTCCGCTGGATTTTTATTACTCGTGGAAAGATGTATTGCAAGAAAAGTAAGAAAATTCTGTCAAAAACACCGATCTAGAAAGTACAATAAGTATGCCGAAAAGATAATATAAAATACCTGCAATGCACCAAAAGTGGTGCTCCACTTTTGCTCGATGACATAGCTTGCCTTTGTACTTTATTATGAAAGATAACCAAGTCCAATGATTCCGGAACTCCGTGATCAGGCCATGTCGTGTAGTGGTAATGAGATATATCTCGTGATCCACTCTCCTTCAAAGGAATCTTTTTGAAGTCAATACATATGTAATCGAATTAGATATCGAAACCCAATCAGTTTTTATCATTTAAAACAATTGAACAGGTAATTCAAAATATCTTAAAATAGATAAAACGGGATCCTTTTTAACAGTTTTTATATGACTCTCCTCGTTGTAAAAATAAATGTATAATATATTCATGTCTTTATATAAAATCTCGGGATTTTACACATAATTTACACAGAAATTATACATATTTCTAGCATTAGTTAGCCACCTTGGATGGAAGAATTACTTATGCGGATTTACTATCCGCATAACGTGTCTGTTGTAGGGCTGAGTATCGCGGGTCAAATGTGTATTGCGATATATTGCGATATTTGGAAAAAATATTGCGATATATTGCAATATTTAATAACATCAAGAGCCCTTATGGTGATTTTTTTCTACTTCAATTGTCCTTTCAAAGTTTTATTTTGAAATCTGAAAAATTAATTATTAATGTTTTCTTGATATAATTAAGGATGGACATGTGTAGACAAAATTGACAGTCCTTCTATTGTTAAACGTCTTTAACATACGAAGTCAATCATACCTGCATGAATATCCAATCACAAAAAAATTACAATGTAATATTCATCCAGTTATTTTAAGCTATCAATGTGAACTGACAGTGCAAAAAGTCACTAGGAAACATAAAATGACACCAGGATGTTCAATTATTGTACGTTTAAAAAAATCAAAACTCAATATATACTATAAACACAATATAAGAATCAAGCTAAGATGATGAAGTCTTTCTTGCAAATTAGTATACTAATGTGCAGTTTGTTGACGAGTGTTTAGCTATTTCTTGAAATTTATTTTACTGTGTAGCATAGAATGGTCACTTAGTCACGTTTAAAAGTGGCTAGTCAGAAAATTTTCAAAGAAACAACATAAAGATATGAAGATAAAATAATATCGTTAAAAACAGGTTTTTGAAAACAAATAGCGTGGTACGTATCGCGATATACCGGTACCGCGATAAAACCTCTCAGCCCTAGTCTGTTGTATTAGAATTGTTGAAATTTTCTTCAAGAAGGAAAAGAGTTAAAAAAAAACTTTCAATATTAATATTTATAGTGAATCGATGAACGTGATCGCTTATTTGTCCAATCATAATTTATATCAAGAGATATAAATATAGAAAAATGTATGCATACTTGTGTATTGGTTATTTTGAATACTCTTATAGTATAGTTGCCGTAGATATTCTCTTTTATTGTCTTGATACTGATCTGCCCGTATATCTCTGTGCATGTTACATTTGGCCAATACTTGGCGCATTTATCCTGAAACACAAAGTAATTTATGTGTTAAGAAAAAGAAAAAACTTCATTCTACAAAAACTACTTCTTAAAAACTTCTGATACGCTTTCGATAAGGATGAGAAATTATCTCAAGATTTCTGTTTTCCTTGAACGTAAATGCTCTGACTTTTTAGAAAGGAAAGGAGGGAATCACCGACAAGACTCGGCTGTTGCATCCAAAGCAAAACATCAGAACAACCCCAGAGAAATAATCATGCTAAACGTCTTCAAATTTAATAGCATCATTTTAGAACAGATCAATTTGCAGCATGGACCATACAAGTTACGATTACTTAACCCTTGTCAGTGATCCTGAATCTAAACAATGAAATATGACCAAAGAGTCTGAAAGTTACTATGTCCAAAAATGTACCGTAGCTGGATGGGTGGGATATGATGTTACATGACCCACGATCAAGAAACGCAAAAGGGACGAGGAACATCAAATGCTACATCAAAGCACTAAGCATAAAAGACCACACATAAACCAACGAGACCAATGGGCAACCGGTACCGACTTTCAACGGCCATCTGCGTTGATAGTACATAATGGAAGAAGCAATGCATTATCCGTTGAAATAATTTTGCAACTAATTGTGATATCTGTACGAATGGCTTTTAAATTGATGTATAACTCATACTTACAATGCGCTTTTCTTGAAGATTTGTTAGCATGACAATACAGGATATTTCTTCTTGCCATACCATTCGCCACATATCTACCACAGTATGGGTCCTTGGACCTAAACACATTAAAAGATAATATGTCAGATTTTGTATCATTGTTATAATGCCGCGTATGATTAAGAAAGAAAGGAGGAGATTTCAATGGTCACCAATACTTGGTTGCAGCACCCGCTTCAAAACAACAGAACACCTCATGCAAAAACACAGAGCATTCACGCACAGAAAGAGACTAAAAAGGACAAGGACTAGCTGATCAAATAATAGAAACATGAAACACAAAAGTCTACACAATAACAAAGAGACCGATGGGCAATCGGTGCCGACTTTTGATGTTTTGATGTCGTCATTGGTATTTGGTCTCTCTTGTCTCTTTTGTGTCTCTTGTTGTGCATGCTGTGTTTGTGCACTGTGTGTTCGGTGTGTGGCGTTTTGCAGTAGTAGCTTTAGCCCCCTCCCGTTGGAGATTCTCTCCTTTTTGCAAACAAACAAAGGAGGGGATCGCCAACAACACCATGCTGCAGCACCCAAAGCAAAACCCCCAAAATCCAATACAAAAACACAGAGCAGACAGGCACAGGAAGAGACGCAAAGGGGACAAGGAATGTCAACGCACAACACAGAAACATCAAACACAAAGGACTACACATAAACCAACGAGACCCATTGCAACCGGCAACAAGTTATGATATTGGTTTCTAGAATAAAGGACTTGTACTTGAGAGAGTGTAATCGATCGTATATTTTCAAAACAGAAAAAAATTTACAACATAGAAAAGGCGTCTAGCATTTTCGAAAGTAAGCTATATAATGGATGTTTGACGCAGAAACTTGTAGGCTGGGATACCAAATCTTGAATTCATGGATGTGCATAGATTATGTAGTTATGACGTAAGTGTCGTCTTAATGTGAATATGAGCTTACGCTTCAATAATCTAATCTCAAATATTTCAACAATTAAGAAAATATAGCAAAATTAAGTACCTTGTGAAGCAATGTATGTGCATCTTCCATTTGTGTCCTTGAAAACGAAAACAATATAATATCAAAATAATACAAATGAGTTTTACTTGTATAAAAAATTATAGGAAATATATAATACATAATATCTTCTTTCTCCTCATGCATGTAATTAATCTATAAAATCAATAAAAGTCCCGTGATAATCATGACATGCATTCATAGGACAAATAAGTTTCAATCATTTAAGAACTTTTTTACAGAATAAAAGCTATCTAAGCTAAAATTCATGATTTATCCATGGTGAGCCAAGACCTATTATACTTACTTTAATATAATTTGCATTGACATAATCGGATTCTTTAGCTCCATCTGTTTTGAGTACAATTCTAGTATCGTCATCTGTATGAATATTATGTATTATGTAACATGTATTATAATATTTTGATACTGTGCAGATTGTGCTTCATATAAATCTTTTCGCGTTTTTTATATTTTTTTCACAAATCTGTAAGCTTTTCGCTTTTGATTTTTTTTAATCTGATTTTGGTAATTTTTGTATTTCAATTTTATTCACTGATTCATAACATCTCCTATACAGAAATTTTGATAGCAACTAGAAATGTACAGCTCAAGCCAAATATGAAAAAAATAACATACACGGAAATGTGGTTTTAAATCTATTCTTAGGCATGTTTGAAGGCATTTTAGCTGCTTCACATGGTTTAAGTTGTCCCTTCGGAAGTGCCTGAAAATAGATATACAGAATATCTTATATTGAACGAAAAGGTATACTTGTTACAGAAAGTGCACATTATTGAACGATGTGATGTCGAAAGTGAGAGAAAGCCTTAGACTGTCCTTGGACTCGGACAAAGCTCGACGGGACTCAAAATATTAAACTCTTTCGGCTTTTTTATTCAATATAATCTCATCATTGTTGACGGAAGGAAGGAACTATAACAATATGGTGGTACGAAAATGTCAAAGGGGTTAAATTGCAAAAATAGCTTTACGTATTGTTTTTAAAACATTTACAAACTTCATATGGACAAAACATTATATAACACAAAATTTAAACAATTATCATCAAACATAAGAAATCATATTCGCGTAATAAAATTCAGAAAAAATACCCCAAACTCCTCTTTGAATATCTTATTTTCATTGTTCTCTTTTTCCTTCACTATATCTGCAAGTGTTCGACATGGCATCTGATAATCCTTGTCTGGGCGCTTTCCAAGTTGAACATTTACATATTCTTGTTCAATTTCTTCATCATCTGCATCTTTGACTTCGGTATCTTTTATATCAATGTAGGAATTCATTTTCTTTGTTGACGCAAATACACCTTTGTATACATAAATATGAATTTAGATTAAAAATAACAATTAAAGAAAGATGAAGTTAAGTACAGAACGTCATTCTGAGGATCTCGCAACACCCAAGAAATTACTCAACCAGTAGTATACTTAAAAACTGACTATTTTCTTCGTCCGTAATGTTGAAAGATAGTACGGTAATACATATATATAGTCATCAAGTTTAGGAAATCCTCACGATTGTATGTGCAGCTTCTCCTAGCAATCCGGGGATGCTTACTCTCCTCGGGTACCTGATCTAAGTAAGCAGCCCGGTTTGCTAGGAAAACCAGCAACTACAGTCGTGAGGATCTCCTAAACGTATTCTATTCGATATTAATATGTATTGAATGACTATACTTGCAACCGAGTGATTCACTTAAGATTCGTCGTAGAGGGCAATAGTAGTAATTTTTTGTTTTCATGTTTACATGCAAATTGCTGATGAGTTATATATTCTGATTTTAAGTTAAGTTTACTTTTTCGATAAATTTCAATAAGTTACCAATTCATTTGAAGAAACTCCCAATTTAGACTATAAAAATTCAATTTGATGACAAAATTCATCATTGTACATTGTCAGTCAACATAGGTATGATATGAATGAATGAATAAAAGGGGATATTCAAAAAGACGAGGTTGCAACACCAATAGCAAATCATCGAAACAATTCCTTTGCGAAAATACAGTATACAAGAACAGAAAAAAAAGAAGCAACAAGCAAAAAGGAAGAGAAAAATAAAAATGTTTCAAATAAAACATCAAAATACTAGACAAAAAAAAAAAAGACTAAATGTAACTCAACGATTTGTAATCAATGATAAATATGGATAATGACCATATACCTATATACAGAACAAAATCAGAAACCGAAGGCATACGAAATCAGGATAAAACGTGAACCAAAGCAAGCAAACATAAACCTCCATCATATGAAAACAAGAGCCCCAGGGGGCACAACGCTCACCTGATACCCATGCACGCTCTAATTGACATACTGACATTGAATACTGATAGTGCCAGTACCAGGATTTTAGCCCACAACCTTTCTTACAAGATTTTTGCCGGATGCAGACAAGTTTTTTTTCAGACAACCTTTAAAAGTACAAACAAGAGAAAATAGTCACATTTCAAAACAACAACTTTTTTACTGATTTGAAAAGATGGATTATGCGATCCAAAGTCATATGCCCAGCTAATATAGTTCGATTATGCAACATCAAAAATAAAATCATTTTGTAAAATTCCACATTAATGTGCAACAGAAACAGAATAAAACAATGAAATGATTTTATAAACTAAGTTTATTTAAAATTGAACACCAAACCTTTCATTATTAATAGCTAGTATGCCAGAAAATAATAAAGCCTGTGTTTGTGAAACACGAATGCCCCGCGGTGGCATCTTTGTTGGTATAAACACCATTTTCTGTTAAGTATGTGAGAGGTCAGGGTCAGAGTAATATTGGTATCAATGGAAAGATCTTGTCACAAAGAATACCCATGTACAATATGAAAGCCCTATCACTAACCATTCAAAAGTTATGCCCAATGTTAAAGTTTTTGAAAAGTAGGTCAAAGGTCAAGGTCAAGGTCATGAGGTCAAAAATTTTGGTATCACTGGAAAGGTATTGTCACAAGAAATACACATGTGAAATATGAAAGCTCTATCACCTTCCTATCAAAAGTTATGCCCAATATAAAGTTTTTCGGACAAACAGACAGACGGACAGGCCAAAAACTATATGCCCCCGTATCTTTGATTCTGGAAGCATAAAAAACAAAGACTTTTCGGTTTTGCCTTTATTCATATTAAATTATACAGAAATCTATGAATGAGAGCTTTTGAATAGTATTGATTTCATCTTAATACATGTAACGTACAGTAAAAATCGTGTTAATCCAATTAACACAGACAAGTTGTTAGCGGACAATATTAATTCAAGTGAGTTGTGCAGAAATTGAGCCAATTTATTTTCCAAACAGCAGTGTACGGTGTATCAAACCTCATGACCCAGTAAAGCCACTTGGACAAATTATTTTCGGTAAATATGCTGAAATGCGGTGCTTGGAAATGTATTTTTAGCATATTGAATCAATAGTCGTGATAAATTTAACTTCGAACTTGATCTTGTCTTTTATGCAATCTACAGATAGGTTTGAAAATATGCAAAATTCGGAACATTTTCGATGAGGACGCAGAGTTCCTGTAAAAAAAGTGAAATTTGCGAGAAAAGGACATGCATGACCCCCCCCCCCCCTTTCCTTACATTCTTATGCGTGCCAAAGATTCGCAATCAAAAAAGACCAATTTTACAGACTTCCGGGCATTTCAAGTCAGTCAAAATTTTTAGTGTGCACCTTTTTATTTCCTGTAATTACCCCTACTAAAGGGGCAAGGAGGTATTGAACCAATCAAATCTGTAACACAAGATATATGGCGACTATGTTTACCATAGATACAGAAATAAGACAGAGAAAATAATCATTAAATAGGGAAATTGTTCTGAAATATGCATGTATGAAAAAAAAAGCAATCCAAGGAATGCTTGTGTCGCCTGCGTAGCGGATTTTTTTTATTGAAATTAGGTCAAATATCAAGGGCAAGGTCACTAGGTTAAAAATTATGGAATGTTTAGAGAGGTCTTTTCATAAGGAATACAAATGTGAAATATCAAAGCCCTATCACTTACCACTCAAAAGATATAGCAAATCATAGATTTGTTGAAAAGTAGGTCAAATATATAGGGCAAGTGCACGAGGTAAAACATAGGTAATCACAGATTACGAAGCTCACCTCGTGACAGCAAAATTCAATTCAAACATATTTCTTAGTACATGTATATTGGCTTTTAAAGGCAAAACCACTCAAGCAGAAAAAGTAGGTCAAGGTCATTTTATGAAAGTTTGATCAAAGATACATCCAATATGCAAGTTTGGTACATGTAGCAGTTATACTTTGCTCAATATTGGCTTTTAAAGGCAAAATCACTCAAGCGGAAAAAGTAGGTCAAGGTCATTTTATGAAAGTTTGATCAAAGATACATCCAATATGCAAGTTTGGTACATGTAGCACTTATACTCTGCTCAATATTGGCTTTTAAAAGCGAAATCACTCAAGTGGAAAAAGTAGGTCAGATGCTGCATCCGATGCATGGGTCCATCTCGGCATCCAAAGATGAATCACTTGTGCAAGTTTGGTTACTGTAGCATTAGTACTTTGTCAGATACTGAGCTACCCCAAACTTCTTATCCAAATCACTCAAGCGGAAAATGTAGGTCAGATGCTGCATCCGATGCATGGGTTTACCTCAGCATCAAAGAATGAATTACAAGAGGCCGTTGCATTTCGTTTCTCGTTTGTGCTGTCACCTTTCAGTTTATGTTGATGCAACAATAGCACGTCTATGGAGACATCTGTGTATCCGGATAAGTAAGCGGGTTGTGTACACGTAATTCGGAAAACCACACCATTTGCTAATAGCAGATGGCCGTCCAAAGTCGGCACCGGCTGCATATTAATCTCCTTCCTTTTATGTAATGCCATTAATGCACCCAGTGCCGATGTTTCTGTGCGTCTGTTTCAATTGCTTTGTATAATGTTCTAATGAATATTGTTGTACCATTTTGCGGTTTGTAGCTTTGTTTGATGCCATTTATGTGTCGCTTTCCAATGGATTTGTTTCGCTTGGTGAATGCAGGTCGGTCATGCAGGAGATCGCCTCTTTTCCGTAAGAAAATAATAAAATGAAGTCTTGTATTTACCTGAACTGTTATGCTCATTTCCTCTTGGCTGTGTAGTTGGGTCTGCGCCGACAAAATCTGAGAACTCGTGGTCGTTATATTGTGATGATTTCTTTTCCGACATCTTGCGTCTAAGAAAAAAAGAAAATTCATAAGGACCCTCTACTATCTATCTTAAAATGTCGAATCTAAGAGTTAGGCGTCGTTGAATTCGTTTGGCTGTTCTAAATTATTCTACCTTCAAGTACCAATATATGGATGCTCATTTGTAGTCGATGGACGGTCATCTACCAAATTAGAATTTTAGTATTATGTGATACAAAATGAATTTATTTGACTGTCTGACAAAAAAAAAAAAAAGAAAAAGAATTGTCAGATCATCTTTCAACATAATCATTAATCAATTGTATCAAATTACATTCTTAGAAACATGCATCGGATTCGGAATATTATATCCAGAAGGCTGCTCTCTGACAGCAGATGTTCATCATTTTGTCCTAATATTATTTTGTCTATCAATAAAGAATGTTTATACATTATGTAAGTATGCAGGAAGTTGTTTATGCCAATGTATTTAAAGGAAGATTATCTATACCTTTTCATGACTACTACTATTACTATAACCAAAATAGCAACAATCAACACAGCCGCTACGCCACCACTAATCACAGATATATTATTGTCTGAGTCTGTTTGTCGACTTGTCCTTTCATCTGAATAATAAATGCTCAACTGACTGTAAGTTTAATAAATCCCTTCAAAATAGCTTTAAATCTATTCATAGAAGTAATTGAAACTTTAAGTCAATCTAGACAATCTTAGAAAATGATTTTGTTCTTCAATCCCTTACCTATTTATAAAAACAAAGAAATCATTTTCATTGAATGAAATATATGTTTAATTATAAATAAGTACTAAAGTACGGAAGTGCACAATTGATATTGTAAACAACGTTACAAGAATCTCATAAAAAGTAAGCTTACCGCAATGAAGTCCTTCGAATCCCCACATACATATAGATTGGCTGCAATTTCCGTAACGTGCATCGCAAAACAAATCTTTCCGGCAATGACCACATGTCTCGTTACAATTATACCCATATGTCCCGTTACAAACTAAAGCAAAATAATGCATCATTTTTCGGAAAGAAATCAATGTCATATCCTTTTGTCTGAAATGACCCAACTAAAAATGGTTGATACCTCAGTTTAAAGATTAATGAATAGAAATGAATTGAATATCTATCAGTTTAATCCGTTATTTTTGGTTCAAAATGTGAATATAAAATACTATATTAGTAGCAAGACCAAAAAAAAATATGCAAAGAAAACTTTACAGTCTACGGTGTATCCAGAACTGACCTCCAAAAGTAAGAGTGAGACGAAATCATTCGGTTTCCTATTTCGAGGTACGAAAAAAATATACTCATGTATTTCTATTCTATTCTCATTCTATAGAACTATACTGAACAAATCCAAGCATCTCCCATATTAAATTTTCTCATATATACATTAACTTTGAAAATAGTGTTTAAGTATTCTTATCTCCTATATTTACCCTGGTCACATTTTGACCCGTTTACTCCTCTGTCACAAACACCATTTGGGCAAATTCCAGTTGTTTTATTACATACCGTCTGATTAGCACACTTTCCACAAATATGACGACAATTGTATCCATAATAACCATCGGCACATTCTGGAAGACATGGAACCTTAGTGCAAAAATTGAATTTACATCTTTCAGAAATGATATATTTTATACATGTTAATATCTCATTATTTAAAAAAAAAGTTTGTCGTCTTGATGTGGGTGCTGTTACCGAGTCCTGTTTGACACTCCTTTTCTTTTTCAGACAAAATGTTTAACGTCTTCAAATTGATTAGCATCATTTGAGATCAGATAAATTTACAGCATGGACCAGACATGCACGTTTCGGGTAATAAACCCTCGTCAGTGATCCTCAATCTAAACAATGTAATACCACCAAAATCTGTGAGAATTATGTCCTTAATATACCGAAAGACGTAGCAAAATGACTGGGATATGATGTTACAGGACCAAGGTTTTAGAAAATTTGAGAAACATTTTGTAAACAGAAGTTTTCAAATGCGTTGGAAGAAACGACCAACCGAAATTGATCGAACTTGGCCAAATGTGCCCTCAAAATCACGCTTTGTGTTTAGTTAATGATGCTACTGATTTTAAAACGTTTGACATTTGTATCACTTGGTGAGTGTCACTGCTGGTGAACTTCGGTAGATCTTTTTTTTTAACGCATTCAAAAATTTCTGTTATCAATATTTCTTGAAATTTTTTAAAACGTGGGTTCTGTAGCATCATACCCCATCCTTCCTGCTACGTCTTTTGGTAAATTTTTGGACATAGCTTTCACACTCTTTGGCCATAGAACTTTGTTTAGATTTATCTACATACGAGATCAACATTTTATTTACAATTTAATAAAATATTTGTACGATTTCAAATAAGTAATTTCTTATTTTCCTATCTTGAGAATTTTAAAAAGACAGTGAACACGTGGCTTACTACACGTTTCGTAGAAATCCCACGATGTAAATTCATTCAAGCGATTACCTGATTGCAGTTGCGTACTCACTCTGACTTGAATATAGGACATATTTCTACCTGTATATGCAAATGGTGATTTCCAAAGTTCACCGAAATTGTGTGTATCCGAGAATGAAAACGTATATGAAACACTAGTTTGAGAGGTAATTTATGAAAGTAACATATAGATGTTATAATCGTAGTGCTTTAAACACATCTACGGTAAAACTTCATTATTGATCCCTGTAAAACCATATTTACCTTTCATAAAATTTAAGTTCAAATGATCAAGATTTCAAATTATGCGCCTGTCAGACAATGCTCTTCTCTTCAAGGGTATGTTTTGAACATCAAAAGACATACGTGTATTTGAGAGGATGCAATTATTGTCTTTACACGACATACGTATTACTTTTCAACATTCGGTTATCTAGAATTCTGATATATTGATGATATAATGTGAAATGAAAGATGTGACATATTCTACTTTAAGATCTCCAGGATCGACATTCTTCATTTAGCATAGAGACAGGTATTGCTTGCAAGCAGAAGATGCTAAGTCTCTGTGTTGAAATAATTTCATGTAATAAGAGTTTCAGGTAATAACATACATTCAATATTATTTATTTTCTCCTTGAGCCTTTTGTTTGGTGTCACTGCTGGTGAACTTCGGTAGATCTTTTTTTTTAACGCATTCAAAAATTTCTGTTATCAATATTTCTTGAAATTTTTTAAAACGTGGGTTCTGTAGCATCATATCCCATCCTTCCTGCTACGTCTTTTGGTAAATTTTTGGACATAGCTTTCACACTCTTTGGCCATAGAACTTTGTTTAGATTTATCTACATACGAGATCAACATTTTATTTACAATTTAATAAAATATTTGTACGATTTCAAATAAGTAATTTCTTATTTTCCTATCTTGAGAATTTTAAAAAGACAGTGAACACGTGGCTTACTACACGTTTCGTAGAAATCCCACGATGTAAATTCATTCAAGCGATTACCTGATTGCAGTTGCGTACTCACTCTGACTTGAATATAGGACATATTTATACCTGTATATGCAAATGGTGATTTCCAAATGTCACCGAAATTGTGTGTATCCGAGAATGAAAACGTATATGAAACACTAGTTTGAGAGGTAATTTATGAAAGTAACATATAGATGTTACAATCGTAGTACTTTAAACACATCTACGGTAAAACTTCATTATTGATCCCTGTAAAACCATATTTACCTTTCATAAAATTTAAGTTCAAATGATCAAGATTTCAAATTATGCGCCTGTCAGACAATGCTCTTCTCTTCAAGGGTATGTTTTGAACATCAAAAGACATACGTGTATTTGAGAGGATGCAATTATTGTCTTTACACGACATACGTATTACTTTTCAACATTCGGTTATCTAGAATTCTGATATATTGATGATATAATGTGAAATGAAAGATGTGACATATTCTACTTTAAGATCTCCAGGATCGACATTCTTCATTTAGCATAGAGACAGGTATTGCTTGCAAGCAGAAGATGCTAAGTCTCTGTGTTGAAATAATTTCATGTAATAAGAGTTTCAGGTAATAACATACATTCAATATTATTTATTTTCTCCTTGAGCCTTTTGTTTGGTTTATAGTCACTTCGTACCATAACCAACTCGTACCTTAGTCACTTCGTACCCAAAATTTACCAACTCGTACCATAACCATTTCGTACCATGGCCAACTCTTACCAAAAAAAAAAAGTCAATTCGTACCCTTTGCGAATCCATAGGTACAACTCGTACCCAATTTTATTCCAACTCGTACCATAACATACTCGTACCTTAACCAACTCGTACCATTACATTCTCGTACCATAACCAACTCGTACCATTACATACTCGTACCATAACCAACTCGTACCATTACATACTCGTACCATAACCAATTCGTACCACACAGAATCTCGTACCCATTTATATTAACTCGTACCATAACCAACTCGTACCCAATTTTATTTCATCTTGTACCTGACATACATGTACTAGTACCATAACCAACTCGAACCACAAATAATCTCGTACCCATTGACATTAATAACATAACCAACTCGACTCACCTAGAATCTCGTACCCATCAACATTAATCTGGTGACCATCTGGTAGAAATCAGAAAATGATCTCTCTCTTTCTTTCTCTGTATGCATGTGTACACATGTATACAACGTATATAGTTATACGGTGTCGTGTAATAAAAGGCCTCAGGAGCGGATCTAGATGGGGGTCAGGAAATGCTTATATGATTTTCCTCCGAGTACTTTAGATTGTCTTTCCCTTCACCTGGTTGGATCGTCCCCCCCCCCCGACACACACACACAGTCACCTCTCTCAAAAAAAGAAGACAAATTTAAGATTAGCAAATGAGTCCATAATTATTGAATTTGACTTACAGTACTTTTAATCAGTAATTATAAACCTGCTCGAAATCAGTTGTTTTGATAATCAATTATCTTTTTTATTGTTTGAACAAAGTTCTAAGTTTGAACGCTTCTCCGAGATAATTACCTTTATTCAGGCCTTGGCAGTTACAATAATAACATATTGATGTGGACATTTTAGTTTTTAGCTTGATAATGGAGGGTGATTTTAAATGTATTTTATGTCTGAAGAAAGTCCGTCCCAAACAAGAAACATTGAAGTGCAACAAATGTGATGGACTACAACATTGTCTCTGTAATACAGGTAACATTTTCTAATTTAGTTTAAAAAATATTAATGTTGTCTATCTCATTATTTGTGTGTCCGTCAGTCCATTTGTAAATTTTTGCGAATGAATATTATCCACGTCGTTCGTAGGTGTCTCGAGAAAAGAGTACAGGGAGAATAAGAATAGGGACTACGTAATTGGATATGTCAGGAAGATATCAGAAACATGCATGTTTGGTGACGCTAAATCAATCAAATGCAAAAATTTGTCAAGTTATTTCGGGTACGAGTTTATAGAGTACAATTTACCGAGTAACATGGTACGAGTTGGTAGGGTAGGGAATTCATGTATGGTACGAGTTTATAGGTACCATGGTACCATGGTACGAGATTATGGATGGTACGAATATACGCATGGTACGAGTTTATGGTACGAGTATTGGTACCATGGTACGAGTATTGGTACCATGGTACTAGTTGGTTATGGTACGAGTTTATGTATAGTACGAGCTGGTAGAATTTATGGTACGAGTTGGTCATGGTACGAAATGGTTATGGTACGAGTTGGTAGTTAGGTATGGTACAAAGTGGCAGGTACGAGTTGGTTATGGTACGAATTGACCATACCCCTTTCGTTTCACTGTAAAACATGTGAACTCAAAGCAAAGGCTTGCGAGATAAATTTTCAAAAATTATTGTCATCAAAACAAATGTGAGATCTAAAAAGATTAGTAGAGAATATTCTTAATAAAAAACAAATCTTCGAAAAGTCATTGGTTAAATGGGAGTTTACATTTGGTTGGGTGACATCCAGTTGCACACACATATATTATATTTCCTTGAAGTTTCCTTGAGGTTAAAGTCATATTTGTCATTGATTATCAATTGACGGACATGCTGTCTTATTTAATTTACACTTTTACTGGTATTTGTAGTGCTTTCAATTTGAACTATCCATACAATGATATATATTGTAAAAATTGCTGAAAAATTTCATCAACAAAGAAAAGCTTACCTTTCGTACAATTTGATTCATGATATCCTCTTTCGCATTTATCAGCAGGACATCCACCTGTCATCCTATTACAAACAGAATTATTCACACAATATCCACAAATTCCCTTGCAATCAAATCCGTATGTGCCGTTTGGACAGCCTGAAATCATGTATCACATCAACTTCTATATTGTCAATATTGAAATGTATGTTCTGTAGTACTACTTTTCTTGTACTATCCACGGTTTTCGGATATTTTAATCCTTGTCAGTAGTACGTCATGCCAAACAGTTTAAATAAAGCAAAAGCGAATTTTACTGGCGCCATCTAGAATAGAGAGCTTTAATTTCCTCTTGCTAAAATGAGCGGCTCCCAATTTTGTGTAGGGTTTATTCCATCCTCGGTACCCCTGGCTATTTGCGCTTTGGCTGAATACCCTGGGTCAGATCGCAATATTTCTGGGATTTTAAAAGAAATAGCTCTTCTTCGTGAAGTTAAAAAACTTACGGTGATGGCTGCACGCAGACCAGTGAGGACAGTATGTGAATCGTACACAAGAGGGAATTTTAGTCGGTTACCTAAATATTTGTATCGAAAACATCTAATTACCAATTCGTTTATTGTCTCAGGGCATCAAGAAGTATCTTACCAAGTCAAACATGCACTATTTATCATCGCAATCAAAAAGACGTTTGCAAACAATTATGCGAATGGATAAAAAGGTTTGTGAGGGAGCCAATCAGCAATACTTGCACAGAAATGGAAATCCCCGAAATAGTACGATTTGACCCAGGGTTTTCAGCCAAAGCGCAAATAGCCTTGGGTACCGAGGATGGGTTTATTCAGAAGCGTATTAAGGATAAATATGGCCAAAAATCGATGGAGGGTAGGCGCAAGGAGCTTATTTCTATACATGACCGAAAATGTTTTTTTGACCGCAAAAGGAAATTGTTTTATATGACTTTTATCACATGATGCACCATTCATTCGGTTACATGAAGCCATTTCATAAATAGATTTTATGATAACATGTTACACATCACTTCGGAATGTTGTTCATTCCGGGGTTCGCAACCGTTTCGATGGGAATTCTTACGATTTTTCCTTGCCTTCTCGACTTTGAGACTGAATGACGGTTAGGTACTTCTTTGATGTTTATTTGGGAGCATGATCAATGTATGAAGCGCTCAGGATCCGTTGTTACGTCACAAGTGAAAGGCGACGTTGGCGCGTTATTTGCAAGAAATATAGTCAGAATTATATATTTTGATCAATTACGTCATATTTCATGTGATTTACAAATCTCAAATGATGTTTCTATTCCATACAGTATATATAAAACTCGTTGTGTGATTTTAATTGGTGCATGGAAATTGGTTTGCAATTTTCTTCAAGAAGGTATAGATTTGGAACTCTTCGCCATTTTTAATGTATAATTCACACAACCTTTCATAAATACCGTGGAAAATCATTTGAGATCCTAAATATATTGAATTAATTCATAGAAATGATACCTTCAGAATATGAATCTCTGCAAAAATATTCAAATCTTATCAAATCAACACTTTATTTACTTTGATCACATTTCGATCCATTCATCCCACTTGCACATAGTTCGTTTGGACAATCTCCAGTGGTTTTGTTACAGGCCACGTTGTCACGACAATTTCCACAAGTACGGTCACAATCATATCCATACTTGTAGTCTGCACATTCTAACAACACAGTATGAATATAGTATAATGCAGAATTATAAGCTTTCCTAGAGATAAAATAAAACAATCAAAAGAAGGATATGATAGATAAAATTTTAATCTTCCACTTGAATGAAAGTTCTAGTCTCAAAGATGAAATTTATTTAGGCATTCTCTTTTAATTTTGCTTCTCATTTTCTGTACAATTTTACAAAATTTATAATAATTCTTTTTTCTTTTAAAATAAGACTTTTAGGTAATAACATACATTCGATATTGTAAATTTTCTCCTCGAACCCTTTGTTTCACTGTCAAACATTTGTACTCAAAACAAAGGCCTGCGAGATAAATCTTCAAAATTTATGTTTATTGTATTCGAAACAAGATATTAGTAGACATAACTTGGAAAGGTAAGTAATTATAGAAAAACTGATCAGACAAACATCTTAACAGATTTCGAAGTGATACATACATGTATCTACTTTTTAATCGTAGTAAAAATCAAAGCACTGAAGGTACTGAGAACGAATAGCTAAATATCAGAATATGACATTGTATCATTTATGCTGTATGTCATCAAACTTTCCTTCGTAGAGAAGTTTATGCAACTTGCAACAAGTATAGATAATACTGAAATGCTAATCCATAATTATGTCATAAGAATTAAAAGATGACCGTCCTCGAATTATCATATTCAAAAGCACCAAGAATCTTGTACTGGTAGTGTCTTACGTTCAATTTCTCAGAAAAAAAATTAAAATGCATTCAAGGTCTATATTTTCATTCAGTTTGTACGTCCTTGGTACATTCTCCTTCATTTCCAATCTTAAATCTTAAAGTCCATACGTATTCTCGTTGTCTGGAATGTATCAATGCCTATAAACTAGCGATATTTATTATGTTAATTCTAAAAGTCTACGCATGACGTGGGGTAGTCGTAATTATTATCTACTAATTAAAAGTTTGCTCGTTGGAAATATTCATTTGAGAAAGATCTTTTTGATATATAAACAACTAATACAAAATGAACGTATCTTCTCGATTTTTTAGACTTACATCGAAAGGGGAAACAAACCTATCCTGATTGGTCAAAATGTTAATTCTCATACTTGACAGAAAAATCCATTACCACGAGTAAGAGCTCATTTGATTGGATGGAATATATATTCACATTCACAGGAATGCATTTTGATTGGTGGAAAGTAGAGTTAACAAGAAATTATTAAGAGAAACCCGGTTTCTCATTTAATAATTATAGTTTCATGCAAAAAAAGGTTTTGGCGAGTAAACTATACTTTATACGTACTGATGTTCAATAATTAGAATCTTGTGCCGATGTGATGAAATAAGAAAAAAAAACCCTAGGTTTTACGAGTAAAAATAGGTTTTCGCTCTTAAAACTAGGTTTTCACAACAGAAAAACTATGTTTCACAACTGTTAACCATAGTTTACACGCGGAAAACTAGGTTTTCTATGTGTAAACTAGGGTTTAAAGTTGTGAAACCTAGTTTATCAAATTTTTATGACTTTGGCGTGCCATAGACGGAACGGTGCGTTCAACGAAATCTTTGTGTTTTGCATTTACTTTCTGAAAATGATATGAAAACTGGCGAGGGTAACAAGCTGCAAAATTTAACGATGAAAGAATAAATAGTGTCTAAATTCAGCATTCTGTAAAAACAGTTTTATTCTACGAAGCGGCGAGCGGCGCGCGTCGGTAAGTTTTTGATTTGATTTTTTTTTCCACGGCTTTTTTTTTGCAAAGTTTCTAGAAAATGACATGGTGTACGTTATAATGAACAAATAATTTTTCCCAATTTTATTTAAACGTCGAGTTTTCTAAAACGGTAAACAATAAGACGTCTCCCGCAAAAAATAGTTGACGATGAATATATTCGTATCCCCCCTCTCTCACTCTCTCTCTCTAACTTCACATCAGGAACTTACGTATGTATACATGTACATGACTGTTCTTATGTCAATTTTTTGTTCAACATAAAAAAGACAGGGGATTGGATCAGCTACTTATTATTAGTTATGAAACGTATTACTACGATTAATATCAGATACATCGTATACATAATTATCAACGACCCGTTATGCTTTGGCCCCTCCCTCATCAATGAAATAAACACGTATACATGTTCATTGTTCTTTTTTCGTGTTTACATGTTTATAAGCTCACTACATATACATGCGCTTCTACTTAACAAAACATCTTGCTTCTAAAGTAAACAGAGTTATATCATTTATACATAGAAGCAGCATCGGCCCTTCACTTTCTCCGGCAGAAAGAATTGGAAGAGATGCTGAAAACCCTGTGATTTAAATTGATTGGTTCGTGCTTCAAATTATACGTGTACGAAATTAAGGCCCTATAGCGTGAAAAAATTAAGGTGAGCACTTAGAGCTATTCACTGAATAAAACGGTAAAAAGATTTTTTAAATACATTTCACCAAGAAAATTAGGATTATAGGGAATACTAGTACTATAGAGTGGTTATATTGAATCAATAGGTATGCATAATAGACATAGGTGTATGCTTAACAAGAAAACACCCCTTATAATAATCTAGAAGGACTCGAAAGACCAAACTTCCGTTACTGTAGCGTTTACGCGTCAAGTACGAATCGTATTTAAGCGATAAAAAATGAACGTTTATTCTTGGACCTTTTCTCAAATACGTTATATTCCGATTATGTTATTATAAAGTGAACTTTTACATCGTATGTCTTTGGCCCTTTTTTATTTTCTATTAACACATACTCTTGTTGCAAGGTGGAGCTTTTATGAATGTTTAATGTTCTTAATTGGTTCTCCCAATATTGAAGCCAGAATTTTTTTTAAACAAATACCATCTTCATATCTATACACCCGCACCTTGAAACTTGTCTGGTCATTATGCATTATCTTCAAATGAAAAGGTTAAACATCCTTGCAATAAACCTCTCATGGTTCTTCTAAATATTCTTGAAATAGCGTCTATGAGTATATTACTCAACACAAAAATTGAAATCATTCAACTTTGATAATCAAGCTTCCAATATAACGAAGAATAAATAAGGCGGCGCCACATGAAATTGTTTTCCTCTGTAAATCTGTATATGTTTAAAACATAAAACGCATTCATATTTTGAAATATGCAAAATACGAACAATGCTTTTTTCTTTATAAGGACTATGGACATAAAACGTACCATTGGAACAATGGATTCCTTCATATCCCTTTTCACATCTTCCTAATGGGCATGCTCCTGTAGTTTTGTTGCAGACGGATCCATCTCTGCAGTAACCACAAATTCCTTTACAGTCATATCCAAACGTGCCATTTGGACAATCTGAAAATATTATGTCAAAGAACGACATTTTACAAAAAGAATAGACTAAGTCCTTTTGAAAAAAGTCAAATTCAAGAAATTGTGGTTTCCCGCTTTTGGGTGTTTGTTTTTAAAGAAATGCTTACAGACCTCCCCACTATTAAATAGTTTTCATAATAAATCTCATGTACTATCAAGTTCTAAATATCAAAAGATTAAACTCCAAGAAAAGGTTAACAGGTCCAGACTTAACTACCAAGGCAAAGGGTTTGTGAAAAGGAATGCACATGTGCAAAATGAAAGTCCTACAATTTACCACCCAAAAGTTATGGTCAATGTTGAAGTTTTTGAATGTGGGTAGACCTCCAAGGACGAGGTCACCAGGCACGAATGTTGTTACTGACGGGAAGGTCTTGTCACAAGGAATACACATGTTAAATATGAAAGCCCTATCACCTTCCATTCAAAAGTTATGGTCATGGTTAAAATTTTTGAAAAGTAGGTTAATCTGCAATGTCAAGGCCACAAGGTCAAATTTTTGGTCTCCATGGAAAGGTCTTGTCAAATTGAATACACAGCACATGTGAAATATGAAAGCCGTATCACCTTCCATTCAAAAGTTATGCTCAAGATTAAAACTTCTGAAAAATGGGTCAAACGTCAAGGTCAAGATCACAGGGTAAACAA
Organism: Pinctada fucata; assembly: GCA_028142955.1. Taxonomy (NCBI): domain Eukaryota; kingdom Metazoa; phylum Mollusca; class Bivalvia; order Pterioida; family Pteriidae; genus Pinctada; species Pinctada fucata. The sequence continues at coordinate 18,141,883 of AP027107.1, read as the reverse complement.
TTTTGGTATCCATGAAAAAGGTCATGTCACAATGATTATACATAAGAAATATGGAAGCTATATCACTTTCCATTCAAAAGTTATCGTCAAGGATAAAAATTGTGAATAGTAGGTCAAACTCCAAGGTCAAGGTCACAAGGTCATAATTTGTGGTATCCAAGAAAAGGTCTTGTCACAATGAATACACATATGAAATATGGAAGCCCTTTCGCTGTTCATTCGAGAGTAATGGTCAAGGTAAAAGTTTTTGAAAAGTAGGACAAACTGCAAAGTCAAGGTCACAGGTCAAAATTTTGGTATTCAAGAAAAGGTCTTGTCACAATTAATACACATGTGTAATATGAAAGCCCTATCACTTACCATTCAAAAGTATTGGTCAATGTTAAAGTTTTTTCAAAAGTAGGTCTCCAAGGTCAAGGTCACAGGGTAAAAAAAGGTATCCATGGAAAGGTCTTGTCACAAAGAATAAAAATGTGAAATATGAAAGCCCTATCACCTTCCATTCAAAAGTTATACTCAAGGTTAAAGTTTTTTTACAAAAAAGTAGGTCAATCTACAAGGTCAAGGTCACAAGGTAGCAAAATTTGGCATCCATGGAAAGGTCTTATCACCATAAAAACACTTGTGAAATATAAAAGCTCTATTACCTTCTATACGAAAGTTATGCTCAAGGTTAAAGTTTCTGAAAAGTAGATCAAACGTCAAGGCCATCGTCACAAGGTCAAAAATGTTGGTATCCATGGAAAGATTTTGTCACAGGGAATACACATGTGAAATATGAAAGTCATATCACTTACAATTCAAAAGTTATGGTGAAGGTTAAAGTTTTTCTGACTGACGGACAGACGGACGGGACGGTTTTAATATCCCCGTGCTTATGAAAAGCGGGGGGCTAAAAATCGATCGGTTGTTTTCACAAGAAAGATTACCCCAAATTTCAAACATTTTTAATATGACAGATATATGTTTCATATTTACCCTGATCACATCTGGTTCCATTATATCCTCTTTCACACAGTTTGTTTGGACAAACTCCCGTCTTTGTGTTGCAAGCTTCTTTACCCCGACACTTGCCACATGTTTTATGACAGTTGAATCCGTATGTGCCATTTGAACACTCTGTTTCAGTAAATTAAATTACTTAGTCCATAATATGAAAATCTAACTTTTCTTAAGCGTATACACCAACACTGAATTGGAATACGTATTATACCCCAACGTAATGCCATTGATGTGAATCTATCTGTTTGTCTAAACCGTGGTTGACTGAAAGGATTGAATGTGCATTTAAACTTTAAATTAATTCAAAATGTGCATTTGTATGAGTATGGCCCAAACACATGACAAAATAGATATGCCAGTGCTGCAAAATATGCCCGTCGGGGTATTGATTTCTCATAATAATTTTGTGAATACGTATTATACCCCAATATTATATTTCAGTTTAAGTCTCAAAATGACTTGACCTTTACACATAAGTTTTCAATTATGCAACCCCCTCCCCCCAAAACAAACTTGTAGAAACATGAAAATGTGTCCTTTGACTTTTCTTTACCTCATTTGTTCTTCATGTGTACAAAGTTTGAATAAAAAATGTATTTAAATAAATTGTCAAAATGTAAATTTCCAAAAGAAAACTCAGTCCCTGTTATTTTCAGCAACACATGACATAGACATTTGACCCCTAACCTTAAAACCAAACCTAAAAAACGTCAGGCTCTTTGACTCGCTAAAGTCAACCCACATGGTAAATTTGAATGTCCTAGGGCAGAAAGCCATTCGAAGTTCAAGGTCCATATTAAACTCTGAAAAAACCCTATTCATCACAAACTAAGACTGATATGTAATTCATTATTTTTATGAAGGTGTATACCAAGTTTCAATTCAATAGCTGCAAAGGCTGCTAAAAAGTCCAGAAAAATATAAATTGCTAAAATTTTCTAATTCGATGGTCATAACTCTGCTTACACTAGGTCAACTGTTCACTGACGATTTGGATCTGTAATTAGTTATTTTGAAGGCATATACTAAGTTTCAATTAAATAGCTTGGAAGGCTGCGAATGAAATGAAAAAATAAAACAACTATGCTAAAAAGGGGTCAATTTTAAACTAAATGTGTAATTTTTCATTATAAAGGCCTATATAAAACTGCAATTCAATAGCTATGAAGGCTGCCAAAAAAGTCCAAACAAACTATAGAAATTGTTGAGAATTTCTTAATTGAAGGGCCATAACTCTGCTAACAATAGGTCAATCTTTCCAAAACTTAAACTGGATCTGTAGTTATTTATCGTTAAGGCATATACAAAGTTTCAATTCAATAGCAACAAAGGCAGCGGAAAAAGTTCGGAAAACTGTAAAATTGTTAAAAATGTCTGTATTCAAGGGCGGTTACTCTGCTAAAAATGGGTCGTTCTTTCCGAAACTGAATCTGCATCTGTAATGAAATATTTATTACAAAGGCATATATAGTTTCAATTCAATAGCTGCTAAAGTTGTGAAAAAAAGTCCGGAAAGCAGTAAAATTGTTGAAAATTTCCATGTTCAAGGGTATTAACTCTTCTTAAAATAGGCAAATTTATCTGAAACTCGGCCACTTGATATCAAGTCAAGTTTCAATCCAATATTTTAAAGAGCTTCAGGAAAAAGTTAGGAAAACATGACCACAAACCCATTGACGAACGCACGGGCACACGGACGGACAGCGGTTGACATGATGCGTAAAAGACGGACGAAAAAAAGATGTAACAAGACCTCCAACAGAATTAAAAAGAAATCAAAAGTAAATTCAGTCTAGATATACAGAGAAATGAAAATAAATTGTAGTTAAAACTTTAAGGAATTATTCCTTTATAGTAATCTGTAATGAAATATTTATTACAAAGGCATATATCAAGTTTCAATTCAATAGCTGCTAAAGTTGTGAAAAAAAGTCCGGAAAGCAGTAAAATTGTTGAAAATTTCCATGTTCAAGGGTATTAACTCTTCTTAAAATAGGCAAATTTATCTGAAACTCGGCCACTTGATATCAAGTCAAGTTTCAATCCAATATTTTAAAGAGCTTCAGGAAAAAGTTAGGAAAACATGACCACAAACCCATTGACGAACGCACGGGCACACGGACGGACAGCGGTTGACATGATGCGTAAAAGACGGACGAAAAAAAGATGTAACAAGACCTCCAACAGAATTAAAAAGAAATCAAAAGTAAATTCAGTCTAGATATACAAAGAAATGAAAATAAATTGTAGTTAAAACTTTAAGGAATTATTCCTTTATAGTAAGGAGCTGTTAAGATCATGGCTTGATTTAGCCCTGAAATCACTCGTGCGTTGTCCTTCTATTTTAGTAAAGACTTGGTTAGGACTATAATATCAAGCACTAGAAGATTACTAGTAGGTATTTTATGTAAATAGATTTGTTGATAGATGTGATAATTACGGGTAAAAGAGGTAGGGTACTGAAGGGAGAACGTCAGATATCGAGCGAAAATTCACCAAAAATGCATTATTTGATACAAATTTGATGTATTTTATGCTTCTGTAGCTTTTGAAGTCAAAATTTGATAAATGAAAGTAACCTGGAGGTTATTATATCAATATAATCGGCAAAAACCACCATCCGGAAACTTGAAAACGGTTTTATATCGTACTTACCAGCCACATATGTAGCTTTCAGGCGCGAAATACGCACAGTGTAGAAATAAACAACTTTCTTGTTTATTTTCTACCTAACGGTTGAATCTGTGATTGGAACACACTCTAAATAGATTGTTCTATGATATTAAAAGGAAAAGAATGCAATTTTAATCTATTTTACCGCTCTAAGGACTGATTCTAAAAAGTCACCCCCCTTTTTACGTTTTTGGACTGTGGGACATTGTTCCCCCTTCGGTTTAGAACCCCGCTTGGCCAGAAAATTTGTTTTATTGATAAACACATTGAGTGAAAGTGGCATTCCTAACCAAGAGGGGGAACAGTGTTGTAGAAAAACTTTTTTGTTTTTCATTGATTTCTATGGGAAAAACGCTTATTTCGACCCATAAATTGGTCGTATTTTAAATAATTTATGAAACCTTACAGAAGATTCATATATGGACTAATTTACTTGTTATTTTTACCGAACAAAATTCTTAATCTTTTCATTTTGAAATTTTGACTTTGCAGGGCAAATTTTACGTCTTATCTTAATAGCTCCTTAAGTTATTTCATAAATCCATGAAATTATTTCACTTCTCTTCTTCAAAATCATGACCGAAATATATACATATATGTTATTTCATTGGTAATGAAAATGTATCCATCTTCTTTACATACCAATAAAATTAAACCTTATAATGGAAAGGGAGAATACAAAAGTTATGCTTTTTTCACTATTACATAAAATACCACGAAATAAACATCAAAGAAGTTCCTAACATTTATTTACTCAAAGTCGAGAAGGCAAAGCAAAATCGTGCGAATTCATTTTCTCTATTTTGTCCGTACGAAGGTTTACAAAGTCATCTTATCAATTCGTCCTATTCCAATACAAATAGGCAAAAATAGACGTCTGTAGCAAAAAAAAAAAAAAAAAAAAAAAAAAAAATTAGGACTGACAAATTTTGATTTTTTTGTCCTGATTCATTCGAGGAAATATTCCTCTACATACGAACATGTTAATCTTTCTCTCCTACATAAAGTCTATCAAAAGTTGCAACCCTAACCCTATAGATATAATAGATAAAAATTGAGCATTCTTAGCAAGGTATGCAAAAATGCACCAATATGTCAAAATTTTGACTTTGGAGTGGAACAAGAATAACTATACTTTTAAAGATATCCTTCTAGATTATTTTAATGTCTTCGGTTTGTTGACATGTGCTTCTGTTTCGAAGAAGAAGAATGTCAAAGGAGGGTATTCCTGTTACCTACTTTCGTCCATTATGGTGCCACCTGTTAACATATCCAGACGTAAAACACTAACACTTTTAAGGGACCATGTGTACTTCATTCCTACCAATGTCATTATAATTTCTTCAGAGATTCTGGAGAAGATATCCGTACATGTCTGGTCCACGTTGCCAATTTATATGTTTTTAAATGATGCTGTTGAATTTGAAGACGTTAAACATTTTTACCACTTGGTGAGTGTCACTGCTTGTGGTCAAGGAGTCTCCGAGGGCACATGTAGCCAAGTTCGGTCATTTTTGGTTGATCGTCTCTTCAAAGGAATTCAAAACTTTCTCTTATCTTAATCTCTTAAGCTTGTAATTGCAAAACGTGGGTCCTGTAGCATCGAATCCCATCCGTCCTGCTACGTCTTTCGGTACATTTTTGGACGAAACAATACTCACACTCTTTGTTGATACAACATTGTTTAGATTTAGGATCACTGACGAGGCTTGCATACCCGAAACGTGCATGTCTATCTGGTCCATGCTACAAATTTATCTGTTTTTAAATGATGCTTTTGCATTTGATAACCGCCAAAGATATCCATCTCTAATAATCAAAATTTTTAAGTTTAAAATCTTTAACGCACATTCAGTTTTAAAGAATTTTTGCATATATTTTTTGTTTTAGATATGTACGATTCGCTCCCAAATGAAAGGAAAACATTGACTTTACCTACTTGCATTGTCAAGATTCATTGCAAAGTATTATGAATTATGAATAAAATCATGCTATATATTACAGTGATGACAAAAATCGTAAACTACAAAATAAATGTAATGGAAGATGATGAAAGGATTTTAAGTACGCTTCAAGAACTGTATTCTTACGGCCTTTCCCAACATGCCATATTGGTCTTTCAAACTAATTGGAAAATAGATAATTATGTTTGGCCCATAGACCGTTGCAATAACATACACATACATAAATTTCGCATGTCAGATTTGTACATAAGCACCAGGGACGTTTAACAAGATTTGATGAGTAATTGAATCGTACGTTATGGAGGAAAACGGAAATAAAACAGGGCATTGAAGTTTTGCTTATTAATAAGGACCAACCATTTGAACAATTAGATCCTTGATATCCCTTATTGCAATATCCATCAGGACAGGCTCCAGTCTGCTTATTACAAACTGAATTATTCCTACAGTTTCCACATTGTCCAAGACAATCAAATCCAAAAGTGCCATTTGGGCATTCTGAAAAATAAAGATCAGTATTCCTCAATCATGAAGTATATTTCCTTACGAAGAAAAAAGCAATACTGCCAAGAAATAGATCAACCAGTTCAGAGAATTTCATAGTAATAAAGAAATATAATGGTTATCAATAGTGATATGTGTTTGTGTTGCTGAAATACATTTATTCTAAAACCGTGGAATGAAATGATATAACAATTATTTAGGATTCCTTCTTCTGAGAATTTTGTCAAAGGAAATGACATCTTTTTGCAGAAATAAAAATTGTGCAACTGACTTTTGATAAATTTGAAATATGATTATTTTTTAGAAAAAAAATCTTTAAATGTACTTTGAGAGAAAAAAGACAAATTTTCAAAAGCGAGAAATTTTGATATTTTTTTTTGTAAAAAAGTCTATGATATTCATAATTCATACCTCAATCTATCATAGAACTAAGCGATATTAAAGATTATCCATAGACTTTAAATTCAATTCTTATAATGTCCCAGTTGAAGTTGGTTTTAGTAGAAAGCATCCTCTAACTCAAGCAACTTTTGTAATTATATCTTTGAAGCTGATTAGATTGCTGGATACCTTAGTGTTTTATACTTATATCTAATGTTTGTGTCTCAATTCATGAATATTTTACATTCAAAGTATTTTCTGTACTACAGACTAAATTTTTGGGAATTGTACATAAAATTTTATAATCGTTTTACAGTGGCAAGTAGATGATAAAACTTTTATAAATTGTACGCATTTTGTATAGTGTCTACCATTTTCAACATGAGTTTTTGTTGAAGAATTGATAGAAATGTTTATCAAAATAAATATCATCTGCTTCAAAATCACCCATATTAATAATAAATAATAACAAATAGCTTATCTTTTATATTCTCGATTACATGTATGTATATAAGGAAACACTCGTTTCACCTTAAATATCTAATTGTTGGTTTTGAAATTTAAGAATATTGACTAAAATTTCAAATTATTTTTTTTCGGAATTTCAAACTTTTGAGTAAAAAACCAAAACTTTCAAATATTCAAAATCGTTTTGCTTATTTCAGTTTTCGCATAAAGTTTTACTCTTAAAATTCTAGTTTGATAATGTCGAAGGGTTCCAACTCTCTACCTTCTTGAAGAAAATTCCAAACCAATTTACATGCACCAGACACGTGTTTCGAATATTAAATTTTCATCAGTGATGCTTTCAGCGGAGCCACCAAAAATAATTTCATTAGCGCCCTCTTTAATTTTTTGAAGTTAGATTTTTACATTTACATTACAGAGAGTGCGCGGCTCCAAATTTCCTGTAGGGTCGATTCAGTAGCATATTAAAATAGAATCTATGTTCAAAATAGCATTGGAGGGATGGTGCTAAGATGTTTAACCCCTTTAATTTCGATGATATTTATTGTTGAAATGGCTAGTTTCCGAAATAGCAAAAAAAAATATATATATTTGATGTCACATTGATAAACGGCCAAAACAAAGCTTCTTTCAGGTGACAGAGCTTGAAAGAAGTAATTAATAATGGTTGTTTGAAATAACAAATATCAGGCCACGGGGAACGATTTTAACTGCTCACGCTTTACATTTACCTTTATCACAGTTCGATCCATTTACTCCACTTTCACATAAATGGTTTGGACATTCTCCTGATGTTGTATTGCATGCAACAAAACTTCGACATTTTCCACACTGTTTTATACAGTTATACCAGTAAGTACCATTGGGACATGCTAAGAGAAAGAGATGAGACTAACATGCATAAATTTTGTTCGACAGAGTGTAATACCATGGTTGAAGTTTTCCTTTGTTTGCTTTGGCTCTTGTTTTATTCTGATTTTGTATGCCATTGGTTTATGATTTTCTGAATAATCTATTTTTTACTATGTATTTGGATATGGTCATTATCCATATTTGTCATCATATAGTAAAGGAGTTTTGAGAAAGTTAAGAAAAGTTTTACACTAAAGCTGAACCGTAGAATCGAAAGTATGGCACCAGCTTTTAACAATTTTAGTATTTAAGCATCTGATACACAAATGAATATTGTTCCCTTATAAGGAACTAAATAAAAACTATATATAAGATAGTTGTTCAGTTAAAATACACAAACACACAACATTCATACGAAAAGTACTCTCCTTGTGAAAAAAAAGGTTATCTTTACATTAAGAGATGCTGTTTTTAAATAACCAACGTTGTAAAAGGAAACATGAAAAGAGTTATATTTGATCAGAAAATATCATCAAAGGGCATTTTGTATACAAATCAGAATCATTATAAATATTAAAATGTATATCTGTCATTCGGACCATTTTCTGATCTTTTTCGACAGCTCAAAATGTCCGTCAGAATCAACATTTTGTGAGTTTTTATCATAATGCGTCAATGCCAAAGGACGCAATACCATTTTGCAAAAACAATGAAAAAGAACGCAAAAATATACCTGCGTCTTTCGGTCGAAGCTGTGCTTGCAGGTATTTTAGTTAAAAGAAAAAAAAAAACAAAATCACGCACATGGAAAAATCGTCATTGCACTGTTCTATTTCTGATTTTTTTCCGACCGAAAGCGATACGGATGCCATCGTGTCATATATAAGGTTAAATATTGCACATCTTTCGTTTTATTTATTCTATGTTTTGTAAAATTACATAATCCAGCTTGCAGCACATTTTATGTATAAATTAATTGAACAAGCATATCCTTACGTACAAATTAAAGTTATCAGTAAAACATGGCAATTCAAATGTCTTTGTTTATTTCGAAATGTGGTGCTAGCTTTCATATCTAGTTTGCATAAATTTGATGCCAAAAAATTTTCAATTCTCTTTGACACAGTTGTCAAACATGTTCGTCACGAGAAGCTCGATTTCAAATTGTCAATGCGACACTTTGAGCAACTGCAATTTTTCTCCTTACCACGTGGAATTCGGGGTGATGAAATATTCAACTGAGTCTAAGGGTTTGATTTCATTTCACAAGAAAATGAAATTCGAGTTGAATAGGAATTGAGATAGAGACAAGAGGCCGAAGGGGTCACACCGCTCATCTAAGTTGCAGATAAAAATGATAGTGGACAATTTTATGGAGCCCCTTGAGTATTTGCTTCCTGTAACGTTTCGAGAGATTCTGTGCAGATCCTCCTACAAGATTTCGTGAAATTCTGTGCAGCGATTGCAGAGCAGTCAAAAAAGTGTCAGCCAAACAGAGCCCTTGACGGCCAAATTTGTTGACCAATCGGCACAAAAAGGTTTTGTGATATTATGTGCGGCGGTTGCAGGGAAGTTGAAAATGTTTCTACCAATCGGCGCCTTCGGTGGCCATATTTGTTGATCGATGGGCACAAAGAACAAACTTGGTAGAAAACCATGGATACTTGCTTCCTGTAAGGTTTCTTTTCAGTGGTTGCAGAGAAATCGAAAATTCGTCAGGCATTCAAAGCACTGGATGGCCAAATTTCTTGACCGATCGGCTAAGAAAAATAAAAAAAAAAAATGGTAGAGGACCTTGAGTACATGCTTCCTGTAAGGATGTTTGAAATTCTATGCAGAGGCTGCAGAGAAGAAGCTGAAAATGCGTCAGCTAATCAGAGCATTCAGCGGCTATATTTGTTGACAGATCGGCACAACTGCCCCCCCCCCCCCTTACAAACGTGGAAGAGGACCTTGAATATTTGTTCTTGTAAGCTTTCGTGAAATTTTGTGCAGCGCCTGCAGATGACAAGTTGAAAATCAGCCAACCAGAGCTTTCGGTGGCCTTATTTGTTGAATGATGGGTAAGACAAACACAAACTTGGTAGAGGACCTTGAGTACCTAAATTGCTTCCTGTAAGGTTTCGTGAAATTCTGTACAGGGGTTGCAGAGGAGAAGATGTAAAAAGTTTAAGATGTACGACGGACGGACGTTGGACGTCGCGCTTTGGCCATAGCTTCGCTCAGGTGAGTTAAAAGATAGGTCTCTACTTCACGTTAATTCATATCTTGGACCAAACCTTTGATTCGTAGCGTTTTATCCATTTAAGAGGAATAATAATAAAGCTAGTGAAAAATTAAAATTTGTTATAAATTTCAGGTTAAAAAGTAAGAGTTTTCTAAGAATGCCCAGAATAGAAGGATCGTGAATGCTATCGCAATGAGAAGTACTTTCGTATATTCTAGATATTTCCATGCAGGGTGTATTTTATTCGCCTGTTTGTCCCTTGTTCATTGATGGGTTGTGAGGTCCAACCCAATGCAAAAAAATTAAATTCCTAACAAGTCTAATAATTTTGCCAATATCTTTCAAAACAATGCTCATATTAAGCATACACATTATTCTATTTACTGAACTAGATTACACGAGATATCAATGACGTCCTCTTCCTGTAATTTGTCAAATGTATATCATAAAGAATATTTCTTTATAAAGAGATAAGTCTAGTTTAAGTATCATTCGTCAATTTTTTTTTGTTAGTGTCGCCTTCAATAGTGAATAAATAATATATCGACAGAAATATAGAGATCATAATTTAAAAATGCTGTGTGTTAACTTTTCAGCTCAACATTTTTATGTTCTTGAATAAGAGAAAAAATGAACCATAAACAGTAGGTTGAGAAATTTCTTCAAGAGGTTTGTGTTTGTTTGTTTATTTGAACCATAACCATCTTTAAACAAATTTCATTTGCAGACTTTCATCTGTAATCGCATATTTTTCGCAAACCTTCGGTGCAATTTGTTCCATTGAATCCTTTGTCGCATGAATTAGGGCAGGCTCCACTTGTCTTATTACAAAATTCATTATCTTTGCAGTGTCCACACGTTCCTTTACAGTTGAATCCAAATGTACCATTTGGACATTCTGAAATGGACATTATTTCTCCATTACTTTCACAACTAACTATGAACTTTTTCACTGATCGTTTCAAATTCTTGTCTCTAGGTTAAATATCAGAGAAGTACCTATGAGTTATTCAGTCTCAAAGTCGAGAAGGCAGGGCAAAATCAGTTGATTCCCCATAGGAGCGGGTGCGAACCTAGGAATGAATAAAATTCCGAAGTGAGGCCAGATGGCCGGGAAGAGTCATCGTCTCCTGATTGCATTTAACACTAGAATCATATTAAGACGATTCATAATAGAATCATATTAGAGATCTTTCGTTTAAGAACGCAAACCTTAACTTTTTACTTAAACGAACGTAACTGTACGTATCTAAACTTAGAATAGGGAGAACTCATTGGATGAAGCTGAGGCATCAAAGGAAATTTTAATTGTTTTTTCTTACATACCGGAAATGTATGTAATACAGGAGGTTGACGCAAACGACCCTCAGTGTAATCCACCCTCTCTTCTTTCCCTTGTTACTTATAGAGAAAAGTAGAGGAAACTTCCGTCTAGTGTCTCGTCTTTCGAAGCCCTATGAAATGCCAATTTAATGAATAAAAATTTATTTCCTGACATTTCATATGACAAAATGTTATACATTTCTATTGTGATGCATGAAGGTTTCCTTTATCCATGGTAAAGCTAGTTGAACAAAAGCTTAATTAAACACTAATCAGCTATTTTCAAGGTGTTATATGGATGTATAATATACCTTTGGCAGTTCTCATAAGGGACATGGCTTATTTATTGATTTCTCTATAAATTTCGTCAACTTATACGGTACATGAAGATATGATGGCAGGAGGGGCGAGGGGAGGGGCGAGGAGCGGGGCTATGCAACGTTTTTAAAGGAAGTAAAGGGTGTAACCTCAGTAATTTTATTCATTATATATAAATGAAAGTACGGAAATATCCATGGTTTAATTACGTTTACACATAGGAATGAATGCATACAGTCAAAAGATACTAGCTTTTTGAGTCGACTTCTGTCATGTCTAATTAATTTGAAGCAATGGTTTTCTCATAAAACTGATTTTTGCTCTTGAAAGAAACAAGATACTTTACGTAAATGCACTCTCACACATAAAATAACCATTTAACCTTGTCCACCGCGCAATTGAAGTCGAATATTTTGATGTTGTATATATTTTGAGGCGCGTAGCAAATCCTACGCAAGTAATCATGCGCTTCCACATAGTTATGCAACTCTCCTCCCCCCTTAAAAAATGAAAATCAACATCAGACCAAAATAAAGTAGCGTACAAAGCGTCATTTCGAATATAGAAAACCGCCCTGAAAATGTGTTAAATTCATTATAAACTTTCGGGGGCATCATTGAATTTCTCTGAATTTTTATCAGGGCCTCGCCGCCTCACATCGGCTACCAAATCCCTGTATTAAAAAGCTTCCTCTTGAATTGTACTCATATGGGCTACGCGCCCGTTTGATAAACTTAAATAACTCTTTGTTAATGATTTTAAGTTCGCCTCTGCATTGATATGAGTAATCTTCATTGCCGTACTTTTCAAATAGAAATGCGTTGCATATTGACTCAATTTCACACGAATAAGTTGATAAACACTGTATTGTGTAGGGTTTAAAAGCAGTTTTCTTTCAATTCTATACAATCTTATGTCGATCAAAAATAATGACAGCTCCCCATCTTCTTTCTCGTTTGGTATCGATACGTACCAATAGGTTCGTTTCGTTAAGCCCCTGTCACACCTTCACGTTCTGACATGGCGTTCGCACTACGACCACCAAAATTGTACGAAACGTGGCGTGAACGTAGTAAGGACGCGGGGAACGTAGTAAGAACTCGCTGATACGTATTGAGGTCGTAGTGAGGACGCCGACTAACGTGCCCGTACGCCGAGCCACCACGACCGTTTTGAACTGTTCAAAACAGTCGTAGTGAGGACGCGGTGATGACAGAACGTGTTAAGAACTACTTGCGAACGTATTGAGAACTTCATGGACGTATTAGAAACGTGTCGCGAACGTAGTAGGGTCGTAGTACGGACGGCTAAAACTATTACATATAATCATATGGAGATCGTCACGTCTCTGCCGTCCTTACCACGTCCATGGTTTTAGAGGTCGAAGAAATCAAAATAGACCTCGTACAAACAATTTATCCATTGAACGTGTCATGAACGCAGTAAGGACTTCGAGAACGTAGTAAGCACGCCGTACTATCGTAACACAGACGCCTTCATCGTAGCGTGATCTTTGGGCCGATCGTAGTTCGAACTTGATTAAAGACGGGAAGGACGCACTACTAACGTGTTACGGACGCTAAAGGTCGTGTTGAGAACGTATCGGAGTCGTCAATTATTGTTTCGGAGGGCCCTTCCGGGTGAAAAATGCCACGTTCTCACTACGTTCATGAAAATTTTCAAGGACTTCAAGGACGTAGTAAGAACGTCTCGAGAGAACGTGTAGGTGTGACAGGGGCTTTACGTACGTTCTTAAAAGAAAGATCTCTATTAGGACGAGTTCAAATCCAGATGATTGAAAAGCAATAAATACCAACCCTGCTCGCATTTTGATCCCTTTACTCCACTTTCACATAATCCATTTGGACAAACTCCTGATGTTTTGTTACAATCGGTTTGAGAACGACATCGTCCACATTTATCCGTGCAATTTAATCCGTACGTGCCTTTTGAACATTCTGAAAAGAATCGTAAAATTTAATCTAAAGTATCTCACGCAAAAACTGCAATGGTTTTTTTTAAGAAAAATCGCATTTACGGAACACCAAATACATTTGCTCTCTTTCATATATAAAAATGTTATTCATCAACTTTTATTTAAAATCTATAAGGACGCAATAGAAAGTCTTAGTTAAATTGCGGGGTAACTTCGACAAACCAAATTCTGTCTACCGGTGTTATATAGTAGTTTCTCCCCTATAGTAACTTTTTTCCCCGGAAAAAGAGTAATATAGTAGATTTCCCCCCAATGGCGGAAGAACTGCTATGTAGTAGACTTTCCTCCATGATAGCAGATTCTCCTCCCTACCGGTACTGGTTTGGATTTTATCTTTTTTGTTATTTTGCGTTCAATAGAGATTTGCGGTTTCGAAATGCTAACTCAGTTTGTCTTATATCATCTGTCTGTGTACCTGTTGGTGTCTGTCTTCATGTTTGCCCTTTCTTTTCTTCCTTTCTAATAACACAAAAAAATCATTTCTTGTCTGTCTGTGCAGGTGTTTATTTACCTGTCTATCCGTCCGTCCGTCTGTCTAGCTGTCTGCCTGTCTGTCTAAGAGTGCATGTGATTTGTGAGTGTTTGTCTTTGTGTTTGTATGTCTTTGTGTCCCTTTATTCATGTGTCTGTCTTAGTGCACCTTCATTAATTTGTCTGCCTTTGTGTCTATAAGAGACTGTCTGTGCGTTTAAAGTGTATGTCTGTGTGTCGGTCTACGTATGTCTATCTATTTGTCTGGTTTTCTGTTTGCCTGTCAGTCCGTCCGATTTCTATGTATCTGGTGGCCTTTCTGTCAGTCAGACTGTCTATGAATAATTCTTAATCAAAATTAGCCGAAGGACAAATGTGTGGGTACAGTTTTAACCTCTAAGTTAAGGCTTATCCTCTAGCTCAAGATCAATACTTGAAAGTGGTAGGGCCATGAAGCCGGATGTTGGCCCTATTTTTGAACATTGTACATCATTGAACATTGTACTTGCGGCTAGCCAAACAGGGGATGCTTAATCCTCCCGCGCATCTGATCCCACATCTAGCTTGCTAGGGGTCCGTCGATGTTCAATTTTGTGCTTTTGCATTGGATGTTTTTGGGTTTTGCTGTGGATGCTGCAGCCTGGTGTTATTGGATATCCCCCCTTTGTTTTATTGCGAGTGCTGTTGAGATTATCGTCAGGATCTTCTTTAACTCATTCATAGAATTTTTAATTGTGATTTGACATTTTGAAACGTTCTCTACTGACTAACGAATCTATCTTTTGTAGCATTGTGTTTATATATAGCTTTTAGCCCTTTGAAAACTCCATAAATAGGTCATATTTCGTGAAATTGATGTAAAAACTTCATATTTCTATTAAAGTAGTAATGACCGCATGTATTAACTAAGATGAAAAATTAATATGTGAAAGATTATCAGATATCATTTTGCCATAATCGTTTCATCTCAGTTAACGCCTGCGGCCACATTGTATTCTTCCACAAAAGATTTACTTCCCAACAATTTTCGCCATATTTTTCAATAACGTCAAAATTACGTCTTTTCATTACGTCATTTCAGTTAAATGGAACTTTGTTTGGTGATATTATTCTTTTTTATAGTTTTTTTTATAGAAAGAGGTAATTATTCGTGTATTCTTATTAGAGATAACAAGTTTTTCTCACGAAATTTATTTCTAGAGAAAAATCGAGGGCCGATTTATGGGTCTCGTGGCCCTACCCCTTTATCAAGTTTTTTTTGTGAAGTTTTATGTCAATGTAATATTTTACAAAGTATTGGTAAAATAAAGTGCAACACAATAGGTTAAAGTCAAATCTCAAGATCAAGGGTAATATCTGAATTCACGTCTACCTGTTTAGATACATGTATATCGAAAATCTGGGAAAATTATGCACGGGTACCCCATATTTTATTTTCATATTATTGCACATTGAGTTGAACTAATGCAGGTTTCAAAAATAGTTTCGGTTAAAAATTATGTTAATACAATGTAAAAAAAATGTGAATTTTTGGATTTTTCCTTGAGGTATAATATATAAGTTGGGGTCATTCGAACCTATAGACGGTAAAGATATCTCTAAAACCTAAGGTTTATTCGAAAAGTCTTTATAAAAGGATCAAACATGATACGCACGAACATTCCCAAAACGTGATCATAGGGAGAATTTAGAATTTAAGCTCTCACGACCAGAGGTACGAGCTACCTTGAACGGAATACTTGATATAATTATTTGTACATTACAACGATAAAGTCAAATTCAAAATTTTACATTCAATGTCAAATGTCTATGTCAAGGTCAATACTTGACATACTTGATATCTTGAAGTCACCTAACTATTTTCTTTATCCAAGAAAATATGACACATGTATTAAATAACTCAAAATCACATGGTTGAAGGACAATGTCAAATCTCAAGGAAAAGGTCAAAGCATATATGACAAATATGAATATTGACCATATCCCTGTATAGAGCACAAAGTAATTCAGAAAATCAGAAACCGAAGGCATACAAAATCAGGATAAAACAGGAACCAAAGCAAATAAACAAAAACCATTACCATATGAAAAGAAGCGAACCCCCGATATGGGAGTGAGACCAGGTGCCCAGGAAGCGTAAGCATCTCCTGTTCTTATTTCAAATCTTTTCCCTAGTTATGCTCTGTTTGGAGGATTATTGTCGTGCTTTCTTCGACATGGATTTAAATCAAATACCAAAATTCATTTGAGGGTGTAAAATGGCTATATAGCAGTTTTTCCCCGGGTTAAAATCGACTATAGCATGGGGGTCAGTCTACTATACTTGTCAAAATTTCTTACTTACTAACCATTTTATGAGTATGGATTTTCGTTAATTTGGAACTCAAATCATTTTAACGATAATTGGATTTGATATACAACATTTCTCGCTTTACTTTAAAATCAAGAAAAACGAAATTTCTTTCAACGAAAACAGACCGTGACGAAATTTGAAGTTTGAACTTTTTCATGAATTTCGCGTATTTAATCGGAAAATTACAATCAAACATCTTTTAAAGAATTGTTTGTACCAAGTTTTATCAGAAAAACATGAATTAAACGGAATGCATTTGTTACAAAAGCGATAATAAGCAAATAGAACTTAACGAATTTTCCATAAAATTGATGCGTGCGCATAACTCTCGTGAGTGGTGTGTAAAATGAGCCTCCATTAACCAAACATCTTTTTCTAGGCTAACTTTTTAAGAAAAGTGGCATAGCAGAGGGAAAAAAAAATAAAGATCGAATTCGCAGGAAATGTTTCAACACAAAAATCCTTATCCGGTATATCAATGATACCGGAAGTGTTATTGACTCGTAACACATCAGAAAATTTGTAAGCATACCACGACGAAATAACAGTTTCAATCGCCGATACTTCAAAATCCGAAAAACGAATTGCACGTTAACCGTAAGAACTTTTCTATTGTAGCCTTTTTCGGTTAAGAGACAAATTTTTCTTACAAACCGGAAGCGGATGTTTCTTTGCTAAAATGCTGTAGAATTTGAAGAGACACATCGCAGGATGATCATTTATTCATTTACACTTAAAAGAACTTTCGTTGTTATCATAAATATAAATATTAAAATAACTTATTTCTACCAATCGTGATATTGAAGTAACTGGGAAAATGTGAGTTAGAAATTTTGACAATATATAGCAGAATTGCCCTGCGGAAAAAATAACTATATGTAAACGTTTTCAAATTGAAGAGCATCATTTAAGAACAGGTAAATTGGCATTGTGGAACAGACATGCACGTTTCGGGTACTTAACCTCATCAGTGATCCTAAATCTAAACAATGTAATATGCCAAAAAAGTGTACCGAAAGACGTAGCAGGATGGGTTGGATATGATGCTACAGGACCCACTTTTTAGAAATTTCAAGAAATTTTCATAACAGAAATTTAGAATGCGTTGAAGAAACGATCAACCAAAATTGATCGAACTTGGCTACATGTGCCCTCAGGGACTCCTGGTCCACCAGCAGTGACACTCACCAAGTGGTATAAATATTAACGTCTTCAAATTGAATAGCATCATTTTAGAACAGATAAATTGGCAATGTGGACCAGACATACACGTTTCGGGTACTTAACCCTCATCAGTTATCCTAAATCTATACAATGTAATATGCCAAAAAAATATGAAAGTTACTATGTCTCAAAAGTGTACCGAAAGACCTAGCAGATGGGTGGGATATGATGCTACAGAACCAACTTTTTAGAAATTTCAAGAAATTTTGATAATAGAAATTTAGAATGCGTTGAAGAAATGATCAACCGAAATTGATCGAACTTGGCTACATGTGCCCTATATAGCGGATTTTTCGGGGGAAAGCCATTACATAACCATTTTCCCGGGGAAAGATTGCTAGGGGAAAAGACTACCATTTTTACACCGGAACATGACCTTTATTACACCCCTGCAACACATTTGTGTGTAGGGGATATACTGAATTCTCCCTACGTCTGTCCTTCCCTATGTCTATTGACGAAAGCTTGTCATCGCAACTTCTCTCAAACAATTAACGGATTTCTTTACAGGATGAAAGATCATGACATGTAGGTGTGAATTAAGAAAGGAAATTGCTTCCGAAGTTACACTTGAGTTATGGCCTCTGGACTTTTCATTTTTTAGCATTATTAAGACAATGAAATTCATGACATGTAAAGGTGCATCATGAAAGGAGTTGTGTGAAGGAAATCGATATTAACATGTTTTACGTGATAAAGTTGATTTTTTTTTAAAGAAAAAAGTATGCCGCGAGGTGTAAAATTCGTCCCTTTAGATCTAGCTCACATTGACTTTGATATATACTGACTCCCAAAAGAAACGTTACATATAAATAACTTGAAATAAATTTACTAAATAAAAACGCACATTTATAAATTTTTGCATGATTAAAATTCAGATCATGAACAGAATATTTCATAAAACAAATATTCATTTCATCACATGACCATTACGCAACACCTTTGCTAAAAGCAAAGATTGCATTATAAAAATCCCAAATTTGTCCAATTTTGGTAAATTCGATTCCTTTGCAGGGACACTAAGTCTTTGATTCCGTTTTCCGCAGGTCTCCTACCGATACCTCTCACATTTACTCTATTGTTGGTGCGATTACGTTACTGTTGAGTGAGCCATAGATAGATTACGTAGACGTGACGTCACATTTGGTAGTGGTGCTTATGCACGTTCTTACAGGCCGATAATTGATCCAATCATCCTGTGACGGATAGCTAAACGCAAAATAATGATTTGCGTTTCTCGGAACTACGCGGCAACGTCAGAATGACGTAGACCTGCTTCTAACATTCCAACTGTTTGACGTCTCGGTTCTTTGATTAATTTTGACTCTTTTTGGGGCGAAAAATTTTGAAAAGTTTTGTGATGTTTTGTTTTGAGAGATCATATTCTATCGAAAACGTTGTTTCATTCACCTGGATTAAACCAAGATATCGTGGCACTGCATATAGCTCGTGCAAATCATGAAAATGTAAATATTGGCGTTCTGGATGAATAAACAGCTAAATAAAATTGTGTATATTGAAGTGATTAGACTACTTAACAATTTTATCATAAAAATCAACATATTTAAAATATTGATTGAAAATTGTTTGGAATAAAACCACGTATCGTTTCTTTTGGGAGTCAGTTTATATTTTGTAAAATCTGAAAGTTGATCGGACTTCTCGGGTTCTTAATCTGTTTTCCATATGCCAATTTTTTTTAATTTCATTTACATAGCTTTTGTGTTGTCCTTGGTCCTGTGTTTTTTTTTTGTCTTGCTTGTCATCTTTATAAGAAAGGTTTTATACAACAGTTTAGATTCTTGGAAGATATTTGTGTATTGGAATGTTCAAATATAATCAGAATCATTACAGCATCTGTTCCATTTAAAAATATAGTGAATAGACGTCCAAAGTCGGAACTGGGTACAAATTAGCCTCCATCGATTACTATGTAAACGTCTTCAAATTGAATAGCATCATTTAAGAACAGATGAATTGGCAACATGGATCAGACATGCACGTTTCGGGTACTTAACCCTCGTCAGTGATCCTCAAATCTAAAAATGTAATATGCCAAGAAGTATGAAAGTTACTATGTCGAAAAAGCGTACCGAAAGACGTAGCAGGATGGGTGGGATATGATGCTACAGGACCCACGTTTTAGAAATTTCAAGAAATTTTGATAACAGAAATTTAGAATGCGTTGAAGAAACGATCAACCGTCATTGATCGAACTATGTTGTCTTTTACTGTTACTGTAAACTAAAAACGTTTTGTGTTGTGAATGTCTTTATTATTTTCTATAACTGTACATACAATTCGATCCAATCGTATTAATTTGTCATTTGCAAAGCATTGTGATTTATTTGAGCAATCCATAACTTTTCGCACGCTCACAACCGTCTTTTTTATCTATATAGTTCATAAAACATGTTGTCTTTTATGTTTGAATAATCAACTGTAATAGTAGTTGTTTTCGTTGTCTCTGTTTGCTTTTTATTATCGCGTGATTTTCGCACAGTCGCCATATACATTTAATTGGACATGATAATTTTTACACTCTTTGGCCATATTGCATTGTTTGGAATGAGGGTAACTGACGAGGATTGAGTACCCGAAACGTGCATGTCTAGTCCTTGACAAATATGGATTATGACAGTATACCAATATACAGCAAAATATCGATTATTCAGAAATCACAAACTGAAGGCATACAAAATCAGGATAAAACAGGAACCACGGCAAACAAACAAAAACTTCCACCACATGTAAAGAATCGAACTCCCAGTATGTGAGTAAGATCAGGTAATCAGAAGAGTCAGCATTTCATGCTTGAATGCAACACCTGTCCCTTTAATTTTGTAGAATTCCATTTCGGAAGATACATGTACATTTAGTGGTTGGATGGTTCAAATGGTCTACGATAGAATATCATCCACCAGTCTGGACAGAGGGACACCATAGTGTATGACGAGTTCCCCCCTAGCGACCATATAACTACTTCAGTGACGATTTGCTACATTCATTGCCGAAGCTTGATGAAAGCAGACACAAACAAGGAAGTTTTTCAAAATTAGAAATCAATATACGATCTACAAGAAAATCCACTACAAAACGATGCTCATCCTTTGATGAGGCTAAATTCAGAATGATTCTAATCTAGGCCGATTTTGGATTCACAGATTAAAAAATTGTACATTTGGTAAGTAAAACAATTCTCCCTCTTATCCAACTATTCCTTAGGAAAAAGACCAATGCATATCGGTGGCATAAATGCTGGTGGAGGATATTATCTTGATATCTTTAATCATTGAAAAAGGAACTAAACTAGAGGCCCAAAAGGGACCATCTCACATCTGAATTGTGGATAGTGATAAATTCGAAAGGAGCACATGAGAAGGTCTTGTTTCCTTTACGGTTTCGTGAAATTCTATGCAGCAGTCACGGATGAGAAGTAAAAAAGAATTAGTCAATCCGAGCACTCGGTGTCTATGTTCGTCAATTGATCAGTCGAAAAACACATCCTTGGAAGAGGACCTGAAGTACTTGCTTCCAGCAAGGTTTTTAGTGCAATTATATGCAGTGAAGATGTCGAAAATGCGTTAGTCAATCAGACCCTTTGGTGGGAATATTAGATGACCGTTCGGAAAAAAAAACATGATAGAGGACCTTAAATCTTGCTCTCTGCAAAGTTTCGTGAAATTCGGCGCTTTGACAACAGTTCATTCGCGCTTTGATAGGTTGAACAGAAAAACAAACATTTTGGTAATGGACATATTAAATAGTTCCAAAGCATAAATATAATCGTAATTGCCTTTTACAATTTCAAGGGCATGCTATCATGTATCGAATGTAACCTCAATTATGAGAATTTATTAGGCTAACTTTGTACAAACAATTAGTAATTGCATAAGATAGCTGTAGCACAACTTAAGAGAACGACCCCATAAAATAAAATGCATTATCGTGAAAATAAGATAACGATAAATAAAGCATTCAGCAATCAATGTTGTCTAAATCTTGTATTTCGCGAGGGCAATTCCCACTATTATGATGTTATGATTTCGTCATGTACATGATTGTCTTTAAATAAAGGTTTGGAATTTTAGTTACACCATAAATTCGTAAAGTTAATTTTCATTTACGATCATTGCCATTATACGGCCTTCTTTCTCTCCCTTGTATCATTTTAAAATTTTATTTTCTTTCTGTGAAACCCAATATTCATTAGACTACCTTCAGAACATTGAGGCCCTTTCCATCCTGCAATACATCCTCTATGGCATGTTCCAACATCTGGATCACACTGTTTATCTATACATTTCAAAGGGCATTTATTCTGGCATTTATCTCCAAACATACCCAATTTACAACCTGTGCATGCAAATGAACGAATTCATATATTAACAAATAAGCTGAAATACAATGTCAATTAAAAGTATTTCAAAATAAAACAATATAAAGAATAATGTTTTACGTCCTAGTTTACGTAATACTATACGAAATACATGTACAAAGAAGACAACAACGAATACATATGTACCTTTAAATGACGCATATTCGACTTAAAAACAATTAGGGAGCAACTATTTGATTTTTATGGGGGGGGGGGGGGGGGGGGGGGGGCAGGAAGACTTTGCAAAAAAAATTTTCGGGATCAAAATTTTAGGGAAAAAAATTTTCCGGCCCGATACGCCGGCGAAAAATTTTTTTCCGGATCATGAAATTGCCCCTCACCCCTCTCTTCCGACCTTTCCAACTGCCCAGTAAACACTTTTTTGTGTATCATAAACAAAGTATAAAAAATGGAACAAACTTTGCGCAATTTGGAGTGAATAAATCAAATTCAAAAGTCATTAGCACCATATATTGCCTGTCTCCATTGAGTATCATTTTAGTAAACAGATTATAGGCACCATATGCCATTCAAGAAATTAAAATGAAGTGAGCTGCTGGCAAGAGATGAACTCATTGTGTGTTTGATGTTTAATATGGCCGAAAAATCACGTTGAATTATTTAAACTTTAGGGTAATTTTCAACATTAGAAAATTACAAAAAAAAATAATCCGGCCCGAAGGGCCGGCGAAAAAAATTTTCCGGCTCTTAAAATGGCTGAAAAAATTTTTCCGGCTGGCAAAAGTCTTCCTGCCCCCCCCATAAAAATAAAATGGTTGCTCCCTTAATGACATCCTTTCATGAAGTCAAAAATGAGACATCAAAGCACATTAGGTAATTTCGAAACGCATAGCTTTCGGTTTTTCTAAATTCTCGTGACATATAGATTCTTTATTACAAAAACGGAAATGTGATGCAGTATAAGGATGTTTTGGCTATAAATTTATGAAAAACAAGATAAGTTATATATTTTTATCATGCAGAAGAAAAAGATCGACATGATTCATGTAGATGGAAGTGAAAGTAGAAAACCGATCGTGTTTGTGTATCATAAAAAGCTAATATTCACCTTAATTTTTATACAACTAATAGCTATGACATTTTTACACTGAATCACATTCCCTATTTTGTTATAATTGATCTATATTGCACAAAATATGGAGAACCGATTGACCTCCTTTGCGATATTAACCTTCTCGCAAAAGCGCGACATAGGGAAGATAAAACATCATACACAAATTATTACACATAATAAATGATAGCATGCTTATTTGCCATGAGAGTAGCAATGTTTTACTTATCTCGATAACGTACGCACAATCTTTTCATGCAAAGTTGTCTCGACGAACGTATATTTTGTGTGTGTTTTTTTTTTAAAAAAGAGGACAACAAAAAGAAAGGTCAAAGTAACCAAAAAAAAAGAGGCATATATGAAAGGATGTAAGAAGCATGCAAGGTGGAGCGAACTTATGCATGAAACCTTCCGATGAGCCCGACCACTTATCAGAACGGACACGTGGTCATGGCCCAGCATTCTATGAAGAGGTTTGGACAAGACCCTTCATTGAGTGTAGTCGTTATAGTCAAGCAGAGTGTTGTACTCAAGAATTCGGTAGTATGTGCCTATAGATTTGTCAATTACCATGCTGAATGTCCTTTTGTTTCAGTAGGATAATACACACTGAGAATCGGGCTATAAATGATTCTGAAGCATATTCCATGGAAAGAAGTAGCCTAAGGTGTGTTATGTTCTAAAATCGGCCTTACCAATCTTGAACAATGTTAAATAAAACAAGATTACAGAATGTAAATCATTTTAAATTTTGAGAATTCGACATTCCGTTGCACTTTTATAACATTTTGAAAACACGTAGGTAAGCTTTCAGTTTGACGACATTTATTTTCTCAGGGACTAGTTCGAACCAATCAGTAAGCGTAATATCCGTCACGTGCACGCCATCTAAATTTCTATAGACCGTCAGCAATTCCGTCATTGTCGTATGAATAAATTTGCATTCAAATTTCTGCAACCAAAAACCGGAGCTTTTGGTTCTCGGCAAAATAAAACAGTTACAAGTTTGTTACTGACCGTCGACAGAGATTTGTTGGGTTCATCAAATCCATATAGAAGGCTCTGCTTCGCCTCGCCTTCTATGGGCTTCGTCAACCCGACAAGTTCTGTAGGCGGTCAGTAACAAACCTAATAATTAATAATGACGTTACGATCACATAGTGATGTAAAATTGTCAGATAACAAGTTGCTGAATTCTTACATTATTCATTGTGTTTGCTCAACCATTCGCCATTAAACGATTTCATGATTTCTCGAACATTTGTGATTGATAAAATATTATACGTCGTCTTTTAAAGGATGCCTCTGGTTAGGTTCGAGGTTATTCTCGACGACTGTCTCAGTTTAACAGCGTCATTTAATTTTTTTGAAAATAACAATGGTATTCCTCTATGTGTAGAATTTAACATAAGGATATTATAAAGTGTTTTTAAACATCGTGTCCGTTCATATATTACGCATTCAAACGAACGATAAGAGAGATATATAACCGTTTAAAATCACCAATTGAAGGGGATAGTCCAGTATATCACTTCATTATTATATTCTGTCTATTGAACAGAACATGAAATCGGTATCAAACATTAGCTTTGGTTTTTTAACTGCAATTTCATATGCAAATATTCTGAATACAGTTAGGTGAAGCAGGGAGCAAGCGAAAATATTCATCTACACACGGGTTGGGGGACTAAATTGAATACAGTCTCGCTTTTGGCTTACATATGATCAATGAACGTAAGGGTAACAAAGAAGTGATTCACGTCGTGGTTTATTTACGACTATCTACGAATTTGTATCCACTGCCATCGAAACAAAAGTATTACATGACTGATTGTACCTCTGGGGAAAGTATTTCAGGGTAAGTGGTTGCCTACTGTCCTTTTACATTTTTTCCAGTGATGACATGGATTTGACTCCAAAACATGTATGCCCTATACACTGGTAATAACACGGCTGAACGAGGGGACAAGCAAGTCACCGACCTAATTTTTCTACCTGATTTTCTACCTGGTGTAACAAATATATCAAGAATGGGAACACCTAGAGTTACATTTTTTTTCATTTCATTTCAAAGAATGTACTTTCTATTGGATACAAAGTTGTGAAGAAAAATCATAAGCGATAATTGGCGAAAAGACTGTTCTTTCAATATGCGGGTTATTCACCTTGATATATAAAATAAGCTAATACAATGGACCGGACGTTCTTTTCGCCTTTGGGGACTCCTCGGTGATAAAATATATGATCTCGCTACAGCCGACAGAGCCTGGACTGTATTTCTTACGACCCCCACCCCCTTTATATCTATCCACATATTTATCTGTGTTGCTTGGGCCCTTTTTAATTTAGATTGAGAATAAATTACAGACTATATAATCTCAGCTGAATTTAGCATAAAGCATAAATTTAGGTCTCATAGGTTTAAATAATTGATTCTCTGTATTTCCTTTACATTTGTCAAATGTATTTTCAGAGCATAATCAATTGTTTATTTTCTGTTTCTTTTAAATTCATGTGTCAGATTATGAGAACCTTGAAGAAACTTACCAAATACTTTGAGCTCACATATTTCAAGAATTGGCCCAATGCTCAGGTTATTTTTCATCGATGAATTCGGTTGATAAATAGTGACACTCTTGGCAATGCCGACACAACGATGATTCTGAGTGAAATTGAAGGTCATGTTTGCTGAAGTATTGTCTTTATAACATGTCAGATTGGTCGATCCAGCGGAGAGGATGATTGAAAAACCACGTGATCGATTTGGTACTGGAAATGAAAAAGAAAAAATCTTCGAATGAATCGATAATGATATTTAGATAATTTAGCACTTGACGTTGAGAAGTTTAATTGCAGTATTGTCGACTTTGTTCGAATGCTCATATAATGTTATATAAGATATTTAATTTTCAATTAAGACAACACTGTATTATTCAGGTTATATTACCTCGTATGGAAAAAATGAGCATCACCTCTACGTTAGTAAATGTGGCAAGTAATATCATTTTAAGAAAATAACATTGACAATGTTTTCTGAGTGTTTTGATTCTTTTTTTTTCTGTTCTCCTTTCTTTCCTCAATGTCACTTCTTGTGGAGTGAATAAATTATATTTTTACGTTTTTAAATATAGAAGATTACCGATAAGATACCATTCAGCTACGTAATATGAATTTTTTGAAATCATCATGTTTTGTTTGCTTATAGTTGATAAATCTGTTTTTATATGTGTAAAGAAAACAATCTGCATAAAGAGGCGCATAGGTGCACAGTTAGTATTCCAAAAATTCCTTTTAGAGACTCTCACCAAATCTTGCATAAATGTTGTCCAAAAGGAAGAACAAGGCAATAACAGGTCACTACATGTCCATGATTTGTATGATTTGTATTCTGTTGTGGAAATGAAACTCTTTGATTCAGATGTACAAATAAAAGTTGTTCCCCTATTTATCAATGAGATAAAGAAGAACCTGACGAAAATGACTTAACCCTTTCACATAATAACAATTAAAATGTTCAAGGTCATCGGCTTGATATTCAAGATCATTTCTACTTTGAGACTGAAATATTGCAAGAAATATTGAATATTTTGTAACCAATTTGAATGATTTTCTTATTTTAATATTTTTATAAGTCATATTTATTATGGGAGCTCATGAATTTAAGATAAAATTATCTTAAAATTGATTGAACTGAAGCAATTTCATAGGAAAATATTTTTTTCTGTTAAAAAAAAAAAAGAAAAAAAACTAAAATATTTCGTTCCTTTTTTCAAAATCAAAATACTCACCGAGAGTTCAGATATTTAAAGATCTGAAGAAAATCTATCAATAGTTCTAAGAATTTAGTGTTAGATGTATCAATTTATGGCATATGACAATTTAACTCGATATCTCAAGGTTTTTGAAATATTGGCACATTGAGTTTGTGAAGAATAAGATTTTTTCACCAGATCTGGTCATTTAATGTTTAATGACCTTGGAAATGCAGTAGGTGACCTTGAAATATTTTTGAAGTCATCTTTAATAAACGTCTTTAATAAACGTCTCTGATAGATGTAAATGTACATTAAAAATAACTTCTGTTCCAATATCATGTGTGGATAGTTTGGTAGAGATTGTTGTGTGTTTAATAATACGGAAGTGTTCCAACTCTATACCTTCTTAAATGATGCTATTCTAGTTGAAGACGTTTAACATCCATGAAGAAATTTCCAAACCAATTTTTCCTGCACCAGACACGTGTTTCAAATATTAAATTCTCATCAGTGATGCTTCCAGTGGAGCCACCAAAATTCATTTCAGTAGCACCCTTTTTAATTTTGAATTTAGATATGTACATTTGTGACGACCACCTTTTAATTTATCTGGTGGCCATCACTTAATAATGTGGCGGCCGTCAAGTAATTTAAGAGGTAGTCGCCTCGTAAAAATCTGGCGGACGCCTGATAAATCTTTGTTACATTTTATCTGGATATTTTGCATCTGTCATATCCACAAGATTAAAATCAAAGCACTGACGGTACTGAGAGCGAATAGCTAAATATCAGAATATGTGTCATTTATACTGTATCTCATCAAACTTCTTCGTAGACAAGTTTATACAAGTATAGAATAAAACTATAATGATGTCATTAGAATTAAAAGATGACCGTCCTCGAACTAGCATATTCAAAACCGTCAATACTAGTGGCTGACCCAGAGGGTTGACTAAGGGGATAGGAAAGGTAAGTATAGTGGAAGAGGGGAGTTGATTGTCGAACAATCTAAGACAATCATTAACAAATATCTTCCATTAATATTCCTTGATTTCTATAAAGATCAAATGAAAAAATAATTGCATATCATTCTAAAATGCTTTGCGTTTCTGGTTCCTAAGTGTTATTGGAGTTTTTCGTTTCAAACATAACTGTATTGGTCGACTTAAATAGGAGTTTAATCGGATAGAGGCTGTCATGGAGCCCTATGCAGAAATATTTACCTGGTTTTGCATATAATGAAGACAGACGTGTGTGTGTGGGGGAGGGGGGTGGGTGGGTAGGTGGGTAGTCGGGAGAGAGAGAGAGAGAGAGAGAGAGAGAGAGAGAGAGAGAGAGAGATGTACTGGTAGTGTATTACGTTCAATTTATGGGAAAAAATTAAAAGGAATTCAAGGTCTATATTTTCATTAAGTATGTACGTCCTTGATACATGTGATGTAGTCTTACACGCCAAATTCTACTTCATTTTAATCTTAAACCTAAAACCCTATTCGTATCCTCGTTGTTTGGAATGTATCAATCCCTAGAAACTGGCGACGTTTGTTATGTTAATTTTAAAAGTCTATGCATGACGTGGGGTTATCGTAATTATTATCTACTGAATAAAATTTGCTCGTTGGAAGGATTTATTTAGAAAGAAATTGTTGATATATGAACAACTTATACGTATCTTCTCGATTAAAAAAAAATTAGATCGAAATTTAGACATTGGAAACGGGACGTGACTGGACAGTGAATACAACGAAAATGATTCTAAATATTCCATCTGAAAATGATATGACGACTGGCGAGGATAACAAGCTGAAAAAAATTAACAAATAAAGAATAAATAGTGTCTAAATTCAGTTTTCTGTAAGAAAAGTTTTATTTTACAAAGCGGTTAGCTGCGCGAGTCGGTACGTTTTTGATTATATATATCTAAATCTTTTTTCCACGGCTTTTGTTTTTTTTTTGCAATATTTCTAGAAAATGATCATGATATGGCGTACGTTATGACGAATAGATAATTTGTCTTTAATTTTTAACGTCGGATTATCTAAAACGGTAAACAACAATCTCCCGTAAAAATAGTTTATGATGAATGTAGTTGTACATGTATCTCTCCCCCCCCCTCCCTCTATCTCATCATCTCACTTCACATCAGGGACGTACGTATGTATACACGCATTATCAGATGTTCAATTTTCGGTCCAACAGAAAAAGGACGGGGAATTGGATCTCTGCAGCTACCTAAGATTAGTTATGAAACATATCTCCGATTATTATCAAGCACGTCGTATTCCTTCCTCGTCAACGACCCGTAATACTTTGACCCCTCCCTCGTCAATGAAATAAACGCGTATCCACGCATGTACATTGTTCTACTTATCATGTTTATATTCCTGTCAGTTAAAAAAGTTAGAGTTCATCTCACTACATAATCATGCGCTTCTACGTAACAAAAGAGCTTGATTCTAATTACATCGTTTATACATAGAAGCAGCATCGGCCCTTCACTTTCTTCAGCAGAAGAAGATTGGAAGATTTAATACGTCATGATGCTGAAACCCTGTTATTTGATTGGTTCGTGCTTCAAAGTAGACATGTACGGATTCGGGGTTCTCTAGCGTGAAAAAAAAAAAAAAAACCAAGTGATCATTTAGAGCTATTCGCTCAAAAAGCGGATGAATTTAGCACCCTAGATCGGTAAGTATATGTTATGCATATATTTTGTTTTGATTTATTGTAAATTATGTGGCGATCTTCACTACAATTATAGAGTTGGAACACTTTTGTACTATTAAACAACATGGCGACCGCCAGATAATTATGTGGAGGCCACGAGATGAATTTTAAGTTATACCTGTCACCTACGGTCATCCGTATAACGGGTATTTAATGGATTATCTCGAAACAGTCTAACGGCAAACGATCCTCATGAATTCAAATAGCACTCTCCAGGTACAAATATATAACGGATTATTAACATGGATGCAAATGATACTTGATATTTGCAGTTTGGAGCTCGTAAAAAAGTTCCCCGCGAGGGGTTTGACAGTAAGTGTTTTGAATGTCTTTCCCTGATATGGTCGCCATAGCACCTTCTATATAGACATAACCTCAACTAGTGAATGTGGGTATTGTTTTCAGTCTTGTGCATGAACATCGACGGCTGGTGCGGTTAGCCAAACAGGGAATGCTTACTTCTCCGGGCACCTAATCCCACCTTTAGCGTGCCAGAGGTCCGTCGATGCTCATTTTGATGCTCTATTGTGAGTGTTGTTGAGATCGTCATATGGATCGTCTTTTAGTGCATATATAAAAGAAAATTGAAAACGCTATTTGGACGATTGTTTCATTTTTTGGACAAAAATATGGATGACCTACATCAATTCCATCGAATCTTCAACGAAATTCATGAATCTATAAAATTTACAATGGAATTCAATGAACACAGATTACCCTTTCTGGATATTATAATAATGAAGGAAGGATAAAAAATTGAAACGGAGCTTTACCGCAAAATTACAGACACCCACCAGTACTTGAACTTTAGGTCCTGTCATCCGTCCTACACGAAAAGAAACATACCATTTAATCTTCCAAGACGTATTTGCACTATTAAAACGGATCCACAATTACGAGAA
This sequence comes from Pinctada fucata, assembly GCA_028142955.1. Taxonomy (NCBI): domain Eukaryota; kingdom Metazoa; phylum Mollusca; class Bivalvia; order Pterioida; family Pteriidae; genus Pinctada; species Pinctada fucata. The sequence goes on along the minus strand of AP027107.1, from coordinate 18,111,293 downwards.
ACAAGGCTAAATGAAATGAAGGAACACCTGAAAAAAACAGGATTACCCCAAATAACTCATTGATGAAGCAATTACAAAATTTTACCAATCCAGGAATAACGAACGTCGACGGAACGGCCAAACAATGAGAAGAACATAACATTCGTCGTAACACATAATTCGCGAAACCACAACATCCTTCAAACCGCGAGGTTATTGCTTCCAATTGTTCACAAATCATAACAAATGAATGAAATTATGCCGGAATCTAACATTATAAACAGCAGGAGACAACCACCAAATTTGAAAAAATAGATTAACTAAAGCTAAGTTCAATTCTTCTGAAGAAATAAAGGAGTACGAAAATGTGGTGACCCTAGATGTGGCACATGCGAGTACGAAGGAGAATCAATAAGATTTAAATCCGGGGACACATTCAAAGTTAACATGAAAATGAACTGCAAAAGCCGAAATTTAATCTACTGTGCGACATGCCAAAACTACAAACAGAATTACATCGGCAAACGGGATACGTACTTAACGATCGCGTTAGGGTACATAAACAACAAATAAAGGACCCATCCGTTCGCAATACTCCGTGTAGTGAACACTTTGACCGCTGCGGGCAGAAGAAATTCAGAATTTTTTCATTCTTCAAAATTTTTGTGGACGATAAGTCTCTACAACTTGCAAAGGAAGAATTTTTCATTCAAAAATTCAAACCTGCGGCCTCTGTAAATAACATATGCTTCAGGTTGCTATACTGCTATATCTTCCTCACACAAGGTAATTAATTAGTAACATAATGTATCGTCTGAAGAGCCTACTTAATGGCAGAAAGCGCTAAGTTGAAATAACGTTATTAAAATAATGAAACGTACAGCATGTTATTGCGTCTGATTTTTTCCAGTACTTATTACTGTAACAAGGACACTTATTTTCTTTACTATATATATATACATGATATAATAAGTGTCTTATTTTGTTTGCTTATGCAGAAATAAATTTCAGTGGCTGATGCATTTATTTGATACAATGCGCTAACTCGCATTATATCAAAATAAATGCATGATCCATTGTAATCATAACTCGCATTATATCGAAATAAATGCATCAGCCATTGTAATTGTAACGTCTTCCAATTGTAATTTATTTCTGCATAAAACACAAAATAAGACAATTACTCTATAAATGAATTAGTATGACTGCTTTGAATTTCTTTCCGCGAACGTATGTTATTGTATGTTTAAGATGCATTGTAAAGCATACTGTACGATAACAATTCGATGAAAAATATTATCACACTAAATACATATCTGACTATTGTCACGTAGTTACACGTTTTAGCTGATTATCTTTTAAAAAATTACCGTCAGTGCTAGATGCCTTTTGAACTTCACAAGGTTTGTCATCATACTTTACAAAATATATTTCCACTCTATTTATTGAAGATAATTGTCCCAAGACGACATTGAGGTATGCCGAAACTCCAGGTGTACCATTTGTATGTAAACAAGAATTGCACCATACGTTGTTATCTGAGTTTCCGTCCACGGCTTTTGATGCATTCCACTGTGTTTCAGATGGCAGAACTGAGCTGGATGATGCGTTTTTCATGTACGCTAGGTTTTCTGTGAAGAGTTAAATAATCAATCAATTTTCAATACTTTTCTTTTGAATCACAATAAATCGCTTTAAAATTTTAAAATCACAATTTAAATTGAAATCTTATTACGAAAGATTGTACATGTATACTACATGTAGCGGAAAAAAGAATCTGTGTGTTGAAACAAAACTTGTTCATATTTCTCTGTACAAAATACTGTACTTTATTTTGTATTTTATTGTCAAATATTATGTATTACATTTCAAATTACAATTATCGTTATTCATTTGGTAAAGAGTGTTTGACATTCTAACTTAGGAAGATGGTGAGAAACAAGATTCACATGTCAGGTAATCTGATATGACAATCACTTGAAACTTTAAAAAAATCACATCTCAGGTAATGTAAACGCGTACAATTATGTAGTAATGCGCTCGCATTGTTCTGTCGAGGTTCAGTGCAACATATACTATGCTAAGCGCTGACATAAAGTGTTTGACGTAAAACCGGAGCAAATTCATGGCAAATATGACATTTTTAGAAAAAAAACGTGTCCATAATATTGGTAAAAATAGTAAATTAACTTTCTGATTTGAAATCAATAGCGATTGAAGTGTATGCATGTGTAATGTCCTGACTCAAAGTGACGTTATGCTGACGCTAACGGTAATGGACTAACCGAACTCAGAACTTGCGTAAGCAAGGCTGGTAAAATTTTGAAATGTGGACCAAAAAATCAATAAATTTTATGATTTTAAATACAAATTCATGTGATTTTTCAAATGTTATGACAAAAAGGGGAATCGGGACTTAATTTTATGAAATACGTATATTTATAAGCTTTATCAAACTATGCTTTGAAAGTTCCAGGGGAATCCGGAACCCTCCCCCCCCTCGCCTCTGGATCCGCTCTTGCTGAAAATACACATTATGAACATTAACTTATTTCACTTGACAGTACATTGAAAATTGTATAAATCCATGTTACTACTGCTTATGTCTAGAGAAGATACATGATAAACTGTTTACCTTTTCTTGTGATTTTTCCATTAAAAAGCTTTTTTTCTTGAGATTGGTGATGGTTTATCGGGGAGAGAGGGCTTTCTACCCATCTACATTATTTTATGGATAACGTTGTATATGTACGTACACCCTAGCTGAATTTATCATAACGATGGATATCTTTCTGCGATAAATTTTGGTACAGAATAAAAACTAAGCAACGAAAAGCGGAGCACCCTCGCACCGCATCAATACCAATATACTCACAGTCACACACTAGTAGGGAATGACCTTATGGCCCCGTCACACTTTCACTTTTTTTGGTCAACGCACAAGTAATGACCAAGTTAATTTGCCAACACGTCGCAAAACAATGAGGTCGCTGGCAGGTCGTTGTTTGGTAGCTGGCTTGTCGTTCTGTGGTCGCTGCAGGACGTCGGTGTGCTGTGGTAGTTGGAAATTTTGTGCATGCACAAAACCGCTGACGACTGTCCAGCGTCCAATCGTAAGTTATGGAGTCATTAAGAGGTCGCTGGACATGCGTTCCCGTGCTCTTTGCAGTCGTTGTTAAAACGTTGGGAGGGCGCCTATCATTGCAACGAATGTGTAACGACAGAGGAGCGCAAGTCTAACGCGTACACAGCCACACTCTTCTAGCAATGGTCTAACGTCCTCAACGTGTGCCCAACGACAGCCTAACGTTCTTGGCATGTGCTTTACGTCTTGACAATGAAATATTTTCTGAAAATTAAGTTTTGCTGTGATCGCTAGAAGGTCGCTGCCAGATCGATGACAAGTCGTTAGGCGTTGCGAGGTCTTTGGGGACGCGTATAGAACGTTAACAGGTAAATTGTCAACTAGTTTTATGAGTTTGGAAGACGCCGAGGTCGTTGGGCGAACGCTCCTAATGCGCTACAAGGTCGCTACGCGCACGTTGAGAGCGTTGCTTCATAAATGATTTTCAGACCAAACCCCGACGTTTGCCAGCGTGTTGAAGGTCGTTACTGGTGCGTTGGCCAAAAAAAGTGAAGGCTCGACAAGGATATAAACCATTTCATAGGTAATCTTAAAATAGAACTTGAAATTCTTCACAACATATGCAAATATTCTATATCTGTGATCTTGACCCTTGACCTTGATAATTAAAGAAGTGTTCTTTGTGTCATTTGTATTAAATGCATTCTTTAAAGAGCTTGACCAAGATCTGTTTATGAATGACACAGAGGATCTTCAATGATTATGACGAATTCAATCCTGCGACCTTGACCTATTAATGGGTTTCTTCCTATTGTTATAAACAACAAGTGTATGGGCATTGGAAAGATCCAATCAAAATTGTGCACTTTTAGTTTGTATATAAAGATTCTAAACATTTCCCTTCAGTAACCTTGATCTTTTACCTTGGAAAATCAAAAGGGTTCTTCCTCTTGATTTAAACAATAAGTGTATGGAGTTTGGTAAACTCCAATGTATCATTGGGGCTGTATTAAAATATTTTAAAAATTCTAATCTGTGAGCTTGACCTTTGATGCATGACCTTGAAAATCAATAAAGAGTTCTCTTTCCTATCATAAGCAACAAGTGTATTGAGTTTGGTGAAGATCAAATTCAAATTGCACTTTTTAGGCTGTATAAAATGATTTAAATATTTCCAGTCTGTCATCTTGACCTTACATTTGAAAAACAATAGAGTTCTTTCACTTGTCATAAGAAATAAATGTATGGAGTTTAGTAAAGATCCAGTCAAAACTGTGCCCTCTAGGCTAAGCTAAGCTAACATTTCCAACTTGTGACCTTGACCTTTGACCAATGACCTTGAAAATCTATAGGGTTCTTTCTCTTGTTATAAGCAATAAGTGTATGAAGTTTGGTCAATACCCAATAAAAACTGTGCCTCCTAGGCTGTATAAAAGGATTTATAACATTTTCAACCGGTGACCTTGACCTTTGACCCATGACCTTGAAAATCAATAGGGTTTTTTTTGTCTTGTCAGAAGCAATAAGTGTATGAAATTTGGTCAAGATCCAATCAAAATTGTGCCTCTTAGGCTGTATAAAAGAACGTGACGTGCACAAACACACCCTCCTACTCTCACACAGTCACCCTCACACACTCTCGTAAACACATACCGACGGTAGCGTTATACCCCGTGCAATTACGCTGCGGGATATATTTAGCAAACCTTTCTTTTCCATAACGGAAGAGAAATTAACAAATATTTGTCCTCCGTGTTTGTACAAGGAGAGGAATATTTCATTTTTAAGGAATTATTATGTTCACATTTTTAATTTGTTCTAGAAATAGCTACCAATGACGTCATCAATACAGATATTATGTCATCACGATTTACTTATGTTAAGAATAAGTTTGGAATATTATCCTGTTGATGCAATTCGTACAGAAAATTCAATTTGTTGTCATCAATATTTCTTTTCTTTGTGAAAAAGACCAGAAATACTTAATCTATGTTGAATGACCCCTTTGACCTTAGACCCCTGAAAATTGAATGTTTGTACATTCAAACATTTTGACATTGATACGTTTAAAGAACATTACTTCTAGTTTTATTTGACATATAATTTACCCATGTACTATTCTGTCGACTAAACTGTAAAATTTAGCTCTTTGGTCACCGTACTATATGTCCAAAATGTAACGAAAGAAGTTGCAGGATGTCTGGGATATGATGCTACAGGACCCAATTTTGAGAAATTTCAAGAAATTTGGATAACAGAAATTTTGAATGCGTTGAAGAAACGATCAACCGAAGTTGACCGAACTTGGCTACATGTGCCCTCGGGGACTCCTGATCCACCATCAGTGCCACTCACTAAATGGTATAAATGTTAAAAGTTTTAAAATTCAATAGCATCATTTAAGAACAGGTAAATTTTAAGCATGGACCAGACATGCACGTTTCGGGCACTAAACCCTCGTCAGTGATCCTCAATTTCAACAATGTGATATGCCAAATAGTGCAAACGTTATTATGTCCAAAAATATACCGAAAGAAGTTGCATGATGGCTGGGATATGATGCTACAGGACCCAATTTTGAGAAATTTCAAGAAATTTGGATAACAGAAATTTTGAATGCGTTGAAGAAACGATCAACCGAAGTTGATCGAACTTGGCTACATGTGCCCTCGGGGACTCCTGGTCCACCATCAGTGACACTCACCAAATGGTATAAATGTTAAAAGTCTTAAAATTCAATAGCATCATTTAAGAACAGGTAAATTTTAAGCATGGACCAGACATGCACGTTTCGGGTTCTAAACCCTTGTCAGTGATCCTCAATCTAAACAATGTGATATGCCAAATAGTGCAAACGTTATTTTGTCCAAAAATGTACCGAAAGAAGTTGCATGATGGCTGGGATATGATGCTACAGGACCCACTTTTTAGAAATTTCAAGAAATTTGGATAACAGAAATTTTGAATGCGTTGAAGAAACGATCAACCGAAGTTGATCGAACTTGGCTACATGTGCCCTCGGGGACTCCTGGTCCACCAGCAGTGCCACTCACCAAATGGTATAAATGTTAAAAGTCTTAAAATTCAATAGCATCATTTAAGAACAGGTAAATTTTCAGCATGGACCAGACATGCACTCCTGTATTAGTTTTTCAGTCCTAGGTGAACCGGGGGTCCAACTTTGATACCGATTAATATGATTATTTTTTTTTAATTACAACAACTGAACATTAAACTCACTTGTTTCGTTACAATGGTCACCATTCCAATCCGCCTTACATCCTTTAGTGCATGTTCCATTGTCTGGGTTACAGATATCATCAATACAGAAATGAGAACAGGGATATGTGCAATTAGTTCCGTATCTTCCAACAGGACAACCTGCAGCATTTGACAAAAATATGAATATTCATATAAAGTTTAGATATAGTCAAAGGTCTGTGATGCTAGATTTATTTCTTCGAAACTATTCCAATGGTTATTTTAATTACTTTGCCTTGTCGTCTCGACTTTGAAACTAAATAGTTGTAAGGTATTTTTTTCATGTTTATTCTAACTGATCATACAAGACAATTCATTATTGGTACAGCTTCTTTAATACAATAATTCAATATCCTAAATATAAAAAAAAAATCTAGATTTCGGTTTGGCATAACCCCTTCTGGCAAGCTGATAGCCTGATCGGTTGCAATCAGCAGCTGCAAGGACAGAGCTCCGATAATGTATATGTAGACTGATGCCCCTTCTGAAATCAATGTAATAATATTTTGAAAATCCATGTATTAAATAAATGATTTATTTATTAATGCTCTTCAATTGACCATCGACTTTGGGGAAGTTGATACCCTCATCCCTGTCGTTGTCATGGCCATAATTTCTTTACTAGAACCATAAGCAGGACTCTTAAGCACTCGCTTTTTAAATGATAGATATGTGGATTTTTTAAATTTGGCTAAGGGATGTTTCACCAATTTAATTCTCCAGTGATGAATCATTAGGCTTTGGAATACAACTTATAAAAAGGGGTAGGGCCACGAAGCCCCGAAATCGGCCCTGTTTCTTAACAGTTGAATTAATTGAATATTTATTTTGTGATTTGATTCTTTGTAAAGATCTTTATGAAATAATGTGTTGAGATTTTGTAAATAATGCATTTATCAGTAGTTTTCAGCCCTTTGAAAACCCCTTAATCGACAATTTTCTGTGAAATTGCTGCAAAACCTACATATTTCTTTAGCATATTAGAGTTAGCATTGGCCACATGCATCGAGAAACATGAAAAATTTACAAATTAAAGATAATGATTATATCATCTCGTCATAAAAAATTTATGTTTCTCGACGCATGTGGCCACATCGAAAACTCCACTAAAGACAAATTTTCGAGCATTTTTGAACATATTTTGTCAATAACATCAAAATGACATCACATCATGACGTCATAACACTTCCTACGATGGCTCGAAAGGTGATATGTTTGTTTCATTAAGAGTGGGAAACCTTAATCATATTTTATGTAATATATCAAGTATTTCTCATCAAGTCAAATTTTAAGGAAAATTGCAGGGCCGTTTTAGGGGCTTCGTGGCACTACCCTTTTATCATCAGAGGCATGCAGGTAATTGAATGAATGAACAAAACCCAAAATAAGAATACATGTAGCCAAGTTCAATAAACTTCGGGAGATCGTTTTTTCTACGCATTCGATAATTTCTTATGTGAAAAGTTCTTGAAGTTTCTAAAGCGTGGGAACTGTAGCATCATATCACTTTCACATACTTTGGCCATATTACACTGTTTAGATTGAAGATCACTGACGAGGGTTAAGTACCCGAAACGTGCATGTCTGATCCATGCTGCAAATTTATCTGCTCTCAAATGATTTAATTGAATTTGAAGACGTTTAACAAACACAATCGAATTCTTGAAAATATATAGAACAGAATTTCTAGTACCTCTGATGAGGGTTTACTATCCACAAAAGATGTCTGGTTCATCAAAATTGTTTGAAATTTTCTGCAGGAAGGTAAAAAATGGAATATTCTATTATGATAAATACATAAGGATTTCGTTTTACAGTGTTGAGCAGTTAGACTTGTTCCCTGTGATTGAATGTTGAAGGTGGAATAATTACCTGAAAGAAGCTATGTTTTGACCTTCTATCGATGTATAATTGTGTTATACCGTAATCTTGTCTTAATTAAAGAAGGTTACCATCTTAGCACAATCTCTCCAATGCAATTGTGGTCATATATTTGTTTTTACTATGCTACATACCTAATATTTGGAGCTGCGCACTATATGAAAGTAAATGCACAAATTTACATTCAAGAAATTAAACCAGAGTTCGCTTATTAGATACATTTTTCTGTGTCAAAAATAACTTCGGAAATAAATAAGTACCACTGATGAGGATTTATCACCCGAAAGACGTGTCTGGTACATCAATATTGGTTTGAAAATTTCTTCCAGATGGTAAATATTTTGAACACTTCCATATCATTCCACATGACAAAATAATCTGAGAAATAGGCAGACAATGGATCGCATATTGACCCCCCTCCCATCAGACTATGGGTAAGAAAATAATTCTATTTAATTGAAAGTGGTGCTTCCTTGGGCTATAATTAAACAAATGCGCTTACTTCGATCCAAAAAATCATGCAAAATATAATAAATGTGTAAGTCAACTCTTGTGCAATTTGCAATTACTTATGAAACACGGTTAACAATGTAGACTACCTTATCGACAAAAAGTACAAAATATAGAAAATGTATCCAAAACAAAGAATACAATTAACTAAAACATTCTGTAAAAATTAAAGCGAATTCCCATTGAAGATTAGATCAAGTGCCCAGGGATAGTAGCCATAACTTATTTTCTAGCTTCACCCATAAATAAGGCCGTGAAGAAAAAGAAAGTTCGGTTTTCTTTATGTTTTTTAGCGTTCTTCCCTTTAATATAGACCTTTTCTTATATAAGTTTTATTAAGGTATGTTATCTATTTGTGTTTAATTGGAAAGAACATAGCATGGCGCATGTACGATTGAAACGAAATAATTATGTTGTAACTTATCTAACACAATTTTTCGCGTGAATATTTTTTCGTCATTCCAAATCACTCGCGAATTAAGCGAAAATAAGTATCTCGCGAAAAAATTCTGGTTATATGGTAATTTGGAGGCTCTACTTTAGGAAAGTAATTGTAAAAATGGAAACTTCGTTTCCTTGTTTGTTTCGCCGTGCCACACTTACGAGGCTATCATATTTATTCATTGTGCACTCTTCTGAATTTTTATCAAAATTATCATCCAAAGGCCATTGTACAACCCTCTTGTTCTTGAATGATACAGCAAGAGAAATTAAGATGGAAATGTCAAACTCGCTACCTTCTTTAACCAAATTTCTGACAAATACTGTAGCACCAGAAACGTACTTCTGAAAGTAAATCAGCATCAGTTGTACTTAATTTCAATGATGATTTTCAGACATAGCCAAAATACAAGCAGCGCCCTCTAGTTTTTTTCTAGTCTTAATTTATTTAAAGTTTCGTCTAAAGGAACTTCAAACAAGATTACAGCAACGTTTAGATTTAAATACATCACAGTGTTTCCTTCACATTCAGAATTCGATTTTCCTTTCGACCTAAAACTTACTTGGAACTTGATAACTTGACATGTTTTAACGGCATCTCTAGGTATCTTAATGATATTTTGGATATTCATTACCCGCACTTTGACCAATACAAAACACATAGCTACGCCATTTTTGGCTCTTGATATCAAAACCAATAACGGAGAAATTCAGACTTTTTCTCTTTATGTGTCGTGTCGCCATGAATGTTTGATGCTTCTCTGCGTATGTTTTGACTGTTTTTGTCAGTTTTGTATGATGTGCCAGTGCATATTGTTGTGTCCGGTGGCGGGTTATATTTTTTTCTGATGTTATTCATGTGTCGCTTTCTTGTGGGTTTCTTCCGCTGAGTCAGTTGAAGGTGATCATGCTGGAGATCCTTCCCTTTTCTACAAAAGGAACACAACAACACGAGGCTCCAAATATTTCCGTACCTAAGTCATAATTGCTCATAATTCGAGGTTACTAAGTCACAATTGCTCGTAACTATCGTAATTATGACCTCGCTAAGTTGTAATTACGATTACGACATACTAAGTCATAATTACAAATGTACAAGATACCTAGGTTGCAATTAATTCGTAATTTAAAGATCGTTTTTAATTACTAATTAGTAATAACACATATTCAGTACATTTGTCACCTACGAAGGGATTGACTGACTGAGTTTTTTAAATGTTACCTCTGACGTTGTCGCCGTAGCACTTTCTTTATAGTCATAACCTCAGACAGGGTATGTTTTGTAGATATTGTTTTCATTTTCGTGCATGAAAATCGACGGCGGGTGTGTTTAGCCAATTTGGGGATGCTAAATCCTCCACCTTGTCCCACCTCTAGCTTGATAGGAATCCGTCGATGCTCATGTGGAAATCGTAAAAAAAGATCCCCGTGAGGGGTTTGATAGTGTTTTAAATGTTTTCCCTGAAATGGTCACCATAGCAATTTCTATACAGACATAACCTAAGACAGTGCATGTTTCGTTGATATTGTTTTAATTTTCGTGCGTGAACATCGACGGCGGGTGCGGCTAGCCACACAGGGGATTTGTACTCCTCCCGGGCACCTTGTCCCATTGCCAGGGTCTATAGTTGCAATTCAATCACATGAAAAGTCTCTATTTAGAATTTTGATAGTACCCCTACGTTCTTCGTTCTGAATTAAAAGGAAAGGTTGGTCTTCTTTTAAAGCGAAATATATATATATATATATTTAGTGTCGTGGTCGCTTGTACCTATTTTTGTGCTTTTATATATATATATATATAGATATATATATATATATTTCTTTATCAAAACACACGAACAAATAAGCGGTTAAAAGAAAAAAAATATCGATACGCAATGATTTAAATTATCTCGTGCCATGCATTAAATTCTTGAAAAGAAAAACACTTTCATACATACCATAGACTTTAAATTCACACACTTCAAGAATTGGTCCTACACGTTTTGGAACATTTAGTGGAGGAATTTCTTTACTTATGTTGCTCTGAACTATAGACACGAATTGTCCTGTTCCTTCACATGATTGATTTTGATGAAGAAGAAAATTTGTAGAGATTAGTGTATGGTCCTGATAACAGTAGGGTCCATCAGTTGAATTCGTCCTTGATATCATTAAGGAGTATCCTATTGATCTGTCTTTTACTGTTGAATCAGAGCATAATTGATGATTAGAAAAACAAAGAAATGTTATGATTGTTTTGATTGAAAACTACTAGATTCGTTCTTGTCTTTAAATAATTGGACTATTTAGAATGAGAAGAAATTGATTAAATTCTTGTTTGGTTTGAAATGATTTTCTTTATCAAATTTCCGAGACTTAAGTGAAAATAAAATTGTAAGTTGCATATATGCCGAATGAAATAGAGACATCATTTGAGTTTCTTTTTATAACATGAAAGAAAACAAATTTGATCAAAATTACATCTAAATATCATAATTTCTACTTCATTCTTTCCAAATAAAGTGTCAATATTGCCGTTTCTGTTGTAAACAATTTTGAGCTTTTCAAAGAAAATGGTATAGTATGTAACGTGTTATCATAACATTTACTTATAACATGGCTTTATATAACTGTATTACAAGACTTAGTGTATGATTTGATAAAGTGTAGAACATGGACATCAAATCAAAACCAGATGAATCTCAATCAAGTATTTTTATAATTTATAAAAGTATATCAAAGTACATGTACTTTCATGAACTCAGTTGGATCTGTTTGCAAATATAAACTGAATCATGAAAATTGCATACCTACAACATCGTCCACAAAGTAGATTTCAATCCTGCTAATGCTGAAAACTCCTTTTAAGTTGACTGTAAGGAATTCTGTGTGCCTTTCTCTATTTTCTTGTGTATGGAGACACGAATTGTGCATAACATTTTGGTCTGGATTACCATCAACAGCTTTCCCTGCAGTCCATGTTTTGTTGTAACCATTCAAAACAGAACTAGACACCGCCGCTTTCCCTTTAGCAACATTATCTGTTGTCAAAAAAAAATAATGTATGAAAAGAAGGGAGGAGATCTCCAACAAGACCCCGTTGCAGCATCAACAGTAAAACACCAAAGCACCCGATGCAAAAACACAAAAGACCAGTACAGCACGAGACGGAAAAGAGACACACGACATGTAAACATCAAACACAAAAGACTACACATAAACCGACGAGACCAATGGGTAACCGGTGCCGACTTAAGACGGCCATCTGTCACGCAAGTAGCAAATGGTGTGGTTATCCTGGATTACGTGCGCACAACCCTCTCACTTCTCCAATTACCCAGAGGTCTCGAAGAACGTACAATTGTGGTGTAAAACAACCTCCTCACTGTAAGATGACATCACACAAACAAGACCGCGAAACGCAGAGGCCCCATAGACACAGATGAATATATAAATGAATATAAAAAGAGGGCATGTGTAATACAGTCCGTGCTCTGCCGGCTGTAGCGAGCTCATGTATGTAATCACTCGAGGAGTCCGACCGACATTCAGAGAGGACAGGTGGTCGGGGCCCTGTCTTCTCTAAAGAGGTTTGGACAGGGCCCGTCATGGAGTCCCGTCGTCACAGTCAGTCAGAGTGCAAGTCTCAAGGATGCGCTTGTACAAGACTGTAGATTGGTCAAGTACCAAGCCTAGTGACCGTCTGGTGACATTAGGATCATACCCACGGTATAAAAGGCGTTTGATGATTCTGACGCATTTTCGATGGTTATGTTGCCTACCTTTGATCCTTTTTATTTTGTTTATCATATCACCATAGAAGACAGGTTGTGGAATACCCATAGTAATGTACTCTGTTGCATGTATAGATCCGAATTTTAAAAGAAGTTGACTGTAATTTTTGTAAAATTTCCAGAAAGTCTTAACTAGTTTATGAAAGTGGAAACCTTGACACTAAAAGTTTTTTGGTAATTTGTAAATTTCTACTGTGAAAATCCAAAATATCAGTACATGCTCTAGCGTACCGGATGAGCTGTGATATGTAAATGCCGTATGACGGTAATCTTGGAACATCACCGTCAAGCCAAGGGAAATTTACTATGTTGAATCCAAAATCATCCCTTTTGTCATATACACTTGTATGAATCTTTCCGTTTACAATTTTGATATTTAGGTCCAAAAAGGGTGTTTCTGTATTTGACTTCAGATGTTAAACGTCTTCAAATTCAATAGCATCATTTAAGAACAGATACAATTTCAGCATGGACCAGACATGTACGTTTCGGTTACTTAACCCTCGTCAGTGATCCTCAATCTAAACAATGTAACATGGCCAAAGAGTGTGAAAAATATAAGTCCAAAAATGTACCGAAAACGTAGCAGGATGGGTGGGATATGATGCTACAGGACCAACGTTTTTAGAAATTTCAAGATTTTTTGATAACAGAAATTTTCGATTGCGTTGAAAAGACAGACGATCAACCGAAGGTGATCGAACTTGGCTACATGTGCCATCGGGGACTCCTGGTCCACCAGTAGTGACACTCACCAAATGATAAACGTCTTCAAATTAAATAGCATCATTTAAGAACAGATATAATTTCAGTATGGACCAGACATGCACGTTTCGGGTACTTGACCCTCGTCAGTGGGTTAACAGTTAACAGAGAAATTATCATGATTCTATAACTTCACTCTTTCAACTTGTTCAAATGGGCTACGGCCTATAAAGTCCAGTTTAAATTTTCATGGATCACATTGAAGGGAGGAAGAGAAATCATACCAGCGATTCTGAAAATTCAATATGTGGTATATACATAGCACCGAGGATAAAGAGCATATCAGTTAAATTTGCATTGCGCATTCAGCGATTATTTGACGCATAAATGAGCTATATCACCGCGTGGGATCGAAACGTACGTTGTTGTGCTTCATTACATAGTTTTTTTGGTATTTTCTCATTTTCTAAATCCAACTTTACAAAACTGACCAGCGGTTGCAGTAGGGCAACACCGAATAAATCAATCCATATCGTCCAGGTATATGGAAAGTTCATAGTTTTTGCAAACACCTCAAGAGTTCGTCAGAAGGAATTATTTTCTGTCGTCGACAAACTATTGAAGTGTTTGCGAAAACTATTTACTTTCCATATACCTGGACGATATGGATTGATTTATTAGGTTTTGCCCTACTGCAACCGCTGGTCAGTTTTGTAAAGTTTGATTTAGAACATGAGAAAATACCAAAAAAAAAACTATGTTATGAAGCACAATACCATACGTTTCGATCCCACGCGGTGTATATGATTAAAATTTCTATTGCCATTTCAAGTTACCCTATGTCTCGTCAAGATCTAACCATGAATCAACTTTTTCGTCAAAATTTTAACGCAAACGAGTCTATCATGAGTAGAAATTAGAAACTGGCTGGTTACTAACGAGCTATGATCAATCATTGCTTATAAAATGGTTACCCTAATATAACCTACTTTTCTCCGTAGAAGACAAATTGCAAACACGTGTTAGCACTGATTTGCATAAGGCTAGTGCTGTATCCAAAAAAAAAAAAAAAAAACAAAAAAAAAAAAAAAAAAAAAAAAAAAAAAAAAACATGGTGGACAGATAACACGTAGGACGAAAATTAATCGATAATCGATGTTATCAAAATCTGAAAAGAGAAATGTTATGAACAAATAGTATTGGCTTTGTATTGGAAAGGTATAGAGACCTAGCCTAGAGGACGACCGTGAAATTAAAACTCTGACAAGTCTGAGGGAAAATTAGCTGAAGGGATCTACAGTGTGCATGTACATTTAAAGTATCTATGAGAAGTATATATATAAGTTTGACGTGTATATATATATATATATATATATATATATATATATATATATATATATATATATATATATATATATATATATACATATATAGAAAGATTCAGAAATGATTCATACTTTATTTCCCAAAACGTTTTCGCCATTCAGGCTCTTCAGTGGAAATGTTATGATTATAACGGCAAACATATCATGACGTCATAGTGAACAATATGACCATGTAATGGCGCTAAATGACGTTACATAAATACGTTACGTTCTCTTTAGCAATAAGAAAGTAAACATTGAAATATTCAGGAATATTGATATTAAGCATGTAAAACAATGCGCCGAGTATATATGTAGGCGAATGGAAATTCAAACACCTGCACATAATTATCAGAAATTGATTTTGATTAGAAAAAGAATTTGGAAATTAGAATCTTCCAAATATGGAACATTAATTACTTCAACTGCGGGACTTCCAATTAGCTTTCAATCAACTCGATCGGTCGGAAAACTTTAGAGGAAGGCGATCAACAACATGAAATGCTCTTACAGTATAAGGAAAAACTAGAAGAAATAAGAAAGGAAAAATTAAAAGGAATATTTTTGAGAGCTAGAATGCAGTTAGAAGATATTTTACTTTATGAAGATATTCCAAAATTAGATAATGAAATGAGTATTCAACTTGAGAGACCCATCACATGGTAAGAAGCATCAAATGCACTAAAGAATATGCGGAACAATCGAGCTAAACGACTGAATTTTAAAAGTTCTTTTGAAAGACATTGGTTGGTTTCTTATAAGGTTATTAAACGAAGCTGATGGAACTGAAAAAAGTCTTAAAAACGTCCTTGACCTACTTTACCGATTTGCAAAGTACTCCGGTATAAAACCTAATATTGACAAAACGAAAGCAATTTGTATAGGATCAAAAACTAATTGTAATGAAAACAAACCTTCATTGGACATCTGAACCATTCAATGTATTAGGTGTATTATTTACAGCGGACTTACATGGTATGGAAGAATTGAATTATACAAACAAATTGAAAAAAATTACTAAAGATATTATTTCATGGAAAAAGCGAAATACAACAGTTACTCCATTTTGGTACAATTAATGTTATAAAGTTTCTTCTACTGTCCAAATTAACACATTTATTCGTATCTTTGCCTAGTCCTGACGCAAAGTTCATCAAGGAACTAGAATCTTTATTTTTCAAATTCACTTCGGGAGATAAACCAGACAAACTTAAGAGGAAACTTTTAACTTAAGACTACAAGGATTGGAGCTCCGAATGACAAATATAGTAACTTTTATAAAAGGACTCAAAATCACATGGTTTCGAAGAATGTTCCCAAAAGTAAGGACAACAGATTGGCAAACTTTATTTGAAGATGTTCACCAAACCAGAGTTGACTTAATTTTGACCAGGGGAGACAACTATACCTATGAAATTGTTAAGAAATCAGATAATATGTTATGGTATAACTATAATGTAGAATTTGACGATAAACCAACTTTCATTAAAAGATATTTCAAATATTCAGGATCTCCTCACCACTGATGGGATGTTTCTTTCTCATGATCAATTCTACAATAAGTATCATATCCAGACACCATCTACTACATTTATTGGTATCAAATTAGCATTTCTAGAAAAAATACCCATGCACTGGTAATACATTTTGATCCACGAAGACCCAGTTTACCAAAATTGGCTGAATTGTTATCATACCATGAAAAAGGCTCAGGGATTTTCTATGACACTTTTCTACATGAATCTATAAACACGTATAAAAAGAGTTATAAGCAAAGTGACAATAACTCTAAACCCAGCCCCGATAAATTGGAAAGATATTTACATGTACTTTTCAAATATTTGTTTTTCGTAAGAAATCAAACTTTTATGGTTTCAGTATAAAATGATTCATCGTTTCTTAGCAACCAATGAACTAGTTTATAAATGTAGAATTAAAAGTGATCCATTTTGGGAATATTGCAAGAACGAAACAGAAACTCTTGCACATATTTATTTTTTTTTAATGTGAACAAGTATATAAAGTATGGACAGATTTGATAAGATTTATCAGAGATGAAACTAGATTCGAAATAACAAAATCTGAAAAGAGAAATGTAATGAACAAATAGTATTGGCTTTGTATTGGAAAGTGATGGAGACCTAGCTTAGAGGATGACCGTGAAATTAAAACTCTAACAAGTTTGGAGGAAAATTAGCTAAAGGATTCTACGGTGTACATGTACATCTGTAGTTCTCGTTCATTTTTATCAATGAGAAGTATATATATAAGATTAAAAGAATTCAAAAGAAAATTTCGACTGAAGGAATTTTTCCATGAAACCCATTTTCAAGATGAATCGGTTGTTCGAAATAGATAAAATTTCCATCCGGAAAAAGGTAGGGACAAAATTTTGGATATTAATATTTTGTAAATTTGTGGAATTCAAATTTCACTGAAAATTCTCATGTACCTAAAAACTTATCTTTTAAACAGAGAAAAACTCTAAAAGAAATTCAAAATATAAAAGACATTATTATAAAAGAGGCAGATAAAGGAAATGCTGTAGTTATAATGAACAAAAGCTATTATTAAGATAAAATTGATGAAATGATTGATAATCCAAAAAATTATAGAGCGCTTGATTCAAATAAAGACAAAATTATTATTTCAAATATCAATAAACTCTGCAATAAATATGATGATATTCTAAAAAAATATAACCAAAAAAGAAATAGAATACTTCATCAATTTTGAATATAAAACCAACAATTTCTCTGGGCTTCCAAAAATTCACAAATCCGAAAAAATTAAAGAAGCAATTAAATTACAAAAGTCTGAATATATAGAAATTCCCAATCCCGAGGACTTACAATTCAGACCAATAATTGCAGGTCCATCCTGTCCTACACACAGACTTAGTTATCTTGTTGTTATATTACTTCAACCATTTCTTAAAGACCTGGATAGTTATGTTAGAGATGATATTGATTACTTAAGGAGGTATTGAACACTTGGACGCCAAATTCAATTTTTCTGAAATTTTCTGAAATTATATATTTCTTGTCTGTCCTTGACTATACAAATTTACATTTGATTCGTGGACAGGAAAATATTCTACGAGACTTTGAAATATACATTAATCGACGTTTTTGTGAATTTCTTGATGACGTCATAATATTGAAAGTGTCCTTCCAGTTCTCGTAAAGCTATTGGAAATTGATTTTGATTTAACTTTAAAAAATACCCATGAATATATTGCACTTACATATAGAAAAGATAAAATGAATTGTGTTTTAAACAAAAGCATGATACTTTAATAAAAGATGACACTGTCGTTAAAAAAAATGCAATCAAGAGCCAATTAACCGTAGTTGCTAGTAAATTATTAGGAATCATGTGGATGAATCTTTGTCAAAAACTACCAAAATTATCAAGAATGACCAGAGATGATTTCATGATTAAATGGGAAAAATTGAATTTAGGATTAAAATATTGCAAGGCTTTATATTTTCCCTTTTTTCTTCCAAAATCGTCCATTTTCAATTAAGTGACATCCGCTTTCCTGTAACGTAAATTTGTCAACGAATACACCGTGATGAAGATTGGATTTTCTATTTTATACATTATTGTATTTTGAATGCGAACGGTTTGTGACGCCATTTTTCCCGATAACATCGAAATGAGGTCGTGGTTTGCTCATTGATGAAACTCCCAAAGTCCTAAATTTCGAAAATCGCCATAATTTCTTTACATGACGCCGGTAATTATTCAGATTTCACCAGGATACTCAAATGCGTATATAAATCAGAGTATTAAATGTTTTAAGGGAGGTAAGACTGTACTTTTCCTAGGAAGTGAGAAAACAAATAATGCCACCGCCATCTTGGTGTTCAACCCCCCCTTAAACCATTATCTAAAGGTACTTTACTAACAACATTTGACGTAACAAGTTTATATAGTAATATTCCACATGACCGTGGAAAGGAAGCCATCGAATTTTGGCTCGATAATTTTCCAAACGAGTTACATCATCGATTTAATAAGTCATTTATATTAGACAGTGTAGATTTAATCTTAAATAACAACACATTTCAATTCGACAATAAACATTTCATACAAATCCTTGGGACAGCCATGGGAACTAAAATGGCCCCAGTTTATGCAAATCTCACGCTTGGATATTTCGAAAGGTCTCTTTACCAAATTGTAGATACTGGTTTTCCTAAAATGGATGCTAATGCTTTTAGAAATTCTTGGAAAAGATATATTGATGATTGCATCATTTAATGGGACCCAAATTGGGATGGCATTAATGATTTAAATATCAAATTTTACAAAATATCCACCCTAACATAAAATATACGATGGAATATAGTAAAATAGAAATTCTTTTCCTTGACATTCTCATCAAAATAAATAATGAAACAATATCAACAGAAATATATAGAAAACAAACGGACACACAACAATACCTCCACTTTAAAAGTCAACATCCAAAAACTTGCCTTAAGTCTATACCATATAATTTGGCACGAAGAATTCTGCACGATTGTCAGTGATACTAAGATTAAAAACATACGTTTAAATGAACGAAGAAAAGCACTTTTGCAGCGCGCATTTCCCATTTCCCTTATAAATAAAGGAATTGATTTAGCTAAAAATATCCCTTTAGCTGAATTATGAAAATTAAAGAAAAGAAATCAGAAGATGTATTACCTTTTGTTACAACTTTTAATAAATGTATTCCCGAAATTTTTCACGAAGCATACAAAAATCTAAACCAATAAAAAAATGAGTGAAAAACTAGAAAATATACTAAACGTGGCAAAACTTATTAAAAGCAAAAGGCAACCAAGAAATCTAAAACAGTTACTCACAAGTGCAAAATTTGAAAGAGAAAACAATTTAATTACTCAAGGTGTTTCTAAGTGTAAAAACAAAAGATGTAAGATTTGTGATATCCTAATTGACGGAAAGTATATTTTAAGTTTAAACATTCAGGTATTTATTTTGAAATACGAAAAAATTTAACATGTACCTCAAAAAATGTTGTGTATGTCTTGCAATGTGATAAATGCAAGGAAGAATACATAGGTTCCACCAAACAATTAAATCAATTTTCTTTCATAAAAGTAATTTTAAACTCCCTCAAAATAGGATTTTTTTTTGTATCGAAACATATGTTTGAATGTAGTAAAGTTAATTTTAAAGTAATGCCAATTTATCAAGCAAACGATTATTCTATGATCATTATTAACGAACAGATCTTTTTTGATAAATTCAAACCTATGTTAAACAGAACATGATAATTTACGCCCACAATCCTTAAAACACGCTCACTTGACCAATTTATCTGACTCAGCACTTCCTATAGTTAGAACCGATAGTATCATTTATTTACTTTTCCCTTGAAGTAAGCATACGCTACCTAGGAGTGCACAGTACTTATCTTACATACATATCATGATTTGACATCAATATATAGCATGTACCAATAGAGCAGTTGCATTTAATTTACTTTACTTCTACTTTTACCTTACCTCTACGCTTCAGTGGTCACTGTGATTAGAGATTAGGCCTTGGAATTTAATATTTGTTTTTCACCCAGATGTGTAAAAAAGGCACCCTCCAGCTAGGCAAAAACAAACATACAATTTGGTGTATTGTTGTCAGTAAGATGTTTCATTCTGACATACGTATTTAAGGCACATATCCCCTGCACAGGTCAGAGGACGGGAATGCTTTTAAAGCTATGGCGGGGTTAAAATTTATCCATTTGAGCAGTATTTCGATTCGAGTAATATGCCGTAGTGGAACTTTTTTTTCGGTTAGCCAGGATACCTTTGTCAATCTCGAATTGTGTGCGAGTTTATGCTTTTTTATCTGGTATTTTCTCTCTAAAGGTACCAGCCCGCACAAGTAAAACAAAATATTTCACAGCTATGGCTTTCCATTGTTCAATACACAATCCTGACCTGAGGCGATCCAACTACAGTTAGCTTTTAAAGCTGACCTGTCACTTTTTGAAAGTATAATAGTCAGACGGACGGACATGCAGACGGAAAGATTATTTATTTATGTAGCAAAAATTACAACGCTTCATGTTTTTTTCGTCTGAAAAGGGGAAATTTACATAAAATGTACCCATAAGTTTTATGTCTATGATTTGAAATGTACCCGAAAAACGTCCGGGAAGGTCAGCTTTAGAAGTTAACTGTAGTAGTCAATACTCGAGAGCAAGATTATGTAACCCCTAACCGCAGTGACCACTGAGGCGTAGAGGTGAGGTAAAAGTAGTGGTAAAGTAAATTAAATGCAACTGCTCTGATACTTTGTTTTGTACATTATTGTCTAAAGAGGCTATTTATACAGCCGAAACACGTGTAGCAATAAAAATGTGAATATAGTATATCGTTTCTGTGGTACTTTAACATTTTTTTTTATTATTATCATTCTTTACGTTGGATTCTTTTGAATCTTTTTTGGATAAGTTTGACGTATATATATATATATGGCTTTAACAATTACGTAAAGCCAAAGAAGATTATTTCATAGAGATTTTCAAACCTAAATTGAATTGTTAAACTATGATTTCATTTCTTCTTTACAAAAAGCTATTTATTATTGTTCTTAAAGCATCAATATACGTAAATAATAAGTGCGCCAACGTCTGGGACATTTGTACGTGATGTGCCCAACTGTAACGTTATGATGACGTCATAGACGCTGCCTACCTATTGTTCTTTGTTATTGTTTATATTCATTGCAGTAGGGCGGCCAAGCCAGATTTGCGCGTGACGGCAACCGTTGCTAAGAACGGCGCATTAATGTCGAAAGATGTTCGCGTCGCCGTTACTAAGCAATTTTTCGAAACTTTTTCACCGCGGAAAAATGCTAATGACAGCGATATATATTGATGGCATCAAATTTAAAAAGATTAAACAAAATCTTTAAGATTTTGATCATCTTTATCTACCCAAGATGTGCTGTTTCATTCTGTCAATTTGTCGAAAATCAGCTGACAAAATGACAGCATCACTTTTAAAGTTCGACTTCCATGCCCCCTTCCTCGCAAACAGGGGGGTCGTTTTCAAAAATATTGAAAAGTGGTTCTGTAATTTTTTGATATGTTGTGGAGAATATATCCAAGTGTTCAATTCTCAAATTTTATGAAAATCGATGAGGGACCATTTTTTTGTACCTCATTTATGTACCCCTACATGCTGCACAGTTTCGACAATTTTGGAGAAATCGTCGATCGACCGAACGCTTCGACATCAGAAATTCACGAAGGATGATATAAATTCGAATATACCTTTCCAGAAGGAAAGGTTGTTTTTACCTTTTGATGAGCAAACATTTAAATTGTGAAAAATATCTCCAGAATTCAACAGACCGAAGATTTTTCCAGCGACCTTCCTAATTTCCCCTGATCAAGTACAAAACTGCCACGCACAAGAGAAAAATGATATTTTCTTGGATATGCCAGACAATACATGCACAATTTGAAATATTCTCATTGTATCCGAGAAAAATACATATAAAAATTCCAATTTTGTTCTGTTTAATGTGCAGGAGCTTTCAATAATTGGAAAACAAAAGATAGAAATATGTGATCTTTTTTGCAAGAAAGCCTATATTTACTTTTTTACTCCAGATAGTCATTACAAAAGAAATAACTATTATGATTTAATGTGCCCATGATCCATGACAGTTGAAGTTTACATTCCTATATCATGAAGAAGAAATTTAATTGACTAATTAATCCTCTGCAAGAATTCACAAAATATTTATTTCATTATCTCACTATATCTGCCATTGCCCAATAAGATTCACAGTCATTAATCATGTTAATTGTTTTCTGAAATGTTGACAGGTCTTGAACTCTTCCATCTTCTGTGAATAATCCATTTGTATGATATTTTTGCACACTCACAATTCACAAAGAAGAATATGATGACAATATGCACAATCTTCAAACCAATTCGATGTAGAATATGATATCAATATACTTTAGTACACAATTTCCAATCAATAATTCCTTTTAAATGCATGCCTTCCATATAATAAGCCACTGGGTGATTTTCAGACAGCAAGATTTCTTCTAACAAGTTTGACCTGAAAAAAAAAACATTTTAATTAGTTTTAAGTCATTCATTTATTTACTCATTGATTTATCTATTTGTTTACTTTGATACAATTACACTAATGCATAGTCATAAACTGAAAAAAAAAGAATTATGAATTGTACTTAAATTGTACTGTATAAATCCTTTATAACTATTTGCTTGTATATGTTATTTATTTAGCAATCATAATTTATCACTGGAAAGAATAGTATTGATAAATTCAACGCTCAACCAATGGAATCCATGGAAAATTATTTTTAATGACTTGAACTACAAGATAATCAAATTATATTATGATATGTTATCTATCTAGAAATTCATAGTTTAAATTATCAATATTGCATTTTGCATTTTATATGTATGTAAATGTAAGTAACCCCCCTGGCTTAGGGCCCAATGAGGTGGGGTGGGGGGGGGGGGGGAGGGGGTAGGCTTGGTTGGTCAAAATAAAGGCGCATAAATTAACTTAATAAACTGATCAGTTCAGTGATTTAAAATTATTACAAATCTTGGTAGTATTAGTAATGTGTGAGTATATGTATGTGTGAGAGAGAACGAGAGAATGAGAGAGATCTAGAGAGAGAGAAAATATTTGTTTACAAATTTGTTTATTTACCTTGAGCTTGAGGAAAAAGTCGATGTTTTCAATGATTCCTAGATTAATTTCGTCATCGAGCATCGGCCTAGTATCCATTTCACTATATAAACAAACAGCTGAACTGAAGAAAGTACATGTATGTGAAGTACACGAGTCGTACCATGTTTTTGCGTCATCAAGTTTACATCACACCGACCCTGGCACTGCCCTGACATCGGCCTTCGTGAAGTCGGGTTGGACAAAAACAGCTTGAAACCTTCATTAATCTCTTCTGAATTGCTAATCCAAGGTTAGAAATGAGTTCACGAGATAAAAATCATCTAAGAGTTATACTTTTTCATACACAAAATACTATAAACTCCGAATAAAGTAATTCATTCATGTTTACAATGTGACACACGTTCAATGTGTATTGGGTGCAAAATCGTTATTCTGCGCATGCCGAAACTAAGCTAACACCAGCTGATTTCAAACGGGAATTATTTCAATATATGAAGAAGTGGTTCTGTAATTTTTTGATATTTGAAAGATGCCGATGTGAATGTCATTTTTTGAAAATATTATAAAAATCTGTGAGGGACCATTTTTTTGTACCTCATTTTTATTTTCCACTTTTTGGGGCATTTTTTCCCGGGAAAATTTAGCCAACTTCAATCATCGATTTAGTAATTAAAACGTAAGGTTTGTCTAAAATAAACTATTTGAGGGTAAAACATAAAGCTAAAAGAAAAAGTTAGACGATATTCTAATTGCTGAAATAAAAAATTGTGCTGTCTAGAGCTCTCGGAAAAGGACCAAAATTCGGAGGCGTCCATATTTTCTCCGACGAGAAAGAGTGCGTCATGCGTTCGCGGACTCACATTTTACTTTTTACCACCGCACGTGCAAATCCGGCTTGGCCGCCCTACTGATTGCAACTCTGAAGGGTGTGTTCCCGGAACGTCGAAAATATTTTAATGACTATGTCTTAATTGAGTGTGAAAGGGGCCTTCTAAGGGGTAACCAATTAACCAATTAGTGCATGTTACCTGTGCAAAACGTCGTAATGTAGAAAGGTATATATGTATAACTTTTTCCGATAAACAGCTTTTATACAAATTTTTTGTGTACATTTTTCTTTAAGTTGACATTGGTCAAAATTCGTTGTAATACTAGAGTATAAACATGCAGATGCATATAAAAACGTGTACATGTTTGAGTCGTACTTGTATAGTGGAGATGTCTACCTTGTTAGGTGAATGTATTGATTCAAAACTGTAAAATTTGATGAGATTTCTACGAATCTTCAATGTGATATGTCACATATCAAGGTCGCCGGTGGCAGTGATAATTGAATGGTTTACATATTTCATATGATATATTTATTTATTTGCAAATAATAAGATTTTATGTCACGAAGCAACATATCCGCTTATAACTACATGTAAGCACAATCTAACACAATTTATAAAGCAAAATTATAAAACTTCATGTATATGAGACACTGATACAAAACATGCTTAGAGAACAAATTAACGAAAATAGATACATACATGTATTCGGATCGTACTTTACGGATTTCGGTTCGGTTCTTTTCTTTTCCTTTTCTTTTCTTTCTTTTTTCTTTTTTTGGTTATATCTAGTAATCAGTAGTTTTGTATGATACACAGACTGTGATTGGGTACTTTGTCGTATTTCACCCATTGAAATGGGTTGTTTCAATTCTTGATTGTAAATGTGCAACTGTTTGTTTGACAGGTGGAATTAAAGAAGTCTTCTAAGTGTTCTAGTTTGGTTATTTTGTTGAATGATGATATAATCTCGAAAATAAATGCTTTCAAAGCAGAAAAATGAAAAAGAATAATTTGTTGATTTGTTATTCTTACCATTATTTCACTCTTTTATGGAATTAACACAAACTCAAACCGAACCGGAAAAAAATTCGAGAACCGCCGTTCATTTTCCTGAAGCGAACCGAACCGACTATAGGCTGAACCGTGACAGCCCTAATTATTACGCACAGAGTTCAAATATGTCCAACAATGTCAATTGAAATCACGTACATTCACTATCCGAGATGAATAAGCTGGGAAGCGGAGTCTGCGTAGTCCATGACGTCGACAAGTCCTCGTTGATACCGGTCTTTCAATGTTGATAGACGATGGTCAATGGTCAAATACTTCTTCGCTTTAGGTCTGATGGAGCCTCCGACGGCGCGCTGGATACGGTTGATCTCATTGACGTTCTGTAAGTCTTTGAAGGTCTGGATGGTGGTGTAGATATTGGGGTGCGCATGAAAAGATTCCGTTTATTTATCCTTATTCTGTTGATTTATCCTTATTGTCTGTTGATTTATCCTTATTGTCTGTTGATTATTTATTCTTTCTTTCTTTAAATCTGAATGCATCTGACAGTGATATTTTTGAAAATGAGCGTAAAATTTATTTATTTGAATAAAGTTGTTTTTAAACTCCTTTGCAAGTCTAAATTCTTATAAACTTTTCCTCAAAATTTACTTAGAATTTTCCTCATTTGAATCAAATCTTACACAGGTAAAACACAGGTAAATTACAGGTAACCTGCGCTAATTGGTTTATTGGATACCCCTTAGAAGGCCCCTTTCACACCCAATTTAGACATAGTCATTAAAATATTTTCGACGATCCGGGAATAAACCCTCTGAAGAGCCAACAGGCGAAAACGTTTAGTGCAATAAACAAATTAAATCGTCATTATGTCACTTTGATTTTGATTATATATATGTATTGTGTATGTTTTTTTGTACTTGTGTCCGAACGGAATGAGGGACGTACTGTCTACAGTAATTTTGATATGTGTATAATATATAATATACATATTCACAATCTAAATCAAATATCAAAAGACGAACAAAATATCATATCTAAATAAACCATTCAGGATTTGGTAAATAAACGCACATGTGTATAGCAGACTACATCTGCCTCACATTTAAGCCGTCATACACTCTAACACGTTGTTAGTCATTTGAAAGTGTTCGATTTTCCGCGTTCAAAATGTTTATTTGAATGGAACATGCTATCTATACATGATATTAACCTTGTTTTTGAAATTAATGAAATACTAGTGAGTTAGTTTTGTTTTGAGAATTTCAAAAAGACTGTATACGTGGTTGACTACATATTTCGTAGTAATCGATGTGAAGTTCATTCAAGCGATTGGTTGATCGTTGTAGCGTGTTTACTTTGACCTTTGTAAACGTGACATATTTATACATACTGTATATGCAAATAACAATTTCCGAAGGTTACCGAAATCGTGTGTACTAGTGAGTAAAACGCCTATAAAAATGTGATATATATTTTTTTGCAAGTAATATATAGATGCTCAAATGGTAGCACATAAAAGCAATTTACGGTAGAACTTCATTATTGACAGTTTAATCTTGGTCTGACTATTTGTACCTTTAAAATACCACTCAAAATTTGAGAGAAAGACAATTGGTCTCGTTGCTTTATGTGTGGCCTTTTGTGTTTCAAGTTTCATTGGCGTGAGTTGATGTTTCTTGTACCTTTAGCGTCTCGTTCTGTTGGTGTTTGCTCTGTGTTTTTGTATTGGGTGTTTGAAGATTTTGCTGTGGGTGTTGCAACCGAGTGTTGGTGGAGATCCCCTCCTTTTTTTGCCTTCCGATTGGTCGAAAAGATCCGAATGCTATGTTACTGACATGATATTATTTAGATATCCAGCTTCCATTTGAACACGTTACGCTGTTGACGTAACCGAGATACTTTCAGATAAGTTAACGTAACATAACAAGCCATCGGCAAGGTAATTTGTTATAAAGTGTTCTTGTACAATGGGGATATACAAAACATTGTATAACTAATAGTATCCCTCCTTTAACATATTGTAGAGTGCATATCAATAAGTGAATATTTCATAAATCTATACAACTAAAGGAACGAATTAGCCGACTCTCCGTCGAAACGAAGAGGACAGAGATAAATGGTGTAATATGAAGATATAGCATTATTGATATTATATGACAATGTGAAATTGATAATTTTTTCGAAGAAATTATTTCTAATTAACGTGTAATCATTAATTATGTATCACCGTCTAGGTTCGAATCCCGTCGCGGGCGGATGTTCTCACAGTAAAATTATGCGATATGTCTTCTTGCTCTAATTTGTTTTCTGGCTCTATTTCTTTAATACTCAATGCATGCTGAAGAACCAATTGCATGCTATTTTTCAGTGTCAGACTTTGATGTAGACAATTTCCAAATATTATTTTATTTTCACTTTTATACTTAATATGTATAGCCCCTCCCGCAGGCGAGGGTCCGGGTGGAGGGGAGCTCCTACGGAAAATAGTGAAATGCTGCATTTTAAAAATATTTTTTTACAATCTTATTTGCAATGAAGATTGACGTAAAAAGTTGCATATAACTCTACGTAATACACTTCTACCGAAAGTAATACAAAATGTATACACTGTAAAAAACTGACAATTGTCTTATGATCTTGACTATTTGTATGGGGTTCCAAGGGGCGAAGCCCCGGAAAAATTGATTAAAGGAGATGCTATTTAAGGCAAAATTATCAACCTTTGGAAACTTTACATTGGGCGGGAGGGTGTCAGTTAAATCCACGGATGCTATTAGTAGACAGTTTTTAGGTTTGCGATCTATCCGGAAAATATATGTGTAGGTTTGAGTCTTTTAGCCTACATGTATATGGAATATATATACACGCCTCTGAATTGACATTTTTTCCGCACTTGCACGGGTCCTTTTCTAGTATATATTAAAGCATCTAAATTATGTCTACAGTTTAAATAAAAGAAAATGTAAAACAAATCCGTTTTCTTGTACGTCTGAATCTTTTCTTGACTTTGACGTTGAAAATATGAAAACCGTTTATGTATAATTGAAATAACCAGGCTACTTACAACTGCCCATTGTTCCATTGTCCGGAAATATCACTGAATATGTTACCAATATAAGAAAGGCGAACATGAGAGTTGTCATATTCTCATATATCAATGTCAAATCCTCTTCTTGTCCATTCAAAACTGTTCCAAAAACTCAAATAGAAGTCAAACACGGAAGTGAAACATTGTGAATATTGTTATTATCATATCTATGGCTGACACCTGTATGTTTGTCCGGAGATAAAGGAATGTTGCTGATAACGCTATGTGACTTATTACATTGCTGGTTATTAAAACAAACATAAATCGTCCACCATACAGATATAGTGATCGGTTAAATTCTTATTCATCTACGTAACAACTGATATCTTAAATACAGTTTTATGGCAGTTTTAAATGTAGCATCAATTTGTAACCATCTCCTTTTCACTCTATAATCTATAAATAAATAAAGAAACATTGTGAGAAAATAAATTATCTTAAGCTTTAAGAAGAAGTCTATTTGACCTCTCAATTAAATATACTTTATTGGTGTCTCTTGAACTTTCAATCTGAGATTGACAAAAATGTACTTTTGAAACGAGGAATCTGTATTCTACCAAGCAAATATGAAGGACTATTCGGACAGCTTGGTAAAAAATCTAGCTCTGTTTATTTTTCAGAGTTTACGGTCTTAGCCCTTCAGTACTTTTGTTCATTTTGCAGACGGCCAGTCGTATTCCGTAATATTGGTAGTTTTTAGATGGTGATGTATTCATTTTGTATTTACATCTTTTGTTTTAAACCACTGACTTTGAATAAGAAATTCGATAATCATTACTGTACATACGAGGGCTGATTGATATGTTATGAGCCTCGTTTTGATGGATTTGAATTCTATCAGATATTTTGCATAACTTGTTTCAATATTATTTCTCAGTATCTATATACGCTTTTGCCACCGGTGTTTCATGGCCTCGATACAATTTTTAAAGAGCTCCTTATCTTGACTTGTCAGAAAACCATCCACTGCAAGTATGACGTCATCATCTGACTGAAAGTGGGTGCGAGAAATAGCTGCTTTCAGTTTTGGGGATAGATGCAAGTGTGATGGAGCAAGATCAGGTGAATAAGGCGGATTCTCAATCAAATTTGAGAGACAATTATGAATGGCAGCCATGTCACACCGCGAGGGGTTCGACAGTAAGTGTTTTGAATACATTTTCCTAACATTTTCGTCATAGCACTTTCTATATAGACATAACGTAGGCCTTTCAGCTAAATTTTCAAATCCAAGAATGTTCCTTTAAAAGTGATTCACGATATTTGAATCTGTGTCTGAAGAGCATTAAAGAACTTTGAATTGATAAAGACAAGCGAATTTTCGAAAATTAATTAATTTTAAATACCAAATTCTAAACAAAATCTGCTTAAGAAGGGAAACAATTCAAACTGTATTATTTGACAAACACTTTGTTCCCGGGACACCTCTAGATTCACCGAGTTTAACGGGTTTCTTTAAATTATGAAACGCACTAGAAAAGAAATGAAAAGTAACGAAACGAAACGAATTTTTTTCTTTTTCAAAGAAAATATTTACACAGATTTTTATAATTAGAAATTCAAAACGTACAAAAGGAGGAAAAGTAACCGGATTATATTACATGACATTGTACCTTCGGGTATAGTATCCATGAGTTCAACCTACATGCTTACCGTAAATAATTTGAAAGGTCCGGTACATTTTCTGTCAGTTTCGTTGTAAGCCCAGTAATACCATGAATAGGATCCGGATTCTCCTCAAGATACAAGTACGAAGTTCCCTGACCTCAACTCGAGATGCGTAACGGAAAAAAATTACACCGACCAAACGCTTCGTAGAATTTAAATAATACATGTAGGTTATTGATGTTCATGCGCTTGAAAATTGTATTTATTTTTTGCTTTGTTCCCATAAAATCACTTAAACAAGACACTAAGGTTGGTTGAACCCCCCCCCCCCTCATACGTAATATTAAACATTAACGGAGAAAACAGTGATGCCGACCGAACAGAGCTTTTTCAGAGGTAAGGACAAGCTCAGTGATAGTTTAGTTTTGCCAATTCAGTCGTTCTTTGATTGAACTAAAGAGCGAATATTTTTATCATTTTGTAGTAGAAATATTTTCTAGACTGTTTTGCCATGCATAGAAGTATCTTACTTATTGAAGTTATATCATTCATTTTGGTAACTTTTTGGTGAAAATATCAAATATTAAAATCCAATTGAATTTTTAAAAATCGATTAGAATTCTGATTATGAAATTTGTACGATTATACAACACTAATGAAAATCAATCAATGAAAAAAAAAACAACTCTGAATTGTCTCATGGTATAAGCAAAAAAATTCATTCAGTGGCGCCATCTACGACAATTTCTCTCGTAGGAATGCAGGAAGATTATTCATTTACATGTATATTTCTTTTGTTTTGTTTCGCGTTTTGTGCTCATACATCCTTTATTTATCTATTACAGCTAGATTATTTGTAGAATTAATCTATTATCAGGAAAGCCGTTACAAATGTACATACACACTTCGATGTCATTTCTTTTACAAATAAACGTTCACATTAAAAACCAAATTTCGGTGCGTTTTATGAAAACAAGTTGGGGATGTGTGTATTACAAGACAGCTAGATATGTTTTTTTTTTCTTTCTTTCTTTCTTCTTTTTTTTTTTTTTTTTTTTTACATATTTCTATCCCCTTCCACCAGATATTTCTCCGGCCTATTCTGTCAAATGAAATTACATGTCAGTATTTTAAGGGTAAACACTTTACGGTGTCAGTATAGCAATCTTGAACTGTTAAAACGCAGAAGTCTCTGAAAAATATTCAAACAGGTGAAAATAACCAAAGAACTAACCCGACCCCCAGATATAGCAAATCCAGTCAGTTTAGTAAAGAAGTAAAAACAAAATCTTTCATTTTTTCTTTTTTAAGAAATAACAACTACCTAGCTGTGGTTTGTTGTCCAATACTTCCCCGAGTAGCATGAACCAATGAAATTATCACCGAGCCGCGAAACGGCGAGGTGATAATTTCATTGGTTCATGCGACGAGGGGAATTACTGGACAACAAATCACAGCTAGCTGGTCTAATATTGTTTTCTGCACGATCTCTATTGTACGTGCATAGCCAGAGCTTGGCGAACTGAAAGTTTGTTGGAGATTTTACACCAGGCGAGTTCTATAGTACATATAGGGAAACAATCTCAAGTCTTGTTTTTTTTTTTTTTTTTTTTTTTTTTTTTTTTGCTTTTTGCTTTAATTTGTTTTGTTTGCCTTAAGAAAATAAATATATATAAATAAGTTAAACCTGATTTTTTTTTTCCAGAGAAAGTGTATTTCAACATTAAGCCTTTAAATGTATCAAAACAAGTTCATTTGAGGTGCTGCAGTAATTATTCTCGTAAAAAATCACTTTTCAGACTGAGTGTAAATGATACAATTCTGCGTAACCGATTAATAATCGTAAAAATCGCATCGGACCATCAGCCGTTTGTAATCGATGATCAATTATGAAGGCTCAGCCAATTCTTTTTTGTCATACCTATGATTTTGAAATAAAAATCTGGAAAAAGTGAATAGTTGAAGTATTAACTCATATATTGACAAAAAACGCACACAATACAGATAGGTTTTAAGTTTATATCAGACACAATCCGTAGCAATCCGTAGGGGAGTCGTAGCAATCCGTAGGAGAGTCGTAGCAATCCGTAGGAGTCGTATGACTATTTTTATCACAAAAATGGTCCCAGATTGCTACGGATGCGTTACGGGTTGTTACGACTCCCTTACTGATAGCTACGACTCCACTACTGGTTGCTAAGACTCCCCTACTACTCCGCTACGACAAATCTATCCGTAGCGGAGTCGTAGAAAATTTTGAACATGTTCAAAAAATTTCTGTCTCAGCCCGGATAGCTTCTGATTGCTAAGGATAGCTACGACTTGCCACGACTAGTGCCGGATCGAGCTACGGATTGCAACGGATATCATAGCTACGGATAGCCACGGATATAATTTTTTTCTCGATCCGTAGCTATCCATGGGCCGATCCGTGAAAGTGTGAAGGGGGCGTAACAGAGCTGAAATGTAAATACTATGATACGCACTGGTTTCCGCGGCACACGGGAGGAGAATACAAGAAATATCACCACTATTTGATCTTAAACGTATGATTTAACGGTAAAATTTATAATTTTATTTTTCGTTTCATTTCTTTTCTTTTCATTTCGTTTCTTAGTTTAAAGGCCCTCGAGTTTTACATATATTATTAAGGAGTTACCTCCCTTCAAATGTTTTACCAGAAGGAAAAAAAAATTTTGGTCTAAAAATCGAATGTGCAAATTTGTGCTATCTTTCTTTGTCCATTTATTATCTTAAGTACATGAAACAAATCAAAGAATTGTGCTGAATCATACCAACTTTGTCCAACAACCAAAAAGAGATAAATAAATGAGAAATTTCATGATTCGAAGTGATTTTGGCCCATTATGTTTATGAAGAAGCTCGAAATGTCCCGATTTCTTACAATTAGGGTACGAGTTGTCGTTACTTTCAGTCGAAACCTAGCGGTCGTTGAAAGGCCTACATAACGCCAGAGAGTGCATGAATTTTAGATATTGTTTTCATTTTCGTGCTTAAACATCGACTTCGGGTGTGGCTAGCCAACAGGGGATGCTTACTCCTCCCGGGCACCTTGTCCCACCTCTAGCTTGCTAGGGGTCCGTCGATGCTTAATTTTGTGCTCTATTGTGGGTGCTGTTGAGATTATCGTCAGGATCTTCTTTAACTCATTTGTGAACAATAGCATTGTCCTGATGGAGCAACACACCTTTAACTAGTGAGCTTTAATGTCGCTTAGGTTTTATGTTTTCCCATATATGTGTCAGAAGTGAAGCATATTGTAAACATAAATTTTCTCGTGGGGATCATTTTCGCGTTTTTCACGATCTAAAGAAATTAGCGGAAATTCTCCTATCCCCGTTGCATTATTAAAATTGGAAATACATTTTAAACGCAAATATTTTCCCCAAGCAAAATGTCGTGATATTATAATCGGGAAATTTCCCCCCAGCGAAAATAACCACGTTAACAGTAGTATGTGTCATTGATTGTTTGTCCTTTTTGGAAATAATCTATAAGCAGAATATCTTCTGCATCCGAGAAAACCGAGGCTCACAACATATCAGTCAGCCATCGTATATATTCTTGAACACCGTTGATCAAATAGTTTAATTAAGTTAATATAAAATCTTTCAAACGCCACTACTTCTACACAGGGCTCATAAGTGTTGCGTAATGTACATAGGACAATGCAATACATTCGAATACATTACATAACGTGATATTATATGATGATTCTTTTGTAATGTGAAACAAGGGTCCAAAGTGGGCCTTTATAGTACACACGAGAACACCATTAATCTTCCTTCTTTAGTTAATATTGTTTAAGGCGAAGAACCTGCAAGAAGTGTGTCAGCTAATTACAGCCTACTTTGACAACCATGTTTGACTTCCTATCGACCATAGAAAGAGATTGGTAGAGGACATTGAGCACGTTGTCTAATGTATATACAGTTGATGTGACCTGATCAGTGTCTGATAAGGACAAAGGAGAATTCAATTTGAAGGCGTTTATATTTATTTATCATTATCATCCACCACCATCATTATCAACATCATTGTTGGCTTCTTCTGCTCAAATTATTGTCTTGAAGTTATCATCTTTCGTTTAGTTACATTATTATGCCTAACATTTTAATTTGCTAATTTCAACCTTGTTTTGTGTGCTATTATATTGCCTAGCTGAATACATATATATATATGACAAATATGGATAATGACCATATCCCTGTCTACAGCACAAGATCGATAATTTAGAAAATCAGAAACCGAAGGCATACAAAATCAGGATAAAACAGGAACCAAAGTAAACAAACAAAAACCTCCACCATATGAAAAGAAGCGAACTCCCGATATGGGAGTGAGACCAGGTGCTCAGGAATAGTAATGATCTCCTGCTTGCATGAAACACCCGTCGCTTCAATTCAGTAGAACTGTCATATCCGGTTAATTCCATTTCGGGAGACATAGAGTACAATCTTTGGTTGGATGGTTCAAATGGTCTATGACAGAATATCATCCACCATTCTGTAGAGTGGGACATCATAGTGTATGACGAGTTTTTATCAGATAAAAGGGATAGGAATAAATTTTGTAAGTTTAAAACTACTAACTATCATTTACCTATAGAAACAGGAAGATGGCATACTATTTCAAGAAGTAACAGGAAATGTTTATACTGTTACAAAAATGATTTAGGGGATGAGTATAATTTTTTTTTCGTATGTTCCTTTTTTAGATTAGCAAGAAATCAGTGTCTTAGTGCTTATTATAGAGAAAAGGCAAATACACTAAAATTTAAGCAATTTTTTAGAACAAAAGATCAGTAAACATTGTAGATTCATAAATGAAGTAAGCACAATTCCATGTCCTCCATAGTTCATCATATTATCCATGTTATCTGTTCCATGTGCTACTTGAATACCTATATGTTTTGTTGTATATATTGTACATATGTATTCTCGATACCTTTGCAAGTCATTGGTTTATGTGAAATAAATATATTTCGAAAAAATCCCATATCGACCGTAGAACTTCCTCAGTGACGATGTTAGTCAGTCACAAACATATCCCTGAACATTGCTGACTGAGAAGCTTATCTAAAAGACGCCTAGCTCTCAGAACAAAATCCGAATATTTGGTACTTGCTCTGGTATAGCGTATCGACTGAGAAATGAACACGCCATAAGCAGGCGATGAAGGAATGTTGCTACTCAGAAAAGGAAAGGTTGTAATGCTGTAATTGAAGTAGTCACATTTGTCATAAAGTGGGGTGTTCATGTGACCATCGGTGTCATAAGACAGCATTATGTCCAAATAGGATGCTGAATTATTTGTCTCTGTAGTTTCTTTGACTTCAATCTCCGAAGGATAGATACTGCTGTGAGGTAATCCGCGAATTTTGGATTATTGATGGACAACACATCATTTATGTATCTGTAAGTGAAGTTGAAGTCAGAAGCAAAGTATCTTTTCTACGGAAGCCGATGAGTGCCAACCTTAGTGAAAATTTTAAGTAGTTATTACTTAGGTATCTCGTAATCTCGACTTAATATGTCGTAATAACGACATAGTTATCTCGTAATTACGACTTAACTTTCTCGTAATTACGCCTTACTTATCTCGTAATAACGACATTGCTATCTCGTAATTACGACTTAGTATGTCGTAATTACGACTAAGTATGTCGTGATTACGACAAAGCTATCTAGTAAATACAACTTAGTAAGTCGTAATTACGACTTACTTATCTCGTAATTACGTCTTAACTATTTCGAAATTACGACTTAACTTTCTCCTAATTATGACTTAGTTATCTCGTAATTACGACTTAGTATGTCGTATTTACGACTAAGCTATGTCGTAATTACGACTTAGCTATCTCGTAATTACGACTTAACTATGTCGTAATTTCGACATCATATTATTTCCTCTAAAGTGATTTTTTTTACGCATTTTTGCGTCTTTTTGAAGTTTTCCAAAAATCAGCAATATTGTATTATTTCTTTTATCTATTGAATTATTTTCACATAATAGCTGTATATCTATACAATGCATTTGATAAGATTTATTTTTTGAGTTTTCATGACTTTTGATTGATTAAAGAAAGGGGATGAATATATCATTCCCTTGAACTTTTGTCTTCTTCATTTTTCTTCTTCTTCTTCATCAAAATGGATAGGGTTGTAGAATGAGCGATATAGGCATATTGAGGCCTCCTATCCTTCCTTGCATCCATGCTGCAGTTATGGTTCATTTTGGCCTGGGACAAAGTGGAAATTATGACAAACTAAGTCGTTATTACGAGAAAACTAAGTGGTAATTACGACACAGTTTAGTCGTAATTACGAGATAGCTAAGTCGTAATTACGACATATTAAATCGTAATTACGAGATAGTTAGTCGTAGTTATGAGATAACTAAATCGTAATTACGAGATAGCTAAGTCGTAATTACGAGATAGCTAAGTCGTAATTACGAGATAGCTAAGTCGTAGTTATGAGATAACTAAATCGTAATTGCGACATATTAAGTCGTAATTACGAGATAGCTAAGTCGTAATTACGAGATAGCTAAGTCGTAATTACGAGATAGCTAAGTCGTAATTACGACATACTAAGTCGTTGCGACTTACAAATTTCACTTAGGTTGGCACAAGTCGGCTTCCGTACTTTTCCCTCCAGAGACGAAAGATTGAATGAATTCAGCTTCGTACGAGTAAAGGAAAATGTCGGCAAGGAGTGGGGCACAATTTTTCACCATTGGAATTCCGACAATTTGGTGGAAGACCTTGTATGATATAACCCTGAATAAGTAGCTTACTTGCAAGCCGTCTGGCTCTAATGATGAAATCTTCATATCTGAAACATGCCCTGGCATGAAAAAAAAACCAAAAACATCTCATCATAAAAAAAGAAATGACATAATTTTTGTCAAGTGAAAATCTTGTGTGTGTGAGGGTGTGTGTGTGTGAGGGAGGGTGAGGGAGTATGTGTGTCTTAATCTGGTTTCTGCTTTCGTGTTTGACTTTGATTCACGATTTATATGAAGAATATATACGAAACATCATATATTTGATTCTACACCGATTTAAGGTCAAGTTCGTGCCTGATCGAACCTAGTCTTGATAGAGATCCCCTCCTTTCTGATGTAGAAATGGTGTCACTGAGATGATTCATTGCGACATGTACAAAAAAGTAGTAGAATATAAACACATTTAAAAAAATATCGTAGCCTGGTAATGGTACATGTTTTTAATAGCCTACAATACAACCACAAACATATTTTCTGACTGAACACAGTTGGAGGTGGTAATCTGTCGCTTTGATCTATGACAAATCTTAATGACTTTTGCATGTCTTGCTGAAACTCAATATAGAACTTTGTAATGCTTCTGACTATTCACTCATGCATGTTACTGCAAACAATTGCTATACAAAGGGTATAAGGAAAGAACCCCGGGTCTGTCGACTGAAGCAAGTCCCAACTCAAACGAAAGATCTGATCATTTTTGTTTAATTCGATGAAAATTCAGAGTCTTGTCTTTTTAGAACAGTACCAATCGAGTCAATCATCAGAGTTGGTAACTATTCCAAAAAAAAAAAGAACAAAAATGATAAAAAATACAAAAACTTTGTAGATTACATGTGAAATTGGTCTAGAACAATGTTGTTTTCATTACTTCAGCATAATGTCCCCGGTGCAGAGGACGCTCGATGATCCTTTTGAAAGTCTAATTCCTGATTATCTGATGATTGAAGACACATCAATTCCATTTGATGGAAGCCTAGGGAGAGCGGAGTTTAGCCATTGAAAAGTTACAATGTTAAAGCCAGAATCATCTCTATTGTCATATACTCATGTCTGATTTTTTTACCATCGACAATGATTTTACACCGAGGTCCAGAATTGATCAGTCCTAGCTTTGTGTATGCTTAACTGCGGAAAAAATGACATTTATATTTCAAATTTTCAACTTTCATAAGTGTCATTGAACCATTTGAAGACATCAAAAATCCTTATGCTTTTTAGGTTTTCAAATTTTTTTTTCATGTTTGTTATACTTAATCTGCAACGATAGGAATCTCCACTGTTAATGTAAATGTAGTCCATTAATGTAAATTCCATTTTCATCATTTCTGTTCGACGAGGAAAAGTCTGATAACTCCACCTCTTGAATGGTTGAGTATTCATCTGGAAAAAATATGAATAGATTACCTATTGGTCTCATTATTTTGTCTGTTCTTCCCAAACGAAGTGTTAATTGGGTCCCTGTAAAGTGCGAAACGAAACAAAAACGAAACGAAACGAAACGAAATAAATCAAAACGAAACGAAACAAATCGAAACGAAACGAAACAAATCGAAACGAAACGAAACGAAACAGATCGAAACGAAACGAAACAAAACGAAACGAAACAGATCGAAACGAAACGAAACAAAACATAAAACTTAAAGAAAATGAGAAAAAAAGAGGAAAAATCGCCGAGAACGAATATTCCAAGACAAGATCAGCATGTAATATTGCCTTAATCCAAGAGTTCTACATTTGTAACTAGTGCCGAGACTGGCCCGAGAGGATTTCTTGATAGAGTCAAAGTTGACAATTACAAATGCCATTCATGTATTTAAAAGGGAGGGGATAGAAAACTACGCTATGACACCGTAATGAGATCATAAAACGGGGTGGGGGCACATTTCAGGAAAAAATCTTATTCTTTTTCAAACGAAATGTGCCCCCCCCCCCCCCGTTTTTAATTGTTCTCATTTTTCTGATAAAATTTTCATATACACATAACGGAACAGTTCCGTTTCCTCTGCGCTAGACTCCTCCCTGCTAAATAATATTTTTCCGTCTATGACGAGGTTATTCATCCCATTCACTCTCCTTTAAAATGCAATTGTGCATATACCGTATATATTATGTTTTAATCGTCAACTTTGATTCTTTCAAAAACCCTCCAGCCACAAGAACTAACGGTTGACGGCAATAATGAGGGGGTAGACAGGGTCAAAGGGAGGGGAGAGAAAGGGGGCGGGAGTAGGTAAGAAGGGGGCGAGAGGAGGGACAGATGATTGGGAGGGTAACAGTAACCCCCCAAAAAAGGAAATTACTTTTAATATAAATAATCTTGCTCTTATGCGTTCATGTACATAATCTCAATTTTAAAAATTACCAGGAAATTCATATATATATATACCTTAAAAAAATTTTCCCGATCGCTTCGCCCGCCGCAATTTTCAATTCATTTTTCAAATACTTCAGGCTCGCTTCGCTCACCTTAGTTTTTCATCTAAACAAGTCTATTTCCTTTTTCAAGGTTTAAAAAAGGAAATAACCCAAATAACTTCACTATTGCACCAATTTACACTTTAAAGTTTAAACATTTGTCTTGACCACTCAAGACCCCCTCCCCCACGGGGAGGGGGCGGCAGGAGGAGAGTGCATAGTACCCCCTGAACCTCCAATAAGATCTTGTCTCGAAATATTCGTTCTCGGCGATTTTCCTCTTTTTCTCATTTTCTTTAAGTTTTATGTTTTGTTTCGTTTCGTTTCGATGTTTCGTTTCGTTTCGATCTGTTTCGTTTCGTTTTGTTTCGTTTCTTTTCGATCTGTTTCGTTTCGTTTCGTTTCGATTTGTTTCGTTTCGTTTCGATTTGTTTCGTTTCGTTTCGTTTTTGTTTCGTTTCGCACTTTACAGGTACCCATGTTAATTCGACTTCTATATCTTCCGCTTATATTCGGCATTTGCAGAAGAGGGCAATTCAAATTTATCGTCATTAACATGATTAAGTTGACGTATCAACCAATGACAGTTTGCTGACTTGTACATTTGTCATTATCCATATTTGTCATTAGTATGAGATTTGAATGAACATCATTCTACTTTTCATCAAAATTTCACTCTCAGAGTGTAACAATATATATATTTATCCTACATGTACCACTTAGAAAAGATCAATCCGATTTTTCTCATGGTCAAGATGGTATCAATTATATAAAAGTGTGACAAGCTATATTACACTGTTAAGATTGAGGATCACTGACGAGGGTTAGGTATCCGAAACTTGCATGTCTGATCCATGCTGCAAATTTATCTGTTCTTAAATGATGCTATAGAATTTGAAGACGTTTAACATTCAAGTGTTTGTCGATGACTGCTCATGAAATAATACATCGAATTTACCTGACGTAATGTCAAGTTTTTTTCTATTTTGATATAACGTTAGATAATCGCGTTATTTTGTGATGTCTAGAGTCTACATGTTCGACTTGATAAATCTTTCAGAAAGTTCTGTATATTTTTTAAATGACAAAATTGACAGGATCTAAGAAAAAGAGTTCACTTCTACAGCTACTGTATTGATGTTCATTTTCCTGTGGATGTACATCTTCGTACTGATGAGCCGTTGATTCCTTTTTCAGTTTCATCTGATAATTCCTGAACTCACATACAAAATAAAGGAAACATACATGTAATATAAAAAGAGGTAGAAGGTAATATTGATCAAAAATACTTCCCAGAGGATAATAACAAGGCATAACAAGGGATCAATCTATGCAAATGAGTTAAAGAAGATTCTAACAATAATCTGAACAGCGCTAAGAATGGAGTACCAAGTTGAGCATCGAGGGACCCCTAGCAAGCTAGACATGGGACCAGGTGCCCGTAGGGCGTAAGCATCCATTGCTTGCTAGCCGCAACAGCCGTCGATGTCCATGTACGAAAATGAAAACAATATAAAAATGTATGGACTGTCTGAGGTTATGTTTGTATAGGAAGTGCTATGGCGACCACGTCAGGGTAAAATGTTAAAAACACTTCCTGCCAATTTTACTCAACGGGGGAGCCAATGATCATGTGTAAAGATTAAGAAGAGATAAAAGTTATAAAAATGACTCCTCTAACTACTGTCATTAGCTAGTAATGCCGTACCAAATCCATTAAATTGTCAATATTGAAATATTTGTTCTACAGTACCAATTTTATTGTACAAGACACGTGTTTTGGATATTCAATCCTCGTCAGTAGTACTTCATACCGAACAATTTAAATAATTCTTGGCGCCATCTACAGTAGAGACTTTTCATTTCCTCTTTCCAAAATGAGCGGTTCAAAATTTTGTCTAGGAATTATTCAAAAGCGTATTTAAGTGAAAAATATGGCCAAACATCTTTGGAGGGTAGGCACAAGGGGCTTAATTCTAAAAATAACCGAAAGAATATGTTGAAACCCCAGCTAAAGACAGAGCTATGCAATGAGGGAGACACCCCTTAGTCTTAGAAATTTAGGTCCAATTTGATGACAGGAAATTTAGAATATATTTCAATGCAGTGTGTTAACACTAAAAGTAGGTGAGCGATATCCTTGTGGACTAACAGCGATACCAGCCTAGTGGTTGAAATTGTCAATATTGAAATATATGTTCTATAGTACCTATTTCGTAATAGACACATGTTTCGTTTATTGAATCCTCGTCAGAAGTACTTCAAGCCAAACTGTTTGAATAAAGCCAAAGTGAATTATCCTGGCGCCTTCTACAATACAGACTTTAATTCCCTCTTGCATTTGTTCGTCGGATTTACAGCACAATAATTTTTAAAATTCAAAAATAATATTTTAAAAATAATTTGCTCGCCCGCACCACCAAATTTCTGGCTCAAGAATTTGTTACGGTCGTTTCTGTTTACTGGAAATTTTAAATCTTCTAGATGACTCAGATTGTGCAAATATACCAGAAAATGATACTTCTTAGAACTGTGTGAAGAATACACGGATCAACACGTTTTTCATTGACATTCGCGGCCTGGAACAAGATCAAAACTACTCATATTTAGTAGCTTCACCAGATATGATTGTAAATTGAAAATGTTGCGGC
Source organism: Pinctada fucata (assembly GCA_028142955.1). NCBI lineage: Eukaryota > Metazoa > Mollusca > Bivalvia > Pterioida > Pteriidae > Pinctada > Pinctada fucata. The sequence continues at coordinate 18,069,157 of AP027107.1, read as the reverse complement.
AATGCCTTACTAAAAGTGAAATGAGCTATGGTACCCAAAATGTGATGTTTGTAAAGGATTATGTGCATGCAATGTTCCTAATTATTTGAAATTTAATAATCGTGTCTTTGTTTTGAAAAAAAGAATCAAAAAATATTTTTGTCGGATACATGGATAGATGGCCATTACTTGAAGAAATAAACATTCAAGAAGAACCTAACAAATATTTAGTCTCAAAGTCGAGAAGGCAAGGCAAAATAATTAGATAAAGAACAGTTGCGAACCTCGGAATAAATAAAAATTCTGAGGTGAGATCAGGTGCCCGAGGAGAGTCAGAGTCTCCTGATTGCATGCAACACCCGCACTCCATGGAAACTTGTCTCGATTTACATATTGATGTACACATTAGGTAAGTTTTTCTTGTTTGGTGATGATGAAAGCCATTTAATTAAAGTCCAGAATGTCATTCATTATTCTTGAAAGGGGAATCTGATATGCTTTTATTAAATCCCCATAGCGACCATGTGATCTTTGTGTGTATACATGTAATGGTACCCATGTTCACGAGTACACTTTGATGCTTTCTACTTTGCTGCTTGTTCATTTTTTTTCAACAAATTCATTGCTGTTGAATGCATGCAATGTAAACAGTCAACTGCAGGTAATGTTGTTGAACATGTTGACAATGGAGAGCTGGTGACACTTACTTCTGTATACTTTGTTATAATGAGATTTTAGAGCAGGATAACATTTCATCATTTTCTCAAAGATATATTTTTTTGTGACTCATGCGTCTGGTCAAACACGTGACACCGCGCGGTTGTTCCCATAACAATGTGTATTTATATGGATCGTAAATTTACAACATGACGCTTGAATTCGAAGAGACGAAGCTGAGACAAGTACAATCCCGGCCGTATCATTGATATTAAAGCTTAACAAGGTAAAACATGATTGCCGATCGTTTAGTTTTATGTTATTCGAGTGAGACACAGTCAATAATCCCCTAGAAAATATGCCGATTTGTGCCGGCCATATCCTAAACTTCGATTCCGGGTTTGTTCAATGTAGATTCCTGCGGCCAACACACCCCTACCAACCAATTATCCAAGTGTCGTTGGCCGCTTCTGCGGCTATTTTACACCAGAATGGTATGTTCTTCGAGAACTCTGGGTAATCGGAACAGCGGGAGGGCTGTACGCACGTAATTAAAAATAACCGCACCGTCTGCTACTGACATGTCAGATGGCCATACTACGTCGACACCAATTTCCCATTGGTCTCGTTTGTTTATGTTTAGTCATTTATGTTTGATGTTTCTATGTGATTTGGCGTTCATTTTACCATTTCCGTCTCATTCTGTGCGTGTCTGCTATGTGTTAGTGCGGTGGGTGTTTTGGGGTTTTGCTGATTGTGCTGCACCCGACTGTTGTTGGAGATCCCCTCCTTTCTTTTAAGATTTCATAATTGAACGATGGGATGCAATAACCTTTATGCTTTTTGTTTCCTTAAATTGTTCGGCTTTCAATAGATCTCTTAGAGATTCTTTGCTCAAACCATGCCTGTCTTTATCACTGACAATTTATAAAGTCAAAAGCCCTTTTGCAGCAGGGTATGGTAATTTTGTTTTGTTTTCATATCATTTTGAGAATCAAACCATAATGCATGCTAGAAATTGTTTATGTCAATCTATTCAAACGAAGACTATGTATACGATTTCTTTTCCTACCTTTTCAAGAAAATTACTATTACTGTAACCACAATAGCAACAAACAACACAGCAGTTACGCCACCAGCGATCACAAGTGTGTAATTGTCTGAGACAGCTTGTCGACTTGCCTTTTCATCTGAGAAATGAATTGATAATTATCAGAACGTTCTCATAAAAAAACCTTCATGTATTCTAAGACGCATTCTTAAAAAGATACAGATCTTTGAAAAAAATGTGTATAAACTAGTTTAATCTTCTATCCTTTTAAAATGGCAGAGAAATGAACTATAAATGTATTTGATATTATAAACCAAAAGAATAAAATCAAAACAGTATTTACTGCAGTACAATCCTGTAAATCCAAATGTACACATAGACTGGCTGCAGTTCCCGTAACGAGCGTCGCAATAGAAATCTTTATGACAATGATCACACGTCTCGTTACAATTATATCCATATGTCCCGTTACAAACTAAAGACAGAAAATGCAAGAGTAAACAATTTTAGCATCAATTAAGAAAATGGTAAATGAATGTTATATTAAAAATAGCAATCCAAGGAATGCTTGTGTCGCCTGCGAAGCAGCTCATTCTAGGAGGTGGATCACATGGTTCAAAATTACTGGTATCACTATATGAGTCTTGTCTAATGAAATGTCATATGTGAAATATCAGACCTCTTACTTACCAATTGAAAGATTTGGTCAATCTCAAATTTTCAGAAAATAGTGTCAATCAACTAGGTCAAGGTCACTACGTAAATACTTTGGTAAAAAACAAAGGTCATATCATAAGAAATATAATTATGTGTGAAGTATTAAAGCCTTATATCACTTAGCAATCAAAAGATATACGAAATCCTTCGAAAAAAAGGTCAAATATCTAGATCAAGGTCATTAGGTAAAAAAATTATGGTATGTTTAGAAAGGTCTTGTCACAAAGAATACATATGTGAAATATCAAAGACCTATCACTAACCTATCAAAAGATATCGCGAATCCCAACTTTTTTAAAAAGTAGGTCAAATATCTATGTCAAGGTCACAAGGTCAAAAATCATGGTATGTGTACAAAGGTCTAGTCACAAGGAATACATGTGTGAAATATCAGAGCCTTATCCCTTATCAATCAAAAGATATAAGCAATCTTGTTTTTTTAAAGTAGGTCAAATATGTAAGTCAAAGTCACTAGGTCAAAAATTATGGTATGTGTAGAAAGGTCTTGTTACAAAGAATACACAAGTGAAATTTTAAAAGCCTTATCCCTTACCAATCAAAAGATATATACAATCTTAATCATCTTTTTAAAGTAGGTCAAATATATAGGTCAAGGTCACTAGGTCAAAAATTATGGTATGTGTAGAAAGGTCATGTTACAACCAATACACGTGTGAAATATCAAAGCCCTATCACTAACCATTCAAAAGATATAGCAAATTTTAACTTTTTTGAAAAGTAGGTCAAATACCTAGGTCAAAGTCACAAGGTCAAAAATTATGGTATGTGTACAAAGGTCTAGTCACAAGGAATACATGTGTGAAATATCAGAGCCTTATCCCTTATCAATCAAAAGATATAAGCAATCTTGTTTTTTTTAAAGTAGGTCAAATATGTAGGTCAAAGTCACTAGGTCAAAAATTATGGTATGTGTAGAAAGGTTTTGTCACAAGGAATACACATGTGAAATTTCAAAGCCTTATCACTTACCATTCAAAAGTTATCGGCTGTGAAACCAAAAGTGTGACAGACAGACAGACAGACGGACTGACTGACTGACAGACAGACGGACGGACGGACAGACGGACAGGCGGACAAAGTGATCCCTAAGTGTCGATATGCTTCGCAGGCGACATAACAGGGGTCACATCACTTGGAATCTCGATGAAGATGAGAAGTGTAATTTATTTGGAATTTTCTTCAAGAAGGTAGAGAGTTGGAACCCTTCGACATCATTAATATAGACACTTATTTCATGTTGCAGTGTGGAGCAGTTAAAATCGTTCCCCATGGCCTGATGTTTGTCAAGTGTATTAATTACTTCTTTCAAGCTCTGTCACCTGAAAGAAGCTTTGTTTTGGCCTTTTATCAATGAGACATAAAATATATTTTTTTGCTATTTCGGATACTAGCCATTTTACCGATAAATATCATCGAAATTAAAGGAGTTTAACATCTAAGCACCATCCCTCCAATGCTATTTTGAACATAGATTTTATTTGGATATGCTACTGAATCGACCCTACAGGAAATTTGGAGCCGCGCGCTCTCTGTAATGTAAATGTAAAAATCTAATTCAAAAAAATTAAAGAGGGCGCTACTGAAACTATTTATGGTGGCGCCGCTGAAAGTATCACTGATGAGAATTTAATATTCGAAACACGTGTCTGGTGCATGTAAATTGATTTGGAATTTTCTTCAAGAAGGTAGAGAGTAGGAACCCTTCGACATTATTAGTCTTCCGATGGTATCACAGGCTGAAAGATCGCCAGGCAATTATTCGTATGTGCCTCTAAAAAACAAGTCTAAGACACTGGTTTTACACTCTTGTCAGATAAATTATTGGACAAATAAAAATTCTCAAGGTGTGATTACTGTTATTACTTTAATCAACGGCAGAAGGGTTAAACTAAATACTGACCAAGTTTCGTTGACCTAGACCACAGAATAAGGGAGAAACTCTAAAATGTAAACGATTTATTTTTACTCGACATTAGCTGGTCCACTCCTTTAACGCTGAAGATAAAATAGAATGGCTTTGCCTAGAATGCAACCGTCAACTGCATTGCATATTAGATTCTTATATCAACAAAACATAATTGTTTTTTACTCCAATTCAGTTGATGTTACTCCCTATTACCTGTAATCAAAATGTTAACATGTCATCACTTTTTTAATGAAAGCAGTCATTGTATCTCCAGTCATAGAGAGTGAACCAGCTAATTTCGAGTAAAAATAAATCGTCAGATTCCGTTTTCATTTGAGTTTCTCCCTTATTCTGAGGTCCGGGTCAACCAAACTTATTCAGTATCTAGGTTAACCTTTTGCCCATCGATTAAAATAATAATAGTTATCATACCTTGAGAATCTTTATTTTTCCAAGAATTTTTCCGACAAGAGGGTAAAACCAGTGTTATTAGCCTTGAAATTTAGTAGAGCATACGCATACCCGGGCGATCTTTCCACCTATGTATGGTATGCGTGCATGTCTGGTCCATGCTGTAAATTTATCAGGTTTTAAATGATGCTATTGAATTTGGAGACGTTTAACATTTGAACTACTTGGTGAGTGTCACTGCTGGTGGACCAAGAGTCCCCGAGGGCACATGTAGCCAAGTTCGATCAACTTCGGTTGATCGTCTGTGTCTTCAACGTATTTGAAATTTTCTGTTACAAAATTTCTTAAAATTTCTAAAACGTGGGTCGTGTAGCATCATATCCCACCCATTCTGCTACGTCTTTTGGTACATTTTTTGACATAATAATTTTCATACTTTTGGCCGTATTACATTATTTAGACTGAGGATCACTGACGAGGGTTTAGTACCCGAAACGTGCATGTCTGGTCAATGCTGTAAATTTATCAGGTTTTAAATGATGCTATTGAATTTGGAGACGTTTAACATTTGTATCCGTCATTTCAGAAGACGAAGGACCCACGGGAGTTCTCAGAAATCCTTTAAGATTGGAAGATTTAACTTTGCCAATACTTTTTAAAAGTAAAATCTCGACAGGTCTCTTTTTTGTTTTTCCAAGTTAGTCTTCCTTTTACAACAGTGCCCCATATATCATGTAATAATAATCTTCATTTATCATCCGATTATGATGTAACTTGTCTCACTAAACATTTTTCACGGTGACGAACTTCGCACTTCGAACTTTGCGATTTAATAGAAAGTTTTATAAGTGGGTTTCCAGAAGAACAGGAAGTCCAATATACCAATTCCATTGAGTATACTTATCAAAATGCAGATGACTCCACTGATGAATTTATACGTGAACGGCAGCTTAGTATTGATTCTTCAATTTTCGAAGTGCAAAGTCCTTCACGGTGAAAAAAGTCTACTTGGATGCAGAGGCAATTTCTGTTTTATTTTTTATCTTTATATCCTAAAGGATATGCACAAGCAAATGTTACGTAATGGATATCATACAGTACTGCAACCCACTTGTTTGACAATTCTATCCTATCCTATCCACCATCCTATATCCAACATCCACCTCCTATCCACTCTATCCTATCATATCCCATCCTATCCTATCCTATCCAATCCTACCCTATCAATCTCATTGCAATCCAATTCTATCCTTCATCCTATCCTATCCTATCCTACATCCTATCCTATCTTATCTTCTATCCTACATTCTATCCTATCCATCTTTAACAACTTTTCATCACCTTAAGGAAGATTATGATTTAAACAAAATGACGATACAATTTCATGCAAAAGTAGTAAATTATCTGTAATTATCGTTGTTTTTTTTTTTGGATCTTATTAAAATGAAAATTATTTAGATGATTAAATACCATTTTTGCACTTGTAGTGAACGAAACAAAATATCACAACAAACCTTCAAGTTTATTTTGATTCAATTATAATTTATATTACCTATTATGTCAAGTACGAAATTTCAATAAATCGAATTTAATCAAATGCGTATGTTTGTCTGCTAATAACTTAACAATTGAAAATAAAGAAAGATTGGATTGACGAATGAAGTGGATAGGATGTAGGATTGATAGAATGTAGGTTAGGATAGAATGTAGGTTAGGATAGGATGTAGGATAGAAATGGATAGGATTGAGGTAGATAGGATAGGATAGGATAGGATGGGATAGGTTAGGTAATGATAGGATAAGATTTTATCCACTTTCTATCCTACATCGTGCATCCCACATCCTATCCTATCCACTCTTTTGCCAAAGAAGTGGGTTGCGGGACTGTACAAGATTTAAAAGAATAATTCAAAGCAAAGAGAAATAAACAATTTATGGTGTATCCACAATAAACATCAAAAAGTAAGAGTCAGACTCAACCACTCAATATCATTTTTTTTTGTAGTCCGTAAAAATCTACTTCAATTTACGTATTTCATAAATTTGATGGATCTATATTGACAAATCCAAAAAAATCCCTGTATCAAATTTTCATGCAAATTCATAAACATCCAAAGATAGTGTATCAGCAGTCTGATTATATTTACCTTGATCACATTTCGATCCGTTGACTCCTCTACCACAAACACCATTGGGGCAAATTCCACTTGTTTTATTACATACTGTCTGATTAGCACACTTTCCACAATTATTATTGCAGTTGTATCCATAAAAGCCATCGGCACATTCTTCAAAAATAAGACAATATTTACATTGAGAAATAGCATTTAACAATATGATATTCTAATATGTCACCACGTCGGTAGTTACCCCCTAAACGTTTGGGGTTTTTTGTGGTCGCTGTATTCGAATCTTGTTGGATGTCCCTCATTTTTGTACTTAATTCTCATTTGATTTCGTTTAGTGAATATATATATATATCAATTTGGTACCTATAATCTAAATTTTTTGAGCATTTTAGAACGGTAAAGGATGTATTCCTCATGAGATTAACTTAACGTGATTTGATAAGTACTATCTATGAAAAATGCCTAATTCCATAATTTCTTGCCAATGGGATGTCTTAAAGTTTGGATTTTTAAAAATATTTCATTCTGGATAAGACATACCAGTTTGTAAGAATTGGTATACTTCAGCGGGAAATTATCTTGGATAGTGAATGCTAGTTGTGGACATTTCGGAATGTTTAGAGCTATATTTAGTTTTCTCTTGTCCCTCAAAACCTTATAGATCTAACAATATTTTGCTGAAATCACAGTAATACAAACCTTTTCAAGTGATATATCTACTGAGCAAGAACCCCTTAACGGGTGTATTTTATTTCGTGAAGCGGTTTCAAAGAATGATTGTTCTAGTTAAAAGTAAAGCTGGAAAGTCTGCAAATTGCAACAAAGCAAGTGTAGCTTTTATGCAGATTTTTTTTTATGTACAAATCCCATTCATATCAGAAATAAAGTGGAAGACAAATATAAGGATGACGATGATGAAACAAGGGAATCTATACTTAAAAACAAATATGAATTAGCGAATACAATGCGTATGTGTGTTAATGTTGTTTAATTCATTTAACCAAATCTCTATAATCTCGAAAGACATTGAAACTCTCTCATCTTCATTCTTCTTAAGGTATTTATTGGGTAATGACAAGTAATTTGGCCACCCATTTATGGAATCCTGACATCTAAAATCACTGCATAGTTATGATGTAAAAATACATTAAAAATTGTCGACCAATTTAGATATTGAAAAAAAAAAATATGTGACATAAAGAGTTACGCACCCTTAAAGTTAACATTGAACCATATTGGAAAAGGTTGACTTTTTTCTGAAATTTTCAAGAGAATGATGGGGCATCAAATTTCGATTGGTCAAAAAAATCTAAAACAAATATATTTGCAAATTTCGCAGAAAAATCCATATTCACCAATTATTTTTTTTAGCATTAAATTTTTCCCAATATTTTCATCAAGGGGAGATAACTCCTTAACATGTCCCCATTCAAAATATGTCTTTTCAATATCAACTGGGCTAGTATTAATGATGATAAATATCCTATGTCACAGAAAAAAATATTAAATGATGAATACACTTAATGTCAATATTTTTGGCATAATTTCTTTTATCATCAACTGAATACCTTAAATGCATTTTTCATAATATTCAATTTAAATAATGAAATAATGAAGAGCAATATCTTAACGTAACCCTAGATAACAGGGACTTATCGAGCTTCCCGGTTACTTGTTGCACTATGGGTAATTTATGATGGACATAACCTATAGTACATTGTGCAAGCGCACGATGAGATATATCCCTAATATATCCCTGTGCATTAATTGTACACCAATTAGTCAGATTGGGACATGATGATATATTCGGGAAGATATTATGCAAAAATTTTGAAAACATAAGTTTTAGAATGCGTTAAATTTGCGTTAATGCGTAAAATAGAAATCTCACTTTTATCTCGATTCATCAAGTAAAAATTTGATTCATGATAGCCTAATTTGCATAAACCATTCTCCAGTCGTTTTACTACAACTAGAATCATCCTACAAAATCACAAATACCCTTGCAATGAAATTCGTACGTGCCGTTTGGACAATCTAAAATATTGCATTATAGTGCTGAGATAATGTATTCTTATTATTTCTAAACACTTATTCTGTACATATATAGTATCTGTTATTAAGTCAGTGTGTTCTTGTGTCCGCATGTAATATCAAAATTATTCCGTGTTTCTATAAACTGCATCTTTTGATGACCGTAATTAGTATCATTTATCAATTTTTGGTGGATAAGTTTCTTGAAAATACGTTAGAACATTTTGGAAAATTCATGATTTCAAGATGCCATATTACTTTGAATTATTAAAAACAGATACAAATGTAGACAGTGAAAAATTACTACAAATTAATGACTTTATCATTGCAAATCGTTGGACATTATTAGTAATAGTGAATTCATTTTTTTTATCTTCCAGAAAGCGGAAGCGAAGAAAAACATACTTTTTAATACGGACTTTAGAAGACAAGTTGAAATTACATTTTAGATTTTATTTGTAATAAATAGCATTCCTTAAAATGACATTAAACCCTCATTCTCAACTATCATTTTCCTTTGGAGTGCCACAAAAATATCTATCTTATTACTTTGAATTTTTGAGGGCCCAATTTTTGTGGATTCGTGAGATTCAGTATTTCCGTGGGGATGTAATTTCGTGGATTACGTAGTGAAATCGAACCTTCAAGAATGGTACTCAGCCTAGGTAGTAGATTGGCTTGAACAATTCGAATGCGGTGACGATTACGCTGGCATCGATCTTAAAACATCCACCTTAAAGCCCTTCAATGACAACTGGCTTTTTCCCCTCACGCCAAGATGCCACTGAAATGTGACGTAATTAAAAGCGGGTTTCGCAAGGTTGGCTTGTGACAAACAGTGTTGACAAACATTGCAATTAAAGGTAATTAACAGTATGTGTCCATGTTATTGGAAGTATGTGTCCATGTTATTGGAACGTGTATGCCTGGTTCATGCTGTAAATTTATCAGGTTTTAAATGGTGCTATTGAATTTAAAGACGTTTAACATTTGAACTACTTGGTTAGTGTCACTGCTGGTGGACCAAGAGTCCCCGAGGGCACATGTAGCCAAGTTCGATCAACTTTGGTTGATCATCTGCCTCTTCAACGCAATTGAAATTTCTGTTACAAAATTTCTTGAAATTTCTAAAACGTAGATCCTGTAGCATCATATCCCACCCATTCTGCTGCGTCTTTTGGTGCATTTTTGGACATAATAATTTTCATACTTTTTGGCCATATTACATTGTTTAGACTGAGGATCACTGACGAGGGTTTAATACCCGAAACGTGCATGTCTGATCCATGCTGTAACTTTATCAGGTTTTAAATGATGCTATTGAATTTAAAGATATTTAACAGCAATTCTCTGTAAGAACCAAAGAATTTCAAGACATGTTGGCACGGCATGTCATGGATTTTTGAGATTTTTGGTATGGAACTTCAATATGAAGTACTAGTATGTAAATCAACCCAAGTTTTTTCATAAAGGTTGTCGTTGCCATGGTAACCGTGTCTTAAGTGTCAAAAATCGGGAAAATTTATAGGACGAGGCATATTTGTAGGCTTCGTTACCATGGAAACAGGTACTTTTTTAATCTGAAATTGTTTTGATTTTTTTTTTCTTTTAATCCTTATTATTATGCATATTTGTAAAGTTTTTTACATTCGTCTCGGATGCCTTTTGTATACAAGATGAAAAATTGGGCCAAAACAGGGAATAAAAGGCTCTGTTTTGGGCTCTTAAAGACCCTTTTTTGCGTGTTTTTACTGTTTTACAAGGTTGAAAATTTCATAAAAGCAGCAATTTTTGAAGTCCAAGTTCTAGTTATCCAATTAGTATCATCTTTGAACTTTACATTAATATAAAAAATTAATTGGGCTAATTTGTCCTTTTATATGCAAAGTAGCATCAAATTTAGTTGCTATGGCAACAATCGGCTGAAAGGTTCACATACGATGAATTTAAACACAACCTCTATCAAACTATCTACGCATGATAATTAAACAGAAGTTCATGTATACATCTAAAATATTTCAAGGTCACCCACTGAATTTCCAAAGTCATTAAACTTTAAGTGACAAAATTTGACGAAAAATCCTGATTTTTCATAAAATGAAGGTGCCAATATTTTAGAAACCTTGAAATATTGAACTAAACAGTTATTTGCCATAAAATGATACATGTGTCACTATTTTCATAGAACTATTGATAACATTTCTTCACATCTTCGATTATCTAAATTCTTTGTGAGTATTTTGATAGAAAAAGGGACGAAATCTGTATTTTCTTGTATTTTGACGAAAAAATATTTTCCTATTAAATTGCTCAAGTGCAATAAATTCAAGATGTCTCTTTCTTATATTCATGTACTTTCATAATAGATATGACCTATCAAAATATTCAAATAAAAAAATCATAAAAATCGGTAACAGAAAATTTAAAAAAATCAATATTTTATGCAAAATTTGAGTCTCAAAGTATAAATGACCTTGAACATCAAGCCAATGACCTTGAACATTTTAATTGTGCTTATGTAAAAGATTTAAGTCAGATCTATACATGAATACATTTTGACAAATTTATGTAACTATAAAGAGGAATTAAATCAATTTCAAAGATAATATGAAACAAGAAAAATGGTTTAATGTTGTCATGGCAACGGTCTTTGACGACAAAATTTTGGTAAAACTCTTAATACTGTATAACCAGAAATTTTTGCGAGTATCAAATTTCGCGATTTTATGGCAAAATAGGGTGTCTTTATTTTCGCGTGTACAATTTTTCGCGATTTCTAAATTACAAACAAATATGTTCATATGATGTTACTGTTTTGTACCTTTCATTATTGAAATTTTAGTTAGTTCTATCATAGGAATACACTCAATTCACTCCACATTACGTTTAATCAGGAAAAGTTAAGAGTGGCACATGTACAAGATGAACAAACGTAAAAGATATAACAATTTATGAAAACCTTATCAAACACAATTTTTCGCGAGAATAAATTTTCACGATTCAAAATCACTCGCGAATATAGCGAACATTAGTATCTCGCGAAAATTTCTGGTTATACGGTAAACCCACTCCAATTTTTCGTTCATTTTATTAGTCAATAAACATATATTTCCTTCGATGAAAATCACTTGTGCCTTTTGTGACATTTAAGATTGAAAATGGTCAAAAACACACTAAATTGGCCCTTATTTTCACCTCTATTTTTCGCTTCATTTTGACTTATTTTGGCTTAATACAATAAGCTTCCTGTAATAAATATCACATAACTAAGTATACTAAGTAAGAATGGAAGTAAGGAAGAATAGATTATATGAAGATGAACAAGCTGTTACAGTGGTATCCATGGCAACGAAGTCTCGGGAGTTGGCTTATTTCATGGTCCCAAAAATGCTAGAAATAGAATGACCTTGTTACCATGACAAACAGAGGTCACATTGGCCAAAAAGTGTTATTTTCATGGTCACTACTTAATATATACCTACTATACCGAAAATCATCAAATTCCATGACATGCCGTGCCGATCGATTTTGGTCCTTACAGAGAATGGCTATAAACATTTGAACTTCTTGGTGAGTGTCACTGCTGGTGGACCAAGAGTCCCCGAGGGCCTATGTAGCCAAGTTCGATCAACTTTGGTTGATCGTCTGTCTCTTCAACGCATTTGAAATTTTCTGTTTCAAAATTTCTTGAAATTTCTAAAACGTGGGTCCTGTAGCATCATGTCCCTCCCATTCTGCTACGTCTTTTGGTACTTTTTTGGACATAATAATTTTCATACTTTTTGGCCATATTACATTGTTTATACTGAGGATCACTGACGAGGGTTTAATACCCGAAACGTGCATGTCTGGTCCATGCTGTAAATTTATCAGGTTTTAAATGATGCTATTGAATTTAAAGACGTTTAATATTATACATAAATCGCCAGTAAAATATGCATGCTTGTTTTTTCTTGAAAAATGTTTCAATTTCTTGCTTCATGTTCAATTATTCGTTGGGGATCGATGTAAATTCGTGGATGAAGCTACCCACGAAAACCATCAAAACTTAGTTCCCACAAAATATAATGATTCACAGTAAAGCATAGCTCCGTCCTTAGCTGGGGTTTCGTCGTAGTTTTTTTCGGTTATGTTTAGAATTAAGCTCCTTGCGCCTAACCTCCAACAATTTTTGGCCATTATTTTCCATTTAAAAACACTTCTGAATAATCCCTACATAAAGTTTGGAGCCGCTCAATTTGGCAATAGGAAATTAAGTCTGTATTGTAGATTCACTTTGGCTTTATCTTAACTGTTTGACATGAAGTACAACTGACGAGGGGTCAATATCCGAAACACGTGTCTAGTACAATGAATTGGTTCTATAAAATATATATTCCAATATTGACAATATAAAGACGTATTTGAGAGACAAACAAACAACAACAAACATAAGTTCAGGGATTGAATATACATCTCAAATATTAGGAAGATATGAAAATATAAGAAAAATGAACAAAAAGTTGTGATTCTTTAATAAGTCAGAAAACCAGTCTTTAAATGATTTAACATACATTGAAGAATCTAATATTCAAGGCCGTAGGAGAGGGGGGCTTCCCTTCTTTGAATTGAAAAGCGTGAGGTTCACAACCATGTTTTTCTTTTTTTTTTTTTATTATTCTTTTCAAATAGTATAACTAATCTGATTAATCTCACATCTATATAACTTTACGAATATACAAACTTTAAGGCATTTGAGCATGAAATCCCATGGAAGTAAAAAAAAAAACAAATGCTGACTCGCTTCTGCTCGCCATTTATTCACTGAATATAAGTAAATGTAAACTCTACTTATAATACGTAAATGTTCCAGCGCTATACTCTTTTGAAGAAAACATTCAAAGAAATTAATTATGCTTGATGCACGTGTTTCGGATACCAAATCCCCATCAGTGATGCTTCTAGCCAAAGATATTTTCATACAGTGCCAAAATTCAGTATCGCACTCTAGACACATAGACACATGAATGTTATAGCATTATATCTTTAACTTTTCACCTCTCTCTTTTTAGCTCATCTGAGCAAAACTCGAGTGAGCAAGTGTGATAGCCACCGTCGTCCGTACGTCCGTCAACCTGTCTGTCCGTCCGACGTCCGGCGTAAACGTTTTACATTTTCGACATCTTCCTTCAATCGCTGTATAAACGGCCGGGTTAGCGCAGTGGTAGCGCGCTCGCTTTTCACCTCTAAGGTTCCGGGTTCGAATGCCAGATTCGACGAAGGGTCTTATATGGGAAGGTAGGTGGTCCCCCACCCAGGCCTCTGCAGGAGGTTTTTCTCCGGGTACTCCGGTTTCCTCCTGCTTCTTGGACCCCCTCACGCCAACATCTGAGCCAACGTGAGACATAAATATAAGTTGTGTAACTTGTTTGTTAAACGTTATAAAATAAATAAAGTTTAAATTTAAATCGCTGCATAGAATTTCACGACACATCACAGAAAGCAAGTGATCAAGGTAATCTACCAAGTTTGTGTTCCACCAAATTGTCCAGTATTTCTCTTTTGTTCCCAAATTAGGTGAGCGATGTGACCACCTTGGGCCTCTTTTTGTTATTTTTTTTGTTTGCTTGTCAAAAATTTCCGGATGTGCCTGTCAGAGCTATTCCATTGGTATTGTTTTATTTGTTCCAGTAACATTAAAATACTAGCTCCTGGTTGCGTAATTATAAAAATATCCACCTTGTTTAATGTCTCCTTCAATACAATGCCTACCACCGATGAATCATCCTTCTTAATTTCCGAGGAAATTTATTGTTGACTAAGTATAAGGTTATATATCTACCTTGATCACATTTCGATCCATGTACTCCTTTCATGCACAGTCCATTTGGACATTCCCCTGTCGATTTATTGCAAACTACGTTGTCACGACATTTTCCACAAGCAGAGTTACAATTGTACCCGAACAAGCCGTCTTCACACTCTGAAAAATATAGAATTCAGAGAATAGAATTTAGAATTCATTATACTTGATATGCTTTCAAAGAATTTTTTTTTTCTCATTTTCATTGTAATTTTGTGAACTTCAAACAATTGTGTCATTATAACAGGTGCAGGTAGGTAATTACATAATTATATTTATAAACCTTTTTCATTTGAAAATGGAAAATGTGGATATATATATATCATCTGTCAGAGCAAGTACCAAATAGACAGATTTTAACCTGAGAACTAGGCGTCTTTAATATAAGCTTCTCAGTCAAGGATACGTTTGTGTTCGACTAATATCATCACTGCTTTGGTTTTTGTTTTATCCTGATTTTGTATGCTTCGGTTTCTGATTTTCTTAATTATCGATTTTGTGCTGTATACATGGATATGGTCATTGTCCATATTTGTCACTGATGAAGTTCTACACATCTCATACACCATGATGTCCCATTGTCCAGAATGGACATTCAAACGTTCAAACCATTTATTATGCTTGAGACACTTGTTTCGGATACCAAATCCTCATCAGTGATGCTTCAAGCCAAATATATATTCATACACTGCCAAAATTCAGTATCGCCCTCTATACACATAGACACACGAATGTTATAGCATTATATCTTTAACTTTTCACCTCCCTCTCTTTAGCTCATCTGAGCAAAACTCGAATGAACTAGTGTGATAGCGCACCGTCGTCCGTAACTCCGTCAGTCTGTGTGTCTGTCCGACGTCCGGCGTAGACGTTTTACATTTTCGACTTTTCCTCTGCAACCGCTGGATATGATTTCACGACACATCACAGGAAGTAAGTACTCAAGGTAATCTACAAAGTTTGTTTTTCTCGTGCCGATCGCTGAACAAATATGGCCACCGAGGGCTATAATTGGCTGACGCATTTTCGACTTCTCCTCTGCAAATACTGCACAGAATTTAACGAAGCCTTTCAGGAAGCAAATACTCAAGGTTCTCAACCAGGATTGTGTTTTTGTGCCAACCAGTCAACAAATATGACCGTCGAGGGCTCTGATTGGCTGATAAATTTTCTACTATTCCTCTGCATCGCTGCAATTCTACGTAACCTTACAGAAAGCAAGTACTCAAGGGCCTCCACCAAATTGTCCAGTATTTTTCTTTTGTTCCCAAATCAGGTGAGCGATGTGACATACTTTGACCTCTTGTTATTATTTTCTTTTTTTTTGCTTGTCAAAAATTTCCGGATGTGCCTGTCAGAGCTTTTCCTTTGGTATTGTTTTATTTGTTCCAGTAACATTAAAATACTTAAAATTATGTCTACCTTGATCACATTTCGATCCATGTACTCCTTTCATGCACAGTCCATTCGGACATTCCCCTGTCGTTTTATTGCAAACTATATTGTCACGACATTTTCCACAAGCAGAGTTACAATTGAACCCGAACAAGCCGTCATCACACTCTGTTAAATAAAGAATTTAGAATTCATTATACTAGATATGCTTTCAAAGAATTTATTTCTTTTTCTCATTTTCATTGCAATTTCGTGAACTTCAAACCATTGTCTCATGGTAACAGGTGCAGGTAATTACTTATATTGATTTTTTTTTTTCATTTGAAAATGGAAAAATGTGGATATCTATTATCTATCAGAGCAAGTACCAAATAAACAGATTTGTGTCCTGAGAACTAGACGTCTTTCATATAAGCTTCTCAGTCAGGGATACGTTTCTGATCGACTTAAATCATCACTGGAATTTCTACACACCTCATACACTATGAGGTCCCAATGTCCAGAATGGTGGGTGGTATTCTGTCGTTGACCATTTGAACAATCTAATCATAGAATATACTTGTATCTTCCGAAATTAAAGTAACCGGATGTGATATTTTTGTCGAACTAAAGCGACGGGCGTCAGATGCCAACGGGAGATGCTGGCTCTTCCTTGGCAGCATCTCGTCTCACTCCCATAGTTTTTGTTTACTTGCTTTGGTTCCTATTCAATCCTGATTTTGTTCCATTTATTGTTTGGATTGAGGGTCACTGACGAGGGTGAAATACCCGAAACGGGCATGTCTGGTCAAATGCTTTTAAAAGATGCTAATGCATCGAGGCGTTTGTACCTTTTGGTAAATGTCGCTGCTGTTGGACCAGGAATCCCCGAGGGCACATGTAGCCGAGTTCGATCAATTTCGGTTTATCGTTTCTTCAAATGCATTCGAAAATTTCTGGTTAAATTTTTTTTTTCAAATTTCTGTTTCAAAATTTTTCTCAAATTTCTGAGACATGGGTCCTGTAGCATGATATCCCAGACATCTTCCGGTACATTTTGAACATAATTTTCTCCGATTTTGGCAAAATTTCATTGTTTGCATTGAGGATCAATACCCGAAACGTGCATGTCTGGTCCATGCTGTTGATTAAATTATGCTAATAAATGTGAAAACGTTTAATATTGGTACAAATTTCAGAATTATTGATTTTGTACTGTGCATTGGGATATGGTTGTTGTCCATATTTGTCATTTTAAATCTATTTATTTTTCTTAACGAATCAAAACAAGTATAAAATTTGATATAATTTTGAGCACAACATAAAAAATTAAAGGGGAAGTGAGACAATAAACTGAAAATAATCAGATGGCACCTCTAATGACAAATATGGATAATGACCATATCCCTGTATATAGCACAACATCGATAATTTAGAAAATCAGAAACCGAAGGCATGCACAATCAGGATAGAACAGGAACCAAAGCTAACAAACAAAAACCTCCACCACATGAAAAGAAGCTTACTCCCGATATTGGAGTGATACCAGGTGCCCGGGAAGAATAAGCATCTCCTGCTTCCATGGAACACTTGCCGCTTCAATTCAGTAGAACTGTCACATCGGTTACTTCCATTTCGGAAGACATAAAGTACAATCTTTGGTTAGATGGTTCAAATGGTCTATGACAGAATATCATCCACCATTCTGGAGAGTGGGGCATCATAGTGTATGACGAGATCCCAATATCGACCGTAGAAATTCCTCAACCGAAGAAATTCCTCAGTGACGATATTAGTTGGTCACAAACATATCCCTGACTGAGAAGCTTATCTGAAAGACGCCTAGCTCTCATAACAAAATCCGTATATATTAAAATCGTCCTGACTATCATAATTTATGGCCAAGGAAACAAAAAACACCCTATAAGTTCTCAAACTGCAAAACATCATAATATTTTGATTAGATTATTCAATTTTACAATCATCATGGCTTTTACACCGTATGGTATTACGTGATATGCAAATAATCTCTTGTCCAGGAATCCCCTTTTATGAAATATGGTAAATACAGTCTAAATTTATTTAATGGAAAGCTATTTTAAGCCTATCATATGAGCATCACTTTCATCTATATGATGGTAATCTTTTCTGGTCAAGAATAGAGGTATATTCAGACAGCACATCAACAGAATTTTATTTTGTTTGTTTACATCTTATGACATGGCGCATGTAAATAAAAAAAAAATTCTGACGAAGTGTTCTACGAATATAATTCGTTTCTTGGCCAGAATAGATTACCATCATATAAATGATAATGATACTTGTATGATAGAGCTAAAATAAACTCATATAAAGTAGATTTAGACAGTATTTACCTTGTTTAATTGGAGGGAATTCCCGGGCTAGAGATTCTTTGCCTCTCACTTGATATGCTACCGTTTTTTATTTAGGATTTAGTGTTGCAGAGGAACTACACTTTTTTCATTAGATTATTGAACATGTAAAGTTAACTTGAATTACAATAAGACTTACCATTTGAGCAATTTAATCCATTATATCCCCTTTCACATAACCCAGACGGACATGCCCCAGTCCTCTTATCACAAATCGATCCATATCTGCATCTCCCGCATATTCCTTTGCAATCATAACCAAAAGTACCATTCGGACAATCTAAAAAAGAAATGATACATTTATGTTTGTTTAGCAATATTCGGTATGTTTCTGCTTGATAAATGAAAATGACGGTAATTCTTTCAAATTAATATGTGCGCTGATCACATCTGGTTCCATTAAATCCTCTTTCACACATACTGTTTGGACAAGCTCCTGTCTTTTTTGTGGCAGTCACCTTTATCCCGACACTTTCTACATGTTTGGTTACAATTGTATCCGTATGTATGATAAGAACATTCTGATGAAGAGAAATTCTAAATAACTTGTCGTCAGTTCTCATGACTAATGAATTTATAACACTACACTATAATGCAAATCAGTCATTTTCGATTTAATGACTCCATTTGACTGCCAAGAAACATTTACCCCAGGCCTTCAAAATGTATAATGATCGAAATTTCTAAATTGATATGATGGACTTTATACACATCACATTTTCCAATAATTCAAAAACAATGAGATGACTCTGTTTAATTTGAAACCGACATAAACGACGAATGGTGTAACATCAGCATGTTACATTATTTCAGAAAAAAACCTCCTTGAAATGTTCATGTTGAATGGGAATTTTTGGAAAATGCATATATTAAAATGAAAAATTGCCGAGAATAGGGAAAAATGAAATATTGTACTCTTTAAAAGTGAGAAAATTTGAAATTCTAACTCCGAGTTAAACTCTGTGTTTTTGGAACAAAATGTTGATTTTTATCAATTTTTTTGCGCTATTTATAAAGACAGTCATTTCGCTCATCAACTAAATCGGAATATTATTAATTTTACTGCTTTGAGATAAAACAGTATCATAGCTCTATACATAGAAAAGAAATTGTGCAACTGTAGACATTCTAACTATTAAATTACAAATAACGAGTTGTTGCCATGGCAACCAGCAAAATTGTATTCATAAGAAAATACTCTCTTTAGAACGGTTTATTTTATCAGAATTTCTCAATATAACCATTAATCCATACACAAACCATAAGAATTATGAAAATTAAGTATATATTTTTTTTATTTCATGCATTGCAGAGCTATGTAAAGTTGCGATATTCTCTAAAATGACGACGATTGTAAAATATGCAAAAAAAAAGGATGTTTATATCCAAAAATCGAGACGGGTACATTTTGATTTTTTTGTATGAATAGTTTAAGGAAATGTTTTTCTAGATGTAGAAACATTCATCTTTCTTTGATCCCATTTCTTTTAAAAGTCGCAACCTTGACCTTATGCTCCGAAAATGTATAAAAAGGGTTTTTTGCATCAAATTGCAATTTCATACAGTTCATATCCGTATGAAGTGATGTAGGTGAAGCAGACGTCTACGTTGTCTGATTGTGATAATGTTCATGTCTTAATAAAGGATGCATTTTGTTTAAGAAATAAAAAATGACAAGCCGGGCTCTATTGTCTCATAATGCCCGAGCGTCCTCAGCCAATCACATTTATTACCGAGCCGCGTCTATTCTAATGATGACCAAACTTAGATTTTCGATTCTTGGTAAAAACCAGTTCCTGCCGGTTTATCTGCTTTCAGAAAATGGGTAGGCGTGGCTTATCGCTATAGGGCCTATATTGGAGAATAGAGCCCGGCTCGCGTCTGTTGTCTTAATAGAGAAAGAATCAAGTCATATTAGAATTCCCTATCATGATAGGAATATGAGCTCTTGGAGTCTTAATATACCTAGACCTTCCTAATAGGAATTAAAGGATACCAAATGTAAAATTTAATATGAATATCCTTTTCAGCAGAAAAGAAGAACTATATTTCTTAAATAAGCATAATAGAAAGTCAGTCCGACTGTAACGGATGTTACAAAAGACGGAAATAAACTCAAAAATCGTTATGAATACTAATATTCCAGGGTGTAAATCATCAATTCTGTGCACAGATGTTAAAAAGATTTATTAAATGGGAATTCATTCATATTCGAAGAAGTGTTAGTAATAGAAAAACGACATATTCGGAGCCTGTCACAGATGTTAATACAAGGAAAAGCTTTGATGCTCTATTAAACAATCAAATTTATGAACAACTACTCCTATGTCTATAGTGCTTTTCTAAAGAAATTTGGATACCGCTTCAAAAATAGGAAGATTAAAATTGTATCTTCGTCTATACTGTGCATTTGAAAGCATGAATACAAAACAAGATGATCCAAAAACATTTACAATATCCGTTATTTCATTTCTGAAGACATATGTACTTGATAATAAACAGATGAATGTAACAAAATCCACGACGTTTATGGACATTATTTGTACGTATTTTGATCAAATTATTAGATTGGCCATGCTTAATCTGTGTACACTTCATAGAACTATATAGGTCGAGTTGACCATTTTTCGTAAATGCTATGATGATTATTACGCCAATATTTGTTCAAGACTAGGCTTTAAGATTATAAACTAACAACCTTAAAAATAATACCTAGGCAATGCAAAGCGAAGCATCTCCTCGCAAGACAGGAAAAAAAATGTGTCTGGTACCGGTATAGAAGGAAAATAGATAAGGTCCATCCTCTAGTCATAAGCAAATAGTTCTTAAAGTTAGGTAACTACACCCTCTAGGCTCTATACAAGGATTTTGACGTTTTGGTATCTCTGATTTACTTTTGACCTATGACCTTGAAAATCAATAGGATTCTTTCTGTTGTCAAAAGCAATCAGTATACATGTATGAAATTGGTTAAGATCAAATGAAAATTGCAAACTCTAGGTTGTATACAAGGATTTTGTCTATGATATAAAGAAGATCTTGACGACAATCTCAACAGCACTCATAATAGAGCACGAAATTGAGCATGGACGGACCCTAGCAAGCTAGACGTGGGACCAGGCGCCCTGGAGGAGCAAGCATCCCCCGCCTAGGCACACCCCGTCGATTTTCACACTTGAAACTGATAACAATATCCAAAAAACATGCACTGTCTGAGGTTATGTCTCTATAGAAAGTGCTATAACGACCATGTTTCCAATCTGTATCCTTGATCTCTTAACCATGACCTGGAAAATCAAAAAAAAATCTTCCTCTTGTCATAAACAATTAGTGTATCAAGTTTGGTTAAGATCAAATCAAACCTGCTCCTTCCAGGTTGTATACAATGATTTGACCATTTTCAATCTGTCAGCTTTTACATATGACCTTGATACTGAAATTGATAGGGTTCTTCACACAATATCCAAAAACATGCACTGTCTGAGGTTATGTCTTTATAGAAAGTGCTATAGCGACCATGTTTCCAACCTGTACCCTTGATCTCTTAACCATGACCTGGAAAATCAAAAGAAATCTTCCTCTTGTCATAAGCAATTAGAGTATCAAGTTTGGTTACGATCAAATTAAAACTGCTCCTTCCAGGTTGTATACAATGATTTGACTATTTTCAATCTGTGAGCTTTACATATGACCTAGATATTGAAATTGGTAGGGTTCTTCTTCTTAGCATAAGCAATTAGTGTATGAGGTTTAGTTAGGATCAAATCAAAACTCCGACTTCGAGGCTGTATACAAGGATTTTGGTTATTTCTTATCAGTGACCTTGACTTTTGAATTATGACCTTGGAAATCAATAGAGTTCTTTCTCTTGTTATAAGAAATCAGTGTATGAAGTTTGGTTAAGATCCAATCAAAACTGTGACCTCTAGGCTGTACAAAAGGATTTTGACACTTTCCTATTTATGACCTTGACCTTTGACCTATGCTCTTGAAAGTCAATAGGTTTCTTGCTATTATTATAATCAATCAGTGTATGAAGTTTGAGATCCAATCATAACTGTGATCTCTAGGCTGTATACAAGATTTTGACAATTTCCTATCTGTGACCTTGACCTTTGACCTAAGACATCGAAAATCAATAGCCTAGGGGTTATTCCTCTTGTCATAAGCAATCAGTGTATGAAGTTTGGTTAAGATCCAATGTAAATTGCAAACTCTAGGCTGTTTATAAGGATTTTGTTACGCACACACGTACACCCTTTCACACTCGCTTACACACGAACGACTGCGTCACTTTACACCCCTACAACAATGTTACGAGGGGATAATAAAGTTAAAAAGGTAAACATCTGAATTCAATATTAACAATTTAATCACTTTTTCGATCTTTAAATCAAATTACATGTAAATTGAAAATATGTTCTACCTTGATCACATTTCGATCCATTTTTTCCTCTTCCGCATAAACCCTTTGGACATTCTCCTGTTCTTTTATCGCATACAGCAAAATTTCTACATCGTCCACATGTTAAACTGCAGCGGTACCAATAAGAACCATTTGGGCATGCTAATAATTAGAAAATGATGAAGATTTACTAAGACAAGAAACATAAACTTGATAGCCTTTATTGTTCATCAGACATGTCAAACACTTGAGCTACACGATGTATTATTATCAAAGTAAGAATTGGTTGACGGTTTAAAATTCTACACACGTAGTTTGGTAAATATATCTATCAGAAAATCGAAATCATTGTTGATCATCTGGTTCAAGGCTCTTTTAGTGTAAAAATAAATTAAAAACATATTTCGATGGTCATTGAACACTTCTTCCATTTAAACAAGAAAATGAAGCACAAAAATAAAAACAAAAATAAAATCTTATTCCAAAAAAAATAAAAACAAAAATAAAATCTTATTCCAAAAATCACAATACCCTGTATAAAGATGTACAAATTCGTTAAAAAAGTCTTACATTTAACTAGATCTTTCTAACGAGAAAGGAAACATCGGAGAAACAGACAACTTTATTCAAAACAATCACCAATAAATCACCAATGCAAGTACGGAAAGTATGTCAAAAGTGCACCGTGCTTAAAAGTAAAGTTTAAACCTATTTTAAATGTTGCATAAATCATGTTGCATATATTATGTATGTTATTGTACCTAGGTAAGCTTATTTCATTTCTCTTGCTGAATTTCGTCAAAACAAGGAAGGGTGTTTCGCTCATTGACACTGGTATCAGAAAAAAATCCCCCGCGACCTTGAATACACTATAGTTCAAAAATGCAATTTCATTGTCCTAATCCTGCTGAACATAATGATTTATACCGTGAAGTCTGCTATTACAAAATAAAAACATAGCAAGAACTGAAGACGACCACACCGACAAAAAGTAAGAAACATTGAAAATATTCCAATAAAAATACAGTCAATTCTCATTAACATCATGCAATGAAGCGAAAGCGGAAGTGGATCTCAAATGAAATTGAGTTTCATTTCCCGGGGGGAGTAAGCATCTCCTGTTTGCTAGCTACACCCATACTTAGGCCGTGCAGTAAATCAAAGTCAAATCAAAATCAAGTAAGTCATTTCCGGCAAATTTGTAAAATTTGGTGTTGAATGGTTTTAAGCAAAGACATGTTCAAACAAGGAATTTCCATTGTACCGTATCTTCCATAGAATATAAGTAGCTTAAAAATATTCAACGGTTTGTTAGTTTTCCGTTAGTCTCTTTGTCCTCAAAACGATGTCGTTGTGGTTATATTTTGAGACTGCTCTTGGAATAACGCTTCAATTGCTATTATTAAATCTATACAACATAGGTAGTTGAATGAATGTTACTTCTTACATTGTAGGAAAGGGAAATTTGTAATTTTGAAGATGAAGTCGTCATGCTTGCTATATATTGAAGTATTCGTGTGACCAAGTTCGTTAAAGGATAACATAAGATCTAAAAATTAATTCCTTCGCTTTTTGTTTACAAGGATAACTTTGACAGGTTTCCATGGAGCTGTTGCGACGGGTGTTGCATGCAAATAGGAGACGCTGACTCTCCCCAGGCACCTGGTCTCTTTTCGGAATGTTGTTCATTCCGGCGTTCGCAACCGTTTCGATGGGAATTCTCACGATTTTGCTTTGCCTTCTCGACTTTGAGACTTAATAACGTTTAGGTACTTCTTTGATGTTTATTTGAATGGGATTTACTTTGCTGGCGGAGTCATTAACATTTTTTTTTAGTTGAGTGCACTTCATGCATACATCTGTATGCAGATAATTGTGTTCCAACTCCATGAACTCTTTACTTACTTAGGGTTGCGACTTCAGGGAAATAACTCTATTTTCATATCACCTAATATTTGAAACCGACATGGACGATAAATGTTATAAGCTCAGTTCGTTGCATTATTTCAGAAAAATAATACTCCTTGAAATTTTCATTGCTGAATGGGTATTTTGGGGGAAAATGTATAAATTCAATGAAAAATCGCCGAAAATAGGAAAAAATTGTCATTTTTACATTAGTTCTGCTTCTAAAGATTCAAACATCAGAATATATACTATTCATTATACTCTTTAAAAATGAGAGAATTAAAAATTCGAACTTCGAGTAAATTTCTATTTTTTGGGGTCAAAATGTTGATTTTTTGCACAAATTATTGTGCTTTTTATAGAGACAGTCACTTTGTTCAATAACGAATTCGGGTACATATTGGTTTGACTGCTTTAGGATAAAGCAATACCGCAGCTCTATACATAGAGAAAAAATATGTACCTAACGACCTTCTAACTATTAATAAAGATAACGAGGTGTTGCCATGGCAACAAACGAAAACGTATTTATAAGAAAATACACTCCTTAGAACTGTTTATTTTATAAGAATTTTTCAAAATAGGCTTTATTTCAAACACAAGCTATAAGAATCCAGAAAAATAAGAGAATTATGACTTTTAGAAATTTCATGCATTGCAGAGGTATGTAAAGTTATGATGTGGTATTCTCTAAAATGACGAAAATGTTAAAATAGGCCAAAAATGGACGTTTATAGCCAAAAAACGAGACGGGCAAATTTTGATTTTTTTTCTGAATAGTTCGAGGAGATGTTCCTCTACATGTGGACATATCCATCTTTCTTCCACCTTATTTCTATTAAAAGTCGCCACCCTGACCTTAAAAAGATATCAAAGCAATTTTAGCACACCAGACACGTGTTTCCAATAGTAAATCCTCGATCATCAGTGGTACTTAATTACATGCCTTATAGATTTTCCTGTAGCATCATATCCCTACCACCTGCTTCGTCTTTCAGTAAATGTTTGGACATAACTTTTACAGTTTTTTTACCATATTACATTGTTTATCTGTTCTTAAATGATGCTATTGAATTTGAAGACGTATTACATTTGTACCACTTGATGAGTGACACTGCTTGTGGACCAGGAGTCCCGGAGGGCAAATGTTGCCAAGTTCGCTCAACTTCGCTTTATAGTCTCTTCAACGCATTTGACAATTTCTGTTATCAAAATTTCTTGAACTTTCTAACACGTTAGTCCTGTAGCATCATATCCCAACCATCCCGGTACGTCTTTCGGTACATTTTTGGACATAATGGCTTTCACACTTTTTTGCCATATTATATTCATTTGAATCAGAATCACTGACGAGGGTTAATTAACCGAAACATGCATGTATTTTTATGCTGCAAATTTAACCGTCGCTGTTGAATTTGAAGACATATAACATTCATACACATCCAAAGACAGCGTAGGAATGCCACTGTTTGCATTCTGGATTTAGACGATTATCGAAGCGAGACACAAACTTAAACTTGTTTTACTTCTCTACAACCGTTGAACAAAATATCACGAAAACATTTCAGGAAGCAAGTACTCAATGCCCTCTACCATGTTTAACGTCTTCAAATTCATTAGCATCATTTTACAGCAGATAAATTAACAGTATGGACATGCACGTGTCGGTTACTAAACCCTCGTCAGTGATCCTCAATATAAAAATTATAATATGGCCAAAGAGTGTGAAAGTTTTATATGATGTCGAAAAATGTAACGAAAAACGTGGCAGGATGGCTGGGATATGATGCTACAGGACCCATGTTTTAGAAATTTCAAGAAATTTTGATAATAGAAATTTCCGAATGATTTGAAGAAACGATCAACCAAAATTGATCTAACTTGTCCACATTTCCTCTCGGTGACTCTTGGTCCACCGGCAGTGACACTCACCAAGCGGTACACATGTTTAACTTCTTCATTCTCTTCATTGTTTGTTTTTAGTGCGGACTGGTGAACAAATATCGCCACCAAGGGCTCTGACTAAGTGTGTGTTTTTCGTAACGATCGGTCAACAAATATGGCCGCTAGGGTCTCTGATTGCCTGCTGCATTTTCGACTCCTCATTTGCAATTGCTGCTCAGAATTTAATTAAACATTACCAACCTTGCGTTTTTCGTACCGATCGGTAAACAAATATTGCCACCGAAAGGCTCTGATAGGCTGAAATATATTTTACTTATCTTCTGCAACCGCTGTACAGATTTTCGCGAAACGTTACAGGAAGCAAGTTCGCACGCTCTCTACAATGTTTGTATATTTCTCGCTGATTGGCTTACGAATATGGCCACTAAGGCCTCTGGTTAGCTGACGCATTTTCCAACTCTCAAAAACTGATGCTTATAAATTTATGAAATTTTCAGTACTCAAGGGTTGCTATCAAATTGTTCCCTATCATTCTTTTGTTCGCCACTCATGTGGTGAGCAATACGGTCTTTTTGGCCTCTAAATTCAAAATTCTTGAGATTTTTTTTTAATGTCATCTCTTTTTAATGTAGCAAATATGATATGACCTGTCTTTAGTATGTGTTTAAATCTAGCTTAGACGACGACAAGAAGTTTAAATGAGTCTAACTTTTCGATGTTGGATAAGGTTAAACCTTTAGTATCATGGGATTCAGATGAAATATATATAATTGTTATCATTCACAACGAATAACATATGATACTGTTTTATGTTTAAAGATAATAGCACATACTTTCCAAGAAATTTGCATCTTCAGATGTCTTTTATAGACTGTTTAATTGACAGGATTTAATGCTTTCACTGTGCGGTTTTAGAAATGTCATTTGAACAGTGTTTGTGATTTCCAAAAATAAATTGGAAAATATCTTCAAAGTTATAGGGTAGGGCTTTCAAATTTCATATACATAACATGTCTTAGACTTTAGTCTACTTTACCAAAATGTATAGCTTGGCTTTATGATTGAAACATTTAGCGATAGGGTTTTGATATTTTATACATATAAGATTCATCGTGACAAGACCTTTAATTGAAACCTTGGCTTTTAATCTTTGGATTGGACAATGACTTACTCTCAAAAGTTTAACCAGGGCTACATCTCTTCAATCATAACGGGTTTGATATTCTATTAGTTGATTACTTATGATAGGACCTTTCCTATGTGAACTTGACGTCTTGCTTATTGACGTTGATCTTGGAACTCGACCTACTTTTCAAAAAAAAAAGATAACCTTTATGGCTTAAACAATTAGTTATGTGGTTTGGATTCAAATATTACTGCTTGTTGCACTAGAGGAGCACCTTCTGAGTACCTCAATCTACATACGTAATTTCGATTCATGCGCTCAATGACAAATACGGATAATGCCCATATCTCAATACACAGTACAAAATCGATAATTCAAAAAATCATAAACCGAAGGTATACAAAATCAGGATAAAACAAGAAAAAAAACCTCCACCATTTGAAATGAAGCGAACTCCCAAAATTGGAGTGAGACCTGGTGTCCAGGAATAGTAAGTATTTTCTGCTTGCATGCAACACCCGTCACTTCAATTTGGTAGAATTGACACATCCGGTTACTTCCATTTCGGAAGATATAAGACTAGTATATTCGGTGGTTGGACGGTTCAAATGGTCTTAGACAGAATATCATCCACCATTCTAGAGAGTGGGACATTATAATGTATGACGAGTTCCCCGTATCAACCGTAGAACTTCCTCAGTGACGAGGTTAGTCGGTCAAAAACGTATCCCTGACTGAGAAGCTGACCTGAAAGACGTCTAGCTCTTAAAACAAAACCTGTATATTTGGTACTTGCTCTGGCATAGCGTATCAACTGAGATATGAATACGCCATAAGCTGGCGATGATGGGATGTTGCTACTCTGAAAAGGAAAGTTTGTGATGTTGAAATTGAAGTTGTCACGTCTGTCATAGAGTGAGGTGTTCATGTAACCATCAGTGTCGTATGACAACATTATGTCCAGATAGGATGCTGAATTATTTGTCTCTGTAGTTTTTTTACTTCAAGCTCCGAAGGATAGATTCTGAGGTAATCTGCGAATTTTGGATTATTGATGGACAGCACATCGTCTATGTATCTGTAAGATCTGTTTCATCTATCCAGAGACCCATGCTATCAACTATAAAGATACCTGCTTTTTTAACATGTTTGTTTGGTGGACCATTTCCAATTATCTGTTCTACAATGTATGACTTTGATTTTGGATCCCAAGATCAATAGGGGTCATCCTTGACGCGACGGATACATTTTGGCAAGTTTCATGATTAAACATGTAATACATAATGGGTTATGATCCCTACTTTATTTTAAGTCATCAGAAACATAAAACCTTGTCCTTTAACATTTTGACCACTCATTGTAAAAATGTCTACCACGTTTTATAATGATAGGTGTAATACAGACTCTGTTTTAATCCGGACTTCACTTTCAGTCATCACGATCCGATGATGTTTTGACCAAAAAAAAAAATCATTACAACTAGTTGATACAAGAGGAACATTTCTGGCAAGCGTCACGATGATAGGTGTAATAAACACTCTGCTTTGATGTGGAAACCATTTTTATTCATTAGTGTCATACATGTATTACATTGACCTTAACGTTCAGACCACAAAGTACAAAGAAGTCATCGATGTGTCATAATGAATAAGTGTACGATATTTCACTTCCATAACACTTAAGATACTGTTCTTAGACTAATGATCCTGAAACCAACTGATGACGGCCGACCGCTCGCCACCTGTCCGTACCACATGAGATTAAGAACCAAATTTCGCTATTCGCTGTATAAAGAAGCATTATGAAAAGCATGAAATTTTCAAAGAGAAAGAATATTTTTGAAGTCAAATAGTTCGTTTATGCAGCAGAATCAAAAACAAACACTGATGAATTATCAGTACCCTTTCATTGCTCTTTCAACTTAAATAATAATAATGTTGGGTTTATGGTTTTATCTATATGTTTCCATAGCAACAACACATGTACTCTTTCAAAATGGTGTTTTGGGCATTTTGTCAATATTCAATGATAAATAACTTACATTTTTGAGTTGTTTATGCAAATAAAACATACGCATTCACATTGGAACAAAGTTTGTGTTCGTTGTAATGGCAACATGAACTCAAATCGCAAAAATGAAAACAATTTTAGACAATATTTAGAGTCCTTTTTTTTACTAGATCATTGAATTTTAATTCAAAGTGATGATAATTAATGAATATTCAGGAAATTGCCCGTTGCTATGGGAACGTTTGTGTAAAATTGCACATAGGCCAACTTTGAGTCCTTGGATACTTGCATTCAATGTTAAGTAATCTGAAAATTTTTAAATCTAAATTAAAGTTAAGACCTTGCTATATCATATATGTACAATAAAGGTTGTGTAAGCCTGTTTCGTTTTTTAAGAAAAAGGCTTCGAAAAAAAAGCAAAAAATGCTTATTTTTAGATTGTATAGCCAAATTACTATAGCAACCATTAATTATTTGAATGTTTTTTGTTGTATTTTGATAGAGGCTTACTTGATCTTTATCAATATTGAATTGGAACTTCCTGGGATTAAACATGACTGTTTTATGAAAATAATAAAAAATGGTTGCCATGGTAACAATTGCTCCCAATAACATTTTCACGGTTTTTGAAAGAGCTCTTTGTGTTGGATATATTCCATCAATTTCTATATTTCTTTCATGATGCAAAAATTTTGAAAATAACTCTGAAGTTGCAAAATTATTAATATTCTAGACCATAGTTACCGTTGCCAAGGTAACTTATGTACATAGCAACAAGTGGGGTTTTTCTTAGATTTGCTCATTTTATAAAATAAATTCCATTTCCTTATCATATACCCATCAAGAGAGAAGGAAAATTGTAAAATACAAACAGCATTTTGAAATTAATATATTAGGATTAGCTAATTATGTTGTCATGGTAACCAGCCTTTTTACAATATCAGACACTACTAGTGAGCTTATTTAAAATCTTATGTCCTCATCTTAAGGATGCATAATAAATATTCAGTTAATGTTGTATATAGACCATATAACAGAGCTTCAAAGTAGCTCAATTTGGCCAATTTCTCAACTTTAAATGCCGTTTCCATGGTAACCAGATGACCTTAGAATAAAATTGTGGTCAAATTTACTCTTTTTCATTGGTCCCTACCAATGTGTGAAATTTCATGTAAATCGGAGACCATGCGTGCCGAAATTGTTTAAATGGTTACAGAGAATTGCTATTAATCAACAACTAGCAGGTGCTAACAATGTAAACGTCTCCAAATTGAATAGCACCATTTAAGAACAGATAAATTGGCAATGT
The DNA here is from genome assembly GCA_028142955.1 of Pinctada fucata. Taxonomy (NCBI): domain Eukaryota; kingdom Metazoa; phylum Mollusca; class Bivalvia; order Pterioida; family Pteriidae; genus Pinctada; species Pinctada fucata. The sequence continues at coordinate 18,037,980 of AP027107.1, read as the reverse complement.
GGACCAGACATGCACGTTTCGGGTACTTAACCCTCATCAGTGATCCTAGATCTAAACAATGTAATATGCCAAAAAAGTATGAAAGTTACTATGTCGAAAAAGTGGACCGAAAAACGTAGCAGGATTGGTGGGATATGGTGCTACAGGACCCACTTTTTAGAAATTTTAGGAAATTTTGATACCAGAAAGGAGAAGGTACATTAAGACCCCATATCGGCCCTGTTGTTTCCTGAGAAATTCAAATCGTGAAACTTGGTCAACTGTGTTTATTTTGTCTATCTACAAGATCAATTACATCTATACTTAGAATGCGCTTTTCATCTTGATGCACCCCTACGAAATTATAGCTCAAACCAAGGAAGGATTATCAAATCCGGATTTTTCTCTAGAAATTCACATATATTTTCGAGAATTTCATATAGAGCAAGACGATCTGCTAAAAATAAAAGTAGAAAAATGAATCAATAACCTCCATATCTGTCGATTAAATGTGAAAAATTATTAGCAGACGTTCCTGCTATAGCTGAAAATTAATAATTTGTCTTGCGTAGAATGTGTATGGAAAATGCATGGACCACGTCGGCACGGCGTTATGACGTCATTATAATGACGTCATTTACTGGACACCGCATGTGCATGCACTGGCGTGACATATTCAAATCAGGAATCGGTTTTCTCTTGAAATTCAGTTTGATTTATAAACGTTTGTAGTAAAAAAAAAAGGCTGAGCATTGATATATTTTACTAGCATAGAGGGTAGGTGTTCATCGAACATGTCGCATAAAATCTCCGCCGGTAAAATAACTTAAATTTTAGGAGTAATAGGAGTAAAATAGTAAAAAAAATAAAAAAAACGAGCAAGTTAACCAGAATTTAGATTCGTTGATTCAAGGATCACGAATCCACTATAACTGATAGGGATATAAGAAAATGCAGTCGCATGCAAGGCCAAAGTAACATACATGTATTTGAGAATTATTCCAATTTCACTTATTTAATGAAAAATCTGTCAGTTTATTGAAATTATATCCTCAAACTAATGCATAACACCAGACAAAGACCAAAAAAAAAAAAAAAAAAAAAAAATATATATATATATATATATATATATATAAGATACATTTTACCAACAAAAATCCTACGTGTATATTGGTCCCCACTCACATTTTTTTCGTAGTCTGATTGATCGAGAAGAACAGATTGTTCGAACCAATCCCCAACGTGCACACCATCAAAATAAATTTCTGTAGACCGTCAGCAAATCATCAAGTTCCGTATTAATAGATTAGCATGTACATAAAAAAAACCCAGAAATTTTCAGCAACAAACAAACAAAAAAAAAAACGAAACAAAACACCCCCCCCCCCCCCAAAAAAAAAAAAACTATGCGTTGCAATAATTAGGTTTGTCACTGATAGCCCACGGAGATCAAGCCCATACATTGTAGAAGGCTCCGCTACGCCTCGAATTCTATTGGCATGATCAACCCGACAAATCTCTGTAGACGGTCAAGATCATGGGTGGATCCAGGATTTCATTTCAGGATTGGTAAGTCCCAATTTTTCTGAATAACAAAAAAAAAAAACCCAAGAGCCCCAGGGGGCACAACGCTCACCTGATACCCATGCACGCTCTAATTGACATACTGACATTGAATACTGATAGTACCAGTACCAGGATTTTAGCCCACAACCTTTCTAAAAAGATTTTTGCCGGATGCGGAGAAGTTTTTTTTTCAGACAACCTTTGAAAGTACAAAAAAGAAAAAATAGCCACATTTCAAAACAATAACTTTTTTACTGATTTGAACAGACGGATAAAGTGGTCCAACGTCATATGCCCAGCTAGTATAGTTCAATTATGCAACATCAAAAATAAAATCATATTGTACATTAATGTGCAGCAGAAAAAGAATAAAACAATGAAACGATTTCATAAATTAAGTTTATTTAAAATTGAACACAAAACCTTTCATTATTGATAGCTAGCATGCCAGAAATTATAAAGCCTGTGTTTGTGAAACGAGAATGCCCCCGGCGGCATCTTTGTTAGTATAAAGGCCATTTTCTGTTAAGTATGTGAGAGGTCAGGGTCAGCGCAATATTGGTATCAATGGAAAGATCTTGTCACAAGGAATACACATGTAAAAATTGAAACCTCTATCACTAACCATTCAAAAGTTATGCCCAATGTTAAAGTTTTTGAGAAGTACGTCAAAGGTCAAGGTTATGGTCACGAGGTCAAAAATTTTGGTATCAATGGAAAGGTATTGTCACAAGGAATACACATGTGAAATATGAAACCTCTATCACCAGCTTCCATTTAAAAGTTATGCCCAATGTTAAAGTTTTGCGGAAAACAGACAGACAAACAGACAGACGAACAGGCCAAAAACTATATGCTCCCGAATCTTTTATTCCAGGGGCATAAAATACAAAGATTTTTCGGTTTTGCCTTTATTCATATTAAAGTATACTGAAATCTATGAATGCTTTTGAATAGTATTGATTTCATCTCAAATACATGAAACGTACAGTTAAAATCGTTTTAATCCATTATTTATCAATTCAAGTGAGTTGTGCTGCTTGTGCAGAAATTGGGCCAGTTTGTTTTCCAAAAAGCAGTGTATGGTGTATCAAACCTCATGACCCAGTGAAGCCACTTGAACAAATAATTTTCAGTGAATATGCTGAAATGCGGCGCTTCTTGCCTATGCATATTTCAACAGGCGAGAAGGAGCGTCGCATTTCAGCATACGCTGTTCAACAACTCAAGTGATTTCTCTAGGTTTCGTAGTTTGAAACAAATTAAAAGGCCCAAGAAATTGTTAAGGTTGTCCAACTAGCAGACCTACAACATCGTTATTTACTGTTAAAAAATTGTTTTACCTCATCAAAGGTCTGTTACACGGACAAGTTGTTAGCGGAGAGAGTTCATGAAATGTATCGGTTGCATAGGATTTGCTGACAAAAAGTTATTTGGTCCGATAAAAACTCATCATGTATCTATTATTTGAACAGATAAAAATTCCCAAATGTCTTATCACAGGAACCTGTCATTTTATGAGAGAAAATGTTTTATTATTCACAACCTCAGGCCTCTGTGTTCCTCTTAGAAATATTATACATACAAGATGTCGAACACAGTGGCTTATGGTTGTAAATAATAATTTATTTACTCCATTTAAACAACAGCTTTCTGTGGTCCAACATTTCATAGGAAGATTTCAGGAACTCTGAACTGAATTATTTATTTCAAGAATTTCAGATATTAAATGTCCTATGCATTCTCAAAATCAGGAGGAAGAGATTACTCATTAGACGTTTCTTCAAGAAATCAGTCCGTAAATTACTTCATCTAAGAGAGTCTAAGACAGAGGAAATTCGAGCAAACTTTATGCATGATAACAAGTTGCAAGTGTTCCAAGTACATGAATGATAACCATTATGAAAGTGTTCCAAGTATAATGCACATTTCATTAAATAATAAAGCCTGCGCTCACGCAGCAAGATACGCCCGTTGGGATTTTTTCACAACACCAAAATATCTAAGTCCCATAACTCCATAAGGACAAATTGGATGAACCCAGCTTAAAATCGAAAGGCTGCTTCCTCTTCAAAGTCTGATCAAAATGTACAAATATCATGAAAATCTGTTGACACATATTCAAGTTATTGCGTTCCATGCACCTATATTTTGCCCTTAGCTTAACATGTATGTGCATATAACCCCCCCCCCCCCCCCCATTACACATAATTTCTGGATTATGTGACAAAAAATTCAAGAACCCCTTATATATGTGAAAGAACACTTTCTACTTGAAGTATACAAAATTTCAAAACATTTCAACCAGAAATAGATTTTTAAATAATTTTTAACTATTTTAGTATATTTTCACTGTATTTTAAAATATCTAAGTCCCATAACTCTGTAACAACATATCGAATGAACCTGAAAATCGAAAGGCGGCTTCCTCTCCACAGTCCAATCAAAATGTATGAATATCATGAAAATCCGTTGACGCATATTCAAGTTATTGCGTTCCATGCGCCTATATTTTGCCCATAGCTTAACATGTATGTGCATATAACCCCCCCCCCCTTCCCATTACACATAATATCTCGCTTATGCGACCAAAAAATTAAAAACCCGTTACATATGTCAAAGAGCATCCTTTCTACCTTAAGTATACAAAATTTCAAAACATTTCGACCAGAAATAGATTTTTAAATAATTTTTAACTATTTTAGTATATTTTCACTGTATTTTAAAATGTCTAAGTCCCATAACTCTGTAACGACATATCGAATGAACCTGAAAATTTGAAAGGCGGCTTCCTCTCCACAGTCCAATCAAAATGTATGAATATCATGAAAATCCGTTGACGCATATTCAAGTTATTGCGTTCCATGCGCCTATATTTTGCCCTTAGCTTAACATGTATGTGAATATAACCCACCCCTCCCCCCTTCCTATTACACACAATATCTCGGTTATGCGACAAAAAAATTAAAAACCCGTTACATATGTCAAAGAACATCCTTCCTACATGAAGTATACAAAATTTCAAAACATTTCGACTAGAAATAGATTTTTAAATAATTCTTAAATATTCTAGTATATTTTCACTGTATTTTAAAAATCTAAGTCCCATAACTCTGTAACGACATATCGAATAAACCTGAAAATCGAAAGGCGGCTTCCTCTCCACAGTCCAATCATAATGTATGAATATCATGAAAATCTGTTGACGCATATTCAAGTTATCGCGTTCCATGCGCCTATATTTTGCCCTTAGCTTAAAATGTATGTGCATATAACCCCCCCCCCCCTTCCCATTACACACAATATCTCGATTATGCGACAAAAAAATTAAAAACCCGTTACATATGTCAAAGAACATCCTTTCTACTTGAAGTATACCAAATTTCAAAACATTTCGACCAGAAATAGATTTTTAAATAATTTTTAAATATTTTAGTATATTTTCACTGTATTTTAAAAATCTAAGTCCCATAACTCTGTAACGACAAATCGGATGAACCTGAAAATCGAAAGGCGGCTTCCTCTCCACAGTCTGATCACTATGTATAAATTTCATTAAAATCCGTTAACGCGTATTCAAGTTATTGCGTTCCATAGGCGGACGGACAGACGGACAGACGGACAGACGGACGGACGGACGGACGGACTTCGCCATACCATAATACGTCCCGTCAAATGACGGGCGTATAAAAATCTATTCCGTTTGCACTGTATCTCCTGAAATGTATCGCAGTACTAAAGGTATCACATTTTTCTACATGGGGAATCCCCTTCAGGTGTAATCCAAGGAAATCGTTTTAGCGGGGAATCCCCTCAGTTTTGACTGGTGAACAGGGCAGAATAAAAGGTGTCACACCATTGGTCAAAACTATTGAAAATTTAAAAATAGCACATGAAATCAATGTACCATTCCCTGTAATCGGGATAAATTGAGTTTTGAACCTGTTTTTGTCTTTTATGCAATCTATTGATCGATTTAAAAATAGATGAAATTTGTAAAATTTTCGAAATGGATAGAGGGGTGATGTAAAAAAGTGGAATTTGTGAGAAAACGGTATGCATGACCCCCCTTTTTTCTATTATTTTTATGTGTGTCAAAGGTGTCCAAATCCAACGAGACCAAATTCATAATTATTGAATGAAGGAGTGGAAGTCACTCAAATTGAGCTAAATGATTGATCATACAAAGAAGGTTTTTATTTCTTTGGATGACACCTTCAGGTACACGGCAAAACATGGCCGCTTTTGAAATCTTGTTCCCGACTTTAAAAATAAAATTCTAAATAAGTATAAAGAATTTAAATAATTGAATCATATCACATAAAAGGTCAATCAATAAGACATTGAAGCATGTGTCACTTGTTGAATTATCAGCTGTAACAATGGATGAAAGGTCGATCAAAAAATGATTAATCATACAAAGAAGGTTTTTTTCCTGTAGTTGCACCTGAAGCATTGGGCATGGAAAACATACATTATACCTATGTACAATCTTAAAAATATTCCTTAAAAATCCAAAAGTGGACATCTGGACAAAATTCTTTCACTTGTAGGGTACCATGCATGAGTACCTCATACCTACAAATTGTCATGACAATCTGAAGAGTGGTTATAGAAAAGAAGCAGAAAATGTATGAAAATCACCCCCCCCCCCCCTTCCTTTTTTACATAAGAAAAAAATTCATAAAAAATCAAAAAAATAAAATTTAAGCATAAAATACATATCAAAGCATTAAGTAAATTAAATATGATAAATATGTAGTAAATGAGTGTGTAAAATCATACACTTATTGAGTTATTTAAAGAAATAGTGCAAAAATGTGCATTTCTGACTAAGTCCGAAAAGACGTCAAAAACGCGTCAAAAATAAGTTATCGGATTTTAACGAAATGAACAAACTTGAATCATACATCCTTCTAGATCACATAGATACAATTAGTTTTTCAATCCATTTAGTGGAACTGGAGAAGAAGATTTTTGAAGAGGGGTACCCTCCGGGGCCTATTTGACCCCGCCCTGGATCCACATCTGAAGGGATCGAGCCGAAATGAACAAACTTGGTAGAGGACCTTTAGTACTTCATGCATACCAAGTTTCATCAAAATCCCTTCAGCCGTTCTTGAGAAGAAGTTGAAAATGTTAAAAGTTTACGACGGACGGACGGACGACGGACGACAGACGACGGACGACGGACGCCGGACGCCACACTATGACAATAGCTCACTTGAGCCTTTGGCTCAGGTGAGCTAAAAAGGGGGAAAAATTTTGTTGGGGTCCCGCCGGGGTTTGAAGCCACTCCCCATGGGTCCATTGGGCATGGAAAACATACATTATACCTATGTACAATCTTAAAAAATATTCCTTAAAAACCCAAAAGTGGATATCTGGACAAAATTCTTTCACTTGTAGGGTACCATGCATGAGTACCTCATACCTACAAATTGTCATGACAATCTGAAGAGTGGTTATAGAAAAGAAGCAGAAAATGTATGAAAATCACCCCCCCCCCCTTCCTTTTTTACATAAGAAAAAAATTCATAAAAAATCAAAAAAATAAAATTTAAGCATAAAATACATATCAAAGCATTAAGTAAGTTAAATATGATAAATATGTAGTAAATGAGTGTGTAAAATCATACACTTATTGAGTTATTTAAAGAAATAGTGCAAAAATGTGCATTTCTGACTAAGTCCGAAAAGACGTCAAAAACGCGTCAAAAATTAGTTATCGGATTTTAACGAAATGAACAAACTTGAATCATACATCCTTCTAGATCACATAGATACAATTAGTTTTTCAATCCATTTGGTGGAACTGGAGAAGAAGATTTTTGAAGAGGGGTACCCTCCGGGGCCTATTTGACCCCGCCCTGGATCCACCCCTGAAGGGATCGAGCCGAAATGAACAAACTTGGTAGAGGACCTTTAGTACTTCATGCATACCAAGTTTCATCAAAATCCCTTCAGCCGTTCTTGAGAAGAAGTTGAAAATGTTAAAGTTTACGACGGACGGACGGACGACGGACGACAGACGACGGACGCCGGACGCCACACTATGACAATAGCTCACTTGAGCCTTTGGCTCAGGTGAGCTAAAAAGGGGGGGGGGGGGTTACATACCAGACAATAAAGTCCTTGATTAATGACTGTCATTTCCATTTTTCATAACATGTATAAATAAAACAGATGACTGACGGACTATATAGCGAGCAAAAAGCTTAAATTCTTGAATTTACATATCATAGTTCTAAAATCTTGAATTTTCACATCATTGTACTTGTTTATTGACCAAAGTAAAATGTGTATGGGCTTTTGAGGAGTGTATAAGAAAATTCCTGCAAGCGGAAGTGATCGATAGCTACAGGATATTATTTTAAACTTTTCTTCTTTCGGCTTGAGTGTGAATACATGCATGTGTGCTTATTAGAACATTTATAATTTACATTCGCATACGAAGGAAATAGAATAAATGCTATCGCATACGTTATCACTCGCTTAAATTGTGTTACCGTTGGTATAGTTGAAAGACTGACGTACTATGTGATCTAAAAGGGTTCCGAATCCCTCTCCCCCACCCCACCACCACCAACATCACCAACGTTTTCCGCGTTTAAATTATGAAATAGCATATTAATTTTATATATAGAAAAAATATGCCAGCGATTCGCTACAAATTTAAAACAATTACAAACTGTTCATTTAGTGAGTCATGTGCATTTTTGGGTGTTTAGGTGAAAAAAAAACCCCAAACCAAACCAAATACATATTGTTTTGAAAAAGTACATCATCCTGATATACATTAGTTACAATTATGTATACAAAATTATTAAATCAGTAATTGGAATTGAACAATATATCCATGAGAAAGTATAGTCTGCGTTTGTCTTTTGACTTCTCTTGTGACTTCTCGTAAATACATCAATAAATCGAAATTTACTCACAGGGGCTACAGTACAGAGTACAAAATAAATCCCCCCACTTATAATACATAAACAAAAATGTGTATGTATCATAAGGGGGGTTGTATTTATATCGTACTCCTTGTGTACTATAGCCCCTGCTATTCACCGTGATTTTATCGAATTCTTTCAGTGGCGCCATCTATCACAGTTTCTTGCAACGGCTGTGATAAATGTACATACGCAAGATTTATTCTGTTTCATTTGTTTCAATATATGTTTTATTCGTAAGTTCCTAATTCATTAATTGCAGCTAGATATATAAATGTACATATATTAAACAAACTAAGGTTCGTTTTAAATTAATGCTTATTGGCGTATTTAGATGGGCGTTTGGGGCGCCACCATAAAAATATATATATAATGATAATAATCGGTAAGTAAGGTACATTCACATTTGGTGGGCTTATACTTGAGTTCTGATGTCGAACTTTCGGAAAATTATTTTCTCTGGCTCCCGGCCGCTCGTAACTGTTTGTTGTTTGCATATCAAATTGCTCTAAAAGAAACTATTTCTGATGATAATACTAAGTAAGTCAACATACCCTTACAGCAAGGGGGTGTAACCCCCCCCCCCTAAAAATCGCTGGCTTGCTTTGCTCATCAGATAATTCTCGATCATATAAAAAAATAGATTTTGATAACAATAAAGAATGCAAATGGCTATTTCAATACTGCCTTATCAAACAAAACGGTCAATCGCCGCAAGATAATTTTTCGTCCCCCTTCAGGAATGCCCTGGACCCTTCGCTCTTCCAGACTCTTTGACTCTCTGATATTCACTACATCCCCAATCTCAAATTTAACCGGTAATATCTCTGTCTTTTCGCTCGTTTGAAAGACTTGTAATATATGCACGGATATGATTTTTAAAAACATCGTAATCCCCTTAAATTCTAGAATCAGTTATAGCATTAAAATGAGACAGTCTCAAAGAATAACTCAGAAGCTAAAAGACGACGTACAATACTTTATCAATCGCAGGTTTTCGAGGATTCATCGTTTCATAGCAAAAACTTTAGCAAAACAATCATTATGTATAATGTAAGAATACAGCAATTTGTTATCTGACAACGTTATATCACGACGTGATCATTACATCATATGACGTCAAAGTAAGTGAAACAGAAAGCTTACCTACGTGTTTTTGAATTGCTATAAAATCGCAACGGAATATCCGATTCTCAAAATTTAAACTGATTTACATTCTGTAAATCTTGTATTTTCATTGATCAAAGTATGCTTCATTTCTCAGATAGGGCCGATTTTGGCCCATAACGTACCTTCTCCTTTAGAATGCGTTGAAGAAACGATCAACCGAAATTGATCGAACTTGGCTACATGTGCCCTCGGGGACTCCTGGTCCATCAGCAGTGACACTCACCAAGTGGTATAAATGTAAATGTTTCAAATTGAATAGCATCATTTAAGAACAGATAAATTGGCAACGTGGACCAGACATGCATGTTTCGGGTACTTAACCCTCAATCATACAAAGTCAAAATTGCATATTGAGACGAATTCTGTACCTAACCTTACGATTCAGTTTTTTATTGGTCAATTAAGCTTACTTTAAAACCAAAATACAGGATGGAAAAAAAGTTTCAAAAGTGGACATTTTATTTAAGTCATGTGTTTTTAATGGATATGTGGAGGCCTGTATATCGTGTATTGAGAAACGCTACAAGTAGGGTGTAAGGTGTAAGAATCCCTATGGGTACAAATTGTGCGCCCCTTGTTGCAGATTTCTTTCTATTTACGCATGAGAAAGAATTCATCCTTTATCTTCAAAAGCAAAGAATACATGATGATGTGAAATGTGTCCTTGGTACTAGTAAGTACCTGAATGAAATTATAACTATCGACAATACTGTTTTTGAAAAGTTTGAAAATGTTTTTTTTTTATCCTCAAGAATTGAGACTTGATTCTAAACAAGGCAAATGTTACAAACACAAAAACACCATTTTAAGACCTAAATATCAAAATTGTTTATGGAGAGATTCATACAAGTGTGTATGATAAAAGAGATGATTTTGGATTTAACGTAGTAAATTTCCCCTGGCTTGACGGTGATGTTCCTAGATTACCGTCATATGGTATCTACATTTCACAGCCCATCCGGTATGCTAGAGCATGTACTAATGTTTTGAATTTTCAAAGTAGAAAGGGGTAGGACCACGAAGCTCCACATTGTTCCTAATTTTGAACATTGTACTTCATTGAAATTTTAATATTTTTTTTTTTGACATTTTGAAACGTTCTCTACAAATATCTTTTTTCTAAACAGTGTGTTTATAAATGGCTTTTAGCCTATTGATAATACAAAAATTGGTCATATTCCGCGAAATTGATGCAAAAACTACATATTTCTATAAAATTAGCAATGGCAGCATGCATTAACTAGGATGAACAAATTATACATGAAAGATTATTTTTATATCCATTTGCCATAAACGTTTTACCTCAGATAACGCACGCGGCAACATTGAATTCTCACACAAAAGACAAAATTCCAAGCAATTTTCGCCATATTTTGTCAATAACGTCAAAATGACATCACTTCAAGACGTCATTACATGTTTGGTGTTACTATATTTGGTGATATATTTCTTTTCATTAAAAAGCAGTAAACATTCGAGTATTTTCATGAGAGATATCAAGTATTCCCAGGTCTATGAATTTTATTTCTAGAGAAAAATCGAGGGCCGATTTAGGGGTCTCGTGGACCTACCCCTTTACAAATTACCAAGAAACTTTTAGGTCAAGGTTTTCGCTTACACAAAATGTTACAAGTCTACTTTTTTTTGGTCGGTACATCATTTCAATAGATAAATATAGTATATAGATGACAGTATCATAGTATCATGATGAAACCTGTTTTTTATGATAGATGAAAAGGATGGGGGAAAGAGGGGATGGGAGCCACATTCACTCACACTTTCACACTATACAACACAGACAAATATAATATATGTATAATTATAATGGATGATACTTAAATTACAATAGTTATGAGAATGTTTTGAGTCAAAAAAGGGTAAAAATGATAAACAGATTATAAATTATATATCAAAAAGATCTTTCCAAGTATTCCAATGAGCTTCAAATTTTTCTATACATTTATTTTTACGAGCTATACAAAGATGAATCTGATAATTGAATTTCGAATAGTTCAATAAACTCATCATAAATGGATGATTGTGCTTCTTGAAGTTTTTGTATAAGAATTGTTTAGTGAAGAGAATAATGAAATTAAGAACATAGGCATATCCATCATGTACCTTTCCAAATAGAACATCTTTAACGTTAAAATGTACTTCATGATTAGTAACATTAAAAATTATATATTCCAAATTATCCCAAATTGACGAAGCTATTTCACAATAAAAAACACATGTTCTATAGATTCAATATCATGATCACAGAAAAAACAAATATCATTATTTACGGCTATCATTTTCTTCAAATATTTTCTAACAGGTAAAATTCTGTTTATGATCCTATACTGTAACCATTGGATAGAAGTTTCTTTTAAAGTGTTAAAACATATATCGAGAACATCTCTTGAACTTATATTAAAGTCAAATGTATTGTTCAATTTATTAAATGAAGTAGGAATAATATCTCTATCATTTAGTAATTTATAAATAGGTTTATTGCACTTTGCGTTTTTTACGAGTATATTATAAAGAGGAGGGATGAAAGGTGCAAATGTTGACTTATCGTTAGTAAGAGTTATCTTTCTTGACCTAAATAATTTTGTTAAGATGCTGTATATTCCATTATATGTTAATATGCAAATTCCAGAGATTCCAAATCTTGTTTCAAACTCGTATTTTGACAGAATTCTGTTACCATCTAGAAAATCTTTGATTGTCCTTACTCCTTTCTTGTACCAATGTTCTTTATAGATAGAAACTTTATTTATTTTTATTAATGAATTATACCAAACTGGTAATAGTAAGAATTCTTCATCTGAATAAAATTCTTTATTTTGTAATTGGTTTCTCAAAATATTCTGCCATGCTAGAAAAGTATCTTTCCAGAAATTGTTACAAATGAGTTAAAGAAGATCCTGACGATAATCTCAATAGCACTCACAATAGAGCACCAAATTGAGCATCGACGGACCCCTAGCAAGCTAGAGGTGGGACCAGGTGCCCGGGAGGAGTAAGCATCCCCTGTTGGCTAGCCGCACCCGCCGTCGATGATCATGCACGAAAAGAAAACATGGAAAACATGAACTGCACTGTCTGAGGCCATTTCCATATAGAAAGTGCTATGGCGACCATGTCAGGGAAAGTATTCAAAACACTTACTGTCAAACCCCTCGCGGGGAACTTTTTTACGAGCTCCACACGGCAAAGGGCATAAGTGTGACACAAATGAGTTAAAGAAGATCCTGACGATAATCTCAATAGCACTCACAATAGAACACCAAATTGAGCATCGACGGACCCCTAGCAAGCTAGAGGTGGGACCAGGTGCCCGGGAGGAGTAAGCATCCCCTATTATTAATGAGTTGTGTAATATCATCATTAAAATCATATGAAAACTTTTCAATATCATTTCCAAAATTTGCCTTGAAAATCTGAATCCAAGATTGTCCACCTGTCAAAACTAATTTTTACCATGTACATTTTAATGATAAAATGAAATGATCTAGGTCAATCATTTTAAGACCACCTTTTTCATATTCTTGTGTTGTAACTACTTTTTTAATTCTGTTTCTGTTAGTTCCCCAAATGAATTTATATAAGTCTTTATTCAAAGTTTTTATGTATTTAGGATCAGATTTGGTAGTGCAGTAAACAAATGAATTAGTTTTGGAATTATAAGTGTTTTAACAACAGAAATTTTACCAATAGGTGTTAAAATACGTCTTTTCCAATTAATTAAGAGGGATTTTATCTTAGGAAGCTGAGAATCATAATTAATAGAGACTATTTCATCAAAATTTACTGAAAATTCAATACCAAGAAGAGAAAATTGAGTTGAGCCCCATTGAAGCTTCTATCTAGTATGATGGTACACCTCTTTTCTGAATTTTTTGACCCAATCCAAATTATCTTAATTTTAGAACTTTTTATATTTAAACCAGAGATTTTTGCATACAATTCTAAGGTATCTAAAGCAGCGAAAAGAGAAGACTGTGAGTCATCCAAGATCAAGGAAGCATCATCCGCATACTGGGATATTTTATGTTTTTCATTATTAATTATGATGCCTTTAATACTATTATTATTTTTAATAAGAATTGCCAAGATTTCTGCCGCAAGAAGAAATATATAAGGAACTTCAGGGTCCCCTTGCCTACAACCACGATGTATAGGTAGTTGCTCAGAGAGAAAACCAGATTGGATAATTGATGCTTTTATATCTGTATTAAGAAGGCTTAGCGCAAACTTACATTCGTTCAGAGTGCGCGACTCAACTTTTCCTGTAGACTCGATCCATTCAATCACTTGGAACAAGATTAGGAGTGTTAACTGTTTCTGTCCGTGAAAGAGCAAAGACTGAACAAACTCAAATCCATATGTGTATAGAAAAATATTAACAAGAAGTGGAATACTATAAAGTCAGATTGTGAAAGGACAGGGACGAAGTCATACATTGTAAATGAGAAATACGATTACACAAAAATGACCCCTTCTTCGTATTGAAATAAAAATAAATCATTGTACATGTACGTTAACACATTAAAGTACGATGACAGATGTTTTTGTTTCGGTCTGGTATTAAAGGGGAGAAGCAGAGATGTTCTTTATACAATTTTCTTTCTCTGACTTAAATTATCCTATACCAATCATATATGAAATGATATACTATTCTCTTCACTTCAAATCAAAGAGATGCCATGCTAAAATTAACAATTTGAATTTCTAGAAACGAAAAATACATTTAAATAAACATCGTAGAAGTACTTACCCGTCAGTTATTCGATGTGAAAGTCGTGAAGGTAAGGCAAAATCATAATAATTTCCATGGGAAGAGTAACAAAACACGAAGGTGAGAGAAAACACTGTAATCAATTAAACACATCACAATGTAAAAGATCAAAGATATCCATAGAATTGGGTATCATTGCAAAGGAAAGATGCACAATCTCATTGGTATCCAAACTGTTGTCAATGGAATTTAATCATAAGAAAAGACCATATTGGAAGACCCCTGACTGCTGCAATTCCAAATTTTTCAATATCTGAGTCTGTACAATTGTTATGAATAAAAGACGAGTTAAAGAAGATATAAAGTATGTTTATAGTGCCTTCTTTTGTTCAAAGAAAAATCGCATTTGTCGAGACATTGTTTGAACCATTTTACTCGAGGGACCAAACAACAATCGAAACAAGGGAACATACTGCTTCAGCACATCAAACACTACAACGGTAGTTTAGCGGTATATAAGTTTAAGTCCTCGATTTTCTTGAATACATTTGGAATTCGTTGGATTATCTCTAAAAGAGACAATTTAGAGGTAAATACAGTTCATTTCATACACATTGTGAATTTCTTACGCAGGTAATGTACAATACGATAATAAATATCAATCTTAAGCGCAAGATTGTGTTAATCGAGCATCTCTCGTTCCGCGTATATCATTGTCATGATTTCAATGATGAGAGTAGTTTTTGATTTATTGAATTATTCGATATAGAAATATCATCTCTGTGACTTATGGTCGTTATAAGCTTTATCTTTCTTTACACATACACATAGGAAAACGCAATAAGTAAGAACGATATAAAAGAATATTTAACTGAAAGTTCCATTAAAATTTTAAGTACCCGAAACGTGCATGTCTGGTCCATGTTGCCAATTTATCTGTTTTTAAATGATGCTATTCAACTTGAAGACGTTTACATTCACCAAAATCATTAAGATACAGTTTTTATGGGAAATAGCCATGAGAATATCAATGACAAATATGGATAATGACCATATCCCTGTCTACAGTACAAAATCGATAATACAGAAAATCAGAAACCGAAGGCATACAAAATCAGGACAAAACAGGAACCAAAGCAAACAAAAACAAAAACCTCCACCATATGAAAAGAAGCGAACTCCCGATATGAGAGTGAGACCAGGTGCCCAGGAAGAGTAAGCATCTCCTGCTTGCATGCAACACCCGTCGCTTCAATTCGGTAGAACTGTCACATCCGGTTACTTCCATTTTGGAAGATATAGAGTACAATCTTTGGTTGGATGGTTCAAATGGTCTATGACAGAATATCATCCAAAGCAAAGAAAACGAATGAAATATATGAAAAAGGAGCAAAACGATTTAATACATGGTTGAAATGAAAGGTGGGATGCATTTGAAGACGTTTAACATTTGAACCACTAGGTGAGTGTCACTGCTGGTGGATTAGGAGTCCCCGAGGGCACATGTAGCCAAGATCGTTTAACACATGCTGCATTTTTACTTGTATTATTTTACCTTGAGTGCAGTCATTTCCTTTCCATCCTGCTATGCAACCTTTAAGGCACATTCCGTCATCAGGATCACATTGTTTGCCGATGCAATTCACAGAGCACTGATGTTGGCACTTATCTCCAAACATGCCTGATTTACAACCTGAATAAATGTTGTGATAAATTAATTAAAGCTACAATTCAAAAGGGACTTGGGTACGATTTGGTAACTTTTATGAGTAATATTCTTTATAATTGATATAAAATTGTTTAGTTTAATGTCATGGTCATTTACTTATTACTGTTATAGAAATGTTATAGAAATGTTACCGTGCGACTGGGAGCAACTGATTCATTTGAATCGTTTATTATGTAAAGAAAGACATTCCTGTATGAAAATGTCGCACCGAATCAATATGGGATTTGTAATTATCTATCCATTAACTCGACGTACACTTTCTAAAACTGATGGATATTTTCCTGATACAGTGTAGCATAGCTGTGGCCTTAGCAGTCTCTTTTGCTGAACCTTTCGATTATTTTTTCACTTTTGCTAATAATATCTTTTTATATTTTAGATTTCTTCTTTTTTTATCTTAAAAGACTACGCATGTTGTGCACTGAAACCTTAAGACAGAATATATATCTAAATATGCAATTCTTAGTCTGAAAAGTCTTACAAAAATTGGCTTCGTTGATTTTGAAAAAGGAAGTCACATTAAACAAAAAGCAATATGATTTAACAATCGGTGCAATCCTTTTTCCCAATATTTATTAAAAAAGAATTTCGAATGCCCATGAAATGCCGCGCAGAAAAATTGTGTTCGTTTAACAAAATTCATTTTGATTTTTGAATAAGAATCAATCAAAATAATTTCATGTTATTTAATTCTACATTGAATTATTTTTTAGATCTTTGCATTTTTATTCAAATAAAGAACGAAATAATCATTATTTGTTTAAATTTTGATTTTGTACACATCATGTGTTTTGTGAAGTCATGTAGTTTCCAAATTAAAGGAAGATGGCATACACACCAAACACTTTCAATTCACAAACTTCAAGAATTGGTCCGATTTTGTGGTGAATAAACCAAAAACCAAGTCTTTCTCTACTGATGTTTTTCTGAACAATAGACACGTATTGCCCTGTTCCTTCACATCGTTGTATTTGGTGAAGCTTAAAATCTGTATTGTTTGCTGGACGGTCTCGATAGCAGTAAGGTCCATCCGTAGTATTCGTGTTTGATATCATAAGGGAGTATCCTATAGATCTGTCCTTTACTGTTAAAATAAGATTAAGAAATGTCATGTGAAATCTAAATAATATAATCTAATTTTGTCACAGTCGAATCAATTATAAAATCAAAATCATTTCATGTTATCAAATTCTACATTGAATTTAGATATTTGCATTTCATTCAAATAAAGAACGACATAATCATTATTTGTTTCAATTTCGTGTTTATGGTATCTCGTTGGTGGTATCTGGTTACATCAAGAGAAATTATTAAATTTTTAAGATTTATAGCAGGCAGAAGGTTGGATCAGGTTCCCAGGACAAGCAAGTTTTACATGTTTGTTTAGCCGCACCGCATCGTGGATGTTCATGCTCAGAAATGAAAGAAATATGATACACCAACTGGGTATTGTCTTAATAAAAAGAGCTATGGTTGCTATATCAGGGAAAATATTCAAAACATTTACTGGCAATCGCGAGGAAATTTTTAATGTCTTCAAATAGGCATTCTTTAACCTTCACCCGTGAAAACATGTTTGCTGGTCTCTCGAGTACACGTTCAAGAGAAACCGACAATTATATTGTTGTTGGACATCCCATCCTTTCTCATTTAAAAAAATGTTATCTATTTTTATGCATCTAACAAGAGGCAAGTTCATAGCTACGAAAGCCTATTGAGTTCAAGTGGTAGCTGGCTGATAGAATTATTTTTTTCGCGTTATATCGCGAAACTTTCGAGTTATATCGCGAAGCCTTCGCATTCTACATGTACCGTGAAACTTTCGCGTTCTATCACGAAACTTTTGAGTTATATCGCGAAACTTTCGGGTTATAACGCGAACTTTACTTGTTATAACGCGAACCTTACGCGTTATATCGCGAATCATTTCGCATTATATCGCGAAATTTCGAGTTATATGGCGTACCTCCGCGTTATTATTTGAACTTTACGCATTATATCGTGAAACTTTCATGTTATATCGCGAAACTATCGCGAAATAACATGAACTTTACGCGTTATATCGCGAAACTTTTGCGTAATATATCGCAAGACTTTAGTGTTATATCGCGAAACGTATATGTTATAACGCGAATTTAACGCGTTATAATGCGAAACTTTCGCGTTATGACGCGAAACGAACACGTAATACCGCGAAACTTGCGCGTTATATCGCGAAACCAAAAAGCATGCTATTAACGATAAATAAATACATGTATGAAATTTCAATGGCCTTCAATTACGGAAACGTATATGGACCTCTGTTTGTTTACTTATTCAGATTTTGAGCGACATAATCCTGTCGATAAACTCGTATTTCTGATAAAATCAGGACTTTTACATGTCAAGGAAGAATAGAATTTTTCACTATGTTGCAGTTTCTTCCTCGCAATTTATTCCAAAGACGAATTAAAAATGTCAACATAGTTTATCTCGTCTTCTGAATGTCGCTTTATTTGCATGTCGACAAATATAGAAAAATATTTTCTCAAAAAACGATCTTTATATTTTACATTTTTGTGTTCTGTTCATGATTTATCGATATTTTTAATGCTCATTTTCAAAACGACGTTTTAACAGAATCGAAATATTTCGCATTGAAGATTTCGTGATAGACATTAAATATAGTCATGGACGAAACTCAAATTTGAAAATGTCGCTTGAAATAAGTCACTATAAAGTACTTGGTCAAATTACAAAGATAATAATTAATCATCACCACATTTCTATCTCGCTATTTCGACATTATTTTGCAAAATAACGATAACTTTAATGCAAAAAAACAAGATGTTTTACGAATATACGATATAATAGATGCAATTTCTTGTGATACTTATTACAAAACGTCGATATAAAAATGTGAAATTTACGGAAACGTTTTAGTGCCTCCTGTTGTTGTGTTGTAAGTAGGTTTCACGACAAAAAGAAAATTGAATTGCTGAGATAAATGAAGCATTATGACGTATTTAAGTCGAAAAGTCGCTGTAAACTTGTCTTCAGCGAGGTCTTCTGGACGAAATGTCATTCAAACAGCATGAAGTTAATTTCATTTAAGTCAAGAAAATTCAATGCGATTTGTCTCATGTCAACTTAAAAATAAATCGTCGTCTTGAAAGTCGTTATAGCATGAACATCTAGATGTATCGACATCATTTTAGTTGATATGTTGGAGTGAACGCACTTTTGTCAAGATGATTATATCGAAATTATGCCGAAAATTCGCCAAGTCGAATTTTCGAATGTCAAATTGATTTCTTGCGATTTCTCTTTCGTCGATTTCAGTCTAATATCGAGTTCTTAATCTCGAACTATTACCTAAATCTCGTTATGCCGACTTTGCAGAAGGCAATTTGATGCGATGAAGTAGTACTTATTGATATCTTTTTGCACGATTTTAATTGCTTGAAATCAACTTTGCGAGTTTTAAAAGACGCAGTTATTTCAATTGCAATTATCCTTGTCAATGTTTTTATAACATGAGGCCCAAGTGGAGCTATTTCTCTCATCTCTCTGAGATTATTCATGACCTTTTTGCCTTTTTATTGCCATCAGCAAAGATATTTTAAATAACACTTTTAGGAGACAGTTGATAAGATATGATTTTATTATTCGTACTACTTAACATTGATTTCATTTTACTAAACTATGCTCACATCTATATATCAGATTACATATTTGAGGGCTTGTATTACTGAAGTAAGAACTCAGATAACATAACTGTGCTCTCATTTATGGGCAGCCATTTTAACAATATTATATTCATTTAATGAGTGATATCACTATATAATGAGTATTATCACTACATAATGAGTGATATCCCTATATAATGGGTGATATCTCAATATAATGAGTGATATCACTACTTTAAAAAGTGATATCACTCATTAAAACGAGTTTTATCACTAATTAAATAGAGATATCACTTATTTCCCTACATCTTGAAAACGAGTGATATCACTAATTTTAGTATTTATATCATTGATATAACTAGAAATATCAGTAATAAAATTAATGATATCACCATTTCAAAAGGAGATATCAGTAATTTGATTTAGTGATATCTCTAATGAAATAAATGATATCACTATTTCCAAATAGTTATATCTCTATTTAAGATAGCGATATCACTATTTGAATAAATGATATCACTAATTCTATTTCGGTTTTCGATCCTGGGCTTGCTTGGGTAGAAGTCATTTGAATTGTTGTTCAGAATAAGAGATATCACTAATTTGAATAAGAGATATCTCTGAATTTGAAGGACTTATTGATAGCACTTATTCAAATATTGATATCACTAATTTTATTAGGGATATGAGTATTTTCAGAAAAGAGTGATTTCACCAAATAAATAAGAGATATCAATAACTTGAAATAGTGATATCAATAGTTTGAATTAGTGATGTTACTAGGTTAATAGTGATATAACTAATCTAATTAGAGATATCATATTAAAATTATTGATACATTGTATCACTAATTCCTATGAAATTTCAATATCATTAATTAAATGAAATAAAGAAGGGGACCTCCAACAACACTCGATTGCAGCACCCACAGCAAAACACCCAATGTTAATACACATAGCAGATACGCAAATAAATAGACGCAAAAGGGACAAATGAGTTAAATAAGATTCTGACGATAATCGCAACATCACTCACAATAGAGCACAAATTTGAGCATCGACGGAACCCTAGCAAGCTAGAGGTTGGGCCAGGTGCCCGGGAGGAGTAAGACATGCACGTTTCGGGTAATTAACCAAACTTTTAAAACTTTACTCACGCTAAAGAAACATGAAACACAACACACTTCACATAAAAAAGTAGACCAATGGGCAACCGGTGCATAAGTAGGACGGCCATCTGTCATCTAGCAGACAGTGTGGTAATCGGATTACGTGCGCACAACCCTCCCACTTTACCGATTACCCAGAGGTCTCGAAGAGCGCACAATTGTGGTGTAAAATAACCACCTCACTGTAAGATAAACAAACAAACAAACAGCATGACACAGATGGATATGTAAATGGATATAAAAACAGAGGGCATACGAAATTCAGTCCGTGCTATGCCGACTGTAGCGAGTTTATGCATTTATCGCCAGAGGAGTTTGACTGAACCCTATGGTTCATCCTGGATTCATCCTCGTTGGAGAAAAAAAAAATCTCGTTTCGGATCCAGATCCGAATTCAGAAGTAAGGTTCATCAGGGATTGTGGGAAGGGATCCAATGAGAGTAGGATACAGAATGGATTTAGATCCAAGGTTGGATCCTGGTTTGCGAGTCTTAAGGAATTGTTTTAGTGTTAGAGGAATTGGACCTGGAATGAAAACGGATTTGGAAAAGATTCAGGATTCGATGCTTTGATATTCTTTCACTAGATCAAAGTGTTACCTATAGAGATAAATGTTTTAAGTGTATCAATTACTTATTTTGAGCTCTGCTTCCTGAGAGATTCTTTGATTTTGGCACTTTATCTATTTATAAATATTATTTTGCTTTTTCAAAAACTTGTCGTTTCGTTCAAAAAATAATCGAAATTAAAGAAGATTAATATCTTAGCACCATTCCGCCAATGCTATTTTGAACATAGGTTTTATTTTGATATGCTACTGAATATATTCCCTACAGGAAATTTGGAGCCGCACACTCTCTGCAAAGTGCACAAATCTAACTTTTAAAAAATATAACCAAAGGATGCTACTAAAATGACTTATACCCTTTGCCGTGTGGAGCTCGTACAAAAGTTCCCCGAGAGGGGTTTGACAGTAAGTGTTTTGCCGTGTGGAGCTCGTAAAAAAAGTTCCCCGCGTGGGGTTTGACAGTAAGTGTTTTAGATATATTTCCCTGACATGGTCGCCATAGCACTTTCTATATAGACATAACCTCAGACAGTGCATGCATTTTATATACTGTGTTCTTTATCGTGCATTAACATCGACGGCGGGTGCGGCTAGCCAACAGGGGATGCTTACTCCTCCCGGGCACCTGATCCCACCTCTAGCTTGCTAGGGGTCCGTCGATTCTAAACATCGTGCTCTATTGTGAGTGATGTTGAGATTATCGTCAGGATCTTCTTTAACTCATTTGAATATATTTCCCTGACATTGTCGTCATATAGCACTTTCTATATAGACAACGTCAGACAGTGCACGAGGTTCATATATTGTTTTCATTTTCGTACTTAAACATCGACGGCGGGTGCGGCTAGCCAACAGGGGATGCTTACTCCTCCCGTGCACCTGGTCCCACCTCTAGTTTGCTAGGGGTCCGTCGATGCTTAATTTTGTGCTCTATTGTGAGTGCTGTTGAGATTGTCGTCAAGATCTCTTTAACTCATTTTGGTTGTGTCTAAAAGTCACTTCGGATGGAAGCATCTCTGATGAGGATTGAGTATCCGAAACACGTGTCTGGTGTAATATAAATTGATTTGAAATGTGAAGGTATAAGGTTGGAACAATTCCGTATTGCTATGGAAAAGGACCAAACACAAGTGTTACATCTTACTTATGAAAAAATTGGGGTATTACATAAAGGAACCTACTAAAACTCCGACAATGTTTCATATACAGTGTCATGAAAAGAGTCTCAATTTCAAAATAGCCCTCAATAGACAAACTTGTAAGGATTCACTCACTCTACACCAAACCTATCATCTATCCAGTCTACATCGTATCATACCTTCCGAGAACCACCTTATACCTAATCGATTCAACCTCGGATCAACACTATCTAGGATGCAATCCTACATGGACACACTTTCTTGACCTATCCCATCGACCTTCGTTGAACAACCCTTGCTTGGGAAAAGCAGGAATTCGACTACGTTAAGTACCTAATACATGAAGATCCGATGTTCAATAGTGGTGTTTATCAGAAGTTGTTGATCACGTATGGATTGGATCAACGTCACCTCTAGCCCATCCAATCGTTATTGACCTTCTCCAAAATCAAACTTATATTTTTCCCATCCCCTTTACAGGTTCATACCCTTTTCTGGATCCATTACATCTAGGATTCTGACTGTTAAGGATTTATTCCATCCGGCATCTCATCATCTTTGATCATACCTAACTTTGATCCATCCCGACTTGGATGCAACCGGTGTATGAGATATTTGTCCACTCATTTTATATCCAATAACCTGGGATCCAACTAACCCAGAATCTAGTCTGTCCTTGATAAATCGAATCCTGAATCTTTTCTAATCCGTTTTATGTTTCTTTGGCGTGAGTTAAATTTTAAAGTTTAAAGTAAATACCGGAAACGTGCATGTCTAGTTCATGCTGTTAATTTTTCTGCTTTTAAATGATGCGAATGAATTTGAAGACGTTTTATTATAACATTGGTGTTCCTTCACATAGCCCTAGACAGTGCATGTATTTTAGATATTGTTTTCATTTACGTGCGTGAACATCGTTGGCGGGTGCGGTGATGCTTACTCCTCCCGGGCACCTGGTCACAACTCTACCTTGATAGTGTTCCGTCGATGCTCCAATTTGTGCTCTATTGTGAGTGATGTTGCGATTATCGTCAGGATCTTCTTAAACTCATTTGTCCCTTTTGCGTCTATTTCTATGCGTATCTGCTATGTGTATTTGCATTGGGTGTTTTGGAGTTTTGCTGTGGGTACTGCAATCGAGTGTTATTGGAGGTCCCCTCCTCTCTTTCATTTAATTGGTGATATTAAATTTTCATAAGAATTAGTGATGTCATTAATTTTAATATGATATCTCTAATTAGATTAGTGATATCACTATCAATCTAGTGACATCACTAATTCAACCTATTGATATTACTATTTCAAGTAATAGATATCTCTAATTTAATTGGTGATATCACTCTATTCTTAAAATACTCATATCGCTAAAAGAATAAGTGATATCAATATTTGAATTAGTGATATCAATAAGTCTTTCAAAATCAGAGATATCTCTTATTCAAATAAGTGATATCTCTTATTCTGAACAATAATTCAAATGACTTCTACCCAAGCAGGCCCAGGATCGAAAACTGAAATAGATTTAGTGATTATCACTTATTCAAATAGTGATATCGCTATTTCAAATAGAGATATATCTATTTGGAAATAAATAATGATATCGTTAATTTGATTGGTAATATCACTAATTTATAACTGGTATCTCTAGTTCCATTAATGATATCAACATTAAGATAAGTGATATCACTTGTTTTCAAAATGAAGAGAAACTAGTTATATCTCTATTTAATTTGTGATAAAACTCATTTTAATGAGTGATAAAACTCATTTTAATGAGTGATAAAACTCATTTTGATGAGTGATGTCACTTTTTAAATTAGTGATATCACTCATTATATAGTGATACCACTCATTATATAGTGATATTATTAGTTATTAGGTTTGTTACTGACCGTCTTCAGAGATTTGTCGGGTTGATTAAGCCCAAAGAAGGCAAGGAAAAGTCAAGCCTTCTATGGGCTTGATCAACCCGACAAATCTCTGTGGACGGTCAGTAACAATGTTAAACGTCTTCAAATTGAATAGCATGATTTAAGAACAGATAAATTAGAGCATGGCAGCATGGACCAGACATGAACGTTTCGGGTACTTAACCCACGTCAGTGACCCTCAAATCTAAACAATATAATATGCCAAAAAAGTATGAAAGTTACTATGTCGAAAAAGCGTACCGAAAGACGTAGCAGGTTAGGTGGGATATGATGCAACAGGGCCCATGTTTTAGAAATTTCAATAAATTTTGGTAACAGAAATTTTCGAATGCGTTGAAGAAACGATCAACCGAAATTGATCGAACATGGCTACATGTGCCCTCGGGGACTCCTGGTCCACCAGCAGTGACACCCATTAAGTGGTATATATGTTAAACGTCTTCAAAATGAATAACTGTTTTATTATGTCGAGGACCAAAACCTCCGGGTTTTTTTTTTTTTTGGTTTTTTTTTTTTGGCAGAAAATTGCCGTTTCACGACTCCCTTTACGTGCGAATTCATTTATACGGTAATGGCGGAATTGCTGACGGTCTACAGAAATTATGACAGCGTGCACGTGACGCGACTAACGCTCTCTGTTTGGTTCCAAGTAGTCCGTGGCAAAATAAAACTCATTATATAGGGATATCTCTCATTATATAGTGATATCACTCATTATATAGTGATATCTATCATTATATAGTGATATAACTCATTACATGAATGCAATTAAGTTAAATGGCTGCCCATAGATGAGAGCACAGTTAAGTTATCCGAGTTCTTACTTCAGTAATCCAAGCCCTCAATTATATAATCTTATATCTTTAGAAATATAAGATCTCAGTTAAGATCTATCTGATCATAGTTTAGTAAAATGAAATCAATGTTAAGTAGTACGAATGATAAAAATATATCTTATTCATTGTCTCCTAAAAGTGTTATCTTTTTAATAATATCTTTGCTGATGGCAATAAAAAGGCAGAAAGGTCATGAATAATCTAAAGAGATATGAGAGAAATAGCCCCACTTGGGCCTCATGTTATAAAAACATTGACAAGGATAATTGCAATTTAAATAACCGCGTCTTTTAAAACTCGCAAAGTTGATTTCAAGCAATTAAAGTCGTGCAAAAAGTATCAATAAGTACTACTTCATCGCATCAAATTGCCTTCTGCAAAGTCGGCATAACGAGATTTAGGTAATAATTCGAGATTAAGAACTCGATATTTGACTGAAATCGACGAAAGAGAAATCGCAAGAAATTAATTTGACATTCGAAAATTCGACTTGGTGAATTTTCGGCATAATTTCGATATAATCATCTCGACAGAAGTGCGTTTACTCCAACATATCAACTTGAATGATGTCGATACATCTAGATGTTCATGCCATTACGACATTTAAAATGACGATTTATTTTGAAGTTGACATGAGACAAATCGCATTGAATTTTCTTGACTTAAATGAAATTAACTTCATGCTTTTTGAATGACATTTCGTCCAAAAGACCTCGTTGAAGACAAGTTTACAGCGACTTTTCGACTTAAATACGTCATAATGCTTCATTTATCTCGGCAATTCGATTTTCTTTTTGTCGTGAAACCTACTTACAACACAACAACAGGAGGCACTAAAACGTTTCCGTAGAAATAATATCAAATTACGTGCTACCGCGAATTAAAAATATCAATAAATCATGAGCAGAATACAAAAGTAGGAAATAAAAAAATCGCCTTTTAAGAAAATATTTTTTTTATATTTGTCGAAATGCAAATAAAGCAACATTTAGAAGACGAGATAAATTATGTTGACATTTTTATTTTGACTTTGGAATAAATTGCGTTGAAGAAACTGCAACATAGTGAAAATTAAATGTTTCTACGGAAACGTTTTAGTGCCTCGTGTTGTTGTGTTGTAAGTAGGTTTCGCGACAAAAGGTAAATCGAATTGTCGAGGTAAAGGAAGCATGATGACGTATTTTAGTCGAAAAGTCGCTGTAAACTTGTCTTCAACGAGGTCTTTTGGGCGAAATGTCATTTTAAAAGCATGAAGTTAATTTCATTAAAGTCAAGAACATTAAATGCAATTTGTCTCATGTCAACTTCAAAATAAATCGTTGTCTTAAAAGTCGTTATTGCAAGAACATCTAGATCTATCGACATAATTTAAGTTGATTTGTTGGAATTAACGTAGGTCCGTCGAGATGATTATATCGAATTTTTGCTGGAAAATCAACAAGTCGAATTTTTGAAAGTCAAATTAATTTTATACGATTTCTCTTTTGTCGAATTCAGTCAGATATCAAGTTATTAAACTCGCATAATCGCCAAGATCTCCAAATGCCAATTTGGCAGATAGCAACATGATGCGATGAAGTAGCACTTGTTGATATCTTTTTGTACGACTTGTCATGCTAGAAATCAACTTCGCGAGTTTCAAAAGATGCAGTAATACATAGTCAAGGTTCATATAACGAGGCCCAAGTGGAACTATATTGCTTATCTCTCTTAGATTATATATGTCTTTTCTGTCTTTCCATTTCCATTAGCAAAGTGGTTTTTAATTTAAGAAATAAAAAATGACAAGCCGGGCTCTATTGTCTCATAATGCCCGAGCGTCCTCAGCCAATCACATTTATTACCGAGCCGCGTCAGCGGCGAGGTGATAAATGTGATTGGCTGGGGACGCGAGTGCATTATGAGACAATAGAGTCCGGCTTGTCATCTTTTATTTCTATTCTAATGATGACCAAACTTAAACCTTTCGATTCTTGGTAAAAACCGGTTTTTCTGCTTTCAGAAAATGGGTAGGGGTGGCTTATCGCTATAGGGCCTATATTGGAGAATAGAGCCCGGCTCGCGTCTGTTGTCTTAATAGGGAAAAAGAATCAAGTCATATTAGAATAAGTGATAAAAAATGACAAGCCGGGCTCTATTGTCTCATAATGCTCGAGCGTCCTCAGCCAATCACATTTATTATCGAGCCGCGTCAGCGGCGAGGTGATAAATATGATTGGCTGATGATGCGAGACAATAGAGCCCGGCTTATCATTTTTTATTTCTATTTAATGATAACCAAACTTAGACCTTTCGATTCTTGGTAAAAACCAGTTCCTGTCGGTTTATCTGCTTTCAGAAAATGGGTAGGCGTGGCTAATCGCTATAGGGCCTATATTTGAGAATAGAGCCCGTCTCGCGTCTTGATAGGGAAAAAGAATCAAGTCATATAAGAATTACTCTTTTAGGAGACAAGGAATAAAGGATACTTCTATTATTATCTTGGAATATGTAACAGTATTTTAAAATTTCTAAACTATGATTTCTGAGATCTTAATTTCAGGTATATATTTCTAAAATAAGATCCCAGATTATATGAATGAGGACTTGGATTATTGAGGTGAGAAAATATATTACTAAATTGTGATCTCAGATTTCTTAACTGTGATCTTAGATTTCTAAAGTAAGATCCAATATCACTTAAATTATATTTCTGATTTCTTAATTGAAGCTCACATATCTGAGATCTACCGTAACTAAATTCACGATTACTTAATTGGGGTTTCAGATTACTTATCTGTGGTCTCACATTACTAAAATGATGGCACAAAGTGAAGAAAGAATATGAATCTGAAGATTAGTAACTTACTATGATATCAACTTATTAAACTGAGCTCTCAGATTACGAAGATGTATTGAACCTCGTTTTTCTGGAATGCAGGAAGGATTATCTCCAAAAGAGGATAAACAATCAATGGCACATACTATGCTTAACTTCTGACACGTATAGTTATGGGAAAATATTAAACTTAAGCGGCGCGGAAAGCTCACTAGTTAAAGGTGTGTTGTTCCATCAGAACAATGCTCCTGTTCACAAGTCTGTCACTGTCATGAAACAAAGGAGGGGATCTCCAACAACACCAGGTTGTAGCACCAACAGCAAAACCCCAAAACACCCAATGCCAAAACACAAAGCAGACAAGCACAGAAAGAGACGCGTAAGGGACAATGAACGTCAACGCACAACACAGAAACATTAAACACAAAGGACTACACATAAACCAACGAGACCAACGGACAACCGGTGCCGACTTAGGACGGCTATCTGCCACGGAACTAGCAGAAGGTATGGTTATCCTGGATTACGTGCGCACAACCCTCCCACTTTTCCGATTACTCAGTGGTCTCGAAGAAAGTACAATTGTGGTGTAAAACAACCTCCTCACTGTCAGATGACCCCACACAAACAAGACCGCAAAACGCAGGGGCCCAAGCAACGCAGATGAATATATAAATGGATATAAAAAGAAGGCGTACGTAATACTATCCGTTCTCTGCCGCCACGAGCTCATGTATGTATCACCCGAGGAGTCCGACTGACATTCAGAGAGGACAGGTGGTCGGGACCCTGTCTTCTCTAAAGAGGTTTGGACAGGGCCCGTCATGGAGTCCCGTCGTCACAGTCAGTCAGAGTGCAAGTTTTAAGAATGCGCTTGTACAAGACTGTAGATTGGTCAAGTACCAAGCCTAGTGTCCGTCTGGTGACATTTGGATCATAACCACGGTATAAAAGGCGTTTGATGATTCTGACGCATTTTCGATAGTGATGTTGTCTATCTTTGATCCTTCTTATCTTGTTAATAATGTCACCATAAAATGCAGGTTGTGAAATACCCAAAGTAATATACTCTGTTGCCCGTATTGGTCCAAATTTCAGAAGAAGTTGACAATAATTTTTGTAAAATTTCCAGAAAGTATTTACTAGTTTGTGAAAGCGAAAACCTTGTCCTAAAAGTTTCTTGGTAATTTGTAAATTTCTACTATGAAAATCCAAAACATCAGTACATGCTCTAGCATACCGGATGAGCTGTGAAATATAGATACCATAGGACGGTCATCTAGGAACATCACCGTCAAGCCAGGGGAAATTTACTATGTTTAAATCCAAAATCATCTCTTTTGTCATGCACACTTGTATGGATCTCTCCATTAACAATTTTGATATTTAGGTCCAAAAATGGTGTTTCTGTGTTTGAAACGTTTGCCTTGTTTAGAATCAATTCTTGTGGATAAATAACATTTTTATATTTCTCAAAAACAGGATTGTCGATAGTAAGAATATCATCCAGGTACCTAGAAGTACCAATGAAACATTTCACATCATCATTTTTTCTTTGTTTTTGAAGATTTTGGATAAATTCCTTTTCACACGTGTATAAAAATAAATCTGCAACAAGAGGCGCACAATTAGTACCCATTGGAATCCCTACAACCTGCTTGTAGAGTTTCTCACCAAATCTTACATAAATATTGTCCAAAAGGAAGGACAAGGCAATACACAGGTCACCACATGACCATGATTTGTATGATTTGTAATCTGTGGCGGAAAAGAAACCCTTCGATTCAGAAGTACAAATATAAGTTTTCCCCTCTCGATCAAAGCACCATTTAATTAGTTTGGACAGTCGATCATTTATTTTGTCGTGAGGAAGCGTGGTGTACATATTAGAAAAATCGTATGAAGATATCGTATTTGCTTCAAAATTTCTTGATTTCATTTTGTCAATCACATCCCCTGAATTTTTCATAGACCAAAAGAAGTTTACGCCATTCCTGCTCATGACAGTTTCTCAGTATTTTGCCACGTGTTCCTTTATAGCCGTGAGTGCTGACGTCAGATTTCTAGACAAAATTGTTGTTGAGCAGTTGCTAGAATTAGCAATGTATCGAAACTTGTATGGAGACCTTTTTTTTGGTATACAGTATATTTTAGGGAGATCCAATTTAGAAATAGGGATGTTGTTCAAAAGAAGAAATTTCACTGTTATGTTTGTTCAAAATATTGGGAACACTTTCGTTGCTTTCTATATATGTATTAGTAGAGGAAAGTTCCGAAACTAAAGTTAATATGTAGTAGCGTTTTCAAATAATTATGGTGTTGTTGGCTGCTTTGTCTGCAGACACGAGGACATATTTTTCATGTAAATTACGTAACTTGGATTTGAAATATCTTTCAGATTGGATTTTCAAAAAGATGAGGATTTTTGTGGTAGTTATCTATTCGAATATCGGTAATATCCAAAATGAGGTTTTTCCAGTCATTCAGAGCATGCGATTCGACTCCTTCCGATTTACACCATCGTTTGGTATAGTTATCTAAAGCTTCCTTTAGCACTTCGCGACATTTAATAACATCTATTTTGGATGGGATTCTATACTTAGGTCCTTTCTTAAGAAGACCACGGAGCTGCCTGTCTTTGATAATTGAAAAGTCACCTGTAATAATATGACCAGCTGGTTTATATAGATATGCAGACGTTGCACATTCTCAAGAAGCAGGACATGATTCAAGTATTTTAGGATCTTGTGTAACTTTGTTGTAGTTAAAAACGAAATTTCGAATAGGTCTCTTATATTTGTAACAAATAAGAGGAGGTTCTAAATTTTCAAAATATTGAGGGATGGCACTTTGTACGCGATGATCCCGAAAAATATTAGAGATGTTCAGAAGATCAAATCCTTTGTTAATAAGTGGAATTTTTATGAATCGTCTTTTAGGGGAGGTGTTTTTAATCAAAGGATATAGTTTATTTTGTGCGAATGCAACAATGATATTTAGCCTGAATCAATCAGTGTTTCTTAAAAGAATGCAACCAGTGCTTCATCCAAGATAGATTTTAATTGAACTGCTTGAACTGAAGAGAGAGCATGTAGCAGTTCATGTCTGCCGCCGTTGCGTGCAATGATCAGTAGATCTTTGAGGGTACGATGTACTCTAGCTCTTTTTCTGAGTTTCTTGTTTCGCCTTTTACCGTGAGACCTATGCTTCCTTTTAGTGTTAGGGCGGATTGAAAAAAAAATTAAAATTTGAAGAGGCCGAAGAAATGTTTCCTTGTCCATAAATCTGATCGTTTAGACCAAGGGGATACGCAGTTTGCAGTTTGGTTATCCAGGCAAGTTCAGCTTGTAAGCGGCGTTTTTTAATTTCAGTTTTACTTTGATCTTTAAGTTTTTGGAATGACTGAACTGGAGTAATTTTTATATCCGAAATTGAATAATTGTATTTAACGAAGTGATTATATAGGAAATTTCTTTGTTTTTTTCTGACGCGAGTTTCTTATCTGATACGAATGACTTCGAAAACGAGATTTAAAGGCCTGGCCTGTTTCCCCTACATATTGGGCGCCACATCCCTTGGCGTGTCATGTAATGACATAGATGACATCTTGATACGATCAATCAATGTCCTTATCAATCTCGATTTTAAAGGTCTGCCCATTAACACTAGATTTAATTGTTGTGGAATTGCAATTGATGAGCGGACACATACCGCATCTTTTCCCATTGCACCTGCAAATGGTTGAGAACCCTCTATGTTTGTTGTTAAATGTAGAGCCTGCAGATGGAGAAATGGGTGCAATATGTATACGGGGTTTTAATTTTAGAGGTGATAGAAGTACCTTTGGTGAGGAAAAAAGTTTCTTACTGTTAAATGTTGATGATGGGAAAGTGACTGTAGTAATAGAGGGTAATCTCAAGGAGTTAATTTGATACAGGGATATGGTCATTATCCATATTTGTCATTGATACGAGGCGACTTTAAAAATGCCATGATGAAACGATCGGTGAAAGGTGAATTATGATCCTGCGTAGAAGACACTACAACTTAGTCAAGTTAGAGAACGTAATGGAATTAAAACACTTCAAACATCGGGTCGAGGAGAATTGTATTATCAACTCCACACTGCAACACGAAATAAGTGTAGATATGAAACAAAGGAGGGGATCTCCAACAACACCAGGTTGTAGCACCAACAGCAAAACCCCAAAACACCCAATGCCAAAACACAAAGCAGACAAGCACAGAAAGAGACGCGTAAGGGACAAGGAACGTCATGACTGCCATTCATGATTGTGACTTTAAGTTGAATGATTATCCGCCTTATTCACCTGATCTTGGTCCATCAGACTTTTATCTATTCCAAAATTTGAAGCAGCTATTTCTGGCACAAACTGTCAGTCTGATGATGACGTCATATTTGTAATGAATGGCTTTCTGACCAGTCAAGATAGTTCTTTAAAAGTGGTATTCAGGCAAAGTGGTGGCAAAAGTGTAAAGATACTGAAGGGGATTATGTTGTAAAATAATGTTAAATGTCTGAAAATTCAAATCCATCAATACGGGACTCACAACATTTCAATCAGCCCTCGTAAATGGTAAGGGATCTACAATTACAATGTACATTGTGGCGGGCGGGGCTTGCCAACAGTGGATGCTTACTCCTTCCGGTCCCACCTCTGGATTACTGGGGCTATATTGTGAGTGTTGTTTAGATAATCGTCAGGATCTTCTTTAACTCATATACTGAAATCTCAAATGAGAGTATCAAAATGGTGTTTTGATCGAGAGGGGAAATCTTATATTCGTACATCTGAATCAAAGGGTTTCTTTCCCGCTGCAAAAAAAAAACAAAAAAACAAAACAAAACAAAACAACAAATCACTTAAACTATCAAACCATGGACATGTAGTGACCTGTGCATTCCCTTGTCCTTCTCCTTGTACAACATTTATAGAAGACTTGGTGAGAATCTCTACAAGCAAGCTGTATAGGGATCCCTATTGATATGAATTGTTTGCCTCTTGTTGTAGACTTATCTTTATAAACGTATGAAATAGAATTTATCCAAATTTTTCAAAAGCAAAAGAAAACATAATGATGTGAAATGTTTCATTCGGTACTTCTAGGTACCTGGATGATATTCTTACTATCGACAATTCTGTTTTCGAAAAGCATAAAAATGCTCTTTATCCACAAGAATAGACATTAAACAAGGACGTTACGAACACAGAAACATCATTTTTGTTTCGCCTGCGAAGCACAGCCACACTTAGGGATCACTTTGTCCGATGTCTGTCAGTCCGTCCGTCAGTCCGTCCGTCTGTCTGTCTGTCACACTTTGGGTGTCACACCCCATAACTTTTCACTGGTAAGTGATAGGGCTTTTATATTTCACATGTGTATTCCTTGTGATAAGACCTTATTACATATACCATAATTTTTTACCTAGTGACCTTGACCTAGATATTTGACCTACTTTTCAAAAAAATTAAGATTGACTATATCTTTTGATTGGTAAGTGATAGGGCTTTGGTATATCACATGTGTATTCCTTGTTATAAAACCTTACTATACATGCCATAGTTTTTGACCTAGTGATCTTGACCTAGATATTTGAACTACTTTTCAAGAAATTAAGATTGGCTATATCTTTTGATTGGTAAGTGATAGGGCTATGATATTTCACATGTTTATTTCTTGTAACATAACCTTAGGCCAGTTCTTGTTTTTATTCTGTTTTGCGTCCTTTTGAAATTGAAAAACCTACCAGCCAGCCAGTCAGGGAGAAAAACAAACAAGCATATAAAACAAAGTTGCAATTTCACATGTGAAGTACTATAAAAAGAAGGGAGGAGATCTCCAACAAGACCCCGTTGCAGCATCAACAGTAAAACACCAAAACACCCGATGCAAAAACACAAAAGACGAGTACAGCACGAGACGGAAAAGAGACACACGACATGTAAACATCAAACACAAAAGACTACACATAAACCGACGAGACCAATGGGTAACCGGTGCCGACTTTGGACGGCCATCTGTCACGCAAGTAGCAAATGGTGTGGTTATCCTGGATTACGTGCGCACAACCCTCTCACTTCTCCAATTACCCAGAGGTCTCGAAGAACGTACAATTGTGGTGTAAAACAACCTCCTCACTGTAAGATGACATCACACAAACAAGACCGCAAAACGCAGAGGCCCCAGAGACACAGATGAATATGTAAATGGATATAAAAAGAGGGCATGCGTTATACAGTCCATGTGAAATCTGACAGAAACTTATTTCATTTGAATATTAACAGATTTTAGACAACAAAAGAATGAATGACTTGAATCATTGAAGTATTTTTACATGTCATATAAAGAATTAAACAATTTCTCTATAATTTTTGTACAAAGTACATTAAATTTTCAAAGATTTTATCAATTTAATTTTGTTTTGTTTTATGACAATGGGCTCAAAACCTACCAGCACGAGGACGCAAAACAGAAAATAACAAAGAAATGGCCTGACTACACAAACCATAAATTTTGACCTAGTGACCTAGACCTAGATATTTGACCTACTTTTCTAAAAAAATAAGATTGGCTATATCTTTTGATCGGTAATTGATAGGGATTTTATATTTCACATATGTATTCCTTGTCATGAGACCTTTCAACACATACCATATTTTTTAACCTAGTGACCTTGACCTAGGTATTTGACCTACATTTAGAAAAAAAAATAAGATTGGCCATATCTTTTATTTTATAAGTGATAAGGCTTTAATATTTCAAACATGTGTTTTTTATGATGAGTCCTTTCTTTTATTCCCAAAAATTTGTACCTAATGACCTTCACCCAGATGATTGACCATATCTTTTAATTGGTAAGTAAGAGGTTTAATAGTTCACATGTGAGCTCATTTGACAAGACTTTCCCACTGATACATGTACAAATATTTAACCAATGACCTTGACCTACATATTTGATCAAATTTTTAAAAATAAGCCGCTTCGCAAGCGACACATGCATTCCTTTGATTGCTATTTTTTTCCTAAATATCACAACTGTTAATGGAGAGATTCATACAAGTGGGTATGACAAAAGAGATAATTTTGTATTCAACATAGTTGTTTTCCCTGGCTTGACGGTGATGTTCCTAGATTACCGTCATACGTTATCTATATTTCGCAGCTCACTGGGTATGCTAGAGCATGTACTGATGTTTTGGATTTTCATAGCAGAAATTTACATATTACCAAGAAACATTAAGGTCAAGGTTTTCGCTTTCACAAACTAGTAATGACTTCCTGGATATTTTACAAAAAAATGTCAACTTCTTTTGCATTTCGGACCCAACAAGCAACATAGTATATCAGTTCCGGTATTTCGTAACCTTCATTTTATTGTGAAATAATTAACAAAATAAGAAGGATCAAAGGTAGAAAGAATAACCATCGAAATTGTGTTAGAATAATCAAACGCCGTTAATACCGTGGATATGACCATTCTGTCACCCGACGGATACTTGGCTTGGTATTGGACCAATCTACAGCCATGTACCAGCACATTCTTATGAATTGCACTCCGACTGACTGTGATGACAGGACTCCATGACGGGCCCTGTCCAAACCTCTTTAGAGAAGACAGGGCCCCGACCACCTGTCCCCTTTGAATTTCAGTCGGACTCCCCTCGGGTAATCATATGCATGAGCTCGCTACAGCTGGCACAGCACGGACTGTATTTCGTTAATCTCTATTTACATATCAATCTGTGTGTTGCTTGGGCCTCTGTACCATACTGTCTGTTTGTATGGTCACATGCGCAACACCCACCCACTTTTCCGATTACACAGAGGTCTCGAAGAACTTAAAATTATGGTGTAAAACAACCTCTATGGTACAATGATGTTATATTACACCACAATTGTTTTTACTTCGAGACCTCTGGGTTTTCCGAAAAGATGGACGTTTGTGCGCACGTGATCCAGATAACCACAGCGTCTGCTACTTGCGTGGCAGATGGCCGTCCTAAGTCGGCACCGGTTGCCCATTGGTCTCGTTGGTTTATGTGTGGTCTAATGTGTCCCATGTTTCTATGGTGTGAGTTGGTGTTCCTTGTCCCTTGATATTTACGTCTCTTTCTATGAGTATCTGCTCTTAATCCAACTAATACTTAAACAATTCAACATGGAATCAAGGCATTGATATATTCTAGGTTCTATTCCAGTCCAAAATTCCTACACGGACCCACCTCATTATTGACCTATCCGATGGACCTTCGTTAAGGAACCCTTGCTGGAAAAAAGGCATATGACTACGTTAAGTACTTATACATGTAGATTTGAGTTTCAGTGGTTGGTGGATCGAGGATAGATTGATTTCACTTCTAGTCCATTCCACCCCATATCTATCCACCTTCTCCAAAATCAAATCTTTATATTTCTTTTCTCTTATAGGACCATGTTTTTGAAGATCCATAACATCTTGGATTCTAACTGTCAAGTGTCAATTTCATTAGGTATCTACTCACTTTGATCGAACCAACCCTAGATCTACCCACCTAGGGTGCATCCTATGTGGGAGTCTTTGTCCACTCAGCATCTAGTCTGTCCTTGATACATAGAATCCTGCATCTTACCCACTCCGTTTTCATTCCAAGTCAATCCCACTGACCATGGAAAACCCCGCCTTAGAATCGCTAACCAGGGTCCAAACGTGGATCCAAATCCATTATTTATATCCACAACGCGTTGGAATTAATCCAACAATTCCTAATTAACTAGTATACTTCTGAACTTCGGATCTTGGTCCTTAACGAGTTTCTTTTTCCAGCGAGTGTGAATGCAGGTTGGTTCATGGCCAAGGGTTAACCAAGGATAAGATAGACCCGAATTTTGATGGTTACTATATGTAATGGATCCCAGATTAAGTTGATTTTCGATGGGATTGATCCATGATTAGGTTGATTCATGAAAGGATGATAAGAGGTCGGTTTGATACACGTTAGGATGAACTTAGAGTGAGTTGATGAGTGGAGTATGTATCGGATGAGCCGCACCCAGGCTAGGGAAGAGCCAGGATGGGTACTCTCATCTGAGATCTCAGTTTAGTACATTAGATCCCTTACTATTTAATCTGATAGCACAGTTTAGTAATCTGAGACCCCAGTTAAGTAATCTTCAGTTTAGTTATGGGAGATCTCAGTTATGAGAGCTTCAATTAAGTAATCGGAAATATCATTTAAGTGATATTGGATCTTAGCTTAGTAATCTGAGATCACAGTTAAGTAATCTGAATTTTCACTTTAGTAATCCAAGTCCTCATTCATGTGATCTGGGATCTAAGTTTAGAAATATAAAACATATCTCAATTTAGATATCTGAGATCATAGTTTAGTAATCATAATAATAAAAGTACATTTTATTCCTAGTCTCCAAAAAGAGATACTTAAACCACTTTGCTAAAGGGAACGAAAAGGTAGAAATGTCATGAGATGAGCAATATAGTTCCACTTGGGCCTCATGTTATGTGAACCTTGACAAGGATAATTCCAATTTACATTACTGCATCTTTTGAAACTCGCGAAGTTGATTTCTAGCATGACAAGTCGTACAAAAAGATATCAACATGCTACTTCATAGCATTATGTTGCCCTCTGCAAAATTGATATTTCGAGATTTTGGTCAGAATGCGAGTTTAATAACTCGATATCGGACTGAAGTCGATAAGAGAGAAATCGTATAAAATTAACTTGACTTCAGAAAATTCGACTTGTTAGTTTTTCAGCAAAAAATCGATATAATCATCTCGAAGGACCTACGTTAATTCCAACATATCAACTTAAATTATGTCGATAGATCTAGATGTTCTTGCCATAACGACTTTTAAGACAACGATTTACTTTGAAGTTGACATGTGACAAATTGCATTAAATTTTCTTGACTTAACTGAAATTAACTTCATGCTTTTGAAATGACATTTCGTCCAAAAGACCTCGTTGAAGACAAGCTTACAGCGACTTTTCGACTTAAATACGTCAACATGCTTCCTTTACCTCGACAATTCGATTTACCTTTTGTCGCGAAACCTACTTACAACACAACAACACGAGGCACTAAAACGTTTCCGTATGTTTCCTACGGAAACGTTTTAGTGCCTCATGTTGTTGTGTTGTAAGTAGGTTTCGCGACAAAAGGTAAATCGAATTGTCGAGGTAAAGGAAGCATGATGACGTATTAAAGTCGAGAAGTCGCTGTAAACTTGTCTTGAACGAGGTCTTTTGGACGAAATGTCATATTAAAAGCATGAAGTTAATTTCATTAAAGTCAAGAAAATTTAATGCAAATTGTCACATGTCAACTTCAAAATAAATCGTTGTCTTGAAAGTCATTATGGCAAGAACATCTATATTTATCGACATAATTTAAGTTGATAAGTTGGAATTAATGTAGGTCCTTCGAGATGATTATATCGAATTTTCGCCGGAAAACTAACAAGTCGAATTTTCTAAAGCCAAATCAATTGTAAGCGATTTCTCTTTTGTCGATTTCAGTCCGATATCGAGTTATTAAACTCGCATTATCACCAAAATCTCGAAATATCAATTTTGCAGAAGGCAACATGATGCTATAAAGTAGCACTTGTTGATATCTTTTTGTACGACTTGTCATGCTAGAAATCAACTTTGCGAGTTTCAAAAGATGCAGGAATATAAATTGGAATTATCCTTGTCAACGTTCATATAAGATGAGGCCCAAGTGGAACTATATTGCTCATCTCAAGACCTTTCCATTAGCAAAGTGGTTTTAAGTAACTCATTTGAGAGACTAGGAATAAACTGTAATTTTATTATTATGATTACTAAACTATGATATCCGAGATCTAAATTGAGATGTTTTATATTTATAAACTTAGATCCGAGATTACATGAATGAGGACTTGGATTACTAAAGTGAAAATTCAGATTACTTAACTGTGATTTCAGATTACTAAACTAAGATCCAATATCACTTAAATGATATTCCGATTACTTAATTTATGATCTCATAACTGAGATCTTCGTTGACTAAACTGAAGATTACTTAACTGGGGTCTCAGATTACTAAACTGTGCTCTTGGATTAAATAGTAAGGGATCTACAAGCACATGCACTTAACTGAGATCTCAGATGAGAGTACCCATCCTGGCTCTTCCCTAGCCTGGGTGGGGCTCATCCGATACATACTCCACTCATCAACTCACTCTAGGTTCATCCTATCGTGTATCAACTGACCTTTTATCCTCCTTTCCTGGATCAACCTAATCATGGATCAATCCCATCGCAAATCAACTTAATCTGGGATCCAGTACATCTAGCTAGTAACCATCCAAATTCGGGTCTATCTTATCCTTGGTTAACCCTTGGACATGAACCAAGTTGACCTGGATTCACACTCGCTGGAAAAAGAATCTCGTTTAGGACCCAGATCCGAAGTTCAGAAGTATACTAGTTAATCAGGAATTGTTGGATTAATTCCAATGTGATGTGGATATAAATAATAGATTTGGATCCACGTTTGGACCCTGGTTAGCGATTCTAAGGCGGGGGTTTTCCATGGTGAGTGGGATTGACTTGGAATGAAAACGGAGTGGGTAAGATGCAGGATTCTATGTATCAAGGACAGACCAGATTCTGGGTTAATTGGATCCAAGGTTACTGGATATAAACGATATAAACTGAGTGGACAAAGGCTCCCATATAGGAGTGCAATTCTTAAGAATGTGCTGGTACAAGGCTGTAGATTGGTCAAATACCAAGCCAAGTGTCCGTCTGGTGACAGAAGGGTCATATCCACTGTATAAATAATAATTCTAATACAATTTCGATGGTAATTCTGTCTACCTTTGAACCGTCTAAATTTGTTAATTATTTCATCATAAAATGCAGGTTACGAAATACCGGAACTAATATACTCTGTTGCTTGTTGAGTCCGAATTGCAAAAGAAGTTGATAATATCTTTTTGAAAAATACATAGGAAGTCATTACTAGTTTGTGAAAGCGAAAACCTTGACCTTAAAGTTTCTTGGTAATATGTACATTTCTGCTATGAGAATCCAAAACATCAGTACATGCTCTTGCATACCGAGTAAGTCGCGAAATATAGATACCGTGTGACGGTAATCTAGGAACATCACCGTCAAGCCAGGGAAAATTTACTTTGTTGAATCCATAATCATCTATTTCGTCATAACCACTTGTATGAATCTATAAACAGTTTTGATATTTAGGTCCAAAAATGGTGTTTCTGTGCTTGTAATGTTTCCTTGTTTAGAGTCAATTCTTGTGGATAAAAAGCATTTTTATACTTTTCAAAAAGAGGATTATCGATAGTAAGAATATCATCCAGGTACTTAGAAGTACCGAATGAAACATTTCACATCATCATGTTTTCTGTTGCTTTTGAAAATTTTGGATAATTCTTTTCCATACGTTTATAAAGATAAGTCTACAACAAGGGGCTAACAATTCATACCCATAGGGATCCCTACAGCTTGCTTGTAGAGCTTCTCACCAAATCTTCTAGAAATGTTGTCCAAGAAGACGGACAAGGGAATACACAGTCACTACATGTCCATGGTTTGCTAGTTTAAGTGATTTGTTTGTTTGTTTTTGGTTTTTTTTTTGCAGCGGAAAAGAAATCATTTTATTAAGATTTACGAATATAAGATTTCCCCTCTCGATCAAAACACCATTTGATACTCTCATCTGAGATTTCAGTGCATGAGTTAAAGAAGATCCTGACGATTATCTCAACAGCACTCACAATGGAGCACAAGATTGAGCCTCGGCGGACCCCTAGCAATCCAGATGTTGGACCTGATGCAAGGGAGGAGTAAGCATCCACTGTTGGCTAGCCGCACCCACCACAATGTACATTGTAATTGTAGATCCCTTGCTATTTATGAGGGCTGATTGAAATGTTGTCTCATATTGATGGATTTGAATTTTCAGATATTTTGCATTATTTTATAACATAATCCCCTTCAGTATCTTAACACTTTTGCCACCACTTTGCCTCAATACCACTTTTAAAGAACTATCTTGACTGGTCAGAAAGCCATTCATTACAAGTATGACGTCATCATCAGACCGATAGATTTTGCCAGAAATAGCAGCTTCAGATTTTGAAATGGATAAAAGTCTGATCGACCAAGATAAGGTGAATAAGGCGGATACTCAATCAACTTAAAGTCACAATCATGAATGGCAGCCATGACAGTGACAGACTTGTGAACAGGAGCATTGTCCTGATGGAACAACACACCTTTAACTAGTGAGCTATCCGCGGCGCTTAAGTTTAATATTTTCCCGTAACTATATGTGTCATACGTGTCAGAAGTGAAGCATAGTATGTGCTATTGATAGTTTGTCCTCTTTTGGAGATAATCCTTCCGCAGAATACCTCCTGCATTCCAGAAACCCGAGGTTCAATGACAAATATGGATAATGACCATATCCCTGTCTACAGTACAAAATCGATAATTCAGAAAATCAGAAACCGAAGGCATACAAAATCAGGATAAAACAGGAACCAAAGCAAACAGAAACAAAAACCTCCACCATATGAAAAGAAGCGAACTCCCGATATACATATCAATCAGCCCTCGTAATCCGAGAGCTCAGTTTAATAAATTGATATCATAGTTAGTAACTAATACTAGATTCATATTCTTTATTCACTTGGTGCCATCATTTTAGTAATCTGAAACCCCAGAAATCGTGAATTTAGTTACGGGAGATCTCAATTATGTGAGCTTCAATTTAGAAATCAGAAATATGATTTAAGTGATATTGGATCTTAGTTTAGTAATCTAAGATCAGAGTTAAAAAATCTCAGATAACAGTTAAGTTATATATTTTCTCACCTCAACAATCCAAGTCCTCATTCATATAATCTTGGGTCTTTTTTTAGAAATATATATCTAAAATTAAGATCTCAGAAATCATAGTTTAATCTGAAATTACTGTTAAATATTCCAAGATAACAACAGAAGTATAATTTATTCCTTGTCTCCTAAAAGAGTAATTAAAAACCACTTTGCTAATGGAAATGAAAAGGCAGAAAGGTCATATATAATCTAAGAGATATGAGCAATCTAGTTCCACTTGGGCCTCATGTTATATGAACTTTGACAAGGATACATCGGATATATATTATTGCATCTTTTGAAACTCGCGAAGTTGATTTCTAGCATGACAAGTCGTACAAAAAGATATCAACAAGTGCTACTTTATTGCATCATGTTGCTTTCTGCAAAATTGGCATTTCGAGATTTTGGCGATTATGCGAGTTTGATAACTTGATATTTGAAAGAACTCGACAAAAGAGAAATCGCAGACGATTAATTTGACTTTCAAAAATTCGACTTGTTGGTTTTCAAGCCTAAATTCGATATAATCATCTCGACAAACCTACGTTAATTCCAACAAATCAACTTAAATTATGTCGATAGATCAAGTTGTTCTTGCCATAACGACTTTTAAGACAACGATTTATTTTGAAGATGACATAAGACAAATTGCATTAAATTTTCTTGACTTTAATGAAATTAACTTCATGCTTTTGAAATGACATTTCGTCCAAAAGACCTCGTTGAAGACAAGTTTACAGCGACTTTTCGACTTTAGTACGTCATCATGCCTCCTTTACCTCGACAATTCGATTTACTTTTTGTCGCAAAACCCACTTACAACACAACAACACGAGGCACTAAAACGTTTCCGTAGTTTCCTTGACATTAAGAAGTCATGATATTATCAGAAATACGAGTTTATCGACATGATAATGTCGCTCAAAATCTGAATAAGTAAACAAGCAGAGGTCAATATACGTTTCCGTTGATTTGGACTCTAACATCTACTGTATATATGCTACGTTTCGCGATGAAGCGCGAAAGTTTCGTAATATAACGGGAATGTTGAGCGATACTACGCGAAGGTTTCGCGTTATAACGCGAAAGTTTCGCGATATAACGCGAAAGTTTCGCGATATAACGCGAAAGTTTCACGATATAACGCGAACGTTTTGTGTTATAATGCGTAAGTGTCGCGATATAACGCGTAAGTATCGTGTTATAACGCGAAAAATTAATCTTTATCAATCAGCTACCACTGGAGCTCAATAGGTATTCGTGCATTACCATATTTTACAAGTTAGGAGGGGTTGTTGGGTGTTACACGTCTTCAAATTCATAGCATAATTCGTGCAGCATAGACAAGATATGTACGTTTCGGATACTTAATCCTCGTCAGTTGACTGACTAAAACGGCAGGAAGGGCGAGCGGAAACATATTTTGTTTTCGTTTTTGGCCTAGACTGTCAGGTGAAAATGGGGAAATGGGATGTTCCTGGCTTAACCTGTAATTAACAGAAAAGGAAGTAAACAAAAATAAAAAAAGCTGTCTGATCTTGTTTCAAAGACCTGAACGAAATACAGCAGACATCGTATTCCCTTGATCTGGTTTTCCGATAAAAACGAAATCACCCTAGCAGTTTAAAGATTTTACGTTGCCAGAGGTTTGGATCTTATCCTTGTTCGGGCCAGAGAGGTTTTTGTCTTTTTCTTCTTTTGCTTCCAAGGTTTCGATCCCTAAAGAGAATATTTGATACCAGTGACTCTCAAGGTATGAAATTAAAGTCTTATGGTAATACGGCCTACATGTTTGCATCAGTTTTTGTTTTGTTTTATTTATACTTCTTAAGAAAACCTGCAAAGCTATTTGTGAATTATTTATTTGGCAATACCTCAACGTGGCGGCGAATTAAAGAAATATTTACTAATGTCACTTTTAGACACTTTTAAACTTTTATTAGCAATGTACAATATAATTTTAGGCCGATTTTTTGCGAGCGCTAACTAGACTCGTGCACCATAAAAATGCTCTATTTGATTCTCCGACTAAG
This sequence comes from Pinctada fucata, assembly GCA_028142955.1. Lineage (NCBI taxonomy): Eukaryota > Metazoa > Mollusca > Bivalvia > Pterioida > Pteriidae > Pinctada > Pinctada fucata. Next base: position 17,993,789 of record AP027107.1, on the reverse strand, counting down.
TTTTTGATATTCATTAATATTGAGTACTTCTTTTTCATAATTTACGGCCGGAACAATATTTTCACTATCGAAAAAATAGCATTTGAAAATGTGTTGAAATCTAACAGTTGAGCCAGCTATAACGGTTTAAAAAATGAAGACCGAACAAGAAAATTGCCAAATCCTCTGGGTCAAAACGTCTCCGAACCGAAGACTTATGTAAAAGAAAAAAGTTGAGTGAAAATAAACGCTTTATCGAATATTCACCCCTCAGCATCACGAGACAAATCTGACGGAAATGGGGGCTGTCACGGGGTTATCTGTGCTCGCTCCAGCCGGCAGAGCGCGGACGTTGTTACGCACGTCCTCTTTTTATATCCATTTACATTTTCATCTGTGTTGCTTGGACCCCTGCGTTTTACGGTATTATTTGTATGTGGTCATCTAACAGTGAGGAGGTTGTTTTACACCATAATTGTGCGAAATCGGAATAGTGGAAGGGTTGTGCGCACGTAATCCAGGAAAACCACACCGTCTGCTTCTTACGTGGCAGATGGTCGTCCTAAGTCGGCACCGGTTGCCCATTGGTCTCGTTGGTTTATGTTTGGTCTTTTATGTTCAATGATTTTATGGTGTGAATTGGTGTTCCTTGTCCCTTTTGAGTCTCTCTCTTTGGGTGACTGTTCTGTGTTTTTTCGCATTAGGTGTTTTGGGGTTTTGCTGTGGGTGCTACAACCTAGTGTTGTTAGAGATCCCCTCCTTTCTTTTATCAATAACTATTTCCATTGCATAATATTCATGTTTTCAAAATCAAAATTTGAAATTTACAATCCCCCTTTACCTCTATAGATATGGCACCGATCAATTTAATCACAATAGCAAAAACAAAACATAAAAGAAAAGAAAGCAGAATACATTGCAAAATCTGAATCGGATTCGGACCCCCTGTCCCCCCGGGCGGCGTCCCCTCTTCTAAATGCATATCATGCAGATACATGTACGATTTGTTTTACAGATTGTGAACGAGGGATGATTGCATCAGCTCCACTTGTCTGAGCAGTACAGCTGAAATAGTTTTTTTAGGGTTGGGGAAATTGCCGTCTATTTTCTGCGTAATATTGAAATAATATTTTAATGTTATGGATAATCCTTTGCGCGCTCTCTCTCTCTCTCTCTCATTTCCGGCTACTAATCAGTGATGCCTTTGTTATGCCTACTTATATATTTCATTTTTTGGAGTTTTTTTCTAACTCATGACATTTATCTCAATACATACGGTCATGTATATCTGCAAATTTTAATTTTTAATAATCATTTTAAACTGAGAAGTTCGGGATACCATTTTTAGCTCACCTGAGCCATAGGCTCAAGTGAGCTATTGTCATAGTGTTGCGTCTGTCGTCCGTCGTCCGTCGTCGTCGTCGTCCGTCGTCGTCGTAAACTTTTCACATTTTAAACTTCTTCTCCAGAACGGCTGAAGGAATTTTAATGAAACTTGGTAGGTATGAAGTACTCATGGTCCCCTACAAGTGTTGTTGTTTTTCGTCCGGATCTGTCAACAGATGGCGCCACCACAGCCAAAAGAAGGTCACGGGGGGTACCCTCCTTTGACAAACTTCTTCTTCAGAACCGAAGCATGTATCGACAAACCGAAAGCATCAGGATGATCTAGAGAGATTTCTTAAGAAGTGTTGTTATTTTTGGTTCCACTTTGAAGTCAAATTTTTGACGCGTTTTTGACGTCTTTTCGGACTTAGTCAGAAATGCACATTTTTGCACTATTTCTTTAAATAACTCAATAAGTGTATGATTTTACACACTCATTTACTACATATTTATCATATTTAATTTACTTAATGCTTTGATATGTATTTTGTGCTTAAATTTTATTTTTTTTGATTTTTTATGAATTTCTATCTTATGTAAAAAGGAAGGGGGGGGGGTGATTTTCATACATTTTCTGCTTCTTTTCTATAACCACTCTTCAGATTGTCATGACAATTTGTAGGTATGAGGTACTCATGCATGGTACCCTACAAGTGAAAGAATTTTGTCAAGATATCCACTTTTGGATGTTTAAGGAATATTTTTTAAGATTGTACATAGGTATAATGTATGTTTTCCATGCCCAATGTTACAGGTGCAACTACAGGAAAAAAACCTTCTTTGTATGATTAATCATTTTTAGATCGACCTTTCATCCATAGTTACAGCTGATAATTCAACAAGTGACACATGCTTCAATGTCTTATTGATTGACCTTTTATGTGATATGATTCAATTATTTAAATTCTTTATACTTATTTAATAATTTTATTTTTAAAGTCGGGAACAAGATTTCAAAAGCGGCCATGTTTTGCCGTGTACCCGAAGGGGATTCCCCATGTAGAAATGTGATACCTTTAGTACTGCGAAACATTTCAGGAGATACAGTGCAAACGGAATAGATTTTTATTTAACGTGCATTATACTTGGAACGCTTTCATAATGGTTATCATTCATGTACTTGGAACACTTGCATATACTTGTTATCATGTATAAAGTTTGCTCGAATTTCCTCTGTCTTAGACTCTCTTAGATGAAGTAATTTACGGACTGATTTCTTGAAGAAACGTCTAATGAGTAATCTCTTCCTCTGGATTTTGAGAATGCATAGGACATGTAATGTCTGAAGTTCTTGAAATAAATAATTCAGTTCAGAGTTCCTGAAATCTTCCTATGAAATGTTGGACCACAGAAAGCTGTTGTTTAAATAGAGAAAATAAATTATTATTTACAACCATAAGCCACTGTGTTCGACATCTTGTATGTATAATATTTTAAGAGGAACACAGAGGCCTGAGGTTGTGAATAATAAAACATTTTCTCTCATAAAATGACAGGTTCCTGTGATAAGGCATTTGGGAATTTTTATCTGTTCAAATAATAGATACATGATGAGTTTTTATCGGACCAAATAACTTTTTGTCGGCAAATCCTATGCAATCGATACATTTCATGAACTCTCTCCGCTAACAACTTTTCCGTGTAACAGACCTTTGATGAGGTAAAACAATTTGTTAACAGTAAATAACGATGTCGTAGGTCTGCTAGTTGGACAAGCTTAACAATTTCATGGGCCTTTTAATTTGTTTCAAACTACGAAAGCTAGAGAAACCACTTGAGTTGTTGAACAGCGTATGCTGAAATGCGACGCTCCTTCTCGCCTGTCGAAATATGCATAGGCAAGAAGCGCCGCATTTCAGCATATTCACTGAAAATTATTTGTTCAAGTGGCTTCACTGGGTCATGAGGTTTGATACACCATACACTGCTTTTTGGAAAAGAAACTGGCCCAATTTCTGCACAACTCACTTGAATTGATGAATATTGGATTAAAACGATTTTAACTGTACGTTTCATGTATTAGAGATGAAATCAATACTATTCAAAAGCATTCATAGATTTCAGTGTACTTTAATATGCATAAAGGCAAAACCGAAAAATCTTTGTTTTTTATGCCCCTGGAATAAAAGATTCGGGAGCATATAGTTTTTGGCCTGTCCGTCTTTCTGTTTGTCTGTCTGTTTTCCGAAAAACTTTAACATTGGGCATAACTTTTAAATGGAAGCTGGTGATAGAGGTTTCATATTTCACATGTGTATTCCTTGTGACAATACCTTTCCATTGATACCAAAAGGACAAGGTACGCTAAGGGCCATTTTTGGCCCCTCCTAGAAATTGATAAATGTGGTGCAGAATTATTGTATATGAAGTCCCCTTTTCAAAAGAACATGACTTTTTCCCATTGATGGTCATTAGGGTGTGCTCACCGGTTTTTAGAGTGAACCCAGAATGTCCAGGACGGAAAAGCTGAAATAGGGGGAAATGAGTGGTTTTGAAAGATAGGTGGAGAAGACTATTATGAGGGTATATTAAGATTCATATTGCAGGATATGCCTGTCTTGTGTAAGAGCATTCAAGTTTTTAGTTCACGTGACTTATTCAGTCTAAATATAGATATTTTAAAAGGCATACCGGATTTTCCCTGTTTGACAGGACTTCATTAGGGAAAATATGAAGTTTTGGGGTTTTTACAGATTTTTCGAGTTACATGTGTTGGATTTTTTTTTAATTTGGCTAGAATGGAGTATAAGATAATAACTTCAAAGAAATATAAGCATTATTACTGATTTTGTTTCCAGGAGACAAGATACAATACACAGAAAAATGACAAAAACCATGAATTTTAGGCCATTTTTTCACCTTTTTGTCAAAAATGTGTGCTTTTCATGATGTATAGCAATCTTGACATGACCTTAAGACCAGTATCTTATTAAAGCTGTAGATATGACAAATATATTGATATATAGTATAGTATTGTGCAATATATAGAAATAAAATGAGATGACGTCAAACTATGTATGATTGCGCAATATTTCTGCGCGGTAAGAGAAACTGGTGAGTGGACCCTTAGAGACAGATACTGGACGAAATGTACATGAAGGTCATTTAAATCAGTCGTTGCCTTTAATCGCTAAGAAACTCCAGACAGTAAATTAAAGTAAAAACTTCAGGTCTATTAAAATTTTTTGACTTATAGGTAAGCCTCATCTCTTTATGGGTCGAATTCTTATCTTCCCTCTTTGTAAAATGAATCTGCTTGGTCAACATAACGTCAAATTGAGTACGAATATGTGGCAGCACGCAAGAACGTTAACTTACCACGTACTTCCTTAGTAGTACATGCAACATTGTGTTTAGGAACATATTGCCGCCTTTAGCTATAGAAAAGGACTGATATGCGTATTTTTATTAATACTAACAAGGTATCTAATACATATTCATCTCAACTCACAGTCAGTCTCAAGTATTTTGAATCTCGTGACAGCATGACATACTCAAATCAGTGCAAAATACAAATATGACGAAGATCATTTGATTGAGCTTAAAAGAGAGAATCAATTTCAATAAATGTATGTCAAATCACTTCAGAATCATCGATACGTAAAATGACAGGGCTATTTCACTCTTCGATCACGGAATCATCATCGTCCTCATCCTCAGAATCATCACTTTCGGAGTCAGTCTGCGGTAAAGCACTGGCATCAAGAACACTGTTGATCATCTTGTCACTTTGACGTAATTCTTTTTCTGAATGGCGCTGATGACCTAGATACCATAAAACACTTGCAACGTGAGCGCATGTCCCAACTACTCGGGCTCCAGCTTTGCAAGTGCAATACCACCCCGACACGGTGTTGACATCGTACTGAATCCAGAGATTGTGTATTACTTTATTCGAATGCCTTGACTGAATCTGAACCCGCGCAAGGTTGTCAAAGTCCTTACAGATCATAAGGCTTTAGTCGCCCTCTTCAGTCATGTGCTCAGCGGTGTAATGAGGGGCCTGTTTTAACTGATATACGCCCATGGTGATGTTGCGTAGGTTTTCTAATGACAATATAGGGAAATCAGCAAAGCTATCATTTGCCTCTGTAATACTGATATAGGCACTTCGTCTTTTAATTAGGTTATGTTCCTCAACAAGGATCTTTACTTCATTTTGCATTTTCACCCTTTGAGGCATTTGGTTGCCTATGATACATTGTATCTCCTTCGGGGTCACAACTTGAAATTGGGGGCCTGAAATTATTGCAGATGGAGCAGACTATCCGCACGAAATCACCTATAGACGGTACGTAGTGGTTGGACACAACTCTATCCAAGAGTTTCCAATTCTTCACCCTTCCATTTAGGCTCTCCACCACCCATCTCACTTTTGTGACGAGCCTTGACAAATTAGCTTCTTCTGTTGAATGCTGACGAGCTCCCTTTGACAGATAGAATGGCATTTCTACATGAAGATCGTTATCCTTCAAGAATTCCACAGAGTCCCGGAAGCCTCGATCGACTACGCAAACATCATTTGCAGAAATCCAATTTTTCAGGTTTTCTTGATTTGACTTAAAGATGTGTTTTGTAATTGAGGCATCGTTGTTTTCGCCGTTAGCTCTGTATGGTCCTAAGACGCTAAGGATATACCCATCTGATCCAACAGCAACCATCATCTTGACAAGAGGTCGATGTTTATGCATACTGTACGAGGCACGTTGAAAAAGATAATGCGAACTCTTTTGGATATATATATATAAGTTCCATCCAATATCAATATAGCTGCATCAGGATTGTCATGCGAAAAGAGGCATCTTGCCAGTGGTGTGGTGTGTTCTCTGACGAAGGTTTCATGACTGATGTGATTAAAACCAAGATGGTCAGGTACATACTCCTTCATCATTGCTAACTTTGCTGCATGGACCGATCTTCTAACCTGATGTTTTTTCATGGAAAACAATACAGACAAGATATTATTTGATAAGCCGGTTCTGAGTTTTATAAATAGAATAGCAAGGCATGTCCTTCTTGTTCGTACGGTAGTGTTACGCAGAGACGAAAGAGTTGAAAGAACTTCTGCAAATTGATCCTTGGTGATGCCTGTGAAGTAGACATATTCCTCGTCTGTCATACTGGATGGGTTATCAAAGTCTAGTCTAGATGAGGGTATCATAGCGTGTCTCATACTGTTTAAAAGATCAGCAATGTCACTCCGATTCAGAGTAGCAAAACCATTGATGGCTTGTAGTTGTAGCATAGCAGTTTCTGTTAAGCAGCCCTGTTTAGTGTGACTCTTACAGCACCTTGCATTCTTATGGACGAAAATTCCTCTCTGAATAAATATGCGATTCCTCTCATCTTGAGATACTACTATCATTGGATTTGTTGTCTTTCTGCATATAATGCACTGCCTATGTGACTTTGAAGCAGAAGGAATGTTCAACCTAACCGATGGACTTGCAGACATATTTGGAAGGCCTTCCATTGGTTGAGTTTCCTTTTTCCCCGCGAACTTGTAAAACTGTCTTGCACAATTCAAACATAGCTTGTCGTTTTCTGTGATATCTCGTACCAGAACTTTTTGAAGGTATTTGAGGAGGCCGCCACTTAAAACACTTCTCCTGTTGGCTGGTTTGCAACGTTTTTTACACACGCAGCAACTACAAAACTTCGCCATATTTTTCAGGTTTCATTTCTGTAAGAAGAAAGAAGGAACTTTAAGATAGTTTAATGGAATTAACTGAATCAACTGAAGAAAAAGGTCCATCGTGATACCTGAATCCGTATCGTATCTTGAACTGTGCTAATGTCGTATCGTGATATACGTATCGTATCTTAAACCGTGTTTGCGTTATACTGTGATATTATAAGTATCGTATCTTAAACCGCGTTTACGTTGTATTGTGATATATACGTATCGTTTTATCGTGATATATACGTATCGTATCTTAAATCGTGTTTACTTAACGTTGTATTGGGTTATGTATCATATCGTGAGCAGACTGTATCAAAGACATTTGTACGAACAAATGCTAGAAGTCTTATATGCGGACCACTTAGAACAGTTTCTTTACTTTTTCATAACGGAATACTTTTTTCTGAATTCTACAGGTTTTTATCACCTTTAGTACCACCGTCATTCTTGTGTAAATGAGTGTTTTGTACATTTTCTAGAGGGCGCATCACACTCTTATTACATTTGACATAAGGAAGAACCCTATTGGGTTAAAGTCACTTATAAGAAATTGCTAAAATCCTTATTGTAGTTGGAAACATTTTTCAACGGAACTTCATTAAACATAGTTTACCGGATGATTTTGATTCATGAAAACCCGATTGATAAAAGGTCAAACGTTAATGTCAAAGATTGAATCTTTGTATGCTTTGTAAAGGCATGGTCTCAACAGAACTCTAGCTAACTTAGTAGTATGTTACGATTTAGAACAGAATCAAAATAATTTAAAAAGTCAAGGTCAAATGTATGCAATGTACAGTCTATGGCACTTCTTCAAATCTAATACGTTTAACATATAGATATTGGTTATGATGGTAAGAAAAAACCTCTTGAGTATCATTGCCATATGACCCAAAGATGAAGCCTTATGTCAAATTTTACAAATAAGACATCTTTAAACATTAATTCATTAGTCTTGGCGCATGTATTGTATTGAGCATTTGTAAAACCTTACTAAGAATATCCACTAGAGTATACATGTATCATATCAAAATTGGTGGGGGACAAACAAGCCAGGTTAAAGCAAAAAAAAAATTGATAGTAATAATAATAATAAAATAAAATCTGTGTTTGTCAAGGTCAAGTTAATAAAAAAAATTTGGTATGGAAAGGTCTTGTCACAAGGAATATACATGTGAAATAGCAAAGTCTATCACTTACATATCAAAAGTTATATTACCCAATGTTAAAGTTTTTGAAATGTCGCTCAAATGTCAAGGTCACGAGGTAAAAGATATTGGTATCAATGGGAAGGTCTTGTTACAACTCCAATTAGTTAACTTGTAAATAATATGAAAAATAGAAATAAATTACAAATATATCCAAAACAAAGATTTAATTGAAAAAAAAAAACTCGTAGCTCATTTTAATAGGGGTTGCACCGAACTACGTCATGCGACAGAGAGAAGCGGCACTGCTTCTCCACATACGATCTTTTTCAATATTTTAAAAAGATATAACTCATGTGTTTTAAAATCTAACGTTAACATGCCTACATTGCCTTTTTTCTACATATATGATTTATTTTCCCAGACTTTACATTAACTTACTAATTTGTTAAGAGAATTTTAGAGACAAGGACACAAGTCCTTGTTAGGGAGTACATGAAAATGACGAGACGTGAAGCAATCTGAATTTCAACTTAATCCTTGCACTTGTGAAAATCACACGCATTTATGTATATGCAGATGGTGTTTTTTTTTTTTTTTCAATGTTCTTGTTAAATGACCAATAATATTATTTGTGTAAAGTGAGATATGACACCCAATCCCACCCCCACCGCTCTTTTCTTTTTTTTTTTTTCTTTTTTTTTTTTTCTTTTTGTTTTGTTTTGTTTTGTTTTGTTTTGTTTTGGTCAGTTTTAAAATGTGACAAACCACATTGGCGTAAATATTTTGGAGGCGTGAAGAGGGGATAGGTATAAGGGGGGGGGAATGGTCCACGTATGACTCTTCATAATTGTTGAAAGAAATTTCAGTACTTCCCACACGTCTGTTGAAGTTTGTTTTTTGCCAATGTATACATATTTTTCATCGATCGGCCTGTTTTCAAACTGACACTTTCGTACGAGTTACTGCCCGTATAATCTGAAATTATTATTTTTGATAATTTTTTTTCAATATGGTTCTTTCACCCTTCAAATTAAATAAAACTACATAGATATAATATATATCAATACATTTTTTTAAATCAAGAACAATAAAAATCTTAAATTTGATTATTTCGGTATATTTATTGACAATTTGTACATAATCAGTGTATAACAATTACAATGTAAATTCTATATATTGTTTTCTGCAAATGTGTAAGAGTTGCACAACTTGAATTAGCTCTTAGCTATCTTTCCTTCGTAGAAACCCGAACGTGATAATTTCGTGAGAAATCTGCTGCAAAGTGATGACGTCAAAATTCCGATCCCGTCAAATAAAGCGTTTTTAGACGTTTCATTTTTGACGCTACAGATCGAGCACAGCAGGGCCTATCTGCGAAATTTCGAACATCGAAAGGTAGATGTGTTTTTGATAACTGGTGAAAGTTTGGTACATAGGCCATGCTGTGCTCATATATATAATCAACGAATTATAAGCCAAAAAAGGGGAAAAAAGTCAATATTTAATAGACTTAGGTGACTTTAAAGCCAGGAAAAAATGGTAATGATACATTCTCTGATTAAAAATTGAACTGAAATGCAAAATTGAGAACTTCATTGACATGTTATCATAAAAAATTGATAAATATGCCAGGTTTTATTTTTCCTCTAATCAGTGGGCCAATCTACACTATGTAACGTCCCTTGTCCTTTTTGACCTCGTGACCATAACCTTGACCTTTGACGTACTTCTCAAAAACTTTAACATTGGGCATAACTTTTGAATGGTTAGTGATAGAGGTTTCAATTTTTACATGTGTATTCCTTGTGACAAGATCTTTCCATTGATACCAATATTACGCTGACCCTGACCTCTCACATACTTAACAGAAAATGGCCTTTATACTAACAAAGATGCCGCCGGGGGCATTCTCGTTTCACAAACACAGGCTTTATAATTTCTGGCATGCTAGCTATCAATAATGAAAGGTTTTGTGTTCAATTTTAAATAAACTTAATTTATGAAATCATTTCATTGTTTTATTCTTTTTCTGCTGCACATTAATGTACAATATGATTTTATTTTTGATGTTGCATAATTGAACTATACTAGCTGGGCATATGACGTTGGACCACCTTATCCGTCTTTTCAAATCAGTAAAAAAGTTATTGTTTTGAAATGTGACTATTTTTTCTTTTTTGTACTTTTAAAGGTTGTCTGAAAAAAAAACTTCTCTGCATCCGGCAAAAATCTTTTTAGAAAGGTTGTGGGCTAAAATCCTGGTACTGGCACTTTCAGTATTCAATGTCAGTATGTCAATTAAAGCGTGCATGGGTATCAGGTGAGCGTTGTGCCCCCTGGGGCTCTTGTTAATGAATTTCTATACGTGCCCCGCGGCTACGTTAAGGTGCTCCACGCTGACGTCGCGCTGAAAATATTCCATTTTTACGGTGCCTGGCATTCAACCCTCAATTACAGCTTAAACGTTCTTTCTTTAGTTCAAAGCTGTATTTTTTTAATATCTGGTAGGTGACTGGTAGCTAAGAAAAAAAAATCACCAGGGGGATTCCCCTGTGTCACGTGACAGTCCTAAATATAACTCTACAGTGTTGTCTCGGTTTTAAATTGAATTTTGCAAGTGGTAAATAAGGAAAAAATAATATACATGTTAAATCGTTTTCTTCGGTAAATCCTGTAGATTTAGAAATGTGCTGGGCATTGTGACACTTAAAACGATTAAGAGGAGAAAAGACACCGAGAAGGAAAACAAATGGTAAAAACACTGCAAAACTCGACTTTACATCCACATTTTACACAACTACTAAAATTTCTATTAAATGCGCAGCATAATCTTGGTAAATTGAAGTGTCCTCTATAGATTCTGTTTAAAGATATCGAAATTATACAAGGGTAGTCACCTGCAAATTACATTTTTTTACAACTACCCTATATCAGTCTATTTCAGATGGGACCTAAACGCACAGGTGATCTGGATTACGTCATAGAAATTAAGCGGGAAAGCATTAGTTAACATGCAACATATACGTGTGTACAACATAATAATACGGGTTTTTAATATCTGATACAATGTAAAGTGTTTTTTTTTATTTTAGTATTATTTTTACAACGATGAGAATGTAATATACATATACATATATTAAGAAGGCAGGCCCGGCCGGGGGGGGGGGGGGGCTTACCCCGGGAGGGTAAGCCTCGTCCGGGCATCCGCTTTTAGTATATATGTTTTTTCAAGTTAAAACATTCTTTGTGGGAAAGTTTGTGGTAGTGAACAACTCTGGTGATAAAGGTTGCCGTTAGACAATAAAACTTCTGCTGATCAAATATCCAACCCGACGGACTATTGAGACCGCGATACTGACCGTTTTCTAATTTTGTATTTAACAAAATAGATTGTAAACTTGTTACAGTGCTTTCGTGAGCAGAGCTCTATCGGTGACAAAATATTCATAATATAAAATGTATATAACTTGAATAAATAAGAGAGAGAAAGAGAGAGAAAGAGAGAGAAAGAGAGCGGGGGGGGTTCTTTCCCGGCTAGGCTAATCATGTTTCAGTCTAATTATAACCCGCCCGATCTCTTGCTGATTACAATTTGTTTTATTATTATTTTCATTTGTTCTTAGATTTAGTCTAGTACAAGTTGACCGTATCTGAAGTCTCAATACTGTTCTGTTGTACCGGCTATGTATACGGTGCCCGTATAGCCATTTACTGACACATGTATTTTAGCACCGTATTCGTAATGATATATATTATATATAATTTTAAAAATAATGCTTGAGAATAAACTGTATTAATGTGCATGAGCTGGCACCCTCAACCCCCCCCCCCCCCCCCAACCCCGACAGCAACAACAACTAAATGAATATAAAAATGAATAAAAAAAAAAATAATGTTAAAGCCGGTAAATCAGTAAAACTCCAATAATTAGCTAAATATGGACAATATCTTACAAATAATCTAAATGAAAATTGTGCTTCTTTATGAGGATACCAATATCAATTCCTTATATTGATTGACTGATTGAAAATCAGCGATTCCTCTGTGAATTAAAAGCGGTTTCTCATCCAAAGCTTCCCTTTAACCCTGAACTCAGACTGCGCATGCTTGACCTACAATGACCCGATGTGCAAAACTGTGGAAAACACGCATTCTTTCATTACTTCTCGTAAATAAGATACTGGGAACATTAAGAGTTGATGTAAGGAATAGGATGAAAGCTCAATAACATTGAAAATCGATCCAGTACAATTTATCCCTTGAAATATCCTTAGCATACGATAACTGATGTGACGTCATTTATAACGTCACACAATGTTTTCGCGGAATTTTCTCTAACGTCATTGCGTGGAGCACCTTAACGTAGCTGCGCCCCCTTTTCTCCTTAATGTAAGCAGAATTACACGTTGAATTTTTAACGAAGTCGGTTACATCTATGCCTAAATTAAAACTTGTCAGCTGATCTTTTTGGTCTTTCACATATATTTTAGCATGTATAATACAAGACGTACTAATCTTTGACTGGCACTTCACGCAGTACATGTGAGAGGGCTTGCAAGGAAAAAATCAACACAATTATATCGTAATAATCTTATGGTAGAATTTTGTTTTTCGTTTCATTTCATTAATCATCACATCGTTTTTTATTCTATAGGGTCTCGAAATTTACAGATATTATTAAGGAGTTATTTCCCCTCCAATAAATTTCAAACTCGGTCTAAAATCGGATTTGCAAATTTGTGCTATCTTACTCTATCCTTTTGTTGGCTATAGTACATGAAACAAATTAAAATATTATACTGAATCCTACCAACTTTGTCCATCAACCCAAAAGAGGTAAATAAATTAGAAAATTCATGATTTGACGATATTTTTGCGCTATATTTTTATAAAGAAGCGCAAAAGGTTCCGATTCCGACACCTTGTGTATGAGTTCTCGTTACTCTCAGTCGACACCTAGCGTTTGTTGAAAACTCTAAGAGAAGCTGACTCTCCCTGGGCACCTAATCACACTCCAAATATAGAGTTCACTTCTTTTCATGTGGTGGAGGTTTGTGTGTCTTTGCTTCGGTGCTTGTTTTATCCTGAATTAGTGTGTCTTCGGTTTATGAATTATAGAATTTGTACTGTGTATTTGGATATGGTCATTGTCCTTATTTGTCATTTCAAAAATAGTGGTTTTCAAGGCCCTCAATTTTGATCGGATGTAATTGCCTTTTCGTTAATTAAAGCCTTAACCAAAAATTATCTCAATCAATTTTTCCTGAAGACAAATATTTGGACAAAATAGATGTCAATCTCGTTCCTAGACAGATATATTTGCGATATGACAAGTGGTCGGGGCCCTGTCTTCTCTAAAGAGGTTTGGACATGGCCCATCATGGAGTCCCGTCGTCACAGTCAGTCAGAGTGCAAGTCTTAAGAATGCGCTCGTACAGGACTGTAGATTGGTCAAGATAAATTTTGACCATCTTTTTTGAACGTTTAGAAAAAAAAATATTCGCTAGCTCGCCAGTTTTTACCACTTAATTGATTATGATCAATTAAAAATAATACGGCTTTTCGATGTACCTTTTCTCCCTTAAAACAAATAGAGGGTAGAAAAAGAGATTTTCTGGCATTTTACTCCAGACGCATCAAAAACTCCGCTCGCTCGCTATCGCTCACGTATATCACTTAATCATGTTAATTGAGCATGATAAATACAATTCATTTGAAAGGACTCGAGAGGGAGATATGAGAATACGTGTATGTAAATTCCCTCAATTACTCCCCCCCCCCCCCTTTTTTTTTTTTGCTTGCCAGTTTTTCTTTGAACAAAATTCTTTCAAGTTGGACTGTAACCAACCCTATCCCAACCCTGGTTGGGGTTCTTTTTTTTTTTCTTTGCTTATCTGATTTTCGGTGAACAATATTTTCTTCGCCCAAGACCCCTTTCTAAAATCCTGAAATCCTAGATTCGCCACTGGTTCATTTCTAAAAGTGTTAGTACAGGGCTGTGCTCTACTTCTCTACATTTTTCATCAACATTTGATAGATTTATACATCACTATATACATTTTAATGACTTTTGTATTAACGTATACTCAAATTATGTCAGCTAAAGCCCGCTCGTCATTTGTAGGCGCTGATCAAGAGGGGGATAGGTTAGGGATAAGTCCGAACCCTCTCCCCCCTCCCCCTTTGAATTTAAAAAAAAAGAATATATCTTTTTCCAGATTTTATATTTTTTTCAAAATCATAAATGGTGATGAATTGGCAGAGCCTTCTTAGTCAATCGTTTGGCCATCCGATGCGATTTTATTGATTATCAATAGGTTCCGCAGATTTGTTCCATTTACTCTCATTCTGAAAGATATACTTTTTCAAGACAATGATTACTGCAGCACTTCATATGTGTAAATATTTATACATTTGATCACTTAATGACAATAAAACCCTCAACTTTTCATAAAGATTCGTTCTTTAAGTTAAATCACGTCGCTATATAATCGATTATTGAGAGCCATAATCGATTATCAGAACATGAATGTGAAAAAACTCGTTTTTCAGTACCTATTTATGATGGGATTTCATTTTGAGTCATTAACCGCACTTATCTGAACAAGAATGTTCTATGACTCGTTTCTTGTGCGTTTCATATTTTAAAGGACCCTTTCAACTCGTTTACTCAAGATGAGTCCCGCGAATCAAATGTTAGTCAAATTTTACAGTTTTGATTGCTTCCCTTCTTAAGCAAATTATATTTAAAATTCGGTAATAAATATTAATTATTTTTCGATAATTAGCATGTCTTTCACATTTCAAAGTTCCTTATTGCTATTCACACACAGATACAAAAGTCGTGAAACACTATCAAAGGAAAATTCCTGGATTTTAAAATTCAGTTGAAAGGCCTACATCTCTTGCTTGCATGCAACACCCGTCGCTTCAATTCGGCACAAATATCACATCCGGTTACTTCCATTTCGGAAGATACAAGAAGATTCTGTGGTTTGATGGTTCAAATGGTCTAAGGCAGAATTCCATCCAACATTCTGGAGAATGGGGCATCATAGTGAATGACAAGTTAAAGCTCCGAATATGTAATTCAGCATATTTTCCCATATATTTAGTGTCTCTGTGTTCCAGTTAGCGCAAGCTTTGCTCGCAAAGGCCCCTCCGCTCGCATGTATAACCATAGTAAATAAAATATAAAGAAACATACCCCTGAATCCATCTGCAAAGTAAATCTCGATCCTATTGATAGTGAAAACATCGCGCAGATCTACCCGAAGGAATTCTGTTTTCCTAGAACGACTTTCTTGTGTATAAAGGCATGAATTATGAGAAGTATCTTGGTCTACGTTGCCATCCACAGCTTTTTGAGCATCCCAGTTTGAGTGATTCGTCAATATCGAACTAGATATTGCAGGTTTTCCTTCTGCAACGTTATCTGTTAATAAAAAAAAACCCGAAAGCATTTCTTTAACTATGTTCTAATGGTAAAAAACTCAAATGTCCATTCCGAATAAAACATATACTTATATGCGACTGAAGCTCGCACTTATTGTAACGTGAAGGCACCTATTGTATTGGAAATATATGCTGAATGTGCCTGTACCATTCGTCCAAGCTGCGGAGATGACTGCTGGATATTGTTAGAATCATTCAAACGACTTTTATACCGTGGATATGAGCAAACAACAAGAAGACGTTGAAGTCATGGTATAAGAAAATACAACAGGCCAGATATTCATGATATATCTTTCGACGGTCTTTTACCATTTGTCAACCAACAGTTAGGTCTACATCATATTCGGACGAAGTTGTACTCTCTTCCTAAAAAAGATTGCATGCCTTGTACGAATCATCAATGATGTTACATTTTACCGACACCGATTCATCAGAACAAAGTATTATTCTGGACATCTCGTCAAACAGACTTTTTAAGGCCGTCAAATCTGACATACCTGCTAGCAGTGAAAATCGTCCCTTCATTAAGATGAAATTTGCAAATAAGGGGATCGATGCTCTACGTTAAAGCAACATTCTAAATAACAGCAACAGCTCTGTTAAGGATAAACTCCCTCCTTATTTCAAATACCAGGAGTCGCCTTGCATTTCCTACACATATACACAATCCTTTTCTTCCAAAATAGTTAAGTATAAACAAAGTTTGAAACATCCAGATGTACACCACCTTTCACAAAACCCCATACAATGCACATGTTCATCCTCTGATTTCATCTAGCAACCGTGTGGCCGTGTGGTTACTGGTGACCTTAATATCGTCGGTGACAAATAAACTTAGGAACCTTATCAGTAAAGGTACAGAGTACAGGGAGACCCGTCCCTTCACATGGCGGGAAAACTTTGGAATAATCATGGATGCATGTGAGGAGTACGCCAGACGATGGGCACAAAAGGAGGACGTAGAACTAGACACACTCTCCGAATGGATAAAATCCGTAAGAGAATTACTTAATTTTATATATTTTCATTTCCATGCTTCATTAACATCGACAGCGGGTGCGGCTAGCTAACAGGGGATGCTTACTCCTCCCGGGCACCTGGTCCCACCTCTAGCTTGCTAGGGGTCCGTCATTGTTTAATTGTCATTGTTTAATTTTGTCCTCTATTGTGAGTGCTGTTGAGATTATCGACAGGATCTTCTTTAACTCATTAAAAGAAAAATAGGGCGTCTTCGGCATTCAGTTAACAACAGACACGTGTCAATTTTTCATGACCCTGTGGTTACCAAAGAACTTTTTGACATCCATGAAAAAATATATCATCGTTCCTGCTGACAAAGTGGCAAACAATTGAACTTTTGTTTGCAAGGCGTACTATTCCAGATGCCTGCGAGAGGAACTTGGGTTACATTCAGCACCTGGAAATCCAACATACACTCTTATTAATTTATCTGTAGCCGAAATACTTGACAATCACAAATCTGTTCTTGAGTCTTTCGGTATTAACACTGATGACTCTGATCTTGAACTACCTTATATCTTCTGGATTCCAAAAATCAACAAAAATCCTTTCAAGCACCGTTTCGTCGCCGGTTCGTCCAGGTGCTCCACAAAACATCTTTCTATTTTGCTTACGAAAATATTAACTCACACCAAGCAAAGTAAACATACTGCGAGACAACTTATTTCAGAAACGGAATCAATCAGATGTGGATCCTAAAAAAATTAGAAGGAACTTTTGGAAAATTTAAAAGCCAACAATTTCAATCATATAACCAGCATAAAGTCTTTCGTCTGCCGTATGCTTTTTTTAATTTCCATTTACATATCTATCTGTGTGTTTCCTGGGCCCCTGCGTGGTGCTGCCTGTTTATGTGTTCATCTGACAGTGAGGAGGTTATTTCACACCACCATTGTGCGTTCTTCGAGTTCTCTGGGTAATCGGAAAAGTGGGAAGGTTGTACGCACGTAATCCGGATAACCACATTTTCTGCTACTTGCATAGCAGACGGCCGTCTAAAGTCGGCACCAGTTGCCCATCGGTCTCGTTGGTTTTTGTGTTGCCTTTTGTGTTTCACATTTATACGATGTGAGTTGGTGTTCTTCGTCATTTTCTGTTACGCAGGAGGGTTGTGGGTACGTAATCCTGATAACTAAACCATTTGATGATAGCAGATGGCCGTCCAAAGTCGGAGCCGGGAGCACATTGGTCCGCTTCCTCTTATGTGTTGTCATTAATTTTGATTTTTTCTGTGCGTCTGTTTCGATAGCTCTGTACATGTATGATGTGCTAGTGATTATCATTTTGTCTTTTTTGCAGCTTTTGTCTGATGCAATTCATATATCGCTTTCTTCTGCGTTTGTTTCACTGGGTGAGTGCAGGGTGGTAATGCTGGAGATCCTGCTCTTTTCCTGATCTAAGTTTTTGTTTTAAAAAATGGGAAACAATGATGAGGAAATGACAGATAACAAATAGTTTAAATATGACTTTCTTAAAAGTAAATCATTTAGCATCTATTTTAAGTACTCACAGCTTCCATTTGCTCCATTCTCCAGAAATATGACTACTGACAAGGTTATCACAAGAATGAAGAATTTGATATAATTCATTTTCTCATTGTATAATGTAGTAACATACAGAGTAATATTTATACACGGAAGTTAGATACAACTGTGATTGTGTCATATCAAGCTCGAAGTGTAAATGTTTGTCCAGAGATACAAATATTTGATTGATAATAGTGCATAACGTTGATAAACAGCTGTTTTATGGCAATTGAATGATACATTAAAACAATTGAACATCTTTTACTTCACGCTTGACTCCTTAAAACAATTGTGAATTGTCAATTCTACAACACGTGTATTTTTTTTTTTTTTTTGCAATTTCGGAAACTTGCCATTTCATCGAAAAATATCATTGAAATCAAAGGAGGTTAACATCTTAGTACCCCCCCCCCCCCCCTCTAATGTTATTCTTAGAAAAGATTTCATTTGGATATGCTCCTGAATCAAACCCTTTAGGAAATTTGGACTCGCGCACTCTTTGTAAAGTTAATGCATAAATTTTCATCCTGAAAATAAATCCAGAGGGCGCTAGTGAAATGAATTTGGGCAGCTTATGAAAAGCTCTTTGGCTGGAAGCATCACTGATGAGGATTTAATATTCCAAACAAGTGTCTGGTGTATGAAAATTGGTCTGGAATTTTCTTCAAGAAGGTGTAAAGTTGGAACACTTTCATAATAAAGAAATATTTTAAGAGACGAAAAGTATATTGCATAGAAATTAAAGATGTAACATCGAAAACATGTTTAATTGAAATTTTCAACGTTCAAATGGTACATGTATATATTCATAGCTAGAAAATTAAAAAGCAATTTTAACATTGTAGCAAAAAATATAATTTTCAGGAAATATAATAATCGTAATTATGATAATAATATCGTGTCTAATTACCCTGCGTCCTTTATTACACAAGGACTCCATTAAAGAGCTATGATGAATGGGTTGTTAAATATGCCTTAACGAATTGTATAGAAAAATCAACTTTAGAAATAAATGAAAAATAAAAATAGAAATTTCCCTACCTTCATTTGTAAGAGCAGTGAACATTTACCTATCGTATTAAAGGACAACTCCAAGGCTCCATATTTCTAAATATGTGGTTAGTTTAAAAGTTATTTGGTTCGTACTTGAAATATGCAGAATTTCTCCTGCCATACTGCAACAATAAATAAACTTCAAAATACTGACAAAACATGTTTTAAGGGACCCTTCAAGACAATGTCAAATTAGGGTTAAATAAGACATATGGTCTCTTGATAAAGGTTCATTTTCATGAAATTGTTTACTTGGGAGTTGAAAATTTTGGAGGATGTTACTGTGCTTTAATCATATGTTTCATAAACTTCTTTACAGAATGAAAGTGAATGAATGTGAAAAATACTACAGTAACTGTATATTTACCAAAGTCAATGACTATTCGTAGTTTATATTCTAATATAATGGAAAATGTCACAATATTTGTTCTATATCTTGTAAAAACCTAATGAGAATATAAACGAATTGTTTCCTTGTTTAGAAAATGTTAATTCAAACTTGATTTCATACAGAAATCAGCGTACACAGGCTTATTTGGAATAAAAAGAATATTTCCAATAAAAATATCATTAAAACATCGACAACAAGTAAGACTTATCTTTACAGGATGCTACATCCCACATTTCAGAAGGTTCGAGAAAGCTTAATGAACAGAAATTTGCAAATGCGTTTGATGAAACTATACTTGTCACAATTTCTAACTTCCATTCTTCGGGTATTGATTTAAGAAATGAATCTTATATTTTTTCTGTTGATGCAGGTATCACCCGAAAAATTGGACAGAAAACTGAATCAATGCGCGTAGCGCGTTGATGCAAAAGTTTTCTGTCCAATTTTTCGGGTGATACCTGCATCAACAGAAAAAATATAAGATTCATTTCTTATCATTTAATTATGGAAAACACTGTTTTCTTGGATCTAAAAACAATCAATCACCGCACTATATTTCGTAAGTCGGATGGTTTCGCAGTGATAAGTCTGCCAAAACAAGTTATGGCAGCCGCCATGATTCAAACAGCGAACGATCGTCCCTCTATATTTTTGGAATAAGGACTAGTTTGAGCAAATTCTACATGCACTGTTAATTTTTGAGTAAGTAGAAAAGAAATGGTACCGTTGAAATGATAAGCAAACATTTACAAATTGTATTTTCAGCTACGAGTTCATTCATGTTTGAGGGAACCCCCAGTTCTAAAAATAGTGCTATAAATAGACTTCCGTGAAAAATTGTGTTGATCGATGTATCAACAAAATTTCTCAGCCAATCAGAATCTTCGTTTCTTGAAATTGACGATGGAAATTAAATGATTTTCTTTTTTGTGGAATTTGAATTGTTGTAATGATAATTGTTTTTGAGATCATACCACATTTCAATCCTTACTTTCAAATCGAAAAAAAAAAATGATAAAGAGCAAACCGACCGTGACAAAATTGTAATTTTTCGCAATTTTTATGAATTTTGCGTATTTATCACCAAATTACAACAAAACACCACTTAATAAATTGTTTGTACCATGTTTCATCAGAAAACAACGACGATAATAAGCAAATAAAACTAAAGGAGTATGCAGTAAAACGGCTATATGCACATAGCTATTGAAAATAGTGCGTAAAATGAGCTTACCCTCCTACGATTTTTGGCCATATTTTTCACTTAAATACGCTTCTGAATAAACCCTACACAAAATTTGGAGCTGCTCATTTTGGGAAGAGGAAATTAAAGCTCTGTATTATAGATGGCGCCAGGAAATTCACTTTGGCTTTATTCTAGCAGTTTGGATTGAAGTACTACTGACGAGGCTTAAAATATCCGAAACACGTGTCTAGTACAACGAAATTGGTTCTATAGAACATATATTTCAATATTGACAATTTCAACCACTAGGCTGGTATCGCTGATGGTGGACTGTAAGTCTCCGAGGATATCGATCACCCAGTTTTAGTGTTTACGCACTGCATTGAAATATATTCTCAATTCCCTGTTATCAAATTAGACCTAAATTTCTAAAACTAAGGGGTACATTGTATCTCCCTCATTACAAGCATTGTCCTTAGCTGGGTCTGGCATATTTTTTTTTCGGTCATGTTAATAAATAAGTTCCTTGCGCCTACCCTCCTACGATTTTGGCCATGATAAGGATATCGCATATTTTGCATCTTTTGTTTTTACATTTTGAAACACCTTCTAATGGATTATTATTTTTCACTTCAAATTTTGCACTTTTACTTTTCTTAGTTCAGATAATGGAAACCAAAAAAAAAAAGAATTTTGTCATATTTTCTTGTATCAATGCTTTATAGATTTAAAGAACGCTTCATGCATTTTTATAAGTTTGAATTGAATAATCGTATACTCAAAACATGTCACCTAAACTTGCAAGCGTGGACTTATACTGTGATGGGTAGGGGAGGGGGTAGTCTGAAACCCCCCCCCCCTGGCCCCAACCCCATCCGCCGTGATATTTGCAAAAAAAAGAAGATATTTTTCCAGATTTTTATTTCAAAATCATAGGTATGAAAAAAAAATTGGCTGAGCCTTCATAATGGGTCATCGATTACAAACGGTTGGTGATCCGATGCGATTTTATCGATTATTAATTGGTTACGCAGAGTTATGTCACTTACACTCAGTCTGCAAAGTGATTTTTTACGACAAAAGTTACTGCAGCACCTCAAATGTGCTTGTATTGATCCATTTAAAGGCTAAATGTTGAAATACCCTTTCTCTGAAAAAAGAATCAGGTTTTGTTTATTTATATATTTTTTTATTTTCTCAAGGCATATGGGGCTCGGTACCTCTCATTTTCTTAAAGAAAAATACATAACAAACATGATAAAAGAAAACAAATAAAAACAAATAAAAACAAAAAGCAAAAAAAAAAAAAAAAAAGACTCGATTATCTATATCTGGGAGTCGGTTATTTTCACCTGTTTCATTATTTTTCAGAGACTTCCACGTTTTAACAGTCTTGAGAAATAAACTTGCTATACCGACACTGTTAAGTGTTGTCCCTTGAAAGACTGACAGACGTGCATGTAATTTCATTTGACAGAATATGAGAAATATCTGGTGGAAGAGGGGGGATTGAAATATATAGAAAAAAACATATCATATGGCAAAATAGCGTATTCATATATGCAAATGAATTCATATGACGATTATATTGCGTCATACATCTATGTTTGAAACTCGCCAAATCTTAAACAAGAATGACCCGACATGCCTGGAAAAGTAATACATTTTAAATTGCATCAGATCATATAAATACAAAGAGCAGAATGCACCTCGGTCCCTTACAACTGTTTCTAATGCAATTTAGCTTATCTATTATCAAAAATGTAACCCAATGTACACAAGATTATCTTTATCCTGTCAAAGCCGATAAAGTGAATCCATCAAATATGACAGGCCCATTTATCAAAATATCGATTTTCAACCCAATAATGACAGAACTTTATTTCATTTTATGATTCTCAAGTTGACCAAATCCGGAATTTGATATCGCGATTAACCCGAAACCCGAAACGATGTGGGCAAATACAGAGCACCCTTGATTTCCTAATGATAAACAAAGTTGAAGTGCGGCTAGTGACGAGTTTTGGACTTTCTTAATATTGGAGGTATGGGCAGCGTCGCCTCTAATTTTCACCAAAAAATGACAGAAGTAAAATTTCGTTAATTTATCAAAGATATGGATTCATCAATTCAGATTGTTGTAGAGTTTCTTGCTTCCCACAGACTCCTAAGAAAGTGAAGCCTACTGAATCCAATATGGCTGCTATGCAAATTAGGAAACTGAGCGCTATTTTGCCATATTTCTAGCTGTCTTGTAATACACGCATCCCCAACTTTCGATATCATAAAAACGCACCGAAATTCGGTTTTTAATGTGAACGGTTATTTGTAAACGAAATGACATCTAAGTACATTTGTAAATGATGCTAATGAATTTGAAGACGTTTAACATTTGTAACGGCTTTCCTGATAATAGATTAATTCTACAAATAATCTAGCTATCATAGATAAATAAAGGACGTATGAGCACAAAACGCGAAAGAAAACAAACGAAATATAAATGAATAAAAAATCAAAGAGGTTCTTCCTGCATTCCTATGAGAGAAATTGTTGTAGACGGCGCCACTGAATGAATTTTTTTTGTAAACCATGAGGCAACTAAGAGTTTTTATTTTCATTTATTGATTTTCATTAGTGTTGTATAATCGTACAGATTTCATAATCCGAATTCTAATCGATTTTCTTAGATTCAGTTGCAATTTGATATTTGATATTTTCACCACAGGGGTGAGGTATCCTCTTGGTAACAGACCATTTCTTCAATACAAACCCTTTCTTCTACATGTCTATATTGAGGAAATGGTTTGTTACCAAGCGATGATACCTCACCCCTGTGGACTAAACTATCACTGTTCGGTCGGCATAAATGTTTTCTCCATTAATGGTACTTATTGGGGGGAGGGGGGTCCATCCAACCTTAGTGTCTTAAACTCATTTGTTTAAGTGATTTCATGGGAACAAAGCAAAAACTTCATGCAATTTTCGAGCGAATGAACATCAATGACCTACATGTATTCTTTAAATTCTGCGAAGCGTTTGGTTTTCATCGCTGGTTCATCAAAATGCTCTTCCAAATCTGTATCGATCTTACTCACCAAAGTTTTATCTGAAATCAAATATGGGCTTCAAAAATATTGTTCGACAGTATATTCTCGTATTGGTATCAACTAGATGCAGATTTTGAAGAATTCGAAGGAACTTTTAGAACATCTGAAATCCACTCATATAAGTAGAATCCATTCGATCAAAGCCTTTGACTTTTCGACACTTTACACTACAATTCCACATTCTAAATTGAAAGAAAGACTCGCAAAAATTATAAGTAATGCGTTTACAAGTAAGAACGGTAATCGCAAATACAAATTTATTGTTGTGAACTATGACAAAACCTACTTTGTAAAAGAAAAGTCCGATTCTGAAAATAAGTACACTGAAACTGATATCATTCAGATGTTAAAATTTCTGATCGACAACATTTTCTGGTCTCTGAAGGGAAAAGATACTTAGCTTTTGACTTCAACTTCACTTACAGCTACATAGACGATGTGTTGTCCATCAATAACCCAAAATTCGCGTATTACCTGAGCAGTATCTATCCTTCAGAGATTTAAGTCACAGAAACTACAGAGACAAATAATTCAGCATCCTACTTGGACATAATGTTGTCCTACGACACTGATGGTCACATGAACACCTCACTCTATGACAAACGTGACGACTTCAATTTCAGCATTACAAACTTTCCTTTTCTGAGTAGCAACATCCCTTCATCGCCTGCTTATGGCGTGTTCATATATCAGTTGATACGCTATGCCAGAGCAAGTACGAAATATACGGATTTTGTGCTGAGAGCTACGCGTCTTTCAGATAAGCTTCTCAGTAAAGGATATGTTTGTGACCGACTTACATCGTCACTGAGGAAGTTCTACGGTCGATATGGGGAACTCGTCAAACACTACGATGTCCTACTGTCCAGAATGGTGGATGATATTCTGTCATAGACCATTTGAACCATCCAACCAAAGATTGTACTCTATGTCTTCCAAAATGGAAGTTACCGGATGTGACAGTTCTACCGAATTGAAGCGGCGGATGTTGCATGCAAGCAGGAGATGCTTACTCTTCCTGAGCACCTAGTCTCACTCCCATATCGGGAGTTCGCTTCTTTTCGTATGGTGGAGGTTTTTGTTTGTTTGCTTTGGTTCCTGTTTTATCCTGATTTTGTATGCCTTCGGTTTCTGATTTTCTGAATTATCGATTTTGTGCTGTATACAGGGATATGGTCATTATCCATATTTGTCTTTTCTCTAGTAACTTTGAATTCAACATTATTTCGAAATAAAATAGCTACACCTCTTGAATCAGATTTTCCTGGGCTTATAAAAGTTTCAAACCCCCAAGCTGCTCGTACAGCATTTTTGTCTTTTTCAGTAAAGTGTGTGTCTTGGAGACAACAAATGGAGTAATCTTTCTTTCTTATATAGTCAAAAACATCTTTTCTTAAAATCACCCTGGCCTCTACAATTTAGTGTAGTATCAGTCATATAAATAGTTTTGTTTTTCGTAAATTTTCATCTGAGCAGGCATTCCTTTATAGGCATTCTATAATCATCTTTCATACCACACACACACAGATCTACACAGAGTAAAGAATGAAAATATGGAAAACATACAAAAACATTGTTCATTTCAACAATGGCATGACTAATGATCAGACCGTTGATTAACTTCATTCTACACTAGACCGTTCCTACATACACTTGAATGCATTACGTCTGAATGCATATTCGCGAGTTTTTGTTGACATTCGCTGATGGACCGGAAGAACAACTTTGTCCCTATTCTACCGGGCGCGTCTCTGGATCGGTCGCCCCTTTCCGGAATTTAATGAGTTAAAGAAGATCCTGACGATAATCTCAACAGCACTCACAATAGAGCACCAAATTGAGCATCGACGGACCCCTAGCAAGCTAGAGGTGGGACCAGGTGCCCGGGAGGAGTAAGCATTCCCTGTTGGCTAGCCGCACCCGCCGTCGATGTTCACGCACGAAAATGAAAAGAATATATAAAATACATGCACTGTCTGAGGCCACGTCTATATAGAAAGTGCTATGGCGACAATGTCAGGGAAAAATATTCAAAACACTTACTGTCAAACCCTTCGCGGGGAACTTTTTTACGAGCTTAAGGGCATAAGTGTGACACAAATGAGTTAAAGAAGATCCTGACGATAATCTCAACAGCACTCACAATAGAGCACCAAATTGAGCATCGACGGACCCCTAGCAAGCTAAAGGTGGGATCAGGTGCCCGGGAGGAGTAAGCATCCTTCAGGCTGATGTCGTCATCAATGTCTAAAAATAAACCTCGTATCTCGACAAATACCATACACTGACCCGTTGTAGTAATACGCAGAGTCGATATCTTCATGCTTGAGTAGTCTATCGATAAGCTGTATATATTAACAATATTTGCAAACTGGATGTACGGTAACTGTGATCAAACTTCCATCAATTGACTTGCAATGTCGAAAGGTTTTGTCTAAACAATAGTCAATATGCAGAAAGTATAAATGGTTTATTATGTATAAAATCAGAAATGATATAGAAAGTTCAAGTCCTCTCGGAATAGCTGACAAATTTACATAAAATCAGAAATGATGTAGAAAGTTCAAGTCCCTTCGGAATAGTTCATTTCTGATTTTATTTATATTTGTCAACTATTAATATTCGGAGGGGACTTGAACTTTCTACATCACTTCTGCTATATTAAATATGTATACAAAACTTGCACATTGAATGCATAGCGGGTCAAACCTTTAATTTTTAATAACTGCAAATATAGAGAAGAGTATTAAAAGTGGTACATATGTTTCAGGTTTGAAAACTGAAAGCCAATATGCCTGTTGACCTACTATTTCCGCTTCGCTGATATCAACTTGGAAGCGTTGTGACTATATTTGCAAAACTCAACAATGACATAAGGACCTTATTTTAACAAGCATAATGAAATGTTTCATATTTTCTTGTATACATTGATAACAAATAAAATCCGGCCTATAAATAATTCATATTCAAAAGAAGGATTAGCCATATAATTTTTAAAGTGCCAAATTCAGTACATGTTTCAGTTTTAATTTCATACCATTCTTGTGTACAATAGAATCGTATGATTATCATATATGTTAGTGGATATGCAAGTACTACTATGTTTATTGTTGTTCACCATTTAATTAAAAAAACATGTCGATACATGTACATTGTATGAAAATTGCAGAGACGCTAAGAAATTGATAAATTGTGTGTCGTTGTTAAGAGAGTCAGTGCACGAGCTTTCATTGTACTGCTTCGCGCTCCCTTATACAGTTAGCATATGGTAATATGTCAGGTATTAGAGTGAAAACAAAACAACAAAATTTAAAACAAAAACAACAAACAAAAAATCAATTTGTGAAGAAAGTAAAAAATGAAGAATCTGCACATTTCACTGTGCTTTGTAAATAAATAATCTTGAAATTATCTGGTCATGGTGCCCATATGCAATTATGAATTCTTCATGATGCATATCTAAAGTTTATTTAAAACTTTAGTACATACTGTTTCATGTATGACGATCTTGTGATCTAGAGAATTTTACATGGCTGTTATGTCATTAATCAATGAAATTTTTAGAAAATGTATGGAACTCAAAACTGGAAAATGGCAAACAGTAAAGCCTCGCCCCTGATTACACACATATTAAACTTAATCCAAGATACATGTACGCTTGTACGAGAGAATATCATTGAATGTTATACGGTTACAAGTACGATGGACGCACAGGAAAAACCGTTAGGATAGGATAGGAAACCTTTAGGATAGGATATCCCATAGAAATTAACCCATTGGATAGATCCCATAGAAATATATCGTAATGTATAGGCTCCTATAGGCTTTTTTATGGGATTTTATGGGTATATCGTATTTCACCGGTTGTATCGGCTCTGTCGTAATTGATAAAAATAACAGAATTTCTGTGTTACAAAACGAAATTTATTCAAAATCAATCTTAAAAGTAACGATTTTCTCACTGTATTCGGATTTGATCAGGTAAATACAAGAAGTATTGTACTGATCTCGGTACAGTAGACATAAATGAAAAGAGCGAAAGGCAAACAGTGCGATCAAACGCCAAATATGACAGCTAGCGCCCTCCCTTTGTGGAATCACGGCCGGATTGCAGTTTAAGAAGCATCTTTAAAGAAGAATTTAATGTCTTTCTCAGATCAGCTGGACATCATATTCGCTAGTAAGAATGAAACGTTCATCCCTCAAAGTATTTTCTACGAATCTTCGGCTTTGTACCCGAATTAATATATTTCCTTTGATTTTCAAAATATATCGATACTCGAACAATGCATGCTATAAGATCATCAGTCGAATTATTTTGTTTTATTCATTGAAAAGATATGAGTAAAATTTATTCATTTCAACAGATGTCACTTATTCGTAGCCTTTGATATGTAATGCATAACACGTATTCAGCTCTACTGTCTGTACAGCTCATTTCAACTTTTTCGAAAATCGATTTTTTTTCTACTTTGTCAGCAAATGGTCTGATTTAAATTGATATGGGGGATATATGTTGACCTCGCGTAACTAACAGTGTAAGTTATATGTCTGTACGACCAATACTACTCTTACAGTGAAAGAAAATAGTTATAGATGGCGAGTTTTCTATGTCAAATTTTGTGTAACGACCAGTCTGCATGAAACGCGATCACTAGCCTGAAACCCGAGGCTACTAAATTTCTGCTCGGGCGAGTAAAATTGCTGTCGTTGGCACTAGTAGTTTTTGAAAAGTTAAAAAACCCAATTCCTACAACGAATTTCAATGGATCGAATTGTACTGCCTATCGACACGGCTTTTATGTTAAAATAGTCTGCGTAATTTAGTTATGCGCTTTTCGTACATTTGAGAAGTGTTTCTATGATTCGTGTTGTGACCTGTAAAAATGAATGCCTTTAATGAAAGAAGGCGGCCGCTGCCATTGTTAAAAAGCGAAAGGAGAGGACGGATGGCGATGAGGCTCGGGTCGCTGGTACAAAGATAATGTGTTGAATCAAATTCTGTGAAAGGCACGACAGATTTTAAACTTGAAACTATGAAACAACATGGGGTCACAAAGTAGTAATTCAATGAGGCAACAAAATGCTTTTATTTAGCTAGTAGATTGCAGTCAATCCAAAAGTTACCAGACATACCAGATAGAGCTGCAACGATTCACAGCGATGCACTAAGAATCGCGATTCTTACCTCTGACTCGAATCGGGAGTCACAAAGTCAATAAACCGAATAGTCTTATAATGCGTATACATGTGTCCAATAATGAGAAAATTGAAGATTACATTTACTTTAACACATGTACTTCTTTGAGCACTGTAACATGATGTATAAAAACTAAAGCAGCGGAAACGAATATTCGAATATTCGCGAATGAATAGTTTTCAGCGAATATTCGAATGGAAAATTGGTATTCGAATATTCGTTAGTATACATATAGTCCCGTAATTATACAGAAAAGAAGGAAATATAAAGCATTGTGTAACTTAAAGGCCGACGGGGGACTATATAAGGGGACAGGTAAATTTTCTGTCATTTCCTCACTGACCACTTTAGGATTAACATCTCTTATTGGTGTCTGATTGGTTCCCTTTAATCCTTTTACCCCTATCAATTTTTGATTGACAGCTTAAAACAGATGAGACTCGTGTATCTCATTAGCATAATAAAGGATTACCTGACGGTTTGTCTTTGATGTAACACGCCGCTCGCAGACGGCGTTGTCTTAAAAGACGTTATGCCACGCCTATTTATCTTATGTCACTCAGGTATAGCTATTAACGACCGGATGGTTCCCAACGTCGGCCTTTAAGTTTACGAGACGTACAGACACAGAAACCGATATCAATCTTGAGCAAACGAATGACCCACTAGCGTTCGCACAACTTCTCAGTACCGATACCTTACATATTATTTTAAACCTGCTAGGGGCTGTCGTGTGTCATTTGCATTAAATCAATAAATAATAAAGACGCTTCAATGTCTTGCTAGAACATAGATTTCATCTGATAATATTTTCAAGCGAGAGCGACATCTTATTTTTTTGTCACTCGTAAATCCATAGTCCGTTTTGACCGGGATGGGGTTACTAATGCTAAGGCATGGTCCATTTGACATTGGGGGGGGATTTTTAAAAAAAAAATTTTGCTCTGAATTTTGATGAAAACATTGATTTGCTTATTGTGTGTTAGAAAAAAAAATCTTGCTCTTACAAATGATCTGAATTTGAAGAATTACTATGAAATTTTGCTTAATATTCCTGAAAACTTTCCGGCTCGCTTCCCTCACCGCCGTTTTCAATTTAATATACAAAAAAATTTCATGATCGCTTTGCTCACCAACGTTTTCTATCAAATACAGTATTTCTTTAATGGTGAAGTTCATATTTGAAAATAACACCCCCCCCCCTCAGACTTAGTCTTACTTGTACCTTATATAAATTTTGTTTATTGAGGATGTCATGTGTATATTGTAAAATTCTTTTATTTAAAAGTGAATTAAATTTCTGCATATGAATAAAGTAATATTTTAGAATTTTCAGAAAAAAAAAATAAAAAAAAATTCTATTGATTAAACACAAATATTCTTATACAAATGTTGGGGAAAACATTTTCTTGCTCCAACTTTGCAAGAATAAAATAATTTTCTCCGGCTGGGCGAAAAAAGTTATCTTGCTCCGACAAAAAAAACCAAGCCCCCCTTTAATATCAAGTAGACCGTGCCTTAGTGCATAATGCAAGCTTTTAACGTGCTTACAATGTACTGTCCCCGTACAATTTCCACGTTCATGAAGATACCATGATATATACTACCATAGGAGCTCGATGCTAACGATCAGGAAGAATATCCGCCTCTACTTTCCTTCTATTTGACTAGAGAGATGGGAAAGGGTGGGTGTCGTTGAAGGTTGTTGGCATCGAGCTCCTGTGAATACTATCAAGCCCGATGAATAGATCTTCTTCATATTACAGATAGACTTGTATTTTAGACACTCCAAGACCCGACATCACTACTTTTGACGTTATTTGTAATGTGACATCATAAATGAGTTACGACGTCACCGTCAAAAGTTACGTCAAATCTTGTGATGTCGGGTCTTAGGATGTGTAAAATATATGTCAACTGTGGTAATACGAAAATCGTTTATTGCCATTTTGGGATCATGGCTTGATGATGATTACGGGATAATGACATTTTTCGAATCTTTTTCAGCTCTAATAAAAACACACAGTTACATTCACTATTTGTTGCAATTTTCTCATGAATTATAGTGTTAAAGTTACAATGGAGAAAAGATCTTCATACTTGGTCAGAATTAGATACAAGGAAAATCAAATAAACTTGGATGATTCTACTGTGAATAACTCGAATGGAAAAAATCAAATCGAGACTTTAAAATCGAAATCGAACCAAATCGAAAAGTTCCTGACTCTTTGCAGCTATAGTGTCAGACGAATCAGGTAATATTTCCTTCAGTGTTGTAAAATATATATATTTTTTTTATAAACATGTTTGAATTTCTACAAAAATTCAAAAATGTCTGGTAAGTTGTAAAATTTTTTGCGATGACTGAGATTGCCTGATTGGTCAAGTCCACTAGTCCATATTTACTATGCTGGATATGCCCCCAAATACTCGAAAGTTGAGGCAGAGAAGAAGTGCAGGCAGTTCAATTTTTAAAGCAAATATAACCACAAATTATTTGGCTAGTGAAAATTACTTCAAGCTTATACTTTGTCCTAGTCCACTCGCTCTACTGGCTACGGGAATTTAAAAAGTTTTTTTGAAGACTTGATGTCATCGATTTTTGTCCTTGAGACTATGGAAACTGTCAACGAAGTCACGCTAAGATTAACTTGGAAAACTCCCTATCAAAAACTATTTTCTTTGACTGTGAGATAGGGATGTAACGATACGCTCACCCGACAATACAGTGCGTATCGTGATACAGCCTCACAATACAATATATATAGCGATACAGACTTAAGTGAACAGTCAAATTTTGGAATTACTAAAAACTACAAATTGTGTGGACAAATATGTAGAGCTGAAACGATTACGAATATTTGCCAAAAAATAGTTTTCAACGAATACTCGAAGGGAAAATTGGTAGTCGAATATTCGTTAGTATATATTTAGCCCCGTAATTATACACAAAAGAATGAAATATAAAGCATCGTGTAACTAATGATTACAAGACGGTTTTATATAATATATTCCTTCAGAGATGAAAACCGATATCAATACCCACTAACGTTTGCACAATTGGTCAGTACGTTGCATATCATTTTAAAGTTAACGTTTTTTTTTCAAATATGAACTTTGCCATTAAAAGAATAATGTTTTGGCAAGCGAAGCAAGCCTAATTTTTTTAAAGAAAATTTAAAAGGGCTGCAAGCTATATTTACAGGAATTTTAACTTAAATTTAAGGTAATTCTTCAAATTCTGCTTTCTTGTAAGAGCAAGATTATTTTTTGGCACCATAAGAAATTTTTTTTTTCATCATTTAATTTTTTTTTTTCATTTTCTCAATTCAGAGCAAAAAATGTTTTATAAAAAACCCCAAAGACCCCCCTCCTCCAGAATATAAAAAATGTTTAACATTCGACATAACTTTTGTATGGTGAGGGATAGGGCTTTGATGTTTCACATGTATATAATTCCTTGTGGTAAGACCTTTCCATTGATTCTATAAGTTATGACCTCATGACCTTGACCTTTGACCTACTATTCAAAATCTTTAACATTGGACATAACTTTTGAATGGTAAGGGATAGGGCTTTGATATTTCACATGTGTATTCCATGTGAAAAGACCTTTCCATTCATATCAAAAGTTTTTTTACCTTGTGACCTTGAACTTCCTCCTACTTTACAAATATTTAAACATTAGGCATAACTTTGAACGGTAAGTTATAGGCTTTGATATTTCACATGTGTACTCCTTGTCACAAGATTTTTCCATTGATGCTAACATTTTTAAGCCCAGTGACTCTGACCTTGATCTTTCACATACTTACAGAAAATGGTGTTTATACTAACAAAGATGCCACCGGGCGCATTCGTGTCTCACAAACAATGGTATTAATGACCTTTGACCTTTCTGCTTGCACAAAAAAGGATGCGTCATCTAATACAAACACTTCGCAATCGGTCCTTACCACATTTAGCGGTTTATAGTTTATTGAAACATTATTACTATGCACATGTATATAGTACATGTGATATTTATGTGTTCACGGTTATACTTGGAGGTACTGTTTATCCAAGTTCAAGATTTTAAATCAAATTATCAAAGCATAATACTCTAAGCAATTCACTTACAGAGCAAAAGAACGCATTGAATTAAATTACTTATTATATACAGAAAGCAAATTACAAGCTACCGCTGTAGACATTTACACTTGTTGTCTTTTGGCATTAAAATATATTTTACTGAATTAATTTTGAAGAACTGGTCTCTACTTGTATATTTTTTATAGATGGGCTGCAGACCTCATGTTACCTTAGAGTGTGACTGTTAGAAAGGAAAACTGGGAAACATGCACATTGGACCGGTAAGACAAGATGGATTTCACCATGTGCTATTCATCAGTGATAGAAGCTGTTTGAATAATTCATCTGGTCATTGTCCGAGTTAGTCCATCAATTTTCAAAGGACCGTTAATGTCAACTTAAATCTGTTCTACCATTTCTAATCAGTTCCAGTGGAGCTATGACACAGACATTGCATCTTAGACTTTTCCCTATTTATAATTGACTAAGTGGTAGCAGCATTGGTCAAGTTGTCTATACATACATGACTGTATGTTTGTATTCTATTTCTATGTGTGATTACCCACATTATCAATTTGTTAAGTATAAAAGTATGAAAACAAATTTGAAATTTATTTGAAACTTATTCTCAAATTCATTCTGATGAGCGACATGGGTTCTGTATTAATCTTGAAAAGATATAACACAAGTGGCAATGCATAGAAGGAATCGAACCCGAGTCCCTCTGCTTTCTTTGTAGACATTTTATCTGAGCTACCCTAAGTCTGAACAATTCGACAAGATAATAAACTGCACAATATACAAGTTTGATATAAATACATGTATTGGTCTTTATCCACTTTGTCACATTTTCCCACTAGCTATTACATCTCGAAAAGTATGTGTCTCTATATCACATTGTAATTGATCTTCTATACCTTGTCATCATGTTAAAGAAAGTGTAATTTATAAAAACATTGTACATCTTATAATACTGTGTGCTGTATTAACAACATTGTCTTCTCTACAAAAAGTCATTTTTTATAAACAAAGTTTGGGGAGAGGGTAATATATAGGAATCACTCTGTCTGTCCATCTGTCTGTCTGTTGTTCAAAGATTGTCTAGGGCATAATTTCTTTTCCTCAGGTTCGCCAGGATTTCAATAATACATTTTATAGACTTTGCCTTGCCCAATACAACTCATTTTTTTTCATTGATTCAGTATTATTACTTTCCTAGTCATCTGGTGACCTGGTATGGGATGAAACCAGGTCCCTAGGTTTTATACCTGGCGAGGTGAAGCCGAGTCCAGTATAAAATCTGGTGACCTGAGCCACCAGATGACTTGGTAAAAAATTTCCCCCACCACTGACCTTAAAATTTTGATAATTTCCATAGAGAATTTGGACGTCATTGTCAGATTACACGTGCGCTATGACGTCAACATGAAGGATAACACTGTAATTGAGGGTTGGGTATGCAAGGCAAGCCACCCGGAAGAAGATATTCCAAGTCTTCATGTGACTATTATTAGCCAATTGCCATTACGGATTTCCATGCGAACTTAATTGTCAGAGTTGGGGCAATATTAGTTACCTAGTCATCTAGTGACCTTTCAGGGGATGAAACAATGTCACTAGGTTTTACATACCAGGTAAGGTGTAGCCAAATCCAGTATAAACCTAGTGACCAGGTATCATCTGATACCAGGTCACTATATGAAGTCCTACGTAACAAATTTATACCAATAATGACCTACATTTTGAATTTTGAAAATAGCCGTGAAGCGTTTGGATGCCACCACATGTTGTTTAAGCTGTGACTTCATTTGGTATTCCGAAAGATATCATTGTGACTTCTTTGATGACTGGGTATATATGTCTTGGCATAAGGCATAAGATATACTTTGTCCTCACGTAACTGTGTTAGGCAATTGCTATTTTAGAGCTTAAATTACTTGTCAGAGGTGGGATAATGAATAAATATCCTGTCAGTAACTCACCCCCTTCCAGAATCAATTGGTCATCCCCTAGGGTAAATATATTGTATCCCACTGTCCGAGCATACATGGTAGATATATATTAAAGCAATTATGATATCTCATTCTCATATTCTTGAAACAGAAAAAAGAAATTGACATTACATTGAAGTAAAAATTTAAAAGGGGGGAGAGGGGGGGGGGGTGTCGTTAATCCCCATCAACTTTCTCAGCAGTTTTTATTCTCTGGTCGACATTGATTGTTTGCAACCCATTCAAAATTACATTTTACAGAATATGAAAAAACCGTTCCCTCTTTCTACATGGTATAAAACTTCGATTGCATTCCTCGCACCTTGCTACGGACATGATTTATGATCTACATCGGATTTTCTTTATTTTTTTTGGGGGGGTGGATGGGTAATTGTTTGAATTTTCTTTATCTGTATTATAATTTCGATATAATTCATACAATATTAAGAAAATGTATCGACGGGAAATCGTGTTATATTTAAGAAAATGTGTCGGAGCGTTAGTCAGAAAGAGGCCGTACGTATTGACTACTTTATCGATAATTTCATTTTAAACGAATGTATAAACATATTGTCAAAATCATAAAATAAAAAAGGACTTGTCGCTAGCATTATACTTTATTTTGACAGCAATATTTTATGTGTAAATCGTAATATTATATTTGAAAAAAATACATCAGAGTGCTGGCATGTCTACCTGTTAAGTGATAGCGAGGGTACCGACGAGTGAAAATTTCGAAAATTTGAAAATTTTTAACCACTTCTCAATGAACGAATACATTTTATTGTTATAAACGCAACAGAAGTACTCATCAGTTATTGACTAATACAATGCTTTTTGTTCTAGATTAAATTATAATGTTGTTATTTTAAAAGTCATAGTATATTTCACGAAAATTTTATAACAGCATCGGCTTTCCCAGTTCCCTAATATGTCTGACCGACGAGAGATGAAGGATCTCTGTTTTGAAGCCTTATGTAAAAGTAAAATTGCAATAAGCGTAACAGAAATAGGTATCTATGAATTAATTAAGGTCGATATTAAAATTTCGCATGCTAACGGTTTTGATTTTGAGAATTTGATGATATTGAATAAGCTCGTTTGTTTTATGTTTTGATCTCGTTACAAATCTCGTGACACGAGATTCCGTTCTACGATTTCCAATAAAACGAATATTATACTTCCCTTTTTCTCTATGGGTTGTATCGGGTATCCCATAGTCGATATGACCGATAGAATCCCATAGCAGCCGATAGAGCCCGCTGTACCACTATAGAAGCCTTTAGTATAAGAAAACCGATAGGAACCCATACGATACCCGATAGAATTTAACCCATACGATAGGATAGATACCCCATATGATAGGATATAAAACGTGCAATCACCATTCTCGTAACTGTACAAAGACGATAACCTAACCTGCAACATTGGAATCAATATTGCTTTCTCCATGACCGACGCACAGGTGGCAGACATACAAAATCCCTTCCCCTCCCCCTATTCCCACGTATACTTGCAGGGCTAAAAGAGGGAGGGATCAATGCAGTGTGTCTGTCACGGGTCGTTAGGAACAGGGAAAGATACCACAGCTTCGTTTTGAAGCATTTAGCGATGTTCTTATAGACGAAACTATTTTTCATTAACGCAGCATGTTAACTCCACACTAAGAACTACCTGGAAGTCGCGAAAACGAAAGGGAAAGTAAATGATACTTCCCAGCCCTATTGTTAGAGATTCCCTCCTTTGTTAAGTGTAAACCTGGCATTAGACAATCAATCAACCTTAGGATCAAACATTACCTTAACACATATGTGTAGTTATAGTCTATTCCTTTGAAATGTAAAGTGCCTGACTGAAAAATACATTTTATGTCTAAACAATGGATAATAATTGCATAAAAGAGACTCTTAAATTCAAAACATGGAGTTGTCATTACTGACTTACTGAATTTTCATTATACAAAATACCATGATTCAGCAATTATAGAAATACCCTTAATTTTTTTTTACAAATTATGCAGTCGGAGGGGGAAATTTTCAGTTAGAAAATAAGAATCTAAATGTTTGTTTTGTTATGGGTATGCAACACACAGCAATGACATTTATTGTACATGTATTGCGCCTTAGATAAGGAAACAGGTCACCAAGGAAACGAATAATTCTTCATAATTTGTATCTTGATTATCTATTTTCTTTCAAATTTGTAATGTGTGGCCATCCGGAAAAAGAACGTTTACTCAAAAGGTGCAGCATGCTTTGGGAAAACACACAGAGAGGTCCATACTTTCCATAAACAGTAATAAAAACATGATGTTAATTTTAATGATAGAACATATATTTCAATATTGATAATTCACGTAAGTGAATAAACTTCACATTGTCTCATGTAAATCGGAAGCAACAAAGGTGGCGCCATTTCAAAGAATGAGAAACCGTACATATATCAAATCGGTAAGTTTGCTTTCAAATAAACAAATTTAGAATTCCGTCGTGGGATGATGGGGTCAAAAATCGAATAAGAAAACTTGAAAAATATAATAAATTATCATATTCAGACTTGATGAACTTGATTCACACTATGTATTCTATAAAAATATATATGCGTAAAAAATAAAAACATTGATGGTTAGTAATTCGGAAGTGTTCCAACTCAATACCTTCTTGAAGAAAATTTCAAACCAATTGCACCAGACACGTGTTTTGGATATAAAATGCACATCAGTGATGCTTCCAGCCAAAGTTTTCTTCTTTTTTTTTCATAAACCGCCAAAACTTATTTCACTCGCGCCCTATGGCTTTATTTTTAGATAAGAAGGTAGTCAAAGTTAAAGCCACAAACTAAACAAATACTTACTACTTCCGGAGCACCTCATAGTTTGAAATGCCACCATTGTCAGAACTGTTAGAAAATTAAAATAAGCCATAGTTATATATGATTCACAATGTTGCACTGTCCTTCTTATCTAAATTAAAAACAACCTGGAATCAATCAGGGAGTGATAATGACATTCTTTACATCACGATAAAACCAAGCATACACTCAAAGATAAAGTCGATGTATTGGTATTTCAAACATTGACATGAATTTTTCCTATGTTTGCACAGCTCACCAAGTGCATCTTGATAATGTATTTTATCAAACTTGTTTTCGATACCAATAATACGGAAGTGTTCCAATTCCACACCTTCTTGATGAAAATTTCAAATTGATTTATTTTGCACCGATGTTGGCATACTTCTGTCTCCTTCAATTGAGATATTTTTCTTTAGAATATGTCGACATGCGACTTACCCACTAACATGCAACCTATTTATGTCTATATGCAACTTATTTATGTCAACATGCAATTTATTTATGTCAACATACAACTTATTTGTCAACATGCGACATAATTATCTTCCATGTCAACATATTTATCTTGCATTTTGACATAAATAAGTCGCATGTCGACATTATCTATAGAAAATAACTTGCAAGTAGGTTTCAGAAATATGCCACCATATGCACCAGACACGTGTCATCAGTGATCGACGCTTCCAGCCAATGACTTTCAGATACAGCCCAATTTCATTTCAGTAGCGCCCTCTGGTTATAAATTTTGAATTAAGATTGGTGAATTTACTTTGCTAAGAGTGCGCGGCTCCAAATTTCATGTAGAGTCGTTTCAGCAGCATATCCAGATAAAATCTATGTTCAAAATAGCATTGCAGGAATGGTGCTTAGTTGTTAAACAAAGGAGGGAATCGCCATTAACGCCAGATTGCAGCACCCACAGCAAAACCTCAATACACCCAATGCAAAAGCACAAAGCAGACAAGCACAGAAAGAGACGCATATGGGACAAAGAACGTCAACGCACAACACAGAAACATCAAACACAAAGGACTACACATAAATCAACGAGACCAATTGGCAATCGAAGCCGACTTTGGACGGCCATCTGCCACGGAAATAGCAGAAGGTGTGGTTATCCTGGATTACGTGCGCACAACCCTCCCACTTTTCCGATTACCCAGAGGTTTCGAAGAACGTACAATTGTGGTGTGAAACAACCTCCTCACTGTCAGATGACCACACACAAACAAGACCGCAAAACGCAGGGCCCCAGCAACACAGAAGAATATGCAAATTGAAATAAAAAGAGGGCCTACGTAATACAATCCGTGCTCTGCCGCCGCGAGCACATGTATATTATCACCCGAGGAGTCCGACTGACATTCAGAGAGGACAGGTGGTCGGGGCCCTGTCTTCTATAAAGAGGTTTGGACAGAGCCCGTCATGGAGTCCCGTCGTCACAGTCAGTCAGAGTGCAAGTTTTAAGAATGCGCTTGTACAAGACTGTAGATTGCTCAAGTACCAAGCCTTGCGTCCGTCTGGTGACAAAATTTGTGTACAAACTGTCCAAATCTCTTTAGAGAAGACAGGACACTGATCACCTTGCCACAGCCGGAAGAGCACGGACTATATTTTGCATACCTCTTCTTTATATCAATTTGCCATTTATGTGTTTTGGGTCGCTGCATCATGCATCCAGTGTGAATATTCATCTTACAGTGAGGAGGTTATTTGACACAACTAGTGTGCATTCATCGAGACCTATAATGGATAATCGGAGTAGGACGGTTGTGCGCACGTACATGTAACCTTGATAACCACATCCTCTGCTACTCGCGTGGAGGTACTTGATGTTAATACGGTAATTAAATTCGTCTTCAAAATATTTTAAAAGGTATGAATAATAATAAAACCAAATATTGAGTTGAGATGTGAGAATCATATGATTTCAAACTGCTGGACTTGAAAACAAAATGCTGCCCTCATGCCCAGCCAATAATGTACATTGGTCCATATTCTGCTGTCTTTATAAATTTTCTGCAGTCTTTGATCCCGAATCCGAACCCTTTACTGCTCGCTTGTCTTTGGAGATCTCAGTTATGGTCTCCTTTTCCTAACATGGTCGCCATATCAATTTCAATATAAGCATAGCCTCAGCCATTGCATGTTTTGTAGATATTGTTTTCGTGCGTGAACAACGACTGCGGTTGTGGCTAGCCATATAGGGGATGCTTACTCCTCCCGGGCGCCTTATCCCACCTCCAGCTTGCCAGGGGTCCGTCGATACTAATTTAGTGCTCTATTGTGATTGCTGTTGAGATTGTCGTCAGGATCTTCTTTATCTACTGTATGTAATGCTTAGAGATAATCCGTGTGAAGATAGGCAAACTACCTACTTTTAGATTTCATTTACAGTATAAACTGTTCTTTATATATTCTGGATCCTAAAGCAATAGATGGCATACAAGTGTTGTGGCCATTCTGATTGGCTCTTCAAATATAATTACTGAATACACCCGCAGCTTTTATGCAGGTACAGCTGACAATGTTTGCACTGGTATTACAATGTACCGCTATCGAAGCATTGGGAGTTGTGCCTACCGTATTGCTCAAGACACTGGTGCTTGCATTCCATGTGGTTTTATTTGCTATCGCCCTCTACTCACCATTTTCCTCCGTAAAAGTAGCAATGCTTTGCCCCTAACTTTCGATATACTCTGATTCCGACTTTGGATTTTGTATTCATTAACGCTGATTTTGATTTCTAAATTTGGGTTTGTATTTCATTTACCGACTGTAACGCAACGGGATGTCCGATTCTCAAAATTTAAATTGATTTATACTCTGTAAATCCTGTATTTTTCAATGTTTGTCGCTGTTTTGAAATTGGACTGATTTTGGCCCTTACCGCCCCTTGCCCTTTCTATTTTACGAAATAAAGTAGCGCTCCAGGCCTTGCCAATGATAATTTTGTACCAATCGATGGATTTCCGATCGGACTTTCAATATCCATTAAAAATGTCGTTGGCGAGGCCTGGAGCGTAGATGAATTTTGAAGACATGTATGTAAAATACAATGATTTTCCTTTGTTATACGTCATTCAGGACAAATGACGTCAGAACATGACGTTAAGTGGGCTCAAAATTACGACGCCGTATTTTCTCAAACATTCAAAATTTCAAAAATTTAATATTTCATTTATCAAAAGTATTTTTCGTCGAAATTACAGAGCCGATATAAGTAGTTATTGCACCTAGTTCTTATTCCCGAAAGTTTCGGCATAAATAAAGATTATTTCTGCATTAAGCATTTTACGTCAACACGTTGCATTGATCACTGCACTAAATTTTTAAGCAACATTTTTTAGTCTTATTACATAATTTTAAGCGTTTATAATACCCCAGATGTGAATTCTTGTAATAAAGATTTGAAAAAAAAATCAAAAATACTGTTTTAGTAGAAATTCAACACAAGAAAATATGTTTTTGCATTCTTCTTCTTTGATTAGTTTGATAAAAAAACTGTCCCAAAATAGAATACAAAATTGTACATAACGACACAAATAACTTGGTTTAATCCAAAGTGGCATTTATTCCGTTTGTTAACATTGCACATACAATGACAATTGAGTTTAGTACCACCGATTTCGAAATAATGTGTTGTCATGATCACTTACAATCTTTCATTGTATCTAAAGAAAACGTCAAAACATTCGATAAATTTACAGTTGATTGTTTGAGTTTTTCATATACTTTAATCCCCCCTCAAAAAAAAAATCAATGAGGAATAATTTGTTGTCTAAAAAATAACGACATACTATGATATCAATTCTGTAAGATGTTAGATCATGTAGATGTATTCGACATTTATTAAAAAAATCATAATACTGATACCAAAATTGCTGTACTGTAGGTTAACCTTTATCATGCCCATTTATGTCAAGACAGCATCATTATTAAATCATAATTAATATACTCACTACTTCCATTTATTCGATGGCATTGTGATATTATAAAAATCGAAAAAAGCTTTCAGGAGAAATATCAAGGGCATTGACATCTCCTTTTTCACAAATTTTACATCATTTTTCCATTAACACAAAACAAAAA
Source organism: Pinctada fucata (assembly GCA_028142955.1). Taxonomy (NCBI): domain Eukaryota; kingdom Metazoa; phylum Mollusca; class Bivalvia; order Pterioida; family Pteriidae; genus Pinctada; species Pinctada fucata. The sequence goes on along the minus strand of AP027107.1, from coordinate 17,951,645 downwards.
CCCAATATTGAAACACGGAAGTTTGATATAAATGTACTTGTTATCACTTATATACCGGACACCTGTATGTTTGTCCGGAGATAAAGGAATTTGGCTGATAAAGTTGTTGAATGTGATGCATAAGTTGTTATTAAAAGAAACATAAATCGTCTACCATATACGGTAGGACAAATGATAAGTCAATTTTTTAAGCATCTAAGTGTACGTGGAGTGATCCAAGGAGGAGATAGTGTGTGTGATATTAGCGTTAGAGAGAGAGAGCAACAGAATAGTTTTATTTCATCAAACAGAACAAAGTTGAATTTTTCACTTTTGAATCTTTAAAATATTTTATTAAAGAAAATGTTCAGCATAAATGTATCCGGATGAGTCTAGATACGATTCAGATAATATGATACACGTACTAATTCAGAAGGAATCAAACACATCATGTATCAACATATCGTATTTTCAGCTACGAGCTGATACGTGTTTTAGGGAAATCCAGGTTCCAAGAATAGTGCTATAAATAGAAGTCCGTGAAAAAATTTGATAATAATCTGCCAGTCAGAACCTTCGTTTCTTAACAATAACAATGGACATCAAATGATTCATTTTTCCATCGTCATGGCGCTCAAGTAAAATTTAGTGTGTAAGTCACACTCGCTTTATAAGAGATAACCAGTGTTAGATTACATGATTATATAGAAGTTGAAATGTATATTTGCCATCAAAACCTACCTTTGCATGTAGGATTTCATCAACTGGTTCTGATTCTTACTGGGTAATCGGAAAAGTGGGATACTTGTGCGCACATAATCCGGATAACCACACCGTCTGCTACTTACGTTGAAGATGGCCGTCAAAAGTATGCACCGATTGCCCATTGGTATCGTTGGTTAATGTGTGGTCTTTTGTGTTTGGTTTCTCTGTGTTGTGCCTTGCTGTTCCTTGTCCCTTTTGCGTCTCTTTCTGTGCATGTCTGCTCTGTGTTTTTTCATTGGGTGTTTTTTAAGTTTTGCTGTGGGTTCTGCAGCCTATTGTTGTTGGAGATTTCTTCCTTCGTTTTATTGGTCGCTGTTTGAATGATGGCGGTCGCCATGCATTGTTTTCGTCTCGAGACAGTTGTATCACTGTGCAACCCCCAAACATACGGAATATAGTGAGGGTTGATTGTTATTAGACATTTTTTACCTTGACGAACTTCGCACTTCGAACTTTACACTTCAATTATGATAGAAAGTTTTATAAGTGGTTTGTCCGATATACCAATTCCATTGAGTATACTTTTCAAAATATTGATGAACTCGCTTATGAGTTTAAACGTGAACGGCATCTACGCAACGGATTCTTCAATGCTCGAAATGGGAAGTACGAAGTTCGAAGTGCGAAATTCGTCACGGCGAAAAAAGGCTAGTAGATTCAAGAAAACAATAATTCGGTATTTTTATAAGTAGAGGATATAAAATGATAAGAATATGTATGTATAAGTATATGTTTATTTATACATATTAGTCTAAAAATTATTTATTGTCATGGAAGTACATGAAATCATACAATACAATATTTAGAGACAGAGATCTGGAAATAAGGAATAATAACATTCTTATACTAATCCATTTCTCAAATTTTATTTATACATATTTTAAAAAGAAAGGAGGGGATCTCCAACAACATCTAGTTGCAGCACCAACAGCAAAACCCCAAAACACCCGTTGTAAAAACACAAAAAAAGACACGCACAGGAAGAGACGTAATGGTACGAGAAACGTCAATGAGTTAAAGACGATCCTGACGATAACCTCAACAACACTCACAATAGAACACAAAATTGAGCATCGGCGGACCCCTAGCAAGCTAGATGTGGGATCAGGTGCCCGGGAGGAGTAAGCATCCCCGGTTGGATAGCCGCACCCGCCGTCGATGTTTACGCACGAAAATGAATCAATACATAAAATACATGCAATGTCTGTATAGAAAGTGCTATGGCGACCATGTCAGAGAGAAATATCCAAAACACCTCCCGTCAAACCCCTCGCGGGGAACTTTTTCAGGAGCTCCACACGGCAAATGTCAAATCACAGAGGAACATCACACACACATGATTACACATAAACAAAGGAGATCAATGGGCAATCGGTGCCGACTTTTTATGGCCATCAGCCACGGAAATAGCAGAAGGTGTGGTTATCCTGAATTGCGTGCGCACAACCCTCCCACTTTTCCGATTTCCCAGAGGTCTCGAAGACGTACAATTGTGGTGTAAAACAACCTCCTCACTGTCAGATGACCACACGCAAACAAAACCGCAAAACGCAGTGACCCACGCAACATAGAAGAATGTGTAAATGGATATAAAAAGAGGGCGTACGTTATATAATCCGTCTTCTGCCGATGCGAGCTCATGTATGTTATCACCCTTGTAGTCCGACTGACATTCAGAGAGGCTAGGTGGTCGGGACCCTGTCTTCTCTAAAGAGGTTTGGACAGGGCCCGTCATGGAGTCCCGTCGTCACAGTCAGTTAGAGTACAAGTACTTTATAATGTTCAAGTACGTACCAAGCCTAGTGTGCGTTTCATGACATAAGGATCATATCCACGGTATAAAAGGCGTTTGATGATTCTGACGCATTTCGCATGGTAATATTCATACTTTTATCGGCATATTACATTGTTTAGATTTAGGATCACTGATGAGGGTTAAGTACCCGAAACGTGCATGTGTGGTTCACGTTGCCAATTTATCTGTTCTTAAATGATGCTATTTAATTTGAAGACGTTTACATTAAACATGCATGTATCGGATTGATTGTGAATCTAATCTGACAGTATAACTGAAGGATAAGATTGAAGGGTTATGTTTATCGTCTTCAAATTCAATAGCATCATTTAAGAACAGATCTTGCTGCATGGACGAGACATGCACGATGTTTAACCCTCGTGAGTGATCCTCACTATCTGTGCTGTATACAGGGATATGGTCATTATCTATATTTGTCATCTCAATCTAAATCTTCATATTGATATTTTGGTAAAAAATTTCGCGCAGTAGATCGAATTTTGGTAAATGCTAGAACATAGAAAGGTGTATAAGAGAATGTGTTTATAAAAGAACTATACATGAACGTCAGACTCCTCACATTTATTGATGGAGTGGATTAATTAATGGATGAGATTAATCACGAGAAGATAAATGGAGTATTTTGACTCTTGGCCTATTTTAGTTCAAAAGGACAATTCTTCACAGATGGCATTTAACTGCATTACTCTGTAATTATATAGATTTCATGATTACAGGCTGTAAACATATGCATATAAGTTACATTTGCTATAATGTACTGTTAATAAAATGTATTGTGGAAATAGTTTCGAATAAGTCTAGTAATTGGGATCTTAAGTGAATATGAGTGGGAGGATTGAGTGATCATTATCTGCTTAAGAGCCAATCCGGCATAAAACAATGCAAAATCGTAAGAATCGTCCAAAAGGGTGGTCAAAGTTTTACATTTTTATGTATATTTCTGTATTCTATGATGAAAAACATTCGAGAAAAAATTATTTTAAAATTCATATATGTCCCGTTTTATAGTAGTGGGCCAATTTTGTTTGTATGGCATAGCGCCATTAACAGGGCTAAAAAATAACACTAAAATAGCCCTTTTTCATCGTTGAATAAGATTTGATTTTGATATGCAATAATTCTTTTCAAGATAAAATCAGATACTTACTCAATTTATCTTCATTATAGTACTCGCAAAGATAAGATATACGAACTGACTTGCCACCAGGGGGCGCTCTAATACGACTTATATTGGGATTTGACAAAAGCTTCCCTATTTTGAACATGAATAAAATCTATTAGAGAGAAAATTTCCCCACAAAGTTTCAGTATAATAAAGTAAACATATCATACTTTAATATATAAAAAAATTGTCGCTGCCAAATGTATCTAAGATATGCAAGAATATTCCTTATTTTACGAAATATGATACAAAGATTTAATGGGAAAATGTTCAAAAGATAAGCATATTTGATCATAATCTAGAAAAAATTCTATGAGATAATCAAAATATATTCTAAAAATGATTAAAATCGTTTCAGATCTTTTTTCAATTTCCCTTATAAGCCCCACCATTAATATTTAGACGATTTTGGAGATAGCCCGGAACGACGCCACCGGGTCAGACATTTAGTGATGACGTCACGAGGACTTTGAGTGATGACGTCACGTGGTTAGGTTACAATGACGATAAAATAAGAACTTGACACGGATAAACTATCGCATTAGATTATAAGATTTAGAGTTTAGCTCAAGATTGCATAGCAAATCGCGTTCCCTCGTTTCTAGATGTGATTACATGTACCCATCCCAAATCTTTTGAAATAATCTTCACAGATTTAAAAGAACGAGTCTCTAAAATCGTCGGTACCGTGCTCAACTAAGTACTGGTTAGAGCGTGAAACCAATTACGGAAAGGTTCCTGGTTCGAGTCTTCCTGAAGCAGGGACACTTAATCCTACCTCCAATGAATTTGAAGACGTTTAACTTCTGAATGTTCATCATAAAAGGGTCACTATGCCACTGTTGGGTTCGTGTCATCAGATTTGTGACATGTATTTTCCTACAACGGGTCGTTGAATATACTCTTCTATGATCTCTGTTATTTATAGTACTGAACGAATTGTCCTGTATGTGTATTGTTGACATGACTGTGGTATTTTCTTTAAAAATATCGAAAAATCGGAAAGAAAAGTTTTCTTTACAGTCTACTCTCTGCTCTTTTCATTGAATGTCCTTCATTGTTTCATGGGAAATTGTGTTTAAAAAGTTCTTTCCCTTTGAAAACGATCTGTTGAATAATAATTGAATTGATAAAATAAACGATATTTTCTTATAATGTTAGGTCGATCTTTCCTATAAACATAACAATTTCAGAGAAAAAAATCGACTAGGTTGCACGAATGATCCTCACTTAACTTTAAAAGATTGATAAAACAAGTAAATCAATTAATTACCAGTATATATCCATTCGAGAAAATTTCGAACACTCTGTTATTTTCATGTATAAAACAAGAAGAAGAAAAAAATTGTTTTGATATGACTGTCTCATTCTTGATTTCAACTCAAAGTCAAAGAGCGCAGTCAACCAAATCGATCATCTATGGTTATGATTTTTTTCTTAAAAAGTTAATCTCCTTCATATCTTTAATTCATAAAAGGTATTTCTCCTTCTCAGTGTTGATATATCTTGTACAAAAGCAGAGCGGTCTTCGTTCTATAAAAAAGTACTTTTATTGAAAGGAAAAAAAAAGAGTTCATGGAACTCCATCTTTAAAAAAAATTGTAAAAACAAAACAAAATACAAAACGAAACAAAAAACAAAACAAAACCAAATAAAAAAAAAAAAAACCCTACACCCCCTCCCCTCCGAAAAACACCCCGAAATTATACTGAAAAGAAATAGAAAAACTCCTGGGCTAATCAAAGGGCGTAGATCTACATGTATACATTACACGCCTTTCAGAGATCATAGAAATATATAATTTCATTGTATAATAACTTCTTTGCTGCAAAAGCGTAATTCTTGCATTGTTCATATGTGAAATTGAATATTGTCAATTATTGAAAATGACGCATGAGTTTAGAAAAAAACATGACAAATTATGATAATAACATATGAAAGAAGTGACGCAATCTTAAATCAATTTCAGTCCAAATAGTTCATTTCTCGATGTAGCAAAATTTAACCTGAAATGCGTCAAAGTAAAGATTGGGGTTTAACAAAATCCTCTTAACATGTAGAGAAGTAAACGTGAAATACATAAAATCATGACAATCACACATGTACTCACATAAATACAAGTGAAAGTTAAACAATTACAAATCAAATATCATGTCGCAAAGATGAAGAAGACGAAAAGAAATGAGCGGAAAGAGAAAATCTAGCAGTAATAATCATTGTTATAAAGTTTAAGGTGCTAGGGGAGGGAGGTGGGAAATTTCCGTGGAAATACTTTAAATTTACAAAACGATATACTTAGTTGTCGTCGAGACGCTAGATGAAAACAGAATGATGCACGCGCATCGTAAGACCATGTAGAATTTTAAATGGGGTTCAATAAGGGGTATACGCGAACATAAAACATTTTATATAAGATATAAAGTGGTTTTTCTGCAAAAGCGTAATTCTTACATTGTTAATTTGTATTCTGAATATGAAAAAGAGTGGACGTATGTGTCAAATCTACTCCTGTCATACTTCAGGGTCATTGTTGCAAGTTATGTTATTATTTGTTTTTTTTTTAATCATATTGATATCTAAAAAAAATCCCTAAGACGTCACGGAGACAATTACAGCTAAATGTTGATCTTTGAAATAGACATTTCACGGCATGTATTTCTACTTCCTATGAAGTTTACACTCAGGGGTTTGTATTTTTGAATTAAACTATATTTCTGTATTTAATACATGTACATGTATGTTTGATCAGTATGTTCAAACTCATCTGACAGGTTTTTTGTTTAATAAAAAAGGTTTTTTACGTCTATTTTTCGTTCGCATTTTTACGACGCAAAAAATCACTTTGATGCATATTTCAACTGTCTATATCTCGATACATAATTATTTGGCATCGGTGGATTTTTGAGATATTTATGAGATTAAAGCAAAGAGTTAAAAGTTGAAATTTGAAATAAATCAAACTTCTCTTACAAAAGATATTGGTGCGTGAAAAACGTCTAAAACGTCGTTTTCTCGTTAAGCTGATTTTTAATGCATATGTTAACTGTCTATATCTCGATACTTAATTATTAAGCATCGGTAGATTTTTGATATATTTAAAAAAAATTAAAGTAAAGAGTTGAAAGATGAAATTTGAAAAAAAAATAAGATTTCTCTTACAGAAGATATTGGTGCTTGAAAAACGTCTAAAACGTCGTTTTTTCGTTAAGCTGATCTTTAATACATATTTTAACTGCCTACATCTCAATACGTAATCAATTGGCAGCGGTGGCTTTTTGATATATATATAAGATTAAAGCAAAGAGTTAAAAGATGAAATTTGATAAAAATCAAACTTCTCTTACAGAAACGTCGTTTTCTCACTGAGCTGATTTTTACATCTTTTCAAGTTACTTTGTGGCTGTCATTGGAAAAAAAAATTTTCATACATAATATTATCCTAAGGTAGAATAAAATGTTATATTTCAATATATCAATAACAATATTGAGTCCAATTCAATTTATACTTAAAATTTTAGAGAAGTATATCAGCGAAAATAGCGATATTTCTACGTCATTTCTGTAAATTTGGCGGGAAAAATGATGGGGTGGCATATCTCTGTAACCATAGACATTTGAACGAAAATATTTGACAGAATTATTCCTAGTCATTTATCTATAAGAATAACTTAAAATCATTAAATTTGGTTACTAGGTCATGTGGCTCAATTTGCATGGTTTTATGCCGGATTGGCTCTTAAAAAAGTATGGTCCATGCTGTAAATCTAATTGTTCTGAAATGATGCTATTGAATTTGAAGACTTTAGTATATATACCAAATTTTATTTATATAGCAGATAGCCGCCCAAAGTTGGATCCGGTCGCTCATAGAATTCCTTGTTTTATATCTAATCTTTCATGTTTTTGTCCTAGGGTTTCTTACACAAATTTCTCGTTTGTCACTAAATTTCGTATTCTTTGTATTTTGAACTGTTTTAAATGTCAATCGTTAACTTCGATCTTGTCTGTCCTATTTCTCTGTTATTCCTGCCAATTGGTAATGTTTTATAGACTTAGTATTCTTTAAGCTATATCTACGTCGATACAGAAAACGAAGTGTTCCAACTCTCTTTGTAAAGAACAGGCTCGTTGACAAAATTTCCGAATGCAGTTCACCAAACATACACGTTTTTACTAACAACCCCTTATTTTTTGTACTCCATCCAAAGAAACAAATTAATCATCAGTTAATAATTAAAAGAAACATAATCTGTTTTATTCTTTTCAGGATGTCTTGCACAACCTTTATCTTCATGTAAATGTTTGTAGGGAAATGATTTTAATGGTTCCAACATTTTGCCTCTTTATTTTCACCTTTGTCATTCTCGTTGTCATATGTACATAGTGCTATTATTCCTCTGCAAGGTTAAGGTCTTGTCGCGGTTATCTATTTGCTGGTGATGTTAACTTGTAGGAAGTCATTTTGCTTTATTAAATGTTTAGGTTAAAAGTCACAAATACATGAAACCAAGTTATTGTGGTAAATCAAAACAATTATTTAATGTTCACAATATTTATATATTCCTATTCAAAATACAGATAAATACATCTATTATTGTGCAGAACAGGTTATTCACCATCATGACATTGTGGAGCTTATACCCACAGGAGCTCGATGCCAAAAAACCTTCAATGATACCCGCTCCTTCCCATCTCTTTCTAGTGAAAGAAAGTAGAGGTGGATATACTTGTGGATCGTTGGCATCGTGTTCCTGTGCTTATAACTAATCACTATTCAAACAAATTTTATTGGAAAAACAAAACCTCGATTAATACAGAACTATACAAAACAACTACAAAATTCAATAGGAGCTAATGTTAATCTCCTTGGGCTACCATGAAACAGTTCGAGAAAGGCAAAAAGCCGTTAAACTTATGAAAATCGGTATCTTGCGTGCGTCTAATTTAAGACAGATTGGTAAGGAGTTTTATATCTTTATTTTGAAAATTTAGACGCTCGGACTTTACCTTTTTATTGAGTAGTTTATGTATAATTCGCCTTGCCATCAGAACAGAATCCTTTGGTCTTGCCCTTATAAGGCTTACAAATTGTGATTCACAATAGGCAGGAGATGATGAAGGATTGTTGCTACTCAGAAATGGAATATCTTAAATCACAGATTTAGACAAAAAGTAAATTTGTATCGGATTTAAATACTTTTCACCTTTTTGCTACATGTATATGGATACCTATGATTAATAATTGAAATTACACTGCTTAAAGCATCCTATTCTCTGTTTGGGGCCTTTGAATTTTGTGCAAAATTAAGTTTCATACTCATTTACATGTACGTAAATACTTCTTTGACTGTTTGCTGTGTTTGATATCTCTGATAATTCGATCTGTTGGATGGACGTATGATGATCTAAAAAAGAAGAGAAATAAATAAATTAAAGAAGAAAGAAAAACCATTATGATAATCTTTTTTAAAATAATCTGCTGAAATATCAAAAACCTATGATTGTTTTGATACTAAAGGTCCAAGCTACATTTTTCTAGTACCGAACTGAAGGACAGTAGTGGATAAAACTTTTCATCTAAACATTCATTGTTGACTATTCTCAGGAAATATCTTCCTGTTTATTTGTTTTCAGCTAAGGCTATACAGTAGTAATTGAATGTTCTGTTTAACGTCCCGAACATTTTAAGGTACCCTTCGACCAGGCAAAATGAAGAAATTTGGAGAGGAAGATTGAACCCCCCTCCCCCCCAAAAATATTTTTCTTCAAATGAGATGGATTGTATCGACATTATTCCTATGAAAATTACTATTATTTCCTAAAATTAATTATCGTATAAAGACATTTAAGGGAATTCAATTATATCGTTTACTGATTTATTTAACTTGACAAAATGCATGTTTGTGTGTTTTTTTTTTTTTTTTTTTTTTCGAGCAATTCTTCTAAAAGGTATACGCCCGTGACGTAAAACAAAAGATTTTATCACTCTGGCCTAAGTGTTAAGCAACATCGTTTTGTAATATTTCCGATGATGCGCCAAGTCTCTGTTGCCTCTTCCCTTACCCATTAAGGTAAGTAATGGCGGATTTAGCTTGACTTTAGTTTATTTTACAGCTTCCATTGCATCGCTTAAAGTTACATATGGTCTCGTCAATATCAAACTATGAATGAAATATTTTGTCAAAGCGAATTAATCAATGTAGCATATTCAATAATTAGAAAGTACCTGGATACATCAGTCAGATATGCCCTCGCTACCGAAATATGATCAATTATGGCTTATAGAATGGGTACCCTAATATAACCTAGTTTTCTCCGATGAAAAACGAATGCGAACACGTGTAAGCACTTATTTGCATGAGGCTAGTACTCACGGTAGCAAAACAAACAACATGGCGGACGGATAACACGTGGGACGAAAAGGAATCGACAATTCGTATTATTAGAATATGAGAAGAGAAATGTAATTAATGAAATTTATTGTTAATATTAGGATCAATGATACCCCTGCCTGGCATATGTTGCATACATTGTATAGGCTACTGAAACCATGAATAAACATATGGTAGTTTTAAAAGGAATTAGTCTGCACATAACGGAGCAACATGACCCATATTTGAAATTGTCCTGCTTCACATGATGTAAAATCAGTAACAATGAATTGAAGCTCCGAGGTAGTTTTCCTTTAACATGTTTAAATTACAAGAAACCACAAAATGTTGATTCAAGGGACATGCAACATAGGCTATATAGCAAGATAGGTTCTTGGCCTGTAGTTCTTAGTGTAAAATCTGAATTTTAGAAATGAATTTATTGAATGTGAGGGTTTTATATCCAACAACTTAATTGATTCGCTTTGAAATGTTTCCTTTTAGTGTCAGGAAACCTCAGAACATTGCATTTTTCTAGGTTTCAAGGGACATCATTCAGCACACAATTCAGCGACTAGATCCAACCTTAAAGTTGATATATTTTTTTTATGTAGAAGCTATATCCAAGATATCAATTGATTATCTTTAACGGTATTCCTTTGAATGTCCGGAAACCAAAATTTCATGAACTTTTAAAGTTTCATGGGGAATTATAATTCAGCACAAAATTGAGGGACATGACCCAGATTCGAACTTGACCCATATTTCTTAGTGTTAAGCCTATATCCAATAAATCAATTGATTATCTGTAAAGGTTTTAGTACGGAAACCAAAAATTTGTGAATTTTTAAAATATCAAGAGGCATAACTCTGTAAATTATTGAGGGACACGACCCATATTCAAACTTGACCTGTTTTTCTTGCTGTAAAAGCTATATCAAGAAATGAATTGATTATCTGTAACGGTTTCCTTTAAATGTCCGGAAACCAAAAATTTTTCTGAGTTTCAAGGGGCATAACTCTGCTAGTAATTGAGGGACATGACCCATATTTGAACATGACGTGTATTTCTTGGTGTAAAAGCTATATGCAAGAAATAAATTGATTACCTGTGACGGTTTTCCTTTTAATGTCCTGAAACCAAAAATTTGTGAATTTTTCTAAGTTTCAAGAAGCATAACTTTGCAAAAAGGTTGAGAGACATGACCCATATTCAAACTTGACATGTATTTCTTGTTGTAGAAGCTATATGCAAGAAATGAATTTATTATCTGTAATGGTTATCCTTTAAATGTCCGGACAACAAAAATTTGTGATTTTTTCTAAGTTTCAAGGGGTATTACTCTGCTCGTAATTGAGGGACATGACCCATATTCGAACTTGACCTGTATTTCTTAGTGTAAAAGCTATATGCAAGAAATGAATTGATAATCTGTGACGGTTTTCCTTTAAATGTCAGGAAACCACAAAATGTGTGATTTTTTTCTAATTTTCAAGCGACAAAACTCTGCATATAATTGCGGGATAGGACCCATATTCGACCCATATCTGAAATGGTTATCCTTTAAATGTCCGGAAAACAAAAAAATGTGAATTTTTCTAATTTTCAAGGGGTATTACTCTGCTCGTAATTGAGGGCTATGACCCATATTCGAACTTGACGTGTATTTCTTGGTGTAAAAGCTATATGCAAGAAATAAATTAATTATCTGTAACGGGTTTCCTTTAGATGTCCGGAAACCAAAAATTTGTGAATTTTTCTAAGTGTCAAGGGGCATAACATTATTCGTAATTGAGGGACATGACCCATATTCGAACTTGACCTGTATTTCTGGGTGTAAAAGCCATATCCAAGAAATAAATTGATTATCTATAACGGTTTTCCATTAAATGTCCGAAAACAAAAAAAAAATTGTGAATTTTTCTAAGTTTCAATGGGCATAACTCTGCAAAAAATTGAGGGACATGACCCATATTCAAAGTTGACATACATTTCTTGGTGTAGAAGATATATGAAAGAAATGAATTGATTATATTTAATGGTGTTCCTATAAATGTCCGGAAACCACAATTTTTTTTAAGTTTCAAGGGGCATCACTCTGCACGTAATTGAGGAACATGACCAATATTCGAATTCTGGGTGTAAAAGGTATATGCTAGAAATGAATTGATTATCTGTAACAGTTTTCCTTTATATGTCCGGAAACCATAAGTGGGACGGACGCATGCACGCACGGAGTAACGCACGCACACACGGACGGACATGTGCATCACTATATACCCCCACCATTTTATGGCGGGGGTATAACAATACAAATAAAAACTAGTATAAGGTTTGAATTGGACAGAAGGAGAAGACCTTAGAGGACTTGAATCTGAAGTCGAGCGAGAAAATAGCCAAAGGGATTTTCAGTGTATATATAAATGTTGTTCTAGTTGTTATATTTATAAGTTGTATAGATATCAGTTTAATGTGTATACATTTTCACAGTATTTTAATACTATATACATATTCACAATTTATATCTACTTTATCAAATAAAACCTGAAAACCATAAGTAAAAAAAGGCAAATCTTCATTCAGCTGCATGTTTTTCATTCAAGCGTCATACATGAAAGTGTTCGATTTTTCACGTTTAACATGGTTCAAATTGGAACGCAATATAATATCTGCATACGAGATTAACTTTTAATTTACAATTTAATGAAATATCAGTACGATTTCGAGTAAGTAATTCCTAATTTTACTCTGGTTAGGATGTTTGAAAGACAGTGAACACGTGGTTTACTACACGTTTCGTAGTAACCCCACGATATAGAGTTCAATCAAGCGATTGGCTGATTGCAGTAGCGTGCTCACTCTTATCTGAATATGGGACATATTCTAACATACTGTATATGCAAAGAACGATTTCCGTAGTTTATCGAAATCGTGTGTAGCCGAGAATGAAAATGTCTATAAAACATTAATTTGAGGTATAATTTATGTAAGTAACATACAGATGTTCAAATGGTAGTGTATTAAACATATTAACGTTAAAACTTCGTTATTAAAAGATCAATCCCTGCAAAAGCATATTTGTAATACCCAAATTTCTATAGCAACCATTATCAATTTGAATTTGTGTCCTTATGTTTTGATATAGGCTTACTTGATGTTTATTGACATTGACTTTCAACTTCCTAGGGTTAAAAATAACTGTTTTATAAAAATAATAAAAACAAAATGGTTGTCATGATATGAAATGTTCCCCATAACATTTTCACCGTTTTTGAAAGAGCCCTTTGTGTTATATATATTCCAACAATTATTATCTCATCATCATGATGCAAAATTTTTGTAAATAACTTTGAAGTGGCAAAATTAGTAAATTAAATATTATATACCATAGTTACTGTTGTCAAGGTAACTAATCTACTTAACAACAAGTGAGTTTATCTTGAATTTGCTCATATAATCAAATGAATTCCTATTTGTTATCATATACCTATCAATAGAGAAGAAAAAAAAAATTTAATTTTCTTTGTTTACATACAATAATATTTTTTATATAAATTGTCAATATTGAAATACATTGTATATGTTCTATATTACTATTGTACTAGACATGTGTTTCTGATATTTTAATCCTCGTCGTTAGTACTTCATGCCAAAACAGTTTAAATAAAGCCCAAATGAATTTTACTGGCGCCATCTACATGTACAATACAGAGATATAATGTTTTAACTTGATTTTGATAAAATTTCACAGTAGGTACCAAATTCACAGATCGATTAAAATGCTCTCGATTTTACAATAAATTACAAAAATCCACACAGTTTAGGTCAAAATATCAAAGATACGGAATATCAACGATTTTTTTGTCAAATGTTAAACGTCTTCAAATTTAATACACACATTAAACTGTGCTCCTGAGAAAGACTTCATAATATTGAAGAAAAAGTATATGCCCATGTTGAAATAAGGGAGACCATTTTGTGGTTTTCTTGAAAAAAAGTATCAGCGCGGTAAAATTTGCCTTTATTTGGGCGGAATTTAAACAGTTTAGAATTTTTCGGTATCCATCAGCTGTACCTTATAACACAATTTAAGTTAATAATATTCCACACACTTAAAACGACTTTCGTGGAGTATTACTTACGTGAGAGAAATCCTAACTGTTCAAATGAATACCTCCAGCTCAAATTTTAGAGGAATTTACCGCGAAGGATTTTCTAACATATTCTTTATTCAGTTTAGATCAAAATTCCAAACTTATCCGCTTTTATGTATGTAATGAATTTGAGTCTTCAATAGAGTCAAAAATTATACATTTTATATAATAAATTGAATTATCTATATAATTCAAGCTCAATGAGTGCTAAAATGGGAGATGCGCAAGACGCACCTTAAATGGTAACAGAGAATTGGTATTAAAATCTAATGAATTAAAAAATATTGTCATTTTTCAATGATCAAATCTTATGCATTTCATTTGAATTCAACAGGCCAAGAAAACGATACGATTCCTCCTCGTTTTGTTGGTCTCGTTTAATATTTGAACATACTGTAAACGTGGAAATTATGCCTTTGGTAAGTTGTGCGTTTTCCGCGATTCTATCATTATTGCCAAAAGAATCCCCGCGTGAAAATCACAACCAATTTAAAAATCCCAATTTCACATAAATTATCCCCACGCGTAGTGTTGCATTTGTTTTTTCTCCAATATTTACCTAAGCGAAAAAAGCCACGTATTTGTTCATTTCTGTACCTGTAACACTGCTGTAGGTATGCTCATTTTCTCTTGGGTGACATGTTTCATATTGCTGTGCGGTTAATTCCTTTTCTATTTTCATCTGTCTTTTTCTGGAAGATCATAACATAAGAAAAAGTATAAATTATCTCCAAATACTTGAAAAAACGGACGTAAAGCAATGTTTGTGTTTCAAAGCCAAATTGACCGACTTTAGATGTCAACTGGCTATAGATTTGAATGAGACGTATTTGTTTTTTATAAAAGATATGATTTATGTGTACACATATACTATCGTTCTCACCTCAACCAGAATGCTGTCATGAAAACGATGACTAACATTGCTATAATTGCTGCTACATTTCCACCTATGACAATTGAAGTCGGGAATTCCCTTTTAACAAATGAGACACAGTTACTAACTGTTGACTTATCTAAGAAATAAAAAAGCAATAACGTTTGTTAGGAACTCTTCAAAGACAAAACAAAATACAGAGGCGACTTAAAATCATATTACATATAAGACTCGAGGATCTGAATTATTTAATTTATTTGATCATCATATCATTATATTTTCCATACTCTTAATTTCATCTAGTATAGTTCACACAAAAAATATATTAACCATTATGCAGTCCTGTTAATCCTGCAATATTTTCCGCATCGCTGCAATTCCCATAGCGTACATCACATTTACCTTTGCATACATTACAGGTCTCGTTACAATTGTATCCATAGGTTCCATTGTTACATACTACATCAGAAAAGATAACATTAGATAAATAGATAGATAAATATGTAGCAGGTATACACGGGTTAGCAGATATGAAGGTAAAATAACCACACCAAAAAAGCTCTGATGACAAAGGAACAAGTGGTAATACATACAGAAAAAGGACTATAATTTAAACGTTTCAAAAAACTATACGAAGGATTGAAGCAATGTGTACAGAGAGTTGATGTTTAACGGAAAATAGCGCACATATTATATACTATATAGAAATGGCGATTAGATAATTGTGCCCGGGAAGAAGCATCTTCTGTTTGCTAGCAACACCCGTCAATTGGGAAGTCCCGAAAACAGTCAAAATTCGTTAAATGTACCTTTATAATGAATCTAGATTACCCTTATCCTAGTGAATCGCCTTACCTGTAGCAATTACATGTACCCCTCCATGGTATCATTCCTATTCCTCATGTAGAACAGTGCACATTATAAGCATCAAATAAGACGATAAGATGAAGGATTTATAAAGCCCAGCTCTCATTTGTCATGACCTTGATGATGTGCATAAGAACGCGTCATGATTTAATCTCAGTAACACACCTTCATCACATTTTGATCCGTTAACTCCCTTGTCACACAAACCCTGTGGACATATTCCAGTTATTTTATCACAAACGCCCAAATATCGGCAATATCCACATCTATGACGGCAATTATATCCATAAAAGCCATCTACACATTCTACAAAATAGGACTTTGTATCGTAGAAAAAGAATATTCTTAGAATTCGTCTTCATTCAAAAACATTTGAATTTTCCAACTAATCTGTTTTGTACTGACAGCTATTCCGCAATTTTTGATCTCATTTAAATTTATGAATAAAAGTCGTATAATAATCCAAACATAGGAACATGCATAAGAAATCAGATGTGACGGGTTTTTTTTTTTTTTTTTGTTTTAGAGAAAAACCAGTATTACATTCTCTGAAGCGAGGAAAGAAAGTGGTCTGATGTTAAATGACGATAGAACTAATTATTATACCTCTACTGATATTTTCCTATATAAAAAGAGACTCATTAAATTTAGCTAAATCCCTGAAAATCGCCTAAGACTATTTCCCTGCAAAGGGGTGCGATCGTTGAGAAGACTATTTCCCTAGGGAGTTACTTTTAAAATGGGGCGGAGCTTCTTTGGGGTGTGTCAGTATCAGCCAATCAGCGCCGTTGAAGGTTAATCGGATGACGCTATTAATACGCGAGCAGAGTAATCCGCCTCCTATTCGCTTAGCACATATTAAATTAATCCTCAATAAAATAAAACAATCAAAAATTAAACATGTATGAGTATGATAAATGATGTTTCTGTTGGTCTTATCATCAAAAAATAATATTTTCCTTTACTCAGTCATTCAGTCGAGAAGGCAAGGCAAAATCATTAGAATTTCCATTGGAACCATGTGGACCTAAGAGATATGTTTGTTTGTTTCGGTCTACCTAAGATATATGTTTGTTTCAGTATAATGGTTGTTTCGGTATAATAAAACAGTTAAAGTATACCATTGAGGGAGTTAGCACGATTCTGGTTCCCCGAGACTAGACCTATTTCCCGAGGCGAATTTCCTTCCGCTTCGCCTCGGGAAATAGGTCTAGTCTCGGGGAACCAGAATCGTGCTACATGTAACTCCCTCAATGGTATACTTTAACTATATAATGACCGACTCTGGTCATACATTGTACAATTCGTTCGATTTGTGTAGGTATCTAACGTAAATATTGTGACGTCATAAATTCCTTTGAAAACGTCATAAATGTAACCCTGTTTCCCTGAATTTCATGCTGTTTCCATATAATCTAATGACATCACAATACGTTGACGTCAGATACCTGCACAAATGGGAAGTAAATCTCTTTTTCGAAAAGACCGAATTCCCTAGGATGTGCCTATTTCCCTTGTTTCCAGTTGGATAAGTCGTACTTCTCGGGTATACATCATAATCTCGTTTGATCCTACAAAGCGCAGACGGAATCTCATACAACCATTGCTCTTGATATCCATTTTCAGAGTGCGTATATGTGTACAGTATGAATACTCATCGCATAGAAATCTAATTGGTATGATAATAAACTGTAATATTAATTCAAACAGATCATGAAGTTTCTAGCATCAAAGTGAAATTACCTTTTGTACAATTTGATTGATAAAATCCTTTTTCACACAAACCAGAAGGACACATTCCAGTCTTCTTATGACAAACAGAGACATTAAAACAGTTTCCGCATATTCCATTGCAATCAAAACCGAAACTTCCATTTGGACACTCTAAAATATATCATTACATAGTCTTTTCTTAATTTGAATAAACTGATTCGGCCCAAAATAATAATCAAAACACTTTTCTTTTAAGTTCGAATTCTATACTAACCTAGATCACATTTTGATCCAGTAAATCCACGTTCACACAGTTCCTTTGGACACATACCGTTTATTTTATTACATACCAAGCCGTCACGACATTTTCCGCATGTAGAAAGACAATTGTAACCGTATTTGCCATCAACACATTCTGGAAAAGGTCAATGTAACATTATATCTCTACGTACTTAATTTTGTCAAATAGAATAGAAAAAATATGGGTACATAAACAATCAATCGAAAGTTAATGCCTAGAACCTAGCGAAATTGCTAATTAAACGAGATCGATGCGTTGTTTTGTGTATCCGGATAAGTTGGAGGGCTGTGCTGTACGTATCCGCTTAATTTGGGAGTTGTGTGCGGATAATCACACCATTTGCTAAAAGCAGATGGCCGCCCAAAGTCGCCGCCGGGTGCACATTTGTCTCCTTCCTTTTATGTGTTGTCAGCAATGTCTGATGTTTCTGTACGTCTGTTTCGATTGCTTTATATGCGATTTGTAGTTTTGTTTGGTATCATTTATGTGTCACTTTCTTGAGGATTCTTGTGGGTGAGTGCAGGATAGTCATGCTGAAGATCCTTACCTTTCCTTTGCATTTGATTACAAATTTCATTTCGAAAATGATCCGGTAAACTTTGAAGAGTTTCCAATTCTTTCGTCATATGATTCGAATGACAACATACGTCTCAAATGTTTAACGTCTTCAAATTCACTAGCATCATTTTAGAGCAGATGAATTTACATTACGGACTAGACATGCACGTTTCGAGTATTTAACCCTCGTCAGTGATCTTCAATCTAACCAATGAAATATGGCCCAAAATCTGTGAAATTATGTCCATAATACAGTGATGATTCGTTAGTCCGGACGAATTGGTTCCCGAGAAATTCGTCCGGATTAACGAATTTTCCGGATTACAGAATCATGTTAAAAATGTCAAACTTGAGCGCGAAATTCCGAAGGAAAGGGGGAGGATCGGCCGGGTTTTTTTTGTGCGTGTGTGTACGGTTAAATTGTCTTGTAAACAAATATTTTCTTATCATAAATAATTTGATTAGATGTTTATTTCTTGAAAATATGATTACTAAATATCTAGATATGTCTTTAAAGCATGAGCGCTAAAAACTAGACAAGGGGAAGGTGGTTCGGGCGCCGGGATTTTGTCTTCGCTTTTTTGTATTAGTAAGTCTTGAAGTCAATACTTTTCTCATCATTGAAAAAAAAAATATACATAAGTAGTTTTATTTCTTTATAATTCTAATCAAATCAACAGAAATGAATTGAGCAAAATGCACAAGAATAAAGATCAAACGAAAGTGGAGGGAGGTCTCCGTTTTATTACGCTGAGATCAATATATAGCGTTACTTTAACATTTAAAATAAGAATAAAATTTTATCTAAACATCGAGGCTCCGAGGGCGCCGTTAGTTACCAATACCTACCGAATCTTACCACGTTTCTTCCTGAAAAATGCGGAAATCATCGTCTGTAAAGAGCGCTATACGGCCGTTTTCAATTCTATTCTAAAAACGAGCCCTCAATATCCAAGCTAACGCTAACATTCAGTTCACTCTTCATCGTGATACGAACATTAAAATTATAAATATCAGCTTTAGTTTGAAATGATTTTAGATTCCCTGAGAAATCGCCCGGAGTAACAAATTTTCCGGAGTAACGTATTCCGGACTAACGAATCATCACTGTATACCGAAAGACGTAGCAAGATATTCTAGCATTACTTTTTTACTTACATGCAAGATATGTTGGTATGGAGTTTCTTTATAACATGTAAGATATTTTAGCATGTCGATTAAACCCCCCCCCCCCCATATTTCATAAGAAAAGGAACTCCTTGTATTACCTATAGCTACACACCAATAGTTGCATCTAAAAGGACCTCGCACGAATTGGCGCGAAATCCGCCCCGATAATAAAATCTCTTATAGGGTTACTAAAACTATTCTAAGGTATAAAATATATATTTATAGACAGAAAAACTAATAATCTATAATATTTACTCAAATGTTTGTCATTTACATCACCTACTTGGCATTTATTTGAAATCAAAGCAACGTGGGGTACACCATTTAGAGTCCGTGGTATTACGTTATAAAATTCAATAAAACAGATGAAATTGAGAAAATCGTTTTACTCTGAGTTATATTTTAAAAGTTATCATACATTTAATGATTTAATAAACGTTAAAACTGTTGTTCTCCTTAAAAAGACTAGTATTTCTTTTCAGTATTCAGAATTACATTTTTAAAATCACTATACTCCCAATAACTCACAATGGATAAATGTGCTTAGTGCGTTTACAATACGAAAAGATAAGGGAAAAACTATCGGAATAAAGACTTATTGTGGTTATTCGTAAAAACAAATAATAGAGTGTTTGATAGATAAAGGAAAATAAAATATAATCAGAAAAGTGTTCTTTGTTGGAAGTGTTTGAAAAAACTCAGAAAAAAAATGTAGTCGCAAAATGTTTACTACTCACCCAAATGAATTGAATTACGTCATAAAAGTAATTATTTAATTAACATATTATATATTATTGCAAAATATCATCACTCATTCCTCATGTAGAACAGTGCACATTATAAGCATCAAATAAGACGTCGATAAGATGAAGGATTTATAAAGCTCAGCTCTCATTTGTCATGACCTTGATGATGTGCATAAGAACGCGTCATGATTTAATCTGAGTAACATACCTTCATCACATTTTGATCCGTTAACTCCCTTGTCACACAAACCCTGTGGACACATTCCAGTTATTTTATCACAAGCGCCCATATATCGGCAATATCCACATCTATGACGGCAATTATATCCATAAAAGCCATCTACACATTCTACAAAATAGGACTTTGTATCGTAGAAAAAGAATATTCTTAGAATTCGTCTTTATTCAAAAACATTTGAATTTTCCATCTAATCTGTTTTGTACTGACAGCTATTCCGCAATTTTTGATCTCATTAAAATTCATGAATAAAAGTCGTATAATAATCCAAACATAGGTACATGCATAAGAAATCAGATGTGACGGCGTTTTTTTGTTTTTAGAGAAAAACCAGTATTACATTCTCTGAAGCGAGGAAAAAAAGTGGTCTGATGTTAAATGACGGTAGAACTAATTATTATACCTCTACTGATATTTTCCTATAATAAAAGAGACTCATTAAATTTAGCTAAATCCCTGAAAATCGCCTAAGACTATTTCCCTGCTAAGGGATGCGTTAGTTGAGAAGACTATTTCCGTAGGGAATTAGTTTTAAAATGGGGCGGAGATTCTTTGGTGGTGTGTCAGTATCAGCCAATCAGCGCCGTTGAAGGTTAATCGGATGACGCTATTAATACGCGAGCAGAGTAATCCGCCTCCTATTCGCTTAACACATAAATTAATCCTCAATTAAATAAAACAATCAAAAATTAAACATGTATGAATATGATAAATGATGTTTCTGTTGATCTTACAGTCCCGATTACGTTAACTGTCCCCCCTTTAACGTTTTTTCTCCCTTCATCTCTCCAAATTTCGCTTCTATTTTTCCGTCTTCATTTTCCCTCACAAAATTTCTCTTCTAATTTTCCTCCTTTATTTCGCCTTAAAATTTCGCCTTCAGTGTTGGAAGAGAAAAATGAACGCGAATTTTTGAGAAACAGAAGCAAAGCGTAAAAGGAAAGAGAAACGCAAAGCGTAAACAGAAGAGAAACGAAAGCGAAATATTTCGCTTTCATTCCGCTTTCAGTCCTCTTGTCAATCAAAGCGAGACTTCCTCATTAGCATATAAGGGGATTTCCCTAAATAGAGGGTACAAACGTAATTTGATGTAATTTCTTTGTGTTGCATTAAGATACACGACTAATTAGTTTTATTTAGATACATTGTAAACGAACTTTTTCTGCATATTTAACATTTATTAGTAAATCGAAAAGTAGCTTTTTGTATGTATATGTTACAAATCGTGGTTTGTTTTCTTCGCATTTGTACATCTATAGCACAAATCCATTTTTTAAAGTAACATACCAATTAACAAATCGTTGTTTTGACAAATACACACATGTAAATCAACCGCGCAGGGTACATGTACGTAGGTGTCGTTTATCCATTACATGTACCTGCCAGGTGTGAAAATCATCAGAGCGTGATATCACCATGCGGTCATTTCAACTTTAGATAGGGAGATAATATCTTCACAATGAATTTAAGTTAAAAAAAAATTAATTTAATGTTATGACTTGATATAATCAGAGACGCATATAATAATATATACATCCCTGATTTAAAGATACAGTGTCCCTGAAAATAAATTTTATTGAAAACGTAAAATTTATTCCGAAGGGTCTAGATATAGGAAAAAAGGAGCTATAAAAAGTTTTAGTTGAAAATATGCAGTATCGGCCATAATATAACCAATTGGTAAAATTAAATCTCCATATACCTCTATTGTAAAAACGCGATACATTGTAGGTAGCGCTAGTGAAATCACCCCAAATTAAAAATTACGTTTTTAAACGGCTATAACTGCGAATGAATGCGTTGAATTCGCCTGAAAATTTTAAGTTATACAAATGAGAATGTAAACTTTCATATGGGAAGAAAGATTTTGCCGTATAAAATTTTTTAAAAATAATTTGTTTTCAGGGACACCGTGCCTTTAATGATGTAATTAAATATGTAAACTACCTAAGTAACCTGCAACAAATGTACCTTTCACGTACTCAGCTTGCATGTGCACATGTTGTGTACGTTCTCATTTTACACTGTTTTAATGGATGGATTTTTAAAGAGATTTATTTTTTATTTCATTATTTATTTATTTTATCGTATTTTTTTCTTTCCCTTTTTCATAATGACATATTGAAGGCTATTTTATCGTAGTAATACATTTCAATTGAAAGCTCTTAGTTTAAAAAAAAAAAAGAAAAAGAATTGTCATGGTCAAAAAGCAGGGGCGGATCCAGAACCTCATATGCCACGAAGGACTTACGCTTTTTATTTGGATGAATTGCGAGGCCAGATAGCCGAGTAGGGGTGGGTGGGTATACCTCCCATTTGCGGGGGTTCGAAAGGGGGCCCTTATCCGATAAAGTTTTGAAAAAAAGGTGGCTTCTGGATCGTACTTAAACTCAAGATTGGACCGAGCGCATGATTCAGACGCGTACGTCTTTATCTTTAAAAAAAGGAAACCCTATCAATGTTTACATTTTCTAACGCTATCTCTTCATTTGCATGGCATGCCGAAATCGTCAACAATTCTTTAGGGGAGAGGAGGGTGATTAGATTTTTTTTCAGGGGGGGGGGGCAAATCATGGCGAGCATCCTGTTTATTATTTTATAAAAAAAGTAATACGTACAAAGCAAAAATAATCATACATGTACAATGTATATATATTAAGAATTTTTGGCAAATTCTGAAAGGATGGGGAGTCCTCCTACTCTCGCTCTAGATCCGCGCTTTCATTCAAACAATGTCTCTAGATCTATTATATGTTAATATCTTTATGAAAAAAAATTATGTCAACAATGTGCCTAATTCATCTCATGACCAGGGCTTCACATACCAGGATCGTCAATCAAGCACAGCATGTTGTATCGGGAATGCGCCCCCAATAAAAATTGAAAGAATATAGTTTTTGTCCGTCGAGAAAAGTTTTCAATTGTTTGATAAGACGGCCGTAATTCCTTCCCGATATGGTACCCAGCGATCGTTATGTTGGAATCCGCGAGAAATTTTAATCACATCATGGACCAAAGACGGAATTTTGTAAATGGATGAAAGAACAAAGAAAAACCGAGATAAAATCGAAATAAAGATGACGAATTTTTTAAAAATAAAAAAAAAAAAAAAAAAAAAACCAGTGAAGTAAGAACTTCTTTTTCAGAGCATGGAATTGGACCTCACGCAAATAAAAAAAAATTGGGTATGAAGGAGAAGAAGGAAGGGAGCAATGAGTTTAAAAATTTGCCCCGTGTACACAAATGACCGAAAATAAAAAAAAAAACAAAACAAAGATATTCATTAGGGGGAAATCCCTTTCGTGTTTCCTTTAGTTATTGTTGAAAGAATATAAATAAAACACACTATCACTCTTAAATATTTTTTATACATTTTATATCTGACGATTCCAGACACTGTCACTTTTGGACGTAAATACTTGAACGCATGACTGACTCCACACAGGTAGACTACCATGCCTACCTGAACGACACCCGTCATTATCGATCGATTACGGGGTATATACATGTAAAGTACAAGGGGTCAATAATGAGAACTGACATCTAGATGAATAAAATGACTTGCTTCTTGACTCATATTTTAAAATAATTGTTAAATAAGTTCTATAACCCGTTGAAACGGACCTTTTTACACGATAAATTTAGCTGTTTAAAAATGATTAAATTGTATCCAGAGACTCAATATATCCAATTATCATAGCATATAATTCGATAATTAGTGTGATAAAAGAAAAGAGGGTAAATAAACGTTTAAAAATATTGTAATATTTAGATTTTAAGCCTTATACATAGACCGCATTAAGCCCCGCCCATATATATTTCCAAAACGAGGCTGGAGGCGAACATTGAAAGCGAACTGAAGGCGGAATTTGAAAGAGAAACGTAAGCGGAATCGTAAGAGAAACGTAACAGAACATGAAGAGAATCGAAGCGGGAATTAAAGGAGAAATATTTCTCTTTCGAGTTCGCTTTCATGGTTCTCGTTTATTTCACCTTACAAATTCCTCTTCTCTTTCTCCTTTCACCTCACAAATTTCTCCTCTATTTTTCCTTTTACATTCGGCTTAAAAATTCCTCTTCTATTTTTTCGTCTTCATTTTACCTCATAAAATTTCTCCTTCGTCTAACAAAAATTCCTCCTTGAGGGGTAGACAGTTAACGTAATCGGGACTGTATCATCAAAAATTAATATTTTCCTTTACTCAGTCATTCAGTCGAGAAGGCAAGGCAAAATCATTAGAATTTCCATTTCAACCATGTGGACCTAAGAGATATGTTTGTTTGTTTCGGTCTACCTAAGAGATATGTTTGTTTCAGTATAATGGTTGTTTCGGTATAATAAAACAGTAAAATGTTAAACGTCTTTAAATTCAATAGCATCATTTAAAACCTGATAAATGTACAGCATGGACCAGACATGGTATACCATTGAGGGAGTTAGCACGATTCTGGTTCCCCGAGACTAGACCTATTTCCCGAGGCGAATTTCCCTCGGCTTCATCTCGGGAAATAGGTCTATTCTCGGGGAACCAGAATCGTGCTACATGTAACTCCCTCAATGGTATACTTTAACTGTATAATGACCGACTCTGCTCTTACATTGTACAATTTGTTCGATTTGTGTAGGTATCTAACGTAAATATTTTGACGTCATAAATTCCTTTGAAAACGTCATAAATATAACCCTGTTTCCCTGAATTTCATGCTGTTTCCATATAATCTAATGACGTCACAATGCGTTGACGTCAGATACCTGCACAAATAGGAAGTAACTCTCTTTTTCGAAAAGACCGAATTTCCTAGGATGTGCCTATTTCCCTTGTTTCCAGTTTGATAAGTCGTACTTCTCGGGTATACATCATAATCTCGTTTGATCCTACAAAGCGCAGACGGAATCTCATACAACCATTGCTCTTGATATCCATTTTCAGAGTGCGTATATGTGTACAGTATGAATACTCATCGCATAGAAATCTAATTGATATGATAATAGACTGTAATATTAATTCAAACAGATCATGAAGTTTCTAGCATCAAAGTGAAATTACCTTTTGTACAATTTGATTGATAAAATCCTTTTTCACACAAACCAGAATGACACATTCCAGTCTTCTTATGACAAACAGAGACATTAAAACAGTTTCCGCATATTCCATTGCAATCAAAACCGAAACTTCCATTTGGACACTCTAAAATATATCATTATATAGTCTTTTCTTAATTTAAATAAACTGATTCGGCCCAAAATAATAATCAAAACACTTTTCTTTTAAGTTCGAATTCTATACTAACCTAGATCACATTTTGATCCGGTAAATCCACGTTCACACAGTTCCTTTGGACACATGCCGTTTGTTTTATTACATACCAAGCCGTCACGACATTTTCCGCATGTAGAAAGACAATTGTAACCGTATTTGCCATCAACACATTCTGAAAAAGGTCAATGTAACATTGTATCTCTACGTACTAAATTTGGTCAAATAGAATAGAAAAAATATGGGTACATAAACAATCAATCGAAAGTTAATGCCTAGAACCCTAGCGAAATTGCTAAATAAACGAGATCGATGCGTTGTTTTGTGTATCCGGATAAGTTGGAGGGATGTGTTGTACGTATCCGCTGAAGTTAGGAGTTGTGTGCGGATAATCACACCAATTGCCAAAAGCAGATAGCCGTCCAAAGTCGGCGCCGGGTGCACATTTGTCTCCTTCCTTTTATGTGTTGTTAGCGATGTTTGATGTTTTTGTACGTCTGTTTCGATTGCTTTATATGCGATTTGTAGTTTTCTATGGTATCATTTATGTGTCACTTTCTTGAGGATTCTTGTGGGTGAGTGCAGGATAGTCATGCTGAAGATCCTTACCTTCCCTTTGCATTTGATTACAAATTTCATTTTGAAAATGATCCGGTAAACTTTGAAGAGTTTCCAATTCTTTCGTCATATGATTCGAATGACAACATACGTCTCAAATGTTTAACGTCTTCAAATTCACTAGCATCATTTTAGAGCAGATGAATTTACAGTATGGACTAGACATGCACGTTTCGGGTATTTAACCCTCGTCAGTGATCTTCAATCTAACTAATGAAATATGGCCCAAAATCTGTGAAATTATGTCCAAAATACAGTGATGATTCGTTAGTCCGGACGGATTGGTTCCCGAGAAATTCGTCCGGATTAACGAATTTTCCGGATAACAGAATCATGTTAAAAATGTCAAAACTTGAGCGCGAAATTCCGAAGGAAAGGGGGAGGATCGGCCGGTTTTTTTGTGCATGTGTGTATACGGTTAAATTGTCTTGTAAACAAATATTTTCTCTGATAAACAATTTGATTAGATGTTTATTTCTTGAAAATATGATTACTAAATATCTAGATATGTCTTTAAAGCATGAGCGCTAAAATTAGACAAGGGGAAGGTGGTTCAGGCGCCGGGATTTTGTCTTCGCTTTTTTGTATTAGTAAGTCTTGAAGTCAATACTTTTCTCATCATTGAAAAAAAAATAAACATAAAACCAGTATTACATTCTCTGAAGCGAGGAAAGAAAGTGGTCTGATGTTAAATGACGATAGAACTAATTATTATACCTCTACTGATATTTTCCTACATAAAAGAGACTCATTAAATTTAGCTAAATCCCTGAAAATCGCCTAAGACTATTTCCCTGCAGAGGGATGCGTTAGTTGAGAAGACTATTTCCCTAGGGAGTTAGTTTTAAAATGGGGCGGAGCTTCTTTGGGGGTGTGTCAGTATCAGCCAATCAGCGCCGTTGAAGGTTAATCGGATGACGCTATTAATACGCGAGCAGAGTAATCCGCTTCCTATTCGCTTAGCACATAAATTAATCCTCAATAAAATAAAACAATCAAAACTTAAACATGTATGAGTATGATAAATGATGTTTCTGTTGATCTTATCATCAAAAATTAATATTTCCTTTACTCAGTCATTCAGTCGAGAAGGCAAGGCAAAATCATTAGAATTTCCATTGGAACCATGTGGACCTAAGAGATATGTTTGTTTGTTTCGGTCTACCTACGAGATATGTTTGTTTCAGTATAATGGTTGTTTCGGTATAATAAAACAGTTAAATGTTAAACGTCTTTAATTTCAATAGCATCATTTAAAACCTGATAAATTTACAGCATGGACCAGACATGGTATACCATTAAGGGAGTTAGCACGATTCTGGTTCCCCGAGAATAGACCTATTTCCCGAGGCGAATTTCCCTCGGCTTCGCCTCGGGAAATAGGTCTATTCTCGGGGAACCAGAATCGTGCTACATGTAACTCCCTCAATGGTATACTTTAACTGTATAATGACCGACTCTGCTCTTACATTGTACAATTCGTTCGATTTGTGTAGGTATCTAACGTAAATATTGTGACGACAAAAATTCCTTTGAAAACGTCATAAATGTAACCCTGTTTCCCTGAATTTCATGCCGTTTCCATATAATCTAATGACGTCACAATGCGTTGACGTCAGATACCTGCACAAATAGGAAGTAACTCTCTTTTTCGAAAAGACCGAATTCCCTAGGATGTGCCTATTTCCCTTGTTTCCAGTTGGATAAGTCGCACTTCTCGGGTATACATCATAATCTCGTTTGATCCTACAAAGCGCAGAAGGAATCTCATACAACCATTGCTCTTGATATCCATTTTCAGAGTGCGTATATGTGTACAGTATGAATACTCATCGCATAGAAATCTAATTGATATGATAATAGACTGTAATATTAATTCAAACAGATCATGAAGTTTCTAGCATCAAAGTGAAATTACCTTTTGTACAATTTGATTGATAAAATCCTTTTTCACACAAACCAGAAGGACACATTCCAGTCTTCTTATGACAAACAGAGACATTAAAACAGTTTCCGCATATTCCATTAAATCAAAACCGAAACTTCAATTTGGACACTCTAAAATATATCATTATATAGTCTTTTCTTAATTTAAATAAACTGATTCGGCCCAAAATAATAATCAAAACACTTTTCTTTTAAGTTCGAATTCTATACTAACCTAGATCACATTTTGATCCGGTTAATCCACGTTCACACAGTTCCTTTGCACACATACCGTTTGTTTTATTACATACCAAGCCGTCATGACATTTTCTGCATGTAGAAAGACAATTGTAACCGTATTTGCCATCAACACATTCTGAAAAAAGTCAATGTAACATTATATCTCTACGTACTAAATTTTGTCAAATAGAATAGAAAAAAATATGGGTACATAAACAATCAATCGAAAGTTAATGCCTAGAACCCTAGCGAAATTGCTAAATAAACGAGATCGATGCATTGTTTTGTGTATCCGGATAAGTTGGACGGCTGTGCTGTACGTATCCGCTTAAGTTGGGAGTTGTGTGCGGATAATCACACCATTTGCTTCGGGTATTTAACCCTCGTCAGTGATCTTCAATCTAACCAATGAAATATGGCCCAAAATCTGTGAAATTATGTCCAAAATACAGTGATGATTCGTTAGTCCGGACGAATTGGTTCCCGAGAAATTCGTCCGGATTAACGAGTTTTCCGGATTACAGAATCATGTTAAAAATGTCAAAACTTGAGCGCGAAATTCCGAAGGAAAGGGGGAGGATCGGCCGGGGTTTTTTTGTGCGTGTGTGTACGGTTAAATTGTCTTGTAAACAAATATTTTCTTATCATAAATAATTTGATTAGATGTTTATTTCTTGAAAATATGATTACTAAATATCTAGATATGTCTTTAAAGCATGAGCGCTAAAAACTAGACAAGGGGAAGGTGGTTCGGGCGCCGGGATTTTGTCTTCGCTTTTTTGTATTAGTAAGTCTTGAAGTCAATACTTTTCTCATCATTGAAAAAAAAAATATACATAAGTAGTTTTATTTCTTTATAATTCTAATCAAATCAACAGAAATGAATTGAGCAAAATGCACAAGAATAAAGATCAAACGAAAGTGGAGGGAGGTCTCCGTTTTATTACGCTGAGATCAATATATAGCGTTACTTTAACATTTAAAATAAGAATAAAATTTTATCTAAACATCGAGGCTCCGAGGGCGCCGTTAGTTACCAATACCTACCGAATCTTACCACGTTTCTTCCTGAAAAATGCGGAAATCATCGTCTGTAAAGAGCGCTATACGGCCGTTTTCAATTCTATTCTAAAAACGAGCCCTCAATATCCAAGCTAACGCTAACATTCAGTTCACTCTTCATCGTGATACGAACATTAAAATTATAAATATCAACTTTAGTTTGAAATGATTTTAGATTCCGTGAGAAATCGCCCGGAGTAACAAATTTTCCGGAGTAACGTATTCCGGACTAACGAATCATCACTGTATACCGAAAGACGTAGCAAGATATTCTAGCACTACTTTTTTACTTACATGCAAGATATGTTGGTATGGAGTTTCTTTATAACATGTAAGATATTTTAGCATGTCGATTAAACCCCCCCCCCCCCATATTTCATAAGAAAAGGAACTCCTTGTATTACCTATAGCTACACACCAATAGTTGCATCTAAAAGGACCTCGCACGAATTGGCGCGAAATCCGCCCCGATAATAAAATCTCTTATAGGGTTACTAAAACTATTCTAAGGTATAAAATATATATTTATAGACAGAAAAACTAATAATCTATAATATTTACTCAAATGTTTGTCATTTACATCACCTACTTGGCATTTATTTGAAATCAAAGCAACGTGGGGTACACCATTTAGAGTCCGTGGTATTACGTTATAAAATTCAATAAAACAGATGAAATTGAGAAAATCGTTTTACTCTGAGTTATATTTTAAAAGTTATCATACATTTAATGATTTAATAAACGTTAAAACTGTTGTTCTCCTTAAAAAGACTAGTATTTCTTTTCAGTATTCAGAATTACATTTTTAAAATCACTATACTCCCAATAACTCACAATGGATAAATGTGCTTAGTGCGTTTACAATACGAAAAGATAAGGGAAAAACTATCGGAATAAAGACTTATTGTGGTTATTCGTAAAAACAAATAATAGAGTGTTTGATAGATAAAGGAAAATAAAATATAATCAGAAAAGTGTTCTTTGTTGGAAGTGTTTGAAAAAACTCAGAAAAAAAAATGTAGTCGCAAAATGTTTACTACTCACCCGAATGAATTGAATTACGTCATAAAAGTAATTATTTAATTAACATATTATATATTATTGCAAAATATCATCACTCATTCCTCATGTAGAACAGTGCACATTATAAGCATCAAATAAGACGTCGATAAGATGAAGGATTTATAAAGCTCAGCTCTCATTTGTCATGACCTTGATGATGTGCATAAGAACGCGTCATGATTTAATCTGAGTAACATACCTTCATCACATTTTGATCCGTTAACTCCCTTGTCACACAAACCCTGTGGACACATTCCAGTTATTTTATCACAAGCGCCCATATATCGGCAATATCCACATCTATGACGGCAATTATATCCATAAAAGCCATCTACACATTCTACAAAATAGGACTTTGTATCGTAGAAAAAGAATATTCTTAGAATTCATCTTCATTCAAAAACATTTGAATTTTCCATCTAATCTGTTTTGTACTGACAGCTATTCCGCAATTTTTGATCTCATTAAAATTCATGAATAAAAGTCGTATAATAATCCAAACATAGGTACATGCATAAGAAATCAGATGTGACGGCGTTTTTTTTGTTTTTAGAGAAAAACCAGTATTACATTCTCTGAAGCGAGGAAAAAAAGTGGTCTGATGTTAAATGACGGTAGAACTAATTATTATACCTCTACTGATATTTTCCTATAATAAAAGAGACTCATTAAATTTAGCTAAATCCCTGAAAATCGCCTAAGACTATTTCCCTGCTAAGGGATGCGTTAGTTGAGAAGACTATTTCCGTAGGGAATTAGTTTTAAAATGGGGCGGAGATTCTTTGGTGGTGTGTCAGTATCAGCCAATCAGCGCCGTTGAAGGTTAATCGGATGACGCTATTAATACGCGAGCAGAGTAATCCGCCTCCTATTCGCTTAACACATAAATTAATCCTCAATAAAATAAAACAATCAAAAATTAAACATGTATGAATATGATAAATGATGTTTCTGTTGATCTTATCATCAAAAATTAATATTTTCCTTTACTCAGTCATTCAGTCGAGAAG
Source organism: Pinctada fucata (assembly GCA_028142955.1). NCBI lineage: Eukaryota > Metazoa > Mollusca > Bivalvia > Pterioida > Pteriidae > Pinctada > Pinctada fucata. The sequence continues at coordinate 17,919,754 of AP027107.1, read as the reverse complement.
GCAAGGCAAAATCATTAGAATTTCCATTGGAACCATGTGGACCTAAGAGATATGTTTGTTTGTTTCGGTCTACCTAAGAGATATGTTTGTTTCAGTATAATGGTTGTTTCGGTATAATAAAACAGTAAAATGTTAAACGTCTTTAAATTCAATAGCATCATTTAAAACCTGATAAATGTACAGCATGGACCAGACATGGTATACCATTGAGGGAGTTAGCACGATTCTGGTTCCCCGAGACTAGACCTATTTCCCGAGGCGAATTTCCCTCGGCTTCATCTCGGGAAATAGGTCTATTCTCGGGGAACCAGAATCGTGCTACATGTAACTCCCTCAATGGTATACTTTAACTGTATAATGACCGACTCTGCTCTTACATTGTACAATTTGTTCGATTTGTGTAGGTATCTAACGTAAATATTTTGACGTCATAAATTCCTTTGAAAACGTCATAAATATAACCCTGTTTCCCTGAATTTCATGCTGTTTCCATATAATCTAATGACGTCACAATGCGTTGACGTCAGATACCTGCACAAATAGGAAGTAACTCTCTTTTTCGAAAAGACCGAATTTCCTAGGATGTGCCTATTTCCCTTGTTTCCAGTTTGATAAGTCGTACTTCTCGGGTATACATCATAATCTCGTTTGATCCTACAAAGCGCAGACGGAATCTCATACAACCATTGCTCTTGATATCCATTTTCAGAGTGCGTATATGTGTACAGTATGAATACTCATCGCATAGAAATCTAATTGATATGATAATAGACTGTAATATTAATTCAAACAGATCATGAAGTTTCTAGCATCAAAGTGAAATTACCTTTTGTACAATTTGATTGATAAAATCCTTTTTCACACAAACCAGAATGACACATTCCAGTCTTCTTATGACAAACAGAGACATTAAAACAGTTTCCGCATATTCCATTGCAATCAAAACCGAAACTTCCATTTGGACACTCTAAAATATATCATTATATAGTCTTTTCTTAATTTAAATAAACTGATTCGGCCCAAAATAATAATCAAAACACTTTTCTTTTAAGTTCGAATTCTATACTAACCTAGATCACATTTTGATCCGGTAAATCCACGTTCACACAGTTCCTTTGGACACATGCCGTTTGTTTTATTACATACCAAGCCGTCACGACATTTTCCGCATGTAGAAAGACAATTGTAACCGTATTTGCCATCAACACATTCTGAAAAAGGTCAATGTAACATTGTATCTCTACGTACTAAATTTGGTCAAATAGAATAGAAAAAATATGGGTACATAAACAATCAATCGAAAGTTAATGCCTAGAACCCTAGCGAAAAGAAATGTCAAAACTTGAGCGCGAAATTCCGAAGGAAAGGGGGAGGATCGGCCGGGTTTTTTTTGTGCGTGTGTGTACGGTTAAATTGTCTTGTGATAAATATTTTCTCATCATAAATAATTTGATTAGATGTTTATTTCTTGAAAATGTGATTACTAAATATCTAGATATGTCTTTAAAGCATGAGCGCTAAAAACTAGACAAGGGGAAGGTGGTTCGGGCGCCGGGATTTTGTCTTCGCTTTTTTGTATTAGTAAGTCTTGAAGTCAATACTTTTCTCATCATTGAAAAAAAATTATACATAAGTAGTTTTATTTCTTTATAATTCTAATCAAATCAACAGAGATGAATTGAGCAAAATGCACAAGAATAAAGTTCAAACGAAAGTGGAGGGAGGTCTCCCTTTTTTTACGCTGAGATCAATATATAGCGTTACTTTAACATTTGAAATAAGAATAAAATATTATCTAAACATCGAGGCTCCGAGGGCGCCGTTAGTTACCAATACTTACCGAAACTTACCACGTTTCTTCCTGAAAAATGCGGAAATCATCGTCTGTCAAGAGCGCTAGACGGCCGTTTTCAATTCTATTCTAAAAACGAGCCTTCAATATCCAAGCTAACATTCAGTTCACTCTTCATCGTGATCCGAACATTAAAATTATAAATATCAATTATAAATATCAACTTTAATTTGAAATGATTTTAGATTCCCTGAGAAATCGCCCGGAGTAACAAATTTTCCGGAGTAACGTATTCCGGACTAACGAATCATCACTGTATACCGAAAGACGTAGCAAGATATTCTAGCATTACTTTTTTTACTTACATGCAAGATATGTTGGTATGGAGTTTCTTTATAACATGTAAGATATTTTAGCATGTCGATTAACCCCCCCCCCCCCATATTTCATAAGAAAAGGAACTCCTTGTATTACCTATAGCTACACACCAACAGTTGCATATAAAAGGACCTCGCACGAATTGGCGCGAAATCCGCCCAGATAATAAAATATCCTATAGGGTTACTTAAACTATTCTAAGGTATAAAATATATATTTATAGATAGAGAAGCTTATAATCTATAACTTTTACTCAAATGTTTGTCATTTACATCACCTACTTGGCATTTATTTGAAATCAAAGCAACGTGGGGTACACCATTTAGAGTCCGTGGTATTACGTTATAAAATTCAATAAAATCAGATGAAATTGAGAAAATCGTTTTACTCTGAGTTATATTTTAAAAGTTATCATATATTAAATGATTTAATAAACGTTAAAATTGTTGTTCTCCATAAAAAGACTAGTATTTCTTTTCCGTATTCAGAACTACATTTTTAAAATCACTATACTCCCAATAACTCACAATGGATAAATGTGCTTAGTGCCTTTACATTACGAAAAGATAAGGGAAAAACTATCGGAATAAAAGACGTTTTGTGGTTATTCGTAAAAACAAATAATAGAGTATTTGATAAATAAAGGAAAATGAAATATAATCAGAAAAGTGTTCTATATTGGAAGTGTTTGAATGAATAACTCAGAAAAAAAATGTAGTCGCAAAATGTTTACTACTCACCCAAATGAATTGAATTACGTCATAAAAGTAATTAATTAATTAACATATTATATATTATTGCAAAGTATCATCACTCTAAACTAATCAAAAAAAGGTGATAGATTTATGTATAACAACTCAAGATTTCGGGCATTTTCAACCCCCCCCCCCCTTCTTTTTTATACTTCGATCGCCTGGTTGACATCGTTCCCCACCTTGCTACAGGATCTTACTTGCGATGCTGGTAGATCTTGTCAAATTGACATATATGGATAATGACCATATTCCTGTCTACAGTACAAAATCGATAATTCAGAAAATCAGAAACCGAAGGCATACAAAATCAGGATAAAACAGGAACCAAAGCAAACAAAAACAAAAACCTCCACCATATGAAAAGAAGCGAACTCCCGATATGAGAGTGAGACCAGGTGCCCAGGAAGAGTAAGCATCTCCTGCTTGCATGCAACAAAACTCAAGTTTCTATTTAAAGGAAATCCTGTAGCGAGATGGGGAACAATACTCTAAAAAACTTTTCCAGTTTCCATAGGCTTTAGTGTTAAAATCGATTGTTTTAACCCAAATTATAAACAAAATATAGGTCACTTGTTTGAAATATTACTATTTTCATAAAATTCAGCAAAATTCTTACCGAATTCAGAGTTTTAAATTCTTTTAATGAGAAAAAAAAAATGTCGGTCCCAACAGGGCGGCATTCCATACTTATCGTTCGAGCTCCTTTACAATTTCAAACGATTCCTGCAGTGTATTGATTTAAGAAATCCCTCACTACATCCATTTCTTTGCGAATGTTCTTCATCGGATTTCAACTACTCTCCTTGTGGACACGTTATTACTGGTGACATTAGTATAGTCAAGAACGGCAAGTTGAGAGAATTGTTAAAAAGGGTCCCAAATACAGAGAAAGTATGTTTTTTACATGGAAGCAAAATGTCAAAATTATCATGGACTCTTGTGAGGAATATGCATGACGTTGGTCAAAGAATGAGGATGTACAGCTCGACACCCTTTCCGAATGGATAAAATCCATCAGAGGGTTACTTTTATCTAGAATTAACCGATTAAAATCAACTGTGAACACCAGATTCGAGTCTATATTTAAAGGCCCTGATGTTACCACAGAGCTTACCTACCTTCAAGAACATTATGTCACCACACCAGCGGACAAAGCCTCAAATAATTACACATTTACCTGCAAAAAGTACTATTTCGACAGTCTAGTTAAACAGTTGGGCTTAAATTCGACACCTGGAAATCCAACTTACACCCAAACAAACCTTTCTGCCTCTGAAATAATAGATAACCACAAATCAACTCTTGCTTCCTTTGGCTTCGACACTAACAATTTAGATTTAGATTTGCCATACTTATACTGCATACCTAAAACGCATAAGAATCCGTACAAACAACGTTTCAACCGCTGGTTCCTCAGAATGTTCTACCAAATCTATATCGATCTTACTCACTAAAGTTTTATCTGAAATTAAATCTGGGCTTCAAAAATATTGTTCGACAGTATATTCTCGCAGTGGTATCAACCAGATGTGGATTTTAAAGAATTCGAAGGAACTTTTAGAACATCTGAAATCCACCCACTTTAGTATAGTCCATTCGATCAAAGCCTTTAATTTTTCGACACTTTACACTACAATTCCAAATTCTGAATTGAAAGAAAGACTCGCAAAAATTAGAAGTAATGCGTTTACAAGTAAGAACGGTAATCGCAAATACAAATTTATTGTTGTTAACTATGACAAAACCTACTTTGTAAAAGAAAAGTCCGACTCTGAAAAAAAGGACACTGAAACTGATATTATTCAGATGTTAAACTTTCTGATCGACAACATTTTTGTGGTGTTTGGAGGAAAGGTCTTCCAGCAAATTGTCGGAATTCCAATGGGGACCAAAAGTGCCCCACTCCTTGCCGACATCTTCCTTTACTCGTACGAAGCTGACTTCATTCAATCTCTTGTCTCTGAAGGGAAATATACTTAGCTTCTGTCTTCAACTTCACTTACAGATACATAGACGATGCGTTATCCATCAATAATCCAAAATTCGCGGATTACACTACGTCCATCGCTATCTTTGTCTATTGTATCCTATCCTATCAGACATCGCGCATCAGACATCGTACATCAGACATCGCGCATCGTACATCATACATCGCGCAACGTACATCAGATATCGCGCTTCGTACATCAGACATCGTACATCAGACATCGCGCATCGAACATCAGACATCGTACATCAGACATCCTATCGTATCATATCAGACATCGTATCAGACACTCTATCAGACTTCATAAGACACCCTATCAGAATCTGATTAATCAGACATCATCATAGTTTAGATCGTATCACGCATCCTACTACGCTTCGCGCGTCGTATCAGACATTGTTATGTTTGTAAAATAAGATTAAATCTTGGTTGTCTCAATAAATGGAAATACAACTTCACTCTTGGTAGTATCTATGATTAAAACCATCTCTTTACTAAAAACCAAGCATCTCAGTTCTGTACGATCCGGCGTTCCGCAGTGAAACATCCCCCCACCCCACTTTTCAACGTCTGATTCTGAACTGGGTCAACACAAAGAAGACTGAATTGGTTCGAAGGATATGATTGCAACATTTAAATTTATCATTTTTTTTTTCTATCACGTAATATTCACATGTATTCAGATTTTTTTAAACACAGATTTGTCGGATTCACTATTTGATGTAAACTGCCAGTACTTTCGGTTTCAATGCCGCTCGAACAGTCGAAGATAACATGAAAATCGCATAGCACTAAAAGGGTTTAAAACCAAATAAAGGAAGCTGCCTGTTACCTATATTCACAAAGATCCATATGCAGGTTCAATGATCTCTTGAAACTTTAAAGTATCGGTAGACAAGGGCACAAAACGAACGAATTTGACCCATATCTTAGCCTTAGACTTGGCCATTGACCATTCGCAACACGGTTCAAACGAAGTTACAAAAAGATCAGGTCAGCAAGGACATCAGCAAGCATGTTCTGGAGACTTGCGCTGCAGATAAAAGGAAAATACATTGTACTTCCAACAATATTTTAATGATGGTAAGTCAATTTCTTTCTGTTTTAGTGGTTCCGGTAGTACAGGTACCGCCGATATAGTTTGAATCACGGGCAACTCAGACCGTGGACACTAGGCCCGTAGTAAGTCCACTGGGCCCGTAGATATAGGTCCACTCGCCCCGTAAACATATTAACTAACGGAAGGTAAATTGTTCTGAATAAAATGTAAAACTAAAATCAATCGACTTTAAATGTAATTATTTTGTGTTCTTAATCGATGTGAATGGGTGTTTTTTGTTCAACAGATTGATGTTTTTTACTTGTGTCTTGAGACCTAGCTCTATCTATCTTACTTCAGAGTTACATTAAACTTCAGTCACAAGAAATAAATATAGATACCATATATACAAAATTCGTACTCTAAGTGTCTGCGGTTTCTATAATTAAATAAATAAATCAATAAAACATGGGCGAAATAAATTACTTTGACATATCATCAAGTAAAACATATGTGTTTGGAATCGTATTTTGCCTAAATTCATAAAAAAATATATCTCTTGTCTTCCTTTCATAAACATAGATCTCAAAATATTTTAAGTTTACATACATAACTTTAGAAACAAAGAGATATATGAGCTTTCATAAATATTATATTGTAGGTCCAAGTTATCTAAGTTTACGTGCCGAGCGGACCTACATTTTCGGGCCGAGTGGACCTATAACGGGCCAAGTGTTCCACGGTCCGAGTGCTCCACGGTCCGAGTTCACCTGTAACCTATAGTTCAGTATGTTTAATAACTGAGCTATGGGGATGTCCCTTTAGCTCATTCGGTAACGTGCTGGACTGCGTAGTGAACGGCCGGTGTTCGAGTCCCGGGCCGGGTACTTGCAAACACTTTACTATGCAGTTTTTTTTATTTGACATTATTTGAAATTATATATATTGGCACCAATTGATGGATTTTATTTTCTACTTATCATGTGATACAAATTCTACTTACTGCTTAACATTATACATCGGGTTTGAGATCCCAAATACAGACTGCAACCATCTGATTTTTACATGCAAATTTCACTGCCTCAGTCTCGTCGACTTAGGTGAAATGCTACTTACATTTTGCTGTATATACATGTATGATATATAGCATCTTAATATCAATTCTCTGTAAGGACCAAAATATTTTGGAAACAGCATGTCATGGATTTTCATGATTTGCTCTGTAAATGGTATGTATAATGCCCTGAATACAAAAATAACAATTTTTTGAAAATAACTATTCCGGTTGCCATGGAAACCAGGTCTGTCTATTTATAGCACTAAAAAAATGGTCAAATAAGTCTTCTTTGGTTATTATGTTGCCATGGAAACCATTGTCAGAGTTAATTGGTATTAACAACTTATAGTCTTTAAAACCTCTATTTTTAGAAAAAAATAATAAATTTTTGACATTTCTTTCAATTAGCCGGATCCTAACAAATCAAAATCAATCAAAAATTGCCATTGAATAAGGTCAAAATCAAGGCCTATTTTTGTCCAATTTTGACCATTTTTAAGCAAAAATAACACAAAATGTCAGGCTGATAACACCATCACTGTTGTCAGAACAAAATAGATTTCATGTGACAAATATAATCACTGGAAAAAATAAGTTGGACCTTGTTTTGTTTTCCTACATTTTGAGGTCAAAAATGGTTGCCATGGAAACTTTTCATTTGACACATGATGACTATATCTTTTCAAATTGATTTTTAGCATGGTTTAAATAACTTATATTGCTTCAGCTTTATGTAGGGACAACAGAAGAGTTGTTCTTTATTTGAGCACTTCCAAAATTTTTTCAAGGTCATTGACTTTAAGTTCAAGGTCAATTCAAAATATTGGTTCCAATTTCAATAAAATTTGCATTTTTGTTGTTATTTATTGTTACTAAATTTAGGCTTGACTGCCATATTTTTGTATCAAAAATACTTCTTTCTAAAATTAGGACCGATAGATGGAAAAACATTACAATTTTTTAGTTCAGAACATTTCTCCGTAAAAAAATAAGCCCCAGACAAAAATCATGATAATCTCACATTCTTTTATATGTATGTATTAAATACTAGCTAAAAATTAAGGATGTCATTGATTTTGAGATTTTTTGCAACTTTGGTCAATAAATAGGGGATATATCCAAAATCACTATATATGTGTTTGTTTTACTCAATACCGCATGATATATGAGTAACTGCCTCTCATATTTTTGAAAAAATCGCAGAATTTTGCCAAATTTTGTGAATTGCATTCAAGATGACCTTGACATTGGGTCCTGTGACCTTGAAAACTTTTAAGGTGATTTTTTAATCAATAATGCTCTTTTATATGCACTGATAAAAAATGCTTAAAAATATATAATGGACAGCTGAAAATTTACCAGTAAATTACTCTATTTGTAATAGCACTGAACAGAATGTCACCATGGTAACCATTTTTTATACCCTTTTGAATAAAATTGTGAAGAGGTCCCACTCAAATTTTAACATTTTCTTAAAGATCGAGGATTAAACTTTAAAGATAATTGGCAGTAGAAATCAAGTTAGCCTGACATTTCTAATTATTTGCCCTTAAATTTAAACAAAATCATGTTAAATTAGGAGATTTTTCGGTCTTAAAAAGGGCCTCTTCAAAACAGGTTTTTGCCTATATTTTGAGCATATTGACAAAGAGAATAGCGGGCAAAAACATACTTCTTGTGTAATATTTATACTATTAAAGATATAAAGAGAAAAATTAAGGAAATTTCAGTTGACTACAATAGCTGTTACCATGGAAACGAGCCTTGTGAAAATGCCATGTTACAAGTATTCTACTGATGCGTAAAATTTCAAACATGGATTCCATGGCAACGAAAACTTAATTTGTAAAAAGAAAGTTTATTTTTGTCTCAGGACATCATATACACCTTCCGCACCAAAAATGTCCAAAATTGGAGACATGCTGTTTCCACGTGCTATTGAAATTATTTTGGTCTTTACAGAGAACTGCTATTAAATCTTTGAATGCAAAAAGCGAGGTGAATCGGGTAGTACTTTCATGTATGGTCAGTGTTCAAATCCTAATATAATTTGCTTCAGAATTATTCCAGTCATATATCTTCTCATTCTAACTATATTGGCCCCATGTATTCATGAACATTCATATATATTACATAACTCCGGAAGCCAGTTCGTGCCATGTTATATTTTTTTTACTATTTTGTAGTTACAAGAAACAAATCTCGTAGTTTCTAAGAGAATTTTTTCTCGTACACTAGGAGAATTTGTTTTCGTAACTACGGGAAACTTTTCTCGTAACTACGAGAATCTTTTTTCATAACTACGAGAAACTTTTTTTGTTATTACGAGAAACTTTTTTCGAAATTACGAGAAACTTTTCTTGTAACTACGAGAAACTTTTCTTGTTACTACGAGAAACTTTTCTCGTAAATACGAGATAGTTAAAAGATATAACATGACACCAACTGGCTTTCCAACATAACACAATGTATAAAGTGGGGCTGCAACGATTCACCACGGTTATTGATGATGGTACGATGCACAGTATGACAGTGTCTACGTATCGAGCTTTTAGATACAGTTGAATAACAACTTTAGGACATTTGCATTTTAGGATTAAGTTTTAACATAAATCAAAATACCTGCAGGCAAGCACTCTAACCACTGAGCCATCCGGGTCGATACACCGGGCCCGGCTCTGCCACAATATGTACAAGGCACTTTATATAAAGAATTGCAAGATATCTCCAGGTAATTATTATTACAAATTCAAATTTTATAATTACATCATAGAATTGCTCGCATATTGGGCAATTTGAACTCCTCTTTTATACTAGTAGAAAATACAATTTGAAAGTTCCGAAAGCTATATCCGATATATATTTCATCTTTTAGCAGATATGAATTGAAGAATTGTGTTACGAGTTGCACTGAAAGCAAATATCGTGGTATATCGTATTGTGAGCAATGCGCATCATTACAGTCCTAAAATACAGGTGTCGTACCTTTTGCTTATATTGCATGTAAAAGTCGAGTAATCCTGGTCTTTAACACAATCTCAAAACTCGGGTAATTTATCAATATTCTATCCAAAAAAGAAGGAATTAAGAAAGAAAATATTTTACGTTCTTTGTTCAATCTAATATATGGATTAATATTCCACTATTTCTTTTCAGCTATAATATAAAGCCATGTATGGAACCTTGATATTGTACCATTTCACAAGTGAGACTGTCTCTAGAAAGTACTTGATGGGTAAGTAAAAATGTTAAAATTCATAGGAAATTATGATTTCCGAAATGAGATCTGAGTTGATCCTTGTTGCAATGAATGGTTGTTAACTTTGTTAAGTTGTGCCAGATTTTTATCCGGGACTATATGTTAACGTCATTGTATTGTAGAGAGATATAAATTCACGGTAGTGTATAACGTGATATGCAAATAATCTCTTGCACGGGCATAGCCTTCAACAAGGTATTTAAATCAACTTTGTATGAAACTATTTAATCAATCATATGAGCATCATTATCTTTGATATGATTGTAATCTTTTCTGGAATAGAGATGTATTCAGAGAACACTTCCATGAGCTAGATTATTTGCGTATCATGGAGGACCGGGACGATGCTGCACCCAGCCGATCCGATACATAACACGATACCTGATATCTGATACAATACGTATCGCAATACTAAGTTGATTAATCAAACCTTCTCAAAAAGCTATTTGATCGTATTAATATTCATATAAGTAGCTTTTTATGCAACATGTTTTATTTATTCAACACTAGATTTCTGTCTAGAATAAAGATGAAAAAAATAGATAAATGGTTTTGTTAATTGTCTAGATTAAATGAAAAACAAAATAATTTAAGGTATTAGGGGTATATATAATAACAATATCGTAAAAAAAGCTAGAAATTATGTAACTTAATTCATATCCTACTACATATTTTTAGATATTTGATATTTTTGGCCGGATTGCGAAGCAAAATCCGGTCTATGAAATGGCGAAGTCCGTCTGTCCGTCCGTCTGTCTGTCCGTCATCATTTTGGTTAAAGTGTTGCGTTTAAGTCAGTTGAGAGAAAACTGTTTGAAGGAGCAACTTTAAACTTGACATGGTGATAGACCATGATGAGACGAATCAACGACCGCAACAAAATTTGACCTAGTGACCTTGGAGTTTGACCTATTTTTGAAAAAAACTTTAACCTTGGCCATAGCTTTTGAATGGTAAGTGATAGGGCTTTCATATTTCACTTGTGCATTTCTTGTGACATGACCTTTCCATGGATACCAAAAATTTTTACCTTGTGACCTTGACCTTGGAGTTCGACCTACTTTTGAAAACTTTAACCTTGGCCATAGCTTTTGAATGGTAAGTGGTAGGGCTTTCATATTTCACTTGTGCATTTCTTGTGACATGACCTTTCCATGGATACCAAAAAGTTTTACCTTGTGACCTTGACCTTGGAGTTTGACCTACTTTTGAAAAACTTTAACCTTGGCCATAACTTTTGAATGTTAAATGATAGGGCTTTTATATTTCACATATTTATATCTTGTCACAAGACCTTACCATGGATACCAAAAGTTTTGACCTTGGAGATTGACCTACTTTTGAAAATAATAAATCTAGGCTATATCTCATGAAATATAGAGGCTATGGCTTTGAAATTTCACATGCAGAATCTTAATGACCAGATATTTTATTTGATATCATGAGTTTTGACCAAGTGACCTTGACATTGACCTTTGACCTTCTTTTGAACTATAAGAGGTAGGATTTTGATATTTCAATTGTAGAATCCTCATTACCAGACCTTTCATTTGATATCATGACTTTTGATAAAATGACCTTGACATTGACCCTTGACCTACTTTTGAACCACAAGGGGTAGGGCTTTGATATTTCATACTTAGATTCCTTATGACCATAGCTTTTTTTCATTGTGCAATAGTATTTTAATGACCTTTGACATTTCTGTCTGCGCCAAAATGTATACGTCATCTAATACAAACACTTCGCAATCCGGCCTTACCTCCTTAAGCGGTTAATTGTTTATTTCATTCAACTCGCCATGAAAATATTTGGTCCGGAACATTGCCTAAGTCGAGCTTCTTCGGCCAACTTTGAGGTATTAAATTTTTTTGCTATATCTGAGTATTATACCCCTAATGCCTTAAATTGATAAGAAGTCATCAAAAATTGGTATTAAAAATCAAAGTTCTTACCATTTTGACATTATATCTATATGTAAACTGAAGAAAGTTGGATTTAAACTTGAGTACTTGAAAATACGGAATATTCGAACACATATTTTTTTTGTAAATTTTAACTTAGGTATCGTCGGGATGTATCGATACTTGGACGCGAAAAAAATATCGCGATGAATCGAAGTATCGTCCAAGCCCTAGTATCGTGTGATACGCTACCATGAAATTCATTAACATGTTAAACATCTTCAAATTACATAATATGTATGATTTTATGAAATATATGAAATTTTTAGATCAACAGACAATGACAGATGGACCTGCAATATTAGTATGTTAACAACTATCATGGGTGAAGGTCAATAGATATAAATATTTTTGGTTTGACGCAATACATTACATGTATCTCTTGATTTTGACGTTTGATATTCTGATACAAATGATGAGAAGACAATGCCAGCTCAGGGGGTTGGGATGGGGGTTGGGGGGAGTGTACGCGGTCAGTGTTTCACAAATGCATTTTCTTTGCCTATGTCTTTCTACATTGAATCAGTTGTACGTTAATTTCCATCATTTTCAGGGGTGCTTAGCTATTCAAGAAAGGAACTCCACATTACATGAGTCACATCTGAAAATCAAGAAAAACTACACTTGTCTCCAGACCACAGGTGTTTAATGCTGCATAAAGTATGTCAATATTTGCCCATCAACAAAACCATCGCCATGTACAATAGGAAGATATATATATATCTTGGGATCTCCTATTTACTTGAAACTTTTTTTTTTCATGAACCATATATCAGCTATTTTAAAAATTTTTATTACTTTGATAAGACCTTTATTTTTATGCAAGTTAAAATTTGAAAATGTCGTAATAGCAAGTTGACATTCTTGAATAAGCATGCATGCAGCAATTTAATCCTTTTCATACTGTTTCTGTGTTTCAAAGTGAAATAAAATTCTGTAAGTGATACAGTCAGTTAACTTGAAGTACATGTTAGTTCATATGAAGTCAACACTCAAAGCTTTTTTTTCAAATCCCACATACGTTCATCATATGCAATGTTCATTTCTGTATAATTATGCATATACATGTATTTGAATAAATATGTTTAAACTAATGTTACCTCCAAGGTCACTCTGTTAGTCAAACTTTTTACATGAAATTTATTTCAATAAATTTTGTTATCACAGTAAATGTCATAGCGTAATCAGACTATAGATATATAATTAAGAAATTTCAAGATCATGGATAGCAACCAATTTAGATTTGTTTACATTAAGTCATAGGGTCCTTTTATACAAGGACGCATATGAAATTTATATACATCCCTGTTTTACACAAAGCTACAAAAATGAAACAACATAGTAAAATGCAGTGATCACTGAAAGGCTTAAGTTGTCTGTCTTTGAGTTCAGCAAAATTGAGACTTTTTTATCTATATTTACAATATTCATGTATTGTCAGCAATCTGTATATAAAGTGCAGTGAATTATACAATGTCATAAGTTGGTCTTCAATGCATCCTGGGTTGAAACTTTGGTCTACTCATGTATTTTACTATCTTTTAAATTTTCTCTTTTTATATGTGATTCAAGTTTTTAAATTATATATGTGTATCTGGAATCTTGTTGAATTTTCTTGAAGGCTCCAGTATAACAGCTACATGTGTACAGAAGCCTATTTTGATAGTATTGCAGGAAAGGATATTGGCCTAGATAGTTCAGGCTGTAAGAACATATATTTCTTCAAATAATGGCTAAATTGGTATCTGATGCAATTTCTGGTCATTAAATAGACAATTTTAAAATTACCCCAGTAGACTTGTATTTTATACAGAACAAGAGCCAACATGACAACATTTGACTTAACTTTGGACTGTGATCATGGTGATGTCGAAACAGATCTATGACGTAATAAATAGAAATAACGTCAAAAGTTGTGATGTCTGGTCCTGGAGTGTCTAAAATGCAAGACTTAAAGCGGCTTTACACTTTCATGACTCAAGCTACGACTCCAAAAAAGATGATCTATCCGTGGCGAGTTGGGACGCAAAATGTTCGATGAACCTCAACGACAGTACAGATTGCTACGGATTGGTACGGGTTGATACAAATCGATTAAGAATAGCTAAGGATAACTACAGATATTATCCCGCCTTTGCTACGGATTGCTGCGACGCGTACCGATTGATAAGGATTGCGAAGACACGTATATGGATAGATATGAATAGGTACGGATTGCTTAGGAGGACCTATGGATGATCACAACTCCAGTACGGATAGCAACGATTCGCGCAAGGATAGCTACGACTTCAGACTTGAATTTTCTTTGTACTTTTAATCATAATTATTAACTTAAACATCTAATAATTTCAAATCAGTATGGTCTGACTTGTTTTATAACAGTATTCGGTTTTTACATGTCTTTCTATCATTAACTGAAATTGATTATTTGTTGTATTAACTCATATAAATTGACCGAAAAACCACAGAATACCGATAGATTTGAAATTAACAAAAGACAGAATCCTTAGCCGAGGCTATCCATAGCAATCCATAGGTGAGTCCCGAGGCTATCCGTAGCAATCCGTAAGTGAGTCGTAGAGCTATTTTAATAAAAAAAATTGTCCTGGATTGCTACAGATGTGCTACAGTTGCTACCACTCCCCTACTGATCGATAGCTAAGACTTCACTACGGGTTGCTAAGACTCCCCTACGACTCCGCTACGACAAATTAATCGTTACAATTATAAAATTGTAGAAAATTTGAACATGCTAAAAATTTTCTGTCTCATCCCTGATTGCTACAGATTGCCAATAAGGAAAGCTACGACTCATAAAGACTAGTACTGGATCGAACTACGGATGGGTTCGGATAGCTACGGATGTAAAAGATTTCTGGATCCGCAGCTATCGCGGCCCCATCTGTGAAAATGTGAAGGGGGCTTAAGGGTAATATGAAAATGGTCTATGACATTGCAGCTAAAAGACAGATGGAACCCAAAATATTTTGCTTTATACTAACAGTCACTCTAAGCCCCTGGCCGGGCCATGATAGTCGATACCTATGCATTTGACAGGTGCAATAAAAATTTTTGAAGCTGGACGCTCTGTATGCTATCTTGGCAGATGGTCTCACAGAATGGGCTGTAGGGCTCCATCACACACACCCTGCAAAAATTTGAGGTTTCCCCAGTTGCATGTTTACTGGAAACCATGAGACATAATGAGAGAATTAAATTCCTAGTTCTCCCCCATAGGTGACTTAGCTAATTCAGAAGCAACTCTCGAGTTTCCTTATATACTGTGACAATCAGAATGGTACATGTACCATGTGACAAGCAGAATGGAGAATATATATGTGGCCGGTATAACGGGAGAGCTAAATTCTGCTTTCGGAGCAGACGTACGCTCTTATCAACTGAGCTAGCCGGGCACCATACCCAAACCGTCAAAATGGAAAATGTGACCGATCTTGGAATAAATCACGGCCGAGACCCTCGATCTATTTTGCTGACATGTCCAACGCTCTGACAGACTGAGCTAACCTGCAGGCAGGATATACCTCGAATTTATTTTATGGTCAACATGGTCAATTGTATTACATTAAGCCATAATCAAGAAAAGATGAACTTTTTTTTCTAATATAGAACTATATACTGTAGAGTTTGTGGAGAGTCTCCACAATTAATTATATTTAACAAAATATCATATTATTTGCAAGATCAGGTCCGACTCGTATTCGTATTTTTGGAGTTCCCTCCTTTGTTGACGGAGCACCAAACACCTTAAACAAACTTTAAAAAATATATATCTGAATCATTGAATCTCTTACATCTGTATATTGATGAATTTCCCGAAATTCTCAATATATGTTCATGATTCTGGAAAACGAATCTATCATAAGGTGTTTCTAATAAAGCGCGGACGATCGCAAATGTTCGTGTCCGAGGAAATTCGGGTTTCTACCGACATCCAGCTTGCGATGTCTTTTCAAATCCATATTTAGACTAGTGTCATGATCGCAAAAATTCTAAACTCTGACACATATCTCAAATAAGCTTATTTTTAACATCGACTCTAAAAACTTGCACATCGAACTCCCGTTTTTTTTTTTTTTGTTTTTTTTTTTTAATTTTGCTTTTGCTATTATTTTTATCACTTCTCCACTGTAGTACGTGGACTTGTACAGTCTTTTATAATTTTAAAATCGGTAAATTAATTTTACTCAAAAACTAATTAAAGTAAAGCAAGGACTTATAAACAGAAGGATTCGCAACTCTCTACACCGCCTTTAGAATAGTAACGAAAACTCACGTGTAACGAGATCTGAACGAGATCAAAACATTGCCAAGTCCTATCCGAGAAGGGTGATCAAATAACATGATTTTCTCAAGCATCACACAATAAACATTAAATATTGATACGTACATGTAGATGAAACCTTACTGTTTCAATAAATACAAATTTTATCAAAATATATTGATATATTGTTATAATATCTAGCTTCAAAGCGGAGCCTTGACATTCGCCGTTATGACCCAGATATCATAAAAGAGAGTTAAATAGGCATATGCTCTGTCCCATTTTCTCAGTCATTACTAGACTTACACATAAAATATTAGCGGCAAATCGAAAATGAAAACCTAGTGCGTGCATTAGAACCAATTTGATTAATTTATTCGACGATTTCATTGTATACCGGAGGTTCAAAAATAGAGGTTTTCACTTTTCAGTAAGCCCGGACATTTTCTGAAAGAGGTAAACAGCCCAACGCTCTGACCCCTTTTCTCAAACTAGACAAGATTTACATGTGAAATATTGTTATCAAAATAAAGACTAAAACCTAAAGTGTGCATTAGGACCAATTTTATTTTATTAATTCGACAATTTTATTGTTTTACGGGGCTTCGAAAATGGGTGTTTTCACTCGTCGGTAAGCGCAGCCATTTTCTGAAAGAGGTAGACAGCCCAACGCTCTGACCCATTTTCTCAAATTAGACAAGATTTACATATGAAATATTGTTATCAAAATAAAGACTAAAACCTAAAGAGTGCATTAGGACCAATTATATTTTATTAATTCGACAATTTTATTGTTTTACGGGGCTTCGAAAATGGGTGTTTTCACTCGTCGGTAAGCGCGGCCATTTTCTGAAAGAGGTAGACAGCCCAACGCTCTGACCCATTTTCTCAAATTAGACAACATTTACATATGAAACATTGTTATCAAAATAAAGACTAAAACCTAAAGAGTGCATTAGGACCAATTTTATTTTATTAATTCGGCAATTTTATTGTTTTACGGGGCTTCGAAAATGGGTGTATTCACTCGTCGGTACGCGCGGCCATTTTCTGAAAGAGGTAGACAGCCCAACGCTCTGACCAATTTTCTCAAACTAGACAAGATTTACATATGAAATATTGTTACCAAAATAAAATCTAAAACCTAAAGAGTGCATGAGGACCAATTTTATTTTATTAATTCGACAATTTTATTGTTTTACGGGGCTTCGAAAATGGGTGTTTTCACTCGTCGGTACGCGCGGCCATTTTCCCAAAAGGCGTAGGCAGGTCAACGCTCTGACCCGTTTTCTCAAACAAAACACGATAAACACAAGGAATATTGTTATCAAAATGATTAATTAATCCTAATGCATGCATTAGTACCATTTTCATCTCATGATACCTGATATTAATAAGAATACAAGACTTCGAAAATGGGGATGTTTACGATCACCTGTTTCCCACGGCCTGTAACGAAGAAGGTAAACAAGCCATCTAAAAACCATTTTTTTTTTCTGTTTTATTTTATAAAGTATTTAGGAAAAGGTGTTTTTTTTAAATAAAGCTGGACGTTTTTGTATCTGCTAGAATTATTTTCCATGTATAGATGTCGATAATTGACCATGATATAACTGCCTCAGATATAAGGGATCTCGACGCAAGTTCGCCCTCGCCATTACGACTACGAGTACAACATGACCTTTATAAATAGGCCCGATTTAATTTACCATTTTCTCGACTATTTCAAGACGTAATATCAAAATATTGGTACCAAAATGATCAGGATAATCTATTCTACTTATTCAAGTCGTTTTTATGTTGTCATAATTAACATATTTAGGACATTCATGGTTTTGAATATCACAACCCAAACATCTCGTTGCCTAATTTGCATATCAAAAGGGCACGCGAGATGTTAACGGGAAAAGCCGAGATTCCAATCCTTCTGTTTATAAGTCCTTGAGTAAAGATATTGAAAAAAAGTTTTCCTGAATTCTTTCGCGATACGATAGAATATTATATAGGATTCGCTTTAATTTGCCTGATAAAATTTGTCTGATACGATGTCTGATAAAATTTGTCTGATACGATGTCTGTTAGGATTTCTGATACGATAGGATTCAATCGTATCAGACATCAGACATCGTGCAACAGACATCAGACATCGTGCATCAGACATCAGACATCGCGCATCAGACATCAGACATCGCGCATCACGCATCAGACTCTATCAGATCGTATCCTATCGTATCCTATTAGACAAAGTGACAAAGATAGCGATGGACGTACTGTACCTGAGCAGTATCTATCCTTCAGAGCTTGAAGTCAAAGAAACTACAGACTGAGACAAATAATTCAGCATCCTATTTGGACATAATGTTGTCCTACGACACTGACGGTCTCATGAACACCTCACTCTATGACAAACGTGATGACTTCAATTTCAGCATTACAAACTTTCCTTTTCTGAGTAGCAACATCCCTTTATCGCCTGCTTATTGCGTGTTCATATCTCAGTTGATACGCTATGCCAGAGCAAGTACGAAATATACTCTATGTCTTTCAAAATGGAAGTTACCGAATGTGACAGTTCTACCGAATTGAAGCGGCGGGTGTTGCATGCAAGCAGGAGATGCTTACTCTTCATGGGCACCTGGTCTCACTCCCATATCGGGAGTTCGCTTCTTTTCATATGGTGGAGTTTTTTGTTTGTTTGCTTTGGTTCGTATTTACCCTGATTTTGTATGTGTTCGGTTTCTTATTTTCTGAATTATCGATTTTGTGCTGTATACAGGGATATGGTCATTATCCATATTTGTCATTTTAACATGTGAGATATAAGCATGGTGTTTCTTAGCACTTTCTGTATAGACTTTCTATATAGCACTTTCTATATAGACTTACCTCATCTATAGACTTAAGCCCCCTTAACACTTTCACGGATAGCTTCGGATCGAGAAAAAAAATTACATCCATAGCTATCCGAAGGAATCCGTAGCTCTATCCGGCACTAGTCGTGACAAGTCGTAGCTATCCTTGGCAATCCGTATCTATCCGGGATGAGACAGAAAATTTTTTAACATGTTTAAAATTTCCCACGACTCCGCTACGGATAGATTTGTCATAGCGGAGTCGTAGGGGAGTCTTAGCAACCCGTAGTGGAGTCGTAGCTATCCGTAGGGGAGTCGTCGTAACCTGTAGCGCATCCGTAGCAGTACGGATTGCTACGACTCTGCTAAGGATTGCTACGACTCTGCTACGGATTGCTACGACTCTATTACTGATTACCACGACTCTCTACGGGTTGCTACGGATAGCCAAGGCTTGTGTCTTATATAAACTACAAATGTATTAGGTTTCTGTGCGTTTTTCGGTCAATTTATGAGTTAATACTTCAACTATTCAATTTATGGTCATGGTATAAAGGCATGCATAAAACCTCAATACTGTTATAAAACAAGTGAGACCATCTCATTTTGAAAATATTCGGTGTTTTAGTAAATAATTATGGATTAAAAATGCATAGGAAATTCAAGCCAGTCCTACCAATCCGTATTGAAGTCGTAGCTATCCTTGTGCAAATCGTGGCTATCCGTGCTCGAGTCGTGGTAATCCTTAGCAATCCGTACCTATCCGTATCTATCCGTACTCGTGTCGCAGCAATCCGTATCTATCCGTACGCGTGTCGTAGCAATCCGTAGCAATGTCGGGACGATATCCGTAGCAATCCTTAGCTATCCGTAGCTACCCGTACTCGATTCGTATCAACCCGTAGCAATCCGTACTGGAGTCGTAGGTTCATGGTTCATCGAACAATATGCGTCCCGACTCGCCACGGATAGACAATTTTTGGAATCGTAGCGGAGTTTTGGCTCGATTCGTGAAAGTGTGAAGGGGGCTTTATTGATTTTCTATATAGCACTTATATATACTTATATAGACATTCTATATAACACTCTCTATATAGAATTACCTCAGACAGTGCATGTATTTCAGATATTGTTTTCATTTTCTTGCATGAACATCGATGGCAAGTGCGGCTAGCCAACAGGGAATGCTAACTCCTCCCGGGCACCTTGTCCCACTTCTAGCTTCCTAGGGGTCCGTCACTGCTTAATTTGGTGCTCTATTGTGAGTGCTGTTGAGATTATCTTCAGGATCTTCTTTCCCTCATTAATAACAAGAATTATATTTTAGTATGTCTTTGCTAACATATGAGATATTAGCATGGTGTTTCTTAATAATAAGAATTATATTTTAGTATGCCGCTAACATGTGAGATATTAGCATGGTGTTTCTTACTTACATGCTAGATATTTTAGAATGACGTTCCTTATTTAAATGGAAGATATTTTGACATGGCGTATCTTTCTAATTTTGAACTGCTATTATCAAAATATCTCAATAGACTTTTCAAAATTGTCCACAAACATCACAATAGGAGATGACCATTTGATCTTGAAGGGGGGGGGGTGTTTGGTATTTTTTTCGGGTCAGACTATTTACTTTCAATACAGGGCCAGCCGGGTTTTTTTTTCCAGTAATGCAAGGTCAGAATATTTATTTTAACCTGTAACAATCCTGACAAGTAAAACATCCAAGAATGTATGCATCCACAAACCCTGGTAAGTACACTGAAACAAATATTATTAAGATGTTAAACTTTATGATCGACTACATTTTTTGTGGTGATTGGAGGATAGGTCTTCCAACGATTTGTCGGAATTCCAATAGGGACCGTTTGTGCCCCACTCGTTGCCGACATTTTTCTTTACTCGTACGTTGCTGATTTCATTCAGTCTTTGGTCTATGAAGAGAAAAGCTACTTAGCTTCTGATTTTAACTTCTCTTACTTCTGATTTTAACTTCACTTGATCTCGTCGGTTTATGTGTAGTCTTTTGTGTTTGATGTTAACATGTCGTGTGTCTCTTTTCCGTCTCGTGCTGTACTCGTCTTTTGTGTTTTTGCATCGAGTGTTTTGGTGTTTTGCTGTTGACGCTGCAACGGGGTCTTGTTGGAGATCTCCTCCATTCTTTTACAGATATATAGACGATGTGCTGTCCATCCATTATCCAAAATTCGCGGATAAACTTAGCAAAATATATCCTTCGGAGCTTGAAACTACAGAGTCAAATAATTCATCATATTGTTTGGACATAATACTATCCTATGACTCTGATGGTCACATGAACACATCACTCTATGACAAACGTGACGACTTCAGTTTCAGCATCGCAAACGTCCCTTTTCTAAGTAGCAACATCCCTTCATCGCCTGCTTATGGCGTGTTCATATCCCAGTTGATACGTTATGCCAGAGCAAGTAGCAAATATACAGATACGGGGAACTCGTCATACACTATGATGTCCCATTGTCCAGATTCGTGAATGATTTTCTGTCTTAGACCATTTGAACCATCGAACCACAGACTATACTTGTATCTTCAGATATGAAAGTAACCGGATGTGATATTTTTGTCGAATTGAAGCGACGCGTGATGCATGCAAGCAGAAAATGTTGACTCTCACTTCTAACTGAGTTCGCTTCTTTTCATGTGGCGGAGGTTTTTTATTTGTTTGCTTTGGTCCATGATCTCGTATGCCCTACGGTTTGTAATTTCCTGAATTATCGATTTTGTACTTTGATTGGGATATGGTTATTGTCCTTATTTGTCATGCCATCAAATATTTACAGTGTGCAAGACTATCTTCGCACTTCAGTAAGTCTATATACATATGAATGAATGTACATGTATCAACGGCATATTCTAAATTTAGTTTTTACAGCACATTGGGAGAGATGTATGTCTTGCCATTTCGAGTACAAAAGAAGGTAGCGGATGTGTAGTTGATGTAAAATGTACTATAGACATTACTTTAAGACTCGAATCTTATGGTATTTGTCTAAATAAATATTCATTTTTTTATACTTTCAAAATTTGTAATATTGTGTAAATGTCTAAATAGCACTTGATATAAAATGTTGTTGAAGGGCAAGCGTAGCGAGCCTGAATTTTTTTCGTGTAAGGCGAGCGAAGCGAGCCTAGAAAATTTAGTCTTGTTGCTAGCGAAGCAAACTGAAATTGGTTTAAGTGTATGGCGAGCGAAGCGAGCCGAACATGTTTGGATTTTGAACATATATGTGGACCAGAATATTTATTTCTGCAACAAAGAGGGTCAGATTTTTTATTTTCAACATTTTCTGGGTCAGAAAATTTATTTCCAAAACTTTTAGTCACCCTCAGGATTAAATGACCGTCCCTTCGTGTACTTAAGTTGATACACTTGAAAAAGTAAAGATACGTAATCGCTTTTCTATTTCTTTTGATATAAGATAAAATCATAATAATTCTAAAGACTTATTTTGAGACCTCATTTTTCACTACTTTGTATAGTGTTAAGTTGTATTTTTCCATTATCTTAGTCCAATGATTAGAATTTTGGAGATATCCTATTTTATTTTTGATTCTGATTTCGAGTTTACGTTTTCTCGTCCACTCATTTATGCTTTGAAAGAAGGGAGGAGATCTCCAACAAGACCCCGTATCAACAGTAAAACACCAAAACACCCGATGCAAAAACACAAAAGACTAGTACAGCACGAGACGGAAAAGAGACACATGACATGTAAACATCAAACACAAAATAGACTACACATAAACCGACGAGACCAATGGGTAACCTGTGCCGACTTTGGACGGCCATTTGTCACACAAGTAGCAAATGGTGTGGTTATCCTGGATTATGTGCGCTCAACCCTCACAGTTCTCCAATTATCTAGAGGTCTCGAAGAACGTACAATTGCGGTGTAAAACAACCTCCTCACTGTAAGATGACATCACACAAACAAGACCGCGAAACGTAGAGGCCCCAGAAACACAGATGAATATGTAAATGAATTTAAAAATAGGGCATGCGTAATACAGTCCGTGCTCTGCCGGCTGTAGCGATCTCATGTACATGTATGTAATCATCCGAGGAGTCCGACTGACATCCAGAGAGGACAGGTGGTCGGGCCCTGTCATCTCTATAGAGGTTTGGACAGGGCCCGTCATGGAGTCCCGTCGTCACAATCAGTCAGAGTGCAAGTCTCAAGGTTCCGCTTGTACAAGACTGTAGATTGGTCAAGTACCAAACCTAGTGGCCGTCTGGTGACATTAGGATCATATCCACGGTATAAAAGGCGTTTGATGATTCTGACGCATTTTCGATGGTTATGGTGCCTACCTTTGATCCTTCTAATTTTGTTTATCATATCACCATTAAAGACAGGTTGTGTAATGCCCAAAGTAATGTACTCTGTTGCGTGTATAGATCCGAATTTTAAAAGTAGTTGACTGTCATTTTTGTAAAATTTCCAGAAAGTCTTAACTAGTTTATGAAAGCGGAAACCTTGACCTAAAAGTTTTTTGGTAATTTGTAAATTTCTTCTTTGAAAATCCAAAATATCAGTACATGTTCTAGCGTACCGGATGAGCTGTGATATGTAAATGCCGTATGACGGTAATCTTGGAACATCATCGTCAAGCCAGGGGAAATTTACTATGTTGAATCCAAAATCATCCCTTTTGTCATATACACTTGTATGAATCTTTCCGTTTACAATTTTGATATTTAGGTCCAAAAACCTATTTTTGTAGTATTTGTAGAAAAAGTTCTACTTACATTAAAATAATTGGGTCATGAATCACTGTAGCATATCACGTGACATGTAAATAATTTCTAGCCCTGGAATTCCCTCCGATTAAACAAGGTAAATACTGTCTAAATCTACTTTATATTGATTAATTTTAGGTCTACCATATGAATATCAATATCATTTATATAATGACAATGTATTCTGGTCAAGAAAAGAACTATATTCCGCTGAAAGCATCACTGATGAGAATTTGATATTCGAAACACGTGTCTGGTGCATGGAAATTAGTTTGGAATCTTCTTCAAGAAGGTTTAGAGTTGGAACCCTTCGACATTATTAATATAAACACTTATTTCACGTTGCAGTGTGGAGCAGTTAAAATCGTTCCCCGTGTCCTGGTGTTAGTCAAGTTCATTAATTACTTCTTTCCAGCTCTGTCACCTGAAAGAAGCATTGTTTTGGCCTTTGATCAATGTGACATCATATATATTTTTTGGCTATTTCGGAAACTAGCCAGTTCACCGATAAATATCATCGAAATTAAAGGAGTTTAACATCTTAGTACCATCCCTCCAATGCTATTTTGAACATAGATTTTATTTGGATATGCTACTGAATCGACCCTACAGGAAATTTGGAGCCGCATACTCTCTGTAATGTTTATGTAAAAATCTAACTTCAAAAAATTAAAGAGGGCGCTTCTGAGATTATTTTTGGTGGCTCCGCTGAAAGCATCACTGATGAAAATTTAATATTCGAAACACGTGTCTGGTGCATGGAAATTAGTTTGGAATTTTCTTCGAGAAGGTTTAGAGTTGGTACCCTTCGACATTATTCATAGAACACTTCAACAGAAAATTAAGTATTATTACGTGCACCATAGCATAACATGTAAATAAAATAAAAAAAAATCTGTTGAAGTGTCCTATGAATATACCTCAATTCTTGATCAGAAAAGATTACCAGCATATAGATGATAGTGATGCTCATATGATAGGCTTAGAATAGTTTACCATAAAGTAGGTTAGACTGTATTTACCATACTTAATCGAAGGGGATTCCCGGCTAGAGATTATTTGTATATCACGTGATACGCTACTGTGTGAATAGAGAACTAAAATAGATTGAGCATTACAGTTATTTAACGAAATGTAAACGTATTTGCTATTTCGCACAAACCATTTGAGCAGTTTGGTCCATGAAAACCTCTCTCGCATAATCCCCCAGGACAGGCTCCAGTCTTCTTATCACAAGCTAATCTGCTAATGCAATTTCCACATATCCCCTTACAATCAAATCCAAAAGTACCATCTGGACACTCTGAAAATAAAAATGTTCATTTAAAGGGAATTGGTATATGTATCAACAAATTCCATTCCTTCGAGTCGGCTTCAAAATTGGAAAATTGTTATTAACATCTCTTTTGAATTTCACATATTCCTTTATTGTCTATCTAAAACCTGTACATATGTACGATCTTCTACAATTGAATCAAATCAGATGCAACTGTGTAATATTTAGATTGCACAGATGGAATCATTTAATTTTTTTTATTGAAAAAGGGAGCGGATTACAAAATCTACAAATTAGACATTTTTCAAGTTGACGTACTTCGGATTTCGAACTCGATTAGAAAAGTAAAATATGAATATATATAGACGAGATAACACTGGAGAGCTTTAAATACGTTTTTTTTCGGAGTGACAAAAACAACGACCGTAGTGCGAAGTCCGAGAAATGTAAAATGTCCAACAGACATTTGTCATGGGTCTTGAACATAACACTTCGTATTTGGCACTTTGCATAGACTATATAAATTCAATTAAAATTGATGGATTTGCATTGGACGCAAGATTTTGCCCGAGAACAACAGTGCATTTTTTATATAGCGAGACACAGAAGGAGGGCTTAAGTTCACATCTCTTTAATTTCTTATGTGTTCTGATCTGCCTCTTTGGCTTGGAGTCCCTTAAAGTGCAAAGTGCAGAGTACGAAGATCGTCAACTTGATAATGTATCTTTGAAAAACATTCATAAAATAATCCTAAAGGGAATGTACAAATCCAGTTAGGCAATTAACATTTTGATAAAGTTATGTATTAGAAATATATTCTACCACAACAAATAAGGACATTCATCGCCCCTTTAATCCGAAAGGATCCCGGATGTTAAGGGAAGGCTTTAAAATTGGTTTTCAAAATTTTCACAATTTATTGAACTGACTTTATAAATTGTTTGAGCT
This sequence comes from Pinctada fucata, assembly GCA_028142955.1. NCBI lineage: Eukaryota > Metazoa > Mollusca > Bivalvia > Pterioida > Pteriidae > Pinctada > Pinctada fucata. The sequence continues at coordinate 17,893,379 of AP027107.1, read as the reverse complement.
ATGCTTATACAACAAGTTTCTTGCCTCTTTCTGTTAAGATATTGCCTGAAACGCTGGCAAAGTCAGCTAAAATCTACTCACCCTTCGCCCCAGCTTTGGTTGAACTATGCACATAAAACCTGATATATTTTTTTTTTTCAAAATTAGGCATGGACGCATGTTAGAATGGCTAATTCAGAAAAATGACAGACAAACAATTATTTGACAAAGGACAAGGGGCGATATGCCCCCTATTTGGCCGTGATTTTAGAGCGATTTCATAAGCCATTGTTTTGTTTTCATGTTTTGTGTATATACATGTATAGATTAGTCACAAAAAGGCGCCAAACTTGATTCGCTTGCGAAAATCTTTCGATTTTTGAACGATTTTGGGTCGATTTTTACGAAACTCTACGTGAAGGCACACTACAACAAAGTTTTTACTTTACACACAATTTCTTTGATACATGATCTTACTACTTGCAAAGTATCGTGTTGGTTATCGCCTGCGCTCTGTACTAACTCCAGATATATTCGTTGTTGATTTTCGTCGTATATCACTTTTCTCATGTCACCTAAAATTTTTATTTCTTATATTAGGTCAATACAAAGGAAGTGAATGCATTTTCTTTTTACTAATTAGATTTACACATGCCAGTATATTTAATACAAAATTATACAATAGGCTGCCATTTCCTAAACAGTATTAGTTATATGTTTGTTACTGACTATCTTCGCCTCGCCTTCTATAGGTTTGATCAACCCGACAAATCTCTGCGGACGGTCAGTAACAAAGCTTTTGTCGAGGACCAACATCTCCGTCTTTTGTCGCAGAAAATGGGCGTTTTGTGCCGTCCTTTTACAAGCAAATTCATTTATACGGCAATGGTGGAATTACTGACGGTCTATAGAAATTTTGACTTCGAGCACTTGACGCGATTTATGCTCTCTGATTGGTTCGAATTAGTTCGTGGCAAAATAAAAAAAATTATATTATTTGTTTCCGTGTTTGGGGAATAGATACCTCTGCACAATGGACAAATGATCAGATTATCGGCATGCCGTTCCATGTTTAATAAGTAACTTACATGTATCAATAAAAGAAAGAAACAATTGAAGTGATCAAATTTCTTTGTGATATGTCTTATGTGAGAGAGAAAGGCCGGGAACGATTTTGAATTTTGTATCATTTCTGAAATATAATTTATATGTAACGCCCTTGACAAGAACATTCCCTTTGATACGAACATGAAATTTCAATGAAAAATTAAACTTCGCAAATGTGGAAAATATTTTCCGAGAAATAAAAATATTCTTGCAAGATATATGTGTTATGACCAAGGAAATATCGTATAAACCAGGACTTTTGTTTGAATTGCAATTCATAGAATCAACCTGCTTTTTTCATTTCAATTTATATTTATTCTATGAAAGTAATGTAGTTTTTTTCGGGTTTTTTTTTTTTTTTTGTTGGTTATATTAAAATTGCATGTTTACTTTTTATTTGCTATTCTATTTTTCATTTTAATAGCGCCCTCTAGTTTTCTTACTTTTTGTCCAACTATATAGAACTTAATGACCTCGACAAGCTGAATACTATCGATAAACATTTTTTATTTCATTAAAATCTTAAGAGAATGTTAGGCAATCAGGGTGAAAAAACAACGGGAATTTGACCATCGGGACCAGAGAGAACAATAACTGCATATAAATTTTGTAGAAAATTCAGTCCTGTTGATGAAATAACATCTCCTGCAACTCACCCGGCCTTTGCATTACCTTATTTTTTAATCTTTCATGAACTAACTCACATATAGCCTTATTTCAGCCAATGACTTTGAATATGTAAAACTTCAGCAAAGTTGGCAAATTCCAGGCGGGAAGGGGTCTTAACCCCTAGCCGTCACTCTCGATCCGCGCATTTTGTTAATTTCTTAATGTAAAGAAAATACTACGTAGATGAACAATTCCTTGTACAACACGAGATCACGGGTGCCCTGCCATCAGTCGAGAAAGAAAGGTGTTATTTTTGTATTTGCTACTTTTAAAATTATTAAAATGTAGTTAAAATGCATTTTTGAAAAATTATCGTTATGGGGCAGACGGTCTATCTTTCTTCGTATACCAGGATTGCCAATCGAGCAATACATTTTTGCCGAAATGCGGCCCAATTTCCAGTGGAATATTATTATGTTTTGCTGAAATTGGCAACAGTTTTAATTGATCATTTCAAAAAGATTTCACAATCCTCAAATTCTAAACAATTAAAATTTGTCAATTTTCTAGATATTTATATCGAATATTTGGTAATAAAAATATCTGTGTTTGAGCTTGTTTATGCCTTGCATTGAGTAATATCCCTGGTTCATCAAAATCCATCCCTCAGACGAAGAAATGTTACATGTAACATTCCGATATTACATTGTTCCGTTAGGGACATCGCTTCTTCGCGCTTGAAATGGATACGCGAAGAAGAAAGTCACATTGCGAAGAAGCGAAGTTATGATGCGAAGAAGCGAAGTTACTATCTTCGCACCGTAACTTCGCTTCTTCGCATCGTAACTTCGCTTCATCTTGTCTTCGCTCCTTGTCCGCCTTGCTTCTTCTCACGCCAACGCCACAATGTGTTTACGCGAAGAATGGAAGTACCTAACGGAACACCGAACGATATTTGTCAATGCTGTAGATTGAGAAGATTTTGAAAATTATTCAAATCGGTGGTTTCTGGAGTGGTCTTTCACAATTTATTTTTATTGAAACAGTAGTTTGCTTTTAAAGAATGTCTTTTGGCACTGCGGTCTCACGGCTATATCCGTCACTGTTCGCATTTTAAGTAATCGACTGTTACGTAAACTATGTGGAAGACCGTGAGTATGTGCTTTTTGTATTGTGGTGCAAAGGGGAAAAATTAAATAAGTCGGTTGGTCATATCTTTTGTTCACTGCCCTCATTTGAAAACGCAAACTTGGTAATTGACCTTCAGTACCTTCTAAGTTCCTATAAGGTTTCCCGAAATTCTGTGAGGAATAAAATGAAGAATATATACGGACGGACAGACAGACGGCTGGCTACGTACAACTCATTTGAACCTTTTTTCCCAGTGCACGTAAGTACCGTCAGTCATGACTGACGGTATACTGTAATCATTCGTAACCTACTTGCAAGGATAGAATACCTCTTGGCAATATGATTGGTTGACAATTTCATAAAATGCAAATATCCGTCTAGGTTATTCACAACCTATGTATAAGATTCTCTCACCAGGTCGGCTTCAGAGTCTAGATGACCTGACAAATGAAAGTCATATCGCATCAGTGTATTTTCGTCCGAAATATGCATCGAAAAGTCTTTGTACCGATACGTCCTATAACAATCGCAGATTATCGGAAATTTCCGTCACTTGAATCGGTAAAAACGCGAAAAAGCCCGGAAATGTGCGGTTAGTAAAATGCATTTTCTTCCAATTTTTTGACAATATTTACAGTCAGCTATCTGACGGCAAGCTTTTTGTAAAAGCTAATACTTGTCTTACACTTATCATGAATTCAAAATACGACTTTTTATACATGTTTCACATATTCATTTGTTTAAAATGTATACCCCCTTGTCGCATATTTTTTTATGTTATTTCGTTAGGAATGGATACTTCAACCTCATCCAGGGGCGGATACAGAATATTCAGAGAAAAGGTTGCTCATTAACCAAACGTAGAGGCGTCTGGAAGCTATTTCGAAGTTGGTTCACGGGACGAAGTATCCCTCCTCCCCTACGAAAATTATTTAAACACTTTTCAGATTTTAAACAAAAGCAATTTGGAGAATTGCTATTAGACCCTAGAATCGTTTCAAAATACTTGGTTCGAACAGCGTCAACATTTTTTTCTAAAACCCTTCCGTCCTCTGCTCAAGAGTGTGTATCTATCACCCCCTTCTTTATCCGCTAATATGAAATTGTATACATGTATATAGTAAGTGAAAACAAACGCACATGTATATATGAATGTATGGACACATTAAAGATTAAAGGATTAAAGATACAAAGACCCAAAATAAGTATTGGTTTATCAAACATTGCCGAAAATTATATACATGAGAGCGCTTTGTGACAACGTCAAATAGCGAAAACGGCGTCAGAAGTGCGAAGTCAACGTCATACCATGGATACTTCGAATGCTTTATTCGGCATCTAAACATTGTCCGATTCCTATAATTTATTTACCAAATAACAGAGGAAGACGCCCTCTATGTCCACAATAACTGTCATTAATTTTCCGAGATCGGCCATTTTAAGCCCAAATCGCCCCTTGTCCTTCTGCGTAAGAATTAGCCATTCTTATTTGCCTTGATGTTGAAATCAGAGAAAACCCAAGAAAAAAAATTCATGTAAAATGTCATACAAAATAAGGGAAGGGATCTCCAACGAGATCCTGTTGCAGCACCAACAGCAAAACACCCGATGCAAAAACACAAAAGAAGAGCATACTATGAGATGGAAAATAGACATACGACATGTTAACATCAAACATAAAAGACTACACATAAACCGACGAGACCAATGGGCAACCGGTTCCGACTTTAGATGGCCATTTTCCATGCAAGCAGCAAATGGTGTGGTTATCCTGGATTACGTGCGCACTTCTCCAATTACCCAGAGTTCTCGAAGAACGTACAATTGTGGTGTAAAACAACCTCCTCACAGTTAGATGACTTCACACAAACAAGACCGCAATACGTAGGGGCCACAGCAACACAGATGTATACATGTATATATGGATATAAAAAGAGGGCGTGTGTAATACAGTCCGTGCTCTGCCGGCTGTAGCGAGCTTATGTATGTAATCATCCGAGGAGTCCGAATGACATTCAGAGAAAACAGTTGGTCGGGGCCATGTTTTCTCTAAAGAGGTATGAACAGGGCCTGTCATGGAGTGCCGTTGTCACGGTCAGTCAGAGTGCAAGTCTCAAGGATGCGCTTGTACAAGACCGTAGATTGGTCAAGTACCAATGTAAACGTCTTCAAATTGAATAGCATCATTTAAGAACAAATAAATTGGCAACGTGGACCAGACATGCACGTTTCGGGTACATAACCCTCATCAGTGATCCTAAATCCTAAGTCTAAACAATGTAATATGCCCAAAAGTATGAAAGTTACTATGTCGAAAAAGGGTACCGAAAGACGTAGCAGGATTGGTGGGATATGATGCTACAGGACCCACTTTTTAGAAATTTCAAGAAATTTTGATAACAGAAATTTAGGTTGTGTTGAAGAAACGATCAACCGAAATTGATCGAACTTGGCTACATGCGCCCTCGGGGACTCCTGGTCCACCAGCAGTGACACTCACCAAGTGATATAAATGTAAACGTCTTCAAATTGAATAGCATCATTTAAGAACAAATAAATTGGCAACGTGGACCAGACATGCACGTTTCGGGTACTTAACCCTCATCAGTGATCCTAAATCCTAAATCTAAACAATGTAATATGCAAAAAAAGTATGAAAGTTAGTATGCCGAAAAAGGGTACCGAAAGACGTAGCAGGATGGGTGGGATATGATGCTACAGGACCCCCTTTTTAGAAATTTCAAGAAATTTTGATAACAGAAATGTAGATTGCGTTGAAGAAACGATCAACCGAAATTGATCGAACTTGGCTACATGCGCCCTCGGGGACTCCTGTTCCACCAGCAGTGACACTCACCAAGTGGTATAAATGTAAACGTCTTCAAATTGAATAGCATCATTTAAGAAGCCTAGTGTCCGTCTGGTGACATTAGGATCATATCCACGGTATAAAAGGCGTTTGATGTTTCTGACGCATTTTCGATGGTTATGCTGCCTACCTTTGATCTTTCTAATTTTGTTTATCATATCACCATAAAAGACAGGTTGTGTAATACCATAAGTAATATTCTCTGTTGCGTGTAAAGATCCGAATGTTAAAAGAAGTTGACTGTAATATTTGTAAAATTTCCAGAAAGTCTTAATTAGTTAAGGAAAGTGGAAACCTTGACCTAAAAGATTTTTGGTAAATTGTACATTTCTACTGTTTAAATCCAACCTATCAGTACATGCGTACTAGGGCTACGTCAATATATCGATATACCGAAACGTATCGATATTTGTCATCGATACTAGGGCTGGGTCAATATATCGATTTACCATTACGTATCGATATTAGCCATCGATACGAGTATCGATGTTTTTGCTTCGTTGCATTTAGATACAGTTATTTTTAGCACAAATCATGCTTTTCTTGTGAAATCTCAAGTATTTACATTCAAATGTATGTTTGATCAAGGAGTTTTTTTTTGGGGGGGGGGGAGGTTTGTAAAAGACAGATATGTTCTTGATTTTATCGATCATGCTTGCCTTTCATACTGGCTATTCAAACCTTTTTATACTTCGAAGTCTACGAATAACAACAATGATTAAGAAATTAATCAGAAGGTCGGCATTAAGGTTATATTTTTGTCATTTTGTCAAAGTAATATCGACTTCAGGCATTTAACCCCTAATACATTTTCAATAATAAATACAAGAAATAAGAATTTTCAATCTCTTAAAAAATAATGCTTTACATACTTTTCTGACTAAAATTAGGGATAACACTTCTCATATGATAATCTAGATGTCTAGACATAATCTAGACAAAGCAAGTACATTTATCGTACATGTAATGCGCGTTGCGATAAATGCATTAAAATTTTGCTGTGTGTTGTATATCCTTAACAAAACACAAATTATGACATTTATTCTATATATATGCACCATAGTTGTCTGTTTCATTCTTGTTTTCTGAAATTGCTTTTTCTAGGTAAAAGGATGACGTTAAAATTCATCTCACCGCGGGTTCAGTTTGTTCCTTTAGATCTGATACATTGTGACGTCATGAGTGTTAATACATGAATTGCAGCATGTTCCTCTCAATAGTAACATTTCAGGGAATTACATTGGCTGTGCATATATAATAGAGAGTTTGAGATTTCCTACGTGTAACTTGTACGTGTACTTCTACTCTGGTCCGCTATTGTGACGTCATCATTTATTGCGTTTGACGTCATTTGATTTACACGGTACACGTCGCCAGTGAACGTGTAAAGTGCGAGTTACACGTAGGTCTTTACTTCAAGATATTTCATCCCCTTTGTTTAATTAAATAGTATAAAAAGTATGGCATTCAATTTAGAATCACAAATTCGCTAAAATTTTTCAAGTACGCGTTGTGGTCTTTGAAAAGACATCTCAACAACTGTAATGCGTAGTTCAACTTGTACTCTAGACGTACCCGTACAAGTTACACGTAGGAAATCTCAACCTCACTATTAGATCATATTACTTGGAATAGAAAAAAAATCACCGTCCTTGCTAAATGCCCCATGCCCATTAGAATCAAGACGCCAATTACTTGACAAATACGCAGTCGTAATCAAAAGACATTACGTCACAGAAACGTATGTACGATTTACACGTGCCAGTCACGTTGTTATATCAGAGAGGTTGAGATTTCCTATGTGCAACTTGTACATGTACGTCTAGTGTACAAGTTGAATTACACGTTACTGTTGTTCAGATCTCTAATCAAAGACCACTACGTGTACTTGTAAAACCTAAGTGAACTTGAGTTGACTTTTGGACAGGTTAATTTAAAAAAGGACATTAAGTTCGGTTAAATATATATTGAAATAGAAACTTGAAATCATTCTGAATTGAATGTCATTCTTTTTAAACTATTTGATAGAATACAGGGGGTGAAATATCTTGAAGTGAAGACCTTCGTGTATATCGCACTTTTCACGTTCACTGGCGACGTGTACCTTGTAAAGCAAGTGACGTCAAACGCAAAAACTGATGACGTCACAATAGCGGATCAGAATACAACTACACGTACAAGTTACACGTAGGTAATCTCAACCTCCCCATGCTCAACCGAATAACGTAAACGTGTAAATAATAAACGTGTAAATACACGTACAAAGTCTCGTACAGGTACAAGTTAGGTTTGCTCAACCTCTCTGATATTAATATATTCCGTAAATTATACACATAAGTTATTTTCGTTAGGTAACGAGTTGGAACGATTTAATTTTGATGTATATATTGGTTAAATATATAAGTTAACTTATATTCTGCAAAAGGTTTAATTTTGCATTCAGTGTTGTTTATGATAATTCCAAAATACACAGCCAAATGTGCCTCATATAAAATTCATATGAAATGAGCATCATGTAAAGGAGCGGGTGCGGTTACCTGCAATTTCGCCCCTATTTTCAAAGTTGTTCATATAACCATTATATTCTAGTTTATAAAATGTCACATGTATGGTGAATCCAAATCAGGAAATCCTGTTTTAATTTCACAGTCCTAAGCTGAATAATACGTTGCTGAAAACGTCTAAAACGTTGAAATCAGTGAAAATATCAATAAATGAGCGAAATTTCGATACAAAATCATGAAATCAAGTAGCGCTCCAGGCCTTGCCCATGAATATTTTTGTACCAATTGATGGATTTCTGATCGGCCTTTTGATTTGCGTGAAAAATAGCGTGGAAGAGGCCTGGAGCATAGATGAATTTGAAGATTTGTGTGTAAAATATGATGATTTTCCTTTGTTAATAATATGACGTCATAAATCACGCGCGTGACGTTACGAGGGCTCAAAATTATGACACGATATTTTCTCATACAATCAACATTACAAAAAGTGAAAATTGATGATTCGTTTATCAAAAGTATTTTTGACCAAATTAAAGGGTCGATATGAGGGGTTAGCGCACCTAGTCCTTTCACATTAAATGACAAATATGGATAATGACCATATCCCTGTCTACAGTACAAAATCGATAATTCAGAAAACCAGAAACCGAAGGCATACAAAATCAGGATAAAACAGGAACCAAAGCAAACAGAAACAAAAACCTCCACCATATGAAAAGAAGCGAACTCCCGATATGAGAGTGAGACCAGGTGCCCAAGAAGAGTATGCATCTCCTGCTTGCATGCAACACCCGTCGCTTCAATTCGGTAGAACTGAAGTTCATGTAAATTTCATATAAATTTCACATAAAATTCATGTGAAAAATATTTCACATGAATTTCACATAAATATCCTTCACATGATTTTGACATGAACCTTCTCAAGAAACTTAATTCACATAACATCCATGTTAAAGATTTCACATGAATTAAATGTGGTAAATTTCATGTAAATTTCATGTTCGTGCTCGTTTCACATAAATTTCATGTGAACATTCATGTAAAGTTCATGTAAATTTCACATGAATTTCATATGAGGGACAATTTGCTGTGTAAAATACACATAAACAGTACAGAGAAATCCATAAACTAATGCTATCAACATTTCATGATTCCATCGCGCTGCAATTGACTCAAACGGATAAATGGAAATACATTCCGCAAACAGAATTAGTTCCAGACAGTCAGCATCTAGAGAGAAATAGATAACGTCTATTTGCATATTTTGCCATTATGCCATTGTTAGATTTCTAATTTGTAATACTTGAAATATGATAATGCATTAATTTATGACATTTCAGTCATACTGAATAAGCGTGTCGATTTCATAGGAAACTCCAGTTGTTCCTTTCTAAAATTAGCTCTCCCCCACATTGGTGAACGAATTCGTTTTATAAATAGAGTTTGGAGCTTCATCTATTCTGTTTTTGGCTTTGAAAGCGCATGCATACTCCTGCCGGGAACCTGGTCTCATATTTATCTTGCTACATGTTCGTCGATCCTCAATTTGGTGCTCTTTTGTGAATGCTGTTGATATTATCGTCAGGATCTTCTTTAACTCATTTGTGTCACATTTATGCGCTTTGCCGTCTGGAGCTCGTAAAAAAGTTCCCCGCGAGGGGTTTGACAGTAAGTGTTTTGAGTATTTTTCCCTAGACATAGACAGAATCTCAGACAATGCATGTATTTTATATATTGTATTTATTTTCGTGCGTGAACATCGACGACGGGTGCGGTTAGCAAACAGGGGATGCTAAATCCTCCCGGGCACTTGGTCCAACCTAGGTTCGTCGATGCTCAATTTGGTGCTCTATTGTGAGTAAGTGCTGTTGAGATTATCATCAGGGTATCCTTTAACTCATTTGTCAATGGTCCCCTTTTGATTACCTAAATCATCCTTATTGTCATGTTGTTACCAGAGGTAACCTTATATTGTAGGTAATCAATACTTATGATGAAAATTGCAGAATTGATTGAATTACAGAGAATCATTTACATATCGTCAAAGTTCAATGCAAGTAATATCTACTACGATACGCCAAGCGGAAGATGAACCAGTCGATACTCCATTGAAGTGTTGCTTAGATCCAATATCAATCCTGCGCAACCCTCTCTAAAGCAGATATGGCCGGGTTAGCTCGTTTCTCACCTCTCAGGGATCTAATCTCAGATTCGGCAAAGGGTCTTATGTGGGAGGGTAGGTGGTCCCCCACCCAGGCCTATGCGGGGGGGGGGGGGGGGTTTCTCCGGGTACTCCGCTTTCCTCCTGCTCCTTGGACCCCCTCACGCCAACATCTAAGCCAACGTGAGACATTGATATAAGTTGTGTAACTTGTTTGTTAAACGTTGTAAAATAAATAAAGTTTACACTTTTAATTTTCAAAGCAGATCCAAGTCCGTTACATGTACCAAGACCATGATATTAACATTGAATTTTCTTTCTCCGATGGCGCTGAACTCGATATAGCATCTTTCAAATACATATCTACGATGGGAAAATATGTTTCTGTCTCAAAAACGAATTAGGAATGATTTCAACCCGGGCATTATCCTATCTATACTCCCACTATGTTTTCCAAATCATTTCTCATCAACATTGCCTCAGATAGCCCTATCAAGGTGACATGAGGAAAATATCTAATTTTTTAAAATGAAAGTTTTGATCTGGAACCGAAAGTGCATTTTAATATGCAAACTGAATCAAGGCTTTTTAAAATGACTAGTACGGTAAAGTTGAAGTCATTTCTATACAAGGTGTTATGAAAATAAATTTCAAAATAAAAATTCCTTGCAAATTCCTCACACAATGATTAAACTGATTCCTTGTTCCACAGGGAAGCGTGTGTCTTATGAAAAATATGGATAATAACCATATCCCTGTATATAGCACAAGATCGATAATTCAGAAAATCAGAAACCAAAGGCATACAAAATCAGGATAAAACAGGAACCAAAGCAAACAAACAAAAACCTCCACCACATGAAAAGAAGCGAATCCCCGATATGGGAGTGAGACCAGGTGCCCAGGCAGAGTAAGCATTTCCTGCTTGCATGCAACACCCACCGCTTCAATTCGGTAGAACTGTCACAACCGGTTACTTCCATTCCGGAAGACAGAGTACACTCTTTGGTTGGATGGTTTACATTGTTTAGATTTAAGTTACATTGTTTAGATTGAGGATCACTGACAAGGCTTTAGTATCCGAAACGTGCATATCTGGTCCATGCTGAAATTTATTTCAGTCTATAAATGATGCTATTGAATTTGAAGACGTTATACATTTTTACTACTTGGTGAGTGTCACTGCTGCTGGACCAGGAGTCCCCGAGGGCACATGTAGGCAAGTTCGGTCAACTTCGGTTGATCGTCAGTCTGTTCAGTGGATTCAAAATTTTCTGTTACCTAAATTTTTAATAGCCATTCTCTGTAAGGACCAAAATCGTTCGGCACGGCATGTCATGGATTTTGATGATTTTCGGTATAATGGGTATATATTAAGTACTGACCATGAAAATAACACTTTTCAGCCAATATGACCCTTGGTTGCCATGGTAACGAGGTCATTCTATTTATAGCACTTTTGGGACCATGAAATAAGCCAGCTCCGGAGACTTCGTTGCCATGGATAGCACTGTAACAGCTTCTTCATCTTTATATAATCTATTCTTCCTTACTTCCATTCTTACTTAGTACACTTAGATATGTGATATTTATTACAGGAAGCTTATTGTATTCAGCCAAAACAAGTCAAAATGAAGCGAAAAATAGAGGTGAAAATAAGGGCCAATTAAGTGTGTTTTTGACCATTTTCAATCCTACTTATCACAATAGGCACCAATAGGAGACTAGTGTTTTCATCAATGGAAATGTATGTTTATTGACAAATAAAATGAACGAAAAATAAGAGTGGGTATTTAAGAGTTTTACCTAAATTCTGTCGTCAAAGACCGTTGCCATGGCAGCATTAGACCTTTTTTCTTGTTTCATATTATCTTTGAAATTGATTTTATTCCTCTTTAGAGTTACATAAGATTGTCAAAATGTATGCATGTATAGATATGACTTATATCTTTTACATAAGAACAATTAAAATGTTCAAGGTCATTGGCTTGATGTTCAAGGTCATTTATACATTGACACTCAAATTTTGCATAAAATATTGATTTTTTAATTTTTTTGTTACCGCTATAAGTGATTTTTTTTATTTAAATATTTTCATAGGTCATATATATTATGAAAGCACATGAATATAAAACATACAAATCTTAGAATTTATTGAATTGTAGCAATTCAATAGGAAAATAATTTTCCGTCAAAAAACAAGAAAAATACAGATTTCGTCCCTTTTTCATCAAAATACTCACCAAGAATTTAGATATTCGAAGATGTGAGGAAACGTAATCAATAGTTCTATGAAATAAGTGATACATTTATCATTTTATGGCAAATAACTGTTAAGTTCAGCATTTCAAGGTTTCTAAAATATTGACACCTTCATTTTATGAAAAATCAGGATTTTTCGTCAAATCTGGTCACTTAAAGTTTAATGACCTTGAAAATTCAGTGGGTGACCTTGAAATATTTTCAAGGTCATTTTTATATCAAAACGCCTCTGATAGATGTATACATGAACTTCTGTTCCAATATCATGCGTAGATAGTTTGATAGAGGTTGTGTTTAAATTCATCGTATTGAAACCTTTCAGCCGATTGTTGCCATAGCAACTAAATTTGATGTTGCTTTGCATATAAAAGGACAAATTAGCCCAATTAATTTTTTATATTCATGTAGAGTTCAAAGATGATACTAATTGGATAACTAGAATTTGGACTTCAAAAATTGGTGCTTTTATGAAATTTTCAACCTTGTAAAACAGTAAAAACATGCAAAAAAGGGTCTTTGAGTGCCCAAAACAAAGCCTTTTGATACCCTGTTTTGGCCCAATTTTTCATCTTGTATACATAAGGCATCCGAGATGAATGTAAAAATCTGTACAAATATGCATAATAATAAGGATTAAAAGAAAATAATCAAAGCAGTTTAAGATTTAAAATGTACTTGTTTCCATGGTAACGAAGCCACCAAATATGCCTTGTCATATAGATTTTCAATATTTATTAAACTTCAGACACGGTTACCATGGCAACGACCTTTTTGAAAAACCTGGGGGTGATTTACATACTTGTACTTCATATTGAACTTCCATACAAAAAATCTCAAAAATCCATGACATGCCGTGCCAACATGTTTTGAAATTCTTTGGTTCTTACAGAGAATTGCTGTTAAAACTTTCTAAAGCGTGGGTCCTGTAGCATCATTTCCCATCCATCCTGCTTCGTCGTTCGATACATTTTTGGACATGATAATTTTCACCCTCTTTGGCCATATTACATTGCTTATATTGGGGATCACTGACGAGGGTTAAGTACCCGAAACGTGCATGTCTGGTCCATACTGAAATTTAGTTCTGTTTATAAATGATGCTATTGAATTTAAAGACGTTTGACATTTGTACTACTTGGTGATTGTCACTGCTGGTGGACCACGAGTCCCCGAGCGCACATGTAGCCAAGTTCGGTCAACTTCAGTTGATCGTCTGTCTCTTCAACGCATTTGAAATTTTCTGTCACAAAATTCTTGAAATTTCTAAAGCGTTGGTCATGTAGCATAATATCCCACCCATCCTGCTACGTCTTTCGGTACATATTTGGACATAATAATTTTCATAATTCATAATTCTCTCTTTGGCTATATTACATTGTTTAGATTGAGGGTAACTGACGAGGGTTTAATACCAGAAACGTGAATGTCTGGTCCATGCGGAAATTTATTTCTGTTTGTAAATGATGTCATTGAATTTGAATACGTTTAACATTCATAAGGATCTTCTACGATTAGGTATTATCATATGGTGCGCTTTGCTAAGGTCAGACAAGCCTTACATAAGAACTACGTTCCATACGGATCAATATACTCTATTACACTCTTATAAGAAGTAAGGATGAATCGGGATCGACAATAGTCGCAACATTTTTTTATTCTCATGCTTCCTAAGATCAGCAAGATTCCACCACGTTTTCTTACTAACTTATGACTCCATGCTGCGGTCTCAAAAATGTCCAAGAAAAGTCGAAATCGAAGACATCGTAGCGATCATGACTCAGTGTAAACCTGGCATTAGACAATCACTCAACCTTAGGATCAAATATTACCTGAACACATATGTGTTGTTATAGTCTGTTCCTTTTAAATGTAAAGTGCCTGACTGAAAGCGACATTTTATGTCTGAAAATTGGATAATGATTACAAGAGACTCTTAAATACAAAATATGGAGTTGTCATTACAGACTCTATTGAAATGAAATACCATGTTTCAACAATAATAGAAATACCTTTCAATTTTTTAACCAGTTATGCAGTCGAAAAGATTTTCAGTTAGAGAATAAGCATCTCAATTTTTGTTTTATATTTTGGGTATGCAACACACAGCAATGGCATTTATTGTACATGTAATGCGCCTTAGTCAAGGGAACAGGTACACAAGGAAACGAATAATTCTTCATAATTTCTATCTTGATTATTCATTTTCTTTCAAAAAAGGTGCAGCATGCTCTGAGAAAACACACACAGAGATCCATACTTTCCTTAAACAGTCATAAGAGCATGATGTTAATTTTAACGACAGAACAGTTATTTCAATATTGATAATTGACGTAAGTGAGCAAACTTCACATTGTCTCATGTAAATCGGAAGCAACAAAGATGGCACCATTTCAAAGAATGCTAAACCGTACAGATATCAAATCGGAAAGTTTGTTTCAAATAAAACAAAGGAGGGGATCTCCAACAACATCAGGTTGTAGATCCCACAGCAAAACCCCAAAACAAATTGAGAATTCCGTCGTGGGATGATTGGGTCAAAAATCGAATAAGAAAACTTGAAAAATGTATCATATTCAGACTTGATGAATTTGATTCACACTATGTATTCCATAAAAATATATATGCGTAAAAAAACCATTGATGTTTCGTAATTCAGAAGTGTTCCAACTCAATACCTTCTGGAAGAAAATTTCAAACCAATTTTACTGCACCAGACACGTGTTTCGGATATTAAATGTACATCAGTGATGCTTCCAGCTAAAGTTTTCTTTTTTCATAAACCGCCAAAATTTATTTCACTCGCGCCCTATGGCTTTATTTCTAGATAAGAAGGTAATCAAAGTTAAAGTCACATACTAGATAAATACTTACTACTTCCGGAGCACCTCATAGTTTGAAATGCCACCATTGTCAGAACTGTTAGAGTATTAAAATAAGCTATAGTTATTTATGATTCACAATGATGAACTGACCTTCTTATCTAAATTCAAAACTACCTGGAATCAATCGGGGAGTGATAATGATATTCTTTACATAACGATAAAATCAAGCATGCACTCAAAGATAAAGTCGATGTATTGGTATTTCAAACATTGACATTATTTTTTCCTATGTTTGCACAGCTCATCACGTGCATCTTGATAAAGTATTTTATCAAACTTTTTTTTCGATACTAATAATACGGAAGTGTTCCAATTCCCCACAATCTTGATGAAAATTTCAAATTGATTTATTTTGCACCGATGTTGGCATACTTCTGTCTCCTTCAATTGAGATATTTTTCTTTAGAATATGTCGACATGCGACTTACCCACTAACATGCAACCTATTTATGTCTATATGCAACTTATTTATGTCAACATGCAATTTATTTATGTCAACATACAACTTATTTGCCAACATGCGACATAATTATCTTCCATGTCAACATATTTATCTTCCATGTTGACATAAATAAGTCGCATGTCGACATTATCTATAGAAAATAACTTGCATGTAGGTTGCAGAAATATGCCACCATATGCACCAGACACGTGTCATCAGTGATCGACGCTTCCAGCCAATGACTTTCAGATACAGCCAAATTTCATTTCAGTAGCGCCGTCTGGTTATAAATTTTGAATTAAGATTGGTAAATTTACTTTCCTGAGAGTGCGCGGCTCCAAATTTTCTGTAGAGTCGTTTCAGCAGCATATCCAGATAAAATCTATGTTCAAAATAGCATTGCAGGAATGGTGCTTAGTTGTTAAACAAAGGAGGGAATCGCAAACAACACCAGGTTGCAGCACCCACAGCAAAACCCCAATACACCCATTGCAAAAGCACAAAGCAGACAAGCACAGAAAGAGACGCATATGGGACAAAGAACGTCAACGCACAACACAGAAACATCAAACACAAAGGACTTCACATAAACCAACGAGACCAATTGGCAACCGAAGCCGACTTTGGACGGCCATCTGCCACAAAAATAGCAGAAGGTGTGGTTATCCTGGATTACGTGCGCACAACCCTCCCACTTTACCGATTACCCAGAGGTCTCGAAGAAAGTACAATTGTGGTGTAAAACAACCTCCTCACTGTCAGATGACCACACACAAACAAGACCGCAAAACGCAGGGGCCCAAGCAACACAGATGAATACGTAAATGGAAATAAAAAGAGGGCCTACGTAATACAATCCGTGCTCTGCCGCCGCGAGCTCATGTATGTTATCACCCGAGGAGTCCGACTGACATTCAGAGAGGACAGGTGGTCGGGGCCCTGTCTTCTATAAAGAGGTTTGGACAGAGCCCGTCATGAAGTCCCGTCGTCACAGTCAGTCAGAGTACAAGTTTTAAGAATGCGCTTGTACAAGACTGTAGATTGCTCAAGTTCCATGCCTAGTGTCCGTCTGGTGACAAAATTTGTGTCCAAACTGTCCAAATCTCTTTAGAGAAGACAGGACACTGACCACCTTGCCACAGCCGGAAGAGCACGGACTATATTTTGCACACCTCTTCTTTATATCAATTTACCATTTATGTGTTTTGGGTCACTGCATCATGCATCCAGTGTGAATGTTCATATTATAGTGAGGAGGTTATTTGACACAACAAGTGTGCATTCATCGAGACCTATGAGACCTATAATGGATAATCGGAGTAGGACGGTTGTGCGCACGTACATGTAACCTTGAAAACCACATCCTCTGCTACTCGCGTGGAGGTACTTGATGTTAATACGGTAATTACAGTTTGTAAATTCGTCTTCAAAATATTTTAAAAGGTATGAATAATAATAAAACCAAATATTGAGTTGATATGTGAGAATCATATGATTTCAAACTGCTGGACTTGAAAACAAAATGCTGTCCTCATGCCCAGCCAATAATGTACATTGGTCCATATTCGGCTGTCTTAATAAATGTTCTGCAGTCGTTGATCCAGAATCTGAACCCTTTACTGCTCGCTTGTCTTTGGAGATCTCAGTTATGGTCTCCATTTCCTAACATGGTCGCCATATCAATTTCTATATAAGCAATGCCTCAGCCATTGCATGTTTTGTAGATATTGTTTTCGTGCGTGAACAACGACTGCGGTTGTGGCTAGCCATATAGGGGATGCTTACTCCTCCCGGGCGCCTTATCCCACCTCTAGCTTGCCAGGGGTCAGTCGATACTAATTTGGTGCTCTATTGTGATTGCTGTTGAGATTGTCGTCAGGATCTTCTTTATCTACTGCATGTAATGCTTAGAGATAATCCGTGTGAAGATAGGCAAACTACCTACTTTTAGAAGATTTCATTTACAGTATAAACTGTTCTTTATATATTCTGGATCCTAAAGCAATAGATGGCATACAAGTGTTGTGGCCATTCTGATTGGCTCTTCAAATATAATTACTGAATACACCCGCAGCTTTTATGCAGGTACAGCTGACAATGTTTGCACTGGTATTACAATGTACCGCTATCGAAGCATTGGGAGTTGTGCCTACCGTATTGCTCAAGACACTGGTGCTTGCATTCCATGTGGTTTTATTTGCTATCGCCCTCTACTCACCATTTTCCTCCGTAAAAGTAGCAATGCTTTGCCCCTAACTTTCGATATACTCTGATTCCGACTTTGGATTTTGTATTCATTAACGCTGATTTTGATTTCTAAATTTGGGTTTGTATTTCATTTACCGACCGTAACGCAACGGGATGTCCGATTCTCAAAATATAAATTGATTTATACTCTGTAAATCCTGTATTTTTCAATATTCAATGTTTGTCACAGTTTTGAAATTGGACTGATTTTGGCCCTTACCGCCCCTTGCCCTTTCTATTTTACGAAATAAAGTAGCGCTCCAGGCCTTGCCAATTTTAATTTTGTACCAATCGATGGATTTCTGATCGGACTAAATTTCCATAAAAATGTCGTTGGCGAGGCCTGGAGCGTAGATGAATTTTGAAGACATGTATGTAAAATACAATGATTGTCCTTTGTTATACGTCATTCAGGACAAATGACGTCAGAACATGACGTTACGTGGGCTCAAAATTACGACGCCGTATTTTCTCGAACATTCAAAATTTTAAAAATTTAAATATTTCATTTATCAAAAGTATTTTTCGTCGAAATTATAGAGCCGATATAAGTAGTTATCGCACCTAGTTCTTATTCCCGAAAGTTTCGGCATAAATAAAGATTATTTCTGCATAAAGCATTTTACGTCAACACGTTGCATGGATCACTGCACTAAATCTTTAAGCAACATTTTTTAGACTTATTACATAATTTTAAGCGTTTATAATACCCAAGATGTGAATTCTTGTAATAAAGATTTGAAAAAGAAATCAAAAATACTGTTATAATAGAAATTCAACACAAGAAAATATGTTTTTGCATTCTTCTTCTTTGATTAGTCTAATTAAAAAAAACTGTCCCAAAATAGAATACAAAACTGTACATAACGACACAAATAACTTGGTTTAATCCAAAGTGGCATTTATTCCGTTTGTTAACATTGCACATACAATGACAATTGAGTTTAGTATCACCAATTTCGAAATAATGTGTTGTCATGATCACTTACAATCTTTCATTGTATCTAAAGAAAACGTCAAAACATTCGATAAATTTACAGTTGATTGTTTGAGTTTTTCATATACTTTAATCCCCCCTCAAAAAAATCAATGAGGAATAATTTGTTGTCTAAAGAATAACGACATAATATGATATCAATTCTGTAAGATGTTAGATCATGTAGATATATTCGACATTTATTAAAAAAATCATAATACTGATACCAAAATTGCTGTACTGTAGGTTAACCTTTATCATGCCCGTTTATGTCAAGACAACATCATTATCAAATCATAATTAATATACTCACTACTTCCATTTATTCGATGGCATTGTAATATTATAATAATCGAAAAAAAGCTTTCAGGAGAAATATCAAGGGGATTGACATCTCCTTTTCACAAATTTTACATCATTTTTCCATTAACACAAAACAAAAACCCAATATTGAAACACGGAAGTTTGATATAAATGTACTTGTTATCACTTATATACCGGACACCTGTATGTTTGTCCGGAGATAAAGGAATTTGGCTGATAAAGTTGTTGAATGTGATGCATAAGTTGTTATTAAAAGAAACATAAATCGTCTACCATATACGGTAGGACAAATGATAAGTCAATTTTTTAAGCATCTAAGTGTACGTGGAGTGATCCAAGGAGGAGATAGTGTGTGTGATATTAGCGTTAGAGAGAGAGCAACAGAATAGTTTTATTTCATCACACAGAACAAAGTTGAATTTTTCACTTTTGAATCTTTAAAATATTTTATTAAAGAAAATGTTCAGCATAAATGTATCCGGATGAGTCTAGATACGATTCAGATAATATGATACACGTACTAATTCAGAAGGAATCAAACACCTCCATCATGTATCAACATATCGTATTTTCAGCTACGAGCTGATACGTGTTTTAGGGAAATCCAGGCTCCAAGAATAGTGCTATAAATAGAAGTCCGTGAAAAAATTTGATAATAATCTGCCAGTCAGAACCTTCGTTTCTTAACAATAACAATGGACATCAAATGATTCATTTTTCCATCGTCATGGCGCTCAAGTAAAATTTAGTGTGTAAGTCACACTCGCTTTATAAGAGATAACCAGTGTTAGATTACATGATTATATAGAAGTTGAAATGTATATTTGCCATCAAAACCTACATGTGCATGTAGGATTTCATCAACTGGTTCTGATTCTTATTGGGTAATCGGAAAAGTGGGATACTTGTGCGCACATAATCCGGATAACCACACCGTCTGCCACTTACGTTGAAGATGGCCGTCAAAAGTATGCACCGATTGCCCATTGGTATCGTTGGTTAATGTGTGGTCTTTTGTGTTTGGTTTCTCTGTGTTGTGCGTTGCTGTTCCTTGTCCCTTTTGCGTCTCTTTCTGTGCATGTCTGCTCTGTGTTTTTTCATTGGGTGTTTTTTAAGTTTTGCTGTGGGTTCTGCAGCCTATTGTTGTTGGAGATTTCTTCCTTCGTTTTATTGGTCGCTGTTTGAATGATGGCGGTCGCCATACATTGTTTTCGTCTCGAGACAGTTGTATCACTGTGCAACCCCCAAACATACGGAATATAGTGAGGGTTGATTGTTATTAGACATTTTTTTACCTTGACGAACTTCGCACTTCGAACTTTACACTTCAATTATGATAGAAAGTTGTATAAGTGGTTTGTCCGATATACCAATTCCATTGAGTATACTTTTCAAAATATTGATGAACCCGCTTATGAGTTTAAACGTGAACGGCATCTACGCAACGGATTCTTCAATGCTCGAAATGGGAAATAGGAAGTTCGAAGTGCGAAATTCGTCACGGCGAAAAAAGGCTAGTAGATTCAAGAAAACAATAATTCTGTATTTTTATAAGTAGAGGATATAAAATGATAAGAATATGTATGTATAAGTATATGTTTATTTATACATATTAGTCTAAAGTTTATTTATTGTCAAGGAAGTACATGAAATCATACAATACAATATTTAGAGACAGAGATCTGGAAATAAGGAATAATAACATTCTTATACTAATCCATTTCTCAAATTATATTTATACATATTTTAAAAAGAAAGGAGGGGATCTCCAACAACATCTAGTTGCAGCACCAACAGCAAAACCCCAAAATACCCGTTGTAAAAACACAAAAAAAGACACGCACAGGAAGAGACGTAATGGTACGAGAAACGTCAATGAGTTAAAGACGATCCTGACGATAACCTCAACAACACTCACAATAGAACACAAAATTGAGCATCGGCGGACCCCTAGCAAGCTAGATGTGGGATCAGGTGCCCGGGAGGAGTAAGCATCCCCGGTTGGATAGCCGCACCCGCCGTCGATGTTTACGCACGAAAATGAATCAATACATAAAATACATGCAATGTCTGTATAGAAAGTGCTATGGCGACCATGTCAGAGAGAAATATCCAAAACACCTCCCGTCAAACCCCTCGCGGGGAACTTTTTCAGGAGCTCCACACGGCAAATGTCAAATCACAGAGGAACATCACACACACATGATTACACATAAACAAAGGAGATCAATGGGCAATCGGTGCCGACTTTTTATGGCCATCAGCCACGGAAATAGCAGAAGGTGTGGTTATCCTGGATTGCGTGCGCACAACCCTCCCACTTTTCCGATTACCAGAGGTCTCGAAGAACGTACAATTGTGGTGTAAAACAACCTCCTCACTGTCAGATGACTACACGCAAACAAAACCGCAAAACGCAGTGACCCACGCAACATAGAAGAATGTGTAAATGGATATAAAAAGAGGGCGTACGTTATATAATCCGTCTTCTGCCGATGCGAGCTCATGTATGTTATCACCCTTGTAGTCCGACTGACATTCAGAGAGGCTAGGTGGTCGGGACCCTGTCTTCTCTAAAGAGGTTTGGACAGGGCCCGTCATGGAGTCCCGTCGTCACAGTCAGTTAGAGTACAAGTACTTTATAATGGTCAAGTACGTACCAAGCCTAGTGTGCGTTTCATGACATAAGGATCATATCCACGGTATAAAAGGCGTTTGATGATTCTGACGCATTTCGTATGGTAATATTCATACTTTTATCGGCATATTACATTGTTTAGATTTAGGATCACTGATGAGGGTTAAGTACCCGAAACGTGCATGTCTGGTCCACGTTGCCAATTTATCTGTTTTTGAATGATGCTATTTAATTTGAAGACGTTTACATTAAACATGCATGTATCGGATTGATTGTGAATCTAATCTGACAGTATAACTGAAGGATAAGATTGAAGGTTTATGTTTATCGTCTTCAAATTCAATAGCATCATTTAAGAACAGATTTTGCTGCATGGACGAGACATGCACGATGTTTAACCCTCGTGAGTGATCCTCACTATCTGTGCTGTAAACAGGGATATGGTCATTATCTATATTTGTCATCTCAATCTAAATCTTCATATTGATATTTTGGTAAAAAATTTCGCGCATTAGATCGAATTTTGGTAAATGCCAGAACATAGAAAGGTGTATAAGAGAATGTGTTTATAAAAGAACTATACATGAACGTCAGACTCCTCACATTTATTGATGGAGTGGATTAATTAATGGATGAGATTAATCACGAGAAGATAAATGGAGTATTTTGACTCTTGGCCTATTTTAGTTCAAAAGGACAATTCTTCACAGATGGCATTTAACTGCATTACTCTGTAATTATATAGATTTCATGATTACAGGCTGTAAACATATGCATATAAGTTACATTTGCTATAATGTACTGTAAATCAAATGTATTGTGGAAATAGTTTCGAATAAGTCTAGTAATTGGGATCTTAAGTGAATATGAGTGGGAGGATTGAGTGAACATTATCTGCTTAAGAGCCAATCCGGCATAAAACAATGCAAAATCGTAAGAATCGTCCAAAAGGGTGGTCACAGTTTTACATTTTTATGTATATTTCTGTATTCTATGATGAAAAACATTCGAGAAAAAAATTATTTTAAAATTCATATATGTCCCGTTTTATAGTAGTGGGCCAATTTGTTTTTGTATGGCATAGCGCCATTAACAGGGCTAAAAAATAACACTAAAATAGCCCTTTTTTCATCGTTGAATAAGATTTGATTTTGATAAGCAATAATTCTTTTCATGATAAAATCAGATACTTACTCAATTTATCTTCATTATAGTACTCGCAAAGATAAGATATACGAACTGACTTGCCACCAGGGGGCGCTCTAATACGACTTATATTGGGATTTGACAAAAGCTTCCCTATTTTGAACATGAATAAAATCTATAAGAGAGAAAATTTCCCCACAAAGTTTCAGTATAATAAAGTAAACATATCATACTTTAATATATAAAAAAATTGTCGCTGCCAAATGTATCTAAGATATGCAAGAATATTCCTTATTTTACGAAATATGATACAAAGATTTAATGGAAAAATGTTCAAAAGATAAGCATATTTGATCATAATCTAGAAAAAAATTCTATGAGATAATCAAAATATATTTTAAAAATGATTAAAATCGTTTCAGATCTTTTTTCAATTTCCCTTATAAGCCCCACCATTAATATTTAGACGATTTTGGAGATAGCCCGGAACGACGCCACCGGGTCAGACATTTAGTGATGACGTCACGAGGACTTTGAGTGATGACGTCACGTGGTTAGGTTACAATGACGATAAAATAAGAACTTGACACGGATAAACTATCGCATTAGATTATAAGATTTAGAGTTTAGCTCAAGATTGCATAGCAAATCGCGTTCCCTCGTTTCTAGATGTGATTACATGTACCCATCCCAAATCGTTTTAAATAATCTTCACAGATTTAAAAGAACGAGTCTCTAAAATCGTCGGTACCGTGCTCAACTAAGTACGTGTTAGAGCGTCAAACCAATTACGGAAAGGTTCCTGGTTCGAGTCTTCCTGAAGCAGGGACACTTAATCCTACCTCCAATGAATTTGAAGACGTTTAACTTCTGAATGTTCATCATAAAAGGGTCACTATGCCACTGTTGGGTTCGTGTCATCAGATTTGTCACATGTATTTTCCTACAACGGGTCGTTGAATATACTCTTCTATGATCTCTGTTATTTATAGTACTGAACAAATTGTCCTGTATGTGTATTGTTGACATGACTGTGGTATTTTCTTTAAAAATATCGAAAAATCGGAAAGAAAAGTTTTCTTTACAGTCTACTCTCTGCTCTTTTCATTGAATTTCCTTCATTGTTTCATGGGAAATTGTGTTTAAAAAGTTCTTTCCCTTTGAAAACGATCTGTTGAATAATAATTGAATTGATAAAATAAACGATATTTTCTTATAATGTTAGGTCGATCTTTCCTATAAACATAATAATTTATTCGTATTTCAGAGAAAAAAATCGACTAGGTTGCACGAATGATCCTCATTTAACTTTAAAAGATTGATAAAACAAGTAAATCAATTAATTAACTACCAGTATATATCCATTCGAGAAAATTTCGAACACTCTGTTATTTTCATGTATAAAACCAGAAGAAGAAGAAAAAAATTGTTTTGATATGACTGTCTCATTCTTGATTTCAACTCAAAGTCAAAGAGCGCAGTCAACCAAATCGATCATCTATGGTTTTGATTTTTTTTCTTAAAAAGTTAATCTCCTTCATATCTTTAATTCATAAAAGGTATTTCTCCTTCTCAGTGTTGATATATCTTGTACAAAAGCAGAGCGGTCTTCGTTCTATAAAAAAGTACTTTTATTGAAAGGAAAAAAAAGAGTTCATGGAACTCCATCTTTAAAAAAAATTGTAAAAACAAAACAAAATACAAAACGAAACAAAAAACAAAACAAAACCAAATCAAAAAAAAAACCCTACACCCCCTCCCCTCCGAAAAAAACCCCGAAATTATACTGAAAAGAAATAGAAAAACCCCTGGGCTAATCAAAGGGCGTAGATCTACATGTATACATTACACGCCTTTCAAAGATCATAGAAATATATAATTTCATTGTATAATAACTTCTTTGCTGCAAAAGCGTAATTCTTGCATTGTTCATATGTGAAATTGAATATTGTCATTTATTGAAAATGACGCATGAGTTTAGAAAAAAACATGGCAAATTATGATAATAACATATGAAAGAAGTGACGCAATCTTAAATCAATTTCAGTCCAAATAGTTAATTTCTCGATGTAGCAAAATTTAACCTGAAATGCGTCAAAGTAAAGATTGGGGTTTAACAAAATCCTCTTAACATGTAGAGAAGTAAACGTGAAATACATAAAATCATGACAATCACACATGTACTCACATGAATACAAGTGAAAGTTAAACAATTATAAATCAAATATCATGTCGCAAAGATGAAGAAGACGAAAAGAAATGAGCGGAAAGAGAAAATCTAGCAGTAATAATCATTGTTATAAAGTTTAAGGTGCTAGGGGAGGGAGGTAGGAAATTTCCGTGGAAATACTTTAAATTTACAAAAAGATATACTTAGTTGTCGTCGAGACGCTAGATGAAAACAGAATGATGCACGCGCATCGTAAGACCATGTAGAATTTTAAATGGGCCGGGTTCAATAAGGGGTATACGCGAACATAAAACATTTTATATAAGATATAAAGTGGTTTTTCTGCAAAAGCGTAATTCTTACATTGTTAATTTGTATTCTGAATATGAAAAAGAGTGGACGTATGTGTCAAATCTACTCCTGTCATACTTCAGGGTCATTGTTGCAAGTTATGTTATTATTTGTTTTTTTTTTAATTATATTGATATCTAAAAAAAATCCCCAAGACGTCACGGAGACAATTACAGCTAAATGTTGATCTTTGAAATAGACATTTCACGGCATGTATTTCTACTTTACACTCAGGGGTTTGTATTTTTGAATTAAACTATATTTCTGTATTTAATACATGTACATGTATGTTTGATCAGTATGTTCAAACTCATCTGACAGGTTTTTTGTTTAATAAAAAAGGTTTTTTACGTCTATTTTTCGTTCGCATTTTTACGACGCAAAAAATCACTTTGATGCATATTTCAACTGTCTATATCTCGATACATAATTATTTGGCATCGGTGGATTTTTGAGATATTTATGAGATTAAAGCAAAGAGTTAAAAGTTGAAATTTGAAAAAAATCAAACTCCTCTTACAAAAGATATTGGTGCGTGAAAAACGTCTAAAACGTCGTTTTCTCGTTAAGCTGATTTTTAATGCATATGTTAACTGTCTGTATCTCGATACTTTAAAAATATTTGGCATCGGTAGATTTTTGATATATTTAAAAAAAATTAAAGCAAAGAGTTGAAAGATGAAATTTGAAAAAAAAAATAAGATTTCTCTTACAGAAGATATTGGTGCTTGAAAAACGTCTAAAACGTCGTTTTTTCGTTAAGCTGATCTTTAATACATATTTTAACTGCCTACATCTCAATACGTAATCAATTGGCAGCGGTGGCTTTTTGATATATTTATAAGATTAAAGCAAAGAGTTAAAAGATGAAATTTGATAAAAATCAAACTTCTCTTACAGAAACGTCGTTTTCTCACTGAGCTGATTTTTACATCTTTTCAAGTTACTTTGTGGCTGTCATTGGAAAAAAAAATTCCATACATAATATTATCCTAAGGTAGAATAAAATGTTATATTTCAATATATCAATAACAATATTTAGTCCAATTCAATTTATACTTAAAATTTTAGAGAAGTATATCAGCGAAAATAGCGATATTTCTACGTCCTTTCTGTAAATTTGGCGGGAAAAATGATGGGTGGCATATCTCTGTAACCATGGACATTTGAACGAAAATATTTGACAGAATTATTCCAAGTCATTTATCTATAAGAATAACTTTAAATCATTAAATTTGGTTACTAGGTCATTTGGCTCAATTTGCATGGTTTTATGCCGGATTGGCTCTTAAAAAAGTATGGTCCATGCTGTAAATCTAATTGTTCTGAAATGATGCTATTGAATTTGAAGACTTTAGTATATATACCAAATTTTATTTATATAGCAGATAGCCGTCCAAAGTTGGATCCGGTCGCTCATAGAATTCCTTGTTTTATATCTAATCTTTCATGTTTTTGTCCTAGGGTTTCTTACACAAATTTCTCGTTTGTCACTAAATCTCGTATTCTTTGTATTTTGAACTGTTTTAAATGTCAATCGTTAACTTCGATCTTGTCTGTCCTATTTCTCTGTTATTCCTGCCAATTGGTCATGTTTTATAGACTCAGTATTCTTTAAGCTATATCTACGTCGATACAGAAAACGAAGTGTTCCAACTCTCTTTGTAAAGAACAGGCTCGTTGACAAAATTTCCGAATGCAGTTCACCAAACATACACGTTTTTACTAACAACCCCTTATTTTTTGTACTCCATCCAAAGAAACAAATTAATCATCAGTTAATAATTAAAAGAAACAAAATCTGTTTTATTCTTTTTAGGATGTCTTGCACAACCTTTATCTTCATGTAAATGTTTGTAGGGAAATGATTTTAATGGTTCCAACATTTTGCCTCTTTATTTTCACCTTTGTCATTCTCGTTGTCATATGTACATAGTGCTATTATTCCTCTGCAAGGTTAAGGTCTTGTCGCGGTTATCTATTTGCTGGTGATGTTAACTTGTAGGAAGTCATTTTGCTTTATTAAAATGTTTAGGTTAAAAGTCACAAATACATGAAACCAAGTTATTGTGGTAAATCAAAACAATTATTTAATGTTCACAATATTTATATATTCCTATTCAAAATACAGATAAATACATCTATTATTGTGCAGAACAGGTTATTCACCATCATGACATTGTGGATCGAGCTTATACCCACAGGAGCTCGATGCCAAAAAACCTTCAATGATACCCGCTCCTTCCCATCTCTTTCTAGTGAAAGAAAGTAGAGGTGGATATACTTGTGGATCGTTGGCATCGTGTTCCTGTGCTTATAACTAATCACTATTCAAACAAATTTTATTGGAAAAACAAAACCTCGATTAATACAGAACTATACAAAACAACTACAAAATTCAATAGGAGCTAATGTTAATCTCCTTGGGCTACCATGAAACAGTTCGAGAAAGGCAAAAAGCCGTTAAACTTATGAAAATCGGTATCTTGCGTACGTCTAATTTAAGACAGATTGGTAAGGAGTTTTATATCTTTATTTTGAAAATTTAGACGCTCGCACTTTACCTTTTTATTGAGTAGTTTATGTATAATTCGCCTTGCCATCAGAACAGAATCCTTTGGTCTTGCCCTTATAAGGCTTACAAATTGTGATTCACAATAGGCAGGAGATGATGAATGATTGTTGCTACTCAGAAATGGAATATCTTAAATCACAGATTTAGACAAAAAGTGAATTTGTATCGGATTTAAATACTTTTCACCTTTTTGCTACATGTATATGGATACCTATGATTAATAATTGAAATTACACTGCTTAAAGCATCCTATTCTCTGTTTGGGGCCTTTGAATTTTGTGCAAAATTAAGTAACATACTCATTTACATGTACGTAAATACTTCTTTGACTGTTTGCTGTGTTTGATATCTCTGATAATTCGATCTGTTGGATGGACGTATGATGATCTAAAAAAGAAGAGAAATAGATAAATTAAAGAAGAAAGAAAAACCATTATGATAATCTTTTTTAAAATAATCTGCTGAAATATCAAAAACCTATGATTGTTTTGATACTAAAGGTCCAAGCTACATTTTTCTAGTACCGAACTGAAGGACAGTAGTGGATAAAACTTTTCATCTAAACATTCATTGTTGACTATTCTCAGGAAATATCTTCCTGTACATGTTTATTTGTTTTCAGCTAAGGCTATACAGTAGTAATTGAATGTTCTGTTTAACGTCCCGAACATTTTAAGGTACCCTTCGACCAGGCAAAATGAAGAAATTTGGAGAGGAAGATTGAACCCCCCTCCCCCAAAAAAATATTTTTCTTCAAGTGAGATGGATTGTATCGACATTATTCTTATGAAAATTACTATTATTTCCTAAAATTAATTATCGTATAAAGACATTTAAGGGAATTCAATTATATCGTTTACTGATTTATTTAACTTGACAAAATGCATGTTTGTGTGTGTGGTTTTTTTTCGAGCAATTCTTCTAAAAGGTATCCGCCCGTGACGTAAAACAAAAGATTTTATCACTCTGGCCTAAGTGTTAAGCAACATCGTTTTGTAATATTTTGTAATATATGATGCGCCAAGTCTCTGTTGCCTCTTCCCTTACCCATTAAGGTAAGTAATGGCGGACTTAGCTTGACTTTAGTTTATTTAGTTTATTTTACAGCTTCCATTGCATCGCTTAAAGTTACATATGGTCTCGTCAATATCAAACTATGAATGAAATATTTTGTCAAAAAGCGAATTAATCAATGTAGCATATTCAATAATTAGAAAGTACCTGGATACATCAGTCAGATATGCCCTCGCTACCGAAATATGATCAATTATGACTTATAGAATGGGTACCCTAATATAACCTAGTTTTCTCCGATGAAAAACGAATGCGAACACGTGTAAGCACTTATTTGCATGAGGCTAGTATTCACGGTAGCAAAACAAACAACATGGCGGACGGATAACACATGGGACGAAAAGGAATCGACAGTTCGTATTATTAGAATATGAGAAGAGAAATGTAATTAATGAAATTTATTGTTAATATTAGGATCAATGATACCCCTGCCTGGCATATGTTGCATACATTGTATAGGCTACTGAAACCATGAATAAACATATGGTAGTTTTAAAAGGAATTAGTCTGCACATAACGGAGCAACATGACCCATATTTCAAATTGTCCTGCTTCACATGATGTAAAACCTGTAACAATGAATTGAAGCTCCGAGGTAGTTTTCCTTTAACATGTTTAAATTACAAGAAACTTGTAAACTTGTAAACTTGCAACATAGGCTATATAGTAAGATAGGTTCTTGGACTGTAGTTCTTAGTGTAAAATCTGAATTTTAGAAATGAATTTATTGAATGTGAGGGTTTTATATTCAACAACTTAATTGATTCGCTGTGAAATGTTTCCTTTTAGTGTCAGGAAACCTCAGAATATTGCATTTTTCTAAGTTTCAAGGGACATCATTCAGCACACAATTCAGCGACTAGACCCAAACTTAAAGTTGATATATTTTTTTGATGTAGAAGCTATATCCAAGATATCAATTGATTATTTTTAACGGTATTGCTTTGAATGTCCGGAAACCAAAATTTCATGAATTTTCTAAGTTTCATGGGGAATTATAATTCAGCACAAAATTGAGGGACATGACCCATATTCAAACTTGACCCATATTTCTTAGTGTTAAAGCTATATCCAATAAATCAATTGATTATCTGTAAAGGTTTTCGTACGGAAACCAAAAATTTGTGAATTTTTCAAAATATCAAGGGGCATAACTCTGTAAATAATTGAGGGACACGATCCATATTCATACTTGACCTGTATTTCTTGCTGTAAAAGCTATATCAAGAAATGAATTGATTATCTGTAACGGTTTCCTTTAAATGTCTGGAAACCAACAATTTGTGAATTTTTCTGAGTTTCAAGGGGCATTACTCTGCTAGTAATTGAGGGACATGACCCATATTCGCACATGACGTGTATTTCTTGGTGTAAAAGCTATATGCAAGAAATAAATTGATTACCTGTGACGGTTTTCCTTTTAATGTCCTGAAACCAAAATTTTGTGAATTTTTCTAAGTTTCAAGAGGCATAACTTTGCAAAAAGATTGAGAGACATGACCCATATTCAAACTTGACATGTATTTCTTGTTGTAGAAGCTATATGCAAGAAATGAATTTATTATCTGTAATGGTTATCCTTTAAATGTCCGGACAACAAAAATTTGTGATTTTTTCTAAGTTTCAAGGGGTATTACTCTGCTCGTAATTGAGGGATATGACCCATATTCGAACTTGACCTGTATTTCTTGGTGTAAAAGCTATATGCAAGAAATGAATTGATAATCTGTGACGGTTTTCCTTTAAATGTCAGGAAACCACAAAATGTGTGATTTTTTCCTAATTTTCAAGGGACACAACTCTGCACATAATTGCGGGATAGGACCCATATTCGACCCATATCTGTAATGGTTATCCTTTTAATGTCCGGAAAACAAAAAATGTGAATTTTTCTAAGTTTCAAGGGGTATTACTCTGCTCGTAATTGAGGGCTATGACCCATATTCGAACTTGACGTGTATTTCTTGGTGTAGAAGCTATATGCAAGAAATAAATTAATTATCTATAACGGGTTTCCTTTAAATGTCCGGAAACAAAAAAAAAATTGGTGAATTTTTCTAAGTTTCAATGGGCATAACTCTGCAAGAAATTGAGGGACATGACCCATATTCAAAGTTGACATATATTTCTTGGTGTAGAAGATATATGAAAGAAATGAATTGATTATATTTAATGGTATTCCTATAAATGTCCGGAAACCACAATTTTTTTTAAGTTTCAAGGGGCATCACTCTGCACGTAATTGAGGAACATGATCAATATTCGAATTCTGGGTGTAAAAGGTATATGCTAGAAATGAATTGATTATCTGTAACAGTTTTCCTTTAAATGTCCGGAAACCATAAGTGGGACGGACGCATGCACGCACGAACTGACGCACGCACACACGGACGGACATGTGCATCACTATATACCCCCACCATTTTATGGCGGGGGTATAACCACCGTGGCGTATCACGTGATGTGCATATAATCTCTTACAAGGAAATCCCCTTCGATTAAACAAGGTAAATACTGTCTAAATCTACTTTATATGAAACTAGTGTACGCCTATCATATGAGCATCATTGTTATAAATATGATAGTAATCTTTTCTGGTCAAGAATAGAGGAATATTTAGAGAACACTTAAACAGAAAATTTTCTATTTTGTTTACATGTTATGATATGGTGCACGTAAATAAACAAAACTTTCTGTTCAAGTGTTCTCTGGGCATACCTCTATTCTTGACCAGAATAGATAACCATCATATAATTTATAACTATGATGGTATTATAGGCCTATAATAAATTCATATAATGTAGATTTAGACAGCATTTACCTTGTTAACCGAAGGGGATTCCCATGCAAGAGATTATTTTCATATCACGTGATACGCTACGGTGATAACAATACAAAGGAAAACTAGTATAAGGTTTGAATTATACAGAAGGAGAAGACCTTAGAGGACTTGAATCTGAAGTCGAGCGAGAAAATTGACAAAGGGATTTTCAGTGTATATATAAATGTTGTTCTAGTTGTTATATTTGTAAGATGTATAGATATCAGTTTAATGTGTATATATTTTCACAGTATTTTAATACTATATATATATTCACAATTTATATCTACTTTATCAAATAAAACCTGAAAACCATAAGTTAAAAAAGGCAAATCTTCATTCAGCTGCATGTCTTTCATTCAAGCGTCATACATGAAAGTGTTCGATTTTTCACGTTTAACATGGTTTAAATTGGAACGCAATATAATATCTGCATACGAGATCAACCTTTAATTTACAATTTAATGAAATATCAGTACGATTTCGAGTAAGTAATTCCTAATTTAACTCTGGTTAGGATGTTTGAAAGACAATGAACACGTGGTTTACTACACGTTTCGTAGTAACCCCACGATGTAAAGTTCAATCAAGCGATTGGCTGATTGCAGTAGCGTGCTCACTCTTATCTGAATATGGGACATATTCTAACATACTGTATATGCAAATAACGATTTCCGTAGTTTATCAAAATCGAGTGTAGCCGAGAATGAAAATATCTATAAAACATTAATTTGAGGTATATATATATAATTTATGTAAGTAACATACAGATGTTCGAATGGTAGTGTATTAAACATATTAACGGTAAAACTTCGTTATTAAAAGATCAATCCCTGCTAAAGCATATTTGTAATGCCCAAATTTCTATAGCAACCATTATCAATTTGAATTTGTGTCCTTATGTTTTGAAACAGGCTTACTTGATGTTTATTGACATTGACTTTCAACTTCCTAGAGTTAAAAATAACTGTTTTATAAAAATAATAAAAACAAATGGTTGTCATGATATGGAATGTTCCCCATAACATTTTCACCGTTTTTGAAAGAGCCCTTTGTGTTAGATATATTCCAACAATTATTATCTCATCATCATCATGCAAAATTTTTGTAAATAACTTTGAAGTGGCAAAATTAGTAAATTAAATATGATATACCATAGTTACTGTTGTCAAGGTAACTAATCTTCTTAACAACAAGTGAGTTTATCTTGAATTTGCTCATATAATCAAATGAATTCCTATTTTTTATCATATACCCATCAATAGAGAAGAAAAAAAGATTTTAATTTTCTTTGTTTACATACAATAAAGCAGGTTAGCAACTTTATATAAATTGTCAATATTGAAATACATTGTATATGTTCTATATTACTATTGTACAAGACAGGTGTTTCTGATATTTTAATCCTCGTCGTTAGTACTTCATGCCAAAACAATTTAAATAAAGCCAAAGTGAATTTTATTGGCGCCATCTACATGTACAATACAGAGATATAATGTTTTAACTTGATTTTGATAAAATTTCACAGTAGGTACCAAATTCACAGATCGTTTAAAATGCTCTCGATTTTACAATAAATTACGAAAATCGACACAGTTTAGGTCAAAATATCAAAAATACGGAATATCAACGATTTTTTTGTCAAATGTTAAACGTCTTCAAATTTAATACACACATTAAACTGTGCTCCTGAGAAAGACTTCATAATATTGAAGAAAAAGTATATGCCCATGTTGAAATAAGGGAGACCATTTTGTGGTTTTCTTGAAAAAAAGTATCAGCGCGGTAAAATTTGCCTTAATTTGGGCGGAATTTAAACAGTTTAGAATTTTTCGGTATCCATCAGCTGTACCATAACACAATTTAAGTTAATAATATTCCACACACTTAAAACGACTTTCGTGGAGTATAACTTACGTGAGAGAAATCCTAACTGTTCAAATGAGTACCTCCAGCTCAAATTTTAAAGATTTTACCGCGAAGGATTTTCTTACAGATTCTTTATTCAGTTTAGATCAAAATTCCAAACTTATCCGCTTTTATGTATGTAATGAATTTGAGTCTTCAATAGAGTCAGATTATACATTTTATATAATAAATTGAATTATCTATATAATTCAAGCTCAATGAGTGCTAAAATGGGAGATGCGCAAGACGCACCTTAAATGGTTACAGAGAATTGGTATTAAAATCTAATGAATTAAAAAATATTGTCATTTTTCAATGATCAAATCTTATTCATTTCATTTGAATTCAACAGGCCAAGAACACGATACGATTCCTCCTCGTTTTGTTGGTCTCGTTTAAAATTATGCCTTTGGTAAGTTGTGTGTTTTCCGCGATTCTATCATTATTGCCAAAAGAATCCCCGCGTGAAAATCACAACCAATTTAAAAATCCAAATTTCACATAAATTATCCCCATGCGTAGTGTTGCATTTGTTATTTCTCCAATATTTACCTAAGCGAAAATAGCCACGTTAACAGTATTTGTTCTTTCTGTACCTCTAACACTGCTGTAGGTATGCTCATTTTCTCTTGGGTGACATGTTTCATATTGCTGTGCGATTAATTCCTTTTCTATTTTCATCTGTCTTTTTCTGGAAGTTCATAACATAAGAAAGAGTACAAATTATCTCTTATCTAATACTTGAAAAAAGGACGTAAAGCAATGTTTGTGTTTCAAAGCCTAATTGACCGACTTTAGATGTCAACTGGCTATAGATTTGAATGAGACGTATTTGTTTTTCATAAAAGATATGATTTATGTGTACAAATATACTATCGTTCTCACCTCAACCAGAATGCTGTCATGAAAACGATGACTAACAT
This sequence comes from Pinctada fucata, assembly GCA_028142955.1. Lineage (NCBI taxonomy): Eukaryota > Metazoa > Mollusca > Bivalvia > Pterioida > Pteriidae > Pinctada > Pinctada fucata. The sequence goes on along the minus strand of AP027107.1, from coordinate 17,858,280 downwards.
TGCTATAATTGCTGCTACATTTCCACCTATGACAATTGAAGTCGGGAATTCCCTTTTAACAAATGAGACACAGTTACTAACTGTTGACTTATCTAAGAAATAAAAAAACAATAACGTTTGTTAGGAACTCTTCAAAGACTAAACAAAATACAGAGGCGACTTAAAATCATATTACATATAAGACTCGAGGATCTGAATTATTTAATTTATTTGATCATCATATCATTATATTTTCCATACTCTTAATTTCATCTAGTATAGTTCACACAAAAAATATATTAACCATTATGCAGTCCTGTTAATCCTGCAATATTTTCCGCATCGCTGCAATTCCCATAGCGTACATCACATTTACCTTTTCATACATTACAGGTCTCGTTACAATTGTATCCATAGGTTCCATTGTTACATTCTACATCGGAAAAGATAACATTAGATAAATAGATAGATAAATATGTAGCAGGTATACACGGGTTAGCAGATATGAAGTTAAAATAACCACACCAAAAAAGCTCTGATGACAATGGAACAAGTGGTAATACATACAGAAAAAGGACTATCATTTAAACGTTTCAAAAAACTATACGAAGGATTGAAGCAATGTGTACAGAGAGTTGATGTTTAACGGAAAATAGCGCACATACTATATACTATATAGAAATGGCGATTAGATAATTGTGCCCGGGAAGAAGCATCTTCTGTTTGCTAGCAACACCCGTCAACTGGGCAGAAAACAGTCAAAATTCGTTAAATGTACCTTTACAATGAATCTAGATTACCCTTATCCTAGTGAATCGCCTTACCTGTAGCAATTACATGTACCCCTCCATGGTATCATTCCTCATGTAGAACAGTGCACATTATAAGCATCAAATAAGACGATAAGATGAAGGATTTATAAAGCTCAGCTCTCATTTGTCATGACCTTAATGATGTGCATAAGAACGCGTCATGATTTAATCTCAGTAACATACCTTCATCACATTTTGATCCGTTATCTCCCTTGTCACACAAACCCTGTGGACATATTCCAGTTATTTTATCACAAATGCCCAAATATCGGCAATATCCACATCTATGACGGCAATTATATCCATAAAAGCCATCTACACATTCTACAAAATAGGACTTTGTATCGTAGAAAAAGAATATTCTTAGAATTCGTCTTCATTCAAAAACATTTGAATTTTCCATCTAATCTGTTTTGTACTGACAGCTATTCCGCAATTTTTGATCTCATTTAAATTTATGAATAAAAGTCGTATAATAATCCAAACATAGGTACATGCATAAGAAATGAGATGTGACGGGTTTTTTTTTTTTTTTTTTTTTTTTTGTTTTTAGAGAAAAACCAGTATTACATTCTCTGAAGCGAGGAAAGAAAGTGGTCTGATGTTAAAAGACGATAGAACTAATTATTATACTTCTACTGATATTTTCCTATATAAAAAGAGACTCATTAAATTTAGCTAAATCCCTGAAAATCGCCTAAGACTATTTCCTTGCAAAGGGGTGCGATCGTTGAGAAGACTATTTCCCTAGGGAGTTAGTTTTAAAATGGGGCGGAGCTTCTTTAGGGGTGTGTCAGTATCAGCCAATCAGCGCCGTTGAAGGTTAATCGGATGACGCTATTAATACGCGAGCAGAGTAATCCGCCTAATATTCGCTTAGCACATATTGAATTAATCCTCAATAAAATAAAACAATCAAAAATTAAACATGTATGAGTATGATAAATGATGTTTCTGTTGATCTTATCATCAAAAATTAATATTTTCCTTTACTCAGTCATTCAGTCGAGAAGGCAAGGCAAAATCATAAGAATTTCCATTGGAACCATGTGGACCTAAGAGATATGTTTGTTTGTTTCGGTCTACCTAAGCAGTCCAAGAGAATACTGGAAACAGTAATATTACTTAAATCAATAATATAGATTAAATTGGAGTTATCTTTCTTGGAAATTTATCTCTTTATATTACTGTAAATAGTAATACTATTTAGATTGTCAGTTCGCTTTTATACCAGTGGATTCGGGGGAAAATGAGGGTGATTAGGAGTTGTACCTCATTCAAATGTACACTGAAAAATTATTCAGAACATCAGGACAATTTTTTCCATAACATATTTGAAGAAAATGTGATTTCAGAAAGAAGAAAAAATGAAAAATAGGTTCAAAATGGACATTATTTTCACTTTTCAGTAGAATTTTTGTTTTCATATTTAATGAATTTGTTGTAGAGTGAAAGAATTGTATGATAGAAACTGTGTTAGTGGTTTTAAACTTTGCTTTGTCTATATTACAGAAATATGTAATATAGGGTGGCAACATTACTGTTTTCAATAATATCAGGGATTATTGTTAACAGTAATATTACAGTTTTAAGTAATATTACTATTTTTAGTATTCTCCTGGACTGCTAAGAGATATGTTTGTTTCAGTATAATGGTTGTTTCGGTATAATAAAACAGTTAAAGTATACCATTGAGGGAGTTAGCACGATTCTGGTTCCCCGAGACTAGACCTATTTCCCGAGGCGAATTTCCCTCGGCTTCGCCTCGGGAAATAGGTCTAGTCTCGGGAAACCAGAATCGTGCTACATGTAACTCCCTCAATGGTATACTTTAACTGTATAATGACCGACTCTGCTCTTACATTGTACAATTCGTTCGATGTGTGTAGGTATCTAACGTAAATATTGTGACGTCATAAATTCCTTTGAAAACGTCATAAATGTAACCCTGTTTCCCTGAATTTCATGCTGTTTCCATATAATCTAATGACATCACAATGCGTTGACGTCAGATACCTGCACAAATGGGAAGTAACTCTCTTTTTCGAAAAGACCGAATTCCCTAGGATGTGCCTATTTCCCTTGTTTCCAGTTGGATAAGTCGTACTTCTCGGGTATACATCATAATCTCGTTTGATCCTACAAAGCGCAGACGGAATCTCATACAACCATTGCTCTTGATATCCATTTTTAGATTGCGTATATGTGTACAGTATGAATACTCATCGCATAGAAATCTAATTGATATGATAATAGACTGTAATATTAATTTAAACAGATCATGAAGTTTCTAGCATCAAAGTGAAATTACCTTTTGTACAATTTGATTGATAAAATCCTTTTTCACACAAACCAGAAGGACACATTCCAGTCTTCTTATGACAAACAAAGACATTAAAACAGTTTCCGCATATTCCATTGCAATCAAAACCGAAATTTCCATTTGGACATTCTAAAATATATCATTATATAGTCTTTTCGTAATTTGAATAAACTGATTCTGCCCAAAATAATAATCAAAACACTTTTCTTTTAAGTTCGAATTCTACCCTAGATCACATTTTGATCCGGTTAATCCACGTTCACACAGTTCCTTTGGACACATACCGTTTGTTTTATTACATACCAAGCCGTCATGACATTTCCGCATGTAGAAAGACAATTGTAACCGTATTTGCCATCAGCACATTCTGAAAAAGGTCAATGTAACATTATATCTCTACGTACTAAATTTTGTCAAATAGAATAGAAAAAACATGGGTACATAAACAATCAATCGAAAGTTAATGCCTAGAACCCCAGCGCAATTGCTAAATAAACGAGATCGATGCGTTGTTTTGTTTATCCGGATAAGTTGGAGGGATGTGCTGTACGTATCCGCTTAAGTTGGGAGTTGTGTGCGGATAATCACACCATTTGCTAAAAGCAGATGGCCGTCCAAAGTCGGCGCCGGGTGCACATTTGTCTCCATCCTTTTATGTGTTGTCAGCAATGTTTGATGTTTCTGTACGTCTGTTTCGATTGCTTTATATGCGATTTGTAGTTTTGTATGGTATCAAATATGTGTCACTTATGTGTCAGGACACCGGTCAAAAATAAATAATAAAGGAAGTCAACTCCTTTATCGACATTTTGACCAGGCGGATCATTCTGTTTTATCTATGAGAGTCAGAATCCTGGAGAAAATATATCACCCCACAAACTATCCCAATTTGAGCACACCCCTCCGTCGCAACAGAGAAGAGTTCTGGATAAAAGATCTTAACACTGCAGCGCCCTATGGGTGCAACGAAAACATCAGCACTATAGGAAACTTAACAAGTCCCGGTTGTCAATCGGTAATTGTGACTAGCTTATTCAACAGATCAGAAAGAAGACCTCGAAGTCATGGCATTCGAAAATATAATAGGCCTGAGATACATAGTTTCTCCTTCGATGACTTGGTTCCATTTTTGAATTAGCCTCTAGGCCTGCATTATATTCGTACCAAATTATACTCTGTTCCTTGACGGAAGTTACACGAAATCTACGATTATACGAAGGACCTCGCATATACCGATACACGTTCCCCAGAATACAGAATACAAGGAGTCATCTTGGACATTTTTACTTTTCGTTTATTTCAAGCAGTTAGATCAGATAAATCAGAGGAGAAAACAAACTGCCCTTTCATTAAAGTAAGATTTGCAAACAAAGGTATTGATAACTTGAATCTTGGTCAAATTTTGAATCACAAAACTGTCACAGAAAAAATCCCACCATATTTCAAAAGAAAAGAAACTCCTTGTATTTCCTATAGCTACACACCAACAGTTGCATCTAAAATTTACAATTACAAACGATTCCTGCAGTGTATTGATTTAAGTAATCCCTCACTACATCCACTTCCCTGCGAGTGTTCTTCATCGGATTTCAACTACTCTCCTAAGTTTGTAGTTGTCAACAAACAAAAGACATCATTGTTATGAATTTTATCAATTTGAAGAGATTTATATCTACTTTACATTACTATGGGTATTACACAACCTGTCTTTTATGGTGATATGATAAACAAAATAAAAAGGATCAAAGGTAGGCAGCATAACCATCGAAAATACATCAGAATCATCAAACGCCTTTTATACCGTGGATATGATCCTAATGTCACCAGACGGACACTAGGCTTGGTACTTGACCAATCTACAGTCTTGTACAAGCACATCCTTGAGACTTGCACTCTGACTGACTGTGACGACGGGACTCCATGACGGGCCCTGTCCAAACCTCTTTAGAGAAGACAGGGCCCCGACCACCTGTCCTCTTTGAATGTCAGTCGGACTCCTCGGGTGATTACATACATGAGCTCGCTACAGCCGGCAGAGCACGGACTGTATTAAGCATGCCCTCTTTTTATATCCATTTATATATTCATCTGTGTCTCTGGGGCCTCTGCGTTTCGCGGTCTTGTTTGTGTGATGTCATCTTACAATGAGGAGGTTGCTTTACACCACAATTGTACGTTCTTCGAGACCTCTGGGTAATTGGAGAAGTGAGAGGGTTGTGCGCACGTAATCCAGGATAACCACACCATTTGCTACTTGCGTGACAAATGGCCGTCCAAAGTCGGCACCGGTTACCCATTGGTCTCGTCGGTTTATGTGTAGTCTTTTGTGTTTGATGTTTACATGTCGTGTGTCTCTTTTCCGTCTCGTGCTGTACTCGTCTTTTGTGTTTTTGCATCGGGTGTTTTGGTGTTTTACTGTTGATGCTGCAACGGAGTCTTGTTGGAGATCTCCTCCCTTCTTTGAATAATATAACTGTTTAGTGTTTTTGGAATGAAACAAACTTACACTGCAATTGTGCGTTCTTCTAAACCTCTCGGGTAACCGGAAAAAATGGAGGGTTGTGGACGTAATCCAGATAGCTATGACATTTGCTAATTGTGTGGAAAAGGGCTGTCCTAAGTCCCCTACAATTGGCCTCATTGGTTAATGTGTAGCATTTTGTGTTTCAATATTTTCGTCGTATTTGATATCCCTTAATGTTTGCTCTATTGTGAGTGCTGTTGAAATCATCGTATGGATCTTCTTTAACTCATTTGCCCCTTTTCGTATCTTGTTGTGATTGTCAACTCTGTGTTTTCGCATAAGGTGTTTAAGTGTTTTGCTTTTGGTGCTGCATCCTTTTTTTCACAAATGAAGTGTGCTATAAGATTTTTCTTATCATTCCTTGGTATGACCTAATATTAAAGATTCATACTTGAATATTTTTGTTTTTGTATAATGCATTTACGATCCAGTTTAGGGGAACAATTCATACTGCGTGTATTTTGAGGGAGATACGTATTTTTTAATTCAATAAGTACGGCCGCATATAGGTGACATGCATTCCGTCCTCTCGAATTATTTTGTCTTTGCTACGAGTTATGTTTGTTTTTTGCATTCTTATTTTCAAAAAAAAGGAAAGGAGAAAACAAATTGTTTGTTTTTTGCCCTCTTTTTTCTAATTATTCCCTCGAATGATTATGTCGTGGGACGACTCACTATGTCTGTGGAAACAAGCTAGTCATCCAATCAAATGCGTTAAAAGTGGTGCAAAACAATGAGCGCATTTCATTGGCTGCCTTACTCGTACCCACGTCATAATAACTCGTTCCCACGACATAACTCATTCCCTCGACATAATAACTCGTTCCCAGGACAAAATAACTCGTTACCACGACATAATAACAAGAGGGAACGAATGAAAAAAAAAACAAAAAACAAATAATTTGTTTTCTGCTCTCTTTTCTTTTAATATTAAACATAATTACTTCCCTCGTTATAATAATTCGGGGGAACGAGTTAAAAAAGGAACACAACATGTCACCTCTAAACCAAAGTTTTAAACATAAATACCTTCTGTTGTCGTTGTATAGAAACCTTTGAGACACGAGCCTGTTGTTAATTCAAATTCAAATTCAAATTCATTTATTGCATTAACTCACTATAAAGTCATCATGCATATAAAAGTAACAACACATTTATATACCCATACTCACATCGTGATCTTTATGTGCATTTGAACCTCCTGGGGAGCTTCTTGAATTTAATTTAATATATCGTGTACAAAATGACCCAAACTATTTATCAAATTCATGTCACCATTATTGAAAATAAAACTCATTTTACTTTCTTCGTCCAGATAAATAAGATTTGGACATTTTTCAAAAAGTATATGTAAACGTCTTCAAATTGAATAGCATCATTTAAGAACAAATAAATTGGCAACGTGGACCAGACATGCACGTTTCGGGTACTTAACCCTCATCAGTGATCCTAAATCCTAAATCTTAACAATGTAATATGCCAAAAAGTATGAAAGTTACTATGTCGAAAAAGGGTACCGAAAGACGTAGCAGGATGGGTGGGATATGATGCTCAGGACCCACATTTTAGAAATTTGAAGAAATTTCGATAACAGAAATTTAGATTGCGTTGAAGAAACGATCAACCGAAATTGATCGAACTTGGCTACATGTGCCCTCGGGGACTCCTGGTCCACCAGCAGTGACACTCACCAAGTGGTATAAATGTAAACGTCTTCAAATTGAATAGCATCATTTAAGAACAAATAAATTGGCAACGTGGACCAGACATGCACGTTTCGGGTACTTAACCCTCATCAGTGATCCTAAATCCTAAATCTTAACAATGTAATATGCCAAAAAGTATGAAAGTTACTATGTCGAAAAAGGGTACCGAAAGACGTAGCAGGATGGGTGGGATATGATGCTCAAAGAATTTCTTTCTTTGAAAGAATTTATCTATCAAAGAATTTCTTTCTTTGTTGTTTATACGCAGAACAACGTAAAATTACATGTTTTTCGTCTTCAATCTCTCCAGTATTACACTTGTCACATAACCTGTCATTTAATGGAGTAACCGGCCTTGTATGTCTTCCGGTTTCAACTTTGAGCTTATGGGCACTTATACGGAACCGTGCAAGGTCACGCCGTACTTTAAATGACATATTTGAATCAAAATACTCCTCAAGCTCGAAACGTGTTTTAAAGTTACAGTAGTTTCTTAGTTTACCATTTCTATTTTCACGGAGTTTTTCTTCCCAGATTTCTCGATAATTATGTCACAGGCAAAGTCTACACATTCTGGACTTTCGTTCGCACAATTATAGCCATATGTGCCATTTCCATATACTGGAATACACGTTAATTTACAAATTGTAGGATAGAGTTCAATGAATATGTATCACACAGTCCAACACAAATGATTATTTTTCGGAGGGTCTCATTTTATGACGAGAGAAACCTTGCGACAGAATCAAAATTGTATACACTTTGGGACAAGAAGAAGCAATGATCTTTGAATACATTTTTTATACATTTCCGAAAATACGAGTACATACTAATAAAATAACACTTACATATACTTATCTAATACATGTACCTACTTACAAAAGGTGCATGTATATCGTTTCACAATGATGAATAAAATCTTATGTAGATCGATCCACATTCACGAAATAAATGTAATCAGGAAAAGTAATAAAAATTGTCAACATTTAAATGATGTTCTGGAGAATACGAATCGGACAACGAGCCAAAGAACATCTACGCATGAAACTCGTGCAGTTTTTAAAAAGGACAAGTAGTCTGCAGGCAAATCGCAAACAAATCAAGGTAAGCATTTGATATCGGTTTTGAGGAACTTGTACGATTTTATGTGACCGATTTTTTAAATGAAATCGTTCGGTTTCATTCAGGAGCCGTAAGACAGTTGTACGGAAGTTTTAAGGTAGCATGCAATGACGATCAGTTTTCTTCATGTTTAACCAACTAAAAACACAATATTTATGTAATGCCATCGACAGAGTCATGTCTGTTGTAAAGAGGATTTTCACATTTTCGTATATATTGATATTATCACTAGCAGGATTTAGAATAGATTAGCGCGTGATTAAACGGAATTGAGTGATTACAAATTACGGTTCTTAATATCAATTATCTGTAAGGACCAAACTATTTTGGAAATAGCATGCCATGGATGTTTATGATTTTCTCTATAAATGGTTTTTATAATGCTCTGAAGACAAAAATAACATTTTTTTAAAATGAATATTCCTGTTGCCATGGAAACGAGGTCTGTCTATTTATAGCGCGAAAAAATGGTCAATAAGTCATCTTTGGTTATTATGTTGCCATGGAAACCATTGTTAGATCTTATTGGTATTAGCAACTTATTATCTTGAAAACCCCTATTTTTAGAAAATTAACAATTTTTTAAAAATTTTTCAGTAAGCCGAATCCTATCAAATCAAAATAAGTCAAAAAATGCCATAAAACAAGGTCTATTTTTGTTCAATTTTTACTATTTTAAGCAAAAATAACACAAAATGTCAGGCTGATAACACCATAACTGTTGTCAGAAAAAAAAATAGATTTCATGTGACAAATATAATCACTGAATAAAATAAGTGGGACCTTGTTTTGTTTTCCTATATTTTGAGCTTAAAAATAGTTGCCATGGCAACTTTTCATTTGACACATGATGCATTTTTTAACGTCAGCAAATTCATTAGCATCATTTTAGAGCAGATAAATTTACAGCATGGACCAGACTTGCACGTTTCGGGTATTAGATTCTCGTCAGTGACCTTCAATCTAAAAAATGTAATATGACCAAAATCTGTGAAAATTGTGTCCTAAATGAGTTAAAGAAGATCCTGACGATAATCTCAACAGCACTCACAAAAGAGCATAAAATTAATCATCGACGGACCCCTAGCAAGCTAGAGGTGGGACCAGGTGCCCGGGAGGAGTAAGCATCCCCTGTTGGCTAGCCGCACCCGCCGCAGATGCTTTAGCACGAAAATGAAAACAGTATATAAACTTCATGCACTTTCTGACGTTATGTCTATATAGAAAATGCTATGGCGACAATGTCAGGGAAATATATTCAAAACACTTACTGTCAAACCCCTCGCGGGGAACTTTTTTACGAGCTCCACACGGCAAAGGGCATAAGTGTGACACAAATGAGTTAAAGAAGATCCTGACGATAATCTCAACAGCACTCACAATAGAACACAAAATAAAGCATCGACGGACCCCTAGCAAGCTAGAGGTGGGACCAGGTGCCCAGGAGGAGTAAGCATCCCCTGTTGGCTCGCCGAACCCACCGCCGATGCTTTAGCACGAAAATGAAAACAATATATAAACTTCATGCACTTTCTGACGTTATGTCTATATAGAAAATGCTATGGCGACAATATCAGGGAAATATATTCAAAACACTTACTGTCAAAACCCTCGCGGGGAACTTTTTTACGAGCTCCACACGGCAAAGGGCATACATGTAAGTGTGACATAAATGAGTTAAATGTAGCGAACGACGTAGCAAGATGGCTGGGATATGATGCTACAGGACCCAGGGTTTAGAAATGTGATAAAATTTTGTAAACAGAAATTTTGAATTGCGTTTGAAGAAACGACAAACCGAAATTGATCGAACTTGGCTACATATGCCCTCGGGGACTCCTGGTCCACCAGAAGTGACACTCACCAAGTGGTACAAATTTTCAACGTCTTCAAAGTTTAGAGCAGAGAAATTTACAGCATGTACCAGACATGCACGTTTCGGGTAAAACCCTCGTCAGTAATCCTCAATCTAAACAATGACAGAGATGGATAATGACCATATCCCTGTATACAGCACACAATCGATAATTCAGAAAATCGGAAAAAGGCATACCAAATCAGGATAAAACAGGAACCAACACAAACAAACAAAAACCTCCACTACATGATAAGAAGCAAACTCCCGATATGGGAGTGAGACCAGGTGCCCAGGAAGAGCAAGCATCGCCTGCTTGCATGCAAAACCCGCCGCCTCAATTCGGTAGAACTGTCCGAAGACTTAAAGTACATTCTTTGGTTGGATGGTTCAGATGGTATATGACAGAATATCATATACCATTCTGGAGAGTGGGACATCATAGTGTATGGCGAGTTCCCCATATCGACCGTAGAACTTCCTCAGTGACGATGTTTGTCGGTCACAAACATATCCCTGACTGAGATGTTTATCTGAAAGACGCCTAGCTCTCAGAACAAAATCAATATATTTAGTACTTGCTCTGGCAAAGCGTATCAACTGAAATATGAACAGGCCATAAGCAGGCGATGAAGGGATGTTGCTTCTCAGAAAAGGAAAGTTTGTGCTGCTGAAATTTAAGTCGTCACGTTTGTCATAGAGTGAGGTGTTCATGTGACCATCAGTTTCGTAAGACAACATTATGTCCAAATAGGATGCTGAATTATTTTCTCTGTAGTTTCTTTGACTTCAAGCTCCGAAGGATAGATACTGCTCAGGTAATCCGCGAATTTTGGATTATTGATGGATAACACATCGTCTATGTATCTGTAAGTGAAGTTGAAGTCAGAAGCTAAGTATTTTTTCCCTTCAGAGACCAAAGATGTAATATAACCAAACTCTGTGAAAATTGTGTCCTTAATACAGGTCACACGGGAAAAGACGAAACAGACAAAAAAGAAAACGATCCAGAATATACCGCTCTCTCAACGATTTACTTACTATAGCACGCAATGGCGGAAGACATGAGCTGTTACATGCTCTGTCGTCAATACCAGTTATGCACTTGAAATCTATCTTGGATGAAGCAGAGGTTGCATTCTTAAGAAACACTGACTGATTCAGACTTAATATCATTGTCTCATTCGCACAGTATAAACTTTATCCTATTGTGAAAAACACCTCACCTAAAAGACGATTCATAAAAATCCCGTTTATTAACAAAGGTTTTGATCTTCTAAACATCTCTAATGTTTTTCGGGATCGTCGCGTACAAAGTACCATTCCTCAATATTTTGAAAATTTAGAGCCACCTCTTATTTGTTATAAGTACAAGAAACCTATTCGAAACTTTGTTTTTAACTATAATAAAGTTACAACGGATCCTGACATACTTGAATCGTGTCCTGCTTCTTGAGAATGTGCAACTTCTAAATATCTCTACAAACCAGCTGGCCATGTTGTTACAGGTGACTTTTCAATTATCCAAGACAGACAGCTCCGTGGTCTTCTTAAAAAAGGACCTAAGTATAGAATCCCATCCAAGATAGATTTTGTCAAATGCCGTGAAGTGCTTACGGAAGCCTTAGATAATTATACGAAAAGATGGTGTAAATCAGAAGGAGTCGAACCGCATGCTCTGAATGACTGGAAAAACCTCATTTTAGATATAACGGATATTCGAATAGATAACTTCCATAAAAACCCTCATCTTTTTCAAAATCCACGTTCCAAATCAGAAAGATATTTCAAATCCAAACTAAGTAAATTACATGAATAATATGTCTTTGCACCAGCTGATAAAGCAGCCAACAACACCATTATCATTTGAAAACGTTACTTCATATCAACTTTGATTTCGGAACTTTCGTCTACTAATACATATATCAAAAGCAATGAAAGTGCATCTAACATTTTAAGCAAGCATAACAGTGAACTGTCTTCATTCAATATCTCTATTTCTAAATTGGATCTCCCAACACTATATTGCATACCGAAACTGCACAAGTCTCCTTACAAATTTCGATTTATTGCTAATTCTAGTAACTGCTCCACTACAATTTTGTCTAGAAATCTGACGTCAGCACTTACTGCTATTAAAGAACACATAACTAGATATTGTGAAACGGTTCTAAACAGGAACGATGTAAATTTATTTTGGTCTATTAAGAATTCAGGGGATGTGATTGAAAAAATAAAATCTGGAAATTTCCAAGCCAATACGATTTCTTCATACGACTTCTCTAATATGTACACCACACTTCCTCATGACAAAATTAATGATCGATTATCTAATCATTAAATGGTGTTTTGATCGAGAGCGAAAAACTTCCATTTGTACAACTGAATCGAAGGGTTTCTTTTCCTCGACAGACTACAAATCATACAAATCATGGACATGTAGTGACCTGTGTAATGCCTTGTCCTTCCTCTTGGACAATATTTATGTTAGATTTGGTGAGGATCTATACAAGCAGGTTGTAGGAATTCCTATGGGTACTAACTGTGCGCCTCTTGTTGCAGATTTATTTTTATACACTTATGAAAAAGAATTTATCCAAAATCTTCAAAAGCAAAGAAAATTTGATGAGCTGAAATGTTTCAATAATACTTCTAGGTATCTTGATGATATTCTAACCATTGACAATCCTGCTTTTGAATTATATAAGAATGAAATTTATCCACAAGAATTAACCCTTAACAAGGCAAACCTTTCAAATACAGAAACACCCTTTTTGGACCTTAATATCAAAATTGTAAACGGAAAGATTCATGTACAAGTGTATATGACAAAAGGGATGATTTTGGATTCAACATAGTAAATTTCCCTTGGCTTGACGGTGATGTTCCAAGATTACCGTCATACGGCATTTACATATCACAGCTCATCCGGTACGCCAGAGCATGTACTGATATTTTGGATTTTCACAGTAGAAATTTACAAATTACCAAAAAACTTTTAGGTCAAGGTTTCCGCTTTCATAAACTAGTTAAGACTTTCTGGAAATTTTACAAAAATTACAGTCAACTTCTTTTAAAATTCGGATATATACATGCAACAGAGTACATTACTATGGGTATTACACAACCTGTCTTTTATGGTGATATGATAAACAAAATAAAGAGGATCAAAGGTAGGCAGCATAACCATCGAAAATGCGTCAGAATCATCAAACGCCTTTTATACCGTGGATATGATCCTAATGTCACCAGACGGACAATAGGCTTGGTACTTGACCAATCTACAGTCTTGTACAAGCGCATCCTTGAGACTTGCACTCTGACTGACTGTGACGACGGGACTCCATGACGGGCCCTGTCCAAACCTCTTTAGAGAAGACAGGGCCCCGACCACCTGTCCTCTCTGAATGTCAGTCGGACTCCTCGGGTTATTGCGTACATGAGCTCGCTACAGCCGGCAGAGCACGGACTGTATAACGCATGCCCTCTTTTTATATCCATTTACATGTTCATCTGTGTCTCTGGGGCCTCTGCGTTTCGCGGTCTTGTTTGTGTGATGTCATCTTACAATGAGGAGGTTGTTTTACACCACAATTGTACCTTCTTCGAGACCTCTGGGTAATTGGAGAAGTGAGAGGGTTGTCCGCACGTAATCCAGGTTAACCACGCCATTTGCTACTTGCGTGACAGATGGCCGTCCAAAGTCGGCACCGGTTACCCATTGGTCTCGTCGGTTTATGTGTAGTCTTTTGTGTTTGATGTTTACATGTCGTGTGTCTCTTTTCCGTCTCGTGCTGTACTCGTCTTTTGTGTTTTTGCATCTGGTGTTTTGGTGTTTTACTGTTGATGCTGCAACGGGGTCTTGTTGGAGATCTCCTCCCTTCTTTTTAATATAGCGAAAGACGTAGCAAGATTGCTGGGATATAATGCTACAGGACCCAGGTTATAGAAATGTGATGAGATTTTGTAAACAGAAATTTTGAATCACGCTTGAAGAAACGACCAACCAAAATTGATCGAATTTGTCCCTTTTGAGTCTCTCTGTGGGTATCTGTTCTGTGTTTTTGCATGGGTGTTTTGGGATATTGCTGTGGGTGCTGCAACCTAGTGTTGTTGGTGATCCCCTCCTTTCTTGGCTACATGTGCCCTCGGATACTCCTGGTCCACCAGCAGTGACACTCATCAGGTTGTACAAAATTTAACGTCTTAACTTCAATAGCATCATTTTAGAGCAGATAAATTTACAGCATGGACCAGACATGCACGTTTCGGGTATTTAAACCTCGTCAGTGATCCTCGATCTAAACAATGTTATATGACCAAATCTGTGACAATTGTGTCCTACATTTGTAAATATAGCGAAAGACGTAGAATATATCATTTCAAATTGATTTTTAGCATAGTTTAAATAGCTTATATTGCTTAACTTTTATGTAGATGAAATGAAATTATTCTCTGTTTGAGCACTTCTAACATTTGTCAAGGTCATTGACTCTAAGTTCAAGGTCAATTCAAAATGTAGGTTCCAATTTTTGTTGTTATTTATTGTTACTAATTTTAGGTTTGACTGACATATATTTGTATTAAAAATACTTTTTTTTCTTAAATAAGGACCAACAGGTGGAAAAACATTACAATTTTTTGTTCAGAACAATTCTCCTAAAAAATAAGCCCCAGACAAGAATCATGAATATCTCAATTTTTTTACATGTATGTATGAAATACTAGCTACAAATCAAGGATATCATTGATTTTGAATTTTTTTTCAACTTTGGTCAATAAATAGGGGAAATATCCAAAATCATCAAAAAATGTTTATTTTATTCAATACCACATGAATTTTGAGTAACTGCCTCACATATTTTTGAAAAATCACAGAATTATGCCAAATTTTGTGAATTGCATTCAAAATGACCTTGACATTGGATCCTGTGACCTTGAAAAAATTCTAAGGTGATTTTTTAATCGATAATGTTCTTTTATATGCACTGATAAAAAATGCTAAAAGATATAGAACGGACAGCTAAAAATTTACCAGTTAATTACTCTATGTGTAATAGCACTGAACAGAGTGCCACCATGGTAACCATTTTCTATAACCTTTTGAATAAAATTTTGAAGAGGTCCCACACAAATTTCAACATTTTCTTAAAGAACCAGGATTAAACTTAAAAGATAATTGGCAGTAGCCATTTAAGTTAGCCTGACATTTCAGATTATTTGCCCTTTAAATTGAGCAAATGAGTTAAAGAAGAGAAAAATCATTTTAAATTTTTCGTTCTTAAAAAGGGCCTATTCAAGACAGCTTTTTTCCTACATTTTGAGCATATTGACAAAAAGAATAGCGGATGGAAACATACTTCTTGTATAGTTATTATACAATGAAAGATATAAAGAAAAAAATGAGGAAATTTTAGTTGACGATAATAGCTGTTACCATGGAAACGAGCCTTGAGAAAATGCCATGTTACAAGTATTCTACTGATGCGTAAAATTTCAAACATGGTTTCCATGGCAACGAAAATTCAATTTGTTAAAAGGAAGTTTATTTTTGTCTCAGTACATCAAATACACCTTCCATACATAAAAATCTCCAAAATTTGAGACATGCTATTTCTATGTGCTCTTAAAATTCTTTTGGTCCTTACAGAAAATTGCTATTCAGATGTAATACACCTCTATTCTCCATAAGATATTTAAAGTTAGAAGTATATCCAAGTACAGGCAGACCTGTCGCTCTCGGTTGATTTTTTGATCTCTAGTTCATGAGGATAGATTTCTTGTAGATGATCCTTAAAGTTCGGATAATTAATGGACAACACGTCATCTATGTATCTGAACTGATATGCGAGATGCTTTCGCCCAGTCGAGAGCAAGGTATGGATGAAGTCAGCTTCGTATAAATATAAAAATAAGTCCGGAAGCAGTGGGACGCAATTGGTACCTATGGGGATGCCAACTATTTTATGGAATACAGTTCCGCAATACACCACAAAAATGTTGCCAATCAAAATTTCAAGCATCCGGATGATATCGTCTTCGGTATACTTTTTGTTTAAATCAATCAGAGTGTTTTTTCACGAAATAAGTATCCTCCCGTCCTATAACCAGGTATTTGTATCTCCTATACCCTTTTTTTAAAGAAAGATATTGCGAATAACATTGGACAGTCTGTTTTATTCTTTAACCTTTGGTGTGGAATGGTAGTGTAAAGCGTGGAAAAGTCGAAAGATTTAATTTTATGCTGGATAAATGATTGAAATTGGTGGCTTTAAATTTCCCAAAAGTTCCTTGAATTCTTTAGGATCCACATCTATTGATTCTATTTCTGGGATATATTGTATCGCAGTTTGTTTGAAGACCTTGCTTGATGCGAGTTAATATTTCCGTAAGCAAAATGGTAAGAGGCTTTGTTGAGCACCTGGACGAACCGGCAATGAATCGGTGTTTGTAAAGATTTGTGTGCATTTTTGGAATCCAGTCGATATAATGTAGTTCAAGATCAGAGTCATCAATATGAATACCGAAGGACTCAAGAACAGATTTGTGGTTGTCAAGTATTTCAGATACAGATGAGTTTGTAGGTGTGTATGTTAGATTTCCATGTGCAGAATGCAGTCCTAGTTAGTCTCTCAAGCATTTGAAATAGTATTACTTGCAAACGAAAGTAAAATTGATTGCCGCTTTGTCAGCAGGAACAATGATGTATTTTTCATGGAGGTCAGAAAGTTCTTTGGCAAGAACAGGGTCATGAAATTTTCACTCGTGTCTGTTGTTAACTGAATGCTGAAGACGCCCTATTCTTCTTTTAAGTAAATCTCCGATAAAAATCATCCATTCGGAGAGTTTGTCTAGTTCCAAGTCTTTCTTTTTTGCCCAACGTCTGGCGTACTCCTTACATGATTCAATTATGATTTCAAAGTTTCTCCGCCATGTGAAAGAACGGGGTTCTCCTTGCATTTTGGACCCTTACTGAGAGGTTTCTAAGTTAACTGTTACCGATGATATTATGGTCACCAGTTACCACATGGCCACAAAGTTGGTAGATGAAAGCAGAGGAAAAGCATGTGCATTGTATGTTGTTTTATGAAAGGTGGTCTACATCTATTTCGTTTATGATTAAACATTTTGGAAGCATTTTTAAGTATAAGTGTAGGTAATGCAAGGCGCCTACTGGTATTTGAAATGGGGAGAAAATTTATCCTTTGCATATCTGTTATTTAGAATGACAAATATGGATAATGACCATATCCCTGTATACAGCACACCATCGATAATTCAGAAAATCAGAAACCGAAGGTATACAAAATCAGGATAAAACAGGAACCAAAGCATACAAACAAAAACCTCCACCACATGAAAAGAAGCGAACTCCCGATATGGGAGTGAGACCAGGTGCCCAGGAAGAGTAAGCATCTCCTGCTTGCATGTAACACCCGCCGCTTCAATTCGGTAGAACTGTCACATCCGGTAACTTCCATTTCGGAAGACATAGAGTACAATCTTGGGTTGGATGGTTCAAATGGTCTATGACAGAATATCACCCACCATTCTGGAGAATGGGACATCATAGTGTATGACGAGTTCCCCGTATCGACCGTAGAACTTCCTCAGTGACGATGTTTGTCGGTCACAAACAAATCCCTGACTGAGAAGCTTATCTGAAAGACGCCTAGCTCTCAGAACAAAATCCGTATATTTCGTACTTGCTCTGGCATTGCGTATCAACTGAGATATGAACACGCCATAAGCAGGCGATGAAGGGATGTTGCTACTCAGAAAAGGAAAGTTTGTAATGCTGAAATTGAAGTCGTCACGTTTGTCATAGAGTGAGGTGTTCATGTGACCATCAATGTTACTTAATCGTAGAGCATCGATTCCTTTTGCAAATTTGATTTTGAGGAAGGGACGATTTTCTTTGCTTGAAGGTTTATAAGATTTGACGGCTTTAAAGATGTACATAACAATGCTTTTAGGCGATATTCTGCTGAACCGGTGTCATTAAAATGTAAAGACATTGATGGTTCGTTCAAGTCATGCAATTTCTATAAAGAAAGAGAGTACAACTTTGTACAAATATAATGAAGGCATAACTCTTGGTTGACAAATGGCAAAAGACCGTCGAAAGATATAACATGAATATCTGGTTTGTTGTATTTTCGTATACCATGACTTCGACGTCTTCTTGCTGTTTTATCAAACAACCTCAATACATTAACCGACTGGCTTCCAGGAATTGTCAGGTTTCCAACATAGTTGATATGGTCGTTGCAAACATACGTGGCAGCTGTGCCCAATTGTCGAATCCAATGATCTTCTCTTTTACGTCTTTACGGAGTGTTAAGGGTCGAAATGTTCGTTGGATGATTTATTTCGTCTATGATGCGGACTTTAAGTGACAAAATGGAATGGTCGGACAAGTTAAAATATTCAAAAGGAGCTGATTACTGCTATGATAAACATCAAAGAATTACCTAACCGTTATTCAGTCTCAAAGTCGGGAAACAAAGCAAAATCCCATCGAAACGGTTGCGAACCCTGGAATGAACAACATTCCGAAGTGAGACTAGGTGCTTAATTTGAAAGCGATGTCATGTCATCCTTCTCCTCAACTGTCCCTATGTTTCACCAAATGAGTTAAAGAGGATCCTGACGACAATCTCAACAGCACTCACATCTGAATCGAAGGGTTTCTTTTCCTCGACAGACTACAAATCATACAAATCATGGACATGTAGTGACCTGTGTAATGCCTTGTCCTTCCTCTTGGACAATATTTATGTTAGATTTGGTAAGGATCTATACAAGCAGGTTGTAGGAATTCCTATGGGTACTAATGGGCGCCTCTTGTTTCAGATTTATTTGTATACACTTATGAAAAAGAATTTATCCAAAATCTTCAAAAGCAAAGAACATTTGATGAGCTGAAATGTTTCAATAATACTTCTAGGTATCTGGATGATATTCTAAGCATTGACAATCCTGCTTTTGAATTATATAAGAATGAAATTTATCCACAAGAATTAACCCTTAACAAGGCAAACCTTTCAAATACAGAAACACCGTTTGTGGACCTAAATATCAAAATTGTAAACGGAAAGATTCATACATGTACAAGTGTATATGACAAAAGGGATGATTTTGGATTCAACATAGTAAATTCCCTTGGCTTGACGGTGATATTCCAAGATTACCGTCATACGGCATTTACATATCACAGCTCATCCGGTACGCTAAAGCATGTACTGATATTTTGGATTTTCACAGTAGAAATTTACAAATTACCAAAAAACTTATAGATTTAGGTTTCCGCTTTCATAAACTAGTTAAGACTTTCTGGAAATTTTACAGAAATTACAGTCAACTTCTTTTAAAATTCGGATCTATACATGCAACAGAGTACATTACTATGGGTATTACACAACCTGTCTTTTATGGTGATATGATAAACAAAATAAAGAGGATCAAAGGTAGGCAGCATAACCATCGAAAATGCGTCAGAATCATCAAACGCCTTTTATACCGTGGGTATGATCCTAATAGACATTTTTCATCGTGACGAACTTTGCACTTCGAACTTCGTACTTCGCACTTCGAACATTGAAGAATTAATGGAGTAGCTGCCATTCACGTACAAACTCATAAGCAGAGTCATCTTAATCTTGATTAGCAAACTCATAGAATTGGAAAGTAGGACTTCCTGTACTACTGGCGTGTTTTATGCAACACATTTATAAAATTATAGTGCGAAGTTCGAAGTACGTAGTGCGAAGTTCGTCACGGTGAAAAATGTCTAATGTCACCAGACGGAAACTAGGCTTGGTACTTGACCAATCTTCAGTCTTGTACAAGTGCATCCTTGAGACTTGCACTCTGACTGACTGTGACGACGGGACTCCATGACGGGCCCTGTCCAAACCTCTTTAAAGAAGACAGGGCCCCGACCACTTGTCCTCTCTGAATGTCAGTCGGACTCCTCGGGTGATTACATACATGAGCTCGCTACAGCCGGCAGAGCACGGACTGTATTACGCATGCCCTCTTTTTATATCCAATTACATATTCATCTGTGTCTATGGGGCCTCTGCGTTTCGCGGTCTTGTTTGTGTGATGTCATCTTACAGTGAGGAGGTTGTTTTACACCACAATTGTACGTTCTTCCAGACCTCTGGGTAATTGGAGAAGTGAGAGGGTTGTGCGCACGTAATCCAGGATAACCACACCATTTGCTACTTGCGTGACAGATGGCCGTCCAAAGTCGGCACCGGTTACCCATTGGTCTCGTCGGTTTATGTGTAGTCTTTTGTGTTTGATGTTTACATGTCGTGTGTCTCTTTTCCGTCTCGTGCTGTACTCGTCTTTTGTGTTTTGCATCGGGTGTTTTGGTGTTTTACTGTTGATGCTGCAACGGGGTCTTGTTGGAGATCTCCTCCCTTCTTTTCACAATAGAGCACCAAATTGAGCATCGACGGACCCCTAGCTAGCTAGAGGTGGGACTAGGTGCCCGGGAGGAGTAAGCATCGCCTGTTGGCTAGCCGCACCCGCCGTCGATGTTCACGCACGAAAATGAAAAGAATATATTGAGTACATGGACTGTCTGAGGCCACGTCTATCAACCCACATAGGGAACACTCAATCCCGTAAATAACATTAGACGACCTACAAGGTTATCGAAACTCTGAGTGGAAACTGTACGTTTTGTAAAGTTACTTGTGAAGGAGTTACCTGTTAATGGAATTGGGCATGTTTTACATTTCTTGTCCCCGCACTAAGATATATTGCAATCAGCAGGGACAAAATTAATGTCAAAATATATGTATTTTGAAAATATCTCTATTTTGAAGTTAAATGGGATGCAAAGTGCAATTGGGAAAAAAATCCCTCTTAGAGCATGTTGATAGACAAATCTTGCGAAATATTTTTACCATATTTACCTCCCTTATGTAGAATTCTCATTTTGATTCACAAAATAAGTGAAGGAATATGCAAATTAGTAAATACAAAACAGTTTATTTCTACAGCTTTAACTAAATGGAGAAATATGTAGAGAGTAAGTGTCTTAATTTGTGTTTTGTTACGGGTGTGCAACACACAGCAAGTGCATTTATCGTACATGTAATGCGCGTTAGCTTAAAAAAAGTTATTTGGTAATTTGTAAATTTCTGCTATGAAAATCCAAAATGTCAGTACATGCTCTAGCGTACCGGATGAGCTGTGATATGTAAATGCCGTATGACGGTAATCTTTGAACATCACCGGCAAGCCAGGGGAAATTTACTATGTTGAATCCAAAATCATCCCTTTTGTCATATACACTTGTATGAATCTTTCCGTTTACAATTTTGATATTTAGGTCCACAAATGGTGTTTCTGTAACTGTAACGTTTGCCTTGTTCAATGTAAATTCTTGTGAATAGATTTCATTCTTATATAATTCAAAATCAGGATTGTCAATAGTTAGAATATTATCCAGATACCTAGAAGTATTATTGAAACATTTCACATCATCAAAATTTAATATTTCGGATAAATTCTTGTTCATAAGTGTATAAAAAATCTGCAACAAGAGACAGTACCCATAGGAATCCCTACAACCTGCTTGTATAAATCCTCTCCAAATCTAACATAAATATTGTCCAAGAGGAAGGACAAGGCATTACACAGCTCACTACATGTCCATGATTTGTATGATTTGTAGTCTGTCGGGGAAAAGAAACCCTTCGATTCAGATGTAGAAATGTAAGTTTTCCGTTCTTGATCAAAACACCATTTAATGAGATTAGATAATAGACCATTTATTTTGTCATGAGGAAGTTTGGTGTACATATTAGAGAAGTCGTATGAAGAAATCGTATTGGCTAGGAAATTTCCAGATTTCATTTTGTCAATCACTTCCCCTGAATTCTTAATAGACCAAAATAAATTTACATCGTTCCTGTTTAGAACCGTTTCACAATATCTAGTTACGTGTTCCTTAATAGCAGTAAGTGCTGACGTCAGATTTCTAGACAAAATTGTAGTGGAGCAGTTACTAGAATTAGCAATAAATCGAAATTTGTAAGCAGACTTGTGCAGTTTCGGTATGCAGTATAGTGTTGGGAAATCCAATTTAGAAATAGAGATATTGAATGAAGACAGTTCACTGTTATGCTTGCTTAAAATGTTAGATGCATTTTCATTGCTTTTGAAAGCTCCGACACCAAAGTTGATATGTAGTAACTTTTTCAAATGATAATGGTGTTGTTGGCTGCTTTATCAGCTGGTGCAAAGACATATTTTTCATGTTAGTTACTTAGTTTGGATTTGAAATATCTTTCTGATTTGGAACGTGGATTTGAAAAAGATGAGGGTTTTTATGGAAGTTTTCTATTCGAATATCCCTAATATCTAAAATGAGGTTTTCCAGTCATTCAGATCATGCGGTTTGATTCCTTCTTACACCATTTTTTCGTATAATAATCTAAGGCTTCGGTAAGCACCTCACGGCATTTGACAAAATCTATCTTGGATGGGATTCTATACTTAGGTCCTTTTTTAGAAGACCACGGAGCTGGCTGTCTTGGATAATTGAAAATAGAGGATACTTTCAAACTTTAATTTAAATGCACATGGATTCTTATCTTCAATAACTAAAGTGTCGTACGGTAAGTAATAATTTTTTTTTTGGGGGGGGGGACGGAGATTGTTAGATACTGACTCTAACAATCTCCTTCCCATGCCATAGAAACAAGCTATAGCGACCTTTAAGACCTCTTGACGTATGCATACTAATGAAGGTACGACCTAAAATCCACGTACATCGCTCTAGTCCCGGTATATAAGACGAGCGTCAAACCCACATACCGTGACGTACATTCAGTGATTAGAAATCTGAAAGAAAAAAACGCCTGAAGCGAGAAATGTAGTCAATTGATTAAATGATTTATAATCAAATATTTGGTAAATATAATAAAACTAAAACGAATAGTTTCATAATTTAGAGTGAAAAAGTAGTCGTAACATCATGTAACCTCGAGTACAGGCACAATACAAATCAATTAAACCCCCTCCCCTCCATCAGGCAATTTCTCATGCGTCTGAAATTTTTCAATGTAAGCCTTGTTTTCATTATTTTAAGCACGAGTTTGCAAAGAATGAGCAACACTTTACATGTAACAGCATGTTCAGAAATACCAACTGTAAATACCAACCTCTAACGTCTACCTCCCCCCTCCCATTCGACATTTGTCTTCATCTTCGGACTCATTACTTCAACAAGTACTGAATAGGATATTTCCATTTCACACTAGCGTAGAGATTAGCTTAGGTTTTGATAAATAGGGAAAACCCGCTATATTTTACCTTGTTGAACAGCTACATGTATGAAAACATCAGCATGTCTCCATTTATACAATGGGCGGATTCATCACTCCCGGTTTTAAAAAAAATGAGCGTGTTCGATTGTTGAAGTAGAAATTGGTGAAAATTTGTCTTAAAATAAAGAGATACATTGTATTTGAAAGAGTCTGACCTATATTATCAATTTCCTATTAACCACTACTTGCATCATTCATCATATGGCACCCCCGGGCCTCTTGCGCTCAAAAACAATTCAAACATGTGGAAGTTCAGGGGAGTATTCTGATTTTCATTTTAAACCAAACGAAGTATAAGTAAATGAAAAAATTAATGATTGGTGATCTATTCATAAAAAGAATAACATTGGTATAGTTTCACAATTCTAATAAAAATGATAATACGAAAAAAAAAAAAAAAACAAAACAAACAACAACAACAACAAAAGAACAAAATTTGAAACAGCCGTACCCCTGATATGACCATCAACCCCACATATAAACACGATACATTCAAATAAGGTTTTAATAGTCATGCTCCTAAAACCTAAAATAGAACAGTTCACCTGTCGCATGCTGATTCTAAGTACGTGACCTTGACGTCACCTTGACATACATTGGATGATGAGTCTCATCATGCTTATTATTCCTGCAGATTTGGAAAAAAAATTCTTCCGAATATAATATTTATTGAATTCTGACGAGATGGGATAGAAAATAGTGATTGATGCCAACGAAACATTACGAATGATTAAAAAAAAAGTTTCGGATCGAGAGGTTAGGGGTATCCCTGCCAATAGTTAGACATGTTTGAATTCTATTCTATGATTCAGTACGCGAGGGTTGCGAAAATTATAGAAGAGAAAAGAAATCAAATGAACAGAAACGAATCTGAATGAACAAACGAAAAAAGGAACTCGAATACGCCATGACGTGGGATGTATCGAAATTATTTTGGTATTTTCTGCAAATTTGCAATAATCTCGCTTGCCTACTGCCGCTCGTCTGTCAGATAATTATGAATTATCAGTACATATTGAAAATCATAAAGCGAGCACTCTATAGTATGTTAGTTTATTTATATATTTTTCATATTTTTTTTTTTATATTTGCTCTTTGAAAATTTTCTACCTCGTTCAGGCGCGCAACCAGAGCACTTTTCAAATAGAAGCACTTTCGGAGAAGCCCTTATGGTATTCAAACAGCGAAGGATTTTACATATAAACAAGGCAGTGACCCTTTTTATTCCCCCTTTTTTTAGCCAACTGACGACGTGAAAGCATCTGCGTACTTACGTACGCCTGGCTACGCGCCTGTACTTTTTGAAAAGTATCTAGATCCGACTACGGAAAGTATATTGCATCTTCTTACAATTATGATGCTATTGAAATGCATTTATATCGTATGTAAATAGCATGAGACTAAAAAGAGAAATCGGGCATTAGAAGTCAGGTGAAAATAACATTGGCTAGCGAAACGAAACTATGACATTTTTCTCAAAAAAAGTTGTGTGTGTGCTCCCCCCCGCCCCGAATCCAATACTTGACAATGTAGCAAGATTGAATTTGAGAAAATACACTTTATTTGTCCATGTACATTGCTTGTGACTATTCCATTCTTTTATATATACGTACATCTTACTTTGAAATCAGAACAAGGTCTATTTTTTTACCTATGTATTTCTATCACTCTATATTACATGTGCACTTAGTTTTCAAAATACAAAAATGTTGCTCTCATGAAAGGGTTAAGTCAATCCATTACATTTGTACATAATCAATTGAAAAACCTAAAAAAGTAAATAATACAAAGAATATGAAAATTGAGAAAAAGAGAAAGTGCAATCGCAAGGTATTTGTTTACCTGGTAACTTTCTGATGTATGTAGGTAACAAACCATCGAATCTAGTAAATGGATCATTGCGGAATTTCAAAATATTTCTTTAAATGATTCAAAATATGCTCATTATAAAAATTCCCCTTCTCCGTTTTAATAGAAAAAAAAAAACAACTAACGAACACTCTCAAACCTGCTTATACCGGAAGTGACAAGGCTAAGGAGAAATGGAGGGATTCATTTGTTTATCAGGCAAGATAGTAAAATACATAGTATTTTCACTCTTTGAACAAGAATGGTTAGGTCAATATTTAAATTTCAGGTTGAAAATCCATAATATTGCCTGACATTTCTTCACATGGGGAATGGAAAGTGGGGATTCACATGGGCGGATCCAGAATTTTACTATTTGAAGAAAAAAGAAAACAAAATACAGAAGCACTTCTTATTGAATCAGAAAAAAAGAGTTCTAGCTATCCCCCAATGTCTAATATACCTGATCGTTTTTGTTTCATAAAATTTCAACAGAAACTATCCTGGACACCCCCCCCCCCCCTTTCCAATTTTTGATTACAACTGACTAGAACTCCTTTTTTTAACATTTCAAAAAACGGAAACTATGCGATCTTTGTGGCTGTAATAAATGAAATAAGGTTTGTCGGGGTAACTTTGACATATTGAGAGAGGTTGGCATTTACATTTGTTAAAAATGTACAGGTACATGCTGTTAAAATGTTCCTAATTCTTTGCAGACGCATGTGAAGTGTGCTTCTGGGTGGGGGTGGGGGGTATTTGTATTGCGCCTGTAATTGCGGGTACATGATAGTAGGACTTCTTTTTTCACTCTAAATTATGAAATTATTCGATTTAGTTTTTATTATATTTACCAAATATTGATTTTTACATCATTTAATCATTTCTTATTATTAAACATTTCTCGTTTCAGGTGTTCTTGCCTTTCAGATTTCTAATCACTGAATGTCACGGTATGTGGGTTTGAAGCTCGTCTTATATACCGGGACTAGAGCGATGTACGTGGATTTTAGGTCGTACCTTCATTACCGGCAGTCATGACTGCCGGTATACTGTAAACAATCGTGACATACTTGCACGGATAAAATAACTCTTGGCAATATGATTGGTGGACAACTACAAAATATGCAAATATTCGTCAAGGCTATTCTGAATCTGTGCATAAGATGCTTCCATCAAGTCCGCTGAAGAGTCTAGATGACTTGACAAATGAAAGTCATATCGTATCAGTGCATTTTCTTCCGAAAGATGCATCAAAAAGTCTTTGTACCGATACGTCCTACAACAAATCACAGATCCTCGGAAATTTCCGTAGCTTGAATCGGAAATAAAAACGGAAAAGCCCGGAAATGTGCGATTGGTCTAACAAGAATAAAAATCGTTTATTCCATTTTTTTTTCTTACTAGAATTTTACAACATTTAATGTCAGCTAACTGCCGGCAAGATTTTTGTAAAAGCTAATACTTGTTAGTATGCATACGTCAAGAAGTGTATAAGGTCGCTATAGCTTGTTTCTATGGCATGGGACGGAGATTGTTAGAGTCTGTATCTAACAATCTCCGTCCCAAAAAAAATCTATTACGTCACTTGCGTTTAAATCCTGGGAGCTCAGCTTTAAGGAAGTAGCTAACTATTAGAATTCTACTTACTCCCAGGATTGAAATGCAAGTGACGTAATAATTTTTTTTTAATAATATCTATTGTAGTAAAAATCAGAGGGATAACTTTCTGAAATTGTGGATTCCATTAAAAATTATTTTTGATTAAAACCAACCAAAATATATTTGCATTATATAATTTGTACTTAAACATAATTTATCTTCTTAACATAATTTATTCAAATGATGCTATGGTGTGAAAGTGGTGTGAGAGTTTTTTTTCTATTGTTTACTCTCTCTTAAAGAAAAAAAAAACTTCATCATGTTTCTAGATTATCTTTATTGCCATTATACTTCATTGATTCTATCATGCACATATATGCGGTAACTGTACCATATAATATATATGTAGTTAAAGCAAAAAAGAAAAAAAAAGAAAAGAAAAAAATAACTTTTTAAAATACATTATATACAAAATAATCTGTCTGAATGGTGAAAAATATGGGAGCTTGTATTAATTCTGCTAGATATTTGTGAGCGACATATAATTTCAACGATTCAATGAAAAATATACATGTCAAGTGAACTTGAATCATTAGATAGACAAGAAGAAGGGGAGATGTGAGATATATATGGGGGCAGACATTGGGGTACCTCTATCCCCTCCCACCCCCTCCCGCCGCTCCTCCCTCCCCTCCTTTTCCCAAGACCCCTGCCTCCCCCATCCCGCCTACCTCCTCCCGCCCCTTCATCCACCCTCCTCCCTTTCCTCCCCTTCCCTCCCTCCTCCCTCCCCCTCTTTCCCTCTTCCCGCCCCTTCATCCCTATCCCTTTCCCCCTGTCATCCCCCTCATATATAGAGATCGATTGTAGAAAGAATCAGGGGAAAGCAAAAGGCAGGAGAAAAAATAATATCAGAACACTTGCTATAGAGGAATAGAAAACAATTAATCCCACGTAAGACTGAGAACGCAAAAAAAATTCTAGGATGAGACAAATCGATTTGACATCTTGACGTTATCGATCTCACCTTGAAATTATATCGCTACGAATGCGACGTTATGGATTCCAAAGAAAGGCAACAAACAGGTTATTATAATTTTGTCTGTCCATGACTCAGCAAGCCTCGTCATAAACTTACAACATTTGAGCATTTCGTGTTAAGAAATCACCATCCCTCTCTCATGGTGGTGTGAAATTACATTAATCTGAAAATATTTTACGTTGAAAGTTGTAATGGATAATGACCATATCCCTGTAAACAGCTCAAAATTGATAATTCAGAATATCAGAAACCGAAGGCAAACAAAATCAGGATAAAACAGGAACCTAAGCAAACAAACAAAAACCTCCACCATATACGATTATGCGATTGTCATTGCGGGCCATTTGCGAACTGGTACAGTATACATGTACATAGGATACGTAGGAGGAATAGAATTATGAAGCGTATGTAGTATATAGATATTAATTATTAGACATTTTTCATCGTGACGAACTTTGCGCTTCGAACTTCGTACTTCGCACTTCGAACATTGAAGAATAAGTGGCATAACTGTCGTTCGCGTATAAACTCATAAGCAGAGTCATCTACATTTTGATTAATAAACTCAATGGTATGGTATATTGGACTTCCTGTACAACTGGCGCGCTTTTTTCGGCAACCCACTTATGAAATTAAAGTGCGAAGTTCGAAGTGCGGAGTGCGAAGTTCGTCACGGTGAAAAAGGTCTAATATTAAGATTGTAATGATCGCTGAGCGATATAAGTCCCCTACCGGCATAAATTCATGTCCTGCATCTCTACTCGTCAGTTCATTATTTGCAATAACAGCCAAGTCCGGAAAATTGATTTTTCATGATATTTGCTTAGTCCAAGGGCATAACTCTTACGAAAATTGGTCAATCGAGATTAAACTCGAACTTCATCCGTACCACGCTATAATGTATTCACATACTAAAAATCAGCTCATTTTCTGCAATGACAGCCAAGAAATGTCAAGAAAACGGAAAATTTAATGAAATTTGTTATGTCCAAGAGACATAGCTCTTGTGAAAATAGGTCAATCGAAATTAAACTCGAATTTGATCTGTACCACACTATTATGTATTCAAATACTAACTAGAAAAATCTGTTTATTATTTACAATAACAGTCAAGAGAAGTCCGAAAAACTAAACATTTCAAGAAGTTTGCTGAGTCCAAGGGCCATAAGCCCATAACTCATGTAAAAATAGGTCAATGGAAACCAAAATCAAACTTAGTCTGTATCACACTAAGATGTATTCATGTACCAAAAATCAGTTCAGTGCCTGCATTGAAACCGACAGGAAATCCGGAAAATTGAAATTTTCTTGAAATTTGCTAAGTCCAGGGGCCATAACTCTTGTCAACATAGGTCAATCAAAACCAAACTTAAACGTGATCTGCATCACATTGATATATATCCACATACCAAAAATGAGTTCAATATATGCAATAACAGCCAAAAAAGTCCGGAAAACTAAAAATGTGACGGACGGACTGACAGACGGACGGACGGACGGACAGACCGAGAGGAAATTAAGAGTCCCTTCGGCGTTGCCGGTAGGGGACTAATAATACAAAACAAAAATTTCAAAAGATATTTGGTAAAAGAAACATGATTCCTACATATTCTGTTGGTGATGGTACAACTCCTGACTTTATATTGGTCTATTGTAAAACCCTTTTATTATGTAACTAATGAATCTTGGACTTGGATAAATTAACCAGGAGTGGTGATCAGTCATACATAAAATGCTATGCATAAAAGAATATTTCAAATAGAAAAACAATTAGAAGGTGAAAATGGATCAAAAATTGTAAATACAACGAAAGTAATGTAATATAAAAATAAAATTGCTCCAGTAGACGCATACACGACACAAAGAGTGGTACAACATCCAATTGAGGTGTACTGAAAAGAGAAAAGATGGTTACCGTTATTTTTAACATAATGCGGAAGGGTTCCAACTTGATACCTTCTTGAAGAAAATATCTGAGGAGGGTTCGTGCTATGATGTTAACCTCCTGTAATTCCGATTTTTTTTTTGGGTGAAATGATAATTTTCCGGTATAGCCAAATAATATGTATAATGTCAAAGTGCCAAAATCAAAGCTTCTTTCAGGCGACAGCGCTTGAAAGAAGTAATTAATACACTTAAAAGAGATAAAGAAGACGCTGACGATAATCTCAACAGCACTCACAATAGAGCACAAAATTAAGCATCGACGGACCCCTAGTAAGCTAGAGGTGGGACCAGGTATCCGTGGAGTAAGCATCCCCTGTTGGCTAGCCGCACCCGCCGTCGATGTTCAAACACAAAAATGAAAACAATATATATAAACTTCATGCACTGTCTGACGTATTGACTATATAGAAAGTGCTATGGCGACAATGTCAGGGAAATATATTCAAAACACTTACTGTCAAACCTCTCGCGGGGAACTTTTTTACGAGCTCCACACAGCAAAGCAAATAAGTGTGACACAATTGAGTTAAAGAAGATCTTGCCGATCATCTCAACAGCACTCATAATCGAGCACAAAATAAAGCATCGACGGACCCATAGCAAGCCAGAGGTGTCACCAGGTGCCCGGGAGGAGTAAGCAAACCCTGTTGCCTAACCGCAACCGCCGTTGATGTTCAAGCACGAAAATGAAAAATATATATATATAAACTTCATGCACAGTCTGACGATATGACTTTTTAGAAAGTGCTATGGCGTCTATGTCTAAGAAATATATTCAAAACACTAACTGTCAAACCCCTCGCGGGGAACATTTTTACGAGATCCACACGCCAAAGGGCACAAGTGTGACATAATTGAGTTAAGGTGGTAGTCTCACCATAACCCCTACAATTAATTTTTTCATAATTGCAATATTAATTAACTATGATGTCATGCATCTTTTGCTAAAGTTTTAAAGAAATCGAACCAATCGTTTTGCGTGGGTCGCAATTCAAAATCTCCAAATTTTGTCCCACTTTCAATGCAGAAAATGGCGACTTTGTCACGAAATTTGTTCTCAGGTAATCAATGATCCTGTAAATTTATTAAGTATCAGCTTTGCATTTCAAAGATACTACATACATCTTTCTTTTAGTCAAATTTTGATGTTTTAATATCACTGAACTTATCTTAGAAGCGATTTTAATAGAAAATAAGGATTCTGAAGTTCCGAAAATTGTCACATTTACATAGCTCATGAAAAAACATCATTTAATTTCAATTAAAAACTAATAGAAAAGAGATTTGTTATTTATCTTAAATCTGTGCAAACTTCAGGGAAATCGAACCTATTCTTACCGAGTTAGCGCCATTTGGATTACCCCTACCCCCATTTTTTACGTCTCGATACGTAACGTCGCGGCTAAGCAAAGCGTTGTATGTCTTGTTGGCAAATTAATAATCAACATGCTCACGCGAAATTGTAAAATTAATTTGAATAAATAACAGTTATCATTTTTTCAGAATTTGGACGTAATTCGTGCATTTCACTCAGTTGAAATTACGATTAAACACGGGAAGCAACCAAACAAAAAGTAAAATAAAAATAAGAAGGAAAAAAAAGAAAAAAGAAAAGGAAAAATTGGATGGACTGTCCAATACGCGGGTATAGATGGAGTCGAGTTATTTGGAGCCGAAAACAATCGATGGTAACGTAACGCCAGACAACAAACGTTCGCGAGATCAATTTTGAGTTACGTCCCTTACCCTAAGACTACCATCTTAAAGAAGATCTTGACGATCATCTTAACAGCACTGACATTAGAGCAAAATGTTAAGCATCGACGGACCCTAGCAAGCAAGAGGTGGGACCAGGTGCACGGGAAGAGTAAGCATCCCCTGTTGGCTAGCCACATCCGCCGTCGATGTTCAAGCACGAAAATGAAAACAATATATAAACTTCATGCACTGTCTGACAATATGACATTATAGAAAGTGCTATGGCGACTATGTCTAAGAAATATATTCAAAACACTAACTGTCAAACCCCTCACGGAGAATTTTTTCACGAGATCCACACGCCAAAGGGCATAAGTGTGACACAATTGAGTTCAAGAAGATCTTGACGATCAACTCAACAGCACTCACAATAGAGCACAAAATTAAGCATCGACGGCCCCTACCAAGCAAAAGGTGGGACCAGGTGCCCGGGAAGAGTAAGCATCCCCTGTTGGCTAGCCGCACCCGCCGTCGATGTTCAAGTACGAAAATGAAATATATATATATATATAAACTTAATGCACTGTCTGAATTTATGACTATATAGAAAGTGCTATGGCGACAATGTCCGGAAAATATATTCAAAACACTTACTGTCAAACCCCTCGCGGGGACCTTTCTACGAGCTCCACATGGCAAAGTTTGACACACATGAGTTAAAGAAAATCCTTACAATAATCTCAACAGCACTCACAAAAGAGCTCAAAATTAAGCATCGATAAAAAAAGAGGGTACATGTGATACAATTTGTGCCCTGTCGACTGTACAAAGGCCATGTATGTTATCACCCGAGGAGTCCGACTTACATTCAGAGAGAACAGGTGGTCGTGACCTTGTCTTCTCTAAGAAGGTTTGTACAGGGCCGGCCATTGAGTCCCGTCGTCACAGTCAGTTAGAGTACAAGTCTTAATAATGCACTGATACAAGACTGTAGACTGGTCAAGCACCAACGGAAGCCTATTGTCCATGGTATAAAAGGCATTTGGTGATTCTGATGCAATTTCGATCGTTATGTTGTCTACCTATGATCTTTTTTTTATTTTGTTTATTATGTCACCGTGAAATGCAGGTTGTAAAACAAATATACTCCGTTGCGTGTATGCGTCCGAATTTCAAAGAATTTTCAGAAAGTCTTAACTAGTTTGTAAAATCGAAAACCTTGACCTAAAAGTTTCTTCGTAATTTGTTGATTTCTATAATGAAAATCCAAAACATCAGCACATGCTCTAGCATCAATAATCCAAAATTCGCTGATTACCTGAGCAGTATCTATCCTTCGGAGCTAGAAGTCAAAGAAACTACAGAGACAAATAATTCAGCATCCTATTTGGACATAATGTTGTCCTACGACACTGATGGTCACATGAACACCTCACTCTATGACAAACGTGCCGACTTTAATTGCAGCATTACAAACTTTCCTTTTCTGAGTAGCAACATCCCTTCATCGCCTGTTTATGGCGTGTTCATGTCTCAATCGATACGCTATGCCAGAACAACTACCAAATATACGGATTTTGTTCTGAGAGCTAGGCGTCTTTCAGATAAGCTTCTCGATCAGGGATATGTGTGACCGACTAACGTCGTCACTGAGGTAGTTCTACGGCCTATATGGGGAACTCGTCATACACTATGATGTCCCACTCTCCAGAATGGTGGATGATATTCTGTCATAGACCATTTGAACCATCCAACCAAAGATTGTACTCTATGTCTTCCGAAATGGAAGTAACCAGATGTGACAGTTCTTCCGAATTGAAGCGGCGGAGATGCTTACTCTTCCTGGGCACCTGGTCTAACTCTCATATCGGTAATTCGCTTCTTTTCATACGGTAGAGGTTTTTGTTTGTTTGCTTTGGTTTCTATTTTATCCTGATTTTGTATGCCTTCGGTTTCTAATTTTCTGAATTATCGATTTTGTGCTGTATACAGGGATATGGTCATTACCCATATTTGTCATACTGGATAAGGTATGAAATGTAGATACCATATGAACATCACCGTCAAACAAGGGAGAATCCAAAATCATCTCGTTTGTCATTACATACTTGTATGAATCTTTCCATTAAGAATTTGATATTTTGGTCCAAAATGATGTTTCTGTGTTTGTCACGTTTGCCTTCGATTAGAGTCATTTCTTGTGGATGAATAACAATTTTAAACATTTCAAAAAAGGATTGTCGATAGTATGAATATCATCCAGGTACGTAAAGTACCAATTCACAACATCATGTTTGCTTTTGAAGATTTTGGGGTCAATTCTTTTTCATACGTGTATGAAAATAAATATGCAAGAGGCAAACAATTAGTACCCATAGGGTTCCCTACAACGTGCTTGTAGAGATTCTCATGAAATCTTACATAAATGTTGTCCAAGAGGAAGGACAATGCACTACATAATTTGTATCATTTATATTCTTTAGCGGTAAAGAATCTCTTTGAATCAGATGTACACATATAAGTTTTCTCTCTATGTTAAGCACCATTTAAGGAGCTATTGAACAGTTGAACGCCAAATTCAGTTTTTCTCAAAACTTCTGAAATTATATATTTCTTGTCTGTACATGATTATGCAAACTTACATTTGATTCTATTTACAGGAAAATCTTCTACGAGACTTTGAAATAAACATAAATCGATGTTTTTGTGAATTTCTTGATGACGTCATAATATTGAAAACGTCATTCCATTCCTCGTTAAGCTTTTGGAAATTGATTTTGATTTCACTTCCAAAACCTTAATAAATGTATTGCACTTACATATGGAAAAGATTATATTAATTGTGTTTTAAAGAAAGGCAGAATATTGGAATAAAAGACGACACTGTCGCTAAAAAAATTGCGTGTGGATGAATCTTTGTCAAAAACTAAAAAATTGTCAACAGAGATGATTTCATAATTAAATGAGAAAAAAAAATTAGAATTAAAATATTACACAGCTTTATATTTTTCAATTTCTTTCTCGAAAATCGTCCATTTTCAATTAAGTGACATCCGCTTTTCTGTGATGTTAATTTGTCAACAAATTCACTGTGATGAAAATCAATTTTCTTTTTTATACATGCAAAGTTTCAGTGTGATACGTTTGGTATTAATGATGTTAATGCATTTTGAATACGAAGGTTTTTGACGCCATTTTCCCTAATAACGTCGAAATGATGTCGTAGTTCTCTCATGGATAAAACTCCCAAAGTCCACAATTTCGAAAATCGCCATAATTTCTTCAAATGATGACAAAAATTATTCAAACTTCATGAAGATACTCAAATGTGTATATCAATCATCGTATCAAATGTTTTAATGAAGTTAAGACTGTACTTTTTCCTATGAAGTGAGAAAACAAACAATACCGCCGCCATCTTGGTGTTCAACCCCCCTTATTGAGTATGGACAATTGATAATTAATCTTGTCGTGAGGAAGCGTGGTGTACATATTTAAAAAAAAAAGCCGTATGAAGAAATCGTATTTGCTTGAAAGTTTCTTGATTTTATTTTGCCAATCACATCACCTGAATTTTTAAAAGACCAAAATAAATTTACATTATTCCTGTGTAGAACAGTTTCATGATATTTTGTTACATGTTGTACGTGTTCTTTTATCAAAGTGAGTGCTGTCGTCAGATTTCTAGATAAAATTGTAGTTGAGCAGTTGCTAGAATTAGCAATGTACCGAAATTTCTATGAAGATTTGTGCAGTTTTGGTTTGCACTATATTGTAGGAAAATCCAATTTAGAGATAGGGATGTTGAATAAAGAAACTTCACTCTTATGTTTGCTCAAGATCTTGGTGACACTTTCAATGCTTTTGTTATAAGTATTTGTAGACGAAAGTTCCGAAAGTAAAGTTGATATATAGTAACGTTTTCTAATAATTATGATGTTGTTGGCTGTTTTATCTACAGGTGCGAAGAAAAAATCATGTAAATTACGTAATTTTGATTTGAGATATTTTTCAGAATTAGAACTTGGATTTTCAAAAAGATGCGGATTTTTGTGGAAGTTGTCAATTTGAATGACAAATATGGATAATGACCATATCTCTGTATACAGCACAAAAGCGATAGTTCAGAAAATCAGAAACCGAAGGCATAAAAAATCAGGATAAAACAGGAACCGATGTGGGTGTGAGACCAGGTACCCAGGAAGAGCAAGCATCTTCTGCTTGCATGCAACATCCGCCGATTCAATTCGGTAGAACTGTCATTAATATCCAAAATGAGGTTTCTCCTGTCATTCAGAGAACCTTTCGATTTACATAATCATTAAGTATAGTTATTATTCTTATTAAAATTTATTCTAATTAATTGTATATATCAGATTATCATCTACCTTATTCGTCACCTTGTTAGCGAATTTATTATAGAGGGTTTATTTTGCGGTTTTAGCTTCATTTATTTATCTGAAAGTGTGGTTAGTGCAATAATTCTTTTCTAACACGTGAAATGAATTCAATTTTTTATCGTAAAACCCTAATTATGAAAAGTACCATACAAGAGTGTATGACAAACGAGATGATTTTGGATTCAACATAGTAAATTTCCCTGGCTTGACGGTGATGTCCCTAGATTACCGTCATACGGTATCTATATCTCACAGCTCATCCGGTATGCTAGAGCATGTACTGATGTTTTGGATTTTCATGGTAGAAATTCGGACCCATACAAGCAACAGAGTATATTCCTTTAGGTATTTCTGAACCTGCATTTTATTGTGACATAATTAACAAAGTAAGAAGGATTAAAGGTAAACACAATGTCCATCGAAATTATGTTAGAATCATCAAACGCCTTTTATGCTGTGGATGTGATCCTTCTCTCACAAGACGGACACGACCAATCTACAGCCTTGTACCAGCGCATTCTCGTGAATTGCACTCTGTGACGACAGGATTACATGACGGGCCCTATCCAAACCTCTTTAGAGAAGACAGGGTCCCGACCACCTGTCCTCTCTAAATCTCAGTCGGACTCAACGGGCGATCACATGCATCTGCTCCCTACAGCCGGCAGAGAACGAACTTCATTTCGCGCGCCTTAATTTTATGTCCATTTACAAATCCATCTGTGATTCTTGGGCAATTGCTTCATTCTGTCTGTTTGTTTGTTCATCCGACAGTGAGGAGGTTATTTTACACTACGTTTGTACGTTCTTTTAGACCTCTGAGTAATCGGAAAAAGTGAGAGGGAGGAGCGCACGTAATCCAGGAAAACCACAACGTCTGCTACTAACGTGTAGCAGATGGCCGTCCTTAGTTGGCACCGATTGCTCATTGGTCTCGTTGGTTTATGTGTAGTCATTTGTGTTTGATGTTTCTATGTATATGACGTTCCTTGTACCATTTGCGTCTCTTTCTGTGCATGTCTGCTTTGTGTTCTTGCTTTGGTTGTTTTTGCGTTTGCGTCCTACAAACGGGTGTTGTTGGAGATCCCTTCCTTTCTTTTACCAATTGAAAAATATTTCCAATCTTGTTCTTTTAAAGTAGGTCAAACATGTAAGTCAATGTCACTATAGGTAAAAAATATGGTATGTGTGGAAAGGTATTGTCTCAACAAATACATGAGTGAAATGTCAAAGCGCTATCACTTACAAATCTAAAGTTGTAGGCTATGACAGACAGACAGACAGACAGACAGACAGACGAACGGAAGGACAGACTCATAACGGACAAAGTGATCCATAAGTGTCGCTATGCTTTGCAAGCGAAAAAAAAATTAATGAACAGTCTATCAAGTGAAAGACCATTACGTGAAATGTATGTATTAGATATACGCCTTAAACAATTCATTCTTAAAGATATTGGACAGTTTGAGGCCCGCAGGGCCCAAAACAAAGGCAAAGGTCATGCCACTTTGAATAATGATCAATGTTTTATGTACGATATACGCCTCAAACAATTCATTCTTAAAGATATTGGACAGTTTGAGGCCCACATAAAACATTGATCATTATTCAAAGTGGCATGACCTTTGCCTTTGTTCTTATTATGTTAATTGCCTTTACTGTAACGAAATGTAGTCACTCAAGGTTCTAACATTCTCGCAAAGTACGAGCAGTTGGGAGTCGTTAATAAGAAGATAACGGAGATGAAATTTTCAAAAAAAAAGTTGTAACAAAAATCAACGAGAATACTTTGCGTGATGACGATTTAGTTGAAGCTTCTTTTGATATATAGAATAAAAGTGCGTGTCTCTAAAATTGTCGTTTTTAGTGCCTTTAGATACCGAAAAGAAATGAGTGGGGACGTTCAACTTACTATGTTTCAGGTTAAATGAAAGAATCAATTAAGGAAGATATTTTGAAGGAGTCTAGTTCGAAAAACCTTACCTAAACCCAGCCTTTGACGGTTATTTGCACCGGAGAGGGGGGGGGGGGGGCTTAGG
This sequence comes from Pinctada fucata, assembly GCA_028142955.1. Lineage (NCBI taxonomy): Eukaryota > Metazoa > Mollusca > Bivalvia > Pterioida > Pteriidae > Pinctada > Pinctada fucata. The sequence continues at coordinate 17,820,028 of AP027107.1, read as the reverse complement.
TACAGACTGAATTTAGGTCAGTTTTTCGGACTAGAAAAATCGAGCAAAAATCTTCATTAAAAGTAAAATTATGCAGATGGAAAATATTAGACCGAAATGGACTGAACTATAGTGCCTCTTATATTATGATTTCCGACACAACGGCCGATTCTTTAGATATATAAGGTTGTGCTGGAGTCTGTCAACTCCGGAAAAATAGCAAAAATTGGAATAGTCAGTAACAGGATACATGGAATTCTTGTCACGTGATTTCTAAATAAAGATTGTAACGGTTTTCCTGTAGATGTCAAAGTACATTTACCTATGACTGTCCAATATTTAATATATATCGCGTATATGTTAAACGTCTTTAAATTCAATAGCATCATTTCAAACCTGATAAATTTACAGCATGGACCAGACATGCACGTTTCGGGTACTAAACCCTCGTCAGTGATCCTCAGTCTAAACAATGTAATATGGCCAAAAAGTATGAGAATTATTATGTCCAAAAATGTACCAAAAGACGTAGCAGAATGGGTGGGATATGATGCTACAGGACCCACGTTTTAGAAATTTCAAGAAATTTTGTAACAGAAAATTTCAATTGCGTTGAAGACACATACGATCAACCGAAGTTGATCGAACTTGGCTACATGTGCCCTCGAGGACTCTTGGTCCACCAGCAGTGACACTCACCAAGTAGTTCAAATGTTAAACGTCTTTAAATTCAATAGCATCATTTCAAACCTGATAAATTTACAGCATGGACCAGACATGCACGTTTCGGGTACTAAACCCTCGTCAGTGATCCTCAGTCTAAACAATGTAATATGGCCAAAAAGTATGAGAATTATTATGTCCAAAAATGTACCAAAAGACGTAGCAGAATGGGTGGGATATGATGCTACAGGACCCACGTTTTAGAAATTTCAAGAAATTTTGTAACAGAAAATTTCAAATGCGTCGAAGACACATACGATCAACCGAAGTTGATCGAACTTGGCTACATGTGCCCTCGGGGACTCTTGGTCCACCAGCAGTGACACTCACCAAGTAGTTCAAATGTTAAACGTCTTTAAATTCAATAGCATCATTTCAAACCTGATAAATTTACAGCATGGACCAGACATGCACGTTTCGGGTACTAAACCCTCGTCAGTGATCCTCAGTCTAAACAATGTAATATGGCCAAAAAGTATGAGAATTATTATGTCCAAAAATGTACCAAAAGACGTAGCAGAATGGGTGGGATATGATACTACAGGACCCACGTTTTAGAAATTTCAAGAAAATTTGTAACAGAAAATTACAAATGCGTTGAAGACACATACGATCAACCGAAGTTGATCGAACTTGGCTATATGTTTTCTAATAAAAGCGATCTAGATTTGTTATTGGACAGTCAAAGGTATATTTCGGACTTTTCGAACAAAGACATGACGTCACATCAATGTTTTGAATTTAGATAAACATATTGGACCTGTATGTGTATTTCTCAGTTCAGTCTTTCTTCTTGTTTCTGTGCAGTTTTCTTTTGTTCTAGACTAGCACATATTGATTGATTCATAGAATTATGTTGAAAAAGGTCATTTTAGGGGCTTACTAATCCCTCCCTTACCAAATATTTCTTTGTCTGATTAACGTTTATGTCTGATATTCCTACGAAATTCCTACGAAATTTTCTTTCAACCTCCACAATTTAGAAACTTTTAAATCATCTATGTTTGACGTCTCAATAACATGTTGGATTCAGTGCAACTACCTCGGACTCATAATAAAAAAGTCACAAATATTTCGAAACTTTTTCTATGGAGAGTTTTCGATATTTTCATTTACATAACAAACAGATAAAGATACTATGATTTTTAACATGCAATTCAACGAATTTTAGGTCCCTTGGCTAGGTGTAAAGAAATCCAGAAATCGAAGAAAATATGAAAGAGCTTAACTTTTCTAACTTCACTTAAATAGTGCCTACATTTGCCTTATTACCAACTTAATATTCCTTTTATGTAATAACTGCAGATATTTACCAGATTTAATTGACAACTGAATTATCACAATGGATTTAGTAAAATTCACAGAAATGTTCTTAGTAAGAATAAAATGGTATATCATGACCTTGAACCAAGTTTAAAGGTCAAAGGTTACAATCGAAATCAGTAGTAAGGCCTTGTCCAGAACAGAACTCCTCCCCCTGTGGATGAATTTCAATATTATTTCACAGAAATGTTCCTTAGGACCTAAGAGTGAGTCATAATTTTGAACTAAGGTCATAGATTAAATGTAAAGGTCACAATACATCATTAGTAAATCTTCGTTCACAGTATCACCCCTCTTTCTGTGGATGGATATAAATAAAGTCTCATAGGAATGTTCCTTAGAACATAAGAATGTGTAATGATATTAAAGGCAGGTCGTAAGTCAAAGGCCAATGTCACAATAGACAACATAAGTAAATTCTTGTCCAGAGTATAACTCCTTCCCCTGTGGATGAATGTAAACGTCTTCAAATTGAATGTCATCATTTAAGAACAGATAAATTGGCAAAATGGACCAGACATGCACGTTTTGGGTACTTAACCCTCGTCAGTGATCCTCAAATCTAAACAATCTAATATGCCAAAAAAGTATGAAAGTTACTCTGTCGAAAAAGCGTACCTAAAGACGTAGCAGGATAGGTGGGATATGATGCTACAGAATTTCAATATTTCACAGAAATATTCCTCATGACCAAAGGATGATTCATGAACTAGAACAAAGGTCATATTTCAAAGGTCAAGGTCACAATAGACATCACAGGTAAAATTTTGTCCAGAGCATAACACCTCCCTATGAAGATGGATTACGATGATATTTTACAGAAATCTTTCGTAGGACCTAAGGGTGTGTCATGACTTTGAAACAAGATCAAAGGTCATATATCAAGAACACAATAGACACAATTATTAAAATTATTGTCCGGGGCATAATTCCTTTTCTATTGGTTGATTTCAATAATTTTTCACAGAAACCTTTCTTAGGACCAAAGGATGCGTCATAACCTTACACCAAAGGTCAAGGTCACAATAGACATGTACACAATTTGTATAACCTTGTCTAGAGAACAACTTCTCCCCTGTGGATGTTTTTCTATAATATTTCACAGAAATGCTCTTGAGGCCTTAAGGGTGTGTCATGACCTTGAACCAAGGTCTAAGATCAAGGTCACAATAGACTCTTGACTTTGATCCAAGATAACTTTTCAATAAATTATATCAATAGAATATTGCTACGGGGATATTTCTGCCCCTTTCGGGGTAAATTTTCGTGTATATTTACTTGGACAATTTCTTATTTGTGCATCGTTGCAATAATTTTCTTCTATGACTTCGTCGACTGTTACTTAATTGAATTTCGTTTTCACAGTTGTATCCTTAATGTTTCGGTAATCTGTCTCCGTCTATTAGTTTCCTTTTTCTTGATTAATGCTTTTGTCACTGCATCAACGATATATTCCGAACTGCCTCCTTAAATCCCTTGTAACAATACGTAGGGTTTTCATGAGGAAAAATAGTTATGTAAAAGCGCAAAATTGTTCAAATAATTTCATGAAAGAAAGATAAGGATTATCAGACCATTAAATCATTGGTCGTTTGTCTGTACTTAGCATAAATATTGACGTAAATGTCGACTAGCATTTTTTTCTCTCTTCCATAATGCGCAGTAATCGACTGAGTACTCCAAAATCTACGCCACCACTTGACATTACGTAATTTCCGTCAAAATAATTTAGATGTAGTTTGCATTTATATGACTTTGTCGATTATCTATTTAGAGATTGTGTTGTTATGAAACTTAATAAGTTAAGAATAGAAATAATATGTTTCTGAACATGTCAGTAATGTCTACAATATTAACCTCCTTCGATTTCGAAGATATTTTGAAGCACATCGTCTTTCATGCGACAGAACTGAATTTAGTGTTTAGGTATGAATATCCTTCATCAATGCATATCTCGTATTATGATCATTCATTGGGAAAAGTTTAATTGAAATTCATCTTTTTATCAGGGAGGACTTTTGTCTACAGAAAAACGGACGGAGGGATTAAGAGCATCCCCATAACTTTGATGCAGGCTTTTAGGGGCAAAAGTGACCATTTTTGGCCCCAATCAAAAATTTTAAAATGGTTCTATTTTCTTATTCATTATGCTTCTTCTGAACAAAAAATAACAAATTTTATGTGATTTTTCGAAAACCCTGCCATTTAGGGAAAAATGATTGAAAGTTGAGTTTTTGCAAGGGACACACATACCTACAGTTGTAAGCCCTAGAGCAAGGGCGTGTAACATGTTCATACTCATATGGGACATTCTTTTTTATATTCTGAACGTACATGGAAAGTATAACTTTGTTACATGCGCTTGCTCTATATATGCCATACACTATTATGTCAAAATCTGGTTGTTATCATTTTACCACTACTTTTCATAGAAGTAGGCAATTTTGGCCGGAAATAACACTCATATTAGTTAATTATATTTATTTTCAATTCAGTTTCAATGAATAACAATATCTCTACTCTTATTTGGGAGATAAAAAGTAGTATGAAAACAATTTTTGAAAATGGCAAAAAATGGGGCCAAAAATGACAGATTTTGCCCCTACCCCTTTGAAAAATAAAGTAATCGTAAAAAATTTGGCCCTTAAACAAACTTCATCCTATCGATTGGAATAGGAATCTTTCAATTTCCAATCCTACAATGATATAAGACGACACTTCAAAATATACAACGGCGTTAGGTTTTTCAAAACTGTTCATCCGCCGTCAAGTTTTACTATCTTATCATAGAAAAATCTTCGTGCAATTCTTATCATTTTTCCATTGGTTTTGGAATATCGAATTCGTTACATGAGCTGATCCAGGATTTTTTTCAGGGGGGGGGGGGTCCTGAAGTCCGATTTTTTGATATGCAAAAAAATGCACACGTCGGAAAATAAAGTGTTGATTGATGATTGTCAGTTCTGTTTCTTATTATAGATAAAACAGATGACTGGCGAGCAATGACCAACAAAGAGCTTTAATGTTGAATTTTCACATCATAGTAATTGATTATTGACTGCCAGTTCTAAAGTGTAAATACAATAAAGAGCGAGCGATAGCGAGCTTACGAAATTATTTTGAATTCTGAGATTTGGAATAAAATCCACTTTTTCTGTCTTTTTCACTTTCATTACTCTTGGTGCCATTATATATTGATTAAAGTTTTATGTATATACGTTGTATATAAGAAAGTGCAGCATCATTTGAAAATAACTTAAGTCATATATCCTGAAAATAACGTATCTGATCAATGTTTTTGAAATACTGACGGCAAAATATTATCAAAATAAAAGATCTTCAGTACAAATTCATGAATATTTTTCAAATATTATGGCACTAAAAGGGGAATTGGGTTTAGATTTTATGAAATATGTCTACTTATTAAAACATGTTTAACTATGCTTTGAAAATTTAAGGGGGAGGGGGCCCACCCACCCCCTTCTGAATCCGCGCTTGTATTATCAAGGACTAAATCATGAGCCGAATGTTAAGCTACATTAAACTTTTGTCGATAATTATATACGAATGTATTTGAGTCGTTTCGTGAACCGGAATTGCGCAAACAAAATATTCACGTACGTATCTAGACACGAAAAAAGAAGCACATTTACATTGAAATATAAAGGACAGCACAAAACATGATAAGAATATCCATGCTCAAAGAAGCATAAGTACAGAAAACTATGTCAAATTTCTCGTCGTAGATTGCGCCACCCATATGAATGAATTGGGCACCGTAAATAATCAAAATGGGTATTATGTATAAGAAAACAACGAAGAGAAGACTGTGGCATAATGGTCGTCGTATGGAATATAGGACGAAAGAACTTCAAAAATATTTTTGTTATGTGGAAACAATGTAAAGGATTATCTAAAATACAGCAGTACATCTCTATGTGAAAGAAATCCATGATATACTGTGGTCACCTGACACTTGTTTTTATCCTTACAGAGAATTAATGTCAATATCGACTTTTGCAATAAATGTAGAATTAACACTTAAAAAGCAAATAAAAACACAAAATAGGCACTACATTATACAAATTTCCGACCCCTTAAATTCGATCAGAGGATATATATTCGAAATATATATATACTAAATATTCGTAAACGTATTTGATAAAGGCCCAGGAAATAAAGTTTGTGTAATAGAGTTTAAGAAGAATTCGATTTTCATGTTTATTTTTACCACTCCTTTGCTCCGAAAGAACTTTTGAATCTGAACAAATTTATATTGAAAAGTCGGCACATATTCCAAAAGAAGAAGATAATTTTCAAAGGTATTCATTTTACCTCTTGCATTTTACCAGTCTGAGAGTAAAATTTATTAAAGATAATAAACAGACTCAACAAATTTAACAAATAAAAGACTCCTTGTATGTTACTACTAAATAATTGCATACTGATTAAAAACCTGTGTTTGAAAGAGGTCACGGGGCAAACAAATTGTGCAATATTGAGTGGTTGTTTTTTTTAAACATTCATTCCTATCGACAGAAAGATTTTTATCATCTTACTTTTATACTTCTTCAAATTCAATAGAATTATTTAGGAACATTTCAGCATGGACTAGACATATACGTTTCGGGTATTTAACCCTCGTCAGTGATCCTCAATCTGAAGAATGTAATATGACCAGAGAGTGTGAAAGTTGTTTTATCCCATAATGTACCGAAAGACGTAGCAGGATAGGTAGGATATGATGCCACAGGACGGACGTTTTTGAAATCTCAAGAAATTTTGATAACATAATTTTCGAATGCGTTGAAGAAACGATTAACCGACGATCTCCTGATCTATCAAAGAAGTAGGTACAGTAACCTGCAATTTCGGCCCTATCTTTTTTACAGTTGTTTGAATATCCATTATATTCTAGTTTATAAAATGTCAAATGTATGGTGAATCCAAATCAGTAAAGTCTTTTTTTTTTTTATTTCACAGTACTATACTGAATAATATGTCGCTCAAAACGTCAAAAATAGCAATAAATGAGCGATATTTAGATACAAAACTATGAAATCAAGTAGCACCCCAGGCCTTGCCCATGAATATGTTTGTATCAATCGATGTATTTCTGATCGGCCTTTTAATTCGCATGAAAAAAATTCGTTGGAGAGGCCTGGAACGAAGATGAATTTTGAAGATATGTGTGTAAAATACGATGATTTTCCTTAGTTTTGCGTAATTCAGGGTAAATGACGTCAGGTAAATGACGTCATTCCATGAGTTACGATTGCTTAAATAATGACCAGGTACTTTCGCAAAGATTCAACGTTGCAAAAAGTGATAATTAATGATTTGTTTATCAAAAGCATTTTTCGTCGAAATTATAGGGCCGGTATGAGGGGTTAGCGCAGTTTGTCCTTAACATATATAAATCTTATAATAATATATCAATATTAATAATTATAAATTTTAAGGACGTTGGGTTCTCATATTACGAGTGATGTCATAAACTTAAAATTGTTATTTTTCTTAACTGTAATAATGGAACATTGCCCTCATGTAAAATTAAGTATTGATTGTCAGAAGTATTTTAAGGTAAATAGCTTACAAAGTAGGCACCTTAATCCACTGTCAAATACAGTACTCAGATAACTATGAATGGTGCTATATTTTAAAGCTGTACAGAAAATTACTCAATTTGTTTATCAATTTATTTTTTTTTTACTTTTTTTAAAGCATGGGGTGGTAAGAAAACAAAATAATATAAAAGGGGAGAAAATCTTAATTTTTGTCATACTTAAGGACCCTTAAAAGTAGCATCTCATAAATGTAAAATATGGCTTTCAGCATACTGTGTAGGGTGAATAATTGTCAAAATATGTGCGACAAGGAGTGATGTCACTTTCAAAGTAATAACTAATCCATCATTGATGTCTTTAGTACGTTATATTTTTTAAAAGAAATTATAAGGTTGTCTCGCAAAAAGAGAAGATATGGACAGAGTTTCCTCTGACTTCAAGGTTTTTCTACCAAAGTTTTGGCCTTTTCCAATAATAAAAAGATGAATAAGAATTAAATTTGCTCTGACATTAATTATTTATGTTCCTTCTTATAAGGCATATTGACTGCAATGAAGATAGTCTAGGCTTACCACCCAAAACATGAAATACAGATAGAATTTCCTCTGACTGCCCCTTTATCTACCTAGATTTCAGTAATTCTTTTCGATTTTGACATGTTTGCTACATATTTTTCTATCTTTTAATCCTTATCATAAGATTAATTATAGGTACACTGATAATTAACAATGGACAGGAAAGTATATTTGACATAATGCATCCGTTTACTTTTTTTTGTTGATCAGCGCCAACTTTAAAAGTTGACAAAGTGCTGCGTAGCATCTGTATCAACAATGCTGGTCATGCATGTTATATACCGATTTTGTCATTGAATCAAACTATATACGAAACTCAATAAAACTTTAGCAAAACCTGCTCTTTTTCACGCTATTTGCGTTACAAGGTACCCTGCACAGGATTTTCAAATACCCCCCCCCCCTTCCATCTCCTCCAGCGGATCGGCATCCGATCATCGAAGCGGATTATATTTTGTTTGTGTATCGGTTTTTGTCAATACATCGATTGACAGATTATTACTATAGTCATTGCTTATGATTTAATTAATAACTACATGTATTTAGGTATCTGGTTTACTTTGCAATTGACGAAATTAAAGCATTGTTGATGTTCAATTTCAAAACTGGTGACGAAATATTTGAACAGGGCTCCACGTCAATGACGTCATAACGTTTGTATAGGCGTAATACAGACACTATATGGAAATAATTAAATTAATAATATTTGCGTACCTCTAAATAGATTCAAGGAACGAGATATGAACATTTGCACAAAAGATTTTTTTTCTTGACAAATACTGACACCAACAAAACATGACAGGTGGATCTATAATAATGCTTGACCAGGGACATTTACATTGATCATTTACTTTTTTAAAACACGTTATTTTGTAAACGTGTACATGTATATTTTCATTTCATTTCGTCGTTAATGACGGGAAAAAATCAAGAGTAATAAGTGATTACAGAATCACGAGCACATTCCTCCTTGTACCGCATGCTAGGCGGAAAGAAGATAAAAAAAAATCGACATACAGTCTCTTATTTCTAATTTTTTTGCGGTTTTTTTTTTCTTTCTTTTTTTACGCATCCGTTTGTATTCTTAGTAAAAGTATACATGTATAAACATGAAGTTCGGAATAAATGAGAAATGAGGATAGAACAAGGATACATATATATATACAAACAGAATTATATAAAGGAGCTCTCTGATCACAGAGCTGAGTTACTTTCTTCGGTAACCGAATACCAAAAGTCGATCGAAAATGGATGACATATACTTGTTACAAGTATATATTTTTTTCATTCCGACACTATTGTTTCATTCACATTCGATGTTACAGATAAAAAGAATATCAAAAAATAAAACATATAAATTGTCATTTGCAAATTCATATGAAGATGGAGGATTTGTTGATGTCTTGTACAGATGATAAAAAGACACGATAAGAGTGTAAATGAGGTGAACTTGAGACGCGTCAACAAAAGATATTTTTTTCTACCACATCATATTCAAAATTTGAGCGAATTAACAAAACAAAAAATTTTTTTATATGATCTCTCCCTCTCTCTCAACTTCCTGCGGAGTCCCTCTCATAACAAAAAACAGAAAACAAAAACAAAGGAACCAAAAAAATATTAAAAAAAAAAAAAACCAAACAAACCAAAAAAAAAAAAAATAATAATAATAATAATAACGATCATAATCATTTGCAGTTTCGACAGTTTCCCAGCTCCCTCTCATTTTTCAAAATATTGGTTACGCGAATGCGTAATGAAGATTTCCTCGAAGTTTGTTGTGCTTTCTTTTTTCATTTCTTCGAAGTTTGATTTTATCTGTATCAATTTTTCAAATTTGTGTCATTTTATACTATTGACTCCATTTGTTTTCTGAAATACGGCGTACCATCTTACAAGAGAACGTTCGAGAACAAGGTATTATAGCTGAGACGATAAAGCGCCGGACATGCATCCAGACGTTCATTCTGAATAGTCTACGTTCGATCTCGTATAAGGCGGATTTTCTTAGAGGGGAATCATCTTCTTGCTCTGGACAACGTTTTTTTTTTTTTGGCTCGGTCTGAGTAGACTCCCTAATAGCATAAATAGTATGAAATATGCATTTTCTTTTATACTCAATGCATTTTCTAACGTTATATATTTTCCATGACGTTTTCCATCGGCTCAATGTCAAAATTAGATGTGGACACTTTCTCATATTTCATTTTTGACACCTTTATTTACTTTTCACACTGTGTTTTAAAAAAGTTCATGAGCTTTACTTTAATTCTTCCAAAAATGTTACTAAGGAAACATTGGTGGATCCATCTCTTGAGTTAGGGAAGGGGGGGGGCGTAAAATTTGCAGGGTTTGGGGACCGCCGAGGTCCAGGGCGGAGCCCTGTTAGGGGAACTACGCCCCCCCCCCCCCCCCTGAAACTCTTGCATTTCAGCCATTTAGAACCAATTTTCGTGACTGTAACTTGAATGGAAATTGATGCATTTGACAATTATATGAACTAAGAGGTAGTAAAAATTTACATATACATGTATGCATCTTTTTTGGATAAATGTTTATAGTTTTATACCTATGATTTGCAAATCTTGGGGTTTGGCTGGGGGCGTATAATCCGTCACTGGGAGAAGGTTTGTTAAATATTGGCTACTTTCCGCTCAAATCACTTCGGAAACTGAATACCGATTTCAATCACTTTATCATGCAAAAATATATGAAATAGATCGAACTTGCGTAGTCGTAAATTCGTTTGTTTTTGATTCTGACATATTGCGATGACGGTTCGTAATTGGATGGAAATCATATTATTTCAAATTCATTTCATATAAATCTGAACAGAATTCCTCTGTACAAGTACCAGTCTGCACACGAGAGTCATACATGGTGCATTTATGTTAATCTTTTCCGCGCTAGCGGGTTCTTTTCTAGTGCAGATTCGTTGCGTTTTAGATGATTTGGCGTCTCTCGGGGTATCTTTCCAGTTTTTATTGAACACTTAAAATCCAAATATACTCATTAAAAGCATATGTATCAAATTTTAAATTACCTTCTGAATTGACAGGGCTTACAGAAAAATAAAATAGATCATGAAGCAATCCAAGTTCTGCAGCGTAACAGCTCATTTACACTTGGCGGGAAGGACGAACATTATTTTTGCCGCGTGACGTCAAAAATTCTCTCTGTGACGTAACGTTATTTGAAGAAGGTTGTCGCAGCCAGCGGGTTTACAGCAACAAAAATTGATTCATTATGTATCATTATGTTTTTCTTTTTGTTATTTGATTAAACATATATAATGTTTTATTTTATAAGCCTCCTGTTCATGTTTCTTACATTTTACGTCATTCCGACCGGTATACGATAGTTCGCGTTGCGCAGTGAATTCAAAATCGTCAGGAGCCAACTGCTTTAATTGATAATAACAAATTAACATACTAAATCTGCAAATATATCCGAAATGGCAAGTTATTTTGAAGGTATTGATATCAGTTTTTGATTGTTGAATGAGTAAAATTACGTAAAAGAAACATGGAACAATGACTATATATTCGTAAACTAAATAGAAATCCTCTCTGATAAAGGCCAAGAGGTTAAACTTTCTTTTAGATTTTTTTTTCTTCTTTGTATTTATACATGTATCATTCCTTTTCATCGTAACACATTTTGATCGATTGATCTGCAAATATTCCATCAAATATGCAAATAAATTTTCACTATCCAATGTTCACAATTAATTTTGATTGCATTACACTTTTTCTTCTGTTGTTATCAAACTGAACCATCATAATTGAATTACATTCTCTTATTTGAAAATCTTTTCCTGGTGGTGGTAATTCTGTGTCGGGATCATGCCTTGTAGGGTATTTTACGCTGTGGTCAGGTTTAAGTGGTTTTGTACATGTAAATATTTCTCCAGTTTAAAGTTTCCGGGTTTTTTTCATATAAATTGATACTGAGTGAACGATAACAGTGAAATGCTAGAAAAAAGAGCAAGTTACCATTTAAGCCAGTGACCATATTTCGCCGTTGCAAAGATACATGTAATTTGTTCTCGTTTGTTATCGAAAATATGTGTCAATTTTTTTTTCATCATGATTTTGACCCTTTTTTAATTTGACACCGTATATTATTAGTTACACGGTTAGTTAGTGACCTGATACGGAAATATACATGGTGTGAAAAGAAAACCCGTATCGGGCGAGGCGAAAGCCGAGCCCGATACGGATTTTCTTTTCACACCATGTATTTTTCCGTATCAGGTCACTTACTAACCGTGTAACGAATTTATCACGTCGAAGACCTCAAACTGTATGTGTGGGGGTCTCTGTATCATACAATTCACTCAAATGTTTTCCCTTTAAGCGTATCAATCATTGAAAACAATTGTTATTGTTATCTTTTAAAATTGTTTATAAGGAATCTACCTACGAATTATCTTTAAGTCTTATTTTCGTCAATTTCTGTTGATGAAGTCTGCCCAAATCTCTTGGTCGCCGCCATCTTGTTTTGCTACGTCGGCATGATACGACGTCACGTTGACGTCATAATAAACTACTCGCCCGATACGGATTTACAAGCCTGATACGGCTTTTTTCACGGCGTCATGTGACCATGATCTGACCAATCAGATTCCAACATTTTTGTCTGAGGCGTGATAAATTATCTTACTATTTCGTCAACATGTCAATTCATACAAGATACCATCGATATTGAATGAGATTAATATCGTAGCATCATCCCTCTAATGTTTTTGAAGTCATAGATTTCATTTATCTACGCGACTGAATTGACCCAACACACAATTTTGATCTGCGCACTCTCTGCAAGATAGATGCACAAATTTAAGTTCTTCAAACAAAACCAGAGGGCGCTACTGAAATACATTTGGTTGTGTCAGAAAGTCACATCGGCATTTGAGTTAAGGGTTGTGAAATGAGGAAGAGGAAAGATGGATATGTCCACCTGTAGAGAACCATCGCCTCAAACTTTTAAGACCAACAAATTGAAATTTGCTTGTCTCGTTTTTTGGCTATAAAATGACTGTTTCTATAAAAAGCACATTTTGACCCCGAAACTAGAGTTTAATTCGTAGTTTGAATTTCTAATCATCTACCTTTTAGAGAGTATTATAGATAGTATATATTCTGATGAATGAATCTTCGGCAAGAGAACTCATGCGAAAATGACAATTTTTTCCTATTATCGGCGATTTTTATTAAAAAATTATGCATATTTTAAACAGAAATACCAATTCAGAAATTTAAATTTTAAGGAGTATATAACATGTCATTGATATGAAAATAGAGTTGTCTCTCTGTAGTCGCAATGACAAATATGGACAACGACCACATCCCCATATATAGCACAAAATCTATAATTCAGAAAATCAGAAACCGAAGGCATACAAAATCAGGATAAAACAGGAACCAAAGCAAACAATCAAAAACCTCCACCACATGAAAAGAAGCGAACCCCCGATATGGGAGTGAGACCAGGTGCCCAGGAGGAGTAAGCAACACCTGCTTGTATGCAACACCCACCGCTTCAATTCGGTAGAATTGTCACATCCGGTTCTGAAGACATAGAGTACAATCTTTGGTTGAATGGTTCAAATGGTCAATGACAGAATGTCATCCACCATTCTGGAGAGTTGGACATCATAGTGTATGACGAGTTCCCCATATCGACCGTAGAACTTCCTCAGTGACAATGTAAGTCGGTCACAAACATATCCCTGACTGAGAAGTTTATCTGAAAGACGCCTAGCTCTCAGAACAAATTCCGTATATTTGGTACTTGCTCTGGCATAGCGTATCAACTGAGATATGAACACGCCATAAGCAGGCGATGAAGGGATCCTAACCGTATCAAGTAACATTAATGAGTATTTACTATCCGAAAAACGTGTCTGGTGCATTAAAATTGGTTTGAAAGGAGAAAAGTCACTAACTACCAAATATGGCCTAGATTCAAATGGCTATTTGAATGACGCCACCAAACGTTCATATAACGTCGCATTGACTTATAATGACGTCGTTGACGTCACATAAAATGTCTTTAAGTAAACATATTAATGGGTATAAATTGTATCTTGAAAAAGCAATTAGTGCAATGATCTGTGAGAAGCATTTCTATTGCAAGTCATATCCAACTCATTAAGCCAGAAAACAGGTGCTATAAAACTGCGATGTAGAATCACATTTATAATACAATTTCTTTCATCTGCCAAGATCTGTATCTGAATAAAACCGCAATTATACATGATGTCATAGTATTGGTCAACAGTTGATATTATAGATTATGATGGCAGTAGCTGATTCAGGGGGTGCGAAGGAGGCGTCCGCTCCCCCCCCCCCCGGCACTGTCCCAAAATTTTCCAAAAACCCTATATTTTGGCCTATTTTCAGTACAAAACGGAAAAATTCGCCTCTTGACCCCTCCCCAAAGGGGATGCTAGATCTGCCACTGGATGGTGTGTTGAAACATTCTATTTATTGTGTTAATTTTAAATAAAATTTAAATAATATACATGTATTTCATAAGTTCAGTATGTTGTTACGTTTAAGTGTTATTTATCTGAGAGAAAACAAATTAACCGTTGACACCTTTCTCCATTTTGGATGTGCGTAACTCTTTTTACGTTGTGCCGCTAAACAACAGTGATACAGGTCAAACTTGGCGTTCAAGGAAATTAATACATATCTAGTACATCATATTATAAATCCTTGGAATTCTATTGGTTTAGCACGTGGGGACTATGAGAGAATAGTGCACCGACCGGGTACAATTTTTTTTTTGCTTAACAGAGTTACGTCGCTTGGAGAGTAGTGCGCTATAAATAGGTGTCGCGACTTCCTTTCGAGGTCATATGCTGCGCTAACACTCGGGCATTATTCCTTCCAAAAGCAACACTATGAGAGAATAGTTCCCACAACAAACGGGCATTAATAGGTAACTAGCATAGACGTAATGCGTCTCTCACATTGTACGAGAAATATCATCTGCTAAAAAATCCTTACACTATGATATTGCAACTTTTAAACATAGGTATTCAAAAATGAATAAATAAATGAATAAATGAAAATAAAAAAATCCGAATCTCACCTCGTGGCAACAAAATTCAATTTTAACATATTTCTAAGTGTGTACATGAATTAAAGCAATATCAGCTGTCAGCAATTGCATATTGTTTTATTTGATAATTTTCACGTATGTTAATAATCATAGAAAATGATGACGATTTGATAAAAAGGTTGATTCAAAAAATGTTTCTGGACAAGAATAGCAGTTTTCTGAATTCTTACAGCCCCAACAAAAATTAAACGTAAATCCCGCCTATATTCATGTGCCATTACGTTGACCTTTCTCAGCTTGCTTTCTGCCCATGGGCAAGCTAAATTTGGTCAGTGAACATTATCGATTTCAGGTGTGACAGCTGTAAAAGATTTTATGCAGTTTTCCACCAAATTATATGTGACATTTCTTTCTAATAAAAAAAATCACCTATCTAGTCTTGAAGTCTTATCTTAACACTTTATTTTAAGAACAAAAAAGTATACCTTGTGTTTATAAATCGAAAATAATTACACATAAGGTACACAACCCTCTGTTTACGTACATGCGTGCATGATGACCTTTTAGGACCCCCATGGTCATCGTATTTGATATAAAGAATGATTGCACATATGTATTATTTTCTGAAATGTCTTTGTCCATCCTCAAAGATTATACTGATATCAAATTCAAATTCAAGAAAGAAAGACTCGCAAAAATTATAAGTAATGCGTTTACAAGTAAGAACGGTTATCGCAAATACAAATTTATTGTTGTAAACTATGACAAAACCTACATTGTAAAAGAAAAGTCCGATTCTGAAAATAGTACACTGAAACAGACATTATTCAGATGGTAAACTTTCTGATCGACAACATTTTTGTGGTGTTTGGAGGAAAGGTCTTCCAGCAAATTGTCGGAATTCCAATGGGGACCAATTGTGCTCCACTCCTTGACGACATTTTCCTTTACTCGTACGAAGCTGAATTCATTCAATCTTTGGTCTCTGAAGGGAAAAGATACTTAGCTTCTGACTTCAACTTCACTTACAGATACAAAGACGATGTGTTGTCCATCAATAATCCAAAATTCGCGGATTACCTGAGCAGTATCTATCCTTCGGAGCTTGAAGTCAAAGAAACTACAGAGACAAATAATTCAGCATCCTATTTGGACATAATGTTGTCCTACGACACTGATGGTCACATGAACACCTCACTCTATGACAAACGTGACGACTTCAATTTCAGCATTACAAACTTTCCTTTTCTGAGTAGCAACATCCCTTCATCGCCTGCTTATGGCGTGTTCATATCTCAGTTGATACGCTATGCCAGAGCAAGTACCAAATATACGGATTTTGTTCTGAGAGCTAGGCGTCTTTCAGATAAGCTTTTCAGTCAGGGATATGTTTGTGACCGACTAACATCGTCACTGAGGAAGTTCTACGGTCCATATGGGGAACTCGTCATACACTTTGATGTCCCACTTTCCAGAATGGTGAATGATATTCTGTCATAGACCATTTGAACCATCCAACCAAAGATTGTACTCTATATCTTCCAAAATGGAAGTAACCGGATGTGACAGTTCTACCGAATTGAAGCGACGGGTGTTGCATGCAAGCAGGAGATGCTTACTCTTCTTGGGCACCTGGTCTCACTCTCATATCGGGAGTTCGCTTCTTTTCATATGGTGGAGGTTTTTGTTTCTTTGCTTTGGTTCCTGTTTTATCCTGATTTTGTATGCCTTCGGTTTCTGATTTTCTGGGTTATCGATTTTGTGCTGTAAACAGGGATATGGTCATTATCCATATTTGTCATTATAATGCTTGTCATTGTCAACATTTCGTGGTAAAAACGTGGTATAGCCCTGACGTCAATTTTCGTGACCTGAAGCTCGTGTGGAGCTCGTAAAAAAGTTCCCCGCGAGGGGTTTGACAGTAAGTGTTTTGAATACTGTCCCTGACATTGTCGCCATAGCACTTTCTATATAGAAATGTCCATGCTTTTCATATGTTTTCATTTTCGTGCATGATCATCGACGGCGGGTGCGGCTAGCCAACAGGGGATGCTTACTCCTCCCGGGCACCTGGTCCCACCTCTAGCTTGCTAGGGGTTCGTCGATGCTCAATTTGGTGCTCTATTGTGAGTGCTGTTGAGATTGTCGTCAGGATCTTCTTTAACTCATCTGAAGTGTGTTACAAATGTGATTGGCTCATACAGCCATGTGACCTTAATTCCAACATGCACATGAACATGTGTAAAGGAAAGAAAGTATTTTTTTTATTGATTCAGAGGTTAAGATGACGACAATTTAAGGACGATTTATATTCACATTACTTAAAACTTTACATTGCAGATCACATTGAGCTCAGTTTTCATAGATAAAGGTCGTTAATAAGCTTTTCACGTCTGTGCAGGATTTTACCTGATTAATCTCAACATATCACATGTGGTCACTCGGCGGAGATCGGACTTAGTTGCCGAAGTATATAACCAGGCATCGTAGTACAGACAGCTCTGTAGACGTATGTTTTCATGCTGAGATTCTTTATGTAACATGTTTATTTTATCTCGGATGACTCGTGTATCCTCTTCTAATAACAATAAGAAGGTATTAAGGGACTTTTTGCAAGAAAATGATTTTTAGTCGCTGACAGCTAATATTGCTTTGATCATTCACGCGAAAAAAAGGAGGTCATGGTCATTTTATGAGATTTTGATCAAAGATACATCCAATATCAAGTACACATACTTAGATCAATATTGAATTTTACAGACAAAATCATTCAAGCGAAAAAAGTAGGTCAGATGCTGCGTCCGATGTATGGGTCCGCATCCCATTATGGATCATGTGTGCAAGTTTGGTTACTATATAATCGGTACTTTGCAAAATACTGAGCTACCCAAAACTTCTTTTAAAAGTGGACATGGATGCGGGGTGAGCTAAGCTTATATCGATCGTACTTTATATGTACGTGTATAAAGAGTGTTATGAAACGCAAGTTTAATGTACGTTTAGCTACTCCCCGTCTTTCTAAAAAAACTTAAGAGAATGACTAGTAATACCGGCTGTTCTTAACATGCTTACTAAAATAATGAAGTATTGAAACGTGAACTTAACAGAAAATACACACGTGTACAACTGAGAATTAGTGTCCAATATACTTAGGTCCTATCACACTACTGTGTGGCAACGTTAACGTTTGATTTTTTTTTTTTTATTCTTTTTTTTTTTTTTTTTTTGCCACACGCTGCCGAACGGTGTTGTCGTTTATACAAAATCAAAAGAAAGCCGCTTTCTTTTGAATTCATTCATCCATACGTGTATATACAACTTTATTTTATATTGGCGAGCGGAGCTAGCCGTATATTTTTTGGAATAGATGGTTAAATTAAGAATACAATCTCTCTGACTCTCATTTTCCATGCTCTATTTTGTTTAGCAATTGGGGAAGGTTGGGGAAATTATGACATTGCAACCCCACTATCCACTTGTATAACCTGGTTAGATCGGCCCATGAAAATGAAGCATTTGGTAATTATTCAAGTGTTAATATGATTTTGAATTTTGTATATGTTTATAACATATGAATCCGTTCAAACACGATGACAAAGAAAGTTGAAGACAAAGTGACGACGAAAAAATACACAGGTAATAAAAAATTAACTGCGGCGAGCGAAGCGAGCCAAAAATGTTCCCCAAAAGTAAAGAGATTAAGTACAAAAACAGTATTTTGAATCAATTACTTTGGGTAAAAAAGGGGGCCCGGGCCCCCTTGCCCCCCTCTAAATCCGCCACTGGTTATGTTCTTTATAGTGACAGAGGGACAAAAATACATACAGAGAGACGGACAGTGATTACCAAGGTTCGTCCGCCAAGTTGTGGGTCCTACTTATATAAACAAGAAATTAAACAAGCGTGCATACCTCCCTGTTTGATTTTGCTTGTATATCAAAACATCAACCGGTCACTCATCGTAATATTATTGTAGATCACATGGATCGGACACCTTGCAAAATTGAATTCTAGTCATTGGTAATATGTGTGGTAAATAAACAAGATTTAACATAATTCTTTTGAACATTACATTCTACCTATTACGGCGATTTTATGTATGAGCGTTTCATGTTTTGTATACTATATATATCATACAATTTTATGCTTGCTATAAATTTTAAAAGGGTACACGCTGTTGAAATATTGTAATTAAACATCTATAGAACAATATTCTTAAAGCCCCTGTCACACCTACACGTTCTCTCGAGACGTTCTTACTACGTACTTGAAGTCCTTCAAATTTTTCATGAACGTAGTGAGAACGTGGCATTTTTCACCCGGAAGGGCTTTCCAAAAGAATAATTGACGACTCCAATACGTGCGCAACACGACCTTAGCGTCTGTAACACGTTAGTAGCGCGTCCTTCCCAGCTTTAATACGTTTAGTCAAGTTGGCACTACGATCGGCCCCAAGTTCACACTACGACGAAGGCGCCTGTGTTACGACAGTGCGGCGTTATTACTACGTTCTCGAAGTCCTTACTGCGTTCATGCTACGATCATGACACGTTCAAAGGATAAATTGATTGTACGAGGTCTATTTTGATTTTTTCGACCTCTAAAATCAAAAACGTGGTCAGGACGGCAGAGATGTGACGATCTCCATATGATTATATGTAAAAAGTTAAGCCGCCCGTACTACGATCCTACTACGTTCGCGACACGTTTCTAATACGTCCATGAAATTCTCAATACGTTCGCAAGTAGTCCTTAACACGTTCTATCATCAGCGCGTCCTCACTAAGACTGTTTTGAACAGTTCAAAACGGTCGTGGTGGCTCGGCGTACGGGCACGTTCGCCAGTGTCCTTACTACGACCTAAATTCGTATCAGCGAGTTCTTACTACGTTCCCCGCGTCTTTACTACGTTCACACCACGTTTCGTACAATTTTAGCGGTCGCAGTGCGAACGCCATGCTAGAACGTGAAGGTGGGACAGGGGCTTAAGTCTAAGAGAAAAATGAGGTACAAATGTAACCCTGTGAGTATGGAACCCGGATCGACTGTGCGATGACCTTATAACATTACCTTTGCGGCACAAATTGATTTTGGGTGTAATAGATTGAGATATGAATGAGCACGTTTATCATTGACACTTTGCCAAAAACTCTTTATTTTGCTAAAATTACTCTACAGCTTACTACAGAATATTATCATTATACTGTAGACTTCGATTGATAACAAAAAATTATTGCTGGAGAGATGGATCTAGGTTCTAAGCTCTAACGATACATTCATGCGAGTTGCTTCCCTTCCAATTTTTCCTTCACTCCGCGTCGCAGTTCTGCTCTCTTCTCTATTCATAATATTCTTTTTCATACGGTTATAATTTTTTTTACCAAAAAATGAATCTATTTTTATTTGTTTCGCCTTATCTAGGATGCATAGCTGCTATACATGCGTCTCGTTGCTATGAACGTGACTTCATGGTGTATATTTCGTTGTTCTCCGTGCATTATATATCGTCTTTGGAAATAATGAACAGAATGATGACCCAACACGATTTTCCTCTTGTGAACTACTTATTAAGTATAGTTTATCTTAAGATATGTTTTGTGTTGGGTCCGCTTTCTGTTCATAGTAGATTCTGTGTTTTTCCATGCTTCATAAACATCGACGGCGGGTGCGGCTAGCCAACAGGGGACAGGGGGGGGGCTCGTAAAAAAGTTCCCCGCGAGGGGTTTGACAGTAAGTGTTTTGAATATACTTCCCTGACATTGTCGCCATAGCACTTTCTATATAGACATAACGTCAGACAGTGCATGAATTTTATATATTTTCATTTCCATGCTTCATAAACATCGACGGCGGGTGCGGCTAGCCAACAGGGGATGCTTACTCCTCCCGGGCACCTGGTCCCACCTCTAGCTTGCCAGGGGTCCGTCGATGTTTAATGTTGTGCTCTATTGTGAGTGCTGTTGAGATTATCGTCAGGATCTTCTTTAACTCATTTGTGTCACACTTATGCCCTTTGCCGTGTGGAGCTCGTAAAAAAGTTCCCCGCGAGGGGTTTGACAGTAAGTGTTTTGAATATACTTCCCTAACATTGTCGCCATAGCACTTTCTATATAGACATAACGTCAGACAGTGCATGAATTTTATATATTTTCATTTCCATGCTTCATAAACATCGACGGCGGGTGCGGCTAGCCAACAGGGGATGCTTTCTCCTCCCGGGCACCTGGTCCCACCTCTAGCTCGCTAGGGGTCCGTCGATGTTTAATGTTGTGCTCTATTGTGAGTGCTGTTGAGATTATCGTCAGGATCTTCTTTAACTCATTTATGATGGAAAATTGCAGCAAAATGCCGGAATCGTAGGATCATAAAAGGTTCCGTCGTGTTCTGCACAAAATGTAGTTTCCGATAGTGATCCGGGTACTGGATTTTTCAACTCAAAATCTTCCTAAATAAAATTCCCATGCATAAAGTCTCCCATGATCTACTTTATTTTTGTAAATTTTACTAGGCCATATACATGTAAGGAGTTAGTGACTTTTCTTCTTTAAAGGTAAAGAGTATCGAGATGACAAATATGGATAATGACCATATCCCTGTTTACAGCACAAAATCGATAATTCAGAAAATCAGAAACGGAGGCATAAGAAATCAGGATAAAACAGGAACAAAAGCAAACAAACAAAAACCTCCACCATATGAAAAGAAGCGAACTCCCGATATGAGAGTGAGACCAGGTGCCCAGGAAGAGTAAGCATCTCCTGCTTGCATGCAACACCCGCCGCTTCAATTCGGTAGAACTGTCACATTCGGTAACTTCCATTTCGGTCATTATGACTGTATTAAATGTGATATTTCCGGCATGCATATTGTGAAGACATTTTCCAAAAATGGGAAGAAATTAATGAAAACACTAAATCTTACACGTCAACTTCCGTAAATTTTCTATTATCAACATCAAAAATATTTTGGCATTGTTTCTTGATAGTAGAGTTGACAAAAGATTATCCGAGATCAAAATGACAAACTGCGAAATATGGACACCACAGAAAAAAAAACGGAAACGAAATATTTTGATGTTTTATAGGACAAAAATTTTATTGTTTTGTGGTATTTCGAAGACGGATGGAGTTGAAAGTCAGCAAAATATTACATATGAATTTAATTGGCCCCAAGTGTCGTTATTTTCTTGGAATAATACCAAAATGTGGCGAAATATGGTCATTTGCTCTATATATATATATTTAGAGTATGTATATGTGTAGATACGGATTACATACCTCAATTTGTCTTGTTATTGCTTCTGGCATTGTAAATATTCTTGAACAAAACCTGAAAGAAGGAGCAGTGCGTAAAACACACACAAGAATTGACAATAACATCAAATCTGTAAAAATATCAAAGTTAAAATCCCAGATACCCTGACGAACAAATCAATATTGCTAATGTAAAACAACGCTTAGTTATGATAATGCACCAACATTATGATCCTTTTGGATTAATTTGATATGCAAAATGTCTTAAATGACACCCTTTGTTTAATTCGTTTGTCCTCATGTATAAGATCATATCAGATTTATCAACACTTGTTGAATATATATAAATTCCGAATCCCATGGAAAGTTTTCATATCTCGCTAACTTTACCTATCCCGAGGAATAATATCCAACTTTGACACCTTTCAGCATCATATGTGGACATAATGTTGTCCTACGATACTATTTGTCACATGAACACCTCACTCTATGACAAACGTAAAAACTTTAGCATAACATTCCTTTTCTGAGAAGTAACATCCCTTAATCGCCTGCTTATTGATTTGTGATTGATGCGGGGAACACTATGATGTCCCAAAAAGTTCCCCGGGTTTGACAGTAAGTGCTTTGCATATTTTCCCTGACATGGTCGCGATAGCACTTTCTACATAGGAGAGAGTTAAAGAAGATGCTTACGATAATCCCAAGAGCACTCACAATAGAGCACCAAATTGAGCATCGAAGGACCGGGTGCCCGAGAGGAGTAAGCATCCCTGTTGACTAGCAGCACTCGCCGTCGATGTCCATGCACGAAAATAAAATACATGCATTGCACTGTCTGAGGTTATTTTTATATAGAAAGTGCTATGGCGACCATGTCAGGGAAAATATTCAAAACCTCAGACAGAGCATGTATTTTATATATAGTTTCCATATTCGTGCATGAACATCGACTGCAGATGCGGCTAGCCAACAGAGGATGCTTACTCCCGGGCAACTGGTCCCACCTCGCTTGCTAGGGGTCAGTCCATGCCAAATTTGGTGCTCTGTTGTGAGTGCTGTTGAGATTGTCGTTAGGATCTTCTTTAACTCATTTATGGCGTGTTCATATCTCAATTGATACGCTATGCCAGAGCAATTACCAGATATAAAGATTTTGGTCTGATAGCAAGGCGTCTTTCAGATAAGCTTCTCAGTCAGGGATATATTTGTGACCCGTCACCGACTGACATCATCACTGAGGAAAATCTGCTGTTGATACGGGGAACACTATGATGTCCCACTGTCCAGAATAGTGGATGGTAATCTGTTGTTGACCATTTGAACCATCCAACCATTGCATGTACTTTTATCTTCAAAATTGGAAGTAACCTGATGTGACAATTCTACCGAATTGAAGCAACGGATGTTGCATGCAAGCAGGAGATGCTTACTCTTCCTAGGCACATGGTCTCACTCTTAAATTGGGAGTTCATTTTTTTCATGTGGTGGAGGTTTTTGTTCGTTTTCTTTGGTTCCTGTTTTATCATGATTTTGTATGCCTTCGATTAATGATTGTCTGAATTTTCGATCGTGTACTGTATATTTGGAAACAAATATCATATCATATTATACATATTTGTCATTGGTCCATGATTACAAGGTTTACTCTATCACATCAAATCTTAATCTATTTGCTAGCATGTGACACCATGGAAAATTTGGAATCCGTGAAGTAAAGGAGAAACTGAACAAGATCTTCAAGTCATGCCAATTTCACATGCCCCATCGGTCAGATCTGAGCTTAAAGAAAAAGGTATATAGTCACAACCTATGGTATTACAAGAAAACTGAGTACCTCTATTGTAAAGGAGGAGTAGCTCCGATAACTATAAACCCTATCTCAGTGATGAATTCAAATTTTATATATCCTTTTAAACAACATTTTTGTCCATCCTATCATATGAAATCACCAATACTTTTATAGATTAATTGTTGATTTAAATTATAGCGAAAGACCCGTACAAGCTTTTCTAATCCCGTATGTGTTTGCCCATCCATGCGTCTATTTTAGGCTCTCCTTCAATTTACGCCTTTTTAAGTTTCATAATGAACAATTTTGTTATCCTATCTGGACGAGATTTACTGACCCTACCATTTTTAACATACTTATTCATATCCCCATGTTAAAAAAAAATGTTTATTTATTTTTGTATCTGAATGATTCAGAATACATTTTGATTGTTACTTCAAAAATGCCTTTTATACAGTGATTTAACCCTGAAGTAACGCGAGGACACAGTATTTTTACATGCGCCACGAGGCTCCCTTACGGGCCCTATCATGGAGTTTTTAGATAAACCAGGACCAGGAGCGTCGTCCACTCTGAAAGTTAATCGGCTTTCCCGGTTGATTGCTCACATTAGATCGCTTCAGCCGGCAAAGCACAAACATTTGAACATGTTCATACAAGTAAAAGAATCCGAATTCAGAATCAAAATTAACATTCAAAAGCCTTACAAATTTTTTTACAAATTATAATCCAAAACTTTATAACAAGAAAATTAAAAACAAAGTTCCAAAGAAAAACGACGGACAACCTTATTTTATAAACTCTCCGGAGAAAAGTGCGAGTTGGGAAAACGCGCCGTGCCAATAAGAAATTCCTAAATCAATTAAATGCATCAGACACGTATATCCTCATCAGTGGATGTAACAAATGGACACTTATTGTGCTTGTCATCAGACGGACACTCGGCATGGTACTAGGCCAATCTACATCCTTTTACCAGCGCATCCTTAAGACTTCCACTCTGGCTGACTGTAACAACGAGACTTCATGACAGCTCCTGACCAAACCTCTTTAAATAAAGACAGGGCCTCGACCATCTGTCCTCTCTGAATGTTGGTTGGACTCCTGGGATGATAACAAACATGAGCTCACTACAGCCGACAGAGCACAGACTGCATTTCGTACTGCCTATCCCCCTTTTTATATTCATTTCCATATTCGAATATCTGTCTTGCTTGGGCCCCTGTGTTGTGCTGTCTTGTTTGTATGGTCATCTTAAAGTGAGAAATTTATTTAACACCACAATTGTGTGTTTTTCGAGACCTTTTGGTAACCGGAATAGCGAGAGGGTTTTGCGCACGAAATCCGGATAATCAAACCATCTGCTACTATCAGATGACCGTCGTAAGTCGGCACCGATCGCTCATGGGTCTCGATGGTGTATGTATGGTCATTGGTGTTTGATGTTTGATATCGTGCTTGCTGTTCCATGTCCCTTTTGTGTCTCTGTATGTCTACTCTGTGTTTTCACTTGGGGTGTTTTGATTTGTTGCTATTTGTGCTGCAACCGAATCTTTTTGGAGATCCGCTTGTTTCTTGTCATCGCTGTGTTTCGCATTTCGGTATTTTGTTGTGGTTGCTGCAACATAGTCCTGTTTGATACGCCCTCCTTTGTTATTGCGTAAGAAAAATATGTCAATACTCACAATGCAAATGAAACAGTCAGAAACAAAATCACATTTGATTTGAGGAAGTGATGTGTCTGTAAAAAGATGTCTTCTGGTCGTAATGCAATGCCCTCCTCTACATCTGAAAATAGAAGTTTTAGAAAATATTCTTTGGGTAACTTAAACAACCATGAGACAAACGTCTTTAATTCAGAACCTTCCCTTGTTCAAGAATATAATGTGACTTTTTGATTGCACTTCATAATTGCAAAACTATGTGATAAATTGTAATTATAGAGCCAATAGTCTATAAGTATTTTAGAATATACACAACAATTCATACTAGAACTATATATGATATTGAGAGAAACAATTGTTATTCCAACTTTTCCATGCACTTAAGAATCATTCTTAATTTCCAAACAGCTATGTCTCTGGAAAAATATATATTAATTTTTCTTTCATTAAGCATTTAATCATTGTTATCTGCAACACTTGAAATTGAAAGATATCGTTAAGATTTGAGAACCACACCACTAAAATTCAAATTAAGAATCCTTTTGTTAAAAAAATATATTTGTTTTCATCTCTCGAAATCTATGATACTGTAAAAAATTTCTAAACGCCATTCAAACAGTTAGTTGACAAGCAAACAAAATTATGTGTTGATCTAATCTCACTACCTCTCCTGGAATTATCACGTATTCCCTTAACATAAAATCTTTTAACAGAATGAATCCCATTTTGAAACACTGCTATTCCTATTCTACTCATAAGGAAAAAGCACACGTTCCAACCATGAACATTCCTCAAAAGATTGTATGTGTAGTCGTAGCTTCCAATGTGTCCTTGAACTTTACAAGTCTCGACATATTGAACGGTCCACATGGCATTGGAGAGAATACACGATTTCTCTTCTGTCTGATAAGATAAAATTTCAATGAAAACAATAAGATTTTTTCTCGGATACTGTGAAATCATTTATTTTCGTGGGGCCAAATTTTCGTGGATTCATGAAATTCAGTTTTTTCGTCGGGACGTAATTTCGTGGATTTCGTTAATTTCACAAATGGTACTTAGCCCAGGTAGTTGCATCGTGTGAACCCCCTGGGTAGATCGTACCTCACATAACCCCGTGGGACAGAAGAAACGAAAACTTTCGGAATGAACTGTTCATATTCTTGAATAAAGCCACACCTCTTGTTGTTGAAATAATGACGAGGAAATTACATTCAAGCACTCGGTGACGAATAGTAAAGTCTTTGAAGTGCCGTCAAACCGAATTTAATTTTTCTTTGTTATTTATTCCAATATTTTATTGTATTTTCTGTTAATATTCATTTTCAGCACTTATTTCTGAATCATTTGATACCAAACTAGCCTATAATAAATAAATTTAAAGCTGAGAAATACGTCATGAACTATTTTAAAAAAATACTTATTAAATGAAAGTTCATGTTTTAGTGTTTAAAAAAATCAATCATCAAAGTTCTTTTCATTAATAACTTTTTGGTTTCAAGTCCGATTTACTCAAAAAACATTTTAAATCCTATCGTCCTATTAAGACCTTTTCAAAAATATATACATTCATGAGATTTTCTCGAAAATTGAATCTGTAAAATTCTGACGCAATTTTTTTCTAGAAATTCCCCATTCACTGTGTCGTGAACAGTTGTAACATCAATGTAACAAAATTGTAAAAGTGAGTGTTTTCAGCTCATGAGTTATGAAATCGCTGTATTTCAGTGCGTGCCTACGGAAGGTTTTCGTTTCATCTGTCCCACGGAGTTTGTGAGGTAAGAGCTCCTCCGTGGGTTACACACGATAAGGTAGTTGAAGGCCTTGACAAGTCCGAATGTGGCGAGAACAAAGGTCCCTCCATGTCAACTGGCTTAAGCCGGGCTTCCACTGTAGCGAATGCAGAGGCGATAGAGCTACGATTAGGTAATTTTGTTTAATCGTATCGCATTCTCTCCCAATCGCGGGCATTCTCGTCTCGTCGTGTCACTATCGCGTCATGTTCTCCTGCATTCTCCTTTGTTCGCGGCACCGACGCGAATGCTTCAAACTGTTTAAAGCATTCGCGTCTAAGTTCTTATTCGCCTCATACTCGCGGCACATGCGCAGCGCATTCGCCTTAGTTCTTCTCCATTCGCAGCGCATTCTCCTCACGTTCGCGTTCATTCTTGTTCCAAAGGTGGAGGAGAATGAGCAACAATAGAGCCTCGATAGAGCCCAAACAAGTAAGAATCTTACACGAATGTAATGCTAATGTGCCGCGAATGAAAAAAAAATCAACGCGAATCAGCCACGATATTGCCACGATATTGCCACGATAGTACTACATACACACACGACAGTGACAATGATAATTATCTCAGAGTTGATGTAAAAGTGTGCGGATCAATATTTTGAAAACTTTGACAATGCCTTTCAAGAGAAAACAACGTGTGGAGAGGTCAAAGTCAACAAAGGGTATTGATGCTTCTGGATATGTCAAATGATTTTGATTTTGCTCATGTCACGTTCTTGTCATGATCGCAGCGCTATCGGGTTAAAGTCGTGTCTCCATCTTCTGCATCGCAGCGCTATCGGGTCAAAGTCGTGTCTCAATCTCTTGCATTCACCTCACATTCGACTCAGTGTCTTTTTATCGTGGTACATTCGTTTAACAGTCTTCTCTATTCTTATCACACTGGTCTCACTATCGTAGCGGATGCGTAGCACATTCTTATTGCATTCGCGGCGCTATCGTGTGCCTATCACGCCAAGAAATACTTCATGAGAACATACAAGAATGTGAAACGATTGTTCATTCGCCTCTGATCGTAGCTCATTCTCCTCTACATTCGCGACAGTAAAACCCAGCTTTACTGCCACTCATGCTAAGATGTGGAAGAAACGTGACATAATCAACAGCAGGTTTTCACAAGGTTGGCTTGTGACAAACAGTAACAGTGTTGACACACATTGCAAATAAAAGCAATTAACGTATGTGCCAAAGTTAATGAAAGCTTTTTATACGTCAATCGTCAGTAAAGTATGCATGTTAAACGATTTCAAATTCAATAGCATCGTTTATAAACGGATCAATTTGCAACATGGACCAGACATGCACGTTTCGGGTACTCAACCCTCGGCAGTGATGCTCAATCTAAAGAATGTAATATGGCCAAAGAGGTTGAAAATTATTATGTCAAAAAATGAACCGCAAGATGTAGCAGGATGGGAGGGATATGATGCTGCAGGACCCACGTTTTAGAAATTTCAAGAATCTAAGTAATAGAAAATTTTGAATGCGTTGAAGAGACAGACGGTCAACCGAAGTTGATCGAACTTGACTACATGTGCCCTCGGGGACTCCTGGTCCACCAGCAGTGATACTCATCAAGTTCATTTATTTCAAATGTTAAACGTCTTTAAATTCAATAGCATCATTTAAAATCTGATAAATTTACAGCATGGACCAGACATGCACGTTTCGGGTACTCAACCCTCGTTAGTGATCCTCAATCTGAACAATGTAATATGGCCAAAGAGGGTGAAAAGTATTATGTAAAAAATGTACCGAAAGATGTAGCAGGATGGGTGGGATATAATGCTACATGACCCACCTTTTAGAAATTTCAAGAATTTAAGTACCAGAAAATTTTTTAATGCGTTGAAGAGACAAACGATCAAATGAAGTTGATCGAACGTGGCTACTTGTGCCCTTGGGGACTCCTGGTTCACCAGCAGTGACACTCATCAAGTAGTTCAAATGTTACATGTCATCAAATTCAATAGCATCATTTATAAACAGATACATTTGCAGCATGGACAAGACATGCACGTTTCGGGACTCAACCCTTGTCAGTGATCCTCAATCTGAACAATGTAATATGGCAAAAGAGGATGAAAATTATTATGTCAAAAAAATGTACCGAAAGATGTAGCAGGATAGGTGCTTGTTTTATCATTAAAAGTTGTTTCAATTTCTTAGTTTATGTCCATTCTATGTCTATAGACTGTTACTATAAGGTTTTCCATATAAAAAAAGTTGTATTCGGGAACCGAATCCAGCAATAAGAACTAATTTTAGGGGGTTTCGAATTGATAAATCGAAAATGTGTCAGCATATCAGAGCGAACTGGACAAGATATAGTCGATTTGAAAATTTCAGAACCTAGAAATGTCCTTTTTTATTAACTTTTTTATGATTCTTATCTATGAGATAGTACACAGCTACGTTAAGGCACTCCTTGTTTTTACGTTGCAATAATCATGGCATTCTTAAAAGACATTTTCAATAATGAAAAAAGAACATCCTCCAATAAAATTTCTTTATGTATTTGGTATCAGTGTTTAACACTAGCCTTGTGCTACACATTCAGCCAATAATGATGTCATGTGCCACATCACAAGTCTTATGCTTACTACCAAAATACCTTCTTTGGAATAAAAGACGATTTTTATCTAAAAAATGACTAGAACAGCACTAAATTCCCGGCTTTGAATAGTCATAAATAGATTCGACAAAGTCCCTTCTTAGATCATGGAGGAAAACCATCTATCTGACTAGTTTAACGCGACCCCAACACATAGCATTGTAATTTCAGCCTGCGCAATGCAATTTTATACCATCACCCTACGACGATATCTGTTTCATACGTATATGTGACTAGCGAAGGGAAGCAACTCGTAGTTAATAACAATCAATGTCGGCTTCGCCGATTTCGTTTTCACAGATTTTAGGCCTTTAGACACAAATGTTTATCTGAGAAGGTGAAATAAATACTATGATGTTTAATTGAGGTATATTTCATTGTATTTGATCAAAAAGTGAAAAGATTAAATCTTTTGCAATCAGTAAAATCTATTTTACAATTTCATCACTCTCATGCAACGGTTCGGTGGCGTAGTGGTGATGACGCAGGACTGCAAATATCCAGGTCGCGAATACGATCTTGGTCATGGGTACATTTTATTTTTTCAAAATTTTCACGAAGTTCTTGCTTTTTTTAATTGTTGACTCAGTGAGAGGCACCATATGATACCAATAGGTATTGTTTCCGTATATTGTATATACTTGTACTTATAAAAAGAGCTTTGTACAGTATGTACAGATAAAATATTTGATATTAGGAAAGAGAAGATTCATTCTGTACCATTTCGTAACTAACATATAAACTTCTTTTTTTTTTATTTTAGCTTGTGATATTCAATTTACGTGGTCTAAGAGAGAGAGAGAGAGAAAGAAACCAGGGAGACGTGAAAATTCTATATCATTATTTTTTTTTAAATTCTAATTATTAAGAATACCACGAAGAAAATGCATGTCGTACAATTATTCATAATTGACAAAGTCCAATCTGAATGTTACGCACACCACCTTACTCAGTTACTTCCATAATAGACCAACATCACCGCATTTTAATTGTTTAAGCCTTTTTTTCTTAATTTGTCGTTGGTAGTATTTTCTCTCTCCCCTTTTTAAATTTGGCCTTTATAGAGAATTCATTATGATCTTATCATTATTATTTCCTTGTTTTCGTTTTGTTTAGATTGAAAGGCTGTATCCTCAGTTAGTTTAACGTCAGTTTAAAAATCGAAACATTTATTTTAAAAAGAATAACCCATAAAGCCTTCAAGCTTTTCTAAGACTTTGGGTAACATCCGCACGTGGTTGCTAGGCAATCATTTTCATCAAATATTTGTATAATACGTTATGCCATTCAAATATGTTTTACTATAGATAAAAGTAATATCAAAATCAGCAAAAAATTCAACCATGTATAAAGATCTTACTGTTTTTCTTTTATATTTTTTTTCTTTTCACATCTAAATCTGACACTTAAACTAAAAAAAATGTTAATCATGAAATGACCCTTAGTTTCATAACAATACTATTATTCATTAATTATTGTCTTTTTATACATTACATGACTCGATTGATAAAAACTTTTGAACTGTTGAATATCAGTCTGGCTCTTTTTTCATGTAATAATACTAAACGAATATAGTTCCGGATTTAGTAGCTGACGCATTATCCGTTATAGCTTTGACCCATGACCGGCAAATTTGTACGAAGACATCCGGTGTTGGTTATATTGATTGAGGCGCACGAAAAAAGTTGAGTTTGTAAATTGTTTTGTAGTAATAGAAACTAGAAAGAAATATCTTCAATTTCACGAGTATATTGCAAGATTTTTCATGTCATGTATTCATTCATCTATTGGCATTGTCTGATACTATGTAACATTTCCTGATTAACAAGAATGAGTGAATGCCTGTGTGATTCTTCTTGCAATACTGCAACACTTAGCATCTTATTATCTTGGGTATAGCTAGTAAGTATCTTTTTTATGGTTTTGTACCATTATTAAGTACGCTATGAAATACTTAGTGTTGTTGTTATTTCGGGGAGCAAATAGAAAAAGGTACATCTATAATGATTCCTTGTACATGTACATGTATATAAACATATAAAAGCCAGAATGCGGGAGTTTAAGACTTATATGTTGACTATTTGTGTCATTACTCATATCATGAATCCACTGTTACTTGTTTATTTCTTGTCTTATTTGTACACGTTTGTAAGTGAGGGTGTGTGTGTGTGTGTGTGTGTGTGTGAGGGTGCGTTTGTTTTCCTTACGTGGCGAGGTAGAATATAGGAAAACACACCCACGTACAGAGGTACCCGTAAACAACCGAGGTACTTTTCCTATGACCTCGGTATGTATACCTCGCTAATAACTTCAGAATTTCACGAATATTGTTCTAGAAAAATTATTGGTGTACCTCACTAAATCGGTAGTATGTTGCAGAGAGTGTGTGAGTTTGTCGTTTCCTACTGATTTTGTCTACTTCTGTTACATCACACTCTTGCACACATTTTATAAACGATGGAAATGATTGGTTCTCAAAGTTGATGTAACGCGAATTGCCATTGGCTAAACCATCCCGCTAAGTAAAATACGAAGACAACATGGCGGATGCTGCTCGGAGCTCGTTTTATTTTTCATGTAAGTAATTCTTATTACAGTGCTTTAAAATGCTCATGGTTTTCAAGGGTCAGATATTTTC
Organism: Pinctada fucata; assembly: GCA_028142955.1. Lineage (NCBI taxonomy): Eukaryota > Metazoa > Mollusca > Bivalvia > Pterioida > Pteriidae > Pinctada > Pinctada fucata. Next base: position 17,787,034 of record AP027107.1, on the reverse strand, counting down.
TTGCTCCTGAATGTCAGCTAGAACGAGAAAATCGGAAGACGATAGAAAGATCGATTTCAGTCATGAAACTTGTCGATCGAACGTACTGCACTGACCGAGTGCGGTACTGATCGCTTAATCGCAACATAAAATCCCTTTGATAATCCTCAATAATCTATCAAGAAAGAATGATTGATCAATGATTATTATTTTTGATAAAAATGACATGAAAAAGTTATATTGGAGAAATGGTTTCAGACAGAGTCGAATGAACCTTTGTCAGAGGAAATTCCAGACTACCACGGCAAGAAACTGTTCATGTAGTCATGGTTGTCTCTAAAAATCTTAAAGAAAATAAAATTGAAAAGAAAAGTAAAAGGTAATTTAGAAGGACTGGCTATATAAATGTATGTTGAACAGGATTCAGACTATACTTAGAACTTTGACTAGTCAACAAATCTCTTATGGAGCTAACAGGTACCAGGGAGGGGGGGGATGGGGGCAAATGCTCCTGGCAGTGCCAAATAATGTTGGGCACTTATACCGTTTTTTATGTTAATTTTATAAATCGGTGAAATTAGCAAGACAGTAATATTAACCTGGACACACTCGATCCAGAAACCATCATATATGAAAAAAAACCCAATTTTATCGGGGCATAATTAAGATCACAATTATTGTGCATGTACATGATGTAGTTGATCAGAAAAGGATGCAATGTTATTGTTACGTGTGGTATATCTTCATGTGTTAATTTTTTTTATCAATGAAACGTTTGAAAAAAAAAGAAACTTTTAATGGTTACAAACATGTTCTGATAAATCAGGAATTTCTTCAACCTTGGGATGAAACTTTAAATTTTAGTTAAATGAATCTTGATTTAAGTCCTTTACAAGGCTCAATCTGACACATATAATTATGTTTATTTACCAAAACATGTCTTAAAGATAAAATTGAAAGACATTTATCATGTTTATACATAAGACAATAGTAAATTCTTCTTGAAATGTCTGATTAAAAACTTAATTTTCTTGCCTAACTTTGGCAAAATGTAAATCAAGTCCATTGGGAATTTGATCGCATTTCGGCTACAATATCAGCGGCAGATTTATTTTTTAAGGGGGGCTTTGTGGGCTCGAGTTCCATCCCCCCTCCTCCGGCCGTGGTGACCAAAAAATTTTTTTCACATACTGTTTAGGACACTGATTCTGTGAACTTCACTTCATTACAGTCTACAAGTTATTACAGAGGCCAATTTCTTGTTTCATTTCTCAAGAATGACTCCATATTTTAAACGCTCACGTACTCTGGAGAGTAGTTTGATCTGGATTTTTACCTTTTTGATTACGATAATTCAGTGCTGTCGAAATACTCCAGAGTTTTGTCAGACATCGGTCTGACAGAATTCAAGATTTTGTCAGACCGAACAAAATTTTGTCAGACCGAACTTTTTTTTTCATATTTAGCATATAATTTTGGTCATATAATGATTTTAGGTCTAAATATATAACACTGAATTATTTATTTCTGCCAGAATTATTTTGGCAAAAACGCGCCCGCCTCAAACACAATACTTGAACAAACCATATATACCAACTTGTAGCCCATGTTGAACATATCTAAAATCTACCTTTATTTTACCTGTAACTTACCTGACAGGTGAGAAAAACACCTTTAAAAATAAATTTCCCATGGGAGATTTCATATTCCCATGGGATATTTCAAATTCCCATGGGAGATTTCAAATTCCCATGGGAATTTGATGATTCCCATGGGAATTTTTCAAATTCCTATGGGAATTTTATCCTCCCATGGGATTTTTTTCTCCCATGGGAGAAAAAATCTCCCATAGGAGAAAAAAAATCCCATGGGATATTTGAAAATAAAAAAATAATCCCATGGGAAAATAAATTTCCCATAGGAATTTTATTTTCCCATAGGAAAATTAAATTCCTATAGGAGATTTTAAATTCCCATGGGAGAAATTTAATTCCCGTAGGAATAAAAAATCTCCCATGGGAGAAATTTATCTCCAATCTTAATTGTGTAAAGTTGTATCATTGTATAAGGCTGTTATCATGACGGTATTTTTTATAGTAAGTTTGTACACTATATTATCTGTGTAATAACTCAGAAGCAGCTGTTATTTTGTAATAAGACTGAAAATAGCAAATAAGATTTTACGTTGAGATAAATTTATTGTAATTTGAATACATAAAAAAGTAAATTAGTAATACATACTTTTTATATACAATTGACATGAAAAATAAAATCATCTTATATTTCCAATAGAGCAGTTGCATTTAGTTTACTTTACTACTACTTTTACCTCACCTCTACGCTTCAGTGGTCACTGCGGTTAGGGGTTACATAATCTTGGTCTCGAGTATTGACGACTACAGTAACTTTTAAAGCTGACCTACCCTGACGTTTTGCGGGTACATTTCATATCTTAGACATAAAACTTACGAGTACATTTTATGTAAATTTCCCCTTTTCGGACGAAGAAACATTAAGCATTGTAATTTTTGCTACATAAATAAATGATCTTTCCGTCTGCATGTCCGTCCGTCTGATTATTATACTTTCACATTTAAATGGTAAAAAAGTGACAGGTCAGCTTTAAACGGTAACTGCAGTTGGATCGCCTCAGGACAGGTGTGTATTGAACAATGTAAAGCCATGGCTGTGAAATATTCTGTTTAACGTGTGCGGACTGGTACCTTTCGAGACAAAATACCAGATAAAAAGCATACACTCACAATTAATTCGAGATTGCCAAAGGTATCCTGTCATACTGAAAAAAAAAGTTCCACTACGGCTTTATTACTCGAAATGAAAAACAGCTCAAATGGATCTATTTAAACCAAGACTTAGCTATAATAGCTCACATTCCCATCTCCCCTGACTTGTACAGTGGATATGTGCCTTAAATAAAATTTCAGAATAATACATGTCATTGACATCAATACAAAAATTGTATGTTTGTGTGTTTTCGCCTAACTGGAGGGTGTCTTTTTTTAAAACACCAGGATGGAAAACGAATTTTAAATACCACGGCCTAATCCCTAACCACAGTGACCACTGAAGCGTAGAGGTGAGGTAAAAGTAGAAGTAAAGTAAGAAGTAAAATAAATGCAACTGCTCTATTAGTCTTTGAATTCAATTTATACACATCAATGCTTCAAAAGTACAGTCTCTTTAAAGTTGTCTTCGTACAGAACTCTTGCTGCTGTCAGGGCAAACTGAAAAGAAAAATGGTTAAATGGTCATTGAATACAAATCGAGGTTTTGAAATAATAAGCATGCTACGTTGTTTCAAATTTTTATAATAAAACTGATCAGACAGACAGATATGCTTCAGAGAAAAGAATCTTTACTTATTGCAAAATTTTTGAAAACATTTGTTCCTATGAAAAATGATTATTTAAAAAATTAAGATAAGCCTGAGTTTAAAAAACTCTAAGATAATTCCTAAAAACCCATAATATATACATGTATAACATTAAATATGTATCACTTGAAATATACAAAATTTGTATACATTTTAGGAAGAAATAGATTTTATGTTAATTTCTTTAGCAGTTTCCTTTAAAAAGTCAAAAAGTAGGTCAAGGGTCAAGGACGAGGTCAAAAGGTGAGAAAATCATTCCAAGGAATGCATGTGTCGCCTGGGAAACATAGCAACACTTAGGAATTACTTTTATATAGGGTGTGACACTCAAAGTGTGACAGACAGACAGATGGATGGACAGATGACGGACAAAGTGATCCCTAAGTGTCGCTATGCTTCACAGGCAACACAAAAATTGCAATCAAAAGATCAACTTGCAACAAGGTTATAGGCGGCACAGGCTTGCAATATATATCAATAATCTTTCCGTCCTCGCTATTTTCCTATGCCATTTCACGCAATAATAAAACCAGAGAGGCATCGGAGGTACGGCAAGTCATCACAGTGACATCATTCGGACTTCTGAAGTAAACAGTGCAAAAGATTCAAAGGCAGAGGCACATATTTGAGTGTATAGGGGTGAGTAAATGGGCAATGAAGGAAACAATTCTTATCTTCATGTAGGAAAATTTACAAGACTTACGTCTAAAGACGGTAGGTTTCGATTTATAGCTAGAATTGGTATTTTTACTGGAGACTTCTTGCTCAGCTGATCGTGTTGGCAACGTTCAAGTGAAGAAAGAATCCCTGATACTGGATCGTATTGCATTGAACAGTCTTCATGAAAACTCACTAGCCCGACTGCCCTGGCTACCAAATATTTCCTCGGGCTACCAAAATTTGATGCTGAACTAGCCCGACTGGCTATTGACTTTTAATAAAATGCAGTGTTCTGATTAAGGGCCGACGGCTGGCGATTTCTCGTCTTATTTTTATACTTGGGGTAAAATCGCCGCCTTCTTTCCATAAAAGTACATGTTGCGTCTCAACTTTTATCGCTGGTTAAGTATGAAATGTTTATGTTATTGAACATGTTTCAAATGAAATATAATAAGGTTTTCCTGTAAAATCAGTTTATTAAAATATTGTCCTAAGATACAAGATAAATATTCCCGTAACAACCGTGCATTGTTTTCAGCGCAGCGTGACGGGTTATTTTACGGTACCGATTATAACATGTTCAATTAAATATCTAACAATTGAACACTGAAATAAAGAAATTCTTACGAAAATTTTATAACTATTGGCCAAGCGCTGCAAGCAACGGCCGGCCTATAAGCGAGTATGATTCAAATAAGTTCTTTTTTTCTCCGTCCATTTTCTGCAGGCAAAAAGCGTATGTGAAATTATATTTATACAAACAGTGGTTTACCTTCGTTCAATTTTTATGTATACTCTACATATGAGATGTAATGACAGACGCACAGACAGATGTAAGAACCATATGCTATACATATGTCCCCTTGATCAAAATACCGGGAGCATAAAAATGCTATAGTCACCTCTTTTTCTGTGTTTGTTTGTCTCTCTTGTACTTTCTGGATTCTCTGCAATGTGAAATAATATGATTTACTTGCTGAAAATCAAGATAACAATCTTCCTTTTATTGTATAAATAATATGAAACATTTCATGTATAGCCCATAGTGATGAAATGAAATGCTTACAGCCCCCCCCCCCCCCCCCCTCCCCCACTATCAAGTTTTCATAATATATCTCATGTATTATCAAAATTCTAAATATCAAAAGATTAAACTCCAAGAAAAGGTCCAAACTTTTGTGTTACCAAGGGAAAGGTCTTGTGAAAAGGAATGCACATGTGAAATATGAAAATCATATCATTTATCATCCAAAATAAGGTCAAGGTTGAAGTTTTTAAATGTAGGTCAACCTCCAAGGATGAGATCACAAGGTCAGAATGTTGTTACCAACAGAAAGGAATACAATATGAAAACCCTTTCACTAACCATTCAAAAGTTATGGTCATGGTTCAAGTTTTTGAAAAGTAGCTCAAACTCCAGGTCAAGGTCACAAGGTCAAAAATGTTGGTATCCATGAAAAGGTCTTGTCACAATGAATGCACATGTGAAATATAAAAGCCCTATCACTTACCATTCAAAAGTTATGGTCAAGGTCGAAGTTTTTTAAAAGTAAGTCAAACCCCAAGGTCAAGGTCAAAATTGTTGGTATCCATAGAAAAGTCTTGTCAGACTGAATACACATGAGAACTATGAAAGCCCTATCACTTACCATTCAAAAGTTATGGACGAGGTTAAAGTTTCTGTGACTGACGGACAGAATGATGGACAGATTGAGGAACTAGACAGCGGGTGACAATTAATTGATTCAAGTTTGAAAGATTCATAATATCGGTAAAGTAAGTTTATGAATGTCTTATTATCAGACAGACAGTCAGATGGATGGATAGACAGACACTGACTATACTTAACCCTTAATGTAGTGTTGCAGGTAACATTTAGATTTGTTTGAAAACTCACATCTGTCTCATCCTCAGTCTGAAGTGGCAGTTGAACCATCAACAATCATCAGTGAAGTAAGTGGTATGAATCCTGACAAAGAAATTTGAAATTAACATGAATATAAGTCTGAATGAGGACATGAAATGTACCCGTACATGAAAAAGTCAAGCAAATGAAATACAATATGTTTATGAGTGAATGAGTATTTCTTACTACATGTAGTATTATGTTTTATGATATGAATAGCATGATAACTAGAACTGCCCTAAAGTGTCAAATAATACCCCTTGGGAGACATTTCTTTTCTTAACGGGTACATTTATTTCAGGCTGAATTATATTATTGTTTGAGGGAGGATTAAAAACTTTATGAAATATGAAAAACCACGAGAATCACGACAGAATTTCTCAGCAAGCTAGTGGCAGTGACACAGACCGACGGACAGGAAGTATTTTTTATGTCTGACTTATTTCATTGTATTTTACATTAAAAATCCTACTAATTAAGCTTACCTGGCTCTGTGTGAACTAAGGTCATTGTACCTAAAATGTGGCTTTATTTAATATGTATGATTATGAATGTCATGAGCATTTTTGCAATTAGCTACAATATGTGTGTCTATACCAATATGATTTATATACACTGTAGAACTTTAACTAGAAGTGCAGGTTACCTTTCATTTTTTTAAGTCCCTGTTCAAATCAATCAAACACAAGAAGAGTTGAGCATGATGGAAGGGTAGACAGGCATATCTGTTCCCCAAATTGCACCTCCTATAGAATGAAGAAAAAAGTTGTATTCAGTTTTGAAATGTTTTACATTTGTTTTATATAACAAATTTCAATTATTTAGTATCTGAAGGGTGTGAAAATTCATTGAAAAGAGCCCCACTTGACTTTCCATACAGCTCAAAAAAAAAATTTAAAATTAGTTTGATGAATTAACTCATAACAAGTTTCCCATAATCCCTTTTTCTGTTATCAAAAGAAAGGGCTGACAATGTTAATAACTATGTGCCTATGCCTAAATAATTGTTTCTACTTAAAATAAAAATCAGCTGCTTGATGTTCAATAATGGTGAGCTGAGAGCATTTTTACATCAAATATCTATTATATGAAAAAAACAGAATATCACAATACAGGTAATCAGAACTTAAAGTAAGTATACATACAATAGTCACCAACTAATTACTGGTAGATAATTTTTTGCCTTGTACTAATTTCAGCCAATGAGGTTGCAGTATAACAGTCATGTGGTGTCCTAATTTTATGCCAAAGAAGGTCACTAAATTTTACAAAATGTTCTCAGCATAATTTTGTTATAGGGTTTGTTCCTGTCATACTTCCTATATCAACATGATCAAAGTAGGTGTGTAAATGTGTAAAGAGTTTGGCCTAGATGGCCTCACACCCCACCCCTCAATTTTACACACCTACAGTATGAAAGGAACAAACCCTATCACTAATAAAATCTACCTGTATGCCGAACTCATTTGCATATTGCTTTCGCCAGGTACGAATTCCAAACTTCAAGAACTCCTGCTCACTTACAGAAAAATTATTGGGATGCAGGGAGCGACATCATCTGTTAAAAAGGAGAAATAGATTTAATTGAAACAAAACAAGTTTAAGAAATATGAATAGTCAATACCCCTTTCAACATCATTTAATTAGTATAAACAATGCCTTTTATTTGAACTTTCATGTATTGATACAAAAAATTATTGGTACTAATACATGCAATAGAAAGGACTTGTCATGACAAGAATGTTAACATGTTTCACGGTCGCATATCACATGATACGCAAATAATCTAGGGTACTGGAATCCCCTTTGAATAAACAAGATAAATATTGTCTAAATCTACTTTTTATGTATTCATTTTAGGCCTATCATCATTATCAACTATATGATGGTAATCTTTTCTGATCAAGAATAGATGTATATTCAGATAACACTAAAGCAGAAAAATTTATATTTTTCCATGCATCATATCATAACATGTGAAAAATGCAAAAATTTTCTCCTTAAGTGTTCTCAGAATACTGTTCTATCCTTGATCAGATGGTCTCATCACAAGGTATCTACTTGTGAAATATGAATTATGAAAGCCCTACCCCTTATGGTTGAAGAGATATATAGCCCAGGTTAAAAATTTTGAAAAGTAGGTCAAAGTCCAAGGTCAAGGTCACTAGGTCAAAGGTCATGGTCTAACATAGGGTAATCAAAGATTACATAGCTCGCCTACCGGTATACAGGTTTTTGTCAGAAACCAGGTTAAAGTTTTTGAAAAGTAGGTCCAAGGTCATGGTCACTAGGTCAAAGGTCATGGTCTCAAATGAAAGGTCTCGTCACAATGTATCTACATGTGAAATATCAAAGCCCTACCCCTTATAGTTCAAGAGATATAGCCCAAATTAAAGTTTTGTCTACGGACAACTACGACAACAACGCCGAGGGTATGGCACTAGCTCTCTGGACTTTTTCGTCCCGTCGAGCTAAAAATTAAAGGTCTCGCCCCAAGGTATCTACATGTGAAATATCAAAGCCCTACCCCTTATAGTTTAAGAGATATAGCCAAGGTTAAAGTTTTGTCTACGGATGATGACGACAACGACGCCGAGGGTATGGCATTAGCTCTTCGGACTCCCAGCGAGCTAAAAATGAAATGTCTCATCACAAGGTATCTACAAGTGAAATATGAAAGTCCTACCCCTTATGATTGAAGAGATATAGCCCAGATTAAAGTTTTTGAAAAGTAGGTCAAAATCCAAGGTCACTAGGTCAAAGGTCATGGTTTCAAATGAAAGGTATCATCACAAGGTATCTACTTGTGAAATATGAAAGTCCTACCCATCATGGTTGAAGAGATATAGCCAAGGTTAAAGTTTTTGAAAAGTAGGTCGAAATCCAAGGTCAAGGTCAAAGGTCATGGTCTCAAACGAAAGGTCTTGTCACAAAGTATCTACATGTGAAATATGAAAGCTTTACCCTTTATGGTTGAAAAGATATAGCCCAGGTTAAACATGTTAAAGGGCGACAACGATTCCAAGGGTATGACATTAGCTCTTCGGACTTTCGTCCCGGCGAGCTAAAATGTAGGTCAGACTCAAACTTCACATTTTAAAGATATGGCAATGGTGAAAAAAAAAATCCAAAAGTAGGTCAAACTGCAAAGTCAAGGTAATATCAGTTATTAGGTTTGTTACTCGTTGACCGTCAACAGCGATTTGTCGGGTTGATCAAGCCCATAGAAGGCTGCGGATGCGAAGCCGAGCCTAATCTATGAGCTTGATCAACCCAAACCAATCTCTGTGGACGATTGAAAATAATATCAACCACCAATTCGTACAGGGACAGGGAATTCCCACCCGAGTATCAAAGATTTGCAACGTCAACGACGAGGCTTAGACTAAGCAAATCTTTGATACTAGGTGGGATTTCCCTGTCCTTGTGCAAAAGGGTGATAGATTCTATATTCTCACTCACTTATGTCGTGAGACAGAAGAAAAAACGTAAACGAATAGCAGTTTGAGATTGCCTTGTCTCACACTCCACGTGACTGCTAAGTTATTATGACGTCATAGAACACACTACATTGGGACTCAGAGACAGGGGAATCTAATCTTCGTGCAAAATATTTGCTACATCCACGACTCAGCAAGCCTCATCGTGGATTGCAAATCTTTTACACTCGGATGAGATTCCCCTGTCTCAGTCCCAATGTACATGATGTAGTGATAGCTAGATTCTATTAATATAACCTCTTACCGACAAATCAGTCTGATCCGAGAGAAACCAACATAATCATGATAATAATATAATGTGGTTCGAGAGGCGGATTCAGGGGGGTGTGGAGGGGGCCTCTGCCTCCCCCCTACCCCGGCACTGACCAAAAATTTTCCATAATTATGTATATTTTGTCCCATGAATTATTTGCAGAGAAAAATCTGCAAAATTCGCCCCTTGATCCCCGGCAAAGGAAGCGCAGGACCCGCCACTGAGTGCATCCTCCGTTAAATTGGCGATTTCAAAATGAATATAACTGAACTTAGTACATAAGAAAACTTTAAAATGAGAGTTGATTACCACATGCATTTGTACCATACCGGAAACTCCAAGTGTCATGGTGCGGGGATGACTATCGGTAGGACGGGTCTCGGCCCACCGGGTATTGATTTTCACCAAACATAGTACAGCAAAACGGCGGATTTAGGGGGTCTCCCCCCCCCCCCCCCTACATTTTTTTTTTGTTGATAAGAACTTTAAAACGAGGCCGGACAGCAATAGATTCTCCGTTTTTTGATCAGCTGGTAGATATACATATGCAAGTTTGACTACAAAAGTTACTGAGAGTGAGATCACAAATTAAAAGCCTTCCATGAAAAAGGTGCTGTACTGGAATTCAAGTGAATTCAATGGCAATAATTTCAAGTTGGGTCCCCCCCCCCCTAGGCTCCGACTCTGCATCCGCCCCTGCAAAGCATTTAATGAGCTCTCATAAGAGCAATCCATATGGACATAAAAACAGATAAAATTAATATACTATAGTAATTATGAGTTTAATTATTTTTTTATTTTTATTTATTTTTTTTTTGTTTAACATGTTTAATCAAAGGATTTCAGAAAGAGGGTGGGGTGCTAGCCTGCAGCGAATATTTTATTTTAATATCAGTGGATTGATCGTAAAATTTCAGGATTTCCATTGCAAATTCATAACACACAAGCTTGTATAAAAATGACAACCCCCCCCCCCCCCGTAAAAAAGAAGAAATTCATGAACCCATGCACACACGAACATTTTATGAAATAATCTCAATGAGAAACAGGGGGGGGGGGGGCGGATCCAGAAACCCAACTGCCGGGGGGGGGGGGGGGCACATACAATTTTTGATGGGGAGACAGGGAATTATATAAAAATGTTGATGGGCATTATTTGCGAGGCCCGAAGGGCCGAATGAGAAAGGGTATGGGAGGGGGTTCGGGAGAAAATTTTGAAAGAATGAAGCAATTTGGTGTCATCTGAAGTGTATTTGAACTGAATTTAGAAGGGATTCCGTCAGGGTCAGTAACGATAATTAGTATATTTTAAAAGAATGACGACTTAATCTGATGCTGTATTGTTTTTGCACGGCTTTCAAAAGTCAGAATGTTCAGGATTTTTAAGGAAAGGGCGGATCAAGATAAGTTTTAAAAGGGCAGAGAGGTCAGCCCATTGGGGGGAAGGGGGGGGGGGGGGGGGTCCAGTCGTCAATTCAGGCAAAAGCTAGGGAAAATATAAAGCAATTTTTTTGCAAATTCCAGGCGGGATCTAACCCCCTAAACATCACCCTAGATCCACGCTTGTTTGTTTTAAATTTTTGTAAGGCATAGTCCATTTGATATTCAGGGGGTGGGGGGCCTTGGGTTTTTTGTCGGTGCAAGATTATTTTTTTCGCTGCGGACCGGGGCAAAATTTTTTTTTTCTGGCAAAGTTGGAGCAAGGAAATTTTTTTTAACAAAATGATGCGCATATTAAGAATGTTTGTGTTTTATAAATAGAAATTATTTATATTTTTACTCAAAATTCTAAATATTAATAAATTAGTTTATTTTTATGCAAGTATTCAATTCACTTTAAAACAGAGAGATAAAAGATTTTTACAATACAATTCTCAATATTTTATATAATGAGTTAAAGAAGATCCTGACGATTATCTCAACAGCACTCACAATAGAGCACAAAATTAAACATCGACGGACCCCTAGCAAGCTAGAGGTGGGACCAGGTGCCCGGGAGGAGTAAGCATCCCCTGTTGGCTAGCCGCACCCGCCGTCGATGTTTATGAAGCATGGAAATGAAAATATATAAAACTCATGCGTTGTCTGACGCTATGTCTATATAGAAAGTGCTATGGCGACAATGTCAGGGAAGTATATTCAAAACACTTACTGTCAAACCCCTCGCGGGGAACTTTTTTACGAGCTCCACACGGCAAAGGGCATAAGTGCGACACAAATGAGTTAAAGAAGATCCTGACGATTATCTCAACAGCACTCACAATAGAGCACAAAATTAAACATCGACGGACCCCTAGCAAGCTAGAGGTGGGACCAGGTGCCCGGGAGGAGTAAGCATCCCCTGTTGGCTAGCCGCACCCCGCCTGTTGGCTAGCCGCACCCGCCGTCGCCGTCGATATAAGGTACATGTATATAACATGTATAAGAGGGTCTGAGGGGAAGGACAAACTTTTAAATGTAGAATTGTATGAATATTGGTGAATAACTGAAGTTGAACTCCTTCCAAGCTTACAAGAACATGACTATATGGGATACATGCAACATGTATTAACAGCAATACATAAATATTGATAATTTGGTAATACATTTAAGCTTTTAAGGAAGCCCTTTTCTCATTCACATACATGTATAACTTTTGATATCTTCAAATATCTAAACTCAAATGCTATTAGTAAATAATGTTTTGATAGAAAACTATGGCGAGTGAAGCGACCCAAAAATTTTTTAAACAATTTGAAAACTGCGGCGAGCGAAGCGAGCCGGAAAATTTTCAAGAATCTTAGCGAAATTTTATGGTAATTCTTCAAATTCAGATTATTTGTAAGAGCAAGATTATTTTTTTCTGTCACACCATAAGCAAATTTATTTTTTTCATCAAAATTGAGAGCAAAATTATTTTTTTCGAAAAAAACCCAAGCCCCCCCCCCCTTAAAAAAGCACCAAAAAAAAAAAAAAAAAAAAAAAAAAAAAAAAAAAGAAAGAAAGAAAGAAATTTCAATTTTATAGTTTTATAGAAAGTTATATCGAAAATCTAATAAAGTAATTTAAGTGTTTTATGACTTGCAAAGGGCTACTATTCCCGATTCAAACCCTCAGATGAAGAAAGTCCTATATGAACGTGATTCAATGTGGCTTGTTGTTCACGTACATGTACAGACGATGGACATGGCAGTCTATCCCCGAGACAAGTTTGGAAAATTTATTCAAATCGGTGGTTTCTGGGGGTGTTTTGGGCTATTTCGGACTAATTTCATAGATCTTTGTCAGGAATCAACAGTTTAATGCTTCCAAAGGCATGTCACAAACTTGTGCCCCTTTGTTGGGCACGGAACGTGCCCCCCTCCCCCCCCCCCCCCCCCCCCCGGCTGAATCCGCCACTGAGAAATGTCGATTCCTTACAATATGTATACGGTTTTTGTGCATTTGAAGAGAGAGAGAGGGAGAGAGAATTTATTTTCGATGTATGAAAATAAAGATATGTCATTACAATATACATTTATATAATTTTAACATTTAATAAAGGCCGGACCAGGCCGGTTTTTTAACTGTGAAATGTTTATTTCCGATGTTGGCTTCAGTTATTTGTTGGACACCGCAAATCTTTATAGGAAAATCCAGGGTTTTTGTTTTTTCATAAAGGGGGAGGGAGGGGGTGAGGACTCGATTATTTTTAAAGGAAGGGGAGGGGTTGACTGCATGTACGCAAAATTTTGAAAAAAATCTTCTTTACAATTACTTTAGATGTATGGAATTTGGCGAGCGAAGAAATGAGGTATACTCTGTCAAGAGATGCATTCATTCTTATAAAGACCGATGGTTATCAAAAATCGTATCAATGTTAGTTTCATGCATCGGCGAGCGAAGTAAGTCGAAAAAAATATATCGATTTTTGTGTAAATTTGTAGAAGATAATATAAATGGTTAATGAGCAAAAATCCCGTCTTCAAATATTAACTTCCATATTTTTTTTATTATTATTATTTCTGTTTACTGATTTATTTTATTTATTTATTTTTATTTGTATTCATAATGATAGGAATCTTTTTAGCTTTCTATATGGTAACTTTTCCCCTGTCAACCCCCTCCCCAATTAATTTATTCTTTTCATAACTGACCCGAAAAGGGGGGGGGGGGGTATCCGACTGATCTTCCTATGCAACCTAGTTGATAAAAGCAGGTGTTCTTTATGAATACATGTACATATATTTTACAGACAGTGAATTTCAAGGACATGCACGCTTCTCAGATATTTTGTGTACAAGTTAACTTTTGGAGCCATTTTTCAATTTTGTATCAATTAATGCTAAGAAATTTAGAAAATTTTCAAACTTTTCAGTAATTATATTGATTTATAATATATACCCTGATAATATTGTATTCAACTCGAATTTGTGTTTAGCTGCGGATCAAAGAGTTTAATGTTGAATTCTAATGCATGGTCAGTGGTCACCCCTTAGAAGGGACAAATTCACACGGTCTATGGTATTACGTAACATGTCAACAACTTGCGCCAATGCCCTGACACTACACTTCCAATAAATAACAAGTCACCGAATGGTCATCGGATGCGTAGTTTGAAGTACCGCCGGTCATGCACTTACATGTATAAACCGGTGACCATATTTCCTCTAGTAGATTATCAGATTTATTTTATAAAAATTTTCTTGACAAAAACTTTTTTAAAAGATATGACCGAGGTATGCCTCATTGCCTTACCATTTTTTTTTTTTTTTTTTTTGTGCGCACGATGGAAAAAGTACAATTTTTGAAATAAAATTCCATAAATTTTACCTAGAACAAAAACATTTTACTTAATTGTTACAATTTCTAAGAAATAGAGGTGTCAAAAGATTTTCTGAGTTGCAGTAATTTGTATTTATTTGGCCTCAAGAAATCGAGATTTTCAACGAAAAGTACATATTATTAATGCTGGAGTCCCACAAGGTTCTATCCTAGGCCCTATACAAGGTTTTATCATAGGACCTTTATTAGTCTTAATATTTATTGATGACCACATTTACGAAATAAACTGTAATTATACCATATTAATTTGGTATATAGATTCTTATAGAAATCCAACCTTAGGTATGCACATACCAAATGAAAATAAAGGATGACTTTGATAACCAGCCAAAATATCAAGACATACTAACACCTATTGTGAATACAAAATGTACAATACGAACGAACATAGAATGTATTATAGAAAAAATGGAAAAACAGATCGACTGATGGAGGGATTGTAAAAGAGATGGAGAGCGGGAAGAACACATCATATAAAAGGGGGGGGGAGTTGCTGTCTTGCATAAGAATTAATGAAAATAATGACTACAGTATAATAAATAAAAGAAGGGGGAAAAAGAGATAAAAGAATCAATATTCATATAAAATGTTTCAAGTTCATGATCATTTTTTGTCACAAAAGGAAACATACCGAAATAGTTTATGCCAATTCAGAATACTATGTACAGTAACTATATAAATGAGCGGTTGTATTGTTTATTCAAAGATGGGGGTCAACTCGATCTGGAAGTGAGCCTGCATGAATATGAGAGTGTGTTCCCGATTCGTCGACTTCAATTATATGATAATCACCTTAATTGGGTGTAAAAGGGGCCATCTGAGGGGCACAGGTAGACTAATAATTAACTAATTAGTATAAAGTTTACCTGTAGTTTAACTGTAAAAGTATATGATGAGTATTGAAAGCTAAGATTGCTGACTAGAAGATTTGATCGTGTGATGTAATGTGTCTTTGTTCAATCTGTAAAGATGTGCTGGTCTTTATATGAATACGTACACTTTTCAAATATAAATATATCATCAACAATCTTCGTTCAAAGATATCAAGAGCTATTTTCTTGAGCTATAGCAAAAGAAGAAGAATTATTTAAGAATTATTTTAGTTACAATTTTTTTTCATTTCATAAAAACATGTCATATTTAAATAACGAAATGGTTCCACAGTAGTCGGTGAATGGTTCCGTAAGGTATGTGATGTCCGCCTCATCTCTGTCCACGAGTGCCATACATCCTCAATTGCGCCCAGTGACAATTTTGTAGATTTTTTTTAAAAATGAAGAATTCAAATCACGAATCATTTAAACAAAATTTTGCATCTAAATTGCTTTTGTCACACCACCTTTTATCCTATTTTCAAAATTATTTTTACATAGTCATTTGTAGAAAAGATTGAAGAAAACAATACCCAAAAAGAGTCCAGTTTGGGCTATTCCAAATTGATCGAGATTGACAGATTTAAAATAAGGTGTCCGGAAACTGTTCCAGTGATTTGCGAAAATGGCCAAAATATAGGGTCATTAAATCGGTCTAGAAACCTCTTTCAACATGAGTATCTGTGGGAAGGGCATAGCATTATTTGAGAGAAATGGGAATGTTTTCCATTGATGGACGGAGGAGTTATCCCCGAAAAACCCCTCAAAATCGTCCGGAAACTGTTCCGACACCAGATGGGTAGTTGAAGTCCGGTTGCCTGGGCTTGTCTCCACATACACAGAATATAGTGGAAAAAGCACCCCGTTGTTGCCAACACGGACGTGGATTGTGTACATGTATATCTGGTGGAACAGGGTAGGGCAGGTGTAAAAGGTTCCGTCGCAGGAGATTGTGTTTGCTTCAGCTAGGTCACGGAGGTTAATTGTTGTCGGTGGCAAATACGATGGTCCGCTGTGATTGGTGGCTCTCGCCTATCAGTAGGAATCGGTCGTCGGTTGCTGTCTCTGTCCACTTGCCGTCTAGGATTGCGTCTTGGTTTTGGGCATTGCGGGCGTTGTTTTCCGTCGGGAACGGTACAGGGAACACTTGAATGTTGGTAGTCACTCCACCACTTGCTTGCTGACATCGTCCCAGTTAATTTTTAAAAATATATTTACGTGATTCCGTATTATCTGGTGTTTAGATTGGAAAAGAATTTTATCGATTGTATTTTTCTGTTTTGAGTCGCCGTATTGCTTCAAATCTCGTTTTACCTCCGTTTTTCTTTTATTCTATGTACTTTTTTCAGTTTCAATCATTTATAAACTTTTTTTCAATCAGTGATACATTTATACCCAAATTTTTATGATCAGTTTGTTGATAGTAGAAAATATGTTATTTTATTCATTAAATACATGTATGGTATTAGCAAAAAAATAAATACTAGGTAATAAAATAAATAAGAAAAAGGGGAAAAAGAAAAGGAAAAAAGAGCACATACTTTATATGAAAGGTCAATGAAAAGAGTACTAATTAGTTAATGCTTAATCTATATGTGCCCTTTTGATGGCCCCTTTAACACCTATAATCACTTAATTGAAGTCGACGAATCGGGAATAAACCATATGTTTATACATAATTTTTTTAATCTTTTAAGTAATTCAACCCTGGTCCCATTAGAAATTACCTCATAAGGAATGGGTGAAATAATATCAAATTACTAGAACATAAAGATATAAACAACAAAGAAAAAGGTAAATGAAAAAAAATTAAATAAATCAGTAGTTTTTTGTTTTTGTTTTTTTGCTGAAACAACACAAAAATCCACTGTAGGACTGAACATTGACAATAATATTTTATGCCAATTTTAACCAGATCTTGCGTAGAGCCTCTACGCGACATAACAAAACCGGGAGCATGTACAGATCTGGTTTCAATCTCATCCGTATAATGATGTAATATTATATGATGATAATATGTAATATTATAATTATATATATATTATACATTATATTATACTGATTAAATCATATAATGGAAGAAACATACCGATAATTCAAATTTGATTAAGATAGTAAAAAGTTAAAACTTGCAGATTATTGAAATGAATGAATGAATGAAGAATGTTGATAGATTCGTTCAGATTCCCAAATGAATTAAACAAATTTGCATTGATGAGTAAATGTAAATATTAAATTTACCTTAAATTCAATCTCTACATGGTTCTTGCGTGATCTTGTCTGCATGATCTGTGCTGTAACTGTAGACGAAAACTTTTGTCTCGCTGATGAAGCGACCAAACATCGCGTGGAGAAAGAGCCATGGTGAACAATTTCAAATTTCACATTGATTTATGCTTGGACTGGATGTAAAAAAAATTTTCAAGGGGGTGGGGCGCTTGTCAAGCCCTCAGTCATAGCGTTTGTACTGCTTATGGATATGAAAAATAAATGTAATACATTATTTTAAAACGGGAAAAGTCGCCGTTTTTGGCAAGTTCGGCGGGGGGGGGGGGGGGGGGGTCGGCAAATTAAAAAGGCTCTACAAAAAGCCTTTTTTATATATGCCGTATACACACCCATTTCTTTGAAGACTTTGGATGAACCATTTTTTCACATACCCTATTACTAAGCACCCATCCTTGTTGGTACGTTTCCCCTACTGTCTTATGGATAAAAAAAATATTTGTATTTGTTATTTTATGCATCTTATGACATATATACGTGTTTAATTGTAATTAATAGGAAAGGGCCGTGTCTAATGTTTATATAACTTATGGTCCAATCCTTTTCAATAATGTAATTATTGAATAAAATATGTTTAAACTAAACCATTTTGGAAATGGGTACATTTTCGAATCAAAATTTTTGATCGAGTAACCTTGACCTTTGAACAAAAACGGTAGAATGTGGAATAACTTTTGAATGGTAAGTGACACTTCGGCTTGGATATTTCACATGATTTTGCAATTGATAACAACATTTTTAACCTTGTGACACTAACCCTGAACTTTCATCTACTTAACAGAAAAAGATGCTTATATTAACAAAGATGCCACCGGGGCATTCGTGTTTCACAAACACATATTTTTTTTTGGAACGCAAAGTATACGTTGGCTGAATATCGATACTGCATAAAATTTTATCCAGTCTTCAAACCCACCAGTCCGAAAACCTGACATAAACCAAGCCTTTCACGCTTAATTTGACCGTTGGCGTCCAACCTAAAAATAACCCGTCAAAACCTGGGTTCGGGTCAGGTTCTCGGACTACATATCCACATATAAATATATGCACAACCAGATGCAGCTATTGATATACGAACGTGTTTCATTTCTGCACATAATTAAAAGCCACCACGGTTGTTCCAACCTGCAAATTAAATCCGCGGTGACCTGAATTTTAACGTCACTTTTTACCTAGAAAAACGTGATTTCAAAACTGTGGCGCATATGTATAGAATCAGTGGCGGATTTAGGGGGATGCGGAGGGGGCATTCGCCCCCCCCCCCCCCCCCCCCTGGCACTGACCCAAAAATTTATCAAACAGGTATATTCCTGCTAAAAATCGACAAATTCGCCCCGTGACCCCCGGCAAAGGGGACGCTGGATCCGCCATTGAGAATAAATGTCATAATTTGCGTTTTGTTACGGGTATGCAAAACACAGCAAGCGCATTACATGTACGATAAATCGCACTTGCAGCTGTGTGTTGCATACCCATAACAAAACACAAATTTAAGTTTATTCATTCTTTTAACGTTTTTTAAATGTCTAGACACCCCTACTTCCAAGCTGTGGATCCAGAGTCTTTTATCGGGGCGGGACTGAGGTAATTGCACGAAGCACCGAGGGGGCAGGTGCGGGTGGAGGTCCGTCATGATAATACATATTCAGCTGCAGATCCAGAGGGTTTATTGTCGGGTCGGGAGAGAACTTCAATGCGCAAAGCGCCGAGGAATAGAACTGTGTGGGAGGGGATCCGGGTGCCTCCCTGGAAAATTTTGCGAAAAATGGATGAAAATGGTGCAATATGGCCGAGTTTGAAGATGATTGTTTGAATTGATAATCAATCTTGAGATAAGAACGATTTTATGGATTTCATAAGAAACTCTGATATGTCAAAACAGATGTCTTTTTTCTAACTTTCATTTCTGAATCATTTAAAGTGAACACATATACTAATAACGATGTCTTTCAGAAATTCATTTTATAATATATCCAAAAACTTATAAACCTGTGTCTGAATCTTTATCTTTTGGAGATACTTTGTATATTAAGTGCATAGAAAATGAAACGACTAACTGCACTTTAGTTTTCCATATGCTTTTGGATTCAGGACTAATATTCTCCTTATTAGTCCCCAACCGGCTCGCCGGAGGGGATTTATAGTTTCCACCCCGTTTGTGTGTCCGTCCGTCCGTCCGTCTGTCTGTCCGTCACACTTTAGTTTTCCAGACTTTTTTTCGCTGTCGTTGCATATATCGAACTCATTTTTGGCATGTGAATTTATCTCAATGTGATACAGATCAAGTTCGAGTTAGGTTTCGATTCACCTATTTTTACAAAGAGTTATGACCCTTGGACTTAAAAAAAATCATGAAATTCGTAGTTTTCCGGACTTTTCTTCCAAGGTATTGCAGATATTGAAACAATCTTTTATATGTGAATACATTTTAGTGTTATACAGCTCAAGTTTGAGTTTGGTTCCGATTGACCTATTTTTACAAGAGTTATGGCCCCTGGACTTATCAAATTTTATGAAATTCTCAGTTTTCCGGACTTTTCTCGTTGTAGATATTGAAATAATTTATAAGATTACATCTTAGTGTCATACAGATCAAGTTCGAGTTTGGTTTCGATTGACCTATTTTCACAAGAGTTATGACCCTTGGACTTAGCAAATTTCATGAAATTATCAGTTTTCGGACTTTTCTTCCATGGTATTGCAGATATTGAAATCATTTTTGGTATGTGAATATATCTCAGTGTGATACAAACCTTGTTCGTGTTTCAATTTGATTGACCCATTTCTACAAGAGTTATGGCCCCTGAACTTAGCAAATTTCATGAACTTCTCAGTTTCCAGTCTTTCATGTTTGTTTGATAAAGAATATATGTTGGAGTTGGGTTTGATTTATTTGTTCTTACAAGTGGCCTCATAGCAAATTTCATTGAATTTTCCTGTTTTCCAGACCTTTTCCTAAGACATTTATTGAACTTATTTTGATGTTGGATTCATCTTTTGGTGTAAGTTAAGGTCTGTCAAGGCAGAGTTGAAGGACATGGATTAATGCCGGTAGGGGACTTATATCGCTTGCGATTCATAAATTTATTACTTTTGACATATTTAAAAAAAATATATATTTTGAAAACAGCAGCTGCTGTAGATGATTCAAAGTTAATAAAAGATACCTATATAAATGGGGACTTTTTATAAGGGCGGATCCAGAGACGGAAGTGGGGTATGGGTGAGTGGGTGAGTGGATTGTGTCGGTCCATAGGCCTGGCTGATTCGAGGCTCGAATAAAGGGGTGGACAGGGTGAAAGGGAGGGGGAGGAGGGGAGGAAGGAGGGAGGGAAAGGGAGAAAAGGGATGGAGGAAATGGGGCGGGTGCAAAGGAGGGGCGGGAGGGGGAGGGGTAGGGGGAGAGAGGTACCCCCTGTCCGCCTCCACGAATGGTTGATGCCTGGTTGGGGATGGTCCGGAGGCCCCCATTTGTATTTGTGAGTCTGGTGTCTCACCCTGAAGTTTTGAAGAAAACGTGTTTAATCTTATTTTTCAGATAAATTAGCGTAAAGAAAAAATATGTATACAGTATTACATAAATCAAGAAGTTTAATTAAAATCTTTAAAAGTATACCCATGTGTGGATCCAGAACACGTTATGGGTCCAGACAGGGGAGGGGGATGTTCAAGCCCGTAATTTATGTATTTGAAGAAAAAACACTGATTTGTCGGATCTGATTGAAACGTTCACGGTTCTGCATGTTATCTGGCCTTGGAGATGCTGAGCGTCGCACGTTGCGTTGAGAGACTCGACAATCTACAGAATATCTACATATATATCTGAGTTGATGGGTCATTCAATGTCTATAGCATTCAAATATGGATATTTGGCATATTTTATGCAAGTACAGTACGGATAGAAACACAATATTTTTCGAATTTCCTCTGATGCTCATGAAACATAACCATGCAAGTTGTACTTCAAGCTGTACTGGAGAGAATGGAAAATTTATGCTTCTCTAACTAGATCTTTAACATGCTTCAAATTGCATGACTTGGTAGATCATGTTTCTTGTTACTTGCATATAGGCTGTCTATTCACTATTGTCATAGACTAAATAGTATGTACTGTCCGCGCGGCTCACTTCAGAAACTGAATAATTTTGAATACTTTATGATGCAAAAATTTAAATGAAGTTGATACCACTCAATCAATCTCGCCTAGTCGTAAATTTTGGTATATGTTATATGATGGTGAGTACATCATTTTGGCTTTGCCGTTCCATTCATTTTGAGATTTTCTCCCTGTTTATGCTTTAGAACCAGACAATCTAAAAGTCATCGGACTAACCAGACAAATCAGGAAAATTTTGCTTCGGTCTGGTAAAATATTAAACTTTTTCTTAATAAACATGTTTGAATTTTTATAGAAATTAAAAATGTCTGGTAAGTTGTAAAAACTTTTGCGATATCTGTTTAGAACTCGCCCGTGCTCTGTTCTTCAACATATTCATGGTCAGATAAGTCAAGCCTTCTCATGCGCATACTCTCACACACTCTTTCTGAAAACAACATACACTATTTGTTGTCTGTATTAATCAGAATATATTTGAATAGAAATAACAACTAAAGCTCTCCGTGGCTTATTATCCAGTAATTCCCCTCGTCGCATAAACCAATCAAAGTATCACCTTGTCCTTTTGCGGCTAGGTGATAATATGATTGGTTCATGCAACTCCTGGAATTGCTGGACAATAAACCACGGCTAGCTAGTTGTTACTTCTTAATTGTACTGAGTTTATATGAACATGATGGATAATATTATGACATTGTTATGGTAGAAAAATTGGTATTAAATTTGCTCTTTTAAAATTTGATCATTGTTATCAAAAATGCCTAAAATGAATTAAATTGAACATTACTTTTTCTTTTACAACTTCTAAAGTGAGATTCACAGACAGTAATGATCAAAAGCTTAGAAGAAAGAAAAATAACTTCTGATTTATGTACTTATAAGCTTAATTGTTGTACATTAAGTCTTGCAAGACAGCATGTTTTTTTTTCTCCCATGGGAGTTTAAATATTCCCATGGGAGTTTTAAATTTCCCATGGGAAGATTTTTTGTCCCATGGGAAATTAAAGTTCCCATAGGAAATTTTTTCTCCCATAGGATTTTTTTTCTCCCATGGGAATATTTTTGAAGTAAGAATATTCCCATGGGAGAAAAAAATTCCTATGGGAATTATTTATTCCCATGGGAGAAAAAAATCCCAGGGGAGAAAAAAAATCCCATGGGAAAATGAAAAATTCCTATGGGAATTTTCAATATCCCATGGGAAATTAAGAATTCCCATGGGATGTTGAAATTTCCCATGGGATTTTTTAAATTCCCATGGGAAATTAAACTTTAAAGGTGTTTTACACACCTGTCAGGTATGATACAGGTAATCAAAAGGTAGATTTTGGACATGTTCAATATGGTCTATGCAATGGTATAAGTGGTTTCTTTGTACATCGCGTTTGAGGCGGGCGCGTTTTTGCCAAAATAATTCTGGCAGAAATAAATAATTCAGTGTTATATGCATATATTGTTCAAAGACAATGGACAAAATAATTCCAGTAAAATTCAATGTTATTATTGTTCAAGTGTAACTTGTCGCATTGTGGTGCCAGCAAAAGCAAAGCATGACGGAGGGATGGACGGACGGACAGATGATGGAAGAAATGATTCTAACTTAAGTGACACACAATAACATAAATAATATAACAGTTTCTGGATTTTATTCATACTCTCTTTCCGCTCTGTGCGGTTCGCTTCATATTTTGCTTTGTTTTGAGTTTGTTCCACCCCCGAATCTGCTTTACGTTTGTTTTTGTTTTTGTTTTGCCAACTAATTGGCCAACTAATTGCCAACTAATTGGCCAGGCTGCGGCCATTTTGGGCAGGTTACGAGTTATTTCATTTACCGATCTCGATACATTTTTTTCTCGGTCGGAAAATTTTTGTCGGACATTTGGTCCGGCACTCGGGCGTTTTTTGTCTGTCCGACAAGTCCGACGAATTTCGACAGGTCTGGATAATTTGCAGATACTGAACATCACTGTGCTAATGTCCCCTTCAGCTCAAATATCTGATTTGCTTAAAAATTTTCAAAACCCCCACCAATGGGAAGGGGACATCCAGCCCCTCCCATACCCTCCCACACTCGGCCCTTCTGGCCTTGTGTCAACAAGAAAATATTTACTGTCAGCCACCCCCCCCCCCCCTCCCCCACCCACCCCCCGTTCCCGGCATATGAGGGTGTGGATCCGCGCTTGAATATTACTTGATTCACAATAATCCTGGTCTGGTTATAAGTATGTGAATCCCTAAATCAAAAGGGTGGAACCTCTTGAGAATTTCTCGAAAATGCGCATGTTTATTTATCTGGTATTTTTACAACATTATTGATAATAGTGAATGAATGACTGCAATGAAGTACAATTTTTCTATGCGAGCAGATTCAGTGTATTTGGCACGCGCATATATATAAAAAGGTTGGCTTTAAAGTCAAGACCCTCTCTTAGGAAAATGCAGGAATAATGCTAATCTTACAGTTTTTACGTTTTACATTTTTCTTTAAAATCATTATAGCTGGCACCCGGGGCCATTCTTGAGTGGCTGGACCTCTGGCCGGAAAAAAAATCTTGATCACTAAGGAATTAAAAAAACTTCAGTTTATTTATAAGAATAAGAAAATGTCAAGATTTTTTTTATGTTTTACTCTTTATACCTGAATTTTCATCATTTGCTGAATCTGCGTTGTTCTCTACAAATTCAATTACCCTTAGATGCAACAAATTTGCTTCATTTACAAAATTGTCATTAATGTTCATAGATGCACTAATTCCCTTCTAAATTTAGTTGAAATACGCTCTGATGCCACCATGCAATTAAATGCTTTGGGAGGCCCCAAATCCCAACAAATGCAATATATTTGCTTCATTTTATCAAAATTTTCACTGTTTGAGGTCACAGAATCATGTGTTTGATCCCTTCTAAATTTCAGTTGCTATAGTACGTGTACGCTCTGCTGCCATCATTTCAAAATTAGGGGTTAGGGGGATCGAGGCCCCCTCCCGTACCCTCCCCCATTTGGCCCTTTGCGCTTCACAGGTCGTCCACATAAAATATTGTGTCCCCCACCCCACGGCAGAAGAGGTTTTGGATACGCCCCTGATTTTGTTAAATGTCTATGTATACAAAAAATGTATCAATCAGAAAATATACAATCATGTACATTGTACAAAAGAATGAAATAGTTTTCGGTCGAATATGCATATGACAAGTATGAATAAAACGAAAGTAGATCCTCAAGGAAAGTTACAGTTATCGTCATGTAGCAGTCGCTATAAGCGTTTCAATGGTTGGTATCAGGATTTTCCTTGAATTTTATAGTACAGAGGACTCCTGTTAATCTGATAGTCAATTTGTTGGAAGAACATTATCAGATTAACAGGAGTACAGGAGTATCACAGTGTACGCGGGAATTATTTGCTGTCCATCTGTCCATAGGACATTCGGTCAGACAAAATTTTACCATACATCTGTACATAGGACCGAGCAAGATTCTGTCTGATCGAATGACAGTATTGGTACAGAAATCATGAGTTAAAAAATGGTTGTCTATAGGCAAAACAAAACATGTCTGGAATATTTTTTATTTGAAAGGACAGTATCCGGTGAAGGTATCCTTTCACTTGGGGGGGGGGGGGGGGGGGGGTCTAGTCAAAGTACATGTATCCTTTCTCTTTTGTGTGTAAGGGGGATTCTAGCCCTAGAATATCGACAAATGTCAACAATTGTTGAAAACAAAACAGGTCTAATAGTACCCAATGGTAACTTTGACAGTTTGATGTTAGTCTTGTGTAGTCCAACCCGCTTGACATCGTCCGATATACTTAGGTAAGCCGTTCAAATAGAACATGTACAGAACACTGAAAGGTGGTCATGTTTTAGATACATTGTGTCGTGAACAAGCCACGGTTGATTGAGTTGCAACCTTAGATTAGACATTTGGTTTTATTTACGCCGTTGGTTTTCCGACTTTCGTTTTTAAACATGTTTTACTTCAAACGTTCAAGAGATCGAGGTGATTGTAAAAGTCAAATCTATGTCGGACATCTGGACCGGCTTCGGGCAAAAACTTACCGGTCCCGAGTAAATTTTGCCTGTCAGGTCTGACGGTCCGATGTATTGGACATTTTTACATTAACAATGATTCCAGATTAGCTTCGTCACGAGTGCATAATCGTGGTTGGATTTCCCATAATAAAGTTTAGTATACTTCATAAATTTACTATGGGATGATCATACATTAAAACCAAGGTGTCATATTGACAAGTTTTCTCTTTGATACTTTTAATTGTCGGCATACATGTATTTTACAAAATTCCCAATTTCAGCATTTTTGCCACTGATTTTCCCAATTCAAACGGCATAAGCCAATTTTGAAAAAAAATGTAACGGAAACAATGTTAAGTTTTCTAAAATTCTGATTACAATATACATGATATATAAAGGTTTCAATGACTTGCACACATTTCAAATCCATGAAAGTTGTCCAATATGCCTTCCCTTCTAGGCGTTAGATAGGAATTATGTAGGCTATGTGCATGATGTGTGCTTGCTTCAAGGAAGAGTAAATAAATGTTCTGTTTAACAAAAGTTTATTCTAACAATAAAACAAAAGTTGATAATTATACTTTTATGATGATTTCTTCAAAATTTTTATTTCAGGAATGAAATACCAATGGAAACAGTTTAAACCATGTCTATATTTGGCAAACGAAAGGTAATAATACTACCATATTCCATTATCATGCTCAATTAATAACTTTTGACTTTGTGACCATGGGAACCTGGCGTGTTGTGATTGACTTACTCAAATTCATACCTCTAAGGTCAAGGTCACTGTGGACTAGTCACTTCTTGTAGATCACTTTTGCATGTGGCAAACCTTGTCCGCATTATTAGTACTAAATGCTTCATCGGATTAGGTTCATACTGGTACAATTGTTCCCTATAAGATGACGGTGCGTCAGGATTATGACTCAAGGTCATACCTCCAAGCTCAAGGTCAAAGTGGGCCTAGATCAGTTATGCATTTGACCAAACCTTGTCCAGGCCATAACTTCTTTAGAGGCTTTAATGGTTATGGTTAATACTGAATCCAGTGGTTCCTTAAGGCAGCTTGTATGTTATGACTCTGACCTAAGGCCATATCTTCAAATTGAAAGTCAGTGCACTGGGCCACTAGAATCTTGATGGGGGAACTTTTAATGGAATAAAACATGTTATGCTCATGCAACTTGAGATCTTTCAAATAAACTCATTTTTAAACTTCCAAGGGTGATTTTAAAAAAATCAGCTCCTGATGCTACCTGAGGATCATAAAGTATATGTCAAGTCATATATACAAGATATAGGTCACACTGACAAGTATTCCAAATTTTTCAGTTAAGATTTTTTCATTGATATGCTCAAGAGATAATTATGTCTCTCCCCATGGGGAGGAGACATATTGTTTTTGCCTCCGCGTCTGTCTGTCTGTCACATATCTCTGAACTGTTTAACAGATTACTTTCATATTTTAGTATGTTGTAAAGCATGATCCAAAAGTTCACATCAGTATGACCCAAGGTAAAATGATCGAGGTCAAAGGTCAAATTGAACTTTGACAGTGCAAATGCATGTTCTACTGTGATAAATCCTGTCCTGGCCATATCTCTTGAACCGTTCAAGGGATCACTTTCATATATTAATATGTTGTTGTTTATGATCCAAAGGTTTCACATCACCTTGAGCCAAGGTAATGTGATCAAGGTCAAGGTCACTTGGTACATTTTTAAATGGGGGGGGATGGAGACATTTGTTTTTTTTCCAAAAAAAAACCCCAATTTTAATATTTTCATATTTTGTATGTAAAAAGTATACACGTCATGTAATATTCATGCAATGATAAAACAACTTGCATTTTTTTTTTTTTAAATGATAACAGATATTGAGATAATGTTTTAATTTTGTCTACGCATTTTATTTTTTTTTTAGAGACGAGTAAATCCAGATGATGATGCAAAATATTGGTGCATGGCAGAGGATGACAAGAAACATTGCTTAGAAAAGAGATACATCAATGATGTTATTGGTCGGTATACTTTTAATGCATACTTTAAATTGTGTTCAAAATTCATAGTTATTTAATAAATGTAGCTTTGGAGTCTGTGGGTTTTTGATTGGTTAAGACCAATAATTTATAGAATGAATATAAGAATAAATATTGCTTCTTCAAAGTTGCATTTATTTTCCTGTTATGTATCAGGTAAATGCAACACATGATTAAGAACAGACAGCTTGCTCAGTCACATTATATTGACCAAAGTGCAACTGCTGCTTTGAAAATATGCAAATTCTAAGTGCAGTGGAGGAAAGAAAATCCAATTTTATGGGAAAAAATGCAAGATGAATCCTGGCCTGTGGTGATCTCTGCATTAATGTTTCTTATCTTTCTTTTTCAGAATGCATCGAAGTTTAAAAAGTTTATAACAAAGAATAAATTACCAGTATATGTAAAAATGTAAACTGAACTGATAAACTTCTTTTGTCATGTTTGTTCGCATATGCTTTATATACATGTAGGTTTTGGGGTCTATAGCACAAAAACATTCACAAAAGGTTCTTTCATCTTGGAATATGCTGGAGAGAGAAGAAAGGCCAAGGAATTTGAGATGAAAAAGGAAGAAAAGCAAACTTACGTTTTTCATTGCAAATGGAATGGGGAACAATATGTGTAAGAGGTTTCTACTATTCATCAAAAAGAAACTGAAAGTTATGTTTATAAATAATACAGGACACAAATTTACCAATAAACCTGGATTAAAAAATCTGAATGTCCCTCAAGACACAAGGAGATTCAAAAAGATTGAATGGAATAAAGACATGAAAGATACATAATTCAATACATAAATTGTAACAGCTAGTATATAATTTTTTTTTGGATTACACTCTTTTCAGTTGACCAGAAATGTATATATGTGGCTTTAAATTACCTTTGAGTTTGGCATACACATGATGCATCTAAAAAAAAAGTGATAACTTAAAGGGTCATATATTTCAGCTTGTATTGTCGGTAGTGACAAAGCTGCCAACAGGTATACATGCTTCACAAACATTTTGTTTTTTTTTTTAGTATTGATGCAACCCATTCCCTGGATCGCTTAGGACGCTATGTAAATGATGAAGCTTTTGGAAAACCGGCAAATAATTCTTTCGTGAAATTGAAGATGATAAACAAGCAACCAAGGCTCTGCTTATTTGCATCTAGGGACATTTATGAAGGGGAAGAGATAAGATATGATTATGGTGACCAGGAGGCTCCATGGAGACAGGTAGATGTAATTAATGTATTAAAATTTACTGAAAATCTTTTTCTACCATTTCATCAAGTTAGTGAACAATTTTTAGCCAGCCGTGACAAAAGTCAGGTGAAGCTAATGTCATAGTCGGTGTCAGCGTCGTCCGCTTCCTTGAAATTCAATATAAAAAACTTTAATCTGAGCTATATCTCCTGAACTATAAGGGGTAGGGCTTTGATACTTCATATGTAGATACCTTATGACGTGACCTTGACCTTTGACCTAGTGACCTTGACCTTGGACATTGACTTACTAAGCAGGGCTATATCTGCTGAACTATAAAGGGGTGGGCTTTGATATTCTATATGTAGTTATCAAATGACGAGAACTTTCATTTGAAACCCTGACTCTCAAAATAACAAAAACAATATATGGCAGCTGAATCAAAGGTAAAAATACTGTGCCGAACATTTAATTATAGATAACAAAAGCATGTCATAGCCACCAGTCTGTCTGACAAAGTGCTGAACCGTACCAAACAATACAATCTTGAGATTTCGATTTCCATTTTGGTATTGACCGAAATTTGGCCCCCCAAATAAGGGAAAAGCTCAGCCATCCAATTGTTAGCTCACCTCAACGAAGTAGAGGGGGGCTTATTACACTATTTCCCCCACTGTCGGCATCCGACTGTAGGTTAAGCAAAATAGAACAGGTCCATTCTCCCCTAATTATAAGTCCTACATCAACCAAACATAAATGATGCATCTAAGGATGCTCACTGCAGTGCATGGTTGAGATGCTGCATCCAAGCTACATTTTACACTCGAGTGAGCAGGTTATAAGTACAATGGGACAGGTCCATTCCTACCTTACTATAATAAGTCTTGCATCAACCAAACTTGCAAGGATGATGCATCTGAGGATGCTTACTACAATGCACTATACAGGTGCTGTGTCTTACCTATATTTAACGCTTGATTGACCAGGTAAGTTAAAATTAGAATCTTCACTTCCAGCCTTCTTTAAATTCTTTATCAACCAAACTTGTGTGGGTGATGCATCCAGATATACTTTGTGCAATGTAGGTACACATGCTGGTCATGTGACAATGTTGCGGTGAACATGAGCTCTGTCATCTCTGATGACACTGTGTTTTGTTCTCCAGACGACCAAGATTTTATTCAGGCAGTTTTGGAATTTAATAATTAAAGGCATCATTTGAACATTTAAAATGGCCAATTTGACAACTTATCTGTTTTTCAAATTTAGATAACTGCTTTAGAACAAAACCCATGTCATGTTTTGAGTTATCTAATATATATATGTAATTGAAGTTCTAATATTTTTCTCTTTTTTTTTTGGCATGTTGCATGTTCAGGAACAAATAGATGCATCACATGGTACATGGTCTTTGTTTTCTTTGTATTACATTTATGTGTTCTAGAATTTTTTATAGAAATAATGTACTGTAAATCACTTAACACTGACATGCTCCAAATGGAAATTAAGCAATAAAATTAGTTGCTACAAGCAGAGGTCACATTCTAGAGCATATATTGATTATCAGCGCATATACATGTTAAAGCACACTAATTAATTAGAACCAATTAAGCCTTGTTTAATAAAAAAAGATCATGTGGTTTACAGTACTTACTTTAGTTTGTTTGTTCAGATTTTATAACTTTCGTTTTTACGTTTTTCTTACATGTATATCATGTTAATATATACATGTATTAAGTCATTATGTTGACAAATCCTTTACTCAAAAGTAACTGTCCTGCTCCTCAAGATTATAAACTTAGTAATAGTGAAAGGACAGCAGGTGTGAACAGAACAGAAAGACAAGCAGTAAAGTAATAGTCCTCTTCTGTTATAATGATTACCAATGGGACTTTATAAACTTAACATGAGTTTATAAACAAGAAATTTTTTAAACTCATTTATTATTTTTTGTCTGACAGATTTGTTTGTAGGGATTGCATTGCAGGTCTCACAATAAGTTTTATTGCAATTTGATGTGAATCACTGCCTAGAACTATGGTCATTTTCAGTGCTGCCATTCTGGAAGGTGACTTTTATTTTTTTTTCTTCAGAAAAGAGTTCTTCAAGTCAACCATTGGTAATGGTAACATCTTGCCTTGACATCAAACAGATTGTAAGTATGCAATTTTAGATTATGATTTTTGCTATTTCCGCTTGTCTACCAGTCTCTTGAATACTTTATATACATACATGTATATGCAACAAATGTTGCTGAAAATTATGAATATAATAATGAGACTGTAATTAAGTGAATAGCATAATCCTTTATACACATGTGCAAACATGTCTCACACAGAACATTTTTTGGGGGCATATATAGGAATCATCCTGCCCATCTGCCATTATCCAATTTTGCAGGATACAAGTGGAAACACCACTAAAAGTGTAGATCTCAAGCAGTGGGGATAGTATGTTCTCAAAACTGGATACACATTGCTTACATACTCACATTCATGTCAAACTAGCATGCTAGGTGTTGCCACCTAGGCCATAACTAATATGCAAGTCATTTGCCTCTAAGGCACATGGACAGATACAAACTACATGTAATGCCCCCAAATTTCTAATCATGGGGGCATATAGTTTTTGGACTGTCCTGTTGTTTGATTGTTTGTATTTACTTGGCCATAACTTTTGAATGGTAAGTGATAGGGCTTTCCTAATTCACATGTATACTAATGTTTTTTTCTTTATGCCCCCAGAATCAAAGATTAGGGGGCATATAGTTGTTGGCCTGTCCATCTGTCTGTCTGTTTATCTAAGGCAAAAACTTTAACATTGGATATAACTTTTAAATGTTAAGTGATAGGGCTTTCATATTTCACATGTGTACTCCTCGTGACAACACCCATCCGTTGATACCACAATTTTTGACCACTTGACCTTGAACTTTACCTTTGACTTACTTTTGAAAAAAATGTTAACATTGGGCATAAATCGTGAACTGTAAGTGATAGGGCTTTCATATTTAATATGTATACTCCTTGTGACAAGACCTTTCCATTCATACCAAAATTATTGACCTCTTGACCTTGACCTTTGACCTACTTTCGAAAAACTTTAACATTGAGCATACCTCTAGAACTGTAAGCGATAGGGCTTTCATATTCCACATGTCTACTCCTTCTGACAAGACCTTTCTGTTGATACATTGTACCAAAACTTTTTACCTCTTGACCTTGACCCTTGACCTACTTTTGGAAAACTCTAACATTTAGCATTACTCTTGAACTGTAAGTGATTCACATGTGCATTCCTTTTGATGAGAACTTTTAGTTGGTACAAACATTTTTAGCTTGACCTTGGAGTTTGACCTATTTTACAAGAATAGTGCTTATTCTGTCAAAGATCCCAACGGGGCATTCGTGTTTCACAAACACATTGGTTTTATACCTTTTGAACTTGACCTTGAAGTTTGACATACATGTACTTTTCAGATAATGTCTTTTATACTGACAAAGATGCTGAAGGGGGCATTCACGTTTTGCAAACTTATTTTTTTTCAGAGATCAGTCAGGATGCTAGACAACGTAAAAGTAAAACAGTTGAACAATTTCGACGAATCAGTTACACATGTTATTGTTAACACAGGTAATTGTAATACAGGTAATCTTTGCTTAAATAAACTCCTCCTTACTCTTTCACTGTCTCTGTTACTTAGCTATCTCAGATTTTAGAACATCTACTTGTCTTAGCTTTCTTCTTTGCAAATCTCTATTGATGCTATAGTTACACCATCAGCTAACAAATTGTCTGAAGCCGAGTACAAACAGTGTGAACCACACAGCTCTCACATGTTTCTTATTATAAGCACATGCAGGAAGGGTTGTAAAAACAGTCTACTTTTGAATACTGATGTATACATGGAATGTTCAAAAGTCATCTTTTTTGGTTTAGATTGATCGAGGTCTGTAAACCTGTAAAGGATGTAAACATTCAATGCTATCTACATGTATATCATGATAAAATTAATACAGCAGCTTTTTTATTCCCCAAGAATCTTTGATTTGGGGGCATATAGTTTTTGGCCTGTCCGTCTGTCTGTTTGTCCAAGGCCTAAACTTTAACATTAGGCATAACATTTGAATGGTAAATCATAGGGCTTTCATATTTCCCATGTGTACTCCTTGTGACAAGACCTTTCTGTTGATATCAAAAGTTTGAACCTCTTGACCTTGACCTTTGACCTACATACTTTTGAAAAACTCCAACATTTAGCATAACTCTTGAACCTTAAGTGATAGGGCTTTCATATTTGACATGTGCATTCTTTGTGACAAGACCTTCCCTTTGGTACAAACATTTTTGACCTTGTTACTTTGACCTTGGAGTTCAGCCTACTTTACAAAAATAATGCTTATGCGGCCAAAGATCCAGTTGGGGCATTTTGTATTTTGCAAACACACTGATTTTATTTTTTTCTCCTTACAAAGCCACTAGTCATTTAATTTGATTTTTTTTTTCCAAATTGTGCCAATCTTTCTGCCAAATATAATCTATGTAGTTCTTTAAGGAGAAAGTGGATAAAGGAAAATTCCTCTTACAGACATCTTAAAAGAATGACTTCAGGTTTACATTGATATTGATAATGATGTGATTTCATTTCATTCAATACATATTGTTAAAATTATTATGCTCATTTAAGGTCTTCAAAATAAAAATAGAATTCTTATGCAACGTTGATATAACCTCAAATTTCATTGGTTGTTTGTTCCTTAGTTACAGCCTTAAAATAAGAACATACTAGCCTTTGACGTTGCTAACGTCACACATTTTGCTTTATACATGTAGCTGCAAAAGTATACATTGCATTATAATGGGAAATTAATGTTTACAGATTCAGGTGAAAGAATTTGCAATAGATCTATGAAGTTTTTCTACGCTGTGGCGTTCCATTGCTGGATTCTTAGTTATGACTGGATCCTACAATGTTTAGAGGCTGGTCATTACTTACCAGAGGTAAGAAAATGAACCTTTTCTCTTAATAATTGAATAGCTAAAGAGGCTTTACTAAAAGCTAAATGTTATCAGGAGAAAGAGACTAGACGAAAGTGTTATTCAAGGACATGTAGACTTAAGAAAAGTGCAGGAATGTTGAAAGTCTATACAGGAATTTTTGTGTCGCTTGAAAACCAAAGGAATAACTTTCCCTGGGATCTCTCTGCAATGTGGTAATATTTTTTCATAAACAGCAACAAGTTTCTGAGTACATGAATATAAAACACACTCATGAAACTTGCATGCAGTATTATCATAAAGCAATAAAATATCAACAAAAGGTGATGTAAAAGGACTAGGTCTAATGCTAGTTTATACCTCAGTATGTACTTGTGAAATTGAAAAGATTTATCAGTTGATACATGTACTCAAGTAAGTAATTGTGGGAATGAAGTGATGTGTCAGTTGATACATGTACTCAAGTAAGTAATTGTAAGAAAAAAGTGATGTGTCAGTTTATACCTCAGTATGTACTTGTGAAAATGAAGGTATGTGTCAGTTGATACATCTACTCAAGTTAGTAATTGTGAGAATGAAGTGGTGTGTCAGTTTATACCTCAGTGTGTACTTGTAAGAATGAAGGAATGTGTCAGTTGATACATCTACTCAAGTAAGTAATTGTGAGAATGAAGTGGTGTGTCAGTTTATACCTCAGTGTGTACTTGTGAGAATGAAGGAATGTGTCAGTTGATACATGTACATGTACTCAAGTAAGTAATTGTG
The DNA here is from genome assembly GCA_028142955.1 of Pinctada fucata. Taxonomy (NCBI): domain Eukaryota; kingdom Metazoa; phylum Mollusca; class Bivalvia; order Pterioida; family Pteriidae; genus Pinctada; species Pinctada fucata. Next base: position 17,752,239 of record AP027107.1, on the reverse strand, counting down.
AGAATGAAGTGGTGTGTCAGTTTATACCTCAGTGTGTACTTGTAAGAATGAAGGAATGTGTCAGTTGATACATCTACTCAAGTAAGTAATTGTGAGAATGAAGTGGTGTGTCAGTTTATACCTCAGTGTGTACTTGTGAGAATGAAGGAATGTGTCAGTTGATACATCTACTCAAGTAAGTAATTGTGAGAATGAAGTGGTGTGTCAGTTTATACCTCAGTGTGTACTTGTGAGAATGAAGGAATGTGTCAGTTGATACATGTACTCAAGTATGTAGTTGTGAGAATGAAGTGATGTGTCAGTACATTGTATATACCTCAGTATGTACTTGTGAGAATGATTGGATGTGTCAGTTGATACATGTACTCAAGTATGTAGTTGTGAGAATGAAGTGATGCGTCAGTTTATACCTCAGTATGTACTTGTGAGAATGAAAGGATGTGTCAGTACTCAAGTATGTAGTTGTGATAATGAAGTGATGTGTCAGTTTATACCTCAGTATGTACTTGTGAGGATGAAAGGATGTGTCAGTTGATATATGTACTCAAGTACATCTAGATATGAGAATAAAGAGATGTGTCATTTGTTTTACCTCAGTAAATAGTTGTGAGAATGAAGGAATTTTCACTTATACCTCAGTCAGTAGTGAGAATAAAGGGATCTTTAAAAGGAACCTTAAAAGTCCACTTTCTTTTGATGACCTGTAGTCAAAGATTCCTGTCCGTTTGTCTGTTTGTTCTTTTGTCTGTTTGTCTATAAGAATTTTAGCATTAGCCATAGCCTTTAAATGGTTGTTGATATTGCTTTCAGATTTCACACGTATGTTTTCCCTGTGATAAGACCCTTCAAGTGATACAAACATTTTGACCTTGACCTTGGCATTTTGTTAACTTTTATAAAACACTTAAACCTTGGTCATAACTTTTAAATGGAAGTCGGTATTGCTTTCATATTTCACATATGCTTTCCTTGTGATAAGGCCCTTCTATTGATACAAAAATATTGACCTTTGCATTGTGATTACTCTTATGGAAATTAAACTTTGGTCACTTTTGAGTGGTAAGTGATAGGGCTTTTATATTTCGCATGTAATTACCCTTTCTGTAAGTACCAGCCTTTTGACTTTGACCTTGGGATATGGCCTTAATTAGTCCTCTACCGACAAAACTGAGGGGACTTGAAGTTTCTACCTGTCCGTCTTGTCTGTCCGTCCGTCCGTCTGTCTGTCTGTCTGTCACACTTTCCTTGTCAAGAGCATAACTCTTCCCCCTGTTGATGGATTTTAATAATTTTTCACAGAAATGTTCTTTGATACCTAAGGGTGTGTCATGACCTTGAACAAAGGTCATAGGTCAATGGTCAAGGTCACAATAGACACCATGGTAAAGCCTTGTCCGGGGCATACTGTAAATTGGTTTTTATTCGTCATGTACCAATTTTTGTCATTTTCATCAGTGCCTTTCTTGACGAAATACTTACTGACGAATATTTATACTCCTGTTGGAATATGATGAAGTATGGGAAAGAAAATTTGGAGAGATATTGGTTTAATTGCCTATCATTTATACATTATCATTCTTACACATATAAATGTACATAAAGCATCATGCCCTTTGCCGTTTTAATTATACGACCGTAACATACTTATGTTCTGTAAAGCAGATAAATGAAAAATTGTAATCAAAGTTGCAGTAAATTCTCATCTGATTACCTAATAATTTGTGAATTTGAAGGAATCGGCTACATATATGGCGGATTTGACAATGGATCTTAATCTTTAGTTTTCACTTGGTATCTGAACGGACGAATTGGAATTTAGGTACCCTTGGATGATGAAGTTACGTACTGACGAAATGGCCTTTTTTAACAAATTGATGAAAATTGATACTGACAAAAATAAAGCAATTTACAGTAACTCCTCCATCTGTCGATGCATTTCTATAATATTTCACAGAAATGTTCTTTGGGACATAATGGTGAGTCATGACCTTGACCAAGGTCATAGTCAAAGGTCGAGGTCACAATAGACACCATGGTCAAAACCTTGTCTGGGGCATAAATCCAACCCCTTTTGATGGATTTAAATAATATTTCAGAGAAATGTTCTTTTGGACCTAAGGGTGTGTCATAACCTTGAACCAAGATTATATTTCAAAGGTCAAGGTCATGATAGACATCATGTTCAAAACCTTGTCTGGGGAATAATTCTTCCCTCTTTTTGATGGATTTCAGTAATATTTCACAGAAATGTTCTTTGGGACCTTTGGATTTGTTATGATTTTAAACCAAGGTCATAGGTCAAAGGTAAACGTCGCAATAGACACCATGGTCAAAATCTTGTCTGGGGCATAACTTTCCCCCTATTGGTGGATTTCACTTAAATTTCACAGAAATGTTGTTTGGAACCTAAGGGCATGTCATGATCTTGAACCAAGGTCATAGGTCAAAGTTCATGGTCTTAATAGACTCCATGGTCAAAACCTTGTCCTAGGCATATCTCCTCCCCCTGTTTATGCATTTCAATATTTCAGAGAAATGTTCTTTGTGACCTAAGGGTGTGTATCAAGACCTTGAGTCAAGGTCAAAGGTCAAGGTCACAATAGACATTGTAGTCAAAACCTTGATGTGTTATGACCTTTAATCAATTTAGTTATTAGAATTAAAAGCTATGCCGGTAGGAGTCATATATTGCTCGGTGGTCAAAAGCTTGTTTAAGGAAAAACTTTAAACTGCCATAACTTTTGAATGCTATTGATTTTCAAATACATATGATACTGACTTTGGTATTCGATCCTCTAAAATAAACGTCAACTTTGGTCATAACTAACATAGTATTTTGGCTTTCATATTTACACCACAAACAAAGAAAGTTTGGGCATATATAGGAATCACTCTGTCCATTAGTTTTTCTGGCCATCTGGTTAAGAAGTCTTAAAAGCAGATATCTTTCAAACTATTTGTGGTAGGCCTTTTATAATGTATTACGTACATTCAACATGAGGAGTATTACATTTCGTCCATGACGTTTGACCCAGTGACCTTGTTTTTGGGCCTATGCTGCATTTTAGATTAAGAGGTTTTGACAGCAGACATCTTTCATACTATCAGTGGTAGTCCTTTTATAATCTATACATACAATCACCATAAGAAGTACTACATTTTGGTACCTTGACTTTTGACCTAGTGACTTTGACCTTGGCTTTGGGCCTATGTTGCATTATTTTTACTTGAGTGATTATGAATGAACCTTTGATTGTTCTATGTATGTTTTTTTAAGGGATAAATCTTTCATATACACATTGTACATATTTTTCACTACATTTTCATTACCATTCATTTGACATAGTGGCTTTGACCTTGAATTCTGTATGAGAGTATTCAATGCAAACAATTGCATGTCTCTCCATAAATAAATCTGTCAAGAAAATTTTTAGCCGCAGGGGTATATTTCATCCCTTTAGAGCAGTTAAGTTTACATGTGTAATCCTCATGACAAGATCCTTCAATTGTTACCATTTTTAGTTCTACTGGTAAATTAGGGTCAAGGTCTCAATGCATGGCCAAGAACATAATGTGACAGGCATCATACCTTTTGTTGAACAGTCTAGTTTTTAGAATGATGGGGAGTGCCATTTAATACTCTAGTATATAGTTTTGACAATATTGGAGTGTGTCATGTGATACCTCTGTATGTAGTTGTAAGAATGGTTGAGTGTGTCATGTGATACTTTGGTATTTAGTTATAAGAAAAATGGAGTATGTCAATAGATACCTCGGTATTTAGTCCTAAGAATAGTGGAGTATGTCATGTGATACCTCAGTATTTAGTTGTAAGAATTATGGAGTGTGTAATATGGTACCTCGGTATTTATTTGTAAGAATTATTGAGTATATCATGTGATACCTCGGTGCATTTATTTAGTTGTAAGAATTATGGAGTGTGTCATGTGATACCTCAGTATGTAGTTGTAGGAATTATGGTGTGTCATGTGGTACCTCAGTTTGTAGTTGTAAGAATTATGGAGTGTGTCATGTGGTACCTCAGTTTGTAACTGTAGGAATTATGGTGTGTCATGTGGTACCTCAGTTTGTAGTTGTAAGAATTATGGTGTGTCATGTGGTACCTCAGTTTGTAGTTGTAGGAATTAAGGTGTGTCATGTGGTACCTCAGTTTGTAGTTGTAAGAATTATGGTGTGTCATGTGGTACCTCAGTTTGTAGTTGTAAGAATTATGGTGTGTCATGTGGTACCTCAGTTTGTAGTTGTAGGAATTATGGTGTGTCATATAGTACCTCAGTTTGTAGTTGTAGGAATTATGGAGAGTGTCATGTGATACCTCAGTACATGTATTTAGTTGTAAGAATTATGGAGTATATCATGTGATACCTTGGTACATGTATTTAGTTGTAAGAATTATGGAGTTTGTCATGTGATACCTCAGTACATGTATTTAGTTGTAAGAACTAAGGAGTATATCATGTGATACCTTGGTACATGTATTTAGTTGTAAGAATTATGGAGTTTGTCATGATACCTCAGGTATTGTTACACCCCTGTCAATGAAGTGAGAGGGTATTGTTACACCCCTGCCAATGAAGTTAAAGGGGTATCTTGTTGTATGAGTATGGAATACTTCTAGATTTCCTCATGATATGAGACTTGTCTTGTAAAGACATCCTGTTATACCCCTGCCAATGCAGTTGAGGGGGTATTGTTACACCCTTGTCAATGAAGTGAGAGGGTATTGTTACACCCCTGCCAATGAAGTTAAAGGGATATTGTTACAAGCCTGCCAATGAAGTTGAGGGAGTGCATGTATTGTTATATCCTTCCCAATGAATTTGAGGGGATATTGATAAAACCCCTGCCAATGAAGTTTAGGGGATATTGTTATACACCTGCCAGTGAAGTTGAGGGGGTATTCTGGTTTCACCCTGACTGTCTGTCCATCTTTTCTGTCTGGCTACAAAATGTTCTTATCTTGACTTTAAGAATTCTAGATGAAACTTCACATGTAGATTGTTCCTGGAGAAAGAGGAGCTCTTTTGATTTTTTGAGGCTCAAAGGTCAAACTTTAAACTTAGCATGTATGGAAAATAGCATTAAATGGTTTTTCCTCACCACAGCAAATATGATTCTTGACCTATAGTGATGAAACTTTAACATGTCAATATCTAGATTGTTTTTGTTTGACCTAAGGAGGCTTCTCCACACCACAGCTCAAGTTATTCTTTGCCTGTTTTAATGAAACATTACACAAAGATTCCTTATTAGTAAAAGAAGAGCACTATTGTTTTTTGGTGTAAAATTGAAATATGTCATGCATGAAAAGCAGTGATGTCTACGCACTAAAGCTGAGTAATTCTTTACCTTCAATGATAAAACCAAAGAAGGCCTATCTATGATTAAAGGGAGAAGCCTTTTGATTTTGGATAAAAAAACAAAGGTCAACATCAGACTTCGATTGTATTGTAAACAGTGTTTTTGTTGTACAAGGGGAGCATGGGTTGTGTAATTAACCAACACTTATAATTAAGGATTTTTAATACTTGTTGGGCTAGTTTAGATTATTAGGTCAGAAGTTTAAAAAGATCAAGAAAGCTATGCATAGATGTGATGTTACAATTAATTGCTGTGGAAAGAGAGGGCATTTTTGCACACCTTCTATGGTCAGATGTTGATTTATATAGTGGATGTTGTTGTCTCATCCCATTTTGTGCTTTATTTACACTTTTATATGCAAATAAGATTAATCTTATCATACAATTTATTTTGTAGAGTGGGAGGTTGATGATGAAGCTGATCCTCTTGAGGATACTTTTGATGACGCTGAAGAAACTATGGAAACTTCATCTTATAATGGTAAGAGAAAATAAGTGTGGAAAAATTATTTTTTATACTCCCATCTTTAGAAGAATGTATTGTGGTATGGCCCTGACAGTCCGTCCATCTGCCAGTGTGTCTGTCCCTTCATTTGTGGAGAAAATACAAACAAAACCATTAGCCCTTGAATATTCTGACACAAAGATTACTTTGACTAGGATAAAAGGAGGTCCTGGTGACAATCACAACAGCACTCACAATAGAGTACCATTGGGAGCCAAGACAGACCCCTAGCAAGCTAGAGGTGGGACCAGGTGCTCGGGAGGAGTAAGCATCCCCTGTTTGGCTAGCCGCACCCGCTGTCAATGCTCATGCTTAGAAATGAAAATAAAATCGGCAAAACAAGCACTGTCTTAAGCCATATCTATATAGAAAGTGCTATGGCAACCATGCCAGGATAAGACAATTAAAACACTTACTGTCAAACCCCTCGTGGGGAAATTTTCACGAGCTCCTGCTGTCAATGCAGGAGAAACCTACAGAGATTTAAGGTCTGGGTCACAGGAAACTGTAATATTCATACTCTGTTGTTAGAATACAGACCAAACTACATGTCCTAGAATAATCAACTTACCACATTGGATCACCATTAAGAGAGAAAGCGAATACTCTGTCCTTTTTGTTTTCATGGTCAGAGGTGTAAGGTCAAGGCCACAGCAACTTCGATTTTTTAAAACCTTTAGGGAAAGACATGACTAAACTTTTCCATAATCTCTTCAAACTTATCACAAAAAATGACCATGGTGAGAGGAAGAACCCTATTGTTATTACAGCACTACAAGATGTAGGGGAGATGTACTGCATCTACTTCATACATAGCATGCTGGTAATAAATAAACTGAAGAATTACTTAGTTCTTGAGTGTAAATGAATTATTATCCTTCTTCAAATTTTTTTCAGCAGACTCCTCATCATCACATGAACCACAGTCATCCAGATCACAGCAGTCGTCACAGGAACCACAGTCATTCAGATCACAGCAGTCGTCACAGGAACCACAGTCATCCAGATCACAGCAGTCGTCACAGGAACCACAGTCATTCAGATCACAGCAGTCGTCACAGGAACCACAGTCATCCAGATCACAGCAGTCGTCACAGGAACCACAGTCATTCAGATCACAGCAGTCGTCACAGGAACCACAGTCATCCAGATCACAGCAGTCGTCACAGGAACCACAGTCATTCAGATCACAGCAGTCGTCACAGGAACCACAGTCATCCAGATCACAGCAGTCGTCACAGGAACCACAGTCATTCAGATCACAGCAGTCGTCACAGGAACCACAGTCATTAAGATCACAGCAGTCGTCACAGGAACCACAGTCATTCAGATCACAGCAGTCGTCACAGGAACCACAGTCATCCAGATCACAGCAGTCGTCACAGGAACCACAGTCATTCAGATCACAGCAGTCGTCACAGGAACCACAGTCATCCAGATCACAGCAGTCGTCACAGGAACCACAGTCATTCAGACCACAGCAGTCGTCACAGGAACCACAGTCATCCAGATCACAGCAGTCGTCACAGGAACCACAGTCATTCAGATCACAGCAGTCGTCACAGGAACCACAGTCATCCAGATCACAGCAGTCGTCACAGGAACCACAGTCATTCAGATCACAGCAGTCGTCACAGGAACCACAGTCATCCAGATCACAGCAGTCGTCACAGGAACCACAGTCATTCAGATCACAGCAGTCATCACAGGAACCACAGTCATCCAGATCACAGCAGTCGTCACAGGAACCACAGTCATTCAGATCACAGCAGTCGTCACAGGAACCACAGTCATCCAGATCACAGCAGTCGTCACAGGAACCACAGTCATTCAGATCACAGCAGTCGTCACAGGAACCACAGTCATCCAGATCACAGCAGTCGTCACAGGAACCACAGTCATTCAGATCACAGCAGTCGTCACAGGAACCACAGTCATTCAGATCACAGCAGTCGTCACAGGAACCACAGTCATCCAGATCACAGCAGTCGTCACAGGAACCACAGTCATTTAGATCACAGCAGTCGTCACAGGAACCACAGTCATCCAGATCACAGCAGTCGTCACAGGAACCACAGTCATTCAGATCACAGCAGTCGTCACAGGAACCACAGTCATCCAGATCACAGCAGTCGTCACAGGAACCACAGTCATTCAGATCACAGCAGTCGTCACAGGAACCACAGTCATCCAGATCACAGCAGTCGTCACAGGAACCACAGTCATTCAGATCACAGCAGTCGTCACAGGAACCACAGTCATTCAGATCACAGCAGTCGTCACAGGAACCACAGTCATCCAGATCACAGCAGTCGTCACAGGAACCACAGTCATTCAGATCACAGCAGTCGTCACAGGAACCACAGTCATCCAGATCACAGCAGTCGTCACAGGAACCACAGTCATCCAGATCACAACAGTCGTCACAGGAACCACAGTCATCCAGATCACAGCAGTCGTCACAGGAACCACAGTCATCCAGATCACAGCAGTCGTCACAGGAACCACAGTCATTCAGATCACAGCAGTCGTCACAGGAACCACAGTCATTCAGATCACAGCAGTCGTCACAGGAACCACAGTCATCCAGATCACAGCAGTCGTCACAGGAACCACAGTCATTCAGATCACAGCAGTCGTCACAGGAACCACAGTCATTCAGATCACAGCAGTCGTCACAGGAACCACAGTCATCCAGATCACAGCAGTCGTCACAGGAACCACAGTCATTCAGATCACAGCAGTCGTCACAGGAACCACAGTCATTCAGATCACAGCAGTCGTCACAGGAACCACAGTCATCCAGATCACAGCAGTCGTCACAGGAACCACAGTCATTCAGATCACAGCAGTCGTCACAGGAACCACAGTCATTCAGATCACAGTAGTCGTCACAGGAACCACAGTCATCCAGATCACAGCAGTCGTCACAGGAACCACAGTCATTCAGATCACAGCAGTCGTCACAGGAACCACAGTCATTCAGATCACAGCAGTCGTCACAGGAACCACAGTCATCCAGATCACAGCAGTTGTCACAGGAACCACAGTCATTCAGATCACAGCAGTCGTCACAGGAACCACAGTCATTCAGATCACAGCAGTCGTCACAGGAACAACAGGCATCTAGTGAGAATTTATCATTTCTTGTTTGGGGGTATAAGTATTTTAAAACGCAATTTTGTTTTCTTGATAATGCTTTATTGTTGTAACATAAACAATGATTAATGTAAAGGTGATTTATTAGAACCTATGTGTGGTTCATCAATTTACTTGTTTTATGGATGTGACATTTTGTTTTAAATTCCTACCCTTTTTATTATACCCCCGCCATCAAAGTTTGGGGGGGGGGTATACTGGTTTGGTTTTTTTTTTTTAAATAAGAAAGTCTGAATACTTTCATCAGAACTATCTACAGGGTCAGTTAAATTATTAATAAGAAACAGAAGGTGTAAATGAAAATAATTATCACTTTTCAAATATTTTCAGCATCAGACTCCTCATCATCACATGAACCACAGTCATCAAGATCACAGCAGTCGTCACAGGAACCACAGTCATCAAGATCACAGCAGTCGTCACAGGAACCACAGGCATCCAGTGAGAATTTCTCATTTCTTGAATAGCTTTACACAACAAAAAATACTTTATATCACCTGCTTTTAACAAATGGGGATATTAAGACTTGTTGTCTGGCAGTCTGTCACAAAAATGTTTTCTTTTATTTTTCTCGATGTGTTTATTCATTAAAGCAAAAGCATATAAACATTCCTATACACAAGTGGAACATGTCAGAGAAATAAATGGTATTCTCTATTTCATCTATTACAGGAAGAGTGATCCTGTCCAAGGAACAAACAACCACTTTGAAAAACATTTTCAGAGAAAATATACTCTTAAGAAAGGAACTAAGGAGGGATCAGTGTGAGCGTGCTGCTGGGCAAAGTCCTTGTCTTCAAAATCTTGGTTGGAAAAAAATTAAGAACACTATTCACAATTGGACAACATGTGAAAAGAGAAAAATGATGGCTTTTTCAAAGAAAAAGAAAAAAACTCAACGTAAGATTGACTGAAGAATGTACATATGATACATGAATTTCACAGAAGGCTTATAAATAGTTTAAAAGTAATTACATGTACGCTTGAACTGTTAGTACAGAAAGTTCACTCTTTTAGAAATGTGATGGTCTAGTAATGCACCGGATATTTTGTGTGGACGAAAGGATCATAGAAAATGGATGTGGTTAGTTTCTCCTATTTAACTCTGTCCAATCTCATGATCCCCATTTCTGAGAATGTATAAATGATTCTTTTTGGTGAAAATATACGAGTCATACTATGTCAGTTGATACCACAGTATGAGGTGGCGAGAGTATAGGAGTTATGCTATGTCAGTTAATATCACAGTACATTATAAGGCGCAGGGATTTCAATAAGAATTATTTGAAGCGGTGAATTTGAAATTTGAAGCGTATCAATTTGAGCGCCTCAGGCGCGAGGCGAGTGCCGAAGGCAGGAGTTTTCTAGGGGGTTCCGGGGGCATGCTCCCCCGGAAATTTTTCAAAATTTTGATGCAAAATGGTGCATTCTGAGGGTATCTGGAGATGAAATATCACTCCGGGAAAGTGTGTAAATTTCATGTAAAATCCCGTAGAAAAACAAATGTGTCAAGTTTTAATACACATTATGATAACATTTTAACAATTGCTTATGATATTTCAAAAACGCTTCATTTGTATATTTCTGGGTACCAGACAGCAATGCATGTCTCATCGAAAAGAATCCAAATTTGGATTTAGCGATGTATTTTGCTTGATTCCATTTTAGCTGCAAGTCCTCGCTAATTTTGAACTTGGAATCAGTGGTAATTGAATTCAAAATTTTGGCGATACTGGTTCAATCGTTAAGAAATTTAGAAAAAAAAACACGTGTACAATTGAAGAAATTGCAGTGGTTACATTAAAATCTTGACGCTTTTTTTAATGGTTGATGTCAATTTTAATTGTATTTATAAATTCAAATTGATTTAAATTGACATCAAATATACATGTAGATAGGATTTTTAAGAAAGTAGAAAATTCAGTTTAATATTTACTTCCGTGGAGCTCGATCATTTTCCGAATTTTAATTTTGACGAAATTTTGTAGTTGAAGTAGATTATTAACTGACAAAACATTGCATTCATCTATTTTTTAAAAAGTTTTTTTGTCCTTCTTTTTCGGAATATATATGGAATGCTTCAATTTTAACTTTGCTAAAACATGTAAAAGAGTGAATGAGCGATAAAGGCCCACTTCTTTTTATGCTTCCAGCCGCACTTCATAATCAGCTTGCATTTCTTTTTAATTTGCGATCGATCGGTACGTACGATCTTTTTAAAAACCGCTTGGATTCTCATCAGGCCTAAAATAAAAATAAGTGTGTTTCGACTAACCCGACCTTACCTGCAAAAAACGCCGCGACCCTAATTTTTTTTCGCCGAAAAAAAGTAAAATTTTCGTTTTCCGTATTTTTTTCTATGCGTTATTTGACGACTGCCGAGATGTATTTTTTTCTCAAAAATTCGTGTATTTTAAAATTGATTTAATTGCCACGAAAATTACCTGGCTTAAACTAGCCCTTGCAACGCGTGGTGTCAAACGTTTTGTAGCCAGGGAGATTGTATTTACCTGACAAACGAGTTTTTATGCCTTCTACTACGTGAGCTAGTCTCATTATCCGTCGTACTTTTAACCTAAGTTTCGTTCCTAAAGTAATGCTTTCAAGTTTGATGGTACGTGTAGCTTTGTCAGCATTTATATTTCAACAAAAGACGATCTTTCTATAACGCGATACGTTAATTCATACGTTTACATGTATTTTAAATTAATCGATGTCGCGTAGACCGGCACGCGTCGTCAGTTTTCTCATTTTATTCTTACCCCCCCCCCCCCTTAGGCTCCCGACTTTTAGAGCTAAATAATCGGGGGAGGGTGATACTAATTTGCTACACTTACAAAATTCACAAGCATTGAGGTCCCGTGAAATAAAATGATTTCATATATTTCACCCGTATCACGCGCCGTCTCTAATCGGTTCCGGCTATTTTAGCGAAGGATCGTTTCATTTTGTTATTTCTGTCAGCTTCCAAGATTAAACGTTGCCGCATACGTATTCGTGTACACGATGAACATGTAAGCGTGTACATTTTGTATGTGAAAGGAACCTAAATAGATGTTTGTGACCGAAAAGAAACTCCCCAAAATCGTTTACTCAGAGAAAATTCGAGGCGGCGATTTTGGTCAATCAAAGCGGCAGTATTTCGCCGGGTGCCGGCTCTTATTGAAATCCCTGAAGGCGGTGAGGATATAGCAGTTATATTATGTCAGTAGATACCACGGTATGAAATTACTTAAATATAAAAGTTACATTGTATTTGTTGATACCCTATGTAGTATGAGGTGGTGAGAATATTGAAATTAAATTTTGGTCATTTGATACCTGAGCATGAATTGGTAAGATGATATTCTAGTATGATATGAGGTATTGAGAATGTAGGAGTTTGTCAGTTGTAACTTCATTGTCAAGAATTGAGAATATTGATAGAGCAGTATGAAGTAGTGATGATATAGGAATATGTCAGTTGTAACCTCAGTTTGAAGTATTGCAAGTATTGGAGTATGTTTGGTGATAACACAGCATTGATTTTTTATGCACCCAGAATCAAACATTCGAGGGTGTTTATTTTTTGGCATGTCTGTCTGTTTGTACAAAACCCTAAACATTGGGCTTAACATTTGAATGAAAGCTGATAGAGCTTTAAAATTTCTCATTTCATGTGTGTATTCCATGTAACAAGACCTTTCTGTTGATATATAACTTTTGAATGAAAGTTGATAGAGCTTTCTTGTTTAATGTGTGTATTCCTTGTAATAAGACCTTTCTGTTGATACCATATTTTTTTTACCTTGCAACCTTCAGCTTGACCTTTCACCTACTTTTGAAAACCTTCAACATTGGGCATAACTTTTGAGTTGAAGGTGATGAAGCTTTCATTTTTAGCTCACCTCGACGAAGTTGAGATGAGCTTATGCTATAACCCCGGTGTCCGCATCCGCGTCCACGTCCGGTTAAAGTTTTTGGGTAACTCAGTATCTGACAAAGTATTGATGCTACAGTAACCAAACTTGCACAAGTGATTCATCATTGGATGCTGAGGTGAACCCATGCATAGGATGCTGCATCTGACCTACATTTTCCGGTTGAATGACTTTGTCAATGTCTGGTTAAAGTTTTTGGGGTAGCTCAGTATCTGACAAAGTACTGATGCTACAGTGACCAAACTTGCACAAGTGATTCATCTTTGGATGCTGAGGTGAACCCATGCATTGGATGCTGCATCTGACCTACATTTTCCAGTTGAATGACTTTGTCAATGTCTGGTTAAAGTTTTTGGGGTAGCTCAGTATCTGACAAAGTACCGATGCTACAGTAACCAAACTTGCACCAGTGATTCATCTTTGGATGCTGAGGTGAACCCATGCATTGGATGCAGCATCTGACCTACATTTTCCGGTTGAATGATTTTACCTTTAACATGTTTAAAGGCCAATATTGAGCAAAGTATAAGTGCTACATAAACCAAACTTGCATATTAGATGTATCTTTGATCAAACTTTCAGAAAATGACCTTGACCTACTTTTTCCGCTTGAGTGATTTTGCCTTTAAAGGCTAATATTGTGCAAAGTATAAGTGCTACATGTACCAAACTTGCATATTTGATGTATCTTTGATCAAACTTTCATAAAATGACCTTGACCTACTTTTTCTGCTTGAGTGATTTTACCTTTAAAGTCCAATATTGAGCAAAGTATAAGTGCTACATGTACCAAACTTGCATATTGGATGTATCTTTGATCAAACTTTCATAAAATGACCTTGACCTACTTTTTCCGCTTGAGTGATTTTACCTTTAAAGTCCAATATTGAGCAAAGTATAAGTGCTACATGTACCAAACTTGCATATTGGATGTATCTTTGATCAAACTTTCATAAAATGACCTTGACCTACTTTTTTCCACTTGAGCGATTTTTCTTTTAAAGCCAATACACATGTACCTAGAGATATGTTTTAATTGAATTTTGCTGCCGCGAGGTGAGCTTCGTAATCTTTGATTACACTATGTTTATTATTTTTAATAATAATAAATGATTTTTAACTTGTTCAACTTAATATACATGTATAACCAAATGTCCGATGTAGAAACACACATGTCTGATGCCTTACAAAAAAGTTTCCCATACACTGCTTTGTAAAAAGTGATGAGGATAAGGGTGAATGCCTTTTTATATCTGTATATTGCAGTATGTTATATGTAGTACTTAGTTATGAGAGTAAAAGAGAATGTCATTCGATACAACTGATCGTAATTATGAGAATAATAAATACCTCAGTAGACTAGAGAATAATGAGTGTGTCATGTGATACCTCAATATATAGTTGAGAATTATAGACTGTGTTATTTAATACCTCAGTATGTACATGTAGTCTAGAGAATGATTGAGTGTGTCATGTGATACCTCAGTATGTAGAGTTGAGAATTATAGAGTGTGTTATTTAATACCTCAGTATGTAGTCTTGAGAATGATTGAGTATGTCATGTGATACCTCAGTATGTAGTCTAGAGAATAATAAAGTGTTATGTAATACCTCAGTATGTAGAGTTTAGAATAATAGAGTGTGTTATTCAATACCTCAGTATGTAGACTTGAGAATAAAAGAGTGTCTCATGCTTAGTTGTTTAATTGTAAGAATAGTTAAGCATGTTTTCTGATACCTCATTATGTACATATTTTCCTTATAAGTACCCTGCAAAATGGTGGAAGCCCTATAGGAATCACTGTGTCTGTCTGTCCGTCCATCTGTCAAAAACTTTAACCCTAGACATAAATACTGAACTATGGCTTTCATAGTTGGCTTGTGTATTCCTTGCGACAAGACCTCTCTGCTTGTACGAAATTTTTATTGCCTTTTGACCAAGGTCAAGGTCAAACTATGGCATGCCTCCAGCGAGGCCTTGACTTACAGTGTCAGTGTTCTAGTTTTAATGGAAAACTGAGTCGGTTTATATGATACATGACAGCACAGCATTTCACTGAACCTTAAAGGGAGCAAGTAAAGAACTTCCTGTCTTTTCACATTTATCAAATATGTCTACGTAATAATTCTAATTGGCTTGATCCACTCTCTTATTTCGTGGCAACCATTAGTTCGAATTTCAGATTATCAATTTGTCTCTCTATAGAATTACATGTCTTAGGTGAGTTATATGCCTCTAATAGTTCTTCTAATAAGTTGTATATGGTCGTATTTACCACTTTTCTATGTTTGATTCTAATTTCGTTCAACAGATTTCATGAAATTGAATCTTACGCTGCTTATTGTTCATTCTTACTGTTGATTATTTTGGTATTAAAATTTGTCACAAACATTCTTAGTTTTTCATATAATGCAACAGTAGAAGAAAGGAACGGAACCTTCCCTATTTACAAGGATAAAAGGAGATCCTATTTACAAGTACCTGAAACATGCATGTCTGATGCTGTAGATTTATCTGTTCTTAAATGATGCTATTGAATTTGAAGACGTTTAACATTTAAATGGTTGTTTTATTGCATAGCGTTGTCCGACTGTATGTCTGCATATCCTAATATTTGTAGAAAGAACAGAGTACAACTAGTTAGTTCTAGGATCTTCTGCTTACTTGAAAAAACAAAGACTACGCTAAAGACGGTTAATGGCCAAATTGCTGGAAGCAGATTGTGTTATGAAATAATATGTCCTTTCAAAGCAGCAGAGTGCAATATTAATATCTCCATTCAAAGTCGGATTCTATATAGTTTTGACACACTTGGTTCTATTCAAAATCATATCTTCAAGGTCAATCCTCAAGGTTAACTTCAGTACCAAAAAGCAGATCCTCTATGTTCTAGCTGTATGGCAAGTTTTAAAGTGATACTGCATAGAGTAATGGCGTATGTCCAGTTTATGAAATAGGTATATACAGATTACATAGCTCATATCCAGAAGCAATTTATCACTTGGGCAGAAAAAAAAGGTCAATGTCATTTTATAAAAGTTTGATCAAAGATTTGCAGTTCTTTTACTCTATATTTGCGCAAAATCACCTGAACATAAAAAGTAGGTCAATGAAAGGGGAGGATTTCCAACAACACTCGGTTGCAGCAACCACGGCAAAACTTACAACACCCAATAAAAAAACACAGCAGACACTCGAAGAAAGAGACGCAAAAGGGACAAGGAACACCAATTCACAACAAAGAAACACAAAAGACTATACATAAACCAACGAGACCAATGGGCAACCGGTGCCGACTTAGAACGGCCATTTTCCATGCAAGTAGCAGACGATGTGGTTATCCGGATCATATGCGCACAACCCTCCCACTTTTCCGATTACACAGTGGTATCGAAGAACGCACAATTGTGGTATAAAATAACCTCCCTTTAAGATGAACACACGGAGAGCATGACCCAGAGGCCCCAAGAAACACACAGATGGATTTGTAAATGGATATTAAAAAGCAGAAGGTCAAGGTCATTTTATGAATGTTTGATCAAAGGTACAGACCGATTTGCAAGCATTACATGATATGCAAGTTTGGTACATGTAGCACTCAAAACTTGCTCAATATGGCTTTTAAAAGCAAAATCACTATCAGAAAAATTAGATCAAGGTCATTTTATGAAAGTTTGACAATATGCATCCAATATGCTTTGTATATTTTACCATGTATATAAGGTCTTTCCCTCGATGTTTGATTTTCAGAGTATATGTGTCATGCACCTGTGGTCAAAGCCATACCTCCTATACTGGTTATAGCACAGTATCTTGAGACTTTTATACATTGGTTCACTATGGTAAGAGGATGATACGTATACATTTTGTCATACGTGTAAAGAGCAAAGTCAGTTTATCAAACCTAAATGGTGTTTTGTTTTTTCTTCACTTTTCTTATTTATTGAATAGTAAATTGTGGGACAATAAAAGAAAATTGATATGTAAACCCGTCTATAAGCCTTGTATGTGCTTTAGAGCTCACCATGAAATATATGCACGAATCGGCTGTAACGAAAGAGACGGACCTGATATTCACGACGAGATGAAGACCTAAATGTCAAATAATGTATCAAAGGAAACAACGTAGCTCTGCCTAAAACTTGGAGGTGCACAACATCCCAAAATTTCTTACGAGCAAAAACAAAACAAAACAAGAGGCCCAAGGGGCCACATCGCTCACCTGAGGAGACTGTATGTAACTATGTTTTCAATCAAAGTCAGTATAAGAACTGAAGAAAATCACTTTTAGTGAAGCTTTGAGAAGGACAATGTATACTTACTTCCTGTAAAGTTTGGTGACATTCTGTGCAGTAGTTTAAGAGGATAAGTAAAAAAAATGTGTCATCCAATTAGAGCCTATGGAGGACATCTTGGGTTTCCGATCGGCTCGAAAAACACAAACTTGGTAGACTAAGAGGGCAATGAGTACTTGCTTCCTGTGAAGTTTCATGAAATTCTGTGCAGCGGTTTCAGATGAGAAGTCGAAAAAACGTCAGCCAATCAGAGCCCGTGGCAGCCATCTTGGATTTCCGATCGGCTCGAAAAACACAAACTTGGTAGAGGGCATTGAGTACTTGCTTCCTGTGAAGTTTCCTGAAGTTATGTGAAACGGTTGCAGAGGAGATGTCGAAAATGTTAAAAGTTTATGCCGGACGGACGACAGACGGACGACGGACGGCGCGCTATGACAATAGCTCACTTGAGCTTCGCTCAGGTGAGCTAAAAAAAGGGGGGGGATAAAGAATGGAGGTTTCATGTTGTTCTGTACGCACAAATTTAGACATCTCTAGTACAGTTCTAAATTTTGGCTCTATAAGTATATGAATAAATGTCTGGCCGGTAGCGAGCCAGGAATATTTTTGGCAAAATATAGACTTATTAAAAATACTTTCTTACGGAAGCTAATTCATGCCATGTTATATCTTTTCACTATCTCATAGAAAAAATTCTCGTAATCACGAGAAAAGTTTCACGTAGTTACCAAAAAAATCCTCGTAGTAACAAGAAAAGTTTCTCGTAGTTACGAGAAAAAAATTCTCGTAGTTACGAGAAAAATTTCTCGTAGTTACGAGAAAAAAATAATACAATCTGAATGGCATGAGCCTTGAAGTTCCTAGATTGAAATTCTTGAATAATCCACATTTTTAATGAAAAAAGATGTAAAAAAAAAAAAAAAGATTTGGCCACAATAAAACCTTCAACCAAATTTGCAAATTTCAAATGTGATGACTTAAAACATTTATTAACTACTTTTGATATGAATTCATGTCCAAAGTATGTAAAGACTTCCAAAAAAAATTGAATGAAAGTAAGCATTAACACATCACTCTATGACAAACGTGACGACTTCAATTCAATTCCTAGGCACCTGGTCTCACCCCCATATCGGGAGTTCGCTTCTTTTCATATGATTGAGGTTTTTGTTTGTTTGCTTTGGTTCCTGTTTTATCCTGATTTTGTATGCCTTCTGTTTCTGATTTTCTGAATTATCGATTCTGTGATGTATACAGGGATATGGTCATTATCCATATTTGTCATTTCCAATTTTCAGCAGTTTTTGATGAAATTTGTTATAATTTTTAACCCGAAATTTCCACGAAATACCTGAATTGGCAAAGTCTAAACCTAATTCATTGTAGAGTAGGACCTTAAATTTATGCTTATAGAAAATACTTTCAAATTCCACAACATCAGGGGTATCTTGGAGAAATCGTATCCGTACAGGGATACCATAAAATACCTATTTTTATTACCCAAAGATAAATGTAAATATCACACTTTAACTTTCAAATTATTGAAAGAGTTGCAAACTGAAACAGAAGAATGATTGTTGAAATTTAGTTGAGGCCCTCGAGTTCTTGCTTTCTTTAAGGTTTCGTGAAATAACGAGCATCAGTTTTGGAGATGCCCTCGGTGGCCATATTTGTTGACTGATCGACACGAAAAACACAAACTTGGTAGAGAAAGAACCTTGATTACTTGCTTCCTATAAGGTTTCGTGAAATTCTGTTCAGCGGTTGCAGAGGAGAAGTCGAAAATGCGTCAGCCAATTAGAGCCCTCGGTGGCCATATTTGTTGACCGATCGGCACGAAAAACACAAACTTGAATGACAGAGGACATTGAGTACTTGTTGTGAAATTGTGTGCAGTTGTTGCAGAGGAAAAGTCGGAAATGTTAAAAGTTTATGCCGGACGACGGACGGACAGCGCGCTGTGACAATAGGTCACATGAGCTTTGCTCAGGTGAGCTAAAAAATGTAAGTAGTTCGAACTTCGTTTCTTCTTTATCCTCAAGACATACATCTGTCAACACGTGACTCTACAAAGGGCAAAAAAGCATTGTACATTTCTTTTTTATCTCTCTTACAAATTCTAACTATACAATAAATTGGCATAAGAAAGCGCGGATCTAAAGGATTTAAGGGGACAAGCCCCCACCCCCTGGAATTTGCCGAAATTGCTTAATTTCCGATTATATGTGTGTGGTGTTTTTTTTTTTTTTTTTTGTCAAAAGCATATACTAGAACACCCTCCTTCCCATACTTAACCATCATTGACTTTTTTTTGTGGATCCGTCATGATGAAAGTATATTCAAGGGACTGAATGTTCAAACTTATGCATTTCAAAGCTTTTTCTCATTTAAACAAAATCTTTCCCGTCCCTTTTGCTGAGATAAATGAATCTTGAAAATATAACCTGTATGATGATGATGATGATGATGATGAATGTTTTCGACAGACGGACGGACAAACACCGACGGTGCGTTATGACTTAAGCTTCGCACATATGAGCCAATCAAAATAAGTCATTCACATACATGTGCAAAATCTACGGAAGCATAGAAGGGACATTGCGAGAAAAAAATTATCTCGTGCGCACGACTTAGAAACTCGTGCGCACGACTTAGTAAGTCGTGCGCACGACTTTGTAACTCGTGCGCACGACTTTGTAACTCGTGCGCACGACTTAGTAACTCGTGTGCACGACTTACTTACTCGTGAGCACGACTTACTAACTCGTGCGCACGACTTTTTGTTGTTATTCTATTGGTCAATTATCTCGTGCCCACGACTTTGCAACTCGTGCTCACGAGATAATCAACCAATAGAAAACTATGATCAAATAAAATGGTGATAATTGATAATGATCATGCATGTATATTGAAATACTCTCGTCTATCAAAAGTACAGTAAACTTCTTATGCTGTATTCATAAGTTATCGGCGTTGTGCTCAATACAAAACGTATTTTACAACAGTACCCCCGATTAATTCTTGGAAGCACACGGACAACCTCGGAACCCCCCCCCCCCCCTCGATTTCGTAAACAGAGATAACTTTAACAAAGAACAAACATTAGTAATACCGTACCCCAAGTCAAATGCTGGGCTTGACGGACCCTTCTCAGTATGGACAATTTCTCCATTTTTTTATGCATATCTTTTTAAATCAAAGGTTGGCCCCCATCCCGATGTCATGATCATGCATTTCTTATCGGGAGGGGACAGTCAAGCCGAGCAGTATGGCGAACTTATATTACCCCTCGTGCCCCTCTTTTAACTTCAACAAATTCATGGTTCCGTCATATTTATCAATATGTTTATTTGCTACGTACCAAGTTTCAGCACATTTGAAATAATTCAGCGAAAATGAAGCGCGATTGGCTCTATTTCTACATGTTCTAAGCACGCAATATGTGGCAAAATTCATTACATTTTCATGTTCTCCATTTTCAAAACTGTCCTGTTCTCTTCTAAATAAAGTTATTTAGATTAAATACACTGTGTTGTCTTCCTTCAACTTTGATCTAAGGATCTTTTAAATGCAAAAACTTCATACTGTATGTTTAGAATTTATATGTTGTTTTTCCCGAGAGGCCAGAGAGGGCTGAAACAATCTGTAAAAATTGCGTAAAATCAACCAGAAAAAGAAATTTCTGGGCTTGTATTGTAATTCCTTTCCTTGTTCTATGCCATTGACCATTTCCAAGCTTAATCAGATGAAAATACCGGTAGTATGCAAATATGGATATAACGATTCGCAATAAGGCAAAAGCGCACCCCACCCTCCTATTTTTACGATTCCGCGTTTTTCTCTGTTTGTAAGGTATAAGTTCGGAATGAAGCTTAAAACTGTATGCTAGACTCCGACTTTGCTAGTTTCTCACTTGTGAATAAGTTTTACGTTAAATGAAGATAAAATTTAGTCTTAAAAATATTCGTTTTTATCAAAAGGAATACCAAAAAAAAAAAAAAAATTGCCGGGGAGGGGGGGGGGGCTGGATCCATCATTTCGACATGTATTCTTTTCATCCTAAATGCACAATTTTCTTCCAATGCGGTTATAAGCACAAAACCACATACGATTTAAAAGAAATATGAAGAAAATGAATTGGAGGGAGAGGAGGGGGGGGGGGGCGCTCAGGCTCCGTGAATTGATTGGGAGTGTATGTGCACCTCGTATATATGTTAAACCCATCAAATTATATTCTGTTCAACTATCTGCTTTCATTCACGTTTCTGTATATAATATGGTACGAAGTACGTTTAGGCCATAATTAAAAAATTGTTTGTTTCCCCTCGCCCAGACCGGGTCAGGAAAAACGCCGCCGAGTCAGATTGCACGTGGTCAATATCTATACAAATTCAATATTTACAAGTCGTAAAAAAATCGAGATGTAATCATCTTGACGTTGCCGTAAAATGACCCGTTATGCCGCGCTGAAACACTCGATGCACCTGTTGCGGAAATATATATCGTGTATCTTGGGACAATTTTGTTTATATACAATAGACTTTACAGGACAACGTAATCTTTTTTTTGAACATGATCAATAAAATGAATCGACATTTCATACTTAACCAGCGATAGAAATTGAGACACATAGGATATTTTTTTACGGAAAGCAGGCGGCGATTTTCCCGAAGTAGGAGGCGAAAAATCGCTGGCTGCCAGCTCTTAGTCTTTATCATATCACAGAGTGTGACTGCGCAGCTGTAAGGAGTCCAGTAATGTGCAATTTGGGTTCAAACGACTTTAAACATATTTGATACTTGTAGTTCTGGCAGCAAAAAAAAAAAAAAAAAAGTACCCGCCTGCCGGGTCACTTGGAAAAAACAGACCCGGGGGAGGGGATTAGATTAGATTAAACATATTTTATTGATATAAATAACATCAAAGGGATTGGAAACAAGTTCTCTAACTTAGTTGAATTCCTCTTCCTTAATTTCTTTCAATCTTAGACAACCTATATAATGTTTAGTATGTATATTATGTGTTATACCTATATAGAAAGGAGGGGAAACAAACAATTTTTTTTTAATTGTGGCCTTATATCATGAACACTGACCCATGAAAGCTGAATTCGACGTCAGGTTGAAAGAACAAAAATGCACATATACATCGTACGTGATATGTTTTATTTGAAGTACATGTTTATATAGCAGAATAAACACTAAATTCAATACCGGAAAATAAAACACAAACCAACCCCCTAAAAAAAAAACAAACATATATATATATATATAGGGATCATGGTCTGCAGTCTGTCTGTCCGTCTGTCTGTCTGTCCGTCCGTCCGTCCGTCTGTCTGTCACACTTCACTTTTTCAGGTACTTTCTTATCAAAAATAGGAGAAAAATTCTCTCAAATCGCACCAACTCACCCTCATTGACACCATACTTTAAAATGATCAGACATTTCATTTGAATCACACACAAAAATGCCGTAAAGATTCAAAGTAAACAACGTTTTCAATTTTTTTTTAAGTCATGTA
The DNA here is from genome assembly GCA_028142955.1 of Pinctada fucata. Taxonomy (NCBI): domain Eukaryota; kingdom Metazoa; phylum Mollusca; class Bivalvia; order Pterioida; family Pteriidae; genus Pinctada; species Pinctada fucata. The sequence continues at coordinate 17,729,457 of AP027107.1, read as the reverse complement.
CCTGGTTCTGGTCTAGAATTATTCGAATTTTACTTATCTGAGGACCCATTTCACACAGTCATATTGATGTCTCAAACATTTTAAATTAATAGTAAACACTGACAGGGAAACAAATCAAGAGACACATTATGCGACTTTAAACAAATTGTTGAAAAAAAATAAATAGAATAATAGGAACTATCATATAAATCTCCGTATTGAATGATAACATCCCCCTTACCTCTTGATCGACGGAACGTTTTGAAAAAAAACATGAGGGAGGGGATGGGGAGTAGAGCACTGCATCATTATATTCAAGCTATGAACCCATTTATGTTACTTTCAACATAAGGGGGGGTCCGTGTACTTCAAAGAGTTAATCGGGGTACCCCTGAAAAATACGTTTCGTAAAATCCTGCCCGGTTCGTAAAATCCGTTTACCCGGTGTGGTCCATCCCTTTTGAAAACCTTTTATCTACGTACGATTAATTTGCATATCTTATATGAATTTTATTAAGGGGAATGCCATATATAGCTTTTATAGCCACAATTTGCTAAACGCGTCGAAGAATTATATTTACAAGTCCTTAAATGTAGCCCGGAACCTTCCCCGGCCCTTTCCAATGAGTAAGAAGGACTAAATGTTCTCCGTTATTACGTATGATTTTGCAAATGTATTGATATTAATCAAATGCATTGTTTTAAACTTTTTTCAAAGCAAAAGACTTACCCCCATCCCAATGGCTTTGAATATCCTTGAAAAAATCTAGATACGCAATAATTTTTGCGTATATATACGTACAGTACTGCAACCCACTTGTTTGACAATTCTATCCTATCCTATCCACCATCCTACATCCTACATCCACCTCCTATCCACTCTATCCTATCCTATCCTATCCTATCCTATCCTATCCTATCCTATCCCATCCTATCCTATCCTATCCTATCCTATCCTATCCACCTTATTCAAATTTATTTCTATCCAATCCTATCCTACATCCTATCCTATCCTACATCCTATCCTATCCTATCCTATCCTACATCCTATCCTACATCCTATCCTACATCCTATCCTATCCTATCCACCTTTATCTACTTCTCATCACCTTTAGCGATATTATGATTAAAACTTAATGACTTGATACAAAGTCATGCATAAGTAGTAAATTATCTGTAATTATTGCTGTTTTTTGGATTTTATAAAATGAAAATTATTTAGATGATTGAATACCAGTTTTGTATTTGCTGTGAAAGAAACAAAAATATAACATTAAAACCTCCAAGTTTGTTTTTTTATTGAAATAAAATTTATATTACCCATTAAGTCAAGTGAAATTTTTCAATGGAAATTTTCGAATTTAATCAAATAAGCATGTTTGTCTCCTAATAACTTAAAAATTAAGAAAAAAAAATTAGATTGAAGAACGAGGTGGATAGGATGTAGGATAGGATAGGATGTAGGATAGGATAGGATAGGATGTAGGATAGGATAGGATGTAGGATAGGATGTAGGATAGGATAGGATGTAGGATAGGATGGGATAGAAATGGTTAGGATTGAGGTGGATAGGATTGAGGTGGATAGGATTGAGGTGGATAGGATGGGATAGGATAGGATAGGATAAGATTCTATCCACTTTGTATCCTACATCCTGCATCCTACATCCTACCCTATCCACTTTTTTGTCAAACAAGTGGGTTGCAGGACTGTAATACTATTGCTTATTATAATATACGCAATACTATTGCGTTTATATATACGCAATAAACTTATTTTTTCTTTGAAGCCGATGTCAGCTTCCGTATATTGTCGTCTTTAGATGTAACATGTCCTCCGCTTCAGACTTGAATATTTTGAACCAATTCCTTTTATTTGTAATTTAACTTTCTGGCGGATCTATCAAAATTCTATTGATGAACCGAGAAATATCTCGACCCCCTCTCCCCCGCCTTCACTATCCGGCCTTTATCATTTATTTTTATTTAAAAACCAATATTTTTTTGTAGAGAAATTTATATATAATACAAATGTTTTCATACATGCAACATATTATGATCATAAACTCTTTTAATATGTAAAAAGATGCATGTTTCTAAAAGGTATGAAAATTATAATAAAACTAGATGACTAGATCCTTAGAACCTCATTGTTCAAATCCAAATCAAAAGATGGGTAGGGCAAAAATTTGAAGAAATATTAGATAATGATCACGAAGAGCTCATGTCTAACTTAGCATTCTCATTTATCAGCAATTAAGAAAAAAACAAATAATATCTCTGTAAAGTCTGCTCTTGATATTCTTCTACAATTTCACTTTCGGATATAGCGTACATGTGATACGTTTTGTTTTTTTTAGATGTTGAGGGGAGGGGGGATGATATAGATGGCTAATGAGAAATCAGAATGTGTTTCGATAGTGTGTCTATGGGAGGGGGAGGCGTATTTATACTCTTTTTTTTTCTAACCTTTACGAGCTTTTACAACATGCATACCTCGTTATGCTTGTACATGTATGTACAAGTGTGTGCATTATCTAATATACCTCTGTATGAATGTACACAGTTGTACATACCTCAGTTGTAATCTGTACTGTTATGTGTTGCTGCTTTGAAACAAAGGGTCCCTGCATAATGTTAAAGTGATTTCTCCTTATAGAAACTTTATGTTTATCACTTAAAACTAACAGAAATGCAGTTTTCCATTTAGAAATGCCATACCTCGGAATGTTACTCAAGAAAAACATACCTCGTTTTGTAATGTAAACCAGTAAGGGTGTGTGTGTGTGTGTGTCTTGGTATTGCTTGCAATATATAAAGAGAAGGGAGGAGATCTCCAACAAGACCCCGTTGCAGCATCAACAGTAAAACACCAAAACACCCGATGCAAAAACACAAAAGACGAGTACAGCAAGAGACGGAAAAGAGACACACGACATGTAAACATCAAACACAAAAGACTAAACATAAACCGACGAGACCAATGGGTAACCGGTGCCGACTTTGGACGGCCATCTGTTACGCAAGTAGCAAATGGTGTGGTTATCCTGGATTACGTGCGCACAACCCTCTCACTTCTCCAATTACCCAGAGGTCTCAAAGAACGTACAATTGTGGTGTAAAACAACCTCCTCACTGTAAGATGACATCACACAAACAAGACCGCGAAACGCAGAGGCCCCATAGACACAGATGAATATGTAAATGGATATAAAAAGAGGGCATGCGTAATACAGTCCGTGCTCTGCCGGCTGTAGCGAGCTCATGTATGTAATCACCCGAGGAGTCCGACTGACATTCAGAGAGGACAGGTGGTCGGGGCCCTGTCTTCTCTAAAGAGGTTTGGACAGGGCCCGTCATGGAGTCCCGTCGTCACAGTCAGTCAGAGTGCAAGTCTCAAGGATGCGCTTGTACAAGACTGTAGATTGGTCAAGTACCAAGCCTAGTGTCCGTCTGGTGACATTAGGATCATACCCATGGTATAAAAGGCGTTTGATGATTCTGACGCATTTTGCAATATATGTACATGTTACCCAGCAGTTAAATGTTTGCTTTATGCTCCATAAAATGACCCCCACATTATTTTTGCTTTTTGAAGAAAGAGTTAGCGACTTTAGAAAAAATTGGGTCCTTTTGCAATATTAACAGGTTAATATTTCTTACTTCATACTCTTATTTCATAAAAGATCATTTCTAATTTTTTTTTTCAAAAAAAATTGAGTAAAATAATATTTTTATTATAATTCACATCAAGTTGTTGCACATGTGATGTCAAGAATTTGTGTGTAATGTGTGTATGTTTATACAGTAATGTCAATTACATGTATTGATGTATTGTCTTCTGTTTTCGTATTGTCATTGGTATTGATATTACTTGTATATATGTATGCATGTGTGTATGTCTGTGTTAATAACATGCAAAAATAAAATAAAAAAAAAAAGATCTTACTCGATGATAAATGACAATAAAGAGTATCAAAATTTGCAAATGATAATGGACTCCGTGTTGATGACGTCAAAATCTGAGATTGACGTCATTTCGCGCCATATTTGAAGACGTCATGCCTTAACGTAGCTGCGTAATGAACGATTCTAGCTTTGTTGCCACGTTTGCAACTTTGGGCAACTCTTTTTATCTGCGGAAATTTAAGTTGGCCGAGAAATGCCTTCCATCTATAGGTGAAATATGAGTAACGGGTTTTGAAGGTGAACAAACCCAATTTTAGATGTCATTTTTACAATATGGGCTCATTCAGGGCTAAAACTTCAAGATGGCCGCCAAAGCACGACCTCATTTTGGCACAATGTAAATTTCAGTAAAATGTTCGTGTAATACATCTTATTTGTAGTAACAATGCAAAAATACATTGATTTTGCTTATAATTTGTTATTTTCGGTTGATATGTGCTTGTTTGGTTACTCTGCTTTTGGAGGGAAAATTAAAATGACCACCAAATAATCTTCTTCTACTATGTAAATGCAAAGGGTTTGAGGCCGCCCATTTTGGCAAATGGGGGTTGAGGCACTGAGGGGGGGGGGTCGCTTTGGCTTTATTTAATTTGTTTGACATGAAGCACTACTGACGAGGATAAAGATATCCGAAACACATGTCTAGTACAACAAAATTGGTACTATAGAACATATATTTCAATATTGACAATGTTAGAATGACTTGATATATAAAGTGTTGCACATCCAATCAGGGTTGTAAGGGCAAAGAAACCAATATGAGGTGTCGTTTTGCTTATCTGAGTTCCTTAAATGCTAAACATGAAATTACTCCTCCCTTCAATATGCACATTTAGTTACAAATAACTGTAGTGCATCTTATTTGTGATCCAAAAGGTAGCATAATCCATGTCAAATTTCCTTTTGTCGATATGAGGTTACATATGCTCGTTCCACATAGATTGTGCATTCTTAAATCTTCAAAGTGAAGAAATTCTTCTTTTTTTTATTATAAAGAAAAAAAATTGCAAATATTGTTTGTTTGAAGGAAGGGAATAAGATTCTACCTGAAGCAAGAATCTACATAATCAGGGCTATGAATTGTCAAAATATCATGTGAATTTTCTTAAGTGATTGTCCTCTTTGAATATCTGTAAAAGGAATTCAAAGGACAAAGTTATTACAGCATAGCTGCTTGACCTGTATTTTTACTTAAATCATTTTCTCTGTAACTGTTCTTTTGACTTAGACTATTGTTCTGTTCTAGATTCATTTCACATTGACTTATTCTTACTCATTAACCAAATACTCACTGTTTATAAGAAAACATTTGAAATGAAAACCTGTTTAAGATATGATATAGAAAGAACCTTCAAAGTGTATTGAACACTGATATCTAAGACAATTACTTTCAAGATTTCACACACTTAAGTTTTACATGCCAAAACATAAGTAGTACCATTTCATCTTCCTACAGTTAACGTCTCTTCAGATTCATTTTTGAAGCACAATCATTATTTCACATTGGCGTCAATTGTACAAAAAATCATTCCAAGAATGCAAGTGTCGCCTGTGAAACAGAGCGACACTTGGGAATCACTTTTATATAGGGTGTGACCGAGATCCAAGTGCGGCAGACAGATGGACAACGGTCAAAGTGATCCCTAATTTCGCTATGCTTCGCAGGTGACGCAAGAATACGAAGGGAATCCCCTGTAATCATAACAGATGGAATATCGAAAGGCCGGTCCATTTACTCTTATGAAAAAAAGGAGTGTGCTAACCGTGTTAATAGCCTCCTCGACATAAAAAGATGCCTTCTAATGCACCAGACATGCATGACTGGGAAAAAAATGTTCATTGGTGGTACCTCCTCCCGGGCACCTGGTCCCACCGCTACAATGTAGATTGCTAGGGGTCCGTCGATGCTCAATTTTCTGCTTTATTGTGAGTACTGTTGAGATTATCGTCAGGATCTTCTTTGACTCATTTGTGTCACACTCATGCCCTTTGCCGTGTGGAGCTCGTAAAAATGTTCCCCTGAGGGGTTTGACAGACAGTGATTTCAATATTTTTTCCTTGACATTGTCGCCATAGCACTTTCTAATTAAACATAACCTCAGAGAGTACATGTATTTTATATATTGTATCGTTTCTATGCGTGAACATCGACGGCGTGTGCGGCTAGCCAACAGGGGATGCTTACTCCTATCGAACACCTGGTCCCACCTTTAGCTTGCTATGGGATCCGTCGATGCTCAATTTTGTGCTCTTTTGTGAGTGCTGTTGAGATTATCGTCAGAATCTTCTTTGACTCATTCAAGCCAAAATGATTCAAAGAAGCATACAAATTGATTTTGCTTTTCCACTTTTGAAGACATTTTTATAAGTTCCATTTTAAGTATGAATTGGATACAGATGCATGGTTCAGAATTTCATTGATAAAAATCATCATTACGTTTTGCCTCAATAGAGTAGACACAAAATATATTACATCAAGGGACTGTTGTAAAGAAAACATCAAACACATTTTGTTGCATTCTTGCCGATTGGAAAAAGCTATACAGGCCAAGCACAAAGACGGTCATGATGGTCAAAAGAACACTCAGAACAGTTTTTAGCCGATTGACATCGAGTTTACTTGCTAACTCTAGAATCCCCTAAGTCCGACAAACTGGCCTTTTACATGTTACATCGACATGATCAATAGGGAAACTTGACTTTGGTATGATTTTAATCAAGAAAACATATGTTTGTCTTTTTACGAATTTGAGTCTAAGTTGAAACCATCCAATGTTATACTGCAATGCATATGTCACTCTTATTCATTTTTCAGTGAACACATATAGTAAGTCTTATAAATTACAAGCTTGTGATATTTCTTATAGAAAATACAAGATTTATGCATTGATTCATTATGCTGTTCCTTCCGTATCATTCTAAGTTCCCAACTAAGGTTGTAATCTTGAAATAAGTATATAACCTCTAGTCAAATCAGGAATCCTGCGAAGGAATACTAAGACCAACGAATTACCTACGTGACGTTGAGTTGTACTTTCACTTTTTTCTTTAAAAACAGCAATCCAAGGAATGCTTGCGTCGCCTGCGAAGCGGCCTATTTTTAAAAAGTTGATCAAATATGTAGGTCAAGGTCACTTGGTTTAATATTTGTACATGTATCAGTGGGAAAAAATTAATCTTGTCAAATGAACTCACATGTGCAATTTTAAACCTCTTCCTTGCCATATCTACCAATAAAAAGATATGGTCAATCTATTACTTTTAGAGAAGGTCAACAATCTAGATGAAGGTCATTAGATACATATTTTGGTGAGTAAAAGAAATGACTCATCATGAGAAATACATGTTTGAAATATTAAAGCCGTATCTCTTATAAAACAAAAGATATAGCCAATTTGGATTTTTCTTAAATGTACAGTGTAGGTCAATTACTAGTTCCTAGGTCAAGGTCACTAGGTGAAAAAATATGGTATGTGTAAAAAGTTCTCATGACAAGGAATACACATGTGAAATATCAAAGCCCTATCACTCACCAATCGACAGATATAGCCAATCTTAGTTGTTGTTTTTTTAAAGTAGGTCAAATATCTAGGTCAAGGTCACTATGTCAAAAATCATGGCATGTATAGTAAGGTTTTATCACAAGGAATACACATGTGAAATATCAATGCCCTATCACTTACCAATCAAAAGATATAGCCAATCTTAATTTTCTATGGAAAGTAGGTCAAATATCTAGGTCAAGGTCACTATGTCAAAAATCATGGCATGTATAGTAAGGTTTTATACAAGGAATACACATGTGAAATATCAAAGCCCTATCACTAACCAATGAAAAGTTATGGGGTGTGACACCCAAAGTGTGACAGACAGACAGACAGACAGACAGACAGACAGACTGACTGACTGACTGACTGACTGACTGACAACGGACGAAGTGATCCCTAAGTGTCGCTGTGCTTCGCAGGCGACACAAAAATGAATTAAAATAAATGTTATTTTGAATTCTCAGCCCTAAATAAATTCATATTAACACAATGACACAAAGTATGGATTTTGTGGCCCTTAATCATGTAAATACCACTACATGTATGTGCTACACTTGATATAAAAGTACTTATTATATTTTACTCATTGACAGAATTGGCAGTAGACTATTTGGTTGCCATTTTGAATTTCCCATGATGTAAAATTTATCTTACAAGCATGTGTAAACTTGAAACAACCAAAACAACAAAATAAATGTATTCAAGATCCATTGCAACCACGAATAAGATGTGTAACACGAAATATACACATTTTACCAAAATGAGGTTGAATTTAGGCGGTCATCTTATATTCTTAGTCCTGAAAAAACTCAAATTGTAGAAATGAAATCGAAAATGGATTTACTGACCCTCACAACCCCTGATTAGATGTGCTACAATGTACACTGAATATTTAAAGAAAGAATTAAATTTTACCTGTTCGAGGAAGGTATTTGAAGGTCATTTTGAATTTCTGCCTATAAAAAGAGTAGCCCAAGGTTGCCAGATTGGCAAACAAGCTAGAATTATTCCGTACTATCCCATAGATAAGAATCATAAAAAAGATGATGAGAAAGAACATTTTTAGGTCGACCACATGTTATATAAGGCCATAATATGGAATTATCAGTGTCGAAAATTCACAACGGATAACGATTGATTGATAGCTTAAAAACACTTTTATCGAACGCATCTTGAAATACTTTAGATTGTGGTTGGATTCTTTTTTTTTCATTACTAACGCTATTATCGTTCAATGCAAATACCCCTTCTCAAATCGCGATCACTCGTTTAGAAGAAACCATGTAATCTTTAATTAATGTACATATCAATTCTAAAACATATTGTCTATCATTGAAAGCTTCAGAATGGATTATTTCATCCAATCGACCTTTTATCGAAAGGTAACTTCCAGTGGCAAAAAGTCAATACTTATATGAACATATCGAAACATGGTTTTAGATATCGCAAAAAGCATCTGACTCATGTTTAAATAACTACACGTACGTTTTTGACTACAGGGGAGCGTAAAGCCATATAATTTGATAACAATTCACAATCTTTTGTGTGAAAGATCACGAATGAACGAACAAACTGTACTCTAATTAAGGGCCTTTTTAAATTTAAATAACACAATATATGTTTTTACGAAACCTAATATACCAATTAGACTAAAAGAATGTTCACATTTTCATGAGATTTAAACCCACGTCAATCTTTTGAATTTGTAAGATGATATCTTAATAGAACATATAATAATGTAGATCCTCTTTCAAAAAGGTATAGGGCATTCCAAAATATAATAAAATGCACATATGCACGAAATCTTTCTGCCTTGAGACCAAGCAGGCGTTAGAATAATTAAGATATTCTAATCATAACAAGAATTATTACAAATTATACAAAAATTACTGCCTTGATGTTAACTAATCTATATCACTACTCCAACCATCCCCCTTAACAGACATACCTAGACCTCAGTGAATTCAGTAATGTAACGTGGGTCCTATAGCATCATATCCCATTCAACATGCTACTTCTTTCGATAACCTTTTGGACATGATACATTTCACACTCTTTGGTCACATTAGGTTGTTTAGACTGAGGTTCACTGACGAGGTTTAAGTACCCGAAACGGGCATGTTTGGTCCAATCTGCAAATTTATCTGTTCTTAAATGATTATTGAATAAGAAGACTTTTACCATTTTACGGGGAAGAATACACTTAGAGTACATATTGTTGTTGGTTTTGCAAAATGTCAATACAACAAACAGTTTGTAGGGAACTTATCACTTCATTTTTTTCAATTTTGTGGAGCTGAAAGGAAAATTCGAATATTCGAATATTCGCAAATGAATAGTTTTCAGCGAACATTTGAACTACTTGGTGAGACCAAGAGCCCACGAGGGCACATATAGCCAAGTTCAATAAACTGGTCGACCGTCTGTCTCTTCAACGCATTTGAAATTTTCTGTTACAAAATTTCTTGAAATTTCAAAAACGTGGGCCCTGTAGCATCTTAACCCTTCCATTCTGTTGCTTTTGGTACATTTTTGGACATACAAATTTTCATACTTTTTGGCTATATTACAATGTTTAAACTGAGGATCACTGACGAGATTTTAGTACCCAAAACGTGCATGTCTGGTCCACGCTGTAAATTTATCAGGTTTTAAATGATGCTATTGAATTTAAAGACGTTTAACATTTGAACTACTTGGTGAGTGTCACTGCTGGTGGACCAAGAGTCCCTGAGGCACATGTAGCCAAGTTCGATAAACTTTGATTGATCGTCTGTCTCTTCAAGGCATTTGAAATTTTCTGTTACACAATTTCTTGAAATTTCTAAAACCTGGGTCCTGTAGCATCATATTCATCAATATCTTGCTATTAACATAGATTCCATGTGATATTTTCAAGCATGGGCAGCACTTGAATACCTAAAGTTGCATGACAGGTACCCCGTGCCCCCCTCTCCTTTCCTCCTGCCTTATCATAAACGAATTTACAAAAGAAAAATTGATATACATTGCTATATTTTTCCGACAGCTTATTTCTGGCACCCGTAAATCCATAGTCCGTTTTTACCGGGATGGGGTCACTAACGCTTAGTGCATAATGCAAACTTTTAACGTGCGTACAATGTACTTTCCACGTTCTCACGTTCATGAAGATGCCATTTACAATACTATCACAGGATATCTTCCTCTACTTCCCTTATGTTTGAGAGAGATTGGAAGGGGCGTATGTCATTTAAGATTGTTGGCATCAAGCTCCTGTGAATACTATCAAGTCCGGTGAATATCCATTTGGAACTATGGCTTGATAATAATTAATAATATGGGATTACGACGTTTTTATGTGGAGATGCGTTAGTGTTTCATGTTTACAATTGTTTACCCCAAACCTAACTCTTTACCGGAATCTTTATTGTACAAGGTTTTTTTTTCTCAAGTAAATAAATTCGTCTGAAACATAATTCTGAGGACGCTCTTAAAGTCCCTACCAGTAATAACGAATATTCGAATACGAATTGTCACGAATATTCGAATAGCATTTTCTGGTATTCGTTTCAGCTCTTAAATTTTGTCACGGTCAAAATTCAAACAAAGATTTGCATTGTTAGATCTTATTCACTTCGACAATTATTGGGAAAAAACAATACGTATATATATGCACAGCCAATGTAAGTCCCTGAGATGTTACTATTGAAAGGAACGTGCTGCAATTCGTGTATTAACACTCGTGACGTCACAATGCATAAGATCTAAAGAAACATGCCGCGACGGCTGTTCTAACCTGTAAACTGAACCCTCGGCGAGATGAATTTTGACGTCACTCTTTTACCAAGAAAAAGCAATTTCAGAAACAAGAATGAAACAGACAACTATGGTGCATATATATAGAATAAATGTCATAATTTGTGTTTTGTTACGGGTATGCAACACACATCAAGTGCATTTATCGCATGAAATGCGCTAACGCGCATTACATGTACGATAAATGCACGTGCTGTGTGTTGCATTCCCGTAACAAAACACAAATTAAGACACTTATTCTCTATTTACATTTACATTTAGACAGGTAATCACCTAAGTTACTGAAAACCTGTCTGATCAAGATCAATGGATTAAAAATGAATTTCAAAATTTAAACCTTGAACCTCTACTAAGCTCTATAAGTAATGAAATATATATTTCTGTACTTTCGGTGAATTTATTTTCAAAAAATCTTATAATTTCGCAATACGACATAAGTTTACTAGCATTTGTTTTTATCTCTTTTACATTCATACATGTACGCTGGAAGGAGGACATAGATAAATAAATAAAAAAAATAAGAAATCAAAAATTTATAGCCCCTCTCTACTAAAGTTTTTAAAAAGTTATAATTATTGCTTTATCTTTATGAGCGAACTCAGCAATAAAACAAGAGGATAAGCAATACCTATATTAATGATTTACAAAATTGCGTTTGTGAAACATGATGCCCCAGTCGGTATCTTTTTCTGTGAAAAACGCTGTAATGTAAAAATGAAGTCCAAATCCAAGGTAAAGGTCATGAGAAAGGTCTTGTCAGTAGAAGTACACATATGTGAAATATGAAAGCTCTTTCACTTACCATTCCAAACGTTTCGGCCAATATTAAAGTTTTCAAAAGAATCTTTTAGGTAAAGGTCATAAGGTCAAAAACGTTTATATCCATGGAAATGTCTTGTCACAAGGAATGTACATGTGAAGTATATTAGCCCTTTTACTTTCCATTCAAACGTTATGGCCAATTTTATTTTTTCGGACAAACAGACAGACAAACAAGCAAAATGACACGCCAAAAACAACATGCCTTCGAATCTCCGATTACGGGGCATTACATAAAAAGTTTATGTTATTATGAGGGACAAGATGGCCAATTCAATATTTGTTTAAAATTTGAGTTACAAGCTGCACTCGGTAGGCTCTGTTTGAAGGCTTTTTTATTTAAAATGTGTAATTCATTCAAAATAAAGGAGTGGATATCAAACAAGACTCGGTTAAAGCACCTACAGCAGATCATCAAGATACCCGAAGCGAAAATACAGAATTTACATAAACAGATAGAGATGTAAAAGTGTCAAGGATCATCAGACACGTCATCCAAACAACAAACACAAAGGACTACAAGTAAACGAACATGACCAAAGCTGCAAAGGGTAGCCGATTTCGCTTCAGGACAGTCATCTGATATGCGAGTAGAAAATAGTGTGGTCATTCGCATTACATGCATTACATGCGAACAACCCTCATTGTTTCGAAGAGTCTATGATTGTGGTGCAAAATAACCTCCTCGATGTAAGATGAAAACAGAAACAAGACAAGGCAGAGAAACAAGCATGTTAGATCCTGACGATAATCTCAACAGCACCCACAATAGAGCACAAAATTTAGCATCGACGGTCAACCAGCAAGCTAGAAGTTGGACCAGGTGTCCGGGAGGAGTACGCATCCACTGTTGGCTAGCCGAGCGCGTCATCGATGTTCGCGATGTTCACGATGCTCAACGCACAGACGACCGATACGTAAATAGGCATGAACACAGAGGGCATACGAACGAAGACAGTCCGTGCTCCGCCGGCTGTAGCGAGCTCATGCATTTTATCATTCGAGGAGTCCGACCGACAGTCAGGGATGCCGGTGGTCAAAGCCCTTTCTTCTTGAAAAAGATTTGGAAGCAATACGTCATTTAGTCGTCCTGTCGTTACAGTAAGACAGAATGCATTTCTTAAGAATGTGCTGTGCTGTTGGTTTGTTGCATGTCCCTCAGGTGACAGCAGGATCATATCCATGGTACAGAAGGATGTTTATGATTTTGACTCATTTTCAAAAGTCAGTCCACCCTTCATGCTTATTTGGTTACTTATGTCAATTTTAAAACCAGGCTTTGAATTTCCAATCGAAGTATCTATAACATCAATCCTTTTATTTTAGTATTATAAAACATCTTATTTGAACTTAATAACCTGCACCAGTTATCAATTGCATTGGTCTCGTTGTTTTGTGTGTATTATTTTGTATTAGAAGATTTATTGTCGTGTAAGGTGTCTCTTGTCCCGTTCGTGTCGCTTACTTTGTATGTCGCTGGTTTTTTTTCTCGGGTGTTTTCGGTGTTTCGCTGCAAATGCTACAAAAGTCTCTTAATGTTTATAATCTATTCGGTTTTATTACACAAAACCTTTAGAGATACATGTACATGTATTCCAATATTTAGGAAGGATTCGCGAATCGATCGTCTCTTCCAAGATTTCAGGGGTTAAAGTGTCCATATATGATATATTTGAAATCTTTGAGATATTAATGCTTTATCTTAATCTTACCTGTATCTCTACAGTCACTGTTGGCCTAGGGTATGCACATGGGATGTTGACTTGTATTTCTAGGTCGAATCCCCAAACTCCAATAACATCATATTCATGTAGACTTGATTCTTCCGAGACATGAACTAAAGTATAAGGAACCTTCCTGTATCCACCTACTGTGAATGTGGCAGAAATATTCTCTGTTTCCAAATCTGTAAAAATAACAAATAATGCATCTACATAGCAATAATGGAGATATAGAAATCACTTTTAATGAAAAGAAAGTAAAAGTAATATTCCATTTTTGTACTGATGTGAATTATGAAGTTGGAAATGAATTAAGAAGCATAGAAAAGACAGTTTTAGAATAGATAATTTTTACAAGTAATTTCAAAGTCAAAGTCTTCTTCTTTTTTCTATTTTCCTACTTAATGGTGGACTCTACGTTGACCGTTAGGCTCAGTATTAAAACCATATGTATCACCGTTGGCGTATTATCAGCTGAAACGTACAGACTGTGTCTGTTCAAACTCTGAAGAACGTGCTTGCGCAAGGCCGAATATGGGTCAAGTATACCTATAAAGACAATAAGTGCCTTCGAATTCATAACCAAGGTATATAAGTCGCAATTGATGATTCTCAAAATACATGTTAGTACATGATGGACATGTTTCGTGTTTGCGAACTTTGGTCATTTCATTACGAAGGAACTTTATCACAAACGCAACATGTGAATTATATTCCAATGAACTAAGAGTACTCTGCGTGAATGATTTATTTCTTTTCATTTGAATGATTATATATTGAAATGACTAATATGAAAAAAAAACAAACAAATGGAACGTTTTCCATTGTCACTTCGTCAATACATGTTTACATTTAACGTTTCCAATCGCGCATAATTTCTTTTATATATGACCCCTAAAGAGCAACCTAGAGTGCGACCTAGAGTGCGTAGTACGTTGACTTGAAAATGTTCAATAAGTGTCCATGGTTATTCATAAGTACAAGACAAGAACATCATTTCACCGGAATTGTTTTCTTTCATAAATAGGAGATTTGAAAGGGTAGTACCCTATTGTCCATGGCATTTGTCGACATCAATAATAGCATCAGGAGATAGTAGATAGTCGAGCAGGAGATATTAGATCAGGAGATAGTCGAGCAAATAATAGCATCAGGACATAGGAGATAGTCAGATATAGCATAAACATTATATATTGGTGTTGTATCTATAAGCTGTTGAATTGAATTGAATTAGTTGACTTTCTTTGAAGCCGTAGGCATATTATATTTCTGATATTTGCGATAATGTATTCGAAAATTGTAATAAATGCTCGCTCATCAGGAAGGATAATTGCAAAAGCATCGAATTCGCGGTCAATCTGCACCTAGCTCCATATGTTGGGGTGAACATTGTGCATTAAATATTAAAGTAAAGGAACATTATTGAAGATGAAAATCAAATATTTGAAAAGAATAGGCAATATATTGAAGAGAAATATTTTTACGTCGTATGTTAAACAGAGCTTTTGATTCAAGGAGAATAACGCTCGATTGAGTCGCATCGTTTAGGAAGACTTGAATATCAATTTCTTCCCTGTCGTACAACTGTAAGTGGATCATTTTGCAAAGGAATGATTACATTTTGAAAAAGATGATATTGGTATTGAAAAAAAGAATTATGGTTTCGAGTGTAATTGAAAAAAAAATATGATGCTTCTTACAGATTGGATCCAGTAAGAGCTCCTCTGACTTTCCAAACTCATCTTCACAATGCCAGAGTCCATAGTCATAAAACTGGAGTGAATGTATCCTCATAACCGCGCTGCTTGAATTGAATTTTGTTATGGAATATGCACTGTTCTTACAATGACTACTATCTCTTATTTCTTTCGTTGAACATACTTGTTCAATGTCCCCAAACTCATCCTCATGCCAAATGGAAATATGCGAGTATACGTAATTCTTTCTGGTGCATATAACATCACAAACCGAAGTCATTGTTTGTGTAGGACAAAGTTCTATTCTATTATCAAATGAATTAGCTGCGACATCCCCTACAAATAAGGAAAACTGAAATGTATTGCTGTAAAAATATGAAAAATTGTTTCATCAAATACTTTCTTCATCTATTGATTATTTCATATCATTAAACGCCATATATGTACGTGAAAATAGAACTAATAATTGCAGCGTAATTATATGATGTCTGTCTGTAATTCTATTTGATCTTGGTCAACACATGTATATCTCGTTCCTCAACATTTACTCACTACATTAAGAAAAACAAAACGTGCCCCCGTTGGCATCTTTGTCGGTAAAACAGCTGAGAGGTAGTTCAAATTTTGAGGTCACCGTCACAAGGGCAAATCTGGTATCCATGTAAGAGACTTGTTACAAGGAATACGCATGGAAAATATGAAAGCCCTAGCACTTACCATTCAAAAGTTATGGCCAAGGTTCAAGTTTTTGCGGACAAACAGGCAAACAGACGGACAGACAAAAAACTATATCCCCCGAATCTCCGATTACAAGGGCATAAAAATAATACTCCTGTTACCAATATCTAACAATACGGAAGATCGCAAATACTCCTAACCAAGTCTATACGAATGTTCTCGCGCACTCTTCGATTGTTCTCCATTGTTATGACGTCATCAATTTACTTGGGCAGAAAAGGTGCCCAAGTTTTGAACAATGGTTTAGGTAGGTGACTAAATGAAAAATCAGAACGGACACGCTTCATGCGCTGCATTTGCGATCTTGCGTATTGACTGGCGTCAAATTTCTAACTTCTTTTGTCTATTGATAATACCAGTGAGATTTTGCAATTATTCACTCATCCACATTGTACTATTATTTCAAAGTAGAATAGAATGAAAGAACAAACTATTTTCAATTTTCATTTCATTGTTATATATGGTATTGTTTTGCCAATTAAAATCTTATTTCAGTCTAGTACTCACTTAACAAATAACTCTGAATGAAGACTTTGACATCTCTTGATGTGTATGTTTTCTGTGTTTTCGCATAATGTGTTTTTGAGTTTTGCTAAGGATGCTGCAACCGAATATTAATCTTGTAGAAGATCCCTTTTTTTTATTTAATAAACACCTGATCATTATCAATTCTCCTATCTTTTGATTTTTTTAAAAAAAATCGTCTCTCTAATAAAATGCAGTTTCAGTTTTTTATATGTTTCGAAAATTTCAAATGGTTTCGCAGGAATTTATCTGTCGATAACGAAGTTTTACCGCAAATGGAATTATATGAAAATCTATATATCACTAACATATATTATCGCTCGAAGTATTGTTTTATAGACGTTTTTATACGCCCGTCATTTGACGGGTCGTATTATGGTATGGCGAAGTCCGTCCGTCTGTCCGTCCGTCCGTCTGTCCGTCCGCCTATGGAACGCAATAACTTGATTATGCGTCAACGGATTTTCACGAAATTCAAACATTATGATTGGACTGTGGAGAGGAAGCCGCTTCTCGATTTTCAGGTTCATCCGATTTGTCGTTACAGAGTTATGGGACTTAGATTTTTAAAATACAGTGAAAATATGCTAAAATAGTTTAAAATTCTTTAAAAATCTATTTCTGGTCGAAATGTTTTGAAATTTTGTATACTTCAAGTAGAAAGGATGTTCTTTGACATATGTAACGGGTTTTTAATTTTTTGGTCGCAAAACCAAGATATTTGTAATGGGAGGGGGGGTGTTGTATGCACAAACATGTTAAGCTAAGGGCAAAATATAGGCGCATGGAACGCTATAACTTGAATATGCGTCAACGGATTTACATGATATTTCTACATTGTGATCAGACTTTAAAGAAGAAGCCGCCTTTCGATTTTCAGGTTCATCGGATTTGTCGTCACGGAGTTATGGGACTTAGATATTTAAGTTACAATGTAAAAATATACTTAAATACTTAAAAATTCTTTAAAAATCTATTTCTGGTCAAAATGTTTTGAATTTTGTATACTTCAAGTAGAAAGGATGTTCTTTCACATATATAACGTATTCTTACATTTTTTGTCACATTATCCAGAAATTATGTGTAATGGGGGGGGGGGGGGTTATATGCACATACATGTTAAGCTTAGGGCAAAATATAGGTGCATGGAACGCAATAACTTCAATATGCGTCAACAGATTTTCATGATATTTGTACATTGTGATCAGACTTTGAAGAGGAAGCCGCCTTTCAATTTTCAGGTTCATCCGATTTGTCCTTATGGAGTTATGGGACATAGATATTTTGGTGTTGTGAAAAAAATCCCAACGGGCGTATCTTGCTGCGTGAGCGTAGGCTTTATTATTCATTGTTACACAGAATTTCGAATTATCAGAAATCGTTATCTGCATCTACAGTATATAGAAAAACGTAGAAATACGTCACTTTCTTAGATCACAGTGAGACCCTACAGGAAATTTGTAGCCGCGCAATCTCTGTTAAGTTAATGCACAAATTTGAATTTTAAATAAACAGAGGCCGCTTCTCAAATGAATTTCGGCTGCGTCTGAAAATGAATTTGTCTGGAAGCATAACTGATGATGATTTGATATCCGAAACACGTTTTCTGGTGCATAATAAATTGATTCAAAATTGTCTTCAAGAAGGCAGATAGTTGGAACACTTCCGTATTATTAACATGATTAATATAAACACTTATTTTCTTTTACAGTGTGGAGCAGTTAAACTCTTCCCCGTGACCGGATGCTTGATAAGCGTATCAAGTACTTCTTTCTAGTTCCGTCGCGTGGAAGAAGCTTTGTTTTTTGCCTTTTTATTAATTTGACATTTTATATTTCATTTTGCTTTTTTCGGAATCGTGTCGTTTCATACAAAACATCAATGAAATTGAAGGAGTTTAAGATCTTAACAACATCCCTCCAATGCAATTTTGGATATGCTACTGCATCCAACCTAAAGGAAATCTGGAGCCACACACTCTCTGTCATGTAAATACACAAATTTAAATTCAAAACATAAAATCAGAGGGCGCTTCTAAAATGAATTTCTGCTGCGGTCTGAAAATCACTTTCGCTGGAAGCATAACAGAAGAGGATTTAATAACCGAAACACGTGTCTGGTGCATAATAAATTGATTTGAAATTCTATTTCTTATTAAGGATTCCGACTTCCGTCGGAATCCTCTCTGTTATTGTATTGTCTTTTCTTTAGTCTTATTATTATTATTATTATTATTATTATTACCCCAAGCCATTCCAGAGACGTTACAACATTATAGGATAAAATGGAAAGTGTCATGAGAAAGATCTTAATTTCAATTTTGTTTTCTTGTCGAAAAGTTCATTTATGCCCCCGCTAGAGGTCATCAAAGTCCAAATCTTTAAAACCTTATAACTCCTACACTAACCGTACGATTTGAACGTGAATTGTTTTATATTGTTCTTTGGGAAATTTGCAAACTTTTATACACTTACATGCTCGATAAAATATTTAGGTTTTCGTGCTATTTTGAGTTGAAAATGGAACTTTAAATTGGCACAGTGCCAATTTCTACAGATTTTGAGATTTAGAGTTGAAACTTGGATGGTAGGTTACTAATAGGTAGTCATTGATGATGACCTAGTTTCAATGTCACATTATGATTCTCAAGGTCAAAACAAACTTTTGCCTATAGAACAAATACTATTTGACCTTGACAGTTCAAACTTCATAAATACAATCATTTAGCCAAGCCCTTTCACCTTGATCTTGTCCCAAGGTCAAATTTTCATTCTCAAGGTCACAACAAACTTTTGCCTATAGAACAAAGACCATTTGACCTTGAGACTTCAAACTTGGCGCAAATATTCCTTGCATCAAGTCCTTTCACCTGGACCTTGACCCAAGGTCATTTGTTCGATTTTAAGGTCACAGCAGACTTTTGTCGATAAAATATTGAGCTTTGATTAGATTAAGATGAATCTTGATGAGAATAAACTCAAATGCTTATCTTTTATCCATGACCTTTGTTAAAGGTCAAATAAACTTTTTCAATGTCATAGCAAACATTAACTCTTGTAGAATTCACAGGATTTTGTCCCTAACTATTTATTCATCACACAAGTAGTACTTATTATTTGAACTTTACATAGTAAGATAGATAACTCTTTTATTCTTGTTCTCTGTTTCTTTTTTTTTATTCTTATGCCTCGTTTACACGGTTGCGCAATAAATTTATTTCGCAATAACTTTATTGCGCAACAAGTTTATTTCGCAATAAGCGTTTCTGCGTTCACAGGAGACCGAAACTATTGCGCAATAAAATGCCAATGCATATGCACAAGAATCATGAATAAAAATGTATAACAGAAACCTTGAAATGTTCGAATAATTTTCGTAAAGTCTAAAAAGACTATTTTGAGAGAACATTCATTTATTTGTCATTTCAGTCTAGAGCACGACGTCATTCAATTGTGACGTCATTTTTACAGGGGTCGAGACTTATAGAAAAGCGAAAGGCGTTCGTTCTTATATATACTAAAAATTGGAATCTCTCAACATTAATAGAATCTTAAGAATAAAGACGTCGAATAGTTATATTCGTAAGTATAACAATCTCTTTCTCTTGTCATGATGGTGCGCATGCGTCAGATTTATTGCGCAACAGTTTCGCTTAGCGTTTACACGGCAGAATTTGTTGCGCAATAAAGTTATTGCGAAACAAATAGAAAATTTATTGCGCAATAAATTTTGTCGTGTGAACGCAAAACAAATTTATTGCGCAACAAATTTACGTTTATTGCGCAATAAGCTCTCCGTGTAAACGAGGCATAAGTAGCATTACATATCAGTAATTTCATGATGTTGTCAATTTCTATTAATATAAATTATCTCATTGCAAAATCATTGTGCAATTCTTTTTTGAGAAAGTCATTGTAAAGGATTAGATATTTATTGAGCATGGAGTTTAAAGCTTTCGTAAACATGAAAGGTATTTTTTTTTCTATTTTGTTGATAAATAAATAAGAGTCCCAAATTAGACATAAGCTCTTTTGACTCATTTGTTGAAGGCAATATGGTACTAAAGCAACTATTCTTTTTTTCCATCTCCTTATCCGGATTTTAGCACTACAGTTCCGAGGAAGGTCTTATAAAGGAGGAATCCGTCTGTTGCTTGCAACAGTTGCCATCTAGTTATCCCTATTATTAATCAAATCCTGAATAAAAGTTTACTTAGGCCTGTATTTAGTTATTATTTGCAGGGTTTTTTAATATTTGATATAAACTATGAACATATAAAATTACTATATATATATAAAAATACTATTTAGTGTCATAATCGCTGGTACGTTTTTTGGGGGGAGGGGGTGTTACTGTTTTTCCCCAGTGATGCGCATTCACCCTTTATTGGAAGGAACCACCATTGTCTGAATAGAGGATGTGATTGTTTAATCCCTTTTGTGCTATCCGTATCAATATACCGTGAATATATATACACAACAAAGTGATATGCTTACAACCTATAAATATAACAAGCTTCTTGTTCTAAGAGTGCCTTCTGAAATTGAATTTTCTTATTTAAACATCTCACCCTTCTACATATTGCTTACTAAATGTGTACAAGTTTCCCTACACTTTTCGATACATTGCTACCTCTGGAGACATCTCCTTCAGATCATTCTCTAAGAGGCGAATGACGGATAAGTTTCTACATTGTGAGTCACATTTTTATACATGTTTGGCGTTAATTTGAATATGTTAGTAGTAAGAGTAAAACATAAAAGAGAACATATAAGCAATGTAGGCCTTAAGCAATATGGAAACGATAGGTTTGTCATTATTTTTGTGTATTGAATATTGCTTATTAATACCACAATGTTTATGCACATATGAAGTCTTTAAACTGCTCCAATTCCCTCCGTGAGTATTATTATTGATCAATTATATTACGATTTACGTTATTGATTTTTTTCAAGCTGACTTCTAAAATATTGTCAATTTACCTGATAGTTGAAGTAAGAACTGAGTACAATATATTATACAGAAAATGCTCTCCATTCTCGAAATGTTCCTCGCTCACTATGATATCTGGTCAAAGTAAAGTAAGCTCAAGTTATCTTAATGAAAAATCAGTGGACATTTTTGAATACCCACAGCGCATTTGACAATTATCTTTTAAAAGATCATGTATATTTACAATGCCAGGGATATGGTCATTATCCATATTTGTCATTGTCTAAATGCAATAGCAAACTAATTTAAACAGACGCTCCTCTTTGCATGATAATGAATGTCTGTTAGTAGACCTATTACAAGTAGGATATATATTTAGGTATTAAGGTGAGAACTCATATTGCTTGATTAGTTATACTTCCGGCAAAACTTTTATACACAATTTTGCCGAAATATTCAGAATGAATCAATGTCATTCGTCAAATTGAGATGCATTCCAACTTAGAATGAGACGAGGTGTCTCTATCGTCAAGTATACATTACCGCCTCTTCATAAAGTAAGTATAAAGTTTTTTAAGGAACTTCTGTACAGTTTACTAGTATTAAGCCAAGGGAGATTAGCAAAAGTTTATATCAGGCATCTGTTGTGAAAAAATGATAAAGAAGATTAAGGAAATATTCGTACCTGAGAGGGGGACACAATGAACCTTGACGGAACATTTATATATCAAATTCATACTAATTGTCATGAATGTATAATGTTTTTAAAAATCAAACATATAGAACTATAAAGAAGATTAAGGAAATATTCGTACCTGAGAGGGGGACACAATGAACCTTGACGGAACATTTATATATCAAATTCATACTAATTGACATGAATGTATAATGTTTTTAAAAATTAAACATATAGAACTATAGAAATATTTATGTATGTTGTTTTATATATCTATAACAACGTCAGTAAATATTGCTCCTTGTAACACAAATATTCCACTTTATTAACATTTGAAATTAATATTGCGTATAATCTAAAATCAATAATTTTAATACAAAGCCTCAGTATCAAATATACAATAATATTGAAGTAAGCAAAGCTTAAGTGAGCTATTGTCATAGCGTGCCGTCCGTCGTCCGTCGTAAACTTTTCACATTTTCAACTTTTTCTCAAGAACGGCTGAAGGGATTTTGATGAAACTTGGTAGGTATAAAGTACTCATGGTCCCCTACCAGTGTTGTTGTTTTTCGTCCGGATCTGTCAACAGGTGGCGCCATCACAGCCAAAGGTAGGTCACGGGGGTACCCTCTTTTGACAAACTTCTTCTTCAGAACCGAAGCGTGTATCGACAAACCGAAAGCATCAGAATGATCTAGAGAGATGTCTTAAGAAGTGTTGTTATTTTTGGTTCCACTTCGAAGCCAAATTTTTGACGCGTTTTGACGTCTTTTCGGACTAAGTCAGAAATGCACATTTTTGCACTATTTCTTTAAATAACTCAATAAGTGTATGATTTTACACACTCATTTACTACATATTTAACTTACTTAATGTTTTGATATGTATTTCATGCTTAAATTTCATTTATTTGATTTTTTATGAATTTTTTACTTATGTAAAAAGGAAGGGGGAGGGGTGTTTTTCATACATTTTCTGCTTCTTTTCTACAACCATTCTTCATATTGTCATGACAATTTGTAGGTATGAGGTACTCATGAATGGTACCCTACAAGTGAAAGAATTTTGTCAAGATATCCACTTTTGGATTTTTAAGGAATATTTTTTAAGATTGTACATAGGTATAATGTATCTTTTCCATGCCCAATGTTACAGGTGCAACTACAGGAAAAAAGCTTCTTTGTATGATTAATCATTTTTAGATCGACCTTTCATCCATAGCTACAACTGATAATTCAACAAGTGAAACATGCTCCAATGTCTTATTGATTGACCTTTTATGTGATATGATTCAATTATCTAAATTCTTTATACTTATTTCGATTTTTTTAAAGTCGGGAACAAGATTTCAAAAGCGGCCATGTTTTGCCGTGTACCCGAAGGGGATTCCCCATGTAGTGATGTGATACCTTTAGTACTGCGATACATTTCAGGAGATACAGTGCAAACGGAATAGATTTTTATACTTGGAATACTTTCATAATGGTCATCATTCATGTACTTGAAACCCTTGAATATACTTTTTATCATGTATAAAGTTTGCCCAAATTTCCTCTGTCTTAGACTCTCTTAGATGAAGTAATTTACGGACTGATTTCTTGAAGAAACGTCTAATTAGTAATCTCTTCCTCTGGATTTTGAGAATGCATAGGACATTTAATATCTGAAATTCTTGAAAATAAATAATTCAGTTCAGAGTTCCTGAAATCTTCCAACGAAATGTTGGACAACAGAAAGCTGTTGTTTTAATAGAGAAAATAAATTATTATTTACAACCTTAAGCCACTGTGTTCGACATCTTGTATGTATAATATTTCTAAGAGGAACGCAGAGGCCTGAGGTTGTGAATAATAAAACATTTTCTCTCATAAAACGACAGGTTCCTGTGGTAAGACATTTGGGAATTTTTATCTGTTCAAATAATAGATGTATGATGAGTTTTTATCCGACCAAATAACTTTTTGTCGGCAAATCCGATGCAGCCGATACATTTCATGAACTCTCTCCGCTAACAACTTGTCCGTGTAACAGACCTATGATGAGGTAAAACAATTAGTTTACAGTAAATAACGATGTCGTAGGTCTGCTAGTTGAACAAGCTGAACAATTTCATGTTCCTTTTAATTTGTTTCAAACTGCGAAACCTCGAGAAACCACTTGAGTTGTTGAACAGTGTATGCTGAAATGCGACGCTCCTTCTCGCCTGTTGAAATATGCATAGGCGAGAAGCGCCGCATTTCAGCATATTTACTGAAAATTATTTGTTCAAGTGGCTTCACTGGGTCATGAGGTTTGATACAACATACACTGCTTTTTTGGAAAACAAACTGGCCCAATTTCTGCACACTCACTTGAATTGATAAATATTGGATCAAAACGATTTTAACTGTACGTTTCATGTATTTGAGATGAAATCAATACTATTCAAAAGCATTCATAGATTTCAGTGAATAAAGGAAAAACCGAAAAATCTTTGTTTTTTATGCCCCTGGAATAAAAGATTCGGGAGCATATAGTTTTTGGCCTGTCCGTCTGTCTGTTTGTCTGTCTGTTTTCCGAAAAACTTTAACATTGGGCATAACTTTTGAATGGAAGCTGGTGATAGAGGTTTCATATTTCACATGTGTATTCCTTGTGACAATACCTTTCAATTGATACCAAAATTTTTGACCTCATATCCATAACCTTGACCTTTGACGTACTTCTCAAAAACTTTAACATTGGGCATAACTTTTGAATGGTTAGTGATAGGGCTTTCATATTGTACATGTGTATTCCTTGTGACAAGATCTTTCCATTGATACCAATATTACGCTGACCCTGACCTCTCACATACTTAACAGAAAATGGCGTTTATACTAACAAAGATGCCGCCGGGGGCATTCTCGTTTCACAAACACAGGCTTTATAATATCTGGCATGCTAGCTATCAATAATGAAAGGTTTTGTGTTCAATTTTGAATAAACTTAATTTATAAAATCATTTCATTGTTTTATTCTTTTTCTGCTGCATATTAATGTGGAATTTTACAATATGATTTTATTTTTGATGTTGCATAATTGAACTATACTAGCTGGGCATATGACGTTGGACCACTTTTCCCGTCTTTTCAAATCAGTAAAAAAGTTATTGTTTTGAAATGTGACTATTTTTTCTTATTTGTACTTTTAAAGGTTGTCTGAAAAAAAATTCTCTGCATCCGGCAAAAATCTTTTTAGAAAGGTTGTGGGCTAAAATCCTGGAACTGGCACTATCAGTATTCAATGTCAGTATGTCAATTAGAGCGTGCATTGGTATCAGGTGAGCGTTGTGCCCCCTGGGGCTCTTGTTTCCTAATATTTTTTTCATTTTTTCTCGTTCTAGAATGTCTTTCATACAAGGACGCAATCTGAGAAATTCAATTTGGATTTGGTTTGGAATATCTCCGTTAATTGCCTTAGAGATTAAAATGCAAGGTATTAAGCAAGATTTGTATTGTTTGCACATATATTCTATTATCAGAAAACTTAGTGCAGGATTGTAATAATCTCTTTTCATAAAATTGTTCTTATCCACTGCATATTGGTTGGGGTTTTTTGTGTGTGTGTTTGTCTGTTTGTTTTTTTAGAAGAACTTAAGTTATGGCTATAAGTGACATTTCAGAGTTTTATGTACCGCATACGTATCAATGAAGTCAGACTTTTCTATTTATATACATTTTTGTATCAAAAACTTATCAGTCTGTAACCTTAACTTGGAGAATAAATTACCTCCAGATTAATGCTGCACTTTATTTAACAGTGCCACAAACAACGCATTCCGTACTTGCACTAGCTGTCCTTTGTGTTTCTATTGTGCTATGTTATTGTCTCTGTTGATTCACTTTCTATTGAGAACGTTGTGATTTCAATTTGTTTAAAAAGGACCAGAGCCACGAAGGGCGATATCGGCCTATAGTTTTCGTATATTTTCAAACGCAGACAATGTTTCTAAATCATCAATAAAAGGAAAGGAGAGCATTTTGTCTTTCGAAAACGTGCGAAGTTGTGAGATTCCGGACATGTCTTAAGAAGATATAGAGCACAAAACCAAGCCAGGTTTTGCATTTCCGGTATTTTTGTGAGATATCATGAAATTTGATCGATAATTTTGCATAGTGCCGGACATTCTACCAAAAAAATAATTATATTGAAATATTTTTTGATTATACATGTGATTATTTCGATGAAGAATTTTATGGTAGAAGGTCCGGTCGTAGTCGAAAATTAAACTTTTATGAGTTCTCTGTTGGCACATTTCTTGACAAATTGTTCATCAAAGATGGTTAGAACGTCATGATAAAGACTTCCCAGACGATGAAAATGAGACGTTGTATTTCAAGATAGGTAGTAAATAATCTAAAGGCTTTTAAAATTATGTAAAATTTTATAAATTTGGCGTTTGATTACTTTTACATATATTTCAAACTATTCCAATCCTTCAGAAAACTGCTCTATAGTAGATAATATTTGTGACGTCATTTATACTAATGACGTCATCAAAATTGACGTTTATGAATTTCCTGAAATGTCAAGTTGAGCACTCGAGAAGTTACGATACGTACATGTATTTTCGTTATACTTAAATCTTTTAAACCACTCTATGTCTTCCCTGTATATATCGGTATGTATACACGTGATGCTACGAGGAAAAAATAAAAGAATAATTTAAACATCTTTTTAAAGAAGGCATATACAATGTATGTGGGATCACTGGGATGTTGGGGGTTTCGGTTTATTTGTTTGTTATATATATGTATGTTATCTCCTAAACTGTTCCTAATACGGGAATAAAATATGTAAACAAAAAATGCATCGGCTTTCTAGAATTATCCTATACGATAGAGTAATTGGAAGATGAGGGATAGAAAACGTGATTGAAATGATGAAAATTCGAAACATAAAAGAGAGACGTAATATGAATGCAGCATAAAGGAGAAAATAGATCGACACCCAAGACGAAACATTTATGATCTTATTTCCTTAAGTAGGAGGTTGGGATTTTTGAAGACAAAAAAAAAAAAAAAAAAAAAAAGATGGAAAACTTTAAACCAAATGATTAATTTGAAATAGATGATTGACGAACGATATATCGAACCAGCGAATTTTGATTGAGGTTCAGACTATTCTGGATCAATTCTCTGTCCGTATATTTTCATGTAATATAAAGTCCAGCGCCCAATATAAAGGATTACAGGGGATAGGAGACCGTGATATAATAATTTATTTAAACAATTTCGTGTCCCTGAAAATAAATTTTATTGAAAACGTAATATTTATTCCGACGCGTCTTGGTTGAAAAAAGGAGACATAAAAAGTTTTATTAGAAAATATGCAGTAACGAACATAATATTGTCGAATTTGTAAAATTAAACCTCCACATATCTCTATCGAAAAACACAATACATTGTAGGTGGCGCCAACGAAATGAATTAGAGCTGCGCACCCTAAATTAAAAATGACGTTTTCAAACGGCTATATAGCTGCGAATGTATGCGTTAGATTCGCCTGAAAATTTGAATTTATACAAATGAGAACGTAAACTTTCATATGAAAAGAAAGATTTTGTCAAATTAAATAATTTTCAAGGACACCGTACCTTTAAAGTGTAAGTTATATTTAAAAAGCTTTATAATCAAGTTCTGAAAAAAAAAATCACGTCATTAAAAATGTTGACCGCAAAAAGGGGAGAGTCGAGAACATACTCCCCTTCTCGCCCTGGCCTTATTCCTCCCGTTAGATTCGCCAATTATCCGATATTGCAAAAAATGTGAGAAAAAAAATTGATTCTTCAAAAGTACGCGAACGCTGCACAATTCATAACGTTCGAACATTAATCACCTTTACTACGGTCCATCGTTCCAGAAATTAATAATGTTGTGCATCTATGACATTGTTTTGTCACATTCATGGTACTGTTCAGGCAGATTTGGATCGGTGGTTTTCTTAATCGTGTAACATACCTAAATTTTCATTCCTCTTAGCGCGAATCATTACGTACATGTATTCGTATTTCATATCTTGATCTCTATCTTATTTACACTTATACACGCTGTATTATTGTAACGATAGTCGCGGACATCGTCGCTATCGTCTCTAAAATATCCAACTCGCCGACTATCGATTCTATCTCTGAGAATCGATTAATCGGAGTAAATACACTTCTTTGAAAAATGTTCTCTCGTCACACAAAATGACACTTAAATGTATCAGAATGGGAGTCATGATAACGGATTCTAGTTTAGTTATGAAACGATTATCGCTGACGATCGATTGTCGGTCGTTGAATGTCCAGCGATGAACATTACTAATCGATGTTGAAAATCAAACGCGATTGTCGTCGACATTGCTGATTTCCGGATTGCCCGATTTAGTATCTTGGTTTTGATAAATTCGTGTATTTCCCTTTTTATACTATTATTAATTTCCCTGTATTTCAAAGTACATACTAATGTATGACATTTTCTGTTGCATAGTATTCAAGAAAAAGAAGCTTGAACGAATTGATAGGGTATTCATAGTAGTTGTGATCGAAAGTGTTAAACTCAATAAAACAATTTTATTCAAAGAAATAATGATTTGGTGTATATTTCAATTCATTGTTGGTTGCAAAATGAAAAAAAAAGTTTTGAATTTTCCGATTATGATAATAATGGGTTATGCCCATCCGATTATTTCCGCTTATCGATTATGATTTAACTTTCGATTGCCCAACACTTATACTAGCACATACACGTGAGAAGAGTCACACGTATTTCTCTAATCAATAATTATATATGTCATGATAAGAACGGGAGCATGAAAAGTAACTTAAAATTAAAATACGAAATATTCAATATGCAACCATCGTTTTTTTTCTCTCTATTAAGTCAGCTACCATTGACCCGATTGGGACCCTTCGCTTTTATGTTAAAAATAAACCCACCCCTCTAATTCCTGTATCTTACGCACTGATTTTAAAAGGAAAATCATGCAATGAATTAAGACATTATTTTTCTCAATTTTCAACTCGAGCTTTAGCTGTACTTATTTATATTGAGTCATTGACTCATATGCACCGAAGTGTAGGGAAGGTGTTTTCAATTTAGCCGATTTATTATCTCTGTCTAGTCCAGCAACTGACCGCGAAATTGGATTAAAATCTGATACGTGTAATTTGAGCCTACTAGTTTGAAATGCTTAAAGATGTCAAATTGAGTCACATCAATGTTCATCTTCATACACCGCTGACAGTGGTGTATCTACGGCAAAATTAAGTGGATGCATTAAATATCTAGGTCTGCAGCAGATATAGAACCGTGTTTTGATGTTGTACAGGGGTATTCACTTTTGATTGGAGATGATCTGACAACTTTATTACGAGAAAATCTTTGAATTTAACGGTATTTCAGAAATTGTCGGAAAAAAATGAAGAAACATACATAGTATGCCTTTATCTGATAAAGCCTAACACTTTTCTAGGATAGTTGGGACGTATCGGATCCGCGATTCGTGAAGATGGTAAACATGAAGTCTAATTTTTTTCATATAATCATAAATAATGACATCAATTTCTTCTGGAACGATGCAGCTTACATCTTACGCGATTTAGACAAATACAAAAGTGAAAAAGTAAAAGTATTACATAGAAGACATGCATACTGTAGTTCCAGGACGAACATTTTCAGCCTGTGATTTCGAGCAAAGGCAAAACTAATACGGACTGTGCACAATAAATTATACACATTTTGTATTTATAGAGATTTTAAAAATATGTTTTAATTACTTATATTCATATTTCACACATTTTCTCAATGTAGAAATATCTCTTATCATTTCTAATACTTAGTAATTCATGGTACTTGTCCTGACATTATGCGACGTCATATGTGAAAATGACGTCAAATGACGTCGCAAACAATATAACACACCCTCAATTCAAATCAAAATATTTTGCTTCAGCAAGACCGTAAATCACAAAGTTGGCCAGTTCTGAAGTGCTGAAATATGGTACTATCAAAATATAAAAGATGAACGTTGTGGCAAATTAGGCCGATTTTGCCGTTCGTGGCTCTGGTCCTTTGTTAAGCTATGGAAACATAGAAGGGATATGGTGAAAAAAATTATCTAGAGCGCATGTCTTAGTACCTCGTGTACATGACTAAGTACATGTACATTGTAACTCATGTGCATGACTTTGTAAGTCGTGCGAACGTCTCTTTTACTCGTTCATTCTATTGGCCAATTATCTCATATCCATGACTGTGTGAATCGTGCGAACGAGATGACCAATAGAGAGCTTTGATCAAATGAATGGCGACTATTCATGTAATTATTTTGATAGCGAAACATGTTTATTGTCTCTATTGTAAACTAAGAGATATGTCAAAAGGAAATCGCGCATATTTTGCTTAGATCGTCTACATATAAGACAAAACATCTGTCTAATTCCTGGAATTATACTTATTCCACTCCCACCTCCTACCTCTCCACCACAAACACACAGAAAATCGTCATTAACTGTTCTGTCAGATGAATCAGCATATTTAGAATTCAAAATCAGGGTTAAGTAATCCTCTCACATTTCCCACTTCAAACATCAGAACACTGACGGGCCGCTTTAAATTTGGTAGGGGATCATTTCATTTCATTTGAATGTGAAGAAATTTAACTTTCTCTCGATTTCGTATGTCGATGTCAGTAGATCATGTACAATGTGAAAGAGTATAAAAAGATTAAACTAGAACATATCTTTTATCATTGATCTCAAAATGGATACGGGTTGCTTAAACTTATGTACAGAAATCTTGATTTTCTAATTGAAAACACAGATGTCTATAAAAACCATGGACTCGAGAAATTTGCAAAAATAACAATACAAAAAATACCATTTGAAAGACGAGACTGAAAAGATATTTTGAAGTCATCATTGAACGATCATAAGCAATTCTGGGGAACTGATATAAAGGACATGTCTCAAAATGGATACGGGTTGCTTAAACTTATGTACAGAAATCTTGATTTTCTAATTGAAAACACAGATGTCTATAAAAACCATGGACTCGAGAAATTTGCAAAAATAACAATACAAAAAATACCATTTGAAAAAGGAGACTGAAAAGATATTTTGAAGTCATCATTGAACGATCATAAGCAATTCTGGGGAACTGATATAAAGGACATGTCTCAAAATGGATACGGGTTGTTTAAACTTATGTACAGAAATCTTGATTTTCTAATTGAAAACACTGATGTCTATAAAAACCATGGACTCGAGAAATTTGCAAAAATAACAATACAAAAAATACCATTTGAAAAAGGAGACTGAAAAGATATTTTGAAGTCATCATTGAACGATCATAAGCAATTCTGGGGAACTGATATAAAGGACATGTCTCAAAATGGATACGGGTTGCTTAAACTTATGTACAGAAATCTTGATTTTCTAATTGAAAACACAGATGTCTATAAAAACCATGGACTCGAGAAATTTGCAAAAATAACAATACAAAAAATACCATTTGAAAGAGGAGACTGAAAAGATATTTTGAAGTCATCATTGAACGATCATAAGCAATTCTGGGAAACTGATATAAAGGAAGAAATCTAAATTTCTGTGAAAATTTGCAAAAATTTGACATCTCTTATCAAAAAAGGAACACAGTACAGGGTTGTCCGAAAAGTTCGCGGACTAGAAAAGATTTGGTGCGAGTCTCTTACTGAAACACATATCAGATAACTAATTTACCATTTTACTATTAATTATTAATAATATCAATTTATTAACTTTGAATATATAAGGGTGGGGTCCACAGATTTGCATCATTTTCAGTAATAGATGCTTCTCATAGTTTCACATTTAGCTCATGAAAATCAAATAAAACATGTCAAGATCTAGTATTGCCTTATAACTCGGTACCTTTGCTACCCGGCGTTAGTTTGTGCTGTATTTATCTCGATATAAGTAAGGAGAACAAAAGAAAATGTAAGGTCCGATTTTTCGTTGAAAAACGTGACGTTAAGCGTACAGACGGAGCACGAACAATGATACAATTTTGTGATGACATGGGAAAGATACCTTTAAAAACAATAAATATGCTTAAACAGTGTATAACTTCTTTGTGTATCACACACACACATATTTACAAAATGATGCAGACCATTTTCGGAATGTTTAACAGCTATTATGATTGAAAAGGCAGCGGAAATACGTGCAATAGTAATTGGCGATGATGGAATGAAGGTGCAAATGATAGAGCAGAAAACCGACTGCGACGGGGGTAGTATCGATGTCAAACATGACAAAAATTATGCGTATAAAAGTTTTAACTGAAGCCTTGAAAATATGACTTTTTGACCAATGTTCCCGCGGATAGTGACTTATAAAGAACTAATTACTCTTTTCACTTGTACGCGTTTTAATTTTTGGTAACGTCATGGTTGTTCCATGCGGCACTACTACCTTTCATTCTTACCCCTATAACCTGCTTCCACATATCGAAAGGAAATTATTTTTGTGAAACGTCTTCTTTTAACGTCTATTATAGATATTTAGTCTGTATTTTATATTTTCTTTATTCTAATGGGAGTAACGGGCCTTGTCCTCAAACTTTCCGGACAACGATCGTACAAGTAGGTGTTGAGACTTAAAACTGATTTCATCTGCAAGAGCAGCAAAGGTACTATATATTCACATTTTCTGATATTCTAATAGTGTGTTCCCATGATGATATCGTACCTCCGATTGGAATTAACCTTCATATTGGATTGCAACTCCCGGACTTTATCCATTTCTACCATGCAAAACACTGACATTAAAACATTTATAAATAAACTGCCAGAAGAGATTTCATAAATAACTTTCCGATTATTCTTTAAACATAGTTTGTTGTTCGTAATTCTCCACAAGACAGTAATGTATACAATGTGAAAACACATAGAAGGAATGGATAAAGTCCGTGAGTTGTAATCAAAGGAGGGAGATACCGCTCGCAAAAGGAGGAAATATATGGCTATGTGGGAAAACACTATACCGTAATCCATAAAATATAATTTATTTTGTCAGTGATTTTCGACTAAAAACATGTTTTCCCAAAAGGGCGGGTGTCAAGTGTTCACTAAACATATTGTTACCTTTAGATACATTGTATGTAGAAACAGAAAATGCGTGTTTTATACTTCAATCTAAAATGTCTTTTTGTGCCCTTAAACAACGGACAATTAGTTGTGCGCGCTGGTTAAAAAGTCATATTTACGATTTACTAAGTCTTGCACTCGTCTCCCTTGTATGCTTCCGCGGTAAGCTTTTGAAAGTGATATATTATATATTATATAGCTAGAATCATGGCATATTTTCACCTAAATATACCCAATACAACAAAAATAATGGTTTCTATTATCAAAGGTCAAGTTGCCGTCCGTCACTCAAGCCACGGAAACTACCGAGACACTGCCGAAGATTACCGAGATAATTTTAACACTGTTTAAATGGACGAGACGTCCGCGAGATCTTCATTTGTACATTGGATACGTTAAAGAAGATCCTGACGATAATCCCAACAGCACTCACAATAGAGCTCCAAATTGAGCATCGACGGACCCCTAGCAAGCTAGAGGTGGGACCAGGTGCCCGGGAGGTGTAAGAATCCCCTGTTGGTTAGCCGCATCCGCAGTCGATTTTCATGCACGAATTGAAAACAATATATAGAATACATGCGGTGTCTGAGATTATGTTTATATAAGAAAGTGTTATGGCGACCATGTCAGGGAGAAATATTCAAAACACTAACTGTCAAACCACTCGCGGGGAACTTTTCACGAGCTCCACACGGCAAAGGGCATAAGTGTTTGTGTTTGACATCCATTGGTTGATGCATCCTTGGGCAATAAACTTCTATAACGCTACTCTCCTCTCTGGTATACTTGCATGAACAAATGTTAGCCATATAACTAAAAGCCATAATTTTGAAGTTTCAAACATCAAAATGCTGATTAAGGTTCAAGATGTTATGTCCGTACTATTTGCGTGATATTCATTTTCTTTTAACAGGACAGATCATGATAAGTTGCAATGAAAAATATCGATCCGTTTGTACTATAACATGTGAAGCACCACCGACTGACAATTTTATTCAGATAGAACATAATGGTAATATTGTGACCGAGTGCAACTTAATGAGCAACAGTTGTGGACTTAAAAACATAAATAAGTGGTATAAAGTCGGTAGAAGACCAAATCGATTGGAGCTGAAAATTGAGAAATTGGATTTTTCGGATACAGGTCGATGGAGTTGCGTCTACAATAACGGAAGATCGAATTCCTCGGAGATAAGCGTATATGGTAAGTTAGATTGTTATATTGGGATACCTGTGAGATCATTGTTACATGCAGTGCATTGTTCGGACAACTACATCATTTGCTGCAAATGTTATGGTATGCTTCTGTAATAAGGGAATAAAATGACAGAATGAAACATATGATTCGGATTATTGGTTATGTTTTCGATTGTGTCCACACAACCATGGGGCTTGGTATTCTAGCCATATAAACCATAGAATACCCCGCTCCAAAGCGGACTAGATACCCTTCCTAGAAACATATATTCATTTTTAACTAACATTTGTAACAAATTCAGAATTTGTCATTCCATTATTATTCATTACAAATTGAGTCCAAAATTTTCTTTTTGACAAACATTTCGTTTCATTCGGATTTGGAAAGACTCCATGCATATTTCTATGTTATTCTTTGATTCTCCGAAATTGACTTTTACTTACATACTAACATTCCATTCTTTTAGGAATGAATACGTCTTATGCACTGCGTTTGATTATTTTATCTTCGGGCTACTCTCCGATAGGGCATTCGTATTTTCTCAAAATATTTTAGTACGACTGTCTCATTTGTTTGTTTGTTTAATGTTTCGATAGCCCAACCGATTATCTTATCATATGATTTATCATTTAGTTTTCAGAGATATGTGGATATCCAGACTGCCCGAAAAAGACGATCCAAGCATTACACCTCAACAAAAAGTCCACCTGGGAAAAAGTTTCATTCTTATAAGACTCGCATGTGCGAGTCCAATGCCCTCAGTTCTGATCAAGTTTCGAGTTAGTATTACCAAATTTTACTCTCTAATTTTACTTATTTTTTATATTCTCATTGGCTTAATTCAATTTAATAGATTTTTTGCTACATCTTTCGGTATATTTAGGACATAATTTCACATATTTTGGTCATATTACATTGTTTAGGTTGAGGATCACTGGCATTGGTGTATTACATAAAAAGTGAATGTCTGGTCCATGCTGCAAATTTATCTGCTCAAATATGATGCTTATGAATTTGAAGACGTTAAAAATTTCAAATTGACGAAAATCTTACTTTGGACTTCTCATTTTATGGGTTATATCAAACAAATTATGTTCGGTTTAAAAGGGGCACATTTAACAAATTGCAGATTAAATGGGAGTTTAGCCATCTTTCTCTAGCTTGTCAGCTGTAAGTAAACTGGATGTTTTCGGAAATCCTCAGGCAAGCACATCTTTCGTTCCTGTTTGATCCTGATTTTGTATGCCTCCGGTTTCAGATTTTCTGAATTATCGATTTTGTGCTGTATACAGGGATATGATCATTATCCGTATTTGTCATCGCTACGATTTGAAATTACACAATCGAGAGCTCTGAAATGTCTAATGCAATGCGTTGAGAATGAACTTTAGAATGGATGAAGCAGAGGTTGCATTCTTTAGAAATATTGACTGTTTTAGACTAAATATCATTGTCTCATTCGCACAGTATAAACCTTATCCTATTATAAAGATACACCTCCCCATAAAGACGATTCATAAATATTCCGTGTATTAACAAAGGATTTTATCTTCTTAACATCTCTGATAGTTTTCGTTATCATCGTGTACAAAGTACAATTCCTCAATATTTTGAAAATTTAGAATCACCTCTTATTTGTTACAAGTATAAGAAACATATTCGCAACTTTGTTCATTAAGTTACATCGGATCCTTCAATACTTGAATCACGTCCTGCGTCTTGAGAATGTGCAGCCTCTAAATATTTTTACAAACCGTTGTTACAGGTGACTTTTCAATTATCCAAGACATGCAGCTCCGAAGGCTGATTACAAAAGGACCTAAGTATAAATTTTAGCACATGCCGCGAAGTGCTAAAGGAAGCATTAGATAACTGTACGAAAAGATGGTGTAAATCAGAAGGAGTCGAACCGCATGTTCTGAATGATTGGAAACCCTCATTTTAGATATGACGGATATTCGATCACATAACTTTCATAAAAACTCTCATCTCTTTCAAAATCTGAAAGATATTTCAAATCCAAGTTAAGGAATTTACATGAAAAATATGTCTACGTACCAGCTGATAAAGCGGCAAACAACACCATAATCATTTGAAAAGGTTTCTACGTATAAACTTTGGTTTCGGAACTTTCGTCTACTAATAATTATAAAATAAAAGTTCTCCGCGAGGAGTTTGACAGTAAGTGTTTTGAATATATTTCCCTGACATTGTCACCATAGCACTTTCTATATAGTCATATCGTCATACGGTGCATGGATTTTATATATTGTATTCATTTTAGTGCTTAAAAATCGACGGCGGGTGAGGCTAGCCAACAGGGGATGCTTACTCCTCCCTGGCACCTGGTCCCACGTCTAGCTTGCTAGGGGTCCGTCGATGCTTAATTTTGCCGTGTGGAGCTCATAAAAATGTTCCCTGCGAGGGGTTTAACAGTAAATTTTTTGAATATATTTTCCTGACATTGTCGCCATAGCACTTTCTAAATTTTTAAACTGTTCTAAACAGGAATGATGTAAATTTCATTTCGTCTACTAGAAATTCAGGGGATGTGATTGACAAAATGAAATTTATAGATTTCCAAGCCAATACAATTTCTAATGCTATTATTACTCCATATCGGGAGTTCGCTCCTTTTTATATGGTGGATGTTTTTGTTTGTTTGCTTTGGTTCCTGTTTTATCCTGATTTTGTATGCCTTCGGTTTCTGATTTTCTGAATTATCGATTTTGTGCTGTAAACAGGGATATGGTCATTATCCATAATTGTCAATTGAACATAGATTTTATTTGGATATGCTACTCAATCGACCCTAAAGGAAATTTGGAGCCGCGCACTCTCTGTAATGTAAATGTACAAATCTAAATTCAAAAAAACTAAAAAGGACGCTACTGAAACATTATTTTTGGTGGCTCCCCTAGAAGCATCACTGATGAGAATTTAATATTCGAAACACGTGTCTGGTGCATGGAAATAGGTTTGGAGTTTTCTTCAAGAAGGTATAGAGTTTGAACCCTTCGACATTATTTCTATATAGACATAACGTCAGACAGTGAATGAATTTTATACATTGTTTTCATTTTCGTGCTTAAACATCGACGGCGGGTACGGCTAGCCAACGGGGATGCTTACACCTCCCGGGCACCTGGTCCCAACGCTGGCTTGCTAGGGGTCCGTCGATGCTCAATTTGGTGCTCTATTGTGAGTGCTGTTGAGATTATCGCCAGGATCTTCTTTAACTCATTCGTATTATAAATCCTCATCCATGGTACTAAATGCAATGCTGAAGTGAGATTCAGTAGTTACTATTGATATGGTTTGTATGTATTACAGAATATGATATTTCCGTTTACTTTTTCCTTTTTTATCTCCTGTTTTGATTTGTTATTATTCTTCTGTTTGTAGTACAACGACAAAGATATTAAATGTGGAAGTACCTTCATGGAAACTCTGCAGAATGATGAAAGCTGTGAAGAATTCAAAAGAACATACATTTTTATTCATAACCATACCAAGCTCGATACTACCAAAACCTGTGAATGTAGGAATGCAGATATAGCACTAAATGTTTCAGTTGGTAATAAAGAAATACATAGGCAAACTCTTCAGCCATTTATAATGGTTTCAGGTAGGCCCTTTTATTGGCATAGATCATTCACCTCATCAAAGAATACCTTTATTTATTTACGTATCTTTATTTATTTACATTTGTTGTTTCAACCATCGGCTATCCCTAATACAGATGCTAAAAGAACGTCCGGCTCTCCGCTCCTTAAGCCCTTGCCACACTTACACGTTCTGGCATTACGTTCGTACTACGTCCGCCAAGAATTGTGACGTGAACGTAGTCAGGACGCGGGGAACGTAGTGATAACTCACTGATACGTCTTGAGATCATAGTAAGGATGCCGACGAACATGCTATTACGCTGAGTAACCACGACTGTTTTGAACTGTTCAAAACAGTCGTAGTGAGAACGCCCTGATGACAGAACGTGTTAAGGACAACTTGCGAACGTATCAAATGACGATCGTCACGTGACAAATATGGATAATGACCATATCCCTGTATACAACACAAAATCGATAATTCAGAAAATCAGAAACCGAAAGCATACAAAATTAGGACAAAACAGGAACCAAAGCAAACAAACAAAAACCTCCACCACATGAAAAGAAGCGAACTCCCGATATGGGAGTGACACCAGGTGCCCAGGAAGAGTGGGCATCTCCTGCTTGCATGCAACACCCGCCGCTTCAATTCGGTAGAACTGTCAGATCCGGTCACTTCCATTTCGGAAGACATAGAGTACAATCTTTGGTTGGATGGTTCAAATGGTCTATGCCAAAATATCATCAACCATTCTGGAGAGAGTGGGACATCATAGTGTATGACGAGTTCCCCATAACGACCGTAGAACTTCCTCAGTGACGATGTTAGTCGGTCACAAACATATCCCTGACTGAGAAGCTTATGTGCAAGACGTCTAGCTCTCAGAACAAAATCCGTATATTTGGTACTTGCTCTGGCATAGCGTTGAGATATGAATACGCCATAAGCTGGGGATAAAGGGATGTTGCAACTCAGAAAAGGAAAGTTTGTAATGCTGAAATTGAAGTCGTCACGTTTGTCATAGAGTGAGGTGTTCATGTGACCATCAGTATCGTAGGACAACATTATGTCCAAATAGGATGCTGAATTATTTGTATCAGTAGTTTCTTTGACTTCAAGCTCTGACGGATAGATACTGCTCAGGTAATCCGCGAATTTTGGATTATTGATGGACAACACATCGCCTATGTATCTGTAAGTGAAGTTGAAGTCAGAAGCTAAGTATCTTTTCCCTTCAGAGACCAAAGATTGAGTGAATTCAGCTTCGTACGAGTAAAGGAAAATGTCGGCAAGGAGAGGGCATAATTGGTCCCCATTGGAATTCCGACAATTTGCTGGAATACCTTTCCTCCAAACACCACAAAAATGTTGTCGATCAAAAACTTTAACATCTGAATAATATCTGTTTCAGTGTACTTATTTTCAGAATCGGACTTTTCTTTTACAAAGTAGGTTTTGTCATAGTTCACAACAATAAATTTGTATTTGCGATTACCGTTCTTACTTGTAAACGCATTACTTATAATTTTTGCGAGTCTTTCTTTCAATTTAGAATGTGGAATTGTAGTGTAAAGTGTCGAAAAATCAAAGGCTTTGATCGAATGAACTTTACTAAAATGAGTGGATTTAAGATGTTCTAAAAGTTCCTTCGAATCCTTTAAAATCAACATCTGGTTGATACCACTGCGAGAATATACTGTCGAACAGTATTTTTGAAGCCCAGGTTTGATTTCAGATAAAAATTTGGTGAGTAAGATCGATACAGATTTGATAGATTATTTTGAGGAACCAGCGATGAAACGTTTTTTTGTACGGATTCTTATGCATATTAGGTATGCAGTATCAGTATGGTAAATCTAAATCTAAATTGTTAGTTTGGAAACCAAAGGAAACAAGAGCTGATTTGTGGTTATCTATTATTTCAGAGGCAGAAAGGTTTATAGGGGTGTTAGTGGGATTTCCAGGTGTCGAATTTAAACCCAACTCTTTAGCTAGACTGTCGAAATAGTACTTTTTGCAAGTAAATGTGTAATTATTTGAGGCTTTGTCCGCTGGTGTGATGACATAATGTTCTTGGAAGTAGGTAAGCACTGTGATAACATCAGGGTCTTTAAATATAGACTCGAATCTGTTGTTCAAAGTTGATTTTAATCGGTTAATTCTAGATAAAAGTAGCCCTCTGATAGATTTTATCCATTCGGAAAGGGTGTCGAGCTGTACATCCTCTTTCTTTGCCCAACGTCTTGCATATTCCTCACAAGAGTCCATGATGATTTTGAAGTTTTGGTTCCATATAAAGGACATACTTTCTCTGTATTTGGCACCCGTTTTTAACCATTCTCTCAACTTGTCGTTCTTGACTATACTAAGGTCACCAGTAATAACGTGTCCACAAGGAGAGTAGTTAAAATCCGATGAAGAACATTCGCAAGGAAGTGGATGTAGTGAGGGATTACTTAAATCAATACACTGCAAGAATAGTTTGTAATTGTAAATTTTAGATGCAACTGTTGGTGTGTAGCTATAGGACGTCTCTGTCGTCCTTATCACGTTTTCGGTTTTAGTTCTTGAAAAAAAGTCAAAATAGACCTCGTCCAAACAATGCATCCTTTGAACGCAGTAAGAACTTCGAGAACGTAGAATAAATGCTGTACTATCGTAACATAGACGCCTTCCTCGTAGAGTGAAGTCGGAGCCGATCGTAGTTAGAACTTGACTTAACGTATTAAAGACAGGAAGGACTCACTACTAACGTGTTATGACATAAAATGCGTCAATTATTCTTTCGGAAAGCCCTTCCGAGTGAACAATGCCACATTCTCATTACGTTCATGAAAAAAATTTAGGACTTCAAGGACGTGTAGGCTTTACCTTGATCTTGTTTATCAAGGTCAATTATTCGAATATTGAAAATACAATCTTTTAGACGATTAGCGTTCATAACGGAGCTATAAAATTGCCTTTCATCATTTTCAAAATTTATTGAAATAACGTTATCAATCGTTTGAACTATTCTTGACAAGAACTGTCGTATCCCTTTCGGTTAAGACATGACCCGATAAGCTGGCAAATTCAACAAAAATGTACACACCCTACGCTTCCTGAGCTTTGGTTGAACTAAGCACAAAAACATGATATTCAGATAAAACTACAGACGGACAGATATTTTTGACGAATATGTTCGAAAAGGAAGTAGCCAATATATCTATATATATGCGTTCATGTTTTAATCAAAGAAACCCGAGAAAAAAAAAGCATCAAATTACACAGATTTAGATAAAGTCACACTTCAAATATGACGTACTGGACAGTATCAATTCATGAGCATATATTGATTTTACCTGATTTGCAGAGCTCACGAAATATGTGCTCATATGACAATTTGTTCGATACCTTTTAGATCTTTAACACAGTGTTATCGTTCCTTCCTCTCACTTCTGCTTGGGTCTCAAGTTGTACAAAGTACAAATATTAAAGAGGCACATGTCGAACGGTCTGCTACATTTTTAGCAGACCGTTGGATTTAGCAAATTTAACCCTCGTCAGTGAAATAAGGTCGAAATCTGTGAAAATTATATCCAAAATATACCGAAAGATGTAGCAAGATTGCTGGGATGTTATGCTACAGGACCAAGGTTTCAGAAATTTGAGAAAATTTTGTAAACAGACATTTTCCGAAAGCGTTTGAAGTTCCGCCTATTCACGTGCTATATTAGAATAGAAGTAACTACTAGCTAGCCGTGATTCATTGTCCAGTAATTCCACTCGTCACATGAACCAATCAAATTATCGCCTCGCTGCTTCGCGGCTCGTTTATAATGTGATTGGTTCATGCGACTAGTGGAATTACTGGACAATAAACCACGGCTGGATTTGTTGTTATTTCTTAATTATAGTACATTTTATTATTCAATTTCAAATTGTGCATAATGTCATTTATCTAATTACATGTATCTATTGGGTTTTTTTTCAGATATTCGAAACTGCAAACAACAGTTCTGCTCCGAATCATCCAAATCATCAGGTTCACCAGTTACAATGTTCAATATTAGTCATAGTATGCTAGCACTTTTGCTCATTCCACTTATTATTCAACGTTGATAAAATCAAATTGAATAGATGATTGAGTTGAAATACACTGCCTCTACATGGAAATCAAACAAATAAGACAGTATCGGCTAGTCATAATACGGAAGTGTTCCAACTGTATACGAGTGCTGTTCGATAAATTCGTAGACAAGTTTAATAAAACTTTTTTCTTATCGTCAAACATTTTGTTCATATACTAATTTATTCCTTCAGATTTCATATTCTTATTGAGCAAAATTTAAAGCAATCGGTCAGTTAGGAAAGTACGAAAGCCTATTGAGCTCAAATGGTAGCTGAGAAAATTATTTTTTCGCGTTATAACGCGAACTTTACGCGTTATATCTCGAAATTTTTGCGTTATATCGCGAAACTTTCGCGTTATATCGCGAAACTTTCGCGTTATATCGCGAAACTTTCGCGTTATATCGCGAAACTTTCGCGTTATATCGCGAATGTTTCTCGACTCTAAATGAAATATAGGCCAAAAGTTAGTGTCAGACTGAGTGCAGTTAAAAAGTATGGTAAACATAGTGAATGTATTTTGAAGTTACCTGGTCTGGTCACTCAAGTATAAAGTATGATTCAGATCATCCACACCAGAATTGCAGTAAGCTTCCTCGGATACATCACCCATACAAATTTGGTTGATCTAAGACTAATGATAAGATGGATCTGTCCTGTTTTACTTAACATGGTCAATCAAGTGTAAATAAAGGTCAACTTCAGCTTCCTTACCATGTATTGCAGGAAGGATCCTCAGATTCATCATTCACACAAATGTGGATGATCTAGGACTTATAATAGACTGGAAATTGACCTGTCCAATTTTACTTAAACTGGTTTTTCAGGCATGCAATATAGGTCAAATGCAGCATACCCACCGTGCATTACAGTATGCATCCTCACTAGAGTAGATGCATCACCTATACAAGTTTGGTTGATTTAGGACATTTAAAAGCTGATAAAGGACATGTCCTGTTTCACTGAACCTGGTTGCACAAGCGTGAAATACAGGTCCCGTTTTCTTGAGTGCGGACACCAATGCCGCATAAGCCCCCCCCCCCCCCCCTCTTCTACGTCGAGGTGAATCCTGCTTGGACCATGTAACTCAATATAAGCTTTCGTACCAAAGTGCAATGATGTTCGAATCGTCCCAGAATCTTGTCGCAATTAAAAATCTTAGTATTTAAATACACAAAGGAAGGGGTTTACTGGGAGACAGCTATGATTGACGTATTACATTTCATACTGATATGTCTGGCAGGGCGTTCGTTCATCACTTTTATATACATTATA
Organism: Pinctada fucata; assembly: GCA_028142955.1. Classification (NCBI taxonomy): domain Eukaryota; kingdom Metazoa; phylum Mollusca; class Bivalvia; order Pterioida; family Pteriidae; genus Pinctada; species Pinctada fucata. The sequence goes on along the minus strand of AP027107.1, from coordinate 17,685,728 downwards.
TCAGATTCAGATACATATGTATCACATGAAAGGTAGTTGGAAATCAACACATTTAAGGCATTTTTAAGCATTATCGAGAAAACTAAATGGTCTTAAAAATATACTGATGTTTCTTCTACTTTCGGTTTATGTTTAAAAGTACTTCAATCATCAATCATGTTAGATAAGTTCTTGATTGATACTTTGCTTTTATGTTCATTCTGCAAAAAGATAATAAATTGAACCCTAAATTTGAGCAATAATTTGATGGAAATTACTTAACGTCTAGCTTGAATATTTCTATTTATTTGACATAAACATTCCTTTTTTACTTGTCAGAGAGGATATTCAGCATCAAACGACAGAAAAAGCTATGATTTCAAATGTCAAAAGAAGACACAAAAAAAAACGGTTAGGAAATACATGACAGTGTAAAAATTCATGAAAAAGTCAGGAAATACATAAAACACCTGGTCAACTTCAGGAATTCCATGTAATGACTGATCGATACAGGCATTACATGAAATCCCTTAATTTCAGTCATCACGTAAAATCTCTTATTACATTTATTCCCTATAACATATACATGTATATCAATATTCCTGAAATCAAAGGATTTCGTGATATTATGTGTATATGTTACAGTGAATAAGTATTATAAGGGATTTTACGTACTTCCCGAAAATAAGGGATTTCGTGTATAGCCTATATCGATCATTCATAACATGTAGTTCCTGGAAATGGCAAGTTTTTTAAAAGAAATCTTGACATTTTCTTGAAAAATTTACTCTTGTTTTCTGATTGAAATTTCGTCGTAAATATATACATGTATTTGATAATAATCTTATATATTGTTATTGCTATGAAACTACTCTGTGCTGGGGGTATCCTGAATCTCCTACCGGGGCTCCAATTTGAAATCTTTTACATACTGCATACATACAAATTTTCGCGTTATAACGCGAAAGTTTCGCGTAATAACGCGAAAGTTTCGCGTAATAACGCGAAAGTTTCGCGTAATAACGCGTTTGTTTCGCGTAATAACGCGTTAGTTTTGCGTAATAACGCGAAAGTTTCGCGTTATAACGCGTAAGTTTCGCGTAATAACGCGTAAGTTTCGCGTTATTACGCGAAAGTTTCGCGTTATAACGCGAAAAAATAAATTTCTCAGCTACCACTTGAGCTCAATAGGCTTTCGTAGGAAAGTAATACGGTGTTCTTCTTTAGGATTGACTTCGGAAAGCGGTGCAGTAGATTACGTCCAAAACGACACCAAACACTGGAGTAGAAGAGTTTTAACTCCAATCGGAAGAGCTACAGTTATAAAATTTCTCATTTTACCAAAATTGAACCATTTATTTATTTCCCTCCCAGATCCACCTAAACAATGTATAGCTGACCTTAACAGTACACTTTTTCATTTCATATGGAACGCCAATTGTGATAAGGTCAAGAGAAGCTTAATAACGCAAGATAAAGTCCTCGGTGGTTTTAATATGACAAATGTAGAGATTCATATAATAGCCATGAAATGTTCATGGGTTAAAAGAATCATCAATGGGGGGCAACTCTGGATGAACTTACTTGAATTAAGCTCTGACAAACAGATTTCTTCCAATTTACAAAACTTTGGGGATGATTACATAAATAAACTTATAAAAAGTTTCAATAACTCTTTTTGGATACATGTTTTCACATCTTGGAAGGAGGTCCTCATAAAAAGAAATTCTCTAATAAAATCCACAACAGATCTTACACTTATACCAGTATGGTACAATTCCGAAATTACCATAAATAAAAAGTCAGTTTTCAATAAGAGTTTGTTTTTAAATGGTATTAAATTCATTGTAGATTTCATGGATGTACATGGAAATATATTACAAAAATCAGAACTAGAGAACAAATATAACATTCAAGTAGATATCATGTATTATAATAGCCTCAAATCAGCCATTCTGTCATTTTTTAGGAAGCATGATTTTAAAAAGGATACTTTAATCTATCCATCTTTTCCAGTTTTACCTTACTACTTGAAAAATATTATAACTGAAGAAAAATGTACTAGATATATATATAAAATCATGAATAAAAACGAGAGTGTAAAACCAACTTCTTTTCAAAGATGGGAACAAGACTTATCCTTTTTACATAATACTCAAAGTTCAATGGAAGCGTTCAAAGTATGCTTTTTCACAACAAATGATACCTCTTTACAATGGTTCCAATTTAGAATTTTACATCGAATACTTCCAATCAATAGATATCTAAAAAATATAGGCATTAAATCTTCAGATGCATGTTGGGTTTGTGATGATAATTAAAAGAAGATATAATTCATGCATTTGTTACTTGCCCGAGTATTTCTCAAATCTGGACGAGACTCAGTCTTCATATTTATGATAAAACTAGTAAACGAGTAGGTTTTAATGTTCAAAATATCTTATTCGGAGATGTCCATTTCAAGTCGAATATTCCAATAACTTTCATAATTCTACATGCTAAATATTTTATTTATAGATGCTCAAGACAAGAAAAATGTGTGCATTTTGACCCTCTATTAAAATATATTCATTTCAACTATAAAATACAGAAGTACATTTCTGTTCGGGAGAAAAAGGAGCGGAGCTTTGTAAGACTATGGGGAGAGTGGGAAATGATATTTGATATCTAGTAGGCTTTGTACGTTATCAATTTTTCATACATTTATAGGCAAATATGAGTTGATATTCATTATTCATTATCAAAATATTCAATCTCATATAATCTCAGATTGGTATATATTGTAAAGTGAATGTGTGTAGATGTGTGTAGATGTGTGTATGAAAGAGGTTTTTTTTTGTTATTTATTTAAAATAATTCCCAGTTTTTTTGAAAGATGAATTGATTTCTATGTTTTGATATACACATACTGGATGAAAATAAAAAATGAAAAAAAGAAACGACACCACGCAAATTACGGAGCACTTCTCATTTTTATCCTTTTCTTTTGTCTCTTTATTTGAAATTATATTGAGGCATAAGTCGTTTAATGTATGTCAACTTGTTCAAAAATAAATCATACAGATTTAAATAGGCAATCATGTGCTAAAATTATTCCCTGGTTCTATATTAAATATGTTCACAATAAAGAATTTCATTTTAAAACGTACGGATCATTCAGTTTTGTTTTCTCATGTCGTCCAAATCATTCTTTTTAAATGATTTTCATCAAATTATCACCTTCGTTGCAAATTATAGGCATATTGACGTGCGCTCGAAACATTTTGTTGCATCCATATGAACCACCTATAAAAGTATAATGCCTTTTGTGGACTTTTTATCAGCTTGGATAAAAGATCTATGATTTCATATTTATAAAAATTGCAGGAAGACGTCATTATTTCCAAGCATATTTCTTGATGGTGCTTCTTGTAACAGAGATATCTAAATACCAATGTATCGAAAAAGCTCAAATTTCAGTATGATAACTTTCAAATTCTATGAAATGATAATTATATACATCGACTTTCTCGGCGTCTGCAGTTAGAAATGATAAAGGAATTATGTGCGTGTGTACACGATTTTGATATCTCAATTTTGGTACTGCGCCGCTATACGTCACAACACATAATTTGAGACAATGATCTAAATGAAAAAATATTTCAATCACCATGATATTGTATGAATTGGTTAGAATAAACCTCATCAATGTATTGTAAACAAAATTGTAAGGTTACTGTCACGTATTTCTGAAATATTGCGGTTGTCTACGAACTTTTCGAACAACCCTCGTACCTTCTTGAAGAAAATTTCAAACAAATTTTAATGCACCAGACACGTGTTTCGGATATCAAATTCTCATCAGTGATGCTTCCAGCCAAAGTGCTTTTCATAAGCATCCGAAATGAATTTCACTAGAGCCCTCTGCTTCTATTTTCAGAATTTTAATTTCTGCATTTACTTTAGAGAGTGCGCGACCCAAAATGTCCTGTAGGGACGATTAAACAGCGTATCCAAATAAAATTTACGTTCAAAATAGCATCGGCGGGATGGTGCTAAGATGTTAACCTCCTTTAATTTCGATGATATTTTTCGATGGAATGGCAAGTTTCCGAAATAGCAAAACATATATAATTGTTGTATGATATCATAAGTTTATCCTCTGAGAGGTATATTTCAGAGAAGGGAGGAGATCTCCAACAAGACCCCGTTGCAGCATCAACAGTAAAACACCAAAACACCCGATGCAAAAACACAAAAACGAGTACAGCACGAGACGGAAAAGAGACACACGACATGTAAACATCAAACACAAAAGACTACACATCAACCGACGAGACCAATGGGTAACCATTGGTCTCGTCAGAGTAAAGAAATAGTGTTCTGATTATTTAACAGGGTGAAATATATTTTATATTTCCCTTAAAATATCACGTCTTCAATGTGAATTCACAAATTAAAGTAAAAATATGTTTCCATGAAGTAAGAATCTATGTAAAAACCTAAATTCAGGTTTTCCCATGGCTATTAATTTCGATTTAACGCAAAACGACGAACATGTAGTTAGAGAAAATATCCAAAATTATTTCGCTATTCCTTATTGGAAAGATCAGTGAAAGGTCTCGAAAAAAAAGAATGTCAATGTAATATCTGAAATAAAAATGAGAGAAAAGGCGCTCCAACAGGGTACATTTTCCGTATTTTAATGAAAAAGAGTCACTGTAGTAAATATTGCTTTTTGTATTTGGTTTTATTCAATTTTTTTTTCGGCACACATCAATTACGTATTATAGAATAGACTTCAACAAAAATATTCTATATTGTCCATGGATGGTTTATATTGAGGAAAATCAATACAGTTGAAAATTCATATTTTGAATTATGCATATTGTAACATTATACTTGACCACTCTTATATTTTTGTATTATCATTTGTTGATTGCTATTGGCAAAAAGCGCAACACTTTATATTCTTATATAACTCGTATAAATTAAATTCACTATCAATGGTAACAAAAAGTTGAAGGACTTTTGACATAGTGCAACTGTTTCCTCTTTAAGAACAAATGGTATCATAATACAAAGCACTGACCATTGGTTTTGAAAACTAGAGAAATGAAAAAAGGAATGGTACATATAGCACTTTGATTTGTTCGACAACTAGAATTATAGCCAAGAAAAAATCAGTATAACCTCCTACAAAAAATGTTATTATTGTGTAATATTATACATTATGTATATTTCAATTGATGTTTCATCATAATGTGCATTGAACCTAGGTTGCTATCAATATCAGATAAATAGCATACGAAAATCGTCATCACTGCCTCATAGCTTAGATTGTGCTTTTTTTTTATTTCACATTACTCAGTTAGTTAGAGTATGATTTTTTTTAATGTTGCTGATATTCAAATAATACAGTATATTAAAATGAATGATGCGTTAAATTATGATTAAGGAAATCGTGTACATATTCTGCATACAGGTTAATTGCGCGGTGTCAAATATACAGTTAGCGGTTTTTAAAATGTAGCCATTTGCGATGGTTTTAATTTCGCGGCATCTGAAGATGTTCATTGCACGAAATCGCTATCAAACATTTGAATATTGCTGTTGGTGTTGTTGTGTTTCTCATTGTCACGAATGATGGACATGTAGTAATGGATGATATTTACAGAAAACGATTGAATAACCAATTTGTTTGATTTGTATTGCTTTCTGTATGAAATCTAATGTCATTTGTCACCACCAAAACATTGCTTTTAATCAACTGCCTTATCAATTACTTGAATAGATAATGGTGTCTATGATTTGCTGCCTTTTTGAATTTTGATTTTGTAATGAGATAAAGTGTCAATTACTTTATCATATAATAAACGTTATAATGATACAATATTTGTATGATTTTGAAAGAACATGTGTTTAATATGTATTTCAAATGCTATCCGTTCTTGAATCATGATTGGACAAGACCACCTTGATAGAATATCACTTGAGAAGATTTAATACTAAATACATATTCTTATTTATGATATTCATACATTACGCATGAAATATTAATTAAAGAAAATTTTTTTGTTCTCGGTTTCAATTTGATATCTTTTTCTAATTAGCTTATTATACGACTTTTATATTTATTCATACTTTACGATTGAGTACAAAAATAGATAAAGTAGTGGATAAAACATCTTATTACTTGTTTTCTCATTCTCAAATCAAGCATAAATAAGTACACTGAAACAGATATTATTCAGATGTAAAACTTTCTGATCGACAATATTTTTGTGGTGTTTTGAGGAAAGGTCTTCCAGCAAATTGTCGGAATTCCAATGGGGACCAATTGTGCCCCACTCCTTGCCGACATTTTCCTTTACTCGTACAAAGCTGAATTCATTCAATCTTTGGTCTCTGAAGGGAAAAGATACTTAGCTTCTGACTTCAACTTCACTTTAAGATACATAGACGATGTGATGTCCATCAATAATCCAAAATTCGCGGATTACCTGAACAGTATCTATCCTTCGGAGCTTGAAGTAAAAAAAAACTACAGAAACAAATAATTCAGCATCCTATTTGGACATAATGTTGTCCAACGACACTGATGGTCACATGAACACCTCACTATATGACAAACGTGAAGACTTCAATTTCAGCATTACAAACTTTCCTTGTCTGAGTAGCAACATCCCTTCATCGCCTGCTTATGGCGTGTTCATATCTCAGTTGATACGCTATGCCAGAGCAAGTACCAAATTTACGGACTTGTTCTGAGAACTAGGCGTCTTTCAGATAGGCTTCTCAGTCAGGGATATGTTTGTGACCGACTAACATCGTCACTAAGGAAGTTCTACGGTCGATATGGGGAACTCGTCATACACTATGATGTCCCACTCTCCAGAATGGTGGATGGTATTCTGTCATACACTATTTGAACCATCCAACCAAAGATTGTACTCTATATCTTCCGAAATGGAAGTAACCGTATGTGACAGTTCTACCGAGTGGGTGTTGCATGCAAGCAGAAGATGCTTACTCTTCCTGGGCACCTGGTCTCACTCCCATATCGGTTCGCTTCTTTTTATATGGTGGAGGTTTTTGTTTGTTTCCATTGGTTCCTGTTTTATCCTGAGTTTGTATGCCTTCGGTTTCTGATTTTCGGAATTATCGATTTTGTGATGTATACAGGGATATGGTCATTATCCATATTTGTCATTAGGGTGAAAGTCAAGTACAAAACAACCATCAGAATAACAAATTTAAAATCAATCGACATACAAAACCTTAGAATGACTGAACAAGATAACTTAAACACTGTGGAGGTTTTTGTTTGTTTGCTTTGGTTCCTGTTTTATCCTGATTTTGTATGCCCTTGGTTTCTGATTTTCGGAATTATCGATTTTGTGATGTATACAGGGATATGGTCCTTAACCATATTTGTCATTGGGTGAAAGTCAAGCACAAAACAACTATCAGAATGACAATTTTAAAATCAATCGACATACAAAACCTCAGAATGACTGTACAAGATAACTGAAACACCCTGCAAAGAAACAAATGTGAGTTTACAATGGATATCAGATTACTTCATGTGCAATTGTTTTTTTAGGGGTGCATTAAGAACGGTGCGTAATTTACTGATAATTATAATAAAAAAAAAAGAGCAGAGGTGCCCCATTTTAAAAGGACATAAATAAATCTGAGCATTCTGAAAGAATGCGTAATTCATGTTTTCATCTTATAATGATATGGAAGTGTTCCAACTCTTTTTCTTCCCGAAGAAAATATCAAACAAATTTAATGCACCAGACAAGTGTATCGGATACTAAAATCTCATCAGTGATGCTCACAGGCAAAGTGATTGTCAGACACTTATTTCAGTAGCGCACTCTGGTTTTCTTTTCCTATTCCAATTTATGCAAATGAGTTAAAGAAGATCATGACGATAATCTCAACAGCACTTTCAATAGAGCACCAAACTGAGCATCGACGGACCCCTAGCAAGCTAGATGTGGGATCAGATGACAGGAGGAGTATGCATCCCCTGTTGGCTAGTCGCACCCGCCGTCGGTGTTCATGCACGAAAAAAAAACAATATATAAAATACATGCATTGCACTGTCTGAGGTTATATCTGTGTAGAAAGTGAAATGGCGACCACGTCAGGCAAAATATTCAAAACACTTACTGTCAAACCCCTCGCTGGGAACTTTTTTACCAGCTCCACACGGCAAAGGGCATAAGTGTGACACAATTGAGATAAAGATGATCCTGACGATAATCTCAAGAGCACTTTCAATAGAGCACCAAATTGAGCATCGACGGACCCCTAGCAAGCTAGAGGTGGGATCAGTTGGCGGGAGGAGTAAGCATCCCTTGTTGGCTAGCCGCACCCGCCGTCGATGTTCATGAACGAAAATAAAAACAATATATAAAATACATGCATTGCACTGTCTGAGGTTATATCTATGTAGAAGTGCTATGGCGACCATGTCGGGGAAAATATTCAAAATTACTTTGCAGATAGTTGGCAGCTCTAAATGATGTCGAATTGATAAACTGATTAAAAGCATCTTTCGGGTGACAGAGCTGGAAAGAAATTATGTGTTTACTTCAAACATCAAGTGACGGGAAACGAGTTAAACTGCTCCACACTGCAAAAGGAAATAAATTTCTATCAGAATGATACGGAAGTGTCCCAACTGTTTACATGTACCTTCACGAATAATATCTAAAACCAATCTTACTGTACCAGGCACCTGTTTCGGAAAGTAAAATCTCATCAATGATGCTTCCAGGCAAAATGATTTTCAGACAAAGCCAAAATTTTTTTCACTAGCGCCCTTTGGTTTTCATTTTTTCTCAGTTTAAAATTGTGTAATTATTTTGCAGAGACCTCACGGCTCCATATGTCCTGCAGGGTTTATTCAGAAGCAAATTTAAGTGAAATCGATAAGCAATTTGAAATTTCACGTTTGTCAAAATATGATGTTTCAAATGGAACTTTGCGCTGTAAGATAGAAATATATCCAACTACGAAGCGGATCTGTCGTTCTCGGTTGTTTCCTTGATCTGTAGTTCATGAGGATATATTTCATGAAGATGATCGGATGATTGATGGACAACATGTCTTCTATGTATCTGGAGGTAAAATTGAACTGCGATGCGAGATGTTTTCGTCGAGTTGAGAGCAAGGTCTGGATGAAGTCAGTGTCGTATGACTATAAAAATAAGTCCGCAAGCAGTGGGCGCAAAAAAAATAGGCAAAATTGTTAGAGGTTTTGTTGAACGCCTGCACGAACCGACAATGAATTGGTGTTAATAAGGATTTTTGTGCATTTTTGGGGACTCAAGTAGAAGATCAAAGACATCAGTATTGATACAGAAGGACTCAAGTACAGATTTGTGGTTATCAAGTATTTCAGATAGAGATAAACTTTTAAGTATGTATGGTGGATTACCAGGTGCTGAATGTATCCCAGTTTCTCTCTCAGGCATTTGAAATAGTAAGGCTTGCAAACGAAAGTAAAATTGATTGCCGCTTTGTCAGCTGAATATTTTTTTTTTTTCATTCTTTTTTTTTTTTTACTTTAAAATTAAAATTAATCAATTTAGATTAAAAATAGGAATAATGATATATTTTTCATGGAGGTCAGAAAGTTCTTTGGTAACAACAGATTCATGAACAATAATTATTGACTCGTGTCTGTTGTTAACAGAGCTTCTCTCATTTCATTTCAACAATTGATGTCACTTCCATGACAATCGAGGCAAAAGAAGAGAAAAACCAAATAAAATGAAATTGTACTAACCAAAAGTTTAAGCTTTACCTAAAAGAATTTGTTATTTTATTTTACTGATCAATGGCGCGAGCAACAAGAAGTGGAAACATGTACGCGAAATCCGAACGAGCCTTGTGGCCGGGGTTCAACATCTTTTGATTTACATACATGTATGAGATGAGATAGTTCAATCACTTAGATTCTTGCTGCTTCTGGCCGAACACTAGAGACCTAAGAAGTCATCTCTTTAACATATGAAAGCATATCTGTGGAATATACATGACTCTTTATATAAATCACCCAAACTTGTATCGAAAATCCGTGACAGTATAAAAGAGGTTTTCAGACTAAAGCTTCATTTCCTGAAAAGAACTAGCCCGGGCTGTTCTCTGCGGCTCCCTAATTAGCATAGACCTGGGGCTAATTCCGGCAGGTACTGAGAAATAGTAATAATTGGCCGGGGTTTGATACCTGCGGCTACCTGGTGCAACCCTTAAGCAAATTACTAAACATCTTATTCTTAGTTAATAATAATTACATATCTATTTATACATATCTCGTTTTGAATTGAGGCAGGTATAAAACGTAAAGAGAAAAATGGAAAACGTTAAAAGCAATGAGCAAAAAGCAATGAGCAAAAAGCAATGAGCAAAAAGCAAAGAGCAAAACGCAAAAAGCAAAAAGCAAAGAGCATTCTCCTCCTCTATTGCGTCGTTTCACTGCTAATATGGCAGCCAAGAAAGCTAATTTGATTGGTCTAATAATGATAAAACATAGACTGACTATCCTCAAAGGTTGTATTTCATACAAAGCAATGAGAAAACGTAAAAAGCAAAGATCAAAATGCAAGAAGCAAATAGCAAAACGCATCAAACAAAGAGCAAAACTAAAAAAAGCAAAGAGCAAAACGCATGTCGGCTCAGTGTTTCCATACTGCAGATCATATGTCACGCATTCAACTGTTCATCTATAGTACGATCTATGTATAGAATAGTAATGCATCTATAAAAACTTCCTTTTCTAGATCACTGGACTGATCCTTTTATATTGTTCATAAATTAACAAAATCTATATCATGATACTTCCTTTTTTATTCTCATCGATGATAAAATATTAAAATAAAAACGGACGCAAATGGCTATTTCATGTAGGAAGTAATTCCATCGAGGAAATGAAAATTTGAAATAATCGATTATTCAACGGCAAATTAATTTAACATTAGAATCATTGATGAGGGGGAAATTCTTAAACCATGTCACATTTTTTGAAGCATTTAAGAAAAATATTTTGTGTTTTTATACTAATGGTAAATATCGAAGGCATTAATGGTAAGATATCTTTACGTGAAAATGATCATAACATTATATTTAGTTTTCCGTATTTGAACGTCAATCTTAATTTGTTTTATAATTTTTGCATATGCTGACAATTGTTTATTTTGTTTTACACTCCTCTCTTACATTTGTCAATGTACATTCAGGAATATCTGTGATGTTTTCCTCATTGTCACCACTACAAATTCAATCCTCCACAATGGTTAAAGTAATCATTCATGACAAGCAAAATTTTGAATCTGCATCACATGTTTCCTGGCATTTGATGGTAAGTTTATTCATAATATTAATGATTAACACTGAAAGAAGTAATACTGCTTCTCGCAACTTCAATGTCTTGTAAATTTGTTTTTATTTTCAGCGCTTTAGGGGGGGGGGTGTTCATCAGGAAAAGGCCAGGTTTTGACAACTAATACAAAATAAATGTTTTGGATACTGAATGTTTGTTGATTCCTTCATAGCATGAAGCCTCAATATATCTGATTCATAAAAATACTTTTTTACACCACAATTGTACGTTCTTCGAGACCTCTGGGTAATTGGAGAAGTGAGAGGGTTGTGCGCACGTAATCCAGGATAACCACACCATTTGATACTTACGTGACAAATGGCCGTCCAAATTCGGCACCGGTTGCCCATTGGTCTCGTCGGTTTATGTGTAGTCTTTTGTGTTTGATGTTTACATGTCGTGTGTCTCATTTCCGTCTCGTGCTGTACTCGTCTTTTGTGTTTTTGCATCGGATGTTTTGGTGTTTTGCTGTTGATGCTGCAATGGAGTCTTGTTGGAGATCCCCTCCCTTCTTTTTGATCGCTCATGTGGCAAATAACCTGAAATATTGTCCATCTCCTAGGTCAAAGAGGGAAAATCGTATTTCACTCTCCGGATTCTTCATTTTCTTACAAATTGTACTTGTTAGAATAATTTGTGTTCAACATGAAAGGAGTAGCTAGAGGAAGACCCAGGATACTGACACACATTTTCAAATTTTAAACATGTTTTACTACAAATTCAAACCAAAAGAAGAAATGGCAATATGTGATATAGATATGTGATATAAATATGTGATATAGATATGTGATATAGATGACAAATTAAACTGTACACCATTAAAGCATGCATATTGACAATTCCAGTACTTTAAACTATTGAATTTGAAAATATACAATCCCCCTCTCAACACAAATGTCTATAATCATCAAATAAGCTTAAGCTTGATTTTAAACCAGGTAAAAATGAATGTCAAGGTGTTCTATATTTTATTTGTACCTGTATTAATGAATGAAATTAATACATTGAATTAAACATCTACTTTGGAAAAATATCGAATATTCCATGAAGAAAATATCCCATAGTTGATGTATAAGAATATAAATTTGCCTTTTAAAATGCATTTGCCAGTCTTAATTTTTTTTACTAGCCTTTAGCCTGATGGTTTTTTTTTGTTTTTTTTTTGTTTTTTTTTTTGTTTTTTTTTTTTTGCACATCTACAACGCAGTACTGCATGATTAAAGGAGCTATTCGTGATATCGCAAATAAAAAACTCTGATTCGTTTAATTCATTTTTTTCAGGATAAATATGGAAGGGAAATTGAAAATCTAGATACAACAACCATATTGATGGAAGATGAAAATGGCAAAAATATATACTCTTCAGTAATAGAACTGAAATATATAAGTAAGCCGAGCATCGTGGGGAAAGAGTTTGAATTAGTAGCTTGCGTATCTGATTATACACATCGCGTTTGTACTTCATATTCTAGACGTGTTTTGTTTAAAGGTGGGTGGCATTATGACTCTTCACTATTAAAATTGCCAATGACAAATGAAATTTTAGTGCACTATTTTCGAATTTTAGCAAGACATTTCTCACTAGTGAGGACGAAAAATATGAAATTCTAATAATATGGAATGGTAATAAGCAAAGGCTTAAATTTCTGCCAGATCACCTACTAAGGACAAATCTTTGACATTACGAATATACCCCTTAGTTTGTTTCTGTTGTTGTTGTTGGTTTGATTTGCTTATTTTCAATCTTTTTTTGGAGGGGAGGGGGGATTTTACAAACATATTACAAGTCTAGTGCCTGTAAGTATTTAAAAAAATGTCTCAACAAAAATGAATAAAATCAGCTTTTCATGTTTTTCGTGCTGATCGGTAACAAATAGTGCCGCCGAGGGCTCTGCTTGTCAGATATATTTTCGACTTCTTCTCTGAATCCGCTGCACAGAATTTCAAAAAACCTTACAGGAAGCAAGTACTCAAGAGCCTCTACCAAGTTTGTTTTTCTTGCCAAAAAGGCAACCAATATGGTCACCTAGGGCTCTGATTGGCTGACATATTTTCGACTTTTCCACTGCAACCGCTGCACGGAATTTCAAGAAACCTCAGAATAAGCAAACACCGAGGTCCTCTACCAGCCAGATATGGTTTTTCGTGCCGATCGGTCAGCAAATATTGCCGCCTAGGGCTCTGATTAGCTGTCACATCTTCGACTTATCTGAAACCGTTTTTCGTGATGGTCAGACAACAAAAATGGCTGCCGAGGTTTCTGATTGGCTGATACATTTTCGACTTCTCCTCTGCAACTGCTGCCCAGTATTTCATGAAACCTTACATGAAGTAAGTACTCAAGGTCCTCCACAAAGTTATGTTTTTCTTGTCGAAAGGACAACAACTTTGGCCGCCGAGATCTAATTGACTGACAGATTTTCGACTTACCATCTGCAACCGCTGCACAGAATTGAGCAAAATCTTACATGAAGCAAGTACTCGAGGTCCTCTACAAAGTTTGTGTTTATTGTGCCTATCGTCTTACAAATATGGCCACCGAGAACTCTAATTCGTTGACGCATATTCGACATCTTCACAACTGATGCTCATAATTTCACAAAACCTTTAAGGAAGCAACTGTCCACTTTCATTCTTTTGTTTGCAACTCAGGTGAGCGATGTAGCCCCCTTCAGCTTCTTGTTTAATTTAAACATCTTGTGAACATAAATTAAGGCTTAGAACGAAGGGTATAAACCATTTACTTATATTATGCCTTTCTTTCCATCCACTCACTGTTGTATTTGTGTTTCATTTTGACAGCGGAATGGCAGTTATTGATTCATCCCCAATATCCGATAGAAGGATCAATTGTGCGAATGCGATGTAAAATGAATACAAGTGATACAAGCCAAATAGCATTCCAAACTTTCAAATCAGGAGAGATGACTACCGTTCAAGTTGTAGACTTATATATGTGTCAAACGGATTTAAGCAATATAGAAACAAGTTGCAATGAATCCACGGTGGATCTGGTTTTGAAGGAAGAATATTTCGATACAAGTATTGGAAATTCATTTGCAAGGTGTGCAGATAACTTAAAGGTTTATATGGGAAGTCCTTTCATATACTTGCCAATAAATGGTTTGTTCACATTTTTATTTACTACAAAATTAATGATAAACTATATTTGGGATATGCTTCGTGCTTCACACATTATATTGGGATCGTTGCTTTCTTGTAAATGAGCTAAAAGATGAGCTTTTCTTCATTTTATAAGGAATGATAAACTTCTTCAAATTTCAATAGCATCATTTAAGAACATGTGTATTTGAAGCATGGACCAGACCTGCATGTTTCGGGTACTAAACCATCGTCAGCAATCATCAATCTATGAACCTCCTTGGATTGTGATCGAATGGCTGTCATTATCACCAAACAAGACATGCTTACCTGATATGTACATCAAAATGTACATCGAAACAATCACAGAATTTTACAAGTTTCCATGGAGCTGTTGCGACGAGTGTTGCATGCAGTCAGGAGACGCTGACTCTCCCCGGGCACCTGGTCTCACTTCGGAATCTTGTTCATTGCGGGGTTCGTAACAGTTCCGATGGGGAGTCTAGATTTGGCCTTGCCTTCTCGACTTTAATAATGAATAACTGATAGGTACTTCTTTGATATTTATTTTGTTAATATGATGCTACAGGACTTAGACATAACGTAGAAAATGAAGGATTTTGATTTCCTGGTTTTATCATTTTAAAATATATCGTAAAAGGTACAAGTTTATAGTCTCGTTTGCCTGAGCCTCACGCGACTTGTACATTACCTCCCTGGTGAGAACTGTTCTCCCTTTGGGAGTATACAGCAGAGCTGCCGTTTAGGCGTTTATGCTAAAAATTCACATTGCCAACTCGTGTCGTATGCAAGATACCCTCTTATTCCTGAGTTAATTTTTCTACATGACCATAATTAGACAAATACTTTGTTAATAAAGAAAATATTTTGGATTCATGATTTCACTCCATTTGAAGTGAGTGCCTTGATACTAATTCTAATTTTCTTCGTTAACAATATCTGAAACAAACATTTTTTTATGTGTGTGACTTCAATAACTTTATATCCAATTTATTTTCATTTCATACCAAATTATCGGCGATGCCCAGACACAAAATGTGTGACATTAAAACTAGAGTCATCACAGGCAAAATCAGAGTTTTTATTGACATGCTCGTTGGAAGGATTTTCCGGGAACATTGACGTCCGTTGGTATCACTACATACAAAATATAACAATTCGAAAACAGAAAATTCTACAGTCTTCCTTGTCGAGGGATGGAAGAACGTTACGAGTGAATTCTACGGACATCGGAAACATTGGTGAATATTCATGTCAAGCACGACAGAAATATCCAAAGAGTGAAACATCTCAGTGGTATGCTAGCAATCAAGTTTCCATAGAACGTAAGTAATATGTAATACTGACATTTTAATCTCATATTACAGGTTACTAGCGAATGAAATTGATAACGAGCTTTTCTTTTCATTTCTCATAGAACGTCTCTAGATTTTAACCAAACATATTTGAATCTCTTAGAACATCAAAGGGATTGGAATCAAGTTATCCAATTAAGATGAATTCCTTTCCCATTCCCATCTAATTAACCTTTCTAAGTGTGCCTAATTCAGATGAAATGAATTTTAAAGAAAAACAGAATGGAAAAGGATGGTAAAGTATACAAAAAAGTCTCCTAGTCTCCTGAAATGTAATTCACTCTGTGCAAATTTCCCTAAACGATTAAAGAAACCAGAAGTAAACAAGTTTTGTCGCTTATTTCCATACTAGTGCCTTTCATTTTGAACAAAATTTTCATTTCTCTATAAGGATTCAAACATGTATATACTGAAGTGTAATAGAAGGGGTGTATTACTTTTGATAAATTTTTATCTTGGAATTGTATTTCTGAAACGTGAAGTAGAGAAAAACTGTATAGACGCAAAATGTACAAATGTAACTTTCAGTGTGGAATGAAAATGCATTACCTCAAATTAAACAACTCACATCCAATTGATTAAGATTTCTGCTTGATCGCATTTGTTCAACATCAAAAGGAATATAAGTGAAATGTTAAACGTCTTTAAATTCAAAAGCATCATTTCAAACCTGCTAAATTTACAGCATGGACCAGACATGCACGTTTCGGGTACTAAACCCTCGTCAGTGATCCTCAGTCTAAACAATGTAATATGGCCAAAAAGTATGAGAATTATTATGTCCAAAAATGTACCAAAAGAGGTAGCAGAATGGGTGGGATATGATGCTACAGGACCCACGTTTTAGAAATTTCAAGAAATTTTGTAACAGAAAATTTAAAATGCGTTGAAGACACAGACGATCAACCGAAGTTGATCGAACTTCACATGGAAATTCTAGCAATAATGAGCAACGTGTATGTGTATTCGTTTTATGAATAAAAAACAATTAAAACAAGGAGTAATCTTTAATCATATTTCCGGAAAAAATGAGCATTGAATAGAGAGTCTATTTTTTGGAATTTAAAAACTAATTCAAAATTTTCTTTTAAAGATAATAT
Source organism: Pinctada fucata (assembly GCA_028142955.1). Taxonomy (NCBI): domain Eukaryota; kingdom Metazoa; phylum Mollusca; class Bivalvia; order Pterioida; family Pteriidae; genus Pinctada; species Pinctada fucata. Next base: position 17,668,791 of record AP027107.1, on the reverse strand, counting down.
CATCATAGATGTCATGTTTCAAGCTAATAGCGTACTTCTCTCAATTTCAGATCCTCCAATTGTACTAGTAAAGAGAGAAAAAGATATAATTGTACAATTAACGGATATTAACATCAATGTGTCATTTATCGCTTTTCCGATTACCCTAGCAACTGAAAATTCAGTTAGAATTTCCAAATCTGATGGATGCACTAATTACGCTTTTGATTGGATCTTAACCACGAAAATTGCGACATATACATTCTTTGAAACAGTTGTTGACTTAGAAATTCAGGAGATCTTTATTTATGCTGAAAATGTCAATGAATCTTTCATTGGAACATATAGTTTATCACTGTCCAATGAAATAGGATGGAGTGGGCCAATTCTTATTCAAGTTGTTCAAGAAAAGGGTACTGAAGGTGAGTTGAAAAGAAAAAACAAAATATGATATTCGTTATGAAAATATTATACCGAACTAAAAGCGAATACAAGTGAACATTGAGAAAACACCGCATTCAGACGGTAAATTTCTTCTAGGAATACTGGTTAAATAATTCTTGTACAATCTAATTACCAATAGGCCTAAATTCATGTTTCCGAAATGTCCCCAACAAATTTATATTTAAAAATAAAAAACATTTTTCTTTTCTCTTTTACCAGGGATTTCCATAGATATACGTTTGTATGCAGTTCTTGCTGTATTTCCGATAATTGCAGTATCTTCCTGGTTGATTGTCATTCTCAATGACAAGTTTACATCGTCACCTTCAAACAGTAAGTGAAATTGCTTGAATTGCTTGTATGATAATACAACAATTTACATTCTCAAAAAAAATTCGATAAGCTTCTCAGTCAGGGATATGTTTGTGACCGACTAACATCGTCACTGAGGTAGTTCTACGGTCGATAAGGGGAAACTCGTCATACACTATGATGTCCCACTCTCCAGAATAGTGGATGATATTCTGTCATAGACCATCCGACCAAAGATTGTACTCTGTCTTCCGATATGGAAGTTACCGGATGTGACAGTTCTACCGAATTGAAGCGGCGGGTGTTGCATGCAAGCAGAAGATGCTTACTCTTGCTGGGCACCTGGTCTCACTCTCATATCGGGAGTCCGCTTCTTTTCATTTGGTGGAGGTTTTTGTTTTTGTTTTTTGTTTTTTGTTTTTTGTTTTTTTTTTTTTTTGCTTTGGTTTCTGTTTTATCCTGATTTTGTATGCCTTTGGTTTCTGATTTTCTGAATTATCGATTGTGTGCTGTATACAGGGATATGGTCATTATCCATATTTGCTATTCAACTATTTTAATGCACCAGACACGTATGACGGATACTAAATCCTCATAAGTGGTACTTATAATTAATTATCAGTCAAATATATTTAAGTAGCACCCTGCAGCTTTATTTGTGCATTACCTTTGCAAAGAAGCGCCGCTCCAAATTTCGAATTGGAATTAATCAGTAGCATAGTTTAATAAACTCTTTTACCTAAACAGCATTGCAGGGATGGTGCTAGGATATGATAATTTTGGATGAAATGACAAGTTTATGAAATTTCAAAATAATTTATGAAGGGCTAAAACAAAGGCGACATTGCTGTAAGAAGTAATTGTTCAATCACGTTCAAGCACGAGGATCGAGTTTAACTACTCCACACTGAAAAATAAAATAGGTTCACATTCCTTTCTTTAACAATTTAGCTAGTTTTTCCATGATCATATTGTTCTTTTATTTCGTTTTATTTTTTTCAAATAGGTGTACAAGATGTTGCTCGTGAAGGTAAGGCAAATATTTTAGAACGGTTGACAGAGCTCATGAAATACTTTTATTCAATACCTATGCATATATTGCTCAATAGATACAATTTCTTATGAAACACAAAATATGATTTGTTCTTTAATGCATCAAAAGAATCTTTTAAAATGTTATTGTCATTTCTGGTGACATAATATGATGCACCTGTTATCAATAGCATGATCCCTGATTCATAACTTGTGCTATGTATACATTGTCAAAATCGGAACTACCTTATTTCAAATGAATTAATTCTGTTGGGACACGCTTGCTACAAGTATATCATAGAAGAAATACCTATCGTACCAAAGGTACAACACCCAGAATGAAACAGAGAATCTCGCATGCACACATGTAACCGAGAATCACGTTTAAGCATAACTATGTAATTGTTTCGCTCTATCGTAAAACGTCTATAGCGATGATACCGGTAAAGTGAATAGAAGGAATCATGAAAACGAGTCAGAAAACAAAATGAAAGCTCCTTGAAATTAGTTTATTATGATGAAATAAAACGTATATATTTTTGTAACAAGAGGCCTCTGCGCTTAACTGTCTTGTTTGTGATGTCACCTTACAGTGAGACGAAATATGTTTATACAACTACTGTGCGTCTATGGAGACCTCTTTGTATAAGATAAGTGGGAGGATTGTGCACACGTAATCTGGATAACCACACCATTTGCTAATAGCAGATCACAGTCCAAAGTCGGCGCCGGGTGCACATTGGTCTATTGCCTTTTGTGTTGTCATTAATGTTTGATGTTTCTGTACGTCAATTTCGATTGTATTGTATGATGTTCAAGTGAATATTGTCGTTTCTTTTTTTTTTTTTTCTTTTTTTTTTCTTTGTTGTTTTGTCTGATGTAATTTACATATCACTTTCGTGTGGGTTTGTTCGCTGGTTGAGTGTGCAGGGTCGTCATGCTTGAGATCAAACCCTTTTCGTATATATAGATTCCCCAAGGCAATTTCATTTTCATAAACCGGAAAAGTGGGAGGGTTGTGTGCACGTATTCCGGATGACTACTCCATTTGCTACTTGCGTTGCATGTGTAGGCAAATAGTTTATTTTCGAAGTTTAAAATATGCGTATATGTCATGTACATGACATGAGCGAAGAATTTGAGTTCCGAACGACGGCAGACTAGGCAAAGCTTAAACTTTAACCATACTAAAGCAAAAACCATTGTATTTGTACTTTTCTGAATTTCCCGTTTTACTATGTTGAAATCGAGACCAAAAATTTGTGTTTTCAAGAACTTTTCAAGCTTTCCTCACCTTTGTTGTTCATAGAATCAAACATTATCTAGTAATAAATGCATCATCCATATTAAATTGATTTCACATTTGATAATGAGATTTAATGACTACGTTTTCTATTTAAAGGATACAACCTGTGGAGGAGCTTTCCATCCATGAGAATGAACAAGGAACTGATATTCGTAAAATTAGTTATTTTACCCTTTTTCATGCATGCATAATAGCAAGTAAAGAAGAATTTCTCTTATCTGTTAAAACAAAATCAATAGAAAGATTTTTGAGAAAAGTGAAATATTGATGAAAATCTAATAAGTAATTCAATTTCACTCGCTTTTTGTATCAAAACATGTTTCTTAACGCATTTCACCTTGTTCACCGCGTGGGACTGAAACGTATGATGCTGTGATACGTTACGGAGGTGTTTGGTTGTTTTATCATCATTTATATGATACTGCACAAAACTGATGAGACGTTGCTGTACGGTAATGCCTTATAATGAGTTAAAGAAGATCATGACGATAATCTCAACAGCACTATCAACAGAGCACCAAATTGAACATCGACGGACCCCTAGCAAGCTAGAGGTGGGACCATGTGTCCGGGAGGAGTAAGCATCCCCTGTTGGCTAGCCGCACCCGCCGTCGATGTTCACGCACGAAAATTAAATCAATAAAAAAAATATAAGTAAGTCCAGATCGTTAATATGTCTAAAAAGTCTATAGTTTTGCAAACACTTCAAAGTTCTTCTATGACAAGAACGTTTCTATTGAAGTGTTTGCAAAAACTAAGAAATTTTCATATACCTAGACATAATATATTGATTTATTAGGCATTGCCCCACTGCAACGGCTCATCAGTTTTGTAAATATTAACTTCGAAAATAAAAAAATATACCAAAAAAACTGTCTAAGAAATCACAACACCATACGTTTCGATCCCACGCGGTGTAGTTGCCGAGAACAAAATTGCGAAAATTTAAAGTTTAAAATTAACGAATTCATTTGTTTTAACTTTCAACGTAATATGCTCTAAAACTTGCAAATTTGAATTTGTCATAGAATATACTGCTCCTTAAGAGAAAGCAATCTTAATTCATATTTCACATTTACCTTCACAATTTTAAAGATGGTGAAGAAGAAAGGAACCAATATCAACAGTAAGTCAATAATGAGCTGCTGTGCATTACCTTTTTCTGGACTGAAATCTTTTTTTTTTTCATTGATATTTTTATATCACTTTTGTACATGTACAACTAATACACTACTGGTCGGGTACATATTATCGCCGGGCACATATTATCGCCACTTCATTAATATCTTCGCATATGGTTGACGTAGGAATTTAATTTTTTCACCATGATTAGATCTTTTAAACATGAAAGGGTACATGAAATTTCAAATAATTCCATAACCTGCAAATACTAAATTTTATGATAGAATGTCGGTAAATCTGAATGTATTTCCCCCCGCCTCCATGGGGAAAGGGTAGGCCACTTAATCTTCCAATACCTCTTTTGTTTTTGAATTTTTTTGCATCAATTTTTCACAGACGAAAAAGAGAAAGTTCAAAGATTCAAATAATGTGAATTTTGTCGAAAAAGTTCAAGATTTTCAGTAAGAACAGGTGGAGGTGGCGATAATATGTACCATCCCTTCTTTCAAACATGGCCTAACTTTTACGTGCATGAATCGCCGATAAATAAAAACTGATCATCAGATTTTCATGAAAATTGGAAGAAATGTGTATCAAGGGTTCTTCTTCCTTTTGTGCAAATTTCATTTAATCTCATCGAGAATTAGATATTTAAGAGCAAAAAACGTTGAAAAAAGTGGCGATAATATGTGCCCGACCAGTATATCTTTTACAGAATTCAAGATGTTTCGAGCATACATTTCGGAGAGAAAAATAAACACCAAGGTAATCAAATTACTCCTTGGGTTACGATTATTTCACATGTTTCATGATATTCTGCTTTTTCGTTGATGTATGCTTGTGGGACGGTATATGACGCAAAAGTACTATGACGTAATAACATTTCTATAGAAACATCGGTTTTGCAGCATGCTTTCCCTGAATTTAACGTTGTTTTCCATAGAATGTGAAGACGTCACAATAGGTTTACGTCATATTCTATCGCGAATGGTAAGTAACTCTATGACGAAAATCCTCGAATAAGATGATATTGAGAAGATTCACATCAACACCACTTTGCACTGACTTCTGCGGAATTGTGCTTAGGTGTCACTAAATCCAAATTCGTATCACTTTTATTACTACAAAGTGATACATGTATATACTATTGTGTATCAAACCGTCTGTTGGAATCTTTGGAACACACATAAACTACGGACTTATTCGGATATTTAATATGATACGGCAGTGTTCCACTTCTATAAATTCATGAATAAAATTTCAAACCCATTTTTCTGCACCAGACACGTGTTTGGAATATTTAATTTTCATCAGTGATGTTTACAGCGGAGCCACCAAAAATCATTTCAGTAGCGTCCTCTTGTTTTATTTTTAGAATTTAGATTTGTACATTGACTTTACAGGGAGTGCGCGGCTCCGAATTTCATGTTGGGTCTATTCAGTAGCATATCCAAATAAAATCTATGTTCAAAATAGCATTGGAGGGATGGTGCTAAGATGTTAGCCTTCTTTAATTTCGATGGTATTTTTGAATGGAATGACAAGTTTCCGAAATTGCAAAATAATATATATGATGTCAAATCGATAAATTGTCAAAACGAAGCTTCTTTCAGGCGAAATAGCTTGAAAGAAGTAAGTCTGCTCATATAATGACAGAAGAAATAAAAAAAATTTGAATATAATTTTTTTAGTTTACTGAAATTTGAAGTATGACAGTAATTTTGATACACCTTTCCATCAATAATAGAAAGAGTTCCGATAATTGTAAAATTTTACTCGAACTTTAATAAGGAAAACGGTTAAACACGGATTGAAACGAAGGAATTGACTATGCGAGTTAGCTTGCTTACCAGCCAATCGTTACCCCTTAATACACTTCTAAACATCAAGTTTAAGTGTGACATGAAAATGTTTTTTCTTCACTTTACAAGTAATAATTACAGTGTGAACTAATATGTATCTACTCGTGTGAGAAGTCTCTCATTTTCACAGTAAATATGAATATGTGTTTGTTTTTTAGATATGTCCAATGTTACTTCTCTATGCTTTTATGGCGACATGGCATCAGCATGCCCTGCATTATTGTATGACTAATAACGTTTTCCTATTTGTTTAAATGAAATAGAATAGTTTTAATCTCTAGATTTCTAGGCAAAATTCGTGAGATATCTCCCTATTTCTGTACAGCAAATGCAAACCTTGAACGTTTCTTGAACTTGAACTTATTGAATTTATATATACAACATGACGTATTATTTTGTAGAAATCAAACGGGAAAGGATTTTAAACAGTGATATGTATGTGAGCCACCTTAAGATACCGTCAACACACAACTGGGGTCGTTCTGACACATTACGACACATTTACATAACAAACACAAACCAAAACAGATACACAAAATTTAACACATGAAATCAAACACACAATTTGAAGGGAGCAATTTTTGCCGGTCGCTGAATTTGGACGAGCATCCGCTTAAATAACTTTTAACCTAGACCATTTAACAAAACCTATATAATTCAGAAATCTTCGTTATTTTCAGGAGATATAATGGATGATATCCTGAAGCAGGAATTATGAGTTTAACTATTATGCCAAGAGAATACATTTCATTTTGGTCAGTGTATGAATGCGTAAAAGTTTACACTGAACCCAATATATAGATGAGACGGATGCCAGCAACTGCAGTAGTGCGTGCATACCAAAATGATTGCAAAATTAACCCTTCACGTGTTCGTGTTTTGGTTGCTCCGCTTGAAGCATGACTGATGAGAATTTAATATTCGAAACACGTGTCTGGTGCATTGAAATTTGTTTGGAATTTTCTTCAAGAAGGTATAGAGTTGGAACCCTTCGATATTATTCCAAAATGTATATGCTATTTCTAAAATATTTTCATTGCCAATTTAACATAACATTGTAATTTTTCTTCCAGAAAAGCCAAATTTAGAAAGTATTACGTAAGTATAGAAAAATCATGCTCTCGAAAGGCGTTAAAAATATCGTACATGCATTGTGATCACATGATCGACCTTATCCTTATTTTCCTATTTCGAAATCGTGCTGACAGTCATGGAATAAACATATTGATTCGAAAATATTTTCCTGTTCTTTTTGTGATATCTGTTTCATGTTACAACCTTTTAATTATTCTTTTATTAGAGTTCTTGCAGAGAACGACCTCTTTCAAAAGCTAATAGATACAGAAGCAGAGGGTAGGTAAATTTTAAAAATTCATATCTTTATCAGTAATAATGTTCATAAATTTTACCATGACAATGAATAGAAAATGTCTCGACGCATGTCCATGTGCCTCGGGACTCTTTTTTTTTGGTAGGTTTATTAATTGCTCACGGATTATTGGATTAATTGTGCTATCTATTCATTATACAAGGACCAAATTGTAGATCAAAATTGACCATGAGAAATTACAATAAAATGCATTATGCTTACTGTGTATGGATGCTTCGCTGTTTTCAATGCAGTTGAATTTCTTTATTTATGAGATATTAATGCCATTCTTATCTCTTTTTTATTTTCTTTTAGACTCTGATGTGATCGATAGGGAAAGGTATGTAGACATTGGTACCTTCCATTAGGTGGCAGATGTGTGGCTAGCGCTATCCCTTCCTTCATCTTCCTTCATCCTCCCCGAACCTATGTCATTCTCTTTCTCCCTCCTCTTCAAGAAAGGGGGATCTCCAACAAGACTCGGCTGCAGCACCAACAGCAACACACCAAACACTCCAATCGAAAACACGAGAGAAGACACACACAGCAAGAGACAAGGAACAGCAAACGAGACATCAAACATCGAACATAAAAGGCAACTCATAAACCAACGAGACCCATGGGCAATCGGTGCCGACTTAGGTCGGCCATTTGCCACGTTAGTAACAGATGTTGTGGTTATCCTGGATCGTGCGCGCAACCCTCCCAAGTAATACTTTTTTAATTGCACCCTTATCACCATATTTGTTTCTCCCTTTTCATTGTCTCCCTTTCTCTTTCCTCCCTCTTACTTTATCCGCCCCACTCACATCACTTCAGGTTTTCAAAATCAAAAGGAATAAATTCTCTATGACTAAGATACTTATATTGTTTACCAATTTCTTTTAAAGAGCAGAGTATCAGGAGCTAGGAATGTTAAAATCATCAGAATATTCTGGTAAGCATTAAACACGTCAATGTCTTTTATTTCCTTACTCATACCACCTACATAAACTATTTCGTTTATTTTAATTTATTTGTTATTTCATTTATTTTTATTTATTTTCATCAATTTCATTTTTGATCAAAGAGTCAATGTCATTTATATTGATGTTATGCAGACACGAGACAAGAGCAAATAAAACGTATATCCACCTAAAAATACTTGCCATAGAAAATTGCAGTAACACAAAATATATCTGATGTCAAAATGTAACTAGCAGAGAGGAAAAAGAAACAGAGATAAAGCTGAACTATTTCTCATTGAAAAAGTGATTGATCCCCGAGTGATACGAATCCTGAACCCCATACCCTACACGTATTCGTATAAATAAACCAGATCTCTAAAGAAAAAGTCTCATTGTTTAATCAAATGTTTCCACAAAGAAGGCGATATCGCAACCAAAGCAATAAGTCAAGATGCCTTTGTCATGTTTGAATTACAAAATATCCGTAAGTCGACATCGATAGAATAAAGTCAATGATTGTGGCTTTCAATGTAACGTTACTTCTCGAATGACGCATTAAAATTTTTCAGTATGTTTTTTTTCCTCTTTATAACAGATATGGGAGCAGTTCAATCAAAGATCGTACAGTTCTACAAATGAAAAGAGTTTTGTTCCACAGTCTTAATTTTCTTGTCTTATGTTCCAAAATCTTCGTTAGAAGCATTTAACCTATGTCCTCTCTGTGTCTTTCTATTTTCCCATTTGATCTTGCCTTTATATATAAATATTGTCAATAATATCAAGTTAAAATGTATTAATTGTAAAAATAAAAAAATTTGAATAAGTCACGTCAGTTTGAGTTCTGTTCAAATGTTTGAATTCCTGTTTTTCGGCTTCGACCATCACTGATGAGGCCTAACTTGTTAAAATGCGCATATGGTGCACTGAAATTCCATAATAGAAAATATATTTCAATTTTTACAATTTCAACGAATTGGTGTCTATGCTGGTAGGTTGTCACTGTGTTTAGTACCCGAAGATTTTGTTCTCCTTATTACAGTGTTTCGGCACTTGACTTGAAATATAAGTGTAAATTGTAAAAACAATTAAATGAAAAAAAATCTAAAACTAAGGGGTATCTCCCTGATGGCATAGCTCTGCTCTTAGCAGATTTTTTGGTAAAATTTTCGGTGAAGGTAAGGGTTTTGCTCTTCACAAGTGTAATACTTCTCTTGTCTTTGGATGACTGCATTCAAGAGGAAGTAAATGGCTTTTTCATAATTGTACTCTTCATGAATTTTGTATTGTGCCAAAGAAAGTTGCGCCCAGTCTCTTGTCGTAAGAGATACATGTATACTGTTTCACGATAAATCTTTATGTCAATCATCAATTGTAAAAGGGATATTGAATGAGATTTCAATTATCATATTGTGGCTGAAAGTCAGTCGTGGTAAAATGACCTGACTGGACGGTGCTTCTTTTAAGCTACGTTTAATAAACCGATTAATACGATTTGATATAATGAAATTCTGAAATATTAATATAATAATTGTTTGGATATAATATAAATTAAATGTTCAGTAATTTGTAGTAAATACTAATCGCAAACTAATGCCCTTTGATTTTAAAAGGCTTATTTCACCTGAATTAGTTCTGGTTTCATCCTGGCTTTGTATGCCATAGGTTAGATGATTTTTCGATTAATGATTTTGTACTTCTTCATGGGGATATGGTTTTGTCCATACTTTTCAATTAAAGTCATTTGTACACCAGCTGAAAATAACCTCCATCAGTATGGTGGGTTTGCTATGACAATTGTACATTCAATTAATACGAGTAAAACGTCCGTTCTGATGCTTTCTGGAATCCGAACAGGTCTAGGCCAGAATACCCTATATGATATATTGACCATTTTTAAGTTCTATGAAACGACCGTAAGAAACCTTAATTTTACACATCAGACTACGGGCATCAAGTTTTGAATTGTTACGTTATACATAATTGATTGTTTTACGTCATGTTTTAAGTGATTCCTATGTGACGTCACAATGGAAAACGTCGCCAAAGTAAGTAAGTGATGTCTAGCTATCAAATGAAACATCTCGAAAAGACACTCCAAAAATATTTATCAATAATTCAGAAGAAATTGTTCACAAAACCCATATAATGATCAGTTGCGACGGGTGTTGTATGCAATCAGGAGACGCTAACTCTCCCCGGACAACTGGTCTCACTTCGGTCGGAATTCTAACGATTTTGCTTTGCCTTCTCGACTTTGAGACTAAAAAACTGTTAGGTACTTCTTTGATATTTAATTGAACTACCAATCATTATTCAAATTTGTCTTCGCGTACACAAATCTTGATACAGAACGAACATGGACACCTGGTCCCACCTCTAGCTTGCTAGGGGTCCGTCGATGCTTAATTTTGTACTCTATTGTGAGTGCTGTTGAGATTATCGTCAAGATCTTCTCTAACTCATTTGTGTCACACTAATGCCCTTTGCCGTGTGGAGCTCGTAAAACAGTTCCCCGCGAGGGGTTTGACAGTAAGTGTTTTGAATATATTTCCCTGACATTGTCGCCATAGCACTTTCTATATAGACATAACGTCAGACAGTGCAGTGCCATGAAGTTTATATATTGTTTTCATTTTCGTGCTTAAACATCGACGGCGGGTGCGGCTAGCCAACAGGGGATGCTTACTCCTCCCGGGCACCTGGCCCCACCTCCGTCGATGCTTAATTTTGTACTCTATTGTGAGTGCTGTTGAGATTATCGTCAGGATCTTCTTTAACTCGTGGAGATGCCCTTCACCGTATTATTCAAGTTTGGATCAATTATAAGACATAAACGTGCATGTCTGGTCCATGCTGCCAATTTATCAGTTCTTTAATCATGCTATTGAATTTGAAGACTTTTAACATAAAACCATTGCTCGTTTGTAATTAGAGAAAATATCTATTTCAAATAGAAAAAAATTGCATAAACAGGTAGAATCGAATATAAATGATATAAATATTCAACGATAAATTTTATTAAGATCATAATATAAATTTGCAGGTTTAAGACATAAAATTTAGTTAAGAATTGAATGTTTATTTTTGCCATTTTATTGGATGATGAAATGTCAGTTGTCGTATCACAAATTGTGTAAAACAGCGTAGCGTAGCGAAGCGGTTTTACGCAAAATTTGTGATACGATAATTTACATTTCATCATCCAATAAAATGGCAAAAATAAACATTCAATACTTACAATTACCAAACATATGAATATATTCCGAATTCGTACACATTTTAAGGAAAATAAACGATTGAGTACGTGGCGTATGAAAATATTTAACTGGTATGAACTAGTTCCCTAACAACAAAATATTCGAGAGGGAAAAAAAGCAAGCCGACATTTAATTTGGAAAAAAAGCATTTCCCCCTTGAGAACCTCAGCATATTTTACCTATTTGCACTTACTGCTGTACTGTTATGACGTAATTTGTGACGCGTTGTTTATCGAAGGTAGCAGACATGACAGTTGAAAGTAGAACATGAAGCAATTTGTGTTGGGATTTATACGGACTCTCAGACAGCATTTCTTGTACCTGTAGATCTTATGTGTGAAGAAAAAAGACGTTGTTAAGATCTACAGGTATCGGAATATCAGCTGTAAATTATTTCTTAGGAATCAGAACGAAATCGGCATGACAAGTTTTGGTAAGTCGCGATTGCGTAGCTTTTGCTCAGTACTTTCAAATTTATTCATCCTACATGTTGTATAAACATGTGTATTAGATTAATTTCGATTATTTTAGAAAAATAAAGGACAAGTTTTTTTCATGAATTTCTAATAGGTCAATCGAAATTTCCCTAGAAACACAAGAAAACCGTCAACAAACTGCCGTTCATGTTCACTTGTTGCAGTTTTCAAATTATGCGCGCAGCAACCGATGTAATCTCTGCAAACATTCACAGTACTGTGCTGTGATGTTAATGAGTCGACACATGGAACTGTCTCTAGTTTTAATGGATTATTTGAGACCATTTGTATTGTTTATTTCATGCGATAGACAATTCTTGATTTCTGTTGCGTTAGTGTGAAAGTAGTTCCGGTCAATTTTGACATTTTATCATCTCATAACGGAAGTCACAATAAATGCGATCGACCATTTAAAATGCTTAGAATCAGATAGACAAACACATTTGGTAATTATAAAGAATTGATACTCATATTATCTTGATTATTGCAATGGAAAGAGCAGATTTAATAGTATGAGTTCTAACATAATGAAAGTATCTTAGGATGCACATGTCAGAAGTAGTATTTAAATCTTAATTGAAGTTAAATCGTGGATGCGATAGGATACATAAAAATGATTTCGAAATACACAGCATCATCAATACGATTGTATTACATTCATATTAGGTTCACTTAATTTATACATCTTCCGTGATAAGTATTTCTCTCTGCATCTTTTTATTATAGGTTGACGTAGATGTTTTCGCTTGCAGGCGGGATTTTTGCTGCTGATTTCAAACACAGTGTGTATTCGTCCTGTTAAAATAATATAAAATCAGCTTCATCGTGTTTGTCTTAAAAATAATGGTTTACAAGGTTTGCTGAAAAAACTATTGGCTATAAATCATTTAATTTAATCTATAACTTCCTATTCTTTTTGTAGAATATACCTGTGATGGTTGATTTAACGTCGTGTTTAATATCATTGTGATCTGTGTTAAGAATCATGCAATAAATATCTTACATGTAGTTACATTCATGTGCAATTGCTGTTAAGAATAAACCATGGAAATTTGATTCATCTGAATCTAGGAGTTTTCCTCATACACAATTAGAAATCTCAAAAACATGTTTTTGAATACAATAACCTACGACAACAAACTTGAATTTGTGTGTTCTATGAAATGGCCTTTAATGTATATTCTGTTCCATGACCTGATTGCTTAATATGTGACAAACGTGTCATGCTACTTGCGTGGCAATTGGTCGTCCTAACGTCGATGCCGGATGCCCATTAGTCTATTTGGTTTATGTGTTGTCTTTTGTTTTTCATGTTTCTATGGTGTGAGTTGGTGTTCCTTGTCCTTTTGCGTCTCATTCTGTGCGTATCTGCTCTGTGTTTTTGCATTGGGTGTTTTGGGCTTTGGCTGTGGATTCTGCAGCCGAGTGTTGTTTTAGATCCCCTCCTTTTATCATGTATTGTACATAATAATGGGAATGAAAAGACGAAAACTGCAATAGGACTCATTTCAGTACCACCAGCAAAACACCGAAACATCGAAATACACAAACACAGACCAGATAAGAACTACACAATCACAGAGTGGACAAGGACTACATAAACAAAGAGCAGACAAGAATAACACAAACACACAGCAGACCAGAGCTACACAAACACAGGGCAGACAAGAGCTACACAAACACAGAGCAGACAAGAACTACACAAACACAGATCAGACAAGAACTTCACAAACACAGAGCAGACAAGAACTACACAAACAAAGAGCAGACAAGAACTACACAAACACAGAGCAGGCAAACGCTACACAAAAACAGAGCAGTCAAGAACTACACAAACACAGAGCAGGACTACACTCCAGAAACACAGAGCAGACAAGAAATACACAAACACAGAGCAATCAAGAACTACACAAACACAGAGCAGACAAGAACTACACAAACACAGAGCAGACAAGAACTACTCAAACACAGAGCAGACAAGAACTACACAAACACAGAGCAGGCATACACGACAGAAACACAGAGCAGGCAAGAACTACACAAACACAGAGCAGACAAGAACTACACAAACACAGAGCAGACAAGAACTTTACAAACACAGAGCAGAAAAGAACTACATAAAGAGAGAGCATACAAGCACTACTCAAAGACAGAGCAGGCAAACACTCCAGAAACACAGATCAGACAAGAAATTCACAAACACAGGGCAGACAAGAACTACACAAACACTGAACAGGCAAACACTACACAAATACAGAGCAGGCAAGAATTACACAAACACAGAGCAGACAAGAACTACACAAACACAGAGCAGACAAGAACTACACAAACACAGAACACGCAAACACTACAAACGGGACATCCAAGACAACAACAAGATACTCTACACAAAAGACAAAGACTACACATCCATAATGTTTCACATCTTCAAATCCATATCATCATTTAAAAGAGACAAATTTACAACATGGACCAGACATGCATGTTTCGGGTACTTAACCCTCTTCATTGTTCCTCGATCCAATGAAATATGACAACAGACTGAAAGATAAGTCCAACAAATACCGAAAAACGCAACAAGGTAGGTGGGATATGATAAAGGACCCACATTTCAGAAATTCGAGAAGATTTATTGAACAGAAATTTTTCGAATGCTTGAAGATACTATCAACCGAAGTTGATCTCACTTAGCTACATGTGCCCCCGGGGACCAACAGTGACAATCACACAGTAGTACAAATTTTCCATGTCATAAAGGAGACCAAAAGGCAATTTGAGCAGAAATAGAATGGCCAAAGAAAGGTACAGTATATACATACCACGGTTGGTACAAACTGAGGTCGTCTGATCTGTAATTTTCTGATGATGTTAAACATGTCTATTTCATTATCAAGGTCTAGCTGTTCCATTGCGTTGTAGACTGCGCAGAATATGTCACATCCGGAAACACCGTCCCTGAAGATATAAGAAATATACAGTGATAAAGAACTTCCCTTAATATATGAATACAGGAAGGATGAGAGAACGAAATTAGGAATAACAAATGTGGAATTTAAGATTACATTAATAAGTTGTACATGTAGCAGAAAAAAGTAACAAAAAACAATTATATTGAAACAAAATACTGTATTACAATAAACAGAATAGGAAAACGTTTTTTGCACAATATGTACATTTAGTTCCCGAAGCCTTTCCTATTTACGATCTGACTCAAGAATTCAATTATAATTTCGGTGTTGCAATACCTGTTGAGATTGTCGTCAGAATTTCCTTTATCTCATTTCAGTCACACTTATGCCCTTTGCAGTGTGGAGCTTTTAAGAAAGTTCCCCGCGAGGGGTTTGACAGTAAGTGTTTTAAATATTTTCCCTGACGTGGTCACCATAGCACTTTCTACATAAACATTACCTCAGACAGTGCATGTTTTAGATATTCATTTTTCGTGCATGAACATCGACGGCGGGTACGGCTAGCCAAACAGGGGTTGCTTACTCCTTCGGGCACCTGGTCCCACCTCTAGCTTGCTACGGGTCCGTCGATGCTCTATTTGGTGCTTTATTGTGAGTGCTGTTGAGATTGTCGTCAGGACCTCCTTAATCTCATTGAAAATAGTTGTTTTTTTTTCTATTCGATTTACATACTTGCTAACGACAACTGTTTTTCCTTCTTTTTTCGTTGTGTTTTTGACTTCCTTCACAGCGAGCACCAGATCAGTGATTACATTCAAATCCATGTTGTCGGTGTATTTTGTTGGCCAAAATGTAGTCTCAAAAACTGGAAATGTATCTGAAGTCGAATCCTTCTAGAATAAAAACATACACAAAGCTCATACACAAGATGGCTAATCCCATTTATTTTACAGATTTCATAGATCGGCGTTTTGCGTCGTACATTTTCTTTAAGCAAAGTTATCTAGTGGCATGTCACCGAACGAGGTCACTATTAGACTTGAAGTCGATCGTTAGTGTGTGGTCTTTTGTGTTCCATGTTTCTATGGTATGAGTTTGGGTTCTTTGTCCCTTTTGCGTCTTTTTCTGTCTGCTTTGTGTTTTTGCATTGGGTGTTCTGGGGTTTTGCAGTGGGTGTTGCAACCGAGTGTTGTTGGAAATCCCATCCTTTCTTGGAAGTTCAAGAAGTCATTTATCCACTCTTGTCATTATATAACATCCTTTGTTAGATGTAATTATTTCAAAACAGATACACCAAGATTTGCAATTTCAGATGCAAGGTTAAAGGTTCTGTCCAATACTACTTCAAGAGTCAAATGAATAATGATTATCACATTATCACAAATAATGTTTACCTTATGTGTTATATTCAAGGTAAACCTGTTAAAACTGTTTGATTCTGTTGATTCTGAATTAGTACACATTTCAACTGCATATGGATCAAGATCAGGACTCGAGGTGACACTTTGTACCCATTCCTGTATGGATCAAAATATACCGTAATTAATACAAGAAATATGAATGCCTGAACAGAAGTCTGCTCTCAGAGTTGCAAAATAAGTGACACTACAGCAAATATGAAACAGAAAATTAAGCCAAATTCGACATGCGAAGGTTTCATATGTGATACTTTGAAAAAAAGAGAAATATACCTTGTTGTTAATTACTGGATTCTTACTAATGTATCTTATGATAAAAGCATATAAAGATCAGCACCTTTACACCCTATCGACCCTTACAAGGACTCGCATATTTACCTAGCTAAACGTTAATATTACCTTTTCAGAACTGTTTGCCATTTGAAGGGAAACGAGGATTGCTCCATGATCTACCAGCAGTCTAAGGAGATCAACAGTGTTTTCGGACGATGGAAAATTTGTGACAATGATACCCTTCTCGTCGGTTTGCGTCTGGATGGAAAAAAAATTTACAATTTATGAGAATGAATTAAAAAGAAGAAGTAAAGGTAGATTGTTACTTGGGCCCAGTGTTTTGCTGTTTCGTTTGCGTGGTCATTCTAAAAGATAAACCTACTGTGCGTTCTTCGATACCGTTTGGTAACCGAACAAGTGAAGGGGTTGTGATAAGGTACATGTAAGGGTTTATAGTCTCGTTCGTTTTAGCCTCACGCGACTTTTACAATTACCTCCCTGACGAGACCTTACAATCCAGTGCATTCTCAACTCCCGTGGGAGTTTACAAGCAGAGCTGCCGTTCAGGCGCTAATGCTTTTCATTCACATTGCCAACTCGTCTCATGGAGTTTACAAGCAGAGCTGCTGTTCAGGCGCTAATGCTTTTCATTCACATTGCCAACTCGTCTCATGTGCCAGGTAACCGGGTAAATCCTGGGTAGAGAGAGTGCAACGCAGTGTAGTGTAACTTGCCCAAGGTTATAATAGTTTTGCAATGTCCGGCAACGGTTAGAGTCGAACCCACGACCTATGGGTTCGTAGTCCATCGCGCTAGCCACTACGCTACCAGCACTACTGGGTGGTTTCTTGTTTTGCTGCGGAAGTTGCAGCCAGTTCTGTTTGAGATACCTTCCTTTTTGTGTCCCCTGCGAAGCATAGCGACAATTAGGGATCACTTTGTCCGTCTGTCTGTCCGTCTGTCTGTCACACTTTGATATCACACCCTATGTAAAAGTGATTCCTAAGTGTAGTTTTGTTTTGCAGGCGACACATGCATTCCATGGAATGATGTTTTGATATAAGTCTCCGTTTCCACTCACATCAAAACACAAATTAACACAAAACAAAGTCATGCGTACAAAAAACAGACTCTCAGTTTCGTTATAAATAACCACGGTGGTGTAGAAAAATACGAAGTCGAATGAAGTCGTTGTTGCCCATGTCAAGTACACTAACATAAAGCGGCAAAATAAAGAAAAGAATTCGAATTAATTATTTTCTATAATTCCTTTCACTTCGAGTAAGGATGAAAAAAATCAGATGATCAAAAAGTCTTGCATAGAAGATCGGATCATTGAAACAGACTGATATTGAAAATAATTCTTCACCATATTTTCTTTAACATCTTTAAAATTTTTCGAAACTCCGAGCGTCCCTCTACATCTTACAGCTTATATTTTACACATATTCTCAATTACCGATGGAGACAAAGTATATGAGAAAAGTATAGTGAGGAATTGTAACAGGCTTATATTATATACGTACTGGTATTGTCACTGCATTGATGTAGTCACTCCTACCTTTGACATATGAGCTCAGGTAAACCCTGTACTTATCGACTGTGAACGAATAGATAAATAAGTAAATAAATGTACATGATATTGAATCATAATAAGAGAAATTCTTAAATAATATCAAAGTATCATATCAGAATCGGTTCCCATAACGTTTAATTTGTATGTTTCACGGAAATACAAAAAAAAATATTGTTACTGTAACATAAAGAATTTCAAAAGTTTTAAAGGAGGATAAATGTCTTCAAATTCAATAGCATCATTCAAGTACAGGTAAATAAGCAGCATGGACCAGATAAGCATTCAAGACTATGAATAATTTTAAAAACGAACCTGGAAGAATTTTTGGTTCGACGTTCAGGTGTTGATTCTGCATGCCTCCTGAAAAGTCTTTGTCTGTATAGACTGGTTTCAACGTTGACAGCTCCTGTAACAAACGATAAAGATTATTAATTCAGAAAGATGATCATGTACATTGTACATGTGCCTCTAAACTATTTTCAGTGACATAACAAAAAAGACTTTACCATCATCTGTGCCCGTAGTTTGCTTTGATTGGTAGGTACACTGGTGCTACACATGTTGCTGACCTCTTCAGATAATGTTTCCCTTTCAATAGGATAGAATTTCATTCGAAGTGACTCATGAAGAAGTCTATGAATTGCTGCATACTGATCCTGAAAGAAAAAATGTTAGCAGTATTTTCCATTTAAACAAAGTATTTTTTAATGATGTTTAATTGAATATATCGTTAGAAAAAAGAAATAAGCCATACCATGTTCATCATTAATGACAATGTATGAACCATCCTAACAACAAAATTGGAGGCATTTAGAATTGATTTGATGTAACAAACATCAGACATACATGTATATTGTATATTTGACTAAGATGCCTTAATTTTGTAAAGCTCTATGTTACTTACTATTGCGATTCAGGTTCACGTACCATTAATAGTATAATGTCAAATTTGGCAAATATAACTTACTGAATCAAACAGATAAGTGAATGTAAAAGTCACATCTCAAAGGTGTAAGAGTGTATCTTTTGGATATGAGATCTGGTGCCTGGAAAGAGTAAGCATATCCTGTTTGAAATATGTTTTATTGACTTACTGCTGTCTGAACCATATTCATCCTGTCCTCTTCTCTCATCTTCTTAATGTATTTGAAAACATTTATTGTCTTTGCATGTCTGCAATATTCCGAAAGGGCGTCTAAAGCTATAAACGTTCCTGTCCGCCCGATTCCAGCACTACAATTATCATAAAGAAATACATCATTCAAAAAATTCAACAGAGTACATATGAATTTATTATCTTAATACAGCAAAATTTTAGACTTGTCTTAAAAGTTTCATATCGCATATGATTTTACCTAGTTGTTTCAGATTATGTTATTATACATTTTACGTACCTTAAGCTTATCAATTACTTCTAAATTTCTATTTTTGTTTTTTATCTAAAATGAAAACTGCCTAAAAGGACGAATTATCCCCCCCCGCCGAATACTTTTTCTGAGTAGATCCATTGTATGACTTGACATTTTATGACCTGACATGACAATCAATTTTCCAAATAGCTATTCTCTCATATAAGGTCATTATTCAGGGTTTATCGAATACAATACTTAGTGTGTTTAAAACAATTTTATGATATATATAAGATAGCCTTATGAGTAATGACAAGATTCAACATTTAAAATGCATAATAAAAAATCTAAATGAAAGGGCAATAACTCTGGCATAACCGTTTTGGCTGTAAAACTCTTTCTTCGTGTACATTTTCATACTATGAACTTTCAATGTGTGAATGATTTATGAAGATCATGAGTATAATCTCAACAGCACTCACAATAGAGCACAAATTTGAGCATCGACGGACCCCTAGAAAGCTTGAGGTTGGACCAGGTGCCCGGGAAGAGTAAGCATTCCCAATATGGCTAGCTACACCCGCCGTCAAGGTTCAAGCACGTAAATGAAAATAATATCAAAAATAAATGCACTGTCTGAGGTTATGACTATATAGAAAGAGCTATGGCGACCAAGTCGGGGAAAAATATTCAAAACACTTACTGTCAAACCCCTCGCGGGGAACTTTTCTACGAGCTCCACATGTCAAAGGGCATAAGTGTGACACAAATGAGCTAAAGAAGATCCTGACTATAATCTCAACAACATTCACAATAGAGCACCAATTTGAGCATCGACGAACCCCGAGCAAGCTAGAGGTGGGACCAGGTACCCGGGAGGCGTAAGTATCCCCTGGTTTGCTAGCCACACCCGCCGTCGATGTTCACGCACGTAATTGATAAACATAATATCTAAAATACATGCACTGTCTGTGTAAAGTTTCATTGAAATCTATCAAATGGTTTTGGAGAAGTTGCGATGACAAGGTTTGACATTGAAAATCCAAGGGCCATAACTCAGATCAAACTTTTTTGACAGCAATCCCCTTTCTTTATGCACATCCAAGGGCTATAACTAGGTCTATTTTTTTCGGCAGCAATCCTTTTTCTTCATACACAATAACATATCATGATCTTTAATTGTGGTTTGTTTCATTGAAACCCATCAATTTGTTTGGAAGAAGTTGTGATAATAAACTTTCGTCTACAGATTGACGGACGGACAGACCGAGAGACGGACAGGGTGAATCCAGTACACCCCCACATCTTTGTTGCGGGTGGTATAATACATTTTCTAGGGCAATTGCTATCATCAGTTTTTTTATAATAAAGTAACCGTAAGTTTATTCAAAACAATTTGTTTCTACGTAAGAATATAAAGATTTGATTAGAATATCAAATATACCTGCAATGGACTAACAAAGGAGGTGCTTTTGTATTGTTTGTGTTAGTCAGTGACTGAGAACGTTTTATGCGATGGTGGAATGCAACCAGATTATCAGCCTCTGGCACTCCATGGTCTGGCCATGTTGTATATTGAAAATGTGTTAAATTCCGTGTCTCTTTTCTCTGTAAGGAAATGTAATTTTAAAAAAGGTAGAGAACGAAATGAAATAAATACACTTCAAGCATCGGGTCGCGGGGAAATGTATTACCAACTCCACACTGCAACACGAAATAAGTGTAGATATATTTGATTTAAGTCTCTATCTTTTAGCTATATTTCTTACTCCCTATTGGTAATTATTGATATAAAGTAAGAAGTTCTACACAATTAAAGGACAATTGGGGACATTTATAATTTCGTTGAATACACAATTATCAGTTCGTGTGTTCACATTATTACCACATAATTACTGCAAGTATACTGTTCTCATTCATGATCTACTTCCATGGATATAATGCCTCTTGGTTATATAATTGACCGACAATTACAAAAAAAATTAAAACATCCATCTATGTGAATCAGAATCTGCACATCAGCGTCTTTCATCTCGTGGGCTTAAGAATCAGACCATTGAAAGTAATATCGAATCGTGACGAAAAGATACACATCGACACAATCGGCGAACGCTTCACGAAACCATCGAAGCAGACTTACCGATGTATAAAATGTGAGCAACAATAGATAAGCAAAAGGAGACAATGTGCACACGATACTAACTTTGTGATTGTGTTTATTTTAGAAACTTTCGGTGTTCATGGGTGTATGATTCTGGTTTGTCACGTTCGCGATTCACGCACAATATGCACGTGGCCTACCAGAATTATACATATATGAACACCCAAAGCAAGACAGTCATTACTTAAATTTACATTTTCACAACCTTTTTAAAGACTCTTATTTGCACTAGCATCGCATATACTGTACGTAACAGCGTCAATAGTGATATAATAATTGCGTTGGTAAATTTTCCCAACGTCGAAACGTGCGTGTCAGGATCTTCTTTAACTCATTACAGGCAATATAATTTTAGTTGCCTTATTGGAGTTCAACATGGGAAATCTACTAGTAATGTAAATATTTCGCTTTGCAAGAGCTTTTTTCTGAACAATGCCAACTCTTACACATCTTCATTGTTCAGTTAACACTCAAGTTTAATGTATTTACCTGTGAATGATACACTGACAGATTTCGAATTGTAAAATTTGAATATATTCTTTCGTCAACTGTTGAAATATTGAACACCCCATGCGATTCAGACGAATTGACATCTGGCCAGTATTTTGAGCATTTCATCTGAAAAGAATAAACTGTAGATGTATTTCGGTTCGTGTAAAGGCAACAAAATGTTTCAATAAAGTTTACTTATTTTTAAAAAGTATGGGTTTTTCTTGCAGTGAGGAGATTGTTTTACACCACAGTTGTACGTTCCTCGAGACCTCTGGGTAATTTGGAGAAGTGAGAGGGTTGTGCGCATGTAATCCAGGATAACCACACCATTTGCTACTTGCGTGACAAATGGCCGTCCGAAGTCTGCACCGGTTGCCCATTGGTCTCGTCGGTTTATGTGTAGTCTTTTGTGTTTGATGTTTACATGTCGTGTGTCTCTTTTCCGTCTCGTACTGTACTCGTCTTTCGTGTTTTTGCATCGGGTGTTTTGGTGTTTTGCTGTTGATGCTGCAACGGGGTCTTGTTGGAGATCTCCTCCCTTCTTTAACTATCTTATATGATAAACTTGCCTTATTCTGTTCTTTTATATTTGTTACCATAACGATTTGTGATATCTTTTCTTGCCATATCATCCTCCACATGTCGATGATTGTGTGATCCTTTGGCCCTATATGAACATAAACAAAATGAAAACTTCATATATCCATGCTTTTTATAAAATTAACTTCAGGCTTTGGGGGGGGGGGGGGGGTTGCCCCCAAAACTGACAAGAAAATTTTGATGACTCTATCTAGATCAATAAAACAATAATTTGATCTTTAAGATCAAATTTAATCATGTACGATCAATACGTTAAGGTGAAGCTTGCATGAATACTCTCCGTCTTGTGTTCAGTATATTGTCAAAGAGGTCAATACAATTTGTCAGGGGCCAAAATTATAATAAGTTACAATTTGACAAATCTTTAAAAGGACTTCTGTAAATGGTGAAGTACTGATAGTTTGAAATCAAAAGATAGCAACAGTATGATAACCTTCAATTCAATGTATATCGATAGGCAGAAAAATATTGGAAAAATTGTTTATAAAACGTTCACATTTTAGATATGATAGTAATCTAGGTAATTAGATGTTACTTCTAGATTTTTACCTTGACATGCGATATAAGCTTTTCGTCCATCAGGATTCTGAAAGGAAGGAGAGCACTGCTTATGAAAAGCACGTATGAAACTCGACAAGTTCTCAGAAGATATATGCAAATTGTATGAAAATAAATTCAATAATAATATAAATTCTGCTAATTAGCATAAGCAATACATGAATTATTTTTTTCAAGTGTAAGTTTCTCACCGAAATGTAGTTTGCATTGATGTAGTCTGACTCTTCTTCGTTTCCTGTTTCTAAACGGACACGAGTATCATCGTCTATTGAATAAAACAAACAATACAATTGTTCGTCAAAGAATCTATTTTCAAATGTGAAAAATTAACCGCGGTTTCCATCCTGAACTATATACAGTATTATGATTACTATTCAACTGGTCTCAGAATAAAAGAGTCTGTGTTAACGAGATATCACACGCGTTTCAGTAGCCTCCCTTAGACGAGTATTTTAAAGAAATCTCCACGCTGAAGATTTCCGATTTTCGTTACTTAAAATGTCTTGATGTTCTGACTTTGTTATAATCGCTCCATCGACAAGTCGACCCAATAGCTCAGAGTTAGAGCTCTTGCCCACCATGCGAGAAGACCGCGGTTCGAGCCTGAGCACTGCAATAATAAATAGATTGTTACTCGTATATAAATTCGAATGTTTTTTTTTTTCCTTTGCAAAGTAATGGTAAGCCAATGGTGACCAACATTAGTCAATTTTTTGCTGAAACAGAACTTACAAATGTATTTGAAAATTTTGTAAGACTTTTTTACCTACATACATATGACGTATCTATTCGGAAATAAGTCAGGTGTCGGTAAAGCGTTTGAATGTAGAGAAACTTATAATATAGTTACTCATATGGTACATGTAATATCATTACACATGTGTACATACTGTCGTTTTATCACACAAAATCTGTATTCGGCTCTATTTATTTACATATTGACATCTTTGTGAGTGAAGGAACACTGCTGTGATATTTCAAAAAGATGATTATATAAATTCGGATGCTTTTGTCTTTGGTTACATAGTAAAGAAAGATAACTTGAATTGCACTTTTAATAGAAATCTACAAATTACAAAGAAACTTTTAGGTCAAGGTTTTCGCTTTCACAAACTAGTAAAGACTTATAATAGAAATATAGTACATTCGTTACATAGTAAAGAAAGATAACTTGAATTGCACTTATAATAGAAATCTACAAATTACAAAGAAACTTTTAGGTCAAGGTTTTCGCTTTCACAAACTAGTAAAGACTTTCTGGAAATTTTACAAAAATTATGATCAACTTCTTTTGAAATTCGGACCCATAAAAGCAACGGAGTATATTACTTTAGGTATTTCACAACCTGCATTTTATGGTGACATAATTAACAAAATAAGAAGGATCAAAGGTAGACAGCATATGTATCGAAAATGCGTCAGAGTCATCAAACGCCTTTTATACCGTGGATATGATCCTAATGTCACCAGACGGACACTAAGCTTGGTACTTGACCAATATACAGTCTTGTACGAGCGCATTCTTAAGACTTGCACTCTGACTGACTGTGACGACGGGACTCCATGACGGGCCCTGTCCAAACCTCTTTAGAGAAGACAGGGCCCCGACCACCTGTCCTCTCTGAATGTCAGTCGGACTCCTCGGGTGATAACATACATGAGCTCGCTACAGCCGGCAGAGCACGGACTGTATTACGCATGTCCTCTTTTTATATCCATTTACATATTCATCTGTGTCTCTGGGGCCTCTGCGTTTCGCGGTCTTGTTTGTGTGACGTCATCTTACAGTGAGGAGGTTGTTTTACACCACATTTGTACGTTCTTCGAGACCTCTAGGTAACTGGAGAAGTGAGAGGGTTGTGCGCACGTAATCCAGGATAACCACACCGTCTGCTATTTACTTGGCAGATGGCCGTCCTAAGTCGGCACCGGTTACCCATTGGTCTCGTTGGTTTATGTGTAGTCTTTTATGTTTCTATGTTGTGAGTTGGTGTTCCTTGTCCCTTTTGCGTCTCTTTCTGTGGGTATCTGTTCTGTGTTTTTTGCATGGGTGTTTTGGGATTTTGCTGTGGGTGCTGCAACCTAGTGTTGTTGGAGATCCCCTCCTTTCTTTTAATTTTTTACATGATAATTTACACATTCAGTCAGATTTTGCAACATATGACGTGGTCATTGAATGATTTTTTTCTATAAGAATTTGCACAATATGTTGAGGGAATCATATGTAAGGTTTCATTTGAAAATCTTGGGCTGAAAAAATAATATAGCCAAAAAATGAGCATTTCCATTACAATCAATGGATGGCTAAAAAGTCTGATCAATTTCAAAATCTCAAAATTTTGGATGGTGACCTCCTAATATTGTCCTTTACATCTGAATTAAATTAGGAAATCAGAATTATGCTTTTTTCTGAAAATAAATGTTGTATAACACGAAACGTGTGATATCACCTTAAGGATAATAATCTTCGAGTATTTTTTTAGTCAGGCCCAAGTCAGAGTTTTGTTTTTCACGGGATTAATTTAAAAAAATTATAAAGTATATTGATCCCATTTATCAATCAAATTAACCATCGATAAATTAAGTATTTTCAATCTGCCATCTTAATTCACCATGACTTTTTAAAAAACCATGATGCTGCTCCTGGCATCACAATGTAAAAATACATTATTCCATGTTATATGGGGCATTTGTCTTCAAACTTTGTAAGCATGAATATAACACGTCTTTACATTAATAGAATATTATTTCAGAACAGATAAATTTACAGCATGCCATTGACCAGACGTGCGCGTTTCGGTTTCTTTACCCTTGTCAGTAATCCTCAATCCAAACTATGAAATAGGGCCAAAGAATGCGATAGTTATGGGCCAAAAAAATACCAGTGACAAAGCAAGATGTATGGGATATGATGCTAATATTTACATTAATGGTAGATTCCCCATGTTAAACGCCCATTAAGCAACTAGAATTATATTCCAATAACTTGGGTTGCTATTGTGACGTCAATTTCAAGTTTTGCATGTAGGGAGAATTTACCAATGTTAAAAACATTTGACGCTGTTACAGGCAAAATTGTGCGATGAACATGCAAATGAAAATGACCGCTAATTAGAATAAATGTAAATATAAGTAATGACTGTCTTACTTTTGGTGTTCATGGGTGTATAATTCTGGTTGGACACGTGCAAATTTTCCGAGAATCGCTTCGCGATTCACGGAATTTGCACGTGACCAACCAGAATTATACACCCATGAACACCAAAAGTAAGACAGTCATTTCTTAATTGGACGGTAGGGCACATTTTTTTCAAAAATGTTTTCAAAAATTTGTGAACAGAACATTTTGAATGTGTTTGAATAAACGATCAACCGAGTTTGATCGGACTTTATGCATATGCCCTCGGGTACATATGGTCCACATGCAGTGACACTCACCAAGTGGCACAAACTTAACACGTCTTAACATTCTTAGCAACATTTAAGTGCAGATATATTTGCAGCATGGACCAGATATGTACATTTCGGGTTCTATTTTCTTGATTATATTATGTGAACAATTAATAATCTTATATTCATTAGAATACGTACATGGAAAAGTGAATTTGAATCTGTTCTTCGCACGGTTTTCAGCTTTCTCGGCATGTGTACATGGCTTCAGTTGTCCCTTTGGTAGGTGCTATATAGGAAAGTGATTATCATAATAATTGTTCAGTAAAGATATGGTATAAGAAATGAAAAGATGGATTTTCCCATATTCTTCTGATAATTATTTGGAATATACTAGTTTCTTTATATTTGAAATAAAAAAAAATGTGTCCAATTTCTTTCATTTTTTTTTTTTTTTTGGTCGTTTCATTTCGTCCTGTTTCATCATTGTTTTGATCTATCAAAAAAGTCATGCAACCGAGAACGTGATGAAATTGTCGATTTATTAATCACAAAGCAAAAGTCGTCTAGTTATATAGTTGATTTCATTCAAACTTTGACGGGCCATATGAAAGAAGTTTCACTGATAATAAAATGAAAATTCTATACTAATAGTTCGTAAATGCATATTCTCGAAAATATTCTAGTTAAGATTATCACAAACCTGATATTCTTCAATAAATCCCTTATTCTCATTGCCACTTTTCTTTTTTATAACAATGAGAATGTCATCAATGCTGATGTCATAGGAACTTTCGTCCAAAGGTTTTAGCACTACGTTTGCATACTGCTGGTTCTCGGTGTTCTCCAAATCTTTTTCTTCTTCGTCATCATTCTCTACTTTGAATCTTGATACGTTTGTATATGTAGCTGGAGTAGGGACGACAATCAGCAGATCAGATTGAGCGAACATTTAGATCAGTCAAATTCGATGACTATGGTGGCATACTTCTGCCTCCTAAATGCGAGATAGTTTCTATAGATAATGTCCTCATGCGACTTATTTATGTCAACATGCATGATAAATATGTTGATATGCAAGATAAATATGTTGACATGCAAGATGATTATGTTGACATGCAAGATGATTATGTTGACATGCAAGATAATTATGTCGCATGTTGACAAAATAAGTTGCATGTTGACATAAATAAGTTGCATGTAGACATAAATAAGTAGCATGTTAACATAAGTAAGTCGCATGTCGACATTTTCTAAAGAAAAATATCTCGCATGTAGGAGGCAGAAATATGCCACCATAGATGACGGAAGGTAGAAATGTTTCTATATTTAATTCAATGCAAAAATAGTAAAATATCGCATTATATTTATAACGTACAGGATTGTCCATCTTTCTTGGTTGTTGAAAATCCAGTTTCTTTAAAGCTGTTTCCTTCCAGGCTTTCAGCATACATATACCTTTTCTCTGGATCTCTCTTCCGTCGTTGTCTACGGTTAACCGAAAATTAAATAAAGACAGTAGATTCAATTCGTTTTAGCCAAAAAATTTTCTAAATTTGATATATCGGTTTGACATACTTGAAAAAAACTGTAACTTTTTATGACGGATCTGTTGCCAATCATGCGTTTGACCCTAAATATGCTGCCTAAACCTCATTGAATATCGAATCAGGATTGATCGTCATGTTTAACTGGAGTATGATAATCACGTAACAAATAGTCACTTCTGAAGAAACAGAAAGACAGATGCCGTACAAAGTTAACCTTCCAATCGACCTGGCGTTTCAGGTGGCATATACCTTGTTTTCTTTTGGCCTCGAATCATCAAAGCTATTTGTGTCACATAATCCATTTAATTTCGCTACATGAAAGATTAGAGCAGCTCATTCGTCCAGAAATAAATCATTATGAGAGTAATCTCCATAGCTTTTTTCAAGAAGGCTGCAGAAATATCAATATGATGTCCATCAGACATGTATGTTTTAGGTTATTCATTCTCACCAGTAGTATTCTAAGCCAAAATTATTCAAAATGGATAAAATAATCTAGTGATGCACTCCTAGTTCAATTTTCAAATTTTCATATATTATGGGTTGGTCCAAATTTTGAGTAAGGTCTACTCAAAGGAGTTTAATAAAATGTTCTCTCACCCACTCTCACAACGGAAAATCTAATAAGGTTTTTTTTTTCAAATATGCATATTTGATGCACAGTGTTAGTAAATGTTTGTCTACGAGACTGCAGCAATGTTTGGCTTCGTTTGTTTTTCATTAAATTCTTATGACATAGAAATGTACTTATTGTTGCGTATAAAGGAAAAAGAATCTTACCTGATGACAATGAAAAGTATAACTACTAGAATAACAACTATAAGTATCACTATTACCCCGACAGTACCACCAATAATGGCCGTGGACGACGACTCTGAAACTAAATAATGTTTGTCTGAATTTCAATTTTTTCTATTTATTATTATAAAATATTATGTTAAAGTCTTTTCATTGCTTGTTATTTGCTATAGTTGCAACGCTTTTTTCTCTCCCATAATACCATTAATGGGAGGGCTGGTATCAATTGAATGTAATTTGTGTATAAGTTATTGTTTTTTCTGTTTTATTCTGTTGAGGTTTTCAAATAACTTGTTGAGATTCCAAGCATCTATAGTTAACATCCTTTGAAACTTCTTATCTATATTCCATTTATTTCAATAGTTAATAGATTTTTTAATTTGCTTTGGGGTTTTTTGAAAGTATTTTCAGTTAAGTATTCATCAAAAAATTACTATTTCTAAATTAGTGGTGTAGGGTTGTCATTCTATTCGTATAGATGCCGGAGTTTTGACAACAATAAAATTGACATACCTTGTTCAAGTTTCCTAATGTTGCATAAGATTCCTGTGTATCCACTCTGGCACGCTGAACAATTTCCAAAGAAAATATCACATTGCTTGTTGTCCAGGCAAAAACTACAATTTTCTGCACAATTATATCCAAATTTCATGTCTGCACAGCCTGTAAAGTATTATACATACTTGTAATAGTATTAGATGTCATGATATTTACTGTGACTCATTTGTGTTATTGATGGTGGGGAAAATGCTGTTTCTATTTTATACCAAACTTTGTTGACTTTGTTTAAAATTTGTTAGAATGTTAAACGTCTTTAAATTCAATAGCATCATATAAAACCTGATAAATTTACAGCATGGACCAGGCATTCACGTTTCGGGTACTAAACCCTCGTCAGTGATCCTCAGTCTAAACAATGCAATATGACCAAAAAGTATAAAAATTATTATGCCCAAAAATGTACCAAAAGACGTAGCAGAATCGGTGGGATATGATACTACAGGACCCATGTTTTTGAAATGTCAAGGAATTTTGTAACAGAAAATTTCAAATGCGTTGAAGAGACAGACGATCAACCAAAGTTGATCGAACTTGGCTACATGTGCCCTCGGGGACTCTTGGTCGACCAGCAGTGACACTCACCAAGTAGTTCAAATTTTAAACGACTTTAAATTTAATAGCATCATTTAAAACCTGATAAATTTACAGCATGGACCAGACATGCACGTTAAGGGTACTTAACCCTCGTCAGTGAAGTCAGTTCATCGAAATTTTGCACAATAAAGGACAGTGCATGATCGAAATAGAAAGTGATTCCCGAAATCATATCCTCTTTAGTCCAATTTTCTTTTGGTCAAGTGAATGGAAATAATCAAAAAAGAATTTATCAAAACAGAGGATATTTTTAAACCTTCTTATAAATGCACATTCCAAACTATTTTCATCAACAAAAACGTATTGGAAGCTTAAGCTTATGTTATAATATACTTGTAAAAAAGTATTAAATCATCTTGCAGATTTTCTTATACATATTGCGTTGCTCTGCATTATTCAATAATATTATGTTACTATTCTTTTTGTCTCCATCTATTTGTTCCCCTTTTCTCATTTCACATGTGTGTGTTCCACTGTGAAGAATGTCGTTATGTTGGAGATCTCTTTTTCTTGTAATCATACGTGCGTGTTACACTGTGATCACTACAATATCGTCATGTTGAAGATCTCCTCTTTATCTTGTAATCATACGTGTGTGCTCCGCTGTGATCACTACAATGTCGTCATGTTGGAGATCTCCTTATCTTGTAATCATATGTGTGTATGCTCCACTGTGATCACTACAATGTCGTCATGTTGGAGATCTCCTCTTTACCTTGTAACCATACGTGTATGTTCCGCTGTGATCACTACAATGTCGTCATGTTGTGGATCTCCTCCTTATCTTGTAATCATACTGTGTGTTCCGCTGTGATCACTACAACATCTTTATCTTTGAGATCTCCTCCTTATCTTGTAATCATACGTGTGTATTCCGCTATGATCACTGAAACGTCATCATGTTCGGGATATCTTCCCTATCTTGTAAACATACGTGTGTGTTCGGCTTTGATCACTGCAATGTTGTCATGTTTTGGTGATTTCCTCCTTATCTTGTAATCATACGTGTGTGTTCCTTTGTTATCACTACATTGTCGTCATTTTGGGGATCTCCTCCTTATCTTGTAAACATACGTGTGTGTTCCGCTGTGATCACTACAATGTCGTCATGTTGGGGATCTCCTCCTTATCTTGTAAACATACGTCTGTGTTCCTCTTTGATCACTACAATGTCGTCATGTTGGGAATCTCCTCCTTATCTTGTAAACATACGTGTGTTCCGCTGTGATCACTACAATGTCTTCATTTTGGGGATTTCCTCCTTATCTTGTGATCATACGTGTGTTCCGCTGTGATCACTACAATGTCTTCATTTTGGGGATTTCCTCCTTATCTTGTGATCATATGTGTGTTCCGCTGTGATCACTACAATGTCGTAATGTTGGGGAGTTTCTCCTTATATTGTAATCATACGTGTGTGTTCTGCTGTGATCACTACGATGTCGTCATGTTTTGGATATCCTCCTTTCCTTGTAATCATACGTATGTGTTCCGCTGTGATCACAACGTCGTCATGTTGGGGATCTCATTCTGATCTTGTTATCATACGTGTGTGTTATGTTGTGATCACTACAATGTCGTCACGTTGGGGGTCTCCTCCTTATCTTGTAATCATACGTGTGTGTTCCGCTGTGATCACTACAATGTCGTCATGTTGGGGATTTTCTCCTTATATTGTAATCATACGTGTGTGTTCCGCTGTGATCACTACAACATCGTCATGTTGGGGATCTCATTCTAATCTTGTTATCATACGTGTGTGTTCTGTAGTGATCACTGAAACGTCGTCATGTTGGGATTTCATCAATCTCTTTCAAAGGGAGTAATATCCCATTGAAAATTAAACAAGTTTTCTTACTTTGTAGCACGCATTAGAAACGGGAGCAACGTCAATTTAAACAATGCAAACATTTTACTATTTTCATTATTTAAACAATGCAAATATTCTAATATAAACCTTTTACTTTTCTCACTTTTTAATTAAACAATGCAAATATTTTAAAATTAACCATTTTTAAAAACAATGATATACTCTACTATTTTGAACTAAAATGAGCGAAATCTTACGTTCTAAGCACAATTCTCCGTAGTACCCTCTGTCACATCTTCCATCTCCGCACACTCCAGTAATACTGTTACATGATTGACCATTTCTGCATTGTCCGCAGCTACTTTCACAATTTTGACCAAATTTTCCTTCATCACAAGCTAGATTTAAAGAGTATAGATAATTGTCATTGAAGCGTATTACTTATCCTTCTTGAAAATGTACTGACTTTATTCTCGATCAGTAAAATGTTACAATGTACCAGCAAACTATACTTTGCATCGAGCAATGAATACAACAAGGGTGTCAAGTCCTTTAATAATTCCAATAAATAAAATACAGGTAATGAAGCAGCTTACGTAGTTTACACAGAGACTCATTGTATCCTGGTTTGCAAGCAGAACAGTTCCCAAATTGACTATGACATGTTTCATTTCCAAAGCAATTTCCGCATATTTCTTCACAATTGTAACCATATGTGCCGTTCTCACATTCTTAAAAAATAAATATATCATACACTCAAAAAAAATAGAAGGAATGGAGAAATGAAAATTTAAGGTCTATGATTGGTCATATGGTTTTTTTACCAAAAAGAAGAAATTGAAAGTTTAAGATCGCTGTTCTGACGTATATCTTTTTCACCAATATATTATTGACCCTTCCTAACAATAAAGATATTTTGATAACTAATTAAAAGTCTAACATTTGAATACATTTTCATTTATGATTGGTCTCGGAGTACAACGTCAAAGATCGATGTTTTAATATTCAATGTACAACGGATTTAAAAAGTATTTGATCATAAAATACATATTTTGTAAAATGATATTGGAACCTACAAATTCATGATTTTACAACGTCCTTAATCGGTCAAACATAAATCAGATTCCAACAAACTCATAATCGAAAGAATTGCAAAGTCTTGAAAAAATATATAACAGAAAAGGAAAGCAGACGGAGACGGAGACAATTACTTTGCTCTATAGAAAGACAAATAACAACTTATATTTTCATGAGCAATCTCAAGAGTAAATTTCAAGTGCGGAATACACTGTATAATCTTTTCTGTAACTTTTGATTTTTGACAAGATAACTTGAGATAAATAAATAAACGATAAAGCAGAAGGGGAAAAGAGGGGTAAAGAATTTAACCCAATACCAATTATCTTCAAGTACCTATGGAAACCCAAATTCGATTAGCAAAAGCATTGTTTTTACGTATACTAACATCATTTTTCCTTTACAATTTACCTGTCTTGCAGTTTTGACCTGAATATCCTAGGTCACAGCCATTCGGACACATTCCAGATTTCCAGTGGCAATGCTCTCCTCCAAAACAATAACCACAAGTGTCATTGCAGTGATATCCATATCTGCCATTAGGGCATTCTTATAAGTAGAAGCAAAATAATAAACATTGTTTTATTCAAGACAACACCATGGTATACATTTGAAGGACAACAAAAAAAATCAGACAAACTTACGTTCTTTACATAGAGGGTACATATATCCGTCTTCACATTGAGAACAGTGTCCGCTTTTACTATCACATGTCCCATTGCGTAAACAATTGCTACATGTCTCATTGCAGTTGTATCCATAAAATCCAGGATCACACTCTAAAAATATAATGATGGTATATAATGTTTATATTGCAAAGAACTGGACAGAACCCTTTTGTTATATGGACAGAAACTTGGCACAAATTAATTTCATTCTGTTCCTCCTGATATCACCCGGATATGACTAACATATTTGAATATATCAATACAGGTATATTGATCAGATTACCCTTGGATACTTTTTAATCATTTTAGAAACATGGATTCATATCAACAAGGTTTGGAAGAAAGGGCAAAATATTGCTATTCTTTATCAAAGATTGATTTCATTTAATACCTAAATGCGTTGAGGGGACCATTAGAAATATAGAGGAAAATGTTGTATTTAAGGTGTCATTCGCGCCCTCTTTATAAGTAAAACAATATTTTTGACATTATTCACATCAGAATTGAAAATTGTTGCCAAAAATCCGCATCTTTTTTTGTCTTTTTTATGAATCTGCCTTTTGGGCCGTGGATGTTTGATATATGAAGCAGTTGCTCATTAGTAGGAATATGGAATAGACGATTACTTCCAGAATAATGTCCTTGCAACACAAACCTGTTTTACAATATGTTCCTCTGAATCCTAAATCACATTTTTGTGGACAACTGCCATTCTTTTTATCACATACATCCCCATTTAAACAAGCTCCGCATGTTTCATTACAGTTGTAACCATACGTACCATCTTGACAATCTGTAAACAATTGTAAAACCAATATGATTATTTTTGGAGGGAGGGATATTATTTCACTATTACCTCCTCATTATGTCACCGACATCCCGAAATTATATATAAATACACCTAATTGCTCATTAATGAGACACCTTTCTTTGTGATAGCAAATATCGAAGATAATAAAGAAGAGAGCACCAAACTGAGAATCGACGGACCCCTTGCAAGCTAGAAATGATGATTTAAAGAATATTTTAACTCAACACATACCTGTTTTACAATCAGTTCCTCTGAATCCTAAGTCACATTTCTGAGGACAACTGCCATTATTTTTATTACAAGCTTCTCCGTTTAAGCAAGCTCCGCAATCTTCATTGCAGTCGTTACCATAAGTACCATCTTGACATTCTGTAAAAAAATGTCTAATTATATGATCATTTTTAGGCATAAAGTCACCGCAATTTGATCTTTAGTTCCTCATAAGAAACTATTAAAACGTTTGAACGTTAACGAATGAATAAGGTTTCTCAAGTTGATATTATTCTTCTATTTACTGAAGTTTTACAGCTTGAAAGCTATTGCATAGTTCCTGCGAGTTATGTGGATTCCCTCGTTCATCATGTTGGGAATCTACTATGATCTATCTTTGGTGGATTTCGAACCAACATTTCATCTTACAATTTGTAAGAACATTTAGTAACATTTCAACTTACAATTTTGTTTGTGTGCTTTGGTTTCTGTTTTGTAAGAACATTAAGTAACATTTCAAATTACAATTTTGTTTGTTTGCTTTGGTTTCTGTTTTGTCCTGATTTTGTATGCCTTCGGTTTCTGATTTTCTGAATTATCGATTTTGTGCTATATACAGGGATATGGTCAATATCCATATTTGTCATTACAACACCATCAACGCAAAACAAATCGGGAAAATATGACAAGTATGGATCCGTTTATACCAAAACTGTTAACCAAAGGTCCTTTAAGTTATCAAATAAATGAAATTAAAAGCGAATTTTTGTGGCGCCACAAAAATTGCCCATGTTTGGGATAGACCAGCCCTCACGCGTGCGCGATACGGCTCGTCATGTTGTACAAATCAAAACTAAAATGGCAAGTAGCGTACACTTCAACGGAAAATATGACAAGTATGGATAATGACCATATCCCTGTATATTAGTACAAAGAAGAAATAAGGTTAAAGCAGCACGTTCCGCATTCGGACGAAAATATGCTTTATAAAAAAGATATAGGGCAATTCTATATTTTTCCTGGATAGTAGAAGCTATAAACTTTCCGTTTATACCAAAACTGTTAACCAAAGGTCCTTAAAGTTATCAAATAAATGAAATTAAAAGCGAATTTTTGTGGCGCCACAAAAATTGCCCATGTTTGGGGTAGACCAGCCCTCACGCGTGCGCGATACGGCTCGTCGTGTTGTACAAATCAAAACTAAAATGGCGAGTAGCTTACACTCTCAACGGAAAAGAGGGAAAACGTACTGATACTCAGATTTGTATAGAGTAGAGAAAGAAATAAAAGGAAGACAGAGTGTGAAAGAGTAATTTGGAAAGTATATATTAGAGACCAAATGGATATACTAGTATAAAATTCGGTGAAAAATGAATTAAATCTCGTCACACACCACGTTGTAGCTCATATTTTGCTTGACAAGTACATTTTGTAAGTCAGATTAGATAAAATCGGTCCTAAATCATTTGATACATATTATTTTACCGTTACCGTTCGAAATGACATGCGAAAGAAACATACTATGTCTATTTCACCTCTCTTTGTTTAGAATAATCATCGAAATAGCCTACTAAATCGGTACATGTTTCTCCATGGAGCTCTCCTGCTCATTAATATTCATGAGGAGGCGCGGCTATACAACTGAAATTTTGAACGGCCGTATTTCTCGTACGGAGGAGGTATCGGATATGAAACTTGGTACACCGATGAATGACCATAACATGGAACAATCTATGTTAAGATATATGTATTACAAGTA
The DNA here is from genome assembly GCA_028142955.1 of Pinctada fucata. Taxonomy (NCBI): domain Eukaryota; kingdom Metazoa; phylum Mollusca; class Bivalvia; order Pterioida; family Pteriidae; genus Pinctada; species Pinctada fucata. The sequence continues at coordinate 17,632,121 of AP027107.1, read as the reverse complement.
ATAACCCCTTTTCATTCCGAAGTCGGAATGTGCTGCTTTACGCATCGATTCGTTTTGTGAGATTAAGGTCGTTGATGTTTTTCTGTTAGATATAATTGTAACCATTATCAATTTGTGATTGCTTCTTTTGTGAAGGATTGTTAATCGTTTCCTTAACTCATTCGAAAATTTCTGTTATCAATTTTATTTTAGTTTCCTATAGTGTCCTATAGTGTCCTATAGCATTATATACCACCTATCCTGCTACGCCTTACGGTACCTTTTCAGACATAATAACTTTCACACTTTTTTTGCCATATTACATTGTTTAGACTGAGTATCACTGACGAGGGTTAAGTTACCGAAACGTGCATGCAAAAAAAAATCTCTTCTTTAATGATGCTATTGAATTTGAAGACGTTTAATAATAGCAGGAGTTGATATGTGTCTTTAGTACGTCAGAACGGGGCTTTCCTTAATCTCGTTTTGCTTTGAAAATGTGTCGCCATTCCCTTAATCTAACTTTTTTTCAGATTTTTCTATTGTTTTGGCATAACAGCTCTTGAAGATCCATTGAAAACTGAATTGGTAATAAAAAGTAATGGGTCGAGATATTTCTATCAACCTTCTGTAAAAAGAGTTTTTGATTTATTTTGAGTTACCTGAACTTTTTTTTCCAGTTTAACTTTCCTGATAATATCATAATGGTCCATATTCTAGTCAAATATTGTTAAGGATCACCTACATGAAATCTATCCTCATTCACTAGAGATCAATGAAACAACTGTGAGCGGCAGATCCACATCGTACTTAAATATACTTCTATCTTTCGAAGTAAACATTTCACTGTATGGCAAGCGTAATGATTTCATCTTTCATGAGTGTCAACATTGACGTTTTCTCAGTTAATACGGTACATCAGAGTATGTTCCAAATATGAAGAGTTCATCGTTAGAGCCAGACGGCTTGCTTGTAAGCTACTCATTCAGGCTTATATTACACAAGAGCTTAAATCATCATTGAGAAATTTAAATTCATCGGTATCGTATAAAAGTATATGAGATCACTCGTCTGACATTCTGGATTGCGATTGAATGGTTGTTATTAATAGACTTTTTTCACCGTGACGGACTTCGCATTTCGCACTCCGAACATTGAAGAATCAGTGACATAGCTGCCGTGCACGTATACACTCATAAGCTGAGTCATCTACATTTGGTTAAGTATACTCAATGTAATTGGTATATCTGACATCTTGTACTACTGGCAACCCACTTATAAAACTTTCTTTCAAGTAGCGAAGTTCGAAGTACGAAGTGTGTACGTCACGGTGAAAAAATGTCTACTATCACAAAATCAGACATCTTTACCTGGTGTGTACACCGAGATCATGACAAGTTTTCATGGAACTGTTGCGACGAGTGTTATATTTACATTACGCTGACTCTCCCAGGATACCTGATATCACCTCAGAATGTTGTAATTTTTTTCTAATGGATATTCTAATGATTTTGCCTTGCCATCTCGACTTAGAGACTGAATGACTGATGGGTACTTCTTCGACGTTTATTTCAAGTACATTGTAGATTTTTTAATGGAGGAATATTTGACTATTGAGAGCAAAAAAATCGAAAAACCTGATGAACGGAAGATAAAATCATTGAAGCATATAAAGTAATTTGTGAACAGGATATACAAGTTAAATGCATGCTTTTTGTAACATGCCTTCAGTCTAATTGTCGGATGGTCCCATCTGTCAATTTGCTTTTTGTTTCTGTTGTAGGTGTGATTGCTTGTCGTTTATGTCCGTTATCTGTCAGATTGTGATGAGAGTAGGTGTGTTAATGTGTTGCTCAAACACTTATTTTCAAGCTTCGAAATACATGTTAACGCCTACTTCTTATAATGATTTAACGTAAGAACAGCAAAGGCGAACAAATAATTAACAGTCACCTGAACAATCTGCATTAGTTCTCCTTCCGACACATTCTAAACATCCAAAGTCAGGGTCACATTTTCCAGCTTCGCAATGTTCAGAACATCTGCTCCCACAATTCGGTCCATAGAAATTGACCCTGCAACCTGTAACAAAATTTCACATTTACACTCTCTAGATCCTTTCATTTGATGTAAAAGGAAAATACGAATAACCACTCGAACCAAAAATATATATTTGAATTTAATTGCACTTGGGCTCATCCGAGGCAGCAGACCATGTCCTTTATCGGCCAGCGGAATCCCAAATAGGTGCAGATGTCCACGTTGCCAATTTATCTGTTCTTAAATGATGCTATTCAATTTAAAGACGTTTACATATATGAAGTCGGTAAACTCCGTACGGTGGCTTCGCCTAGCATAGGCTCTGGTTGGCTTTTTAGGGTTGTCATCGTGGCGCGGTATGAGCGGTCTGCTTTGTATGGTAGACGAAGCCACCGTACGGAGTTTAACGACTTCATATATAACATTTGCACCTATTTGGGAGTCCACTGGTCGATAAAGGACAGGGTCCGCTGCCTCGGATGAGCCCAAGTGCAATTAAATTCAAATCACAACGAATTCTTCACTTCCGGTGTGTGCTGAGTGAGCCGTATTCATATGGACGTCATAGGAACAACTCTTTTTAGGGTTGTCACCGTGGTGTTGCGGTATGAGCGGTCTGCTTTGTATGCTATGCGAAGCCGCCGTACGGATTTAACCGACTTCAAAAATATTTATTTCAATAGGTAACTATCTGCTTATTCATTCATTTATCTATCTATTTTATTCTGAATGTTACTACATGAGTATTTAGCGGATTTCATAAAGTATCTTAGCATGTTTCCTGTAATTCTTTTCATTATCTACACTGGATAAAAAAGTTCATTCTCATTCGAAATAGTGTTGTGTTATTTTCATCAAAATACTGGAGCTAAGATAGGGACAATATTACAAAAAGAAACCGATCAAACATAATGTCTGGTCATTGCTTTAATTTTTTGGGTTTTTTTTTTTTATTGAATTTTCTCCATTATCAATTCTGAATAACATGCTTATTTTACCAAAAATCATATTTTTTCTCTTTTATCTCTTTTTTAGTTATTCTTACTTAATAAACCTACCACATTCATTAAACTCATGATTATCATTTAAATGAAAATGATTGTTCAGTTTAATGAAAATTTTTTCTCACCTTTTTTCTTACGTTTTCAAAAATCGCACGGGTTGTGTCAGGTTTTCGTTTACAGCGGTGAGTTCAGTTTGAAAGCCGGATTTTCATAACAACATCATTGTGTCCTTTGATCAGACATGCAATTCGTACTGATTAATCATGAATTATTCATTCCATGTAGATTTGGGTGAAAATTCTATTTTTCTGAAATTCGCATTTTTAGAGAAATTAGTAGGAGATAGACACTTGGCTCCGTTGATTTTGTTTTTGGTACTCAAGAGTTGTACAAATACTGACAACTTACTTAAAAACTGATGTTTATCTCAGTTATGACAAGAGAACCATGCAAATAAAACAAAGTTCCTATCACAATGGTAATCAAATGCAAACTCTTAATAAACATCCTTAACTTTTTTTGCTCAGTATATTTTGCTTTTTCTTGATATTTTCATATTTATCTGAGGAATACATAATCTATCCATATATTACCGTAAACTTTGATTTCACACACTGCTAAAATTGGATTGGTTATGTGTGGCTCCTGGCTGACATAGTATTGAACAATACTGACATATCTTCCTGTAGTCCTACATGATATGTTTTGGAATAGATCAAAGTTTTGGTATTCATCTGCAGGAGTTGGATCTCTGTGGCAAATTGTTCCATAGATGTTATTTGTATTCTTCACCCGAACTGTACTCCTCATGTTACGTTTCTGAACTGGAAGAAAAAGTTCTTTTAAACAGTCGAAAAACACTTCATGTACAAGTACACTTAACCGAATAAGGAGAATCATTATGAGTGTCAATATTGAAATATATGTTCTGAAGTACCAATTCTATTGTACTAGACACGTGCTTCGGTTATTGAATCCTCGTCAGTGGTACATGTACTTCATGTCAAACATTTTAAAGAAAGCCAAAGAGAATTTTCCTGGCGCCATCTACAATATAGGCTTTTAATTTCCTGTTGCCAAAATGAGCGACTCTTAAATCTGTGTAGGGTTTATTGGGAAGCGTATTAAAGTGAAAAATATGGCCAAAAATCGTTGGAGGGTAGGCGCAAGGAGCTTAATTCTAAACATGACAGAAAAAAATTATGACGAAACCCTAGTTAAGGACAGAGCTATGCAAAGAGGAAGATACCTCATAGTTTTAGAAATTTTTGTCTAATTTGATGACGGGAAATTTAGAATATATTTCAATGCAGTGTGTAAACACTAAAACAAGATGAGCGATATCCTCGGGGACTTATAGTCCAACAGCAGGAATACAAGCCTAGTGGTTGAAATTGTCAATATTGAAATATAAATTCCATAGTACCAATTCTATTGTACTAGACACGTGCTTCGGATATTGAATCCTCGTCAGTAGTACTTCATGTCAAACAGTTTAAATAAAGCCGAGGTCAATTACTCCCATCATAGAGATTTCTTCATAAAATGTGCGACATGTCAATGATATGTGGGATGTCCGTGTGGATGATGAGGTACATGTGTAAACATCAAGTATGACGTAATAAAGGACGAATGTGTTTACTCGCTTCAGTATCGATCAAAATGACAAGAACGCATGATAATGATATTATACATTTATTGCACGGTGGTTAGTGGCTTATGAAAATTTATTCAGCCTAAAAATCATATTTCCCGAGGGCAACTACCGTGTAATAAATTGTTTATTATACCGAATAAACTAAATCTTTGGAATTTGCTCAATTTTGACATAAACGATGAGAAACCGCCTTGTCGGGGATAACGCGAAATGTATGCATGTACCGCAAATATTATGACGCCATCGATTAACGTAATATTTACAATGAACGCTAAACTGATAGGAAAAAGAGCGATGAACCCGAAGGACGGAGACTCGATTTTTATTCTCCCTTGTCCTGGGGAGACTCGATGTTTTAGCCAAACCGGCACGTGACCGTCATAACCAGTCAGATTACGCGTTTATTAGAATTATTCATATGAGTAGTAATGCAGAAGCGTTCCAACTCTATACCTTCATGAATAAAATTTTCAACCAATTTTTCTGCACCAGACACGTGTTTCTAATACTAAAGTTTCAACAGTAATGCTTCTAGCGGTGCCGCCAAAGTTCATTTCAGTAGCTTCCTCTTGTTTTTTTTTTTTTTTTTTTTTTTTGGATAAATGATAATTATTAAATAAATACATTTGGTTTCTTTCTATATATGTCAAGAGACTTTGTAATAATCATTATTAAGATGTTTTTCGGACATGGGGAAAATATCCATGGTGTGATCTTTACAAGGAACTCCAACTTTTATTTCCGTATCTTTGATTTTTCTTTGTCTCTCTTCGAGTCATGTACACTGAATCAGGAGTTTCTTGTCAATCATCACATTAAGTCATATTCTGTCATCAAATGTAAATCAAAGCTACTTACATGTTTCTTTCCATCCTTCGTCTATTGAAGTATCATGGCAAAACTGAGGCCTCGACTCAGCAAAATATATGACAACCCTGTTGATTGTATATTGATCACCAAGATCCACCTTAAGATAAGCTGGCCATTCTTGTCGTGTTTGAAGGCATGAACCACATATCAAATTCGTATTAGTATTACCATCCACAGTATTTGACGCAGACCAGTACGATGGGCTAGCTCCATTGGATTCTGCTGGTTTACCCCTGGCCAATTCAACTTCAATACAGGAGAGCAAATTAAAGGAAAAGGAACTAAACAATCCATTCAAATTGTACAAGAAATAAATAAACACATGTACTTTTGAAAACATGTATATGCGATCATTGAATATACTGCATACTAACTCTTATGCTTCTTCATTCTAATGACAAATATGGATAATGACCATATCCCTGTTTACAGCACAAAATCGATAATTCAGAAAATCAGAAACCGAGGCATACGAAATCTGGATAAAACAGGAACAAAAGCAAACAAACAAAAACCTCCACCATATGAAAAGAAGCGAACTCCTGATATGAGAATGAGACCAGGTGCCCAGGAAGAGTAAGCATCTCCTGCTTGCATGCAACACTCGTCGCTTCAATTCGGTAGAACTGTCACATTCGGTAACTTCCATTTCGGAAGACATAGAGTACAATCTTGGGTGGATGGTTCAAATGGTCTACGACAGAATATCACCCATCATTCTGGAGAGTGGGACATCATAGTGTATGACGAGTTCCCCATATCGACCGTAGAACTTCCTCAGTGATGATGTTAGTCGGTCACAAACATATCCCTCACTGAGAAGCTTATCTGAAAGACGCCTAGCTCTCAGAACAAAATCCGTATATTTCGAACTTGCTCTGGCATAGCGTATCAACTGAGATATGAACACGCCATAAGCTTTTTGCATTTGAATTTTTGCATTTTTGCATTTGAATTTTTCAGTGTTTTCCTAGGTAAGCTGCAATCTAGTCCCAATGGTGATTCTATCCCTTTTCCTTGATTCTTAAGCACATACATTTATTTAGATATTTTTTGCATATTTTCTGATTTCATGAATAACTTTACATAACCAATCACGGGACTGATGACGTCATATATCATATGACTAAAACGTGACTGGTGACGTCAGATGGTCAACCGCTATTATTTTTAAAAGAATTTGCTTTCAGATTGGAGAGAAGAATAGTTAGGTTTTATTATTTTCGTCCAGGATGTCTTTCTTCATAAGGGTCTTTTAATACTGTAAGTTTGATGAAATATTGATTGTGCCCTTTACATCATCTCCTTTTTTCATACAATGGGTAGACTTTTCTGCATTTCAAATAACCCTGAGCGTTTCAAGATGTATATATGTATGTTGGACTTATATCAGGTATTAATCCTCAAAAGATTCATTGTTTTCAACGATATTTGACCGGCGGTCAATATTAGACAAAATGTTGACCGATACACGTCCCGTCATTGATGATGTTATAAACCATTTTGATTCTTTGTGATCGATTTTCGGCGAAATTAATTGCAACATAGTTTTTTTTCTGTTCGTTGTCGAGATATTAAAGGTGTAACACTATTATTGACAGAGTCTTCGGGCGACATATGATTTCTTTGACATTCAGAACAAATGTAGCCCGGGTAACACTTTCTGAGTGTTCAGAAGTGAATCGTGAGTGATATATTGCTATATTTTATCAGCTGTATTGCGATACATTGTTTCTTTTCATTTTATCATTTTAATGTAAAATTATATTCCTCTTTGTATGTATGTCCATATTGTTCATATTTATTGATAGAATTTCACAATGTCAGTGTCACATGCATGAAAGAGACACACACAAGTCATTCGTTTTTATTACTTTTGTCATAATTCATTTCACTTGTGATCGATGTTGAAAGTTCGTCGCTTGTTTTCAATTAAATTGATTAAAATCAAAGTAATTCAATGATTTATTCATATAATCTATAAGGGTGCGATATATTGCGATACGCATTTCGTATTGCGATACGATACGAAATTTATTAAATATCGCAATATATCGATATGTTGTTACACCCTAACATATAGCACAGGTGGCGACATCTTAAAAATATTTCAAAGAGAGTTCGCTTGGACCAGCAGAGCATGGATTCTGTTTCCGATGCGAAACACATTCTATATCCCCTTTTTGTGTAACCTACGATTTATTTTCTTGTTTCCTTGACAAATTTTTTTATCTGTAAGCAAGAAATTTGAGTTTTAGGAGACACCAGTGTGTTTTGATAACTTGAAGGGTTTTGCTCCCGTAATCCTGAAAACTACACATTTACTTTATTAATCCGATTGGAGATTTCTCTCCGTATTGCCTCCTTATTTGAATTATAGTTTATATTGCATTCTCGCTTTCCTTCGTTTCTTTTCAGTCATTATTCAAATGGTTTGAAAGAAAAATTATTTCTTTTATTTATTTCTTACGATAGCAGCTTAACAAGGAAGATAAAATACAAAGACATTAAAGTTATAGTAACTCCATCTATCATTCGTCATGACATTTTAAACGAATAAACTTATGAAATGATAAAAGATGCATGTACATTTGTGTATTACAGTACCTGATACGACTTATGATGATTGACTTGAGATGATAACATATTCTTAAGTGAAGAAGAAGGCCTCTTACTTTTTTGGTGATGATATGAGAATAACGCAATAAAAGTGTTCACTTTGTTCAGCTTTTAGATAATGTCTATCAGCTCAGTATTTTTAGAATGAAATATACGCAGAATGAAATGGAATCATATTTTAATGCAAAAGATGAATGCATCGAGAAATTGTATTTCGAAATCTTAGTCTGTGTAACTAGTTTCAAAAACGTTACCTTAATCTAAGACTTTCATTTTTATGATCAATATCAGGAGTTAACACTCTTGTTCAGTCACTTTAACTGCTATGCTAACATTTTTGATTTCATAAAGATTCTGATCAAACCTTATACAAATTTTGGAGCCCCTCTCTCTTTCACAAAAATAAGAACTGATATTAAAAATTTTATAAATAATATGGAAAGGGCGACATACGAAATACATATGAATTTGGTTCTTTGAATTATTTGCCTTCAAGTACCAGACTGAATGAAAGCATTCATTATCCGAAACTTGTGCACATGTAATCCAGATAACCACATCGCCTGCTACATGTACTGGCGTGACAGAATGCCGCCCTTAGTCGGCACATATTGCCGATTGGTCTCGTATGTTTAGGTGTAGTCATTTGTGTTTGATGCTTCTTTGGTGTAATTTGTTCTTCCTTTTCCCTTTTGCGTCTCTTTGGGTGATAAACGTCTTCAAATTCATTAGCATAATTTAAGAACAGATAAGTTTGCAGCATTTACCAGACATGCACGTTTCGGATACCAAGTGTCCGCTCTGTGTTTTCGCATTGGATCTTTTGTGGTTTTGATATGGGTGCTTCAACCGAGTGTTATTGGATATCCCCTTCTTTCTTGCATGGATGATGCGTAACGTATTAAATTTCATATCCAAAAGACTTTTAAAATGCTTTCATCAAACAATCATTGGATTTTGTGAAACAAAATGCCCATAAAAGCTCAAAAAGGGATTTGCTCACAAAATTTTATGACAGGTTCAACATCTTATACTAACAGCTTCTCTGAATATATTTTTGACGAACATAAGAAGCTTTTAAAATAAACGTTGAATTGATTTTTCTAAACGTCGCATATCCTTTCGAAAATGTGTCAATCAAGGAATGATAAAAGAAAATTCCTTGCAATATAAATCATCCAATTGACAATTTTATCTCAACCGGTAAACGAAATGTTACTCAGAGGTGTGACGTTCAAACCAATTTCAGATTCTAAATTGGTTTACAAAATCATACGAATTAGTAAATGATTTGGCTTAAAAAGTCTTCTGATGCACTTGAAAAAACATGATATCCTGATGGAATGTGTTTAGATATTAACGAATAATATTTTAAATAATACAAGGAAAAGTGAAGAAACATAATTATTAAGAAATATATACTCACTGCTGCACTCTATATTTTCTACGAAAAGTAGGAAAAGAACTGTTATTGAAGACTTTGAGACCATTTTGATGTAACACATGTTCTCTATTAAATTAAAAGGGAATGTGGAAGAAGGAAGTTAATTCAGGATACTGTGGACCGTATAAAGCGCCTTCAACCTGATGGGGTGTCATTATGCATTTTGATTTCATTGCCCCGTAGCATCTGAATTTTAAACCAATTATGTCGTACTTGGTTCAGTCATGCATTGCAAATGTGATAAATGAAATATCCATTTCGAAATATTAAAGTAAGTTTTGTCACATCTGTGTTCCTCATTACGCGCACATTATTTATCACATAAATGCATGTATTTCGATACTCGGGCCAGCTAATTAAAAAATTCCCCCTTGACACGTTTGTGTCTTTATTTAAAAGTTTGATCGAGAGGTAGGACTAAACCTCTTTGATTTTAACGACCAGTTCACGATTACATGTAGTTTGGTGATTTTCCTTAATTTTCAATTGTCATTTTGACTTAACGTTATATCTCAAACACTTATTTTCGAATCAATCGATTCAATACCAATTCTTTTTCAGCATAAATGATAGTTATATTTTTCTTTTTATGAATGCATTTTAAAGTAAAGGTGAAAGGATCTAAATGAAATTATTGTATCTGTAAATTCTAGGAGGTCAAATATCACATATATCTTTGGAAATTTTCATTCTCCTCCAAAATTATGAGTTTCAATGATCAAATATTGAAAAATATGTTCTAATGTAATAGTTTCAAAGCACCATATGCGCATTTTAGGTAATGTTTCGTTATTGATGCTGGGGACTGAAATGAAGGAAAGTCGAATAATGAATAAATGAAGAGGGGAATTCTAACACGACTTAAAATACATGCAAGCTAAGCATAAAGCTTTGCCTTCAAGGAGATTTCCCTTCGATTAAGAATAATCTTTCCCATATTCATAGACTCATTTTTTGTACGTTACATTAAGTACATCATGTATACCAAGTTTCATCAAAATCATTCCAGATGTTCTAAAATAACTTTTTTAGATGTATAACATACACTCCCTTTGAACATAAGAAATAAGCCATAAAAAGTAAAAACAAATGGAAAGAAACGATTTTAACTCAAAATCGATTAAGATAACATATAATTACTTAAATGTTACAAATATGCTGTGAATTGGTGCATAATAACATACCTTTATTGAGATATTCAAAGAAATGGTACTGCGCGTATAACATACACTCCCTTTGATTTGAACATAAGAAATAAGCTCTAAAACGTAAAAACAAATGGAAAGAAACGATTTTAAATCAAAATCGATCACGACAACATACAATAACTTAAATATTACAAATATGCTGTTAATGGGTGCATAATAACATACCTTTATTGAGAAGTTCAAAGAAATGGTACTGTAATGAGCATTTCAGAAAAGTGAAGAAAAGACGTCAACGACTTGTAAAGTTTCATTTCTGGGATCTTCCTCGAATACACAATAATTGATAACCCAGCTATATTGGATTACCCCTTCAGTCCAGTCTTTGGTGGTCTGAACTGATCTGATTACGGAACACTATTTTGGTAAGGGACTTTGAGTAAATTATGTTTCACATAAATTCGTCATGCGGTTCCGGAGGAGAAATAAAACATGTAAAAAAAATTAGGAGAGCTAAAAATAGATTGGTCAATGATTTTGAATAGAAGATTGTTCTCTGGTACCAGCGTTAGGACGATTTGTTTGTGTCTAGCCTTTGTTGATAAATGGTGGTCTTCTTTGATAACCGTCCATTCATTTCGTTTTTATATATAAAACAAAGGAGGGGATCTCCAACAACACTAGGTTGTAGCATCCACAGCAAAACCCCAAAACACACAAAGCAGACAAGCACAGAAAGAGACGCATAAGGGACAAGGAACGTCAACGCACAACACAGAAACATCAAACACAAAGGACCACACATAAACCAACGAGACCAATGGGCAACCGGTGCCGACTTAGGACGGCCATCTGCCACGGAAATAGCAGAAGGTGTGGTTATCCTGGATTATGTGCGCACAACCCTCCCACTTTTCCGATTAATACATGAAATATAAAGTTTATATTCATATCCTTGGTGTGGTCCTTTTCGTCGTTTGAACCTTGTTTAAGAACATTTCATTCCTTTACGATGTTGTATCAGCAGACAATGAAAGTGAAAATCCAGAAAAGTATAACTTAATGGCCTGATGTGTCTTGGGGCCCTTCTGGTTTCATTTGTTTTGTTCAATGAGGTTTATGTGTGCCCTGTTCGTTTTTGTAACAACACAAGAACATCTCTTCCGTGTTCCCATTGTTTAATCAAATCCTGATAAGCTTGTTATTTACGTGCAGTTTTCTATAAGCATCGTTACAAACTCTAGAAAGGAAACTTTCCTTTCTTTCATTAGATTGTAACAAGTTGTATGTATAGGTTTGAGTTTAATAAATTTCTTGAAGCCCAAACGTCCGACATCGTTACCACTGAAGAACTAAACTTTTTTAACGTCATATTAAATCAATAATAATATAAAAGTTATCCAACTCTTTACCTTCTTAACGAAAATTTCAGGTCAATTTCAAAGCACCAGATCGTGTTTCTGATAATGCGAGGGGTAACTGATCTATTCTGAGCCTCTGTTTTCTGGGATGCAGAATGTATTCTGCTAATAGATTATCTCCATAAAAGACAAACAATCAATGGCACATACTATTCTTCACTTCTGACTCAGTTACGGGAAAATATTAAACTTAAGCGCCGTGGGAAGCTAATTAGTTAAAGGTGTGCTGTTCCATCATTGTCAATACTCCTGTTCACAAGAGTGTCACTGCCGTGGCTGCCATTCATGATTGTGATTTTAATTTGATTGAGTATCCGCCTTATTCACCTAATCTTGCTCCATTAGACTTCATATATTCCCAAATCTGAAAGCAGCTATTTCTGGCGCCAACTTTCAATCCGATGATGACGTCATACTTGCGGTGAATTGCTTTCTGACCAGTCAAGATAAGGAGTTCTTTAAAAGTGGTATTGTATTGAGGCCCTTAAATACCGGTGGCAAACTTGTGTAACAACTGAAGAGGATTATGTAGAAAAATTATACAAAATGTCTGATAAAATTCAAATCCATGAACACTAGGCTCACAACAAATCAATCAGCCCTCATCAGTTGTACTTATTAAATGCGGAAGTGAGCGGACAAACAATACTTTGACGGGTCATTCCATCATCAATTTTTTTTAACGTATTTCTCCACCAATCGTTGTTACATCAGTATTTATTTTTTCGACCCCTCTGATACCACACAGATATTAATGGTACTTATATTTATATTTAAGAGAATGTTTTTGAACTCGTTATTGAGCCAAGAACCTTTAACATGAAGTCTCTACATTCTTCGTGTAACGACTGAGCTGGTCACACTTGATTGAACTAGTCAGTCCGTGATATCAGTAATCCAAGAAGAAATTAATAATTGAGAGAAGTAATCATTTATTCAAATATTGCATAACAAAGGAAGACAGATCAGATCGTTCAAAAACGCATTGGCCATATCATAATTAGATATAGTTTAAAATTGTTTTTTGCCAATTATGCTTTATATTAGCTGAAAGAGAGACGTCGTTTCTTTTTAAGTGTACGAGTATCAGCGACTTAAAGTCAAGCACAAAAGTCGAAACCTCGGCCCTGCACCATAAACTAAGAACTGATTTTAAGTCGAAGACTCAAAATAACATATATAACAAATCAGTGACAATTTGAAATATTGATTTCATCCATTCTATTCTACTTTGAAAATAGAAAAATTCATTGAATATTTTCAAGTCATTACTAATATTATAATGAGACTAAGACAATCAAAATTAGACTAAAGTTAATTCTTAGTTTATGGTGCTGGGCCCAAATGCCAAAACTACAATTCTAATATGACTTGAGATTTTCTTTCTATATGAACCATAGAACTCGCCTGGTATAAAATCTCCAACAAACCCCCAGTGCGCTAAGCTCCGCCCATTTACGTGCTATATTAGAATAGAAATAACAACTACATGTAGCTAGCCGTGATTCAATGTCCAGTTATTTCACTCGTCACATGAACCAATCAAATTATCACATCGCCGCTTCGCGGCTCGGTGATGATTTGATAGGTTCATGCGACTCGTGGAATTACTGGACAATAAATCACAGCTAGCTAGTTCTTATTTCTTAATGGAAAGACTTACTAATTTTGAGAAAAAAATTACAAAAACAGCTTTCTCGCGTGAAATGAAATAGGACAAACATACGGTGACAATGACACAAGCTCCAAAGAAACACGAAAGACAACTTATATTATGAAACGTCTCCAGTTCAAGTGTGCAAGGCATTGCGGAATGCATTGTAGGTGGAGCTGTTATCATGCGCTTTGTTTGTACTTCAATTTGAAATAGATGCCTCTCTATTTAATGTTAAACGTCTTCAAATACAATAGCATAATTAAAAACACAGATAGATTTGCAGCATGGACCAGACATGCGCGTTTTGGGTCGTGATCCTCAATCTAATCAATGTTATATAGCCAAAGAGTGTTAAAGTTATATGTCCAAAACTGTACCGAAAGACGTAGCAGGATGGGTGGGATATGATGCTACAGGACCTACGTTTTAGAAATTCAAGAAATTTTGATAACAGAAATTTTCGAATGTGTTAAAGAAACGATCGACAATGGCTTCATGTGCCCTCGGGGGCTCCTGGTCCACCAGCAGTGACACAAGTGGTACAAATGTTAAATGTCTTATAATGCGATAGCATCACTAAAGAACAGATAGATTTGCAGCATGGACCAGAAATGTACATTTCGGGTACTTAACCCTCGTCAATGATCCTCAATCTAAACAGTGTTATGTATCATAAGAGTGTGAAAGTTATATATTGTCCAAAAATATAACACCGAAAGACGTAGCAGGATGGGTGGAATATGATGCTACATGACCCATGATTTAGAAATTTCAAGACGTTTTGATAACAGAAAGGGGTAGGGGCAAACATGACCATTTTTGGCCCCAATCAGAATTTTTTAAAAAGTTATATTGTCTTATTCATTATGCTTCTTCTAAACAAAAAATGACAAATTTTGTGTGAATTTTTGAAAACCGTGCCTTTCAGGGCAAAATGATTGAAAGTTTAGCACTATGTTTTCACATTAGAAATTCTGATTTTTGGCAAGGGACACACATACCTACAGTTGTAAGCCCTAGAGCAAGGGCGTGTAACAGGTTCATACTCGTATGGGACATTCCTTTTTATATTCTGAAGGTACATAGAAAGTATGAGTTTGTTACATGTACTTGCTCTATATATACTATAAACTATTATGTTAAAATCTGGTTGTTATCATTTTACTACTAATTTCTATAGTAGTGGGCAATTTTAGCGGGAAATAACACTCCTATAGTAGATTATATATTTTTTCGGTTCAGTTTCAATAAACAACAATATATCTATTCTTATGTGAAAGATAAAAAATAGTATGAAAGCAATTTTTGAAAATAGCAAAAAATGGGGCCAAAAACAGCAGATTTTGCCCCTACCCCTTTAAGCTTTGCGTCAGAATTTCAATTCAAGGATGGGTGCTGTACCCTTTTTGTAAGATATTAGAGCACATACTAGTATTTAATGTGACAAAACGTTTGACTTTCTAGTTATATTCTTATATAAAATAAAATGCGACAATGATATAATATTTGAATTTAAGTCAGTGGTTTAAAGAAAGACATAAAACTGAATCTAGATAAGAATATCAATGGCATGCAAAACCTTTGCAAAGAAGCAAAAGTAAACCCTAAACGAACATAAGATCAGATTCTCCTTCTGGCTTGAAACGCCGGTCAGTCTATGCATGCCGAAAAAGTCAAAAACATTATTACGTAAAAGGAGTTTTTTTTTTTAATAAAAACACCATAGACATGTAAACAATACATAGACAAAGACATTTTTGTATATAAACACAGAACATTGAAGAGTATATGCCGGCCGACCCATGGTCCTAGCAAGGATCGAACCAGAAATCTTAAGATTACTAGCCCGACGCCCTATCAGCTAGACCACGGCGCCGACGTAGAAGGAGTTTTTGGTGGTTCTTACGAATCATATCGACCATCTGAAGTTGTTGTAGTGTTTCCTATTTTCATTTTAAGTCCAAACCTTTTTTTCATTTTAAAGACCAAAACTTTTTAAGTCCAAAAGATTTTAGTTTCCTATTTTCGTTTCAAGTCCAAAACGTCGTACTTTGCTCGCTTATATACCCTTAGTTTTAGAAATTAACATTCGTGTATACGTTATCTATGGCCTCCTTGTCGAAGATGGTGAATTCTGTCTGTTCAAAAGTCGAAGAAATTTCTGAAACAGAAAGTATTCATACTATAAGATTGAAGAAGTCATCAGGAAAATTAAAAACTTAAATTAGATTGGAAGAAACAAAACTGACGTGTTTAAGATGAATTAATTTGGATTTTGTACGAGGTTCTGAGATAGATAAAAAGGAAAGATTCGCTATTTCATGTATGGCACGGAATTGAGTCTTTGTGGAAAACCGAGTTATTTCCCATTTGACACAGTATCTGACGTAAAACCATTGTGACGTCATGAAAATGGTATGAAAAAGTCGATTTTATATGTCATTTCCCATGGTTTTAGGACCGTTTCCATGGAAATTGATAACGTCAGAAATAGTCTACCTCAGATACCGTCCCAAACGGGAAGTAACTCTGGCTTTTGAATAATACCTCCGCATTTGCTGTACTGGTGTTCGTCATTAGTTCGTTGACTCGTTTCGTAAAACTGCTCCGTCTGTCGTGTTTCATTGGCTAACTTGATTTTGGTATTCGATCGATCATTCCTCTGTTTAAATTGATTTCTTCTGCAAATCAAGTTAAAAAATTGCAGTCTAAGTCGTTTTACAAAATATGCCAATTTTTCATCTTTGTTATCTGTTTCTTTTTTCATGAAACCGATGATACAAAGAAATGTAATGAAATGAACAGTCTTGTCTAAGCTTTATTTCTATGGGTTTTTTAACGAGGATTTAAGAAAAGGAGCACTTCTAGTAAACATATACCTTAGCAATATGATTCCTAGTATTATAATGATGAGGATAACAATTACGGCACCTACATTTCCACCAACGATCGCACCTATGGGAATATTGTTGCTTTCCTCAAGTTCTGCATTTCTTGGTGTTTCTTTAAAATGAACAGAGAAATAAAAGACTCATGTAGGTAACAAAAATGAGCAGGCATGATATTACGTGCGTTATCTCAATACTTGACGTAAATAATGGTAGGTTTGGACTTCGTTATCTGAAAAATCATGCCAAAGAATACAAAGATTCTATGAATAATAAGGAAATGTCAATCGCTTTATCTTCGATTCAGTAACATAAATAAAATCTATGTCGAAAATAGAATTGGAGATTGCTAGGATGTTAACCTTCTTTAATTTCGATAAGTTTGGATGAAATGACAAGTTCCCGAAGTAGCAAAATAATATGCTGATAAAATTCAAATCCATCAATACGACGCTCGCAACATATCAACCTGCGCTCGTATGGTGTCAAATTAATAAAGAGCCTAAACAAAGCTTCTTTCAAGCGACAGAGCTGGAAAGAAGTAATTATCACACATAAAGCATCTAGTCATGGGAAACTGGAATGAATGAAATGCAGCTAGGAAAGCATATATTCAGTAATTCTCCCTTTGGCGCATTTGTTTTTTATCCTAGACTCTACAATTATGTTCCTTATTTTAGTCTTTTTGAACAAAAAGAGACGGTGAAAACAAATTCACAGTTTCTATTTTCAATTTCTATTCCAATTACTGAGTATCAGACAAGAATGTAAAGATATAGCTGACAACCATTTTACAATTACCAAATACTTAAAATAACATACAAAATACTATCTACAAATCAATCAAAACGGGAATAAAACAAAACAAACTGCATCGTTAGAGGTGTTTTCCTTATTGATTAAGTAGAAAGTGGAATACAAAATGTTGAAGGATGTTATCAAATAATTTGTGATGAAAACAGAATAAATGGTTGTTATTTAGACTCTCTGACAACATGAAGAAATTGAAGGAACAATTCATACAGTTTGCACAAACCTTGCACTTACTATTAATTTGAAGAAAATAAATCTCATATAAAATGAAAAGGTTCATCAATTTAAAGTTTTTAATTTCCGTTCCATTTCAACGGAGCAAGACACAATAATACGGAAGCGACATAAGAACATTTCATACATGAACATGATGTTTTAAAGATTACAGTTCTGTTGTGGGTTTTTTCTCTCTCTCTCTCTCTCTCTCTCTCTCTCTCTCTCTCTCTCTCTCTCTCTCTCTTATTTCAAGAATTTGTAAGCCTTTTGATTGTGAATTTGGAATTTCGGCTTTTGTGTTTGGATTACATGTGTGAGTAAACTTTACGACCGTAACAACACTTCAAAACGAAGTTTTCCCTTTTATTATAAAAAGGATTAGAGCTACTCACGTTGTTTGCATAGCGGAGGGATATATTCATCAGCACAAGTGGAGCAAATTCCATATTTCGAATCACAAGTTTCATTATCCGAACATTTTCCACATGTTTCAACGCAGTTATGTCCATAAAATCCAGGAGAACATTCTGAAATAAACAAAATGTGTTTCTGAAATAGAAATACTAGTCCAAATTTCCAACTTACCATATTCAGTTACTGGAATATTACATTGTTAGAAATCAATTGTCTAATATATATTTATAAAAAAAAACAACGAAAGTTTTTTTTCATGTGTAAATGAAAAGGCGATCATCCTGTGATGTGTATCTTCAGTTTCCACGTCATTTTAGCAAATAATCATCCGCTTCCAGTTTGTAAGAAAACTTTGTCTCATGACTGATGAAGGCTACAATCTATACTTCTAAAGTAACGAAATAGCCGCTTCTCAGTCGAAACCAAGAGAACAGAGATTAATGGTGTGATATGAAGATATAGCATATAATGTGATAATGTGAATTTGATAATTGTTTAGAAGGAATTATTCTGTAATACCAGAAATGCAGAATGAAAACCAAAAACAAAATTGGCACTTTACAAAGCTCTGCAAAACTTCTGATCATGAACATCATAAACAGTATCGTTACTTTTAATCGATTAGCGTCTTAATCAATACTGAGGAATAATATGAATCAAATGATATAAACTGAATAGAAAACTGTGTTGTCGGAGCGGACAAAGAATATTGTTAAAAATAAGAAAAATCTTTATTTTCTATTTTCTATCATCTTCCACGGGGACGGTTAATCATATCTTTGTGTTTGGTCAGTGCCAAACAGAAAGGGTAGGCGTAGAGCGAGTGGAAATTCTTTTTGATTATATCTTTTTTTCGTTTGGCCTTGACTGGCAGATATCGGGGAGGGAGTTCCAGCCTGAGATTCATAGAATAAGTAACTTATTACGGTCATCCCCTTACCGGTGGCATTGATAAATATTATATTACATGTATTTCAAAATCATAAAGTAAATTTATCAATATCAATTCCAAACAACATGTGATGGCATCTATAAATCTGAACAGAATCCCTTTGTTGTACATACTCGAGTCATCTATAAAGAATCCGAATATGTCAATGTATATATGCGGGTCATTTTAAAGTTTAAAAGAAAGGAGGTGATCACCAACAACACTCTGTTGCAGCACCCACATCAAAACCCTAAAACACCCCCATGCAAAAACACAGAGCAGACACTCACAGAAAGAGACGCAAAAAGGACAAGGAACACAAACTCACACCATAAAAACACAAAAGACAACACATAAACCGACTTTGGACGACCATCTATTACGCAGTTAGCAGAAGATGTAAATATCCGGATTACGTGCGCAAAACCCTACCACTCTTCCGAGTACCCAGAGGTCTCGAAGAACGCACAATGGTGGTGTAAAATAATCTCTTCACTATAAGATGAATACAAAAAGAGACAGCATGACTCAGGGGCCCAAGAAACACACAAATGGATACGTAAATGGATATAAAAAACAGAAGGCATACGAAAAAGAGTCCGTTCTATGGCGGCTGTAGCGATCTCATGCATGTGAACACCAGAGGAGTCCGATTGACATTCAGAGAGGACAGGTGATGGGGCCCTGTCTTCTCTAAAAAGATTTGGACAGGGCCCGTCATGGAGTCCTGTCATCACAGTCAGTCAGAGTGCAATTTTTAAGAATATAATGATAAAAGGCTGCAGATTGCTCCAGTACCAAGGCAAGTGTCCGTTTGGTGACAGATGGATCATACCCACGGTATAAAAGGCGTTTGATGATTCTAACACCATTTCGATGGTAATTATGACTACCTTTGATTCTTCTTATTTTGTTAAATATGTCATCATAAAATGTTATATACCTGTTGCTTGTATGGGTCCGAATTTCAAAAGAAGTAGACAATAATTTTTGTAAAATTTCCAGAAAGTCTTTACTAGTTTGTGAAAGCAAAAACCTTGACCTAAAAGCTTCTTCGTAATTTGTAAATTTTTACTTTGAAAATCCAAAACATCAATACATGCTCTCGCATACTGGATGAGCTGTGAAATGTAGATACCGTACGACGGTAGTCTAGGAACATCACTATGACACTAAAATTTACTATGTTGAATCCAGAATCATCTCTTTTGTCATACACACTTGTATGAATCTCTCCATAACAATATTGATATTTAGGTCTAAAAATGGTGTTTCTGTGTTTACAGGGTTTTTTTTTTATTTTGGGAAAGGTGCCTGTGCCTGTCCCATTTGGGAAAATTTGCGACATTTTGCTACCATTGGGAAAATATTTATACAAATTGTAACCACAGTAAACCCCTTAGGTATCATTTATTCACACTGCTAATCCATTGATTTCCTTGAAATAAACAAGGGATGAATGAAAAACTTAAAGATGCACTTATAATAGGACATTTTGTGCTGACTTCCAGGTTTTGAGTCTTATTTTCTAAGGTGATTTTTTCATATGTTCCTCTTTGGGAATTTAAGAGTGATATTTTGGGAAAAATAGAGGAAATTTTGCATCGGGAAGGGGCTGAAATTCGGCCCCAAAACAAGGGAAAAAACCCTGGTTTATCTTGTTTAGAGTCAATACTTATGGATAGATAGAATTTTCACATTTTTCAAAATCAGGATTGTCGATAGTACGGATATGATCCAGGTACCTAGAAGTATCAATGAAACATTTGAAATCATCATGTGTTCTTTGCTTTTGAAGATTTTTGATAAATTCTGAAACAAGAGGCGCACAATTAGTACCCATTGGGATCCCTACAACCTGCTTGACATGTAGAGTTTTTCACATCAAATCTGATATAAATGTTGTCCAAAAGGAAGGACAAGGCAATACATAGGTCACTACATGTCCATGATTTGTAAGATTTTCCCTCTCGATCATAACACCATTTTATGAGTTTGGACAAACGATCATTTATTTTGTGGTGAGGAAGCGTGGTGTATATATTAGAAAAGTTGTATGAAGAAATCATATTTGCTAGATTTCATTTTGTCAATAACATCTCCTGAATTTCTAATAGACCAAAAGAATTTCAAATTATTCCCGTAAAGAACAGTTTTACAATATTTTACAACGTGTTTTTAGCCGTGAGTGCTGACGTGAGATTTTTAGACAAAATGCAGATGAGCAGTTGCTTGAATTAGCAATGTATCGAAATTTGTAAGGAGACTTGCACAGTTTTGGTATGCAGTATATTGTAGAAAGATCCAATTTAAAAATAGGGATGTTGAATGAAGAAATTTAATTGTTATGTTTGTTTAAAATGTTTAACGTCTTCAAATTGAATAGTATCATTTAAGAGCAGATAAATTGGCAGCATCGACCAGACATGGACGTTTCGGGTACTTAACCCTCGTCAGTGATCCTTAAATCTAAACAATATAATTTGCCAGAAATGTATTAAAGTTACTATGTCGAAAAAACGTACCGAAAGACGTAGTAGGATGGGTGGGATATGTTGCTACAGGACTCACGTTTTTGAAATTTCAAGAAATTTTAGAATGCGTTGAAGAAACTATTTACCGAAAATGCTTTATCTGCGAAGACACATTTTCATGTAAATAAAGTAACTTGGATTTGAAATATTTTTCAGATTTAGAACTTTGATTTTCGATAAGATAAAGATTATTGTGGAAGTTATCTATTCGAATATCAGTAATAACAAAAATGAGGTTTTTCCACTTATTCAAAACATGCGATTCGACTCCTACGATTTACATCATCGTTTTAGTTTATCTATCTAAGGTTTCCTTCAGCACTTTGCGACATTAAATAAATCTATCTTGGATGGAATTCCATACTTAGGTCCTTCTTTGAGAAGACCACGGAGCTGCCTGTCTTGAATGATAGAAAAGTCACCTGTAACAATAGGACCAGCTGGTTTATATACATGTAGTTATTCAGACGTTGCACATTATCAAGAAGCAGGACATGAAACGTTCTTATGGTAATCGTGCGATTCATTTTTTGATTTTGAAATATCTTCACTTGATGATATTATTTCATCGTGATATTCTTACAAATTTGCTGATGCGTCACAAGTCGATAATACTTCTGATATCGTTTATATACCGTGTGAGGAATTGTGTTGAAACATTTTCTGTGAATACAGTAAAAGATTTGTTTCCTGCGCTATGCCATTTATCGTGAAAAGAATGCCTTAAAAGATATTTGGTCAAGGGAGGCTAAATTAATGCCCTGAGAACGAAGTCGTTGTAGTTTGGACTTGCAATGCAATAGCGTATCAGTTACGATAAGAATACACCATAGATAGGGAATGATGAAATGTTAGTGGTTAGGAAAGGGAAATTAAAGTAGTCACGTTGTCATATATTGGAATATTCTCACCTGAATACTCCAATATATTACATGACACAGCCTTTATTCAATTACATATAACAATTTCATAAATTAATGTTATGAAAACACGTTACATGACCGATATGGATAATGAACATATCCCAGCACAAAATGGATAATTCAGAAAATCATAAACCGAAGGCATACAAAATCAGGATAAAACTAGAACCAAAGCAAAGAAAGAGAAAACCTCCACCATATGAAATGAAGCGAACTCCCAATATGGGAGTGAGACCAGGTGCCCAGGAAGAGTCAGTATCTCCTGCTTGCATGTAACACCCGTCACTTCAATTCGGTAGAAATGTCACATCCGGTTACTTCCATTTCGGAAGTATATTCGGTAGTTGGATGGTTCAAATGGTCTAAGACAGAATATCATCCACCATTCTGGAGAGTGGGACATCATAATGTCTGACGAGTTCCCCATATCGACCGAAGAACTTCCTCAGTGACGATGTTAGTCGGTCACTAACGTATCCCTGACTGAGAAGCTTATCTGAAGGACGTCTTGCTCTCAGAACAAAATCTGTATATTTGGTACTTGCTCTGGCATAGCGTATCAACTGAGATATGAATATGTGATAAGCAGGCGATGTTGCTACTTAGAAAAGAAAAGTTTGTGATGTTGCAATTGAAGTCGTTCCCTACAGAGACCAAAGATTGAATTAATTCAGCTTCGTACGAGTAGAGAAAAATGTCGGCAAGGAGTGGGGCATAAGTACCCATAGGATCATAGACTTTTCCTCCAAAAACCACAAAAATGTTGTCGATCAGGAAGTTTAAGATCTGAATAATATCTGCTATAGTGTACTTATTTTCAGAATCGGACTTTTCTTTAACAAAGTAGGTTTTCTCGCAAGTAAATTTATATTTGGGATTACCGTTCTTGCTTGTAAACGCATTACTTTCTGAGAAGCTTATCTGAAGGACGTCTTGCTCTCAGAACAAAATCTGTATATTTGGTACTTGCTCTGGCATAGCGTATCAACTGAGATATGAATATGTGATAAGCAGGCGATGTTGCTACTTAGAAAAGAAAAGTTTGTGATGTTGCAATTGAAGTCGTTCCCTACAGAGACCAAAGATTGAATTAATTCAGCTTCGTACGAGTAGAGAAAAATGTCGGCAAGGAGTGGGGCATAAGTACCCATAGGATCATAGACTTTTCCTCCAAAAACCACAAAAATGTTGTCGATCAGGAAGTTTAAGATCTGAATAATATCTGCTATAGTGTACTTATTTTCAGAATCGGACTTTTCTTTAACAAAGTAGGTTTTCTCGCAAGTAAATTTATATTTGGGATTACCGTTCTTGCTTGTAAACGCATTACTTATAGTTTTTGTGAGTCTTTCTTTTTAGAATGTTGGGTTGTTGTTTAAAGTGTCGAAAAATCAAAGGCTTTGATCGAATGAACTCTTTTGAAATGAGTGAATTGCAGATATTCTAAAAGTTCCTTTGAGTACTTTAAAATCTAGTTAATACCACTTCGATAAGATACTGTCGAACAATATTTTTTGCGAGTAAGATCGATACAGATTTGGTTGAACATTTTGGGGAACCAGCGATGAAACGTTATTTGTGCGTATTTTTATGCATTTGAGGTATGCAATATGAGTATAATAAATCAAAATTGTTTGTGTCAAAGCCGAAGGAAGTGAGAGCTGATTTGTGGTTATCTATTATTTTTAGGCAAATATGTTTATTGGAATGTAAGTAGGATTTCCATGTGTCGAATTCAAACCCAATTCTTTAACAAGGCTTTCTAAATAGTACTTTTTGCATGTAAATGTGTAGTTATTTGAGTCTTTGGCTGCTGGTGTGATGGTGTAATTCTCTTAAAGGTAGGTCAGTTCTGAGATAACATCAGAGTCTTTAAAGATAGACTCGAATCTGGTGTTCACAGTTACTTGTAAGTTGTAAATTGTAGATAAAAGTAACCATCTGATGCATTTTATCCATTCGGAAAGGGGGTAGAGTTGTACATCCTCTTTCTTTACCCAACGTCTTGCATATTCCTCACACGAGTCCATGATAATTTTGAAATTTTTGTTCCATGTAAAGGAGTTACTTTCTCTGTATTTGGGAACCTTTTTTTAAAACAATTCTCTCAACTTTTCGTTCTTGCCTATACTAAGATCACCAGTAACAATCACTTTGTGAGCGTTGTCATTGGGTGAGGCGCTCCAAATCCTTTGTGACGTCAAAATAGAAACGGCGACAATGGTGCATTATTTGCAAGAAATGAAGTCGAAATTATAACATTTGGACGTTATTTTGATCAATTATATATCATATTTCATGTGATAAAAAGAATCTCAAATGATGTTCTATTCCATTCGGTTTTATGATACTTATTGTGTGATTTTCATCCCCAGGCCAATGATAGGGGATGTAAAATTCACACAACTCGTTTGATAAATTTCGTATGAAATAGAAAATCATTTGAACTCTTATATATATGATAACGTACGACTTCGTTCTGAGGGCAAGGCGACAAACCGAAAAACTGCTGCATCAAGGGTACCAAAAAATGTATATTTGTGAGCGACTGACTTTGTCATTGTAAACAATTTTAGACGATAACGTGTAAATATTTAACATTATAACATCCAAAACACCGAATAGGCCACTTTCCAAAACTCATAATGGCTGACAAAATGACAATAAATATCCAAGATAGGCAAATTTTGCGCAATTTTTCATTGTTACGTTTCAATGGAATTGCATCTTTTACCAGTGACGTCATAATGTAAAGCAACGCCAAAAGATATTGACTCGGACATTTTGTGCTTTCTAACAAGATCGTAAAATGGTCTATTTAACACATGTACCGGATATGACTTTTTCTTGCTAGTACACATGAGATGGTTACTCCCATCGGGCACCTGCTAACATCTCCATGTACATAACAATGATGTTATGGAATAACTTATCGATATGCCATCCATCTTTTGACAGAAATTGTAACATGAAAAGTATGAACAAGAATTATAAACATGCTTCTATTGTATTTTTCAGGGTGTCAGCCTGGTTTTTATTGATATAACTGCAATGAGATATGTGGCAACTGTTTACGCAACATACTTTAGTCCAATTGTTCTCAATGTGAAGAAGGCTATATGTACCCTCTGTGTAAAGAACGAAGGTTTGCAAGAAGTGTCAAATGTGAACCATAGTGTTGCTTTCAAGAAAACAATATTCATTAACTTTTTTCTACCTATCAGAATACCCTAAGGGTTCATATGGATATCACTGTAATGCAACATGTGGATATTGTTTTGGAGGAGAACATTGTCACTGGAAATATTGAATGTGTCCGAATGGTTGTAACCTAGGATACTCAGATCAAAACTGCAAGACAGGTGAATTGTTAAGGAAAATGGTGATGATTTACGTCATAATATATCTATTTTTGGAAATAAATGGGTTTTATTTCGGTACATGTAATTTTAAATGATACTAGGTTATGGAAGATTCGTCACTTTTAATCTATGTTAATTTTCATATCTTTTTAGAATGATTGGCCTATGAGAATCTTGTCGACTATCAAAGTTTAAGAAATTAGTGTTATAGAATTTGAAAGTCCTTGATCATTCCGATTTTCTAATTTTCGCTTATTTGCTTGTTTTTAAAATAAATAACAAAATGTTTATTGTTTCGAATTTCCAATAAAATCTTCTAGAATGCATCAGCTGGCTTCATGTATTTTAATTTTTTCAGTTAAACTGGCCTTGAAAAAGAGCATATTTCTGGTCATTTTTCTTGAAAAATTATCTGTCAATTTTCGGAAATTTAGTCCGCGATCACGTGATAGCGTAAAAGGAAATTCTCTTCTCCTTATCAGAAACATCAAAGAACTATGAGTTATTTAGTCTCAAAGTTGAGAAAGCAAGGCAAAATCATTAAATTTTTCATTGCAATGGTTGCGAACCTCGAAATGAATTACATTCCTAAGTGATACCAGGTGCCCGGGGAGAGTCAGCGTTTCCTGATTGCATGCAACACCCTTCGCAACAGATCCATGAAATCTTGTCAAATTCGGTAATTGCCTTGATAAACAGATCGATGTACATATCAGGTAAAGATTATTGTTTGGTGAGGATGACAGCCAGAATGTCACTGATTATTCTGGAAAGGGGGATTGTAGGAATTGGTAATAATACTTTTCAAATATCTCGTCCTCGTGCAGACTTCCTTTCAACATCTTTTCATACTTATGTCAATAAAAAAAACTTACTAGTTGACAATGCCTTTTAAGAATGTGAGAACGGCAGATTTGGTTACAACTGCGAGGAAATATGTGGAAACTGTCATGAAATGAATGGAATGAAACATGTCATAGTAAAGTTGCTCTCCATTTGTTTTGGTGTCGAAGCAGTAACCGAGCGGATGAAGTAACCGCCTGATTACGGTGTAGGGGTTTTTTGAATTAACAAAATTGGATAACATTAAGGAAACTATAAACTTTCACTAGAAATCAACATTAGTGACACAATTTGTATAAAAGTGACTTGACGAATAGTTTTTGGTCATTGATTAAGCAATGATAGTTTCAGATTAGAAAATGTAGCCTTCTAAAACTTTCAGAAAGATTTATATTTATGGGAATTTTCCGTGATTTTCTACAATTTGGTCTTTGGAAAAGATGTTACTTCCGATTTATCAACATAAAATTGAAGATCGATCAATAAAACACATCTGAACGATCGTTCAGTTACTATTTTAGCAAAGTAGCGAAATTGAGGAAATCTTGTGGTTAAAAGATCGACATAAAAGATGACGAAAGTCCGAAATATTTGTTCAATTATTCGATAAATCTTTGAGGCATATGTCAACATTATTTCCTCCAAGTTTCATGTCTCAATTAGACAAAACAATGAAGTTATCGCGAATAAACCGTCAAAATCGTTCGGTTATTTTTTTTTTTACACCAGTAAAGTTGGGAACCCAGGAATAAACAATTTCCCTAAATGAGACCAGGTGCCGGGAAGAGCATTGAATCTAAAGACGTTTAACATTTGAACTACTTGGTGAGTATTACTGCTGGTGGACCAAGAGTCCCCGAGGGCACATTTAGCCAAGTTCGATCAACTTCGGTTGATCGTCTGTCTCTTCAACGCATTTGAAATTTTCTGTTACAAAATTTCTTGAAATTTCTAAAACGTGGGTCCTGTAGCATTATATCCTACCCATTATGCTACGTCTTTTGGTACATGTTTGGACATAATAATTTTCATACCTTTTGGCCATATTACATAGTTTAGACTGAGGATCACTGACGAGGGTTTAGTACCGGAAACGTGCATGTCTGGTCCATGCTGTAAATTTATCAGGTTTTAAATGATGCTTTTGAATTTAAAGACGTTAAACATGCAACACCTGTCGCAACAGTTCTTTGAAAACTTGTCATATACATATTGATGACTTTATATGGTAAAAATGTCCCGTTTGGTGATACTGATGTCATCTTACAGTGAGGAGGTTGTTTTACACCACGTTGTACGTTCTTCGAGACCTCTGGGTAATTGGAGAAATGAGAGGGTTGTGCGCACGTAATTCAGGATAACCACACCATTTGCTACTTGCGTGACAAATGGCCGTCCAAAGTCGGCACCGGTTGCCCATTTGTCTCGTCGGTTTATGTGTAGTCTTTTGTGTTTGATGTTTACATGTCGTGTGTCTCTTTTCCGTATCGTGCTGTACTCGTCTGTACTCGTCTTTTGTGTTTTTGCATCGGGTGTTTTGGTGTTTTGCTGTTGATGCTGCAACGGGGTCTTGTTGGAGATCTCCTCCCTTCTTTGACAGTCATTCACTCGCAATCCAGAATACCACTTACTATTCTGGAAAGAGGAATCTCATATGCTTTCATAATATCCTCCTAGCGACCGAAGAACTTCCTAATTGATTATTTCAGTCGTTGTATATTGCAATAAATGCCATTGGGTAGCTTACTTGCCAGCCATCCGGCTCTAACGGTGAAATCGTCATATTTGGAACATGCTCTGGCCTACTGTAACATTTTTTTTCTATTTCCTCTTAATGGAAAGAAAAGCGATCTTTATCTTTTATCATGTTTTAAGGGAGGGTTTAAAAATTGTTAATCCAAGCGAAGTAGTTAAGGATTCCGACTTCCGTCGGAATCCTTTCTGTTATTGTATTGCCTTTTTTATTATTCTTATTATTCTTATTATTATTATTATTCTTACCCACAAACCGTTCCGGTCACTTTACAAAAAAGTACAGCATCATATGAAAAAACGGAAAGTACCATGTGAAAGAGCATATGAAGATCTAAATTTAAAATTTTTTTTCTTGTCGAAAAGTTCACATATGCCCCTGCTAGAGGTCATCAAAGGTAAAATCTTTAAAACCTTATAACTCCTAAATTAACCGTGCGATTTTAACGAAATTTGTTTTATATTGTTCTTTGGGAAATTTGCAAACTTTTATACGCTTGCATGCTCGATAAAATATTTACGGTTTTCGCGCTATTTTGAGTTGAAAATGGAACTTTAAATTGTCACAGTGCCAATTTCTACAGTTTTTGAGATTTTGAGTTGAAACTTGGATGGTAGGTTACTTATAGGTAGTCATTGATGATGACCTAGTTTCAAGGTCAAATTATGATTCTCAAGGTCACAACAAACTTTTGCCTATAGAACAAAGACTATTTGACCTTGACAGTTCAAACTTCACAAATACAATCATTGACCCAAGCCCTTTCACCTTGACCTTGACCCAAGGTCAAATTCTCATTCTCAAGGTCACAACAAAATTTTTTCTATAGAACAAAGACCATTTGACATTGAGAGTTAAAACTTGACGCAAATATTCCTTGCATCAAGTCCTTTCACCTTGACCTTGACCCAAGGTCATTTGTTCGATTTCAAGGTCACAACAGACTTTTGTTGATAAAATATTGAGCTTTGAATAGATAAAAAGAAATCTTGATGAGAATTAACTAAAATGCTTATCTTTCATCCATGACCTTGGTTCAAGGTCAAATAAACTTTTTCAAGGTCATAACAAACATTTACTCTTGTAGAATTCACAGTTTTATCATGCACAATTTATTCTTAACACAAGAAATTCCTTCTTATTTGAACATAACATGGTATAAGAAAGATAACTCTATTACTCTTGTTCTCTGTTTTCTTATTTTTTTTTTCTTAGTAGCATTGCTGTCAGTATTTTGATGATGTTGTCATTTTCTATTGATAGAAATGTTCTCATTGCAAAATCATTGTGCAATTCTGTTTTGAGATAGTAACTTTAAAGGATTTTGATTTGATAGATCATGGAGTATAAAGCTTTCGTAAAACATAAAAGGTTTTTATTATCTATTTCTTCTATTTTGTTGATAAATGAATAAGAGTCCCAAGTAAGACATAAGCTCTTTTAATTCATTTAATGAAGTGAATAAGGTACTAAAGCAACTATTCATTTTTCATCTTCTTTATTCGGATTTAAACACTTCAGTTCCGAGGAAGGTCTAAGAAAGGAGGAATCCGTCTGTTGCTTGCAACAGTAGCCATCTAGTTGTATCTATTGTTGTTAGAAATGTGTGCTTTTTGTCACAAATTTTATGGAAAATTTAAGTGGCCTGTTTGTACAAAAACATCTGAAAGCAGTCTGCTTAGTAATACAAATTCATTTGGGAGATACCTATGTATCCAGATAATCGAGAGGGTGGTGTACAAACAACTAATAACCACACCACTTGGTATCCATTCGTCTATAATTGAATGGTTGTAGAATTGACAATTGATTTACCTGAACAGTCTGCATTAGTTCTCCTTCCGATACATTCTAAACATCCAAAGTCAGGGTCACATTTTCCAACTTCGCAATGCTCAGAACATTTACTCCCACAATTATGTCCATAGAAATTGACCCTGCAACCTAAAACATAATTTTACATTTACAATCTCTAGGTCCTTTGATAAGATGTTAGGAGTAAATGCATGTACCATTAGAATCAAAATCAAACCTAAATAGAGTGCTATATGCTTATTCATTTATTTTTCTATATATTTGATGTTGATAATTACTACATGGGTACCAAGTGGACTTTACAAAAATACCTTAACTGGCATATTTGCTTGACATTATTTATGTGGCTTTTTCACGTTATTTTTTATATATCTTTCATGCAAAATAGGAAGACTGGATAATATCGTTATGCATTACCGTAAACTTGGAATTCACACACTGCCAAAATTGGATTTGTTATATGCGATTCCTGGCTGACATGATATTGGACAATACTGACATATCTGCCGGTCAATGTACTGTTACACGGTATGTTTTGGAACAGATTAAAGTTTCTGTATTCATCTGCAGAGGTCTCATCTCTGTGGCAAATTGTTCCCAAAATAGAATTTGAAGTATTTACACTCACTGTGCTCCTCATATTACGTTTCTGAACTGAAAAAGATATTACTGAACCATTGAAAACAAGTACACTTTCACATGTACCGATTAAGGGAAAATATAATGATGTCAATTTCTCCCATTTTCATAGAGTTTTCTTCGTCTAATGTGCGAAATGTCCATTACGCATGGGATGTCAGTGTAGATGAAAAGGTACATGTACATGTTTAAACATCAACTATGACGTCATAAATGACGGATGCATTACTTGCTTCAGTCTGGATCAAAATGACAAAAACGCATGATAATGATGTTAATCATTATTTAGATGCTTTTCGGACATGGGGAGAAATAATTAAACTTAATGTGTGGTCGTTGATAAGGAACTCCAATTTTTATTTTCGAGTCGTTTAAAATTTGTCTTTATCTCTCGACGAATCCCGAACACTAAATTAGAAGTTTCTTGTCAAGTATCACAATTAGTCAATTATTGTCAACAAATGAAACTCAAAGCTACATACATCTTTCTTTCCATCCTTCGTCCATGGAGCTATCTTGGCAAAACTTAGGCCTCGACTTAGCAAAATATATGACAACCCTGTTGATAGTATATTGATCACCAAGATCCACCTTAAGATAAGCTGGATTTTCTTGTTCTGTTTGTAGGCACGAACCACATCTGAGATTCGTATTAGTGTTACCATCCACAGTATTTGACGCAGACCAGTACGATGGGCTAGCACCATTGGATTCTGCTGGTTTACCCCTGGCCAATTCAACTACAACATAGTAGAGCAAAGTAAAGGAGGAAGATTGAACTTTATAATCCATGTAAATTTTTCAATAAATAGTCCATTTTCCAGAT
The DNA here is from genome assembly GCA_028142955.1 of Pinctada fucata. Classification (NCBI taxonomy): domain Eukaryota; kingdom Metazoa; phylum Mollusca; class Bivalvia; order Pterioida; family Pteriidae; genus Pinctada; species Pinctada fucata. Next base: position 17,600,328 of record AP027107.1, on the reverse strand, counting down.
AAAAGATTTGACCGTTCCTCACCTTGATTTTATACACACAGACACCAGACATCACATCATTTTGGCAAAATTTTCCATTGTGACGTCACATCTGATCGCACCGTCTTGAAGCACTTTGATGTGTCGTCATGCTTTTTATTTTGACGCCACAATGAAAATATCGCCAATTTTTGTGATGTCTGGTGTCTGGTCGCCGAATGAATCTATTGGAAAATCACCAATTAAAGCCAAATGCACTTAAATATTTATATGCACTAATAGAAAAGACTGTATGCATGCTTGTTTATTTTGAGTTTATTTTTATTCATCAACATTGGATCGGCGGTTAATATTTGAAAAAAAAATGTAAACCGATACACGTCACACATTAGTGACGTCACTTCATAAATGATATCTTAAATCGTTTTAATTATTCGCGTTCGTTCTCTGCGAAAGTAAAATGTAGCAGTTCCTCTGTTCGTTGTCGAGATACCTTCCTTTCGTCCCTTCGTGTGCTCGGCTTTGTGTTTTCGCATCGGGTGTTTTGATGTTTTTTTGTTCGTGCTGCAACAGGGTCTGCTTGAAGATCCCCTCCCTTCTTCTTGAAGAAAATCTAAAACCAATGTTCATGCAACAAACACATGTCTCGAATATTTTGAAAATTCTTATCAGTGATGCTTTCAGCCAAAGTGCTTTTCATAAGCCGCCAAAATTCACTTCACTAGCGCCCTCTGATTTTATTTTTAGAATTTAAATTTCTGCATTTACTTTACAGATAGTGTGTGGCTCCAAATTTCCTGTAGAGTTGATTCAGTGGCATATCCAAATAAAATCTATGTTTAAAATAGCATTGGAGGGCTGGTGCTAAGATGTTAACATTACAGAGTCCTCGGGCGTATATGATTTATTGGACCCTCAGACAGAATGTAGCGCGGGCAACACTTTCTACATATATCACAAATGGTAACATCTTATAAATATTTCAAAAAGACATTTTTCGTTCATGAGTTCGCTTTGAGCAGCAAAGTATAGATTCTGTTTCCGATTTTTTAATACATTTTTTATCCCCTTTTTGTGTAGCATACGATTTATTATCTTGTTTCCTTAACAATTTTTTTCCGTGTGAGTTTAAGGAGACATCCGTGTATTTTGATAACTTGAAGGTACTCCTGAAAACTTCAAATTTTCTTTCTTAATCCTATTCAACGTGTGCATTCTTATTTGTTATATAATTTATGTTAAATTTTGTCTTTCCTTTGTTTCTTTTAAGTCATTATTCAAACAGTTTGAAAGATAAAGAATGGATTTTCTTCAGATACTTATCATGTTAATTTTCTATGTAAAAGTAATTTTATTTCTATCTTTTCGGCTCTGATGCATGAATTTTATTGATATTTTTACGACAGTAGCTGAACAAGGAAGAGAAAATGTAAAGACATTAAAGTATAATGAGTTACTTATCATGTAGAGTGTCTGTAAAAATTACTTTATTTATATCTTTTCGGCACATTTGTAAATTTTATAGATTTTTGTAAGACAGCAACTTAACACGGAAGAGAAAATTTAAAGACATCAATGTAGCAGTATTGCCATCTAACATTCGCCTTGACATTTTTAAAGAAAAATTTTATGAAATGATATTGGATGCATGTACATTTCTGTATTACTTGATGCGAATTCGGATAACTCTTCCGTCAATTTAAGTGTAATGACCAGTTTTTTATTTCACTAAGATTCTGAACATACCCTCACTCTTCACAAATATTAGAACTGATATTCAAGATTTTTAAAAGGGGCGAGACCCAAAACAAAATTGGTTCTATGAATCATTTTGCCTTCAAGAACAAGACTGAGTGAAGATGAATCATTATCCGACAAAATGGATTGTGCGAACGTAATCCGGATAAGCACTACATCTGCTACTGGCGTGCAAGATGGCCCTCCTACAGGTTAGCCGGCACCAATTGCCACTTTGCTTCGTTGGTTTATGTGTAATAATTTGTGTTTGATGTTTCTATGATGTGATTTGGTGTTCCTTGTCCCTTTTCGATTCTTTCCGTGCATGTCTGATCTGTGTTTTTGCATTGGGTGTTTAGTGGTTTTGCTATGGGTGCTGCATCCGAGTGATGTTGGAGATCCCCTCCTTTCTTGCATGAGTGATTCATATCGTGTTAAATTTCATATCATATCCAGAAGACTAAACTACTTTCATCAAACAAGAATTGGATTTATTGAAAACAAAATACCCATGAAGGCTCACAAAGGAATTTGCACACAAAATTTCAGGACAGGTTCAACAGCTCAAATTAACAGCTTCTTTGAATTTTTGACGAACATATGAACCTTTTTCAAACAAATTTCATATTCGAAATTGGTTTACAAAATAATTTGAATTAGTTAATGACCTGACTTAAAAAGTCGTCTGATGTACTCGACAAATCATGATATCGTGATGGAATGAGTACTATTACTTACGTATTATATTTTAAATGTAATTTGATAATCATGATAATACAAGGAAAACTGAAGATATCTATTCAGTAATATATACTCACTGCTGCACTCTATATTTTCGACCAGAAGCAGGAGATGAACTATTATTGACGCCTTTGAGACCATTTTGACGCAACACACCTTCTGTATTAAACTAAAAGAGAATGTGAAGGAAGGAAGTAAATTAAGTTAATTAAAATAAAACAAGAAAAACGCCTTTAACGTGACGGAGTGTCCTTACGCATTTTGAATTCATTGCCCATGGCATCTGAATTAATACTTATATTGTTCTTTGTTCAGTCATGTCATGCATTGCAAATGTGATATATAGGAATCTCATTTTGCAATGTGATTTTTATGGCATCTGTGTTCCTGATTAAGCGCACAACCGCAAGTATTTCGGTAATTTTAGGGGAATACCAGAGTAGAAGCATCAATCGTAGTTCATGCTTCAATGATCAAGGGGAGTATGACATAATAGTGTTCGTCTCCATAATTAAGGTAGCGTACAACTGCCAAAGGCAATTTCCGCAGTCGGCTTAACGTAGCTTGCGGTTTTAGAACAAAATTGATTACCTACCCTGAAAGTTTGCATATGAAAACTAGAAGATTCAAACCTTCACTCGTGAAAAAATGAATTCACTTCACCGCCGATTTAACATTTTATAGGCCTCCAAAAATGGCACATTTCATTGTATAGAATAGCAATTTACATTACTTCCGTGTATTATCATGCTGACATTGCTTTGCTTTCATAGACATTTTCTTTCTTATTTTGCGGTCAACTCCCTAAATTAAATCTTATTCATAAACGGCATATATCTCTGAATCGATTTATAAGAAAAAATGTATATGTAAACAATTTTGTTTTCAATTTATACAAGTATGAAAATACAAGAAAATAGTGTAAACTCCGAATAAAAAAAATGACGTCGCGGTCATAACGTTACGTATTTGCTTGACGACGTTATCTTTCTTATGCCACGAAGAACAAATATCCTCTCGACAATTACAATAAAGTGCTGATTATACATTGGATTCACCATTGTCGTCCGTCCGTCCGTTTGTCTGTCCGTCTTTCTGTCCGTAGACAAAAGGTTTTTTTTTTCTCGCAACTCCTCCCTAACCAATCGAAGAATTTCAGTGAAACAGATCATGATATGAAGATGTGCATGAAGAAGCGAAGCGAAGCTCAAGTGAGCTATTGTCATAGCGTACCGTCCGTCGTCCGTCCGTCCGTCGTCTAACGTAAACTTTAAACATGTTCGACATCATTTCGTACCGATCGGTCAACAAATATGGCCGCCGAGGGCTCTGATTGGCTGACACATTTTCGACTTCTCTTCTGCAACCGCTGCACAGAATTTAACGGAACCTTACAGGAAGCAAGTATTTAAGGGCCTCTACCAAGTTTGTGTTTTGTTATTGCTGTGGTCTAGGGGATAGGGCATCAGGCTAGTCTTATAATTGCTGGTTCGATCCTTGCTAGGACCTTGGGTCGGCCGACATGTTCTCTTCAATGTTCTGTGTTTATATACAAAAATGTCCTTATCTATGTATTGTTTACGTGTCTGTGGTGTTTTTAAAGAATAATTATTAAAACCCCCCAAAAGTTGGTGCTTTTCATGCCGATCGGTCAACAAATATGATGGCTGATTGGCTGACTTGATATCTCCAAAACTGATGCTCATAATTTCACGAAACCATGAAGAAAGCGTCCACTACTATTCTTCTGTTTGCAACTCAGGTGAGCGATGTGGCCCCCTTGGGCCTCTTGTTTGGTTTTTTTTGGGGGGAGGGGGGGTCAAAGTGGATTGTTACAACGCCGTCAAAGGGCGTCTAATATGGAAAGCATAGGATAGAAATAAAACCTACGCTCATTATTCAAAAAAAAAAAACGTCGGATCGGCCTTATTCGACCAACGAGCTAATACATGTCACTTTTATTAAAAAAAAAAAGAAAATATAAAAAGTCCAATGAGGTATATAGTGACAACGACAGCATTAAAAATCAAATTTTCAAAGCTCTTGTGCTTCACATAGACTGATCCTTGCTATTATTTCAATCAAAGTTTTATATCACTGTGAGTGCTTGTACATGCTGAGGGGGATTTTCTTAGCCAATCATTAAAAAAAAAAAAAAGCGCCAAATTGTACAGAATTATAAAGTTAAAAATAATTACGGTCATTGAATAAAAATTATCGGTTTTTTTAATCATCGAGATATATTGTACAGGCCGATTAACACTCGTGGTATGTATTTCGCTTTTTGTACGATTTTATTTTAAAAATAATAAGTCTTCAGTTTACGTCTACCAATTTCCAGCTAAAGATAGTTTCGTTTATATTATAACCGAGTGTGGTTCTTTCCGATATACAATGAATAGAACATTTCTTTTAATTTGGCGGCAAAGTAATGCAGACAACGTCGCGTTGTAAGCGTTGTGACGTTACAAATAAAATGTGCACCACTATTCCTTTGAACAACGAAACTTGCGTACTAAAAGTCCAATGACGACACAAACCCGCGAGCTACGTTAAGAGGCCGCAACACATTTGTTCAAATTGGTTGCCATGGTAACAACGTTTTTTTTTTTATTTTACCAAATAAATTGAACAATGGGACTACAAAGTACCACATAGTAGTAACTTGTTTGTTCTATCACAATAGCATAGTCAGAAGGGCTAGCCTTGTGTTATGACAAATACCAGTAAAAAGAGGGTGAATTTTGGGGGAAAATACCTTTTTTCACGAACCCTTTGAAGGTAGCATAGAATTTTCTCAGAATTTTTCAACTTCAAAATAACTTGCAAATTTTCTCCTCTTTCAAATGATACCAAATTCATCAGTACTTCCCAGATTCATTTTCTCAGTAATTAGCGAATTCCAAAAGACACCTTCCTAAAACTTTGCTCTGGAGCACATGTACAGGTCTACTTTCTGTTTGCACCGGATATTGTCAAGTGACTGAGAAAAGGATGCTAGGACGGGTTTCCTACAAACAAATCCGGCTTTTTCCCTTCTAAACATCTGCATCAGCAATTTAAAATTCAAAAATCACTATTCTATATCGCTATTCCTCATCATATTTCCTCTTTTATCTATATCAGGAATTTTAACCCTGGTAACATTAGTATCGTACAAAAGGGGAAGAACTCTTACAGGAGTGTAACGCCCCCTTAACAATACAATTACGAACCCCCTATTGGAGCAAGAATCAAGTGCCCGGGAGGAGTGAGTGTCCTTTCACTGCATGTAACACCCGCCGCGAATGCCAAATAGAAATATATCAAATCTGGTAAAGTTCAAATACATATTAGTAAAAGACTGTCGATTTTTTAAAAGTCGCACTTAAAAATGTCCTCCATCATCCTTGGTGGGCAAATGTCGAAATGTGCTATAAGGTCTTTGTAGTGACCATAGAACTGTGACATCTTATGCCGTTCCCATGTATAATCTTGAGCAAGCAGCTTACTTGTGAGCTTCTTTGACCTTACCATGAAGTTAAAGTACTATGAACATGATCTTGCATAGAATGTTAAACGTCTTCAAGTTCGATGGCATCATTTAAAAACAGATGAATTTACAGCATGGACCAGACATGCACGTTTCGGATACTTAACCCTCGTCAGTGATATTAGTTGTGAAATGAATACGTCGCATAACCGAGATAGTGTGAGTAATGGGGTGGATTATATGCACATACATGTTAAGCTAAGGGCAAAATATAGGCTCATGGAACGCAATAACTTGAATATGCGTCAACAGATTTTCATGATATTCATAATTATGATTGGACTGTGGAGAGGAAGCCGCCTTTCGATTTTCAGGTTCATTCGATTTGTCGTTACAGAGTTAGTGGACTTAGATATTTTAAGATACAGTGGAAATATATAGTTAAAAATTCTTTAAAAACTAATTCTGGTCGAAATGTTTTGAAATTTTGTGTACTTAAGGTAGAAAGGATACTCTTTGACATATGTAAAGTGGTTTTTTTTTTTAATTTTTTGGTCGCATAACCGAGATATTATGTGTAATGGGAGGGGGTGGGTTATATGCACATACATGTTAAGCTCAGGGCAAAATATAGGCGCGTGGAACGCAATAACTTCAATATTCGTCAACGGATTTACATGATATTTCTACATTGTGATCAGATTTGAAGAAGAAGCTACCTTTCGATTTTAAGGTTCATCCGATTTGTCGTTACAGAGTTATGGGACTTAGATAATTTAAAATACAGTGAAAATATACTAAAATAGTTAAAAATTCTTTAAAAATCTATTTCAGGTCGAAATGTTTTGAAATTTTGTATACTTAAAATAGAAAGGATGCTCTTTGACAAATGTAACGTGTTTTTAATTTTTTGGTCGCATAATCGAGATATTATGTGTAATGGGAGGGGGGGGGGGGTTATATGCACATACATGATACGCTAAGTGCAAAATATAGGCGCATGGAATGCAATAACTTGAATATGCGTCAACGGATTTACATGATATTTCTACATTGTGATCAGACTTTGAAGAAGAAGCCGCCTTTCGATTTTAAGGTGCATCAAATTTGTCGTTACGGGGTTATTGGACTTAGATATTTTAAAAACAATGAAAAAATATACTAAAATAGTTCAAAATTCTTTAAAAATCTATTTCTGGTCAAAATGTTTTGAAATTTTGTATACTTCAAGTAGAAAGGATGTTCTTTCACACGGGTTTTTAAAATTTTTGTCACATAATCCAGAAATTATGTGTAATGGGGGTTTATATGCACATACATGTTAAGCTAAGGACAAAATATAGGTGCATGGAACGCACTAACTTGAATATGCGTCAACAGATTTTCATGATATTTGTACATTGTGATCAGACTTTGAAGAGAAAGCCACCTTTCAATTTTCAGGTTCATCCAATCTGTCTTTATGGAGTTATGGGACTTAGATATTTTTGTGTTGTGAAAAAAATCCCAACGGGCGTATCTTGCTGCGTGAGCGTAGGCTTAATTATCTAGTGGGTGGCATAACATACATCGGGTTAAAGCAAACGTGCATGCCTGGTCCATACTGCTAATTTATCTGTTCTTAAATTATGCTATTGAAATTGTAGACGTTTAACATTTGAACTACTTGGTGAGTGTCACTGCTGGTGGACCAAGAGTCCCCGAGGACACATGTTGCCAAGTTCGATCAACTTCGGTTGATCGTCTGTCTCTTCAACGCATTCGAAAATTTCTGTTAGCAAATTTCTTGACATTTCTAAAACGTGGGTCCTGAAGTATCATATCCCACCCATCCTGCTACATCTTTCGGTACATTTTTGGACATCATAATTTCATACTCTTTTGCCATAATACATTGTTAAGATTGAGGATAACTGACGAGGGTTAAATATCTGAAACGTGTATTTCTGGTCCATACTGCTAATTTATCTGTTCTTGAATGATGCTATTGAATTTGTAGACGTTTAACATACAGTTGTCCGCACTTGTACTGGACTCTGGAGATTCTCCACCGTGTTCCACTGTGTGGTCCTTTGTGTTTGATGTTTCTGTGTTGTGCGTTGACGTTCCTTGTCCCTTGCGCGTCTCTTTTTGTGCTTGTCTGCTTTGTGTTTTTGCCTTGGGTGTTTTGGGGTTTTGCTGTGGGTGCTACAACCTGGTGTTGTTGGAGATCCCCTCCTTTGTTCTATGTTGATATGTCATTGTCTTAATCTATTTGTCCGATTTTTCTTTTTGCGTGAGAAAGTTCTGTCTTAAATTTCTTCCAAGAATTCGTCAGGCTTTCGATACTTCCGTCTTTTCGATTTTACAGGCCTATGTTCGATCTGTGCAGGTATCTGACGTAAAAGTATTGTGACGTCATTAAATTCCTTTGCAAACGTCATATTTGAAAGCCTGTTTCCCTGGATTTCATGCTGGTTTCCATAGAAGTTGATGACGTCACAATGCGTTGACGTCAGATACCTGCACAAATGGGAAGTAACTCTGTATTTCGAAAAGATCGAATAACTTTTGGAATCTGATTTCGGCTTTTGTGTTTGACTTTAATTCAGTGATTCAATTGTTAAACATCCTTGCCTACTCAACCTTAGTCCTTATAATGAAATTAATAGCTGTGGATCAGTGTTTATTTCCTTAATCTTTACTCATATGACATTTTGCGCTCCTTCTTCTATGTTTCAACCTTCCCTCTCTATGTCTCATTAATAATATTCATCACTTTGAAATAAAAGAATCTCTCTCTCTCTCTCTCTCTCTCTCTCTCTCTCTCTCTCTCTCTCTCTCTTAGGATTTATTCAAGCTAAAGAATATCAACAAGTCGTTTCGGGTTTATTGTTTCATCATATAAATAAAGTTAACACCTTTCGTAAAATATAGTTCAATAGACGCAAATGCATTGGATTCCTGATAAATTGTATAATATTCAATGTATTACAATGTAAAGTACGCTGTAAAAAGTTTGGAAAAAATTGAGTTTATGACGTGCGTAGCATAGCCGTTCCGATGAAATGTTAATTTCACTTCGACATCATCATTTTCACAAATTCTGCAAGAAAAAACATTTTCAATATAATTATGCAATAGCAAACACTGGATTGGTATAAAATATTCATTGCCAATTTAGATTTTGTTGATAGGGTTCTCGACATTTGAATCGAAGACATCGAATGATAAAAAAAGATCGCTTTTGTGCCTAGAACTTATTGTATGTAGCTAAACTATCTTCGGAATTTTCAGTACAATTTGATGTCTTCGTGTGGTACCCGCAAAATCGCTATTCTCTACCATATACACTACCAACCATAAATTAGTACCCAGGTAATATAAACATCAGAAAATTCATGAAAACCTTATCCCAATATTTTCTCCTCTGAGCTTTATAATGCATGAAAAAGTTCAATATATTGTTTGCATTATTTGTCTTTATACAAAAATGGGGGAAAATTTAACAATATTTTTGGACATTTTTTTTTTTTGGCCAAAAATTGACATTTAATTGAAAAATTACAAAAAGCATACTTTTAGCCTTCAAATTTACTTGAATTGATCGCAGTATGATTAATCTTCAGATTTTCAAAACAATGGAAGAAAAATCTTTAAGTTTTTGAAAACAAGAGGAAAGTATTAGGTGGGTACTTATTAAAGGTGGGTTGTGTATATGTTGATACATCGACCCTCGCCAAAAATAATTTTTTCGTTTAATTAGTTAAGATGGGAATATTTTCATAATAAGTTAACCTTTCCTTTAATCGTACGAAAAGGCCGCATCAAAAGGAAGCATATTTCTTACACTCGTACAGTCAGACTAGAACACATGGAAGCATATTCTTTATCCGGTACATTACTTTGAATAAAGTTAATTTGTTAATTTGAAATTATGAAATTAATACGGAAGTGTTACAACTCTATACCTTCATGAAGAAAATTCCAAACCAATTTTTCTGCACCAGACACGTGTTTCGAATATCAAATTCTCATCAGTGATGCTTCCAGCGGAGCCACCAAAATTCATTTCACTAGCGCCCTCTTTTATTTTTTGAATTTAGATTGTACATTTACTTTACAGAGAGTGCGCGGCTCCAAATTTCCTGTAGGGTGAACAGTTTTACCTTCATAATTAACCTGTCCGTCACCGTCAATATCAGCTTCACGAATCATCTCGTCTACTTCCTCATCCGTAAGTTTTTCTCCGAGATTTGTCATCACGTGACGTAATTCAGCTGCACTAATGAAACCATTGCCATCTTTATCGAACACTCTGAAAGCTTCTTTAATTTCCTCTTCCGAGTCGGTGTCTTTCATCTTTCGCGCCATCATTGTAAGGAATTCTGGGAAGTCGATGGTTCCGTTTCCTTAAAAAGATCCAAAAAATAATATGTTCTCTTAAAGTTTAATTGCTACATTTCGAAAAGATGATTGCCACAAATTGATGCTCTTCTTTTTAATAAAATTGTAAAAAAAAAAAAACAGGAGAATTTTTAGATTCTTGATCGTATTTTTAGAAGTTGACGGCAAACTTTCGCAATGATGATCTTGTTTCATCGTGTTTTTAATACTGGCATTTGGCCTGAAAAATATACCTTTTCGATTGACCTTCTTTTACTTATTTGGACAATACCGGATTTGATACGTTTCTATTTGGCATTCGCGGCGAGTGATGCATGCAGTCAGAGTACCCTCACTCGTCCCGGTTACCTGGTCCTGCCTCCATTCGGAGGTTCGCGCTGTTAGAGATATTTAAAGTTCTTACCATCAGCATCTACTTCGTTGATCATATCCTGAAGTTCAGCCTCGGTTGGATTCTGACCTAGTGACCTCATTACAGTACCGAGTTCCTTGCTTGTTATTGTACCATCGCCGTCCTTGTCAAACAAACTGAACGCTTCCTTGAATTCTGGAATGGTAACATTTCAGACATTAATTGGATTGTCTGTTTCTTTGTATTCAAAAACATGTCATTTTCACCTTATCTATTTTTGAATGGGTTTTTTTTTTATCATAACATGAAATACCAAGAGATAGTGAGAGAGGATATGGATCGTTTATTCATACATTTAACAAAATGAGAATTTTTCTCCAAATTCATATCCATATTTCACACAAGATACCCCTATCATTTAATGCATCCGTCACAAAGCTAAAGATATCTTTCTCAACATTCCTGAGTTTTGAGTCGTCTATCATTCCCTTTAGATTCCAAGCAATTAAATTTCGTTAAGTGAAGCTTTTGTACAATAATGGTTGCATTTTCTATCTAGCATCAATTAAGAATAATGCAAAATAATAATTTATACCTACCTTGTGTATAAATAATGATTTCATATATACCTAATGTGTGAGATGTGTCATTGCCTCCGTCCGTTTTTTCAATTTTTCTTTTCTCGTGAAAACTTTCTGTTTTGTATTTTCAAAAATGTGTAAGCATTTCGATTGCTGGAATCTGATTTCGGCTATTGTGTGTGACTCTCATCCACTGATTAGAAAATGTTATTATTTTAACAATGTGAGTCCTGGAGTAAATTAAAAATAGATATGCCATTGCTAGAGGCAAGCCCCAGATTCCTCTGTTTGTAAAAACACAATCAGGAAAATCTAATGTGAAAAGATGAGATCGGGGTTCGGGCACCATGAGCTCACTCTTCATTATTGTCTCTCTGTTACTCAATACAGTTCAGACTAACAAAACGTCCCATTATATGTACTGGTCGGGTACATATTATCGCCGGGCACATATTATCGCCACTTCATTTATATCTCCGCTTATTGTTGATGTTGGAGTTTCATTTTTACACCATAATTACATCTTTGATACACGAAAAGGTATGCAAAATTTCAAATAATTCCATTCCCTGCAAATACTGCATTTTATGATAGGAAGTCGGCAAATCTGATTGTATCTCCCCCGCCTCTCTGGGGAAAGGGTAGGTCACTTTGTCCTCCTATATCTCTTTGGTTTTTGAAAAAAATGTATCAATTTTACACATACAAAAAGAAGAAAGTTCGAAGATTTAAGTAATGTAAATTTTGTCCCAAAACTTCAAGATTTTCATTAAGAACTGGAGGAAATGGCGATAATATGTACCCTCCCTTCGTTCAAACTTGGCCCAACCCTTACATCCAAGAATCACCAGTAAACAAGAATCAATTGTCAGATTTTCATGAAAGTTGCTTGAAATGTGTATCAAGGGTTCCTCTTCCTTCTGTGCAAGTTTCATTAAATTGCATAAACTAATAAGGATTTTAGAGTCAAAAACATTGAAAAAAGTGGCGATAATATGTGCCCGACCAGTAGGGAAAACCATTAAGAAACATACGTTTGAACGACCGCCCCTTCCTCCAACTCACGTCAAAATAGTATTTTGTAAATGTTTTAACGTTAAGGTTTACAATATATCTTGTCCTTTACATGTACCTGCAATCTGCTCCTCTGTCAGCTGATCGGCCTGCAAGGTAATAGAATTAGATTAATTAACATTTATTGATTCAAACTTAAAGAGGATTCTGCTATGATCATATGGAAAGATCTCCATCGAAACCACCCGGCAACTCGCAACAACGGAATATACACGCGCTGTCTTCTTCGACAGGTGCAAGTATCGGGAACCACTGGTACGGTTTTGGGTTCTTGTATGTATTGTTGTCCTATATAGTATGGCTGTCAGCATCACCAGACAAGACATATTATATGGTGTACATCAATATGTACATCGAGACAATCACCGAAGTTTCCACTGAGCTGTTGCGACGGATGTTGCATGTAAACAGGAGACGCTGACTCTCCCTGGTACCTGGTCTTACCTCGGAATATACTTTTTATTCCGAGGCTCACATCTGTTCCAGCGGAAATTCTAATGGGTTTGCCTTCCCTTCTCGACTCTGACACTGAATAACTGATTAGTACTTGTTCGATGTTTATTGTTGATGATTTTTCATATGTGTGTTGCTTGTTCAATCCTCTGGTTGCATCGCATTATCATCAGTACAGGTTGTTTTGATATTTCCTCAATATCATTAGTCATGTGTTTCCTTATTTCTCAAACATAAACGACATTAAGAACAATTACGCAAGACTAAATGATGCATAGGTCGAGCACCCATTTTACCTATTAATGTTATCTAAGTTAGAAAAGTTTGCCGAACAACAACTTAAAATACCAATGATGTGACTTAATAGAATATAATTGAATAGTGGTTTTACCTTAATAAGACTCTGTGATAAATCAGTACATTGTAAAAATGTACTTACCATTTTATCCTATTAATATCAGGGGATGAAGTACGACTGGGTGTAGGGTTTAAGTTGTCAGTATCAAAAGCCGTGTGGGGTGTATTGTGATAACAAAAAAACCTTATTTACCTCTTATTTACCTTACTCAATTATTTAAAACACTCCTACATAGCGATGACAAGGGAAATATTTTCATGGTTCATAATTTTACCTGTAAAATGAATAAAAAGGGAGCAACATTTTCTTAAGGTCATGGCATGCTTATAAATTGTCAAACTGACCATCGATACAACGATATGGGGCGATTTTCAATTTTTGACTTTTTATTTCCCCATGCCAGTCCTCATGTATACATTTCTACAAGAAAAACCACCTTCTCTTTCAAAATTCTATAATTATCTATATGCCGCAATGCGACAGATTCAGATGAATGCTTCTCGTATGTAATACTTTACGTGTATGCACACTTTCTTGACTCACCCGCAACATCTTGAGTAACTTAAGAGTTGTGTTTCTTCGTCCGTATATATATGTTTTTCTTACCTGTGCTTTTAAAATTGTCGAAGGGTTCCAACTCTATACCTTCTTGAAAAAAATTCCAAACCAATTTTCATGCACCAGACAGGTGTTTCGAATATGAAATTCTCATCAGTGATGCTTCTAGCGGAGCCATCAAAAATTATTTCAGTAACGCCCTCTAATTTTTTGAATTTAGACTTTTACATTTACATTACAGAGAGTGAGCGGCTCCAAATTTCCTGTAGGGTCGATTCAGTAGCATATCCAAATAAAATCTATGTTCAAAGTAGCATTGGAGGGATGGTGCTAAGATGTTAAACTCCTTTAATTTCGATGATACTTATCGAAGAAATGTCTAGTTTCCGAATTAGAAAAAATATATCTATGATGTCACATTAATAAATGACCAAAACAAAGCTTCTTTCAGGTGAGAGAGCTGGAAAGAAATAATTAATACAATTGAAAAACATCAGGTCACGGGGAACGATTTTAACTGCTCCACACTGCAACGTGAAATAAGTGTTTTTAAAATATGTTAATAATGTCGAAGAATTCAAACTCTATACCTTCTTGAAATAAAAATTTTTCCAAACCAATTCCCATGCACTTTAAAGTAAGATACTGTAGTAATACATCATTTGACATCTCTTCAACGCATTCGAACTCGAAAATTTCTGTTATAAACATTCCTTGAAATTTCTAAAAACGTAGCATTATCCGACCCATCCTGCTTCGTCTTTTGGTACAATTTTGGAAATAATAACTTACACACTCTTTCGCAGTAATATAACATTGTTTAGATGGAGGATCACTGACGAGGGTTAAGTACCCGAAACGTGCATGTTTTTCAATGATGCTATTGAATTTGAAGACGTTTAACATCCATACAATGTCGATCCTTACACATTTTTTTGGTACAATTTTTCAAATTCTCACATAAAGTATGTACTCAGAGCTCTCTACTTGTATTTTGGTTTTGGAGCAAATTTATAGAAAAAAAGTATGATTTCCATTGGCTGAATTATTTTCACTTCCTTGCATTAGTTGCATAGACTTTCACTTGTACATATTTAGAGGAAGCAAGTACGCAGTTTCCTTAACCATAAACAAGTTTGTGTTTTTGTGCAAACCCGTCAGCATCCATGACCGCCATGCTTTTAAAATGTATGCGTATTCTGCTTCAACTTCTCTTCTGCTATCTTTAAAGATAATTTCGAGAATTCTCATGGAAAACTAAGCAGTAATTAGCTCTGAGTTGTTGAATAATTTTCTCATTCTCCTTCGCACTGACTTTCATGAAACCATAGTGAAGGTAGGTGCTCAAGTCTCTATGTCTATTATGTGTCTTGACGGCAAATCACTGATTAGCTAAATCATTTCAATTTATACTTCTCTACACATTGATGTTCACGAAACCTGACTTACCACGTAATTTACAACAAGCGTGGAGGATTGCCTCCAAAGTTGGTACCGGTTGTTTGTCGGCGTGTAGGTTTTGTGTTTTTTATTTCTTTTTGTTTTTTGGTTTTTTTATGTCACCTTTGATATTCGGTCTTCCTTGTTCCTTTTGGTTCCTTGTTCTTGTCGCTTTTGTTTTTGTTTGTTTGTTTCGTTGTTTGTTTGCTTGTTTGTGCTCTATTGTGAGTGATGTTGAGATTATCGTCAGGATCTTCTTTAACTCATTTGTTTGTTTGTTATGCGCATTTGGGTATTTCGGTGCATTACAAGTCCTTTTGGTAATACCCTCCTTTCTTTTACTCATGGGAAGCAAGCACTCAAGTTTTCCTTCCATGTCATTGGTCTCCTTATTTTCTATGTATTGTCCCTTAATATATAAATCATAGCTTTTTAGCTTGTCGTATTTATGCGATCGTTGGCGTTCTCCTTTGCTTGTTTTCTGCTGAATATTCTTGTTGATTTTAATCAGTGCAACGTAAACATGTTCGGAATCTTCTCCTTTGCTTTCTCTTACCCTACCTCATTTAAAGACGGGATATATCAAACGATCCTTTTGGTATTTAAATGTATAGTATGTTTTATCAGGAATATCAATTCTTCATAGATATGATTTTGTTTTGTTTTCTCTGAAACTAACAGATATTAATAAAATATATTTAGTCGGCACCGATTGCCTATTGGTCTCGTTGGTTCATGTGTAGTCATTTATGTTTGATGTTTCTATGTAATTTGGCGTTTTGCTGTTGGTGCTGCAATCGAGTATTGTTGGAGATCCCCTACTTTCCTTGTTTCTGCGTTTCCTATAAATGGAGAATTGTATGTTACGTTTTGATATACACAATAGATTATAAAACGACTTCAAAAAGTACCTTTATGAATTATTACTTCATGTACATGTGAGTAGATGCCGTGTGTTACTCCTCCCGGACACCTGGTCCTATCACTAGCTTGTATGAGACGACGTTCAAGGACGAACTTCATAGCAGTTTGCATGAATGAGGTAATTCAGAGACTTCTTAGAGAATATAATATTTCATGTTTTGATGACGATTTGATCTACTGTTATTACTCGTCAACAGTAAAATTTTCTTCTCACGCATCATTATACCAGAATATCATCAAGTTTTCCACAAAGTTCATGTAGGTCATTTTCATAGTTATATTTTTTTCTGTTTTCTTTGAAATAGCAGATATCACTAAAACATCTTAATTTTGTTCTTAATTTGTCATTTATCTGAATAGGCAATATTGGCTTTATATGCCCACACAGGAATCATGTACATGAAGGGGAACATGTTATTAGCATCTACGTGGATTTAACTGTATTTACGGATGTGAATCCGGATGTGCAACGAATTCCTGAAAAAACCGGGTACTGCTTTGTTTCAAAGTTTAATCCCTTAAACCATGAGTTAAAGGGCTTTTCTCCAAGTTCCGCGAAAAATCTTCATTTTAATACCCTGCCAGAATAGCTGAGCACAATTCACGAGATATCTCGTACGTTTTACTCTGACTGACATTTTCAAAATACAACCACAAAATAACATTAATTTCTTCAATTTTCTACAAATTTTCCGTCTGAATGTCCTGCTGTTACGTCAAATGCAATTTTTCCTTCGCACAGTATTTTGACTATGACGAATGCATAATAAAACGTAATATCTAACTTTTCTTATATCCTTTATGTTTTAGAGATTCATTGCTTTGCATTGGCAGTATCACCGGGTATAACGCAGCATTACGTGGGCTTGTTGTGCTGAGACTCGGGGGCTTGTGAAACGACATTAAGCACATGGGGGCATTTCTTGATATCTGCTGAGTTTCGTAGGATCAGTTTTAGAAACCCATGTTTCTTACTTCTGGAGTTATAGAAGCTGATGCACAGCTCAGTCTGCTTTTCATCGCTTCAGCACAAGCCCCCGGGTCGCAGCACAACAAGCCCCCGTAATGTTGTTGTGTTGTACCCGGTGAGTATGGAATGAGAAATGACTCGTGTGAAACATTTCGTGATAAGATACATTTTCCATTCCCTACTGCTGTTACACGTTAATGAGGCCGACACCAAGTAAATAAATTTAAGAAAATAATTGGCCGTCTTTTATCATTTATGAGCAGAATTATGTATTATTGAAACTTGGTAGTATTCAGTTCCTGTTGCAAGAACACACACAAAAGGAATTCTCACTTTATGCTTGAATGTAGGAAGTTTCTTCGATTTTTGTTAGAATACCTCTCGAACACTCTGAATACCTTTAATCTGATTGGACAATATTGGCTTTATATGCTCACCCAAGAATCTTGTACACTCTTGACTTTTTATCATAAAGAATAGGGAATTATTTCTCATCAACAAAGAAAAGACCAATGCAAACAAAAATGAATAAGATTTAATTGTAAAATTGTATAATTTTTCAAAATATTGCATTGTAAAATTCAAAGAACGAAATTATAACAATATGAGTGAATGCGTAGTCTGTCCGATGATAATTTTGTTTCACTTCTGTGTCATCATTTTAACGAATTCTGCAAGGAAAAAGTATAATATTGTACTATATTGATATATATCTATATGAAGATTTTATTTCAATTTTCAGAAATGAATAAAAAAAAAATACTTTGTTGTTTTCCATTCTTAGCCATGATATAGAAATGATGAATATTGTTAACATTCCAATTTTGATACTATCTTAATATGCTTTATCGTTAGGGAAGGGAGGGGATCTACGTTATATCCCTCGCCATTTTCTCCTATCAATTAATGAATTTCTACTACCTAAGATAATCGATAAGTTTTCTTTCATTTTAGTTTTTAGCAGGTGCCAAAAGCAGACAAACACAGTATAATGTATTTTTAATATATCTTTAAAATTAAATCCATATCAAAACTTGTTAGCAAGAATTTACCGTCATAATTAACCTGTCCGTCACCGTCAATGTCTGCTTCTCGTATCATCTCGTCTACCTCCTCGTCTGTGAGTTTTTCTCCAAGATTTGTCATCACATGACGTAATTCAGCTGCACTAATGAAACCGTTACCGTCTTTATCGAACACTCTGAATGCTTCTCGAATTTCCTCTTCCGAGTCGGTGTCTTTCATCTTTCTCGCCATCATAGTAAGGAATTCAGGGAAGTCGATCGTTCCATTTCCTACAAGAGTCCTCAAGATTTACTATCAGAGTTCAATTGGTATAATTCTCTTAAAGCATAATCCTTTAACATTTGAATATAATGACGAATAAGTGAATCTTTTAGAAAAAGGAAAATGGCTCGTTAAGGGTAGAGATGATGGCGCACCTTAATATTACTTTAAAAAAAGGTCAAACCCTGTCAACTAGGATACAGAATTATTTTCGGAGAAATATGAATGTACATTATTTTCATATTCTAAAGGAGCCCTTTCAGTTAATATTTTTTCTCTTGGACCAATAAAGTGTGTTCGTAGGTGGGTTTTTTTTTTTTTCGATTTTGAATTTTGCATGCATTTATTGAAGTTTAAAGTGAAAGCAGTGATATCAAGCCTTCTCTATTATGAATGAGTGAATGAAAGCCAAATCAAAAACCAAAAACCAGACTCGAAACGTCACAATTATAATCCCTACAAACTCTTCAAAAATTAGATAATAGAATTAAGGAATCATTTTTTGTTGATCGAGGTATCAACACCAAAAATTGAGGGAAAACTGCATCGCGCGCCGAGAGCAAGATGCATAAGTATCCTCTCAATTGTTGGATCAACCTCGATCAACCAAAAAAATTTTACATTGATTACTTATCATTTCATTTGAATCATTTTGTCGCTTTTTAACGTTTTGTTTTTTTTTTTTTGCAGCTTTGAAATCGTGTTGCTAACGACATTGCTAAGCGCGTACTTCCGTTTTGTGTTGATACAGGTATCAACAAAATTTCTCGGCCAATCAGAATCGTCGTTTCTTAATGATAACAATGGAAATTAAATGATTGAATCGTCATTTTGAAATATACGTTCTATCATAAGAGTTTTGTGCATCATGTGGAAGAACTTTCTGAGGAGAATCGAAAATGCGAACAAACTGACTGAGCATATAACACAGCCCCAGGAAACACGAGGGGCAACAACATCCAATGAATAATCTCCAGAGTCTATCAAATTAAACGATGTAACTTTCTTACCATCGGCGTCTACTTCGTTGATCATATCCTGAAGTTCAGCCTCGGTTGGGTTTTGACCTAGTGACCTCATTACGGTACCGAGCTCCTTGGTTGTTATCGTACCATCACCATCCTTGTCAAACAAACTGAACGCCTCCTTAAACTCTGGAATGGTGGAATAAGATGTTACGTCATTTCATCATAATGGTATTGTATTGCCTGTTCTTTCGAGCGATAGAGATATGAACTTTATCAAAACCCGGGAAAAGCATCGCATAGATGGTTTGGTTAGATATGAGGGTTGTATATAACAATGATTGTATTTTCTATCAGATATCCAATAAGTGACAAGTCATGTCATGTTTTATTACGTTTCATACTTCCCAAAGTAAATTTAATAAT
Source organism: Pinctada fucata (assembly GCA_028142955.1). NCBI lineage: Eukaryota > Metazoa > Mollusca > Bivalvia > Pterioida > Pteriidae > Pinctada > Pinctada fucata. Next base: position 17,580,625 of record AP027107.1, on the reverse strand, counting down.
CTTGTATGCCAATAAAGCGCAAAGCAATATCATGAGTAGATGTAGATTAAAAATGGAGCTCTTAGGTGCAATACGCGTACGTCTTTGAATGTATTATTATTTTTACCTGCAATCTGTTCCTCTGTTAGCTGATCGGCCTGAAATAAAAAAAAAATGATATTGAAAAAAATAAAGATAGTATATCGTATTTTCTTAGGAAATATCAATTAACAATAAGTAGTTTGATATAGGAAATAACACAATCAGAGAAAAGAGAACAACAGGTTCGCTTAATCAAAATTCTATTTTCAGAAGAAATCGAGTAATTGACAGATTTATCGAGCTAAATCTGAAAAGAAAATCGAGAGTTTTAAGTCCCACTGAGAGTCTCTGTTTTTGCGAAATTTTGTAGGTGACATAGGATTTCAAACTGGCATTTTGGAGGGCATTGTTAAGAGAGATCAATTTTGATAAGGGATAAGGTTGGTCAGAGAAGGTCACAGTCTCAATAATTTTTACATAAAAAGATAATAGAAAGGTCTTTTTTTAAATATTGGCAAATCTCTCTCTCTCTTTTTTTTTTCTCTCTCTCGTTGATCCGGTGTAGTTCAAAATTGTTTTAAAAGAAGCATTCTCATTATTTATTACACTATCTATTATTTATATTTCTAATAATTACACACTTTTTTGTTTCTCAACTCAATCAATTTCATGTAGCTTTCTTTTTTAAATCAATATGCAATTGTAATATTTCAAAGGCGACGTAAATGGCTCACTGGAGACACGGAAACTCATTGACTTCTATGGAAATGTATGTCAGACTAAAAGACCGGAACTGATACGAATTACTTCTTATGCATAAAATATGATGGAGTGTAATTAGAACGAAGAGTGACAATGCATAGCAACTAGTCAGTTTCACCTGGATTTTTACTTTTTCTTTTTATAGTTTTCTAGAAACAAAAATTTTACTTTTCTTAATAAAGACTGTTTTCCACTTTAGTTGCCTTTTCAACTTCTTTTATCGTTTCATTTAGATATGCGTTTTTCTCTCACCATGCTTACCGATTTGTAAATTCTTAATAAATTATATATAACGTTCTTCAAAAATCAAGAATGAATACGAATGGCGAACAGACGCTCCCTGATGAGTGTCCGTTATTGTGGTAGTGTTAAACGTATTTAAATTCAATAGCATCATTTAAGAACAAATAAATTTGCAGCATGGACCAGACATGCACGTTTCGGGAACTTAACCCTCGTCAGTGATCCTCAATCTAAACAATGTAATATGGCCAAAAAGTGTGAAAGTTATGTGCAAAAACTGTCCTGACCGTGCGGAGCTTATTTTAACCTGGTCATTATAGGACTATTTACATAATCTATCTATCCTAAAAAAATATTCGACTCGTCTCAGCCGCTTAATTGGATTAGTTCTGCACGATCGGTTTAAGGAATAATCCGATGACACAATCGACAAGACAATCTGATAACAAACCAATATTCTGACACCAGGAAGTGACAATTCATATTTTGAACATGTTAATGAAAACGGTATCAAAAAGACTAAAAATTACATGTATAATACTAGTGCAACAGGTGTGAACGTGAGACGTAAATAATAAACAAATTCTTACCATTTTATACAGTTCTGATGAAAGACTATCAATGGGTTGGGATCACTGCTAACGGGTATGATTTTAAAATGCCGGTATTCAAGCCCCTCGTAGAGTGTCTATTGATAAAAAAGCTTATTTACTATGTTAAAATATGGAAATCAGTCATACACAGCGCGGATAAGGTGAATTCATAATGCTTTCTATTTTACGCCTATACAGATTTAAAAACGGGATGCGTCCATCATTTTGACTATTCTCAAGCTAATGAATGGTCAAACTGACCATCAGTACAACGATTTGTATTTATTTTCAATACTATGATTTTCGATTTCCCCGTGACGGACCTCAAGTTTACCTTTAAAGGTGAAGATTTACCTTCTCTTTCAAATTTCTATAATTATTTCTATGCCGCAATGCGACAGATTCAGATGAATGACGCCCGCTACAAATACTTCACGTGTAAAAACAAACACCCACGCTGTCTTGACTTTTAAACTTCTTGAGAGTTGTATTTCTTCGCCCATATTTAAAATCTTCTTTTTCTAATATAACTAGTGCTTAATTTCGTTCGGACCTTAATTTTTGGAGAATTTGCTTTTATAATATTTCTTAAACATTTGATTATTTTTTTTATTAAATATATACATGTATCGTAGACATTACATGAATTTGAAAAAAAGGATTTATATTTGTACACAACCCTTCTACAAGCCTATGTCTGTTCGTCCATCCGTCCATATATCCATTCTCCATATGCTGTTTCCAATTTTTTACAAAGAGATCATTGATGATAATTATTAATATTTCATTTCTTCTATTTAACTTTGGCAATACACAGATCAAATTCGAACAACGTTTTGCTTAAATGATATTTGGCAAGCAATTATTCCAACCAGAATACAAATTCGTCTGCCATCCTTTATGTGTTATAAAAATGGTTTGTTTGTTTTGTTTCTTTCTTGTTGTTTTTTTAGGGCTTTTTCTTCTTTGTGTGTGTGAGTGTGCAATTGTGGGGGTTTTATTTCTTTCTTTTTTCTTTTTTTCCTTTCGTTTTGCTTTTGTTTTTGTTTGTTTCTGTTTTTGTTTGGGTTTTTTTTTTTGTATTTTTTATGTTTCATTGTGTCACTGACAGAAAAATAGTTGTAAGCGTTGAGTTATCTCTGTCTTATTGTTGACGTGTCAGTTTTATGTGGTGTTTCCCTTTACGCGCTAAAACGAGTGTAATCAGCTGTTTTAAAGTGGAGATGCACAGCAAAAGACGCAAAAGGGACATGAAACAAAAATTCTAATGCACTCCGTTTGTACCGTGCATTCTGATTGGTTGAGCGATTAAAAAACTGCAAGGAGAATCAAGTTTCACTGCAGTTTTTGCTATGACGTCATGCGTTGCTATCGCGACGTCGTTAAAAGCAGGCGTTTTCAAGCTTCTTACTGACCAAAGCATTAGAATAGGGTTACCGTACTAATGTTTTACAAAAACTGACAGGGTATCGGCGAATCCCCTGTCAGAAATATCCGTTTCACCGCGAGGCGTCACTCAATTTCTGACAGGGGATTCACCGATACCCTGTCAGTTTTTTGTAAAACACACGCATGGTAACCCTTAAATATCAAATCATCTTACACATCAGAGACAAATGGTCAATCGGTGTCAGCTTTTAAAAGATGGTCGTTTGCCACTTTATTAGCAAATGGTGTGTTGCTTTTGATGACAAATTGTAACATCGTCTTGAATTGACAATCTTTGAAAACCTGGTAATGATGCATAAAACTCAGACTGTCCTAATAGACGATTTTCATATTACCGCAGTTGACTTGTATTTTACATATCCTAAGACCCGACATGACAACATTTGACGTAACTTTTAAGTGTGACGTCCTATCTGAATTATGACGTCACAATTAGAAATAGCGTCAAAAGTTGTGATGTCGGGTCTTGGTGTGACTAAAATGCAAGTCTAATATGAAGAAGGTATATTAGGAAGAACGGAATGGCTTGTTATTAACCATTTAAGTTGGTCTTTTCGAAATAGAGATTTACTTTCCTTTTGTGCGGGTATCTGACGTCAACGCATTGTGACGTCATCAAATTCTATGCAAACCAGCATGAAGTTCAGAGAAACAGGGTTACATATATGATGTTTTCAAAGGAATTTAATGACGTGACAATGTTTTTACGTCAGATTCATGCACAAATCGAACGAAGGACTGTAAAATCGAAAAGACGGAATTGAAATCATCAATCTTAAGGTCAGTATCACGGCCTTTCTTTAATGATAAAATTGTGTTTACTTACTAAGCAAAGCTAGTGCGAAAATGAAATGAAAAGAGGGGATCTCCATGAGGCACCCAAATCAAAACACCGAAACACCCTTTGTAAAAACACGAAGAAGGTATATACAACAAGAGACACAAAAGGGACATGAGACAAACAAAAAAAACCTTTTTTACATCAGAGACAAATGAACAATCATTTTCGATTTAAGATGGTCCTTTGCCATTTAAGTAGCAAATGGTGTGATTGCTTTTGATGCCTAATTCATTAAACTGTATACCAGAGTATTCTGTATCATCAGAGGCAAACATGCATTGTTTAGATTGAGGATCACGGAGGAGGGTTAAGTACCCGAAACGTGCATGTCTGGTCCATGCTGAAAATTGATCTGTTCTTAAAATTATGCTATTGAATTGAAGACGTTTATTATGCAACATATCTCATATGGCATAGGATATTTATGTCATTCTATTGTGCTTCTGAATAGTCCCATTACAAAATTTTGATACCTCATTCAAAGTTTTTTTAAAAACAAGTTTTCAAGAACTGCCGCAGTAGATGTTGCGTGTTAACAGGAGACGCTGACTCTCCCAACAACTTAACATCTCAGTTGACATTTACACAAACGTAACGATTTCAACTTCAGTTTTATACACTTCCTCTTGTTAATACCAATTCTCTGTAAGGACCAAAGTAAGTTGAAAATAGCATGTCACAAATTTTGATATTTTTTACTATATTACATCTTTATGATAACATAAGAATGAAAATACACCTCTTTGATGAAAATGAACCTTCCGTTGCCATGGTAACAAGGCCCCAATTTTCAACTGGTATTTTGAAGTCTAAAATAAGAGGTTTTCAAGCATCTGGTTGCCATGGAAACCGATATCAATTAAGATTCCTCATAACAAATAACATTTATTCTTTACTTCTATTTTGTCAATCCATATAAAATTAAATGGCACTCCGTACAGTTAATCAGCAAAATTCAGACCAAAAAAGTCAATATTTTCCTTGAAAATATACCCAAAAATTAGGTCTGTTTTTCGTCAATTTTGATGTTTTTCACATTTGAATAAAGAAATAAGCAATGGGTAAATTAAATATTTGTTAATTGAGTGTTAAGCTATGTTGACTGATCTAAAACTTGAGAGCTAAGTGGGGAACTTAACAGAAATGCTAGTTTTAAGCTGAAAAAGTGGTTGCTATAGCAACATTTGATAGCAGATGGTCTCACGTAGGGTATCTTTTGATTCACTTAAAATATATATAGACAAAGTTGGCATTGGCAAAGGTATATGTTTAAGATAACTTTGATGAGTATCAATTGCTGTATGACCTTGATTCTATTCCAAGGTAATTCAAATATAGGTCAAGGTCATTTCAAATTTCCGCAAAAATTTATTCCAAAATTTGATTTTTTCTTATTTTTGACGTCGTTTATTGTTGCTTTACTATACTTATTTTGTTTGATGTTTTTGCTTGATTTAAGTCTTCCAATAAATCAAAAAAATTACATAGTGCTTAAGTATTTTTGTGTAGAATTAGTCTCGTACAAAAAGAGACAAAATCATGATAATTTTCCATTTCCGTCACAAATTGCCGATGAGAAATGAAATGATTAAAAATGCTGATGTCTATGAAACAAAGTCAGTAGATACAATCTTTCGTGTATATTCAATATCATATAATGGATTTCCCATAATTTCATAACATTTCAACGTGACATCATATATTTCCCTTGAAAATTCACGAAAAACGCTAAAATTTAATGTCTAAGTTTGAGTGACCTTGAAATTAAACGATATGACCTTGAAATGTTTTCAAGGTTTATTTTCTAATTTATATCCTCTTTGTTCATGGTCACATTAAGTTTGATTATAAAAAACAGAATAAGGCCTCCAAAATAGCCCTTTAATGTTTGCATGTGCTTTAAGATGTGTCAAATGTTTCCATGGTTACCTATTTCGGCATTTAATTCCAAGAAAACCAATAAGTTCCCCAGTCCAGATTTTCTCATTTTCAGAAAACCACAAATAGATATTTAAAAAACTATAAGCTTTATTACTTAAAAACCATTGCTTTTGCAGTAATTGCATTGTAAAAACTGACAAAAAAGGCGTAAAAAGGGGTTGGAAAAAGGCCTTACAAATGCTTGAATTTTCCTTACGTTTGATCCCAAATAACAGTAATATAAGAATAAATGGTATAGATTTTTAAATTCAATATTGCTATGGAAGAACAAAGGAATGCTTTCGGGAAGAATCAATTCTCCACATTTATATTCCATGGAAACATAGACCATGAAAATGTCTCGTTTATCACGTTTTCCAGACCCCACAAATTTTTGACATGGTTACCATGGCAACCGATGCTCCAAATCCACAATGATATCTAAATTCCGGCTTTACACATTATACATGACTATTGTACCAAAAATCTTTCATTTCTGTGACATGCTATTTTTCAATGTTGCTGAAATTGTTTGGTCCTTACAGAGAATCGGTATTAAGACGCAACGCTCCATCAGTTCTTGTCAACGGTGTACCTTTATTTCAATCAATGACTTTTTTCCGGACGAGTTCTGGTTTCATGGGCTCCAATCAGGGTACGAAAACAAGGAAACCAAAAATGGAATTTCATCATGTTGACTATCTATGTATTCATTATAGTTATCGAACACTCACTTATCCTACCTATACAGGTAAAATCTCATGGTTCAATTCCGTTTCGTTACATTGGCTTTGCACAGTAAATTCATTTGCATAACATGCTTGATATACAGGTAATGTTAAGTTGAGAAAGTCATTCGAATGTCTCAATCTCACCCACCTATTATATATGCATGTTATTGATAGTTTTTTTTTTTTTTTTTTTTTTTTTTTTTTTTTTTTTTTTTGCGGGGGGTGTTTTTTTTTTTCTTCTTCATCTTCTTCTGCTTTGTAGTTAAGGAAATTGCTGATCGCGAAAAAGTGAAATATGTACATTATGATGATAAAGAGATTGAGCGCTTCACCTCCTACCAAACAAATGTGTTAAACTTTGTTTTCTTTCATAAATGATTTATATTCGTTTGAAACATATTGGAACATAATTTATAAAAAAAAGATTGTGACCAATATTGCTCAATACCGGAACAGGCATATTCACAAAACAATGTTTTTAAAACCAAACTTAAACTTTCTTCAGAACAAAATAAATGATTGTATAAAATGTTTTATAAATTGAAAAAGAAAATAAATGTATTTCAAGTCCGCTATAATAAATATGAATAATGAATTTATCACATGCGATGACAAGCTTCACTTGGACGACAACATCATTTTGACGAATTCTGCAAAAGAAAATAAATAAAATGCATTAACACAAATATTTCAAATACTTTTTGTATTCATGTTTGACATATAAAGTCTGAAGTTGAGATATATTGAAAATCGACGGAAAAATCTCTCGTTTTCTTCTTGTTTATTTTCGAAAAAGTTCTTTAAGTAATTATACACGAATCTAGTGTAATTTGTATTACAAAATTTAAATTATCTTATTTTACAGATAAGCTCCTTGATCAAGATGTCTTATAATAATAAGCCCTTCAACACATTCGAAAAAACTTTTTGTTAGCAATTTTTTTTAATATCTAAAACGCGGGTCCTGTAGCACCATACCCCACCCATCCTTGTACGTCTTTCGGTACATTTTTGGACATGATAATTTTCATACTCTTTAGATATAGATTGAGGATCACTGACGAGGGTTAAGTACCCGAAACGTGCTGCTAATCTATCTGTTAAATGATGCTATTGAGTTTGAAGATGTTGAACCTTGCTCTTGCTTCTTTGATTTCTGAAATGTCAGCCACCGATAAGCGGTAAGTTTTCTTTAATTTTGTTGTTCATTTAAAAACGAAGGCCGATAATAAACACCACACGGTTATCATCGGTACTTTTTATCTAAAATTATTTAATATAGTTTACCTTCGTAATTAATATTTCCGTCACCGTCAATGTCCGCCTCTCGTATCATATCTTCTAATTCCCTATTCGTGATATTATTTCCGATTTTTGTCATCACTTGACGTAATTCATCTTTACTTATCAAATTACTTCCGTCTCTATCGAACGCTTTGAAGGCCTCTCTAATTTCATCTTCGAGGTCAGTGTCTCTTCTTCTTCCCGTCATCATGTTAATAAATTCGGGAAATTCGACCGTTCCATTTCCTGAAAAGGGCATAAATAGTTACCATATTGAATCATCAATATTGTCATGTATGCTGTATAAATATTTATAATATAAATGCAACATATGTTCATTTCAATCAGAAATGCAACATCAATGATACCCTGATCTACATTGAGGTCAAAATAATGAATCTATTAGATAAAGAGGAGAATTCCAATCATGATTCAAACGTTATGTAAAAGAACAAACTAAGGACAGAGAAATGTTCCATTTTATACATTTTTTTAATTTAGCAACGGAGTCCTTCGAAATTTTTATTCAAACTACAGAATTTATCATTGAGGCTTCTAAGAAAGATAAATTCAGATATTGGTCTCATTGTCATTGCATCTAGTTTGGATATTTGAATTTTGATGTAAATCCTTCTTAGGTATAAAACCAAACGATCAATCGCATCAGTAACGTCTTTCTTACCATCAACGTCTACTTCTTTGATCATATCCACAAGTTCAGCTTCGGTTGGATTTTGACCTAGTGACTTCATTAAAGTACCGAGTTCCTTGGTTGTTATTGTACCGTCGCCATTCTTGTCAAACAAGTTGAATGCCTCCTTAAATTCTGAGGGAAAAAAGAAAATGAAGTAACGTTATTTAGGGAATATTTGCGGACGGTAAATGCTGATTTTACGGTCGCAAACTGAGTTCTTCTGGCGACGCGTTAGCGGAGCCAGAAAAACGGATGTTTGCACCGTAAAATCAGTATTTACCGTCCGCAAACATAGCGTCAGTATCTAGGTATTCCCATTCTAATGCAATCTATATTTTTGTTAATATAAAGCGAAATGTGACGTTAGCAACGTCAAAGCCTAGTACATGTATGTTCTCGTTTTACAGCAGTAACTAAGGAGCAAACAACCAATGAAAATCGACGTTATAGCGACGTTACATTAGAGTTCGTTCTTTCTGTGTTTTACTGTGGGTGCTGCAATCGGACCTAGTTGAAGACCCCTCCTATCTTCTTTGTCACATGGGCTGACTTTTTTCTAAGCGACAAACAAACCTTCTTTATCTATACATGCATTAGAGCGTGTTTCGTTTAGGCATTTCACAACCTTAATTTTGAATTTACTTACATAATAAGGTTAAACGGTCGACTGAATTTCAATCGAAAATGTGTTGTTTACCATGGATATTATCCTGGTGTCAACAGAATGACTCTCTGTATGGTACTTGACCCACTTACACCCTTATATTAGCGCAATTATAGGAGTTGCAGAATGATTGGCTGTGTCAATGGGACTCCATGATGCTCCCTTTTTATACCTCGTCAGAGGAGACTATTCACTTTAATGGTTGTTACATGAGCGCATTCCAGCCAACAGAACTGGCTGATTTTCGGATCCATTTGATACGAACGTCAAATGTTATTGAATTTGAAGACGTTTAACATTACATATTCGTATTCATCATACTTGGACCCTTGGTCTTGTAAAGGTCGTAATCCAAAGCATAAGTACAAACACTAGCGTATCAGATACCATTAACTAGGTGAAATTTACTATGTTGAATCCAAACTCATCTCTCTTCTTATACACACTAGCTTGAATTTCTCTGTTTACAATTTTGAAAAAGAGCTCCGAAAATTGTTGTTCTATGTTTGTAACGTTTGCTTTGCTCACTGTCAATTTATGGATTTTGTTCTGAGAGTTAGGCGTCTTTCAGATACGTTTCTCGGTCAGGCATACGTTTGTGATCGACAAACATCGTCACTGAGGACGTTCTACTGTCGAACTCGTCATACACTGTGATGTCCATTGTCTAGAATGGTGAATGAATTTATGTCTTGACCATTGGAACAATCCAACCGCAGACTATACTTAAATCTTCCGAAATGGAAGTAACCGGATGTGATATTTCTGCCGAATTGAAGCGACGGGTGTTGCATGCAAGCATGAGATGCTGACTCTTTCTGGGCATCTGGTCTCACTTCTAATTTGGATTTCGCTTCTTTTCATGTGGTGGAGGTTTTTGTTTGTTTGCTTCGGTTCCTGTTTTATCCTGATTTCTTATGCCTTTGGTTTGTGATTTCCTGAATTATTGATTTAATTGTGCCCACTCCTTGCCGACATTTTCCTTTACTCGTACGAAGCTGAATTCATTCAATCTCTGGTCTCTGAAGGGAAAAGATACTTAGCTTCTGACTTCAACTTCACTTACAGATACATAGACGATCTGTTGTCCATCAATAATCCAAAATACGCGGATTACCTGACCAGTAATTATCCTTCGGAGCTTGAAGTCAAAGAAACTACAGAGACAAATAATTCAGCATCCTATTTGGACATGATGTTGTCCTACGACACTGATGATCACTTGAACACCCCACTCTATGACAAACGTGACGACAGTTTCAGCATTACAAACTTTCCTTTTCAGAGTAGCAACATCCCTTCATCGCCTGCTTATGGCGTGTTCATATCTCAGTTGATACGCTATGCCAGAGCAAGTACCAAATATACGGATTTTGTTCTGAGAGCTAGGCGTCTTTCAGATAAGCTTCTCAGTCAGGGATATGTTTGTGACCAACTAACATCGTCACTGAGGAAGTTCTACGGTCGATATTGGGAACTCGTCATACACTATGATGTCCAACTCTCCAGAATGGTGGATGATATTCTGTCATAGACCATTTGAACCATCCAATCAAAGATTGTACTCTATGACTTCCGAAATGGAAGTAACCGAATGTGACAGTTCTACCGAATTGAAGCGGCGGGTGTTGCATGCAAGCAGGAGATGCTTACTCTTCCTGGGCACCTGGTCTCACTCCCATATTGGGGGTTCGCTTCTTTTCATGAGGTGGAGGTTTTTGTTTGTTTGCTTTGGTTCCTGTTTTATCCTGATTTTGTATGTCTTCGGTTTCTGATTTTCTGAATTATCGATTTTGTGCTGTATACAGGGATATGGTCATTATCCATATTTGTCATTTGTACTGTGTATTGGGATATGGGCATTGTCAATATTTGTCATTTCATTCTTATAAATAGCAAAATCATTCCAAGGAATGCATGTGCCGCCTGCGAAACATAGCGACACTCAGGAATCACATAGTGTGTGACATCCGAGTGTGACAGACAGACGGACAGACAGACGGATAGACGGACAATTCGCAGGCGACACAAAACTGGCTTGTCAATATTCATAATATAATCCATGCATCTAGATGTTGCATTAAATTCTTTAAAAATCATCAAATTTTATATGCTGTTTGAAGATTTTGAATAAAATCTTTTAAGAAGTGTAGAAGATTATATCTGCAACAAGAAGAGCATAGTTACATGTAGTACCATTATAGGGGTTCTTCACAACAATCTAGAGAATTTCATCAAATCATATATAAATGCCCGAAAGGAAGGACATTGTACAGAACCAATCTCCTACGCATGCGTCAGCTTTCAGTTCCGCTTTTCTTCACTTTGAAATCTACCTCTGCCGTCATCGCCTATTGTTTGTCTGCAAGATTCTTGCAGACTGGTACTGGGGCTTCATATTTCTGATTAAAGTGTTGTAATTACAAAAATGTATATACCATCAGGTTTGACTACATTTATGAGGTATACAGTGAACGTGCAATGTTTTTCTCTCGATGCAATACGATGCAGTATCAGGGATTCTTTCTTCATTCGTACGTTGCCAACACGATCAGCTGAGCGAGAAGTCTCCGGTAAAAATACAAATTCTAGCTATAAATCGAAACCTACCGTCTTTAGACGTGATTCTTGTAAATTTTCCTACATCAAGATAAAAATCGTTTCCTTCATTGCCCATTAACTCGCCTTAACCACTCAAATATGTGCCTCTGTCTTTGAATCTTTTGCACAGTTTACGTCAGAAGTCCGAATGACGTCACTGTGACGACATGCCGTACCTGCGATGCCTCTCGGGTTTTATCATTACGTGAAATGGCGTAGGAAAATAGCGATGACGGCAAGGTTATATTGCAAGCCTGTGCCGCCTATGACCTTGTTGCAAGTTGTGTATAGAACATGCCACTGCATGTCCATGATTTCTATAATGCGTTTGCCGATGCGAAAATGAAACTCTTTGATTTAGGTGTAAGAGTAAGAATATAAGAATAATGGCTGCTACATTCATACCGTTCACCAAAGGCTATAGTGGGTCGCACGTTAGATTATTGAATACATTTATATATAATCAAGAAAATTCTTATCTGAATAAATAGTCAAAAAAGGACAATGTCTTAGTGATTTTACCTTTAATCTGTTCATCTGTGAGCTGACCGGCCTGTAGTAAAAGGGAAAATGTATTTTGATATAGATAAATACAAAACATGTTCTGATATCAAAAGCAGTTGACATAAAAAAAAACCTTCTCTGAAACTCAGTATAGACAATTTTGAAAAATCAACATAAATAACTTTACATTAAAAGATGCCAAGAGATTCCAAAATCTAAGTCTTCTAACATGCAAAGAACATATTCAAAGATAAAGTTATCCTGTTGGCCATGATTTTTTTAAAGGTATCCGTATTAACAGTAGTTTCCCTAATCATTCACACGTTATAAGGCTATTTCTTCTTTTATTCTGTTTTGCGTCCTTTCGAAACTGAGAAAGCTATCAGCCAGCCAGGATGAAAAACAAACAAACTAGTATATAAAACAAAAGTGCAATTTCATATCATTTGTCTATAGAGTCTTTTCGGAATACAGTTTTTTTACCCCTTACAGACGGTATATGACATAAAACCATTGTGACGTCATGAAAATGGTATGGAAACGTCGATTTTATACCGTCATTTCCTAGACTTTTATGACTGTTTCCATAGAATTTGATGACGTCATAATCAGTCTACGTCAGATACCGTCTCAAATGGGAAGTAACTCTGGTTTTCGAAAATAGCGAATATAAGTCTGACAGAACCATGTTTCATTACTTATCAACAGATTTAAGTCGGCTGAAGAATAATAGAGATTTTGCATGAAATATATAACAGTTAACTAATTCTCTTTAAGTTTCGCAGAAAAAACATTTAATTCTATTATATTAATATTTTTACCAAAAGGAGGACGTTAAGCAGAAAATAACAATAAAATGGCCTAATATGCCATTGAACAAAAATAAGATCTACCTGTGCTATTAACAATGTGAATAAAGAAGGCTTATGTGGTATAGCACTAAATAAAGTGGAAAAGTAGAAGAATAAATAGTACCGCATTGTCGTCAAAAACAGATTCCGCTTTAATAATTGTTCTATGTGTTCCTTGTGCTTGGGTGAGCATAAAGGGGGGAGGGGGGGGGTTAAGAAAAGAGTTTACTTTGGTCGTGCGTCTATGTTTCAGGAAAATTTGAAAGCAAATAGCAATCAAGAAAGTCATTGCAGGCGTTACAGTTATTCTGATCCAAGCATAAACATTATTAAATTATTAGAGGCTTCCTAAGGGCGTCAAAGCCCCAACCCATGATGCATCAGACTTAATCAGAAGATGACTGTGAAAAATGGCCATTCCTGTACATAATCGGCCATTATACCTCTCTCTCTCTCTCTTTCTTTCTTTCTCTCTCTTGACGAAGTTCGGAATTTAAAAAAAGGTCATTGAAACATTTTGAAACAAATATGCAATAGTTCTTTTAAGACTATAATCATATTTGATCATTTGATATGCTGTCAGACCAGGAATCCGAAACCGATGAAAATTAGTTAGTAATAATCTTTTGCAAAAAAAAAAATGAATGGAGTTTTTTTTTTCTGGAATAGAGAGTGACCAACATAGCTACAAGCAACTTTAAAAAGGTTTTCTTTTCGTTTTCTCTTGATTTCGTTTTGCACTTATTCTCTTATCGTTTCTTTAGAAACAAAATAATAATCTCCTTTATCAATACATTTCTGGGGGGGGGGTTCTCTGACTTCTTATTACTTTAGTTTTCTTTTATTTTTTTCGGGGGAGGGCTTATTATTCCATTTCTTCTCTTTTTTTTTTTTTCTTTTTATTCGGTTCATTTAGATACCAAATCTTAAGATTGAAAATAGGGATAATACATTTCCCTTTTACAAAGTCCTCCACTTTGTCTTACGTAATTTAATTTATTAAAATATCATTCAAGTACTAAAGAAGAAAAAGAGAGTGAAACGTCCGCTCTCTGAGGAAAATTCATCATATACAAGTAATTAATTCAAGTGACAATTTATACTTTTTTTATCAACAAGAAAGTCTTATTAACGGTTTATACTAATAGTGCAACAGATACTAAATGTGAGATGTACATAAGAAACAATTGCTTACCATTGTATTCTATAATAATGACCACCTATCAATAAAATGAATGCACTGCGACTGGGTTTAGATTTATAAATACCGGTATTAATTTCCCTTCTTAAGCGTCGTTAGATAATACCTTATTAAAATACGGAAATAAGTAATAGAAAGGGAGAATTAGGTGATTCTTCTTAAGTTTTATATTTTCTTGCTGTACAGGTTTTAGAATCGGGATGTTAAGACAGTGATACAGCTAATCAGTGGTAAAACTGACAATCAATGCGACATTATGTATTTATTTTCAAAAATTTGGTTTTCGATTTTCGATTACCCCATGGCAGACCCCATATGTTCCTTTAAAGAAGAATTACTAATTATAAAAGGACTATGAATGGTTTGGGTCAAAACGGTCCCCATTTAAAACACGATAAATTTAGTCTTAAAAGATGTTTTGATAATAACTTTATTAAAATAACATTGAATGGTTATGTCAGTCATTACGTTGATCGTCATCCAAAGGTCATCTGTGAAGGTCATTAAAGGCAAAATCACTTTTTTAACACCAATTTTCTGTAAGCACCAGTAACTGAGTAAAGGGGCCTGCACGGTTTGACACAGAATGAACGGCAATAATGAAAATATTTGAAATTGAAAGAAAAAATGTTGTATTTATGCGGGTTGCCATAGAAACAGGTTGTTGACACTGAAAACATTTAGGTATTTAAAGCCTCACAGGATCTAATTAATACATTTTATACAGACATATGTGATTGAATCGTAATGTGAAGCCATATTCTTTGTGATGAATCATTAAATAACGAGAAAAATCAAGAATATGGAGTTCCCATGGCAACAATTCTACCATTATCTAAAGATAGCAATTTGTCAATTTGAGCTAAAATAAAGATAAATTGAGAAGTTTTTAAGTAGTTTAAAATAAAAAATTATCACATTGCAATCAATGAATTGTAATTTTTCTTGGTCGTCAAGGTAACATGGACGGTATCCAAGGAAAACTACTCTTTTTACTTCAGATTGTATATCTTATTTCTGACACTATCAAAGGACAAGGCATTATAAGCAATTAAGGTTATCTTAAATTTGATTAAAATATTTTGCTCTTTACTAAGAGAAATAAGCCGTTGCTAAGGAAAGATATAGAAGACTAATAAGATTTCAAATTTCAGGTATCCGTTGTACAATTGAGTCGTTTTACATAGCGTTTTTTATCATCGCCATTGTAAAGTATGTTAAATTTTATGCTTGGTAAAGCCCTGGTCACAACCCGCCGTGCGTGCTTTTAAGCCACCGTTCCACTGCAATCCCGCTGTACCTACGACCATTCCCGACCGCAATTTTCACAAGAGCGGGCAAAACTTTCCCGACCTTTTAAGTTTTGTCTTGACATCACGCTCTATTCCGGACCGATTCCCGATCAATTTATGACCGATTCACGTTTCAACGCGGACTTACTCACGCTTTACCCGCTCTACTCACGATCATATTGCCGACCAAGCCCCGTTCTATCCGATCAAACTCCGATCTATTCCCGACATAGGTTATATAGAGAAAAGAGACAATTTAAATGCTTCACCAGTTATTCCCCTTTATTTTTCTGACCCCAAAATTATTATTTTTGACCAGTGGGCATTATAACCTTTCAGAAAATATATAGTTTATAGTACCTTACCAGGCATGGAAAAAGGCCCTATTGTACATCGGATACCTTAAAATAGGCTTGTTTGTTTCCTTTATACGACCGTTATGAAAAAAATGTTATGGATTACACTTTAACAAAACTACTTTCATGTCACAAACATTTTTTTTTTTTTCGTAATCTTTCAAGAAATTTTATATAGAATGATAAAGGTCTTCAAATTCAATAGCATCATTTGAGACCAGATAAAGACCAGATAAAGCTTTTAAAAGTCCAAAACAAGAAACAATTTTATGTATTTTTAAAACTAGTAAGTCCGTGAGATGGCCGATCATTTAGATGTTTAAATAATTCTTCTCTCGATTTTTTTTGTTATTCACATGACACGTTAACTTACGCGATGATGCAGTGCATTTTTTTTTTCTTAAAGGAATTCTGTTAATTATAATGAATGAAAATAAAAATGAAAACTTCCTTAAGTTCATTGTATCTTCCACTACATCAATTTCATACAACATGTTTTTAAAAAGGAGGAACATCTTCCCAAGTCGTGGTGATCGATTCGCTTCTCTACTCTTCTCACCTTGACCTACTTCTTTTACAATTCGCGGGCTCAATATCACCACCTAGCGGAAGATCGATAGCTCTCGGCTGGAACGATTGACCAATGAAATTAGCACTTTTAGTTTTGGTTTTAAAGTAAACAATAAGGCGATAACAGATAGTAGGCTTGTTATGACTCATTCAATGATACATGGACGCTGATTGGTCCCATGGCACACATAAGAAAGCAATCACGACTAAGACCACGAAATATAAAAGTACTGGGTCAAGGTGAGAAGAGTAGAGAAGAGAATCAATCACCGTGACTCGTGAAGATGAGGAGGGATAAAACCCATTGTGTGATAGGTTTGATTATCATAGATCAGCAATTCATTGCAAATACCTTCATTTCGTATCTAAAATGAAATAATCAGTCAAATCAATAGAACATAGGACAAAATGTTCTGGCGAGGGATTCAAACACGGGACTCCAGTATGATGAGCGAATGTGTAACCACTAAGCTACAACACTTTGGAATCATCAGGAAATAAAAGTTATATTTCCATTTTCAGGGCGAGATGGGCATGTAATGCTAATGATATATAATAGTCAAAATTTTTAACCGAACACCTGAGTTAATATACTCCACTGTATAAACATATGATGGAAAGAAACTTTTGCTTGCCATATTGAATTTTTTATAGATCTTATGCTTTTCAAAAATTTTACTTTTCTTTGTTACTGTGTGATTCCTGATCATTCAAGTCATCAATATGACAAAAAACATTCACATAACCTTCACTTCCGGTTACAATAAATTCCCGCTGAATTTATGCATTAATTTAAACTTTTGTTTAATGTTCTGACTTTTTAGAGTTTTTTCAATCTAAAAAAGAATATAAGTGTCGTTTTTCCCATTGATCATTTTTTAAAAAATCGAAAGAAAATCGATATTACACCTTGTCGAGGATAAGACATCACTACGGCGTCAAAGAGAGACTCGGATCCTTCTTTACATATTGTTTCATTTTCGTGCGTGAACATCGACGGCGGATGCGGCTAGCCAAACAGGGAACGCTTACTCCTCCCGAGCACATGGTCCGGCCCATCTCTAGCTTGCTAGGGGTCCGTCGATGCTCAATTTTGTGTTCTTTGGGAGTGCTATTAAGATTATTGTCAGGATCTTTAACTCATTTCTGACAACGCGTTTTGTTTTGGGCATCGGTCGTATAAAACCACATTTTATCTGTTTTTCCAGTTTGGAGGACGATCACTGTGTGTTTCTAGAGTAAAATGAATATTTTATTCGGTATTTTGTTCTCTTTACGAAAAATATTCATTTTCGTCAAATTCGTCACGCTCCAGTAACGTTACCTCATATTTAACCAAAATTCGAAAAAAAATTAAGTGAAAGTATTAAATTAATCTGTTATACACTTTTCGCCTATGAAAAGTTATTCTTGATAATAAGATTATGAAGATTAAAAAGTATTCGGGTAAAAATTTTGACCAGTATGTAATGAATTTTTATCCATTATGTATACGAGAATACCTAATTTCGCCGTATAATATGGGGGCAGTGAGGGACTCTTCTCAACCTCCCACCCCTCCTTCCCCTCCCATCCTCTTACCAACCTCTCCTTTCCCTTCCTACCTCCTCCCCCCTTTCACCGTCCCGCTCCCTCCTACATCCCCTTTTCCCCTTCCCTTTTACCATGTCCACCCCCTCATATGTTGATTCGACAAAATAATCGTCCATGAATATCTCCAATGTCAACAAAGCAGACGACCCTCTGCTCTTTCCACTTTTTTCATAACTTTTGTCTAGATCTTTAAAAGTTTTATGCACATATATAAAATCATCCTAGTACCGATTATAGTACAAGTCTATATTTTACTGATATAAGTGATATACTTATATTAGTTTATCTATATTTACTGATATAAGTGTAGAAGCACAAAAGGGGTGAAAACAACCACGTTCACTATTCAGCCAATGTCGGATCAGCCCAACAGAGGGTATATACATTCACATTTCAAAGTGTTAATTCCTAGTATGTAATAATACCTTCCCATAGATATAGGACCTCAAATGAATTTTCATTTCATACGATGTATTATGTGATGAAGTGTGTGATATAAAACGCAAGGCTCGGGGATATAAAACACACAACGAGTTTCATAATACTTCGTATGAAATGAAAATTCATTTGAGATTCTTTTTATTACATGATTCTGCCAAAAAAATGTTTATTTCCAACGTGAAATCAACGATTCTGAGAACTATAGGCGAATTTTGTCATGACCTATAGAAGTCTTCTGATACGCTAAGAGAAGTAGTTCCCCATCGTAGATGTTGTGTGCGTAAAGAGAAAGATATTTCAACTTTGTTTAGTACTTTAATGCAATAATTATTTCATCAACAATAATTTCAATCAATGATATTGAATTTGCGACTTAATTTAACATATGACCTAAATTTGAAAGGTCACACTTGTCACAGTGTAGGTGATGAGGCTCCAAACTTGACCAAATTCATTCGAGCAGAGCGATAATAACATTTGATTAAGTAATGGCTTTATGAAACTGCATAACGAGTTTATCATGTGATAAATATATCTATGTATCTTCTCAAACGATTATTATACATATTTTTCTTAATTTTTAAAATGAATTATTTTTTTGATTATAAAAAAAGTCAAACTTACCTTATACCTTTATTCTCTGGCACTTTTGTCTGTATTTTCCATTATAAACTCTAGTGAGATAAAAGTGCTGTACATCGAGTTGTCTCTCTTTGAAAATCGATGTAATTTATCTTGCAATTATACGTTTTATTAAATGAGAGGGATTATGAACAACTTTTTCCTTGACAATGTATATTTTTCATACATAATCATGAGGAAAGTTGTTCAGAACCCTGCTTGATGCTTGTTTCTCGTCTGGAGCTGTAAAATTTGGTGAAAACCTATGAGGCGCTGTTTTACTATTTATTCCCTGTTTTTTTTATATCACAAATATATTCTTTTGATATCACAAATTTATTTTTTGATATCAAAACATCATTTGTTGTATCGAAAAATCATTTTTGGTATCACAAATTCGACTATTTGATATAAAAGATCAAATTTGTAATGTCAAAAATCGAATTTGTGATATCAAAAATTCGATAAGATTATGTTATATCAAAAATTACAATTTTTGATATCACATATTCATTTTTTTTTTTTTTATCAAAAAATCGAATTTATGATATCATAAATTCAAATTAGTGATCTCACAAAATCGATTATTTTATATAAAAAAAATCAATTTTGTGGTATCACAACTGTAATTTTTGATATCACATATCTTATACATTTTTGATATCAGAAAACTTGATGTCACAAATTCGATTCTTTATAATGGTTTTTATGATATCAAAAACTCAATTTGTATTAACCTTTTTGCTGTTTATTCCCAATTTTATATCAAAATATAGAATTTGTAATGTCACAAATTCTATTTTCCGATATCATAAATTCCATCATATTTTGTGATATCACTGAATCGATTTTTTGATATCACAAATTCCATTTTGTGATATCATAAAATTGAATTTTTGATATCAGAAATTCGATTTGTTTCATCAAAAAATCAATTTTGTGATAACACAAAATAGAAATGATCAAAAAATCGATTTCATGAAATCACAAAATAGAAATTATGATATCAGATAATCGTTATTTTGATATCACAAAATATGACGGAATTGGTGATATCAAAAAATCGAATTTGTGATATCACAATTTCTATTTTTTGAAATAAAAAATAGGCATCAAATAGTAAAACAGCGCCTCATAAAAACCGAGTTCTAAATGAAAATGTGTATTTTTGGATGCTAAATACATCAATACAAGCTTGCTTCATGTGAAAAAAAAAAATGTTTTACCATCATTCAATATTGTGCTCAATTTTATAGGTGGAGCAATACTTTGCCATTGCCGAATTCAGGGGGCCGTTAAACACTATGTAAGCCATATATAATTTTCTCTCTTTCAAATTTCTGTAATTGTTTATTTGCCGCATTTTTTTTAAAAGAAGAATTACCAGTGCTAGAAAAATTTCTATATGTCTTGACTTTTGAATTACTTTTAAACATTTTCTCCATCTTAACCAGTGTCATTTATGGACAGAGATATCGAATAATTCTTTTGTATAAAGTATTCTCTTGCATTCCGAATTTCATTTTCAAAGAATGTTGCTACTGTGACTAAAGTAAAAATTAGAAATAATTTATAGAAAATTAATGAATGTTGACTGTTGTTTTTCATTGCCATTTTTATACCCCTTCATGAATGTTGAGGATATAGTAGTGTCAATGTGCGTCCTTTTGTTGGTATGTCCATCTGCATGCTGTTTCCAAATATTCAAAGGAGATCGGTGAATAATGCATATAGCTTTCAACCGCGAAAAAAAATACGATATGTGCGATTACGATACTATATATAAGTGATCCAACTCTAATCTTTCTTGTAAAAAAATTTCCAAACAATTTTCATGCACAGACACCTGTTTCGAATATTATCATCAGCGGTGCTTCTTGCCAAAGTGCTGTTCATATGCCACCCAAATTCATTTCACTAGCGCCCTCTGGTTTAATTTTAAGAATATAAATTTGTACATTTATTTTACAGAGAGAGCGCGGCTCCAAATTTCATGAAGGATCGATTCAGTAGCATATCAAAAATATCTATGTTCAAAGTAGCATTGGAGGGATGGTGCTAAGATGTTAACCTCCTTTAATTTCGATATTTTCGATGAAATGCCAAGTTTCTGAAGTTAACTTGAAAAATGTCCATAAAGGAGATTCACTTTTGATAACATGTAACATTGATTAATTTCTTTTGTGTTTGTTCATTTTTTTAGTCCTTAATTTTAGGGAAAAGTGATTTTTTTTATTATTATTATTATTATTTTAGCATATTTAAAATTTAGCCACTAGTATTCTTTGTTTTGATGATTCGTTAAAAGTTTTCAAAAATTTTGTATAACAGCGCTTGGCAGAAATAAAGGTTATTTTTCCGGAACAGATATATGTGCCATGAGGGTAACAAGAGACCAAGTGGGTCCATATCGCTCATTTGCCTGTCAAGTACACTTTTAAAATTTTCATTAAAAATATCAAGGTACAATCTAGGTAAATGATTTACTGTTACTGTTATGAGATTCATAACACATTGTATACAAAAAATGTACTTCGTAAAGTTGTAAAGTAAGCTGTACAAAATTTGTAAAAATGAGTTCTTCACATTAGTAGTCGGTCCGATGAAACATAAGGTTTCACTTTGACGTCATCATTTTGACAAATTCTGCAATTATAAAAGAATAACTTATTTACAGTATTACATGAATAGTATAATGTAAATACACACCTTTGATACATATGTCTGAATTCTACTTTTTCTATTTTGACGAATTTTGAGAAAATAATTCTATTTTCTTTTTCTTCCTTTTTTTTTGGGGGGGGGTAGTTCTTTTCAAGACTTAGTCATGCTTTATAAATTTTCAGTATCATAGGGATTTCAACATTGTATACATAAGGTACCGAATGCCGGATTTGATCAAGAACTTTTTTGAATACAGAATTTAAGACCTTGTCAAGGCCCTTTTAATACAACATTTTCTCCCCTAATTAATATCTAAACATAAACCGATAAGTTAAATCTTCTTTGAATTCTATAGAAAGGGACTAAGAACAAAATACCTATATTAATCCTCGGCAATTTTTATGAGATAGGAAGAATTTACCTTCATAATTAATCTGTCTGTCGCCGTCAACGTCTGCCTCTCTTATCATCTCGTCTACCTCCTCGTCCGTGAGTTTTTCTCCGAGATTTGTCATCACGTGACGTAGTTCAGCTGCACTTATAAGACCATTGCCGTCTCTATCAAACACTTTAAATGCATCTCGAATTTCCTCTCCGGAGTCAGATTCTTTCATCTTTTTCGACATCATTGTAAGGAATTCTGGGAAGTCGATTGTAACATTTCCTAATGAGTTAAAGAAGATCCTGACGATAATCTCAACAGCACTCACAACAGAGCACCAAATTGAGCATTGATGGACCCCTAGCAAGCCAGAGATGGGACCAGGCGCCCGGGAGGAGTAAGCATCCCCTGTTGGCTAGCCGCAACCGCCGTCGATGTTCATGCACGAAAACGAAAAGAATTTATAAAATACATGAACTGTCTGAGGCAACGTCTATATAGAAAGTGCTATGGCGAAAATGTCAGGGAAAAATATTCAAAACACGTACTGTCAAACCCCTCGCGGGGAACATTTTACGAGCTCCACACGGCAAAGGGCATATGTGTGACACAAATGAGTTAGAGAAGCACTTAAATAGTTATTACATATAAGTTCAATTATCAATATTGTAATATATGCTGTTTTATAACCATTTTAATGCACTATATATCAATTTCAACCAGTAACGTAACATCACTGATCACTGTCGTACCTGAAACGTGTATGCCTGGTCCATGCTGCAAATTTATCCGTTCTTAAGTGATGCTATTGAACTCGAAGACGTTTAACATCAGTGATGCTCGAAGCCGACATACAGCATGTCCGTTCTGATTTTTCATTTAGTCACCTACCTAAAACATTGTTCAAAACTTGGGCACCTTTTCTGCCCAAGTAAATTGATGACGTCATAACAATTGAGAACAATCGAAGAGTGCGCGAGAACACTCGTATAGTCTTGGTTAGAAGTATTTGCGATCTTCAGTGATAAATGAAGAACTAAATTCCAAACATGATCAAACAGCTATGTCAAAGAGCAAACTAAGCTCATAGATCTCAAATAATAAATTAAGTATGACGTCGTGGAAAATGAACATTTGAAAGACATTTTTGACTGTATTTTTTTATTTTGTGCATTTCAGAATGAATAATCAATATCAACAATAACAACAAAACAAGATCTATTGATTTGTATCTATTTGACTCAAACAATTCTTTTATAATAGAAGTTAAAAGGTGTTTTTTTCTGTTTCCAAAACGACCCGCTCCCATGGAAATAGTAATTGATTTCCTTCCGTTCTATTTGTGGTCACACGAAAACAATAGATTCATACTTTCACAGCATTTAGAAAATACATATATGGATAAACAGAAAAAAAATATGAACTTGTTCTGATTTGGCCAAGTTAAATTCTGCCATCACCAGTGAAAATTTATAAGGTGATTTCAAAGGGGGATAACTCTAACGAAAAAATGAAATCAAACATTTTTCAAGTTGAATCCATTAAGGACAAGCTTCTTTTTATCAATATAGTATCAATTTTGATATTTTTAAATGTTCGGAAATAACAACAATTTGAGGCTTTGAAAGCCCCTCACCGCCCCTTGCCTTTTGGCAGCTGAAGTCCTTCGAAATTATCATTCAAATGACAAAAACATTATGACTTTGTAAGAACGAGATCACGATACATGTATCGGTTTTATTAGGTTTTTCTCCTATAAACCCTATAGCCTCTAAGCTAATTCAATTTTCTTTATATAAAGAGTCAGAAACTGATATCGCTATTGTGTATATGATAATTAAAATGAAGGCAAGTTTTAAGGTATCATTAGATTCTGTAAGAATTTTGTAAGATTTTCATGGGTTCTATTTTTGGATATGCATATAAAAATCAAACTGGAAGTAGTCACAACGTTGGGTTTGGGGACTTTCTGAGAAATTCGCTTCTCCGTGGTGTATTGTGAATTTCTCAATAAAAACAAATCGGCGAAATCCTACATAAATTTCATATATTATCTAGACAGATATGGCCTTCAAATCAGCATAATTCTAATGTTAAGAAATTTTCGGGATCAATGGTCAGATTGGACCAAAGTCCATCTGACTACCATGTAAAAAGTTTTCTTCTCTCACCTTCGTGTTCAGGGTGAGAATGGTATCGGACAGATATATATCATTTAGTACCAATAAAATCTACGGGAAATTATCTTTCTTTTAATATATCACTTTTTCTATAAGCCATATATTTTAAGTCAGTAAATGACGTCAGCTTTTGGATGTAGAACACTAGTTTTTTTTTTTAGGTCAAACCTTTATGCTATTGCAGCCTTACCATATGTATCTGGCATGGTTATTTGAATTTGTGTAACCTTCTTATGTATAAAACAAACGTTGGAACGCATCAGTAACTTTTTTCTTACCATTAGCGTCTACCTCGTTGATAATATCCTGAATTTCAGCCTCGGTTGGGTTCTGACCTAGTGACCTCATTACAGTACCGAGTTCCTTGGTTGTTATTGTACCATCACCATCCTTGTCAAACAAGCTGAACGCCTCCTTAAATTCTTGGGAAATGAAGGTTACGTGATGTTTTAATCACATAAATTGGGTTTAATTCTCTTAAGTAACATACATACGCACATTCTTTCTCAGCAAGTTAGATACGCAAGAGTATTTTAAAATAATTTGTATTCTCAAAATAAAAAAATAAGAATTGCAAGAAATGTTTCTGTCAAGGATTTCACTTTCATAAACCAGTTTAGACTTTTTTGACATGTTACAAAAATACTCTCAGCTTTTTATACAAATAACAGAGTACATGTATATAACATTATGAACTTTACAACCTGCCTTCAATAGTGATTTTAAAAACAAAATGAAGAGGCTCAAAGATAGACCGAATTTCCAATTCAAATACATCAGAATCATCAATCGCCTTTTATACGGTGGATTTGATATTAGTGTCACTAGGAGGACTCTCTGCAGGGTACTTGATCCTTGTTACAGCAAAATCTTTTAAGAGTTCGAAACTAACTGACTGTAACTGATTGACTGACTGTGGAATTCCATGATAGATCGTTCAAATCTTTGTCAGAGATGGCATGGTCCTTAGAGTATATGAGCGCCGTCAGTTTTTTTTTTTCATACGTCTTTGTGCTCTGATTAAATTACCTAAACGTTTTAGTGTATTTGTTACTTAGGCCCGTGTCTTACTCTTTCTTTGTTTTTTTTATGTAACTTTACTCTGTGGCGTTTTCCGATACCTCTTGGTAACCGGAGAAATGGGAGGGTTTTGCGCACATATTCCGAATGGCACAATTTATTACTAACGTGACATATGACCGTTCTAAGTTGACACCACTTTAAGATGAACAGAAAATTAAGACAGTTTAACGCAGGGGTCCAAGGTTACAATAGCATAAACCTTTGACCTCAAAAACTAGTGTTATACACCCAAAAGCTGACGTCATTTCTGACTAAATAGAAATGGCTTATATAGAAAGTGATATATCAAAAGAAAGATTATTTCCTGTAGATTTCATTGGTACTAAATGATATATACCTTTCCGATACTATTTGCACTCTGAAAACGAAAGTGAAAGTGAAAATAGGGAAATTTCGACATGTCATTCAGATGGACTTTGGTCCCATTTTGACCATTGTTCCAAATTTTTTCTTGAAATAAAAATTATGCTGATTTGAAGGCAATATCTGTCTAAATATTATATGAAATTTATTTAGGGATTCGCCGCTCCGTTTTTGAGAAATCCACAATACACCACGAAGAAGCGAATTTCACAAGTCCCCATTCTGAGCCCCTCGCCGGAAACCACCATTACGTTTTGACTCCTTCCAGTTTGATTTTAATATACATATCTAAAAATAGAACCCATGAAAATCTTACAAAAATCTTACAGAATCTAATGATACCTTAAAACCTGCCTTCATTTTAATTATCATACACACTATAGCGATATCAGTCTCTGACTCTTAATATAAAGAAAATTGATTGGGGCCAAATCAGCTTCGAGGCTATAGGGTTTACGCTATTAAAACCTAAACCATATTTTGATTTCGCTGATTGAAATTTTTCTCCACATAATTTGAAAATATAGGATTTTTCGAAGAGTTTGGTGTATTGCAAAGTCCTGTAGCTCGTATATCTTTCAATCAGCAAGCCGTATAAACATGCCCGCAACCTCCGTCAAAATGCCCATTTTGGCCGTATTTTCATCATAGAACCTCTAGGTACCCTATTTTGAACCCTCACAGTTCTTTGAACATAACACTGACACCCAATATTTCATTTTCAATGCCTTGTTCATGCTATATAGTGAATTTTGATGTATGGTATCCAAGGACTTTGTTTATAAATAAGCATACCAATTGTACGTGTACATGTTGTGTATCATCATTCATATGTCCTAAAGGTTACAATAGCATAAACCTTTGACCTCAAAAACTAGTGTTATACACCCAAAAGCTGACGTCATTTCTGACTAAATAGAAATGGCTTATATAGAAAGTGATATATCAAAAGAAAGATTATTTCCTGTAGATTTCATTGGTACTAAATGATATATACCTTTCCGATACTATTTGCACTCTGAAAACGAAAGTGAAAGTGAAAATAGGGAAATTTCGACATGTCATTCAGATGGACTTTGGTCCCATTTTGACCATTGTTCCAAATTTTTTCTTGAAATAAAAATTATGCTGATTTGAAGGCAATATCTGTCTAAATATTATATGAAATTTATTTAGGGATTCGCCGCTCCGTTTTTGAGAAATCCACAATACACCACGAAGAAGCGAATTTCACAAGTCCCCATTCTGAGCCCCTCGCCGGAAACCACCATTACGTTTTGACTCCTTCCAGTTTGATTTTAATATACATATCTAAAAATAGAACCCATGAAAATCTTACAAAAATCTTACAGAATCTAATGATACCTTAAAACCTGCCTTCATTTTAATTATCATACACACTATAGCGATATCAGTCTCTGACTCTTAATATAAAGAAAATTGATTGGGGCCAAATCAGCTTCGAGGCTATAGGGTTTACGCTATTAAAACCCAAGCAAACAGATTATTGCCTTTATGTTAATTTATATATAAGCGCAAGGGCGCATGAAAAACAATTCGTGCTTTGCTTGCTGGAGCGCGTTGACCCGAGGAATCCGACCATCTTTCAGAAGAGAAAGGTCATCAGGACCCTGTCTCCTCTGTCGAGGTTTAACTTCGCGTCCTTTTAAAGATTTTGAATAATTTTAGACATATGTAGAAGGTCAAGTTTGAAACGAGAAGCGCACATTTTGAACCAATATGGATCCTTATAACGTGCATGTATAATATTCAAGAGGAAGGACAAGGCATTGCACAAGTCATTACATGTCCATGAGTTTTATCATTTGTTGAACGTTGCGGGAAAGAAACGCTTTAATTTACTTGTACAAGTAAGTGCAAAAAAGTTACAAGTGCTTTCAACGCGTACGTTTGACTTACATGTATACGTCAACGTTTGATGTAAGAATCCGAAGACGTCGTTTAGTTATACGTACGAAGCGAAGAAGGTATCAGTATAGTTATGCAGGAAGGTGTTCGTGTAGCTGGCTTCTTTTCAATCAGTTTAATCTGCGAGAAATGTACATCGAGATTCGTAAATCTCTACGTGAGGAAAATTAGAAAATGTGCGAAAACTGGAAGTTCGATCAATGATAAGTGTGGAAATTAAAAAAAAGGTCACCCGGTCTGTCGTTACGTGTAGAGCGTCGTTTACACGTCCATAACGTGTAGATATACATCACTTCAATTAAAGGAGATTAATATCTTAGCACCTTTCCTCCTATGCTATTTCGAACATAAATTTTATTTGGATATGCTACTGAATCGACCATACAGGAAATTTTGAGCCGCGCACTCTCTGTAAAATAAATATACAAATCTAAATTCAAAAAATAAAAGAGGACGCTTCTGAAATGAATTTTGGTGGCTCCGCTGGAAGCATCACTGATGAGAATTAAATATTCGAAACACGTGTCTGGTGCAAAAAAAATTGGTTTGGAATTTTCTTCATGGAGGTATAGAGTTGGAACAATTCCGAATTATTCATGACGTCATATGATCAAAGAGCACAGGAAGTAATGACGTCATACGTACACGTAGCGCTAAAACTTGTAACAATACCTCTTTAATATAAAGGCTAAAACCCTGTCTAACGTGGGCCGCAAGTTCGGTCATTGAATTCTAATCAGAATAACAAAGGAACAATACGATTTTTACCTGAAATTTGTTCCTATGTGAGTTTCTCGACCTGCAGTTAAATTGAAAATGTCCTTTAATATTGATTGATATACACAGTGTAGGAACGCTTTTGTAAGAAATAAAATGTTTTTTTTTTGGGGGGGGGGGGGGGTTCGAAGCGAGAGATTTACATATGTCATTTATCGCGCTAACACTAGAAGGTATACTGCTATAGATTCAGTATAGAACAATTCTTTAAGACTGATACTTCAAAGACAGGTAGTACTTCGTGATTCAAATGAATTAATTGCAACTTAAAGAATATAATCAATGGAATACAGTGAAATTCTATCGTTTTATTGTGATTTTTGAGTCCCCATGTATGTCCACTGTGACAAGTTCCATATTTGAAGAAGGCTTACATAACCTAGTATTCCGTGAACACAAACTTGATTGTGTATTTATAGAAATATAGCTTAAATCATAAAGAATAGTAAACAGGACCTGTGCGGTTTATGCAGCCACTGTAAAAGTTCTGTACTTATCATATTTTATTGACATTTTACACACCAGTAAATCTCCCTCAACTTCATTATATGGGGTATAAAACAACATAATTATAACATTGGGGAATGTACTTATAGAGTTTCGGTAATTCTAGTCAATAAAATTAAGATTAAAAGGTATTTATCGAATATGTATGGTACCAATCAAATATGCTTGGTACAAGTTACTGGTCGTGAACATAAGCGATCCTACACTGTGATATACATGTAGATGATATATGATCTGATATCAATAACACTTTTCTAAAATACGTATATTAAACAATTTAAAGTTATATAATTAAGTAAATCTACATTCTATAAGAGATTCCAACTCGTTCATCGGATTCTTGAAGTCGGACTGGTCACATGACCTTTCCGCCATGTTTACAGGGGGATGTGCCTCTAGATTTTTCACTGTGCCCTATGAAAAATCCGTGATTTTGTTTGTTCCTTCTTGAAATCTCGTTTTATATTGGGGTTTGAGGAGCTAAGAGCTAATTCATCGATGGTTCCTTCAATAAATTCTAGTAGTTTTATTCTTGATATAAACGTTAGATTCTAGATATAAAGCAATTTCCATACACTATGCTCTATGATAAACACCGAGTTTATCCCCCAACTATTTTTGGAACTTCTCTGTGCTTATCTCTAATTGAACCTTTGTGTGACATCACGCCGACTTAGAGAATCTGCAGTCTTTTTCTTTAGAAGTTGCGTGACACTTTTAAGAAATAAACCCGTTTGACAATGAATCTTGAGTATAATTATATTCAGAGTAGTTTGCTTAATTATCCACATGAAATTATGTCCTTTAACAAAAAGCTAATAAAACTTCTTTATCCATATGAGTAAAGAAAACTTGTAAGGCGTTATACTGGAAAAAGTAAAATATTAGAAGAATATAAAGTAATGCCGCAATTTCGCAAAGAATTTTTTAAAGTAACTCTTAATGTAGAAAGTCTTCGACTTCAGTGAGTAAGAGGGTTGTGGAGTCCGTAACTAATGAAAAGTATTTCTTATGCATAAGATACATATGGAATAATTTATAAATACATATAGAATAAATTATTTAACGACATTCACTATCATGTGAAATTTACATGATGCTCATTTTATATGAATTTCATGTGAGGCTCAATTGGCTGTGTAGCAACAAGCCTTTTTAATCCGGAGAATTGTTTTCTTTTGCTTTCGTTTGGAACGTTTTCTTATCATCGTTTACCTAGAAACGATATCATACTTTTCTTTATCAATTAATATTTGATTAGTTTTTATCGCAGTGTTCGTTATTCTTTCTTAATTTTTCAGATCGGATTATTTAGATAACAGATGTTTAAATTGAAAATAAGAAAATATTTCACTTCACCAAATTCACTACTTTGTCAAATGCCATTTACGAGGGCTGATTGATATGTCGTGAGCCTGCCTTTTCAGGGGTGCAGAAGGTATTCTGATAATAGATTATCTCCAAAAAGGACAAAAATCAATGACACATACTACATGTATGCTTACATTCTAATACAGTTACGGGAAAATATTAATTTTAAGCGCCGCGGAAAACTATCTTGTTAAAGGTGCGTTGTTCCATAAGGACAATGCTCTTCTTCACTAGTCTGTTACTGTCATGGCTTCCATTCATGATCTTTTGAAATTTGTTTAACTCTTAATAATTGATGTTACAGGTTTGAGAATTAATGTTTTAAATTGTTATTATCAAGGAACAACGTAAAATACATAAGATTCTATTCTTTTAATGAAGCATGTGTTACCTTTGGAACACATATGCGCTAAAGGAAAGTGCATTTTGATGAAGCCTCATAGTTCTGTCTCCATGTAAAAAAATCGAATTTCTTGAGAAAAACTTAACTGTGTGATATAAAATTACACATATTAGCTATTTTTCATGTATTGATTTGATATATAATGCTTTATAGCATGGATCATGTCATTAAAATATCAAACAGAGAGGCAAAATTTTCAAAGTCGATTTTCTCGAAAACAGGAAAATGGCAGATAGAACACTCTTGCACTCAATGCGCGATTTATTTATTTACTTTATCTATACCAATGTCATTTAGGGACAGGGTATCTTGTACCGTATATCCGGACATTTTCGTCAGATACTAATTAATCGCTATATAAGCGTCAGGATCTTCTTTTACTCATTGAAATCGCTAAAAACATATTCTCGCGAAAAATTGTTTTCAGTAAGTTTTAACATAAATTGACATATCAATTACATTTTGTTTTTATTGTACATGTGTCATTCTTCACATATCCTGATCAAACATAAAGAGAAGTTAATCGAGGGTATTATGATGATAGAAATAACTAATAGTTTCAAAACAGTGAAATCATTTGTACATATTTTTTACTATTTTTTTTTTTTTTTTTTTTTTTATTTATTTATTTATTTATTTATTTATTTTTTTTTTTTTTTGTAATTCAGGAATCGTGAGAATTGTACTGACACCTTTATATTATACCATAAAAATGCGAAATTTAAATCATTTAATTTCCATTGTCATTTTTAAGAAACGAAGATTCTGATTGGCTGAGAAATTTTGTTGATACATCGATCAACACAATTTTTCACGGAAGTCTATTTATAGCACTATTTTTAGAACTGGGGGTTCCCTCAAACACGAATGAACTCGTTGCTGAAAATACAATTTGTTGATGTTTGCTTATCATTTCTAGGGTACCATTTCTTTTCTACTTACTCAAAAATTAACATGGCATGTAGAATTTGCTCAAACTGGTCCTTATCCCAAAGATATAGAGAGACGATCGTTCGCTGTTTGAATCATGGCGGCTGCCATAACTTGTTTTGGCAGACGTATCACTGCAAAACCTTCCGACTTACGAAATATAGTGCGGTGATTTATTGTTTTTAGATCAAAGAAAACAGTCTGTGTTCCATAATTAAATGTTAAGAAATGAATCTTATATTTTTTCTGTTGATGCAGGTATCACCCGAAAAATTGGACAGAAAACTTTTGCATCAACGCGCTACGCGCATTGATGCAGTTTTCTGTCCAATTTTTCGGGTGATACCTGCATCAACAGAAAAAATATAAGATTCATTTCTTAATACTCGCGAAAATGTCTGGTTATATGGAATTACGTATTCTAATGCATTAGGAGTTTCATTTTAAGGTATCCGATGTGCAATAGGATATTTTTCTATGCTGGTAAGGTACTATAAACTACATATTTTCTGAAAGATAATAATGCCCACTGCTCAGAAATAATAAGGGGAATAACTGATGAAGCATTTAAATTGTCTCAATATAACATTTACAAAATAACAACGTTGTACAATAATTTTTTCCCTTTGATTTTTAAGACCTGGGAGTCTAAGGCCCTCTTCACACTTTCACGGATCGAGCCTCGACTCCGCTACGACTCCAAAGAAGGTCTGTCCGTGGCGAGTCGGGACGCAAAATGTTCGATGAACCATGAACCTACGATTCCAGTACAAATGGCTACGGGTTGATACGAATCGAGTATGGATAGCTACGGATAGCTAAGGATTGCTACGGATATCGTCCCGACATTTACTACGGATTGCTACGACACGCGTACGGATAGATATGGATTACTACGACAAGTGTACGGATTGATACGGATAGGTACGGATTGCTAAGGATTACCACGATTCGCAAAAGGATAGCTACGACTTCAGTTCGGATTGGTAGGAATGGCTTGAATTTCCTATGCATTTTTAATGCATCCTAAAACACCGAATATTTTCAAATTGAGATGGTCTCATTTGTTTTATATCAGTATTGAGGATTTATACATGCCTACATATCAGGACCTGGAATTTAATATTTATAGTTGAAGTATTAACTCATATTTTGACCAAAAACGCAAAGAAACCTAATAGATTTGAAGTTAATATAAGACACAATCTGTGGCTATCCGTAGCAACCCGTAGGTGAGTCGTAACAATCCGTAGGTGAGTCGTAGCAATCCGTAGCAAATTCGTAGCAATCCGTAGCAAAGTCGTAGCAATCCGTAGCAGAGTCGTATTGCTATTTTTATGATAAAAATGGTCCCGGGTTGCTACGGATGCGCTACGGGTTACTACGACTCCACTACGGGTTGCTAAGACTTTGTCTAAGATTTGTCGTAGCGGAGTCGCGGGAAATTTTGAACATGTTCAATTTTTTTCTGTCTCATCCCGGATAGCTAGGGATTACCAAGGATAGCTTCGACTTGTCAAGACTATTGCCGGATCGAGCTACGGATAGATACGGATGTAATATTTTTCTCGATCCTTCGCTATCCGTGGCACGATCCGTGAAAGGGGGGCTTTATATCTGAACTCAGGGCATCATTACCTTTCAGAAAATATATAGTTTATAGTACCTTCCCAGGCGTAAAATTTACCATGATAATTAAAACGCTATGTAAAATGACTCAATTGTACAACGGATACCTTCATATTCAAAAGCATCATTTAAGAACAGATAGAATGTTGCAACTGTTACAAAATGACAGATTAGACATAATTTATAGAAATGAATGTTGATTGTTGTTTTTGATTGCCATTTTTATACCCCTTCATGAATGTTGAATGGAGCTCGTAAAAAAGTTCCCCGCGAGGGGTTTGACAGTAAGTGTTTTGAATATACTTCCCTGACATTGTCGCCATAGCACTTTCTATATAGAAATAACGTCAGACAGTGCATGAATTTTATATATTTTCATTTCCGTGCTTCATTAACAACGACGGCGGGTGCGGCTAGCCAACAGTGGATGCTCACTCCTCCCGGGCACCTGGTCCCACCTCTAGCTTGCTTGGGGTCCGTCGATGTTTAATTTTGTGCTCTATTGTGAGTGTTGTTGAGATTATCGTCAGCATCTTCTTTAACTGATTTGAGAATATAGTAGTGCCCATGTATGTCCTTTCGTAGGTATGTCCGTCTGTATGCGGTTCCCAAATATTCAAAGGGGATCGACGAACAATGTATATACAATGTAGCTTTGTAACTGCGATACAAATACGATATACGAAAAATATACGATGCTATGTAACGGGTGTTCGTCCGGATACATGTTGGTGTTCCTCAAATTAGGTACTAGTATTTTAATTCGTGTTGCACGTTTTGATGTATCTGTTTTGTTTGTTTGTTCGTTCGTCTTCCCTCATTGTTTCCTGTTGTTTGTTGAGGTTGTCATTATCTTATGTCCATTTCATTCTGCGAGTTTTGTTGCACGAAGGTCACTGCAGGGTAGTCTTGACGGAGAAACCCATCCCTACCGGACGGACGAATGGACAGGCAGACAGATCGACGGACGGATGGCGAGATGAACTGAGAAATAGACGAAGGCCAAATCAATATGTGTCCTCCCATTTGGGGTAGGTGTAAATTCTCATGTTGTTGGTCACAATAGCTTGTTGCTGTGTGTTTGATTGTAATAGGCCCTGGGGTTCATTTTTCTTGCCTCAATTCAAGAGTTTCGCAACATTCATATTTTTTCTGATATCCTTCTATAACTGATATCCTTCCTATAACTATCTGAGTTCTCAGTCAGGGATATGTTTGTGACCGACTAACATCGTCACTGAGGAAGTTCTACGGTCGATATGGGGAACTCGTCATACTGTCATGTCCCACTCTCCAGAATGGTGGATGATATTCTGTCATAGACCATTTGAACCAACCAACCAAAGATTGTACTCTATGTCTTCCGAAATGGAAGTTACCGGATGTGACAGTTCTACCGAATTGAAGCGGCGAGTGTTGCATGCAAGCAGGAGATGCTTACTCTTCCTGGGCACCTGGTCTCACTCTCATATCGGGAGTCCTCTTCTTTTCATGTGGTGGAGGTTTTTGTTTGTTTGCTTTGGTTTCTGTTTTATCCTGATTTTGCATGCCTTCGGTTTCTGATTTTCTGAATTATCGATTTTGTGCTGTATACAGGGATATGGTCATTATCCATATTTGTCATCCTGATGATCTTTTTTGTGTAACAGACGGAGTCCATCAGCGTTGTCATAGTGTTGTAAGGAAGTTCACTTTTGATAACATGTAATATTGTTTAATTTGTTTTGTTTTTCCGTATTTGTCCAGTTTGTTCATGCCTTTTAGTTCTTGCTTTCAAGAAAAAGTAAATTTGATTATTATTAATGAATAGTCTTATCAATATTTAGCTACTTGTATTCTTGATATTGATGTATGTAAAAGTTTTCAAAAATTTTGTATAGACAGCGCTTTGCAGAAATAGAGGTTATTTTTCCGAAACAGATATTATGTGATATGAGGATAACAAGAGGCCAGATTGGTCCACATCGTTAACATGCCTGTCAAGTACACTCTTAAAATATTCATTAAACAATTTAATTTGATTCATAACAAGTTGTATAATTCTTTAAAATTTAAAAAAAAAACACTGTACAAAATATATAAAAATGAGTTCTTCACATGCGTGGTCGGTTCGATGACATGTAAGGTTTCACTTCGACGTCATCATTTTGACAAATTCTGCAAGAATAAAAGAATATACAATTTACTGTATTGCATGAATAGTATTTTTAAAATAAATACACCTTTGATAAAAATGTCTGAATTTACTTTTTCTATTTTGACGTATTTTGAGAAAATAAATTCTATTTTCTTTCTCTTCCTTCTATTCTTTTCCCTTGGGGGGGTTAGTTCTTTCCAAGACTCATTCATTCTATATGGATTTTCAGTAACATATGATAAACGTCTTCAAATTCATTAGCATCATTTCAAAGAAGATCAATTTACAGCATGGACCAGACATGCACGTTTCGGATACCTAACCCTCGTTAGTGATCCTCAGTCTTAACAATGAAGTACGGCCAAAATCTATGAAATAATGTCCAAAATATGCCGAAAGACGTAGCAGGATAGCTGGGATATGATGCTACAGGACCAGGTTTTAGAAATTTAAGAATATTTCGTAAACAGAAATTTTCGAATGCGTTTGAAGAAACAACCAACCGAAATTGATCGAACTTGGCTAAATGTGCCCTCGGGGACTCATGGTCCACCAGCAGTGACACTCACCAAATTGTATCATATGCATTTCAATATTGAATCCATAAGGTACCGACTGCCGGAGTTGATCAAGAACTTTTTTGAATAATGAGATGAAGACCTTGCCAGGACAATCCATTTTCTCCCATAACTAATATCTAAACATAACCCGATAAGTTGAATCTTCTTTCCTTTCAAATCTATAGAAAGGGGCCAGGAACAAAATTACCATTATCATCCTCGGCATTTTTATTAGATAATCTTAGAAAGCGTTTACCTTCATAATTAACCTGTCCATCACCGTCAATGTCTGCCTCTCGTATCATCTCGTCTACCTCCTCATCCGTAAGTTTTTCTCCGAGATTTGTCATCACGTGACGTAGTTCAGCTGCACTTATAAAACCATTGCCGTCTTTATCAAAGACTTTAAATGCCTCTCGAATTTCCTCTTCGGAGTCAGATTCTTTCATTTTTTTCGACATCATTGTAAGGAATTCTGGGAAGTCAATTGTACCATTTCCTAAAAAGCATTTCAATAGTTATTACATATATGTGGAATTATCATAATTGTAATATATGATGTATTATAACAAATTTAAATCATTGTATATCAATTTCAACAAAAAATGTAACATTGATCAGTGATGCTCGTGGCCGACATAGAGGTTATCCAAATAGTGAATAAACGAAGAGCTAAATTTCAAACATGATCAAACCGTTAGGCCATAGTAATAAAATATTGTGTTTCCTGCTCCTTTCTTTACGTCCGCAGTAGGGTACCGTTTAGGAGAATTCTTTAGGAAAAAACATACACAAACATGCATTTTTTAGGTAAAAAGAATATTGGTAAATAATCTTAAATTCTATATAATGCCTAAACAATCATCAATATAGGAGATCATTATAGTTGGTTTTCTTTAAAATAAAGCCGGAATTATCCACTTCATTTGGGAAAGATATTTTTCTTTTATGTTTTCAGTCTTCCTTTTAAAAGTTCATATGGATCTTGTCTTTGTGTGTTCCCATGCATGGTGGGAGGGTACCTTTCATAAAAAATTCGGGACGTAAAACAAAATATCAACATACTCGGTAGTTCTAAAATAATTTCTCAAATTCGGCAAAGGAGTCCCTCGAAATTGTCATTCAAAAGACAAAAATCAGTATCATGACTTTGTAAG
This sequence comes from Pinctada fucata, assembly GCA_028142955.1. Lineage (NCBI taxonomy): Eukaryota > Metazoa > Mollusca > Bivalvia > Pterioida > Pteriidae > Pinctada > Pinctada fucata. The sequence continues at coordinate 17,543,321 of AP027107.1, read as the reverse complement.
AACGAGATCAATTTTATGATCTCATTGTCATTTGCATTTTGCATTTATATTTGAATTTTGTGTACCCTTCTTAGATATAAAACCAAACGATCGAAAGCATCAGTAACTTTTTTTACCATCGGCGTCTACTTCGTTGATCATATCCTGAAGTTCAGCCTCGGTTGGATTTTGACCTAGTGACCTCATGACAGTACCGAGTTCCTTGGTTGTTATTGTACCATCACCATCTTTGTCGAACAAGCTAAACGCCTCCTTAAACTCTGCGGAAATGAAGGTAACATAATTCTGTAATCATATGGATTGACTTTTCTTTTGTGACAGACACACTCACATTCTTTTCTACAAATCCAATTCACTAGAGTATTTTGAAATGTTTTAGATTCTTAAAACAAAAATCTAAGAATTACAAGTAATGTTTCGGTCAATGATTTCGCTTTCATGAACCATTTAAGACTTTCTCGACATGTTACAAAAATACTCTTAGCTTCATTTGCAAGTCAGACCTATACAAATACAAGAAAATATTATTTTAAGAATTTCACAACCTGCCTTAAATAGTGACTTAATAAACAAAATGATAGGCTCAAAGATAGACCGAATTTCCATCTCAAATGCATCAGAATAATTAATCGCCTTTTATATGTTGTATTTGATATTGGTGTCACCAACAGGACTCTCTGCATGGTACGTAATCCTTGTATCAGCGGAATCTCACGATTCCCAGACTGACGGATTGACTGACTGTGGAATTCCATGATAGACCCTTCAAATCATCGTCAGAGATGGTAAGGCCCTTCGATGATCACATATATGAGCACCGACTGTTTTTTTTTTTCATACCTCTTTATGCTTTTGATATTGATTTACCTATACTTATTGATCTGATTATTACTGAGGCCCCTGTCTTTAGCTTTCTTTGTGTAATTTTACTGTGTGGAAGCTATTATACACAACAAAACTGGGTGTTTTCCGATACCTCTTGGTAACCGGAGAATTGGGAGGGTTTCGTGCACATAATCCGGATGACCCAATTTGCTACCAACCTCACAGATGACCGTTCAAAGTTGGCACCACTTTAAGATGAAGACAAAAGCAAGACAGTTTAACGATGGGGCCCAAGCAAACAGATGATTACGTGTATGTTAAATCATATATAAGCGCACGGGTGCATGAATAACACTCCGTGTTTTGCCGACTTGAGCGCGTTCACCCGAGGAAACCGGCCATCTTTCAGAGAAGACGGGTCATAAGGATTCTCTCTTCTCTGACGAGCTTTATACAGGGCCCGTGTCACAGAGTTCCGTAGTAACTGTCGGCAGAGTACAACTCTTCAGAATGAGCTGGTACAAAGTTGCAGATGGGTCATATACCATACAGACTGTTGACATCATATCCACGGTATAAAAAGTAATTGGTAATTCTGACCCCTGTATTAATACAAATCAGTCTATATTTGATACTCCTTATCTTATTACTTTTCCACAAAAGGCAGGTTGTGAAATTTCCCAAGTAATGTACTCTTTTGTATGCATAGATGTATAGAGTTCATAGTTTATGAGAGCCGAAACCTTGACCTAAACATTTTTGGGTAATTTGTAAATCAAAAACATTAGTACAGACTCTAAAGTATCAGATTAGTTGTGATATGTTTATGGAAATCTTCCATCATTTCTTTTATTCTTTTATCATACATCCTGACAGTGGTATGAATTTTTCCGTTTACTATTTTGAAATCGAGGTCGAAAATGACGAGTTTCTATTTTAATTTTTTACTTTGTTTCGTGACCGTTCTAACGGTTAGAATTCATTCTTATAATTGGCAAAGCAGGATTTTCATTAGTCATATTATCAAAATACCTAGACGTAACAATAAAAACTTTAAAATCACACAATTATCTCTACGTTTGAAAATTTTGAATGAATTCTTTAAGATAAATGTAGAAGGTTAAATCAGGTTAAAACAAGAGGCGCACATTCAGTACCAAAAGGGATCCTTATATCCTGCATGTATAATGTCCAAGAGGAAGGACGAGGCATTGCACAAGTCACCACGTGTCCATGATTTTTATGATTTGTTTACCTTTGTGGAAAAGAAACCCTTTGATACATTTGAACATGTAGGAGCATAAGTATAATTACTGTTACCCCTACACCCTACCCCATCCGCTCGCCGCAAGAAATAGCACCCGGTTCGAAGTTTGTGAAGTGTGTAGCAATTTAGGTTATTATTCAACATTTATCAAGAAAATTCTAACAAGAATGAAATAATAAACAATATCTTTTTATCTTTACCTGCTATTTGTTCTTCTGTAAGCTGATCGGCCTGCAGTCAAAGTGAAATATCATTTAATATTGATACATGTGAAACGATAGCAATGACAAATATGGATAATGACTTTATCCCTATATACAGCACAAAATCCATAATACAGAAAATCATAAACCGAAGGCATACAAAATCAGGATAAAACAGGAACCAAAGCAAACAAAAAAAAACCTCCACCACATGAAAAGAAGCGAACTCCCGATATGGGAGTGAGACCAGGTGCCCAGAAAGATTCAGCATCTCCTGCTTGCATGCAACACCCGTCGCTTCAATTCGGTAGAATTGTAACATCCGGTTATTTCCATTTTGGAAGATATATAGTATAATCTTCGGTTGGACGGTGCAAATGGTCTATGACAGAATATCATCCACCATTCTGGATAGTGGGACATCATAGTGTATGACGAGTTCCCCATATCGACCGTAGAACTTCCTCAGTGACGATGTTAGTCGGTCACAAACGTATCCCTGACAGAGAAGCTTATCTGAGAGACGCCTAGCTCTCAGTAAAAAATCTGTATTTTTGGTACTTGCTCTGGCATAGCGTATCAACTGAGATATGAACACGCCATAAGCAGGCGATGAAGGGATGTTCCTACTCAGAAAAGAAAAGTTTGTAATGCTGAAATTGAAGTCGTCATGTTTGTCATAGAGTAACGAACTCTGCATTAAGAGATTCCAACTTGTTCATCGGATCTGAAGTCTTTTTAATTGTAAGTTTCGTGAAACAAACTGTGTCTCTAATGTTTCATAAATAAACCCATTTGACCATAATTCTTGAGTATATATATAGATACTTACAGTATATTGCTTTTTTATTCAAATGTAATAATGCCCTTTAACAATATTAAGATCTATTCAAGCTACTAAGACCCTTTTTATGAGAATACTTAAAATGTGTTGAACTGGAAAAAAAGTGAAATGGTAGAATAATAGATTTATGATAAAAGCAATTCGGCCAAAAACAGATACCGTTAATTTTTTCTTTGTGTATGCAATCTGGTGAGCAAGGGTTTTTTTAAGTTTACTTTATGAACACGCATCCCTGACAATTCAAGCAATTAGAACTAAGAATGTATATTTATTTCAATTTTGAGGTGACAGAAGATCAAGTGAATTCAAGAAAAGAAATCGAAGGATATCCAGACTGGCTTTGAGTCTCTGATTTTGAGAAACATTATAGGTTAAAATGGAAAAAACAAATGATATATTTAAGTCCTGACCGGAGTTACAATTATTTCGATCCGCGCATGATCCAAATTAAAAAGTCTTTCTAGGTGCCGAAAACCCAACCCATGATGCAACATACTTTACCAAGATAGGTCTTTAAAAAAGGATTATGCTCTCTCTCTCTCTCTCTCTCTCTCTCTCTCTCTCTCTCTCTCTCTCTCTCTCTCTCATACACACACACACACAAACAGAGCCGAATTCGGACATGATTAACGTTTTTTTATCGTATCATTTATAATCAATATGCAACAGTTATTCCGATACGACGTATATAGCTCATTGGATATGCTCATTTGGCCTCATAGAAAACATATGTCAGAACCTCAGCCCGAAACTGATATAAGAACTTCATATGCATAAATGAGATAAGGAAGATCCTGACGACAATCTCAATAGCGCTTACAACAGAGCAAATTGAGCATCGACGGACCCCTAGCAAGCAAGAGATGGGACAAGATGCCCGGAAGGAGTAAGCATCCTGATTGGCCAGCCGCAACCGTCGTCGATATTCACGCACGAAAATGAAAACAATATCTAAAATACATGCACTGTCGACCAAGTCAATACATATATGGTTTATTCTGTTAACTTAAATACTTTTACATCGATTCATTCAGATAATAATTGTTTAAATTGAAAATGGGAGTACGTTTCGTTTTCACCGAGTTCACTACTCTGTCATATGTCACACTTAATTAATTAAAACATCATTCATTCACAAAAATTTTGGATGAATTTGAAAGCCGAATGCATTCTCCTCTCTGAGGAAAATTCATTCTACCAAAGCAGTTATTATGCGAACATCAATCCAATGACATGATGAATCAGCCAGTTCGATGATATGAAAAGACTGGGATCAAGAAGTGACCATTCAGATTTTGAAGACTCTTATTATCAAAAACGTATCAAAAAAGGTTATCAATTACATTGCGACAAGCGCTGAAAGTGAGATGTAAATGATAAGAAAATGCTTACCATTTTCCACTGTTATAATGACACACTATCAATGGTATGGATGCACCGGGTATAGATTTAAAAATACCTGTATATAAGCCCGTCGTGAAGTGTCTAGTGATAAATGCTTTATTTACTACTCTAAAATATGAAGTCAGTCATAAACAGCAAGAATTGGGTTAATTTTCCAGGTTTTCCATTTCCCCCTGTAATGGTTTTAGAATCGGGATATGTGCATAACAAGAAGTATGGTCGAGCAAATAAATGGTAAAAATGACCATTAAAACGAAATTATTGATCGATTTTAAATAATTTGATTTGCAATTTCCCCATGGCATACCCCATATCTACCTTTAAAGTTGAAGAACTACCTTCTCTTTCAAATTTCTATATTTATTTATATGCCGCATTGCGACGGTTTCAGATGAATGACACCCGCTAGAAATACTTCTCGTGTAAAAACAAACACCCACGCTGTCTTGACTTTTGAGCTACTTCTTGAGAGTTGCACTACTTCGTCCACAATTACATGTTGCCTTTACCTACACCAATGTCATTTAGGAACAGGGGATCTTGTATTGCGTATTCTGATACAATCGGAATTTCATTTTTAAGAAAGTCGGCGTCGGATGTTTTGGTCCGTCGATGCTCAAATGTGTGCTCTATTGTGAGTGTTGTTATGATTATCGTCAGGATCTCATTTAACTAACTTGCGTCACACTTATGCCCTTTGCCGTGTGGTGCTTGTTAAAAGTTCCCAATGAGGGGTTTAACAGCAAATGTTTTGAATATTTTCCCCTGACTTGGTCACCATGGCACTTTCTATATAGACATAACCTCAGACAGTGCTTGTATTTTAGATATTGTTTCATTTGCGTGCGCGAACATCGACGGCGGGTGCCGCTAGCCAAACAGGGGATACTTACTCCTTCCGGGCACCTGGTCCCACCTCTAGCTTGCTAGGGGTCCGTCGATGCTCAAATGTGTGCTCTATTTTGAGTGCTGTTGAGATTATCGTCAAGATCTTCTTTTACTCATTGTCGTTCGTGTTTCACGTTTCAATGCAGCTGTTTTGTCTTGTTGTCCCCATTTGTTTATTGGAGTTGTTTTATCTTATGATCGTTGCGCCTGTTGGTTTTGTTGCGCGAATGTCGGTGAAGGGTAGTCTGTCTGGGGTGCCCTTCCATTTTCTTGTGCAAACATATAGTTGAAGGAAAGTCGTGCTTGAGCTGATACAGCCAGAAGGGGAGTCGAAGCAATCCATTATGAATCCGTACTAAATCCCTATAGCAAATTTAGATCCTTTCATTCCAATTGTCCTTTGCCAATGGCCCTGTTTTATACCACTTATACCCACGCAAACAAAGTTTGGGGTATACTGTAAACGTGGAAATTTTCGCGTGGGGTAATTTTTGCGTTTTTCGCGAATAAATGGACTTCGCGAAAATTTCCCGCACGCGAAAATATCACCGCTGCATTCTTACAATGGGAAAGACATCTTAATCGCGAATATTTCCCCCATGCGTAAAGTCTTGATTTTATAATCGCGAAATTTCCCCAGCTAACAGTATAGGAAACACCCTGTCCGTCTGTCTGTCTGTCTGTCTCTCCGTCCGTCCGGTAAAGAAGTTCTTACAGCAGACAATTCTAGAAGTATAAGTGATGAAATTTTCATATTTCATAAAGACATTCACCATAATAAGTACTACATTTTGATACCAATACATATGACCTAGTGACCTTGACCTCGAACTTTGACCTTATTGTTATATTTTGGTAAAGAAGTTCTTAAAGCATCTATTTTTTCATAAGGAATAGGGCTTTAATATTTCAATATATACATTCATCATAACAAGTACTACATTTTGATACAAAGACATTTGACCTGGTGACCTTGACTTTGAACTTTGACCTTGTAGTAGTATTTTGGTTAAGAAGTTCTTAATGTTAATTTCTTTTCAAGTATAAATGATAGGGCTTTCATATTTTATTCATTCATTCACCATAACAGTTGCTACATTTCGATACCGGGATATTTGACCTAGCAACCTTGACTTTGCACTTTGACCTTATTGTCAAATTTTGGTTAAAATATTCTTCAAGTGAATATCTCTTCAAGTATAAGTGATAAGGCTTTAATATTTCGTCTGACATTCATCATAACAAATTTTACTCCTAGACATTTGACTTTGTGATGTTCACATTGACCTTTCACCTACTTTTAAACTATAAGGGATAGGACTTTGATATTTCACATATATATTCCTCATGACCACAGCTTTCATTTAATACCATGACTTTTGACCTAGTGACCTTGACCTTGAACTTTGACCTACTTTTAAATAATAAAGGATAGGGCTTTGATATTTCACATATAGATTCCTCATGACCACAGCTTTCATTTGATACCATGACTTTCGAAATAGAGACTTTGACCTTTGACTTACTTTAAAAGTATAAGGGATAGGGCTTTGATATTTCACATATAGATTCCTTATGACCAGAGCTTTCTGTGTTATGTCATAAATGAATCCGTTTAGAGAAAAATGTCCCGCGGGGGTATAATTCGTCCAATTTAGGACAGTTCTAGTTTACATATCCATTTGTGTGTTTCTTGGACCCCTGTGTCATGCTGTCTGTTTGTATGTTCATCTTACAGTAGGGAGATTATTTTACACCACAATTGTACGTTCTTCGAGACCTCTGGGTAATCGGAAAAGTAGGAGGGTAGTGGGCACGTAATCCGGACAACCCCACCGTCTCGTTGGTTTACGTGTGGTCATTTGTGTTTGATGTTTCTATTTGATTTTTCGTTCCTTTTTAATGTTTTCCCTGACTTGGTCGCCATAGCACTTTCTAAATAGACATAACCTCAGACAGTGCATGTTTTGCAGATATTGCTTTCATTTTCGTGTGTGAACATCGACGGCGGGTGCGGCTAGCCAAACAAGGGATGCTTACTCCTCCTGGGCACCTGATCCCAACTCTAGCTTGCAGGGGGACCGTCGATGCTCAATTTGGTGCCTTATTGTGAGTGCTGTTGAGATTATCGTCAAGATCTTCTTTATATTTGTTGGTGATCCCAAAATTTCTTTGCTATAAACTTTTGAAATGTGTTAGTCAAGAGCAATAAAGTTCTGAAATATGAACATGACAAGATATACGGTTTAAGAGTAATAACTCGAACAAGATTAGCATATACAATTTCATAATAAAAGTATAAAGTGACCTTGACCTAAGTCATTTGGCATTGGATCAAGGTGATTCAAAACATTCGTCATGAGCAAGGAAGATTTAAATATATTAAACCTCATTGGATTAATGATTAAAGAAAAATGGCCTGGAAACGATTTGCGGCAAATGGACTGACGGACGGACTTACAGGCAAACGGAAGCGAAAGCAAAAACATATTTGTGCTCCCGTTTAGGAGGGATATAAATTATCATGTTGTGGTCCTCCATTGCTTGTTGCAGTGTGAGAGTTGATGGTCACAGGTCAGCTGCGGCTTCATTGTTTTGGGGGGGGGTTTTTTTCAATTCAGACGTTTAACATGTCATGCAAATATCATAATTTTTTCGAATATCTTGATGAGAGCCTTTTGTGTAATCGACGGAATGCATCTGAGCTGCTATTTCATAATATATTGTTAAATTAGTTTTGTTTTCCGTTTTTTATGAGTTTTCTTTGTGCTTTTTGTCTTGATCTTATGGAAAAGGTATTTTGTGTATTGCGTATGCATGGACTATAATTTAGCAATTCTTGGTTTTGACGTTCATTTAAAAGGACTTTCTTGGATAAATTATGAATAACTGAGCTTGACAGAAACAGAGTTTTTCACTCCAATATGTGAATGGGATGTATTGAAAACAAGTCACAAAATGCTCGATTGTAATTCATGAACATCCTTGACATATTCATCAAACGATATTAATGAAATCTAGGTAAATAATTTAATTGGATTCATAACAAGTTGTATAAATTTCAAAATATTGTAAAGTCTGCTGTACAAAATACATGTATGACAAAATGAGTGTATCACATGCGTAGTCGGTTCGATGATGTAAGTTTCACTTCGACGTCATCATTTTGACAAATTCTGCAATAGAAAAAGCCTGTATTTATACAAATAGTATTACAGATATATATATTTAAGAGATAGTCATGAGTTTTACTTATTCTTTATTGATGTATTAAAAATCAAAGAGGACTTCCATTCTTTATTTTCTCTTTTGTTCGAAAGTACAGTTTAACCTGCCTTAGCGACCCACTGTATTAAGAGACTTCCTGTTTTTAGAGACCAAAGTTTGCAATTCCCAAATGAACAATTTTCATGAAAATGAACCTGTATTCAGAGACCACCTGTCTTAAGTGACCTCGATTTGACATCCAAGTGAAGGGTCTCTTAAAACAGGTTTAGCTGTAGTTCTTTTCATGGTTAAGGTATTCCATATGAATCTATAGTATGATAGGCATTTTAACAATGAAATTATCATTATAATATTGTGCTGACTGCCCGAGTTGATCAAGCTCTTGATTTCTTAAATATTGCTACTTAGACCACATCATGACGCCTTAAACACTCACTTTTCTCCTATAATTCCTCAAAATCAACCAGCTAGATTATTTGAAAAGTTTTATTTCCTTTCGTTTTTGCAGAAACGCCAAGAACAGATAAGCGCATTCATTCGCATTTTTTTTTAATTCTGGGAAAAGGTTTACCTTCATAATTAACCTGTCCGTCACCGTCAATGTCTGCTTCTCGTATCATCTCGTCTACCTCCTCGTCCGTGAGTTTTTCTCCGAGATTTGTCATCACGTGACGTAATTCAGCTGCACTAATGAAACCATTGCCGTCTTTATCGAACACTCGGAATGCTTCTCGAATTTCCTCTTCGGAGTCTTGATCTTTCATCTTCCTGGACATCATGGTAAGGAATTCTGGGAAGTCTATTGTCCCATTTCCTGGAAAAGGACCACATGTGTTGCTTTAAAAGTTCGATTCACATATAGTACTATAACATGTGATCCTCCAAAATTGCAATTTGAAGATATAACGAGTAAAAATTGTCCATTAGAACAATACTCATATAATGGCATATCTATATAATTTACTCTACAAATGTCCAATCACTGAAGGAGATCCTGACTTATATTCTGTAATACGTAAAGAGATGGGAAAAATTGAAATAATTTTTTTAGCGATACAATATCCTGACAACTTTAGTTATTGAGATTGCCCATTGGTCTCGTTGGTTTATGTGTAGCCATTTATGTTTGATGTTTCTATGAGATTTGGCGTTCATTTTACCATTGCCGTCTCTTTCTGTGCTTGTCTGCTTTATGTTTTTGCATTGGGTGTTTTGGGGTTTGCTCTTGGTGCTGCAACCGAGTGTTACTGGAGATCCCCTTCTTTCTAAGAACGTTTAATTCTTTTATCATCAATATTGCAATGAATATTCTATTGCAAAAATGTAAGTGCACCGACAGTACTATTGACTTTGGATTTTTTAATTTAGATTTAAACTTTATCTATTTTACAACGTTTAACAAACAAATTACACAACTTATATTAATGTCTCACGTTGGCTCAGATGTTAGCGTGAGGGGGTCCAAGAAGCAGGAGGAAACCGGAGTACCCGGAGAAAAACCTCCTACCGAGGCCTGGGCGGGGAACCACCTACCCTCCCACATAAGACCCTTCGCTGAATCTGGGACTCGAACCCGGGACCTTATAGCTGAGAAGCGAGCGCGCTACCACTGCGCTAACACGGCCATCATTAACTTCGGATTGAAAACTGGAGATAAAATCTACGTCATTGAACTCTCTGAGACGTAACAAAAATTCGTTAAACACAAAAGGAACTTCTTTTCTTACCATCAGCGTCTACTTCGTTGATCATATCCTGAAGTTCAGCCTCAGTTGGGTTCTGACCTAGTGACCTCATTACAGTACCGAGCTCCTTGGTTGTTATTGTACCATCACCATCCTTGTCAAATAAGCTGAACGCCTCCTTAAACTCTGAAAAGGCAGAACTTATTTTTAGAGTTAAGGCCTATACTCTTGTGAGAGATAGGCGGCGTTTCCATTACCTTTTTTTGTCATACAGTCAAAGGAATATTATCTTTCTGTCTATGTAATTCTTCAAAATAGATATTCTCCGATTTTCTTGGGTTTTTTATTTTGTTTGTTTGTTTGGGGTTTTTTGTTTTTTTGTTTTTTGTTTTTTTTTCTTGCTTTTTCTTTTTTTTTTTTATTTGGTATTTTTTTTTTTTTTTTTTTTTGGTTTTTTTTTTTTTTTAGTTTTTTGCCAAAAAGAATATTTGTGATCTCCTAGTCTATATGTATATTTGGTAGCTTCCTATATACACTTTACATGGGAAAGGTTTTATTTCGATTTGGGAAATTTATAAGTTGTTTACATTAGTGATGTGTACCTCGATGTTTGTAGTTTCTTTTTCATATTCAAATAAGTGTCATTTTTAAATTTATACGTGCCTAAACAAATGTTATAATCTAATATGCCAATAAATATGACGCCCGATGTAATTTCAAGAGTAAACCTAGGTTAAAGGGGGCGCTTGTAGGTGGATGTCCCGAAATGCTTAGTCTTGTCCACGGTATGCAGATGTGTAAATTTATAAAAGATCGCGCTTCAAAAGACATTAAAGAAGTACCTATCAGTTATTCAGTAGTCGAGAAGGCAAGGCCAAATCATTAGAATTTCCATAGGATTGGTTGCGAATCTCGGAATGTATACATTCCGAAGTGAGAACAGGTGCCCGGGGAGAGTCAGCGTCTCCTGATTGCATGCAACACCCGTCACAACAGCTCCATGGAAACTTGTCAAAATCGTCCCTTCTTTCATTCTCTATCACTATGAAACTATTCAAACCTCTGTTAAAACGCTTGGAAACGATTTGAAAAAATAAAAAAGAAATAGTGACTAAAACCCCCTCCCTCACGATACGGTAAGGTTAGTATCTGCTCCAAATGTGGGTCCAAAGGAAAGATTATGGATTTAAAATTGCTTTATCAAGAAAATGCATATTAAAAATGAAATGAATGTGTGTGAATGTAATACGTTTAGTACGTCTTCCACCACAACGTCATAGGTTCCTTCCACTACTTTCCACTCTCAATATGACCTTGCCTTCACCCCTTAGGTCCCATGTATTTTTCAAATTAATTAAAAAGGAAATTACATAAATTCAGATTGAAGATAGGGATAAAGTTAGAATAACTGTTCTAAATTATGGCGCCAAAAATTAAAAGTAATCGCATTTGTTGTTTTCCGACGTCATTAAACTACAATGACGTGACGTCATAATAGGGCCGCCGACAGAAATCCTGTCGAAACTGGGGACCCCTGAATCCAAGGGTACTTTGCGATGAAGCGTCGCGCGGAATGCGATGAAACCCTTGGTGCACCAAGATGACGTTTAGTACACCATATGCGTATTTCAACAAATTATGTATCATCATTAATGCTCGAGGCCGAAAAAGAGGAAATCTCAATATTGAATATAATATATATCGTCTTTTCGATTTTACAGTCCTACATTCGATTCGTGCAGGTATATGACGTAAAAGCATTGTGATGTCATTAAATTCCTTTGAAAACGTCATATATGTAACCCTGTTTCCCTGAATTTCATGATGGTTTACATAGAATTTGATGACGTCACAATGTGTTTACGTCAGATACCTGCACAAATGGGAAGTAACTCTCTATTTTGAAAAGACCGAATAGTGCATATGAAGAGCAAAATTCTATATATTTTGCCAAAAAGCCAGCTCAGGCCAGGGCTAAGCATTGAGGAAGATTCAATTTACTCCTTGATTTTTTAAAATATAATATCAAAATTAGAAACAAAGCTTTCACTAATATATCCCAACAGCACTCACAATAGAGCACCAAATTGAGCATCGACGGACCCCTAGCAAGCTAGAGGAGGGGACCAGCAAGTACCCAGGAGGAGTAAGCGTCCCCTGTTTGGCTAGCCGCATCCACCGTCGATGTTCACGCACGAAAATGAAAACAAGTCAATGCAGAAACAGTGTGAAAGGTAGATTCTCTTATGATATTTACCTGCAATTTGTTCCTCTGTAAGCTTATCTGCCTGCAATGTAAGGAGAATTTATTGCCATGAGTACAAATCATATATTTACGTCTTTCTGTTATATGAAAGAAAGGACGGGATCTCCAACAACACTCGGCTACAGCACCAACAGCAAAACCCAAAACACCCAATGCAAAAAACACAGAGCAGACACGCACAGAAAGAGACACAAAAGGGACAAGGAACACCAACTCACACCATAGAAACATCAAATACAAATGATTACACATAAACCAACGATACTCAAAGAACGCACAAGAGTATAATACTGCATAGTTGGATTTTTTCTTCCTTTGTTTTAACTTTTTACTTTTTACTTTTTCATCCCTGTGACCAAACGCCTTATCTAAGACTAGATAAGTATTGTTAAGGGTTGTTTAACTTTTGAAATGTTGCTAATTGAAGATTTTGTGCTTCTCTCTATTTTGTAAAAGGGCGAGAAATAAAACTGGGTAAATTCAAAGATGCATCAATATCAAATTTACAAATGACTTTTCTTAAAAGTATTTAAAATTATACCAAACAAGTAACTTTAGAGTAACAGATGCCAACATGTTCACTGGATCTGAAGTATCTTCCACAACACAAGTACTTGCAAGTCGCGTGATATTCTTTGTTGTTAATTTGTTTTAACGTGATTTTTAAAAGGTATTTAGCCCTGGCAGCTCGCGTTTTTAAATTAAGTCAACTACATGAGGATTCCGTCTTTAAAATTCAAGCATTCACAAAAATAAAGTGTATTTCTTAAATTTCAAATTGTGAAAAAACGCATGTTGATCATAAAGGACTTTCAAGGACAAAAAGCACAAAAGAAGATACGTCTCTTAATACTTTTCTTGAATCTGAACGAAATCGAATAATGTTCAGAAGTTTGACAAGGATTTTAAAGCCCAATTTAGACGCGGGTCCGAACTTTTGAAACTAGTTGTCATTTGAAAAACATCTCTTAGGTTTCCACTTTTCAGACATATTTTAGATTGAATGATTTCAATGTTTAGATTGTGGATCACTGACAAGGGTAAAGTACCCGAAACGTGCATGTCTGGTCCATGCTGTACATTGATCTGTTCTTAAATTATACTATTGAATTTGAAAACGTTTAAAATTCAAAATGGTGATCTGTTTCTTTTATGTGTAGTAATAGTTATATTGCAGCAGTATTTATCATTAATGTCCACATCTATATGCTTACAATAATTTTTCATAAATCTTGGACTGCACATTGTTCATATTTGCAACAAGTATGGCAAATGGCCGTCCAAAGTCGGCACCGGTTGCCCATCGGTCTTGTTGGCTTATGTGTTGTCTTTTGTGTTTGATGTTTATATGTCGTATGTCTCTTTTTCGTCTCTTAGTATGCTAGTCTTAGTGTTTTCGCATTGGGTGATTTGGTGTTTAGCTGTTGGTGCTGCAACAAGGTCTGGTTGGAGATCTCCTCCCTTCTTGCATGGCTATTGCTATCCTTTTTAATGCATGTATAAAACGTTGACTTAACAAAAGATTGTACTCTATGTCTTCCGAAATGGAAGTAACCGGATGTGACAGTTCTACCGAATTGAATCGGCGGGTGTTGCATGCAAGCAGGAGATGCTTACTCTTCCTGGGCACCTGGTCTCACTCCCATATCGGAGTCCGCTTCTTTTCATGTGGTGGAGGTTTTTGTTTGTTTGCTTCGGTTCCTGATTTTGTATGCCTTTGGTTTCTGATTTTCTGAATTATCGATTTTTGTGCTGTATACAGGGATATGGTCATTATCCATTTTTGTCATTTCATTTATTTTCATTAAAAATTTGAAAATTGATCTATTCACAAATAATATTTTTCACTGTATATTACTTCATTTCCTAATTTCCTTGATCAGCAAATTTAAGGTTGTATTAAACAGGAGAGCTTGCATCAATTAGGAGTTTATAAACTTCCTGGATCTATGCCTGTTATCTATAGGTGACCATATTGATGAAGATTTCAATCGGAGAGGTGTTTCAATGTCAGAATAATTTGATGCATGAATGATTTTCCATACGTCTCGAGGGAAAAGGTATTTATTGTAAATAATATGCAAAGGGTGAATCATAAGTATGTACATCGGATGCGCGGATATAAATTTTCAAAGGAGAGGACCTCCAACCAGACTTATTTGCAGTGCCCAAAGCAAAGCTCCAAAACGCCTCATGCAAAAGAAAGGAGGGGATCTCCAACAACACTTGGTTGCAGCACCCACAGCAAAACTAGAAAACACCCAATGTAAAAACACAGTGCATACACCCACAGAAAACATGCAAAAGGGACAAGGAACACCAACCCACACCATAGAAACATGAAACACAAAAGACTACACTTAAACCACGAGACCAACCCACAGCATAGAAACATAAAACACAAAAGACAACACATAAACCAACGAGAACACACAAAAGACAAGTACAACAATAGAAGTAAGAGAGACATACGACATAGAAACATCAAACACAACAGACCTCAAGTACAAAGTATGTCTTAGCTAACCTGAGAGTATTAGGATCCAGATAATGATTTTGAACATACTTCATCAAACATTTGAGAAATATTTAGCATTTCAGCAAATATCTAAAGGAAATTTCCAAATTTCTTTTAGTCGTACATCTTAATAACGATTAAGAAATATCATAGTATACATCGGTACGTTTACTTTACACATCACAGAAATTTTAAATTTAGTTGAAATCTTCTCCTATCAAGGAAAAAAAGTGCCACTGACGAATCGGAAGGCCGTCCTAAGTCGGCATCGGTTGCTCATTGGTAACGTAATTTTACGAGTGGTTTTGTTTGGTATATATCATTCGTCCCCTCTGTGTTGTTGTAATAGGGAGTTTCGGTGGCTTTCCTTAGGATGTTGCAACCTAGTACTGTTGGAAATCTCCTCCCATTCAAGAAAGATTTTTCATTTATTTTTTTACCTTTCTTCATCTTCGTTATCCTTTAATTCATTTTTTTTACATTTTTATCGGTTCATTAATAGTAAAATCATAAAATTATTTTGCCCTTTGTTATTTTATTACTAAAAACGTTCTCCGAAAATGACGGACGGAAACGCAAGAAGTGTGATTAAGGTCAGTTAATATACATGTAGATCGTTATCTGATGACGTAATCAACGAATCAATTCAATGACCAACAAAATCGTCAAACCAGGAAGTGACCATCAAGATTATGATATTAAATTCCGGAATATCAAAAACCGGTTGCATTAATAAAAATCGCATCAAGTGCTGCATTTTACATATAAAGCAAAAGGTGAAGCTTACCATTTTGTTCTGTTATCACGGGAGATTATCAATGGGATTGATGCACCGCGACCGGGTATAGATTTAAATAAGCCGGTATCCAAGCCTTTTGTGAGGTGTCTAGTGATAAAAACCTTATTTACGACGTTAATATATGGAAATCAGTCATACAAAGCGAGCATTAGGCGAACTCTTCATGTTTTAATTTTTTCACCCATACAGGTAATAAAAATGGGATGCGTGCATCATTTATGTTACGGTCAAGCTAATCAATGGTCAAACTGACCATGAATTCGAATTAACGTATCGATTTCTAATAATTTGATTTTCGATTTCCCCATGGCAGACCCCAAGTCTACCTTTAAACGAGAATTACCACCTTCTCTTTCAAATTTCTATAATTATTTATATGCCGCATTGCGACAAATTCCGATGAACGGAGCCCGCTAGTCATATTTTTACATGTAAACACCCACTCCTACGATGTCTTGACTTTTGAATTACAGTGAATTTTTTTAAATAACCGAGAAAACCTTAACTTACCTGAGAGTTGTACTTCTTTGACCGCAGATATCCGTGTGCATTGTTCTATCTTCTTCTACGGATAGGATATCTCAGAAATTGCTTTTGGATTCATATTAATTTTCAGATTCTGAATTTCGTGGGGGGGTATTAAATATTATGTGTAAAACGTATTTCAAATCTTAATTTTAACCCATGAATAATAATGTAAAATGTTGGCATGAATAAACCTTTTCAATTTTATGGAACTGCAAAAAATTGTTCGGGGATACAGCGAATTCCATGATCTGTCTATCCGTCCGTGCGTTTCTCACGCAGACATTAGAAACAAATTTAAATACGACCCATACAGGTCAAATATTAAACGTCTTCAAATTCAATAGCATCATTTAATAACAGATGAATTTGCAGCATGGACCAGACATGCGCGTTTCGGGTACTTAACCCTCGTCAGTGATCCTCAATCTAAACAATGTAATACGGCCAAAGAGTGCAAAAGTTATTCCGAAAGAAGTAGCAGGATGGATGGAATATGATGCTACAGGATCCACGTGTTAAACATTTCAAGAAATTTGGATAACAGAAATTTTCCAATGCGTTGAAAAACTATCAACCGAAGTTGATCGAACTTTGCTTCGTGTGCCCTCTGGGACTCCTGGTCCACCAGCAGTGATACAAATGTAAAACTTCTTCAAATTCAATAGAATCATTTAAGAACAGATCAATTTGCAGCAAAATTGAAGGAAAGATTATGTCGCTCAATCAGTGTGCCTCATAGAATGAATCCACTCAATCTGATTAAAATCGGAATTTATCATATTTTATTATAATCCTTTAGAATTCGCTTAGAAATTCAATGTCAAAAATATATAAAGTTAGGACATGCTGACTCTTCCTGGGCACCTGGTCTCACTCCCATTATGGGAGTTCACTTCTTTTCATGTGGTGAAGGTGTTTGTTTGTTTGCTTTGGTTCCTGTTTTATCCTGCTGTTGTATGCCTTCGGTTTATAATTTTCTGAATTATCGATTTTGTACTATGTATGGGGATATGGTCATTATCCATATTTGTCATAAGTAGCCAAAACAAAACCAAAAACGTTACATGTCTTGTTTTATTTCGTAGATATAAATATATAAATGTTCATATCAAACCATATCAATCAACAAAATTTTATCAAATAAATTAGTGAATAGAAAAGACGATGAAACAAAACAAAGCAAATCAAAATGTTTATGTACAAGTGATATGTAATATTTGGCTTGGTAAGGTTGACAACACATTCATTATTCGTGGACACTTAATTAAAACATCCTCTTTTCATCCTTCAATTAAAACGATGCCCGTGTCTACGACGTCATCACTCTAACGAATTCTGAAAAGACAAAATAATTTACTCTATCAATGATCGTCATCAGATTTTTGTACTGTTGACTTTTTCGATTACTAACAAAATTCAAGTTATTGTGAAAATATTTAAGTTGGAAATTTCGAAATATATCCTTACAATTACTCCTCTTGAAAGACGCTACACAAAATCTGTAGCCGCTATCTTTCATGAGTAATCTATCTGAATTTTAGAAATCAAACGAGGAGGAGAATTTGTTTATGTTACATGCAAAGAAGAGACGCTGACTCTACCCAGGCACCTGGTCTCACTTCAACTTGTTGTCATCCCGAGGTTCGCAACCGTTCCAATGGAAATTCTAATGATTTTGCCTAACCTTCTCGACTTTGAGGCTGAATAACTGATGGGTACTTCTTTGATGTTTATTTTGGCAATTTTGCATCTTTTTGGTTTTTAATCACCACTAATGAAGATTCATTATCAGAAACATGCACGTCTGTTGTTGTTTTTTTTGGGGGGGGGGGGTTGCATTGGTTGTTTTGAAGTTTTGCTGAGGGTGCTGCAACCGAGTATTGTTGGAGATCCTCCCCTCCTTTCTTTTGTACTCCGAGAAATTTTGAATGTTGCAATCTGAGGGCAGAGTTGGAACATTACCTTTTGATACCACCATTGTTTCTTTGATACATCAATATTTTACATATACACAAGGTTGAGATGAGCTCATACATCTTTACGTGTATCAACCTTTTCAATGACAAGAAAGGAAGAAGTGCATGCAAAACGTTCATCAAATGTTCTTGAATAGTATGTAGGTGAAGACGTAATATGGTGAAAAAATCTCTTTCACAAAATTGATATCTTTGATAAAGTCTTAGCAATCATTACTCTTTGACTTGTTCGCACAATATATTTGCCCCTGACTTCAAATCTCTAAATTATCGATTGAAGTTTGGACATATATGCAAAATTACATAATGTATAATAATAGAATATTAAACATTTTCTTATCCTCCATTCATAACAATAGTAGCATTACCTTCATAGTTGATCTGTCCGTCCCCGTCCGTATCGGCCTCCTGTATCATTTCGTCTACCTCCTCTTGTGTCAATTTCTCCCCCAAGTTCGTCATGACATGACGTAATTCTGATGAGCTTATGAAACCGTTTCCATCCTTATCAAATACTCGGAAAGCCTCGAGGATAACTTCATCTGAGGTCACTTCCTTCATTTTCTTCGACATCAAAGTAGCGAATTCGCTGTATTCAATTTTTCCGTTGCCTTAAAAACATAACGCAAGGATCAGAACACTGATGTCTGGTGCAAAGTTTAAAGAAAAAGAAAAATATTCAAATACACAAATTTTCGGCCCCTTGGCCTTTATCAATTGTAAAAAGCGACACTTGATAAAGGCCAAGGGGCCAAAATTTGTGTATTTGAGTGTTTGTGTTCTATATGTTATCATCCCTTCCCTCTGGAAGAAATATTTCAATTTAAAGATAAAGATAAGATTAAAGCGAAGGTCATTTCGAAATTATGGTTCTTTCCACAATGGTGAACGATTACCTTGGTCGTCCACAGAAATGACTCCATAACTTGAGTGAAGTAGCTGCATTTAATCTGTTTAATGGTACCTCATCTTGGTGCACCAAGGGTTTCATCGCATTCCGCCAGACGCTTCATAGCAAAGTACCCTTGGATTCAGGGGTCCCCAGTTTCGACAGGATTTCTGTCGGCGGCCCTATTATGACGTCACGTCATTGTAGTTTAATGACGTCGGAAAACAACAAATGCGATTACTTTTAATTTTTGGCGCCATAATTTAGAACAATTATTCTAATTTTATCCCTGTCTTCGATCTGAATTTATGTAATTTCCTTTTTAATTAATTTGAAAAATACATGGGACCTTAGGGGTGAAGGCAAGGTCATATTGAGAGTGGAAAGTAGTGGAAGGAACCTATGACGTTGCGGTGGAAGACGATGGTACCTGTATGGTATATATGGTAACTATTTATGGTGTACTAAGCAATACTCACCATTCGTATCTACCTCCTGAATAATTGCTCGGACTTCTTCCTCTGATGGATTCTGACCTAATGACCTCATTACTGTTCCGAGCTCATCTGTCGTTATCGTGCCATCTCCATTCTTATCAAATAAGTCAAACGCTTCCTTAATATCTGAAAATATGTTTACTAGAATTCATAAAGAAATTTAAATAATCAATTTAACGTTGGGCACACTGTAAAATCATGTATTTTCCGGGATCAAATTTACATACACATGTGCTTTTGATCACCATATTTGCTTTTGCTGAACATATGTGCTGTTGATAAAACATATATGCTTTTGATAACATGTGTGCTTTTGTTAAAGAGAGTTGAAATAACAATTCCATCGATTCCTGAGTGCGCATAATTAGCGTATGAAATTATATTGTTTCATGGAGCGAGGTATGTCCAACAAATTTAGCTATCCATTATCTTTTAAAGTAATGTTTTCATCTGTTAAGTTTAACTGACATTATTTTACTTTTTATTACGGATGCAGAACAAACTAAACTTCTATTATTATTCTTTTTCTTTCAAAAACTGTAAGTGATGGCCCTCCATGTTTGTCATGCATGAAAACTTGTCTTTAAACATGCATGTTGCCTTGTATTGAAGAGGGAAGATCTTGTGACTCCTACCTATTAAGCGTGAACCGCATTTTCAGGGAATAATAGAAATTGAAAATAATTGTCTACATACAAAAGAATATCCCTTTAGTTCAGTAAGTTTTCCGATTTTGTTTTCTTTACGACATCGATACGGTTTACGTTTGATTTGTTCACGCTCATGCCCTCTTAAGGCAATAAAAAAAAAACAACAATTTATCCTATTCATATTAGGAAGGAGGGAATCTCCAACATCACTCGGTTTCAGCACCCACAGCAAAACCCCAAAACGCCCAATTCAAAAACACAGGGAAGACACCCACAGAAAGAGACGTAAAAGGGATAAGGAACACAAACTCACATCATAGAAACATGAAACACAAAAGACCACACGTAAACGAATGAGACCAATGGGCAACCGGTGCCGACTGAGAACGGTCATTTGCCACGGCCATCTGCCATTATATCACATAAAATGATGTATCTACAAACCCTATCATCCAATCTCTTCGACAGTTCAAACTTAGATTAGCTCGATATTAGAACTTGATCCTAGCAAACAACATTACCTTTATTCTGTTCATCTGTTAGTTCACTTTGTGGCTGTTCCTATAAAACAAAAGTTTCAAATATATTTATAACAAATTCATCCCATTTAGCGGAAAATCGTATCGTTCATTCAATTAGATTTCACAACAATTTTTTTTTTTTAAATCTTATAAATCTAGAAATATATCCATGACATACGTACCATTATACGTTGTTTTCGTGTACCCCTATAAACATACGATTGTCTTCTTGGTGCAAAATAAAATGAAAAACAAAAACAAAGAAAGGTAGATATCTTAAGTATTCAGTCCCATCAATTAACAACAATAAGACATCGATATAAGTACTGATGTATACACATTTCCGATGAGGTTTCCTGTTCCCGGCTATGTGCGGAAATTTGAGCATTTCCCTTCGCACGAGACGGGCTCATACGTAAATCTGTACGACCGGCGAATTTCTACCTATGTCATTCCAATGGAGGAGTTATATTTTTTTCAATTTCATAATCCATACTACATGAAATCATAGTACATGGATTAATTCTTTCACTCAACATTCATCCAGTTGCATATACTCAGCCTAACATGAGGGGGTGGACAGGGTGAAAAGGATGCGGGAGGAAGGGGCGGGAGGAGCGAGAAAGGGGGAGGGAAGGGGGGAAATGGGTGGGAGGGAGAGCGAGAGGGGGGGAGGGCGGGAGGGGGTAGAGAAGGGGGCGGGAGGAGGGAAGTAATGGAATGGTAAAAAGGAGGAGGAGGGAGATAGCGGCTGGAGGGGAGGTAAGGGGGTGGAAGGGGGAGAGAAGGTACCCCCCTGTCCGCCCCTAACATGGATTCACATTTAAACACATTCTCTCGGCTCATGGAGGAGTGATGATTTAAATACATATTTATCATTTTCACCTCCTTTTCTTACCAAAATTGCCTTTCAAAAACTGAATAGTAAATGTCATAAGAATCATGTGCTGCAATTATTTTGAAAAGTCAAGATGCATAAGAATAAAATTGATAGTACCATGTTTATGTTACCCTTTTTATCTAGGAAATTTGGAGCGGCGCACTCTCTGCAAAGTAAAATGCACAACTTTAGATTTAAAAAATGGAAGCAGAGGGCGCTACTGAAATACATTTGGCTGTGTCATAAATCACTTCGGCATTTCATAAATGAGTTAAAGAAGTGCCACTGATGTGGATTTACTATCCGAAACACGTGTCTGGAGCTTTTAAATTGCTTTGAAATTTTCTTCAAGAAGGTAAAGAGTTGGAACTTTTTCGTATTAGTAAACCTGTTTGCTATGTTGGAAGTACATGACATGGGTCGTGTGGTGACCCGAATGAAAACAAAGTCTTGCCATACGAATGATAACAAATGCTATAAATTTAATTTATTTTGTCACTTTAACCTTACTGCAAAAAGTTCCTTTGTATTGTTATACATGTGTGTTTGAGTATGATTCAGTCAGAAAAAAATATGCTTGTACTAGAAAGGAGTTCCCTTTTTTTTTTTTTTTTTTTGCCTAAAATGACGTTGTGCACAACAAATTATCATGCATCCAACTAGTTGATCTCCGACAAGACAATGTTTACATGGTTAATGTATCATAGGGGTAGCTTTTGGTAGCAGATCTGAGATACTTAGTAACTCTCTAAAGTATATATAGTCACTATTAAGCTGGCCATGTCAGGATGTTACGTTACAGCTTCTACATATGATCCAAGACTTTTTTCGTCTCGAATTGAGCTGAAGGGGATGAAATTCCAGTGCTGATATATGTACCAAGATCTGTTTCAAAAGGGTCTTGATCTATGATTGTTCGTTTTCTTCTACATCTTGATAAATATAAAGCGTTCTTGTTCAAATATGTTATATCCAAATGACATAAAACGTTTCCTCTCTTCGTTTTATAAATATCAAATAAATCAGTATCATATACTGTACATATAAACAAAAAGTTGTCAATGGAAACAATACTACTGTCCGCGCGGCTCACTTCGGAAACTGGATAAACGATAATTTGAATGCTGCGTCAAGCAAAAGTTTAAATGAAATTAATACAATTCAGTAGACCTCGTTTAGTAGTAAATTTTCGTACATGATATATGGTCGTGAGTTATGCAATCATATGATAGAGACAAAATACTTTTTAGATGGGACGTTAAAAATTTAAGCATGTCGTCGCCGAGTTTAACATAGAGTCTATGGACAATGTCACGACGACATGGGAAAAATTAGCATGGGAAATCGCCCATCTAAAATTTATTTTGTATGTAATGTTTGATTGCAAGCACTGACTATCGTTTAACTTATACTGAAATTTACGACTAAACGAGATCTATTGAATAGTGCCAATTTCATTACGTTTTATGTACGACAAAGTATTCAAAATCGCGTATATCCAGTTTCCGAAGTGAGCCGCGCGGACAGTAACTCCAATTATCTGGGTGTTCTACAATTGCTACATTTGTGATCAAGACATGCTCACTTGTGCAGTGTATCGTTTAGGTCAGAAAACCTGAGTGCAAAAATTATACGACAGCAATGGAACAAACAAAGCACAATTAAGCTCATAATTGATTTATAGATCTCATAACGTCTCTGTATTTCCCAGTGGATTCTTCTACTCCCTCTCTTTTAGGTTCAACGAGCTGTCATCATATTAACGATGTCTGCAAAATTGATACACGAAATATTTTTACAAGATGTTCCAATTCAAAGCAATTGGTTTTTTTTTATTATTATTATTTCAAAAAGATAATCTCTTAATCTCTTGTAAATTGCAAATAACAATTATCTCACTTTAGATATACACATCTATATATGCTTTCTGACAAGGACTGGCGAAACTTCATTTAAATCTACTAGTATATAAATTGCTGTTGAATTAAGAGTTTGTAGTCAAGAGGCTATTCTCTGTGTGTGAAATAAAGAAGCTCCACAAAAGTATATAAAAAGATAACAATTTTCATTAAACTCAACGATTAGAAATAACAATGTAATTCCTATGGGACAGTTTTCCATAAACAGGCACATAGTCATTTACGTGTACTCCTATCTGTCAAGACCAACAGAAACTTAAATGACGCCATAAAATAACATACCTTCGTATCTGACTTGTCCTGACCCCTCTACGTCTACAATTCGTATCATTTCGTCCACTTCGTCATCAGAGAGTTTTTCTCCGAGATTCGTCATAAAGTGACGCAGTTCTGACGCGGTGATGACGCCTTGTCTTTCTTTGTCAAACACACGGAATGCGTCCATTAGTTCTTCCTTGGTGTACATCTTTCTCATCTTCCAATCCATCATCTTCATAAATTTTGGGAAATCGATGTTGCCGTCACCTTATTGAGAGAAAAAAAACTTTGCTTTCAAAATCGATCATTTTTCTTTTCAAATATTCGTTCGAGATTATTTTCTTTTATGATAGTTGTTTCCCACAAGAATAATATAAACAATAGTACAAAGTATTACTAAATATTACATTCCAATTTCCTAAAGAAATTATTATATAATATTACAAGAGTGCTAGATTTTTTGGTTCTCATTTAGAACAAAAATAAGAATATTTCATCTTCAGCTATGGTCAGAGATTTGAAACACAAAGCTATGGAACATTTTTCTAGATTTTATACAAACCATTACATTACATTCGAAAATCTGGTCAGCATACAGAAGCCTGACGACAATCCAAACAGCACTCACAATAGAGCACCAAATTGAACATCCACGGACCCCTAGCAAGCTAGAGGTGTGATCAGGTGTCCGGGAGGAGAAAGCATCTCCTGTTTGGCTAGCCGCATCCGCAATGTATATTCTCTGCTAAGTCCTTATCAAATTGTTATCATCCGTGCTGACGAAACGACTTCTACTTTTGATATTAAAAGCCGAAACATTTTCATAATGCGGAAGGGTTCCAACTCATACCAATTTGTTATGCACCAGACACCATATCAAATCCTCATCAGTGAAGCTTCCAGCCAAAGTATCTTTCATGTCTTATTCCGTATGTCTTTTCTAGATGCGGATGGTGATACTGATGTTTTGGCTTACAGCACCACTGGTGAGGATTGGATAGCCGAAGTATGTGTGTAGTATTCAAATGATTTGCCCTAGAGCTGCATTCTTTTCTTTTATAAAACTTAAATATGGGTAATCGGAATAGTGGGAGGGTTGTGCGCGCGCAATTCAGGATAACCACACCATTTGTTACCCGAGTAGCAGATGGCCGTCCTAAGTTGACACCGGTTGCCCATTGGTCTCGTTGGCTCATGTGTAGTCATTTGTGTTTATTGTTCTATGCCATGTGTCTCTTTCGTCTCTTGCTGTGCTAGTCTTCTCTGTGTCTTCGCTTCGAGTGTTTTGTTGTTGGTACTGCAACCAGGTCTGGTTGGAGATCCCCTCCCTTCTTTTAGATAAGAAATACAACAATCCCAATACAACTAACGGAAAAGGGACCAGTCCATGCTAGTCCAGCATTAAATCCATTTTGTTGTTAGATCGCTTTTAATCTATTAGTAAGTTTATTTTAATACTAAGAGGCTCAACCCTCTTACCATCTATATCCACTTCAGCAATCATGTCCTTCAGTTGACTTTCAGAGGGATTTTGTCCAAGAGATCTCATGACACCACCTAGCTCACGTGTCGTTATGTTACCGTCACCATTGGTATCAAAAAGGCGAAACGCTTCCTTAAATTCTGTTCAATGACAAATATGGATAATGACCATATCCCAATACATAGTACAAAATCGATAATTCAGAAAATCATAAACCGAAGGCATACAAACCAGGATAATACAAGAACCGGAACCAATAAAGAAAACCCTCCACCATATGAAAAGAAGCAAACTCCCAATATGGGAGTGAGACCAGGTGCTCATGAAGAGTCAGCATCTCCTGCTTGCATGCAACACCCGTCACTTCAATTCGGTGTCACATCCGGTTACTTCCATTTCGGAAGATACAAGTATATTCGGTGGTTGGATAGTTCAAATGGTCTAAGACAGAATATCGTCCACCATTCTGAAGAGTGGAACATCAGAAGTTCCCCATATGAACCGTTCCCCATATGAACCGTAGAACTTCCTCGGTGACGACGTTAATCGGCCCCAAACGTATCCCTGACCGAGAAGCTTATTTGAAAGACGCCTAGCCCTCAGAACAAAATAAATACATTTAAAGAAAATGTTTGTTCTTGTGTACCATGTGCGCATTCGTAAGAATAATGTAAGCTGGAATTCTAATGGGAACCAATTGTGCCCCACTCCTTGCCGACATTTTTCTTTACTCATACGAAGCTGAATTCATTCAATCTTTGGTATCGGAAGTGAAAAGATACTTAGCTTCTGACTTTAACTTCACTTACATATATAGACGATGTGCTGTCCATCAACAATTTCAAACTTCGCGGAATACCTTAGCAGAATCTATCCGTCGGAGCTTGAAGTCAAAGAAACTACAGAGACAAATAAATCAGCATCCTATTTGGACATAATACTGTCCTACGACACTGATGGTCAAATCACTCTATGACAAACATGACTACTTCAGTTTTAGCATCACAAACTTTCCTTTTCTGAGTAGCAACATCCCTTCATCGCCTGCTTTTTGTGTGTTTATATCTGTATTGAAACGTTATGCCAGAACAAGTACCAAATATACAGATCTTGTTCTGAGAGCAAGGCGTCTTTCAGATAAGCTTCTCAGTAAGGGATACGGTTTTGATCGACAAACATCGTCACAGAGGAAGTTCTATGGTTGATACGGGGAACTCGTCATACATTATGATGTCCCATTATCCAGAATGGTGGATGATATTCTGTATTAGCCTATTTGAACCGTCCAATCACAGAATGTATTTGTATCTTCCGAAAGGAAGTAACTGGATGTGATATTTCTGTCGAATTGAAGTGACGGGTGTTGCATGCAAGCAGGAGATGCTGACTCTTCCTGGGCACCTGGTCTCAATCTCATATTTGAGTTCGCTTCTTTTCATGTGATGGAGGTTTTGTTTGTTTGCTTTGGTTTCTGTTTTATCCTGATTTTGTATGCCATCGGTTTATGATTTTTTGAACTTTCGATTTTGTTCTTTGTATTGGGATATGGTCATTGTCCATATTTGTCATTCAAAACAAAAACCTTAATTGTGGGACGCCATTGAAATAGTCTAGATTTTCAGAAATATTTTCACTCGAAGTGCTACTGATGAGGGTCTTATATTTGAATATGCATGCCTACTGCACCGTTCTTGGTATCTTAAGTCTGAACAATATTTCTTCATCTAACAGTAGTTTTTTTTTATTGTAAAATTGTTGTAATTGAATTTCTATTGAAAAAAGTGAATTCTTAGTCTTATTTGGAAAATTGAAAATTGTACTTGAAGAACAAAATTTTAAAAATGGGATCGTCTTACCGCTAATCTGCTGAGGAGTCAGCTGATCCTGATCCGCCTGCTACGAAAATGAAACTTAAGGACAAATTTTACGAAAACAAAATTTCAAAAATTCAACCCAAACATATACAAAATAGGACGTAAAGATATATTATACTACGTATAACAAAATAATTTAATTTTGCATGTAACAAGGATTTTCATTGGCTACGCGAGTTAGACCGTTTGTGCATCGGATTTTTTAGGTTATTTCCCATAACCAAAAAGAATTTTAGAAACATTCCTTAAATAAGATTTAGAGCATGGAAACAGTAAGCATCTCCGGTTCATCAAAAATTGCATTTCTTAACAAAAATTATAAAAACGATTCATAATTCTTTTGGTACAATGTACTCGTACGAATATGTTTTAATTCTTATGTCAATTAACCTTTTCTTTTAAAATTTCTTTAAAATAACCATGTTTCAGCTAAAAAAAAAAGCAAATTCAGAAAAAAATGCAATGAAGAGAACTTGAAAATAATGAAAATGTAAAATCCTTTGTTATCATTAATGTTTGCGCATTTTTGCAATTAACATTTTTAAATACAACTTACCATACTGCTCATTTTCGTTATTAGTTCCTCAAACTGAAATGAACATGTTGTTTGTTTCCTGCAGCAAGGAGCGTCCGTCTTCTGACGCCTGAAATTTTCACTTGACGAGTTCACTGCTTGTCATTTGTATTTCAGGGCACTGTATTATTTAATCATAAGTTT
This sequence comes from Pinctada fucata, assembly GCA_028142955.1. Taxonomy (NCBI): domain Eukaryota; kingdom Metazoa; phylum Mollusca; class Bivalvia; order Pterioida; family Pteriidae; genus Pinctada; species Pinctada fucata. The sequence continues at coordinate 17,515,201 of AP027107.1, read as the reverse complement.
AACATGCTGTAGGTCCGTCCCGTGGGGTCCCGGGACATGTCATGAATGAAGTCTACTCGGGTTTCCACTCCACAAATTCCTTGATTTTATTGTTTAGGTGCCGCATATAGCATCGATTCTATCCTATTCTTTCGAGAGTAACGGACTAGAAACTCTAATCTACTGAATGATTCTATAGCATAAAAAAGTCGTATTGTCTCAGTTTGTTACGCTATATTTCAAGGTGATAGACAAGGCCATTTCATACTTATGTATAATTAATGAAATTTCATGATGGTATCCTTTTTTTGCGTATCATTCTGATTTTTTTTTTCTTTCTGCATTCCATTTACACTTGCTCATATATCTCTTTCATTAATTCTCTGACTTCTTTTTTATATAAATGCAGTTAGAAATTAATTTTTCTCTTACAATTACAATTCTAAACAGTGGAATTGTGAAACAAAAATTTTGATTTTTTTCAGAAAACGCTTGTTTTTATCTTTTCTCTTGTATTTTTTATGTATAAATCTACTTCATCATAAATTTATTTTTTTTAATTTAAGTTGAATTTTCATCGTTGTTTTATCAAAGAAAGTCTAAAGATTCTTCTTGCCCATACCGAAATGCTTCTTTTAAATATGACAAAAAGTCACACAAAAAGCGAATCCTAAGTAATGTCCAAAGAAAAACGATTTTTCAACACTTGGGCTGGAGGGCGACCTGCACTGCAAAACTTAGAGCAATAAGCAAACATCCAAAAGGAACTAGTACATTTAGTCACCTATCGGTCTGTTCGTCAGTTCGTCTTTCATTTTTGCGGTCTACCGAACTTTCTTCTATTGTCGGTAGAGACACATGCAAGTTATTTTCTAGAGCCCAGTTTTTGCTTAGTCCCCTTGATGACTAGGACTGTCGGAAAAGGAGGGGGGTGTTATGCTTGTTTATTCTTAAGACATAATACTTCTCTCAGATGGTCTGAATTTTGATTAAGTGCATTATTCCTAACCGAAACATCTCTGTGGAATTAAGATTTTCAACACATGGAAATGACATTGCATAAATATGAATGTCGACTGATATGAGAGAATGGGGAATTGAATGAGAACATCTAATAATAATGTACAGTATTATTATACAATATGGAGCGGGGGGAAATCATACTCTTTACATTTACACTTGTCATTTATGATCATGCTTTCTCAAGATTCCGAAGATGACCGAGTTTTAGATATAAAAAACAAAGTAAAGTCAGGCATTATTTCGTATTTCCTTTTGATTTTTAATTGCCAGTTAGCCTTGCCTCATTGTTTTTTTTTTTTTTTTTTGCTTCGGTATCTCTTTATGTTTTGTTTGATTGTTTTTGTTTTTTTTTTTAGGGGGTGGGGGTTATTTTGTTTGTTTTAGTTTTTCTTTTCTTTTTTTGTGGGGGATGTCTTTCTTCATATTGATATCTTTTTTTTTTCTTCAATTCATTGTTTCAGATGTTCATTGGCTTATCTAATCGTTGGTCCTCTCGTTGTGTTTTCCTTTGTCTCCTGTTGTCCTGATGTTTACTTTCCTTGATACATGTTGATTTGCGTGGTGCATGTTGATTTGTGTGGTGCATGTTGATTTGCGTGGTGCATGTTGATTTGTGTGGTGCATGTTGATTTCAGGTTGATTTGTGCGGTGCATGTTGATTTGTGTGGTGCATGTTGATTAATGCGGTGTACGTCGATTTGCGTGGTGCATGTTGATTTGTGTGGTGCATGTTGATTTCAGGTTGATTTGTGCGGTGCATGTTGATTTGTGTGGTGCATGTTGATTATTGCGGTGTACGTCGATTTGCGTGGTGCATGTTGATTTGTGTGGTGCATGTTGATTTCAGGTTGATTTGTGCGGTGCATGTTGATTTGTGTGGTGCATGTTGATTAGTGCGGTGTACGTCGATTTGCGTGGTGCATGTTGATTTGTGTGGTGCATGTTGATTATTGCAAATTTGTGAGGCGTGTTCCGCTGTTATCATTATAACCTTACTTTTCCTTTAATTAAATTTTCAAAGAAAAAAAACACACACACACAACAACAAATTTTCTTTCGATCATTCAAATAACACTTTGTTCACCTCATGGATTGGTGAGTTATGCCATTTGAGTTATGACCTACATGTACTTTTTACTGAGACAAATACCTAAAAGCAAGATATTCTTCGAACTTTTGTTTTGTATTGTTTATGTTTCAACTTTTTAGTTCCACTTTATTACGTATTATTTTTGTACTGAATTTGTTAATGGGTTTTATTGGAACATACTCCCATTATTTTCGTAAACATGTATAAATTCCACTTGACTAAAATTCAAATCATAACAAAACAGGCAACTAAATAACACTGTAAACACTTGAAAACGTCTAAGAGATTAAGGGTTTTTAATTGCACTTTAATCCAGTCTCGCGGATTAGTACCCTGCATAAAGAAGTTGAAAGTAGTTCTGAACAGTACCCCCTGTGTCATTGACCATTAACCGATTAATTAGGATATTCGTCTTTAAATCAGATTTACCATTCGTCTCGTATTTTTTTACCATGTAAATTAATATTGCCATTTTGATTTCTACTGCATGGGTACATGCACTCTCCATTATGGTACGTAGGGGTTTTTCTTGTGTTCGGGAGATTGTACAAAAATATATAAACTGTCTTGATATTGTGATTTATCTTTGAGTAGTCAAGAATGTATAAAAGATGTTGTTTTAATCTTAGTTTTGTTTATTCAGGCAAACATAGAAGCAGGTAAGTTTTCATTTATGATAGCTAGCTTTTATTTAACTAGGATAGAAAGAATACACTTATTTCTTATTTAATTTCTAAAGAAAATGTAATTTTTATGATCTATACTCCTTTATCTATCAGCTTAATCCAAAGTTCACGATTGAGAATTGTGCAATTCATTAGCATATAGCATTGTCAATCAATTTATCTCTGCAATATCGTATCTTTATTTTGGAGCAGAATTTCTTTAAAATGCATTACCTTTCGTCAAAAACCATACATGTATGTATATATACTACCATTTCAGAAATCACATCCAATTTCAATGTCTACGCAAATGGTGGCCGTCTTGAGATTGGGAAACTTCAAAGGGCGTTATGTCCGATATTTGGATATGTAGATTCAGACCGCGTTCAACAGATATTGAAGGAAAATTGGCCTGATGGTAAATTGTCTTTGATTTCTTAGACTAAATTTTTAACAATTCTTAAATTGTAGCTAGATTTTCTTCTCTTGAAATAACTGGTAGGACACGATATCTCGTTGAGTATACTTGTCAAAATTTCTAACTTACCATTCTACGGGTATGGATTTTCGTTAATGTGGAATGCAAATTATTTTAAAGATAATTTGATTTGATATACAACATTTCTCTCTTTACTTTAAAATCAAGAAAAACGAAATTTCTTTCAACGGAAACAGACCGTGACGAAATTTGAATTTTGAACACTTTTCATGAATTTCGCGTATTTTATCGGAAAATTACAATTAAACCACTTTTAAAGAATTGTTTTTACCACGTTTCATCAGAAAAACATGAATTAAACGGAATGCATTTGTTACAAAAGCGATAATAAGGAAATAAAACTTAACGAATTTTCCATAAAATGGATGCGTTCGCATTACTCTTTAGAGTGGTGCGTTAAATGAGCTTCCATTAACCAAACATCTTTTTCTAGGCGTACTTTTCACGAAAAGTGGCTTAGCACAGGAAAAAATTAAAAATCGCATTCGCAGGATATGTTTCAACACAAAAATCCTTTCCCGGTATATCAATGATACCGGAAGTGTTAATGACTTGTAACGCATAAGAAAATGTGTACGCATATCTCGACGAAATAACAGTTTCAATCGCCGATATTTCAAAATCCGAAAAACGAATCGCATGATAGCCGTAAGAACTTTTCTACTGTAGCCTTTTTCAGTCAAGAGACAAAGGTTTTTAACAAACCGGAAGCGGATGATTCTTTGCTAAAATGCTGTAGACTTTGAAGAATCACATCGCAGGATGATCATTTACGCTATAAAAACTTTCGTTGTTATTATAAATATAGATATTAAATAATTGATTTCTACCAATCGTGATATTGAAGTAACTGGGAAAATGTAAGTTAGAAATTTTGACTAGTATATATGGTACAGGGATTCAAACTGAGTGTTCGGATTACAATTAATTTCTGGATGAAGTAATAAATGATAAAGTCTAACTGTTGATTACGGAAGACCGTAGGTGACACGTATGAATTATAATTTATCTGGCGGCCGCCAGATAATTATTTGGCGGCCGCCAGATAAATTATGTGGCTGCCGCCAGATAATTAAGTGGCGGCCGCCAGATAAATTATGTGGCGGCCGCCAGATAATTATCTGGCGGCAGCCACTTAAGTATCTGGCGGCTGCCACATAATTTATCTGGCGGCTGCAACATAATTATCTGGCGGTCGCCACATAATTTAAGTGGCGGCCGCCACATAATTTAAAATAAATAGAAACAAAATCAATGCATAACATGTTCTTTCTGCTCTAGGGTGCTAAATTCATCCTCTCTGTTAATTTATTTTGATATGACAGATGCAAAATAACCAGACGAAATGTAACAAAAGATTTATTTGGCGGCCGCTACATAATTAAGTGGCGGCCGCCACTTAATTTATCTGGCGGCCGCCACATAATTATAATTCATACCTGTCACCTACGGGCTTCCGTACTTGATCTACAATTATTAGTAAGTGAAAATATTAAGATTAAGATAGAACTGTTCAAGAACAGGTATTCGCTAATGGCTTGTTTAACCCTTCATATGTAATCTTGACCTTGAAGGTGATCTTCGCCCTTATCCTTATTGACCATCCCTGAAAGTTTGATTCAAGAAATATGGGTTTCGGTCAAGTAAAAGCCAATTTTGTGAAAGTATGACACCTGACGGACGAACGGACACAGACTGCTTTGCAGACGACACAAAAAAAGGTATCATTTTTCTTTGAAATATTACGAAGTTTTTCATTTAAGTGCAAGATGTTTTGACCATGGAACAGTTCAAGACGCTAGTTCACAAGATGTCAACAGACAAAACAACTGAGCTACGAGAAACCTTTGAAATGTTTGACAAAAATCATGATGGCTATATCACTCGAAAAGAATACTCTCAGGTTTTACGCAAAATAGGCCAAGATGTCGACGATGAGACGGTGGAACAGATATTTAAAGAGGCAGACCTTAACAATGATGGAAAGATAGATTTTAACGGTAAGAACGACTGATTTACAAAGTTTTTACAATGAATTAATGAATGAAAGTCTTTGAACAAAATAATTTTCTCCAAATGATATTTGCATTTTTTCGACATGCATTGAGGTATCAAAATCGACCAAAACTTAACAGTATGATCTAGTAACTATTTTTTCTTCTTTCGAACAGAATTTATGAAAATGATGCTGGATGCCAAGTGAACAATGTCTTTAATTTAGACCAAGGCGATTTGTTGATCTTATTGAAATACCCATGGACGCAATTTACGCACATCAGTGCATGGTGGTTTGAAACCATGGTTTGGATGATCAGTATTAGCTGCGTGAATTCTACAAATATATGTAGTATGTAATAAAACTTTGAATATCGAGTATCAATTTGTAGGTGATGCACTTTTTAGAATCAAGAACCGAGAAAAAATATGGTATTTTAAAATAATTTTAGGATGAATTATGAATATTGAATATTTTTACTTACTGAGATGAATTTTCATGGTTGGAGCAGAAACCGATAGAATGATAATTAAATACCAAAACTTCAATATAGAATGTACTGAAAAGTATGAAAGACAATGTAACTTTTTTCTCATTTTTAATAAATATCATAAAGAACAAATCTAACATCTCATTAATTATTAATTTTATCATACAATTACAATGTCCATATATTATTGTTTGTATATACACGGTATAATAAGAGAAGTACATTTGATTATATTATACAGAATAAAAATGAAATTCGTTATCATCTATGTGCTGTTATTTCTTGGACATCATCTTCACAAATTCTGAAACAAAAAACAAATTCGTTGTCTTACACACAATGTCAAAAACACAGAAATTTTAAAGATCTATTGAATATCAAATTCAGCTAAATATTTGGCTTGGTAAAAGGTTACAATTTTGTACTAATACAAAATATTCGTTTTTCTTTTTCAGAATAACTTTGCAAAAATTGAAGTTTCTAATGTGTGACAAATACAAAAAATTCAGGCGCGTAGTCAGGAGTATGCAACTACGCAGGTACCTCCATGTCGTTATACGATAAAGCCCAAAAAGGTGTACAATGGGCCATTTCTAAAGTAGAAAATCATTCCAAGGAATGCATGTGTCGCCTGCGAAACATAGCGACACTTATTATGAATAACTTTTATATAGGGTGTGACAGACATCCAAGTGTGACAGACTGACGGACAACGGACAAAGTTATCCCTAAGTGTAGCTATGTTTCGCAGGCGACACAAAAACTACTCTGGAAGTGTGAAAAATTCATTAGCTTCCTGGAGATTGGCCATGGACCCATATGAGGCTCATGGCGAATAGTCGACTCCCTAAACCACGGTTTGTAACGAGCTTCCACTAGAAAAGTTATCTGATTATGCGCCTGAATATTAAGAACTTACCTTCATAATTAACCTGTCCGTCACCGTCAATGTCAGCTTCTTTTATCATCTCGTCTACCTCTTCGTCTGTGAGTTTTTCTCCGAGATTTGTCATCACGTGACGTAGTTCAGCTGCACTAATGAAACCATTGCCGTCTTTATCGAACACTCTAAACGCCTCTCGAATTTCCTCTTCCGTGTCGGTGTCTTTCATTTTCTTCGCCATCATGGTTAAGAATTCTGGGAAATCTATTGTCCCATTTCCTGAAAATGCAAAATTACTTCTATCGACCCCTTTATATTAACAAATACCCAGTTCGTCATTTTCATAATAAACAGTCAAGACTTCATGAAAACTTTTGAAACACATTCACGCCGACAAATTCTGCTAGCACACTGAATAGTTTGTCAGACAATTTCTCCTGGCCCACTAAAATGATCGTTTTTTGCATAGTTTTAAGACTCTTGTTTCACTTTATTTATTTATTTCTATTTTTTGCAAATTAAATCAATAGATTAATGAAGGCTATGACACAAAATGCCATAATCTGGAAAATTAATTTTATAAATCATTTTAAGATTTCCCGACATATCCACTCAGGGAATATTCCTTACCATCAGCGTCTACTTCGTTGATCATATCCTGGAGTTCAGCCTCGGTTGGATTTTGACCTAGTGACCTCATTACAGTACCGAGTTCCTTGGTTGTTATTGTACCATCACCATCCTTGTCAAACAAGCTAAACGCCTCCTTAAATTCTGAGAAAAAATAGTCGTATCAGCATATCTTCAATTCAATTAAGCAAAGGAACTACGGTTTCAAAATGGCTGTTCTACGCATTGTTTGATTGCAATGAGAGAACACATATCTACAACAGCTACATGGCAAGATTCAATTCAATTCAATTCAATTTATTCAAAAGCCATACAGCTTATAGATACAACACACATATTATGACGGTTATACTATACATGACATAATCAAACATTGTTTCATTACCAAAAAAAAAGTACAAGAGATACATGAAAAAACATGACTTATACAAGTGTATAATAATATACTTTTATTAGTTACAATGTATTAGGTTTGTTACTGACCATCAACAGAGAGCCTTCTATGGGCTTGATCAACCCATCAAATCCCTGTGGACGGTCAGTTACAAACCTAGTATTTAACTGTTTTATTTCGTCGAGAACCAAAACCTCGGTTTTTTGCTACAGAAAATTGGCATTTCATAACTCCTTTTACATGCGAATTCATTTATACGGCAATGGCGGAATTGACCCTTCCGATTTCTGGAAAAAATGCAATTTCGTGACGTCGCAATGCTTTTACCTCGGACAAACGAGCTTCGAACCTCGGTCAAACATCGCAATTGCATTGTGACGTCATGGAATTTCTCAAATTTTTCCCGCGTTCGGAAGGGTCAATTGCTGACGGTCTATAGAAGACGGCGTGCACATGACACGATTTACGCTCTCGAATTGTCTCGAACTAGTCCGTGGCAAAATTAAAGAGCATATTGATATACCAAACAAACTAAAGATCAGAGACCGAGAAACCAACTTAGGTCGGTCTATATTAATGACAAGTGTTGTTGTTATCCGGATTATCTGGCACGAATCCTCCCTTTATCTGAATATTCAAAGGTCTGTCATAAGATAGCAAACTTGGAGCGTAAAATATTATTAGTTACACGGTTAGTTAGTGACCTGATACGGAAAAATACATGGTGTGAAAAGAAAACCCGTATCGGGCGAGGCGAAAGCCGAGCCCGATACGGGTTTTCTTTTCACACCGTGTATTTTTCCGTATCAGGTCACTAACTAACCGTGTAACGAATTTATCACGTCGAAGACCTCTAACTGTATGTGTGGGTGTCTCTTTATCATACAATTCACTCAATTTTTTCCCTTAAAGTGTATCAATCATTTAAAACAATTGTTATTGTTATTTTTTAAATTGTTTAGAAGGAATCTACCTACGAATTAACTATAAGTCTTATTTTCGTCAATTTCTGTTGATGAAATCTGCCCAAATCTCTTGGTCGTCGCCATCTTGTTTTGCTACGTCGGCATGATACGACGTCACGTTGACGTCATAATAAACTACTCGCCCGATACGGATTTACAAGCCTGATACGGCTTTTTTCACGGCGTCATGTGACCATGATCTGACCAATAAATATCAGACGCCACGTCGTGACACAATTCTGCCAACTGACATCTTAAGACAACGACACCATGACACAAACAGAAAAAAAACACACTATAGGGATGACCGTAGAATGAAATAAGCAAGGACAACGTGAAAGGTGAATGGCAACACATGAAGGCAAGGGGGACCAATATGCACCCGGTGTTTTCTCTCCAGTATAATATCGCTATATATTTTGAAAAGCCTTGCAATCCTCCTATGCTACCAACTTCAGGAAATGTGTTTCAGATATATGGTTGTCGCACATGTGAATATAAAATTTAAAATGTTTCACAACACTACTGAAGACAGAATTATCTTTACAATGACATTTGAAGAGTTTTGTTACGTTATCCTATGTGTATTACGTTACGCTTTCCTATGTGTATTCTCAGTGACAAGACCTTTACATTGGTAAAAAAAACCTTAGTCTTTGACTTTGACCTTAGAGGCTGACATACTTTTGAACAACTTTAGTCTTGGACGTAACTTTTTATGGAAAATGATGTTGTCATATATCGTATGGGCATATTTTCCATTAGTTCCATTTTAAAGCTTATGACCTTGACCACGGGACATACTGTTGAAAACTTGCTTTCTTTTCATAGATGTTTTTCCTTGTGACAAGAATTTCCGTCGGTATCAAACATTTTAAACACTGTTATACATTGACCTATTTTTTGTTACAAAAGCTCTCAAATCGTGAGCTGCAGATGTAAAATAAACATGACATCACGTACCTATCATTTCAAATTTTAGCTAGCGTTGTCTTGTACTTCATGAGTTTCTTTTTGAATTCTACCCTTTTATTAAAGACAATGACCATAATCTGCAAACATTTAACGCAAAATAGATAAATAAATAAATAAAAATAAATGAATAAATAAATAAATAAATAAATAAATAAATAAATAAATAAATAAATAAATAAACCTTAATAACGAATGGATTTCATCAAGAAGTAGAACCGCAGGTGTATATGAAAATTAAACTTTATATGGAAAAATCTATTTTTCTTTCTTTAAAATGTGCATGATTAAAATTTTAGAAAACTGAATTATAAAATTCATCAAATTACTTACCATGACTCTAATTTAGATGTTCCCTTTTGACATCAGACAGTATTATATGATTCAGTTTTTGAAATTGTTATAGCATTTAAAAATAAGGACACATTAAATAGAGGTTTAACTCTTGTAAGTTTTTATTCGTGAACAAAGACAGCGAGGGAAAATATTTTGACAATAGATCTATAAAAACAGTGTCTTCTGTATTAACTTGTACGAATATTTTCGTAGCACAATCGACCAACCTTGGAAACAATATGGTAGATGTCCTGAATGAATAAATTCATGGGCGGATCTAAAAACATGTCCAGGGGTTAAGTCCATCGGGAGAAAGGGGGGTCAGCGTATATATGATTTTGAAAAAAAAATACATGTTCACGTAGAAACAGAAACAGTGGCAATTTTGGCTAATTCCAGTGGGGGTCCCTCCCTCAACTCCCTCCCCTCCCCCATCTAGATCCGCTTTGCGGTGTTGGATGGTTTCGAAACAGATAGATAAAATACATATTTGGGTTTATCAACGAATGGGTTTTTTAAGGTTTACTACTACCGCAATGCGACAAGATCCTCTGTTGGCCTTGGACTGGTACGTGAGCTGACTGGATGATTTCTGGTCATAAGACAGAGAAGCGGAGGAGGGGTATTTTTTATTTTTCATCAACTTGTTTTGTTCTGACACAAACTCGACTTGGCGCGCAGCATGGACTCTGTATGTATGTATACATTAAGTGCGTAAAGGTTACATTTGTGTCTTGTAAATCAAAAATATATATTTTGACTTCACAAATATTCTTCGTTGACATTATCTATACATGACGTTAAGACAACCCACTCTAAATGCAAAAAAAAAATGTTTATTATCAAGTTCACACATGCACTACTTGATAGGAGGTCGGACTGGCATTTTCTAAATATATATTCTAACCCCGAAAATGTTGAAAATACATCATCTGGTTCTCTTGGTAGCAGAAAAAAAAACTTATTCTAGGCTACATTCCACAAAAGTTTAAACAATACCTTAAATAAAAAAAAGAAAATACGGATCGCCATATAAAAAAATGCCGTTGGGTTCACTCCTCTTTAGACTTTAATACCTGACTTGACTGATTTTAGGGTGGAACTATGTTACATGTACATCTTTTCCAAAAATGCGCAAAATTCAATTTAGGATAAGCAATATTCAAACCAAAGCCGACATGAATACGGCTAAATAATAAATATGGATCCACTCACAACATGATTGAGCAACGTACGATAATATATCATAATGGTGGAATTACTTCATAGAGAGAAGAAGAAGAAGAAGATGATGATGATGATGATGATGATGATGATGATGATGATGATGATGATGATGATGATGACAAAATTATTGAAAAAAATCTTGTTTCCGTTTTTATTTACTTTTCGTTTACTTTATTTCATTTTTTATTTATTCATTTTTTTTCATTCTTTCTTGATTTATCTTTCTTCTTTCATTTTATGTTTTTTCTATCCTTTTGGAGTTTAAGCACTATGACCTTGTGCTACTAGAAAATAAATACTATGACCCGAATCCTAAATATGCTAAAAAAATCTACCGTTTGACCGAAATTGAACATCCTCGAGTCCAACACTAAGTAAAGCGGGATAACTGCGTTACAAATTTACCTAAGCTGATAAATCGAAAGTAGAACAGCATACGATAATACTTTGTAACAGGTGTGTAAAGTGAAGGAGACAGTGTCATACCGAATCATGAAGGTAATTTCTTCTTTTATACATTTATATTCTTTATTTATTTGTTATCAACACTAATGATGACGTAGATGTGACTTTTACACAGGTACAACAGTTGCACCTTCTGTGACCCAGATATAATTTACTAGGTCACCGGTCAGGCCCAGGTGCCAGTATTCTAAACGACTAAACTATATGCAGGAGCCTGAATTTTTATTAATAAACTGATGATACTACTTAGAGTAACTGCTTGAAGTTATCAGTAGCGTAGCTAGGGGGGGGGGGGGGGGGGATAAGAATTCTTCCCCTGCTGCAAAGTAAGGGGGAGGGGGGCTGAAAAAGCTAAGGCTAGTCAATCTAAATTTCTCTCACTCACTGCACGAAAATTGGTTAATTGATTTATCCACACGCCATGAGATTAAAAAAAAATATTTGAAGCATTTTGAAAAATCCAGGAGGGTATAATACGTTTTTCCTCTCCAGTCCTCTCCCCCCCCCCCCCCCCCCCCCCGCCATTCAATGCAATGTAAAGTGAAATATATGATGTAACGATGTACAGGCAGCTCTCTAGTATCAGTATGTTGTTTAGTATGTGTGGGCTTGCACATACCCTAAATTTCAATTATGCAAAAGATTCATCGCAAATTAAGCACAGGCATGCGTCTCTGATGGCATAATAGATGTTTACATAATTGTACTCCTCAAAGTAACGCTTGATGTTTTAAAGTTTTTTATTTCTTCTAGCTTCCTATTTGCGCATTTATAATGGCAAAAAGTGTAAAGAGCAAAAATTTGAGGATAAAAGTCGACCAAGAGCCAATAAAAAGGTGGGAAAGGGGGGATGAAAGATGAAAAAATGTATTTTTCATGTTTCGGGATGACTGTAAAGTTACTGCTTTAAAATTATACATAAGACAATTTAAGGGGACGACTTCTCGTGGAAATTTACAGATTCTCATTTCTCACGTCACTTCCGTTTCATCATGTTCATGCAATCAATGCTTACAATATGCAATGTCACGTGTTAGAACAGTTCAAGGGTCAAAATGTAAAACAGATAACTAATTCCCGTAATACTAGTAAACCACATTGCAACAGAACTTGAATTAGATCTACGTCATCAGCGCAAAACCATATAGTATTTCCATTTTCCTTCTATTAAGTTAAACATAACTCTGTACAATGGTCATATATCTGTGCGTCGCTGAAAATTAGTGTAAACTATGTGTCACATTTTTAAGAGTACATCTAATTATATATATGTAACTTTTCAAATTTTTAATTTTCAAATTTAAAAACTTAAACTTTTTCAGGCTATATGGCGAGCGCTGGCTACCACGGGAATGAACCCTCTGGGACGGAGTAGTCACGGTCTAGTTGTAATAGGCAACCACGCCTACGTCTACGGCGGGGAAAACAAGCCTCGTGTGCCTATAGACAATAACATGAACTGCTTAGACCTGAAAAGTCTATCCTGGAGCGTGTGCGAACCTAAAAGCAAAGATTACATTCCAAGCCCAGTTAACGCAGCATCGGTGGCAGCGGTGGGATCCAAGATTTATGTGTTCGGTGGGCGCACAGGGGTCGACATGGGTCAGGGAGACACGGACCAGATGGACGTGTTCGATACGACGGAACTGGTGTGGAACAGAGTGGAGGGCAAAGGAGATAAGCCGTCTCCGAGAAGCTACCATGCCATGACGTCATCTGGCAAAATGCTGTATGTGTTTGGTGGATGCGGAGCCAAGGGCAGAATGAGCGATCTTTACGCCTTTGATACGGAAACAATCACGTGGGAAAAGTTTCCTCAAAGCGAGGCTATTGTCGGAAGGGGAGGGGCGGGGCTTGCTTTCCACAATGGAAACATCTACGTAGTGGGTGGATTTGTTGGGAAAGAAGTAAATGATGTACACACATTCAACATAACTTCCAGAACCTGGACTCAGCTCAGTTTTAAAAAGGATTTGCCGCCAATCAGCGTGTTCGGAATTGCTGTTTTGAAAGATACAATTGTTGTTATAAATGGTGAGACGGATCCGTCCGATCAAGGACATGCTGGGGCAGGTAAAATGTCAAACGTGTGTTACGTACATGATACCAGCAAAGAAACGAAAATATGGGAGAAACTGGAAGTGGGCGGGGACATTCCAGAGCCAAGGGCGTGGTTTCCAGCTTCAGTGGTAAACGAGAAGCAGGTCTTAATTTTTGGCGGGAATGCAGAGTCCAATGAGAGACTGTCTGACATTTATTCGTTGACATTGGATTGATTCGATTCAGCAATCAGCATTTTATCATGTTGACAAAGGTCCCTTTCTTATTTCAGTTATCACATATTAATGTTATGACGTTTTGACTACGTCACTGCACAAGCCTCTTTTAACGTATCCAAAGTGGAATATATACCCAGAGTGTTCTGTTAGTGTTATATGTCTGTAAACGAATGTTCCAATTGTTATGATTATAACTATATGTATAAAATCGATTTTACAGCAAATTATGAAAATGTATGTTTTCTATCAAAAGAGCTACAAATTGGTTTTGGAGGCAGTATAGAATCAGAGGAGAGGGATTGTTCAGGACCACTGGAATTGACAAAATCTTCGTATAGGTTAGAAGGTAATTTGAAGTTTCTACATGTATTGAATAAGAAGTGGGCGGAGCGTCAGCGAAACTTCAAATTACCTTCTACCCCAGTAGCGTAGTAGTAAGCGCGCTCGGTTAGCATGCTGGATAACATGCTGAAAGTCTGGGTTCGAGCCGGGCTCGTCCCACATATTTTTCTGTTCGGCTTTTGTAGGATGCTGAATCCATGACGACCATGAAGACGGTTTCTTCACAGATATTCTTCACAAATAAGACGAGCCAGTTCAGAGCCTGTGATTGGCTTAGCCCAAATGTTGCCATTTAATTTACTCCAAACGTTTTCTGGATATTATGTCCCCCCCCCCAACGGGGAGGAGACATATTGGTTTTGCCTTCGTCGTCCGTCTGTCTGTTTGTCCGTCCATCTGTCACACATCGTGTCCGGGCTATATCTCCTGAACCGTTTGCCCGATCACTTTCATATTTTAGTTTGTTGTTGCTTATGACCCGAAGGTTTCACATCACCTTGACCCAAGGTCATGTGACCAAGGTCAATGTCACTTCGTGCATTTTTAATGAAATTATGCATACATTCCTGTCCGGGCTATATCTCTTGAACCGTTTGCCGGATCACTTTCATATTTTAGTATGTTGTTGCTAATGACCCGAAGGTTTCACATCACCTTGACCCAAGGTCAAGGTCACTTAGTGCATTTTTAAAGAAATTATGAATACATTCCTGTCCGGGCTATATCTCTTGAACCGTTTGCCGTATCACTTTCATATATTAGTATGTTGTTGCTTACGAGTCAAAGATTTCACATCACCTTGACCCAAGGTCATGTGATTAAGGTCAAGGTCACTTAGTGCATTTTTAAAGAAATTATGAATACATTCCTGTCCGGGCTATATCTCTTGAACCGATTGCCAGATCACTTTCATATTTTAGTATGTTTTTGCTAATGACCCAAAGATTTCACATCACCTTGACCCAAGGTCATGTGACCAAGGTCAAGGTCACTTAGTGCATTTTTAATGAAATTATGCATACATTCATGTCCAGGCTAGATCTCTTAAACCGTTTGCCGGATCACTTTCATATTTTAGTATGTTGTTGCTTATGACCCGAAGGTTTTTCATCACCTTGACCAAGGTCATGTGACCAAGGTCAAGGTCATGTAGTACAATTTTAATGAAATTGTACATGCATTCCTGTTCGGGCTATATCTCTTGAACCGTTTGCACGATCGCTTTATATTTAAGTATGTTGTTGCTTATGACCCGAAGGTTTCACATCACGTTGACTCAAGATAATGTGACCAAGGTCAATTAGTATATATGTATTTTAAATGAAATTTTATTTGTTATGTGTATTATGTCCAGGCTTAATCTTTTGAACCGTAATCGGATCATTTGATATTTTAGTATGATGGTGCTGATGACCCAAAGGTTTCACACCATCTTGATCCAAGGTTATATTACTAAGGTCAAGGTCAAATATTACATTTTTAATGAAATTGTAAATACTATTGAGTCTGGACTATATCTGTGGAATCGTATACTGGATCGCTCTGATACTTTAGAATGTTGTTGCTCAGGATTGGAAGGTTTCTTATCAACTTGACCCAAGGTCATGTGCCCAAGGTCAAGATCATTTAGTTCTTTTTTAGCTCTACTGGTCTCAGACCAGTCGAGCTTATGCGATCACCCTTCGTCCGGCGTCTGTCCGTCTGTCCATCTGTCTGTCTGTCCGTTTGTCCGTAAACAATTCTTGTCCGGACAACTCCTCTGAAACTGTTAGAGATAGAAAGTTAATTCTTTTTGCATTTTACTTGGACCATGGTCTAGTTGTGCACCTGACATTTAGTTTCAGTACTTGACCCCCAGGGTCTTAGAAAATGGGCGTGGTTATTAAATTCTATGTAATCTTGTCCGGACAACTTCTCTGAAACTGTTAGAGATAGAAAGTTAATTCTTTTTGCATTTTACTTGGTCCATAGTCTAGTTGTGCACCTGACATTTAGTTTCAGTCCCTGACCCCCAGGGTCTTAGAAAATGGGCGTGGTAATTAAATTCTATGTAATCTTGTCCGGACAACTCCTCTGACACTATAAATGATGGAGACTTATATCTTTTTGCAATATGATGGGTCTGTGGTCTTGTTGTGCACCTGATATTTTGTTTGGGTCCCTGACCCCCAGGGTCTTAGAAATGGGTGTGGTCATTTTCTCCTATATAACTCTATGTAATCTTGTGCTTGCAACTCCTCTGACACTATAAATTATGGAGACTTCATTCTTTTTGCAATATGATAGGTCTGTAGTCTAGTTGTGCACCTGATATTTTGTTTGAGCCCCTGACCCCCAGGGTCTTAGAAATGGGTGTGGTCATTTTCTCCTATATAACTCTATGTAATCTTGTGTTCGCAACTCCTCTGACACTATAAATGATGGAGACTTAATTCTTTTTGCAATATGACGGATCTGTGGTCTGGTTGTGCACCTGATATATTTTGTTTGAGCCCCTGACCCCCAGGGTCTTAGAAATGGGTGTGGCCATTTTCTCCTATATAACTATGTAATCTTGTGCTTGCAACTCCTCTGACACTATAAATGATGTAGACTTAATTCTTTTTGCAATATGATGGGTCTGTAGTCTAGTTGTGCACCTGATATTATGTTTGAGCCCCTGACCCCCAGGGTCTTAGAAATGGTTGAGGTTATTTTCTCCTATATAACTCTATGTAATCTTGTGCTTGCAACTCCTCTGACAATATAAATGATGGAGACTTAATTCTTTTTGCAATATGATGGGTCTGTGGTTTTGTTGTGCACCTGATATTTTGTTTGAGCCCCTGACCCCCAGGGTCTTAGAAATGGGTGTGGTCATTTTCTCCTATATAACTCTATGTAATCTTGTGCTCGCAACTCCTCTGACACTATAAGTGATGGAGACTTAATTCTTTTTGCAATGTGATGGGTATGTGGTCTGGTTGTGCTGATATTTTGTTTGAGTCCCTGACCCCCAGGGTCATAGAAATGGGTGTGGTCATTTTCTCCTATATAACTCTATGTAATCTTGTGCTCACAACTCCTCTGACACTATTTATGATGGAGACTAAATTCTTATTGCAATATTATGGGTCTCTGGTCTAGTTGTGCACCTGATATTATGTTTTAGCCCCTGACCCTTAGGGTCTCAGAAATGGGTGTGGTCATTTTCTCCTATATAAGTTAATGTAATCTTGTGCTTGCAACTCCTCTGACACTATAAATGATGTAGAATTAATTCCTTTTGCAATGATTGGTCTGTGGCATAGTTGTGCACCTGATATTTTGTTTTAGCCCTATACCCCCAGGGTCTTTGAAAATGGGTGTGATAATTTTTCCTATATAGTTGTGCTCTCTACTCGTTTAAAGCTATTAATGATGGGGAGTTAATTCTTTATCCAATATTATGGATCTGTAGTCTTGATGTGTCATAGTTCATTTGAGCTGGCAGCCCTTGGCCCCTAGGATCTTGGAAAATGGGTGTGACATTCTTTTTAGAAATACTTTATCTCGGATATTATGAATTATATGAGTGCTATTATAGTTGCAGTCTAATGGATATGTAGTTCTGTCATGCTACTTATAATTTGTTAGAGCGCCTGCTCCCTATGGTCTTGGTTTAAAAAAAAAAGAAAGGAAATTGATGTTTTAGAAAAAACAACCAGGAGAGCTACAGTCTCGTCAGAGACTTCTGGTAATGAAATTGTACGTACTAATCTTGTCTGGGCTATATCTGCTGAACCCTTCTTACAATTGTTTTCATATTTTAATACGTTGTTTCTTAGGACTAAATGTTTCTTATCACATTGTCCCAAGGTCACATGATTAAGGTCACTTCTTACTTTGGTAATGAAATTGTATATACTAACCATGTCCAGGCTGAAATTGTTATGCTTATCATGTTTAGGCTTTATATTTTGAATCGTGTATCCAATCACTAATTCAGTTTTTTGTTGCGCATGATCCATACAATGTATTTTTCAGATCACCTATATCCAAGGTCATGTGACCAAAGTTAATTTCACTAAATATGAAATTGTATATGCTAATAATGTTTGGGCTTTACCTCAAACAATACAATGAATCACTTTCATGTTTGAGTATGATGTTGCCCATGACTCAAAGGTTTCACATCATCTTGGCCCAAGGTCAAAGTAACTTAGAAGGAGGGGGGAGACATCTGTTTTTTTTCTGAAAAAACATTTGATTTAATTCGGTTTTTTGTGTGTGTGTGCGTGAAAAGAACTTCCAAATGAAGTTACCAACTTATTTTCTGTCTTTGGACAGTTATAAGCATCAATGCTTTCATGCACATGTATATCTTAGTCGGGTATCATTTTCATTTTCAAACTAGAGTATTGAAATTAAATTTTCCAATAAATAATGGAATATTTTAGTCATTGATAATGAAGTGTGATAAAAGGAATATTTTGGGCTATGTATACGATATCTCATCTCGTATGAAAAGTAAATAAAATCTATAGAAAGAAATTATGAAGTTCACAGTATTGTGTCTCGCATGCATAATGTTATATTTATCTCTTTTCTCCTTTTTTGAAATTTGACTATCATTTTATAATAAAACCTAACTAGACTCAAATAATGCTCGAAGTGCATGCATCAGATTATTACATTTATGCATTCATTTCCCCAACAAAAGCGTTGCTTTCTCACACAAGTTACCATTATCGTGATATCTTTAAATTTGCCATAACCTTTTCCTAACAGTGCATATACGGTAGGCACTGCGCATCCCTGCGTGAAATTAATGTACCCATTTATAGCATCGACAAAATCTTAAAATATATTTCTCATAATTTATTTTAATCCATTTTGAATTTGTTTATATTGCAGTCTCACTCCCTTTTAAAAAGTTTTTATTACTGATAAAACACGTGACATTTCTCCCTTGGTTTTATGTCATCTCAAAATACGTTCTTGCACAGTACGTGTGGATCTAGAGGGACCGAGGAGGGGGAGAAAACCCCCATTTTGTAACATGCCAAAAACGCCTCGAAAAAATTTTAAATATACGATGTATTTTTTCTCATCTTCACGTATAGTTTTATCAAAAGTAGGCTTAAAACTCCATCTCCTTTCTATGCCTGACTGAACTCCAAGGAACAAGTTTTAGATCCGCAAATCTCCAAGATATGCAACTATTCCGTCGAACTTTCTTCCAGTGTCGTCAGCATACGCACGTGTTGATGACGCGAGAAGTCTAAGAAATCTGTCCTCTTTTTGTAGTAGTTCGAGTTATTCCTCTTGTAAATTGATAATAACTAGGTGTTTCTTACGCTCTTCATTATTTCTTAAAAATCTTCCATGTAGCGATCTGATGTTAATTTTATAAATGCATTTGTGTATGAATAGTCATTAGAAATACACTATTCGCTAATCGCTAACAAACTCTTTTCGTACATTTAGTAGGATGCTTGCGCTTAGTTGATTCAAACAGCTGGGTATAAAAAAAAACATTTACGATCAAAGCATTCAATTTTCAAAAATTAACTATCTAATGAATTTCTGTTCATTTCGACTAGATTCAGCTTGCAATGCAAATTCCTACTAATGCGTCGGTTCGTAATATTTATGGTTGATTTTATGCGCGATCGACGAAGAATGTGACGGTTTACTTTCGCTTTTTGCCTCCTCCAACATGAGTTTCCGCCTGTGGATGTCCTCAGCGGCTCGCTGCTTCTTCTTGAGGTCGTGGAGGAACATCATCATGCTGAAGGAATCGCCATACTTCATTGATTTCGTCACGCTGTATTGAACAATTGGTGGTACAATGTCACGAAAATTCATGTCATAAATGTTCTGGTATAAGAAACCTCCTATAACCTCCTCCTCTTTCTCCTCGACATACGATCGAACCTCCTCAACTTCCGTTATTTCTACTTCCTCTTCCATCTTCACCCTCCTCCCCCTTTAAGGTCTTCTCAGCTCCGCTCACAACGAAAAATAGCTCCACTTACAACGGAAATTATTTAGGTCCACTCAACTCTGTTTACAACGAAAAATATAAAGGTCCACTCAACGAAGCTCAGCTGTAAACAATGAAAAATACTAAGGTCGACTCGACTTACAACGAAAAATATTAAGGTCCACTCAGCTCAGCTGTAATACAACGAAAAATGTTAAGGTCCACTCAGGTCAACTTAGAACGAAACTCAGCTTACAATGAAAAAATATTAAGGTCCACTCAGCTCAGCTGTAATACAACGAAAAATGCTAAGGTCCACTCAGGTCAACTTAGAACGAAACTCTTCCAACTCTGCAAAAATATTAAGGTCCACTCAGCTCAGCTCGCTAGGAGAAATATTTAGGAGTATTAAAGTACACTCAGCTCCGCTTTCGACGAAAATATTTTAACTTTTCAAAAGTTAAGTATTACAATGGTTCGTAATCGGCTGTTGATCGACACATTATATCTAATCCACTTTTAATACTTTATTTTTCCTTTTAACCTCCATCTCGGGTACTCGATAAAATATCAAATTGTTCTTTTTTGCAAATATTTACAAAGAGAAAATATCAGTGTGTCGTATCTTTACATTAACTGATAACCTCCAAATCTATAGAACGTCACTTTCTATCAAGATTCCAAAACGTGCAGAAGACAATAAAATGTCAAATTGTAAATTATGTAGACTCTCGTAAATTTTCCCAGGTGCTTCATTTAAAACTCCATATTTTAATTGCTTAATTTCCCAATACAAACAATCGCTCCTTGTCATATAATATATGCAATTTTCTTGTACCCATTTGTCGGGATCGACAATGAGGTACTGAAACATAAGAAGGTAAAAAGGCACAACCGACTTTATTGTTCTAATAGCTCCTTAAATAGTCGTTTTGTTCGGTCTGTACTATCCCTAAAGAAATATTGTATTTATGGCTTGTGTGCCATACCGTTGTACGCGGGGTAGGTTATCAGCCTTCCGAATTTTGTTTATTTACATTCAACTTAAGCTGATCATTTTCTCTCATTTGAAGTGGAATAAACCGCAATTCTTACTCATTCACTCCATTGCCTGATAGGGTATAAATCCCTACTTTCGAAGGTTTTTGATATATTTAATTGTCATGCATGGCAGGTTTAAGTCCCAAATTCGAGATTTTAATATAGAGACTATAGGGGAAGTTTGAATCTAATATATTTCCAGTAACAATCTATTTAAATGTCATCCCTGACTAGGTGAATTGACCCGATACGAAAGGGAAATAAAACCGTTGTATTTTATCTGTCATGCTATTCAGATATCAAAATTAAACATCGAATCACAGAAACCTTTAAGATATTGATTCACAGAACAAATACACCGTGTGTACAATCGTAGGTGAATTACATGAGCCGCGTTCCATCGGTGAATACCCCCTTCTTCGTACTTAGATAGGCGCAGTTCCAAAATTTTAGGAAAGGTTGGGTCCCACCTTAATGATACAAATATTATATCGAAAATGCAGAATTTGCACAAGATACATGTATCTTGAAAAAAAAATCCTACGAAATTGAATTTGAGTACGATATAAAAAGTAGGGAGGAGTAGTCCTTTGCTGTTAATGTAACATTTCAGCGACTATGGGTTCATCCAAATGAAATTGGAAGTTTCCAAAAGGGGATACCCACCTAAATATCCTAGTAAGAACTATATGGAAACCAGAATTTTCGAGAATACAAGCTTTAAAAAAGTTTCCTCCAAGTGATTCTAATCATGATGTTTATTTTCTGGATGATGTGTGTCTTAAGGTAGTTCGGGTATCGTGTGACGTCATCTTAAACCAAAATATAATATGATCATTACGGAGAATGGCCTTATTTGTTTGCAAATGTTGAAAATAGTATTTTCATCCGTTAATTTAAAAGGTAGAATACCGGAAGTTTCACTACATATGTCAAAGTACGTAATTCTACTTCGCTGACGTCATATAACACAGTTAGCACAAGGCGCCGTATTTTAGACAAATGTTAATCGTGTACCATCTCTGGATCCGCCTATGTAAAACTCTGGACTTATTTATTAGTAGAAGCTTTAATAGACGTGGATTAAAGGGATTTGCGAGGGATTAGATAAATGAGTTTCATCAAATACGGCTTTCCATTTTACGACGGTCTTACTATTTATCATTGTTTATCAAAACCCCTCCTTCGATAACTTGATGTGATGTACCCAATTTAAAATATTACTTTGTGTCAATGAGGAATGTATAGTTATATTTCAATGCGTAACTACAAAGCATTTAAATTATTTTCCCACAAGTGCCTACAAATGCGATAGTTCCTTCCTCCTCTTTTTTCTCCAATATGAAAAATTCTAAACGACCATTTTTAGCCAAGTTTTTATTTAAGAAATAATAAAGGATATGTCGAAGAGGCGATCATATTTACAGCCACCAGTGCATCTTCTTCCTAAAAACTAGATATGTCAGTGAAACACAAATGACCCCGTCGGCAGTTTTGTCAGCAAAATAGCCGATATCTTAACGGTAGGTCAAAGTTGAAGGTCAAGGCTAAATAAAATTACACCAATCAAAAGTCTTGTCAGAGGGGTCATAGTTGCGAAATGTGGAAGCTTCATCACTGTACATTAAAAAAAATATTGTAATAAAGGTTAAGTGGTCACAAGGTAAACACTTTTTAAATCAAAGAATGTGCCTTGTCACAAAGGATAAACAAAGGATATACAAATGTACTTGTGTAAAATGTTTCACTGGACACAAGAGAAATGGGATCCTGATGGTGTGCAATAACAGCAAGGATAACCGTCTAAACGATCAAGTTGACTGAAGACACATATAGATGGATACTAATAGTAATAGTACACTCTTTTTTAAAGATTATTGAAACATCTACATCAGATGTAGTGTGAGTGTACGTCCTCACAACTGTGATGTAATTATGTCGTTCCGAGCTTAAACTATTCCTGTCAAATATACAAATTTACATGCATGACCTCACTGACATGTGAAACTGTTCTCTTTATACCAATAGTGGTGAGGTACCTTGTGAAGAAAACCTGACCTTCAAAAGACAATAAATTGATTTTCAAGTAAATTCGTGAGACAGTCAGACACCAGACATCATAAAATTTTGCGATATTTTCATTGTGAGGTCAAAATAAAAAGTATGACAACACATCAAGGTGCTTCAAGACGGTGCGATCAGATGTGACGACCAAATGGAAAATTTTGCCAAATAATGAGATGTCTGGTGTCTGTGTGTATAAAATCAAGGTTAGGAACGTTTATATCCAGAAAATGGTCATTTAATGCTTCCAATCTGGCACATATTTTGAGAGAATTCATCACAATGCAATTTTAGTGTGTATATAAAGTATGAAGCTTGTTTGTCCTGGGCTTAAACATAGTGACGTTACGAAATTAACATAGTTTCCCGCATTAGGAAGAGTCCAACTACCTTTCACACCTGTGGTATCTTTTCACTATAAAAATACCTCGCAAGGAAAAGTTAATCGTCAATCAAAAACAATGAAGAAGAAAATATCCATAATACAATTTTATTTCAATATGAACAATAAAGTATAAATAATAGGGATGCAGATCCTGTTTGTATCACAATGAAGGATGCACATGTATAAACAAACCAATAATTTGCTTTAAACTTAGTTCAACTAATTAATTAGTTCAACTAGATACAATATTTATTTATGCAACAGATTTTAAATGAATAGCTTTAAACTTAGTTCAACTTATGAATTAGTTCAACTAGATACATTATTTATTTATTTATGCAACAGATTTTAAATAAATTGCTTTAAACTTAGTTCAACTTATGAATTAGCTCAACTAGATACAATATTTATTTATGCAACATATTTTAAATAAATTTGAAAGAAAACAGAATCAACACATAAAATTTATTCATTTTGCAAAAGTAAAACATTTTTTCACCGCAAAATTTTAAACAGTGAAAAATAAGAAATCTCTTAAACGTTTTGTAACTTTGACATTCTTCTCATGAAATCTTAGGATGCTTAAACAACATTATAATATTGTCAGTTTATCGCATAACTTCTTTAAATTTTGTAAATAATGATACAGTATGAGCAGAAGGTAAAAATCTAGGGGGTAAGGGGGTTGTTTATCTATGCAAATTTTAGTAAAAAAAAATTATAAAAGAAATATCTTTGGAAATCATATTTACAATGTACGACCAAGGGTGCAAGTTAAATTACTTTGCTACAGACAAGTTTTATTGTTCAGCATCAGATTTTTTCTGTAGAAAAAAAATTGAACCTCCAGATTATTGAAGTGATGAAATAAAACTGTTGTCCATCATTTGGAGTTGCATAAAAGGGCATAGAACCTTTTCTTTCCAACATATAATTGCTCTTCAGCTGGAGAAGATGAATACTAGTAAATGCGGAAATTTGAAAAGAATGCAAGATGTAGATTCGCTTACTGGACTTAAACGAGGTTAATAAAGAAGTAATTTAAATGCTAAGATTAGATATTCAAGTTTTTAAAGTAGTAAATTGAACATTCAACTTTTTCATTTCCATTAAGAAAATGTTATTTTTCTTTTTTCAATATAAAACATGGGTTTTTTTTGTATTATAATACAGAATAATGTACCCTTTTTGTCACTGGATAGTATAATACATGTATTTCAATATATTCATAATATATGACAAAATCTCAATTATGATATACATGAATGATATGGTAAAACTGCCATTCTGGTACATATACATATATGTGGGAACACAAAATCTACGATATCGTCAAACATCAAAGCAACCAATGGCTGAGCACTAAGGGAAACTTTATGATCGTCATGACAACCAAATAAATGTAAAATGACGTATGAACAAGGGTTAAACTATATAATAACGATAAAAGATCACAGTGTTCATGATATATCATGTATGAAATGATTAAACGTTATAAATAATTTGTGTGACGATTTGTACGAAACTAAAGAAAGTTTCAAAGTCGGGGGAAAAATATGTGTGATTCCTTTTTATATATATCTGAAATATCATACAAATTTAATAATATGTATCTTTATTTCTCCTTGAAATAGGGGAAAATAGGTATATTGTACTTTTCATTTCATTACAACACAAAGAAAGATAACTCTTTCAAATAAAAATTTTGCAGATTCAAATCAACAAATATTCAATAATTAAAATATTGCTACATGAAAATTGAATCATAAAGAATGGATTTAATAAATAAAGAAATTAAAGAAGCTTTTGAAAACATTACAACAGAATAATTTTTTGTGCAGCTTTCTATGCATTTGGCATTAAAACACTTTTGCAGATAAAAATTTAGTTTCAGGTACAAGTGTGACAAAAGCTCGGAGAAAGATCTACATAAAATTTATAGACATAAGAAAAAAAAGATGTATTTAAAGGCAAGTCAATTCTTGTAAAATTATCATGGATTACTCTTTAAAATTGTGAATGATAATACTATCAATAGTGTTTTCCAGGGATTTTTTAAACCTTATCTGCACCTTTTAATATTCAAAAAACTACATGTACATGTATTAAGATGGATTTCAAGCTAAAGTTCTTGAAAAACTTTTATAAAGGAGTTTGAATTATACATTGTAGATCTATAGAAAAAGTACTTTCGTTCAAAATGCTATACCCATGCGCACTCTCAAGACAGACAGCATAACAGAGAACAAAATTAAGATCAATACCAGTAATTTCTTGAAGAAGAGTAAATTTCAGAATGAAAATATCACTTTTGATTTCAACATTCATGACAAAAAAGAAAACAATGACGGAATATGGCTTGAATGCTATATGTATGTCGTGCCGTGGTGAGTCGAACCGTCACCGATGTCTAATTCAAACTCGTCCTGAATGTGAACCTGACTGAGAGAGGAGGTTGCCATGGCGATGTCCGGCATCACGTCACTTAATGTACCGTCACTGCATGGACTAACAGCAGGCTGGAAGAAAATAATCATGAAAGGGATAAGTATAAGATATGTTTCAAGTCAATCATATCATAAATGCTTTAGCAGATTTACTAATCAATGAAAACATGTAATTGAGTACCGAGAGGTATATATAGAGCAAAAATTGTTCATATCTTCAGGACTTAAGGAAACTTAAAGGTTCCTAATGAAAAAGCAGAGATTGTAAAACTAAAAATTATTAAAACTGTGACTTAAAGATTATGTTAAAACTATAAGAGGCCTTTTTACTATAGTTAACTTCATATTACTTTCAACTTTTTTTCATATTTAATGTTCACTTTGTACAACAATCAAATGACAGAATATTGCTCTAAAGCTTATCATGAAAAACTCTGTCCTGACAAGAGAGATCATCACCATACAAAACACAACAGTAATCCAACCTTACCTTACACAAATTACTATGAAAAAGAAAAAAAGTTCTATATAATCACCTCTTTGCTTGGTCGATCTCTCTGAGGTCTGGTTGGTGACACACACTGTACAGGTTTATGATGGTTACCATGACGATGTCTATGATGGAGGGGTGGGGACGCTTTGTGTTTTGATGGAGATATGAGATAACGATGTAGAGATGGAGGATTGCTGCTTGTAGGGCGTGTATGTTGATGTGAAGGGAGGGGCACAGGATCCAAGGGCACATAACTCTGACTGTTCTGTAACACTTCGATCGTGGAGTCCGGGAGACCAAATTCCCGTACAATACGAAGTTGAACTTGACAGCTAACGGCTCTATGGTCAGAACATGGTAGAGAGTATGCACGTTGAACCAGAGTAGATTTCTGTAGCTCAGTCTCTCTTTGTAACATACAGTTCAGGGTATTTGAATCAGGAACTGCAAAATACAAGGAACAATTTTATAAAATGTGTAAATAAATAGAAAAATATGAAGTGAATACATTTTTCAGCATTTAGAATTTTGTTAACTTTACAACATTATCTGAGCATTCAAAGTATATATAATATTAACAATTGACACATAACTTAAATACGATGAAAATATGACATAAATTCCCCCTTATTCTTAACGTATCCAGTGTACAAATGGAGATCTCGCTGAGGTCTCGTCCATTTAAACAGTGTTAAAATGATCTCGGTAATATTCGGCAGTGTCTCGATAGTTTCCGTGGCTTAGATATAGGTTGGCATGTTGACCTTTGGTGTTGGAACCCAACTTTTATGTTGACTTATGGTATATCTAATTAAAGATATGCCGTCATTCTAACAATATAATACACTTGATACTTATTTGTACAACGGATACCTTAAAAAAATATCCCATATCACAAAAGTTTACATATTCATATCTCACTGTCTATTTTTTTTTTCTTTACAAATGTGTTTTTTTTTCACATTTTAATGAAGATAGTAGAAAATTATCCCTATAAAGTGTCGCTATGCCTCGCAAGTGACACAAAATTCCAGTGATACAGTAAAAATAATCAAACCTGGTATTGTGCCGGCAATGATGTCAACAGTAGAACAGCTTTGCTGGGTGTAGCTCCTGAGGGATTGTGGGTAATGTCTATCCTCTACCATGTATAATGTATCGGGTATAGAAGACATCTGTATCGTTCGTACCCTCCCTGTGTCCATGTCCTGACCCTGGGAGAGTCGGTCATCTAATACAGCCTGGTAGAGAGGGAAAATAGAAACCCTTTTAAACTTTTCTATATTTAGCAATGGCATAATGTTTCCCAATGATTCCTTAAAATTTACAATTGATATCAAAATATCATGCTTGACATGGTAGCAGATCAGGAGAACAATTAATATGCCAATATTAAGGTAAACAAATACTGAGTAAGTGATATAAGTTCGGGCATACATCTTAGTCCCGAAACACTGTTTAGAATGCTTTAATCAGATGAAAACTTTAACTTTTTTTTTTAGTTTATCATAAGTTTAAAAAGTTGTTCACATATAAAAATTTTAGTCCAGTATCTCGACAAAAGTCCGAAAAACTAAAGTGTGACAAACAGAGAAATTGAAAGATGGAGTGGAAACTACATGTTTAAGTTCCCTCCAGCTTTGCTATGTATCACTTTGACATTTTACCTTTGCATCTTCAAAGTAAGGAGTGAACAGCCTTGGTGGTGTGTACATGCTACTGGACCTATTGCGTATCCATGAGGACGATGTTTGTTGCGGTCCTAAGTCCTCGTCTTCCATCATGTGACTTGGTGGACTGCTGACGAGGCCCCGCCTTATTGCACTGGTTAGAGTCTCATTATTATAAGGGATCACATGATCAATTCTGACCAATGGAAGAACTTCCGCTAGAATGTCACGTAATTCCTCGTCGTTTAGATCACGTTTCTTTACGCCTTTTCTACTAATGCTGTGAGTGGTATGACTAAGAAGATTCGGCTCTGCAAAGAAATATCGAGCGAAAATCTAATAACAAAATTAGAGTGTAGCATCTACCACATCCCTTTTCTCCCGACTGAGAAATTTGGTTCATTCTGACATACAACAAGTGATCAGTATTGCGTATCTAAATTTCAAAGATACCATAAAATGTTTTTTCATCTAATCACATATTTTTTATCATAAGCTTACTTAACTTTTGAAAGTCAAAGGGGGTTGCCTATATGAGGTATCAGAATCCTTGAACTTAAAAGAGCACTAACACGATAAAAGTCATACCCTGTCTTTTTTATCATTTACTTAATTTCCGTAGATAGCAAAATGTATAGCAGCATTCAAATGAATATGCACATGTCGTCTGCGAAAGACTGTGACACTTAATGATCAATATGGGGTGTGACGAAGTGTGACAGACAGATGGATAGACAATAAACGGACAACATTACCCATAAGTGTCACTATGCTTTGCAAACAACACGAAAATTGGTAAAAATGTTGTTTGAAAAAATTCTTACCTCTTTCCTCTAATCTCTTTATCAAGTCATGCTCTCCCCATTTCAGCACTGCACTCAGAATCTCTAGTTCTCCTGCCTGTAACCATGGCAACAGAAAATTAATTCCTATTTTTAAAATGACCATTATCATATCTTCAACATCAGATTTCATCAATGCAAGATAACTCATTTTCATGTAATTTTTTTAACATTTCATAAAATGTCATTTGAATATGAGCATAGAAATGTGTGTCGGTGGATAGACAGACAGATGGAATAAAAAATATGGTGAAAACAGTATACCCCCCCCTTTCAACTTCATCAGAAGTAGGTCCAAGAATCAAATACAAAGTAAGTTCAACAGAAGGAAAATGAATATGATTCAAGTACACCTATTCCATTTCGAACTTAGCAAAAACCTCTGATAGTGTCATAGTGTAAAGTAGAAGAGCAAAAAAAAAGAAACAGAGATAATGAGAGGGGGGGTTGAAAACAAAGGGACAGAAGAATCTTGATAATAATTCCATGTAATAAATCTAGACTTAGATTTTCCTTGATGTAGTCTATTGAGCTAAGGAGGAAAATAGAGAAACAAAGGGAGACATATTAAACAAGGGAGAGATTTGAAAGATTGAAGGAGTTATACCAAATACTCACCTGTAAGAAGTCTGAGCTCAATGTTTCTTTGATATAGTCCCTGCTGAGCTCGTACAGGACAGGGGAATGGGCCACCTGTATAAATTCCTCCCGTAGGTAGTGCACCGCCTGACGGTGTACCCACAACGATCCGTGTGGCTCCTGGCTCCAATTCAGCACCGCCACTAAGTTGTCCAATGATAATAGTTCTACTATGATGTTCTCACAACCTGTGGATTATAAGTAAATTTTCAGTTAAGTCTTATCTTAATCTTGAGAGCCTTTGTTTGATAAAGATTTTGTCGAACAAATCACACCAAATTGCATCAACAAATTAGGAGATATTAGCCCTTTACACAGTTGCTCTATTGATACTTGCCTACCTGTTCCTCACCATAGGTGTAATAATTTGTTCACGAAAGTGTCAATCTGGGGATCAAAGCGTAATATAAAGCACTTATGCAATTTTTAGTGAGAAAATTGTCTTTTGGCCGATTCGACAATTGTTACAAATTTTAAGAATTTATGCGCTTGCCAATACGATATGGATATGTAAGACATTTGTTCAATCAAGCGTTCAAAATTTCGAAAACGTCAATTTGCTCAAAGATACGTTTTAGGCGTAAAATAGAATAGCACAAGCGTAGGGCGTAAATAAAGGTCGAAAATCGTAAAAATTACGCCAAAATCTTAAAAGTAGGCAGGTCTGTGACATACTTCCATGAGAAATATGATGTTTTGAACAGACATTCAACTCCCTGTTCCCTTTCAGGTACAAGTATTGAAAACTGTCTGGTTTCATCTGGATACTGCATACACAGTGGTTTACTTATTTAATTAACAATGACCTTGACTTTTATTTAAGTTTTAATATAACCTGTAACCTTCAAAGTACTGTGACAGTCTGTTTCTTGCGATACTTTAGATCCTAGATCTAATGGCTTAGTCTATGCTTTGTCTACAATGTCTATAGCCTGCATTCCATACGTCTCACTTCAGCTGTTTGATGGGAGTGGTCTATGAACAGGCATGTCGCGTTTTTAATCATATTTACCTAAAAATGTAACCTTGATTTCAATTTTTGGGTGTTGAGAACGTAGAGTCTCATTGTGTTTTCTTTCATGAAAATCTGAAAATTTCTGTAAAAATTTGTCTACCAGACAGACAGACAGACGGACGGCGAACAAAGACGTTTCTATATGTCGTCAATGCGTTATCGCCCTTGCGTTGCAGACGACTCCAAAAATCTTATAAAAATCGTTACAAAATTGCTGAAAATTCAGATTTATCAAATTTTATGACAAGCTATTATCATGAACATATATCAAACGTAGAGGAAAGGATCCATAACCATCTAAAAATGTCTAGAAATAAAGCAATTTTAAACAACATCTCAATTGAGAGTGTTGCAATGTGCAAAATAAAGTTTATGAAAGTAAACCGCTATCGGCATATCAAAGTGAACATGATAAACAGATTTATCAAAGCACAAGATTTCAGATTTGAATTCTTTTATCCAGTGATCTTCAGCTAACATTAAAATTCCAGACTTTGCTGTCACAAACAGCATTATAGGTTGTATAATAAGAAAAACACACTCTAAGCAATCATCTGGCATACCATCTAATGAAAATAATCAAAAGTGCAAAACACGATTACTGATTCTGATACATCAATCATCAGGGGAAAAAATAAATCTGTATAATCGAGATAAAAGCATACTGGGTTCGTAAACACGAAAACATGAGAAGAAAGTTGGACATAAGCTAATAGATAAAGTCCCGTCAAACTACGTCATAAAGCATGTTGAAACATATATTTGAAAGAAAAAAGTAGGAGCTCGGCGTACTTTGCTAATATGGCTAATGCGCTGATCCGGATTGCAATGAAGCGAGGGGAGAAGTATTTCGATGTTCGTGGGGTGAGGGAGGGGATGGGAGGAGGTACTTATTTAGAGACTAAGAGGGAGGGAGGGGTTTCGAGACCTGGTTGTGTGAGTAGTGTCATTATTGAAAAGGGAAGGGGTTTCGAGACCTGGTTGTGTGAGTTGTGTCATTATTGAAAAGGGAGGGAGGGGTTTCGAGCCCTGGTTGGGAGTTTGTGGTGTCAAGCCAAAAGAACTCGACACTAATCCTAAATGTAATCCGCCAACTCTACAAGTCTAATAGAGGGGATAGAGAAGATGTAGTGTCAAAATGGTCAATTCTATGATTTTTGGAAAAGTATACGCAAAGTCGGAAAAATTAGAATTTAGGCATTCAAGAATGGAAAAGCGGGGGGGGGGGGGGGGGGAGAAGCGTTAATTGGCTCGCACCTGACCCCCATTTTCCGTTTTAGATCCACGCACGAGTTTTATTACTATGCTGAGAAACGGAGCACTAAAAGAACCCTTCTCTCTATTCGTGTCTCTCAATAGTCATGTAAAGCATCCTGCATGTTCTGAGAAAGTAATCTGTCAGATGCAGCGTCCTAATCTCTCGACATGTAAAATGCTGATAAAAAAGAATATTGAAACTCCCAATAAAAACGTAAAGCTAATCGACGACCCTGCATGTTTAGGCAGATATACATGTGTTTTGTTGTGTATGTTGATGATACAGTCATGCTGGGTGGAGACTCGATCAAATTAACAAATGTGCGAATGAGGGGGAGACGATTGACATCCACTTTGTTGCTAATCTATTTTGTACTCGATGGATCTCAACAGAAACGCTGGTCTGTAGGAGATAGGTAGATCTATGGCGAATGTTAAAAGGAACACCTAGTCAAAACCTTTCCATAATTATGTCGTATGACCTTTTCACCTTTGACCTTTTGAACCCAGACGTGAAAAGTAAAATCCTTGAATCACTCTGGTCGTATGTTTTTTTTTATCGACGACCAAGATGATATGACTGGAGAACAAGAAAAAAAAACAGCGATTCCAGTTTTTCTTTCAGACATTTTGTGACTTTGAGCCAAACAGGAAGCGAAGAAGGGACTGGGCCATAAGGTTCAGTTTGACTAGATATTGAATTTTTATCCCCTCGCAACTTTGTTGCTTTTCAATAGCATAACCGTCGTGTGTCTGTGTGTTTGGGTGTGTGTCATGATTTTTTTTAACAGCATAGAAGACAAATCAATCACCGAAGAAACCTCAAACCTTACAAAAATGTTCAACGTAGGAATGGACCCTATTGATGTTCGAGGTAAAAGCCGGGTCAGAGGTCAATGTCATTGTGGACTTAAAATCCTTACATCCTTGTTAATAGCATAGCAGACGAAGTAGTCGTCATAGGATCAGCGACCCTTCAACGAGTATTCCCTACTTGGAGAGGATATTTTCAATGTCAATGGTCAAAGGTCAAGCTGTAGCTAGGTCATTGTGAACTTAGGCCAAAATTATTTTCTGATAGCATAGAAGATGCAATTTTGAAGGATATGCTACGCTTGTGTTGCCTATGTTTCAAGGGTAATTACAATGCAAACATGTACTAATACATGTAGCAATCATGGTAAATATATGTATAATAGTAACTCTTTTTTATCAACGTACTCAAAGCTCGGAAACTACTATATACTGTACTCTAGTAAATATGGGTACCATACCCTGTGATAGAACTGGGAAATCCAGGAACTGCCCTATTTGATACACCTCCATGGCTTCGTCTATAAGAGTCATCTGTCCCTTCCCCGACGCTATGGCCTGGACCTCACTTAGACTACACGTACTGGTGCTGCCCCGTAAAATTAGCGATAAATCAACACAATCCTGGTAAACAGCGTTCAACAAGACGCGAGCGTAGCGTCGCGGTATCACAGATTCGTCTAACACAATTTTTGACGCCACGTTCAACGTTCTTTCCGTGCTTTCGTCACCGGATTTGGCACGACGTAGAAGTAAGTTTCTAAAGAAAGATGACCTTGCGGCGAGCACGGCTTTATGACATCTGACCTCGTGCTGAACGGATTTACAAAACACTTCCGGGTCAGATGACATCGGGTCGCTGCAGTTGCCGCCGCATGAGAACACTAAGACCGCGTCGCTGTATTCAGCATTGTCTAATAAATTTTTAAGGTCCTGTTCTAACGGCTTCGGAATTCCGAACTCATTTGCGAGTTTAGATAGCACTTCCTGTTGATCAGGACTCAACTCTTCAATACTAAGAATGTCTGTGTAGAGAAACCTTAAAACTGTGGCGAACAACGCTACGTCCACGCCTAAAGTTTTTAACTTCACGGGCACTTGGGCGCCGTGCGTCGGGTATTTTGATAATAAAGCTCTAAAATACGGACTCCTTACGGAAAGTAAAGCTCTATGAGCGGGGAAACATGCGCCCCTGTACACTAAATCCACATCTGTACAGTACTTGAAATCGAACAAGTCAGAAAAATCCTGTTTTAAGGAACTCGCAGAAGGTCGTGCTAAATTTGCCGCGATGTACACCTCTTTTAGCGCTGCTAGCGCGTCATATTCTTGAAGCAGGCTCTTTATGTCTCTTATAGTCCAAGTTGATATCAGATCTCTCATAGGTTTTCCATAATCCATGGATCGGCTATGTCTGCGAGCTCGAATGAGCTTCTTCCGCAATGTTGCGAGTTTCGACGCCTTTTTCTTCTTCTCTCGGGCGCTGATGTCATTGTCCGACACTGTGTATGCGTGAGAAAGCCGAGAAAACGTGGGGACTCTGCCACTTGGCGGTGACCCCTCGGGAAAGGAGGAATTAGCTCCCATATTTCAAGGTCTTTTACTTTTATCTTCTGCTGACTAGGTCATCGTCGCTATTGAAAACCTGTAAAATAAAGATGAGTAAAGTATAATACTGCCACCGTCTGCGTTATCATTTATAAATTATAATTAATTTTGAAAATATTTCATATTCACTATTATAATTCATTAGACCTTGATACTCCACATGGAGTGAAGAGACTGAAGCACAGGGGTTCGACGCCAACAACCCTCAATGACATCCCCCCATTTCCATCTGTCTTCAGTCAATAATGGAAAGTAGAGGCGGATGTCATTGTGGGTCGTTGGTGTCGAGATCCTGTGACATAGAGGGATTTTTTTTTTCGCTGAGAATGTTAAAGTTTCACTACCATTGGAAAATATATGTCAAAATACTCACAACCTCAGACATGGAAAGCGTAAAACATACATCTATAAATAAATTATTATCCCTGGCTATTATTCTATAATCACTAATAATTCCTATGTTTTCTTAAAAATAATTAAAAATTTCCTTGCACTCAATATTCAACACTTTAAACAATAGTGCACTTATAACACATATGAATTGCTTATTGATAATGTTTGTATTATTTTCCCTCAAATTTCGAGGTTTCACTTCAATGCCGAAGGTGATTGATCATGCTCAAGATGCACGTCATTCTAAAACCGTCTAATCCAAGCGCAACATTCTAATATCATAGTAATAAATCATAAACATATGTACAATTTTTACCTGATATAACGATAATCTACATTTCATGGAGCAAATGACTGTGTGATTAAAGAGTTGAATGCTTTGTCAGTCTTTATGTCGATTCTCACCTTTTTTAACGTAATACTTTGTGCAACTCAAAAATTATTCTGTACATTTTAGCTAGCGTAACAAAATACATGTGCATTTATCAGAAGCAGCCTAATGGGGGAAAACTGAAAAGGGTCCCAATCTCAATAGAACGCTCAACCCCCCCCCCCCCCCCCCAACCATTTTATCGTTTTAACATGAAAAATATCACAATAAGCAGTTTTGTACGTGATTTTTTTTCTTCTGAATGTGTCTTTATTATAATAGAAGGGAGGGGATCTCCAACCAGACCCGGTGGCAGTACCAACAACAAAACACCAAAACACCTGGTGCCAAAACACAGAGAAGACGAGCACAGCAAAAAACGAAAAAGAGAGGCATACGACATAGAAACATTCAACACAAAAGACTGCACATAAACCAAAGAGACCAATGGGGCGACAGGTGCCGACTTAGGGCGGCCGACTACTACGAAAGTAGCAAATGGTGTGGTTATCCGGATTACGTGTCTGTATGATGTACCGAGTACTGAATACTCTAAAAAGTGTAACATAGAATCAGACAAAAAATGAAAGAAAGGAGGCCCCATCCCGATTAGGAAAAGGATGGGTGGGTTCGGTGTATGATGTATATCGGAAATTCCGATAAAGCATTTTTGATGAATCCAGAAAAGACCAGGGTGTCGCACCTCATAAATCTCTTTTTGATCTGAACACGTAGAACTGAACATTTAAGATAAATAATCTTAAACTGAAAAGACACAGACATGAAATTGAGGAGATAGCATCAAGAAAAAGATCGTCACGATTTAGTCAAGAGGCTGGCGAGGCTTATAGTCAGAAATAGACTCTACTCCTCAAGTTTGATCTTTACGACAAATTAGTCAATGAGTATTCAGACGTGGATCTAGGTAATTATTCAAAGGAAAATTGTTCTAGAATAAGTCAAAATTGTGCCCCCCCCCCTCCTTTCAATGGCGTCGATATGAAATTTCAGGCAGCGAGATGAGGAAGATCGAAATTTAATCTACTCAAATTCTTTTGATCGTTTAAATAATTTTTATACATGTATATTAAGATCAGAATTTGTCATCATCCCAACGACAAATCAAGTTGAATCTCTATCGGAAACTCCATACGCAAGAAAAGGTGGCAAGCGAAGATCTAGGGGGAAGGGAGATTAGGAGTGCCAAAACCTCCAAGAATTTGCCCCAAAAATGCTTATTTTCCCCCATCTTTACGTATATACATATATTTTTCAAAACCAAAGTCTGTACCCCTGACGGCTTAGACCCTGGAAATATATATATCCGCACACCAAATAACCCCCAAAATACGGTTTGATGAGGGTGGGGGAACAAAACAATCTACAAGCCAAAAAAAAAAAAACCCCACTTTTTCCCGAAAGCCAAGTTCGTAGAAAAGGGTGCCAACCATCCACTTTTCTGAGAAGTCATTAACCTAGAAATGAATGTATTCCGAATCACAATTCGAAAATACGTGTTCGTGCCAACGACAGAGTCATTTCAAGCATAGGAACCAAGTCTCATTTGCCAAATGAAAACATATTTATACATGTAATTAATGTATTCTTCTTGAAAGCCAAATAACGAGTTACAGCCAACCGCTGCAAAACTAAGTAATCAATCTTGATTTAAGAGGAAGGAGATCGGGATAAGAACAAGAGGAGGTCGGGGTGACCAGAACCTACAATTTGTGAAAAATGCTTATTTTCAAAATTTTGCGTACAATTTTTATTGTCTGGACCATAACAACCGCTCCCCACCAATCCCATCCAACTACAACCATGCTGAAATCCCTCCCCGGGAGGTATCTCTAGACAAGCTAGGATAGGAGATACCCCCCCCCCCCCCATCTAACACCAGTCACTACGTTTAAACTCACTCCTACACACTGTCAATGAGTTATGTTTAATCTCATTGATAGTCAGGATATTCTCCGAAAATAACTCTATTGGTGTACATGGGATTTGTCAAGAATGATACATGACGACTCAATTAAGGATTGGAGACCCCCCCCCCCTTTCTAATCTAGCACTCTGAACACCCCCCCCCCCCCCCCACACACACACACACATTTTCCCCTGGAAGTCAAGCGCATAAGATGCGTCAAAAAATAAACATCAAGACTCAATTAAGGACTGGAGACAATGATCCCCTCCCCTCTATTACATACAGAGACCATCTCTGTTTCCATTTATCCGCATCAAAGCCAAACGTTTAGCTGGCTGGAGACTGGAGTCATTATGGGATTTATCAACCTGGCTCCTTCATTAACAATGATTTGTTCTTCCCTATGACGTAATTAAGAGCAGAATGATCTAAACGCTTCAAAATTGTTTTCAAAATAATGACATTGTAATCATTTTACAACTTACCTGCAAATATACAATATGAAGTTAATTCCCAAAGTGAGAGTTTTGAAAATATGAAAATTCTCCCGAGATTACAAGTTCTAAATATATCACATATGAATGATAGCGCACTGTTTACACAAATACACACTACTGGATGCGGTCTTAATATACATGATATACACCCCAAAAATATCCCAGATGCTACCTATTAGCATGACTGGCATTCCAAGTGCAAAAATACACGAGAGATGGGGAAAAAAGGAAGTCCTAATACCGTGGCTTGTTTATTTCCAAGTGAGCGTCGATGCACCTTAAGTCACACTTAGGCGATGTGCAGTGGCACTCGAAAACACTGTACAAATGTGCAGCGAGCGACCCGACCTCATAAAAGACCCGTGGGAGTAGGGGAATCAAATATCATCCTCCCTTTGCATATAAATAAAACTGTTTGAAACTAGCACCTCACAAGGTGACGGTCGATATGCTTCGACGCATTCAAATTTAAACGAAAGTTGAGGAAAAGCTGTTAATTTTTCAAATACAAACATGACAAAAGGAGTATCAACATTGCACTATTGTAAACAGGAATGTGAGTATATTTACATATCAAACAATCGGAATGTCTAGAATTACAAAGAAATCAATGTGGTCCGACCATGCCGACCGAGAGAGGCGATATAATTACGCGGACTCAGCGCGACACTTTACGTCACAAAAAAAAAAATCTTATTCTTCGCAGATTAGGTGAAAACCCAATAAATAGTAATTCATCATCGCCGGGATCGGCGGTTTTCAGACTGTACAATGAAAAGGTATACACAGAATTTGACAGAAAAATTGTATATAGGTATTAAGTTGAGCTTAATATCTTCAAATAATAAACATCCAAATCCATATTTTTTCAACCCACCAACCCATTAAACATTTTGGAGAAAAAGCCCTTTTTCGTATTTGAAGATTGAATAGACGTATTTCACTTCTTCTGAATAATTTAAGCCTTTTCCCAGGAAAAGCAAGTTGTTTTTTTTTTACCACATTCACATAACGGACATTGTGATCCCCTTCGCAAGACTGCCCCTCCCGTGAACAAAATTTAGATTCGCCCCGTGGAGCCAAATGGAGGAGCTATGAGCCTATGACCCGGCATGACATCCACTTTCAAAACAAAGAAAAGCTCCTAAAACTAAAGCTCTTTAAAAAGTCTGACTGAGGGGTCTTTGGGAGTAATAATTTACATGTTTATCCAAGATACTGTCTTTTGGCAAAGTTTTCGCGTGTTGTCGAAACGTATCACAAAATAAACAAAACTTGAGATCTAGAATGTTAATGAAGATGTCACTCCATGACGTTTATTTGGCAATCTAACACCTTCCATCCTATACCACACCGACGAACAGAATCGTTTATCATAAAAATTATGAATATATTTATCGCCCCCCCCCCCCCCCCAGAAAAAAAAAAGAATTAAAAACACAGCAAGCGTTTAGATATCGTTGCGAAGTCCCGCCTTCTTCCCTATAGGTTACAAACTCCTTTTTTTAAAAAGTCCCAAGGGAAGATAGCGATACCTACACCCTGCGATTCAATGCCCAGAAAGCAGTATTTCTCATTAGTGTCAGTCCGTCTGTTCTGCTATACATATATTAATTATCATTGATGAATGCATCGCAAATTTATCTGCCCGTCCGTTCGTCTTTCTCGAGCTACATATGATATCGAAAACTTCTTCTCATTCATCCCAATGCAAAAGACCAATGGATTCTCTACTAAAACTAAAAAAGCAAACACAAACACAGACAGGCAGACAGACATACCTCTGTAAAGTGCAGCTTCTTATAATTCTTTCCTTAAATTATACATATACTACTCCGATTGCGAAAAAAAAAATAAACCATGTAAACCCAAGGACAGATTAACGCCCTTTACAACCTAAGTTCTCTATGTAACGTTGACCAACAATGACGTCAGGTTCACCTATTGTTATTGAACGGCCATGCCACAAGCCACAATCGGCTTATACATAATAAATTAATTTGTCTAAACCCCCTTTCTTAATCCGACGCAATCATAAACAGTTTGGAAAGAAAATAAGATTATATATTAGAAAACAGAACTATACATCTATTGAGAAAGCCGTACTTAAATGATCGAAAAGGGAGATAAAGAACCCATATTCTGACACACTAGGATACATGCAAAACATAGAAACAAATATTTTCAGACAGTGGGAAGGCGGGGTGGGGGGATACTTTATCATAGACTGGGAAATCTTATGATTTATTTCCTTCAACTGCATCAGCATGATGCGCTCGTGACACATCGCGACCCCGTCGACGGCTAGATTCTATCTAATGTAAGGTCAAAGTTTGAAAATTTTACCATTTCATTTGACTTTTCTTAACATGAGCAAGCGCGGATCTAGTTGGGGCGGGGGGGGGGGAGGGTTGTTAACACCCCCCCCCCCCTAAATAAATTGTTTTTTCATAGTAAAGTTCTTTTTTTTCAATGGGCTGGACCCTCCCACGGAGACAATTCTAGATCCGCCAAAGATGAGACAGACAATTGTCTGAGACTCGCAGTATTGGAAGTATACGATGAGAAAAAGTGCCTTATTAGTCTAATTGGCAACATCAGCAGAAGTAATGTAGTCTACCATCTTCAACATCGCATAAAATGACATTAAAATTCTTATCTCAATCTACTTGCAAGTACAAATGTATTAACGTTTTGATTCGCGTCGATCTATCAGTAAGTCACAAACACTTGACAACGTTTCCTGTTCACATCTACAGAAATTGAGAAAGCGTGACAATATATAAGATTTCTATGTTATAACGTACATACTACAGATGTAATTACTTCTTCATATATTTTACGTGTCAATGACTCCCTAGTAATATCAAGCAAGCGGGGTTATAGTTTTTTTTCCCAAAACGTGGATGTGCTCTAGCCAGAACCATAAGATGGGAGGGAAGAGAGGGAGGGGGCTAAAATTAAATTAAGAATCTTTTTTTATTTCCGAGTATACTGCATAAAAGGATAATGACTGTTTGTTAAAATTACGACTTTTTATGGAACACGGTTTAAATAAGACTTGTCAGACGACAACATCGCTCACCGTGTAGGTTTCTGATAGTAAAATGGCAATACGATTCAATAAAAAAGAGAGATGTGGTCAAGTTAAGGTTTAACAAGTAGGTCAAACTCCAAGGTCAAGGTCACTAGGTCAAAAGTTAAGGTCCCAAATGAAAGGTCTGATCATACATAGTCTACATGTGAAATATCAAATACCTACCCCTTATCATGCTTGTAGTTCATAAAATAAAGTCCAGGTTATCATTTTTAAATAGGTCAGTCTCATAGGGTAAGGTCACAAGGTAAAAAGTCAAGATCCTAATTGAAAAGTATGGTAATGAGGAATCTACATGTGAAATATCAAAGCCCTGACCCTTTCAGTTCATGGAATATGGTAAAGGTTAAAGTTTTTTGAAGCAGGACAAATTCCAAGGTCAAGGTCACTAGGTCAAAGGATTCCAAATGAAAGATTTGGTCAAGAGGAATCTACATGTGAAATATAAAAGTCCTACTCCTTATAGTTCATAAGATATAGCCCAGGTTAGTTTTTTTAAGTAGGTAAAACTCCATGGTCAATGTCTTTACGTCAAAAGTCAAGGTCCCAAATGAAAGGTATGGTCATGAGGAATTGACATGTGATATACCAAAGCCCTACCCCTTATAGTCCATGAGATGTAGTCCAGCTTAAACTTCTTTTTTTTTTTAAAGTAGGTCAAACTCAAAGGTTAAAGTCACATGGTCAAGGTCCCAAATGAAAGGTTTATTTATGAGGAATCTAGAAGGTATCAAAGCCCTACCCCTTATTGTTCATGAGATATAGCTTAGGTTAAAGTTTTGTCCATGCGACCGACACTGACATCCTGGTCCAGGCTATGAGTATGACATTAGCTCCATTTGTCACGGCTCGTTAATAAATTGATATTTTTAGTTGAATTATGCCTATTATAATTAACTATACCAACTGGAATTAATTAATTTGCTCCTTTCTAATATACATATGATATGGCTAAGGCTACCATACAATACTGGGTAGGATTCTGCAAGTATTAATTTTCCTCTAAAAATACTGGAATGTGACCTTAGAGTTGAAAATGTTTAACCTTGCCAACTTGGCCATCCATGTAATGCTCTTTTAAAGATTTGGATTTTTTTGGTACTTGTACCATTTTTTTTCA
Organism: Pinctada fucata; assembly: GCA_028142955.1. Taxonomy (NCBI): domain Eukaryota; kingdom Metazoa; phylum Mollusca; class Bivalvia; order Pterioida; family Pteriidae; genus Pinctada; species Pinctada fucata. The sequence continues at coordinate 17,473,341 of AP027107.1, read as the reverse complement.
CTTTTAACTTTGACATGCAGGGAGCTTAACCTACTTTTGAAAAAAAAAAAACGAAAACATTGGCTATTCATGTAACTATTGAATTATAATTAACATGATCAAGAGATAGAGCTATCATTTTTCACATGTGTATTCTTTGTGGCAAAACCCTTCTATTGGTACCAATTTTGTTTTAAGTTTTGACCTTGACCTTGAAGTTTGACATACTTTTATATAACATAAACTTAGTCCAAACTCTTGTCCTCATGACCTTGACCTTTGAGTTGGACCTTCTTTTAAAATACTTAAACCTTGGCTTTAACTCTCAAGTGATACTAAAGAGTTGGTGCTATCATATTTCACATGTGTCACAATGTATTCTGTGTTACAAAACATTTCTATAAATACTAGCATCAAATTTGCTTTTGACCTTGACCTAGAAATCTGACCTACTTTTGAATAACTTTTACAACTTGGCCCTTGTTGATCAAAATGTTTCATGTTAGTCACTTAATGTTCACATTGGATCATTTTGGTCTTTTTCTACAATATTTTGCCCCTCAGCACAATCACATAACATCATAAAGAGCCAATAGACCATTTTCCGATCTTGTTACCGGTAGAAAGCACAAAATGTCCGAGTCAACATCTTTTGGCATTGATTTTCGTTATGACGTCACTGTTAAAAGACGCAATTCCATAGTGACGCAACAATGAAAAACCACTTAAATTGCCTACTTCGGACATTTTTTGTCATTTTGTCAGCCATTATGAATTTCTGCAAGAGGCCTATTGAGTTCTCAAATGTCTGACATCGCAACTGTCACAATCAAATGGCCGTTAAAACATTGTTTGACAGGCCATTAATTATCATGGTATATGTATAATTCAAAAGCTGTTTGGTGATTCCTCGATTCGAAGCATACAATGTAGATGACATAATTTGATAGTGTTGCCAGTAGGTGGGCAAAATGGACAAGAGTGAATCAAATGATCATTAACAAGAAAGGGTATATACTTTTCATCTGCTGCAATTTGGGCAAGGGCGGTTTTATTCTGCTGCCATTGACTGATACTGTACCCTTACCCAAATCCCTTGTCAGCCATTCATAAGTTTATTTAGGGAGCAGGCCCCGATTGACCTGTCTCTTCAACATGTTCAATGCATGATTTTGACATACATTACCTAAGCACAAGCAGAATGTAGGTAAGAATATTTATCGCGTACCTTGTATAGTGATAGCTATTTAAAGGACAACGTAATTTCCTTTAGTACACGTTCAATTTTCATACATAAAGAACTTGCGATGCGACAATTTTTATTAACAGAAAGTAGGCGGCGATTTTACCCAAAGTAGGAGGCGAGAAATCGCCGGTCGCCGGCTCTTAATGAGAACCCTGAATCTTCTAACAACTTCAACTTCTGCTCGAGCGACCGGCTGTCAGTACTGGTAACTGACATGTCAGTAATCCCTACTTTTATCCCTGTTGCATTGTATTTGAAAGCATAACAGGCTATATTCAGCTGGTTGCTGAATTACTGAGTACATGTATGCATAAGAGATAATTATTATTACAAAAAACATCTTATTTTTCTAAAATGAACACATGACCCCAGTCAAAAGACCGTTACTAGAACAATCAGAAACTTGTTTGTACCTTGAGCCACAGTTCTAAAGATACGAATGTTCGTTTTCAGAGCCACTGCCTTTTCAAAAAGCGGTGTACACCAGTACAAACTAAACTTGGAAATTGACCCGACATGATGACCTGGCGAAGCCACTTGATTGAGTTTTTTGACAAACAATACTGGTGGAGAAGTAATTATCGCCGATTTTTAAAGAATGTTTTGCTCTATCTCCTTTAATTTTTTAGCCTTGCACATGAAATTTGGACAGCACAATCTAGAACCCTATACCTACATTGTATACTTCCATAAATTTTCAATAAATTCTGATGACTGGTACTGGTTTTATAAGCAGTTAAAATGCGCTACTTTTACGCACTCTTTTAAGAGGCTGGAGAAGCAATTATCGCCACGTGGGATCATTCTCATCTAATATCCACAATATTCCAACAAAATTTATACTACCGGATTCCTCTATTCATTCTCTAATCAGTTGTGATAAAAATCATTGAAAATAGTTTGAAATTTCTGCGATGATTGAGAGAAAAGACAACAAGGTGCACCGCCATCGCCCCGAGGAGCTCGGGGGAAGACAACGCATTTTCATAAAATTAAGCTGCTAAAATCTTAGCTTACATCGCATGAATTCATTTGAAATTTCATATACAGTTTGATACGTATAAGAAGTATTAGTGCTGAAAGAATCAAGTCTCTGTCATTCGTAGAACCAAAGATAATGGGCAAACGGCGATAATTACTGCTCAGCGATAACTACTTCCCGACCAGTATACTGTACACCGAAATGCGCTGATTCTCGCCTATGCATTTCGACATACACCATTTGCCAGAAAAACTCATCAAGTGGATTTGCAGGGTCATGAAGGGTCAAGATCTAAGTTTAGTTTGAAACAAAGTGGGCCATTGTGAATTCATTTAAACGTAATGGATCGAATTTTTTTCGGCGAAAATTCCATCAGTTTCGGAAAATTTGACGGACAAGTGACACATTGCTCCGAGAGCCCTCTGAGAGAGTCTTTTACATTTCAGAGAATATGACAATCTAAGGCAACACTTTTCTTTATTTCTGAAGCAATAAACTCTTTCACACAAGTCTAATCATACATAGCTCGAAGAAACTTACAGTTTTTCTCGATTCTCAGAAGTTTTCAAGGTAAACATGAACTGCCATGACTCTTCAAAGTCGATCCCGCACTTAATGAAGTGAATGTTTCGTTTCTGCTTCGGAATATCTATGAACATTAAAAATATTCTTTGGATATTTTTTTTTCAAAAATGTTTATCTATTTATGAATTATTCATCCGATTTTATCATTTAAGTATGTCCACTTTATATTTTCTTAAGTATTCGTTTTGAACTAATTTTCCCGGATTAAAACGGATTCCTATCGTTTGGCCGATAGACTGTGTAAGATACTAAATCGAAGCCTCCCATATCTAAATGGATAAAAATAAAGTAATTAATTTGTTTATATCTAAAGATAAAACCCTTATGTCAAGTTACGGTTTCATTACCATATCTGAACTCTTTTTAAAATTTCGCCGGAAAAATCCCAGAATCATAGTTAGAATTTTACATAGAAAATTGACGAGTACGTGTACGTGTACTGGTGCCCTTAGCGATGACGTAAAATAAATATATTCAAACATATACAAGACTGATATATAGATAAAATGTAAAATTAAAACCTATAAGGTATTCTCGGTACAAGTATTCATGAAATACATCTGCTATATAATCATAATAGCCCAGTTTCGAGTTACGCCGGAATACCGTTACGACTCCGGGATTAGTCACGCCGAGTCAAAAATGTTCCACTGGCGTACTTCCGGTTGCGAAGCGTGCATGACTACCAACAACGTCAATCAGAATTTAACTGCATTTTATCTATCACAACACACTTTTTCCTCTCGTAATGGATGTAATAGATAACGAGTTACATTTTTATAGCTACTATGTCACAGAATTGAAAAACAATACCTCCAAAAAGAGGCATAGGGAGGAAGCTGGACCGTCACCGTTGTAAGGCTTGTTGATATCGGAGTTGAGTACGACTTGGATTTTGACTACAGATTAGAGGTTTGAATGTTTTCATTACAAATACATTTAACTATCTATAAGTAAAATCATGGAAAAGAAAAAGTGATTGTTTTCAATTTTTTTTAATGCATGTAAATTATTCTTACCATAAATTCCAAGAACAGAAAAAAAATTAGCCAAGTCCCCCTTTTCCCAGTTCCTTCCCTCAAAATCAAATGGCCGTCCCCTTCCATAGATACGGAACGAAATGCTGTGCAGACATAAAAACACTGTAATGAAGACATTGCAGGAACTGGAAATTGACCCATTACCTTATGCTTTGTGAGTTCTCGATATGTTCAAGTATCTACTTAGTAATATTAGAGCTGATACAGATATTCGCAGGAAAATTGTACAGACTGATCATCATGTTTGTAATTTAATATTTTCAGGTATTTATGAACAACATGAGATAATGAAAGTGAATACAGAGCTCTGGATTTGAAATGTAAAATTTAAGATATCATCATAAGCTTGGACCAAGTGAATAAAGTTGACTTCTGGTAAGGATTCTAGTGAATAGTTTTTGAAGTACATATGTAACAGAAGAGGAAAAAAAATGGGTACCTCTTTTTCCCCTCCCACTCCCTTACCTCTCCTCCTTTTCCCCCTCCTTTTCACTCTTCCCTTACCTCCCCCTCCCACCCCCTTCCTCCCCTTATCTCACTCACCCCCTTCCTCCCACCTCCCTTTCACCCTGTCCACCCCCTCAAGCAGGGCCCCATGTAGGTATAATAATTTTATGTAAATGGTCAAACTTCCATCACTCTGATCCTCTCAGTATCAAATGAGGAAAGCTTTAATTATTGCACATTTGTTACAAATTTAGAGAGCTTTTCAATTTTAATATGATATCAAATGAACAACAAAATAGATCAAAGATATTTATACAGTTCTTTATAGAGATCATGTATTTTAATACAGTCATATATTATGATACTTATGTATAATTTTATATAAAATAGGAAGATGACTTGTCAGATGTTCCGGATACAGAATCATTTGGTGTGCTTATATACCTGATGCATGTGTGTGGATTGCTGACTGTCTTACAAATTTATAAGCAGGACAATGGATACTGAGATTTCACATGGCATTGTAACCACATCAACAAAGTAAAACCCACACATTGTTCGCACCCTGATTTTATCTGTCAATTACTTAGTTATACATCTCCAGACACACAAACTAGTAAGACTGTTAACTGAATATCAAATGCTGATAACTTTATTCATATAAATGTACCAGAACAAAGATTATAGGGAAGCACGTTTTGATAATCATTATCATGTCAAATGAAATATGTTTGCTTAAAATTTGACTAGTTTATTCAAATACAGGATCAGTTGGGTGTTTGTAGTACTTTGTATTCTTTACCAAAAGAGATTTATACTAGATTAATAATTATTAATTTGATTAGGAGTTATGCAAAGGTATTGTTGAAAAAAGTTTTATTGTCAGCAATATGATTCATAAGTACTGAAAGCACATTTATATTATGTTGCTTACTTTGTGAGAAACTTTAAGTACCATATATACATTAAGTGTAATATGAGTTTGCTGTCTGATATGAAATAATAAGGTAAATGTATAATCACAGAATACAAATGTATGTACAGTAAAGCTTAATATTTAATTGACAAATATGTACATTAAATAATAGAAGATGGAATAGAAGTTTGCAATGGACATTAATTATATCCAATAATTTATGATATGTTGTTATTTGTTGCAAAATAAAAGGTTTTGTTTGCTACAATTAATTTTCATTTATACACATCTTCATCCAATACTATATTACATCTGAGAAAGTAAAATCAATATTTGCTTTCTGTTTTATAACGTAATTGATTTATCAACATAATATCAATGGCCTCACAGTGTTTATCTCAAGATCTTACAAAGTCAAGGAGTTTAACCAGTGACCACATGATTCTTTTGTCATATATCTGTGGATTAGATATATTACATTTCCTCGATTCCCACAACTTAGAAATTGTACGTTACAGATACTTGACTTGTATGTATTACATGTATGCTACAGTCTGTCCATATACTGAAAGTCTGGGACTGGGCAGTTTGATTTCTAGGAAGCTTCAATGCATTTGGATATTTTCCAATAAAAGAACTTGGTCTGAATTTTGTGAATTATTAACAAGTTTCTGAGATGGCCACACTTTAGAAGTGGTTGGAAAATCTTCTTCTTCTTCCTTCTTCCAGTAAAGTGAAGGGTCACTACTGCATCATTCTCTCACTGCGGATGCACAGTCATGCTGCTACTAAAGCGAGACTCTGGCAGAAGACGAATCAACAAATCAGCCAAGCATTTTAAAAATTCTTATTCTGATTAATATCATAGGAACTGATATCAACTTAGTTTTCTCATGGGTCCAGTTGGTTTGCTGGTGAGGATTAGTCTGATAACGCTTCTTAATTGAGCTAAATCTGTTCTATCCAATCTCAGGGGATGCCATTTCTTTCAAGAATATCTGTCAAAAATAAAATATTAAAATGTACAAACAAAAAAAGTGCAATAGACAGTATTTCTGAATTGCATCAAGCTACATCTGTTAGAAAATTAAAAAAAAAATAGGGAAAGGTCAAAAGAGCAAAAAAGCATTGTACCAATGAGTGCTGAAACGGATCGCAAGGAATAAACATTTTTAAGATAAATAAGGCAATGTCCCATAAAGTTGGATAAGGTCAGGTATATTATTAATCTCTTTTTGGGATTCTTTCAAGCAAAGTGTTCACTCTGTTGATGTTGATACTGAAACAGCTCTATGAAGTGGAAGCAGTAAACAACAGCATAGTAAACAGCCACATTGCAGAATATCAAATTTAAATAGTTCAGGTAGAAATTGACCCAGGGTCTTCCGATTGCAGGAAAAAAATGCAAAATTTCGTGACGTCACAATGCTTTGACCTTGGACAAACAAGCTTCGAATCTCGGTCAAACATCGAAATTGCATTGTGACGTCATGGAATTTCTCAATTTTTTCCCACGTTCGGAAGAATAGCAGTAAAGAATTATTTTTGAAAAGTAGCTCAAAGGTAAAATTATTAGATCATTGGTCCCTGTACCACTATGAATCATGCCAATGTTGTCACAGATAATGATTTTGGAACAAAAAGTAGCTCTTAAAATCTTTGTCATTTTGAACATTTATTATCTTGGCCAGAATCTATCAGAGTACATGTATCTGTACATGGTCAGTGATGGTATAACTGAAAAAAAAACCAATACCTGTCTACTCTCTTTAAAGCTGTTATGATCCAACATCTGAGGATAGGGGATTACCATTGACTAAGTGTGCGTGCCCGGCCCTGGGCCTTGAACAACCCTGTCAGGCATGACAATTTTTCTCAGCGGAGCGGTTACTGGCACCCTTTACTGAAAGTCTGGGCCTTCTTTCTCGTCGAAAATACAAAAATAAACTGATCTCTGACATGTGTCCTTTCCGTTCCCTCTTCAGGCTATCGAGACTACATCCTAGAGCACCAGGGACAGACTGACAGAGTACAAATTCAGTGTCGATTCCTTCGTCTCCAATGTAAACTATCGTTACCGGAAGTGACACTGCGGAACATTTTTGACGTATCACGTGACTTGCGTTATAAAAGTTAGAATAAAGACGGTAATCCGGGGGAACCCGAAACAGTGCTATTAGAGATGTTTAGTTACACGCGCTTTCAACGTGTACGTATAACTTACAAGTACACGTCACCGTTTGACGCCGCAATCCTAAGACTTCGTTTAGTTATACGTACGAACCGGTAGAGGTCTAAGAAGAGCTATGTAAAAAGGTGTACGTGTAGCTATCTTCTATTCAGTCAGTTTAATATGTGAGAAATGTACGTCGAGATTCGTAAAACATCGACGTAATGAAAGTTAGAATCCTAAACTTACTTTATAACACCGAAAACTGGAAGTTCAATCAATGATAAGTGTGAGAATTCTCAAAGAAGTTACCCCTTCTGTCATTACGTGTAGAGTGTCGTTTACACGTCCATAACGTGTAGCTAAACGTCACGACATGACGTCATTTGATCAAAGATCGCAGGTAGCGATTACGTCATACGTACACGTCGCGCTAAAACTTGTAACTAATTTATCTAAACCTCTTTAATTGTCTACACGTTTGTACGTACGTGTAGCTCGCGATTTACACGTTATTAGAGAGGTTTAGTTACAAGTTTTAGCGCGACGTGTACGTATGACGTCATCGCTTCCTGCGGTCTTTGATCAAATGACGTCATGTCGTGACGTATGGCTACACGTTATGGACGTGTAAACGACACTCTACACGTAATGACAGAACGGGTAACTTCTTTGAGAATTTCCACACTTATCATTAATTGAACTTCCAGTTTTTGGTGTTATAAAGTAAGTTTAGGATTCTAACTTTCATTACGTCGAGGTTTTACGAATCTCGATGTACATTTCTCGCATATTAAACTGACAGAAAAGAAGCTAGCTACACGTACACCTTTTTACATAGCTCTACTTAGACCTTTACCGGTTCGCACGTATAACTAAACGACGTCTTCGGATTGTGACGTCAAACGGTGACGTGTACTTGTAAGTCATACGTACACGTTGAAAGCACGTGTAACTAAACCTCTCTATTGACAACTTGTAGCGATTTCCCGTACGAAATAAATAATGACGTCATACACAGTTATTGCGTCTACACGTACACGTAACGGTTTCTAAACCTCTCCATTGAGTCCTGAAGCCGTCAGAGAACATCGGACCACGGACTGTTTGTTATAAGCCCCATGTATGTCAACTTCCATTCAGATTATATAGTCCCTCTTACGGTTTTGTCCATGGTGTCATCTGGCAGTGATACTGTAAGTTACATTGTACTTACTCCTCCCGGGCACCTGGTCCCACCTCTAGCTTGCTATGGGTCCGTCGATGTCAAATTTGGTGCTCTATTGTGAGTGCTGTTAAGATTGTCGTCAGGATCTTCTTTATCTCATTAATAATACGTCTTTGGAGAACGATAGCTGATGGCAATCCAAAATCGGCAAAAGATGCGATCTCTTTCTTTTTACGGGTTACTGTATAGTTGTTTCTTGTACTATCCTTTTCGCTTGTCTCCGATTGGTGTGGGGGTCCCTGTAAAGTACGAAACGAAACAAAAACGAAACGAAACGAAACAAATCGAAACGAAACGAAACAAATCGAAACGAAACGAAACAGATCGAAACGAAACGAAACAAAACGAAACAAAACATAAAACTTAAAGAAAATGAGAAAAAGAGGAAAAATCGCCGAAAACGAATATTTCAAGACAAGATCAGCATGTAATATTGCCTTAATCCAAGAGTTCTACATTTGTAACTAGTGCCGAGAGGGTTTCTTAAAAGAGTCAAAGTTGACAATTAAAAAAAGTAAATGTCAAATGCCATTCATGTATTTAAGAGGAATAAAAGGGAGGGGAAAGAAAACCACGCTATGACACCGTAATGAGATCATAAAACGGGGTGGGGGCACATTTCAGGGGAAAAAAATCTTATCCTTTTTCAAACGAAATGTGCCCCCCCCCCCCCCCCCCCCCCCCCAGTTTTTAATTGTTCTCATTTTTCTGATAAAATTTTCAAATACACATAACGGAACAGTTCCGTTTCCTCTGCGCTAGACTCCTCCCTGCTAAATAATATTTTTCCGTCTGTGACGAGGTTATTCATCCCAATCACTCTCCTTTAAAATGCAATTGTGCTATATACCGTATATATTATGTTTTAATCGTCAACTTTGATTCTTTAAAAAACCCTCCAGCCACAAGAACTAACGGTTGAAGGCAATAATAAGGGGGTGGACAGGGACAAAGGGAGGGGAGAGAAAGGGGCGGGAGGAGAGGAAAGTGGGCGAGAGGAGGGACAGATGATTGGGAGGGTAACAGTAACCCAAAAAAAATAGGAAATTACTTTTAATATAAATAATCTTCCTCTTATGCGTTCATGTACATAATCTCAATTTTAAAAATTACCACGAAATTCATCTATATATACCTTAAAAATTTTTCCCGATCGCTTCGCTCGCCGCAATTTTCAATTCATTTTTCAAATACTTCAGGCTCGCTTCGCTCACCTTAGTTTTTCATCTAAACAGGTCTATTTCTTTTTACAAGGTTTAAAAAAGGAAATAACCCAAATAACTTCACTATTGCACCAATTTACACTTTAAAGTTTAAACATTTGTCTTGACCGCCCAAGACCCCCTCCCCCCCACGGGGAGGGGGGAGGCGGCAGGAGGAGAATGGTACCCCCTAACCCTTCAATAAATTGAAATATTCGTTTTCGGCGATTTTTCCTCTTTTTCTCATTTTCTTTAAGTTTTATGTTTTGTTTCGTTTCGTTTCGATCTGTTTCGTTTCGTTTTTCGTAACCGTGGAAAATTGGATCAGCGATTTCTCAAGAACCCTGTAAGCTAGGACAATGAAAGTTCTTCAACGTTACGTTTGGAGTAAAAGCTAGATTGGTCTTTTTTATTTTTGGTCTCTGTTATTTTTTTTATCATGTTTTTTAGTAGATTCAAATATTTGACGGGAGCGTCGAATTACTCAAAAGGACCGAAAATTTCATGTTTTGCTATTTGTAAGCTTAAATATCTCGTATTTTGCTATCTACAATTTCCATTCTTTTTGAAAGTCGACAGCCATGCAAGATATGAAATGCTAGATGCACACTGTAACGATTTATTACGATGACGTCCTTCACCGTCCTTCATATTTCCAAATTCAGAAGTTCATAGGAGGAAGACACTTTTTTGCTTATAATAGTAAACAAAAATTAAGCTTATGAAGTTTCCTAAAAATTTCAATATTATTATTTTTTATCCATATATCTGTCTTATTTAGTCTTTCTGATTTTTCCTATCTCTTACTGTTGAAAAGATATGAGCATCGAAATTTTGAGTTGGGTATTTCGATACACCTTCACGCCAACAGATCGGGCGCACACTAAAATTGGTAGTCCGAGTCCGACTCGAGAAAAGCAGTGTTGAGATTTTCAAATTCCGATTTCACGGCAATGATGAATATGCATTTCATAAATACATTTCGATATACACAATTTGATTTTTAAACAGTTGATTAATTTAGAAGAGATCAGCTACAAACCAGAATTTACACACAAAAAGTGGTAGTTTGATTCCGATTTCTAACCTACAAACCTGTTTCTAAACTTCAATAACTATATTTTGAACATCAAGTTTAATTTCTAATTCTAGCAAACGTTCGAACATAATTTTCGGTTGGTTTATTTACAAATTGATGAACAATTTCTCCAACATTCTTCCCTCCCCTCGTTTTTCGAAAACAGTTCTGTTTATATTGAACGATGTCGCCATGATGGAAATTCAAAATAAACTTTGAAAAAAGGGAAGGGGGGGTCCAAATTTGAACCTGCACAGCGAGAACCTCATGGTATTTATATATATATATTGAACGTAACTTGTTATTACCATTTCTCTTCTCAAGGAAATTGGTTCTACAGCTACGAGCTCGCCTTTTTTATGGGGGAAGGGGGCAGGAAGAATTTGCAAAAAAAAAAAAATACCGGCTCTGAAAAATGCTGAAAAAAATATTCCGACCCAAAGGGCCGGCAATTTTTTTTCCCGGACCATGCAAAAGTAAGGATACATTGCATGATATGGAAATTTTTGCTGGCCCTTTGTGCCAGACAATTTAAAGTCAAAAAATTAATTAATATAAATACAAACTGTTCACATAGCTGTATCTACCAGAGACCTAATACGCATAGGCACAAAAATCTAGAAAAGGTTCTATTTAAACATCATACAATCTGTCTGAAATTCGCTAATTGCAAAGAGACATCTGAAGGAACGGTTATTAACTCATACTCTGTAACAGCGGGGAGTTTAACTTACACAGACATTCACAACATTTGACAATTTGTTTAAATCCGGCCCGAAGAACCGGCGAAAATTTTTCTCCGACTCTGGTAATGGCTGAAAAAAATGGCCTGCTCAGAAAATTGCTGAAAAAATTTTACCGGCTGGCAATAGAATTCCTGCCCCCCCCCCCCCCCCAAATCAATTGGTTGCTCACCAACAATTATCGGTTTGAAAATTTAATGTTACTGCTATTTGAAAACTTAAATATATAATATAAATACATGTAATGTGACGTCCTTCATATTTCCAAACCAAAAATTGTATAGGAGGAAGACACTCTTGTTGCAACCGCAACAAGAAACCTTTCTAGTTGTTTTTTATCATACGTACATGGAAATTTTTTTCCCTGTATGTATGATAAAAAAACAACAACTAAAGGTTGGTTTTTATTTTTTAATAGATAAACATGGGCAGTCTGTGAGCACATTTCGGTGGCACCAGCTTCTATACATGTAAGTCACGCACGACCAGTCTAGCCAATGTGCGTCATTGGCGTTCAATAGATGTGTAACTGTCCTTGACTTTGCACGTGTTTGGTATGAGGGGGAGGGGGGCTTAACTGAACATTAGTTATTTGGACTAAATCATGATTTGTTGAGCTGGATTATTTAAACATTTTGGTGGCGCCATCTACAATGAATTTCGTTTTTCAAAAATAACAGCTATCGTGTATACAATGTTAATCAATTGATCTGCTTCCATTTTATGTGTTGTCCTTCTTCTTTCAATTATATTATTTACCTTGTTTAAATGTTGTTGATCTGGATGTTATTGTTCTCTCTGTCTCTCGTGGTAGATTTACACAGCAACCCCCCCCCCCCCCCCCGGGGCCGTTTTTGTTTCATGTGCGTGTGTGCTTCGCTGTGATCAGTGCAGCGTCACTGTGTTTGGTTATCATCTCCATATTCTCAATATATTAATGCAAATGATTAGATCATAATTTCTGTGTAAGGTCCAAACTGTCATGGTAATCATCAATTGCTTAATCTTGGAAATTTGTAAAAAAAAAAATCTCTTGTGTGACAGAACGTAGGTTACATCTAAAAAAAGTCCGATATTCAGTCTAAAATATAGTAGACTCATTAGAGCAGTTGCATTTAATTTACTTTGCCACCACAGGCGCCAGATTCCTAGAAAAAAATTAGAACCACATCTTAAACTCCCGTTTCTCTTCTCTTTACTCTTTCCTTAAGGCATGACAGCTTCCATATTTAAACACCATCCCCCCTCTTTACCCCCTCAATATCTTAAGTTTCAACAGGATTTCAGCATTTAGCTATTTATCATTATTTTCTACAGATATTTTTCTTCACGATCGTAACCACAGGGATTTATCTCGCTAATACAGGTTACTCTATTTACTATATGTGTTAAAGGGATCTAACTCGGCGTTTAACGAAAAATCGACAAGTCATCGTTAAGTCTTCAGAAATAGAGGCTAATCAATGTCAAAACCTATTTTCTGTGGTATATTTCGATAGATTAATTCATACTGAATCTTCATACGAAATTTGAAATCAGTACCTCCCTTACAAGCCGAGATATGCCCAATACCGCTCTCTTATGGGCGCCACATTTCTAGGTCGGACAAAAAGGTGTCCGATGATGATCAGGCATCAGTGATCAACATGAGGCACCGCTTGACCATTCATTGATGCGAACATCTCAAATACATAACATTGCATGAAATAGTCCCATATATGCTTAGTACAATTTCAAATAAAGTCCTTTTTAACGACTTTGAAATCAGAAAAGCATCGGATTTAAGTGAGATTAAATTCAACATGTGTAGAGTTATGAATTACATATACGCGCATGCAAAGAGGTAGCTATATGAGGGGTTTTCATATACCAGCAATGTTTGAGATGGTGCAAAGCATGTGAAGAGGAGATATCATGCAGTTGTATGTCTTTGAAGTGTTTAGACCTATAAACGATCAATCAGTAACCAAATTTTGACTATACTGCTTGATTATCACCGGACACCTTTTTGTCCGACCTAGAAATGCGGCGCTCATAAGAGAGCGGTATTGGGCATAACTCGGCTTGTAAGGGAGGTACTGATTTCAAATTTCGTATGAAGATTCAGTATGAATTAATCTATCGAAATATACCACAGAAAATAGGTTTTGACATTGATTAGCCTATTTCTGAAGACTTAACGATAATTTGTCCACTTTTCGTTAAACGCCGAGTTAGATCCCTTTAACATATATATAGTAAAAAGAGCAACCTGTATTAGCGTGATAAATCCCTGTGATCGTAACCTACTTGTCATTGATTATACTTGCATTTAGCCGCAATTAATCCAAAAACATGAAATGGAGTCGAAACCTACACTTTACGTTATTCTTAGCATGCGCAGTATGTTAGTTGGAGTTGTCATCCTTGCCGCTAACGGTAAAGTGTAGGTTTCGACTCGATTTAAAACATGGGAGCTGTCATGCCTTGTAAAAGGATAAAGAGAAGAGAAAGGGCGTTTTAGATGGGTTATAGTTTTCTCTCTAGTAATCTGGTGCCTGTGTTTGCCACTACTTTTACCTCACCTCTACGCCGCAGTGGTCACTGCGGTTAGGGGTTACATAATCTTGCTCTCGAGTATTGACTACTACAGTTAACTTTTAAAGTTGACGTTTTACGGGTAAATTTCAAATCATAGACATAAAACTTATGGGTACATTTTATGTAAATTTCCCCTTTTCAGACGAAGAAACATGAAGCGTACGTTGTAACTTTTGCTACATAAATAAATAATCTTTCTGTCTGCATGTCCGTCCGTCTGATGATTATACTTTCACATTTAAATGGTCAAAAAGTGACAGGTCAGCTTTAAAAGGCAACTGTAGTTGGATCGCCTCAGGACAGGATTGTGTATTGAACAATGTAAAGCATTCTGATTTACGTGTGCGGGCTGGTACCTTTTGAGAGAAAATTCCAGATAAAAAAGCATAAACTCGCACACAATTCGAAATAAACAAAGGTATCCTGGCTAACCGAAAAAAAAGTTCAACTACGGCTTTATTACTCGAATCGAAATACTGCTCAAATGGATCTATTTTAACCCCGCCATAGCTTTAAAAGCTCACATTTTCGTCCCCTGACCTGTGCAGGGGATATGTGTCTTAAATACTATGTCAGAAAAATACATCTTATTGACAACAATACACCAAACATTGTATGTTTGTTTGTTTTAAGCCTAGCTGGAGGGCGCACCTTTTTAAACACCGAGGTGGAAAACGAATATTAAATACCACGGCCTAATCCCTAATCACAGTGACCACTGAAGCGTAGAGTTGTGGTAAAAGTAGTGGTAAAGTAAAATAAATGCAACTGCTCTATTGGAAATATTTCTGGCAAATTTCATGATAATTCTAAAATTAACAGGTGATATACACATATCTAATATGATCCGGAAACCACTGATTTTCCGCCATCAGAGTACTATGGCCTTGACCTTTGACACCAAAATCAATAGGGATCATTCTTGACTCGTGGGAAACATTTCCGGCAAGTTTCATGGTAAAAAGTGCAATGCAGGCTCTGATATGATCTCGAAACCATTTTCAATCATCGGAGTCTTTAAGTATTGCTGAGGCCCTCGTCCTTTGACCTGTTTGAACCCAGCATCAATAGGGATGATCATTGACTCAATGGGAAAATTTCTGGAAAGTTTGATGATGATAGGCAATGCACGTCCTTATATGATCCGGAAAATCATTTTCATTTATCCTATAGGGGTCCTATAGTCTTGACCTTTTGACACCAAAAGCAATAAGGTTAATATCAATTACTCTTGGGAAATATTTCTCAGTGGCAGTGTAATCACGATAATAGGAATTATGCATATTCTAGTATAATTCGGAAAAGACTATCAATCAATACAATGACCTTGACCTTTGACCTTTTGACGCCTACATTTCAGGCACGTTTTATGACGAAAGGTGCAAATGCCAATACACACTCTAATTTGACCCGGAATTCATTTTCAATCATATAAGAGTCATATATTACCTTGATGGCCTTTTGGCCCCAAATCCTTGACCCTTGGGAAACATTTCTGTCGAGTTTCAAGAAAATAGGTGCAATACACGATCTAATATGATGCGAAAACCACTCTCAATCGTCATAGTCTTATGTGACCTTGACCATTGGCCTTTGACCCCATCCTCGGTAACCCCCCCCCCCCCCCCGCAATCATTAGAGATCATTATTGACTAATGAGAAACATTTATGGCAGTTTCATAATTATAAGTGCAACACAAGCTTTTTCAAATATGATCCGGAAACCAATACCAATCATTGGAGTCCCTTGACCTTGACCTTTTGACAATCAATACTGGGGCGGATCCAGAACCCAAATTGCCGGGGGGGGGGGGGGGGGCACATAAACTTTTTAATAGGAATCACTGGCATGATTCATTCAGTGTCAGTAACGACAATAAGTTTTTATGTTTTTGTGTCGCCTGCGAAGCATAGCGACACTTAGGGATCACTTTGTCCGTTGTCCGTCTGTCCGTCCGTCCGTCTGTCCGTCCGTCTGTCCGTCCGTCCGTCCGTCAGTCAGTCCGTCTGTCTGTCTGTCACACTTTGGGTGTCACAGCCCATAACTTTTGAATGGTAAGTGACAGGGCTTTGATATTTCACATGTGTATTCCTTGTGACAAGATATATAACGTATTTATGACGTCACTCATCTGTTTCGACGTTACAAGGACTTATAAACTGTTTATAGCGAGCGGAGCTCGCTGCAAAGGCCCGAAGGGCCTTTGCGAGCGAAGCTCGCCCTTATGGTAACGCGTATACACTTACCTTAGTGAGAAAATATGCTGAATCAAAGAATGAGAATATACTACTATGCTTTCAAAAACTTTCGTCCCCTCGCAGACAGAGTTACTGCGGAGATGCTGAATATTGCTATTTAAGTTTTTTTTTCCGACTCCGAGTATACGTATATGTTATACTCAATTTTTGTTTACAAGTTAAATTTATTGACATAATTTTTCGTAAAGCAGATTACAAAATAGCATCGACAACTCGGCGTAACCGCGGAATCTTTTTAGGAAAGCCGACATCTTCGTTTGAGTATTTTGTTTACTGTGCTTCTATGACGTCATTGACGTCATCGCGCCAAATTCTTAATGTCACTTTGACGTTGTAAGATTTTCCTTTAATGGACGTATTTTGCTTGACGTAAACGCTTCTAAAAAGGTCAATAAACCGGCCAAAGTATTCCCATGGGCGATTTTGTGTTCAATCCGGATGGCTTCACGTTATTAAGTTTCTCAATCCAGAACACTTCTCTGATTTTACGATAATATTTGGAGGCATCCGAACATTTCTCCAAAATTATATATATAAATATATTTTGATGTCCGATATTAAAGTGGTTTTCTTTATTGAAATGTTATGAAACAGGCTTTGGACGATTGTATCTGACATCGGCGAGATGGATTTTTTTCTTTTGGGCGATATGCAATGAGTTATTTATTTTCATTTAACCGTTTTATAACAAAATTAAAATGGCTTGAAATGAAAAAAATCACATGTAGGAAATATAACCAGGTCTGTTTATAAATCCTTGGTCCGACCAGTTCTAGCTGAGCTCTTTAAACTAGATCGTTGATATAAAGTTTCAAAATCATACACCTTTTGTGTTTGCTCGTATTTTTCTGTAAATTTGAGTGGAACCCCCCCCCCCCCCTCAACCTAATCTAATATTTGCCGGTCAAGGCCAAAACAGGAACGTACAAAGAACCATATTTTAAGCCTCACAACCCCCCCCCCCCCCCTTAAAATGTTCATCTGCTGGTCTAGACCAATTTTACAAATGCCTCTGTGTTTCCACTCGCCTTATACTGCCTTTTTTTTTTTTTTTTTTTTTTTTTTTTTTTTTTGGCAATCACCAAACAGACAGTTTTGTAAGATAGGATAAACCGTCATAGTCTAAAATCATATTTATTTTCTCTCCGCTCGCACAAAAAGGCTTTGCATTGATTCATATTAAGTCCTTGGACGTTACAGTTAGAAATTACGTCTAATGTTGTGATGTCGGGTCTTGGAGTTTCTAAAATTCAAATTTACTGCGTTAATGTGAAAATCTATTGTTCCCAGACACCCGCCCGCCGGTCACTCGTCTCACAACTCGGCTAGAACGGCCAACCAAAAAAAAAAAAATGTATCGGATCCGTATTTCTCAGGATTGTTTCTTTCCATCTTGACCTCAGATAGACAGCAACAATGTCAAGCGTTTTAAGAAGTCTTGCTGCTAAATCTCGCTCTCTGCCTCTCAGACAAATAGGCAGGAGAAACATAGCAGATGATCAGGACCTCATAGGCATGCCAAGATACCCCATGAGCATGACAGTAAGTCAGTTTTGAAGTGTAGCCAGAAATGCCTCTGACCAAGTCTAAAATGTCATTGTGTAACTTCTGGTCATATTGAATGGAGTTATGGTGTCTTGGACTTGATTTATTGATTTAAATAAAGAATAGTTGTGTTATTATAATTAACAGGAAGAATGAACTTATTCAATATGGTCCAATTTGTGATTCATAGACCCTTTCAAGCAAATGTCTTTTAATCTTGTTTGAGGAGATTCATGCACGCGTCTATTTGCTAAGCTGCTGTTTACTACTACACAAACTAATAGACGCATGCATGAATCTCAAATAGAGAATAAGTGTCTTAATTTGTGTTTTGTTACGGGTATACAACACACAGCAAGTGCATTTATCGTACATGTAATGCGCGTTAGCACCATAGTTGTCTATTTCATTCTTATTTTCTGAAATCGCGTTTTCTAGGTAAAAGAGTGACGTAAAAATTCAGGTCACTGCAGGCTCAGTTTGCTGGTTAGAACAGCCGTCGCGGCATGTTTCTTCAGATCTTAGGCATTGTGACGTCAGGAGTGTTAATACACGAATTGCAGCACGTTTCTTTCAATAGTAACATCTCAGGGAATTACATTGGTTGTGCATATATATGAGATTAATGTCCTTTTGGTTCACTTACGATTTTGCCCACCAGAAGGTTACCAGTACTTTCGACCGTATTCTCTTTCGACCGCAGTCTTTTCGACCTTTTGAACTTTCGACCTTTTTAAAGTTCGACCTGTCAAAATTTTTTTTCGACCTAACGATTTTTCGACCCGAAGACTTTTCGACCAATTTTTGGGTACTTTCGGCCCAAGCGAAAATTTTTAAGGCAAAAAAAAATCCTGTCTATTTGAACGAAATTTCTGTTATATTCATTACTTATTTTGATTTCCAAAAGAAGGGAGGAGATCTCCAACAAGTAATATAAGAGTTGGACTAACACGAACGTCCCTCTAAAAATCTGAGTTCAAAGATTCCAGCGCAGATCAAGAGATCTGATGGAATTAGCAAAACTGATATTTATCAAATTCATTTTTCAAAATCATTCGCTGCTGCCCTGAACGCATTTTTTCAAAATCATTCAAAATTCACTCCCCTGAATGACCCCCATCCTTGGGAAAAATTCTAGATCCTATTGTCTTTCTCTGATGAAATGAACGACAATTCAAAAAGGTGAAGTTGAAAAAAATCTTGACAAGGGTGTACGTTTATGTTCGATAATATTGCTTTAAAAGTTATCATTTACTCGAAAGTTTTCAAAGAAGATGTATTGCATTTGTCCGTGTTATATACATACATATCATATATCATTTTGTTCAGAATGAAATTTACTATTGTTATTCGTTGAAAAATGAAATTGCCATATTTTTCACTATTAGGGTGGTTTTCGCTTGACGTCATCTTTTTGTCTCGGACTTGGATCCATATTTTATAAGAATCGGCAATGGAAACAAATTATATGTAAATATTACGAGGTTGAAAAGTCTCTACTGAAAGGCCGAAAAGTAAAGACGAAAAGTATTCGACCTGGTCGAATGGTCTTGGGTCGAAAGTTCAAAAGGTCGAAAAGACTGGGGTTGAAAGTGAATACGATCGAAAGTACTGGTAACCCACCAGAACAATCAAATATTGTCATTCTGCACTAAATAGTAGCATTCATTCTCAAAGGTGACGTCATTTGATTGTTCTGGTGGGCAAAAGTGAACAGAACGGATATTAGTGTGAAAGGGTCTGTTAAGCATGAATTTCAGCTAGTGGTCTTTTCTTCTTCCTCAAACTAAAATCAGTGACTGCGGTAGCCTGCAGTGAAGGCAATTTCTGTGAATGGTCCTATGGGGGATTTTTTTTTCACCCACCTGTAAGGGTGAAACGTTTACACGTGTACACTTGTACATGGAGCCGTTTCATTTTGTGGCTATAAATGTTTACATAATTTCTAAACGTGTACACGGACTTCTATACATATACTTGAAAGATCGTCTTTAATTTCTTTTTTACCTCAAAAAAAAATTAGTTAATCCATCATTGTGTTTCCTTAGCGTAGTTAGGCTGCGATGTCAAATATTTCAGATACTTCATTTTAACATACATATTTAAACCGGAAAAAAAGCTTGCAGCACCTGAAAATCGATACTATCCTTTTATTGATAAAGAGCTGATATCTCTGTCAAAATTGACACCCCTACTACTGTCTCTTTTTCCGTCATTGCTGTTGATTCCCCTGTCACTGCCATCCCTTTCTTCATGTACATGTATGCTTTTGAAACCTGAATCTGGTGTCCTCTTTGTCAACACAACTGATGTTTTTGTAATATGTACTTTTAAATTGAGTAAATTTATCAAACACGTTTAAAATACTGTGACAGATTGATTGTTTACAGATGTAAAGTTTCTAGCTTTGTTTGAATCTTACAAAGTTGTTTTAATGTTTAGCAAAGCATCAGCATGTCTTATTAAGGTTATGAATCAAATCTAGTCAAGCATAACTAAGTTGAATTTTTATGTCAACTTTGACAACGTCTGCAAATAAATACATGTACTTCTGTAAATTACTTTTCACAGTAGAAATACAAAAAAGCGTTAAAACAATTACAGCCTTCCGTGTACACGTTTAGGTAATTTAGAAAACGTTTCACCCTTACCCACATGAGCCAGAGGCTCAAAGTAAGCTGTTGTCAAAGTGTGGTGTCTGTACATCTGTCTGTCGGTGCCTGTGTTTTTCGTTCAGAGAAAATGATGTAGAAACATGGCACCTGTACTCCAGTAGACTCGGCCAGAGGGATGTCTCTTTGGCTCATTTATTAGTGTCAGATTTGAAGGTTGCGATTTTGAGCCCAGGTTGGGGCAGTCCCATATTTTCTACAATTACGATAATTGAATATGGGGTTCGCGACGACCATTCTTGGCTTGGCATTTACATAATTGCAGTACAACATCACAATGGAAAATTCTACCATAGAGGAAAAGCAGGAACTCGGACATTTCGGACTTCAATGTTAAAATAAGGCATTTTACTTTTTGAGCGACTTGGGAAATATTACTGAAATATTAAGATTTTTCCCTTAAACATGTTAAAATGTACCCTGAAAGTGTGTTAAAAAACTTCACAAGTAAAGGCAGATAGTCAGACAGCCAGCTTGAAATACTGGATTCTTCCGAAGAAGTGGCGATAAATCCCGAGAGAGTAACTGATAGGCTAGCACTTTAAGGTCGATTTCTTGATATAGATCGCAGCGTACCCCATGGCGAATACTTCAGATAGAATTAGAATGTTCCATCCGGCAAAGTCTATTCTTGGAGAATTTTCAACTGTAGATGAACTTGTTCTACTTGTAAATCTACTCATCTACTTGTACAAGATGACAGTCACACAGTAAAAAGTTCTTGTGTAAAGGCAAATATTATCCGCTTTGGATTAGCAGAAACCTGAGTTTTGAAGGTCTGTGCTTGTGAAACGTGTCATTTGCAAATTAGGATTTTTTTGTTCTCGATCGGAATAACGTCTGCATGATTAAATCCTTTCTTTTGTTCCATTGCAGAAAAAAGTCTTAATATTTTTCCCAATTGGAACAGTCATCTTTTACCCAATGGTTTGGGCTTCAGTCAATACAGAAAATTTCAAAAAAGGAAAATGGACATGGTTAGGTAAGTACCGGTAGAAACTTTCTTTCGAACAAAAATTGTGCTTTACCTAGATTCAAATGCAGACACTTTATGCTTAATGTCACAAGGACATGGTCCTTCATTCATTTCTGAACAGTAAACAACCTTCATGCCCTGTATCGAAGATTTTCGGAGCATAATTGCTTTTTTCCTGTCTGTTGGACTGATAAGAAAAAAAAAAAGATCCCGATGACAATCTCAACAGCACTCGCAATTTAGAACACCAAATTGAGCATCGACGGACCCCCAGCAAGCCAGAGGCGGGACCAGGCGCCTGGGAGGAGCAAGCATCTTTTGAAATTTCATACAGGGATTGCTTTTGACAAGACCTTTTATTTGACACCGTGATGTTTGACCCGTTCCCTTGACCTTGGAGTTTGACCAGGCGCCTGGGAGGAGCAAGCATCTTCTGAAATTTCATACAAGGATTGCTTTTGACAAGACCTTTCATTTGACACCTTGATGTTTGACCCGTTCCTTTTACCTTGGAGTTTGACCTACTTTTAGGAAAATACACTTAAAGCAAAATGATGTAGAAAATACACTTTCAGCAAAACGATGTATCTCCATCTCTGAGAATTCGGTGTTTTCGAAATACAGAGTTACTTCCCATTTGTGCAGGTATCTGACGTCAACGCATTGTGACGTCATCAAATTCTATGGAAACCAGCATGAAATTCAGGGAAACAGGGTTACGTATATGACGTTTTCAAAGGAATTTAATGACGTCACAATGCTTTTACGTCAGATACCTGCACAAATCGAACGTGGAACTGTAGAATCGAAAAGACGGAATAGGATGTGCATATTTCACTTATTTCTTTCTTATGACAAGACCATCCTATTGATACCATGATTTCAAACCCCATGACCTTGACCTTCACAACTGACCTCGATTTTAGAATTAACCAAATACTTTAACCTTGACCATTACTTTTGAACGTTCTCTGATACAGCTTATATATTTCATATGTGGATTGCTTGTAACAAGACCTTTCATTTGACACCTTGACCTTTGACTCTGTGACTTTGACAATGACCTCATTATTAAGAATAGGATGCTCATACATGTATTTCAATGTATCTTTCTTATGACAAGACCATTCTTTTGATACCATGATTTCTAATTCTGTGACCTTGACCTGAACAACTAACCTCAATTTTAGAATATCAACCAAAAACTTTAACCTTGGCCGTTACTTAAGACTCGTACACGTATCAGATACAGATTAGATATTCTACATGAGGATTGCTTTGTTAAAAAGACCTTTCATTTGACACCTTGACCCTTGACACCCTGACCCTTGACACCCTGACCATGGAGTTAGGACTACTTTTAGGAAAATACAGTAACACTTTCAGCAATATTTCATTCTCATGATTGGGCATTAATTCACAAACATAATGATTATGTGCTTGTTTTCCATGTAAATAACATCATAAAATGTACAAAATGTACATATACTATAATGATGTTTTACATCACTTTGATTAGAGAGGGAGGCTGTGGACCCCCCTCCCCCTCCCCTTTCAATCTTGAAACTGCTATTTTACCTTTGAATTATTGTTTTTACAGGAACATGGGTGCCAGAGTGTTACGAAGTTGAAGAAGACTAACGAAGAAGACTTAATGATATAATACAAACATTGTCTGAGTCTGTTGCGTGAATCATCTAGAAATAATATTCTAATTGTGAAGATACAAATGTGAATAAACTATTGTTGTTTTTTACTGAGATTAAGTTTTTGCATGCACTTGATTTAGACTTTATACATGTACGTACAGGTACGTAGTTTCAGGGAAGTAAGCAATGGCACTACATGTATCCCTGTATCATAATGAAGTTTGTACACTAATTGCATACGTCAAGAGAAAGAACCTTACTGATTTTCAATGTCTAAGATGTAGGTCAAAGGTCAAGGTCACAGATTTGGAATGTTTAAAATCCTTTATTGTTTTGAGGGCACAGTTTTGACTGGATCTTGATCAAACATATTAATACACTTATTGACTTTGAGAAGAGTAATTTCAAGGTCAAAGGTCAAGGTCACACATTGGAGTGTTTTAAATTCTTGAATACTGCATATAGGGCACAGTTTGATTGGATCTTGACAAAGCTTCATACACTAATTGCATATGACAGGAGAGGAACCCAATTGATTTTCAAGATCAGGGGTCAAGGTCACAAATTATGAATGTTGTACAATGTATATACATTGTAGCTTGAAGGACACAGTTTTGATTGGATCTTGATGATACTTCGTTCACTTATTGCTTATAGAGGACACTGTTTTTATTGGATCTGGACAAAACTTCATACACTTTAATACCCTTGCAACATACTGTAGTTGCAGGGGATATACATGTAGTTATGCAACTGTTCGCGTATGAGGGCGCAGTTATGATTGAATCGTTTGCCAAACTTCATACACCTTATTGCTTATGACAAGAGGAAGAACCCTATTGATTTTCAAGGTGATGGGTCAAGGTCACAGATTGGAAATGTTTAAAATCCTTGAATACAGCCTATAGGGTGCCGTTTTGATTCGATCTTTACCACTCCATACACTTACTACTAATGACAAGAGGTTTAACATGATTGGTTTCAAAGGTCAAGGTTACAGATTTGAAAGTTTAAAGTCCTTGAGGACACAATTTTCATAGGATCTTTACCAAACTCCAAACACTATCACTTATGACAAGAGGGCCAAGAGGAATATAAACCGTGACAGACTGGAAATGTTTATACAGCCTAGAGGTGCAATTTTTACTGGATCTTGACCAAACTCCATATACTTATGACGAGAGGAGTTACCTTATTGATTTTCAAGGTCAAAGGAAGAGGTTACAGATATGAACATCTTTAATTCTTGTATACAGCCTAGAGGATACAGTATCTTTAACAAACTATTCACTTATTCTTGTTATTATTACAAGAGGAATAAGTCTTAGACTATCAATTTTCAAGTTCATAGGTCAAGGTCACAGATTAAATCTTTGTTTACAGCCTAGAAGGCCCAATTGGATTGGATCTTTACCAAACATCATACACTTACTGCTTATGACAAGAGGAATAACCCTTTTGATTTTCAAGGTCATAGGTCAATGTCACTGATGGTAAATGTTTAAAATACTTGTAAGGAGCCTTTTGACTGGATCTTTATTGAAGTTCATATATCTAATGCTTTCAAGGTCAATGTTAAATTGATGTGGTCAAAATCCTTGAATAGACTAGAGGTGTCATTCATCAACAGATCTTTAGCAATATAGTATACAGTCGATACAAGTGACATTAGAGACACCACTTTTGACTATCAAGGTCAAAGGTCAAAACTACAGATATAGCGGGGGCATTTTTAAACAGATCTTGATCAATGTTGGCACATGTTTTGCATATGTTGTAACATCAGGATTTTTTAAAGTTTGTAAATAAACGCTCTTTAATAAGTGAAATTGGTTTTCAGACATTTGTACTGACTGAAGGCAACTGCCGACTTGTATACATACGAGTACATTGATATGTTGTGTGAAGAGATGCTATAACTTTGCCTTGCTTAGTTATTATGATATGGTGTTGACTGTCTTGTCATCTGTCTTTCCATACTTATTCTGGTTGTTTTTCATAGACTTCGCTTTAAGGCCACAGAGCTCAAAACAAAAGGTCTTGTGATAAGGAATTTTCATGGAAAATATGAAACCCATACTGCTTATGGTTTAAGGAATACAGTCAATTTGAATTTTTTGAAAAGTATGCCAGTCTTCAAGGCTGCTAGGTCATAAGTCAAGTACTTGCATGGAAATATGACGGCCCTATCTCGCACAGTTGAAGAAATGCACTGAATGTTAAAGGTTTTTGAAAAGCAGGTCAAACTGATTAGAATTCTGCAAGATCAAACATTTGGTCTGTCTACAACAATATATTCACATGATCAAAGCCGAGCTGTATTCATATTGACAAATTTACTACCAACACTCCAATGAAGATTTTCTGTTTTATTTATATCAAATATAATGAAAAACATGAATTACATATTAAATATCTCATATTACAAAGAAAAACATCCACTGATAACAAGGAACAAGTATTATAACTATAGGTATCACACATCTATGGCTATGATGAATACTGTCAAAATACAACAAGTGTGAACAATGATAGTTGGTGAACTGCCTCATGCGGTTGATCAATTTGGAAAGTTTCTTCAAAATGTGAGGGATCACCAATTGTCTGAAACTACACCCTCTTTTACATTATGACGTAAAAATCGGGGATTGTCACACCATGTGATTATGACATCACAATTCCATCTTTTCGATTTAACAGGTCTACGTTTGATTTGTGCAGGTATATGACGTAAAAGCATTGTGAATTCATTAAATTCCTTTGAAAACGTCATATTTGTAACACTGTTTTCCTGAATTTTATTTTGGTCTCCATAGAATTTGATGACGTCACAATGTGTTGATGTTAGATACCTGCACAAATGGGAAGTAACTCTTTATTTCGAAAAGACCAAACGTATAAAGGTGTGACATCAGACATTCAGCTATCCCTCAATTGATGTTCATGGTTTAGTAAATTCAACCTGATTTACTATAGCTTATAGTAACAATACATCAGACTTTCTGAACACACGAGTATACTGTGTACAATCTAAAAGTCAAGCTGTGTAATTTATACAAAATGCTTTTTTAAGCCTGTGCACCTTATCAAATCATCCAAACATGTTGTTTATTCATCCATCAATTTACCAACACTATAGTAGTGAGAAGGAACTTGTGAAAAGAAATTGTTCACTGCAAAAAGGAATTTATCAACTGTAGTCATGCACACTTGGTGTACTTTGACAGTAAATGAAAGGTATTTTCTAAGAAAACAACAAGTCTTAGAGTAGATAAATATCTTTGATAACAAAACTTGTTATTTGAATTCTATTTAGTTAACAGTACACCTACGTAGATGATACAACCATGTAGAAAGCACTTGAATTTTACAAAGGAAAGAATAGCAGTTACATTTCTAATATCACAGTAAATAAAGGCACCTTATAGAAGCAATATATCCATGTGTCATAAATTTTCCTCTTTCTAAACTTGTGTAACATCTTTATTGTTCAACTAGTAACAATACAACACTAAAATGAAAGATGTATTGTATTGAGTAAAATATGAAGTACACAATTTAACAAAATTATTAAGTCCATCAAAAATTTCAAATTGCTATCATTAATTTAAAAAGAAGTTAATTTATCATTCCCCTATTAATAATTCAAAGTAATTACTAGCTAATTGGCAAGTCAACCATGTAAAAGAAAAACTACGACTACATAACGATGGCACACACTGGAGATTACTCAAACACTGAAAAACAGTTAAACTACTGATAAAATAACACTTATCCATTAAACTATGATCTACAATTACTAATCACTACCATTAAGTTACATCACTTTATCACAAACCCCAAAGGGTCTTGGTTTTAGGTTCACAGTCACGTAAATCTTTAACAAAAAGATTGAAACTCCATTCTACAAAATATTTCGCATTTGTACAAATTTTCCTTATTGCAGCGTCTCTTGCAATGAAAGTCTGCATGTAAATTTATTCTAGTTTTATGGGAAAATAAAGAAATATTAGAATTGTTTGTGTCTTCTCTTTACTTTCAATAAAGCAAACATTTGTGCAAAATTTAGACGGAAAATTCTTCACTGTGCAATAATTTTCAAAAAGTTCAGACGAGAAAAATATACGATTGCAAGGATTATCTACAATGTAAATTTAAATGGAAAACTTCAGATTTCGAGACACTTTATATGAAATTTCTATTGATAATACTCACAAACAGGAGAAAATGATAACTACATGCATCTAAAAATAGACCGAAAAATTCAACAAGCTTTTGTACAAAAATGAACATTAAGTGTACACACAGGCCAATCACACATTCCGATTGACAACCTATAATATCACGATACATGTATATCAAAATATCAATTGCAGTTCTGGAATGTTTAGGAAGATTAAGTATTTGCAAAAGGCATCAACAGTAATTAGAATCACAACTTTTAAATTCACGAAAAAAATAAAACACCGCTAAAGACGGTATGGCCGGATTGCAATGTAAGTTTTTGTCACCAACTGGGTCAAGGTCAATAGGGCAAATAATACAGCATAAATTGAAAGGTTTTGTCAGAGGCAACCTACATGTATAAAATAAAGTTTCTACTGCATACAGTTCCATAGATTTTGCTTAAACCAGGAACTTTAACCAAAATCCTTAACTAGGTCAAAGTCCAAGGTCAAGGTCACTAGGTCAAATGTTACGGCATAAATTGAAAGGTCTTGTCATGGGCGAGCTTCAATAATAATATAAAGTTTCTACTGCATACAGTACCATAGATTTTGCTTAAACCAGGAACTTTAATCAAAATCTTTGAGTAGGTCAAAGTCGAAGGTCAAGGTCACTAGGTCAAATGTTACGGCATAAATTGAAAGGTCTTGTCATGGGCAAGCTTCATGTATAATATAAAGTTTCTACTGCATATAGTTACTTAAATTTGCCTCAACCAGAAACTTTAACCAAAATCTTTAACTAGGTCAAAGTCCAAGGTCAAGGTCACTAGGTCAAATGTTACGGCATAAATTGAAAGGTCTTGTCATGGACAAGCTTCATGTATAATATAAAGTTTCTACTGCATATAGTTACTTAGATTTTGCCTCAACCAGAAACTTTAACCAAAATCTTTAACTAGGTCAAAGTCGAAGGTCAAGGTCACTAGGTCAAATGTTACGGCATAAATTGAAAGGTCTTGTCATGGGCAAGCTTCATGTATAATATAAAGTTTCTACTGCATATAGTTACTTAGATTTTGCCTCAACCAGAAACTTTAACCAAAATCTTTAACTAGGTCAAAGTCCAAGGTCAAGGTCACTAGGTCAAATGTTATGGCATAAATTGAAAGGTCTTGTCATGGGCATGCTTCATGTATAATATAAAGTTTCTACTGCATATAGTTACTTAGATTTTGCCTCAACCAGAAACTTTAACCAAAATCTTTAACTAGGTCAAAGTCCAAGGTCAAGGTCACTAGGTCAAATGTTATGGCATAAATTGAAAGGTCTTGTCATGGGCAAGCTTCATGTATAATATAAAGTTTCTACTGCATATAGTTCCTTAGATTTTGCCTCAACCAGAAACTTTAACCAAAATGTTGACGGCAGACGGACGGACAGACAGACGGACAGACGGACAGACGGACGGACATCGTCAATCTATAGACCGGAATTGCTTTGCAATCCGGCCAAAAAAAATCTTGAGGAAAAAATATATCACTTGAAAAATACAAATCTGACTATAAATAAATGAAATATCACTTTATATCACAATTTTAATTGCTATGCAACAGGAATGCCTCAATAGATATGAAAATATTTTGTGTTCGTAACAAATGATTAATTGGAGCAGTTCATGAATGAATTTCTTTTCTCAATATTTGGTTCTATGCACACAAAAACATTTACCATAATAATCTGGTACAGTACACCAGCCTGAAGAAGGAGGAAGAACTGAAGTATACTTGTGTGTATGTAGTGCATACATTATAAATTGTTTTTGGTTATTCATTTTTCATACAAAATTTTATAGAAAAGTAATGAATCCTTATATTCCTGAACCTTGTATATGAAGCAGATTGCATGTGTGGGCACTTTCAATGAGTAAGGAGCAATAATAAATATAGAATTTCAAAAAAATGTCTTTGCAAAAAAATAAATCAACCATATTAAGGTTGGTACAATCAATTTGAAACATCCAAAAATACTTTCATGTACATGTACAAACAGCTTAAGAAATTTCCTATCGAAACATCAACAATAAATTATTTGCAAATATCAATGTCCACATATATAAACTTTGAATTCATACCTGGTATATAAAATTCATATCATCTGAAATAAAACACCGCTAAAGACAGTATGGCCGGATTGCAAAGTAAGTTTTTGTCACCAACTGGGTCAAAGTCAATAGGTCAAATAATACAGCATAAATAGAGGTTTTTTCAGAGGCAAACTACATGTATAAAATAAAGTTTCTACTGCATATAGTTCCTTAGATTTTGCCTCAACCAGAAACTTTAACCAAAATCTTTAACTAGGTCAAAGTCCAAGGTCACTAGGTCAAATGTTACGGCATAAATTGAAAGGTCTTGTCATGGGCAAGCTTCATGTAAAATATAAAGTTTCTACTGCATATAGTTCCTTAGATTTTGCCTCAACCAGAAACTTTAACCAAAATCTTTAACTAGGTCAAAGTCCAAGGCCAAGGTCACTAGGTCAAATGTTACGGCATAAATTGAAAGGTCTTGTCATGGGCAAGCTTCATGTATAATATAAAGTTTCTACTGCATATAGTTCCTTAGATTTTGCCTCAACCAGAAATTTAACCAAAATGTTGACGGCAGACGGACGGACGGACATTGTCAGTCTATAGACCGGAATTGCTTTGCAATCCGGCCAAAAATTGATATGTAAATTCACTACATCAAGATAAATTGTGTGTATTTCAATGTCCATCTATGATATTGACTACATGAACATGACTTCAATTATATGATATTCTTACTATAATTTTCTTTATACCCTTACAATACTGTATAATATTGCTTTTTTTGCATAATATGAGTCTATTACCATCCAATATTAATACAATATATATGCATCTAATAGGAAATGCTAGGTGGAAAAAAAATGTCATTTATTGATCAACATGAGCGATATTTATTCTTCAATAAATCCTGTAATATTCATAGAGAGAAATATTCAGAGTATGGTATTTTACATTTTTGTTGGTTTTCCAATTACATTTGCTTTTCAATGAATGATTTCAAGGAGCTGATTTCCAAAAGTAAAGACCTAAAGGCATACAAAGTGGAGGAAAGTTAAAATGAAGTGGATATAATCTCATACATACGTGTACATGTATATATAATAATAATATTATTTATATAAAATAATTTGTGAACAACAGCAATCACAATGGAAATAGTAGCATATAATCTTTGTAAAGAACTTGATCAAGTTTCAACAATGACGCAAAATTTTTTGCACTTAACATGCTTAATGATAGGACGGAAATAAAAGTTCTATTCGGAACATTCAGAAACAACTTGGGGATACAAAAGATTTTATGATATGAAACTCAAGAAACTGGTCATTGCATAAAATAAAGTTATAACATACACAAAATAACTGAAAGTCAGCATGTCTAACAGCCCCTCCAATCTATAACTACACGTAAATATGATAAAATCCCTCCACAAAATTTAACAATTCCCTCCTTCAAAACGTACAATACAAATGTATGTCTTATCCACAACAATAATTTCACATGAAAACATAACACATTTCTGAACTTTTAAACGTCTAACAGTATCTATACATTAAACTGACATTGTATGGTTTACCGTACATACATGTATTGCTAAATGCATGACATGGCACCTGCTATTATACCTACATACGTATGTATCAAATCTTAAAAATAAAATGGGCAGTTGCATCTCTGATTTTTGAATGACAGGTGATGTAAAGTTGGATTCAGAAAATTAAAGAAAAAAAAATTAGGGGATGAATATTGAGAGGATAAATATCACTGCATATCTAATATTCACAGTTCCAATGCCGGATTGTTAAATAAATGTGAAATATATAATTTACTCCCATGTCAACTACCATTTATTCATTTTATTTGTCAACTTCTTGTATAAACATTCACCAATACCTCTACAATCGTTTTAATGCCAGACTGTTTAATCTCAAGAATAACATGTTCTACTATCAAAAATTACTACCGATAATGATCGAATGAGATTTCTTCGTTTTAGTGTACTTTCTCTTTCCTCAGTGACAGCGACTTCTTGACCCCCTGGGATTTCTTGCCCCCTGCCCTGGGGCTTGGTTGCCCGTGGACGAGGTTCAGTTGTAGATCTACTCCGTTACTCATGCGTATCCACTGCGATTCACCGTGGGCGGAATCTAGTCATCAAATACAAAGAAGCACAATGATAAGTTAAATAGTTTCAAATATATATTTGAGAAACTATACTACCCAGAATACTAATTTCAAAATATTTTGGATTAAACATTGGAATTATTTTTTTGAAGGAGTCGTAAAAAAGTTAAAATTATGATTTGCAGATGACAAAAATGAAACAACTACAGTCTACTCTCGATAAGTCGAACTTCAAGGGACCATCAGAAAAAGTTCGACTTATCAGGAGTTCGACTTACTGATTACATGACAAGCAATCGATCGCCGTTCAAAAACATTCTTATTGTCTTAATGATCGAGTTACCTTAAATGTACGTAATGCAACTCCATAACAAGAAAGTATCATTTATCTGTCAACTGATCTCCTTATTATTAATTGATTTTTGTTTCAGAATATAAATTAATTTGTGGTTCGACTTATCCAGGTGAATTTTCAATGTAAAATGAGTGAAGGGACCTAAAAATTAATTCGACTTAACGAAAAGTTCGAGTTAACGGAATTCGAGTTATCAGGAGTAAAAATGCACAGAAACCAATGGAAGAGAAACGGGACTTTTAAAAGTAGTTCGAGTTAAGCGGAAATTCGAGTTATCCGAGTTTGAGTAAACGAGAGTAAACTGTATGTCTAAAAAAAACCCCCACACATTTCAAAGAATATTTCCTTCTAATTTAAGAGGAATTTCAGGAATTATCATTTCAACACTGTAAAATGCCACTTACCATCAAACAGATCTTTTAAGCTGATCGTTTTCTGTGATATTCTATCCTTGCGTTCTGTTTTCACGTCAAACGTCAGACAAGTGTCAACGTTGACACCTCTACCTCGATCAATCTACAATAAAATATACATGTACAACATAAGTGGGTCACATTGATATTTAATTCTAATATGACTTGATTCTTTTTCCCTATTAAGACAACAGACGCGAGCCGGGCTCTATTCTCCAATATAGGCCCTATAGCGATAAGCC
Source organism: Pinctada fucata (assembly GCA_028142955.1). Taxonomy (NCBI): domain Eukaryota; kingdom Metazoa; phylum Mollusca; class Bivalvia; order Pterioida; family Pteriidae; genus Pinctada; species Pinctada fucata. The sequence continues at coordinate 17,440,649 of AP027107.1, read as the reverse complement.
ACGCCTACCCATTTTCTGAAAGCAGATAAACCGGCAGGAACTGGTTTTTACAGGTCTAAGTTTGGTCATCATTAGAATAGAAATAAAAAATGACAAGCCGGGCTCTATTGTCTCATAATGCCCTCACGTCCTCAGCCAATCACATTTATCACCTCGACGCTGACGCGGCTCGGTAATAAATGTGATTGGCTGAGGACGCTCGGGCATTATGAGACAATAGAGCCCGGCTTGTCATTTTTTCTTTCTTAAATATAAATTACAGAATTATACGTACAAGAAATTTTCAAGTGGTGAGCAATATGCAAGATGTTTTTCTAAATCAAAAAAGCCTTTCTGTTCACTAAATCTTAAGTAAGTGAAAATCAAAGTCAAGAATGGTAAAATGTTTTGCATTAAGGTATTAGGGGTATAATATTATTAGTTATATAGTGTTTTACAGGGGGGATACAGAAATATATTGGGTCGATGAAAAAAGTTGTATTGGGCGAGGCGAAGCCGAGCCCAATACAACTTTTTTCATCGACCCAATATATTTTTGTATCTCCCCTGTAAAACACTGTATAACGAATTTATCCCGCCGATGGCTTTTGGTTTGTGTATGTTTACGTCAACATATTTTAAAGCATCTCGATGACATCAACAGCGTAAAGCGTCTTAGTGGAACAGTCCAGGAGAATACTAAAAATAGTAATATTACTTAAAACTGTAATATTACTGTTAACAATAATCCCTGACGTAATGTTGCCACCCTATATTACATATTTCTGTAAGATTTCTGAAGATCCTGACGATAATCTCAACAGCACTCACAATAGAGTACACAATTAAGCATCGACGGACCCCTAGCAAGCTAGAGGTGGGACCAGGTGCCCGGGAGGAGTAAGCATCCCCTGTTGGCTAGCCGCACCCGCCGTCGATGTTTAAGCACGAAAATGAAAACAATATATAAACTTCATGCACTGTCTGACGTTATGTCTATATAGAAAGTGCTATGGCGACAATGTCAGGGAAATATATTCAAAACACTTACTGTCAAACCCCTCGCGGGGAACTTTTTTACAAGCTCCACACGGCAAAGGGCATAAGTGTGACACAAATGAGTTAAAGAAGAAAGTTCCACGGGGAGTTCGACAGTAAGTGTATTAATATTTCCCATGACATGATCGCCATAACACTTTCTATATAGACATTACCTCAGACAGTGCAGTTCATGTTTTTTATTGTTTTCATTATCGAGCATGAACATGGACGGCGGTTGCGGCTAGCCAACAGGGGATGCTTACTCCTCCCGGGCACCTGGTCCCACCTCTAGCTTGCTAGGGGTCCGTCGTTGCTCAATTTGGTGCTCTGTTGTGAGTGCTGTTGAGATTATCGTCAGGATCTTCTTTAACTCATGTTTACTCTTTCTATGCACCTGTTATTACTCATTTTTTTAATGATGTCGACATTTTCTTTATACTTATGGAATTTTAGTTTTCAATAATTTTATAAATGAACTTCTATCACTCACACTTTGAAAATCTTTAATATTGATAGAAAAAAATATGTAGAAATTTCCCTATCCTTGTATTAATAATTCTACACAACCCTTTAAACCTATTTAAAGAGTCGATATTCTGAACTTGTTTCCAACAGAATAAAATTATAAATATTAAGAACTGAAATAATTAGCATTTTTGATATTTTTAAGAAAAATTAGATTTTTCCATGAAAACACAAAATTTAATAAATTCAATTAATATACATGGTATTATAATCAAATTTTACTAAAAAGTAAATTCCTTCCCTTAATTATCTGAAAAAAAAGCTAATATTTTAACTTCAAGAAAATTATAATAATTCTCCACTTCAACGAAAAAAGTTTCATTTTTTTAAAAATCCCAATTTTGGATATCTTTTTTAAAAGAAAATGAAAAAAATGTCTGTTGAAAAGTAGGCATCGTAATTATTTCAATTACATTAAGTTGCTATGAATAAGAGAAGGAGCTGAACCTAATGGGTGCCATCCAACTCTTTCCCCTCACATTTTGCAGTAGAAGAATAAACTTTTGGACCTAAAAATACACATTTTGTAAGAAGTTGACTTTGAATGTTAATGCAAAAGAAAGATACTTCCAATCACATCACATTTATATGATTTATTTTCATATTTTTTTACTCCCAAAAAATTGAAGACGTTTTCCCCGTTTTCAGAGTTTTTCTTGCCGATAAATGGAATTTTGCCCCAAAACACCATTTTTGCACCTGCTAATTTCCTCTCTACATATTGAAGGAGACGATTCAGGCTTTGATTTCATACATCAAATGTCTATGTACCTTGAATGTAAATCAAAGTCTCTTACTAGAACACATTCACTTTGGTACTTGGTCATCCCCTTTTTAATAGGAGGTGTCGATATTTAATCACTCATTTTGTTAATTTTCAAAAAAGTTAATTAAAGAAGTATAATTGCCTATTGGAAGGGCAGGCATGGAGGCTATTTTCAAAATTATGCATGATACTTAAGTTGCGACATGTCGGACCACGGAGCAAAAAATATAAGAATATTAATTTGACTTTTTCTCTAAATTTGCCAAAAATGAACGTATTTGTCCAAAAATACTTGCTTCTGTACTGAAATTGAAACTGAGTGTTACTAAAATTGAAAGATAATTCCAATCACGACACTTTAACATTTTTCCCAAATTTTTACATTTATTCCCAAAAGAATTGTAGGCTTTTTCCTATTTTCAGTGTTTTTCTACTTGATTGGACGGTTTTTGCCCCAAAGCACAACTTTTGCACCCGAGTTTTTTCTTACGACACATTACATTTTAAAGAGGAATCTTTAAGCTTTAATTTGAGATGATTTCTAGCCATGTACCTTGAGTGTCAATAAAAGTCAAAAACTAGAGCTCTTTTTGACACTTGGTCACCCTACTACTTGGACTGTGGAAGGGGGATATAAAAGTAATATCCCGTCAGTTACATAATACAACATAATATTTAGTTCTTCTCGGCCAATCAGATTGCAAGGAATTTGCCAGAGGTGGGATAATAATAATATCACAGTCAATAAATATTGCTCAGTCCCAACGTTTCGGCCGAAGCCTTCTTCAGGGTGGAGTCCTTTTCGCTGGATCACATTTTTTCGTTTTTTCATTTTTTTGATACCAATCGATATATATCAAAGTGCAAAGATTATATCGATAAACAAAGCGCAAACAGAACTGAACTCATGACTACTATTTTTTTATGAATTTTAACAGAGAAAAAATGTGATCCAGCGAAAAGGACTCCACCCTGAAGAAGGCTTTGGCCGAAACGTTGGGACTGAGCAATATTTATTGACTGTGTTATGAATTGTTTCCCTGTTTTGGAATAAAAAGACAGAATAATAATATCGTCGGAAAGCTAGAAATTATATAATATATTATTATATATCATCTTGCATATTTTTTAGATATTTGATATTTTTTTAAAGTTCCATTCAATTTACCATGAAAATGAATGTATGCATCTTCGGCCAACATCGTGGTATTAAATTTTTCTGTTATCAAAACAACTGGTAGTTGAGTATTATACCCCTAATGCCTTAATGCACTTGTTAAAAGGATTAAACATGTTACATGAATGTATGAAAGTACCATGTACCAACACTTACATGTACCATTCAGAATAACCAAGGTTTAATTTGTTTCAAATGTACCTTAAGTCAAATTCCAAGGTCAAGGTCACAAGGTCAAATCTTTTGGTAACAATAGAAAGGTCATGTGAAAAGGAATACAAGTGATATAAAGAAGAATACAAGTTATCAAATGAAAGCCCTTTCCCAACTTTTTACTTTGTCGATAAAAATCATTATAACTTGTACAAACCTGAAAACGGAGGTCAATGCCAAGTGAATTTGCCGGCATGAGAGCTGACTTCGCAAGGACGGCCGAACGTGACAGGAGGCTGAATCTACTGCCCACACTGTAAGAGGAAATATTAGATTAGATCAAGAATAAAACAAAAAGCTGAAGTGTAATAGCTATTCAATATTTAACATAAGCTGCTTTCTAAGTTCTTAATTCTACCATTGGCACAATAAGCACCATCCTTTGGCTACCATTGGCTACTGCAGAAAACCATAGAGTGAAAACTGGTACCTAATTTGACCAAGTATTGCCTCTTGATAATCCTTAGTGGCATATTTTTACATCGTTTTGTTATAATGAATGTATTTCAATTGCCAATTCTGCTGAAGGTCCAGAACATTGGCAAGATGAGCAAAGTTTGGTGATCTAATAAGAATTTAATTATGTGATCCACAAAAAAATAAATTTTAACCATTATTTCCATTCAGAATTCCACCATGTGTAAATGGTTAGGAGTAAGGGTTACAATTTGTATGCAAACTTGAGAAATTGACAGAAAATTGTTACTATTACAAGTTTTTAACAAAATTTGGAAGTATTTTCAGCTTTGATTTGATTGAATAGTGATAGGATGTTTACATAATTATATTGGTGTTGCATGCAGACACTATCTAATTACTATCCTGTGATGGCTTCTAAGTGTAATAGGGACTCATGATCATTCATAAACCTTGATGTTCTAGATTTTTAATATCCTCATCTAAGCACAGACAATGAATACTTTCAGTCAGGGGGGGGGGGGGGGGGGAGTAGGATCTTGTAAATTCTACTCTACATTTTGTAAACATGGTTATTTTCCCTGGAGAAAATTTTCGCGCAATTACCATTGCAACAATGCATGTGGGGGTAACTTTCGCGAATTCGGGAGTATTCCCTTTAGTCTTTTATACTGGCTGTAATTTTCATGTAGGGGTGGGGGGGGGGGAAATTTTTGCGATAACAATACAATTGCAAAAAACGTGAAAATTACCCCCACGCGAAAATTTCCATGTTTACAGTAAATGTAAATTCAGCGTCATGTAAAAAATAGTAAGGAAATGAATTTCAAATCAACTGTCAATCTGTAGATTAATTAATACATGATAACGACAAATAAGTGTTATAGCCTAGTACGTACATGTTCAATTGATAAAAATTTTTTCATGTCATTTAGTGTTGAGTATTTCATGAAATTAATACATTGTGTAATTCCAAACACAAAATTACCTTTACCTACATTAGTATTCTGTGTACATGGGAAGGCCATAAATGAAAAAAAATTTAATGTTAACACAATTTGATGAAAATAACGCCATATTTTCTTTCAAATCATTATGTTCTGTTTGTCCAATTTTCAGCATACATTTTCAGGAAATTCCTCCCTTCTCCCAAAAATTTGATTTTTCATGCATTTGATACAAAGAAGTTAAGATTCAAAACGCTTTCTTTTTCCATTAATGTTCAGTCAAGCATAACTTCATTATCATTCCTCGAATACCAGATATCAATTTTTGGACCGTAAGACATGTGCAAAGTGCAATACAAATTGCTATCTGAACAGGGACAACATTAATGTGTGTAGTAACATCAAGAACAACTTAGGTAATTCACCTTTTACCAAAATGAAATGATCATGATCATGATTAAAATGTAACATCTAGACTGTTATTACGAGTGACTTGAAATGAGTAAAACACGACACTAAATGATACTATAGTAACCACAATGTTTACGATCACACAAATTACCTGTTGCGTCTTTGACTAAAGCTGAAATGTATTTGTTACCATAGATAATTGAGACTACAGAAAATCAATATCATATATAGAAAAATACAGTAAACTGTAGCTTTTAAAGACCTGCCTAACCAACTGGATGATCTAGTCTATTTTTGAAGTTTGATTTCAGTAGTAAACATTTTTCTTTGCCGAAGAATTGAAGCTTATACATGTAAAAAGCTTTTGAAGTGCATGGTTCCGAAGCTTTTCACAGTGCATTTAATACAAAGAACCAAGTTATATAATTACATAGTTAATGCAATTAGAAAAATTTGATTGTCGAATGCCATAATTTTTTTTAATGTCCTATAATATTAGATGACAATCAAAGTCGGAAGATCTTAGGCTCAAATCATAGGTTGTATTTCATGGTGTAAAATTGTTAGAATGACATCCAAATCAGGAGTGCAGACAGCTCTGTAGCTCTCGTTTAAAAGAAAATATCATTTTTTTGTAAGTTCACAACATAATTAATCATCATAATTACTGTATACATTGTAATATGGTATCTAAAAACGCAGATAAATGACCTACTTTTGGACCCGTATCTTGAGATAGACTTTGCCGATGGCTTCATTAAGTCCCCTTATTTGTGTGACTCGGCCCTCCACATTATAAATCCTATCTACACCGGCTATGGTACTTGCTGTAAGCAAAATTTGATAGGAATTACCGATAATGATACTGGTATCTGATAAATTATAAATTATAATTAATAATAATTAATTATAATTATAAAATCCATAAATTATAATTTTAATAGTGAATGATATAATTGATCTTATTTGATTTTACTTACATGTAGATGAAATTTCGAAAACTAGCTACGAATATGTTTTGTTTTTACAAATATTTTGTAGCTAGACGTATAAAGAAAGACAAATTATTGAAACACTTCAAATGTTATCAATATAACAGACAAAGAACATACCTAAAGAAATATTATCACTATGGTAACCTGATGAGTTGGGCATGCTGCAAGAATATACAAGTATATAAATGTTAATGACAGCGCACATAAATATGTAAAATATTGCATGCACATACATGTAAATAACTTCAATGTGTATGTTGCATCCGATATTTACCTGTGTTTTAGGCTAAAACACCAAAAAATGTTTAATATTGATTCTATCATCATATATATAACTCTCCATAATGCATTACTACATCTAGTTGAAATATTGCAAATAATTTTTTCTTCTCCAGTTTTGCTCGTACCCTGTGAGACAGCCTATGCAAGACACATACATGTAAGTTGTCTTAAAGGCTACACAATGACCAATGATAAAAGAGATACTTATTGTGATGTCACAGGAACGTCGTCAGAAAACATAGCATTAGACGTTATTTGAATTCACCTTTTTTCTTATATTTCACGGAGGAAGAAATAGATTCTTTCACTTTCTACTGAGTTAGACATGAAAATTTACACCCTTGATGTAAATTTTTCATCTTTTCCGTCATTCATATAAATTTTTTTGTCTCATTCAGTAGATCTTGATACTTTTAAATCTATTATTCTTGCTTTATCAAATGTACAGTACTTACTAATCTGAATGTCTCATATTGTTATTGTCGCTAGGCAACAGTTTCATCTTGGACATCTCATTTCTCCTTGATACGCTGACATCCGACACCGACCTCTGCAGATTGACCTCCGCTGACCTTGATCCGTTGACCTTTTCATCTTGTACAAAAGAGTCATCCGTCTCTGACTTTACACTCTCCGGCAATGTCATAAACGACATGGGCGAGGAGGTTGCTTGTATAGGGGACATTGCACTCGTTTTATCATCAAATGTGTCATCTTTTTTGTTCACATTGTCATCTGTGGTTTCATCCTTTTTTGTGCTGCCATGATCAGTTGTATCAAAGGGTGAGATATTCTGAATTAAGAATTTGTTTTCATCAGAATGAAGGTATCAGTGTACAGCTACATTTTGATATTACTTTATATTATTATTTATATTAAACCTTTATCATTTTGAAAAACTAAAATGTTAAAACAAAAAAGTTTATCTTTTAAATTTCAAACAAATTAAGGAAAAGTTAATTAAGGAGCCAAATCCACAGGTGCCTGCAGATTATGATCGTTTCCACCCCCCCCCCCCCCCCATTTCTTTCTCAGAATCATGGCTAAAATGTCTGTGGAGTTTCCCCTTATTTTAGCCATGATTCTGAGAAAGAAAGAGGGGGGGGGGGGGGTGTGGAAATGATCATATCTGCAGGCACCTGTGGCCAAATCAGGTTATGATGATGTCAGATTTTTTTTCCCTTCATACAAGAAATCCTCCTACTTCTATATGTATTCAACTACAAAGTAGCCTTAGACAGACCTGACATACTGAATCTGGTGACGGCAAGAAGACATCTGTCGAGGAGCTCTGCCGCTTTAATTTTCTGGATCCACCCTTCCTGCTTGAACTGCGCTGTAAAAGAAGGAAGATTAATCTGTATCAATTTCTTAGTTTCAAAACTAAGCTGACGAAATAAAGATGAAGGAATGAACTTAATTTATTCGATCCGTCTTAAAAATTGAATATTTGTGAAGATCTTTGTACTAGACAAAGTCACTTTTAATTTTCCTACTGTATCTTTTTTAACAATTTCATTTTTTAAACATTTGTATTGAATTGTTAATACATGTATTTGTATCTCTATATTTCTTTTCAACATCCCCCAACCCTCCCCCCCCCCACCAAAAAATAATGAAACTTATAATAAAATTTTACATGTGACTTTTATTTTTCATTGCTTCATGGAAAACTGGAAAGGTAAGATAATTGTTTTGATTAATTCTTAAAATCAAAAGAAAACATAATGGAAGTAATAAATAAATAAAGATGAAACATCTTAAAAGTTCTCTATGAGTAACTAGCATCTACATGTAAGATGTACATAATGTAAAACCGTAATAAAATATCAATAATGTATGTATCAATCTAAATTTCTATCACAATTGAAATACTGTATATATTCTTCTTAATTTTACAAATGAATCTTTCTACATGCGTATTGTTTACACATAGCTTTAATATATTGACGGTAGCACAATCACCACTGGGGAGGGATTCAGAAATTCAAGTTTCTTTTACAAATCATAAAATATCACATGTCAATCCAATGGTGGATAAATACATTATACTACCGGTATGTCATAAGACAAATTAAACTATTATAACTTCTTATACATGTAAACATAAATTGCATTTCTTTGTTGATGAGAGGGCATGATTTGGCTCGATCCGAGTAGCTTATTCATATTGATAAAAGGTTGAATGAAACAATGCAACAAGATGTCTAAATACAATACTGGACCATAGAGGCCAGAGCGTGGGTAGGGAGGGGGGATTACTAAGCATTGCAAGGAAACAAACCCTTCTACAAAATTTTCTTATTACGACTGTCAGTTCCTTTTATTTCTTCATAAACAAGAGCCTCGGGACAAAATCTAACTTCTTGTCAGTCGAAAAATAAAACTTGTGAAAAGAATGAAAGTTGAGTCCCTTTTTTCTGCATTGTAATAAAGAGGAACACATGCATTTAAATTTGCTAACAAAAATACTACAAAAGCATTTTATTGGTGGGTGTACAATTTGAATGAAGGAAAAAACTGGATAAAATCATTGTGATTCATACTTACAAACTCCTTCTAAAATGAGATTAAACTTGATAATTACTGATTGCGGATGACATGTTTCTTATATACATGTACGTGTAAGAGTGGATGACGATAAACTGCTTTTTTAACCCCTTCAACTTACAACTTCTGTGAGAAATAATAGTTCTGATTCAAATACATGTATGTTTCATGTTTTGTTTTGTTTTGTTTATTTTTTTTTTTTTTTTGGTGTTGTACATGTAAGGGCACTTCATTCAATGTTCAGCATATTGTAAATCTTTATTTGGCATTTCTTGGAAAAAGTCTGAGAAGTTTGTACAAATATGTTCTACAGCCATTTGTTTTAACAATGGTCCCATTTGATAATTTTTTTTTCAAAGTCACCAAAGTTTTTTTCAATTTCTTTATGGTTTATTTGATCACACTAGATCACATAATTCAGTGTAAAACGATTATGACAAAGGAAGATCATTCCAATAAATAAAACAAATTTTGTAAAACATATGAAAATATTTTAAAACAAAATTGATAAATGTGTATATCCAATAAAATAAACCAAATAAATGAGCAAAGTATACATATAATAATTCAAATTTTTAAAGTAAACAAACAAAAATGAAAAATAAAATTGTAATTTAAGGTACATTTGTATAGTCATTTGAATTGTATAAGTATAGTCAATATCATTTTTGTTAAAGACAAAAATCCATAATGACTATTCTTCCATTTTACAGGCCTTTGTTCAATTTGTGCAGGTATCTGACAAAAAGCAATGTGACGTAATTAAATTTCATTGAAAACGTCAATTCATAACACTGTTCCTCTGAATTTTATGCTGATTTCCATAGGATTTGATGACATCACAATGTGTTGACGTCAGATACCTGCACAAATGGGAAGTAACTCTGTATTTCGAAAAGACCGAATTATCTCTTTGAAATCAAAACAAAAATCTGTGATTGTACATGTACATGTTTGTGAAACACCAAGAGCCAAGTGATATCATTGTAAATGATTATATTTGCATAAAGGTCAAGGTTATTTTCAATCAAGCCTTGACCTTGGTTTTATTATTCATGTGATATCAGAACCTCAAATTTTTAAGACTGAATTGGCAAGGCTGAAGAAGTTTTATATAAATCATTCAAGCAATAGCAGTGAAGCATATGTACATGTACATGCCCCTAAACTGCAGTTTGTCAATGATACTCATGGCAGAGCACAGCACAGACAGATAAACAGACGGACAGACCAAAATTACAATTCCTGAATAAAGCATTTCAAGTACATATATGAAACCTTTAAAATAGTTAATCATGTAAATTGCATATTTTACATTCAATACTTTTTTAATGTAGAATTACATGTTATAAAATGATTATTATCACAGGGTAAAAACATGCAAAAATTTAATAATACAAATGAATTTACAATTGTCCTTCATTTCAAAAGTAATTTTGGGGCACAAATTAAATCAATGTATATAAATAAAACATGCTATATGTAGATATAGATCAACACTTCCAGACTATATCATGTTAAAAAAATGTTCGAAAAGGTAAATGCAAATTCTCTCTCACTTATGCCACTGTATAGGCGAATTCTGAAATTTTATTGTCAGAAATAAACCATCAAAAGAACTTTAGTATCAAATTCATTTTTTTTCATCAAAATTGAGAAAAAAATTAATTATGAAATGCTGGGCAAAAGAATAAGTATGTGTAAAACAAAAATTGAAATTAAGGTATCTATTGTTCAAAATAGCCATTCAATACATTTGCGTGTATTTGTGATAAGATGCTATGATATGAAACCTATTTTATCTCTCAACCTTTTCTTTAACAGCTTAGGGAGGGGGAAGAATGAAACTTCATATTTTTTTTTTTTTTTGGGGGGGGGGGGGGGGGGGGAAGGGGAATGGGGTAATTAAACTTTCATCTTATAATGATAATACATATAACCACAAATTGAACAAAAGCTATAGATGTAATGGACAACAAAATGTTATTTTCTTTCTTTCTTTTTTTTTTTTTTTTGTTCCAAGTAAAATGTTGAGAATTCAAAATAAACTTCATCTTAATTATATTACACTAAACATCAAAGGTGACTTACCATTGTTTCAGATGAAATCACAGAACATTTGATCTGAATTTGACCAGACTTGGTACGTTGTAGTGGGATCCAATCTGATGTTCCCTGTAATATACATGTGATTTGTGTCATATTGGTGCACAATCGGGCCATAGTATAGAACATCTTTGTTTCATGTAAAGTGGTATTTTTCCTTAAAGGCCAACGCTGTCAATCACTGGGTCATTAATATGCATATCCGAGTTTTTGTTTTCCATACACCTATACTATGCCCTATGTATGTGCATATAACCCCCTCCCATAATTTCTCGATTATGCGAAATTCTTTGTGTAGAAATGAATTGATTCCCTGGAACAGTTCCTGTCTTCCTTTAAATGTCCAGCAACCACTTAATAATTGAATTTTTTTTAGTATCAAGGCATTCAAGGGGCATAACTCTGCATGCAATTGAGGGATATGACCCATATTCGAACTTGACCTCTATTTCTTCGTGTAAAAGCCATATCCAAGAAATGAACTGAATATCTGTTAACTTAAAGGTTTTCCTTTAAATGTCTGGAAACCACATGTGGGACGGACGGATGGACATGTGCATCAGTATACATGTACATGTATATCCCCATCAATTTTTGGTGAGGGTATAATAAAATGTAGATGATATACATACCCTGTGTGATAATTCTTTGAGCTGTTCTAGTGTAAGAACTACTTTACCCAGAAAATCCTTGGACAAGATGTCTTTGTCGTACATATTCTACAAATACAATAAAATAAGTCTGTACGGGTCATACACAATTAAGTATTTCATTTGATAAAAAAAATTATAAATTTAATGCAGATGTTCTGCAGTCATCATTCCCTTTGTATATGGTAAATGTTTTAAAAATTTTGAAGATACAGTAAACCATTCTTTATTCATGGCGTCTTTAGTTCGCGATCATGTGTGAGGTGACAGGTTCACGGCGTTTTAAGTTTGTGATCACGCGTGAGGTGACAGGTTCGCGGCGTTTTATTTTTGCAAAATCGTATGTACATATCTTACAATCACATACATTGAGATATATTCCCGGCATTTTATATTTGCCAATCGAAAGGACCTCCCGAATATTGCAAAAATAAAAAGCTCGCGAATAAAAGATGGTTTACAGTATCTATTCATTCTACTATGACAGAACAATTTTCAATTCAAAAGAAACTACAGTATGCTGGCCAACTCCTTGGGTATTGAATCTCAATATGCTTGACTATCCCTGAATGTTTGATGCAAATACATGTATAAGGTATATCAAATAAGTTAAAGCCAATGCTGTATGTTACAGTGAGACTACCTGATCGACCGACCGACCAACCAACCGACGGACGGACCGACAGACAGACAGACAGACAGATGCTGGAAAAAGTTATCCCTTTGCATCTTTAACTGCCCTAAAGGTGCAGGTGACATAAAAATTGAAACATTACTATTTCCAGTAGATGAGTTTCATCTGTGACTTGGAATGATGTACTCTCGTTCCACTTTGGTTCTAATGTATTACTTTTGACGGAGGACTTGAAGACCTTTTTGCTGCCTACAAGTACTTCACAGTATGGGTCACTCAAACCTGAAAAGATAAATTTAACATAAAAATAATCATTACACTGCTTTCAATATTGTGAATACTGTTTACACCTTTGAACCTGCTGTGTCTTATTTTCACTCACTGATGACATGAGACTGAATCACCCAGTCTTGAATTTGTCCACTTAAAAATTTGATTAAATAATCCTTGAAGTTTATACAGTATGTACTACATACAATCAAATTTCCCGTCTTGCATAATCCAACTTTTCATTAGGAGAAAAGCTTAATTTCCGAAAACTTTTTTTCAGACACTAGCCCAAAGATAATTTTTACTAGTTTTTTGTATAGTCTTTAAAGAATTTCTACTAGCCCAGCAAAAATTTTGGTAGCCTCAGGCATCGGGCTAGTGAGTTTGGGAAAGACTGGAAAAGGGGGAAAAATTTATACAGATTGAGGCAAAAATGTTTTTTAACACAGTGATTCATTGAAGAAATTTTGTTAGATTTGCCCCATAAAAAGTACATGTACTCCAATGTTTCTATGTCATTTCCCCAATTTTTGCTGAAGACAAACAAATGTCTTTTTCCCTCCATTGTTAAATACAAGTTTGATTATAGATTTCACAAACAATACTTAGATGTAAATACATGTAGTATTTACTCACCATTTCTGTCCATACCCTGTAGCTCTCTGGCCTGTATCAATGTTAGGTCGACAATTATTTTTCCTACAAAAAGTTAAAAGATCCCATGAGATATACACGTACAAAATACAATTTATACATATTACATATACATTTACCAACTCACACAAAGGGCACATGGATTTCAATATCATTATCTTATTAAAGGTTTATTACATGTACGTGTATAGTAGGGTAGGAAAAGATATGCCCTATATCTCTAAGTACACACTCTTTACTGACTGAGCTATACGGGCAGGCACACTCAGCTCTGACTAACACATGTACAATGTAACAGATCCAGAACAAGTACAGTCCATGAAGGCTTTAAAGCAATTGAAAGTGTCAGATTTATCACGATATCTATAACAATGCCAGCTTTGTGTCATACATACATGTAGCTAATTTTCTCATTTGAGATAGTTTCTTGCATAAAATGATTATTCGAAACTTCCTATTATACATGTATGTCAAATTTCTATTTTGTACACTCATTTCGTCCGAGTTTCAAAACGATTCTATGGAAATTAATCATAATTCATTTACATGTATATAAAAAAATAAATCCTGAAATAAAGTTATATTCTATTTGACAAAAATAATGACTGAAATACGGAAGATCGCAAATACATCTAACAAAAGTTACACAGATATTTTTGCGCACTTTCTGATTGTTCTCCATTGACTTGACGTCACCAAATTACTTGGGCAGAAAAGGTGCCCACGTTTTGAACAAAGGTTAAGGTAGGTGACTAAATGCAAATCAGAGCGTCCCACATACTGCACACGCTGCAGTTGCGATCTTGCGTATTCTTGATTTCTATTTTTACCTTCCATGTCCTCTAACTCGGCTTTTGTTAATTTACGTCCTCCCGTGCTTTGAGATGGACCTCCTCCCTAAAAATACACCAAAACAAGTCAATATGCAAAAATATACACCAAGGTAATTGTTACAGATTTAAATCAACTAAAGTTGTAATTTTGTCTCAGCAAGCTCTCTATCACAGTAATATACTTCTGTTGTAACCCTGGTTTGATACAGAGAAACAAAGAAACTGTACATCGTATTTCATAAATTTTACATTGATTTTTTTCTGTGTTATTTCTGATTATTTTATTAGGATTGGTCAAGATTCAAAATGGCAGTGAAAAATTATTATCTAAAACTACCTATGTCACACAAATTCAATCGTTTTAGTAAAATTACTACAATTAAATATTTAGTCTGTATAATCCAAATACCTTAAAATCGTTTTTATTTTTAATTTAAGGCTTATACTATATGAAACCTTGACAATTATCAGTATAAAGAGTTATCTCCCCCGATGAAATCTACCACCAGATGTCACTATATACATGTATATTACACAACCTTAACCATCAAAATTGTTCAGGGTTGCGTCTATGTATTACATTGGTCCATTTATACCACATGTTTACAATAAGTGTGAAGTTTATGCATGTATATACTAGAATTTACTCATGCAGGTGTTTATATTTCCCTTCCTAGCTAAGGTCATTACTGAATACTGCCTTCTCCTTACTACACATGCTATAAAAGTGGGTACTTTATTTTTTCTTTCATGCAGGGATTTCTTTAATATGTAACACTTCTTTGATATACATACATGTACTACATACAGCATTTTGTTTTGGTCTTGGTTCTGCGCTCTTACAAAGTTTGTTATTAGGCCATAGTAATTAAATATTTTGTTTTACGTCCATGGTACCTTTTAGGATAATTATTCAGAAAAAAAAACACACACACAAACATGCATTTTTTTTCAGGTAAAAAAATACCGCTAAATGACCTCAAATACCAAATACTTGTTCCATCATAAACATCAGGAGATAACAGTAGTTTTTTCTACAAATAAAAGTCACAGTTATCCACTTCACTTGAGATAGATATTCTTCTTTTATGTTTTCAGTCTTCCTTTAAAAATTCCTTCAAATTGATCTTGTGTTTGTGTTTTTTCATGCCAGGCGCGAGGTTACCTTTCAGGAAAAGTTCAGGACGTAAAACAAAATATTAACTCACTGTGGCCTAACAGTGAAATATGAAATAATTTTTATACATTTCATGGATCCATATAATTTTTGGACTCCAATCTGTATTCCATATCTTTTTGTTCAAATTATGTGAAAAAAATATGATAAAATACGGAGGGTAAACAGGTCTGGATTTAAAAATAGCAAAACTCAGTCAATTAAGTTAAACCAACTGCAGAAAACTGCTGTTCACATTTGCATCTTGGTAAAAAGAGCAAAAAGAAAGCGGGGGCTGGAATTTTTCAGAAAACTGCAAGAAAATCCCTTATCTCCCACTTACTTTGAAGTACAATAATTTTAATTCATAATGCATGAAATTTATCTCCTATGGCGCAAATTTGATCTTGTTCGGAAACGGGAGGCATAAACTGAACTAAAACATAAGGCAGTAAGGCAGTGCATCAACAGCCAGAGATAATCTGACAAAACCTCATAAATCGTCAGAAACAAATTCATAAAATTGAAATTGCCTTTTCATATAAAGCGCATAAAGAATACTTTGAAGTGCCATACCCTGTGCCCCCCCCCTCCCCCCCCCCTTAAAAAAAATAATAACAAAGAAGTGTTTCTCTTGCCTCTAATCTATCATATGGTGAAGAGTGTATAAATTCATATTTGTTTAGCATTTCCAGAAAATATTTTATATAAGACACAACAATCATGCAACAAGAGTACTTGGAAGAAAATTCAGAACCTATTACCCTTTATCAGAATGGGCTAAAATGCATAATTGTTATATATTAGGACATCTTTATACCTCTAAGCAGATGAAATTTGTGTAGCTAAAAATCCAAGGACATGTAAAATAATAAACATCATTGGCCATTAAAATCTATGAAAATTAGTCTGCTTTTTTTTTATTTTGCTCTTGCTCCTCTGCTAGCTGCCTTTTTCTCATCACTCAAATAAGCACAAACCTTAAAAATGAATGTTAGTACATTTTTTCCTTCACTTAGGTATGATTATAATTTATTTCAGCAGTTCTTAAATTTGTTTTTGTTTTTCTTTGTTTTTGAATTTTGCTTATATCAAGCAAATTTGGCAATAAATATTTTCATCAAAATGATGAAAATACATGTATATGTCCAATGGTCTTTTAAAAAAATGATCAATTCAATTCATCCTAAATTATATGAAATTTAACTTTCGCCCATCTTTAAGCGTAGTATATCTGAAAAGCTTAATATGTCACTAAAAGTGCTACCGAAGCCCGACGAACAAATTGAAGCTCCCGATTGCAAAAGGTATGAGCTATAAGCGATAGAAACATTGTATGAGATATGACGATGACGTAGACAAGGGTAAGAGACACTGTGATGTATACTACCTGCGGAGAATTATCGTCGTCCATCGTTTGTTTTGTGAGAGGAGAGGAGGATGTACATGTAGACTGCATGAAATGATAAAGATGTTATAATATAATGTGATTTCTATACCCTGAGCAAAAATGGTAAGTCTTGGCTTTGAACCGCTGGATTGCAAAAATGTACGGCAGATTTATACAATATGACATCATAATCAAACGCTATCAAAGTACTGTAAACAGTTTTTTGTTCGGGTCGTCTTTTATTCCCGAATCCGATAACACTGACCTATTCGCTGCGTTTTACATGTATGTTCGAAAGTATTGAGGTTAAACATGTATGTCATTAATGTAGCTTTATTGAAACATGTTTGCAGGGTTTAATTTTCGCGACACAAGCTGTATCGCGAATATCATGAAAAATAAAACGCTCGCGAATAGAAGACGGTTTTAAGTATTGTTGACTGACCATTGATTAAGACGTCATGTGTAATTCCATCAGCTGGTTCATTTGAACTATGTTGGAAATTTTGCAATCGGGCAGTTCAAGCATATATCATTATAACTATTTGCACATACTAGTTTGACATGAGATGAGATGAAATGATCTGCATAAATAAATGATGAAAAACTGAGTGGAAAGTTCCAATTAAAAGTACTATGTGTACATACATGTAATTATGCGCAATAAATCATAAATTCCTACCAATATTTTGAATTTAAGATATTCATAGAAGGATTACATTTAATTTAAATAGCCAGGAGACGTACCTTAACAGAAGACAAATCAGAAGAACAAATCAAAATATCAAACAGACGATAGAAGTAAGAATTTGATACTTTTGAATGATAGATTATAAGAGGCATAGGAATCTTTCGATTAGTAATATTGAAGGATTTTTAAATAGTTGTTTTTTAATTGTGCACTTTTAGGTCTACAACCAAAGTGCACAACCTATTTCAAAAGTTGTTTTTATATTTATTCAATGTGTAATTTCAAATCAAAATTTTAAGGTTTGAACTTTCAGGTGCACAATCTATTACAAAAGTTGTTTCAATATTTATTCAATGTGTTATTTCAAATTAAAATTTTGAGGTTTGAAAAGTAGAATTTGAGAATGAAGTAGAATTCAATACTTAGTCTATAAGAAAAGCTTTTCTAACACTTTATAATGAGCACATGGACAGACTGACAGACATAAAGACAGACTTACCACAGTGGAAGGCGAAACCAGATCTTCTCTGTAGAGGTAATCGTTCGGAGCTGAATTATTCACACTAACCAATCTGTACCTCTCTGTTAAAGACAATTAATTACATGTATTACCATATATAAAGAGAGAATGTGGAAAAAGGTGGAAAACTCCACCTTCATATGACTAAACGGAGAAATTTTTGCGTGAGGGTAATTTTAGCGATTTTCGCGAATAGAGAGATTTAGCGAAAATTACACCCAAGCAAAAATATTCCCGTTGCATTCTTACAATAGGAGAGACATTTTTATCGTGAATATTCCCCCACGCGAAAAGTCTTGATGTTATAATCGCGAAATTTTGCCCCTGCGAAAATAACCACATTTACATGTATCAAATATTAACACATGGTTTGGTTCCCTAACATAATGTAAGTTATCATACCATCATGAATTGATGTACAGAAATTGCTTGTTCCAAAAAATTGAGTGAGAAATTAAATCATTGTATGTGTAAATCATGTAAGCAATTGCCATCTAAGAAAATCTACATAACATTAATAATTCATGGAAACATTTTCTTCCTAACAAACATTTGAGATACATGTATATGAAGCATGGTTGAACCTTCATGTCACATGTTTGCACCTATACATGTATTTACCGCTAAGTTGGTGAGGCATCACATAAAAGTATGACTGGCCATATCTTATCACCAATAAACATAGTGTAATCAAAGATTACGAAGCTCACCTCGCGGCAGCAAAGTTCAATTAAAACATATCTCTAAGTACATGTATAATAAGAAAATCACTCAAGTGGGAAAAAGTAGGTCAAGGTCATTTTATGAAAGTTTGATCAAAGATACATCCAATATGCAAGTTTGGTACATGTAGCACTTATTCTTTGCTCAATATTGGCCTTTAAAGGCAAAATCACTCAAGTGAAAAAAGTAGGTCAAGGTCATTTTATGAAAGTTTGATCAAAGATACATCCAATATGCAAGTTTGGTACATGTAGCACTTATACTTTGCTCAATATTGGCCTTTCAAGGCAAAATCACTGGAGTGGAAAAAGTAGGTCAAGGTCATTTTATGAAAGTTTGATCAAAGATACATCCAATATGCAAGTTTGGTACATGTAGCACTTATACTTTGCTCAATATTGGCCTTTAAAGGCAAAATCACTCAAGCGGAAAAAGTAGGTCAAGGTCATTTTATGAAAGTTTGATCAAAGATACATCCAATATGCAAGTTTGGTACATGTAGCACTTATACTTTGCTCAATATTGGCCTTTCAAGGCAAAATCACTGGAGTGGAAAAAGTAGGTCAAGGTCATTTTATGAAAGTTTGATCAAAGATACATCCAATATGCAAGTTTGGTACATGTAGCACTTATACTTTGCTCAATATAAGCCTTTAAAGGCAGAATCGCTCAAGAGGAAAAAGTAGGTCAAGGTCATTTTATGAAAGTTTGATCAAAGATACATCCAATATGCAAGTTTGGTACATGTAGCACTTATACTTTGCTCAATATTGGCCTTTAAAGGCAAAATCACTCAAGTGGAAAAAGTAGGTCAAGGTCATTTTATTAAAGTTTGATCAAAGATACATCCAATATGCAAGTTTGGTACAAGTAGCACTTATACTTTGCTCAATATTGGCCTTATAAGGCAAAATCACTCAAGCAGAAAAAGTAGGTCAGATGCTGCATCCGATGCATGGGTTCACCTCAGCATCTCAAGATGAATCACTTGTGCAAGTTTGGTTACTGTAGCATCAGTACTTTGTCAGATACTGAACTACCCCAAAAACTTTAACCAGACATTGACAAAGTCATTCAACCGGAAAATGTAGGTCAGATGCTGCATCCGATGCATGGGTTCACCTCAGCATCCCAAGATGAATCACTTGTGCAAGTTTGGTTACTGTAGCATCAGTACTTTGTCAGATACTGAGTTGCCCAAAAACTTTAACCGGACGCGGACGCCGACGCGGACGGGGACGCGGACGCCGGGGTTATAGCATAAGCTCATCTCAACTTCGTCGAGGTGAGCTAAAAATTGTCAAAATGAGACGTTGACTTCTAGAATATTTTCACATAGCTTATAAACTGTCCTACCTGATTTAGCTACATTGGACACAGGTCTGAATTCTACAGACACGGTAATATGTCCGTACGTAGTGTCTGTCTGGAAACCGTCTAGGCGATTATTGTAACCCAGCGATAGGAGTTCTCTGTACGATACAGACTGACCCTGTGTTCAAATAATAACACATTCAAAATGGATTTATGGCATCACAAGAACAAAATTTGAATGTAAAGATTTACAGGAAAATAAGAAATACATGTACATGTATGATACTGCACCAAAATGAAAAAGGCATGTAGAGGATTCTGAAAATCGTTAATCTTGCTGTTCGGTATTTTTGAAAACCAGAGTTACTTCCCGTTTGGGACAGTATCTGACGTAGACTAATTTTGATGTCATCAAATTCTATGGAAACAGTCCTAAAACTCTGGGAAATGACGTTAAAAAAACGACATTATCATACCATTTTCATGACGTCATAATGATTTTACTTCAGATACCGTCTCAAATGGGAAGTAACTCTGTATTCCACAAAGACTGAATAGACCCTTCCAAAGAACTAAAGGAACATCACATGTCACACTTTATCAGAGATAATGTTATGTCAGTGATTTTGAAAATTCTGAACAAAGAAATTTGTAGGGAAAATTTTTAACTTTTGTTAATCCGAATGAAATTTTGTCAGTCAAAACCTTCAGACTGACACTTATCAACATCTCTGCTTTATCACAATAAAATGATGTCAAGATGCCATTGTTTGTTCCCGATACTAAGTTCCCGATTCTAATTCAGTCCTGCAGAAAATATGAGAGGGTCTATACTTACCATTCAAATATACATGTACTTAAAATGTAGAGATATATAAGTAGACATTTTGTTCAAAGTTGACTTTTCTTGATTTTTTGTAACATAATGGCACAACTAACCTCTTTGAATACAAAGTGAGTTGATCCCAGGAAGTCATCGTCAATGATGTTGATTCCATCCCAGTCGAAAACGTAGAATGACAAAGTCGTCTGAAAATAGAAATTGAAAGTCGAACAAATTAAGTAAATTCATCTTAAAATAGAAATAAAAGCCAGTCAACATTGTCTCAAAATATAGAGTCAAACAAGAAAGTCTAACGACATAAGAATGTTGGAAAAGCTGTAGATTTACTTTATACATGTAGGTTGTAAACGTGAAAATTACAACCAGCATTAAAGACTAAAAGGGAATACTCCCAATTTTGCCAAAATAACCCCCATACCTACTGTTGCAATAGCCATTTCACGAAAATTTCCCCCTGCGAAAATAACAATGTTTACAGTATAAGTTTTTAGATTATGAGACATCATTACCTTTGTAAAATCCTTGACAAAGAATTCCACTGAAGAGTCCCATACAGGGCTGGTATTCTTCATTACATATGGTGTGGTCAAGACCTGTAATATAATAACATGTGTGATTAAACACAGACATAAAGTCACCAAACAACAAACAAATCTGAGGGGGGTAGGAAACAGCTAATAGTGACCCTAAGAAACAGAATTCTGGAGGCCAAATGTAGAGTATTTAGTGATCAAGGAAGCAGCTACCTAGAGATTCCGCTTTAAAGCGGAAAAAATTATATCTGTAAACATAAGCCATGGATTTAACTATTTTATCATAGAATTACATACATGTAGGCCTGAAGACCTACCCTTCTCCTGTCACAGAATACCACAAAGTAAGTATCTGATGTCCCACCTTGGTCTGATGCTATCAGGTTAGTGTGTGGGAAGTGAGAGGGTGTGTGTGTGTGTGTGGTGGGGGCTGGAGAATGGGGAGTACATTGTCAATGAAGACCTACCCTTCTCCTGTCACAGAAAACCACACAGTAAGGGTCTGAAGTCCCACCTTGGTCCGATGCTATCAAATTGTTGGCACTGTGAACACATACATACATAACTCCCGCAACTGAAAAATTTAAGAAATTCATTATACAAACAAAAGTTACATGGTTTTTTTTTTTTTGCAAATCCTAAGTACTTGGTAGATTACAACCAGTCAATGTTGATTTTTAATAATACTGAAAGAGAATGAAATTGACTGATCCAAGAAATGTTTTTAGAAAAATGGTGCGACCAAAATGCTTTTTTGCGCGTTTGTCCTGTATAAATACATTCTGATGTCACAGAATTCCGCACCTTAAGGTCAATTAAACCAAGAATTCTTATTAAGGCAGAGACTTTAAAACCTTAAAATGTTTATATCAATCTACGAGAGGAATCAAATTGAGCATGCCCTCTGACCTTCATTTATTTCTGGTTGTTCCTTAACACTGGTTATATCCTGACAAACAGCCGGTAGCGAGGAATACATCATTGTAATATCAACGGAACTTTCGTCCTCATTTTGAACACTTGTTGTGGACCTGAAATAGAAATTTAAATCACAGTATTGTATGCAGTGTATTGAGTCTTTGCGGGATACAGAGTTTTTCCCCCTTACAGACAGTATCTGACGTAAAACCATTGTGACATCATGAAAATGGTATGGTAACGTCCATTTCATACCACCATTTCCCAGATTTTTAGGACTGTTTCCATCAAATTTGATGACGTCATAATCAGTCTACCACAGATATCGGGAAGTAACTCTGGTTTTCGAAAATAGTGAATAAAACACATATTGATGCTTGTCATGGGACAAATTATTGACAAAGGAGACTTGTTTAAGAAGAACACATCAAAAGATCCTCTGAAACTATCTCGTTTTCATAAAGAAACTGAGCTTCAAATCTATAACATGTACAATGCAGCTAATTTTAGAGAGCCTAGGGTCTATAAAGATCCCTCTGCTTTGTCCAATATACATATATGAACATACATGTATATCGAAATCAAAATCTTTAAAATCTTTTTTTGCCGTAAAATCACTAAGAAAAAGATTTTAAAGATCATGTATTGCCAAGTAGATACTAAATCAACATATACATGTAAATGTTCTTATCCCACAATGCTCTTATTCGCTATTTTCAAAAACCAGAGTTACTTCACATTTGTGACGGTATCTGACAAAGACTAATTATGACGTCATCAAATTCTATGGAAAAAGTCCTAAAAGGGAAATGACGGTATAAAATCAAAGTTACCATATCATTTTCATGAAGTCACAATGGTTTTACGTCAGATACCTTCTGTAAGAGGAAAAAAAATTATATTCCGCAAAGACTCAATTGATGCATTCAAATATATTTACAGTATTTAAGGTATTCAACCCCTAATGCATTTCAATAATGAATACCAGAAATAAGAATTTTCAATCTCTTCAAAAAGAATGCTATACATACATGTACTTTTCTAGCTAAAACTAGGGATTACACTTCTCATACAATGATCTACTCTGTCACCCCGAAGATTCCCGATTATGAAATCATCGGCATTTGTCGGGAAATTATGAAAATGTACATAGATTTTAACAGGAAGTACTCCATTAGGGTGCGGGATCCTTAATAAATACCCTGAATTCAGCTTTAGTGGAAAAGATGACAGGTCAACTTCATGAAAATCCAATGTGACGTTAGATAAAAGTCGACGGCACTTGTTCTTCACTGTCAGCTGTTTGTAAGAAAGAAAAGCGCACGATACAAATTCATGTTATGAATTATTTCAATGGACAATTACAAATCTTGCATAATCAACTAAACAATTACATATACCTTATGACGAGAGTTTTAATACTTTCTAATTAGGCAAACATCAATCATAAATCAACAATTAGCATTTTTGAACAATTCATTTTCACAATTCCTTTAACCAGTTTATCTTTATAATTATGAAAATTAATGTCTATAGATGCATGTCAATTCTTACTTTCTCAGTGGCAAGATCATAAACAAAGAATGAGCATATATCTTCCCACGAGTCTGAGGCTGTAACGCTCGGTGTCTGTCGCTTCTGGTTACCAAGCTTTAACATTGTATATCTTTCATCATCAGCTTCTGAAGATTAAAGCATATATTCAAGATTCTTATGCTTTCAAATAAAAGACAATTCACCATAACAGATGAGCAAATTACTTAAAGTCTAAAAATTTAAAAGTATCAATGTTTACAATGCAGTAGAACAACCATGCTTCAAATTAAAGACAATTTGCCATTACTGATGAGCAAATTACTTGAAGTTTTTAAAAAAATATTCAAAAGTATCAACATTTACAATGCAGTAGAACAACCATATTGTAATGCACATAAATACATGTATGAATTATTTATGAATTATTAACATTATCTATATTCCATATTAAACATTGATCTTTCTCCACACCAACCCTTTATTTGATTTTGTTTTGGCTTTTTACTTTCATTTTGAAAAAAAAAATTCTAACTTGGATCTTTGACAGGATGTCCCTTTAGTTTCAGTGTCAGAACTCCTTCAGCTGTAAGCAAAACAAAATCAGGTATGTATTGTTATTTCACCTTTGAAAGTAAAAAGTTTAACGTAGAATAGTTAGAGTTACAATTATTCATAGATAATAGTCTAGATCTTGAAAAAGGATTTAAATTGGCCTAAGCATATCATTGACTGTGATTCACATAATACACTGTATTGCAACTGGGATGAGAAAAAGTCATCAAACTTAAGGTATCCCTTGTACAAATAAATTTCAAGTGTATTATATAGTTAGCAAAATGGCATATTTTTAACCTAAATATACCTAATACAACATAAATAATGGTTTCTATCATCAAAGGTCAGCATGCCGACCGTCACTCAAGCCACGGAAACTATCGAGACACTGCCGAGGATTACCGAGATAATTTTAACACTGTTTAAATGGACGAGATGTCCGCAAGATCTTCATTTGTACATTGGATACGTTAATACATGTATTTACCCTCTATGTGTAATAGATGTTAACAATACTTACCCATTCAAAGTATCAATAGTACATCCAAAGTTCTATTTATTTTTTTTTGTATCCTTTATCAGAGAAACAGTACATACTAAAAGTAACAAAATTGTTTTTTTTTTCATGCATCTTTCCAGTCAAATCAAAACAATCTGATTGCAAAACAGATGATTCATAAAGATTCATTCTGTAGAGGATGTCATAAGTATTTCTTACCTAGTTTTCTGGTTTGGTTCCCCTTAGCAGCATTTGTCACATTTACTGGTCCCGCCTTTGCTATCTGAATATCTATTTTCCCAGGATCTACTAATGCTGAAAATCAAATTATTAATCAGTAGATGTGATCGATATTACATAGAAATTGTGGAGTCTTATATGTTTTCACTTGATAAACCCAAGAGGCTGTGAATTTGTGGATAATGAGTATTTCTTTGTGCATGCACATGTATAAAATCAGAAAGTGAAAGAATACAAAGCCCCAAATATTAGTGTCAAATCTCTACTGGGCTACACTACATGTACATGTACATGTATATAACCAGTAACAATTTTTGAAACACAAGCCTAAAGAAAATTCTACAGGACAATTGTTAGACAATAATAGACTTATTAGACAATTTCTTCTAGCCCAGAATTTTTTTATCCGACTCTTGCGTCGGATGAATGGTTTTTCGTGAAAATTGTAAGCAAGTAAAACCAAAGCTATATGCCAGTTTTTCATACCTCTAGACAGCCCATCTGTGATGTGAGTA
Organism: Pinctada fucata; assembly: GCA_028142955.1. Taxonomy (NCBI): domain Eukaryota; kingdom Metazoa; phylum Mollusca; class Bivalvia; order Pterioida; family Pteriidae; genus Pinctada; species Pinctada fucata. The sequence goes on along the minus strand of AP027107.1, from coordinate 17,414,765 downwards.
TGTAGCCAGGTTTTGAGCAATGGTACCTCCATAATCTGGAGATTCTTTAATACACGAATGTTGAACCAAAGCTTTGGTCTAAAAGAAGAAGAGGGAAAAATATCTCCTCATTTCTTGTTTCTTTAAAACTTTACTTTTATCATTTAATTAATATGACTTCTGAAATATTCAACTTTTAAAAATTCTTAAAAGTATTTTTTTTCAAATAATTTCATTCCATTTTTTTAATTTCTTCAATACTGTATGTGTTCTTATTTTAGCGGGATTCATATTCTAGTTAGCACGGCTAAGACTGCGCTAGTTCAAGAATACACTAAATCATGAATCTCTTATAGATTAATGTGGAAAACAAGTCAAAGAGCTAATTCATAATTACCATGATTACGCTAATTTGTCAATTCACCCAATTCTGCTCTGTTTCCGCTAAAATTTGGATGCGATAAAATAAGTACACGTACAGTACTTCTAGATACTACATTCACAAAAACTTACTCGTTAGTAAATGATATGGTTGCCTTGGAGATATGAGGGAATGGGACGTCCATGGACATTTTTAGTAGGACCTGAAGATTTCCTGAAATCCCAAGCTCCTCTACAGCAATGTCAAAGTTCAAACCCACCCTGCACAAAATAAAAAAAAATCAAAATTTAAGAGTGAAGTGAAATTGAAAATGCATTCTGACATTTTACTTTAAAAGACGTGATTAACAGATTAATCATTACTATATCAGAAATGTTTTTGAAGAAACATACACTTTAAAGCCTATCTCAGCAGCTATCTTTCTTGTAAAGTCTAAGTCAAATTCCAAGCAACATCAAGGTCCGAAGGGCCAAAGGTCAAACCTTGGTGCCAAAGAGAATGGTCTTGTCATAAGGAATATATATTTAAAAATTTGTAAAGGAAATATATGATACAATAAATTTTTAGAAGACAAACAGGACAAAAAACTCCAGTTTGCCTATGAACCTTAAAAATATGAAAAGGCAACATGAACATATGTCTACTCCTAGTCTAAGTGACTTTTCTAATGTCGAAAGAGTACATACTGATTTCAGTATGTACTTAATATGAGATGCCTAAAGTCAATACAAAATCAGACAGCAAAACTATATCTCAAAATCTTACCTTCCACTTCCAACCTTTGACCTAAATGCCATGATAAAGTCGTCATGGTGACAGTCTACCTCCATCTCTATGACGATGCTATAATTAGACATATGTTCGAGCCCCGGTGGTGGTTTGAGAACACTATTCCATGCCACAGGACGCCGACCTCCCGGCACTCCCTCACTGACCTCAAATGCTTGGACATACTTCAGAGCTGGGGTCACCTCTCCAAAGGTGAAGGTCAACAACTCTAGATTTGCTAAAAATAGACAAATCAGTAATGCTTTGAGTATATTTCAGTGAATTTACTTTCAGCCTAAAATGGAAATATGAGAAAGCTGTGATTTTGTTTTGTTTTGTTTTTTTTTTGTACTAGAAATCAGAACATACAGATTATATGAAACTGCTATTTCATCTTTTTTTTTGGGGGGGGGGGGGGGGGGGATTCTGATTGTTAATTCAGTTTTCTGCATGTTCTTGCAACTGATAGAAACGGTAACCCCCTGATAGGAAATTTGACTGAAATAGATTGACATAGAAAAACATTTGTAATTCAACAAGGTAGTCTCTTATAGGACCAAGTCAGCAATATGTCAGGTTAAATATGCCTATATTATACTCACAAACAAATGATGGTCTAACAGATGCAAGTCTTTCGTTGATGTGCTTTTTCACCAGTCCTTCTATACTGTTGGCACTAAATACCCACCTGTAAGAAAGAATATTACCACGATTACATTTTAGGAAATCAACATAAATGTATATTTTTAATTCATATCTTTCAAAATTGTTGTGTGCCAATTGTTTTCTTCTTTATGTGACTAAGAGAAGATTAGAAGACAAAAGACCCCCTCCCCCTCTCAATAAAATTACTCTTATTGAATATTTTTTTCTTACATCCTGTTCAATTTTGCTGCAATAAATGATTTTGAAAATTCCAACCTGAGAAATCATACTTTGCCCATGGAAAGGTTGACACCCCTCCCCACACCCCTTTCCTGGATAAGGGCTTAATGGTTATTTCATTCCTCCTGGATTTTTTTCTGTTCTTTTTCAGCTAGCATAAATCTGAACTTTTAATGGAGATTCATGACTATGTACGATTCTGCAAGAAGTTGCTGTACAAAACTTTATATCTGACCTTGACCCTACTGGTGACCTTGACCCTACTGGTGACCTTGACAGTTATTGAATGTCGGCTCATAATGTGACTTTCATACTCTGCAATTTCATAAAGGCCCTCGGTAACCCCAATTCCCCTTGTCATTCTTCTTCCTTCATCATTTTCCTTCTGATTTTTCACATTCACTTAATTTTTTTTCAAATTCATAGCATTGATTGAACATGTACAAGTCAACATGCAAAACACAACTAAAGAAATAGCACTTTTCATGTGCGAATCTAGAAAACTTTTCTAGAGGCTTGGGGAAAAGGGGAAATCAACCCGGCCAGGTGGAGGGAGTCCAGTCCATGACTTCAGAATGGATAAAAAACATGTGTTTGTGAAACACAAATGCCCCTGTTGGCATCTTTGTCGGTAAAAAAGCTGAAATGTCAAAAGTAGGTCACAGTTCAAGGTCAAGGTCAAAATTTTGGTATCCATGGAAAGTTCTTGTCACAATAAATACACATGTGAAATATGAAAGCCCTATCACTTACCTATCAAAAGTAATGGCCAAGATGAAAGTTTTTGAAAAGTAGGTCAAACTCCAAGGTCAAGGTCACAAGGTCAAAAATTTTGGTATTCATGGAAAGGTCTCATCTCAACGAATACACACGTGAAATATCAAAGTTAAGTCACATGCCATTCAAAAGTAATGGCCAGGGTTAAAGTTTCTCAAAAGTAGGTCAAACTCCAAGGTCAAGGTCACAAGGTCAAAATATTTTATATCCATCGAAATGTCTTGTCACAAGGAATACACATGTAAAATATGAAAGCTCTATCACTTACCATTCAAACTTATAGCCAAGGTTAAAGTTTTTGCGGACAAGCAGACAAACAGACAGACCAACAATATATGCCCTCGAATCTCCGATTACGGGGGCATAAAAAATATGTATGAAAAGAATAAAATAAGTATTTTCCTCAAACTCAAGGGAAAAGGGGTCCTGACTCCCGTTGCCCCCTCGAAATCTGCGCATGTTTTATATATTTGATTGTATAATATATACATGTGTCTCAGAGTGATGGTGTTCGGTTTCAGAATTACATAGTTTTTCCGCATACATGTATACTTCGATGGTATAGGGAGTATGAACAGTGACAGTCGTGTATCAAATGACAGTGTCATTTTCAAACAGTGTATAAAATGAAATAGCACACAAACGCTATTTCAAGGTCGGGCTAACCTCAGTATCGCCACTTACAGTATCTAAAAGTAAAAGACATAATGTATTCTTCGTATACTGATACATTTTAACGAAATTTCAGGTTAAACGACCCGAAACAAACCTTTTATCCCAACTTTGTGGTATAGCGGTAATAGAGTGATAAGTGGATGAAAAACGCAAAGGAAAGGATCATTTTAAGTAAATTTTAAGCTTTATGGATATGGACTTTGAACAAAATAAGAACTTTCCTCCATTCCCTCTACAAACATAAACAATGAAAAGATGTTATCCTTCATAACTTCCGATGTAACAGTTAGTAGGAATCATAGACTTGCACCTTCCAAGCAATTACAAGGGGTCGGGTGCACTTATGCTTATTTTCCCCGTTTTTACATATAATTATTGTCAAAACAATGGGCTTAACACGGTGACACCCCCCCCCCCCCCCCCATTTTGGAAAAAAGGTCTAGATACGCCAATGAATCCTTCTCTGCCGTCTGGATCCGCCCATGTAAGCGTATAATGGTTTGCTAAGAGGAAAAGGCCTAGCTCAGGACCAGTCGAGAATGACCGATTTCAACAGTTTGTAGGGAAGGGGGATATGCATCCTCTATGTTAATAACGAACACAATGAATTTCATACTGCTATTTTACACTTTCTATTAGTAAGAGTCTCTTTACGATGGGTATCACTTTAGAATCAAAATTCAAATACTAGTGTATATATATATATATCTTATCATGATCGGCAGAACAAAGGGAGCGTTTCCGCTGTCCTTCCTATCCGCTTCATTTCCTTATCAACATGGATTTATTTTTGTTTTTGCTCCTTAAAAATAAAATATTTCCTTCCGTGCATATTCCAATTACTAGCGTATTTATATACATTGTAAACTGAGAAAAACGTGAATACTATACAAGCTGTATATATGCATGAAATATATCGTTTTACTTTTTTTTTTAATATATTGTAATGGACGTGATGGAAGGAGGGGATTTCCAACAGGTTTCCGTTGCAGCAACCACTGATGAATAGGAAATGATGTAGTTTTCCTTGTCAATTTGGTGTTTCTGTGTTTGTAAGATCTGTGTTTTCGCATTTGGCTGTTTCGGTGCTTGACTGTGGATTGATGAATAGAAAATGACAGTTCTGCGCCACCCAGCACTCCCATGTTAAGTCTATGGAACCCTCAGTATCAACCCTCCTCCTCCTCCTCCTCCTGGGGTTCACTGAAGCATGTCCTCCTCCTCCTCCTCCTCCTCCTCCTCCTCCACCACCACAGCACCATCACACCTTCCCCTCTTCAGTGAACCCCAGGAGGAGGAGGAGGGTTGATACTGAGGGTTCCATAGATTTAACATGGGGTGGGGTGGCGCAGAACTGTCATTTCCTATTATAGCCAAACACCAAAACAGCCAAATGTGAAAGCACAGATCTTACTAGCACAGAAACACCAATGGACCAGGAAAACCACACAACAAACACTTTAAAACACAAAAGACTGTTCATACACAAACAAGACCAATGGGCAGCCGGTGCCGACTTAGGACGGCCATCTTCCACGTTAGCAGCAAAAGCATTCAGATCTCCCCATCCTTTACTTGTGACGGCATAAAAAGAAGGAAAAGGTCTAGACTGCTTCGAATGTGGCAAATTGTGCTGTTATCCGGATTACGTGCGCACAACCCGCCTCGAAGAACGCACAATATGAATGCAAATAGTTTCAAATTCCACAGTTACGCGCAATCGAACTGGACAGGTTGACGTTGGGGTCTAGATGAGGGTGGGGGCCATGATCCCTCCTGAAGTTAGTCATACATCCTTATTTTCCCCGTTTTTACATACATGTACACATTTTTTAAATCATAGGCTGGGAACGGTCCGACATCCCTCCCCGGACAAAGATATGAATTGCTTGGTTAGATATTATTAAAAGCGTCCTCTCTTTATTTTGCAATGCTAGAAGTGTTAAATTTTCGTTCCTTATTTTATGTATCGTCCAGCATTCATTAACTTTATACCTACTATAAACCCGTCAAATATGATGGATCGGTATCACAAGTAACAGCCGGTCCTATATGCACCATCTCTTTGACAAGCAGGATCAATTATATTTAATTACTTTGATTTTACCTTTTTAGCACAACTAAAACTTAACAAGATCGAATGAGATGCATGCACTATGGAATGTCGATATGATTCATAGTTAGGAGTCCAGTCATTACTGCATGTGTGAATATCCATAGGGCCGGACTAGAGCTTATCAACATGTATCATCTCTGTCTCTCCCTATCAAATAAACCAGCGCCCTAACCCCCTCCCTCCCTTGATTTGCTTAGAAACAAAATCAAGATTCATGCATGCACTGACAGCCTACCGTTTCCAGAGTAATAAATTAAAACATGAAACAAGAAAAAAAAAGTTTGAAGTCTGAGGTGCATAACCACAATAAGCCTAATTTATTGCACCAGAGATGACATGCTTCCCTCAAAAATTACATTTAAAACAAAGGAAAGACAACTGCTTCATACCTACTTAAGAAGTATCTTGTCGTAAACTGATTCTCCGAATTTCCACCCAACCCTCCCCCTCCCCACCCACGTCAATCAAGGGGACTTGGATGTAACACATTACGTAGTAATATTGTGTCTTTGATTTGTGTGTGTGGTCTTGCAGTTTTGGTTTTTGTACCGTACATCTGGCATTCGATTTTGAATATGTATACCGTTCATGAAAATACTAACAAAATATAAATCGAAAATATGTAAATCCTCTTAAATGTGTGTTGTACTTGAGGTAATTAGATTTTAGTACAATTATGCAAGACTTAATAACCGAGACATTTAATTCTAGACCTTTTGAACTTGTAAATCGTTTAAACTGTGAAAATTCCCACGTCGATAACTAAGTCCATGCACTGGAAAATGTAGTGCTGGGGAGTAGAACTGTAGTGGTCCGTGTGAGGAAAATATTTCAGAAGCCCCCCCCCCCCCCAAAAAAAAAAAGAGAAATCTTAAGTTTAGCCGTTACCATGTTTACATTAGTCCGAAATATCTTAACAAAACCACGTCTTTGACGATTATTTGGACGGAGAGTGGCCCAACCATTATCCTTACAAATAACCGTCAAAGGCTAAGGGTATTGGTCAGATATTTCAGACTGCTACAGTAGCATGTGTGGATCCGGTGATTTTGGTTGGAAAAGGGAAAATTTAGGAAGGAGGGGGTTACATCCTCGAAGTCTACAGGCATGCTTTTATTTTCTCTGTTACAGTAATCGATCTCACAGTATACATTCCTTACCAACGAGAAGATAACAAGAGGAGAAAGTGTAAATATTTTTGTGCATAGAAACCCCAATACTTCAACTTTTCGGAGGCAATTATTTGCATAGTGATATAAATTACTCCTACACCCACGTCACCACATTAAAATGTTGGTTTATGGACATGGATTAAAAAATTTAATATGTCAAATGCTTGACAACGGTTGACGAAGCATGGCAATAACAAAACTATACCAACATTATTTTTCTTTTTAACGTGTTTAATATGATTGGCGGATTTAGGAGTTGGGAAAAGGGAAATTTTCGCTGAGAGTGAAACATGATTTATTCTTACTAACTTCATAAAAAAATGCATGTAAAAATGCATAGACATGTAGTAAAAGCTGCAGCCTTTGGCTATATTTTTCTTTCAGATTTATCGTAACATTCCAAATGAATGAGGTTTTCCAGAATATCTCTCTTTAATGGCTAAAAATGTTATTACTGTAATAAATTTTTGAGATATTCGATATATAAACCCACAAAATGGTATATATTTGGTGTAAAAAACATAAAGTTTGAAGATTATTGGGGCTTTTAATATAGATTATATAGGGAAAACAATGATATCAAATATTGCATACTTTAGAATTAAAATTTTTAATGGATGACTTTGTCTGATGTTCTTAAAAATAATTTCTCCTTAAAAATTCATTTAATTTGGAATAAATTGATACTTAAAACATGAAAATCCATCAACATTTAGAGGGGGAACATGACATTTAAAATTTGGACCTGCGAAGAGCCAGGCTATATAGAGTAAATTTGCTAGTGTTAGGTTGAGATGTGACTGTGCATCACGGTCATCATACTTCCATAGAACAAGCAACACCATCATGAACAAGATGTGTTGGTGAAACACTGATACCCAAGCACAAGATGAAAAATGTCAGAACCTCAGAGTTCTTGAAATCTTCCAATGAAATGATGGACATTTAGGAAATGTTTCTGGTCCAAACATCGGCAAATCCAATTAAACCGATACATTTCATGAACTCTGGAACCTCTGGCATACATTTATAAAGAAAGGTCTTGTCATATAAGGAAATTTGAAATTTACCGGTATACGAAAGCCCTACAATACATTCATTCAAGAGATATGCTTCATATCAAAAGATTTTAGATGCTAGTAACAGATGGTATCAAAAGCAAATGTCAAGGTCATGGCTGCAAAATCTTGGTACGAAAATTGAAAACTAATGTTTTTGTCATTACTAAAGGAGTATATTGAAATTTTTCTTCCAGAGGGAAGGGATGATACAAATAAAAACACAAACACTTAAATACACAAATTTTCGGCCCCTTGGCCTTTATCAAGTATAAAAATGACGATCTATAATTATTCTAAGTAAAATCCATCCTTGCCTCTCTGTCGTTTATTGCAAAATGATTTTGCAATGAACGACAGAGAAGGAAGAATGGATTTTACTTAGAATTATTACAGATCGTCATTTTTACACTTGATAAAGGCAAAAGGGCCGAAAACTTGTGTATTTAAGTGTTTGTGTTTTTATTTGTAAAGGAGTATACATTTTGTATTCTGTAATTCATTGTTCATTTATGTCAACTTTGATGCAATGGACTTTTAGCATGTTTAACATGTTTTAGCAGAAAATATATACATGTATTGTACTCGACAATTTGATCTATGCAAGGTTTGACCAATTGTCATGTTTGAGAAAAATTACGAGAAAAAAAACATTGCCATAAGGTTCCTATGCTTAATTAACATTGTCAAAAGACAAACAGTTAATGTCAAAAGATAGACAGACTTAATTGTTATATCAATTCAGATTATACTGACAGAAATCAAACTCACTATAAGATATGTTCAATCTTAGATTGTTTAGAGTTGAACGACATTTTCAACATTTCCCAAGGCTCATGATCACTCACAAATTGCCGAAATGGTAATAAAACCTTGAGATTTACCTGTCTTTGAATAACATTGAAAATATAATTTTGAATGATCTCCATCCCCTAAGCTATAAATGTGTGATCATGATATTCATTTCTAAAACAAATTATTTATCATCTCCTGATAAAAAATGTAGAAAATCATATGTATATGATGTAATTATACTCATGTGATTACTAGTGCATGCACATGTAAATATTTCTTATCAAATATGAAATTATGAAAATAGTAAGTAACTAGATGGCTACTGTTGCAAGCAACAGACGGATTCCTCCTTTATTAGACCTTCCTCGGAACTGAAGAGTTAAAATCCGAATAAAGAAGATGAAAAAAGAATAGTTGCTTTAGTACTTTATTCACTTCAGCAAATGAGTCAAAAGAGCTTATGTCTAACTTGGGACTCTTATCTATTTATTGACAAAAAAGAAGAAAAAGATGATAAATACCTTTCATGTTTTCGAAAGATTTAAACTCCATGCTCTATGGATATCAAATCCTTTACAATTACTTTCTCAAAACAGAATTGCACAATGATTTTGCAATGAGATAATTTCTATTAATAGAAAATGACAACAACATGAAAGGACAGATCTGTAATGCTACTAAGAAAAAAAAAAAGAGAACAGAGAACAAGAATAAAAGAGTTATCTTTCTTATACTATGTTAAGTTCAAATAAGAAGGACTACTTGTGTGAAGTATAAATAGTATAGGACAAAAAGTGTAAATTCTACAAGAGTAAATGATTGTTAAGACCTTGAGAATGATTATTTGGCCTTTAACCAATGTCATGAATGAAAGCTAAGTACTGTGATTATTCTCATCACGATTAATCTTAATCTGAGCAAAGCTCAATATCTAATCAGCCAAAGTCAGTTGTGACCTTGAAATCAAACTAATGACCGTTGGTCAAGGTCATGATGAAAGAGTTTGATGCAAGGAATATTTGTGTCAAGTTTGAACTCTCCAGGTCAAACAGTCTTTGTTTTATAGACTTAAGTTTGTTGTGACCTTGAAAATCAGAATTTGACCTTGGGTCAAGGTCAAGGTGAAAGAGCTGGGCCCAAGCATGATATGTATAAAGTATGAACTCTGAAGGTCAAACAGTCTTTGTTTTGTAGGGAAAAGTTGCTGTGACCTTGAGAATGAGAATTTGACCTTGGGTCAAGGTCAAAGTGAAAGAGCATGACTGAATAATTATTTGTGTGAAGTTTAAACTCTGAAGGTCAAATAGTCTTTGTGCTATAGGCAAAAAATTGTTGTGACCTTGAGAATCTGAATTTGACCTTGGCTCAAGGTCAAGGTGAAAGAGCTTGGTTTAATGATATTATGTATGAAGTTTGAACTTTGAATGTCTAATAGTCTTTGTTCTATAGGCAAAAGTATGTTGTGACCTTGAGAATCAAAATTTGACCTTGGACCAAGGTCAAGGTGAAAGAGCTTGGTTTAATGATATTATGTATGAAGTTTGAACTCTGCAGGTCTAATAGTCTTTGTTCTATAGGCAAAAGGTTGTTGTGACCTCGAGAATCAAAATTTGACCTTGGGTAAAGGTCAATGTGAAAGAGCTTGGTTTAACGATAGTATGTATGAAGTTTGAACTGTGAAGGTCAAATAGTCTTTGTTCTACAGGTAAAAGTTTGTTGTGACCTTGAGAATGAAAATTTGACCTTGAAAGTAGGTCAACATTAAATGACTACCTATAAGTGACCTAGTATCCAAGTTTCAATTCAAAATCTCAAAAACTGTAGAAATTGGCACTGTGCCAATTTAAAGTTCCATTTTCAACTCGTAATAGTGCGAAAACCGTAAATATTTTATCGAGCATGTAAGCGTATAAAAGTTTACAAATTTCCCAAAGAACATTTTAAAACAAATTTCGTTCAAATCGTACGGTTATTTTAGGAGTTATAAGAGTTTAAAGATTTGAACTTTGATGACCTCTAGCGGGGGCATATGTGAACTTTTCGACGACAAAATTTTTTTACCTCAAGATCTTTATATGCTCTTTCACATGATCCTTTTCGTTTTATCATAAGAAGTTGTACTTTTTTGTACAGTGACTGGAACGATCTGGGGGTAAGAATAATAATAATAATAATAAGAATAATAATAAGAACTAGATAGCTACTGTTGCAAGCAACAGACGGATTCCTCCTTTATTAGACCTTCCTCGGAACGGAAGTGTTAAAATCCGAAAAAAATGATGGAAAAAAGAAATAGTTGCTTTAGTACCATATTCATTTCAGCAAATGAGTCAAAAGAGCTTATGTCTAATTTGGGACTCTTATTTATCAACAAAATAGAAGAAAACAATAATAAATACCTTTCATTTTTACGAAAGCTTTAAATTCCATGCTCTATCAATATCAGATCCTTTACAATTACTTTCTCAAAACAGAATTGCACAATGATTTTGTAATGAGATAATTTCTATTAATAGAGAATGACAACAACATCATAGTACAGATATGTAATGCTACTAAGAAAAAAAAGAAACAGTGAACAAGAAGAAAAGAGTTGTCTTTCTAATACTATATTAAGTTCAAATAAGAAAGACTACTTGTGCAAAGAATAAATAGTATAGGACAAAAAGTGTTAATTCTACAAGAGTAAATGATTGTTATGACATTGAGAATGATTATTTGACCTTGAATCAATGTCTTGCATGAAAAATGAGTATTGTGATTATTCTCATCACGATTGATTTTAATCTGAGTAAAGCTCAACATCTAATCAAACAAAGTCTTTTATGACCTTGAAATCGAACAAATGACCTTGAATTTGAACCCCTAAGGTCAAACGGTCTTTGTATTATAAAGTTCATTGTGACCTTGAGAATGAGAATTTGACCTTGGGTCAAGGTCATGGTGAAAGAGCTGGGCCCAAGCATTATATGTGTAAAGTATGAACTATGAAGGTCAAATAGTTTTTGTTCTATAGGCAAAAGTTTGTTGTGACCTTAAGAATAAAAATTTGACCTTGAAAGTAGGTCACATTAAATGACCACCTACAAGTAACCTACTATCAAAATTTCAACTCAAAATCTCAAAAACTGTAGAAATTGGCACTGTGCCAATTCAAAGTTCCATTTTCAACTGGGAATAGCGCGAAAACCGTAAATATTTTATCGAGCATATAAGCGTATAAAAGTTTACAATTTTCCCAAAGAACATTTTAAAACAAATTTCGTTCAAATCGTACGGTTAATTTAGGAGTTATAAGTGTTTAAAGATTTGACCTTTGATGACCTCCAGCTGGGACATTGGTGCGCTTATCGACAAACAAAAAATAGTTAAAGAAGATCTTAGTATGCTCTTTCTGATGGTACCATCCCTTTTGCTCTGTGTTAAAAGACCTTTGAATAAAGTCTCTGGAAATGATGAGGGGGTAAGAATAAAAATAATAATAATAATAATAAGAATAATAATAAGAATAAAGAAAAGACATTGCAATAACAGAAAGGATTCCGACGGAAGAGTCGGAATCCTTAATAAAGAAAAGACAATACAATAACAGAAAGGATTCCGACGGAATAGTCGGAATCCTTAATAAGAAGAAGAATAATAAGAATAAAGAAAAGACAATACAATAACAGAAAGGATTCCGACGGAATAGTCGGAATCCTTAATAAAGAAAAGACAATACAATAACAGAAAGGATTCCGACGGAATAGTCGGAATCCTTAATTACTTATAAATAGAAATCTGGAATGGCTGAAGACAGACGCTTAAATGACCCTGCTCATCTTGCAAAAATTTGAGAAAAATTCATGACATCATCATAATGAACATATGTTAACATGGTTCATGGTTTGTTCATGGCTTGTTTGTCAAAAGTTTAAAAATTAAGACAACATGAAATTAAACACTTTGCTTCCCACTATTTGAAGGTCAATTATCCATATATCTAAATTTTCACATCAATTACAATCTCCCTCCCTTTTCCTCTCCCCTTTTTCAAGAAAATATTTCAACATCCCTGCACAAATTTTATAGAATGTCATAAAAATAAGACAAAAGGAAGAATTTATTATTAATGAATCCTTACCATCGATTGAGAAGAAAGTTGAGCCATTCACCAGTCTCACTCTGCTTCAGTGCTCGCTTCCTATGGATTAATGTCTCCTCAGCAACCAGCCTCCTTTGGATGATTCTTGATAAGACTGTCTTCCAAATCACAAACAGAAAGGAAATTATCAAGAAAACCCAAATGAACGAAAATTGATAGACACCCAACATCCAAGAAGCAATTAATGCCCCTGACACCTGGAGATATATCCCCATTAGTTGGGTCAGTGTAGCATCCCTAGATACGTGTTTTTGACCGGTCGACGACATTCCCCCGTTTGCAAGTCGCTTTCTCTCATGCACTCCACTACCGGACATTTTGCTGCTCAAAATACTTTCATTTTAGTTTTGTTTAACTTATGACGGAAGGCTTAGCAAAAGTCAGTATCTACCACTGGCAAAAATAAGCTGATTTACGTGAGTGCCGTACTTGCTGATTTGTTCATCTTTCAACTTGCAGTTCTATTTTTAGATACGTCCTTTACCTTCAAAACGAAAGTTGTATTGCAGAAGTCATATTGTGCATCAAATTGTTCTCACCTAATAATCATCTGATATCTGTTTCACCACACATTCCTGGAGTAACATCCTATGATGGCAGTGATGGGTGGAGCCTCTGTTCCAGGACCCTTTTCTCCTCTATCTTGACCAGCTGTCCCTTTCCTTATCTTGACCTCCTTCTGTAACGGACTCCACGCACTTCTGGAGTAACATCCTAGTATGGAGGCAGTTGTGGAATGGAGTCTGTTCAGATCTCTCTCTCTCTCTTTTGGCAGTTTCGTCCTTTCTAAATTTTTGCTAGTTTCTTATTCTGCCCAATGCCTCTCTAGGTGACCGTCCCTCCCGAGAGAGGCTGCGGATGTGTAACTTGAATTTCATTTAGTTTTGATCATTTATCTTCTTGTCTTCTTATCTTATCTCTCTCTCTCCCTCTCTCTTCTATTCTGGGTTTTCTGGGTTGTTAGAATATATACTAAACAGTATATACTGTTTGTATACATTACAAAGTATTGTTTGTATCATGCATGTATGTGATAAAAAGACCCTGTGATATTGACATTAATATATGAACTCCTTTATTTCGAATTTAGTCAACAAAAGTCTTAAATTATAATAAACCAACTCATGCAAATCTGTGATAATCATAATTATATCCTGCATATTTATCTTAAATTTTAGTGTTTATAACTGGCTGCTTGTAGTGCCAGTGTCTTTAACTACGCCAATTATCTTAATCAGCTGATGCGACTGTCTTTCTTAACTATATACACACATATATCATTCAATATCTTTTATGCACATGTTGCCTGCTTGTATATTTTTATGTGTTGTATAGTTTTGCTTTAGCTTTTGTTTGCATGCTTGTGTTTTTATATAGTTTGTGTTTGTATGTTTTTATATAGTTTGTGTTTGTATGTGCTTTATTTATTGCCATAGTCGGTTGTAAAAGCTCTACAGAGCTTATGTTTATTGTTCACCCAAGGACTTGTAAACAAGGACTTATAAGTCCTTGGTTTACCTTGTACACAATGCCGACTCTAAATAAATATTACTTTACTTTACTATCTGTTATAATGGTAAATCCCTCCTCGTTGGGAGCACCTCACTTGGAGTATGGTATATATCTGTACACCGGTAAAAGGTAAAAACTAAAAATACATATTTACAGAGCACGATCAGAGTCCATATCTTTTTTGTGTTGGAGGTTGGCAAAATACGGATAATTACGGACTACGGATTCACGGAAAATAGGAATATTTTGTACAAAATACGGAACTATTACGGACTTATGCAATTATAATCAATGACAAGTAGGTTACGATCGTGAAAAAAAAATATCTGTAGAAAATAATGATTTATAGCTTAATGCTGAAATCCTGTTGAAACTTAAGATATTGAGGGGGTAACGAGGGGGGGGGATGGTGTTTAAATATGAAGCTGTCATGCCTTAAGGAAAGAGTAAAGAGAAGAGAAGCGGGAGTTTAAGATGTGGTTTTAATTCTTTTTTCTAGGAATCTGGCGCCTGTGCTGTTTACTACTAAGCTCACGAGCGTAGTAATAAACAGCAGCATGGCAAATAGATGCGTGCATGAATCTCAAACGAGATTAGATAATGTAAGTAACTAAACCCATAATTCTTTTTGTGATTCTGCCACAGGCCGTTTTCTTATGGTGCCGTTTACTGATTGCCCTTACCAGATCAATAAGTAAATGACAGCATTACAGAACGGCCCGTGTCCATTCTACATGTATGAATAACCTATTTCTTTTTTATTTCAGCATTTTAATTTTATAACATGGATGATGTGAAATGTTATAATAATACAAAACAAAAGACTTTAACAGCACTCAAGTTGACCAATCGGCAACAGGTCACTCGGTTTTACTTTCAAGTTTGATGAATGTAATATTAATAAACATTAGCTCCGTGGAAGATGTCCGTGACACTCACACATCCGTAAATGACGTACGTGATAGCATAAACTCTGTGAGAATAGAAATCACGGAGGAATCATTCGGACGTATCGACGGTACAGTGGATAATGGCTGGTTGGATGATTCAGTCATTGATGCGGCACAAACTATCTTAAAGAAACCAATATCCAAACATAGATGGATTTCAGTCCTGAGTTTTAGCAGAAACTCCATGCTTCCGACCCATGCGCGGATCCAGCATTTTTGGTCAGAGGGGGTCCAAAATTTTTGGAAGTCTACCTAACATGTAGGTACATATATATCGGTGCACATGATGGGGAGGGGGGCAATTCTGAGGGGGGTATTGTTAGCTTTCCGTTTCACGTTTATTTTTATGAAGAATTGGCGAGCGTAGCGAGCCTGAAATTTATTTAGATATGAAATATTGATTTGTCTTGATTCGATCGAGATTATTATCTATAGCATTGAATATTTTCCTCTTTATATCGGCGAGCGGAGCGAGCCGCAAATTTTTTTTTATTAATGCACATTTTG
Organism: Pinctada fucata; assembly: GCA_028142955.1. Lineage (NCBI taxonomy): Eukaryota > Metazoa > Mollusca > Bivalvia > Pterioida > Pteriidae > Pinctada > Pinctada fucata. The sequence goes on along the minus strand of AP027107.1, from coordinate 17,399,045 downwards.
TCTTTATTTCATGAGGATAAATAGATAAGAGATGTGTCATTTTGCCAAATAATCAGACATCTTAAACTGACAAAACCTAACTGAAAAAGATGAAAGAGGTTACATCCTATGAAGTAAGGGACTGTTGAAAGTATGAGTTCCTGAGACCCAAGACAATTATATGAAATTCTTTAGTATGAACAATTGAAAATAATTAAGGAATTTTGCAGAAAAAATAGTTTTGTATTTGTAAATGGCGAGCGAAGCGAGCCGAAATTTTAGGTTTCAAAGCCCTTTCATGCATTTTTAGACCCCTTTCAATTAGAAATGGGCCAAAGCTGGACCCTATCTCCGAAAATCTCAGGGGGGGTCCAGACCCCCGGTCCCCCCCTCTGGATCAGCGCATGCGACCAGTTGTTGTCAACTTTGTACAGATTGTCATCACCCATCCAAAGACCGGAGGTCTCCATATAGATTCAGTTGATAAACATAAATTGTTTCCAACAAATGTTACTAGATCAAATAGGGGCCACAAGCATAAAATCTATGAAAGGTATTGTCGAACAAACATCAGAAAGGACAGTTTCGCAAACAGGGTGGTTGATTGTGGTGTCTGCGTGTAGTGTAAAATAGTTTAAAAGTAATTTAAATAACCATTGGAAAAATTTAACCTAAAATTAAACAAAATGTTTTTCATAAAAAAACAGATGTCTCCCCCCTCCCTCTAAGTTACTTTGACCTTAGGCCAAAATGCAAAATGATGTGAAACCTTTGAGTCATGGGCAACATCATACTAAAGCATGAAAGTGATTCATTACATTGTTTGAGGTAAAGGCCAAACATGATTGGCATATACAATTTCATTATAAGCATATTTAAAGAAATTGACTTTGGTCACATGACCTTGGATATAGGTGATCTGAAACCTACACTCACTGACGAGGGTTAAGTACCCGAAACATGCATGTCTGGTCCATGCCGCAAACTTATCTGCTTTTAAATGATGCTATTGAATTTGAAGACGTTTAACATTGTATGGATCATGAACAACAAAAAACTGAATTAGTGATTGGATACACAGTTCAAAATATAAAGCCTAAACATTATTAGCATAGACCATGCTTAGCATATACAATTTCATTACCAAAGTAAGAAGCTACCTTAACCATGTGACGTTGGGACAATGTGATAAGAAACATTTAGTCCTTAGAAACAACATACTAAAATATGAAAACAATTGCAAGAAGGGTTCAGGAGATATAGCCCAGACAATATGAGTATGTACAATTTCATAAAAAAAGAACTAAATGATCTTGACCTTGGGCACATGACCTTGGGTCAAGATGATAAGAAACCCTCCAACCCTGAGCAACAGCATACTATAGTATAAGAGTGATCCAGTATACGATTCCACAGATATAGCACAGACTCAATAGCATTTACAATTTCATTAAAAAATGTAATACTTGACCTTAGTCATATGACCTTTGATCAAGGAGGTGTGAAACCTTTGGGTCATCAGCACCATCATACTGAAATATGACGTGATCCGATCACGGTTCAAAAAATTAAGCCTGGACATAATACATGTAACAAATACAATTTCATTTAAAATATACTAATTGACCTTGACTTTGGTCACATGACCTTGAGTCAACGTGATGTGAAACCTTTACGTGATAAGCAACAACATACTAAAATATGAAAGTGATCCGGCAAACGGTTAAAGAGATATAGCCCGGACAAGAATGTATTCACAATATCATTAAAAATGCACTAAGTGACCTTGACCTTGGTCACATGACCTTGGGTCAAGGTGATGTGAAACCTACGGGTCATAAGCAACAACATACTTGGATATGAAAGTGATCCAGCAAATGGTTCAAGAGGTATAGCTCGTACAGGAATGTATGCATAATTTCATTAAAAATGCACGTACATGTAGTGACCTTGGTCACATGACCTTGGGTCATGGTGATGTGAAACCTTTGGGTCATAAGCAACAACATACTAAAATATGAAAGTCATCCGGCAAACGGTTCAAGGGATATAGCATGGACTGGAATGTATGTAGTTTCATTAAAAATGCACTAAGTGACCTTGACCTTGGTCACATGACCTTGGGACAAGGTGATGTGAAACCTTCGGGTCATAAGCAACAACATACTAAAATATGAAAGTGATCCGACAAACGGTTCAAGAGATATAGCCCGGACAGGAATGTATGCATAATTTCATTAAAAATGCACTAAGTGACCTTGACCTTGGTCACATGACCTTGGGTCAAGGTGATGTGAAACCTTGGGGTCATAAGCAACAACATACTAAAATATGAAAGTCATCCGGCAAACGGTTCAAGAGATATAGCCCGGACAGGAATGTATGCATAATTTCATTAAAAATGCACTAAGTGACCTTGACCTTGGTCACATGACCTGGGGTCAAGGTGATGTGAAACCTTCGGGTCATAAGCAACAACATACTAAAATATGAAAGTGATCCGGCAAACGGTTCAAGAGATATAGCCCGGACAGGTATGTATGCATAATTTCATTAAAAATGCACTAAGTGACCTTGACCTTGGTCACATGACCTTGGGTCAAGGTGATGTGAAACCTTCGGGTCATAAGCAACAACATACTAAAATATGAAAGTGATCCGACAAACGGTTCAAGAGATATAGCCCGGACAGGAATGTATGCATAATTTCATTAAAAATGCACTAAGTGACCTTGACCTTGGTCACATGACCTTGGGTCAAGGTGATGTGAAACCTTCGGGTCATAAGCAACAACATACTAAAATATGAAAGTGATCGGGCAAACGGTTCAGGAGATATAGCCCGGAAACGATGTGTGACAGACGGACAGACGGACGGACGACGAAGGCAAAACCAATATGTCTCCTCCCCGTTGGGGGGAGACATAATTCATTGCTGACTGTTATGGACTGGAAGAACATTTAAAAGTAAGAGATGGATCATAGGGACCAAGCCCATTATAAGGATCTCGAGGACAAGTAAGACAAGTAAGATGAGCTATGTAAAGCTTTTCAGAATATGATACCCCAGATCTCATTCAGTTACTCAAAAGTCCTTGATGATATTTCAGTTTAGGCGTAGGGTTGTAAGTTTTGTTGTAAAACCCCCCTTTCCTTTTTTCCATATCTTTTTTTTTTTTTTAGTAAATATGAGGTGAGGAGGAACTCTCAACGATCTATATATACAATAATACATAATGACTGTGGAATAGATCCTGCATCCTACAAGTGCAGTATGGTAAACGAAGGCACAGTAGAACGAATAAAAATCGTGTCGAACATTTTTATGTCACATAAATTTTAACCAATCAGAAAGCGTCTTTCAACTTTGAACGAAAGGAAGCGGACATTTTGAAAACAAGTTTTCTTGCCCTCACAAAGATGTCATCGTTGGATTTGGCCTCGCTGAAGTATAATGAACTTCAAAAGCTTGCAAAGAAACATGGCATCAAAGCCAATATGAAGGTTATTATCTTTTTATTTGCAATACTGGAAAGCGCGAATAAATCAATGAAGTCAGAGGCAACGTCCGAGCGTGCAGAAAACTCTTTCTTCTCCAGTTTTGCTCGTACCCTGTGAGACACATACAGTTGCGGATCCAACGCCTCCTTTGGCGGGGGGTTCAAGGGGCGAATTTTGCTGATTTTTACTGAAAATGGGCCAAAATATACCTGTTTTTGGAAAATTTGGGGTCGGTGCGGGAGGGGGATAAACGCCCCTCTGTACCCCCTGAATCCACCACTGACATAAGTTGTCTACATCTACATCTACATCAGTACGTCAATCCATCACACTTGATGACTACATGACGGCGCAATGCGAAAACAGACCATAGAATTTAAAAGAAAAAGTTTAAAAGGAAAATTTACATATATACAAAAATGTCAAATATTTAATATGATGAGCTCAGATGGTTCTGGACCAGTGTTAAAGGTGTCGAAGGCTCCAATTGACCAATGATAAAAGAGAATCTTATTGTGATGTCACGGTAATGTCGTCAGAAAACATGGCGTAAGATGGCATGAAACGTTTGAATTCCCTTTTTACATGCCTGTCATTTAACAGGACGTATTATGGTACATGTATGGCGAAGTCTGTCTATCCGTCTGTCCATCTGTCCGTCCGCTTATGGAATGCAATAACTTGAATATACATCAACGGATTTTCATGAAATTTATACATTGTGATCTGAGTCTCTGACTGTGGAGAGGATTCGGGGGCATATAGTTTTTGGCCTGTCCGTCTGTTTGTCTGTTAGTCAGTTTGTCTGTCTGTTTATCCAAAAAACTTTAACATTGGACATAACTTTTGAATGGGGGGTGATAGGTCTTTCATATTTCACATGTGTATTCCTTGTGACAAGACCTTTCCAATGATACCAAAATTTTTGACCTCTTGACCTTGACCTTTGACCTACTTTTCAAAAACTTTAACATAAGGCATAACTTTTGAATGGTAAGTGATAGGGCTTTCATATTTCACATGTGCATTTAATGTGACAAGACATTTTCAATGATACCAAAATTTTTGACCTCATGACCTTGATCTTGACCTTTGACCTACTTTTCAAAAACTTTAACATTGCGCATAACTTTTGAATGGTAAGTGATAGGGCTTTCATATTTCACTTGTATATTCCTTGTGACAAGACCTTTCCAACGATATCAAAATTTTTTAATCTCGTGATTTGGACCTTGACCATTGACCTACTTTACAAAAACTTTAACATTGGGAATAACTTTTGAATGGTAAGTGGTAGGACTTTGATATTTCACATGTATATTCCTTGTTACAGGATTTTTCAATCGATACCAAAAATTTTTAACCAATTGACCCTGACCTTGACCTTTCACATACATGTACTTACCAGAAAATAGGTGTTTATACTAACAAAGATGCCACCGGGGGCATTCGTGTTTCACAAACATAGGCTTTATTTTTTATCCTCGTTCTGCCCTGAGATTTAAATCTCCTACGTTCACTTACATATCTTATCTATGTAAAGGTACTTCCTTCGTAAAATTATCATGTCGTTTTTTAAAAGTGGTCAGTCAGTGGGTACAAATTGAAGTAATAAAATTTGTACAGAAATGTCAATTGCCTTCCCTAATATCAACAATGTTAGCCACCATTGACACATTTGTATTTATCTTGTTAATTCGGTATACTTATGAAGTGTTTGCATTTTGCATGTTTTGAGTGCATGCCTCAGTATTACAAATGTACCTGCACATCGAAGCGTCCCAATTTATGAGAAAATGCCGCTACTTTTCCCAATTTCAAAGGCCCCTGTCCTAAGAATGGGTGTGAGAGCCCTTAACTTTAACTTTAATCGATTCTTCCTCTTTCAGATCGACAAGTTACGTTCCGCACTTAAAGAATTCTTCGAAAAAGCAGATGACAGAAAAGATGCAAGTGATAAAGAAGAGAAAACAACAGTCTCGCCTGAACAGGTAGACAGATTCATTGACAGATATTGAGAAATTAAAACGTTTAATTATTTTCAAACTCTGCATTATAACTTTGATTTGAATTGCTGGAATAAACTAGAACATCCTGTTTCACAAAAATTCTTATGTGCAATTTCAGGATTTTTCGTAACTTTTGCATGAGGTCTGAGTTCTCCGTGTAAACTAAGAATTGTCATGTTTTGTATCTGATTTTATATAAAGTATGTAGATATTATATTGGAACACATATAATTCCAACTAAATAGTAAACCTTTTAAACCTTTTATCTAATAAATTTTCTAAGAATTTTTTTGAAACTGGGCACTGCATTTCAATGAATTGTTGTAAATAATGTAAGAATTTTTCACGACCTTAAACATGTTAAATATGTTCAATGTTAAAAAAAAATAAGTGAAAAAATATATGATAGATATACATGTAGGAATGTTTAACTCTACAATGCAGAGAAACGTTAGTAAGGAATCTGGGAAGAGCAGACAAGGGAGATCCAAGACTAAATCAGCGGCAGAATCCAAAAAACAGGTAGCAGTCGAGTAATGAGACCATTCTAAATCAAGTTTTAATTACTGATTACCATCTGAATTAATGTGCCTATAATTAACATATTGTAGCTTAAAACATGTTTAGAGCAATTAGGAAGCCAGGTAAAATTTCAAAGATTTTTTATACCCCCGCCATATAATGGTGGGAGTATATAGTGATGCATTTTCATATGTAATACATAATACACACATCAAACATATCAAATATGGACAGAACAGTAGGTACTTTTTTGTCGAAATATGAGCTCGTTACATACATGTACATATATATAAATACATGTATCATTTCTGAATTTAGTTTCTGAATCTTAGATTGCCTCAGCTAAAAAGGGTATATGTATTATGGATCTAAGAATTTCATACATGTATATGTTTAACAGTTTATCTATTTTTCAATTTTCTGATTTGCTCCATTTTGATATAGACCTTTAAGTATACTTTGAGAACAATATTGTCTGCTTTGAAAGACACATTGGTCCTGCCTCCAACCCCAAAGTCTCAAAATCTGTCCAAACCCTAGTCATTTGCCTTGGGTTTTACATGATTTTGAGACCCCTTTAGTGCAACTAATGTTTCTTTCTTAGTTTCAAAGCGGACTATGAAAGAGTGGCATATGAGATCATAACTTATACATGTAAATGCATGTAGTGTCAAATCTTGAAAATAGATATTTTGTCGTGATAAATAAGATGTTTTGATTGTATCATGTATATCAATAGAAAGAGAAATCATGATTGTACTATTTCATTTCAGGCAGTTCAACCTGTGCGGGGAAAACTGAAATCTCTACGAACGCCCCCTACTCCTCATGGCTTTCAAAGGGCAAAGTCCAACACTCCACTCAGGGCAAAATCCAACACCCAACTCAAGGCAAAACCCAGCACCCCACTCTCTGCCTCTTCATCTATGCCAAAAAGGCCAAGTCAAACTATCACACCGGCAACAGGCACTCCCAAGGGTGTTAAACTGTCAAAAGGTCCCACCCTATCAAGGAGGCCAAGTAACAGAACAACTCCTAAACAGATGTCAAAAGTCTCCACAAATAACGTGAAAAATGTGACACCTCGGCCTGAATCATCTCTTGGAAAGAGGAAAAGTTCAGAGGTAAGGGATAAATGCATAGAATTCTGCATGTCAGAAGGAGTACTGTCTGCGCGGCTCACTTCAGAAACTGAATAAACGCGATTTTGACTACTTTATGATGCAAAAATTTAAATGAACTTGATACCATTCTATTGATCTCGCTTAGTCGTAAATTTTGGTATATGTTATATGATAGTGAGTACACCCAATCAAACTTTATTGACAAAACAAGTTTTAGATGGGCCATTGACCCTTCCGAACGCGGGAAAAATTTGAGAAATTCCATGACGTCACAATGCAATTTCGATGTTTGACCGAGGTTCGAAGCTTGTTTGTCCGAGGTAAACACATGGTAAAAGCATTGTGACGTCACGAAATTTTGCATTTTTTTCCCGCAATCGGAAGGGAATTTCCCATGCTAATTTTTCCCATGACGTTGTGACGCTCTCCATTGGCTCAATGTTAAACTCGGCGACGTCACGCTAAAATTTAACATTGAAAATGCCCTATCTAAAACTTATTTTGTCTGTATAATATGACTGCATAAGCCCTCGACCATGTAACATATACCAAAATTTACTAAGCGAGATCTATTCAATGATATAGATTTTATTCTAATTGTTGCATGACAAAGTTACCAAAATCCCATTTATCCAGTTTCCGAAGTGAGCCGCGCGGACAGTAGTTGCAATAAGAAAGTTAAAAATATCAATACTGTAAATGTGGAAATTTTTGCTCGAGGTAATTTTCGCATATCTCAGGAATCAATAGAATTGACTAAAATTTCAATTACACGAAAATAACTTTGCTGAATTCTCACAAAGGCAGAGACATTTTGCTGAATTCTCACAAAGGCAGAGACATTTTGCTGAATTCTCACAAAGGCAGAGACATTTTGCTGAATTCTCACAGAGACATTTTGCCGAATTCTCACAAAGGCAGAGACATTTTGCTGAATTCTCACAGAGACATTTTGCTGAATTCTCACAAAGGCAGAGACATTTTGCCGAATTCTCACAAAGGCAGAGAAATTTTGCTGAATTCTCACAAAGGCAGAGACATTTTGCCGAATTCTCACAAAGGCAGAGACATTTTGCTGAATTCTCACAAAGGCAGAGACATTTCTATCGCAAATTTTTCCAACACACGTAACATCTTGATTTTTTTCAGACCAAAGGCAGTGACAAGAAGAAAGTAAGACGAGGAACTTTTGAGTGTGAGCCCACACCAGAACTAAACACGCCAGAGATTCCCACAGGAACCAAAAGACAGAAGTCGTCAAGCCCAGGAACCAAGGAACTAGTGGCCTCTATGAAATCAAATATGACTGGAGAGGAGATGAAAAAAAGCCTGATGGCAGCCATTGATGATAAAATCAAGCGTAAATGTTAGTATTCCTTCTTAGTCTTACTATACAGAATAAAAGATTACATGTATTGGCGTTGCATGTATGGCTAGGATATTATGTATAGGAGATGCAAATTATGTATCCATAATTTGCATGCAATTTATTATCTTTATTTGTCAACAATTCTCTTCAATTCATATTCTAGATTCAATACAGAAGATCGCAAACACTTCTAACCAAGACTATACAAATGTTTTCGCACACTCTTCGATTGTTCTCCATTGTTATGATGTCATTAATTTACTTGGGCAGAAAAGTTGCCCAAGTTTTGAACAATAGTTTAGGTAGGTGACTAAATGAAAAATCAGAACAGACGCACTGCACACACTGTATTTGCGATCTTGGGTATTCAGGTAGCAAGTAAAAAGAAGTCATAAATTAGTCTGTCTGTCCAATTGTCAGGTAGTTACATTTTGACTCTGATTTACGTGATATGTATCATCTATAAAAGTTACAAGAATGGTCAACTGCAAGGTCAAGGACACTTGTATAGACATTTAGACTCAAACAGGAAACATACATGTACATGACTGTTAATGTGGAAATTTTCGTGCGGGGGGGGGGGGGGGGGGGGGGGGGGGGGGGGTCTAGGAATTTCGCGAAAAATAATCCTGCTGCATTCTTACAAAGGCAGAGACCTTGATATTGTGAATATTTCTCCCAAGCTTAACATCTTGATGTTATAATCACGAAATTTTCCCTCAGCGAAAATAACCATTTTTACAGTACATGTACCTACATGTTTTTAGGAACATTCAAGTATAAACAATCATTTAAAAAACAATTTAAAGATACATTTACATATATGTACATGTATTCCTGTCTAAAATATGCATTCAAACACTTATCTGATACTCTATCATTTAGCTTTGCTTACTACCTGCTATTCATCACAGAATGATCAAAGTCAGGTGAAAAAATGCTCTTTGTGCTTTTAAATGAATGAACATTTGCACCATTTTGTATTTTGCATATACATGTATAATTTTTTTTATTATAGCTGCCTCTAGTACAGAGAATAAAGCAGAGGCGAAGGAGACCCAGATTCCCCGCTTTATGGCATTCTTGGCAAAGAGGAAGCAGGAGTCACAGACATTACTGTCTCCTGGTAAGTCACTGGACCTTGCGATGATTAATCTGCTTATGTGTGAACCATACATTTGTTCTCTTATTACATCTCAACTATCTTCATGTAAAATGTGTTCTTCATCTTACTGACACTGTGTTAGAATAATTGTAACAGTAATTTAAGATACAATGTACATGCATGTACTGGTTGAAAAATATTTTTTCTACACGTCATTCAAACCTCAACTTTTTTCTATGAATTCTTGCTTCATAAGCTGATCAGCCTAATATTCACTGTACACTTTCATAGGATATACTATGGTGATTGCAAATTTTTGCAATATAGAACAACTTATAAATGTTCAATTCTGTCTTATTACTATCAATTTTGATTTTGGTTCTAAAGTATGAGAGGAATATTCATTTATGATACAACTGGGTTCAACCCACAGGGTCTAAAACACATGTACATGTACGTACAAAACCCTTAGCAAGCCTAGTCTTCACAAATATTAATGCCCCCGTAACCGGAGATTCGAGGGCATATACCGGTACACATGATACATGTACATTTAGCTTTTGATCTGTCTGTCTGTTTGTCCGCAAAAACTTTCACCTTCATCACAACTTTTGAATGGTAAGTGATAAGGCTTTCATATTTCACATGTGTTTTCCTTGTGACAAGACCTCTCAATGGATAACAAAATTTTTGACCTTGTGACCTTGACCTTGGATTTTGACCTACTTTTGAAAAACTTTAACCTTGGCCATAACTTTTGAATGGTAAGAGATAGGGCTGTAATATTTCACATGTGTATTCCTTGTGACAAGACCTTTCCATAGATACCAAAATTATTTACCTCTTGACCTTGGAGTTTGACCTATTTTCAAAAATCTAAACTTTAGCCATAACTTTTGAATGCTGAGTGATAGGGCTTTCATATTTCACACGTGAATTCCATGTTGCAAGACTTTTTGATGGATGCCAGATTTGACCTTGTGACCTTGACCTCAAAAAGTGAACTACTTTTCAGCTATTTTACTGTAAAAGATGCCAAGTGTCCCTGTAAAGTGCGAAACGTAACAAAAACGAAACGAAACGAAACAAATCGAAACGAAACGAAACAAATCGAAACGAAACGAAACAAATCGAAACGAAACAAAACAGATCGAAACAAAACAAAACAAAACGAAACGAAACAGATCGAAACGAAACGAAACAGATCGAAACGAAACGAAACAAAACATAAAACTTAAAGAAAATGAGAAAAAGAGGAAAAATTGCCGAAAACGAATATTTCAAGACAAGATCAGCATGTAATATTGCCTTAATCCAAGAGTTCTACATTTGTAAGTAGTACCGAGAGGGTTTCTTGAAAGAGTCAAAGTTGACAATTAAAAAAAGTAAATGTCAAATGCCATTCATGTATTTAAGAGGAATAAAAGGGAGGGGGTAGAAAACCACGCTATGACACCGTAAAAAAAAATCTTATCCTTTTTCAAACGAAATGTGCCCCCAGTTTTTAATTGTTCTCATTTTTCTGATAAAATTTTCAAATACACATAACGGAACAGTTCCGTTTCCTCTGCGCTAGACTCCTCCCTGCTAAATAATATTTTTCTGTCTGTGTCGAGGTTATTCATCCCAATCACTCTCCTTTTAAATGCAATTGTGCTATATACCGTATATATTATGTTTTAATCGTCAACTTTGATTCTTCAAAAAATCATCCAGCCACAAGAACTAACGGTTGAAGGCAATAATGAAGGGGTGGACAGGGACAAAGGGAGGGGAGAGAAAGGGGGCGGAAGGAGGGAAGATGGGGGCGAGAGGAGGGACAGATGATTGGGAGGGTAACAGTAACCCAAAAAAATTAGGAAATTACTTTTAATATAAATAATCTTGCTCTTTTGCGTTCATGTACATAATCTCAATTTTAAAAATTACCACGAAATTCATCTATATATACCTTAAAATTTTTCCCGATCGCTTCGCTCGCCGCAATTTTCAATTCATTTTTCAAATACTTCAGGCTCGCTTCGCTCACCTTAGTTTTTCATCTAAACAGATCTGTTTCTTTTTTCAAGGTTTAAAAAAGGAAATAACCCAAATAACTTCACTATTTCACCTATTTACACTTTAAAGTTTAAACATTTGTCTTGACCGCTCAAGACCCCCTCCCCCTTCACCAATTTACACTTTAAAGTTTAAACATTTGTTTTGACCGCCCAAGACCCCCTCCCCCTGCACCAATTTACACTTTAAAGTTTAAACATTTTTCTTGACCGCCCAAGACCCCCTCCCCCCACGGGAAGGGGGAGGCGGCAGGTAGAGAGTGGTACCCTCTGACCCTTCAATAAGATCTTGTCTTGAAATATTCGTTTTCGGCGATTTTTCCTCTTTTTCTCATTTTCTTTAAGTTTTATGTTTTGTTTCGTTTCGTTTCGATCTGTTTCGTTTCGTTTTGTTTCGTTTCGTTTCGATCTGTTTCGTTTCGATTTGTTTCGTTTCGTTTCGATTTGTTTCGTTTCGTTTCGTTTCGTTTTTGTTTCGTTTCGCACTTTACAGGTACCCAGATGCCAATGGGGGCATTCGAGTTTCACAAACACAGGGTTTTTTTTTTAACCAATACTGAATAGCAAAAAGAGAAAATGTACTGGTCAATTGTTTAGTTTTAATATCTACTAGCATGGGAGAATTTCTAGTAGCCCTGGGCATGGAGCTAGTGAGTTTTTGTGAAGGCTCCAAGCCTAAAATTTTGCACGACTTAATTCTTTTGAAACTCTTCAGGTAGAAAGAGTCATAATACATACATGTACAAGTATCTATATTCTTTTAGGCACCAAGAGGTATAATAAGGTACATAAGAGGGAGTTTGAGAAGATGGAATCCATTGACGATTACCTAGAGAGGAAGAGACGGAGGAAGGAAGAGATGTCCTCATCCGTAAAGAAGACCCAGCAACTCCTTGAGGAAACCCGCATGACCATGAAACGTCTTCAGGACCAGGCAACACAGGTACATATAATCAACAACCAAAGATGGCCATCATAGACTCTGTTTGGACACATTGTTGACTTGTAAGCTCACCTCGACGAAGTTGAGTGAGCTTATGCTATACCCCTGCGTGTCCGCATCCACATCTGGTTAAGAAGTTTGGGGTAGCTCAGTATTTGGCAAAGTACTGATGCTACAGTAACCAAACTTGCACAAGTGATTCATCTTTGGATGCTGAGGTGAAATCATGCATCGGATGCTGCATCTGACCTACATTTTCCGCTCGATTGACTTGGTTAAGAAGTTTGGGGTAGCTCTGTATCTGACAAAGTACTGATGCTACGGTAACCAAACTTGCACAAATGATTCATCTTTGGATGCTGAGGTGAAATCATGCATTGGATGCTGCATCTGACCTACATTTTCCACTTGATTGACTTGGTTAATAAGTTTGGGGTAGCTCAGTATCTGACAAAGTACTGATGCTACAGTAACCAAACTTGCACAAGTGATTCATCTTGGGATGCCGAGAGGAACCCATGCATCAGATGCAGCATCTGACCTACTTTTTCCACTTGAGTGATTTTGCTTTAAAGGCCAATATTGAGCAAAGTATAAGTGCTACATGTACCAAACTTACATAGTGGATGTATCTTTGATCAAACTTTCATAAAATGACCTTGACCTACTTTTTCCACTTGAGTGATTTTGCCTTTAAAAGCCAATATTGAGCAAAGTATATAAGTGCTACATGTACAAAACTTGCATATTGGTTGTATCATTGATCAAACTTTCATAAAATGACCTTGACCTACTTTTTCCGCTTGAGTGATTTTGCTTTCAAAAGCCAATATTGAGCAAAGTATAAGTGCTACATGTACCAAACTTGCATATTGGATGTATCTCTGATCAAACTTTCATAAAATGACCTTGACCTACTTTTTCCACTTGAATGATTTTGCCTTTAAAAGCCAATATACATGTATTTAGAAATATGTTTGAATTGAATTTTGCTGTCACGAGGTGAGCTTTGTAATCTGTGATTACCTATGTTTAGCTCACCTCGACGAAGTTGAGTGAGCTTATGCTATAACCCCACGCGTCCGCTTCTGCGTCCGGTTAAGAAGTTTGGGGTAGCTCAGTATCTGACAAAGTACTAATTCTTCAGAAACCAAACTTGCACAAGTGATTCATCTTTGGATGCTGAGGTGAACCCATGCATCGGATGCAGCATATGACCTACATTTTCCGCTTGAGTGACTTGGTTAAGAAGTTTGGGGTAGCTCAGTATCTGACAAAGTACTAATGCTACAGTAACCAAACTGGCACAAGTGATTCATCTTTGGATGCTGAAGTGAACCCATGCATCGTATGCAGCATCTGACCTACATTTTCCGCTTGAGTGACTTGGTTAAGAAGTTTGGGGTAGCTCAGTATCTGACAAAGTACTGATGCTACAGTAACCAAACTTGCACAAGTGATTCATCTTTGGATGCTGAGGTGAACCCATGCATCGTATGCAGCATCTGACCTACATTTTCCGCTTGAGTGATTTGGATAAGAAGTTTGGGGTAGCTCAGTATCTGACAAAGTACTAATGCTACAGTAACCAAACTTGCACAAGTGATTCATCTTTGGATGCCGAGATGGACCCATGTATCGGATGCAGCATCTGACCAACTTTTTCCACTTGAGTTATTTCGCTTTTAAAAGCCAATATTGAGCAGAGTATAAGTGCTACATGTACCAAACTTGCATATTGGATGTATCTTGGATCAAACTTTCATAAAATGACCTTGACCTACTTTTTCCGCTTGAGTGATTTTGCCTTTAAAAGCCAATATTGAGCAAAGTATAAGTGCTAGATGTTCCAAACTTGCATATTAGATGTATCTTTGATCAAAACTTTCATAAAATGACCTCGACCTACTTTTTCCGCTTGAGTGACTTTGCCTTTAAAAGCCAATATTGAGCAAAGTATAAGTGATACATGTACCAAACTTGCATATTGGATGTATCTTTGATCAATCTTTCATAAAATGACCTTACATACTTTTTCCGCTTGAGTGATTTTGCTCTATAAAGCCAATATTGAGCAAAGTATGACTGCTACATGTACCAAACTTGCATATTGGATGTATCTTTGATCAAACTTTCATAAAATGACCTTGACCTACTTTTTCTGCTTGAGTGGTTTTGCCTTTAAAAGCCAATATACATGTACTAAGAAATATGTTTGAATTGAATTTTGCTGTCACGAGGTGAGCTTCGTAATCTGTGATTACCTATGTTTTTCTTTAGCTGTTACATGGAATTGTAGTGAACTTGATAAACCTTTGAAAATATTAAAATCCCCATGTGGAAATTTGGGCTTACAATTTGGTCTTTTCAGTACTCTAACTTTGCCCTTAACTTTTGAATAATTTAATCAGTGATGGCTAGCTAGCTTTCATATTTCATTGCACATTCCTTGTGGGAAGAATCGATAATTATTCACAAAGTCTCACTGCAAATTAAAGTATTAGATTTGCAATACAATGGCAACTATCCTAGTATATCTAGAAGGTAATTTAAAGTTTCTACATGAATAAGAAGTGGGCGGAGCATCAGCGAAGCCCCTTCTTATTCATGTAGAAACTTTAAGTCACCTTCTAATTGACTTAGATGGCAACTCCCCCCCGTGGTGTAGAGGTAACGCGCCCGGTTAGCATGCCAGATAGCATGATGAAGGTATCAAGTTCAAGCCGCACTTACGCCACATATTTTGAAAGTATATACATGTACTGTTCAGCTTTTGTAGGATGCAGGATCCATGAGGATGGTTTCTTCACAGATTCTCCACAAATAATTAAGACAAGCAATTTCAGAGCCTGTGATTGGCTTAGCTCAAATGTTGCCATCTAATTCTGCACAAATACCTAATGCTGTCATACACCAAAATATTTAAGTTCAAGGAAGTTTGCAATCTAAGTATATACAGTAGACTGGAGAAATTGGAAAATAATATGTTTATTTTTTTTCAGTCCAATACAGGGGCCAAGAAGCACAAAGCCAAACTGTTCCCCACCCCCGGATCCACCGCTAGACCAGCTCCATTCAAACCATCGGTTTTATCCACCAAAGAAATGAACCTGAACTTTGGAACCAAAACCAAGACACCACAGTCCTCAGGAAGAAAACCGTTCAAACCCTCGGTCATCTCAACCAAGGAAATGAATCTCAACTTTTCCAAGGTCACGACCCCACAAACCGTCCCCCGAGCATCCCCTCGAAATGCCATAAAGAAGGAGAATCAGGGAAGTGCCTCGATACAAGACAGAAAATCTACAGGGTCAACTGCTCCTAAAAAGACTGCTTGTAAGTTCATGTACATAAAGGATTCCGAACAATTTTCTTTTACCTGTAATATACAATACTTAATACACGTATCCCAAATCCTCATAGATACTTACTGTGAGAAATAGGATCATCATTTTTTAATCTTTTTATCACACTACACTAATAGAAAAAAGATACATGTTAATTGTCTCCATTTCATGCAAATAACGTGCCAAAATACATTTACATGTAATTCATCTGATTGCCCATTTGAGGAAAAGTTTTAAGAATCTCAGCCTTTTTCAAAGCTTTTGAAAGAAGATTTAGTAGTATACCAATAAGAGGTACAGGTACATGTTTATTATGGTTATATAGGCATGTACAAAGTGTGATTTATATTCGCTCCTCTTTATTAGAAGCATTTCATACAACCATACTATATTGTACAAATAAATTTCTCCCATATTCACACTTATCCTCATAAAAAGTGCAAAATGACAAATTGATCATCAGCAAGGGCGTGAAGGAGGTTGATAATAAGCTACACCTGCGACGTTGACTATGACGTCATAAAAGACTGACGTGATGTGTCACTCCAGTCTTGATCAAAAGATAGCAGAAAAGTATAGGAAAACTATTATTTTTAATGTTTTTCAGACATAGGGAGAAAAATAAAATTTGTACAATTAAATCAACTTTATATTTTTTTTCAAATTTCGTGTCTGACTTTGGCCCATAGATATCAGAAAAATACTCTTTCATGTTCTTCTATGAAAGTGAAAGATACATTGTTTCCACCCTTGAGTCTCAAAATTGTGCAAAATCCTCGGCAAGCCTCGGGGTTTTACATGATTTTGAGATTCCTTGGGTGTAATCGATGTATCTTTCATAGAAGACCATGAAAGAGTCTTGTAGACTTTACTATGAACCATCATTAACTCGTCTATTTTCTTACAGCTACACCCTTCAAGTTCACAGCAACGTTGAATTCGAGTATGAACGTGACTATGTCTGCCAAGAAGTCCTTTGATCTTAAGGCCAGTCTAGCTCGACCAATCACCTGGAAGGCACACAAGGGCAAACTTAAGCCCTTCAAGTCGAACCAGACCAGCTATGGTAGCACTCCTGATGCTAATGCCACCATTTGTCTAAATACAACTACAAGCAGGTAAATAAATTAAGTGCTACTGTATACTGTTGATAAACTTTTTTAAGAGTGTAAATTTCATGATTTGCAGATTAGACCTTTCATGTGGGACCATAACATGAGACCTTGACCTTGGAGTTTGACCTACTTTAAAAAAAACTTTAACCTGGGCTATATCTGATGTATTATAAGGGTAGGGCTTTGATATTTCACATGTACATGTAGATTGCTCATGACCAGTCCTTTCATTTGGGACCTTGACCTCTGACCCAGTGATCCTGACCTTGTAGTTTGACCTTTACCTACCCATATCTTATATTACATAAAAATTGCCACGTTACGATCATGATCGTGATACCTGTTGAGACTGCTCTAGTTTTGCTCGTTAAATGAGACTAAATGTCAATTTTTTTTGTACGTTCATCAATTTTTCAATCAGCATGACTGATACAGTATCTGATTGTGAAAAAAAAGTTCAGCATCTGAGCTGTAATACATGTATCATTTGCTAGTTGTTATAACTATTGATTGTTTCAACATCTGTTGCAGACATGCAAGAATGACCGAGCAAAGCAGACGGCGAGACAATTCTAAGTTCAACTCTTCAGTTTTACGACGCGGAATTCAAGCGTAGGCCGTTACCACAGTGAATCCATATGTATAGATTTTAATTGGTGCTTTTTTATGCCTGTATATGAAGTGTACTTAAATATCCTAGTTTGTCCGAACATTTTTTCAATTCAGTTGATAATTGATATTTCATGGAGAATGAAAGCTTGAAGCCTGGACATTTCATACAAAATTTCATGGAGAATGAAAGCTTGAAGCCTGGACATTTCATACAAAATGTCATACCCAATGTACAGTGTATATTTTAAAAAGAATCATTTTGATTGGTTAAAGAATGTTTGCCTATGTTACTATGGTAACATCATTGCTCTTACAATGGCAGCATATACATGTACATAGTTCAAGGGGTGTTCACCTAGAAAAACAGATTCTAGGTTCAAGAGATTCACGTAGACAAAAACCCTCGTCCATCGAGCACGACGTTCTCGCATAAAATTTCACAACATAAAAGGATCGAGCTTGAATAGTAATTAATTCTCAAACACTTAATGTTACTGTTTGGAAGAAGGCATGGATAAATAAGCCTTAAAATACAATAATTCAATGTAGTTGACAATTTCTTCTTTTCTTTCCAGATTCACTCTGCTTTAATGGAGGAATTAGTGACCTTGACACTTGCGAGATCGATACGAGAGCACTACAGGACAACGCGACTGACCGTACTTTTTGATCTGATTTTGTAAACAAAATCGTAATTCGTTATTATTTGCAATAAAACACGAACAATAGCATGATTTTTCTGTTTTATTTTAATTAGCTATGTATAAAATGAATAGCAGCCATATAAAATAATAGAGCTACATACAATTTTTACATGAAACAAAGAGAAATTTAAAATGAGGGGTTGTATCAAAATTCAGAATGGATGGTTAAGATGGCTGAACAATGTACCACATGCAATTGTGAATTCGAAAAAAAACTAAAGGATTTAAAATACAGAGTATTAGCAATCCTATACGTGGAACACATGTTTTCTATAATTTAAATTTGAAGTCAGAATACTTTTTGACCCGTGGCATGTGGCACATTGTTCATTGACATCTTTACCATCCATTCTGAATTTTGATACAACCCCTCATTTTAAATTTCTCTCTGTTACATGTAAAAATTGTATGAAGCTCTATTATTTTATATGGCTGCTATTCATTTTATACATAGGTCATTAAGATAAAACAGGAAAATCATGCTATTGTTCGTGTTTTATTGCAAATAATGACGAATTACGATTTTGTTTACAAAATCAGATCGAAAAGTATGGTCAGTCAAGTTGTCCTGTAGTGCTCTCGTATCGATCTCGCAAGTGTCAAGGTCACTAATTCCTCCATTAAAGCAGAGTGAATCTGGAAAGAAAAGAAGAAATTGTCAACTACATTGAATTATTGTATTTTAAGGCTTATTTATCCATGCCTTCTTCCAAACAGTAACATTAAGTGTTTGAGAATTAATTACTATTCAAGCTCGATCCTTTTATGTTGTGAAATTTTATGCGAGAACGTCGTGCTCGATGGACGAGGGTTTTTGTCTACGTGAATCTCTTGAACCTAGATGCCGTCCATACAGATTTCATAGGCAAACTAGGTTCAGCAGCTTGAACTAACATGTACAATGTATTTTGTTCAATTTTATAGTGTACAGTCACAGAACTATGTCCTTTATTCTTCTTACTTGATCTTTTACTTTCTCAAACTCTTCACTGAATCATACTGTGTCATCATCATATGTATCATCATCACATGAATCGTCTTCATATGTATCATCAACATACTGTCATCACATGTATGAATCGTCATATAATGATTCAAATGAACTGTCATACATGTACATGTATGTATAAAACATTATTTGTATCATTATTTTATGCATGAATTGCCATGTGTCATCATCATGTCATCTATGTATCATTATATGTATGATTACCATATGAATCATCATCATATGTAGCATTATAAATCATATGTATCACCATATGTATCATCATAAAATCATATATATCATCTCCATATGTATCATCATAAAATCATATGTATCATCATCGTATGTATCGTCATATGTATCATCATATGTATCATCATCATATGTTTGTTTCTTCATTGTATGTATGTTGTCTGTCACACCATCATATCGTTGTATTGTAAATAGAACTGTATATACCTATATGTGTGCCCAATATATTTTTAGAGAATGCCATAAAATTTTAAAAGTAGATCAATATTTGACATTTATCTTAGCATCTAGGTATTTTATGAAATGGACAGATTTTTACACTTTTAAATTTAGACATAGATTGTTCTCATGTACAGTGTCAGTTATGGTTTTGCATACAATATGTTTCGTTACATCTCAGAAAATCAGATTTCGGGTAAAAGTTTAGGAAAAATGTGTTGAATAAAAAAAGCTTTTCATGTTTGTACATGTACATTTGTCCATGGAGAATTTTTACTTTTTACAAAAATTAGAATGTAATTTACATGTATTACATAAACGAACACCTTGTATGTTGTTGACATTTCATCCTGAGGAGAGAAAAATTTACATGCTAATGTTGCAATGTTAACGTTTTGGCAATTTCTTTTTTTTTTTTTTTTTTTTTCATTATTTTAGGATAATACGGCTGACAATGATTTATTTGTAGAATTATTGAACAGTGGCTTTCAATACTACATTAATGACATCTATCAGTGCTAGATCTACTGAAATATGATACGTGTGTATAAGGCAAAATTTTGTGTTGTGTTTTTCTTCCAGGTCTATTGAACATTTTATCAAGAATTTTTATTGCCTCTTTTAGATACAAACATACATGTACTAACGTATATTTTCATGTAAAATGTTTTAAGTAATTTTACAATAGAAATCAAATTAAGATCAGTATTAAGAAATATCTGTATTCGATCAACTGTCTCTTATACTTATTTGAAAATGTATGAAAATGAAAATACCTTTAAAATATATCTTCTTTGAATATTAAAACTATATGTTTCAGTTAACTAGATTATATTGAGATTTAACTTCATTTTATCTTGAATGACAGAATTCTCATTGAAAAATAAATTATAAAGCTTTTCAGTTATGTTTTTCAATGTTTTGAGTTCCATGCATACACAACTTTTAATATACATTGTATTTTATACATGTATGTTATCCCATAACCACCCCTATTCAATATTTTAATCAAGTTTTCTCTTTGAATGTGAACAGTTCTGCTTTTGTTGTTGTTGTTTGTTTGTTGGGGGGGGGGGGGGGGGGGGGGGGGGGTGACAAATTTTATGAGGTATAGAGATTGAAGATAGTAGTCCAAAGGTCAGCTTGACCTTTCCATGATCTTTTTATCCACAAAAGGCTGAATGGGGGTGTGGATATAAAAATTTTCAAATGATTCTATTTCGCATGTGCCTCTTACGCAAAAACCTTCTGTTATACAATACAACTGTTAGTTTCCCAAATTTACAGGTGCCTTGAACTGAAAGGCTTTTGCACAATAACAAAGTAAATTGTATTTTATTTGTGGCCTAGGGCAAATCTGTAAGTGAGATGTCTGGACTTGAAGAGCCTGTTTTACGAAAATACTTGTGAAAATTTTTTAGGAATTTTCGTATTTTTTTTATCACTTAGTACTTCTTATGAACTAAAAAAAGGCTATGTTTTGTTTCTGAATTTGTATTTAGTATGTAGAAATGCTAGAAAGGACAATATACTCTTAAGTGAAAAAGATTTCAGGCTTTTAACAGGATAACATTACAAACATTCCTGAAAACTTTCTTAAGTATTTTATTAAGCAGGCTCCAGATCATCCAAAGATTATTCAACATGTACAATTAATTTTTTTCATTTATTAATACAAATTATTAAACATTTTATCATACAGGCACATTATATTGTGTGTTACAAATTCATATACATGTAAATGTATATACACTTAATGTAAGTGTTACATTGAACAGAAAAATATATGAGATCAAGTAATGGATTCATTCGATTCAAATCATAAATCAAAACATGGATAAATAATCATACCAGCTTCCTACCATACCAGCAATGATTAAAAAAAATTAAATCTTCCTTCAATTAATATTTTACATTAAATTCATAATGGTCATCTTGGAAGCAGTCTTCACAAAAACTTTTTTTAACCACTAGCCCAAAGGCAAATTTTACTGGTCAATTGTATAGTTTGTTAGATAATTTTTACTATCCCGGAAGAATTTTTGGTAGCCCTGGGCATCCGGCTAGTGAGTTTTCGTGAAGACGGGAAGTGTCGAGTTGAAGCATTTTAAACATAATAATGGAATTCATCAGTCTAAAGCAAAGGAAGTGAAAACAAAAAATTAATAAACATGGGACAGATTATGCAATTAACATTAACAACAATATATGATTGCATAATGCATATGGTAACTAATTAATTAATAAAAAAAACCCAATTTTTAAACAAATATACATTGATTACATAATTAAAGATGTGTTTCTGAAACACTGATGTCTCTATAAAATGACATCCACAAAGTTAAGACTTTTAAAATTAGAATTTATTGAATGGCACTATTGTCATGCATTTGCATTGCTTAAAAAATGAATATGACATTATGCAGAAATTATAAAAACTGAAAGCTTCAGATCATTTGTTGATTATTCAGTATACATAGATTGTAATAAAACATAAACGTAAATAAAATAATAAAAATAACACCTTATAAATAAGCAAAATTCACTATTCGACATGATAAGACGTATTTGTAGATTTCTTGAATACTGCTGTATTGTAACTGTATTATTATAAAATTTAGTCCTGTATATTTTAATAGCCGTTATTTACAAAATCTATACTGGATATAAGCTCAGCTAAATTAATACAGTGGTTCCACTTTGAAAAACTAAGTAAACTTGAATACTATAGTATTGATCATTATTAATGAATCAATTTAAGTCAAATTGCTGATTCAAACATAAAACCAAGTACAATGTATAAAGTACATTTTAATAATGACAATCTAATAAGTACATTGTAAAAATGAAAATTGAATTTCCAATGAATATAAATTAAGAAACTGTATCAAGTCTTTGCAGAAAACAGAGTTATTTCCCATTTGAGATGGTATGTGACGTAAAACCATTATGACGTCATGAAAATGGTATGGTTACGTCAATTTTATACCGTCATTTCCCAGAGTTTAGGGACCATTGCCATAGAATTTTATGATGTCACAATTAGTATAAGTCAGATACCGTCCCAGAGGGGGAGCAACTGTTGTTTTTGAAATTACAAAATAATGCCGTCATACCCTTATCTCTCACCATTACTTCGTAAAAAATCTTAAATTCATTTATTACGTAGTAGCCTCCTGTACTTATTATATTACATCATATGACATGCATCGCTACATTATGTGTTATATTATATATGCAGTTTATACATACATGTATATGCACATGAGGAGGTAAAGATTATGTTTCCAGCCCTTTAATATTCAGAAATCATAATTCAAAAATGACACATTCTGGTTGTCCATCCCCTCATCCCCCCTTTTTTTAAGATCCCCCTCCCCTTTCAGATCCCCCCTCCAGATCCATGCATAAAAATAATAAATTATTCTGTCTATAAAACAGTAAATATTTATAAAACCTTTGTCCTTGCATATGTATTAGACCCATCACAATAAGTTTAATTAATATAGGTGCTAGTTGACACTTTCATTAACACATTGGTTTTCCGGACACCATATTTTCAGCACACGTCATGGGCAGCTTCAGTCCTCTTTCCAACAGATTCATTAACTCTAAGCACCCCTTACAACAGGCTGCAAATGGACTTAGCATGCAGTAGAATAAGGCACATATCAACCCTATAGGCCAGCCAAATACCAACAGGACTACAGCCCAGAGAAAGCCCCATAGTAGTGAACAATCTGCCATAGCGTCTTTGTGTTAAATCTCGGGTAACGCCCCTTCTGCTGCAGGGCAACGCCCACTTTCTGCCCAAGCAATCGATTCGCGTTTTAAAAGTTCGACTGTACTTATCTGAAAAGTACAAAGACTGAAAATAGTAAAACCGGAACGAGTACAAAAAGGCAAAGTACAAATATTTTTAATCGATAATTTTTAAATTTTATATCCTGATTATCAATCGCATTCCGAATAGATCTATATAGCTACTGAATTCTGAAGTTATCACGTTGCGTTATATAGATCGATCGGTTCCGATCACTACTAATCACTCGTGCATGACCAAACCGGTTAATAGATAGTACTTTACCTGTTCACGCAGTTTGACCACTGGACGGTGTCCGTGCGATGTCCCGATGCTGACCCCCTTCTGTTGCGGTATCGGAGTTTGTTAACTACGGCGTAGTAGACTCATTCCAATGCTTATATTTGTCATAGGCTCTATTTTTATCTCTAGACAATTAAAACATCAAGTATAGCTTGTTCTATTTACATAAAATGAACTAGTTACAGGTCACCTTTCTAGGACGGGAGATAACTCAAAAGTTTTTTGAGATTCTTGGCATAGTTCGACTTGGTCCGACTCATGCAGACCACAGGCGCCTGTGATGCAGACAGGTCTAGATCTACGACTTTCGTCAAGTAACACCGTCGTAGGTCTGCATCAGTCGGACTAAGTTAGATAGCATCACAAGGTAGGGGGGTTTAACCTAACCATGTATTCATATACTGAGCTCTTGACACCAGTAACACATCATATAAAGCCTACATATGTATATGCAGCTGCACGTTTAAGGACCCCCCCCCCCCCCCACCATGATGTTGATTGATAGGATGCTATATTGAAAAAAAGTAAACACTGCTCTGTAGTCCGTACATGTAAAATCAAGGACTTATAAAGTCCTTGGTAAAATCATACATGTATCAGTGGTGGATTCAGGGGGGGGGGGGGGGTGTTGCGGAGTGGGCGTCCGCCCCCCCCCCCCGGCACTGACCCCAAATTTTCCACAAACAGGTATATTTTGACCCATTTTCAGTAAAAATCGGCAAAATTTGCCCCTTGACCCTCGACAAAAGGGGCACTGGATCCGCCACTGTGTATACCTTGACATTATTATAATTTCCCACTGCCCTTATCGTCTTGAACCATATGGAGAGGATCAAGGATTTTATTTTAAAGAAAGACATATCTGTACGTTGAATTCTTGATCTGTTCAGTTCGATACCCCGCTGGAGCCCTGGGTATTGAATAACATACGCGGATTTAGAAGGGATCGGGTTGGTCTTGATATTTGTTCAAAATGCTTAATTTTATGACAACTATGCATATAATTCTCAAAAGTTACTGAATATAATTCGAACCATTCGATTCCCAATAAGGTTGACAAGACTATCATGATAACGTCTGCATATACTCGTATGTGATACTTAGTAGATAGCATTAAAAAAAATGATGTACCCGGTCGACAGGCGCGAGTGTTGGTCGTCCGTTTGTCTGGCTATCACTGTCACAGGTGCAGACCTAACTTTTACGATTTTGGCGTTTTTACGATTTTTGACATACAATTACGTACGCTTTTGCTGCTCAATTTTACGCTCTTACCATATTTCCGAGCAGAATGACTTTTTTTTTAAACTTATCTTTAACAAATGAATAGACTCGCGTATATAAATTACTTGAACGTTGAGCGTTTTGATATCGTATACATCTTTTATTAAATGATGCTATTGAATTTGACGACGTTTAACATGCAATTGTGTAAATGATTTAGATTTGTAACAATGTCAAAGAGTGGAAAACACAATGTTTATCGAAGTGAATGTCAATTTTGTTATATTACGCTTTTCTTCCCTAAATTACGCAATCTAGAGGAAAGTATTACACTTTTGTGATCGTTCCCCCATCCCCATTTTCTTTCTCAAAGGCTAAAAATGGCCGTGAAGTAACGAAACGGGGAAAAAGTACTTCACGGCCATTATAGCTATGATTTTGAGAAAGAAAAAGTGGGCGATCACTGTCAGTTAATCATTGTGTCCCGCTTTGAGGAAGAAATACGATTATGATTCGGTTTCGGTTACCTCAACAAAGTATGCCAATTAAGTCTAATATCTGTCGAACTTGATATGTAAAAAAATGCATCCGAGGTATTGGATGCAATACTAGGCACAAATGTTGCCATCGGAGGTGAGCTCATGACACTATGTTTGCATACAAGTTTAATTATGCCTCTTGACTTGACTTTGACTTACTTTTGATAATATTTTGACGTCAGCATTTCAAAAATTTTCTCTGGCTCGATTCTGCTCGCCAGAATTTATTACATACATGTACGTTATTATCAAATGATGCTTGGCTTTCCTAATTACACCCAGGTCAATAGACAAGAGCACAAAGAAAACGAACAGTAACTGAAAAAGATACGAATTATAGTGGATTTTATTCCAATTCTCGGAAAAAAAAATTCGCTGGCTCGCTTTCGCTCGCCATTTGTTGTAATTACATATTAGAACTGGCAATCAATAATCAAGTACTATGATGTGAAAATTCGAGATTTTACGCTTTTTGCTCGCCACTACTCTCCAGTTAACTGTTTTATTAATAATTAGAAACAGAACTGACATAAACTTTATTTTCTCGCGTATGCTGTTTTTTTTTTTTTTTTTTTTTTTTTTTTTTTTTTTTTTTTTTTTTTTGCTCTTCAAAAAATTCGGACTTTAGGACCCCCCTGAAAAAATTTCTGGGTCCGCCCATGCGGGGGCATAAGTTTTCACATATATTACCTATGATATCAAACTTTTCGACTTGGTGACCTTGACCTTTTTGAATAGCGTCGACTTCCTGATGACATATGATCAGGTAAAGCCAGGTTTTGAAAAAATCAGTGGAATTAAAATTCTTTATTTATGCCCAATTGTTCGAATTCATTTAGAAATACAGAGATGGCACCATAAGAATCAGATGTTGGATATAATGTAACCCACTTTTTTTACGTTTTATCGGTTTGGTTAAAATTTTTTTAGAGATGACAGATATATGGTTTGACAGAATCGTATTACATGGTAGCATTTGTGAAATTTTGATTTGATATATGTTTCCTTTTGTTACATATGTGGGGGCCCCTTTTGTTTTCTAGTGCTCTGTGTACATGTATTAATTAAGTTCAGAGACCTTAATTGGGCCTTGTGTCCAACTCTTGCTCACAATGTGCCATTAGTGAAACTGGTCATGACTTTCACTTTTGACTCATGATTTTGAAACTCAATAATAATAATTCCTCTGTTCATATTGATTCTTTAAGGGAAGTTTGAAGCTCTTTTATTAGCTCACCCGAGCAATAGGCACCATCCATCATTGTAAACTTTTCACATTTCGCCTTTTTTTTCTATAGAACCACTTACGAGAACTTGATAAAATTTGGTATGAATTAATTATATGAAGGAAAAGTATTAGAGTACCTTCATCGTTGATAATGCTAAGGGTGTATAACAGCATTTATTAAATGTTCAGGAATTATTGCCGATTTTACTTATTTCTGATTGGTGGAGACGCTGTTTGATAGAGTGTACCTCAGAGTGAGTTGACCGCTAAAGCTCAAAAGCGGTCAATTCGGGATTAGCGCGTGCAGGACCAGCGCAATTGCATTGATTTTTTTTTGTTAGAACATTGACTTCGCTTATCAATACAATGCAAATGTTAAAATCCTGATAATTTAATAAAGCAGTTATTGACTTTTGTTTCGGTCTACTCGTGACAATACAGACCTGGTTAGGCATTGGTTAACCTCGACCTCGGTCAACCAATACCTTACCAGGTCTGTATATTCAAGAGTAGACCTCATCAAAATTCAATAATTGTATACAGGTAAATGACACAGGCACACCTTGACCTCTTGTCTACATCTTTTAAAAGTCCATACTTTATCCTAATAGTGCAACCTGTTGTGACCTTGACCTCTGACCTTGCATATCAATAATGCTGAAAATAATAGCTGTGGAGATCTTCTGTTGCAAATATGGATATAAGCAATGAAGGTTTAGTCTTCATGACCTTCCCAATGTTGTCTGTTGAGACCTTGACCTCTGACCTTGAAAATCAAAGTAATAACGTATTGCAACAAACAAATGGACATGCAGACAGCACCATACCAAAATACACGTAACTCCATTTGGTGACAAGAATATAAAAATCATATTCTTACTTGGTATCTATAATATTGATAGTACAAAAACAAGACATACGTATTTCAAATATTTTAAATTGTAAATTTATACATGTTTTGTGCATTCATCTCTCTTAGAAACATACAATATCATTCAACAAACTTTTAAAAACACAATCGTAAAAAATCTGACAAATGCACACATCCATCCATTTAACTTTCACTTCAAGTCTCAGAGAGCATTCATTGTTCCTGAACTCTTGTACAAAACAAACTTCAGCATCCTAACAATAGCAAACACAAGTATATCACATTATACCCTTGCAGGTATCACACTTTCTTATCCACAATATTCTGTTGACAATGCAAACACATTCAGAAATTTACATATATAATTATGCTAGTTTTAAGAAGGACTTGGTCTCCTCTTCTTCTTGTTCAACCTGAGTGTCCGTATCTTCTTCTTTTCTTCGTATAACACAAAGGACTGAACTGTAATAAAAAGAGAAAAATTTTATTTTCTAAACAAAAATTTGTGTCGGCACCATGGTCTAGTGGTAAGGGCGTCGGGGCCAGTGACTGTAAGGTCGCTGGTTCAAGCCTCACTAGGACCTCAAGTTGGCCTCTTTATGTTCTGTGTACAAAACATAGGGTAATCAAAGATTACATAGCTCGCCTAAACAGGTTTTTGTCAGAAACCGGGTTAAAGTTTTTGAAAGTAGGTCAAAGTCCAAGGTCAAGGTCACTAGGTCATGGTCTCAAATGAAAGGTCTCGTCACAAGGTATCTACATATGAAATATGAAAGCCCTACCCCTTATAGTTCAAGAGATATAGCCCAGGTTAAAGTTTTGTCTACGGACAACGACGCCGAGGATATGGCATTAGCTCTCCGGACTTTTTCGTCCCGGCGAGCTAAAAACTGTCGGTTGTCTGTGTTGTTTACATGTCTGTGGTGTTTGAAAAACAAAAAAAAAAAGGAGAAAAAAAACTTGAGTGTTCGTATCAATCTTATTAAAATCAGATCCTCTTCGCTCTTGGAAAAACGAGAGAAGAAGATCTGATTTTAATTAGATTGGTGTTCGTATCTTCTTTTCTTCATATAATACTAAGGACTGAACTGTAATAAATAACAATTTAATTTTCGAAAAAAATATAACTAATGATATTGCAATTTTATGACCGAAATTGAAACTGAATCTGATGTACATGTACCTCACTGCTACAAGAAAGTCAAGGTCAGTTTTTTTTAAACTACAAAATCTCGGGGGCAGAGCAGACGCAATATATTTTAAAAGCAAAACAATGTCATTATACACATGTATTCAAAATATAAAAAAGCAAAATATTATATATAATATTCTTATCACATCATCACAGTTACATTTAATAAAGTCACAATATCTAATATCTTTAAAGACAAGGAATATTTCATCAGAAATCTACAAGTAACTTATAAAGGATTCTCATGAAAAGTGTCTTCACATGATGATGTCACCTCCAAGTTAACCACCATGTTTGATTACTACTCTCAGGCTTTATCCATTTCTACCATGCGAAATGTTGACTTTGAAAAAATTATGCATCAATTTTCAGAAGAGATTTCATAACTAACCTTTTCACTATTCTTCGAAAATATCTTATTCATAATAAAATTTAGCTCTCATCAAGACATTGATGTATACGATTTGAAAACATCAGAATATTAATATTAAAGTAGAGCAATTTTAACATAGCAGAGATGGATAAAGTCCGAGAGTTATAATCCAAAGAGGGAGATATTAATTTAGTTCTAGCCAACTTGGAGGAAATATGGTTATGTGGGAACACACTATATTTATTATTTACTAGCGTCTATAAAAATTAAAGCGTATACCTATGGGATCAAATTTGACTGCTTGTAATTTTTCACTGTCGGCTTTAGATCGTATAAGCACTCTCTGATGTCCAGTACCTGCTAAACTCTCCATTAATACCATCACTCTCCTGAAGAAAATAAACAGAAAATACAAGGATTACTATGGTATATAGTACCGGTATCTTCTAGAGTCTTTGTTTCGGAACGGCTAGGAATTTTTCCGCAGTGTTAACAAATGTTGTGTTAATATCATTTCCGTTTGAAAATTATTAAATGTAAAAGATCCTACTTCTGTACAAGTTCATGTCATGCACCTTTGGCAGGGATCACCCTAGCCCTGCAGAGTAATGAGATAAAAATCTCATTTGCTAAAAAGCAATGAGATTTTTTTCGATTTCAATGAGATTTTGAATGAAAAAAATGTGAAATAGAAATCAAACTTCCGTTTCCCTTTATTTCCGTGGAGTCCACATCTAGCAACATATTATTTGAATGTGAGAATCGCCATGGAATTTTTTCCATTGTTTGAATGCCATTTTAAATGACAAATGAGGTCAAATAAGATTAATTCTTTGTTTCTTATACACCGCTATAATTTGTCGCCGACGAGACTTTTTTCACAACTTCAGAGAAAAATGTTGGCCTTGCCTCATTAACAATCGCTGGTTAAATATGAAGTATCTATATTCATTCAAAGGAAATTACATTGTTTTGTGAATGTTTTTTTTTTTTTAATGTTCCAACGGATTTCAGCGCGTCGTGACAAGTCATTTTACGGAAACGTCTAATCTGCGAGTATGGGGTCATTGGGGTGCACGTCAAGACTTAAAATTCACGCATTGTAAATATTTTTAAGGAATTTGTATAACTATTGTTCACATTGACGATTTCAAGGACTTATAAACTGTTTACAAGTCATTGAAGATACTAACCCGTAGTTATTGCTGAGTACTGGCCACAAGCCGACACGTTTCGAGTACATAGCCGGTCTACTCGCGTACCCCATACTATGAAAGTGTTTGAACTGTGTTTGTATGTATACTATATATAGTAATTTTCTTTTCCGGTCATTTTCTATGCAAACAAAAGTCAATACCGAGACTGCATTGAAATATTTCATACTCTATTGAGTCTTTGGTATTATAGTGACAAAAGAGCACGTACCGCTGACAACCGCTAGAAAAACGTAAAACTAAATGCTCGCATCTACGGAAAAAAATGCCCGCATACAAACGTCAGTACGAGAAACGGGAATTTCGGGGAAAGATTGGGTATGTATATATACAGAGTCGGCAATACCTGCCGAGTTTTCATAAATACATCAGTGTTCTCCCCAGAAATTTCAGATAGCATGGTGCTAAGTCTTCGCGGTGCACCTTGCGTTGGGATGCGCCATTGCGCGTTGCATCATTGCGCGTTGCATCATTGCATACTGTTTCATGTGTTGCTGCTTTATTACTAAACTGTTCAAAATAATTTTGATAATGATTCTTATCTACATGCCAATTATCATTAAATAATAGACAGTGAGATCATTGGTGTTCTCTTTGTAAAGAGAGATTCATGACAGTTTTAAAACTCAATTAGTTTTTGGCCTTTTGAGAAAATTATCTTGAGACTGTCTCATGACCATAACTCCAGGTAGCTTAGTGTAAGAATTTGGCATATTACACTGATTTGGAAGGAAATTCTGTGAATGGGCCACTTTCCATGATTTTCTAAAATATCAATGGGCCATTTCTTCAAAACAGTTCTAAGTTTTCAATGGTTCATTTTGCAAATTAATGGGACTATGGTACATGTCCTCTGTCCTTCCTAATCACTGATATTAGTGAATCTAAGTGTGTTATGGAAAGGGTGTCTAACCTTGAGTTCTGAATTTTTGGTTCAGGGAAAGGGCAGGTTTCACCTTTTAAAAAAGGTTGAAAATTATCTTTATACAAATTCCTAATATTCCTACTTGAAAAAGTGAATATAAATATGGAAACATTTAACCCCCCCCCCCCCATCCTTATTAGCCATTGCAATATTCTTTTGGGTAACCTCTGGCAATGAAAGCTGACAATTGTTCTACTTTGCCAACAGTATGGAGCAAACCGCCCCCCCCCCAAGAAATCAAGATCTATTTTGTAATTATGTCAATCGTATAAAAAGCCTTCTATATCGCGATCCGACTCATCAATAAAACGATGGTCCGTGCACCATGTTGTGTTTTGATGATTATCTAAACTTCTTATTAACTAGATTCAAGCAGGGACGTTTATATACGTCCCTGATAAAAAAAAAACCAAACAAACAAACAAACAAAAATACGGACGTACCGACTCGTTATTTATTCAAAGTAGAATGATTTGCGCGAGCGAGATAACCTCTTTCATATCTTGTAAAAGCGGCAATTATTTTTTTATGACAAAACGGCGAGGTCGGGTAATATGTCGAACAGTAAGACGGATTAAAAACATATTTTAATGACATCTGATATACCGCATTTCTATTACGCTGTAACTATATGACACGTGCCGGTCAACACGATCTAGCCATTATACATGTAGATGAAAAGGTTTTCATGAACTACGTTATAGAGTGGTCGTCTTTTGTTGGTCACTCGATAGACATTGACAACGCAGTTATTTTAAATGTCCGATAGATTGACGTGCGCCGTAGAAGCCAGACACGTTCTCAGCTCAGGTAAATAAAGCTTGCGGGGGGTTACAAGACGTTTAACACTTCGGGTTGTATACAGCCGGGGCTAATTAACCGGGAAAGCGGCTCTTAAATCAATCAATTAACGCAAATGGGTACACAAAATAGTTAATTCACGAATTTTTAGGGGAAAAAATATAGCATGGCGGCCGTAAAATATAGCGTGGTGCTAATCCCGATAGCGTGGCGGTAAATCTCGATAGCGTGGCGGGGCCGCCACGCTAAAACGGCCTGGGGAGAACACTGTACATACGTGATGTCCCACACGGAATTCGAATAATCGGCTTACAATTTTGAAAATTAAAGACGAAACACTTGTTCTGTCGCATTGTATCAATCTAAGTGCGATTTATGCAAAGGAGGTACGCAATTTTTTAGCGCGACAGAGCAGCAAAAATGCGATATTTGAGTAAAAAATGCGAGAATATCGCAAAATCGCGGCCTAGGGTGATCCCTGCTTTGGGTCCTTTTCATAACCCTTCTAAATGCAAGCATCATTCTCAATTAAAGCATCATTCTCACGTAATCATGAACCACTTTATATGGCGGGAAAAAAAGTGAGTGATCTGCCCTTATTCACAAATCACTCACTTTTTTTCCCGCCATATTTCCTTGGCGGATCTGCCCTTGAATTCGCTCTTCCTTGTGTTTACCGAGTAAAGGTGGAAAAAGGACGATGCCATGATTGAAATTTAGTGAATAGAAAGATAGGTTTATTTAGTTTATGAATTATCATTGATCATTTATAAGTTGAAAAAGTAAATTACTTTCTTGACCAATGGCAAATGGGCTATGCATTCAGCTCTGAATCATGTAATTTGCATATTCGGATACAGGAGTCGCATGGCGTTGACGAAAATTTTGTTTACAAGAGAAAACGTTGTGTTGTCTACGAAAAAGGAGCTGTAGCATCTATCTGCCGCTGTTATGGTAAGTAATTATGGTTGTTTTTAGAAGATGATATATCCTTTTAAGTGTTGGAAGTCAGGATTCGTCCGTCGTGTCCCATGTAGACGATATATTGGTGGATTTACATGTGTGATGGGAAAATCGAAAAAAAATCAACATCGATTTTGTTTCTTTCCTTGTATATTTTCTATAAGAATAACAGAGTCGTGTGGTAGTGAACAATATTTTATTTTCTCGAATAAAACAACAGGTTCCTGTGCACATTTCAACCTCTTACACAGTGTTACATGTACTGTCGGCGTGGCTCACTTCGGAAACTGGATAAATGTTATTTTGACTATTCATCGTGCAAACCTTTAAATAAAATTGAAACCATTCAGTAGATCTCGCTTTGTCATAAATTTTGGTATAAGTTATACATGTATGAGAATCAGTGCACACAATCAAACTTGATTGATGCTATTTCAGAAATTTTAAATGCTATTTCCCATGCTTATTTTTCTGGTGACATCGTGACGCTCTCCATAGGCTCAATGTTAAACTCGGCGACTTCAGGCTGAAATTTAACATTGAAAATGTCCCATCTAAAATTTATATTGTCTGTATAATTTGATTGCATAAACCCTGATCGATCATGTAACATATACCAAAATTTATTAAGATATACCAAGATCTATTAAGTGATATATATTTTATCTTAATTTTTGCATGACAAAGTTATCAAAATCGCGTTTATCCACTTTCCGAAGCCGCGCGGACAGTAGGTTTGCCCCCCCCCCCCCTTTTTTTTGCACCGGTGTCAGATCCTACTAACGCCGACACTTGTGGTTCATTGAGAACGTGTCTCCGAAAAAAAATATTCAAGTACATTGTTTCTAACGAATACTGTCAGAATACCTGAGTGCTGATTTTGTGGCCATTCTTGATTTTTCTTCTTTAATCGTCGTTGATACAACGCTTGAAGTTTCCTATAATTTAAAACGTTTGAATGACTACTCAGATAAAACAATTCGTCCTTCCTGAGATTGGTACCTAAACTATCTCGACAGATAGCATGATAATAGTTTCACCCATTCTCTCCCAGCAGCGTAGTAAAGGCTGAACACTTGCTTTTTATATTAAGGGGGTATGAACACTTGGACGCCAATTTCAATTTTTCCTAACAATTTCTGAAATTATTCATTTCTTGTCTTGTCCTTAATCATGCAAACCTACATTCAAACTATCCACAGGGATTTTTTTTATGAGACTTTGAAACTTGTATGCATTTTTCAACGTAGATATATACGTTGATTCCTTGATGCATAACGTGAATTGTGTTTCAATCAAAGACAGGGTACTGGAATAAAAGAAAACACTGTCGATCAAATGATGCCAAGTTTGAGTTAAATGACTTTAAGTGATTGTTAATTACTAAGAATTCTGTGGACGAATCTTTTTTTTCAAATCAGCAACGTCTATAGATGATTTTATTATTAAATGAGAAAAATTCAATTTAGGATTAAAATATTTCAAGGATTTACATTTTCCTACATTTTTCAACAAAGTGGCATCCGTTTCCGTTTTCCTATTATATAAATTTGTTAACAAATATACTGTGATAAAAATTGACGATTGAATTTCATTCACGTATATGCAATGTTTCAGTACGATGTGTGTTTAGTATTAATGTTTAAAATTAAGACATTTTGAATGAGAGGGTTTGTGACGCCATCCCCCCCCCCCCCGATAACGTCAAAATGGCATTGTGTATTGCTCATGGATAAAAACTCCGAAGTCCAAATTTTTAAAAGTGGCATAATTTTTTTTAATGTTAATGACGTCGGATTTTTTTTTTCAAACTTCATCAGGAGATTCCATTTTATAAATTAATTAGTGTATCAAATCATTAAGACTGTACTTTTCGTAGGAATTGAGATAACAAATAATGACGCCGTCATGCTATTTTTTCTTCCCTCCCTACAGTGGCGGATCCAGCGCCCCCTTTGCCGGGGGGTCAAGGGGTGACTTTTGCCGCTTTTTACTGAAATTGGGCCAAAATATAGGGTTTTTGGGAAAATTTTGGGTAAGTGGGTCACCCCCTTGAATCCGCCACTGTCCCTACAAGGAAGATGAGAACGTTAATTTATGGAACGCCATCGCTGTCTT
Organism: Pinctada fucata; assembly: GCA_028142955.1. NCBI lineage: Eukaryota > Metazoa > Mollusca > Bivalvia > Pterioida > Pteriidae > Pinctada > Pinctada fucata. The sequence continues at coordinate 17,363,646 of AP027107.1, read as the reverse complement.
ATGATGAGATATTTCAATATATGGCATGGTTTAATCAATATATGCGGTGGTAAGTACATTATATGCGGTGGTAAGTACATTATATGCCGTGGTAAGTACATTATATGCGGTGGTAAGTACATTACATGCGGTGCTAAGTACATTATATGAGGTGCTAAGAACATTATATGCGGTGGTAAGTACATTATATGGAGTGGTTATTACATTATATGCGGTGCTAAGTACATTATATGCGGTGTTAGATACATTATATGGGGTGGTATGTTCATTACATGGGGTGGTTAGTACATTATATGCGGTGCTAAGTACATTATATGCAGTGCTAAGTACATTATATGCGGTGCTAAGAACATTATATGGGGTGGTGAGTACATTATATGCGGTGCTAATTTCGTTATGTGGTGATTTCGTTATGATAAACATTCTTATGACCAAGATTAAACATTTCTGAGACTCGGATCGCAGCTACGTTAAGGCACTCCTCGTATTTACGTTTTTGTGGCCTTTAAACACAAATATTTATCTGAGAAGATAAAATAAATACTATGTTGTTAATTGAGGTATATTTCATTGTATTTTATTCAAAAAAGTGAAAAGATTAAATCTTTGGAAATCAGTGAAATCTAGTCTACAATTTCATCATTTTCACGCAAGGGTGCGGTGGCGTAGTGGTGAAGACGCCGGATTGCAACTACCAATGTCGCGAGTTCGATCCTGTCCACGGGTACATTTTATTTTTCAAAATTTTTACAAAGTTCTTGCTTTTTTTTTAAGTGAGAGGCACCATGATATCAATTGGCATTGTTTCCGTATATTGTATATGCTTTTACTTATTAGAAGAGCTTTGTACAGTACAGATAAATTATGTGATATTAGTAAAGAGTAGATTAATTCTGTAACACCACGTTACTAATATATAAATTATAATTTTTATTTTAGCTTGTGATATTCAATTTACGTGGTCTAAGAGAGAGAGAGAGAGAAAAAAAAAAACAGAGTGACGTGAAAATTCTACATCATTATTTTTTTTATTCTAATAATTAGAATAAAAAAAAATAATGATATAGAATTTTCACGTCACCCTGTTTTAAGAATATCAATGTAATCGGCAATCTCTGCAATCCAGAAACTGAAAAAAAAACGGTTGTATTTCTTTCTTCTCGGCCACTTATGTAGCTTTTTGGCGCGAAATACACACGGTGTAGATATAGACAAATTTATTTCCTTCCAAACGGTTAAATATTTGATCGGAACACACTATGAATAGATTGTTCCATGATATAAAAAGAAAAAGATGGCAATTATATCCTACTTTTAATATCGCTCTAGAGATAAATTTTAAAATAGTCATCCATCCCCCTTTTTTCGTTTTTGCCTTTGGACATTGTTTCCCCCTCGCTTCAGAACCCTACTTGTCCTGAAAATGTGTTTTATTGATATACACCTTTGGTGAATGTGGCATTGTAAAGCGAGGGGGGACGCTGTTGTGTAAAAGCGTTTCCGTTTTCCATTGTTTTCTGTGTAAAAATGCTTATTTTGACCCAAATACCGGTCTTTTCTTCCAACCCCCCCCCCCCCCCCCCCCCCCATGATAGAGCTGGGAAAAATGTTGAATCCTTTTGTGTTTATGTGTCCTTTTGGGTTAATGATAAACCGAGTCTCAAAAATGTTTAATCTTGGTCATCAGAATGTTTATCATAACGAAATCACCACATAACGAACTAAGCACCGCATATGATGTACACTGCTCCCCCGATTTATCGCCCCTCGTTAAACCGCCAACCCCGGCTACCGCCACTTTTTCCCAATGTACAGATTTCTTTACATTGTAAACCCCCGTTGTAACGCCAACCCCCGCATACCGCCATCCGCCACTGAATTCGGAGTACAAATTGTCGTATTTGGTATATAAAACCCCCCGATTACAATGCCATTTAATTGAGTTGTTATCACTAAACAAACAACTTAGATTCATAGGTGCACTGTTGTGTTAATTATCGCGCTTGGGTTTATTTTCGTTTACATGAATGTTTTGATAACCAATCAATATGTACATTTACATGTACTTATATATATAGATAGTGTAATTTGAACTTTAATTAATACTTATGGAGAGTCCAGTGAGGATGCAGATATTTTAAAAAAGAAAACGGCATTTAGCCCAGCATAAAATTCAAGCGTCATTGAACCGACTACAAACGAAAAAGTAAAAGACGCGTTGTGCACGTATCTCGGCGCTACTAATGCCAATACAAACAATGTGCTCATCAGTGTCTACATGTTCTGAAATACGAATGAACATGCATCATGTATTTCATGTTACTGTTTAACACTGAACTCTATAAGGGGCGGCATCCGGCGAAATTTCGCCGACTCGGATCATAAAAGTCGCCGGTTTGAATTTCCTCTGATCGTTCATTTGCTCTGAAATTTCTCAATCTCCGATTAAATAAATCGTTTTGAATACTCTGCACGTACATGCATTTTTCTTTGACCCAGCACATCCTTGAAATGCGAAAATAAGATTTTTTAAAGCGTATAGCTGTCTACCATCCTTTTATTTACTCCCTCGGCATAACGCCACCCTCACTTTAACGCCAATTTTTTTTCTGGACGGACGTTGGCGTTATATCGGGGGAGCACTGTACTCACCACCCCATATAATGTTCTTAGCACCGCATATAATGTACTAAGCACTGCATATAATGTACTTAGCACCGCATATAATGTACTAACCACCCCATGTTATGAACATACCACCCCATATAATGTACTTAGCACCGCATATAATGTACTTAGCACCCCATATAATGTACGTACCACCCCATATGATGTTTTTAACACCGCATATAATGTACTAAGCACTCCATATAATGTACTTAGCACTCCATATAATGTACTTGCCACCGCATATAATGTTCTTAGCACAGCATATAATGTACTTACCACCGCATATAATGTTCTTAGCACCGCATATAATGTACTTATCACCGCATATAATGTTCTTAGCACCGCATATAATGTAAGCACTACCCCATATAATGTTCTTAACACCGCATATAATGTACTAAGTACTCCATATAATGTACTTAGCACCGCATATAATGTACTTACCACCACATATAATGTACTTACCACCGCATATATTGATTAAACCATCCGATATATTGAAATATCTCATCATAAGACAGCGATGGCGTTCCATATTAATTCCTTCCCTCTTCTTCGTCCTGAGCTAACTCCGACAAACTTGGCCTGGAGGAATATATGGCTTCCGCTATACCACCTTAATTTCCTTTCTTTTCCAGAGGCAACAGATACACTTACAGAAATTGAATCACCAATCAGAATAGACATGATTTGATGAGGGTTCTTGAAGTGGTGAAGATGAGAACTCCGGGTGAAAAGAGGAGGGGATCAGGGAGGCAATGACAAATAGTTTTTTAAAACACTTTTAAACCTCATCGGAAATCACAGGAATTTATCGCGCTTTCCGGTTGCTTGATGTATACTACGGGTAATTTACATTACCCATAGGACATCAAGCAAGCGGGAAGCGCGATAAATTCCTGTGTCCGAAAATGAGACTATTTTCTACTGTGTTTATTGTTAATCCAATCTATTTATGCCTCCAGGAATGGGTTGGATATCAAATCAAGAGACATTTTTGGAGAGGACGCTGATTTTATCTACAAAAGTTGAAAAACCAATGTGGACTTTTCAGTACTTTTTTTCAATTTGTACGTTGCCTGTGAAAAAAATTTCTATGTTTTCAAAGTAGCTAGAATTCATAACTGAACGATATTCTAAATAGTGTTGTGCCGTTTTTCGCTGACGTCGGCGATATCGTCCCCAGACGATAATCGATTATGATTTTAGTAGATTGAAATATTTCTTCCAGAGGGAAGGGATGATAACAAATAAAAACACAAATACACAAATTTTCGGCCCCTTGGCCTTTATCAAGTGTAAAAAACGACGATCTATAACAATTCTAAGTAAAATCCATCCTTGCTTCTCTGGCGTTCATTGCAAAATCATAAAAATATTTTGCAATGAACGCCAGAGATGCAAGGATGGATTTTACTTGGAATTGTTATAGATCGTCGTTTTTTAACACTTGATAAAGCTTGCGCGGATCCAGAGGGGGGACCGGGGGTCTGGACCCCCCCCCCTCCCTTGAGATTTTCGGAGGTGGGGTCAAGCTTTAAAAATGGATGAAAGGGCTTTGAAACCTAAAATCTCGCTTCGCTCGCCATTTACAAATATAAAACCGAATTTTTCTGCAAATTCTTTGTTTTCAATTGTTCATACTAAGCAATATATATATAATATATATTCTTAAATAATATATTATTATATAATTTTCTTGGATTTCATGCAGGAACTCATATTTTCAACAGTCCCTTACTTCAAAGGATGTAACCTCCTTCATCTTTTTCAATATTTTGTCATTTTAAGATGTCTGATTATTTGGGAAAATGACAATCTCTTATCTATGTATTCTCATGAAATAGAGACAAAATGTGTGAATTGATGAAAAAAAAAAAAAAAAAAAAAAAAAATTTCGGCTCGCTGCGCTCGCCGATATAAGGAGTAAAATATTCAATGTTATAAATAATTATCTCGATCGAATCAAGACTTTCATATATTTGATAGTTTCAGGCTCGCTACGTTCGCCAATTATTCATAAAAATAAACGTGAAAGGAAAGCTAACAATCCCCCTCTCAGAATTGCCCCCCCACCTCCCCATCATGTGCACCGATATATATATGTACCTACATGATAGGTAGACTTCCTAAAATTTTGCCCCCCCCCCCCCCCGACCAAAAATGCTGGATCCGCGCATGTAAAAGCCAAGAGCCGAAAATTTGTGTATTTGAGTGTTTGTGTTTTTATTGATTATGATTTTGATACTCGATTATAATCTGGAAATTTAAAACATTATAAGAATGAAATATTTGCATCATTAAATTGCATTTTTGCTAGAGAAACAGTTCATACGTCGTACTTATAATTTCAGTCAACTAATATTTTTTTACTTCGGTCAGTATGCATACTCGTAGTCCGTAAACATTTCGCCGAGTTTCTATTTATAAACTTTGCTGTCAATAAAAAGTAAAGTTATGGACAAATAATGAAATATTTTACAGTTTTACAGTGTATTATAAGAATCCGATTATAATCGATAATAAATCGAAAGGCTTATCCGATTAATCGAGTTTGATTACTCCATCTGAATCCAAACACTAATTCTAAATCAGAATTTACCCGGTAGCGATGGATGGAGCGAATTATTTACCGGGCGATACAACTTCAATAACGACAGCTGCCGAAGTTTGCCGAATGCCACGTTATCAAACGTGCTTGCTGTGTTGGCACCGATAAATAACAAAAAACAACTGATTTCTAAAAGGAATAATCATCATGGAGTTGTATAATATTTTTTGCATTCTGTTTCTTTCTTGCTTTTTATCCATTGACGCTCTCATGTTCCATTTGTCACCCAACCAGAAGAAATGCTTGAAAGAGGAAATCCACAAAGATGTTTTGGTTACCGGCGAGTATGAATTGTCCGATGCACCGGGACAGAAAACGCATCTAGTGGTCAGTATAATAATGGAAAATCCGTAATTTACATCTCATTAGCTGTATTTATTACATCGGTGAGGTGTAGCAATGTTTTGTGTAAAGTCGGAGGAAATTCGATCTGGTACAAGTTTGCCAGCATCATGAGCATAGCCCCTTTCACATTAATATTCACATTCGAATCCCTTTTTTCTTTTTTATGATGTCATACCGCACACTAGTCCGACTTGCAGACCTATGATGGTTTTATCTGTTTTTTCCTCTTCGAAGATGAAAAAAACAGATAACACCGTCGTAGGTCTGCAAATCGGACTAACCGTGCACATGGCAAATTGTGGCAGATAACACAATTTGATCGTGCTGGTGGGCAAAATATCTTTGTTAGAAAAGACATAAGCGAAGTGAATGAGCATTGGAAGATTTGTAGTGGCGTCAAAGCAGTAACTTAACAATTAAAGGATTTTGAAGGTTTATTCACGATAACTACTTTGTTTTGTTAAATTGAGACTCTACATCTACATGGTATGTTGAACCATCAACAATTGATGACTATTCAACGGCGTGAACAGATCACTACTATATTTACGAGAATTCTTAGTAACGGAAATTACAAAAATAGAAAAGTTAAAAGATAAAAAAGAACAAACTATTTACAGCTTCTATATATGGATACATGAAACTTGGAACAAGCAATGGTTTGCATATGTCTCAAATATTTATTGAATACTGTTTTTAAGTCCTTGATACTGGTACATGTACATCACTACATGTATGTATGGTACCTTTGTCCAGTTTTGTAATTTTATGCTATAATAATAATAAATAATAGTAGCCTATTCATGAAAGTTTTAAATTTGCCATGTCATTTAAACTAATTTGTACTTATTTTGTATAGGTCACAGATTCTAAGAGTCATATACTTTACTCCAAAGAAGATGCAAAGAAAGGGAAGTTTGCCTTTACAACTGAAGAATATGATATGTTTGAAGTCTGTTTCGAGTCTAAAATGGCAGTTGGTATGTGTATTTACTACATATATTTACAATTGTTTCCTCATTTACAAGTACAAGTACACGTACATGTATTATTTTGAAAATTAAGTATCAAACAACAGAAAGATTTATTGATATATTTATAATTATATATTAATTTGTAGATAAAATATTCTGTCTTGTGATAAAAATTGAAGGTGTATTGCTAATATTTTGATCAGGAGGTCAAGGTGCAGACAGAGAGGTGTCATTGGATATGAAACACGGAATAGAGGCAAAAAGCTATGAAGAGGTAAGTTACATGTACATGTATGTGGTTTATTACCAGTCAGGCCTGAGGGGTATAACTCATTTCAGTTATATTTTTCGTCACTGAAATCACTTATTTGTCCCCTACCGGTAATGCCGAAGGGTACTCTTTAGTTTATTTCTTGCAAGATATTTACGATGTTTATAGAATCACTTAAAATATAACTGATTCAAGTTAAAAAACTTTCTACGGTCAAATGTCATTATATCATCAATTGCGTACGGAAAAGTTTGACCTCATCAGATGCAATATTGGTGCCTCTTGAGTCTTCAAATTTAAAAAATAAATGGATTAAAGTCACAGCTGGGAAAAATCATGTTTGGGCAAAATCGAGGTCAAAAATAAATATACATGTAACTGAAACAAGTTACTTTTAATATGTGAAATAACAATTTTTGTTATATATATATATATATTTTCTTTGGTAATGCTTAAATTTTCTAATCCAAATTTTTCCTGCTGGTACATCACTCCATTAAATTTTGTAAAATAATCCTTTACCCATAGAATCGATATGAGGCACTTTCCATAGGAATTTTTATATGCAATAATAAGTTATTTTTCATGACCTACCTATACATTACTGATTTTCAATGATAGAAAAGTAACTGATTTCTGTTATAAAATTTTATAACTGAAATTAGTTATACCCCTGACTAATCGCTAGTCAGTCTTCTGCTTTGCTTACTCCAATGTAGCGTACCTGTACCTTACATTAAGGGCACTTTTAATCTCTTAAGGACATAATGAACTCTATTCACCTTTCAGCTAGCCAAAGCAGAGAAATTAAAACCATTAGAGGTGGAATTGAGGCGGTTAGAAGATCTTTCTAAATCCATTGTCGATGATTTTGAATACATGAAATCTAGAGAAAAACAAATGAGAGATACAAATGGTGAGTGTTTGATATAAAAAACAGATGAGAGATACAAATGGTGAGTGTTTGACATAAAAAACAGATGAGAGATACAAAATGGTGAGTGTTTGACATAAAAAACAGATGAGAGATACAAGTCAAATGGTGAGTGTTTGACATAAAAAACAGATGAGAGATACACAAATGGTGAGTGTTTGATATAAAAAACAGTTGAGAGATACAAGTGGTGAGTGTTTGAGATAAAAAACAGATGAGAAATACGAGCAAATGGTGAGTGTTTGACATTAAAAAAATTTTCTCCAGTTTCCTGGTACCCTGTGAGACAGCCTATGTGTTTGATATAGAAAATTCCTCCCTTGCTTCCCGCTTTCAAAAAAAGTTGGGATGTTCATTAGGCTTCACTATTGGATAGGAAAATGACTTGCAGTAGTATTACTTTAACTATTGAGTAGGTAATCGTTCAGGCATTGTAATAGTATTAATGTAAAATTGTACAAAATCAGTAAGTCTAACAAAAGAGACCAATTTCCTACGATTAGGAATGTGCTTTTATCTACAAATGATCGTTACAGCTCTCCCCATTTACTGATTTAAGACAAATTTTAATAGTTGAAACATTGTATTGCCTTTGGAAACACAATTTAAGGGATTTACATGTAACATGTTTAGCAAAATTAATATTTAAGCACACTGTTGGCAATATATAGAGAATAAGTGTCTTAATTTGTGTTTTGTTACGGGTATGCAACACACAGCAAGTAATGCGCTAACTTTTTCATGCGATAAATGCGCTTGCTGTGTGTTGCATAGTGATACCCATAACAAAACACAAATTATGACATTTATTCTATGTAGATGCACCTCAGTTGTCTGTTTCATTCTTGTTTTCTGAAATCGCGTTTTTCTAGGTAACAAGGTGACGTCAATATTCATATCACCGTGGGTATAGTTTGCAGGTTGGAATAGCCGTCGCGGCACGTTACTTTAGATCTTATGCATTGTGACGTCACGGGCGTTTTCATACAAAATACAAGCACGTTCCTTTCAATAGTTTCATCTCAGGGGATTACATTGGCTGTGCATATATATGTATTTATTACTGGATCAGATCAAATTTTCCGTCCCTTTTTGCTATGGGGAGGATTGCTATTGCAATATATTATTATTATTATTACCGGCAGCCCTATACATTCAGTTTTCTGTCTGTTAGTCACCAATACTTTTAAGTAACATTTAAAATGTAATTCATTAGTGATAGGGAACAAGTGCTCTCTTTGATATAAATTTTTGTCATACTTATTTTTGTGCTTAGAACATGTAGAAGTTAGAGGATCTCAAATAATTTACGAATTACCTACTGAAGCCTGTTGACGCTCTGGCACTATTCCTTTCGAATCTAAAGAAACACTATGAGAGAATAGTACCCACACAAACTGGCATTAATAGGTTTAGTGCATCACATGACCTTGTGGACAGACTAAGCCATTCAGAATAACTACAGGGAAGTGGCGACACCTATAGTCTGTAAAGTAAAAAGCAATAGTGCTTGGTTTCCGGGCACTATTCTCTCATAGTCCCCATGTGCTCAACCAATGGAATTCCAAGGATTTATCATGTGATGCACTAATTCTGATTATCTGCATACATGCTTTGTCTCTGTGTGAAATTTGATTAATGTATGTCGTGTATTTGTACATGCTTCGTCTCTGTGTGAAATTTGATTAAATGTACGTCGTGTATTTTTCAGAATCAACCCATTCTCGAGTGATGTACTTTAGTATATTCTCAATGTGCTGCTTATTAGGACTGGCAACATGGCAAGTGCTGTACCTACGACGATACTTCAAGGCAAAGAAGCTCATAGAATGAGAAACTATTAGAATCTTAGGGATGTTTTATTTCAATTTTTCTCCGTTAGTTTCTTTCCAATTGATCCAGAGTAAACGTTCCGTTTTTCCGATGTACATGTAATTTATTTCGTATTTGTTAAATTGTTTTTCTGTATGTTTTCTCTTTGTATATGTATGTACCCCTTTCTATGTAAAATTCTTGCGGAAAGAAAAAGGCTTTTATTATGAAAAAAAATTATCAGATTGAATCAGTCGTCAATTCTTCAGTTGTCATTACGTTGTAAATTCTCTTACCCTTTAGTGAATGTTTTCTGTACCTTTTACATGTGTTATGCTCAGTTATGTTTTTATTTTATCGAACGACATTGAGAATATCAGTTGCCTCTATTCAGATCAATGGAAAGAAAACGATATCATATTCATAATTTATAGATGAATTCATTTTTGTTTTGAAATCATGAGTGAAAGATATTGCTATACCAAAGGATAAAGAAATTATTTGATTGATGCCCGGAACTCGTACCTTGTTATTTTTATTTGATTGTTAATTGGTGAGACTTGCCTTTGATTCCCTCTGATCTCGTCTCGATACATTAAGTTTACTGATTGTTCTTTGACATAATTTCGTGTTTAGGATTTCACCGCAGCAATATTTATGCATGTTAACAGATAGTATTGACTACTTACATGTATATATGGATCTTTCAAGATGTTAAAAAGTTCATTCAAGACATAATGATGTGAATGAAGTTAAATGAGTTAACTTTAACGAGAGATTGATTGATATTGATTTACAGTATACATGTACCTAACTTTTGAAGAAGAATTTTGACATGATTTTTCCTAAGGCAGAAGGTAAAATGCATCACATCAAACCAAATTTATCACGTTCCGTTTTATTTTGTCCGACATATTTGCAGTGCGTATTGTGTGTAGATGAGAACAAATTTCTGAAAGTGTGCATATGTGTTTGTATGGAAGTGCTATTTTTGGATTTAGCGTAAACATAGAAGTCATATTTTTTACGTTCAGAAAATGCCAGTAAACATTTCAGCTAATTGAAAAAATTTATGCTTCCAAATGATATTGCGAAAATTTAATCTTTAACTGATAGTATTTAAAGATGTAAATAATATTGACACTTGAATGAGGAGATTTCTTTTTCCATTGTTCACAGACAAAATTTCCCTGTAAGTTTCATTTTATTGACATACATGTACATATAATCAAGGAATTGATAGACAAAAAAAATGTTTAAGATAATAAAGATTTTATTTTGAAGCTTCAGAAACAAATCATTTGAAATTCAAAATGTGGTCCTATTGTTTTGATTTGCATAATTATTTCAATAACCCCCCCCCCCTTTCAAAGAATATACCTTTTTATGGTGTTCATATTTATTGTGATGTATATTAAGTGAGGGGATGTTTGTATTGTTAATATTACATAAGTAAATAACAATGTACATAATAGATGTATACAAAACAAGTCTAAGTCAGTGCTAAAATGTTGTGATTTCTTTAATTGCATAGTTCTTCATACACTATATAGCCTGTTGTTAGAAACAAAAAAAGGTCATACCCTTTAACATCTTTTTTTGGAAAAAAAAATTGTTCATACATCTACGGTAAAATGTAGGTCATATCATCAAATAAACTGAAATTCATTTTTTCATCGTGTATCTGCTAAATTTTTATGTCTGCTTATTTTTCAAACTTTTTTGCTGCATAGGCAAGTGATAAAACAGTAAAAGTAAAATTCATATATGAATTGTGTATTTATTTCCCATGGTATTTGGAAATTCATATGAATTTCAATTTGTAAAATAAAAGGAAAATGCACTCAATTGTTCATAGATATTTTAATTAACCATATTTGTAAATGCCATTTCTAGGTGTACATGTACTTTCATAGTCGTAATTCAGGGTGTATAATAATTATTCATTTATGCACTTTGATCGAATGAAAGAAAAAATAGAGAGTGTGACTGGAACGATAAATATTTTTATTGAAGTTGAATAAAGAATAAAAGTCAACAAAATGTTTCTGAGTACTTTGTGTTATGTCAATTCTTATAATCATCTCCCTACTCGCTTCAAAAGTGCGGGAAAATTTACACTCCCATTTGATACTGAGAACTCACCATTTTGCTTGGGGTGAGATAAATTGGCAAGCCTCGTCATGGACTTGCAAAATTTTGTACACTTGGGTTGAGAATTTGCCATCCTTTCCTCACGGTGGTGTAAGATTATATTAATCTCTTTGAGGACTTGTTTCTTAAGAATCTAACCAAAGGCCTTGCCACTTCAATTTTATCTCGCTTAGGACCTTATTACAGTTGTATCACATAGAAGATTCCCGTTTATACAGATGTTTCTCATGGAGTCCCTGACACTCATTTCTGCATTGATATCTCGGTGAACGCATCATTGTTACATAATCATCTTGCTTGAAAGTCTTATATATGTAGATATACATTATAAAAGTATATTTTGGTCTATTTTTAGTACAATTCAGCAAAATTTGACCCCCGGCGAAGGGGGCACTGGATCCACCACTGCTTTTTGCAAGGCTGTTTGACAGAGGAGATAAACTGGCAAGAATTCTTACTTGTAGATTCTCATTTATTGATGATTTAAGGTCATAGCTGGGTAATCAGGGGCAAAAAGGCGAAATTCTGCCATTTTTTCACAAAAGCGACCTTTCACATAATAAACTTTTTGGCAGTTAGTAAAATATCGAACCCATGGATATTTTTTATAAAAAATGCATGATAAAAATGGAAATATTCAATATTATCTTCAATTATTTATGGCGAGAGAAAAACGAGGCAAATCCCGGACACAACTCAGGATTGCGAGGAAGATCCCTTACTGACTGAGCTGTTAAGTAATAATAATGTTGGGTTTATGGTCTTATCTATATGTTTCCATAGCAACAACACAGGTACCCTATCAAAATAGCATTTTTGGCATTTTTTCAAAATTCAGCAATAAATTGCTTACATTTTTGAGTTTTTTATGCAAATAAAACATAAGCATTTACATTGGGACAAAGTTTCTGTTCGTTGCTATGGCAACATGACCTCAAATCGCAAAAATGAAAGCAATTTTGGACAATATTTAGAGTCCTTTTTTTTACTAGATCATTAAATTTTGATTCAAAGTGATGAAAATTAATTAATGTATTCAAGTAGATATTTCATTACACGAAAGAATTTTTTTTTTAAATGTTCAGGAAATAGCCCGTTGCTATGGGAACGATTGTGTAAAATTGCACACAGACCCACTTTGAGTCCTTGGATACGGGCATCAAAAGTTAAGTAATCTGAAATTTTTAAAATCTAAAATAAAGTTTAGACTTTGCTTTATCTAATATGTAAAAAAGGTTGTGCAAGCCTGTTTCGTTTTTTGAGGAAAAGACTTCGAAAAACAACAAAAAATGCTTATTTTTGTAATGTATGGCCAAATTACTATAGCAACCATTAACTATTTGAAACTTTTTTTATTACATTTTGATAGAGGCTTACTTGATCTTTATTGTTATTGAATTTGAACTTCCTGGGATTAATAATTACTGTTTTATGAAAATAATAAAAAATGGTTGCCATGGTAACATATGTTCCCCATAGCTTTTTCACGGTTTTTGAAAGAGCTCTTTGGGTTGGATATTTCCCAACAATTTTTATCTGTTCATCATGATGCAAAATTTTTTTTAAATGACTCTAAAGTTGCAAAATAAGTAATATTCAAGACCATAGTTACCGTTGCCAAGGTAATTTATGTACATAGTAACAAGTGGGTTTATCTTGAATTTGCTCATTTTATATAATAAATCCTATTTCCTTATTATATACCCATCAAGAGAGAAGAAAAATTGGAAAATACAAACAGCATTTTGAAATCAATATATAAAAATTAGCTAATTATGTTGTCATGGTAACCAGCCTTTTTACAATATCAGACACTACTAGTGAGCTTTTTTAAAATTTTATGTCCTAATCTTTAGGATGCATAAAAAATCTTCCATTCATGTCACATACAGACCAAATTATAGAGCTTCAAATTAGCTCAATTTTGCCAATTTTTCAACTTTAAAGGCCGTTGCCATGGTAACAAGATGACCTAGAATTAATTTTTTTGTCAAATTTTCCATTTTTCATTGGTACCTACTTATGTGTGAAATTTCATGAAAATCGGAGACCATGCGTGCCAAAATTGTTTAAATGCTTACAGAGAATTGCTATTAACAACATTCAGTTTGGGAGGCGACTGCAAAGTATCACCCATGTATGTCTTTAATGACTGAAGATTTCATCCAATAGGTTATCTCGAATAACATTGCCTTTACAAGGTTACATTGTAAATTGCAGCTAACTGTTTACTGGCAAAGTTGCAAAGCTCTGTCGCAACCTAAAATGTAATAAACTGGATTTATAACATTTTAGGTTATAACATTTCAGGTCGACCATCCAAACCGAAAATGTAATAACAACCTAAAATGTAATAAATCAAGACAACCATAAAAATTAAACGTGATATCTCGGTTTCTTTGTCTATCCGTAGGTAACACTGTGAACATATACACACAGAGTTACCTACGGATAGACAGACAAACATATCTCACGTTTAATGTTCATGGTTGTCTTGAAAATTTATTACATTTTAAATTATTATTACATTTTAGGTTTAGATGGTCAACCTAAAATGTATAACCTAAAATGTTATAAAGTGTGAAGACTTAATTTTGATTCTCATTTTACTTCATTATACAGACGAAGACCTTAAAAGGTGTAAATATGATTGAAAGTCGAAGAAATACTAGTTTAGAATCAATTCTGAGCGTCACCGTCAAATGTTAGGTTTTTTAAACAAACAATCCGAAAAGGAGAAATAGAGAGTGGCATAGCCTTAGATGTACACAGAGTTACCTACGGATAGACATACAAACAAACAGATTTTACGTTGAATGTCTATGGTTGTCTTGAAAATTTATCACATTTTAGGTTGTTATTACATTTTATGTTTGGATGGTCAACGTAAAATATAATAACCAAAAATCTAATAAAGTCTGAAGGTTAAATTTTGATTTTCATTTCACTTCGTTAAACTGACAATTAAGACCTTAAATTGAAAGTCGAAGAAATACAAGTTTAAAATCAATTCTGAGCGACACCGTGAAATGTCCAGTTTTAACAAACATCATCCAAAAAGGAAAAATAGAGAGTTACATAGCCTTATATGTACATAGAGTTACCTACGAATAGACAAACAAACATATCTCACGTTTAATGTCTATGGTTGTTTTGAGAATTTATTACATTTTAGGTTGTTATTACATTTTATGTTTGGATGATCAACCTAAAATGTAATAACAACCTAAAATGTAATAACAACCTAAAATGAAATAAATGTTTTATTACATTTTAGGTTGTTATTACATTTTAGGTTGCAACAAAGCTCTGCTCCTAATTTGATGTAAGAATGACCGTATTGATTTGGGGTCAAAAGGAAGAGGTCATGGGACTTTGACTATTGAAAATGGTTTCCAGATCATAACTGTGTATTACACTTACCAACTTAAACTTGCAAGGAATGTTCACCATAAGTGAAGGATGTCCCTACTGACTTTCAGTTCAAAGGTCAAGGTCATAGCCCTTTATGAATGAAAATGATTTCTGGATCATAACTGAACTTGCCACGTGCCACGAATGTTCCCCATAAGTCGAGGATGTACCCTATTTATTTTGGGATCAAAAGTCAAGGTCATGACTTTGATGATTAAAAATATTTTCCAGTTCAGAACTGAGTGTGTATTGCACATGGACATGAAACTAACTAGAAATGTGCCCCTTTCGGTCAAGGATGTACCCTATTGGTTTTGGAGTCAAAGGTCAAGGTCACATGATTTTGATAATTCAAAATGGTTTAGAGGTCATATTCCGCCATAACCAAGTTTGTATTTTATATTCTAACATGTAACTTTCCAGAAATGTGATACTTTGCAATACTCTGATCATCATAAAACGTACCAAAAATGTTCCCTATGAGTCGAGGATGTACCCTATGAGTCGAGGATGTTCCCTATAGGAGTCGAGGATGTACCCTATGAGCTCAGGATGTATCCTATGAGTGCCTATGTACCCTATAAGTCGTATATGTGTGTATGTATGTACATGTATATATGTACCCTATGAGTCGAGGATGTACCCCATGAGTCGAGGATGTTCCCTG
This sequence comes from Pinctada fucata, assembly GCA_028142955.1. Lineage (NCBI taxonomy): Eukaryota > Metazoa > Mollusca > Bivalvia > Pterioida > Pteriidae > Pinctada > Pinctada fucata. The sequence continues at coordinate 17,347,794 of AP027107.1, read as the reverse complement.
TATACGAGTCGAGGATGTTCCTTATGAGTCAAGGATGTACCCATTGATTTTGGTGCCAAAAGGTCAAAGACCAAGGTCATAGGACTTGAATGAACGAAAATAGTTTTCAGATCATCACGGAATGTTTTGGATCATGTGACAGAGAGGGGAGTCTAATCTGACTTAAAATAGTGTAGCAAGATATCAATATACTCCCTGGTGCATGTTGTGCAGCGCGACACTTTGCATATGATGTACATTCAGCTTTACTTGCTTCTGATCTACATGTATTTCACAAAGGTCCTCATTTTACTTAGGGCGTTGCTACCTTAATTATGTACTAGATGTAGCACTTATTATTCGACTGATCTTAGGTATGTTTTCCTATTCGTTATTATGCTTAAAAAGGCACGATGAGTAGGTTGGCATTATCAGGACATATTCGTTACTGTCGAGGAAAAAGTCACTTTACACATTTTAAGTTGAAAATCTCATCATTTAGGATTGATCATTACCGCTTTTCCTAAATCAAGTAGCTGCTTTCGGTCACAACTGTACACATTTGACTTGCAGAATTTTAAAGGTCCAACTAAATTTAAATGAACTAGACGTTGGGAGATCGAATTTATTGTGTGCACGGATCAGAGGGCTTTGCTCAGACGATATCCCAGGTAAACAAGCTAGTGTATGCTCAGGGATATACATTCATTATGAATTATGGGGAATTTTGAAATATAAAGTTCAGATTTTCCAGGTTGCTGTTGGAAGTAAATTGAAAAACGAGGTAATTATAGCAAAATACTGTATTATATACTTTGAGGGTTTTTTTTCACCTCTATGAAAACAAAATATTTTGTAGAGTAGTTGAAGTCTTAAAAAGACGTACAAAAATGCGAATTTTTACTTCCTTGAAAATTTGAAAAATCCTGGGGTTTTTTTTCTCGACTACGCGATTAAGCATTTCGTAGAATATTACAAGTTTCTGTTCTTATTCATTACATTCTTTTATCTGTCGATTTATTCATTAATGTATATTGATTTTATACTAATTGCATTTCCTTTTTGGAAACGGGGGGGGGGGGGGTCTACACAATACTACAAATTTACATCATTTCATAGAAATCTAACAATAAAATGTTCATAAAAAATTTAAGAGAGAAGAATTTGCATAAGCTCCAAGAATCTTTTCTGAACCCATTAAGATTTACTTTCGTCTCACTTTATGTATATTTGCGCCTTTAAATGTTTTTAGAATAGTTGTAATGTCAAATCATACAGATTTCCATTGTGTTCCATTGTAGGGAACTTGAATCTACACCTTTTCTTTACATGTAAAATTACGTCAATTTCCACATCCCTGCACTTTCACTACTATTATGTTTCATGCCTCAATTCTACAGGCATTGTTATTTTCAAAACCTGATAAACATTGACACGATTTTCAATTTAAACTATCAAAACGATTATTACGCTACAATAACATTTACCTTTGACCCGATCATGACTGGTTATTGCACCGAGATTTTTGAATAAGCCTATTAATTTTTGAAATTCAAATTGAACCAAGTCATTATTTTTACAATATGTTTTTCAACTTTTGGCACCCTTCTACATACACTGTATGTGATTTTGTACGCTTCTAACCTAAATTGCTGCCAACGGTGGATTAAGAAGAAAGTTCAGTGTTTTACTGTTAATACCTATAGAAGAAATCCCATTACTCAGATCTCATCCGACAAGAATTATGTCTTGTAAAGTGTGGTCATGTCCGGAAATTTGTCCTAACCTCCCACATGTCCGGAAACAAACCGAAAATTATGTTGGAAGGACCGATTTGTTTCAATCAACAACTGTAGCAGATATCTCGTTGTAAGGGCGGGGGCTTCAAATAGAAACTGAAAGCCCTTTTACCGTTAAAGGCAAAATTAAAAAAAAAAAAAAACCAATTGCGCATTTTAACATTTTGGACGCAATTCGTTATACATATCTTGAAATCAATCAACCGAATTACCATATATAGTAGACTTTTACCTATGGACCTAGGTACACCTAGCTCACCGATGTATTTTACTTTTGTTTGTTTGATAAATTGCAAATTCAAACCAAGTCTGGATCGATAGTGCAGGACGTCAATATAAACTACATGTGATTTATATACCCTAAATCAATTAATCATGACCTTAAAATGAAGTCTAAACAAATACACAGCGGATTATTGTGAGAAATTTCTTAAATATACAAAGAAGGTTTGGTACTCGATCGGTACCCCCGACATATACAAGAAAACTATTAAATTCACAGGTAGGTTGATTGTATCAACGGTGTGCCCGGCTTTGATGCATATTGATACGAGTAGTTTGATATCCACCTGAAATTCCGCAGTAACTGCCAAACTTAGGATAGATATGTACAGTACAGTTCTAAAGTTAGTGCCGCGATTTAATGAGATGTGGTTTAGTGTAAAATAAGAAATTCGAGAAGAAAAGGCATTAACCACGGCGGAACACACATGCAAAATTGCAACAAACAACATATAACACACACAAAACACCAAAAAAACAACAACAGATAACACACAAAACACCAACAAACTACAGATAACACACAAAAAACACCAACAAACAACAGATAACACACAAAACACCAACAAACAACAGATAACACACAAAACACCAACAAACTACAGATAACACACACAAAGCACCAACAAACAACAGATAACACACAAAACACCAACAAACAACAGATAACACACACAAAACACCAACAAACTACAGATAACACACAAAACACCAACAAACTACAGATAACACACACAAAACACCAACAAACTACAGATAACACACAAAACACCAACAAACTACAGATAACACACACAAAACACCAACAAACTACAGATAACACACAAAACACCAACAAACTACAGATAACACACACAAAACACCAACAAACTACAGATAACACACAAAACACCAACAAACTACAGATAACATACACAAAACACCAACAAACTACAGATAACACACACAAAACACCAACAAACTACAGAGAGCACACACAAAACAACAACGTCAACAAACAACAGATAACGCACACAAAACACCAACAAACAAGAGATAACACACAAAGAACATCAACAAACAACAAATAATGCACATAAAACATAACAAACTACAGATAACACACACAAAAGAACAACACCAACAAACAACAGATAACGCACATAAACCAACAAACAACAGATAACACACACAAAAGAACAACACCAACAAACAAAAGATAACACACTCGAAAAAAAAAACCACCAACAAACAACAAATAACACACACAAAACAATAACACCGACAAACAACAGGTAACACACACAAATCAACAACACCAACAAACAACAGATAACACTCACAAAACATCAAGAAACAACAGTTAGCACACACAAAATAACAACACCAATAGACAACATACATTTGTATACTCAATCAAAGAGGGCAAACTTTCAAAACAAACGAAGACACCATTAATGAAACACGAGTTACGACACATAAAAGGAGAGACTGATATGCGCTCAAATTGGGTTTGTGCAGCCTCTACTATATTCATAGCGTATGGTGTGGTTATCCAGATTACGTGCGCAAAACACTCCAACTAACCAGAGTGCACAGAGGTCGACCTCTCAAGACGCACGTTTTACATGTATATCAACCCCAACATTTTAAAGAAGACTCGTGTGGCCTAGGTTACACAAAAATCATGTGTATCTACTAGTATATCAAAAACTTTTGACTTACAGAAACAATCTGTTGCTGACTGAAGCAAGGTCATAATCAATTATCAAATGTCTCTAAAATTTTGAAGCAGTATACTATAGTAAGGTGATATGATTTTTAACGTTGAACACACTAATTTAATTGTTATTTGTACCAATTTTCTTTTCGAAACAGGTACAAATCAAAGAATGGCTGACAAAGTCGATTCCAGCGTAAAAGGATTTTTGGATTCGGTGAAGAAAAATCAATCACCAGAGGAGTTCCGAGTATACCTAACACACTGTCCACGAGATGGCGTTCTAAAGTGGCGCGATGAAAATCAACTCGACTTGTTACACCATTGCATTCTCGCAGACAGCCCAGAAGCAGTCAATTATCTTCTCAATAATGGCTACTTCTTGGAACCACACATACCGGAAGTTAGCCCGTATCTCCATCTAGCGGCAAAATTAGGACACAGGACGGTAATAAATATGTTATTGAATCAGCGTCCACACGACAACTGTCTATCAGACCTTAGCTTGTATCCAGATGACAATGGTCAAAACAACGGTAAAAAGGTGAGCCGAGTTTGTTTGTTTGTTTGGATTTTTTTGCGTAATGATTCGAATTCGTCGAATATATCTTTAAATAGCTAGTATAATCAGAAAGTGAGGGGGGAAAAGATTTAATTTTCGCTTCACGATTAAAATTCAACGATATATCTTCAATTCATATCATAAACATAAGAAGAAATTACATGTATCTGTCATATCTTTGACTTCATTTCAGCTAATGCCTGTAGATGTCGCTGCTAATTCCGGACATACAAATTGCGTACACTTCCTGTTATCGCAGACGATCGTCAAAGCTCATCCGGATCACGAAAAGAGCCCGTATATTGTTTTGGCAACAATCGCAGACTCGCCATTGGCTGTGAAACTTCTTTTGAAAGACAAACCGAAATCTTCAGACATTGACGCGGCCGTTACAACTGCCGTTCGCGGAGCCAGGAGCGAATGTTTAGACGTTCTACTGGGAACGGGTCACAAAACACACAAACTGTTTGACGGAGTCAATTTATATCATGCTTTATACACGCATAGCTCTACAATGTATTTTGAAAAAGACAGATACGAAAATATGGCAGACGTTACGGCAGTACTAATCAAACATAAACACGATGTTGAAAGTAAAACTCCATCCAATACATATCCTCTATACAGTTGTCTCTATAACGCAATCTCAGTGCACAATTACCAATATTCGAAGCAATATTTACGTTGTGTGCGTCTGTTGCTTGGCGAAAATGCTGATCCGAACTTTGATGAATACAAATTCGAATTTTCTCAAATTAAAGGCGGGAAAAAGAGCGTGAAAGGAAGGTGCTCGTATTCATCAGCTATTCACTGCCTCCTCGACACATCTGAAGCGCATTTCGACGCTTTTGATTCGAAAGACGACGCCTACAGATTCATAACGGATTTTGCAGACGCACTAGCCCAACATGGTGCAAATTGTAACCAAGTAGGTCGTCTAGGTGACCAGAAAAGTCAAGTAGCAGGAACAGTGCTACATCAGTTTGCGAAGACAAGTGCTGAAATAAGCGTCAGCCACGATCTCTTAAAATTCATGCTTCGGTCGGGATGTGACCCAGATATAGGCGTAAAGGGCAAATATGCCATAAACACATTCGCCGACTTCGCATTTGCGAAATTAAATAGCCTAAAACCCACAGACAAAGGACCGAATCTGAGAGACGAAATAATGGTGCTCTTGCAAATGTGTGATCACATGACCCGGGCCAAAATTTTGGAGTGTTTGAAAGTCTTCAAGAAGGATCACGACCGTAACCCGCCTCCGAGAATCAAACCTTACGTCGACTTGATAAAAATGGAACTGGAGGGGCGCACACGGTCAATACTACCCCTCAAACGACTTGTGGCCGACGTGATCTGGAAACTTTGCCGCAGAGATCCCCGCACTGTTCACAAGCTTAGCGTCTCACCCAAGGTCAAAACACAGATTCTACCGATTCAGTAGATAAAGTGGAAAAAGTAAATAGGGGGGGGGGGGGCATCACATCCGAATTAAATTTAACATTAAAATACTAGTATTATATGAATAGTGAATATTTTCCATAGCATTTTACAACAGAAGGTACTATTTCAATATGCCCCCTCCCTTTCCCACCATAGTTTATACTTGGATTAACAAATGAATAGTGCAATGATTAATATAGTACTCTGGGTTATAATAGGTTTAAAAATGTGATTTTCTATTTTCAAAAAATAAAATTGTCTCACTATTCTATAACTGGGCACAATTATATGCCATGTAGAGATGAAAATGTAGTTAAAAAGATTTTGGTTACACAGAAAATGGATAGAACCAGAAGCTACATTCAACTTCTCTAGACGATTCAATAGTAATGACTGATTTAGGCAAAAAATTAACCTTTTTAAGATAACAGCATTTATAGGTAAAACTTAAAACGATGGAAAAACAGTATTTTAGCTTGCTTTTTTAGGCGGATATGTCCCCAACACTTCCAGAATATGAACAACTTTGTATATAGCAAAACTTCCAATCTGGTTGCTATACCCTCTGTAATGTGGTAAGTTCTACCATGTGAACCATCTCTATGACATATGGGTTAACTACAATCAATAAAAGTTTTAAAATACCACAAATGTCTTCTTTCATTTTGAAAATGACCTGAAATACTGTCACAGCGAAAAATAACTTTTGCTTAAATGTAGGCAAATGTTTATCTAGACTGTTAAAGAACAAATAAAAACACAAACACTCGAGGACACAAATTTTAGGCCTCTTGGCCTTTGTCCGGTGTAAAAAACGACAACGAAGTAAAAGATTTAAAATCCATCCGTTGCCTCTCTAGCAAACTTGATTGCAAAATTGATTTTTGCAATCAACGCTTGAGAAGCAAAGGATGGATTTTACTTTGTTGTCATATACATTGTCGCTTTATACACTGGATGAAGACCAAGGGGCCGGACATTTGTGTATTGGAGTGTTTGTCTTTTTATTTGTATCATCCCTTCCCTCAGGAAGAAATATTTTAATTTACTGTTCAAGAACCATTTCTGTCACCTGTTCCACCTTAAATATGTGACCTTGACCTGTATAGTTAACTTGACACATACTTAGCATTGAATATGTGATCTTAAATATGTGACCTTGACCTGTATAGTTAACTTGACACATACTTAGCATTGAGTCTCATTATGCTAGGCCAACCTTGCAAGTTTGTTCAAAATCTAAAATATGTCAAGTAAGAAACAGACAGACAGATATCAATCTGTTGTACATGACATGTGAACAGAATAACGACCACCTGTCAAAGACATTTCCTTCATTATAAACAAAAAGATTGTATTATCATTCGCCACAACATTTAATCTTATCCACAACAATGTTTTGAAGAAAACATTGTATGCATCCATACATTTCTATTATGAATATCTTATTTTACTTCTTAATGATAGTTGTCTAGCATTTGTTTATCAAAGTTTACAAAACGTAACTATTTTTGTTTGTTTGACCCATACACAACATAAAATGACATGCACGCTATCTACGACAAAGTGTGACACCTATAGCTTGCAGCTAACTTGAAAATAAGACTAACGGTAAAATACTTCAACATAATTAGCCTAACCTTAATCATGAAATAAATAGAACATTTTTAATAATTACCCAAATAAAAAAAAATCTTTTTAAGCTCTAGGATATACGCATTAAGTATTAAAGAATGAAATTACTCATTTTTAAAGGGTAAGTCTACAAAACAAAAAATCTTCGTTGAAAAGGACTAAAAGCATGCATTACTTATTTCAACAGAAAGTTTATAGCTGTAACTGTAAATTATCCATACGTTCATAATTAAGACTCTCGCACGTAAAACCATAATCAACTTTCTCGTCCCATACATTTCATTCATCATACCATTTTATTCACAATCTTGCTTCAAACAGCACATGCCATACAATATTTCTAAATTAGGCACAAAAAATTACAACTTCTGAAGGGTACGATATACATAATATTTATACAGAGGACAAAGTTTCATGGATCACAAAACTATGACGAAAGAAAAGCTCTTCTAAGAGTAGGAAAATTTATATTTTAAGGGTACCAATTATTTCAATTCCATGAATTTTCAAACACTTGAGAAAAGAAAGGTCTTCCCTAGGAAGCTTTAACCCCCCCCCCCCCCCATTCCGCTACTGTGAAAAGGAAATATATCAAATATATATATTTGTATATGAAGTTGAATTCAGATTAACATACATGTACATGTATATTTATAATACTGACATTTTTCTGTATACTACAGTAGTATTCAAAGATGATAATAATATTTAGGATAGGTTATTTTAAAAAGAAACAATTTTCATGTAATCTTATTGCACAAAACTCGATTTAATATGTTACCATCATAGAGTAGCTACGCTAGAAACGATGGTCGTATAGTATCTGATTCAAAGACCCATGTAGGCTTTGAATTCCTAATTCTGTAAGATCATACATGTACATTTCTAAAATAGAAAATTTACATCTCAATCAGCATATGGACATCACATACCAAGTACATTGTACATGTACGTACAAAATTAATATATATCACACTTTCAAAAGTCTTCTTCAAAATTCATCGGTAATTTGTAATACATGAAAATATTTTCTGTTTATATCATTCTATGACAACAGTCAATAAATACAAGTAGCTCAGTCCCAATATTTCTGCCGAAGCCTTTTTAAATAAGGAACAAAGCGCAAATTGAACTGAACCAAAGTACTTTTAAGCATTATTAGAGAAAAACAAAGACGATGTGATCCAGTGACAAGGACTCCACCCTGAAGAAGGCTTTGGCCGAAACGTGGTGACTGAGCTATTTACTGACTGTTGTTATAATTTAATTCCCTTATTATGGAATAAAACTACAGAATGTCATTCTTTGAGATCGTATTTTCAAATTGAATATGCACATTCCCATGTAAAACACATAATAACACATATAGGTACAGTTTCTGTGTATCACATTTTCATCTCTATCAAAAAGAGTTGCCGAATGCGAAAGCCATGTTCTTAATTCTTAACAACCTTTATCTAAGGCATTGATTCTTTTTTATATACATATATATATAGGGTATCACACAATTATCTATAAATAGACGGGGTTCTCAGTCTTCCCCGTCAATCGGCTCCAGCATTTCCTCTGTTACTAATAGTCCATGTTCATACAGCATGGTGGCTACATCAATCTACAAAAAAAAAAATTATTAGTTTTTAAATTTTTGTCTTGGAGGGAGGGAGGGGGCAGGGGTATTTATGAAATTAATTAAGCAGCTTCTAAAATAAGACAGCCAAATACTCTTGATAATTTTTTTCATATAAGAACAAATAAGGGAGGATAAAGATCATGATAATGCATACAAGTTAATCAAATCACCTGGTTCAATAATGCAAGCTTGTAATTGCAAAATATGATCTGTGACATACTTAAAAGTTTGGAAAATTACGACATAAATTTTAAAATTAAAATTTTTAAGCATCGTGCACTGCTTCATCATCATTTCACATAGTAAAGTTGACATACATGTAAGTGTAGTACTTCAAAATGAAAAGTAAATACTCTGTACCTCTTAAATAGGTGTACTTTGCACATGTGTATACATGAATATAAATCATAAGAATATTACTTCTTTCCAAAAGGACCATTACTATTTTAAATTATCTAATTCCCCTACTGACAATGCCGAAGGGGACACTTAGTTTCCTCTCGGACTGTCTGTCCGTCTGTCCCATTTTTCAGTTTTCTGGACTTTTTTTTGCAACGGATTGAGATATTCAGCTGAAATTTGATACACAGCTTGGTAATGGATAGTTACCGAGCAAGTAGGACTTTCTTCACGCTCGACCCCTTTTTTGGAGGATTAATGCCCCTTGATGACTTGCAAAGATAAGTTTCCAGACTTTTATATTTCAAATTTCACAGGTACATATGTAGCTGATGAAGGTAATGCATATAAAATTCTTTGACAAAACTGAAAGAATTGTTCACCTTTTGTTCCACTGTACTTAAGGGCAAACTGTCAACAGTGACGTATGCTGGGTATTTATGGATAAGGTACTCCACTCCCGGGGCACACTATAATATAAACACATATTCACTGATAGAGTGGCTATTTTTTTTAAAATTGTGAGTCACGACTGATCTAAATGGTTTTCTAATTACAAAATAATGCATTTACATGTAAATCAAAAGGTTTAAGGATTAAAGTATACATGTAATATGAATTGTGCTAAAATAAGTAAGTGTACAGTATTTTCATCATAATTGTATCCTAAAAATAAAGGAGCTGATAAGATAAGGCGTAAAATCTGCCCTGAAAAAGTGGAATTTTCAAAATTGGAACTTCAAAAAAATTCTTTTACAAAATTTATGCTAGTTCTTGGTTTCATCATAATCAGCAGTTGCACAAGATTTATCATGCATAGTTTTCCTAAATTTTGGGGCAGAATATGTCTTTTTTCTATAGAAACCAATGGAAAATGGAAAAGTTTTTTAAAACATTGTTCCCCCCTCAGCTACAGAACGCCACTTTTACAGAAGGTGTATATCAATAATACACATCTTTTGACAAAGTGGGGTTCTGTAGCTAAGGGGGGAACGATGCCCCAGAGACAAAAAACTGAAAAAGGGAGGATGGGGGGCTTTTTCAAATCTGTGTTTTAGGTCGTAATATAAGCAAAATTTAATTTTTTCCCTTTTAAAGTCATTCATTTATTTATTCTAAACATGTTCACATGAAATGCACAAGATTTTGGAATGAAATAAACAGGAGTTTGCTGTTTATTTCTACACAATGTGTATTTCTTGGTAAAATGTCTACTTTGTAGCCAATGAATACAAAATACAACCATATTTCAGATTCAAAATCTTAAAATTTATGGAAAAAATTGAGACCAGTCTTTTGAATTTAATTTCTAGTATCTTGTTTAGACTATAACTATGTTTTAAAGTTTTTAGATATCCATATTAGCCAGATTGTTCTTAATTTTCAACGTTTTTTGATCGATATTAGCTTCTTTTCAACATGGCTACCCCCTACTCTTTAGACTGTAATTTAAGTATCTAGAAATAAGCTTACCAAAGTAAAACTTGTATCAGGAATCTCCAAATACATTACATTTTAGTAATTATCAAGTTTTTCTTGCGTACAGATCATTGTGTAGAAGAAATACTTGATGAGATTCAGGGCTAAATACAGCCCTTATCTTATCAGCTCCTTTACATCAGTCTCAAAATTAATTCATATCAGTCAAGACTGAAATAAATTGTACATGTAATTGTCATAGACTGTGATGGACAATTTTAGTGAGAATGTCATCATGTTTTAAGGTTGAAGAAATTGATAATAGATACTATAAAACTATGAATACCGTTAGACATATGAAATTACACATACCTCTGGAGGGATATCGAAGAAGCTGGGATCCGTTTCATGGTACACACGAGTGTTACCTAAACAATGGTAGATCCTGACCTCATCCTCTTCTGTAAGTAATCTGCATAAACAGAAAATACACTATGATATATTAATAACCATTTCTCCTGGTACCGATATGTCTGACCACATACACTGTAGACATGGTTGGTACACAGACAGTTTAAGATTCTGGCCTCATCCTCCTCTGTAAGTAATCTGTGTAAACAGTGAATACACCATAAAATATAACCATTTCTATTGGTACTAATATACCAATATGTCAGACCACATACACTGTAGACATGAGTGGTACACAGTGGTAGATTCTGATCTCATCCTCCTCTGTAAGTAATCTGTACACACAGAAAATACACCATAATGTATAAATCACCTTTTCTACTGGTACCAATATGTCTGACCGCATATATGGTAGACACGAGTGGTACACAGACAGTGGTAGATTCTAGCCTGATCTTTTTCTGTTAGTAATCTATGAAAGTTTTTACCCTTATACTCTTGAAAAATAATGGTACACTTACATGTAAAACATTAAAAGAATGTAAAATTTGATTCACATAAGAATTTCAGGCTATATAATATATCCACTAAACTTACCTAAGAACACCTTTCCTAATCAGTTTGATCCGAGTATCAGGTTCTATTTCCACCGTCCCCTCTACACGAGCTTCTGTACCCTGCCACCTAGCTCCCACTCCGTGTACACTCCTCATTCTCTCCGCTGTTAGAATAAACATACAAATGTACAAGCTAGACGTTCTTTCTTTTTACGTATACTAAAGCAAACGTTGACCTTAAACATCAATCTTAAGATGTGTGCAATATGAAAGAAAAAAATGCTTTCAACTTTTTGATTGAATGATCGAATACATGTTACTAGGTCAAAGTTCAAGGTTAAAGTTATATATTTTGGAATTCATGTTAAATATAGTGCATTTGCACTACATTTAATAGTATGATGAACACCAACTTCAGAGAAATCTGCTTTCAGATCATACATGTATAACAAATGGACAGACGTACAGAATGATTTGGTGTATACCCCAAATCTCTGTTTGCAGAGTGTATTATATACTGATCTCTAAATATACAACTTTTACACTTTTGCAAAATAAAAAATAGCCTGATGCATTGCTGAAAATGGACATAGTACGTATTGTTAAGATACATGGGCAAGTCAATAAGATTCCAGTCTAGTCCGTTCTAATAGAATGTTACACTGATGATTTTCACATCTACATGTAACTTATGTTCATCAAATTTGTTACCTGGATCTACCCTGCATAGATCCGCCCTTGAAAAATAAGCAAAGATTCATAATTTTATTCTCAATATGCATGGTCAATGAAAGAAAAATAAAAACATGTGGCTCCAGTTTTTGTTTAGCATTTGGCCATGATGGGAAAGTTGAAACATGATTTTCATGTAAACTGTACTACAGATATTTGAAAATCATTCCAAGGAATGCTTAGGAATCACTTTTATATAGGTTGCGACATCCAAGTGTGATAGACAGACAGACAACAGAAAAATTGATCCCTAAGTGTCACCATACTTCGCAGGTGACACAATAAAAATGTCCTGCATATTGAATCATTTTTAATAATTAATTTTTTGACGTCAAATCCGGAGAATTCATCGTAAAAAGAGGAGGTGGAGTACCTCAACTGGAAATACTGTCGACTGATTACTTTTTGACCCACCCTCATTATCTGTATTTAATAGGTACACATACTTTATTCAAGCTTACATAATACATAGGAATAATGCAAAATTTTTACAAACCCTCTGAAATGACTGGTGGGAGACTGTCATGCATGATTTGTTTCCCAAGCTGGTCCACAGCAGAATCTATTGGTAGGTGGTTAATCAAGCGTGACATGAGTTGTTCTAGTTTACCTATGAATGCAGATCTCTCATTGGAATCCTGATTTGAGAAGAAAATAGTACAATGTCATGTATAAACACATAAATCCTATAAAATCAAGTAACATTAGGATCTATCAACTTACCCTATCAGCGTGTGCTATACCCATGTAGTTTAGATAATTGAGTGGAAGTCCCTGTCTGTAGGTGACGTCCTCTTCTATGGCGAGCTGTAATGCTCTAGGTAACATCTATTAAATGAAGAAATATTCAAAAACTGACATTGATGAGAATCTTAGTATATCTATTAACTGAGGAATACAAAGCATATGTATTTTGTTCAATTTCAACACCCCCCCCCCCCCCCAATAAAAGTCTGGAAAACACTCTGCTAGCAGCTTAAATTTGTTTTACTTCTATTTTAAAGAGTGTTAAAATGTGAAGTATGAGACCCCTGTCAGTTCAATGCAGTTAGCAGTAAAATTTTAGGCCCTATTCAATATTTTCGAAAACAAGAGTTGCTTCCCCTCTGGGACAGTATTCGACGTAAACTAATTGTGACGACATAAAATTCTATGGAAAAGGTCCATAAATATGGGAAATGAAAATACTCAAGAGAAGCTTAAAGATTCAGAAAGACAAAAAAAGAAAAAAAAAAAGAATAGAAAAGAAAAAGACAAAAACAGAACACCAGAAGAATTTAGATGCAGGAACTTATAAATAAGAGAGAATAACTATTTCTTATTCTCACTGTATAACTTATGAATAAGAGAGAATAACTATTTTTATTCTCACTGTATAACTTACAAATAAGAGAGAATAACCATTTCTTATTCTCACTGTAAAGTGTATGTTCTCAATGAAATGTCTACAACAAAACATATGTACATACCGTTTGTAGAAGGTCACCCCACGTGTTCTTCTGGTAGCAGGATACTGTTATATGGAGAGAATGGCTATCTTCCATGGTCCTTCCCTGTGATAAATAAGATTCATACCAATTCACTCTAAGGTAGATTTCACAAACGTAGTGCAAGAATGACAATCAACTAAGAAACAAATTCATGAATCTTATCCAACAAATGCAAGATAGACATATTAATCAGAAATTATTCTTGCATTTTATTAAACAATTGTTACAGGTACTGTAAACTGTCCTTTATTCGTGGCGTCTTAATTTCGCGAACAAGAGTGAGGTGACTGGTTCACGATGTTTTATTTTCACGACATCATATTAAGTAACTTACTACATTTACATATGCGTTAGGAAATATTCGTGGCGTTTTATTTTCAAGAATCGAAGGACCTCGCGATAAAAGATGACCTGTTTACAGTATAAGTTTCTTCGATTTTTCAGAGTTCTTTAAAAATGTGTGAAAATTTACTTTCACTGTGGGCAATTTTGAATTTGCCTGGTCGTATTTTGCCCTATCGAGACTGTCCTGCTTTAAAATTTTGTTAAATGATCCTTTTCGCATCAGCAGTGAATTTGAGCATATTTCTGGGCTCGGCACCATAAAGTAAGAATTGACTTAAGTCTAAATTTCAATTTTCTTTTGTCTCATTAGCTCACCTCGACGAAGTTGAGAGAGCTTATGCTATACCCCCGCGCGTCCGGTTAAGAAGTTTGGGGTAGCTCAGTATTTGGCAAAGTACTGATGCTACAGTAACCAAACTTGCACAAGTGATTCATCTTTGGATGCTGAGGTGAACCCATGCATCAGATGCTGCATCTGACCTACATTTTCCGCTTGAGTGACTTGGTTAAGAAGTTTGGGGTAGCTCAGAGTGGCCTGGTTAAGAAGTTTGGGGTAGCTTAGTATCTGACAAAGTACTGATGCTACAGTAACCAAACTTTCACAAGTGATTTATCTTTGGATGCCAAGATGGACCCATGCAGAATCTGACCTACTTTGATTTTGCTTTTAAAAGCCAATATTGAGCAAAGTATAAGTGCTACATGTACCAAACTTGCATACTGGATGTATCTATGATCAGAATTTCATAAAATGACCATGACCTTCTTTTTCCGCTTGAGTGATTTTGCCTTTGAAAGCCAATATTGAGCAAAGTATAAGTGCTACATGTACCAAACTTGCATATTGGATGTATCTATGATCAGAATTTCATAAAATGACCTTGACCTACTTTTTCCACTTGAATAATTTTGCCTTTAAAAGCCAATATACATGTACTAAGAAATATGTTTGAATTGAATTTTGCTTCCACGATGTGAGCTTCGTAATCTGTGATTACCTATGTTTTTAATATAAGTGATGACTTGAAATGACTCAAAGGGTTTGGATGAACTTTCACTTATTAGCTATATATCGTATTTTGAGAATTTGACTTAAGTCAGTTCTTAGTTTATGGTGCTGGGCCCTGTCTACAGTATCCATAAATAAGTTTGCTGTCACTATGAATGTTCTGAACAGTCCCAATACAGATGGATCTAAGGCAATTCATCTCTATTATCACTAATATACATGTATGAGAAACTTACCTGGTGGATTGTCCCCCTTGGAAAGTATAGCAGATCCCCAGGGTCTAACACTGTATCTAATATGGGACTTCCAATATCAGCATCAGTAAAATTACCTGTAAAATTAGTCAAAAAAAAAAAAAAAAATTTGCAAAACAATATAAACCGTTAAGTTCAATTTTCTTTCTTGTTTCTCTGTATTTTTTCAAGTATTCATATTATATCGTAATCAAGAATAGGCGCATTGCCTGGCACAACATTTGAATCTAAAAAATGTGAAGGCCGAGTCTCACTATGCTTGATAATCCCTGCAGGTTCGACAGAAGTACACTGCATGAAAGTTTTTTTTAATTTTTTAATTTGCATATTTGTAAATGCATGACACTATATGAGTGTGAGTATGACAGACAGACAGACATACAATGTATGGATGATAGACAAAGTGATCCCTGAATATTTTTAAATGAAATTATTGAATTTTGGAAATGAAGATGTTTTGATAAGTTAAAATTACCTTCATATTCGCTATTTTCCGAAACCAGAGTTACTTCCCTTTTGAGACGGTATCTGATGTAGACTGATTATGACGTCATCAAATTCTATGCAAACAGTCCTAAAAGTCTTGGAAGTGACGGTATAAAATCGATGTTACCATACCATTTTCATGACGTCGCAATGGTTTTACGTCAGATACCGTCTGTAAGGGGAAAAAAATCTGTATTTTGCAAAGACTCAATAGCAACATTTCCTATGTTGAATCTAATGAAGAGGCTCTTATTATGATAAAAGAATGCTAAATTTTTCATCATAGAAAGAAAAAATCTGGGAAGGAAGTTTAGTAAATTACCACTAGAATTTCTCGGCAGTGTTTCCCCATCTGACCTGAAATCAAAGAGAAAAGACACTTTATTTTTAAATCTTTTCATCCATTGAAAAAAAATAAAGGCAAATCAAGTGTAGCATTCTCTTGCAACTACATTCTACTCTATGCTATCAGCAAAAGGGTTTTTCAAAAAGCATCAAGTCCATAGAAACCTTGACCATTGACTATGAAAATTGATAGATTTCGTCCTCTCCCAACTGGAAACATCATAGATTTGATTTGGGGCCAATATTCGGCCCCATTTGCAATGCAAAATTTGAAACCTCACGAAAAATTCATAAAAACGAGTTAAAAATACAAAATTTCTTGAGAAAACTTTTAAAATATCCAAATTTATCTACAGTTTTCCCCATTTTTGTGAAAATGCTGCTATTTTTCCAATTTCAAAGGCCCTGGCCCCTATCCCAAAATTGGGTGTGAGAGCCCTGGCAGACGAAATGCAAAATTTTAGGTCTGACTTGTGAGTGGCAGATAAGTTGAAAAGTATGTTCATATCAAGTTCTAGTAGGGACAAAGTCTAATCTGGGCGTAGAAGACCTGGATAGCAAGTTTTTATTGAAGGCTGTATAAACCGTTTACTGTACCAGAGGAATATTAAATCATAATTTTAAATAATCAAATTGTGCCATACCTTGGGTTATAAAGCCTCCAGTGTTTTCTACCTTCTAACTGTAGAATAAAAGCTTCTATATCGTCATAATGTGGTGCAAATCCTTGTGTGCCAGGGGGAGTCAGGTAACTAAATAAAACAGCCAGTATAAGTAGTGTTAATAAAGTTTCTTTATCATAAAATACCTGTATTCTTTAAGTATCAAGAGGGAGTGGTCTAACTAATTCAGTAATTGTAACAGCAATTATATATAGAGTTTTGCAATAGATCACTGGCCAAAGTTCTAATGGATGACAAAATGAAAAAAGATATCAGAGGTTAGAGCTTTATGTGCTCTGTTTTAATTGATACGTAACAATGAAATTACTTTTTAAAGTGATGTCATAATGAAACATAGTGTTATCAAAGATTACAAAGCTCACCTCAAGGCAGCATTCTATCATGGCAGGAGTCAAATAATACACAGTTTTGAATTTGAAAATCTGTCCTACTGAGAACCAACAAAAAAGATAGCACACAAAAACAAAATAGAAAAGGGATGTAGAGTATTTCATTTATTGACCCAAATTTTGCCTAATTGGGTGTACTCTATTGATACCCAAATCTCCCTAACATATGCACTCAAGCAGAAAACACAGGTCATGACCTACATTTGAATGTAGATTTGTGATCTACTCATAAAGATGCATAAACTGTGCAAGTTTGGACTTCCTAGCACTTACTATAAAGGAATAAAACTTCTTAACATTGATACCCAAATCTTCCTAACATGTGCACTCAAGCAAAAAATGTAGGTCATGACCTACATTTGAATGTAGATTTGTGATCTACTCATAAAGACGCATCATATGTGCAAGTTTGGACTTCCTAGCACTTAAAATAGAGAAATAAAACTTCTTAACATTGATACCCAAATCTTCCTAACATGTGCACTCAAGCGGAAAATATAGGTCACGACCTACATTTGAAAGTAGATTCGTGATCTACTCTTAAATACGCATCATCTGTGCAAGTTTGAACTTCTTAGCACTTTTACTAGAGAAATAAAACTTTTTAACATACTAGTGCAGAAGCAGACGCCGACGACAGGGTGATAGCATAAACTCCCTCTCACTTCGTGAGGTGAGTTAAAAATGACGCCAAAAGATGTCGATTGGGACATTTTGAGCTCAATAAAAAGATCCGAAAATGGCATATTAAATGATATGAAGAACAATCATATAAGATACCATTAGTTAACATATGATCATGTAAATGTATAAGGCGGTCATACAACTTACACATTTGCTCCCACACAGCAACCAAAATATTCCTGTAGTACCGATAGTAACTTCCATACATTACGGGAATAGGTCTGTGGGTTTAACAGCCGAACGGAACAACCATTCTGAAATGAGTAAGAAATGCATTTGATGTACATGTATACTGTACAAGGCAAGCCATGTCTAGAACAAATATTGTATGAGTAATGCATGAATTTTGGCACAAACAAATCTTAACAGAAACAGGAAGTTTGTATCGTTTGACAAACTTTTTACTTCACTCTTCAGAAAAATACTACTAGTTAACAGCATTACAATCATTGCTTTAATAAAATGTCACAATACATGTACATGGAAATTTTCGTGTGGGGGTAATTTTCATGTTTTTTAAGAATATTCACGAAAATATCCCCCACGCGAAAATATCCACGCTAGACACTCAAACAGTGGGAAGGAAATTTCAAACGCGAATATCTCTCCCACGCGTAACGTCTTAATGTTATAATTGCAAAATTTGCACCCAGTGAAAATAAGCACGTTTACAGTTACTGTATCATAACAAAAATTGAAACAAGATGAACGATAGAACTACATGTACATTGTCTATAATCCTCTAATTTTTTTCTCTCCAAAGTCCAAAACTTCAATGAATGAAAACTTCTGACTTGAACGTAATTTTCCATATATAACATAACATACCTGATAATAATCCCACACTATACTGGGAAAGGCCCTGCCCTGGGGATTGTGGGTTTGCCGTTGTCCATCTGCGTATGTTGTTACGTCAATATTTCTTGTAAATTGGATATTTCTCTGTAAAGAACACAATTTGCTTGAAGAAAGATTTGTACTGCTTACTTACACAACATGGTCTCTGTCCTGCCTATTCAATAGACCACTTCCTAAATTTTATCATGGAGGACAAAATGACGAAAAGTCGGAGGTGGAAACTCTATGCACACTTTTATTTGCTATTTTCGAAAACCAGAGTTACTTCCCATTTGAGACAGTATCTGACGTAGACTGATTATGACGTCATCAAATTCTATAGAAACAGTCCTAAAAGTCTGGGAAATGACGGTATAAAATTGACACTACCATACCATTTTCATGACCTTTTCATGACCTTATTATGGTTTTACGTCAGATACCATCTGTAAGGAAAAGAACTCTGTATTCTACATAGACTCAATATTGCTATGTCAAAATAGAACCACGTCTTTAACGGTGACATCATAATGAAAAACAATGCCAAAAGATGCCAACTGAGATGTTTTGAGCTCAATGGCAAGACTGGAAAATGGGCCACTGTAGGGTGAGAAAAATTTTCTTATATTTTCACTTCTATAGAAATGAAATTTCCTTTTATGCAAAGGAAATTGAAAACATGAAGACTTTGAAAACAATGAGCTCTTTTTCCAAACATCTTTCTAAAATTCTAAAAATTTAAGTCAAAGCTTTTTTTAAAAAAAATCATTCTAAGGAATGCATGTGTCGCCTGCAAACATAGCAACACTCAGGAATCACTTTTATTGGGTGTGACATCCAAGTGTGACAGACAGACAGACCGACAACGGACAATGTGATCCCTAAGTGTCGCTATGCTTCGCAGGCGACACAAAAATGAACAGTGTTGAAAAGTTTCTGAAAGCGGCAAACATCTGTTCATAAACACATTACCTCTCTTAGAATTTTATCTAACTCCACTGTACTGAACCAAGCATTGTTGTATTCCCTCATATGGCGTTTGACTAGAAGTGGCTTTTTCTCCCACAATTCTCTGTAATGATTCATCAAAATAGAGTATAAGCAGTTTCAACAAGTCTAGGAAACTATATGGAAGTCAATCATAGCGGAACGACTGAATCACATAATCAGTTCAGAGTGAGCCGGCTCTCATATTCAGACAATTGCTTCAATTAACTTTGCATCATGGGATTACTATCATGATGGTAAAATCGTATGTACATGTATACTGTCAATTTTTAATGACAGTACTAAAGCCAGAATATACACACGATTTTACTATCATAGTAATTCCATGATGCAATATTCATTGAAACGATTGACTAAATACGAGAGCTCACTCTGAAATGATTATGTGACACAGTAGTTCCGCTATGCTTGACTTCCATATATGGAAGTTTCCTCGACCTGTTCAAAGATGATTCTATAGCAAAGTTCTAGAACTGTCATTAAATGTAACTGAAACAATAGGATGTGGTCGTGAAACACTGATTTCCCCAGATGGCATAAAAGATATGGTTGTACATGTATCTTAATTTCAACAGAATTTCAAATTTCAAGGTCATGAAGTCGAAAATTTTAGTACCAATAGAAAATTCTTGCCACAAGGAATACAAATGTAAAATACAAAAGCCCTTCATTTATTGTTCCATCAGACATCATGCTAAATCTACAAATCATTCCAAAGTAGCACAAACGGTCAAATATATTAATATCAATGGATAAATAGCATGGCAAGAATATCTACGTGGGGTATCACGTGGTACACAAATGATATGTTCCACTTAAACAGAAAATTTTGTATCTGTCCGTGCACCATATCATAACATGTGGCGAACATTGAAAAATTTCTGTTTTAGTGTTCTCCGAATACACGTCTATTCTTGACCAGAATAAATTACCATCATGTAATTGATAATAATGACCATATGATAGGCCTAAAATAAATTCATATAAAGTAGATTTAGACAGTATTAACTTGGTTCAATCAAAGGGGATTCCCGTGGAACATATCATTTGTGTATCACATGATACCCCACGGTGGAATGTGCATGTAAAAAGCTATACATGTGTCTCTTTCTATCAATACATGTATTATGTTCAATGTTTTTGCCGAAGACAAAAAGACGTACAGACAAAAACTACATGCATACGTCCCACAAATCTTTGATTAAAAGAGAATGAAAGAAATACATGTACTATGTATCATAAACTAAAATATTTCATATTCTTACTTGTGAAATCTGTCTGGCTGCACGGGATGAATTAGACATTCAAACACTTTACACGCTTCCGCATGGCTGTCGTACATGTATGGTAAAGGGGAATCTTGTATGTTCGTCTCATCTTGGAAAGACATCGATTGCACAATTTCCTGAAAATAAAGGAAAACTTTTTTTCAATTAAGTACATGTATCTTTATCTTGTTCACATTATACACTTTTTTGCAATTTCAGAAGAATATACATGTACTTGTAAAGTAAATACACATTGAGCTTTGTTTAAATTATCAAAAGGTTTCTGGCATTTTTTTTCACCCTCACAGAAGAAGAAAACGTAGACGTGGCAGTTATAGATTTTTCTGACTCACACACCACATGACATATATTATGACGTCATAGAACATTACATCACGTCTTTGTTAGATTTGTACATTTCGGTATCGATTCTGGTTAAAAATCATTTTAGTGATAATAAAATATCCTGAGTGAGAAAAATAAATCACAATGTTGCGAGTGAGACAGGGGAATCTCTTTGCTACATCCACCACTCGTAAAGCTGCGTCGTGGATTGCAAATCTTTTACACTCGGATGAGATTCCCTCATCACAGTCGCAACATCATGTAGTTAAAGTAGGAGAATTTTCATGCCACACAACATGCACAAAGTACATACCTGTCAACTTTGAAGTCTTAAAAAGAGGGAAATCTCCATCCTTGGCACTTGAAAAAGAGGGAGATTGCGCGTAAACCCATTTTGCTGCACTTTTAATGAATCACGGCATTTTGTGCAAAACCAATTTTCAAATAATTTCATTGTGCTGACATTTCATTGCAAAAACATTTATAAACAATGAAACATGTATCAATAATTTATTGCATTCTATACATCTTTTCTTGCATTGTATCATGCAATTTCTCAACAAAATGCTCTGAATGTCCTTATCTTTTTTTTGGCAAATATGCCAAAAGAGACAGAAATAGGGTTATTGGGCCAAAAAGATCGAGATTTCGGTCTCCCTCGAGGGAGAAATGCCAAGGAGAGAGATGAGGTCAAAAAGAGGGAGTCTCCCTCAAAAAGAGGGAGAGTTGACAGGCATGAAAGTATGATACATGTAAATGTATATAATTCCTTACCTCCGTACTATAATCCTGTTCCTTTAATGACTTTTTCCGTTTTGTGTTGGGGGTAGTATCATCTTTATTTTTTCGTTTTCTTTTTCCGCTACTAGTCAGTGGTTTCGCATTTTCTCCAGATCCTGTATTGACGGGAGTTTGACTTTTATTGATCGGAGTTCTCTTGTTTTGTTGGTTTTCGGAATCTAAGAAATGTACGTCAACATTTGGAGTCTGACTGCTGACAATCTGCGTTGGTAGAGGTGACAATGAAACTATCGGAGATTTTGAAGAATTCTTCTTTTTAGTCTTTGTTAACGTGGGTGTTGTGCTATTTTTAGCAGATTTTTTTGTCTTCGTCTGTGTTAGATTTGAAGATTCTGATTTTGTTTGAAGAAGGGTAGGTGCCGATATCCTGGTATTAATGTTTTCGTTTGGAGAAAGTTTTTTTCCGCTAGGTGGTTTGTTGGCAGTGATCTTCCGGTTAGGTTTCACAGCAGAAATCTGTACAGGTAATTTTGGAGTATCTTGAACTATAGCACCATCTGTAACATGAAATTCAAAGTGTTAATATTAGAATACAAAAAACCTTCAAGTCATCAAATATCAATTCTTACAAGTACTTTCTCGATGAAACTGTGAGTGCACTTTTCGTAATTACATGTACATGATTGTACATGTATATGGAGAATAATTCATAGTGAAAGTACATACAATATAGTCCTGTTATGAATGTCATAGTGGAAAAACAGAAAAAAAGTGCTTACAGTGTTACTGGGTGAATTGTTTTTTTCAAGTTGAGAAAAAGTTTTGTATGGTAAAATAACTCCTCACTGACAATGCTGACAGTTAATTGACCATTCCAATCGCATGCACATGTTTTCATCCATCAGCTTATTTTGTCATTGCTAAGCGTGTTACTGGGTGAATTGTTTTTTTGAGTTGATAAAAATTCTTGCATGGTAAAATAACACCTCACTGACAATGCTTTCAGTTAATTGACCGTTCCAATCCCGTGAAAATTTTGACAAAATTAATGACTGTCAGACATCACAAAGCATTTTTTATGTCTGACGAAGGTTAAGAAGCATACTTGTCCGAGATAAAAACATTGTGACGTCACGAAATTTGGCACTTTATTAAAATTTCCCGCAATCGAAAAATTGTTCAGAGTGTATCATGCCTTGGTAATCTAAATGTGGAAATCACATGATTAGGCAAAAATGTATATCTGATGAAGTCATGTTTGGGTATTTAAAGTTTAAGGTATTCAGCCCGTAATAAGTTTTCCATTAGAATTATCAAAGATACAGATTTTCTATTTCATCATATAGAATACTTTATACACTAATTTTGCTTATATAAATGATGCCACTTGTCAACCAATGACACATGCAATTACCTCCGAACATTCCCGATAATAAAATAATCGGTATTTGTCGGAAATGTAGAAATAGTGTAAAAATTTTAACCGGAAGTAACTCTGTTGGGTGCTGGAACCTTAAACCATTTTTCATTTTACAATGTTTAACATACAAGTTACAAACTTATATCAATGTCTCAGATGGAGGCGTGAGGGGGTCCTTGAAGCAGGAGGAAACCAGAATACCCGGGAAAAACCTGCTACCGTAAGACTGGGTGGGTGACTCCCACATAAGACCCCTTTGCCGAATCAGGAAGCAAGTGCACTACCACTGCGCTAACCCGTCCTGTTTGGGCATTTGCCAGCAAATATAACATAATTTTGCTGAAAGATGAGGCCCTATCTCCAAAAGCAAAGCAATACTTGACCTTCAGCATGTCCGTTTTCTAGATTAGTAAGGTCAGGGGTAGACTTCATGTAGGCCAGTGTGACAACAGAATCTTGAAATGCTTTCTTCACGCTGGGTCTTGATTTAGGTGTCCCCCTCATACTGACTCTTAAACTGCCACCTTTCAGAGCTTTCTGTCAAAAATAAAGGAAGAAAAAAGTTTGAAATACAGAATTTTTTGTTGACAACAGTTCAGTTCACAAAGTTTGAGATTGCACAATTTTGTTTACATGTACTATCAAGCACAATATCATAAGAGACTCTTTGTTTAAAGTTAAAAGACAGAGAAGGAAAGAAAGTACAATGTATATGATAAATGGAAACATCATATGCTGACATTTAAGGTAGAGCATCCCTCAGGTTTCAGATTATTATATTTCTTAAATAAGAACTTTTACAATATTTTCATTTCCATGTATTTAAAGCTTATGTTAAACCTGATATACAAAAAAAATATAATTCCTGATTCCATGATTATACCGAGAACTTAGCCGTTTGAACTTTACCATTGGACCCTATGGGAAAATTAAGAAAATCCCTTTTTAGAGGTGATAAAATGTAACTATAAAAGTTTCTTTTCCCAAAACCACCTGAACAATATTCTGAAGTGAAAAGATAGGGTATCCAGGCAAAAAATTACCAGCAATTCTGACCTGAGGGATACTCTCCCTTAATGCTGTAGCGAAACAGGAAATCAAACATTATTCATGCACTGCAGATAAGATCAATGACAGGTCCTTTGAAGCCCGATACACACGGCAGGGATGAAAATTCGTTGAAATTTTCAGGGGCCAAGTGGGCTCCCAAGTCAATAAATTTAGGCGCCCACATCAAAAACAATTAGCCCACATCAAAATGTATCTAAATTCATATTTTTAAATTTAAGCCTATTCCCCCCGCTCCTTTCTCCTTCTCAGTATCAAGTCGTTGCCATCTCACAGGTGTATCATGTATGAAATTAACGCCAAAAATGAGAGAGAGACCAGTGCACTTGTCGAGTTTATTTGACAACATTGAACGATAATTGCAGTCAGTCATTCTTTCATTAAATCAGTTTGTGTAATTTTACCGCGTAAATTAGATGTTTCTAAATTTAAAAGTACGGTTTTGATTTCGGTCCTCTCAAGCACACGTACCTTAAATAAATCAATAAATAGATCCAGTAATAAACATATTATGTATACGTCAGACGGTCTCAAGACAGTGACTTTGTGCGCTTTTGGAAACGTTGGCTAAAGTTTTGTATACTGATTTAAAATCACGATGCATCTTTACAAGGAAATAAAGGAGATCTATTCATTTTCCACGAGAAAGTGAACCGAAAATTTGTCAAATACCCACAAGTTTTTGTTTGAGTTACGGCAACTACGAAACAAGAAACAATTATGATCGGAATTTTAAGGTCGCCAAGTGGGCGATCAGAAACACATTTTTGGTAGTCCACACTGAATTTTTAGTCGCATTGGCAAGTGGGCGAGTGCTTATTTGCATCCCTGCACGGTAAGATTTGTTGTATAAGACTTGTATTATAATACAAAATCTTACCGTGTGTACACCCTTAATACACTGTATCATAAGATTTTAAAAAAACATATACACATGTAAGACTGTACTAGCGATAGAGCACTGATCTATCCTTAATACAAGTCTTATAAGATTTTTTTTATCTCTGACCGATGAAATCGCTCTGTTCTCATTATGAATCAACATCTGAAATTAAAAATATTTAGACATGGAAAACCATAAAATACATGTGCTTCAATGGTGGTCAAATTCCCAAATTAGACATGGAAAAATTAATTATAATTGATTTAACATTTTTGGAAGTGGAAGGGGAATTATACAATCCTTCCCGGGAAGTGTTTCACCAAAAAGATCCAAGTGGTAGGGCTCTGGTTAGATCTTCCGATACATTTTGAGGTGCTTTCACTAGAAGTCCATGATGGACACCAAATGTTTCTCTCCATTTCATGCATGGCTTTGTCCAGTACCTACTTTTAATCTATTTTCTTTTGAGTCAATTTATTTCACACATGTTATATATATTGTGGCAATTAATTTGTCTTCAATTAATGAAATATTCTAGCGGGAGAAAACGACATGGAGTAGACTATTTGTTTACAGTCTTTTTAAGATTTGTATTACCGTGTGTACAGTAGAGTCTTATGAGACATAAAATCTTATAATACAAGTCTTATAAGACTAGTCTTACCGTGTGTACCGGGCTTGAGAGTTCTAATTGGAATACTCATGTCTTTTTCTCACTGACCTGAAACACAGGCCTTAAGATCGCCTGGATTCGCCTATGTTCCTATAATAAAAAGGTTTCTTCGTACAGCGAATTGGGAGCGTCATGATTTGATTTAAGGTAAGAAATCAATTGAGTTTTATTGAAGTAAAAAGCAGAAATAGTGCATTTTGCAATAGGACGCGAGGCAAAGCCATTGTAGGTCGCTGCTTTCTACAGGAGTGGACCAGCTAATGTCGAGTAAAAATAACCGTTAGTGTGTCGTTTGTTTACTTTGAATATCTCCCTTATATAGGGGTCTAGGTCAACCAAACTTGGTCAGCGTATAGTTTAACCTTTTATCTACCGATTCGAATAGTAAACATAGGTAATCACAGATTACAAAGCTCACCTCGTGACAGCAAAATTCAATTCAAACATATTTCTTAGTACATGTATATTGGCTTTTAAAGGCAAAACCACTCAAGCAGAAAAAGTAGGTCAAGGTCATTTTATGAAAGTTTGATCAAAGATACATCCAATATGCAAGTTTGGTACATGTAGCAGTTATACTTTGCTCAATATTGGCTTTATAGAGCAAAATCACTCAAGCGGAAAAAGTAGGTCAAGGTCATTTTATGAAAGATTGATCAAAGATACATCCAATATGCAAGTTTGGTACATGTAGCAGTTATACTTTGCTCAATATTGGCTTTATAGAGCAAAATCACTCAAGCGGAAAAAGTAGGTCAAGGTCATTTTATGAAAGATTGATCAAAGATACATCCAATATGCAAGTTTGGTACATGTATCACTTATACTTTGCTCAATATTGGCTTTTAAAGGCAAAATCACTCAAGCGGAAAAAGTAGGTCAAGGTCATTTTATGAAAGTTTGATCAAAGATACATCCAATATGCAAGTTTGGTACATGTAGCACTTATACTTTGCTCAATATTGGCTTTTAAAAGCGAAATCACTCAAGTGGAAAAAGTAGGTCAGATGCTGCATCCAATGCATGAGTCCATCTCGGCATCCAAAGATGAATCACTTGTGCAAGTTTGGTTACTGTAGCATTAGTACTTTGTCAGATACTGAGCTACCCCAAACTTCTTATCCAAATCACTCAAGCGGAAAATGAAGGTCAGATGCTGCATCCAATGCATGGGTTCACCTCAGCATCCAAAGATGAATCACTTGTGCCAGTTTGGTTACTGTAGCATTAGTACTTTGTCAGATACTGAGCTACCCCAAACTTCTTAACCAAGTCACTCAAGCGGAAAATGTAGGTCAGATGCTGCATCCGATGCATGGGTTCACCTCAGCATCCAAAGATGAATCACTTGTGCAAGTTTGGTTACTGTAGCATCAGTACTTTGTCAGATACTGAGCTACCCCAAACTTCTTAACCAAGTCACTCAAGCGGAAAATGTAGGTCAGATGCTGCATACGATGCATGGGTTCACCTCAGCATCCAAAGATGAATCACTTGTGCCAGTTTGGTTACTGTAGCATTAGTACTTTGTCAGATACTGAGCTACCCCAAACTTCTTAACCAAGTCACTCAAGCGGAAAATGTAGGTCAGATGCTGCATACGATGCATGGGTTCACCTCAGCATCCAAAGATGAATCACTTGTGCCAGTTTGGTTACTGTAGCATTAGTACTTTGTCAGATACTGAGCTACCCCAAACTTCTTAACCAAGTCACTCAAGCGGAAAATGTAGGTCAGATGCTGCATTCGATGCATGGGTTCACCTCAGCATCCAAAGATGAATCACTTGTGCAAGTTTGGTTACTGTAGCATTAGTACTTTGTCAGATACTGAGCTACCCCAAACTTCTTAAACGGACGCGGACGCGTAGGGTTATAGCATAAGCTCACTCAACTTCGTCGAGGTGAGCTAAAAACAATTGGATGAAGAGAATTTTTATTTTTCCAAGATTTTTTCCCGACATGACCGAAAATCCACGTTACTAGCCTTGTTTTTATTATAGGAGCATAGGCGAATCCAGGCGATCTTTAGGCCTGTGACCTGAAATACCAAATTTTTGTATATTCTGAGACGGTAAAACAGAGAAATAGAAATTCATGGAACTGCATGTCTATGGCAGAAAGCAGTACCGTAAGTCCGTAAACAAATCTGTTTGTGCATACCATGATTTTTTTGCCTTTAGTTTGAGACGTGGCTTTCTTGACATCCTCTTTGATGGTTGGAACACTTGCCGCTCGCCGTATATTGGTCCCGGAGTCTATGTCTGATCCATCCTCTCTCTCCTGTATTGAAAAGAAAACATAGTTTAACATTGGCTCATGTGTATGTCTACTGCACATTTTTGTCATGTGAACATAAAGTAAATCTTATTCAAATTCAAATTGTATGTCCAACAAACGTGTCAAATAAAATATATGAATTGAATTTGATTTGCATTTAATAGTCTAAAAAAAAAAAGGACATAAAAACGACTGCTGACTTGGTCAGTGATCTCACAATGGAAATGACCAATCTAAACATAGAGTAATCAAAAATTACATAGCTCGCTATAGCAGGTCTTTGTCAAAAATAAAAAAACTTCTAAAATCCAATAATTGAATAAAGCCTGTGCTTTTGAAACACAAATGCCCCCAGTGGCATCTTTGTTAGTATGAACATTTTTTTCTGTTAAGTACATGTATGTGAAAGGTCAAGGTCAGGGTCACTTGGTTAAATTTTTTTGGTATCAATGGAAAAATCTTGTGACAAAGAATACACATGTGAAATATCAACGCCCTATCAATTACCATTCAAAATATATGCCCAATGTTAAATTTTTTGAAAAGTAGGTCAAATGTCAAGGTCAAGGTCACAAGGTCAAAAATTTTGGTTCCAATGGAAAGGTCTTGTCACAAGGAATACACATGTGAAATATGACAGCCCTATCACTTACCATTCAAGAGTTATGCCCAATGTTAAAGTTTTTGAAAAGTAGGTCAGAGGTCA
Source organism: Pinctada fucata (assembly GCA_028142955.1). Taxonomy (NCBI): domain Eukaryota; kingdom Metazoa; phylum Mollusca; class Bivalvia; order Pterioida; family Pteriidae; genus Pinctada; species Pinctada fucata. The sequence goes on along the minus strand of AP027107.1, from coordinate 17,318,334 downwards.
AAAAGTTTGGCATCATTGGAAAGGTCTTGTCGCAAGGAATACACAAAATGAAATATGAAAGCCCTATCACTTACCATTCAAAAGTTATGCTAAATGTCAACTAAAAATATACTACTGTCCTGTTCACTAAGTCCAGAGCACCCTGTTTTCCTGGTTTTCTCTAAAATATGATACTGTCATCTTCCAAAAAGATACCACGGTATCAATTTTATAGTACTCCTTTAGTCGTAACAGAAAATACTATTGTTTTGGCTGTGCGTCAATTAAGTTAGAAATAGGACGGAAAATAAAAAGTCTGCGGGGATTTTCTATAGTAAAATCGCTGAAAATGTGTGTCGTCAGGAGCTTTGACGTCACTGTTTACGGTACGGTACTACTATTGTTGACACGGAGAAAACTATGGCGGCGGCTTGGAATTAACATGGAAATTTCCGGTAGGCATTTTATTTTTCATATTGGAGTTTGAAGGCAGCTGATAGGGTAAGTTAAAGTTAATTTCCGGTTACGACTAAAGGAGGTCAATAGTTGGAAACTATAATAGAGGAAAATTCTTCAAATGATAGAATAAATCATCAAAATAGGGTGCTCTGGATTTAATGAAAAGGACAGAAATTTAAGTTAATTTGACATTTCCTTTTGCATGTCAGTTATTTTTCTGAATACTTAGACGTCTCTATCACCAAAATTGTAAAAAATAGCAATCCAAGGAATGCTTGTGTCGCCTGCGAAGCGGCTTGATTATTATTCTAAAAAGTGGATCAAAAATATTGGTAACAGTAGAAAAGTTTTGTCAAATGAAATTCATTTGAAATATAAGACCTCTTAATTACAAATTAAAAGATATGGTCATTCTCAAATTTTCAGAAAATAGTGTCAATCATCTAGGCCAAGGTCACTATGTAAAGTAACGAAAAGGTCTCATCATAAGAAATATTAAGGCCGATGGATACTTTTGAAATTAGACTGTTTACCCTGTATTTTTTTGGTTAAAATTGAAAGAACAACTCAATATCTTGCAATTGAAACCTTAATCTAAGAGATTATCCACATATTTTCTTAAAAAATAGAGTTCAATGCCACCCATTGAAAATACAAAATGGCCATTTTCAACAAATACTGAACATATTTATAACATGTACTCTTATTTATTGATAAATGTTCTGAAACATATTCTTTTACATAAGTTTTATAGAAAATAACTCAGTATACATTCTCAATAGAAAAAATGCAGGAATTTCTCATAATAATATCAAATTTTGGTATTTTTAACCCATAACGTTCATTGAAATAAAGTAATAATTTTTCACTTTATTGCCAATTTCTCAAAATCTAAACTGTTAAGGTATACTTTAATTTGCATTAATATCAAGAAATATATCTTAGGTCTATAAAAAGACTTACTTGAAGAAGCCTGCCCACAGTATTTGTGTACAATTGCATATTGAATATGTATACCCCCTTATTTCAAACGTCAATTTTGTTTAAAAAATTTTCATTTTCATGCAAAACTTCTTTAAATCTATGTGTAATGATGTATACTTTATTTCATATATAATAGGAATAATATATTATGTTTCAAATAAGTAACAATAGAAGAAGCCTCCCATCACCTATTGTATATGACTGCACTAAGAATACATATACCCCCTTAATTAAAACGTCAATTTATTTAGTAAATATGTTCGCTTTCATGCCAATTTCTCAAAATCTAAGGTGTTAAGGTATACTTTAATTTGCATTAATATCAAGAACTATATCTTAGGTCTATAAAAAGACTTACTTGAAGAAGCCTACCCATAGTATTTGTGTACAATTGCATATTGAATATGTATACCCCTTATTTCAAACATCAATTTTGTTGTAAAATTTTTCACTTTCATGCAAAATTTCTTTAAATCTACATGTAATGATGTATACCTTATTTCATATATAATAGGAATGATATATCATAATTCAAAAAAGCAACAATAGAAGAAGCCTCCCCTCACCTACTGTTTATGACTGCACTAAATATACATATACCCCTTTAATTAAAACGTCAATTTATTTAGTAAATATGTTCACTTTCATGCTAATTTCTCAAAATCTAAGGTGTTTAGGTATACTTTAATTTGCATTAATATTAAGAACTATATCTTAGGTCTATAGAAAGACTTACTAGAAGAAGCCTACCCACAGTATTTGTGTGCGATTGTATATTGCATATGTATACCCCCTTATTTCGAACATCAATTTTGTTGTCAAATTTTCACGTTCATACAATTTTTTTTCAAATCTATATGTAATGATGTTTACTTTATTTTATAGATAATAGGAATGATATATTCAGTTTTAAAAAAAGTCACAATAATAGAAGCCTCCCCTCACTTATTGTATTTAATTGCACCTTGAATACGTATACCCCCTTATGTAAAACATCAATTCTATAGTAAATAATTTCACTTTCATTCAAAATTTTGTAGAATCTAATGTGTATAGATGCTATCTTTTTCTCATAAATAAAAATAAACGTATATTTAGTTTATATAAAGTCACTAAACTCTTTATTTAGTAAAGAAGCAGCCTACCCACAACAATTATGTATAACTGCATCTTGAATATATATACCCCTTCATTTGAAACATCAATATTTTTGTCATAACACATACTTTCATCATCATCACTGTTCATGCAAAATTTCTTGAAATCTCATGTGTAATTATAAATAGTTAATTTTTATAAATAGTTATGTTTTTTCAAAACTTATAATAGATAAAAGCCTTTCCTCAAATATAATGTAAGACTAGTAAATCATTGTACTTCTTGAATAGGAACATTGTCGCAAAAAATGAAATTTCCATATTTTTCATGAAAATTCATGACAGAAGACTGAACATTATGAATCATTTATAAACTCCTTATAATAGTTAATATGCTGAGCAGCATTCTTAGTTTGTTTATTTTGTTGTTGTTGGTTTTTTTCACATTAGGGATTCTATCGATCTTTGTATCTTAGAGTCTCCAACTGCCTCACTATGAATACACTGTGCATCCAATTGTGTTAATCGCGTCTGTACGTTAGTCTTTATATAGACACAGAGTTACACAGTCTGTACCGATAATGATAGCTAGGATCACTTGATGGTTATACATATACTGTACTATAAGATTATACTCAAACCATGTTTATTAAATAATTTCAATGTACTACTATTACCATGAGGATTAAACCAACAGAAATAAGGAAAATAATCATAATAATCAAAACAAATCCAGATCAATATATGCAACATGCACTTTACTTTAACACATTGAAATCTTGGCCCTGTCATGGATGGAGCAGAGCAGCCCAAAGTTCAAGAGTTGACATGCTAGAATAATTATCCACGTTAACCCCTTCCCAACCCCTAGGTTCACAAGTTACCTAGCCTGTTGAAGTGTTTGACATGGACCATGCACAGCTCAGATTCTGTTACACATTTCCGATCATCTAAGCCAGGATGTACCACCTCAACCAACATACTGATAGAAACTTAGAAAATGGAAATTAAACTAAAAGCCCATCAAACACAAGTCACAACTCCGAATTTCCTCTTGTAACTAAATGACAGAAATGTTCAGAATTATAACTTACGCTTTTGGGTTTATCTCGCCTTTAAGATGGCTTCTTGACGTCGCGAAATAGACAAATATGGCAAAATGCCCTTTTGAATTGTGAAATATCACCATATTTGTCTAAAATAATCTCATTTTCTGTACCTGTGACTACCTGTTATTGCTACTTAGGAAACCGGCGACGCATAGTAAAATCTGAACCGGATGCGCAAAAGTTCCCATCCGCCTTAAAGACCTATCACTTAAAAGATATATACAACCTTAATTTCTTAGAAAAGAAGGTCAAATAGTTAGGTCAAGGTCAAATTAAGGTAAAAAATTATGGTATGTGTAGAAATGCATTGTAACAAAGATAAAGCCTACGCTCACGCAGCAAGATACGCCCGTTGGGATTTTTTTCACAACACCAAAATATCTAAGTCCCATAACTCCATAAGGACAAATTGGATGAACCTAGCTTAAAATCGAAAGGCGGCTTCCTCTTCAAAGTCTGATCAAAATGTACAAATATCATGAAAATCTGTTGACACATATTCAAGTTATTGCGTTCCATGCACCTATATTTTGCCCTTAGCTTAACATGTATGTGCATATAACCCCCCCCCCCCCCCCCCATTACACATAATTTCTGGATTATGTGACAAAAATTCAAGAACCCCTAATATATGTGAAAGAACATCCTTTCTACTTGAAGTATACCAAATTTCAAAACATTTCAACCAGAAATAGATTTTTAAATAATTTTTAACTATTTTAGTATATTTTCACTGTATTTTAAAATATCTAAGTCCCATAACTCTGTAACGACATATCGAATGAACCTGAAAATCGAAAGGCGGCTTCCTCTCCACAGTCCAATCAAAATGTATGAATATCATGAAAATCCGTTGACGCATATTCAAGTTATTGCGTTCCATGCGCTATATTTTGCCCACAGCTTAACATGTATGTGCATATAACCCCCCCCCCCTTCCTATTACACACAATATCTCGCTTATGCGACCAAAAAATTAAAAACCCGTTACATATGTCAAAGAGCATCCTTTCTACCTTAAGTATACAAAATTTCAAAACATTTCGACCAGAAATAGATTTTTAAATAATTTTTAACTATTTTAGTATATTTTCACTGTATTTTAAAATGTCTAAGTCCTATAACTCTGTAACGACATATCGAATGAACCTGAAAATCGAAAGGCGGCTTCCTCTCCACAGTCCAATCAAAATGTATGAATATCATGAAAATCCGTTGACGCATATTCAAGTTATTGCGTTCCATGCGCCTATATTTTGCCCTTAGCTTAACATGTATGTGCATATAACCCACCCCTCCCCCCTTCCTATTACACACAAGATCTCGGCTATGCGACCAAAAAATTAAAAACCCGTTACATATGTCAAAGAACATCCTTCCTACATGAAGTATACAAAATTTCAAAACATTTCGACCAGAAATAGATTTTTAAATAATTTTTAAATATTTTAGTATATTTTCACTGTATTTTAAAAATCTAAGTCCCATAACTCTGTAACGACATATCGAATAAACCTGAAAATTGAAAGGCGGCTTCCTCTCCACAGTCCAATCATAATGTATGAATATCATGAAAATCCGTTGACGCATATTCAAGTTATCGCGTTCCATGCGCCTATATTTTGCCCTTAGCTTAAAATGTATGTGCATATAACCCACCCCCCCTTCCCATTACACACAATATCTCGGTTATGCGACAAAAAAATTAAAAACCCGTTACATATGTCAAAGAACATCCTTTCTACTTGAAGTATACCAAATTTCAAAACACTTCGACCAGAAATAGATTTTTAAATAATTTTTAAATATTTTAGTATATTTTCACTGTATTTTAAAAATCTAAGTCCCATAACTCTGTAACGACAAATCGGATGAACCTGAAAATCGAAAGGCGGCTTCCTCTCCACAGTCTGATCACTATGTATAAATTTCATAAAAATCCGTTGACGCGTATTCAAGTTATTGCGTTCCATAGGCGGACGGACAGACGGACAGACGGACGGACTTCGCCATACCATAATACGTCCCGTCAAATGACGGGCGTATAAAAATACATGTGAAATAGCAAAGCCCTATCACCTACCAGTCAAAAGATATAGCCAATTTGACTTTTCTTGAAAAGTAGGTCAAATATCTAGGTCAAGGTCACAAGGTCAAATATTATGGTCTGTGTAGAAAGGTCTTGTCACAAGGAATACACATGTGAAATATCAAAGCTTTATCACTTACCAATCAAAAGGTATATACAATCTTAATATTTTTGAAAAGTAGGTCAAATATGTAGGTCAAGGTCAATAGGTAAAAATTATGGTATCTGTAGAAAGGCATTGTTACAAAGAATACACATGTAAAATATCAAAGCCCTATCACTTACCAATCAAAAGATATAGTGAATCTTATCTTTTTTTGAAAAGTAGGTCAAATACCTAGGTCAAGGTCACAAGGTCAAAAATTATGGTATGTGTAGAAAGGACTTGCCACAAGGATTGCATGTGTGAAATATCGAAGTCCTAACCCTTACCAATCAAAAGATATATCCATTCTTAATTTTTTTGAAAAGTAGGTCAAATATGTAGGTCAAGGTCACTAGGTCAAAAATTATGGCATGTGTAGAAAGGTCTTGTCACAAGGAATACACATATGAAATATCAAAGCCCTATCACTTACCAATCAAAAGTTGTGGGCTGTGACACCCAAAGTGTGACAGACAGACAGACGGATAGACTTAATAATCCAGTCTCTCCGCTGCCGCTAACAGAGACTGAACCCCACTATGGTTGTTACTGAACGAAGTCGGACGAAACTGTTGCCCAACGATTTTTCTATGTACAGACTTTTAATATTTATTTTCTTGCAGATGACATTTAAGTAATCATAAAACTAACTATCTCTACCCACCTCGCGTTTTTTTTCTCGCGCCGTTGTTGCATTTTTGCAAATTTTTACCCCCCTACCAAACCAAACAAGCAAAGCAAAAGTTCGGAGAAACGACCAATCAAATGCAACAACGAAGCGAGAAAAAAAAAAAAAAAAAAAACGCGAGGTGGGTATAGATAGTTAGTTTAATGTTTACTTAAGTGTCACCTGCAAGAAAATCAATATTAAAGGTCTGAAATTTGGAAAAATTGTTGGGCAACAGTTTCGTCCGACTTCGTTCTGTAACAACCATAGTGGGGTTCAGTCTCTGTTAGCGGCAGCAGAGAGACTGGATTATTTAGTCTAACAGACGGACAGACGGACGGACAACGGACAAAGTGATCCCTACAGACAGGTCCGGGTGTAATCGGGAAAAAACAAAAAACGCAGTGTATTTATTTCAGGTGTTTTCTACAGGTAAATCAGAAAACACAGTGTTATTGTATTCCCCCTCTGTCACTTTCATCCCCCTCTGTAGCTGCTATATGCCCCTCTGATGGAAGGTGTGAAAATCACTCAGGTGTGGAAGTTACCCTGACAAAAGGCCAGGTAGTGGCATTTATACTAGAAGGAAATATTAGATACCATTACATGTATGAAGGCTGTTTTCTGTTTATTTTTCAAAACTTAACAAACACTTGAAGTTTTAACATGTATAAAAGAGTATTTTAATTTCATTATTTAAACTTTATAATATCCACTAATTCTATAATAAATTGAAGTTTGTTATTGGTCATTCAAAAACTGAAATTAAAACATGCTAAAATATAAGATAAAATTATTTTATAATTGTACATTTTTTTTCTTTCTAATATCCATAATTATCTTTTTCTTTTTTTTCACATATTGGAAATTCCAAAACTGAAATTAAAACATGCTAAAATATAAGATAAAATTAGTTTATAATTATACATAATTATCTTTTTCTTTTATTTTTCTGTTTATTTTTTTTTTTTACATATGGATATCTGAAAGAAAATAATATACATAAAAACAAAACAATGATTATAAAAAAAATTAATGTACTTTGTAATTATACACAATTTCATTCAATTAAAGAAAAGCTTTTTAAGAATTGAAACATATTTTTCAAACATGTCAAAGAATCGATTTCAGGGTCGGTCCCCCCCCCCCCTCATGAATTTGTCCAATACTTTCAGCCGGTAACGCTGCCTGTGCAAACAACATATACCCCTGCGTTAATCCGATTATCTGTTTAGCTTAGGTGACTTCTCCGGACAATGATTTCCCACGCCTCAGATTATGAACTAGATAAAACACGGGAATTATAAATTTTAGAGTCCTCACAATTATGGCCGGGGTATTGGAGTTTGATATATATTTTATGTCGTTTAAACAGTCATAAAGTGTTTGTATATCAAATTCTCCCAGATTTTAAGTAAGAAACGTCACGATTTTTTTCATAAATACTAAAGATGGGTAAATTATTTTGCGCTCCTGTAACAGTCAGATTGTTTTTTTTTTTTTTTTTTGACTGACAACAACATTTATATCGTTACGCGATAAACTTATGACTCGTGACGGTACGACGTGAATCAAGCAATACATGTAAACGTTTTCTCGTAGCGCGGGGTATGTCAATATGTCAATATACAATGTACACATGTATTTTGATAATGTAACACGTTTCATCATACATTTAATGAAGGAAAATTACGGCCTACATGTTTAAAGTACGACGGAAAATGAGATTAACATACGTGCGTAGTACAGGTAGAAGCCACAAAAGCCGTTTCTCTGGTAAATACAAGCTTGCTGTGGACTACAAGACATTTAACACCTGGAACCAGGTATAAATCAATAAACACAGCGCGGTATTTATGTCTTTTAAACAATCTTATTAGTTTTACAAGATTGGTCCCTAGAAAAACGACACCGTAGACTTTATCATCTTTTAATTTCCCGTCTAAATAGGACCTTTAATATAATATATTGATCTTTGAAATTTACCATCACGGACATTTCACTGACGTTCAAAGACTAGGAATTTACAGCATGGAGTACATCGGATACGAAAGCGGGGAGGGGGGGGGGGGGGGGGGGGGGCTGGGGGGGGGGGGGGCTGGGGGGGGAGGGTTGTACCAATACTATGTTCTCAAAACCTGGCAAGTCGGGCGACTACGCTATTTTAGTTGGTGCCGTCTACGTCGCCGGAGATTATTAAAGTGGCGTTCAGTGAGCCGTACAGGTGTGAAAGAGAGTCGTGGTATCGACAGATATTCAATATCAAGATAAACATGATAAATAGACAATCCCCCCAACACTTTACCCTTGCTTTTTTTGTAAAAAAATAGGGAATGAAAGAGAGAGTTACGTGAAATGTATTTGCGGCATCTAAATATTTCTGCAATTACATTTTTTTTTCATAATATTTTTTTATAATAAAATAGCGAATATTACGTCGGCGCTTCGGGCCGGTAATTTTGTTTTTTCGATATATTTTTTTAATTTAAGAACAAAGTCGCAGTCTACCTTCCCTCCAAAAAAAAAGTAAGAAGGTGGCGGAGTCGAGGAATGGCCAGGCCTAAAACGGCGGAATAGTAAGATTTTTTTTAGTGTTGTAAATGTAGAAGCAGAGTTCGTGAAATGTATTGGTTTTAGCGGATTTGCTGATAAAAAAAAATTGGGTCCGATAAAATCGCACGTTATATCTTTTATTTGGACAGATAAAAATCCCTAAATGTCCGACATTTTATTGGAAGATTTCAAGAACTCTGCAAAACTCTACAAAAGACTACAAGACTCTACAAAATTAAACGATTAGGTCCTAAGATGGGGGGGGGGGGGCTTCTTAGGACCTAATAGTTTAATTTTGTTGTCTTTCTCAAAGTACATAGGTAACAGCGATTACCAAATTATTTCCATTACCACACGTAGACCTGAACACCCTTATTCAAAAGCAATTGTAAACTTAGTTACCCCCCCCCCTTTTTTTTGTTAGTCCCCTACCGGCAATGCCGTATGGGCTTCTTTCCTAATTAATTTTAAAGACATATATAAAATGATCAAAACAGTAAAGCAAAGGACAGTCGTTATACTCTGCGCAGTCAGCCAAAAAGGTGTGAAAAACAAGTTGATTGTCAACCCCGCTGCCAGAAGATAGAAGATTACTTTACCTGCATACCTGTAAAATATAATTGCATTACCGCGCCCGCACGAACCCCCCCCCCTCCCTTTTTTTTTTAAAGAAAATCAATGGGTGGGATATTTACCGTTTTTAGAATTATAATACAGTAGACAGTGTTGTGAGTCGGGGATATCTTTGGGGTTTTTTTTTTTTTGGTATGGAATAAGTCATTACTATAGGGGATATTTTATTGTCAATTTTGATGATATGGCATTCCGTATAGTTCACCCCCCCTCCCCCCTCTGTCTCTGTCTCTCTCTCTCTTAATATTCACTCTCTTAATTTTTAAATTTCAACTTATTTGGGGTACGACGAATAAAAAAAGAAATAAATAAAGATAAAGTAAAACGAATAGAATAGAGGACGGAAAAGAAAAGTGATTAGTAACTTTTCATAAAAAGTAAATAAAAATGTATTGCGCACGCGAACAGAGCCTTTTACATGTAATTTTCATCTTTTCACCGACAAGTGGCCAATAGCTCGAGCTGAATCGTCAACGTGAACAATATCTTTAGAATTCCTTAGAATATTATTTACAGTCCGTGAATAAAGTCTTTAAGAAAGCATTCTATTCTATCGTACACCTTATACTCGCAGATTAGACGTTGCCGTAAAATGACTTGTCACGGCGCGCTGATTGTACGTTGGAACTTTTTTTATTTTAAAGACGGATTTACAGGACAATGTTATTTCCTTAGATGAATAGATAGATAGATAGTACTTAACATGCGATCGGAAATTAACCAGCGATCGTAAACTAGGCATGACGGATTTTTTTTCTCATAAAAACGTACGTCTCGTCGGTGAAAAATTACAGCGTGTGGTGGTGTCTGGGAAACAACGAATGAATTTTATATGGCCAGGCCTAAATAAAATAAATATGATAAATTAGAGAAACAAGAGGAGCTCAAATACCGACTTCTTTGAAAATTAGGAGGTCGGGGTCCATGGCCGACCATAAATCACAAATATTTCTTTCAATAAAAATGTTTAAACCTAGAATTTTAAAGTCCGTAGGAAAGATGCCAGGCACCAAACACGTATGCAAAGACGGAGTTGATCTATAAACTTTCTGTATATAGTCAGATAGTTAAATTGGTAAACTGTAAACAAATCAAAATGATTTATATGTATATGTAAGAATGAAATTTTTGTTCTATTTCCAGTTACTCTATGGTTTTTCTTCCTTTTAAAGAAATTTATATATAAAATCAAAATGATAAGTTTGTAAATATATGATTTTTATTTTATTTCTACTTACCCATACACTTTTTATTTAATTTAGAAAATCATGAATAAGGATAACTTTAATTCCAATAATATAATAAATATGAATATAATTTTTAAAAATATGAATAATAAAATAATAAAAATTGGGATCACTTAAATTCAAAATATGAAAAAAAAAAAAGATAACTTTTTTTTGTTTTTTTTTTTTGTTTTTGTTCAAAATATGAAACAAAAATGATGACTTGGTTTTTTTGTTTGGTTGTTTTTTGTTTGTTTGTTTGTTTGTTTTTTTTAATTTCTACTGAATGCATGAATTACTTTTTAACAATAAAAATTCTTCCTTAGAAAGGTGACAATACATCTGTATGTCCTATATAGGTGAGGGGAGTTGTTAATTAGCTCAGGTAATAAACATCCCCAATAACACCCTACTACAGGTAAAGTCGCTCTAGGATGGCTCAGGTAAAAACACCTGAAAAACACTGCGTATTCTGATTTTTTCTGCACTGTGTTTTTTGTTTTTTCCCGATTACACCCGGACCTGTCTGTAAGTGTCGCTATGCTTCGCAGGCGACACAAAAAGTAACTACAAGTAACCGAAATAGCCAATCGATCAGAAATATCTTCATGTTTGGAAATAGCTGACTAGTACTGCCTATTTATTTTACTCAAAATGATAATAGAATAAGTTTCACTTTATTTTGAATGGTATTTTCGGTAAAAAATTCTGTCTTTTCGGTAAATAACCATGTCTTTTCGGTAAATGTTGTCTTTTCGGTAATTCCTACTACCGGTATTGCCGGACAGCTGCAATGGAGGAGTGATGTTTCAGATGGTAGAACCACTCAAAACACTATTTCTCCATATATAGGCAGGCCATCACCTCATCATATAAGCAAGAGCCTAATTCAGTGGGGGAAATTTTCCACAGGCGATTGTTTCATGCGAGCTCACACCCTCCTACATACACCCACACACACAGGCGATTGTTTCATGCGAGCTCACACCCTCCTACATACACCCACACACATGTGGGTGTATGTAGGAGGGTGTGAGCTCGCATGAAACAATCGCCTGTGTGGGTGTATGTAGGAGGGTGTGAGCTCGCATGAAACAATCGCCTGTGAAATTTTCAGTAAAAGGATGCTGCATGCTGAACCAAGCAGTTTTGAAAAAGAAAAGGTCAGGACTTTCCAGTAGTTCATTGCAAAATTAAAGATAAATTGCCTTTTTAGCTTTAAATACTGAAAATGCAGAAACACGCTTCATGTCAGTAGTTTTTCAACTCTGTCCAGCTACAGCTTTCGAAATTTTCATCCATGCGGCGCCAATCTATATCGAGGATATGACATTTCAACATTGCGGAGTTTCGGTCCTAAGACCTCTGTAAGCGATTTTCCATGTTTTTGAATGTAGTCGTTAAATTTTGTTTACTTTTCTGAATACTATGAATGTAATCATATAAAATGACCACCCAATTAAATACAAAATTAATCATTGTTTGAATGAAATAATCAGAAACAACTGAGTATCGAAGTGTCCAGTTATTGAATTATGCTTTAACCGATATAACTTCTGCTTTAGGAAAGCAATATTTACATGTAAATTTTAAAGTCGTATCGGACAGAATAGGTTATCAAATTCGGATAAAAGTAATGAAAATGCTTTTTAAGGAGAATGTTCATCCTTTTTGTTTGATCTTTAAGATTCTTATTTAAAATCGATAACAAAACTTTGAATATTTTATAAAATAAACCACAGAAACAAATCAATTTACATTTCACACTTTTTCCAACCCCTTTGCTGGCCCCTCTCAGGTGAGACAAATTGTCTCACAGGTAACACAAGGAAATCGAATTCAAAACTGACTTATATATACCATATCCGTTATGTTCGAAATTTTTTGAAATTGAAATTTAAAATTTCTCAAAATAAGGTGGTTCCGTGATATTTCAATGATTGATCAGGAGCTAATTAGATTATTTACACCTGGTGATTTATTGCCCCTGATTCAGGTAGCATAGACTACCCCATCCATCAACAAGGTAAGTAAGGGGTATGAGTCACTCATTTTTTCATTCCTTTATACCATTTTGTCTTTTAATGTTTGTTGTCATTTATAATTTCAAACTGTTAATACAACATTAAAATTGATTGTGATACTAACCCCCTCCCCTCCCAGAAATTTTATCAATTCAGTGATCAGTGAACCACTCCCCCTTACTCGAATCCTTATAAACTGACCCCTCTTTGCAAGAGCTGAACTGTATCTAGAGCTGGTTGAGTCTTGACTTCTATTAAGTTGGGACAACCCCCACCACCCTCATAAATTATCAAACAAATAATTTTCAAATATCTGCATTTAGTTTGAAAATATCGATAAGAAGTTGGAATCACCCTCTCCCTGGTCAAACTGGTGGTTGTCATTAACCGGACATACCCTTTTTGACTGACGCACCCCGGCTTATGATCGATCAATTTACGATCGTCCGATGTGTATGCCCCCAGTCAAGGGGCAAATATTGCTTGTGTCATCCGTCTGTCATTCCGTTTGTCCGTCATTCCGTCATGTATGGTATACAATTCAAGTAGAGATGATAGTTTTTTGTGGCAGGGGAGGAGGGGGTTCCAGCCTCTAATTGTGGATTTTTTTGGTATAATCATTATTATACCACAAAATGAAAAACAAAATGAAAATGTAAGAGGCGACATTTCTTTTGATTGGATATAAAAAGTAGTTGTTTATGAATTTCTAATACATGTATGTTAAAGCACAACGTATCACAACGTATCAAAAATATCTTCCCGTGCGTCGTTGACTTCAATTATTGCGTAATATTCATGTTTTTATAAACCCTTGAGGTCATATGCAGGTGCAATGACTGCTTTTCATGCGTTATTATTACGTTATACGGATGTAAAGTTTAAAACGTTGCCACGAAATAACAAATATGTATTTCAAAATACAAACTAAATAAATTAATTGAAATGATGCGGGTTTTTTTTTTCGCAAGCATGTAGTATATATACGTAATTCTTGACACCATTTCTGAAAAAAAATAATTTACTTGTGTGTTTGAGGTCAATCTAGTCAGTTTTAAATTATCGTTTTTCAGTTTAAGTTTGAATGAAACTTTTGTGTTAAAGTAATTCAAAACGTATATTGTACATGTTGACTTACTTTTTAATCCATTTTCTTTCTACAGGACCAACCATGATGCGGCTTTATCCAATTCTTTTGATAGCATTATGGAGCCGTTCCGTAGTCGGTAAGTGGGATTAATGCTTGAAAAAAATTCTGATCGGTGGAGAGGTGGGTAAGTATTTTGCTTTTGAAATAATACACGAACATCTTTTTATACCTAAACTTATTTAAAGATATATGTAACATTTAAACTGTATTTTATTCAACAAAATAAAGTTCAAACGTCCCCAACTTAGTCTCAAAAGGATCCCGGACCTTAAGAATGGGCCGTAAAAATTTGTTTTGTTGAATATTCAAAAATAAATGGCTCAAATTTTGCTATGAAAGCGAGACCTGCATACTCTAAGGGTTCGAACGTATTCCTCCTTCCTTCCTTCCTTCTTTCCTTCATCGAGTTCGTCCTTTTATTGGGTAGAAAAGTAGAAATCAAGTTGCGAAAATTCTGTGTCAGCAAAAATTAATTTTGTTTCATCACATACTTTAAAGGTCATCTTACGATAAAGAAGGTTTTAAAATGCCTAATTTTGTCCTCCTTCTACACTTAAGAAATGACTGTCTTACTTTTGGTGTTCATGGGTGTATAATTCTGGTTGGTCACGTGCAAATTCCGTGAATCGCGAAGCGATTCTCGGAAAATTTGCACGTGTCCAACCAGAATTATACACCCATGAACACCAAAAGTAAGACAGTCATTACTTATATTTACATTTATTCTAATTATCGGTCATTTTTATTTGCATGAACATCGCACATTTTGCCTGTAACAGCGTCAAATGAATCTTCGCTTTGGTAAATTCTCCCTACATGCAAAACTTGCACGTGGCGTCACGATAGCAACCCAAGTTATTGGAATATAATTCTAGTTGCCTAATGGGCGTTCAACATGGGGAATTTACTAGTAATGTAAATATAGAATAAACAATTGTAAACATTTTCGATTTATGGTTATCAATTCGGCAGCTAATATACCTCATCCTAAGCGAAGACTTTGCCGAATGAGTAAGATGAATTTTCTCTCTCCCTCTGAATCGTTATTCTACCGCTATGGACCACCATGAGGAGTAACGTTTTATATTTACATTACTAGTAGATTCCCAATGTTAAACGCCCATTAGGCAACTAGAATTATATTCCAATAACTTGGGTTGCTCACGTGCAAGTTTTGCATGTAGGGAGAATTTACCAACTTTCAATTAAGAAATGACTGTCTTACTTTTGGTGTTCATGGGTGTATAATTCTGGTTGGTCACGTGCAAATTCCGTGAATCGCGAAGCGATTCTGGGAAAATTTGCACGTGTCCAACCAGAATTATACATCCATGAACACCAAAAGTAAGACAGTCATTACTTATATTTACATTTATTCTAAATATCGGTCATTTTTATTTGTATGCATTTCTCACATTTTGCCTGTTATAGCGTTGAATGAGTTTGAACGTCGGTAAATTCTCCCTACATGCATAACTTGAACGTGACGTCACAATAGCAACCCAAGTTATTGGAATATAATTCTAGTTGCCTAATGGGCGTTCAACATGGGGAATATACTAGTAATGTAAATATATATATTTGACACTAAAACAGGCAAAATATGCGAAGTGCATGAAAATAAAAATGACAGATATTTAGAATAAATGTAAATATAAGTAATGATTTCTTAAATGAAAGATACCGTGTCCCTGAAAATAATTAAGAAATGACTGTCTTACTAATTCTGGTTGGTCACGTGCAAATTCCGTGAATCGCGAAGCGATTCTCGGAAAATTTGCACGTGTCCAACCAGAATTATACACCCATGAACACCAAAAGTAAGACAGTCATTACTTATATTTACATTTATCCTAATTATCAGTCATTTTTATTTGCATGAACATCGCACATTTTGCCTGTAACAGCGTCAAATATATCATCGCTTTGGTAAATTCTCCATACATGCAAAACTTGCACGTGGCGTCACGATAGCAACCCAAGTTATTGGAATATAATTCTAGTTGCCTAATGGGCGTTCAACATGGGGGATTTACTAGTAATGTAAATATATTTTATTGAAAACGTAATATTTATTCCGACAGGTCTGGGTTGAGAAAAAAGCAGACACAAAAAGTTTTATTTGATAGTATGCAGTAACGACCATAATATTGTCGAATTTGTAAAATTAAATCTCCATATACCTCTATGGTAAAAACACAATACATTGTAGGTGGCGCCAGCGAAATGAATTAGAGCTGCGCACCCCAAATTAAAAATGGCGTTTTCAAACGGCTATAGCTGCGAGTGTATGCGTTAGATTCGCCTGAAAATTTGAATTTATACAAACGAGAACGTAAACTTTCATATGAAAAGAAAGACTTTACATTTAAAATTTTGTTAAATTAAATAATTTTCAAGGACACCGTACTTTTAAGTCAAGAGAAATTATCCGTAACCAAGTGTGGTTCAATTCCCTGCAAAATGTCGCAAACATAATTTTTCTAGAGCATTGAGCACAGGACCCCTCCCACTTATCCCCACCCACACCAGAGAAGTAGAGCCACTGAACACAAATTTCCAAGTACTGTAGTGCACAGACATGCATGTTTTGGATAAATTCCAATCAGTGATACGTCAAGCCAAAACAATTCAAAAGTTCTATAATGAGGTAAAGAAGATCCTGACGATAATCTCAACAGCACTCACAATAGAGCACAAAATTGTGCATCGATGGACCCCCTAGCAAGCCAGAGGTGGGATCAGGTGCCCGGGAGGAGTAGGTCATCATAACTTAGTGTGGCGCCCCTGTTACAATGACGACAGCATATGATTAAGGCATTAATAAACAAGAAGGCTATAAATTGTGGTTTACATACCTGACATAGAAAAAATATACAATACTGCAAAATTTTGCAAACTTGCAATATCGTAATTATATATTTTTAAATATATGTACAATATTGCAAAATGTTGCAAATTTACAACATAATGTTGCAAAAATAACAACTACGTGCAAATAAAACTGAATTTTAAGTTACAAAATAATTATCGTAGAAGGTCTGATCTTGTAGCTATCAAACTTCTCATATTGAGTTGTTTTTCAATAATCTGAATTTTATCGAAAGCTTGCTTTATTCCTCAAACGCGGATTTAGAGGTGGAAGAGGGGAGGACTGGAAGCCTAGGACACTTCAGAAGACAACATATCGCTCGCCGTGTAGGTTTTGATAGTAAGGTGGCAATTTTATGGCCTCGTAACATTTTTTTTTAATCAGTGGCCAAACTCCAAGGTCAAAGTCACTAGGTCAAAAGTCAAGGCCCAAATGAAAGGTCTGGTCATTTGTGCCCTCGACTTGTGACCTAGTGACCTTGACCTTGGATAATTTCCATATCGTATTTTCATGAACATTCGTATATCTCTCGCTGAATGGACACAGTAGATTTTCGACCTTTCCAAAATCCCTGTATAGAATTTCATGAAACATCACAGGCATGTGTACATGTAATGCAATAACTTAAGATTCTTAGAAAAACCCAAATCAAACCAATTTCTATAGTGCCCTGTATGTACCTCGTAAAGGAGCTGATTTAGCCCTGAAATCATTCGATTATTTCTCGTGCGCTTTCCTTCCTTTGAAAGAAAAGGTTGTTCAGTAGAAAAATATTATATATCAGAAGATTTCTCATAAGTATTTTTGAGTTGGCAAAGCCAACTCTCATTGCTATCAGTTTCAACTTTGCACTTGATAACCCTGCACGGACCAAATAACGCACAATATTACTGGCGCAGTAAGAAATAGGACCACTACGATTTGACAAAATAACATATTAGACAACAGACGTTTAAGTTCAAGTTGTAAATAATGGGTTAAATGCATCAAGAGAATGCAAAAAATGCTATAAGGAACGATGCTATAGGAATAGCGATCACTTGTTGATGTCAGTGCATTAAAATATGGCGCATCTTCTTCTTTGTACTTCCCTCCTCTGTATAAGGAGCACCCCATTTTTAGATAGATAGGTAAAAGTATTGTATTTAGGATAAAAAAGATTTGTGGATCTGTAGAACATTGAGACAAGTATATAAATCAATCAATCAATAATATTTATTTAAAGTCAGACATAACTTATAACAATCAACATTAGCTCTGATGAGATATTTACCGACTAGGAAAAAAGGTTTTTCAGTTTGATACTTAATAAACCTGAGATGTTGGTTTTTAGTTGGTTAAGAAGTTTCAAAAGCAAATATCTCCTAAAGTGAAAGTGATAGGACTTTATACTTCATACATACACCCATAACGATTGCAACAAATTTGACATGATCATATTGACTTTGAACTCTGATCTCAAAAGCAGATATTTGGTTAAGAAGTGTTATTATTTTATATATTTCCAGACTTTTTTATTCAGATTTGAGACAACTCTTGAATTGTGAGAATCACTCATTCAAGCATTCGAGGCATAGATTTGGAGTTTGATTTGTGCCAGTTGTATACTGGTCTTCTCAGTGATTTTTTTACCTTTTTTAAAAGCCACCTGTACCTTTTCATTTGGGAAAATATGCGACATTTTGGACAAATTGGGAAAATCTAGAAACAAAATTTCGTTAAAGAAACGCTCAAATTATTGGTTCAAAACAGAAATTTTCAATTAATAATCATGTTACAGATCAAACATTGCCCCCTCCCCCCCCCTCTTTAACTGTTGAGAAGTAAAGCCATTTGTATGTGGGGTACGAATTTACGATTGTCAGGAACTGGGACAAGACTGCCATCGGAATCGGACGTGTAACTGTTGTCCTCATTTGAGATGTCCTTGCATGACTTCTTTATTGAAAACAGAGGCCTAGCTGTTCGGGTCGAGAACCGACGCTGTCGGTGACATCGTTTTCATTGGATATTACGGGAGTGTTACCAGTACCTTTATTATCGCAATCCTTTAAAAAAAAAAAGAATGGATTTTTGGTAGATCTCTTGTATCTTTTTTTATTTAGTTTTTTGGCATAGTACTTAGATCGTCCCCGTAGCATCCATCAACAAGTAATCAACGTGAAGCCATCGTATGCTTTAGAGATTTTGATTACTTTTGAGCACTTACCGTGTCAAATTCAATTCAATCTTGAAAACAATTTTGATCTCCATGTATTGGGAAATTATGGGCCGATTTTTGGGAAAATAACGCCAATTTTTACGAGGGGAAGCCACCGATATTCGGCGGTAAATCGGGCCAAAAAAAAATCACTGCTTCTGTATGTTCTTCTCAATGTTACTTTTCGCCAACTCGCAGGACTTTCAGTCCTTTGATTTTTTAATTGATGTAAGATTTGATAATTACGGCTTAAATAGGTAGGGGGTAACAATGTCTTAAAACGTCAAATAGCGAACGAAAATATACAAAACATACATCAAAAACAGTATATATGTCAATGTAATCGGTAAAATACGCAATTCGGAGACTGAAAACCGTTATATTTTGTACTAAAAAGCCACTTTGTAAGCTTCAGGCGCGAAATACACACTTTGTAGAAATAGACATCTTTATATCGTTTATGTTGTATATTTCACCAGAATCCACTCAAAATAGATTGTTCCATTGTATAACAAGAAGAAATGAGCATTTTTTATCTATCTAACCGCTTTTAAGTCAGATTCTTAAAAAATAGCCCATCCCCCCTTTTTTTCGTTTTTCGTCTGTGGAACATTGTTCCACCCCGAGTTACAGAACCACACTTGGTCAGAAAATTGGTATTAATAATATACACCTTTGGTAAAAGTGACATTCTGTAACTCGGGGTGGAACAATGTTGTAGAAAACTTTTCCGTTTTCCCATTGATTTCTATAGAAAAAACGCACATTTTAACCCAAATATCGATATTGTTATTGATAATCTATTAAATCAGACATTAGATTCAGGTATGCACTTAGTTAATTGATATTTCTACAGAAAAAATGCTTCTAATTTCCCATTTTGAAATTTCCACTTTTCAGGGCAGATTTTACGTCTTATCGTTACCATGGTTACAGCTCCTTTACATACAATGAATTTGGAAAAATCCAGAGAGCCCGGTATCACTCATCGTCGGAAACCCACAGCCTATCGCCCTACTCTTACAAAGTAGAACGGAGAAGATGTCGTGGGTTTCCGACGATGGGTATCACTGTGACACAGGAGCTCGATGCCAACGATCCACAAGTATATCTGCCTCTACTTTTCTTATACTTTGACTATAGATAGATGGGAAGGGGCGGGTGTCATTGAAGGTTGTTGGCATCGAGCTCCTGTGCCCGGTATATCTGTACCTCCATACAGTTGTCTGTTAATAATAGTTACACGACCTTGACCATTTATTACATATGCAAGAGCCGAACCATCAAGTTTGACTGTATAGAATTTCGAAGCCTTGCTTTGTAAAAAAATAGCAATCCGGAAAAGTAGGTCAAATATCTAGGTCAAGGTCTATAGGTCAATTTTTGGGGTATCTGTGGCAAGGTCTTGTCACAAGGAATACACATGTGAAACATCATTTTATGAAGCTCTATCACTCACCAATCAAAAGTTATGGGGTGTGACACCTATAAAGTGTGACAGACAGACAGACAGACAACTGACAAAGTTTTCCCTCAGTGTCGCTATGCTCCGTAGGCGGTACAATAAAAACTAAATTATCATCGGAGGGCCACGCTTAGTTGCAGTGTTTACTTCCCGTGGGGTCACATCGTCTGAATTTTCGCCGGAATGCATTACAAAAATCTAAAGCGAGGATCTGTCGGGATATAAGCCATTGATGACAACTATAGAATGTGTATTCTTGCGAACTTCCATATTATGTACTAAATATCATCATACTTCGTTGTTGAATAAAAACTAGAAAACAGTGTGCACTATAATACATGTATATATAATTCATTGAACGTACAGTCACTCGCATCAGATTTTTGTATTGCGTTCTTGAAACATTAAGAAAAAATCAATCTTGACATAAACTTAATTAATTACTACTTTATTGTACATTCTCATATTCTACTAGTTCACATGTACAATGGCATTGTAAATGCTGATTCTCCTCACATACTGAATCCAGAGAAACCTGTGTATCTGTAACCTCCAAACAGTTGTCCGTTTCCTTTATGATACACGACCCTGACCTTGTCACCTTTGACCAGGTTGACGATTGTGCTCTTACTGGCTAATTCGTAAAATGAATCTGACCCATGGGCAAGGTTATAAGCAAAAAATTTGTTGTTGACTTGTAACTCTAGCCATATATTTCCGTTTGGATATACCAAAAACTCCCAGAAAAATGTATATCCTCCGGATCTTGGTGCCGTGAATTCGCCCGTGCTGGAACTGTATGCTCCGCCCTCATTGGTTACGACGTCAGTGTATATTATTGGTTGGTTTCTCTTGAGACTTGAGGCTTTTTTGTGGCTCGTGAGGTACGCAGAGAAATAAATCCTCCTTGCCAATACACATGAACCAGCTGAAACCAAAAGTATGTCTCAATAAATCAAAAATATACAAGACACTGCTAAAGACGGTATTAATGGCTGTATTGCTTGCAGCAGATTGTGTTTTGAAACACTATATCCATTGAAAGCATTTCTATGTGTTTTGACACACTTTAGTCTAATTCAAAATCATATCTTCAAGGTCTAGGTCAATCCTCAAGGTTAACTTCAGTACTAGAAATCAGTTCCAGTAACCATGTTCTACCTCTATGACAAGTTTTATAGTGATACTTCATAGAGTAATGACGTATGTCCAGTTCATAATAAAACTGTCAAGGGCAAGGACAATACCTAAAATGAAGTTCAGTTATCATGTTCTACCTCCATGTAAAAATTTAATATGCTATCTAATAAAGTACAATGAAGTCTTACTTATGGTTTCATAAACATGTAATATTGGTAATAGATAGTCTAATTGAAAACAGTATTTTCAAGATCGAGGTCAAATCTCAAGGGCAATACCTGAAATCAGATCCACTTGCTTAGATCTATCACTTGCATTTCAGTAGTTAGAGAAAGAAAATCAAAACTGTTTGCATATTGTGATTTATTCGACTGAGATATAATGAATTGAAAATTAAGACAAATTCTCAAGTTTATCGGAAGTATTTTTGTGAAAATGTCTGCTGGTCTTTCAGAAGTAAGAGTGCATTATAAACCGTGTTTTTTTCAAACTGGAAAGTACATCATAATTTTACCTTTAAAGTCAGCTAACTGAAGGCAAGCTTTGATTGTTTTAAGAAGCATGCATTATAAATTTTCTTCTTTTTTTCAATGTAAGAACAGTATTTTTGTACTTTGTACGAATTGAATTAGTTTTTTTTCAATTTACGCTCACCTTTCATATCTGTCAGCGCAACAATATCATCTTGGTCCATTGAAAGTTTTACTCCTTTAAATATCCTTCTCACAAAAGCATCTACGTTTCTATGGCAACGGTTGCCAGAAACAAACATGGTCAGCAACAGAAAATTAAGACTGAACGTGATGAATCGCATTTTTGTGCGGCCGTTTAGGAATGCAACCGGGTGTCGTATGTTTCATGTATGTTGTAAATAGATTTGGATGTGAATTTTATAGAAAATAAATGGAATATGATATTGAGGATAACAAAACAAAGAATCAAATACCATACTAGAAACATGCAATGGTTTTGAATTACATCGATCACAAATGTTACTCGGATAAACAAATATTGCACATTGACACGCATTAAAATTATTTGATGTAAAACCATATCATTTGTACAGGTAAAAAACAAATGAGATTTCGATTGAATCATATATACAGGGAGGTCACCACCAAGACAACTTGGTACGCCTCTCTGGACCCGATCATGTGTCTAGAAATATCAGTGATATAACTGAACATAACGCAAATGAAACTTCAATCCAGAAACAACTAAATAAAAACAAACAAACAAACAAACAACAGGATTAAAGAATAAATCATGGATGTTACAGTACCTTTTTACAAAATTTCTGTCTTAACTTGTTTTCAAGAGGAAATTGTTATATATAAAATTACGATATTTCATGTAATATAATTTCTATTTCTAAAAACTATAGAGAAATCCAGAAATTAATTTTTGCGAATTTAACTTGATCGAATGCATAGAGTGATAAGAAATTGAAAGAAAATTCTATCAAATCTAATAAGGTTTTTTTTCGTGAGAAGGTACAAGGATCCCCAAGAAGACTATTAGTAAGTGAAAAGGCCGATCACTTCAAGAAACACGTACAAACTAATTTCCTACGACGGCAGAATAAATATCTTAAACAGGGTGTTCTAGCTTAAGTGAACAGGGCAATAGGCGTATTAAACACAACAACAAACAAAATGCACGCCAAGACACTCGTACTCACTAGGCAAATTTAAAAAAAAACAACAACACACAGCAGTCACGTCAAGACATACGCACACACTAGGCTTGTTCAACAACAACAACAACAACAACAACAACAACAACAACAACAACAACAACAACAACAACAACAACAACAACAACAACATGCACACCAAGACACTCGTACTCACTAGGCAAATTTAAAAAAAAACAACAACACACAGCAGTCACGTCAAGACATACGCAAACACTAGGCTTGTTCAACAACAACAACAACAACAACAACAACAACAACAACAACAACAACAACAACAGTTATGTCAAGGCATTTGTATAAACTAGGCGTATAAAACAAGAACGACAGCAACAAACAACAGCCACGTCAAGAAATGCATACACACTAGGCGCATTAAACCTATATATATATATGTAACCTCCAAATAGTTGTCTGTTTTCATGATGATACACGACACAACCCTGACCTTGTCACCTTTGTCCTGCCCAGATTCAGGAGCCGCAGTATCAAGTATGACTGTATATAATTTTCATCAATGCATTTCGAAGCGTTCAGCTTTGTTGTTTGCCTCATGATACAAAAACTAATACAAGAATCTTCGGAGACCCAAGCTCATTTCTTCGTCTGAATTTACACTGGAATGCATTACAAGAATCTAAAGCAAGAATCTGTCGGGATATAACTGTAGAGTGTGTATTCTTGTGAGCTTCCATATTGTGAACACTATTGTCAAACTTGTTTCGAAATCTTCCGTTGGTGAAAAAAGCACACGCTACAATCAGAGCACCTCGCCTTTTATTACTATGTAACTCAGTAAACTGTAAAGATTGAGGCGTTCCGATTGCGTGCACTTTACATGTAAAACAATTATACTCGCATAAGATTTCTGCATTTTGTTCATGTGAAAATTCAAACGTTATGACCTACGGGAAGTAAACGCAGTACAATTGAGCGTTGACCTTGAGCCGATGATGATAACCATAAAAAAAACAAACAAACTAACGAATCTTGATAGATTCTTATATTTTCATATACATGTACTAGTACTGGTACCTGTTCTATGCAATGACTTTGGAAAGCTGATCTTTAAAGACTGAATTAAAATAACCTGTCTGTTGTCCGTTATCATATATATATACACACGACCCTGACCGTGTTACCTTTGTACCGCGACGGTACATAAGAACCGAAATATCTAGTTTGACTCTTGAATGAATTTTCGATAATTAATGTATTTCGAAGCTTCGAGCTTCATTGTTTTCTTCGTAGAAAGACCCAACCAAAATAAAAACATTCCAAAAAAAAAAAAAAAAAAAAAAAAGACCAAAAAAAAAAAAAAAAAAAAAAAAAAAAAAAAAATCCCCCCCCCAAAAAATCCAAACCCCAAAACAAAACAAAACATAGCAAATCGTGATAGAGACTTCGTGCTTTATTACATTTTCATATTCTACTGTAATACATATACAGTTGAAGCAATCGCACAATCTCGGGACTTTCCAAAACGAGTGCGTGACGGAAAGGCCCAAGAACGTGCGAAAATGCTCACATACTGAATCCAGAGAAACCTGTGTATCTGTGACCTCCATACAGTAGTCCGTTTCCACCTTGAAACACGACCCTGACCTTGTCACCTTTGACCAGGTTGACGATTGTGCTCTTACTGGCTACTTCGGAATTTGAGTCTGATCCATGGGCAAAGTTATGAGCAAAAAATTTGTTGTTGACTTGTAACTCTAGCCATATATTTCCGTTTGGATATACCAAAAACTCCCAGAAAAATGTATATCCTCCGGATCTTGGTGCCGTGAATTCGCCCGTGCTGGAACTGTATGCTCCGCCCTCATTGGTTACGACGTCAGTGTATATTATTGGTTGGTTTCTCTTGAGACTTGAGGCTTTTGTGTGGCTCGTGAGGTACGCAGAGAAATAAATCCTCTTTGCCAATACACATGAACCAGCTGAAACCAAAAGTATGTCTCATTAAAACAAACATATACAAGACACTAGCTGCTAAAGACGGTGTTAATGACCGGATTGCTTGCAGCAGGTTACGTTTTGAAACACTATATCCATTGATAGCATTTCTATGTGTTTTGACACACTTTAGTCTAATTCAAAATCATATCTTCAAGGTCTAGGTCAATCCTCAAGGTTAACTTCAGTACTAGAAATCAGTTCAAGTAACCATGTTCTACCTCTATGACAAGTTTTATAGTGATACTTCATAGAGTAATGACGTATGTCCAGTTCATAATAAAACTGTCAAGGGCAAGGACAATACCTAAAATGAAGTTCAGTTATCATGTTCTACCTCCATGTAAAAATTTAATATGCTATCTAATAAAGTACAATGAAGTCTTACTTATGGTTTCATAAACATGTAATATTGGTAATAGATAGTCTAATTGAAAACAGTATTTTCAAGATCGAGGTCAAATCTCAAGGGCAATACCTGAAATCAGATCCACTTGCTTAGATCTATCACTTGCATTTCAGTAGTTAGAGAAAGAAAATCAAAACTGTTTGCATATTCTGATTTATTCGACTGAGATATGATGAATTGAAAATTAAGACAAATTCTCAAGTTTATCGGAAGTATTTTTGTGAAAATGTCTGCTGGTCTTTCAGAAGTAAGAGTGCATTATAAACCGTGTTTTTTTCAAACTGGAAAGTACATCATAATTTTACCTTTAAAGTCAGCTAACTGAAGGCAAGCTTTGATTGTTTTAAGAAGCATGCATTATAAATTTTCTTCTTTTTTTCAATGTAAGAACAGTATAGTTTTGTTACAATATCCGCACTGTGAATTTTTGTACTTTGTACGAATTGAATTAGTTTTTTTTCAATTTACGCTCACCTTTCATATCTGTCAGCGCAACAATATCATCTTGGTCCATTGAAAGTTTTACTCCTTTAAATATCCTTCTCACAAAAGCATCTACGTTTCTATGGCAACGGTTGCCAGAAACAAACATGGTCAGCAACAGAAAATTAAGACTGAACGTGATGAATCGCATTTTTGTGCGGCCGTTTAGGAATGCAACCGGGTGTCGTATGTTTCATGTATGTTGTAAATAGATTTGGATGTGAATTTTATAGAAAATAAATGGAATATGATATTGAGGATAACAAAACAAAGAATCAAATACCATACTAGAAACATGCAATGGTTTTGAATTACATCGATCACAAATGTTACTCGGATAAACAAATATTGCACATTGACACGCATTAAAATTATTTGATGTAAAACCATATCATTTGTACAGGTAAAAAACAAATGAGATTTCGATTGAATCATATATACAGGGAGGTCACCACCAAGACAACTTGGTACGCCTCTCTGGACCCGATCATGTGTCTAGAAATATCAGTGATATAACTGAACATAACGCAAATGAAACTTCAATCCAGAAACAACTAAATAAAAACAAACAAACAAACAAACAACAGGATTAAAGAATAAATCATGGATGTTACAGTACCTTTTCACAAAATTTCTGTCTTAACTTGTTTTCAAGAGGAAATTGTTATATATAAAATTACGATATTTCATGTAATATAATTTCTATTTCTAAAAACTATAGAGAAATCCAGAAATTAATTTTTGCGAATTTAACTTGATCGAATGCATAGAGTGATAAGAAATTGAAAGAAAATTCTATCAAATCTAATAAGGTTTTTTTTCGTGAGAAGGTACAAGGATCCCCAAGAAGACTATTAGTAAGTGAAAAGGCCGATCACTTCAAGAAACACGTACAAACTAATTTCCTACGACGGCAGAATAAATATCTTAAACAGGGTGTTCTAGCTTAAGTGAACAGGGCAATAGGCGTATTAAACACAACAACAAACAAAATGCACGCCAAGACACTCGTACTCACTAGGCAAATTTAAAAAAAAACAACAACACACAGCAGTCACGTCAAGACATACGCACACACTAGGCTTGTTCAACAACAACAACAACAACAACAACAACAACAACAACAACAACAACAACAACAACAACAACAACAACAACAACAACAACAACAACAACAACACGACAACATGCACACCAAGACACTCGTACTCACTAGGCAAATTTAAAAAAAACAACAACACACAGCAGTCACGTCAAGACATACGCAAACACTAGGCTTGTTCAACAACAACAACAACAACAACAACAACAACAACAACAACAACAACAACAACAACAACAACAACAACAACAACAACAACAACAACAACAACAACAACAGTTATGTCAAGGCATTTGTATAAACTAGGCGTATAAAACAAGAACGACAGCAACAAACAACAGCCACGTCAAGAAATGCATACACACTAGGCGCATTAAACCTATATATATATATGTAACCTCCAAATAGTTGTCTGTTTTCATGATGATACACGACACAACCCTGACCTTGTCACCTTTGTCCTGCCCAGATTCAGGAGCCGCAGTATCAAGTATGACTGTATATAATTTTCATCAATGCATTTCGAAGCGTTCAGCTTTGTTATTTGCCTCATAATACAAAAACTAATACAAGAATCTTCGGAGACCCACGCTCAATTGCACTTAATAATTTCTTCGTCTGAATTTTCGCTGGAATGCATTACAAGAATCTAAAGCGAGAATCTGTATAAGCCATTGGTGACAACTATAGAGTGTGTGTTCTTGTGAGTTTCCATATTGTGAACACTAAATATTGTCATACTTCTTTCGAAATCTTCCGTTGGTGAATAAAAACTAGAAAAAAAGCACACTACAATCGGAGCACCTCACCTCTCATTTCTATATAACGCAGTAAAGTTCAGAGGCGTTCCGATTGCGTGCACACTACATGTAAAACAATTAAAAATTACATGCATAAGATTTCTGTATTTCGTTCATGCGAAAACTCAAACGTTATGACCCACGGGAAGTAAACGCAGTACAATTGAGCGTTGACCTTGAGCCGATGATGATAACCATTAAAAAAAAAACAAAAACAAAAACTAACAAATCTTGATAGATACTTATATATTCATATACATGTACTAGTACTAGAACCTGTTCTATGCAAAAGCTGATCTTTAAAGACTGAATCAAAAGAACCTGTCTGTTGTCCGTTATCATATATATACACTACCCTGACCTTGTTAACTTTGTACCGCGGCGGTACATAAGAACCGAAATATCTAGTTTGACTCTTGAATGAATTTTCGTTAATTAATGCATTTCGAAGCTTCGTTGTTTGCTTCATAAAAAGACCCAACCAAAATAAAAACATTCCAAAAAAAAAAAAACAAAAAAACAAAAAAAACAAAAAACAAAAAATAACCCCCCCCCAAAAAAAAAACAACCCCCCCCCCAAAAAAACCCCCCAAAACAAAACAAAACAAATCGTGATAGAGACTTCGTGCTTTATTACATTTTCATATTCTACTGTAATACATATACAGTTGAAGCAATCGCACAATCTCGGGACTTTCCAAAACGAGTTCACGACGGAAAGGCCCGAGAACGCTCGATAGTGCTCACAGACTGAATCCAGAGAATCCTGTGTATCTGTTATCTCCATGCAGTTGTCCGTTTCCAGCATAATACACGACCCTGACCTTGTCACCTTTGACCAGGTTGACGATTGTGCTCTTACTGGCTAATTCGTAATGTGAATCTGAACCATGGGCAAGGTTATGAGCAAACAATTTGTTGTTGACTTGTAACTCTAACCATATATTTCCGTTTGGATATACCAAAAACTCCCAGAAAAATGTATATCCCCCTGATCTTGGTGCCGTGAATTCGCCCGTGCTGGAACTGTATGCTCCGCCCTCATTGGTTACGACGTCAGTGTATATTATTGGTTGGTTTCTCTTGAGACTTGAGGATTTTGTGTGGCTCGTGAGGTACGCAGAGAAATAAATCCTCTTTGCCAATGCACATGAACCAGCTGAAACCAAAAGTATGTCTCATTAAAACAAACATATACAAGACACTGCTAAAGACGGTATTAATGGCCGGATTGCTTGCAGCAGATTGTGTTTTGAAACTTTATATCCATTGAAAACAACATAATTCAAAGTTTCTATGTGAGAATCTATATAGTTTTGACACACTTTAGTCTAATTCAAAATCATATCTTCGAGGTCAAGGTCAAGATCAATCCTCAAGGTTAACTTCAGTACTAGAAATCAGTTCCAGTAACCCTGTTCTACCTCTATGACAAGTTTTATAGTGATACTTCATAGAGTAATGACGTATCTCCAGTTCATAATAAAACTGTCAAGGGCAAGGGCAATACCTAAAATCAAGTTCAGTTATCATGTTCTACCTCCATGTAAAAAATTAATATGCTATCTAATAAAGTACAATGAAGTCTTACTTATGGTTTCATAAACATGTAATATTGGTAATAGATAGTCTAATTGAAAACATTATTTTCAAGATCGAGGTCAAATCTCAAGGGCAATACCTGAAATCAGATCCACTTGCTTAGATCTATCACTTGCATTTCATTAGTTAGAGAAAGAAAACCAAAACTGTTTGAATATTGTGATTTATTCGACTGAGATATGATGAATTGAAAGTTACGACAAATTCTCAAGTTTATCGTAAGTATTTTCGTGAAAATGGCTGCTGGTCTTTCAGAAGTAAGAGTGCATTATAAACCGTGTTTTTTTTTCGAACTGGAAAGTACATCATTTAACCTTTAAAGTCAGCTAACTGAAGGCGAGCTTTGATTGTTTTAAGAAGCATGCATTATAAATTTTCTTCTTTTTTTCAATGTACGAACAGTATAGTTTTTATATACTTTGTACGATTTGAATTAGTTTTTTTTCAATTTACGCTCACCTTTCATATCTGTCAGCGCAACAATATCATCTTGGTCCATTGTAAGTTTTACTCCTTTAAATATCCTTCTCACAAAAGCATCTACGTTTCTATGGCAACGGTTGCCAGAAACAAACATGGTCAGCAACAGAAAATGAAGACTGAACGTGATGAATCGCATTTTTGTGCGGCCGTTTAAGAATGAAATCGGGTGTCGTATGTTTCATGTATGTTGTAAATAGATTTGGATGTGAATTTTATAGAAAATAAATGGAATATGATATTGAGTATAACATGATTTGAAATAAAAACAAAGAATTAAATACCATACTAGAAACATGCAATGGTTTTGAATTACATCGATCACTTATGTTACTCGGATAAACAAATAGTGCACATTGACACGCATTACAAGGTAAAAAACAAATGAGATTTCGATTGAATCATATATACAGGGAGGTCACCACCCAGACAGCTTGGTACGCTTCTCTGGACCCGATCATGAGTCTTGGAAATATCAGTGATATAACTGAACATAACGCAAAATGAAAACTTCAGCCCCCCCCTCTCCCCCTCCCCCCAAAAAACTAATAAAATAAAAAAAAAAAAAAAAAAAAACAGGATTCAAGAACGAATCATAGTTGTTACAGTACCTTTTCACAAAATCTCTGTCTTAACTTGTTTTCAAGAGGAAATTGTTATTCATAAAATTACGATATTTCATGTAATGTAATTTCTATTTCTAAAAGCTATATAGAAATCAAGAAATTAATCTTTGCGAATTTAACTTGATCGAATGAAAAGAGTGATAAAAAAAATTCAAAGAAAATTCTATCAAATCTAATAATGTTTTCTTTTTGTTTCGTGAAGAGGTACATCGATCCCTAAGAAGACAGTTAGTAAGTGAAAAGGCCGACCACTTCAAGAAACAAGTACACACTAATTTCCCACGACGGCAGAATAAATATCTTAAACAGGATAGGCGTATTGAACACAACAACAAACAACATGCACAACAAGACACTCGTACTCACTAGGCGAATTCTAAAAATAACAACAACACACAGCAGTCACGTCAAGACAGGCACACACTAGGCTTGTTCAACAACAACAACAACAACAACAACAACAACAACAACAACAACAACAACAACAACAACAACAACAACAACAACAACAACAACAACAACATGCACAACAAGACACTCGTACTCACTAGGCGAATTTTAAAAACAACAACAACTCACAGCAGTCACGTCAAGACAAAGGCACAAACTAGGATTGTTAAACAACAACAACAATAATAACAACAACAACAACAACAACAACAACAACAACAACAACAACAACAACAACAACAACAACAACCACCAAACAACAACAACAACAAATACAACAGTTATGTCAATGCATTAGTATAAACTAGGCGTATAAAACAAGAATGACAACAACAAACAACAGTCACGTCAAGCAATGCATACACACTAGGCGCATTAAACCTATATATATAACCTCCAAATAGTTGTCTGTTTTCAAGATGATACACGACACGACCCTGACCTTGTCACCTTTGTCCTGTCCAGATTCAGGAGCCGCAGTATCAAGTTTGACTGTATATAATTTTCATCAATGCATTTCGAAGCGTTCAGCTTTGTTGTTTGCCTCATGATACAAAAACTAATACAAGAATCTTCGGAGACCCACGCTCATTTCTTCGTCTGAATTTACACTGGAATGCATTACAAGAATCTAAAGCAAGAATCTGTCGGGATATAAGCCATTGATGACAACTGTAGAGTGTGTATTCTTGTGAGCTTCCATATTGTGAACACTATTGTCAAACTTGTTTCGAAATCTTCCGTTGGTGAAAAAAAGCACACGCTACAATCAGAGCACCTCGCCTTTTATTACTATGTAACGCAGTAAACTGTAAAGATTGAGGCGTTCCGATTGCGTGCACTTTACATGTAAAACAATTATACTCGCATAAGATTTCTGCATTTTGTTCATGTGAAAATTCAAACGTTATGACCTACGGGAAGTAAACGCAGTACAATTGAGCGTTGACCTTTAGCCGATGATGATAACCATTAAAAAAAACAAACAAACTAACGAATCTTGATAGATTCTTATATTTTCATATACATGTACTAGTACTGGTACCTGTTCTATGCAATGACTTTGGAAAGCTGATCTTTAAAGACTGAATTCAAATAACCTGTCTGTTGTCCGTTATCATATATATATATACACAACCCTGACCGTGTTACCCTTGTACCGCGACGGTACATAAGAACCGAAATATCTAGTTTGACTCTTGAATGAATTTTCGTTAATTAATGTATTTCGAAGCTTCGAGCTTCATTGTTTGCTTCGTAGAAAGACCCAACCAAAATAAAAACATTCCAAAAAGAAAAAAAAAAAAAAAAAAAGACCAAAAAAAAAGACCAAAAAAAAAAAAAAAAAAAAAAAATCCAAACCCCAAAACAAAACAAAACATAACAAATCGTGATAGAGACTTCGTGCTTTATTACATTTTCATATTCTACTGTAATACATATACAGTTGAAGCAATCGCACAATCTCGGGACTTTCCAAAACGAGTGTGCGACGGAAAGGCCCGAGAACGTGCGAAAATGCTCACATACTGAATCCAGAGAAACCTGTGTATCTGTAACCTCCATAGAGTTGTCCGTTTCCACCATGATACACGACCCTGACCTTGTCACCTTTGACCAGGTTGACGATTGTGCTCTTACTGGCTAATTCGTGATGTGAATCTGACCCATGGGCAAGGCTATGAGCAAACAATTTGTTGTTGATTTGTAACTCTAGCCATATATTTCCGTTTGGATATGCCAAAAACTCCCAGAAAAATGTATATCCTCCGGATCTTGGTGCCGTGAATTCACCCGTGCTGGAACTGTATGCTCCGCCCTCATTGGTTACGACGTCAGTGTATATTATTGGTTGTTTTTTATTGAGACTTGAGGCTTTTATCTGGCTCGTGAGGTACGCAGAGAAATAAATCCTCTTAGCCAATGCACATGAACCAGCTGAAACCAAAAGTATGTCTCATTAAAACAAAAATATACAAGACACTGCTAAAGACAGTATTAATGGCTGTATTGCTTGCAGCAGATTATGTTTTGAAACACTATATCCATTGAAAGCATTTCTATGTGTTTTGACACACTTTAGTCTAATTCAAAATCATATCTTCAAGGTCAAGGTCAATCCTCAAGGTTAACTTCAGTACTAGAAATCAGTTCCAGTAACCATGTTCTACCTCTATGACAAGTTTTATAGTGAGACTTCATAGATTAATGACGTATGTCCAGTTATAATAAAACTGTCAAGGGCAAGGACAATACCTAAAATCAAGTTCAGTTATCATGATCTACCTCCATGTAAAAATTTAATATGCTATCTAATAAAGTACAATGAAGTCTTACTTAGGGTTTCATAAACATGTAAAATTGGTAATAGATAGTCTAATTGAAAACATTAGTTTCAAGATCGAGGTCAAATCTCAAGGTCAAGGTCAATACCTGAAATCAGATCCACTTGCTTAGATCTATCACTTGCATTTCATTAGTTAGAGAAAGAAAACCAAAACTGTTTGAATATTGTGATTTATTCGACTGAGATATGATGAATTGAAAATTACGACAAATTCTCAAGTTTATCGTAAGTTACGACAAATTCTCAAGTTTATCGTAAGTTACGACAAATTCTCAAGTTTATCGTAAGTTACGACAAATTCTCAAGTTTATCGTAAGTTACGACAAATTCTCAAGTTTATCGTAAGTTATGACAAATTCTCAAGTTTATCGTAAGTTACGACAAATTCTCAAGTTTATCGTAAGTTACGACAAATTCTCAAGTTTATCGTAAGTTACGACAAATTCTCAAGTTTATCGTAAGTTACGACAAATTCTCAAGTTTATCGTAAGTATTTTTGTGAAAATGGCTGCTGGTCTTTCAGAAGTAAGAGTGCATTATAAACCGTGTTTTTTTCAAACTGGAAAGTACATCATAATTTAACCTTTAAAGTCAGCTAACTGAAGGCAAGCTTTGATTGTTTTGAGGAGCATGCATTATAAATTTTCTTCTTCTTTTTTTCAATGTACGAACAGTATAGTTTTGTTACAATATCCGCACTGTGAACTTTTATACTTTGTACAAATTGAATTAGTTTTTTTTTTTCAATTTACGCTCACCTTTCATATCTGTCAGCGCAACAATATCATCTCGGTCCATTGTAAGTTTTACTCCTTTAAATATCCTTCTCACAAAAGCATCTACGTTTCTATGGCAACGGTTGCCAGAAACAAACATGGTCAGCAACAGAAAATGAAGACTGAACGTGATGAATCGCATTTTTGTGCGGCCGTTTAGGAATGAAATCGGGTGTCGTATGTTTCATGTATGTTGTAAATAGATTTGGATGTGAATTTTATAGAAAATAAATGGAATATGATATTGAGTATAACATGATTTGAAATAAAAACAAAGAATTAAATACCATACTAGAAACATGCAATGGTTTTGAATTACATCGATCACATATGTTACTCGGATAAACAAATAGTGCACATTGACACGCATTACAAGGTAAAAAACAAATGAGATTTCGATTGAATCATATATACAGGGAGGTCACCACCAAGACAGCTTGGTACGCTTCTCTGGACCCGATCATGTGTCTTGGAAATATCAGTGATATAACTGAACATAACGCAAAATGAAAACTTCAGTCCCCCCCTCTCCCCCTCCCCCCCCCAAAAAAAAACTAATAAAATTAAAAAAAAAAAAAACAGGATTCAAGAACGAATCATAGTTGTTACAGTACCTTTTCACAAAATCTCTGTCTTAACTTGTTTTCAAGAGGAAAATGTTATTCATAAAATTACGATATTTCATGTAATGTAATTTCTATTTCTAAAAGCTATATAGAAATCAAGAAATTAATCTTTGCGAATTTAACTTGATCGAATGAAAAGAGTTATAAAAAAAAATTAAAAGAAAACTCTATCAAATCTAATAATGTTTTCTTTTTGTTTCGTGAAGAGGTACATCGATCCCTAAGAAGACTGTTAGTAAGTGAAAAGGCCTACCACTTCAAGAAACAAGTACACACTAATTTCCCACGACGGCAGAATAAATATCTTAAACAGGATAGGCGTATTAAACACAACAACAAACAACATGCACAACAAGACACTCGTACTCACTAGGCGAATTCTAAAAATAACAACAACACACAGCAGTCACGTCAAGACATAGGCTTGTTAAACAACAACAACAACAACAACAACAACAACAACAACAACAACAACAACAACAACAACAACAACATGCACAACAAGACACTCGTACTCACTAGGCGAATTTTAAAAACAACAACAACTCACAGCAGTCACGTCAAGACAAAGGCACAAACTAGGATTGTTCAACAACAACAACAACAACAACAACAACAACAACAACAACAACAACAACAACAACAACAACAACAACAACAACAACAACAACCAAACAACAACCAAACAACAACAACCAAACAACAACAACAACAACAACAAATACAACAGTTATGTCAATGCATTAGTATAAACTAGGCGTATAAAACAAGAATGACAACAACAAACAACAGCCACGTCAAGCAATGCATACACACTAGGCGCATTAAACCTATATATATAACCTCCAAATAGTTGTCTGTTTTCAAGATGATACACGACACGACCCTGACCTTGTCACCTTTGTCCTGTCCAGATTCAGGAGCCGCAGTATCAAGTTTGACTGTATATAATTTTCATCAATGCATTTCGAAGCGTTCAGCTTTGTTGTTTGCCTCATGATACAAAAACTAATACAAGAATCTTCGGAGACCCACGCTCATTTCTTCGTCTGAATTTACACTGGAATGCATTACAAGAATCTAAAGCAAGAATCTGTCGGGATATAAGCCATTGATGACAACTGTAGAGTGTGTATTCTTGTGAGCTTCCATATTGTGAACACTATTGTCAAACTTGTTTCGAAATCTTCCGTTGGTGAAAAAAGCACACGCTACAATCAGAGCACCTCGCCTTTTATTACTATGTAACGCAGTAAACTGTAAAGATTGAGGCGTTCCGATTGCGTGCACTTTACATGTAAAACAATTATACTCGCATAAGATTTCTGCATTTTGTTCATGTGAAAATTCAAACGTTATGACCTACGGGAAGTAAACGCAGTACAATTGAGCGTTGACCTTTAGCCGATGATGATAACCATTAAAAAAACAAACAAACTAACGAATCTTGATAGATTCTTATATTTTCATATACATGTACTAGTACTGGTACCTGTTCTATGCAATGACTTTGGAAAGCTGATCTTTAAAGACTGAATTCAAATAACCTGTCTGTTGTCCGTTATCATATATATATATACACGACCCTGACCGTGTTACCCTTGTACCGCGACGGTACATAAGCACCGAAATATCTAGTTTGACTCTTGAATGAATTTTCGTTAATTAATGTATTTCGAAGCTTCGAGCTTCATTGTTTGCTTCGTAGAAAGACCCAACCAAAATAAAAACATTCAAAAAAAAAAAAAAGACCAAAAAAAAAAAAAAAAAGACCAAAAAAAAAAAAAAAAAAAAAAAAAAAATCCAAACCCCAAAACAAAACAAAACATAACAAATCGTGATAGAGACTTCGTGCTTTATTACATTTTCATATTCTACTGTAATACATATACAGTTGAAGCAATCGCACAATCTCGGGACTTTCCAAAACGAGTGTGCGACGGAAAGGCCCGAGAACGTGCGAAAATGCTCACATACTGAATCCAGAGAAACCTGTGTATCTGTAACCTCCATAGAGTTGTCCGTTTCCACCATGATACACGACCCTGACCTTGTCACCTTTGACCAGGTTGACGATTGTGCTCTTACTGGCTAATTCGTGAAGTGAATCTGACCCATAGGCAAGGTTAACAGCAAACGATTTGTTGTTGACCTGTAACTCTAGCCATATATTTCCGTTTGGAAATACCAAAAACTCCCAGAAAAATGTATATCCCCCGGATATTGGAGCCGTGAATTCGCCCGTGCTGGAACTGTATGCTCCACCCTCATTGGTTACGACGTCAGTGTATATTATTGGTTGGTTTTTCTTGAGACTTGAGGCTTTTGTGTGGCTCGTGAGGTACGCAGAGAAATAAATCCTCTTTGCCAATGCACATGAACCAGCTGAAACCAAAAGTATGTCTCATTAAGGCATGGTCCATTTGATATTCTGGGGGTGGCGGGGGGCTTGGGTTTTTTGTCGGAGCAAGATTATTTTTTTCGCCCCAGACCGGGGCAAAATTATTTTTTTCTTGCACAGTTGGAGCAAGGAATTTTTTTCATAACAATTGATGTGAATATTAAGAATGTTTGTGTTTTTTTTTCAGTAGAAATTCTTTATTTTTACTTGAATTACTCTAAACATTATTTTTATGTAAAACTTGTATTCTCCTCTTAACTGAGAGAGATGAAAGATTTTTACAATATGCGATATATAATTTTTAGTAGACAAAATGTATATAAGGTCATGTAACACGTAAGAGGGCCTGATGCAAGTTTTTACATGTAGAAATGAAAACTAGAGTAAAACTTCATTAAATTCTCCTTTCAAGCTTGTATATAAAATTAGACACTATGGTGATACATCATGTATCTATTAATAGTAATAAATTATATTGATAATGTATTTAAGCATTTTAATTGTTTCAGTCACATGCATTCTTTTGATTATTTCAAATATGAACTTGCCATTACAGAAGAAGACAATGGCGAGCGAAGCGAGCGAAAAATTTACAGGAATTTTAAGCGAATTTTATGGTTATTCTTCAAATTCAGATTACTTGTTAGAGCAAGATTATTTTTTTTTCTGTCACACCATAAGCAAATTATTTTTTTTCATCAAAATTCAGAGCAAAATTATTTTTTTCGAAAAAAAAACCCAAGCCCCCCCCCCCGAATATCAAATGGACCGTGCCTAAAACAAAAATATACAAGACACTACTAAAGACGGTATTAATAGCCGGATTGCTTGCAGCAGGTTACGTGTTGAAACACTATAACCATTGAAAGCATTTCTATGTGTTTTGACACACTTTAGTCTAATTCAAAATCATATCTTCAAGGTCAAGGTCAATCCTCAAGGTTAACTTCAGTACTAGAAATCATTTCCAGTAACCATGTTCTACCTCTATGACAAGTTTTATAGTGATACCTTATAGAGTAATGACAATACCTAAAATCAAGTTCAGTTATCATGTTCTACCTCCATGTAAAAATTTAATATGCAATCTAATAAAGTACAATGAAGTCTTACTTATGGTTTCATAAACATGTAAGTTTGGTAATAGATATACTAACTGAAAACATTATTTTCAAGATCGAGGTCAAATCTCAAGGTCAAGGTCAATACCTGAATTCAGATCCACTTGCTTAGATCTATCTCTTTGCAAAGTTTAACTGCGATATATTATTGGTACCTTACTGTGGTAAAGTCAATGTCAGAATTGTATCTTCAAGGTCAAGGTCAAATGGCCAGGTCAAGGTCAGTACCAGAAATAAAGTCAACTCATTATTACCTACCTCCATGCAAAATTTGAATGTAAAATTACACATATTATTTGTACAATAAAGATTGACTCTAAAATTATTACTTTTTCAAGGTCAAGGTCAAACCTCAAGGTCAAGGTAACTTACAGTACCTACATGTGTTCAGATCCTCTCATGATGATTTATGTATGTACTAAGTTTGAAGATTGTACCATAAACCTATATGCAAAATCTATATTTTCAAGGTCAAGATCAAACCTCAAAGTCAAGATAAAAAATTAACAATACATGCATTCAGAAAATGTCTCACGATGCTTAATCTTTGCACAAAGTTACCCCTTATAGTCTGGGATGTATCACTGAGTTGGGTGCAACCCCCCCTTGATCCTTCAAAACCGGCCTAATTTTTGTAGCATTTTTTACACTCTTTCGGATAAAAAATTGTCTTAACTTTTATATGGTTGATGGTTTTAAAAATTGAAAAGGTGAATATATAGTATTTTTGATGATCTTTCAGATGAAATAAGTTGCAAGTTCCAATTCCTATTTTTACTGTGTATTTTGGGGTAAAAAAGTTGAATTTTTGCAAAAATTCACAGAAATTTGAGGAAATTTTAATTTATTCCTGCTTCTCAGTTTTTCGATATTGCATATGATCGTTCAATGATGATTTAAAAACATCTTTAAAGTCTCCTCTTTCAAATGACATACATTTTATATTCTTATTTTTTTTGCAAAATCCTCAAAATTGATGTTTTTATACAGAATACTGTATTTTCAATTAGATATCTCAGATTTCTGTATATTAATTTAAAGAACCCTTATTAATTATGAAAGCAATGATTGAAAGCTATTTTCTAGTGTAACTTTTCACACTCTTTCAGATTATATATGTTTTTAACTAACATTTCATTCAAAATCAGGAAGTTTTTTTTGGGGGGGGATGCGTTTTTTCCTTTAATTTAATAAAATCTTTAATATGATAAAAATCGCTGATTTCTCGACAATATTTATTGAATCTATAGAATTTCTTGAAATGCAGGAATGTATTTTCAGCTGTAATTAGTTAGGTTCATTCACGAATTACATGTTTGAAATATAAAAGGTATATTTTCTAATTAATTTTAAGGGCAAAATTTCTGGGTTTTTTTTAGCCAATTTACGCTCACCTTTCATATCTGTCAGCGCAACAATATCATCTTGGTCCATTGAAAGTTTTACTCCTTTAAATATCCTTCTCACAAAAGCATCTACGTTTCTATGGCAACGGTTGCCAGAAACAAACATGGTCAGCAACAGAAAATGAAGACTGAACGTGATGAATCGCATTTTTGTGCGGCCGTTTAGGGATGCAATCGGGTGTCGTATGTTTTATGTATGTTGTAAATAGATTTGGATGTGAATTTTATAGAAAATAAATGGAATATGATATTGAGTATAACATGATTTGAAATAAAAACAAAGAATTAAATACCATACTAATAACATGCCATAGTTTTGAATTACACCGATCACATATGTTACTCCGATAACATACTCATGATACTGTGCACAATGACACGCGATAAAATGATTAAAATTGATGTAAAACTATATCATTTGTAAAGGACAAAATCAAATGAAATTATGATTGAATCATAAATGTATGCCTACAAGCATGTATCTAGATTGGGGGGGGGGGGGCTGCTGTTGAATATCTTGGTACACATTAGATAAAACAGGAAAACTATAGAAAGTTGTCAGACAAACACTCATGATTACAATTTCTTTCAGCATAATTTTGAATGTACTAAATATTCGTAGGCATTTGCTATGATGATTACAATCACATCATTGATAGTAAACGGGGTTGTTTTCCGGATAAGTCCACACCAACCCTCGTCCCTCTCGGACTAGACAAACTAGCATCAATTTTGTTCAAAAACTTCGAAGACGTACTTAACGATGTAATAAATATAATTCGAAATATTTGAACGTTCCACCGGTCATGACCGGTATTACTCCTCTACC
This sequence comes from Pinctada fucata, assembly GCA_028142955.1. Lineage (NCBI taxonomy): Eukaryota > Metazoa > Mollusca > Bivalvia > Pterioida > Pteriidae > Pinctada > Pinctada fucata. The sequence goes on along the minus strand of AP027107.1, from coordinate 17,277,432 downwards.
GTACATACGCAGTGAATAATTTATTGTCCACATACTAGAAACATGCAATGGCTTTGAATTACATCGATCACATATGTTACTTGAATAAACAAATTGTGCACATTGACACGCATTAAAATGATTTGATGTAAAACTATATCATTTGTAAAAGTAAAAATCAAATGAAATTTCGATTGAATCATATACATGTATACAGGGAAGTCACCACTCAGAGAGCTTATGCGGTTTTTTTTCCGGAGGAATTACCAGAGTTTAGGCCTAATGATGCCAAGTTCGATCAATTTCGGTTGATCGTTTCTTCAACGCATTCTAAATTTCTGGTATCAAATTTTCTTGAAATTTCTAAAAAGTGGGTCCTGTAGCATCATACCCCACCCTTCCTGCTACGTCTTTCGGTATACTTTTTCGACATAGTAACTTTCATACTTTTTGGTATATTACATTGTTTAGATTTAGGATCACTGATGAGGGTTAAGTACCCGAAACGTGCATGTCTGGTCCACGTTGCCAATTTATCTGTTTTTAAATGATGCTATTCAATTTGAAGACGTTTACATTTTTACCACTTGGTGAGTGTCACTGCTGGTGGACCAGGAGTCCCCGAGGGCACATGTAGCCAAGTTCGATCAATTTCGGTTGATCGTTTCTTCAACGCATTCTAAATTTCTGGTATCAAATTTTCTTGAAATTTCTAAAAAGTGGGTCCTGTAGCATCATACCCCACCCTTCCTGCTACGTCTTTCGGTATACTTTTTCGACATAGTAACTTTCATACTTTTTGGCATATTACATTGTTTAGATTTAGGATCACTGATGAGGGTTAAGTACCCGAAACGTGCATGTCTGGTCCACGTTGCCAATTTATCTGTTTTTAAATGATGCTATTCAATTTGAAGACGTTTACATTGGTACGCTTCTCAGCTGGACCCGATCATGTGACTAGAAATATCAGTGATACAACTGAACATAACGTAAAATGAAAATTTCAATCCAGAAAAACTAAATTAAAAAAAAAAAAAAAAAAAAAAAAAAAAAGAAACCAGGATTAAAAAACAAATCATGGATGTAACAGTACCTTGTCACAAAATCTCTGTCTTAACTAGTTTTCAGGAGGAAATTGTTATTTATAAAATTACAATATTTCATGTAATATAATTTCTATTTCTAAAAACTATATAGATTTCCAGAAATTATAAATCTTTGCGAATTTAACTTGATCGAATGGATAGAGTGATAAGAAATTAAAAGAAATTCTATCAAATCTAATAAGTTTTTGAGTTGGCAAAGCCAACTATTCATTGGAATCGAATGCCCCAGTTAGGGCCAGTACGAACCGTGCAACGGTCAAAAATCTGTAGTCTTACCTAGTAAGAAATAGTACCACTATTATTTGGACAAAAGCATTTTAAACGACACAATGAGTGCAAGTTGTAAATGATGAATCCAATGCAATTATTGGAGTGAAATAGGTCTATAGAGCTATTTGTAATGAAGATTCAGAGTATAGTTCTCGTTATCGCGTAGGAATTCAACTTTTAAGTAGTCCAAAGTAGCACTGCACTATGCCGGCCATACGGTTTTTTTTCCAGGGGAATTACCAGAGTTTAGGCCTAATGATAGTTATTTTAACCGTGCCGATTTATATTTCATTGATGAAAAGGTAGATATAAAATAGTCTGTTGATGTCAATATAAATCGCTATGGTTCTTGCGTCTTAAGATCAGAGGACACTCGGAAGGCCATACGATGAACGGCGAACTGGATTTGTAGCAAGTTCTTGAAAATAACTGATAGAATATTTGAATATTTTCTTATCTGTTGTATATTTAGGATCTCAAATGAATTTTCATTTCATACGATGTATTATGAAACGAGTTGTGAGTTTTATATCCCCGAGCCTTGGCGAGGGGATATAAAACGCACAACAGGTTTCATAATACATCGTATGAAATGAAAATTCATTTGAGATTCTTTTTATCACATGATATTGCCAAAAAATGTGTATTTCTAACGTGAAATCAACGTTTCCGAGAACTACAGAGGCGAATCACGCTGTGATCTAGAGGTCGTCTGCTACGCCATGAGAAGTAGTTTCCCCATCGTATAGATATTCTGTGCGTAAGAGAAAAGTATTTCAATTTTGAATAGTATTTTAATGCAAGAATTGATTCAACAATAACAATTTTAATCATTGATATTGACTCCGGGTCTGAATTTAACAGTTGACCGATATTTGAAAGGTCACATTTGTCAAGGTTCATGTGATTAGGTTCCAAACTTGACCAATCGCATTCAAGCAGAGCGATATGTAACGTGTTATCATATCATATATTTATGAAATGGCTTTATGAAACTGCATAACGGGTGTATCATGTGATAAAAAGGATTATGAAAAACCACAATTCGAAAGACTAGATGGTCTATTTACTGTATGTCGTTATCTGTTTTTTGAAGTTCGATTTTTGGGAAGGAGGGGGTGGGGCGTGTTGTGTTTGATTAGGTGAATGAACGATGTACATTACAGTTCGGGTTATAAGAAGAGCATTGTCCTCGAGGAATGAATATAATTTTTCAAGGCTGAATAAATCTTCACTTAACTGCAATAAATGTATATACATGTATGTCCATATACTACTTGTAGTATTCCAACACACTCACTTCATCACATGTTATTACCGTGGACTTGGATATTCATGGAAACGTTGGGAAAATATATTCTCCCACTTGAGACTGAGAACTCTCAAATTCCCTTGGGTGAGATAAATCGATCTCACCCTCTGACGTCATCGATCTCACCCTCTGACGTCATCGCTACCAAAGCGACGTTATGGAAACAAGGCAAACTGGTGATTATAACAGACACTCTAGATAGTCGATAACGTGGGAGAAAAACAAACACCACCACGAGGGATTGATGGCTAGTTCTCAACCCTCGTGTAAAAATTTACTTGTCCATGACTCGGCAAGCCTCGTCATGGACTTGCAAAATTTCTACACTCGGGTTGAGAAATCGCCATCCCTCCCTCTTGGTGGTGTAAGATTATGTTATTCTTTTATCCCATATTTACAGAACTGTACTCGTATAAAGCAAAATGGCAAATCTATCATCCACGTTGACCATGACGTTTAGTCTTGATAAGTCATAGGAAAAGTACTATTTTTGACGTTTTTGCACATACCGGTGAGGAGAAAAATAATCGACACACTGCGTCGCTTCAACCTTGATCAAGAGATGGCAGAAAAGTAAAGACAACTTATCGAACGTCAATCACTTGGGTGTGATCATTGATAACGTCACAAGGAAATCATTTAATTTCTATTGTTATTATTAAGAAACGACGATTCCGTTTGGCCGAGAAATTTTGTTGATACCTGTATCAACACAAAACGGAAGTATGTGCTTAGCAACGTCGTTAGCAACACGGTTTCAAAACCGCAAATAAACGTTGGAAAGCAACAAAATGAAATGATAAGTAATCAATGTAATATGTTTTTGGTTGATCGAGGTATCGCACAATGCAGTTTTCCCTAAATTTTTGGTGTTGATACCTCGATCAACCAAAAAAAATATAAGAATGATTCCTTAAATCTATACCTCTTGTCTGGGATTTGCTTTTGTCCATGACTCGGCAAGTCTTGTCATTGTACAAGCAAATTCTGGACATTCGGAGTGCATTTCCTTGTCAATGCTCACACCTGATGATAGATTCTATAAGTCTTAACCCTATGGGGTAAGATTTCATTTTCACGTGCCTTTTAACTGTAATGTCAATTCAGACAATTGTGATGTCATTCATGAATGCTGCGTTGGCTGATCAACATATGAAAATGAATACCGGTACATAAAATTTTATTTTAAGCGCTTTTAGACAATGTGAGAAAAAAAAGCATGTACTTGTACATGTAAGACACACTTTAAAAGTTATGACTTAGATTTATGCTGGTAGGGGACTAATATCGCTTAGAGATTAAGAAACAAACTTTTTATGCACCCCGGAATCAAAGATTCGGGGGTATATAGTATTTGGCCTGTCCGTCTGTTTGTTCAAAAAACTTTGAATGGTAAATTATATGGCTTTTATATTTCTCATATGTATTCCTTGTCACACAATTTTTCCATAGATACCAACATTTTTATGCCCAGTGACCCTGACTTTGACCTTTCACATGGTGTTTATTTTCTGCCGGGAGCATTCGTATTTCACAAACAAAGGCTTTATTCAATATTAAACTTTGCCAACTCGCAGGACTTTCAGTCCTTTGATTTAATTTCGTGAAGAGGTACATGGATCCCTAAGAAGACTATTAGTAAGTGAAAAGGGCGATCAACTTCAAGAAACACGTACACACTAATTTCCCACGACGGCAGTATAAATATCTTAATCAGGGTGTTATGGGTATAGTGAACAGGGCAATAGGCGTATTAAACACAACAACAAACAACATGCACACCAAGACACTCAACAACAACAGTTATGTCAAGATATTAGTATACAAAAGGCGTATAAAACAGGAACGACAACAAACAACAAACAACAGCCACGTCAAGAAATACATACACACTAGGCGCATTAAACCTATATATATGTAACCCCCAAATAGTTGTCTGTTTTCATAATGATACACGACACGACCCTGGCCTTGTCACCTTTGTCCTGTCCAGATTCAGGGGTCGCAGTATCAAGTATGACTGTATATAATTTTCATCAATGCATTTCGAAGCGTGCAGCTTTGTTATTTGCCTCATAATACAAAAACTAATACAAGAATCTTCGGAGACCCACGCTCAATTGCACTTAATATTTTCTTCGTCTGAATTTTCGCTGGAATGCATTACAAGAATCTAAAGCGAGAATCTGTATAAGCCATTGGTGACAACTATAGAGTGTGTGTTCTTGTGAGTTTCCATATTGTGAACACTAAATATTGTCATACTTCTTTCGAAATATTCCGTTGGTGAATAAAAACTAGGAAAAAAGCACACTACAATCGGAGCACCTCACCTCTCATTACTATATAACGCAGTAAAGTTCAGAGGCGTTCCGATTGCGTGCACTTTACATGTAAAACAATTAAAAATTACATGCATAAGATTTCTGTATTTCGTTCATGCGAGAACTCAAACGTTATGACCCACGGGAAGTAAACGCAGTTCAATTGAGTGTTGACCTTGAGCCGATGATGATAACCATTAAAAAAAACACAAAAACAAAAACTAACAAATCTTGATAGATACTTATATTTTCATATACATGTACTAGTACTAGTACCTGTTCTATGCAATGACTTTGGAAAGCTGATCTTTAAAGACTGAATCAAAAGAACCTGTCTGTTGTCCGTTATCATATATATACACTACCCTGACCTTGTTAACTTTGTACCGCGGCGGTACATAAGAACCGAAATATCTAGTTTGACTCTTGAATGAATTTTCGTTAATTAATGCATTTCGAAGCTTCGTTGTTTGCTTCATAAAAAGACCCAACCAAAATAAAAACATTCCAAAAAAAAAAAAAAAAAACCAAAAAAACAAAAAACAAAAAAAACAAAAATAAAACAAAAAACACCCCCCCCCCCAAAACAAAACAAATCGTGATAGAGACTTCGTGTTTTATTACATTTTCATATTCTACTGTAATACATATACAGTTGAAGCAATCGCACAATCTCGGGACTTTCCAAAAACGAGTTCACGACGGAAAGGCCCGAGAACGCTCGATAGTGCTCACATACTGAATCCAGAGAATCCTGTGTATCTGTTACCTCCGTGCAGTTGTCCGTTTCCACTAAGATACACGACCCTGACCTTGTCACCTTTGACCAGGTTGACGATTGTGCTCTTACTGGCTAATTCGTGATGTGAATCTGACCCATGGGCAAGGTTATAAGCAAACGATTTGTTGTTGACTTGTAACTCTAACCATATATTTCCGTTTGGATCTACCAAAAACTCCCAGAAAAATGTATATCCTCCGGATCTTGGTGCCGTGAATTCGCCCGTGCTGGAACTGTATGCTCCGCCCTCATTGGTTACGACGTCAGTGTATATTATTGGTTGTTTTTTATTGAGACTTGAGGCTTTTTTGTGGCTCGTGAGGTACGCAGAGAAATAAATCCTCTTTGTCAATGCACATGAACCAGCTGAAAACCAAAAGTATGTCTCATTAAAACAAACATATACAAGACACTGCTAAAGACGGTATCAATGGCCGGATTGCTTGCAGCAGGTTACGTTTTGAAACACTATATCCATTGAAAACATTTCTATGTGTTTTGACACACTTTAGTCTAATTCAAAATCATATCTTCAAGGTCTAGGTCAATCCTCAAGGTTAACTTCAGTACTAGAAATCATTTCCAGTAACCATGTTCTACCTCTATGACAAATTTTATAGTGATACTTCATAGAGTAATGACATATGTCCAGTTTATAATGAAACTGTCAAAGGCAAGGACAATACCTAAAATCAAGTTCAGTTATCATGTTCTACCTCCATGTAAAAATTTAATATGCTATCTAATAAAGTACAATGAAGTCTTACTTATGGTTTCATAAACATGTAATATTGGTAATAGATAGTCTAATTGAAAACATTATTTTCAAGATCGAGGTCAAATCTCAAGGTCAAGGTCAATACCTGAAATCAGATTCACATGCTTAGATCTATCACTTGCATTTCAGTAGTTAGAGAAAGAAAATCAAAACTGTTTGATTATTGTGATTTATTCGACTGAGATATGATGAATTGAAAGTTAAGACAAATTCTCAAGTTTATCGTAAGTTACGACAAATTCTCAAGTTTATCGTAAGTTACGACAAATTCTCAAGTTTATCGTAAGTTATGACAAATTCTCAAGTTTATCGTAAGTTACGACAAATTCTCAAGTTTATCGTAAGTTACGACAAATTCTCAAGTTTATCGTAAGTTACGACAAATTCTCAAGTTTATCGTAAGTTACGACAAATTCTCAAGTTTATCGTAAGTATTTTTGTGAAAATGGCTGCTGGTCTTTTAGAAGTAAGAGTGCATTATAAACCGTGTTTTTTTTTCAAGCTGGAAAGTACATCATTTAACCTTTAAAGTCAGCTAACTGAAGGCAAGCTTTGATTGTTTTAAGAAGCATGCATTATAAATTTTCTTCTTTTTTTCAATGTACGAACAGTATAGTTTTGTTACAATATCCGCACTGTGAATTTTTATACTTTGTACGAATTGAATTAGTTTTTTTTTCAATTTACGCTCACCTTTCATATCTGTCAGCGCAACAATATCATCTTGGTCCATTGAAAGTTTTACTCCTTTAAATATCCTTCTCACAAAAGCATCTACGTTTCTATGGCAACGGTTGCCAGAAACAAACATGGTCAGCAACAGAAAATGAAGACTGAACGTGATGAATCGCATTTTTGTGCGGCCGTTTAGGAATGAAATCGGGTGTCGTATGTTTCATGTATGTTTTAAATAGATTTGGATGTGAATTTTATAGAAAATAAATGGAATATGATATTGAGTATAACATGATTTGAAATAAAAACAAAGAATTAAATACCATACTAGAAACATGCAATGGTTTTGAATTACATCGATCACATATGTTACTCGGATGAACAAATTGTGCACATTGACACGCATTAAAATGATTTGATGTAAAACTATATCATAAATAACAATGAACACTCTATATCCACAAATTTTCGGCCACTCGGCCTTTATCAAGTGGAAAAGCACGAATACAAAAGAATTCTACGTAATATCCATAACTGCTGGTAAACAAACTATATCATTTGTAAAGGTAAAAATCAAATGAGATTTCGATTGAATCATATACATGTATACTGGGAGGTCACCACCCAGACAGCTTGGTACGCTTCTCTGGACCCGATCATGTGTCTAGAAATATCAGTGATATAACTAAACATAACACAAATGAAAACTTCAATCCAGAAACAACTAAATTAAAAAAAGATTAAAGAATAAATCATGGTACAGTACCTTTTCACAAAATCTCTGTCTTGTTTTCAAGAGGAAATTGTTATATATAAAATTACGATATTTCATGTAATATAATTTCTATTTCTAAAAACTATATTGAAATCCAGAAATTAATCTTTGCGAATTTAACTTGATCGAATGGAAAGATTGATAAAAAAATTAAAGGAAAATTCTATCAAATCTAACAAGGTTTTCTTTTTGTTTTGTGAAGAGGTACATGGATCCCTAAGAAGACTTTTAGTGAGTGAAAAGGCCGATCACTTCAAGAAACACGTACACACTAATTTCCCACGACGGCAGAATAAATATCTTAAACAGGGTGTTCTGGGTATAGTGAACAGGGCAATAAGCGTATTAAACACAACAACAAACAACATGCACACCAAGACACTCGTACACACTAGGCGAATAAAAAAAACAACAACAACACACAGCAGTCACGTCAAGACATAGGCACACACTAGGCTTGTTCAACAACAACAACAACAACAACAACAACAACAACAACAACAACAACAACAACAACAACAACAACAACAACAACCAAACAACAACAATCAAACAACAACAACAACAAATACAACAGTTATGTCAATGCATTAGTATAAACTAGGCGTATAAAACAAGAACGACAGCAACAGACAACAGCCACGTCAAGAAATGCATACACACTAGGCGCATTAAACCTATATATATATATATGTAACCTCCAAATAGTTGTCTGTTTTCATGATGATACACGACACAACCCTGACCTTGTCACCTTTGTCCTGCCCAGATTCAAGAGCAGCAGTATGAAGTATGACTGTATATAATTTTCATCAATGCATTTCGAAGCGTTCAGCTTTGTTATTTGCCTCATAATACAAAAACTAATACAAGAATCTTCGGAGACCCACGCTCAATTGTACTTAATATTTTCGTCATCTGAATTTACACTGGAATGCATTACAAGAATCTAAAGCGAGAATCTGTCGATATATAAGCCATTGATGACAACTGTAGAGTGTGTATTCTTGTGAGCTTCTCTATTGTGAACACTATTGTCAAACTTGTTTCGAAATCTTCCGTTGGTGAATAAAGCACACGCTACAATCAGAGCACCTCGCCTTTTATTACTATGTAACGCAGTAAACTGTAAAGATTGAGGCGTTCCGATTGCGTGCACTTTACATGTAAAACAATTATACTCGCATAAGATTTCTGCATTTTGTTCATGTGAAAATTCAAACGTTATGACCTACGGGAAGTAAACGCAGTACAATTGAGCGTTGACCTTGAGCCGATGATGATAACCATTAAAAAAAAAACAAAAACAAACTAACAAATCTTGATAGATACTTATATTTTCATATACATGTACTAGTACCAGTGCCTGTTCTATGCAATGACTTTGGAAAGCTGATCTTTAAAGACTGAATCAAAATAACCTGTCTGTTGTCCGTTATCATATATAAACACGACCCTGACCTTGTTACCGTTGTACCGCGGCGGTACATAAGAACCGAAATATCGATTTAGTTTGACTCTTGAATGAATTTTCGTTAATTAATGTATTTCAAAGCTTCAAGCTTCATTGCTTGCTTCGTAAAAAGACCCAACCAAAATAAAAACATACAAAAAACCCAAAAAACAAAACAAAACAAAACAAATCGTGATAGAGACTTCGTGCTTTATTACATTTTCATATTCTACTGTAATACATATACAGTTGAAGCAATCGCACAATCTCGGGACTTTCCAAAACGAGTGCGCGACGGAAAGGCCCGAGAACGTGCGAAAATGCTCACATACTGAATCCAGAGAAACCTGTGTATCTGTGAATTCCATAGAGTTGTCCGTTTCCACGATGATACACGACCCTGACCTTGTCACCTTTGACCAGGTTGACGATTGTGCTCTTACTGGCTACTTCATAATGTGAATCTGACCCATGGGCAAGGTTATAAGCAAACGATTTGTTGTTGATTTGTAACTCTAACCATATATTTCCGTTTGGATATACCAAAAACTCCCAGAAAAATGTATATCCTCCTGATCTTGGTGCCGTGAATTCGCCCGTGCTGGAACTGTATGCTCCGCCCTCATTGGTTACGACGTCAGTGTATATTATTGGTTGGTTTTTCTTGAGACTTGAGGCTTTTTTGTGGCTCGTGAGGTACGCAGAGAAATAAATCCTCTTTGCCAATACACAAGAACCAGCTGAAACCAAAAGTATGTCTCAATAAAACAAAAATATACAAGACACTGTTTAAGACGGTGTTAATGGCCGGATTGCTTGCAGCAGATTGTGTTTTGAAACACTATATCCATTGAAAGCAACATAATTCAAAGTTTCTTTGTGAGAATCTATATAGTTTTGACACACTTTAGTCTAATTCAAAATCATATCTTCAAGGTCAAGGTCAATCCTCAAGGTTAACTTCAGTACTCGAAATCAGTTCCAGTAACCATGTTCTACCTCTATGACAAGTTTTATAGTGATACTTCATAGAGTAATGACGTATGTCCAGTTCATAATAAAAATGTCAAGGGCAAGGACAATACCTAAAATCAAGTTCAGTGATCATGTTCTACCTCCATTTAAAAATTTAATATGCTTTCTAATAAAGTACAATGAAGTCTTACTTATGGTTTCACAAACATGTAATATTGGTAATAGATTATCATAGTCTAATTGAAAACATTATTTTCAAGGTCGAGGTCAAATCTCAAGGGCAAAACCTGAAATCAGATCCACTTGCTTAGATCTATCACTTGCATTTCAGTAGTTAGAGAAAGAAAACCAAAACTGTTTGCATATTGTGATTTATTCGACTGAGATATGTTGAATTGAAAATAACGACAAATTCTCAAGTTTATCGTAAGTTACGACAAATTCTCAAGTTTATCGTAAGTTACGACAAATTCTCAAGTTTATCGTAAGTTACGACAAATTCTCAAGTTTATCGTAAGTTACGACAAATTCTCAAGTTTATCGTAAGTATTTTTGTGAAAATGTCTGCTGGTCTTTCAGAAGTAAGAGTGCATTATAAACCGTTATAAACCGTGCTTTTTTCAAACTGGAAAGTACATCATAATTTTACCTTTAAAGTCAGCTAACTGAAGGCAAGCTTTGATTGTTTTAAGGAGCATGCATTATAAATTTTCTTCTTTTTTCAATGTAAGAACAGTATAGTTTTTATATACTTTGTACGAATTGAATAAGTGTTTTTTTTCAATTTACGCTCACCTTTCATATCTGTCAGCGCAACAATATAATCTTGGTCCATTGAAAGTTTTACTCCTTTAAATATCCTTCTCACAAAAGCATCTACGTTTCTATGGCAACGGTTGCCAGAAACAAACATGGTCAGCAACAGAAAATGAAGACTGAACGTAAGGAATCGCATTTTTGTGCGGCCGTTTAGGGATGCAATCGTGTGTCGTATGTTTTATGTATGTTGTAAATAGATTTGGATGTGAATTTTATAGAAAATGAATGGAATATGATATTGAGTATAACAAGATTTGAAATAAAAACAAAGAATTAAATACCATACTAATAACATGCCATAGTTTTGAATTACACCGATCACATATGTTACTCCGATAACATACTCATGATACTGTGCACAATGACACGCGATAAAATGATTAAAATTGATGTAAAACTATATCATTTGTAAAGGACAAAATCAAATGAAATTATGATTGAATCATAAATGTATGCCTACAAGCATGTATCTAGATTGGCGGGGGGGGGGGGGGCGCCCTGCTGTTGAATCTCTTAGTACACATTAAATAAAACAGGAAAACTAAAGAAAGTTGTCAGACAAACACTCATGATTACAATTTCTTTAAGCATAATTTTGCATGTACTAAATATTCGTAGGCATTTGCTACGATTATTACAATCATATTTTTGATAGTAAACGGGGTTGTTATCCGGATAAGTCCACACCAACCCTCGTCCCTCTCGGACTAGACAACTAGCATCAATTTTGTTCAAAAACTTCGAAGACGTACTTAACGATGTAATAAATATAATTCGAAATATTTGAACGTTCCACCGGTCATGACCGGTATTATTCCTCTATCGTACATACGCAGTGAATAATTTATTGTCCACATACTAGAAACATGCAATGGCTTTGAATTACATCGATCACATATGTTACTTGAATAAACAAATTGTGCACATTGACACGCATTAAAATGATTTGATGTAAAACTATATCATTTGTAAAAGTAAAAATCAAATGAAATTTCGATTGAATCATATACATGTATACAGGGAGGTCACCACCCAGAGAGCTTGGTACGCTTCTCTGGACCCGATCATCAGTGATACAACTGAACATAACGCAAAATGAAAATTTCAATCCAGAAAAACTAAATTAAAAAAAAAAAAGGATTAAAGAACAAATCATGGATGTAGCAGTACCTTGTCACAAAATCTCTGTCTTAACTAGTTTTCAGGAGGAAATTGTTATTTATAAAATTACGATATTTCATGTAATATAATTTCTATTTCTAAAAACTATATAGAAATCCAGAAATTATAAATCTTTGCGTATTTAACTTGATCGAATGGATAGAGTGATAAGAAATTAAAAGAATATTCTATCAAATCTAATAAGTTTTTTTGTTTCGTGAAGAGGTACATGGATCCCTAAGAAGACTATTAGTAAGTGAAAAGGCCGATCACTTCAAGAAACACGTACACACTAATTTCCCACGACGACAGAATAAATATCTTAAACAGGGTGTTCTGGGTATAGTGAACAGGGCAATAGGCGTATTAAACACAACAACAAACAACATGCACACCAAGACACTCGTACCAACTAGGCGAATAAAACAACAACAACAACACACAGCAGTCACGTCAAGACATACGCACACACTAGGCTTGTTTAACAACAACAACAACAACAACAACAACAGCAACAACAACAACAACAACAACAACTACAACAACAACAACAACAACAACAACAACAACAACAACAACAACAACAACAACAATGTCAAGGCATTAGTATAAACTAGGCGTATAAAACAAGAACGACAACAACAAACAACAGCCATGTCAAGAAATGCATGCATACACACTAGGCGCATTAAACCTATATATTTATATGTAACCTCCAAATAGTTGTCTGTTTTCATGATGATACACGACACGACCCCGACCTTGTCACCTCTGTCCTGCCCAGATTCAGGAGCCGCAGTATCAAGTATGACTGTATATAATTTTCATCAATGCATTTCGAAGCGTTCAGCTTTGTTGTTTGCCTCATAATACAAAAACTAATACAAGAATCTTCGGAGACCCACGCTCAATTGCACTTAATATTTTCTTCGTCTGAATTTTCGCTGGAATGCATTACAAGAATCTAAAGCGAGAATCTGTATAAGCCATTGGTGACAACTATAGAGTATGTGTTCTTGTGAGTTTCCATATTATGAACACTAAATATTGTCATACTTCTTTCGAAATCTTCCGTTGGTGAATGAAAACTAGACAAAAGCACTCTACAATCGGAGCACCTCACCTCTCATTACTATGTAACGGAGTAAAGATTCAGAGGCGTTCCGATTGCGTGCACTTTACATGTAAAACAATTAAAAATTACATCCAAAATATTTCTGTATTTCGTTCATGTGAAAATTCAAACGTTAATTATGACCCAAGGGAAGTAAACGCAGTACAATATTGAGCGTTGACCTTGAGCCGATGATGATAACCTTTAAAAAAAAAACTAACTAACAAATTTTGATAGATACTTATATTTTCATATACATGTACTAGTACTAGTACCTGTTCTATGTAATGACTTTGGAAAGCTGATCTTTAAAGACTGAATTAAAAGAACCTGTCTGTTGTCCGTTATCATATATATATATATATATACGACCCTGACCTTGTTACCTTTGTACGGCGGTACATAAGAACCGAAATATCTAGTTTGATTCTTGAATGAATTTTCGTTAATAAATGTATTACGAAGCTTCGAGCTTCATTGCTTGCTTCGTAAAAAGACCCAAACAAAGTAAAAACATACCCCATCTCCCAAAAAACAACCCCAAAACAAAACAAATCGTGATAGAGACTTCGTACTTTATTGAACATTTTCATATTCTAATGTATAACATATACAGTTGAAACAATCGCACAATCTCGGGACTTCCAAAACGAGTGCGCGACGGAGAGGCCCGAGAACGCTCGATAGTGCTCACATACTGAATCCAGAGAATCCTGTATATCTGTTATCTCCAAACAGTTGTCCGTTTCCATGATAATGCACGACCCTGACCTTGTCACCTTTGACCAGGTTGACGATTGTGCTCTTACTGGCTAATTCGTAATGTGAATCTGACCCATGGGCAAGGTTATAAGCAAACGATTTGTTGTTGACTTGTAACTCTAACCATATATTTCCGTTTGGATATACCAAAAACTCCCAGAAAAATGTATATCCCCCTGATCTTGGTGCCGTGAATTCGCCCGTGCTGGAACTGTATGCTCCACCCTCATTGGTTACGACGTCAGTGTATATTATTGGTTGGTTTCTCTTGAGACTTGAGGCTTTTGTGTGGCTCGTAAGGTACGCAGAGAAATAAATCCTCCTTGCCAATACACAAGAACCAGCTGAAACCAAAAGTATGTCTCAATAAAACAAACATATACAAGACACTGTTAAAGACGGTATTAATGGCCGGATTGCTTGCAGCAGGTTGTGTTTTGAAACAGTATATCCATTGAAAGCATTTCTATGTGTTTTGACACACTTTAGTCTAATTCAAAATCATATCTTCAAGGTCAAGGTCAATCCTCAAGGTTAACTTCAGTACTAGAAATCAGTTCCAGTAACCATGTTCTACCTCTATGACAAGTTTTATAGTGATACTTCATAGAGTAATGACGTATGTCCAGTTCATAATAAAACTGTCAAGGGCAAGGACAATACCTAAAATCAAGTTCAGTGATCATGTTCTACCTCCATGTAAAAATTAAATATGCTTTCTAATAAAGTACAATGAAGTCTTACTTATGGTTTCATAAACATGTAATATTGGTTACAGATAGTCTAATTGAAAACATTATTTTCAAGATCGAGGTCAAAACTCAAGGTCAAGGTAAATACCTGAAATCAGATCCACTTGCTTAGATCTATCACTTGCATTTCAGTAGTTAGAGAAAGAAAATCAAAACTGTTCGAATATTGTGATTTATTCGACTGAGATATGATGAATTGAAAGTTACGACAAATTCTCAAGTTTATCGTAAGTTACGACAAATTCTCAAGTTTATCGTAAGTTATGACAAATTCTCAAGTTTATCGTAAGTTATGACAAATTCTCAAGTTTATCGTAAGTTATGACAAATTCTCAAGTTTATCGTAAGTTATGACAAATTCTCAAGTTTATCGTAAGTTATGACAAATTCTCAAGTTTATCGTAAGTTATGACAAATTCTCAAGTTTATCGTAAGTTATGACAAATTCTCAAGTTTATCGTAAGTTATGACAAATTCTCAAGTTTATCGTAAGTTATGACAAATTCTCAAGTTTATCGTAAGTTATGACAAATTCTCAAGTTTATCGTAAGTTATGACAAATTCTCAAGTTTATCGTAAGTTATGACAAATTCTCAAGTTTATCGTAAGTTATGACAAATTCTCAAGTTTATCGTTAGTATTTTTGTGAAAATGTCTGCTGGTCTTTCAGAAGTAAGAGTGCATTATAAACCGTGCTTTTTTCAAACTGGAAAGTACATCATAATTTTACCTTTAAAGTCAGCTAACTGAAGGCAAGCTTTGATTGTTTTAAGAAGCATGCACTATAAATTTTCTTTTTTCAATGTACGAACAGTATAGGTTTGTTACAATATCCGCATTGTGAAGTTTTATACTTTGTACGAATGGAATTATTTTTTTTTTCAATTTACGCTCACCTTTCATATCTGTCAGCGCAACAAAATCATCTTGGTCCATTGAAAGTTTTACTCCTTTAAATATCCTTCTCACAAATGCATCTACGTTTCTATGGCAACGGTTTCCGAAAACAAACACGGCCAGCAACAGAAAATGAAGACTGAACGTAAGGAGTCGCATATTTGTGCGGCCGTTTAGGAATGCAATCGGGTGTCGTATGTTTCATGTATGTTGTAAATAGATTTGGATGTGAATTTTATAGAAAATAAATGGAATATGATATTGAGTATAACATGATTTGAAATAAAAACAAAGAATTAAATACCATACTAGAAACATGCAATGGTTTTGAATTACATCGATCACATATGTTACTCGGATGAACAAATTGTGCACATTAACACGCATTAAAATGATTTGATGTAAAAATATATCATTCACAAAGGTAAAAAACAAATGAGATTTCGATTGAATCATATATACAGGGATGTCACCACCCAGACAGCTTGGTACGCTTCTCTGGACCCAATCATGTGTCTTGGAAATATCAGTGATATAACTGACATAACGCAAAATGAAAACTTCAGTCCAACCCTCCTCCCCCCCCCAAAAGAAAAACTAATAAAATTAAAAAAAAAAAAAAAAAAAAAAAAAAAAAAAAAAAAAAAAAAAAAAAACAGGATTCAAGAACGAATCATGATTGTTACAGTACCTTTTCACAAAATCTCTGTCTTAACTTGTTTTCAAGAGGAAATTGTTATATATAAAATTACGATATTTCATGTAATTTCTATTTCTAAAAACTATATAGAAATCCAGAAATTAATCTTTGCGAATTTAACTTGATCGAATGGAAAGAGTGATAAAAAAATTAAAGGAAAATTCTATCAAATCTAATAAGGCTTTCTTTTTGTTTGGTGAAGAGGTACATGGATCCCTAAGAAGACTTTTAGTGAGTGAAAAGGCCGATCACGTAAGAAACACGTACACACTAATTTCCCACGACGGCAGAATAAATATCTTAAACAGGGTGTTCTGGGTTTAGTGAACGGGGTAATAGGCGTATTAAACACAACAACAAACAACATGCACACCAAGACACTCGTACTCACTAGGCGAATTTTAAAAACAACAACAACACACAGCAGTCACGTCAAGACATACACACACACTAGGCTTGTTCAACGACAACAACAACAACAACAACAACAACAACAACAACAACAACAACAACAACAACAACAACAACAACAACAACAACAACAACAACAACAACAACAACAACACAACAATAACAACAATAACTATGTCAAGGCATTAGTATAAACTAGGCGTATAAAACAAGAACGACAACAACAAACAACAGCCATGTCAAGAAATGCATGCACACTAGGCGCATTAAACCTATATATATTTATTATATAGTAAGTTTATATTCCTACTCTCATTGGCTGAGAACTGTCACGTGACGAGTCATTGTCTCATCATATTGACCTGTGAGGGGCAATTTCGTTAAATATCACTACCGCGAAAACTCTTGCTTCCGGTTTACCATGAAATATCGAAAACGCGCGAAATTTATATCTGTGACGTCATTAACGTCATTTCGTAAACAGCAGCAAGGACCCTGAAGCTGAGCTCAAATTCTTGAATTTTGAGCCTATCTACGGATTTTGACTCTGAAATATTCTTCATTTGACTCATTGAATTAATTCCATTACGTTTAGGATAATTCAGCGACAGAAAATGTTGATGTTAACACGTCTTGAAACATTTTCAAAGAAAAGTCGATGTCAGCCATTTTGAAAAGGTACCTTTATAAATACTGATTAAGTCCACTATATAATAAAACAATTGTGGACTTTTCACTCGGTGAATATGGAGTGATATTTTCTGAATTTGAAAGTATTGACCTCGGCTGTAGCTTCGGTCAATATTTTCAAATTCAGAAAATATCACACCATATTCACCTCGTAAAAAGTCCATAATTGTATAATATAACCTCCAAATAGTTGTCTGTTTTCATGATGATTCACGACACGACCCTGACCTTGTCACCTTTGTCCTGCCCAGATTCAGGAGCCGCAGTATCAAGTATGACTGTATATAATTTTCATCAATGCATTTCGAAGCGTTCAACTTTGTTGTTTGCCTCTGTGTCACACTTATGCCCTTTGCCGTGTGGAGCTCGTAAAAAAGTTCCCCGCGAGGGGTTTGACAGTAAGTGTTTTGAATATACTTCCCTGACATTGTCGCCATTGCACTTTCTATATAGACATGGCGTCAGACAGTGCATGAATTTTATATATTTTCATTTCCATGCTTCATTAACATTGACGGCGGGTGCGGCTAGCCAACAGGGGATGCTTACTCCTCCCGGGCACCTGGTCCCACCTCTAGCTTGCTTGGGGTCCGTCAATCTTTAATTTTGTGCTCTATTGTGAGTGCTGTTGAGATTATCGTCAGGATCTTCTTTAACTCATAATACAAAAACTAATACAAGAATCTTCGGAGACCCACGCTCAGTTGCACTTGATATTTTCTTCGTCTGAATTTTCGCTGGAATGCATTACAAGAATCTAAAGCGAGAATCTGTCGGGATATAAGCCATTGATGACAACTATAGAGTGTGTATTCTTGTGAGCTTCCATATTGTGAACACTATTGTCAAACTTGTTTCGAAATTAGTCGATTTGAAAATTTCAGGACCTAGAAATGTCCTTTCCTATGAACTTTTTTTGATGATTCTTATTTATGGGATAGTTCTGAACAATTCTAGCTTGGTTGCCACTCTGGCAACCTTGGGCAACTCTTTTTATCAGCGGAAATTCAAAATGGCCGCCAAATGCCTTCAACCAATAGATGAAATTAAATTCTTTCTTTAAACATTAAGTGTGGCACATCACATCAGGGGTTTTGAGGGTCAACAAACCCATTTCCGATGTCAGTTTTACAATTTGAGTTCATTCAGGACTAAAAATTCAAGATGGCCGCCAAATTTCAACCTCATTATGGTACAATGTGAATATTTCAATGAAACGTTCGTGTAACACATCTTATTTGTAGTTGCAATGGTCCTAGAATACATTTATTTTGCTGTTTTGGTTGTTATCAACTGACACATGCTTCTGGACAACTCTGCTTATCGGGGGAAATTCAAAATGGCCACAGATAGTATCCTACTACTGTGTAAAATGTAATAATTACTTGATATATCAAGTGTAACACATCTCATCAGCGGTTTTTAGGGCCAAGGAATCCATATCTGTTGTTATTTTGCCCATTAGTTCATTAATGGCTAACCTGACTTTAATATTCACATTTCGTTACCAATAACTGTGGTGTATCTAATTTGTGATCTCAAAGGTGGTATTATAAATGTCTAATTTCCTTTTGTCGATATGAGCTTACACATGCTCTTTTTACATAGATTGCACATTCTCAAACCGTAAAAGTGAAGAATCTTTTTTTTTTGTATTCATATAAAAAAATAAAAATATAGTGCAAATATTGTATGCTTTAAGAAAGAGAGTCGACCTGAATCAAGAATCTACATAATAGGGCTATGGAATGTCAAAATAGATTATGTCAAACACTTAAGTGATTGTCCTAATTGAAAGTCTGCAAAAGGAATTTAAAGGAGCAAAGTTCTTCCAGGATTGCTACATGATGTGTACTCTTGACATAGATCATTTTCCCTGTCATTTTTTTTTGGCGTATGCTCTTGTTTTGTTCTAGATTCATTTCAAGCTGGTCACACTTACTACATCTTATTCTTCAAATAAATACTCTCTGTGTTGTAAGAAAACATTTGGAATGAAAACCTGTTTAAGATATGATATATAGAAACAACCTTCAAACTATACAGAACACTGATATTCAAGACAATTGCTTTCAAGTCTTCATCCACTTGAATTTTACATGACACAACATACGTAGTACCATCTTTCCACAATTGAAGATTCCTAGCTCAGATTCAATTTTAAATCACTGTAGAGAAAAACGGAGGGAACCGCCAACCAGAAGTAAAAAATATCCTTAGATGTAATCATAACAGAAGAAATTTTGACAGGCCTGTTCATTTACAAACTTAACCGGCCTTATGAAGAAAAAGGAGAGTGCTAACCCTGTTACTATTGAGCAGCATAGAATACATTCTATGCACCAGACATGCATGATTCGGACAATGAATGCTCATTAGTGGTACTTCAAGCCAAAATTATTCAAAGAAGCATAAGTAATTAATGTTGTTTTGCCAAATTTGAAGACATTTTTTACTAAGTTTCATTTAAGTATAAATAGGATAAAGATGCAAGGTTCAGAATTTCATTGAAAAATGGTACATGTCATCATTAACGTTACACATAAATATAGTAGATAGCTCAAATCAAAATAAATTCTTGCATTCTTGCCGATTGGAATAAAAGCTATACAGGCCAAAAGAATTTGTCATGATGGTCAAAAGAGCTAAAATAGCCAAGTTACCTTGAGTTTACTTGCTTCCTCTAGAGTACCCTGCGTCAAACAAACTGGTCTTATATCTACATGATCATTAGGGAAACTTTATCTTTGTCTTTTGAGTACCATTTTAATCGAAGTCTTATAAAATACTTGTTAGTTATTCATTGTTTCTTCTGTATTATTCTTAGTTCTAAGGTGGTAATCTTGAAAAAAGCAAGTATAAGCTCACGTCGTAGCAAGACCCATGCGAAGGAATACTACGACCCTCAAATAACTAATACGATAAGTTGTCCTTACTTTTTCTTAGAAAAAAATAAATTAAATGTTCTTGCATTGAAGCTGAAATTTGGCTGTCATTTGGAGTTTTCAGCCTTAAATAAACCCATATTAACATAATGACACAGGATATGGATTTTGTGGCCCTAAAAACCACTGAATAGATGTACTACTTTTGATATATTAATTAATTATTACATTTTCTCAGTGGAAGGGGACTATTTGGAGGCCATTTTGAATTTCCCCCATGAAAAAAAGTTGTCCTACAAGTATATGTGAACTGGAAACAACCAAAACAGAAAAATATATGTATTCAAGGACAATTGCAACTAGAAATGTGTAACACGAACATTTAATTGAAATCTACACATCGTACCATAATGACGTTGAAATTTGGCAGCCATCTTGAAGTTTTAGCCTAGAATGAACTCAAAATGTCAAGATGACACTGGAAATGAGTTTGTTGACCTTCAAAACCCCTGATTTGATGTGCCACACTTAATATGTAAAGAAAGAATTAAATTTCACCTATTGATTGAAGGCATTTGGCAGCAATTTTGAATTTCCCCCGATAAGCAGAGTTGTCCAGAAGCATGTGTCAGTTGATTACAACCAAAACAGCAAAATAAATGTATTCTAGAACCATTGCAACTACAAATAAGATGTGTTACACGAACGTTTCATTGAAATATTCACATTGTACCATAATGAGGTTGAAATTTGGCGGTCATCTTGAATTTTTAGTGCTAAATGAACTAAAATTATAAAACTGACATCGGAAATGAGTTTGTTGACCCTCAAAACCCCTGATTTGATGTGCCACACTTAATATTTCAAGAAAGAATTTATTTGCATCTATTGGTTGAAGGCATTTGGCGGCCATTTTGAATTTCCGCCGATAAAAAGAGTTGCCCAAGGTTGCCAGAGTGGCAACCAAGCTAGAATCGTTCAGTACTATCCCATAGATAAGAATCATAAAAAAAAGTTCATAGGAAAGGACATTTCTAGGTCGGCCACATGTTATATAAGGCTATCAAATCGACTAAATCTTCCGTTGGTGAATAAAAACTAGACAAAAGCACACTACAATCGGAGCACCTCACCTCTCATTACTATGTAACGGAGTAAAGATTCAGAGGCGTTCCGATTGCGTGCACTTTACATGTAAAACAATTAAAAATTACATCCAAAAGATTTCTGTATTTCGTTCATGTGAAAATTCAAACGTTATGACCCACGGGAAGTAAACGCAGTTCAATTGAGCGTTGTCCGTTATTATTATATATATATACACGACCCTGACCTTGTTATCTTTGTACCGCGGCGATACAAAAGAACCGAAATAATTAGTTTGACTCTTGAATGAATTTTCGTTAATAAATGTATTACGAAGCTTCGAGCTTCATTGCTTTCTTCGTAAAAAGACCCAAACAAAGTAAAAACATACCCCCCCCCAAAAAAAAAGAACAAATCGTGATAGAGACTTCGTACTTTATTGAACATGATATTCTACTGTGAAACATGTACAGTTGAAGCAATCGCACAACCTCGAGACGCTCCGTCGCACACTCGGAAAACACGAGTTCGCGACGGAAAGGCCCGAGAATGCGCGATAGTGCTCACATACTGAATCCAGAGAAACCTGTGTATCTGTAAGCTCCATACAGTTGTCCGTTTCCACCATGATACACGACCCTGACCTTGTCACCTTTGACCAGGTTGACGATTGTGCTCTTACTGGCTACTTCGTAATGTGAATCTGACCCATGGGCAAGGTTATGAGCAAACAATTTGTTGTTGACTTGTAACTCTAGCCATATATTTCCGTTTGGGAATACCAAAAACTCCCAGAAAAATGTATATCCCCCGGATATTGGAGCCGTGAATTCGCCCGTGCTGGAATTGTATGCTCCACCCTCATTGGTTACGACGTCAGTGTATATTATTGGTTGTTTACTCTTGAGACTTGAGGCTTTTGTGTGGCTCGTGAGGTACGCAGAGAAATAAATCCTTTTTGCCAATACACAAGAACCAGCTGAAAACCAAAAGTATGTATCATTAAAACAAAAATACATTAAAACTAAAATACACATTATTCTTAATTCTTCGCATGCTCTTCATCTATAAACCCTACGTTTATGTGCGCAGAAGACGAGTGATTTCCGTCATCCATGACTAACGATTTAGTGTTGATATCATTCATGACCTACTTGCACGGATAGAATACCTCATGGCAATATGATTGGTCATCATCAACAACAACAACAACAAAAAAAAAGCAAAAAAAAAAAAAAAAACAAAAAAAACAAAAAAAAAAAAAACAAAAAAACAAAACCAATCCAGATATTCAGAATCTGAACGTTAGCTTCCTTCATTAGGTCCGCTTAATCTTAAGACAATTTAATGCCATAATTCGTATCACTTGTACCGATGTACACATGCATTCTCGGACATTTCCGTCGCTTGATCGGAATTGAAAACGGAGAAAAGCCCGAAAGAGTGCATCACAGATTGTGTTTTTTTTTTCAATCTGGAATGTACATCACAATTCAACCTTTAAAGTCAGCTAAGGCCATACCAAATTAATAATTTAAAAATGTTCTTTGGATTTTCTTGTGAGTGCGAGCGAGCGACAATATATTCATTTTATTTTATTTTTGTTTAAGTATTGCAGTTTTTAAGGTGCGAGCGAGTGAAATAATTTTGCTTTTGATTTAGGTTACCTCAGTAATACATTTCTGATGTTTTTCGTATTCAAAAAAGAATCCCAATAGAAATCTGATGACTAGGAAGCCTGGCACATAGCTGTACGGAAAAGATTTTCGAACATTCCCTCCACCTTGACTTTCGATGCCATCATGTTGATGTATATATTGGACTACAAATTTGCTACCAACAAAATTTTTCAAACGCAAGAAGTATAATTTTCTTCGAAAATTGCACAATCTGAGACGTCTAAAAGCTTTAAGATTTGCCAGAAATCTGTCATCAGAACCTACCCTTAAAATTTCTTGAGCCAGAAATTTAGTGGTGCTGGCGAGCATTTTATTTTCATAATATTATTTTTTGAATTTTGAAAAATATGGCGCGGGGAATCCAAAGAACATTGAATTAATTTGGTATGGCCTAACTGCTGTTTTTGTAAAATTTTATATTTTGTACGAATAGAATTTGTTTTTTTTTCCATTTACGCTCACCTTTCATATCCGTCAGCGCAACAATATCGTCTTGGTCCATTGAAAGTTTCACCCCTTTAAATATCCTCCTCACAAAGGCATCTATGTTTCTATGGCAACGGTCGCCAGAAACAAGGATGGTCAGCAACAGAAAATGAAGACTGAACGTGATGAATCGCATTTTTGGGCGGCCGTTTAGGGATGCTATCGGGTGTCGTATGTTTTATGTATGTTGTAAATGGGTTTGGACTTGAATTTTATAGAATTTTATAGACAATAAATGGAACCGGATATTGAGTATATTTATCTAACCAAGGATTTATAAATCCTTGATTTAACAAAGTACCATATAGACCATGCAAGTACGTGTAACATATGTGCTGGACAATGACATGCAATAAAACAAGAGGCCCAAGGGGGGCCCTATCGCTCACCTGAGTTGCAAACATAAGAATGACTGTAGACAATTAGGTGGAGGCCCTTGCAATTGAGTACTTGCTTCCTTCAAGGTTTCGTAAAATTAAATCTTAAGATTACTAATTCGACGCCCTATCCACTGGACCACGGCGCCAACAAAACGCAAACTCGGTAGAGGACCTCGAGTACGTATTGAATTCCTGTAAGATTTCGTGAAATATTGGGCAGCGCTTGCAAAGGAGAAGTCAAAAAGTCGTCAGCCAATCAGAGCCCTCGTCAGCCACATTTGTTGATCAATTGGCATGAAAAATACAAACTTTGTAGATGACCTTGAGTACTTGCTTCCTGTAAGGTTTGTGAAATTCTGAGCAGTGGTTGCAGAGGAGAAGTCGAAAATGCGTCAGCCAATCAGAACCCTCGGCGGTCACATTTGTTGGCCGATCGGCACGAAAAACACAAACTCGGTAGAGAACCCTAAGTACTTGCTTCCTGCAAGGTTTCGTGAAATTCTGCGTAACGATCAAGAGGATATGTCGATTATGTTCAAAGTTTGCGCCGGACGACGGACGACGACGACGGACTGTGCGCTATGACAATAGCTCACTTGAGTTTCGCTCAGGTGAGCTAATGATTTGTTGAAAAACTATATCATTTGTAACACAGGGCCTCTCAAGTTAAGAAATTGTGAAATTGTGCAGGAGAAAAAAGAAAAGGGAAGTCACCAAAATTCTTCAAGCAGTTGTAAACACTTAGACTCTACGCGTTATCACTTCCTTATTCCAACAAGATGAGCTCTGATTGGTGTAATTTGGGCTCCGATGTACATTTTGAATATACATCATTTATTGACCAATCAGAGGTTACTTTCTCTTTGAAACAGGAAGTGATTCCTTGGAGAATTGATGCCATCTTTTCTTTCTTTCTTTTCTCTCCAGCACGATTTGACAATGTCTGAATGAATGAATCAATGAAGCCCTTTCATAAGTAAAGGTAAAAATAGCAATCCAAGGAATGCTTGTGTCGCCTGGGCCTTTTTAAGTGGAAAAGTAGGTCAAATATATAGGTCAAGGTCACTAGGTCAAACATTTTGGTATCTGTAACAAGGTCTTTTCACAAGGAACACATATGTGAAATATCGAAGCTCTTTCACTTAAAAATAAAAAGTTATGGGGTGTGACACCTAAAGTGTGACAGACAGACAGACGTAAGGAAAGACGGACCACGGAGAAAGTGACCCCTAAGAGGGAGACAACTGTTGGATCTCTTGATACACATTAAATAAGACGCCTTCAAAAATAAAAAAACCCCAAACAAATAAAAAAAAAATCGAGTCTAGACAACAGGGGATGCTTACTCCTCCCGGGTACCTGGTCCCACCTCTGGCTTGCTGGGGGTCCGTCGATGCTCAATTTGGTGCTCTATTGTGAATGTTGTTGAGATTATCGTCAGGATCTTCTTTAACTCATTTATGACAATCCGGACATTTCAAAATTATTTTGAAAAACAAACTAGCATCAATTTTGTTCCATGACTGATAGCATATATTTTGAAGAAGAGTAAATACGGAATTCGAAATATTTTAGCATAAATGAAACAAATGAAATATATTCTGCTCCAGGATATTAATTTAATTTTTCTACCGTACATACTGAGTGGATTTCTTCATTGTCCACTCCAGGTTGGTACGTAGTCTTCAAGGTGGGTGGACAGGGTGTGGACACGTACAGCAGTCTGATAGCGCTGTGGTCAGCCAATGACGTACTTAACGATGATCAGGCCGCAATCGTACAGGACACGTACAGGATCAAAGATATGCCGTCATATAAGTCTGATATAGTCCGCAGTCAATGGAACAAGGTCAAAATGGTAAGAAATGACATGGATATTTTTTGTTAGTTGAAACGCATTTCAACAACTTTCGCATTTTTTGTAGTTTTTTTTTGAAATTATTCTTACATGTAAAAATCTTATAATTTCGATTGTCACCGTAAATGCAAGTCAGTATAAAGATATCCAGTTTGTAACTTGTAAATTTCAATAATAAATGAATATTCATTCGATAAAAAGATTGTCAAAGACACTACTTTTCATTCTCATTTACGAAATGTTTCAATTTGTTGTTAATATATTACATTTTGGTTGCCATGGGGATTACTTTTTTCTTTAATTCTATCTTCAGACGAAAATAGGAATGTACAAGGACGGTCAGGAGTCTGCTTATGCGATATTCAACGCTACAAACACCGATATGACGTCATGGTTTGATGCCAACAAAGTCTTACAATCGTCATACCCAGATTTGGTCACATCGAAAGCTCGATGTTCTTTACATAAGTAAGTATATTTTGGTTTGAGGGTTGTAATCAAAACCGATCAGTATTATTACGATTGTTTTTATACCCCCGTATTCGAGGTTTCGGGGGCATTTAGTTTTTGTCCTGTCCGTTTGTTTGTCTGTCTGTCTGTTTGTTTGTCCACAAAAAACTTTAACCAAATTGACAATAACTTTTGAATGGTAATGGATAGGACTTTGATAGTTCACATGTATATTCCTTGAGACAAGATCTTTCCATGGACACCAAATTTTTTTTACCTTGTGACCTTGACCTTGGAGTTTGACCTACTTTTGAAAAACAACAACCTTGACCATAATTTTTGAATGGTATGGGATAGGGCTTTGATATTTCACATGTGTATTCCTTGTGACAAGACCTTTCCATGGATACCAAAATTTTTCTTGTCTTGTGACCTTGACCTTGAAGTTTGACCAATTTACAATTTTCTTTGACAAAGATGCCGACGGGGGCATTTGTGTTTCACAAACACATGTTTTTAATTTTTTTTTTAATTTTAATGTAAGACTAGTGTTTATTGTAAGCATGTTGTATTTTGTAGAATTACATGTGTGCGCACGTAAATCGGATAGCAATTGACATTCAAAATCAAGAATAAAACCAAGCCAATTAAAATAATTTTAAAACACTCCATAAAAGGAATAAAAGTAAATTCCGAATGGAGATGAGAACATATGCCCGGGGAGAGAAAGCATCTCTTGCACGCTACCCCATTCCTTCGTTTGTCCGTCCTTTTTTTCAAACATTTTTTTCCTGTATTAATCAAATTGGCTTTGTCTTGTACTTTCATAGATCTTAGAAATTAACGAATTACCTACCCTGTACCCTTGGTTGGTTGGCCTATTCTTTGTCGAGTCGTAATCCGGATAACCATGCCATTTGCTATGTGGCATATGACCGTTTTAAGTCGGCACACCGATTGCCCATTGGTCTCGTTGGTTTATGTTTAGTCTTTTGTGCTTGGTGTTTTATTTGATGTTTTGATGTATTTAGTGTTCCTAGTCCCTTTCGTGTCTCTTGCTGTGTATTTCTCTGTGTTGCTGTGGGTGCTGCCACCGAGTCTTGTTGGAGATCCCCTCCTTTTTGGTATTACTTAAACAGCTTGCAAGAATGTCCTACAGGGACATGTCTACTTGGCTGCAAAATACATTCGGAATTTTGATTTGAACAATAATGTCATTTGAAACTTTTTTTAATGTATGTAACACAGGATTACACAGGAGCTCGATGCCAACAACCCTCAATGACACCCGCCCCTTCACATCTCTCTATAGTCAAAGTTAGAGGGGGGGGGGGGTATTCTTGTGGATCGTCGGCATCGAGTTCCTGTGCAGGGTTACTAACTTACTGGTAAAATGTATTTGACATATCAGCAATGCCACAGACCGCAGTTTCCAGGTGATCTCCACGGCTGAGGGGGCGGATTGTTCCTCCTTCGGGGGATGGATGATGGCTGTAGATGACGGAGGAAGCAGCAGCTGTCACTGGGAGTATGGACATCACAAACCTTTCTTCCTGTACTCCACACGAAACTCGGCAGCTAACTTTATCGGTAAGCTATTAGGCCCAACCTTAGATTTAGACTGTTGTTAAATGCAATGCTGTAAAATTCAAGACGTGTTCAAATATTCTATATGTGTAAAACTAGCATTTATTGGTCATTATTTTTCATTGCTCCTCACTCTCGTGGACAATGTACGTGTATATCGGCGTCAAAGTAAAATTAAATCCGCGGATGTAGGGGTATCGATGAGGACGAGATTTGGATACAATCCTCTCCTTTATTTTATTTTGATGGAAACAGTCAAAGTACATTTCTGTTACATTCTTTAATCATTTATGTGATACTAGTATACATATATACTAAAAGTATTTTAATTTCAGATGGTTCCGAGGTTGCAGATTCATTCGTCGTCTTTGTTGGTGAGTATATTGTCTTTTAGTGTATACATACTCAACCGATGCGCGGATCTAGAGTGGTCTGGGGTGGGGGTGTTGCTCAGAATTTCCCAGGAATAAATCATAAGCTTGATCCCCCTCCCCCATCCCCATGTACAAGAATTCAGGATCCGCGTATGCTACTCCGTGACAATGCATACTAGCTAGAAAGTTTTCCATTACATTGTATATCATAGATTTTCCTCTGTCAACGTTGTAAAAGGACAAATGTGAAAGATATCAGTCTGTCGAAATCTCTAAAAGATATGAGAAATTAAATTAAATTTGATGTCGAAAATGGAAATTATGTATGACGTCCCGGCTGCACTGACAAGAAATGGTTAGAAAATGTTCATTTGGGAGCATAAAGTAAGAGACAAATAGGTTATGATCTGTCAAAAGCAACTATTTACATTCCAAGTTGATTTCCTAACGCCTATTTAATTTTGACGTTCATTTCACGATGAACACAGGTTGGTCCTAATCACATAACGTGCTCGCAAGAATTTCAAATAGTGAGCGGGGCATACTGATGCTGAATTTGCGAGCAGGAGATTTCCAACATGTGTGCGGGGAATGAGACGATTAAAAGAGAAGAAACAGACGGACACAACAACAACAACAACAACAACAACAACAACAACAACAACAACAAAAATCCCTCAAATCATCGAAATATGTATAACGACTCTATGTTCGTGTAAGGAGCTCGAACGATAAGTATGGAATTCCGCCCAGTTGGGACCGAAATTTTTTTTTTCTCATTAAAAGAAATTAAAACTCTGAATTCGATAAGATTTTTGCTGAATTTTACGAAAATAGTAATAATTCAAACGTGCGACCTATATATTGTGTATAATTGGGGTTAAAACAGTTGATTTTAACACTAAAGCCTATGGAAACTGGAAAAGTTTTTAAAAGTATTGTTCCCCACCTTGCTACAGGATTTCCTTTTAATAGAAACTTTAGTTTGACAAGATCTTCCAGCATGGCGAGTAAGATCCTGTAGCAAGGTGGGGAACGATGTCAACCAGGCGATCGAAATATATATATAAAAAAAGGGGGGGGGGGTTGAGAAGGCTCAAAATCTTGAGTTATTATACATAAATCTATCACGTTTTCTTTCGATGGGTTCAGAGTGATGATACTTTGCAATTATATCTAATATGTTAATTTATTAATTATTTTTATGATGTCATTTTATGGTTTGGGTGAGTAGTAAACATTTTGCGACTACATTTGTTTCTTTTGAGATGTTCATTAAAACACTTCCAACAAAGAATACTGTTCTCGATTATATTTTATTTTCCTCTTTTTATCAAACACCCTATTATTTGTTTTTACCAATAACCACAAAAAATCTCCTTTTTTATAGTTTTTCGCTTATCTTTTCGTAATATGTACTAAGCGCATTCATCCATTGTGAACTCTTGGGAGTATAGTGATGAACCAAAAATGTAGTTCTGAATACGGAAAAGAAATACTAGTTTTTGAAGGAGGACTATAATTTTACTGTTTATTAAATCACTAAATGTATGATAACTTAATATAACTCAGAGTAAAACGATTTTCTCAATTTCTTCTCATCTTATTGAATTTTATAACGTAATACCACGGAATCTAAATGGTGGACCCCGCATTGCTTCGATTTCGAATAAATGCCAAGTAGGTGATGTAAATGATAAACATTTATGTAAATATTATAGATTACAAGTTTTTCAATCCATAAATATATATTTTATACCTTAAAATAGTTTTAGTAACCCTGGAGGAGATTTTATTATCTGGGCGGATTTCCCGTCAATTCGTTCGAGGTCCTTTTCCTATCTGTCAAATACGGAAAACGCCGAAACTGATACAAGTTTATGTGCCTTTTTTATACATTTTCGCACGTTAGTATAATAGACAATATTTATTTTGAACTTATCAATTAATATAAGTATAATTATAATTATTTCAGGCAAAATGTCTTTCATGATATTTGTATAATATAAATATATAAATACCTGCCATTATGGCCATTTAGTCGTAATGGCAGATTTTACATGTAAATAAAAATATAAAGAAACAATCGTTTAATTCGCCCTCTTGCTGATAATTTACTTTGTTTTGCTTGTAAATTAAAATGATGCGATTTCAAGGATACGCAAAATATAGATAAATATTTATTAAATATGCCTCATTTTCAAAAAATTCTATCCCTTACCTTCAGAAAAAGTCGATTGAAAAAGACTGATGCTACAGTAGCCTCCCCTTTGTGATAGGCATCTAACCCTTATTTTTTCATGATTGATCTGATATTTTTCATTGTTTATTTTGATATCTTTTTCTGTGACTTCGTCAGCTTGTGGTCAAAACATTATCTTGTTGACCACCATTAAATTATAAAAGCACGTCCGTTCCGTCACCCATGCGTAAATTCCGTGACAAAAATGAATCGTCTACAAAGAAATGTCGACAAAGTTAAAGTACAACAGGCGGTCACCTTGTGGTCAAGCGAAAAGTGCTTGGGTAAACAAATAAATAAATATAAGGCTACGTGTTGTAAACAAACGTAGGGATCGGTTTTCACAATAGACTATGACGTCCTACGCCAGTAAAGTTACGATGTCCACTTGTCGCATAACTGACCAACGATGGTCAAAACATCGTCGTGGCCCTTGTTGACTTGTGTCGCCGGCTACTATAAAAGACTGACCGGCCGGACACTTCCATTAAACAGTTTGAAAAAGCGAGAAGTCAACGAACAGAAAAAGATAAAAATATGTAAGTAAAAAGTATATTTCATCTTTAATTCATCACGGAATTTTGAAAAAAAACCCACAAAAATAAGAGTATTTGTTATTTTTGAAGGAAAAAAAAATATTGCTCGCAATTTTTATTCAAAGTGTAAAGGCTTTTGATTTGTCTTTATTTCTTTTTTTTGCATTTGATTTGATTTTTTTTAAATTTTGCCTAACAGTGAAACATAAAAGTTAAGTTTTATCATTTTCTCGATTCAATGTATATCTTTTCCATTTGATTCGAATTTTGTCAAACTTAAATGCAAAAGAAAGATATGATTTTTCGTTATTTTTCGTTTTGTTTTTGTTTTGCACTTGATTAGAATTTTTACAAATTTTACTGCAACAGAATAATATGTTTTTTTTGTTTTAATTATTTGTTTCCGAATATACGATTAAATTTTGTGAAACTCTTATGCAACAGAAAAATTCAAATCTTTATGACTTCTCCTTTTTCAGATATTTTGCAAGATGAATATACGGGTGATTTGTTTTGGAGCGCTTTTGGTCGGTCTGACAAGTGAGTATTTAGAAGATTTATTTTCACAAAAAAATATATTGTTTTCGTTTATGCAATTAAGAATATTAAAATGACAGAAAATCTAATCGATTTGCAGCTACTGTTCAATTTTAGTGAGAGATCAACAAGCTTTTTCATTTTTTTCCATACAATTTGGAAATAAAACGAAAACTTTACAGTTTAGTAAAAAAGAAAAGTTGAGAAAATTATTAAGTAAGTGTAATCATTATAGCTTACGAATCTTTATTACTTCCAGTTTTAGTTGATGGACGAACAATCGTACGCAGGGAAGCTCCCTTGAAGAAACATTTGAAAGGTATAACTAAAGTTAAATATTTTGATCTCGTATTTTATATAAATCATGAATCTAAAGTCGCCTTAATATAAGACCTTTGACAAGTAGATTATAATAGAAATGGAGGGGGGGGGGTGTTAAAGAAACTGTTTAAACTTTGTATTCCCTGGCATTAGTGCTTTAAATATTAATATTACGATCTTTATTTTTAGAACACAAAACGCTAGAAACCAGCCTAGAACCCCACAGCCGACAGCGGAGGGGATGGGGATCTGTTATATGTAAGTATACCATCATTTAACATGTATCATTCCGTCTATTTGCTAAGTCTATTTTCAATTTAAATATTTTCAAAACATATTCAGCTTGGCGTTTTATAAATTCTGTTTAGATTTCTGTTGTAAGAATTTTCGCCGGTAGAATCTATACTTTTTTATTTCTATTTCCATGATTAATTAAATACAACCCAAAGTTATTTATAATATTTATCTTTCAGTTTATGGGACATCAATCCTAATCAGGACTACCAACGTGGGCCTAACCCTGGCAGCAATTGTATCAGGTGAGTAGTAAAAAGAAACTCTGTTAATATAAGATTTATTTACAAAAAGAAATTTTTTAAATGACTGAAAAAAAAAACCGCAGGAAAATGAAAAGACGTAAAAACATCTTAGATCTAGTAAAGAAAAAACTCTAAGATATTTTCAGTGAGTAAATGCTCTTTCTTTGCATGGTGGTTTGCTTTGTGTTGGTCAGAATTCGCATTACACCATGGTAAAAAGAGTTGAAAGTAGTTGAAGGTACCTATAACGTTAAAAAGGAAGACGGTTATAGAAGTATCTTAAAATTTCTTATTTTTCTTTGCAGATGGTTGTGTCTATTACCAGAGTATCTGCGATGACCGGGACGCCATAGAACAGCTCGACAAGGACATAGAAGCCCTGAAAACTGAATACGACACCGAGTATGTAAAGAGCGCCACTGATTGGGTAAACCTTCGTGACGCAAACAACAACAATGGCTACGTCAACTACTACATCGACGAGGCACTTCAAGCCGTGCAGACACTGGACGATTTACAGCTCCTACTTACGGACAAACTTGAACTGAAATTACCGAATTTGTTTGCCCGTTACCAAGCCAACCAGAATTTGTCGGCGGAGGACTATTTGAACATCCTGGTCGGGCAGTTAGAAACCAGTTTGGACGCAACCAAGGAGATGCTTGAAAACCAGAAGAAGGGCGAGATGATCGGCTTGCTGGTACAAATGCTGGTTGAGACAACTTTGGATAGATTTGTGACGGGATACAAGAAGGCTTACAACGATCTACGTCTGTATGACAAGATGGAGAGCCATTATAATGCACTTTGGACGGCAGTTTTTGAGGCGGATCCAGCGGAGGCAAGAATTCTGTCAGACCCCACCCACCCCGACTATGAGAATGCTCTCAAGAGAAATGGACTGAAATCAAGTGAGATCACTTCGTTTGAAAGAGTCAAAATGGCGCCCAAGGTTTTCGTTGAAATGTTTGGCAACTCCAAGAAATACCTTGCTGATTCGTACAATAGTCTGAAGGAATGGGGACAGGTTGAAAGCTGGGACGGATTTAAAGCTAAGGCATTAAGCACACTGGAAACACCTATAAATAAAATGAAAGCTGTCAAAAACTTTATTTTCGATTCCAACTCACGTAAATACACGGTGGAGAATTTCAAAATGGATTGGTCTACACGTATTATGACCGGACTCGGTGCCATCGTTGACATAGTAACCCAAGCCGTGTCCGTCGCCGAGTGGTCAAAGGTCAGGGATGAAATGGCAAACGCAAGGTCACAATACGAGGAATATAAATCCGCTTTACAGACAGAAATCAACAACATTAAGGAGGAACAGGCAAACCAGACGATAGAATGGGGCAACATCGTGGACACTTTCAATGAGCTATCCAGTGCCTTTGACGGACTTATCCAAAATGCGTCGTCTTACGCCGATTTCGCTGACGTCATGGGTCTTCCAAGGTTACCAGTCGATTCCAGTAACCCTATGTTCAGCGTTGATGTCAACACCTTAGACCAGACGAACCTTATTCCAGCTCAAGAGGCCTATGTTGAATTCCTAAAAGAGAACAATAATAACTTAACGGTGGTGAATGATGAGATGTCGGCCAGGAACACCCTGTACACTAGCGTCGTAGACAAAACAGATCAGAATGAAGTTGTTAGCGAAATCCATACCGACTTAGGCGAAATCTATTCGTTTAACCCCTCTGCCACAATCAAGCAATTTGGCACAGATCTTACCAAGAAAGATGTCGTCTGCACAACTGCAGTGTTGAGAGTGGATATGGACGAATACGATCATTACGATTTGACAGCTTTTAGACCTAGCTGTGATGTGGACCAATCAGCATTCACTACTATGGAGGCGGAAGCGGAAGCTGCCAGAAATAAGGTCATGATGGATACCATTGTTTACACCGAGGTGAGTGGAGGAAGTTCGGCCACTTTGTCAGAACTTCTTAGCACTGTACAGACGGCATACTCAGTCACGGGGGATGCTGATAAGATGGCTTTTGGCGCCGCCCTTTCCGAGCAAGACATTGCTTGCTGCATTGCTACACAGTTTGCAGACAAAGATATGTACGATTACATAGATCTAACAGCTTTTAGGCCGTCCTGTGACGCTGTCACCGCACAAGATTTCGCTACAATGCAACAAAATGCCGCCAGTTTAAGACAACTTGACGTCAACGTCGAGAACAGTATGAACATTTGTGACTCTTTCAGTTTCTGTCCGTGTGTCAGTGTATTGGCGTCGCAATATGGTGCGACGGAAGCGGAAGTACAAGCCTCCATCAAACGAGTGCGTCCAAATCTGACTCAATATTGTAGTACAACAGGATGTAGCTGTGTTACTCTTTAATAGAGAAAGAATAATACATGCAAATGCCAAAGACTAATATTCAAAGCTTTAACTCTTGTCAAAGACTATTTTCTTTGTTTTTTCATAAACAATCATTCTCATTTAAAGTTACAATTTTTTCATTATTGTGTTGTATTCTAAATCCAGCACACCATAAACACCCATTGTCACTTAAAGTTATCCATTTATTTTCAAATTGTGTTGCATTGTGAATTCAACACAATACATGTCCATCATCATTTCATATCAATTTGTGTTATTATGTTGCATTAGAAATCCAAAATTAAAAATATTTTCTATTCAAACATATTGGTGGTGATTTTTTTCCAACAACAGCAAACATTTTGAATTCCGACGCACAAAGGACATGATAAAATTTTATTTTTGTGCTAAACAGGCATAGACTACGGTTCATACATCTATGGTAAAGCACATTTCCATGGTATGAATGATCTTTCGAGTTTGCAAACACGAGTTATTGTAAATCATCGTCGGAGGTCGTAAATATAATACTGAGAAAGTACCAGTCCTATACACAGATGCTTCCTAAATGTGAGGCACTGATAAAGGAAAACCCCACAATAATGAAATATTTGAAAATACAACAAAGAAAAGATCCACAAAGGGATCACATACAATTCTCATGACAAAAGAAGCACAGTCTTTACATTAATTTTACGAAAATACAATTTAACCCCCCTCCCCCCCCCCCCCAAAAAAAAACACACAACAAACATGAAAAAAAAAAAAAAAAAAAAAAAACACACACACACACACACACTTCCACACACAAACAAAAAACAAAAACATAATTCAAAATATGTATAACGCGTTGCCTAGAAAGTATCTCACTTTCACAATGCTTTTTTTTATATAAAAACAACACGAATACCCCGCCCGCATCTTTGTCAGTAAAACAGCTGTTCACATAATGTAAAAATGAGGTTATACTCCAAGATGAAGATCAATTTTTGTACCTATGGATATGTCATACCACACGGAATACACATTTAAAATATGACAGCGCAATCACTTACAATTCAATAATGAATGAGCAAAGTTAAAGTTCTTAAAAATAAATCAGCCTCCAAGGTCAAGGTCGAAGGGTCCAAATTCTTTGTACCAATAGAAAGTTCTTGACACAAGGAATGCACACGTGAAATATGGCAGCCCTATCACGTACCATTCAAAAGTTGGGGTCAAAATTAAAGATTCCTAAAAGTAGGTCAAAGGTAAAGTTCACAAGGTCATGTTTTTTGGTATCATCGGAAATGTCTGGCTACCAGTACTGGTTCCAAATGCGAAATATGAAACCCAAAAGTAGGTCACCGCCAAGGTCAAGATGAAAAGGTCGTTATTTTTTAAACCATAAGAGGTCTCCCACAAGGCACAAGGAATACACATGTGAAACGTAAAATCCTTATCGCTTATCATTCAAGAATAATGACCAAGGTTAAAGTTTTCAAAAGTAGGTTAAACTCCAAGGTCACCTGGTCAAAATCTTTGCTATCAATGGAAAGGTCTTATTTAAAAGAATTAAAGTGTGAGATACGAAATGTGAAGCCCACATCACTTACAATTCAAGAGTCAAAGGTCAAAGGTTTTCAAACTCCATTGTCAAGGTCACATCTATGGCCAAGAAAAATACGCTAGTATGGCCGTAACTGCTGTTTAGATTTTTTCAAGGGAAGGTCGAAAAATATCTTATTTTATATAAAAACAATGCATATTCCATTAAACTTTACGCTTCAGATCTATTTCTTTTCTATATTTTTATCGCAAATCACCATACATTTTTGTGTTAATGTATATTTCAAAACGATGTGTGGACGAGAAAATTGAGAGAAAAGACTTTTATATTGGGATGACCGTAACTGCAGTTTCGGTCACCGCTTATCATTAATGTTCGACTTCTATATTCCCACGAAACTGAAAATTTCATCGTAACATTTTAAGAAGGTTTTCTTCCATATTTTCAAGCTTTAAAGGAGCTGTTAAGATAAGGCGTAAAATCTGCCCTGAAAAGTGGAAATTTCAAAATGCAAAAATTGAGAAAAATTTTTGGTAAAAATATGAAGTTACTTGGTCCAGATATGAATCTTCTGTCAGATTGGATAAATTATTCAAAATAAGACTGATTTTTGGGTCAAAATAAGCGTTTTTCCTATAGAAATCAATGGAAAACGGAAAAGTTTTTCTACAACGTTGTTCCCCCCCTCGGTTCAGAATGCCACTTTTACCAAAGGTGTATATCAATAAAACAAATTTTCTGGCCAAGTGGGGTTCTGAACCGAGGGGGGAACAATGTCCCACAGGCGAAAAACGAAAAAAGGGGGGATGGATAACTATTTTAGAATCAGTATTTAGAGCGGTAAAATAAATTAAAATTGCCATTTTTTCATTTAATATCATGTAACAATCTATTCAGAGTGTGTTCCGATCAAATGATTAACCGTTAGGAAGGAAATGAACGAGAAAGTTGTCTATTTCTACGCTGTGCGTATTTCGCGCCTGAAAGCTACATATGTGGCTGATAAATACGAAATATAACCGTTTTTCAGTTTCCGGACTGCGATTTTTGCCGATAATATTGATATAATAACATCAAGGTTATTTTTTTCTTATCCAAGTTTGACATTAAAAGCTAGAGAAGTATAATAAACATAAAATTTATGTAAACTAATGCATTTTTGTGAATTTTCGCTCGATATTTGATGTTTTCTCTCATCCGTACCCCTACCTCTTCAACCCGTAATTATAACATCTTTCACCAAATCTATTTAAATAAAATACCTACTAAGAATCTTCTAATACTTTATATTTTAATGCCGACCACTTTTTATGTGAAATAGAAGGACAGCGCACGAGAAATAATCGAGTGATTTCAGGGCTAAATCAAGCCCTTATCTTAACAGCTCCTTTTTCACCGCGTGGGATCGAAACAGATGGTGCTGTGATTCCTTAAACAGTTTTTTTGTTGTATTTTTCATTTTTTAAAGATAAACTTTACAAAACTGATGAGCCGTTGTAGTAAGGCAATGCCTAATAAATCAATCCATATCATCTAGGTATATGAAAAGTTCATAATTTTTGCAAACACTTCAATAGTTTGTCGACAACAGAAACGATCTTGACCTAGTAGAACTCTTGAAGTTATATAAAGTTACTATAAAGTTTTCACATATTTAAACGATATGGACTTGCTTATTAGGCATTGTCCTACTG
Source organism: Pinctada fucata (assembly GCA_028142955.1). Taxonomy (NCBI): domain Eukaryota; kingdom Metazoa; phylum Mollusca; class Bivalvia; order Pterioida; family Pteriidae; genus Pinctada; species Pinctada fucata. The sequence continues at coordinate 17,239,148 of AP027107.1, read as the reverse complement.
CAACGTCTCATCAGTTTTGTGCAGAATCACTTAAATGATGAGATAACAAACAAAACCTCCGTACGGAATCACAACATACGTTTCGATCCCACGCGGTGATTTTTCATGGCCCTTTCTAGGACGATTCGTTTAATTTCAGATGACTGCGTGTCGGGACCATGCCAAAATGAAGGGACATGTACATCCAGTATAAACGGCTACACGTGCCAATGTCCCGATCAGTACTACGGAAAAAACTGTCACAGTATGTACTCTAATATACTCCTCCTTTTATTCTTATATAGGACACTTGGTATCACATCTGTGACTCCCGAGGTCCGTAATGGGTTCTTTATTTTTTTTATGTGTGTATATATTTAAGTGGTCGCTTATTTTGCTCCCATTTGTTTGCTGAGTTCATAACTTTCTGTGACACTTGGCATAATACCTGTGACTCCAGTGGTCCGTGATTAGATCTGTATTTGCTTGCTTCTTTACAGTTGTCGCTTATTTTGCTCCCATTGTTTCGTTGTAGACTCATTTCCCCCTTTTCTTTATAGTCCATTGCCCCTGTATTGCTGGAACGTGCGTCAACATTTCTCCAGGGGATATATCAAACTCCGGCGTCTTCGTTGATGGTGTCCTTATTAACGCAAAACCGGTGTACCCGGAATCTGGCGTTGTTCTGGCATGCAACTGTTCCAGAGGAATGGAGGGAGCTTATTGCAACAAAAGTGAGTGATATTTTCTATGATAAAGTTTTATTGTACTGCATGTATTGAGACAATTTTACAATTCATTTTCAAAAGACAGCAAGTGTGAGCTGCGACAGTTTTGTAAGACGCTTTCTTAGGACGGTAAATTCAATTCACTTTAACACCGGTAGTCCTTTCTCATTATTGGTGAACTGTCACCAGCTTTGGTTTTGTTATACTGGACGACCCTTCCGTCATGCCTTCACTATACCTTCATATACTGCGTCTTATTACCAGAGAATGTTATTGCTTATATATATATATACAGAGCAGTACCATCAAAATCCCAAAGTGCTAAACTCTGAACAATTTACCAACAGAAATTACTTTCAGTTACGAAATGATACTCATCTACCACCGTTCACATATATTGTCTGTTCACTGTAAAACACTTAGAAGTAACTTCTTTTGTTAAATCACCATTTCTACCTAGGTATTGACGACTGTGTACCCGGAGCCTGCATGAACGGAGGGACATGTATAGACGGTGACGATTCATACAATTGTTTATGTCCCCCAGGATACTTCGGCGAAACGTGTGGAAGTAAGTTGCGTTTCGAAAATACGGGGGGGGGGGGGGGGTAGGTCAATTTATAGACAGGAGAAATCTATTTTGATTTAATTGGAGAAAACAGTCAAATGGGCTCCGACAATCGTCGATTTCATTAGTGACAATTACTGCATTAACAGATCTGATAGCTGCATGACGGACAGACAGACATACGAACAGTTCGCACGATGTACCTAGCGGCGCTTTTAAGTTTGACAATAAACAATAGAAAATACATGTATGCTAAATGCAAGGACAGGTGATGCACTTCATCATATTTGCCGTCGTTAAATTCAAATTACACTTGTTACTTTGACTGTGATCTAACGATTTTAAAATCTTTTAAAATATTTACAGGAGGGGGGGGGGGGGGGGGGGGGGGGGGCAGGGAGGCTTTACTGCCCTCGGCTTCATATTTTGTATTGTTTCATCTTACAGATAGGCATCTTCCTAAAGAAGAGGATTCTCTGGTGGCAAAGATTACGTTAGGAGTGCTCATCCCCTTGGTGGTGGTATTTATCACCGCACTGGTCATTTATGGAATCTACATGTACAGACATCCAGACAAATTCGGACGATCCGCCACATATAAAAATTATGGTATGTTTATGATGTTTCCGAATTGCTATTTTTCATAATTTCGTCTTATTCGCAAATTCGTCGTTCAAATTTTCTTCAAATATTTATTTTATTTTTGCTGATAAAAACTATATTTCTCTCAAAATCTTAAATTCATAATGTTATAAATCAAATTACAGAGAATTCGTAATTATATTGAACTTTGCATTTCAGTAATTGCCCGCGAGTTCGTACGTAGAAGCATAAGGCGCATGTCCGGAAGAAGACCAAGGGAGAAACTAGTGGCAAACGGAAGTAAAGGTGATGAAAAAGACCCAAATAGTGACAAGTACACAGACGCATCCCAAGTCAACTTGGGATTTCAAGATGGCGACGATAAGCAATACAAACCAGCCGTTCCAGTATACACAAGAGAGAACTCTGAATTTTACAATCTTTCTCCCGATAATGCAGCTGTTGTAGCGGGTCCTAATACGTACGATATGATTGAACGCTCGAAACAAGATGACGTCCATGATTACGAACAAATGAAACCAGCCAATGAGAAGCCGCAACGCCAGCTTGGGCGGGCATACAGGAATAAATCTACTGGTGGTTCTGGTCCAGCTACCCCTGGTGTAGAGAAGCATGTTCCTTCACCCCGTACTCCAACCGATAACCCCGCGATACCGACGCCCCGCACATCGAACGCTAACTACTCATCTCCTTCGCCGCGTTCCCCTCCTACCAATATGCAAGTACCATCCCCACGAAACGCTCCTAGCCAACTTATGATGCCCTCTAGCGGACAATACCAGAGCGAGGGCCAGGTTAGACCGCCATCTATATCAGACGATGAGGGCAGGGGTTTTGGTTACAAGCCCAAATCTCCCTCTGGTACGGGTCCGTACGAACAACAGGGTCACTCTCCATATCCAGATATTCAAAGGAATGATCATAATCCACGAGGACGTGGTCCAAGCGTCAGTTCTGATAAGAATGCTCAGTACCGAGATCCTCGGGAAAATACACAACATCAAGGAAGAGATCCCGGGTATAATTCGAGAGGACGTGGACCTGAGGCATCTCGGAGGCAGTATCCAGGGGAAACGGATTACAGGTCAAGGTCACAGGATGGACAAAGCTACGATCCGGTTGATAGGGGAAACATGTATGACAATACAGTCAGAGATCAACGATATAACCAGAGAGACCGGTACAACACAAACCCCGACCCACAGGATCGGTACGCAGACTATGAAGGGAGGTCCCCCGGTTATAGTCAACAAAGAGGGAGGGATGATTTATCACCGGGTGGTTATTCTAAAAATAGATCTGACGATAGGTACAACATGGATTACAAACAACCCCCTCCTTCTGATAGGTACCAAACGCCCAGAGGTATTGCGAATGATCGTTATAATGATGGATATGAAATGCCATATAATCAAGGAAAATCCCCGAGATATACCGATGAAGGTCAATTTCAATACGGAAACCGCCAACAGAGGTCGCCAGCTGACAGGGATTCTGACCATGCGCGAGTTGTATTTCCGGTATCAGATGGAATGGATGAAGTGACCATTTAAAGACATGAATTTGCTTCATTCATTAAAATTTGCTCCTATCATTCCATTTACCCGGCAGCGCATCAGAAATGAAATGAATTTCAAACGTTTTTAAGAGAATATATTACGTTTTACAATGTATTATTAATCAAAATTTTTAGAGTATCACATAGAAAACATATCAATATATAGCTTTATTATCTGAATATTTTTATAGAATTTTTTATATAATTTTTACCTTCGCGAAAATTGTCACATGTTTTTTTTTATCAAGGAAAGATAAGCAAAAAATTCTAGGCTGAGCTGGGCTTGACCTAAAAAAATATTACTGATGTTATCTTAAGCAATATGAAAACTCCTTATTGTTGAATTTCAAAAAAGGAATAGAAAATCTGTTTTGGATATACTCTGTGATGTTGAAGAACATATTTCATATTTTAACAAAGCGATATCAGACATTTATATTTACAATATTTTACATGTATATATGATATAATTATTTCATAATGTTGTTTTCATTTTCGTTACATGTTAATCACAAATTTGTCGTTCATTCATTTAAGTAAATCGGAAGTAAAACAGATATTTTACCAGAATGTTTCTGTGTATATTTTCATTATGTCACATTCGAAAAATCGTCAAATTTGGATAGCTTGGTCCCATGTCCGTCTATCTACCAGGGTAGTCACTAACATCAAGTGAACATCCATAAGTTTGACTGATTTTCTAGTTCCAGACAGTGCCCTCGTAATATGACCTAATATGACCTGCTGATCTCAAAATCAAATTTACAGTCACAGAGATAGTCAATGAGCGCCAAAGTCACCTTTAAGGTCGTCTTTTGACAGGGGCATACCATTAAGGTGGGGATGTACATTTGTCATTTGTGTACGCTGTTAAAGGGTTCCGTCCTTATGTCAGCACATGCGTGTAAAACTTGGGTCTGTCTGTTACAAGGCCTAGAACTGCTTATCAAGCTAGCACAGTAAAACAGCCAAATTGTAAGCTAGAACTTAGTCAACCAAACTGTCGCGGTCAGGCAAAAGGTAATATTCAAGGTAGTCAAGCATTCGGTTATTTTAAAGCATACAAAACTTAAAAGAAATAAAAGAGTTGAAAATGCATATGACTAAATGGAATCCAATGAATCGTATCAATTCTAAATGAAAAAATAATAGTTTTCCATAACTTGACCAAAAAGCGTTGTTTCGTTTCTGATTCGAGCGTCGCGAACTCTACCCATATTATCGACGAAAAAGCGCCAACCACATGTGCCATGTTTCGCGACGTATGACGTCATTGGTATCGAAAGCGAAACCACCGACGAAAAACAAAAGTGATCATATGTAAAGGGCATATAAAAGTTTTGATAACGGACATGGACCTTAACAAAGTGACAGCTAGACAACTCAGTAAGTATGTCAGTCTACCCGCAGATCTCTCGAGGAAAATTACTGTTTACAGAAGAACTTGCGGTCCAATTAGAAATTTTGAGCAATTATGGCAGATTGAGGGCATGACGCAGTATCATTTGTATGCTTTGAAGACAGTATGCGTCATTCGCGAACCCATCGCCCATGACGAAAGAAACATTATTGGATGGCAGACGATGAACCGAGGTCAAAGGTCAAAATCTAAAAATGAACGTGAATATAATACGGTTATAATTGTTGACAAAAGTGGCAAGAAAATTTCAAAGAACGCACGATCGGTACACATAAACGAATCACCGTCCGGAAATGCGATGTCTCTTCATTGTAGAGGACTAAAAGATGAGTTCAAAAATGTAGGATTTCTTTCCGGTAGTCCGACAAAATCGTCTGCGAACTTTTCGAAAACATCTCCATTGAAAAGAGGAGGCACTTGTTCTAGAAACTTACCTTTTCCCAGAGCCGAAGAAACATTCTGGAATAAAATTTATACACACGTCGATGATCTAAAAACAGAAGAAGGAAGGAAAGAAAGAATGCGAGATGGTTTCATTTTTCCAGGTGACGAAGAAACCTCTCTACACTTCCCGGAGCTTGCTACACCGAAAGTACAAGGGACAGCTTGCTCACCGGGGAAAAAGTCCGACACGATACGCTTGTCCGAAGAGAAGAAAAAGTCAATCGCAAAGTGGCTTGAAGCAGTCAAAGCCACAGGATGTCTAGAAATGCAACCGGAACCAGAAATAGAAGACGCAATACAAGGAACTTCCGGTTTATCGGTCAACCCTGACGAATTGCAAGTAAAAGACAGGGAGGTAGTGCCCCCGCAAAATTCACAAAAATCTCAGCTTGAAAGTAAAGAAAAAACAAGAAAACTTAGATCGAAACGGAGAGAATCTAGGGAATTGAGAAGAGAAAGAAAGCACGGACATAAACATCACAGAAAATTAGGACAGCCTGGTGAACAAAACTGTCATATTTTATAAAACTTATTCAAAATAGACTCGCATATCTCAAAGGAACAAAAAACAATTAGAAGTTGCAACTTTGTTAAAATTATTTTAATATCTTTGAAGAAATAATTCTGATCTTTTAAAGAAGAGGAGACTTCTTCTCCGTTATAAAAACCCCAAGTAAGGTGACAAAAATTAATAAAGATAGAAAGATTAATTTAAAAAATTGATGAAGTATATACATTGTAAAGACAAATAATTTTATTTTTGTCGATGAAAATGAAAAATTATATATTTTATTAAACGAAGATACATTTAAAAATAAATCATAAACATATTTCGAAGTGACCAATCGCTTAGCTATATTTGAGATTTGAAACATGAGCTATATTTTAAAAAATAATACGTATACTTCAAGATTGGAAAAGGTATCTCTCTATACGATTGATGAAGGAAAAAGAATCTTAAAGTGTGTCGGAAGGGGGGGGGGGGGGGGGGGGAGGAGGAGGCACCATACTGGCATATGCTATGTCCTGATTTTTAGATCCCAATAGAAATATAAATATTGCTTGATAAGACGAAATTTCAAATGTCTACCTTCAACATTTTCAGTAGTTATCAAGATGGACTGTATATATCTTATATTCTATAGAATTCATGAATACCAAACCTATGTATATTGCGTTCTGTTTTTGAATGTGTATGGTTACAAACTGAGGCGGGTCCAAATTTTTGTAATAAAAAAAAAGAATTTGATCCACAACGAAGTCAATAAAAAATACTGTACAATGGTATAATTATGTGTAATAATGTTGGTATGTACATCTGTACGTCTGTACGTCTGTATGGAGCCATCAGATGACGTCAAAATTTTCCTTTTCACAAATTGTAAAGCTGGTCAAGTAACACTTCTGATCATTCCAAGAGTACCCCCATCTTGGCCAAATTTGCATACAGTGTTCATTCCAGTCTCGATTATCAGGCTGTGCGTTAACAAAGCTGAATAAATGCGAATCCCATCCACCTTGGTACCACACGTTATACAGTACAGGCTGCGAGGAATGTGACCAAATCCACATTCCTTTCTGGGCTGAATCACTGGCTCCCGTCCAGTAATAGTCTTCGGCTAGACAAAATATTTGAAGATAAAATCTATTATGAATACTAGTATTCTAGGAAATTAAAAATAAATTCCAAGTTATTTTACATGATATTACGATAAAGATGTATGTACACAAAGTAGATATACTGTGTAAATACCTCCATTTCCAGTATTTATATTTTGAACAATAAATGTGTTTTCTGCTCCAGATGTAATCTCCGTCAGATAAGATCCCCTGTTTGAACAGTAATTCTGCCAAGAGAAGTTGAAAATCAAAGGATCGCGGCAAAAATAATTATATAATTTAATGATATACTGTACAAATGCAAGCAAATAAAAAGAAATGTCTTTTGGGCATAATGAGCCTTTTATCACAGTCGATGATGGGACATGTATGTTAAATAAATACTGTACTTTTAATTCAAGTATTGAAATTTTCATCTGTGCTGGAAAAATACAATATAGCTGACCAATAGAAACCGAAGAAAGTACCCAAGCTTGGGTCTCAGCACAGTCATATCTGTTTCTCATCTGGATTATTTTGTGGATTATGCGTCCATGATCCGGACAACTACACTATTCGCTATTCTTTTGAGCAGATGGACGTCCAAAGTGGGCCAAGGTTGCAATTTTGATCGGCCTTTATAGCTCCATTATTATACATTTTTGATTCACATAGGGGCTTAATTAAAAGTGTAATTATGATAATTCCTTAAGCCCCTAGGTGAATCAAAAATGTAATCGTGACATAACTATTACTCATGTTTAATGTCTCTCCGGGTCTACTTTGTTTGTTGGTCAATTTGGTTTGGGTGTTGTATGTACATGTAGCCATGCCCCTTGTTATTTTTCTGATGCCCATTGTTAGTTGTCTAATGCCCATTGTTAGTTGTCTGATGCCCATTGTTAGTTGTCTGATGCCCCTTGTTAGTTGTCTGATGCCCATTGTTAGTTGTCTGATGCCCATTGTTAGTTGTCTGATGCCCATTGTTAGTTGTCTGATGCCCATTGTTAGTTGTCTGATGCCCATTGTTAGTTGCATTCCTGCGAGTGTATTCCAATGTGGTCAGTGCAAGGAGGTATAACTGGAGATTTTTCCACATTCATGAAGTTGAGTCAAATTGAGACACCATTTTTAGAATTAGCAAGGGAGGGACAAGCTGCTAAAGCTCACACTCAGACATAAATAACTTTCACACTCTTTGTCAAAATTACATTGTTTAGATTGAGGATCACTGACGAGGGTTCAACACCCGAAACGTGCATGTCTAGTCCACGCTGCAAATTTATCTGTTCTTAAGGTAGAGTATCCCTCAGGTCAGAATTGCTGGTAATTTTTTGCCTGGATATCCTATTTTTTCTCTTCAGAATATTGTTCAGATTATCAAACTATTATGGTTTTGGGAAAAGAAACTTTTATAGTAACATTTTATCACCTCTAAAAAAGGATTTTTCTTACTTTTCCCATAGGGTCCAATGTTAAAGTTCAACCGGCGTAAGTTCGCGGTATAATCATGAAAACACAAATTATATTTTGTTTTTTTTATCAGGTTTAACATAGGCTTTCAATATATGGAAATAGAAATATTGTAAAAGTTCTTATTTATGAAATATTAGCATCTGGGACATGAGGGATGCTCTACCTTAAATGATGCTATTCAATTTGAAGACGTTTAACATTAAAAGAGCTTTATTAATCCATTTATCTTACCGTGGCGTCATTCCACGACATCAATGGTTGCCTGACCACCAAGTAACAATGTCTTGTATAAAAAAGCCAGCCAGCATCACAACCTGATGACATAAAAATATTCAAATAATCAAAGCTATGAGTATTAACATATACGTCAATATAGAAATCTTGCTCGTATGGAGAAAAGGCCGATGGCAAGGGGGATGATGGCTACTTGAGTACATTATGACAGTAGTTTAGGATAACTTTACCAATAACAAACCCTACATGTAGTATTTGCATAATTGTAGACATCAGAATTTGACTATAGTCCTAACGCCTTTGCGTAGATCTTGACTTAATTTTCACGAGGAAAAACAGGAAGGGGGGGGGGGGGGGGGTATTAGCTTGAATTCACGTGTGCTACAAGGTACAAGTTTGCAAATGAAAGTGTAAAGTGAAAGATACACACAGTTTCCTATTTCATCCGTTATTTTAAAGTTGTCGTTATTGGTCTTCCTTGCTGTTTGTCATCTCTGTGTTTCAGTATTTGGATTTTTCCTTAAGGTGCAGCAACCGAGTCTTGTTGGAGACCCCCTTCTTCCCTCTATATACAATTTATTTTTAAATTTTCGAATATTAATATCAATTCTCTGTCAGGACCAAAAGAATTTCAATAGTACGTCGAAATAGCATGTCTCCAATTTTGGAGATTTTTGACCTATGGAAGGTGTATATGATGTTTTGAGACAAAAATAAACTTTCTTTTTACAAATTGACCTTTCGTTGCCATGGAAACCATGTTTGAAATTTTATGCATCAGTAGAATACTTGTAACATGGCATTTTCACAAAGCTCGTTTCCATGGTAACAGCTATTATAGTCAACTGAAATGTCCTTAATTTTTTTCTTTATATCTTTCATTGTATAAATACTACACAAGAAGTATGCTTCCACTCGCTATTCTTTTTGTTAATACATGTATGCTCAAAATATAGGCAAAAACCTGTTTTGAAGAGGCCCTATTTAAGACCGAAAAAGCTTCAGATCTTATTTAACATGATTTTACTCAATTTAAGGGCAAATAATATGAAATGTCAGGCTAACTTGATTTCTACTGCCATTTATCTTTTAAGTTTAATCCTCGATCTTTAAGAAAATGTTAAAATTTAAGTGGGACCTCTTCACAATTTTATTCAAAAGGGTATAAAAATGGTTACCATGGTGACATTCTGTTCAGTGCTATTACACATAGAGTAATGTTAAAAGTCTTCAAATTCAATTTACAGGTAACTTTTAGCTGTCCGTTGTATATTTTTAAGCATTTTTTCATCAGTGCATATGAAAGAGCATTATTTATTAAAAAACACCTTTAAAATTTTCAAGGTTACAGGATCCAATGTCAAGGTCATCTTCAATGCAATTCACAAAATTTAGCAAAATGCTCAAAAATATGAGAGGCGGTTACTTAAGAGCCAATCCGTCATAAAACCATGCAAATTGGTCCAAATGACCTAGTAACCAAATTTAATGATTTTAAGTTATTTTAATAGATACATGACTAGGAATAATTCTGTCAAATATTTTTGTTCAAATATCCATGGTTACAAAGATATACCACCCCATCATTTTTCCCGCCAAATTTACAAAAAGGACGTAGAAATATCCCTATTTTCGCTGATGTACTTCTCTAAACTTTTAAGTATAAATTGAATTGGAGTAAATATTGTTATTGATATATTGAAAAATAACATTTTATTCTATCTTAGGATAATATTATGTATGAAAATTTTTTTTCCAAAGACAGCCACAACGTAACTTGAAAAGAGGCAAAAATCGGCTAAGTGAGAAAACGACGTTTTATACGTTTTTCACGCACCAATATCTTCTGTAAGAGAAGTTTGATTTTTATCAAATTTCATCTTTTAACTCTTTGCTTTAATCTCATAAATATATCAAAAATCCACCGCTGCCAAATGATTACGTATTGAGATGTAGACAGTTAAAATATGTATAAAAGATCAGCTTAACGAAAAACGACGTTTTAGACGTTTTTCACGCACCAATATCTTCTGTAAGAGAAGTTTGATTTTTATCAAATTTCATCTTTTAACTCTTTGCTTTAATCTTATAAATATATCAAAAATCCATCGATGCCAAATAATTACGTATCGAGATGTAGACAGTTAAAATATGCATTAAAGATCAGCTTAACGAAAAAACGACATTTTAGACGTTTTTCAAGCAACAATATCTACTGTAAGAGAAATTTGATTTTTTTTTCAAATTTCATCTTTCAACTCTTTGCTTTAATCTTTTAAATGTATCAAAAATCTACCGATGCCAAATAATTACTTATCGAGATATAGACAGTTAAAATATGCATTAATAATCAGCTTAACGAGAAAATGACATTTTATACGTTTTTCACGCACCAATATCTTTTGTAAGAGAAGTTTGATTTTTTTCAAATTTCATCTTTTAACTCTTTGCTTTGATCTTATAAATATCTCAAAAATCCACCAATGCCAAATAATTACGTATTGAGATATAGACAGTTAAAATTTGCATCAAAGTGAATTTTTGCGGTGTAAAAATGCGAACGAAAAATACGGAATCCCAAAGATTCAATCATTGCACACGTAGAAATACGCATACATGTGCGGCGAGTTGTGACCACAGCTGATTTGATCATGTCTTTTCACACGCAGGTCAAGGTCAAACTCTTTGTTCAAAATTGTGCAATCGATAGTTGGGAATAAAAATAAATTTTATCGAAAACGTAAAATATATTCCAAAGGGTCTAGAAAGAGGAAAAAAAGAGCATAAAAAGTTTTATTTGAAAATATGCAGTAACGACCCTTATATTGTCGATTCTTTAATAAATAAATATCCATATACTTCTATTGTAAAAACTCAATACATTGTAGGTGGCGCCAGTGAAATTTATTAGAGCTGCGCACCCCAAATTCAAAATCACGTTTTTAAAGGTTTATAACTGCGAATGTATGCGTTAGATTCGCCTGAAAATTTGAATTTATACAAATGAGAATGTATATTTTCATTTGAAAAGAAAAATTTTGCATTCCAAAATATTGTAAAATTAATTAATTTTCAGGGACACCGTCCCTTTAAAATTGAAGTGAGGAAATGATGCGAAGAAGCGAAGAAATTATCTCTTTTTCGCTTCTCCGTATCATTCCGTATTTTGTTTCTTCACATCATTTCTTTTCATATTCAGTACACGAACTAACAATGTCAGAATTACGCTTTTGCAGAAAAGAAATTATATATAAAATGAAATTATATATCTCTTTGATGTTTGAAAGGCGTATAATGTATACATGTAGATCTACGCCCTTAGGTTAGCCCAGGAGTTTTTCTCTTTCTTTTCTGTATAATTTTGTTTTTGTTTTTGTTTTTTTTTTTCGGAGGGGAGGGTGTCGTTTTTTGTTTTTTTTTTGTTAATTTTTTTTTTTCGTTTCGTTTCGTTTCGTTTTGTGTTTTGTTTTGTTTTTCAATATTGTTTTTTTTTGAAAGATGGAGTACCATGAACTCTTTTTTTTTTCTTTTCAATAAAAGTACTTTTTTATAGAACGAAGACCGCTCTGCTTTAGTACAAGATAATATCAATACTTCGAAGGAGAAATACCTTGAATTAAGGATATGAAGGAGATAAACTTTTATGAAAGAATTGAGATTGATTACTCTCATAATTTACGCGCATACGGACCTGAGCGGATGAATACGGAGCAAAACAGCTTATACAAACGCAAGGATTTAGAGCGATGGTGGGGGGGGGGGGGGGGGGGTTCCGGGGAAAAGAGTGCTTTTTCTAGTACGATTTTCTTTTTTAACGCGGGAGGGTAACGGGGGCAGGTGGAGGTTAAGAAATATGACGGAGAGGTTGTCAGGGCCCCTGAAATTTGCCCCAAATTATTTTGACCTTGAATAAACAAAGACTTTTCTCATCATAACCATAGATGACCGATTTGGTTGAAAGCGCTATTTGACGTTGAGTTGAAATCAAGAAAGAGACAGTCATATCAAACAATTTTTTTTTCTTGTTTTATGCACGAAAATAACAGAATGATCGAGGTTTTCTCGAAAAAAAATAAGGACTGGATATATAGTTAATTCATTGATTTACTTTAAGTGAGGATAATTCGTGCAACCTGTCTATTTTTTCTCTGAAATACGAATAAATTGTTATGTTTATAGGAAAGATCAACCTAACATTTTAAGAAAAAAAAAACACGTTTATTTTATCAATTCAACAGATCGTTTTCAAAAGGAAAGAACTTTTTAAACACAATTTCCTATGAAACAATGAATTTGGAAAATCGATGAAAAGAGCAGCGAGTAGACTGTAAGGTAGACTAAATAATACAGTCTCTCCGCTGCCGCTAACAGAGACTGAACCCCACTATGGTTGTTACAGAACGAAGTCGGACGAAACTGTTGCCCAACGATTTTTCCATGTACAGACCGTTAATATTTATTTTCTTGCAGGTGAAATTTAAGTAAACATTAAACTAACTATCTCTACTCACCTCGCGTTTTTTTCTCGCTTCTTTTGCCAATTTTGCCTTGCCTATTTAGTTAGGTAGGGAGTTAAAATTGGCAAAAATGCAACAACGAAGCGAGAAAAAAAAAAACGTGAGGTGGGTATAGATAGTTAGTTTAATGTTTACTTAAGTGTCACCTGCAAGAAAATCAATATTAAAGGTCTGTAATTTGGAAAAATCGTTGGGCAACAGTTTCGTCCGACTTCGTTCTGTAACAACCATAGTGGGGTTCAGTCTCTGTTAGCGGCAGCGGAGAGACTGAATTATTTAGTCTAACTGTAAAGAAAACATTTCTTTCCGATTTTCAACATTTTTTAAAGAAAATACTACAGTCATGTCAACAATACACAGACAGGACAATTTGTCCATATAACAGAGAATGAGAGATCATAGAAGAGTACATCGAACGACCCGTTGTCTACAGGACAATAGATCTACATGTAACAAATCTGATGACACGAAACTAGCAGTGGCATAGTGATCCTTTTATGGTGACCTTTCAGAAGTTAAACGTCTTCAAATTCAATAGAAGTGAGATTAAGTGCCCCTGCTCCAGGGAGACTCGAACCAGGAACCTTTCTGTAATTGGTTCGACGCTCTAACCAGTACGTACTGGTAGTAGCACCAACTATTTTAGAGACTCGTTCTTTTACATCTGTGAAGATTATTTCAAAAGATTTGGGATGGGTACATCTAATCACATCTAGAAACGAGGGAACGAGATTTGCAATGCTATGCAATCTTGAGCTAAACTCTATCAATGTTATAATCTAATGCGATAGTTTATCCGTGTCAAGTTCTTATTTTATCGTCATTGTTTACATGCTACCAGGGAACCTAACCACGTGACGTCATCACTAAAAGTCTGACTCGGTGGCGTCGTTCCGGGCTATCTCGAAAATCGTCTAGATTAATGATGAGGCTTATATAAGGGAAATTGAAAAAGATCTGAAACGATTTCTATCATTTTTAGAACATATTTTGTTAATATCTTAAATTTTTTTTCTAGATTATGATCAAAGATGCTTATCTTTTGAACATTTTTCCATTAAATCTTTTAATCATATTCCGCAAAATAATGAATATTCTTGATAAAATTTGCATATCTTAGATACATTTGGCAGCGACAGTTTTTTTATATATTAAAGTATGATACGTTTACTTTATTATACTGAAATTTTGTGGGAAAATTTTCTCTCTTATAGATGTTATTTATGTTCGAAATAGGGACGCTTTTGTCAAATCCCAATAAAAGTCGTATTAGAGCGCCCCCTGGTGGCAAGTCAATTCGTATATCTTAACTTTGCGAGTACTATAATGAAGATGAATTGAGTAAGTATCTGATTTTATCATGAAAAGAATTACTGCATATCAAAATCAAATCTTATTCAACGATGAAAATAGGGCTATTTTAGTGTTGTTTTTGAGCCCTGTTAATGGCGTTATGCCATACAAACAAAATTGGCCCATTACATATATGAATTTTAAAATAATTTTTTTCTCGAATGTTTTTCATCATAGAATACAGAAATATACATAAAAATGTAAAACTTTGACCACCCTTTTGGACGATTTTTACGATTTTGCATGGTTTTATGCCGGATTGGCTCTTAAAAATCATGTGGTATTGAGTAAAACAAACACAGACATAGTGATTTTGGATATATCCCCTATTTATTGACCAAAGTTGCAAAAATCTCAAAATCAATGACATCCTTGATTTGTAAATAGTATTTCATACACAGTTACATATACAAAAATGTGAGATTTTCATGATTTTTGTCTGGGACTTATTTTTTTTTAGAAAAAATGTTCTGAATTAAAAATTGTAATGTTTTTTCGCCTATCGGTCCTAATTTTAGAAAGAAGTATTTTTGATACAAATATATGACAGTCAAGCCTAAAATTAGTAACAATAAATAACAACATAAATGCCAATTTTATTGAAATTGGAACGTATATTTTCAATTGACCTTGAACTTAGAGTCAATGACCTTGACAAATTTTGGAAGTGCTCAAACAAAGATTAATTTCTGCTGTTGTCCCTACATAAAACTTAAGCAATATAAGTTATTTAAACCATGCTGAAAATCAATTTGAAAAGATGTGTCAAATGAAAAGTTACCATGGCAATCATTTTTGACCTCAAAATGTAGGGAAACAAAACAAGGTCCCACTTATTTTTTTCAGTGATTACATTTATCACATGAAATCTATTTTGTTCTGACAACAGTGATGGTGTTATCAGCTTGACATTTTGTGTTATTTTTGCTTCAAAATGGTAAAAAATGAAACAAAAATATGCGTTAATTTTGACCCTATTTTATGACAATATTTGACTGATTTTGATTTGATAGGATTCGGCTTATTGAAAGAAATTTAAAAAAAATTGTAATTTTTTCTAAAAATATAGGTTTTAAAGATTGTAAGTTGTTAATACCAATAAGCTCTAAAAATGGTTTTTCATGGCAACATAAATAACCATTGATGACTTATTTGACCATTTTAGTGCTATAAATAGACAGCCCACGTTTCCATGGCAACCGGAAAATTTATTTTCAAAAACATTTTATTTTTGTATTCAGGGCATTATACATACCATTTATAGAGAAAATCATAAAAATCCATGATAGGCTATTTCCAAAATATTTTGGTCCTTACAGAGAATTGATATTTTAAAAAAATGGTAAGATGTACATAAAAAACTTCATATATAAGTAGCAACAATTGTACATAAATTATATTAAAAATGTCTACTACTCTATATATACCTTTGTCTGCAAAGTACATCCATCCAAGCTCTTTATAAGCAGGAGAAGTGAGTACAAATATCTGCACATGCGTGATACAATGGCGGGAAATTTGATTGTAAAAATATGAAAGACAGGTCATGTCTGACGAACAGAGTGTGGCGCAATGAAACCGAGTCCTGACTGTTCCTTGGCGAATAAATCCATTGTTCATTACATATCCGTCAAAATGTTCGATTCTTCTAAAATATACGGTCATGCATTGAATGGAAGAAGTAGACATTAACAAAATTATTGCGATACTAGTATGGCAATTCATAACTTTTGAGCAAGACGCGAGTGTATTTGAATCATAAAAGTGAGTCAAATGATTAAGTAGAAATTTTATTCAATATAATTACATTCCAATAATCAAATCAAAGGATACAAAAGATAAAGGACCGAGAAACTTTCTTTTACAACTGTGCTCTTTCAATATTTTTTTTTATTTATCACGTTTCAAAATAGCGGTCTGGTGTGTTTAGACAAGGCAAATATCTAGTATTGAATAAAAAAACAATAAAGGAAAGAAAATCGATTTCTGTTTTAAAATCGAGCATTTTCAGTAAGTATGCACAAGAAAGATGTATTCAATGTACATAAGAGTGCTAAAAACAATCAACCATATTGCTTCTCAAGTTCTCGATAAGTAAAAATTACGAGCATAGGTCTTTATTAAAACTGAAAAACCTATGTTGATACTATTGTTAAAGTAAATAAAGGTTATTCGTAATTATGTCAGTAAAGATGTTTGATACACATTTTGAGGATCGCAAATTAGTTTTATTTCACACGGTAGGCCTATTTATGATATGGGTTTTGGTATTTTTAAATTCCTTAGTTTTGTTGAGGGAAAATAATACCAGAAGGTTCTGACGATAAT
Source organism: Pinctada fucata (assembly GCA_028142955.1). Classification (NCBI taxonomy): domain Eukaryota; kingdom Metazoa; phylum Mollusca; class Bivalvia; order Pterioida; family Pteriidae; genus Pinctada; species Pinctada fucata. Next base: position 17,222,341 of record AP027107.1, on the reverse strand, counting down.
CTCAACAGCACTCACAATATTTAGAGAACAAAATTGAGCATCGACGGACCCCTAGCAAGCTAGAGGTTGACCAGGTGCCCGGGAGGAGTAAGCATCCCCTGTTGCATTGATACCGAATGAAATAGATGAAATGAGATATATATCAATGCTTCTATTCAAAATGTCTCAATTTGAATATATTTGTTAACATGTATATGGTTTTCAACCACGTCAGACACAATGAAATCGTAATCAAATTAATTAACATAAGCACATGTTTAATACATGTACATGTTTGTTACAATTTGAAAAATTTTCCAACTCACTTGGAATAATTATTGCCATTTTCAATCTCTAAACTAGAGTTTCTAATTCTGTGTGTTTTCTTGTTTGACCAGGGATGTTGGGGTTGGTTACTTTTCAAAAAAGGAAAAAAAATTGACCAGGACGAAAAACAAACATTTTAATCACCAAGGCCTAACCAGTTTTTGTTGAAATGCGCATATGGTGCTGTGAAATCATGACAATAGAACACGCGTTTCAATATTGATATTTCCATAAAGATTCTAGAGAAAACCGAAGTGTCGAACTCTGACTTCCGGACAGAAATATCTAACTACAATGCACAATTACTTGGCTTCACAGAAAAAAAAATTGCGTATATACGCAATAGTATTGCGTATATTCGCAATAGGTTCACACTAGTATTGCCAATATACGGAATAATCTTTGCGTATACACGCAACATATTGCGAATATTCGCAATAAAGGGAATAAATTTTGCGTATACACGCAATATTTTGCGAATTTTCGCAATAATCGTTACGAATTTTCGCGGTAATCGTTGCGAATATACGCAATGCTATAATTGTATATACGCACTACTATTGCGTATATATATACGCAGTAAATTAATTTTTTTTCTGTACAGCCAATGGGCTTCCGTAGTACAAAATACATGTACTTACATGTATCGGATAAGTAACGAGTCCGATGATTGGTTCTTTTGAAGTCTTTGTGTGAAATACATTCATTACTACAGTGCTTATTCAGTAATTAATAAAATGCATATACGGAAGCTGAATTGAATAATTAAGCACTATTGACGTTACTTTGAAGTATAAAATCCTTCAGATAAATAATTCTTAATCCATACGTGTCGCTTAAAGCGGTAATAAATATTTTCTATGCGCGACAAAAATATGCCTAAAACATGTATTAAATCATATCTATTTTTATTTATTTTTTTGTGAAAAGAGCAAATTCAATATTGCCTTCTGTCTTACTATAAAATTGTTGTTTATATTATGAGACGAACAAAAGATTTTACTGATAGATATAGATCTACACGTACAACGATATGATTTACTTATTTCTTTGCACCTTACTTTTATTTTCAATTTCTTCAGGTAAGTTGAATTTTCAATCAACGTTTAACGATAAATTTCATATCATTTTTTTTTCAAATCTCCATCATACCTACCTAAAGTACTCTTTGAATTAAAATAAGATAAAAAAAAAAAAAAAAGAAAAAAAAAAAAAAAAAAAAAAAAAAAAAAGAAGCAGAACATGCTTTTCGTCTAACCATACATTTTCTTTATTCCAAATTGGAGAAGTACTGTTTATATATATATACATCTCAAAATAGTATAGAACCACTGTTAAACAGTACCCTTTTTGAATACATTCAGGTTCTCTGTTAATATTTCAAATACATTTTTTAATGTAAATTATGAGAGAAATGTAAACATTTTACTTCACAGTATACTTACTTACATGTTACACACTTATAGGATCAATTTTATTTTGATTGTCCTACGGAGTACTGCTGGAATAAAAAAAAGGAAGTTCTTGGTATTCAAATTATTTAATTGATTTTCGAAAAAAAGCAATTTTTAATTATGTAATTATGAGACACAAAGTGTCCTTTTAGTAATGACGGGACTTCAGTGTCATTTTCGTCAGTCGTTTAAAAGAAATGATTAGAAATGCAAAATTTGGGAATAGTTTTAAAAAAATAATAAGAATTTTTGCAAACCCTCTCGTGGTTTTCAGGATAGTGATTTATTTCAACAAATAATAGACGGGTTCCTAAAGGAATATCGTATTCATTTGTACCTACTGGTCATATAAATAAAGATTCTAAATCCATCATTTATCTTATAGTTGCATTCTTTTGCAAAGGGTGCAAACTTGCTAGGCTGTATACTAGACTTTAACACAGCCAATTGTGCCTCATATGAAATTCATGTGAAATTTACACGAACTTTACGTGAAAATTCACATGAAATTTATGTGAAACGAGCACAAACATGTTTACATGAAATTTTTCACATGTAAAGATTTTTACATGGATGTTACGTGAATTAAGTTTCATGTGAAAGTCACTTAGAAAAATTCATGTGAAATTCATGTGAAATATTTTTTACATAAATCTTATGTGAAATTTACATGAATTTAACATGAACTTTCATGTGAAATTTACATGATGCTCATTTCATACGAATTTCATGTGAGGCACAATTGGCACCGTATATCAAATTTATAATATGTTTATTATCTTTTTAAGCAGTATACATTGAAGATGGATAATGTTTGCATGATGTATTTAAAAAAATATTGAAAAAAAAATCTAATTTGCATCCAAATATATGAGAATCAGAATCAGAAATAATTTGTTTCAGTGTCATATATCAAATTTACATGATATAATCATATCATATATCACAATAAAATCAGTACATAATTAAAAAAATTGATACCCAGCCATTCTTGGCTTACGAGACACTATTAACATGTACATTGTATCACATTGTATATATAAGTTCACATTTTGATTTAATAATAATACTCAGTATTCTTTCACATTTTTTTCTATGTAATTATATTATGCTTTCACATTTTTTTCTTGTAACTATATGCTTTCACATTTTCCAATGGTAATTATCCTGTCACATTTCCTTTATAGTAATATAGTAATAACTATCTTTTCACATTTTCCATAGTAATAATTATCTTTCACATTTTCTCACTAAAATAATATGTTTTCAAATTTTCTATATACATGTACATGTAGGATTAAAGTGTAAAACATGTATCCACATCTCCCACGAGACGTACAATATGCCACAAGGCAAGGCACGTGAGATAGAAGAGGATCTAAGGAAATTTGAAAATAAAGATTGCTTATTTCCTACGATAAAACCCGAGAAGAACGAAACCACTTGTGACACGCCACAGGAAGTGAACACCGGAAGTGCCAAATGTATAACAGCACATGTTGTAGTGGATGCAAAAGGAATGGCAAATTTGACGAAAGGTTATTCTTTATAGAAATAATGTATGGATCTAGAAAAAATATAGAGTTAGGGAAGAAGAGGGTGTGTGTGTGTGGGAGGGGGGGGGGGGTAGGTTAGAGTTTAGGGCGGATTCGAGCATGAGTTGAGTTTGAGAAAATTAAATAAAAAAAAAAAAAAAAAAAAAAATGAAAAAAAAAAAAAAAAAAAAAAAAAAAAAAAAAATGGACCTTTGACTTCTACTCTTTTAGATCAGACTTTGTACTTTTTCTTAGCAATCATAAACTCAAAGAAAAAAATTATATGCCCATATTGAGAGAAACCATAGGTTAGAATCATTTGATATATTTACCTCTTTTATCATTTCTACACGGCGCAGGTGACTGGTGCTTCAAGCTAGCAGGAGATGCTTACTCTCCGCGAGCACCTTATCTTATCTCCATTGGGGATTTATTTTTGCTCCTTTGCACAATATTTAGTTGTTTTGATTTAATCTAAGTAATTGCTTAATGAATTAAATCCGAAAATTAAGCGTTTTTGGTTTTTAAATTTTTTTTTGCGGAGGTTCAAAATTTGAAGAATGTATAAGCAGATTTTAAAAATATTTTGCTGATTTAACGAATGATTTTGTTGTTCAATTTGATTATAATACTTTTTTTTCATAATCAAACAAAGAAATTTAAATTCATAATGAAAATAGGGATAATAGCGAGCGGAGCTCGCTGCAAAGGCCCGGAGGGCCTTTGCGAGCGAAGCTCGCCCTTATGGTAACGCGTATACACTTACCTTAGTGAGAAAATATGCTGAATCAAAGAATGAGAATGTACTACTATGCTTTCAAAAACTTTCGTCCCCTCGCAGACAGAGTTACTGCGGAGATGCTGAATATTGCCATTTAATTTTTTTTTCGACTCCGAGTATACGTATATGTTATACTCAATTTTTGTTTACAAGTTAACTTTATTGACATAATTTTTCGTAAAGCAGATTACGAAATAGCATCGACAACTTGGCGTAACCGCGGAATCTTTTTAGGAAAGCCGACATCTTCATTTGAGTATTTTGTTTACTGTGCTTCTATGACGTCATTGACGTCATCGCGCCAAATTCTTAATGTCACTTTGACGTTGTAAGATTTTCCTTTAATGGACGTATTTTGCTTGACGTAAACGCTTCTAAAAAGGTCAATAAACCGGCCAAAGTATTCCCATGGGCGATTTTGTGTTCAATCCGGATGGCTTCACGTTATTAAGTTTCTCAATCCAGAACACTTCTCGGATTTTACGATAATATTTGGAGGCATCCGAACATTTCTCCAAGATTATAATTTAAAGTGGTTTTCTTTATTGAAATGTTATGAAACAGGCTTTGGACGATTGTATCTGACATCGGCGAGATGGATTTTTTTCTTTTGGGCGATATGCAATGATTTAACCGTTTTATAAGAAAATTAAAATGGCTTGAAATAAAAAATATCACATGTAGGAAATATAACCAGGTCTGTTTATAAATCCTTGGTCTGACCAGTTCTAGCTGAGCTCTTTAAACTAGATCGTTGATATAAAGTTTCAAAATCATACACCTTTTGTGTTTGCTCGTATTTTTCTGTAAATCTGACTGGAATCCCCCCCCCCTCAACCTAATCTAATATTTGCCGGTCAAGGCCAAAACAGGAACGTACAAACTTGAAAGAACCATATTTTAAGCCTTTAAGCCCCCCCCCCCCTTAAAATGTTCATCTGCTGGTCTAGACCAATTTTACAAATGCCTCTGTGTTTCCACTCGCCTTATACTGCCTTTTTTTTGGCAATCACCAAACAGAAAGTTTTGTAAGATAGGATAAACCGTCAAAGTCTAAAATTATATTTATTTTCTCTCCGCTCGCACAAAAAGGCTTTGCCTTGATTCATATTAACTTCTAAATTTGATTAACGAAAAAGTGGTTTTTTAACCTCCAACAGGAACATTGTAATTATAAATCAGTTCTATGGTATGGGTCCAGAATGTTATTTTTCAATAATATCTCATAACGTTTCTCTTTTTTTTTTAGATGCAACACTTCGAATCCATTTCTACGGACGAAACTGTATCAAATCCATGATAAACGGTTGTGAAAAATTTGAGAGTTCGGGGAATGCATTCAAACACATTACACATATGCTTGAATTCATTGTGAAAGGTTGGCCAGATCGCACATATAGAGGCGAGATCTGCTACCATGACGACAACGCACCCTTTCGTGACCTTGACAGCGGAGTAAAACCGGAACTGATTGCTAAACCGAAAATTTTAGAGCCATAACGGGAAAAGCTTATTTCACGATGAAATGTAATGCATGTTTTCTGAGTACAGGATACCTTAGGTTCATTTTCGATATTTTAAGAATAATTAAACAGCACTTCTCAACACTTGTTAAACTGGTGAACTTTCTATTTATATTTTAAAGACTTTTAGACTACGTCAATTGTTCACTGTTCACGCCTTTTGAAACCAATTCAAATGCTTCTGAGAAATAAAACGTACAGACAAAACATCAAGTGTATTCAATGAAAAACTAAAAACAAAAACCAAAACAAAACAAAAAAACACAACAAAAACCAAACCTCCAAAGCCAGGGCCATAAGGTAAGGTCTTGTCACAAGGATTACAGAATACACATATGAAATATGAAAGCAATATCACTTTTTTTCACAAAGTCAAAGAATACTCATGCAAAATAAGGTTGAAATATGGTATTGTCATGAATATCTTTCCACAAGGGGATACATATGTGTAAATCGGCGAAAAACCATTTACATATGTGTAAACCTGCGGAAAACATAAATGCCACTTATGCATTTTAATTTGGCGACTATCTCGTAATTTGTAAGATGTTTGCCATAATTCCGGCATGCACAACATATCATATTGCGGTCTCCATAAGAACCCCCTCCCCCCTCCCCCCCAAAAAAGAGACTGATCAATTAAAGACAAAATCAAGAGCATTACTGGTACTATGTTTTTTTTAAGCGAAGGAACAAAATCATTTGATTCATAACAATGTTATATCTATCCACTAGTATGTGAATGTAAGTCTCGAGCAATCAGATGAAATCAAACAAAGTTTTCCTTTTCGCAAATTGAAAAGCTGATAGAGTGACATCCTTGATCATTCCACGAGTATTGCCATCTCGGCCAAATCTGCAAACAGTTTTCATTATTTGACCAATTATCCGGCTGCGCATCAATATTCAAACCTAAATGATTGTCCCATCCACCTTGAAACCACTTGTTATACAGTACGGGTTGCGTGGAATGTGACCAAATCCACGTTCCCTCCTCAGCTGCATCACTGCCGCCTATCCAGTAGTAGTCATCGGCTTCGCAAATGAAATTGTAGACAAAGAAATTTGAAATTTATATGAAATAATGCAAGGATGTATGAAGAAGAGAAAAAAATTACATTCAACCATTTCAATTTTTATCTACAAAAGCTGGTATTATTTATCATTGATTACCTTAACAGAAGCCTCAATCTGTTAAACAGGTCGGGAATAGGGATAACACAAAAGCAAGGACGTGTTTGTTCACAATTAACATTCGACTGGTAACACGTTATTGAGACAATAACATTTAAAGTAATTGAATTTTAACATTGAAACAACCTTCATCTTCAATACAAAGTTACAAAATATTATAAAATATAAATATACATACGAGCTAGTGCTTTGGTTTCAGATGATATAAATACCTGCATTTCTTGAATTCATACTTTGAACAATAAATGCGTCTTCAGCTTTAGACGTTATCTCTACGAGATAGGATCCCATGTTTAAACAATGATTCTGAAAAAATAGATTTATATAAAATGTGTTTGTGAAATACCTATGAGCCCGCTGGCATCTTTGTCAGTATAAACAACATTTTCTGTTAAGTAGGTATGACTCAATGTTAAAGATGTTAAAAAGTTTTTCAAAAGTAGGTCAAATGTCATGGTCACAAGGTAAAATAGTTGTTGGTATCAATCGAAACATCTTGTCAGCTGAAACACCTTCCACTGAAAGGTTGTTTTACAAAAGTATGTCAAATATCGAGGTCATCAGGTCAAATATGGAAAAGTCTTGTAACAAGGAATACAGATGTGCAATATGAAAGTAGTATTACCTTCCATTCAAAATTTAACGCTACATTTTTTTGTATACCAAATGTGAATTAAAAAAGTTTTTCGGACAAACACACAAACAAACGGACGGACAGGCCAAACACTTTATCGCCCGAATCTTTGATTCCGGGGGCATGAAATCTATGCAGCGAAGCATCGTGATAATAACCATGTCAAGAGGCACATACATAAGAAACAGCAATTCAACCCAACAGCTCATCAAATCAAAACGTTTTACTCAAGCCTCGAACAAAGATTTTTATGAGTTCTAATTTTTAAAGTGGGCTGTGTTAAGATACCCAAATAAACGAAAGCACAATTTTGTCAGTTGCTTTTTTTTGCATTTTGTACCACTATTAACATATTTCAAAAGGGAAAAAGGTCATCAATGTGTTAAGGATTTTCTTACCATGGCTTCTTTCCAAGACATCAATGGTTCCTTAACCAATAGGTAACAATGTCTGTGATACAAAAGCCAGCCAGCATCACAACCTGTTCAGAAATTAATATGATCTGCTGATCGAAGTGGAAAATGCTTTAAAGACAATGATTTACATGAAGGTATTTACAAATAAGAAAAAGATAGATCTCCGAGGTGTCCCAATCCAGACTTTGATGCCAAGATGCAGCCTTTTCGACACCAATTTCACAATGCCGTCCACCGGAAATGCATATTTCAGACGACAACTCCTGATCAATGCTTTAGATTCGGCCTTTTATCAATTTGACATCATATATATTTTTAACAATTTTGGAAACTTGTCATTTCATCCAAAATATCATCGAAGTTGATGTAGTTTATATCTTAGCACAATCCCTCCAATACTGTTTTGGTAGAGATTTCATTTAACTACGTTAATGAATCGACGTTACACAAACTTTGGAGCTGCACACTCTCCGCAAAGTAAATGCACACAGTCTAAAATAAACCCAGAGGGCGCTACTGAAATATTTTTGGTTGTCAGAAAATCACTTCAGCATCTAATAAGATAAAGAACATCCTGACAACAATCTCAAGAACACTCACAACAGAGCACCAAATTGAGCATCGATGGACCCCTAGCAAGATAGAAGTGGGACCTGGTGCCCGGGAGGAGTAAGCATCCCCTGTTTGGCTAGCCACACCCGGCGTCGATGTTCACGCACGTAAATTAAAACAATACCTACAAAACATGCACTGTCTGAGGTTATGTCTATAAAGAAAGTGCTATTGCGACCATGTCAGGGAAAAACATTTAAAACACTTACTTTCAAACCCCTCGCGGGGAACATTTTTACGAGCTCCACACGACAACGGGCATATTAGATAAAGAAGATTTTGACGACAATTTCAACAGCACTGACATTAGAGCACTAAATTGAGCATAGACTGATCCCTAGCAAGCTAGAGGTGGGTCCAGGAGCCCGGGAGGAGTAAGCATCCCCTGTTTGGCTAACCGCACCCATCGTTGACGTTCAGAAAGAAAAGAAAAACATTTAAGATCTACATTAAAGCTACTATAACATGTTTATTTAACAAAACTTCCTAAAAAATATTGAAAATTTACCTTTGTCTGCAAAGTACATCCACCCAAGCTCTTTATAAGCACTTGAAGTGATCACAAATATCCGCGCATGCGTGATGCAGAGGCGGGAGATTTGATTGTAGAAGTATGATAGACAAGCTCCATCTGACGAACAGAGTGCCGCACATATTAATTGAGTCCCAACATTTCCTTTATGGAGATAACCATTTGTTACTACATATCCATCAAAATCACCGATTCTTTCGAAATTGACAGTCATGCTTTTGAGTGAAGAAATGGAAGAAAGAGACAGAAATAATATTACATGTATGCTTATAATGCGAATCATATCTGTCAAGTAAGACGATATGTTTTGGAGTATTGATTTATTAAACCGGGTTAATTAATTGAATAGTGATTTTATTCCAATATCAAATCATAACGGTGATCAAATCCATGCATACGGATTTTAAGTGCAGGGACCGATAAATCTTCTTTCAGAAATTTTTATGTTTGTCGTATCTTAAAGAAGGAATAAACTATGTAGATTAAACAATTGAAACATCTTATATTGTGATGATGAAGATTCATATAACACAATAAAGGTAAGAAAATTGATTTTTTTTGTGCTTTTGAATCGAGAAATTGAAGTACTTATGCTTAGGAGAGTTGTTTTCAATTCTTATTACAGTGCTAAAACAATAAAACACATTACTTCTTAAGTTCTTGAAATCTAAAAATAATTTTAATGGTTTTTACCATTGTATGAATGTCTCCAATACTCTTCTTAAAGTAAATAAAGTTTGTTGTATTTTCTATTGTCTTTTCTTGTAATTAAATATGTTTGATATCTTTATACTACTCAAAATAGTATTTCACCACCAGTGTTTTCCCTTCAATATCATGTTACAGGAATAGACAAGTGTACACACGAATGCAAAGGGAATTTGCCATGAGAAAGAACCTTCGTAGCCCATTCCCCTCTGAAATTGGAAGCCGGACTTTAACTCCGAAAAGATTTGTAGCGATTCCATCCAAATTAAACCAATCTGCCACATTGATTCAGATAATTCTGATTTCCATTTGATAATTTTGAACCAATGATTTAATGGAAAGTTTAGATAAATTAATACAAACTTTAATGTCTAAATTTTTCAAATCAGTTGATGACAATATCTTTGTATGATTCTTCATTGAACAGTATCTTTCATAAATAAAAAAAACCCCGTATTTTTATCAGTCTCTGTTTTCTTGATATGTACATAATGGTGTTGTTGGAGATCCCCTCCTTTGTTTTATAAAATATGTACATGAAGACAGTCAACGAATTTGACAACTTTTCATAGAGCTGTTGCAACGGGTGTTGCATGCAATGAGGAGATGCTGAGTCTTCCAGGGCATCTGGTCTCACTTCGAAGTGTTATTCACTCCGAGGTTTGCAATCGTTCCAATGAAAATTCTAATGGTTTTGTCTTGCCTTCTCGACTTTGAGATTGGATAACTGATGGGTACTTCTTTGATGTTAATTCATGGAAGGGATGTTGAAACCAATAGGAATTACCACCAGTATAAGATAACGTATTACCTTTGAGGCAGAACATGTCAGTATTTTTAGAATTCCCTCATTGAGCCTTTGCGAAATACAGATTTATTTCTCCTTACAGACGGTATCTGACGTAAAACCATTGTGACGTCATGAAATTGGTATGGTAAGGTCGATTTTATACCGTCATTTCCCAGACTTTTAGGACTGTTTCTATAGAATTTGATGACGTCAGATACCGACTCAAATGGGAAGTAACTCTGGTTTTCGAAAATAGCGAATTAGACTCCTAGATTATACAGAATGAAAGTCGTACATGCTAGGTGTCAGTATACGTTAAATAAAGTTTTGGTGCTACTTTGTGTATTGTATATTTGGACGTGTATATTTGGAAGATGGACGTGTTCTAGCTCTTTACCATCTTGAACAAAGTGCCATTTTACATCGTTAAGATTGAGAATCACTGACGAGGGTTACATTCCGTCTTTTCGATTTTATAGGCCTACGTTCGATTTGTGCAGGTATCTGACGTAAAAGCATTGTGACGTCATTAAATTTCTTTGAAGACGTCATATATGTGACACGGTTTCCCTGAATTTCACGCTTGTTTCCATAGAATTTCATGACGTCACAATGCGTTGACTTTAGATACCTGCACACATGGGAAGTAACTCTGTATTTCTAAAAGACCGAATTGTATGTACAAGAAACGTGCATGTCTGGTCCATGCTGCAAATTCATCTGTTCCTAAACGATGCCATTGAATCTGAAGACGTTTAACGTTTCAAACTATTCTAACGGACCAGACACGTGTGTCGGAAAGTAAATCATTAAGCCAAAGCGATTTTGCGGCAAAATCTATTTTATTTTATTATTTTATACCATTTGGTGAGTGTCACTGCTGGTGGACCAGGAGTACCCGAGGGCACATGTAGCCAAGTTCGATCAATTTCGGTTGATCGTTTCTTCAACGCATTCTAAAATGTCTGTTATCAAAATTCTTGGAATTTCTAAAAAGTGGGTCCTGCAGCATCATATCCCACCCATCCTGCTACATCTTTTGGTACGCTTTTTCGACACAGTAACTTTCATACTTTTATGGCATATTTCATTGTTTAGATTTGAGGATCACTGACAAGGGTTAAGTACCCGAAACGTGCATGTCTGGTCCATGCTGCCAATTTATCTGTTCTTAAATGATGCTATTCAATTTGAAGACGTTTAACAACCATGTAATTTGATTGAAAAATTGAACATGTATTTTGCATAGCAAACAGGAGACGCTGCTTCCTCCCGGGCATCTGGTCTCACTTCGGGATATTGATTATTCCGGGGTTCTCGGCTGTTCCACTGGATATTCTACTGATTTTGCCTTGCCTTCTCGACTTTTAGACTGAATAAGGGATGGGTACTTCTTTGATGTTTATTGCAAAGAGTGCGCGGATTCAAATTTCATAATGTGGAAGGGCTCCAACTCTATACCTTCTTGAAGAAAATTTCAAATCAATGTTCATGCACCAGACACGTGTTTCGAATATTGAATTCAGTGATGCTTCCAGCCAAAGTGTTTTTCATAAGCAGTCCAAATTAATTTCACTAGCGCCCTCTAGCGTTATTTTTAGAATTTAAATTTCTGCATTTACTTTACAGAGAGTGCGAGGCTCCAAAATTCCTGTAGGATCGATTCCGTAGCATATCCAAATAAAATCTATGTTCAAAATAGCATTGGAGGGATGGTGCTAAGATGTTAACCTCCTTGAATTTCGATAATATTTTTCGATGAAATGGCAAGTTTCCGAAATACCAAAAAAAAAAAAAAAAAAAAAAAAATAGATATGATGTCACATTAATAAAGGGCCAAAACGAAGCTTCTTTCAGGCAACTGAGCTGGAAAGAAATAATTAATACACAAACATCAGGTCACGGGGAACGATTTTAACTGCTCCACATTGCAACATGAAATAATTGTTTATACTAATAATGCGGATAGGTTCCAACTCTATACCTTCTTGAAGAAAATTTCAAACCAATTTTTATGTGCCAGTCACGTGTTTCAAATATTAAATTCTCATCAGTAATGCTTCCAGCCAAAGTACTTTTCATAAGCAATCCAAATTAATTTCACTAGCACCCTCTTGCGTTATTTTTAGAATTGATGATATGATTTATGAATAGATATGATGTCACATTGATAAAGGACCAAAACGAAGCTTCTTTCAGGCGACAGAGCTGGAAAGAAGTAATCACATGTAATGTCGATTAAGTATTAAGTATAGTATATATACTTTTCACAGATTTTCGTCATATTACATTGTTATATTATTATTGTGATATAATTTTCACAGATTTTCGTCATATTACATTGTTTAGATTGAGGATCACTGACGAGGGTTTATTACCCGAAACGTGCATGCCTGGTCCATGCTGTAAATCTATCTGCTCTAAAATGACGCTAATGAATTTCAAGACGTTAAACATAGTAACACACAAAACTATGCAGCCATATAGATTTACATGGTTTTTCTGATAAGGAAACAATATCTCAATAAATGTTATTTTTGATGCAAGAGATAGAAAAAAGATGAGAAAATGGAAGGTACGTGTTTATCAAACAGGACTTGGCTGTACATAGCGCCCACAGCAAAACTACGAAACTAAAACAATTGAACACAGATTGGATAAGAAAAACAAGAGACCCGAAAGGAAAAAGAAAATCAAACTTCAAAGACAATTTATCACTCAACACAAAAGCCTTTATATAAATCAATGAAAACAACCGGTGCCATATATTACGTTTCAAACAGATTTTGTAGTTATATACAGATTTCGACCGCATATTCCTCACAATTGTTCATTTAACCATAAGGTGAATCTATCTCTATTTATACCAGTTTTACAATGCTCATTCCAAAGAAGTTGTCCTTTACATTTTACCTCCAAGAATCTTTTTATTGTATTATCTGTAAAACCATTTTTTAAAAAGAATTATTACATTGTACATGATTTTTTCACTTATTGTCAATAGATTTACTTTACATTTACGTTCCCTATTCAACTGTCACATATAGTGAAGAATTTGCCCTAGGCAAATAGGCTGGGTCATGCACACCTGTCGATGGAAAAATGTTTTGATTGGCAATATTATTGTTTTATTATTTTTTTCACAGGTAATTAAGACTACATTGTCAGATTAGAAGTTAAAAACTTCCGATCTTTTATTCTTTTTATCAATACACTATGAACTTGCTGACACTTAGCTTTGTTTTTATGACGATCTTTTCAACCAGTAAATGTAAGTATATTTCATTAAAATTTTCAGTTTTATAAAACATTCACTTTACCAGTTATTGATTAATATTTCTTAATTAGTACGAGGTAGCAAAAACAGACTTTTGTCAATAGTCATAGCAGGTTTAAAGTCCAAAATTCATTTAATTACACAGTAATAATTATCAATATTGTAATTAATATTCTATGCATATTATTTCGGTAAACTATATGTACATTTCAACAAATAATGTATTATCAATGATAACAAAGACCGAAATACAGAACAAATATAATTTGAGAATAATTGAAATGACAAGGAAGCATGGCCGAAAGAGTTTCCCAATAGTAAGCTAGGAGCAGTACCGTGCTTTGAGGAAGTGTTTTGCTGTTGGTGCTGCAACCGATTGTTGTTGGAGATCCCTCCCTTCTAGGGGAAGAAATCTTATAGTTTTTAAAAAATTATATATGCACAACCAATGTAATTCCCTGAGATGTTACTATTGAAAGAAACGTGCTGCAATTCGTGTATTAACACTCGTGACGTCACAATGCATAAGATCTAAAGAAACATGCCGCGACGGCTGTTCTAACCTGCAAACTGAGCCCGCGGTGACCTGGATTTTAACGTCACCCTTTTACTTAGAAAACGCGATTTCAGAAAACAAGAATGAAATAGACAACTGTGGTGCATATATATAGAATAAATGTCATAATTTGTGTTTTGTTACGGGTATACAACACACAGCAAGTGCATTTATCGCATGATATGCGCTAACGCGCATTACATGTACGATAAATGCACTTGCTGTGTGTTGTATACCCGTAACAAAACACAAATTAAGACACTTATTCTCTATATTCATCAATTATATAACGCTTTAAACGCAGTAACTAAATGTAGGTCGCTCCACTGTCTTTAAAGTGACACAAAACACCGATCCCGTTGCCATGGCGACCGGAATTCACATTGACCGAAAATAATAAATTTTGCAATCAGGGCATCATACATACCCAATATACAGAAAATCATAAAAATCCATGACATGCTGTATTACCAGAATTTCGGACATAATGGGTCGAAATTATTAGACATTTTTCATCGTGACGAACTTCGCACTTCGAACTTCGTACTTCGCACTTCGAACATTGAAGAAAAAGTGGCGTAGCTGCCGTTCGTGTATAAACTCATCAGCGGAGTCATCTACATTTTGATTAGTATACTCAATGGAATGGTATATTGAACTTTCTGTACAACTGACTCGCTTTTTTCATCAACCAACTTATGAAATTAAAGTGCGAAGTTCGAAGTTCGATGTGCGAAGTTCGTCACGGTGAAAAAAGTCTAATATGATATAACTACTATCTTCTATAATATTACATTGCATATTCCTTTTACAGGTTTAGATTGCAAATCCTGTTTCCATATTGCCTATTCCATGGAAAGTGTTCCGCCTTCGGAGGCAGTAGATTTGAAGGCAGCTCTCAAACACTTCCAAAACTATGAATGCCTTTCAATCCGGACAACACCACTTCAGAGGAAGTCATGTGAAGAGCCACTTCTAGGGAACAAGGATCTTATCAGCAAATGTATGACAACACAAGTAAGGACTACAGCACAAGGAATGGGGAATCTAACACAAGGTATATTAAGTTAAAAGAAATGTTTTCGTATTTTGGAGTTTTAGTGTTTTGTTGTTAGTGCTGCAACAGAGTCTTGGGCCATTTCTAGCTTTTAATCTGGTGTGCGTCCTTTTGAAATTGAGAAAGCTACCTTCAATTTGCAAGCCAGGGAGGAAAACAAACATGCATATACAACAAAGAACATGTAGCAATTTCACACTTGTGAAAGCTGACAGAAACTTGTTTCATTTGCTTATTAACATATTCTCGTCAAGAAAAGAAATTCTATGATAAATAATGCAATGCCTTTTACCTGAAATATAAACAATTAAACATTTTCCTTTAATTTTTGTAGAAAACATATTTAATTTGTAAAATATTTTATCATTTTGATTTTGGTTTGTTTATAATTTTGGGTTCAAAACCTACCAGCATGAGGACGCAAAGCAGAAAATAACAAAGAAATGGTCTTATTGGAAATCCCTGAAATTTATTGATTTAAATTATTATCAAAATATCGCAGGTTAACACCATTGCAGCGACTCTCCAATGTTCGATGGTCTATCACAATCATTCTCATTCAATTTCGCTTCTGATCAAGTTCGATCTACACAGAATGGTAACCACTCACTTTTGACGAAAAAGCTGTCTGGAATTTTGATGATATAAAATAAAAACGATGTGTTCCAACTACGTTGCTAAGAACTCCAATTTGGTGAATCAGATATGCACATGTCAAATCTGCTGTCAGGAGGCAGCCTAATTAAAATCGCGGTGATCAGACATTCATGTTTCGGATTAATCCTCAGCATTACTCTCCCCGGTCAGGCACCTGGTCTCTCTTCGGAATGTTGTTCATTCGCAATCGATGGGAATTCTCACGATTTGGCCTTGCCTTCTCGACTTAGAGACTGAATAACTGTTAGGTACTTCTTTGATGTTCATTCATTAAGAGGAACCAAAACATTTTTGATTACCTTTATTAGTTATAGGGTTAGTTCCTGTCATACTTTTTTTACACACCTATTTTGAGTAGGAGGTGTGACAGGAATAAACCCTATATATCATGCTGAGAACCATTTCGTAACGTTTTTTTTTTGTAATTTTGGACATTTGAAAATTTAGTGACCTACCTCGGCATCAAGGTAGCACACCATATGGCTGAAATTAGTACGAGGCGTGATAATTAGTCTAAAGGAATCTCTCCAGATGAAGATGGATGTAGATTTGGGACACTTCGTTTCGATCTTAAATTTCTATGCAGCAATACCGTTCTATGTGAGCGATTCCAACTCATGTGTATTGTCTTTCGATTCCATACGCGTAAATACTAGTAAATGAAACATGTCGAAAACCGAAAAACATCATTAGAGGGTCGATACAAAAGTGTTTATCCCCTATGTTTTGATGATAATTTAGAATGAAACATATATTTTCAAATGACACCGTTTATTTTAGATTAAAAGAATAAATTTGTGGAGAAAGAAAACTGATGAAGGACTCCGTCCGGCGAAATATTTCCATACAGAATGTACTAGACATGCATGTTTTGGATTCATTTTATCTTCATCGATGTTAAACGTCTTCAAATTCAACAGCATCATTTAGAACAGATGAATTATAGTATGGACAAGACATGCACGTTTTGGGTACTTGACCCTCGTCAGTGATCCTCAAATCTATAGAATGTAATATGGCCAAAGAGTGTGAAAGTTATAATGTGTCCAAAAATGTACCAAAATACGTAGCAGGATGGGTGGGATAAGAAACTACAGGATGCTAATTGTAAAGACATAATCTCTGACAGTGAATGTTTTGTAGATATTGTTTTAATTTTCGTGCGTGAACATCGACGGCGGGTGCAGCTAGCCAAACAGGGTATGCTTACTCCTCCCGGGCTGTATTTGTTGCTCTACTGTGAGTGCTGTTGAAATTGTCGTCAGAATCTTCTTTATCTAATATATTCAGTTATTCTACACGCAATGAATCGTACATCTAGTTATCACAAAAATATGTGTCTGCAATGCTAAAAGTGTGAATTTTTGGATTTTTCCCCCATAGGATGTAATATTAAAGTTGGGGTCATTCGAATTTATAGAAAATAAAGATATCCCTACAATGTAGAAATGAGAAGGATCTCCATGACCGCCCAACACTCACCCAGCGAAACAAACCCACAAGAATGTGACACATAAACGAAACATAAATGAAAGCCATATAACTTACCATTCAAAAGTTATGGACGAGGTTAAAGTTTTTCTGACTGACGGACAGACGGACGGACGGACGGACAGACATACAGACAGACAGATCACGCTTAGCCCAAGTTATTACCAAGGCGTTTAACATCATAGCTCTCACTGATATTACCCATCTTTCGATAAAATAAAGACTCTTAAAAAATTTAAACTGGAAATTTTCTTGTAGGGTAATTTTTGCGAAGGATTAAAACTACTGTTAACATGGAAATTTTCGCGCGGGGTTATTTTCGCGCATTTAGCGATCGTATAATTATCGCCAAAACAATACCCGCATGAAAATAATAACCAGGATGAGTATAAAAGATTGAAGGTAATATTTCCAATTTTGCCAAGATTAACACCATGCATACGGTTGAAATTGTCATTTCGCGAAAAATTTCCCCAGTGAAATTACAATGCTTACAGTGGTTGTTATAGAAAAGTGAAAATTCTCTCCTTGATAGCATAAAAATATTTTTCAGTGAGCCTGGCAATTAAATCATATCAATGTAATAATTCACGGCAAGGGTATTAAACTTTTAAATTCCTTTTTAAGTTTTAAATTCCAAGAGATAAAAATCGATGAAAGCCTGAAACCGACCAGGATACCTCTAATCGTAGAGAAAGTGTCCGATGTATTGATAAAGTTTACAAGAGATTTTTCTATAGCGGAATATACATTTACGGGCTAAAGAAAGTATGTATTCGTTTTGGTCTTTTGGTCATAGATTGTTAAAAACCTATGCTACTGAATCAACCCGCTCCTGAATCGATCATTAAGGAAATTTGGAACCGCGCACCCTTTACATAGTAGATACACAAAAAACAAAGTAGAGGGCGCTACTAAGATGTCTGTGTCTGAAAATATCTTTGGCTTGAAATACCACTGTGAGTATTTACTATTGGAAACACGTATCTGGTCCATTAATATTGGCTTAGATGGCAACATTTGAGCTAAGCCAATCACAGTCTCTGAAATTGCTCGTCTTATTGTGAAGAATCAGTGAAGAAATCGTCTGCAAGTATCCTACATCCTTCAAAAGCTGAACAATATTTACTTCTACTATCTACTTTGTAGAATACGCGTATACCGAACTCGAGACCCTCAGCATGCTATCGCATGTTAATCGGGCGCGCAACCACTACGCCATCGAGATAATTGCCATCTAAGTCACCCACTTCTTATTCATGTAGAAACTTCAAGTTACTTTCTAACCTATACTTGAAAACTTGTTCAAGAAGGTAACGAGTTGAAGCACTTCACTTTGAATAAGAGACACGATTTATATCTTGCAGATGCAACACTTGAACTGACTCTGTATGGAAGGGAGTGTTCTCTTGTACCACAGGGTTTGCTGTATGGATGTTACAGCCTGAGGAGTATAGACAAGAAGACGCGAGACAAGATTACTGGGACTCTAAAAATACTCGTACAGTACTGGAATCACGTGACCTATGATGGAGAAGTATGTTACCATGACAACACCGTGCCATTTTCTGTGTTCAGTGGAATATCAACTTACTAAACGATGTTTTAATCCATTACTAGTATAAAGAAATAATATAGCCAATTAAACTATACATTTATCATTAAAATGAATCGAAAATGCCTCCAAGTTCCACTAAAATGTCGCTTGAGCGAATGTCTGTACATGTAATAGGGAGATTTCAAAGATGATAACATTGTGCTTTCGAATACCGTGCAAATAAACTATGACAACAACTATTTTGTGCGAAAACTTCGTATAATGCTTAAAGAAATTTTATATTCTTCAAATGATTTATTCTCAATGTCGGCGTGGTGTCACACAAAAGTTCTGTTAGAGATAAGCACCGAGAAGTTCCCAAATTGATTGGGGGATAAATTTGGGATTTATCATAGAGCACAATGTATAGAAATTGCTCTTTATATAGATATCTATAATTCAACGTCTATAACAAGAACAAAACTACAAGTACTTAGCTCCTAAATTCCCAATATAAAAGCAGATTTGAAGAAAGAGCAAACAAAATCACAGCTTTTTCATTGGGCACAGTAATAAATCTAGAGGCACACCCCCCAGTATACAAAGGGAAATCTGGGTCATGTGACCAGTCCGACATCAAGTATCGTTGATAAAAATGAGGGGATCTCCATCAAG
The DNA here is from genome assembly GCA_028142955.1 of Pinctada fucata. NCBI lineage: Eukaryota > Metazoa > Mollusca > Bivalvia > Pterioida > Pteriidae > Pinctada > Pinctada fucata. The sequence continues at coordinate 17,202,606 of AP027107.1, read as the reverse complement.
ACTCTGTTGCTGCACCCACAGCAAAACAGCAAAACACATTCATGCGAAAACAAAGAGTATATTTGCCATTTTCGAAAACCAGAGTTACTTCCCATTTGAGACGGTATCTGACGTAGACTGATAATGACGTCATCAAATTCTATGGAACCAGTCCTAAAATTTTGGGAAATAATGGTATAAAATCGACGTTACCATACCATTTCATGACGTCACAATGGTTTTACGTCAGATACCGCCTGTATGAAGAAAAAACTCTGTATTCCGCAAAGACTCCATAGAAACAGCAAAATACGCAAAAGGGACATTGAATACAGAAATCGACATCAAAACACCAACACAAAAGACCACACATCATCCAAAGAGACCAATAAGCAATCGGTGCCGACTTAGGATAGCCACCTGCCTCGTTAGTAACAAATGGTGCAGTCATCCAGATTACGTGCGAACAACCCTTCCATCTCTGGTTAACCAGAGATCTCGAAGAAAGCACAATTGTTGTTTAGAGGATTGAGACAGAATACGTACATACGAAATATTGAATAGATAAAGTCTCCTCACTGTAAGAGTAATATTTGAATCTACTTACAACAACAACAACAACAACAACAACAACAACAACAACAACAACAACAACAACAACAACAACAACAACAACAAATCAACGCACAGATAAAAAGATTTAGGACTACCATTATAAAAAAAAACTCAGGAGATTATGCCTTCCATTCGGTTCATGGCTTTTGATCAAGTTTCCTTGACCTGTAACATTTTCAACTTTTGAAGCTTATTCTGGGTTACTCATATTTTTTCGTTAAATGTTGATCCTTTTTTATCATGGTTTTATTCTTTTTTCTGTTTTCGTATGTTTGAATTCTTTTTTTCTTCATAATATTTTGATCTATTGAAGAAAAATATCTTTCCTTTTTCCTTTGTTGTTGATTTCATATTGATATTTTCCTTATTCATAACATGAACCCTTGATAAAAAAGAAAACATTTTCTTTCTTCGTTTACATTGTTTGTAACATTAATAAATGATGCATTTCTTATCAGAACCCCCCTATAACCTTTGACCTATAACTCATATAATGACGATGAGAAAAAAAAACCCACGCAACTCAAACCAAGCAAAAAAAAAAAAAAATAATTAAATAAAAAATAAAATAAAGAAATAAAGAAGAAGAAAAGAAAAAAAAAATACCCGGTTCATACGAAATTGAAAGAGAAGCTTCTTGACTGTACATAACCAATTTTGAATATTTACCTTTAGACAATTTTAGGTTTATGAAGCAATTAATTGTTCAAGATCGCAATAGAGGATATATATATCACCGTGGGGTATCACGTGATGCACAAATGATATGTTCCACGGGAATCCACTTTGATTGAACCAAGTTAATACTGTCTAAATCTACTTTATATGATTTAGACAGTATTTACTTGGTTCAATCAAAGGGGATTCCCGTGGAACATATCATTTCTGTATCACGTGATACCCCACGGTGATATATGGCGTACTGCATGGTCAAACAAAGCAGGGGCAGATCTATATCATAATTGATATCAGCTGACAGATTTATAGTCATAATTGATTTAAGCTAATGAATGGCTAGTAGGTAACGTTTAGAGCATTCTTTACACGACATAAAATCAATTAACATCTGTTTGACACTTTATCTTATGCATATCATTTTAAATATGCATATCAATTATATTTCTTTGTTCCTTTGTAAATGGATGTGTAATTTAATGGATAAAACACACCATTTTTACCACTAGGTAAGTTGGTGGACCAGTAGTCCCGGAGGGCACACGTAACCAAGTCCGATCAACATCCGAAAATTTCTGTTCTCAAAATTTTCTGAAAATTCTGAAAAGTGGGTCCTGTAGCTTCACATCCCACCCATCCTGTTACGTCTTTCGGTATCTCTTAGACATAACTTTCACATTCATTGGCCAAATTGCGTTGTTTAGATTGAGGATCCCTGATGAGAGTTTAGTACCCGAAACTTGCATGTCTGGTCCTTGCTGTAAATTTATCTGTTCTGAAAACTGTCTATGCTACTGAATCGATCCTACAGGAAATTTGGAGCATCGCGCTCTCTGTAATGTAAATGTAAAAATCTAACTTCAAAAAATTAAAGAGGGCGCTGAAATTATTTTTGGTGGCTCCTCTGAAAGCATCACTGATGGAAATCTAATATTCGAAACACGTGTCTTGTGCATGTAAATCGGTTTGGAATTTTCTTCAAGAGGGCAGAGAGTTGGAACTCTTCGACATTATTAAATGACACCAAGAATTTGAAGTCGTAACAGTATGTAAAGCTATTGTCAAGAACAAATCTGCAAAATGTGTTTGATGCCCTTCCTGAACACGTAATTAATTTTCCCACAATTCTGACGAGATTCCGAAAAATTACGTCATTTAATTGTATGAATTATGACGTCACTATAAAACTTCTACTACATTTTTAGAATGTATGAATAGAATGACATCTTCTCTTGGAGTTTGTTGAAAGGTAAATGGAGCATTTCTTTGCTAGGTACACATTCTAATATTGGGTGTTTTGGGGTTTTGCTGTGGGTGGTGCAAACGGGTGTTGTTGAAGATCCCCTCCTTTCTTCTTGGTCATTCCATATGTCCATGTTTTTTTTTTATATGATAACAAATACATAACAATATTTAACTTTTTCTTTTGACTTGACTAAGAGCAGATCTGCAACATTTGAGAAGATGACCTTGCTGAACATGTAATTCATCCTTCCATAAACTCCGCCGAAATATCGATAAATTGCGTCATTCGATAGCTTGCATTCTGACGTCACAAAATGACTTTTACTACTTATTTGAATAATATATATGAATGAAATGTCTTTTCTTAGAGTTTGGAAGGGTGAATGGAGTATTAAAGGAATGTTTCTAAAGTGTTTTGGTTATGTGAATACTAGTATAACATCAAGAAACCTATTGAGTCTTTGCAGAAAACAGAGTTATCTCCCATTTGAGACGGTATCTGACGTAAAACTATTATGACGTTATGAAAATGGTATGATAAAGCCGAGTTTATACCGTCATTTCCCAAAGTTTTAGGATTCTTCCATAGAATTTGATGACGTCACAATTAGTCTACGTCAGATACCGTCTGAAACGGGAAGTAACTCTATTGTTCGAAAATAAGGAATACACAATCGTTGTATAATTCGTTATTTCGCTTAGCTTGTCCAGCAGAATCCTCTTTGGTCGCACAGTTGAACCATTGATACAATATATTGGTTTTTATGTTGATTCATATGGTTTGTTAAGACAGTTAAGGCACAAATAAATAGCTTTTCTTTGCCATAATTTAAATGCAAGATTAAAAGGAAACCGGCATTGAGAAGATGTATATGTCCAAGGCAAGCCTAAGGTGATTCTTGTGCGATAGTCCGCCAGATGCCAGCAGATGCGCATCGTGTCAGATGTGCATGTTTTTTTCATTAGTATTTAGCAATTAAATTGCTCATGATATGTGAACCAATATTGACCCTTCCGAACGCGGGAATAATTTGAGAAATTTGCGAAATTCCATGACGTCACAATGCAATTTCGATGTTTGACAGAGGTTCGAAGATTGTTTGTCCGAGGTAAAAATCATTGTGACATCAAGAAATTTTGCATTTTTTCCGGGTAAATTAATCAGTAACAAAGTGGAGAATAATAAAAAAGAAAGGAGCGATAATTCTCCAACAGGAATCGGTTGCAGCATCCTAATCAAAGAAGAAAAAAAACCCCATACCACCCCCTTAAAAAAAACAAAACAAAAAAAAAACAAAACACATACCTCCCCCTTAAAAAAAAAAAAAAAAAACCCATACCACCCCCTTAAAAAAAAAAAACCATACCACCCCCTTAGAAAAAAAACAAGAGCCCCAGGAGGGCACAACGCTCACCTGATACCCTTGGGTGCTCTAATTGACATACTGACATTGAATAAGACGTAAAATTGATAGTGCCAGTATCACGATTTGAGCCTACATTCTTTCTAAAAAGATTTTTGCCGGATGCAGACAAGATTTTTTTTACAGCCTTTAAAAGTACAAACAAGAAGAAATAGTAACATTTCAAAACATTATCTTTTTTACTGATTTGAATAGACGGATAATGTGATCCAAAGTCATATGCCCAGCTAGTGTATAGTTCAATTATTCAACATCAAAAAAATCATTTTGTAAAATTCCACATTAATGTGCAGCAAGTGACAGAAACAGACAAAAAGAATAGAACAATGAAATAAACTTAATACTCTGGTGTATGCTGCTTTTAGGGGAACAAATTAATAGGCCCATGATACTGTAAAGCTTGTCCAACTAGCAGACCTACCACATCTTTATTTACTGTTAACTATGTTTCGCCTCATGATAGGACTGTTACATGGACAAATTATTAGCTGACAGAGTTCATGAAAAGTATCAGCTGCATCGGATTTGCTGATAAAAAATCATTTGGTCCGATAAAAACTCATGTTCTATCTATTATTTGGACAGATAAAAATTCCCAAATGTCTGACCACAGGAACCTGTCGTTTTATGAGAGAAAATGTTTTATTATTCACGACCTTCAATTTAAAGCCTCTTGTGTTCGTCTTTAGAAATGTTGTATACATACAAGATATCGAACACAGTGGCTTAAGGTTGTGAATCATAATTTATTTCCTCTTTTAAAACAACAGCTTCCTGTGGTCCAACATTTCATTGAAAGATTTCAAGAACTCTGAACTGAATTATTTGTTTTCAAGAATTTCAGATACATCAAATGTCTTATACATTCTCAAAATCCTCGGGAAGAAATTACTCATTTGTTTTCAAGAATTTCAGATATATCAAATGTCCTATACATTCTCAAAATCCTCGGGAAGGGATTACTCATTAGATGTTTCTTCAAGAAATCAGTCCGTATACAATTCATCTAAGAGAGTCTAAGACAAAGGAAATTCGAGCTAAGTTTATAAATGATGACAAGTATGGAATTGTTCCAAGTACATGAATAATAACAAGCATGAAAGTGTTCCCAGTATATGCACATTAAATAAAATCTATTAAATACCGGCAGTACTATTTTGTTTGCACGATAGATCATCTATTAATCTCCTGAAATGTATCACGTGTACAGTACTAACACGGTGGGTAATCTCGCAACGCAGAACAATTTATTTTTCAATATTTTTTGCGCAAAATAGATAATTTATTACAAAAAGGGAAATGTGATGCAGTGTAACAACGCCCTAACTATGAGTTGTATCCAAAATAAGGTGGATATTATAGCTTTTTATAATGCACAAACACGATCGGCGTTCTACTTTCACTTTCATCTACACCAATCATGCCGATAGTTTTTCGGCTTTATAAAAGGATATTACCTCTCTTACTTTCGATAAAACTCGTATCTAAGGCATCCTTACACTGCATCACATTCCCCTTTTTGTGAAAAATAATTTGTAATACACGAAATTTTAGATAAACCTAGTGTTCTGCGTTGCGAGATTACCCACCGTGACTATTAAATGGGCGTGGAGGAATTAACCAATCAAATCTGTAACACAAGATATATGGCGACTTTGTTTACCATAGATACAAAAATAAAGCGGAGAAAATAATCATTATATAGGGAAATTGTTATATAATATGCATGTATGGAAAAAGTCAACATCTCAAAAATAAATTCAGAGTTATATATATTTGATTGCATGTGTGCCTGAGTTATTTCGACGTACGAAAATAAGTACACAAAGCCAAACTAGCTTGTCTGTTTAAATCTAAAAGTTGATATTTTGACAGAATTCTTTCACACTTTCTATTCTAATGTTAAATATAAAAAAAGGAGAAAAAAAAAACCTGCAAAAGTGGGGTCCTGCCGGGGTTTGAACCACTACTCTTGGGTTCATTGGGCATGGAAAACCTACATTGTATCTATGAATGTTTTTCCGTAAAAATCCAAATGAGGATATCTTGACAAAATTCTTTCACTTGTAGGGAACCATGAGTACCTCATACCTACCAAGTTTCATGACAATCTAAGAAAAAAAGTAAGTTAGATATGATAAATATGCAGTAAATGAGTGTGTAAAATCATACACTTATTGAGTTATTTAAAGAAATAGTGCAAAAATTAGCATTTCTGACTAAGTCCGAAGAGACGTCAAAAAAGCGTCAAAAATTTGAGTTCGGAGTGGAACCAAAAATAACAACACTTCTTAAGACATCTCTCTAGATCATCCTGATGCTTTCGGTTTGTCGATACGTGCTTCCGTTCTGAAGAAGAAGTTTGTCAAAGGAGGGTACCCCCCGTGACCTACTTTTGCCTGTGGTGGCGCCACCTGTTGAGGGATCCGGACGAAAAACAACAACACTTGTAGGGGACCATTAGTACTTTATACCTACCAAGTTTCATCAAAATCCCTTTAGCCATTCTTGAGAAGAAGTCGAAAATGTGAAAAGTTTACGACAGACAGACGACAGACGACACACGACAGACGACAGACGACACACGACACACGACAGACGACGGACGACGGACGCCGGACGGATCGCTATGACATAGCTCACTAGAGCCTTTGGCTCAGGTGAGCTAATAAGGAAGAAAAATTTTTGTTGGGGTCCCGCCGGGGTTTGGAGCCACTCCCCATGGGTCCATTGGGCATGGAAAACATACACTATACCTATGTACAATCTTAAAAAATATTCCTTAAAAATCCAAAAGTGGATATCTTGACAAAATTCTTTAACTTGAAGGGTACCATGCATGAGTACCTCATATCTACAAAATGTCATGACAATCTGAAGAGTGGTTATAGAAAAGAAGCAGAAAATGTATGAAAATCGCCTCCCCCCTTCCTTTTTACATAAGAAAAAAATTCATAAAAAATCAAAAAAATAAAATTTAAGCATAAAATTCATATCAAAGCAAATATTAAGTTAGATATGATAAATATGCAGTAAATGAGTGTGTAAAATCATACACTTATTGAGTTATTTAAAGAAATAGTGCAAAAATTAGCATTTCTGACTAAGTCCGAAGAGACGTCAAAAAAGCGTCAAAAATTTGAGTTCGGAGTGGAACCAAAAATAACAACACTTCTTAAGACATCTCTCTAGATCATCCTGATGCTTTCGGTTTGTCGATACGTGCTTCCGTTCTGAAGAAGAAGTTTGTCAAAGGAGGGTACCCCCCGTGACCTACTTTTGCCTGTGGTGGCGCCACCTGTTGAGGGATCCGGACGAAAAACAACAACACTTGTAGGGGACCATTAGTACTTTATACCTACCAAGTTTCATCAAAATCCCTTTAGCCATTCTTGAGAAGAAGTCGAAAATGTGAAAAGTTTACGACAGACAGACGACAGACGACACACGACAGACGACAGACGACACACGACACACGACGGACGACGGACGCCGGACGGATCGCTATGACAATAGCTCACTAGAGCCTTTGGCTCAGGTGAGCTAATAAGGAAGAAAAATTTTTGTTGGGGTCCCGCCGGGGTTTGGAGCCACTCCCCATGGGTCCATTGGGCATGGAAAACATACACTATACCTATGTACAATCTTAAAAAATATTCCTTAAAAATCCAAAAGTGGATATCTTGACAAAATTCTTTAACTTGAAGGGTACCATGCATGAGTACCTCATATCTACAAAATGTCATGACAATCTGAAGAGTGGTTATAGAAAAGAAGCAGAAAATGTATGAAAATCGCCTCCCCCCTTCCTTTTTACATAAGAAAAAAATTCATAAAAAATCAAAAAAATAAAATTTAAGCATAAAATTCATATCAAAGCAAATATTAAGTTAGATATGATAAATATGCAGTAAATGAGTGTGTAAAATCATACACTTATTGAGTTATTTAAAGAAATAGTGCAAAAATTAGCATTTCTGACTAAGTCCGAAGAGACGTCAAAAAAGCGTCAAAAATTTGAGTTCGGAGTGGAACCAAAAATAACAACACTTCTTAAGACATCTCTCTAGATCATCCTGATGCTTTCGGTTTGTCGATACGTGCTTCCGTTCTGAAGAAGAAGTTTGTCAAAGGAGGGTACCCCCCGTGACCTACTTTTGCCTGTGGTGGCGCCACCTGTTGAGGGATCCGGACGAAAAACAACAACACTTGTAGGGGACCATTAGTACTTTATACCTACCAAGTTTCATCAAAATCCCTTTAGCCATTCTTGAGAAGAAGTCGAAAATGTGAAAAGTTTACGACAGACAGACGACAGACGACAGACGACACACGACAGACGACGGACGACGGACGACGGACGCCGGACGGATCGCTATGACAATAGCTCACTAGAGCCTTTGGCTCAGGTGAGCTAATAAGGAAGAAAAATTTTTGTTGGGGTCCCGCCGGGGTTTGGAGCCACTCCCCATGGGTCCATTGGGCATGGAAAACATACACTATATCTATGTACAATCTTAAAAAATATTCCTTAAAAATCCAAAAGTGGATATCTTGACAAAATTCTTTAACTTGAAGGGTACCATGCATGAGTACCTCATATCTACAAAATGTCATGACAATCTGAAGAGTGGTTATAGAAAAGAAGCAGAAAATGTATGAAAATCGCCTCCCCCCCTTCCTTTTTACATAAGAAAAAAATTCATAAAAAATCAAAAAAATAAAATTTAAGCATAAAATTCATATCAAAGCAAATATTAAGTTAGATATGATAAATATGCAGTAAATGAGTGTGTAAAATCATACACTTATTGAGTTATTTAAAGAAATAGTGCAAAAATTAGCATTTCTGACTAAGTCCGAAGAGACGTCAAAAAAGCGTCAAAAATTTGAGTTCGGAGTGGAACCAAAAATAACAACACTTCTTAAGACATCTCTCTAGATCATCCTGATGCTTTCGGTTTGTCGATACGTGCTTCCGTTCTGAAGAAGAAGTTTGTCAAAGGAGGGTACCCCCCGTGACCTACTTTTGCCTGTGGTGGCGCCACCTGTTGAGGGATCCGGACGAAAAACAACAACACTTGTAGGGGACCATTAGTACTTTATACCTACCAAGTTTCATCAAAATCCCTTTAGCCATTCTTGAGAAGAAGTCGAAAATGTGAAAAGTTTACGACAGACAGACGACAGACGACACACGACAGACGACAGACGACACACGACAGACGACGGACGACGGACGCCGGACGGATCGCTATGACAATAGCTCACTAGAGCCTTTGGCTCAGGTGAGCTAATAAGGAAGAAAAATTTTTGTTGGGGTCCCGCCGGGGTTTGGAGCCACTCCCCATGGGTCCATTGGGCATGGAAAACATACACTATACCTATGTACAATCTTAAAAAATATTCCTTAAAAATCCAAAAGTGGATATCTTGACAAAATTCTTTAACTTGAAGGGTACCATGCATGAGTACCTCATATCTACAAAATGTCATGACAATCTGAAGAGTGGTTATAGAAAAGAAGCAGAAAATGTATGAAAATCGCCTCCCCCCTTCCTTTTTACCTAAGAAAAAAATTCATAAAAAATCAAAAAAATAAAATTTAAGCATAAAATTCATATCAAAGCAAATATTAAGTTAGATATGATAAATATGCAGTAAATGAGTGTGTAAAATCATACACTTATTGAGTTATTTAAAGAAATAGTGCAAAAATTAGCATTTCTGACTAAGTCCGAAGAGACGTCAAAAAAGCGTCAAAAATTTGAGTTCGGAGTGGAACCAAAAATAACAACACTTCTTAAGACATCTCTCTAGATCATCCTGATGCTTTCGGTTTGTCGATACGTGCTTCCGTTCTGAAGAAGAAGTTTGTCAAAGGAGGGTACCCCCCGTGACCTACTTTTGCCTGTGGTGGCGCCACCTGTTGAGGGATCCGGACGAAAAACAACAACACTTGTAGGGGACCATTAGTACTTTATACCTACCAAGTTTCATCAAAATCCCTTTAGCCATTCTTGAGAAGAAGTCGAAAATGTGAAAAGTTTACGACAGACAGACGACAGACGACACACGACACACGACAGACGACGGACGACGGACGACGGACGCCGGACGGATCGCTATGACAATAGCTCACTAGAGCCTTTGGCTCAGGTGAGCTAATAAGGAAGAAAAATTTTTGTTGGGGTCCCGCCGGGGTTTGGAGCCACTCCCCATGGGTCCATTGGGCATGGAAAACATACACTATATCTATGTACAATCTTAAAAAATATTCCTTAAAAATCCAAAAGTGGATATCTTGACAAAATTCTTTAACTTGAAGGGTACCATGCATGAGTACCTCATATCTACAAAATGTCATGACAATCTGAAGAGTGGTTATAGAAAAGAAGCAGAAAATGTATGAAAATCGCCTCCCCCCCTTCCTTTTTACATAAGAAAAAAATTCATAAAAAATCAAAAAAATAAAATTTAAGCATAAAATTCATATCAAAGCAAATATTAAGTTAGATATGATAAATATGCAGTAAATGAGTGTGTAAAATCATACACTTATTGAGTTATTTAAAGAAATAGTGCAAAAATTAGCATTTCTGACTAAGTCCGAAGAGACGTCAAAAAAGCGTCAAAAATTTGAGTTCGGAGTGGAACCAAAAATAACAACACTTCTTAAGACATCTCTCTAGATCATCCTGATGCTTTCGGTTTGTCGATATGTGCTCCCGTTCTGAAGAAGAAGTTTGTCAAAGGAGGGTACCTCCCGTGACCTACTTTTGCCTGTGGTGACGCCACCTGTTGAGGGATCCGGACGAAAAACAACAACACTTGTAGGGGACCATTAGTACTTTATACCTACCAAGTTTCATCAAAATCCCTTTAGCCATTCTTGAGAAGAAGTCGAAAATGTGAAAAGTTTACGACAGACAGACGACAGACGACACACGACAGACGACAGACGACAGACGACAGACGACGGACGACGGACGCCGGACGGATCGCTATGACAATAGCTCACTAGAGCCTTTGGCTCAGGTGAGCTAATAAGGAAGAAAAATTTTTGTTGGGGTCCCGCCGGGGTTTGGAGCCACTCCCCATGGGTCCATTGGGCATGGAAAACATACACTATACCTATGTACAATCTTAAAAAATATTCCTTAAAAATCCAAAAGTGGATATCTTGACAAAATTCTTTAACTTGAAGGGTACCATGCATGAGTACCTCATATCTACAAAATGTCATGACAATCTGAAGAGTGGTTATAGAAAAGAAGCAGAAAATGTATGAAAATCGCCTCCCCCCCTTCCTTTTTACATAAGAAAAAAAATCATAAAAAATCAAAAAAATAAAATTTAAGCATAAAATTCATATCAAAGCAAATATTAAGTTAGATATGATAAATATGCAGTAAATGAGTGTGTAAAATCATACACTTATTGAGTTATTTAAAGAAATAGTGCAAAAATTAGCATTTCTGACTAAGTCCGAAGAGACGTCAAAAAAGCGTCAAAAATTTGAGTTCGGAGTGGAACCAAAAATAACAACACTTCTTAAGACATCTCTCTAGATCATCCTGATGCTTTCGGTTTGTCGATACGTGCTTCCGTTCTGAAGAAGAAGTTTGTCAAAGGAGGGTACCCCCCGGTGACCTACTTTTGCCTGTGGTGGCGCCACCTGTTGAGGGATCCGGACGAAAAACAACAACACTTGTAGGGGACCATTAGTACTTTATACCTACCAAGTTTCATCAAAATCCCTTTAGCCATTCTTGAGAAGAAGTCGAAAATGTGAAAAGTTTACGACAGACAGACGACAGACGACGGACGACACACGACAGACGACACACGACACACGACAGACGACGGACGACGGACGCCGGACGGATCGCTATGACAATAGCTCACTAGAGCCTTTGGCTCAGGTGAGCTAATAAGGAAGAAAAATTTTTGTTGGGGTCCCGCCGGGGTTTGGAGCCACTCCCCATGGGTCCATTGGGCATGGAAAACATACACTATACCTATGTACAATCTTAAAAAATATTCCTTAAAAATCCAAAAGTGGATATCTTGACAAAATTCTTTAACTTGAAGGGTACCATGCATGAGTACCTCATATCTACAAAATGTCATGACAATCTGAAGAGTGGTTATAGAAAAGAAGCAGAAAATGTATGAAAATCGCCTCCCCCCCTTCCTTTTTACATAAGAAAAAAATTCATAAAAAATCAAAAAAATAAAATTTAAGCATAAAATTCATATCAAAGCAAATATTAAGTTAGATATGATAAATATGCAGTAAATGAGTGTGTAAAATCATACACTTATTGAGTTATTTAAAGAAATAGTGCAAAAATTAGCATTTCTGACTAAGTCCGAAGAGACGTCAAAAAAGCGTCAAAAATTTGAGTTCGGAGTGGAACCAAAAATAACAACACTTCTTAAGACATCTCTCTAGATCATCCTGATGCTTTCGGTTTGTCGATACGTGCTTCCGTTCTGAAGAAGAAGTTTGTCAAAGGAGGGTACCCCCCGTGACCTACTTTTGCCTGTGGTGACGCCACCTGTTGAGGGATCCGGACGAAAAACAACAACACTTGTAGGGGACCATTAGTACTTTATACCTACCAAGTTTCATCAAAATCCCTTTAGCCATTCTTGAGAAGAAGTCGAAAATGTGAAAAGTTTACGACAGACAGACGACAGACGACACACGACAGACGACACACGACACACGACAGACGACGGACGACGGACGCCGGACGGATCGCTATGACAATAGCTCACTAGAGCCTTTGGCTCAGGTGAGCTAATAAGGAAGAAAAATTTTTGTTGGGGTCCCGCCGGGGTTTGGAGCCACTCCCCATGGGTCCATTGGGCATGGAAAACATACACTATACCTATGTACAATCTTAAAAAATATTCCTTAAAAATCCAAAAGTGGATATCTTGACAAAATTCTTTAACTTGAAGGGTACCATGCATGAGTACCTCATATCTACAAAATGTCATGACAATCTGAAGAGTGGTTATAGAAAAGAAGCAGAAAATGTATGAAAATCGCCTCCCCCCTTCCTTTTTACATAAGAAAAAAATTCATAAAAAATCAAAAAAATAAAATTTAAGCATAAAATTCATATCAAAGCAAATAGTAAGTTAGATATGATAAATATGCAGTAAATGAGTGTGTAAAATCATACACTTATTGAGTTATTTAAAGAAATAGTGCAAAAATTAGCATTTCTGACTAAGTCCGAAGAGACGTCAAAAAAGCGTCAAAAATTTGAGTTCGGAGTGGAACCAAAAATAACAACACTTCTTAAGACATCTCTCTAGATCATCCTGATGCTTTCGGTTTGTCGATACGTGCTTCCGTTCTGAAGAAGAAGTTTGTCAAAGGAGGGTACCCCCCGTGACCTACTTTTGCCTGTGGTGACGCCACCTGTTGAGGGATCCGGACGAAAAACAACAACACTTGTAGGGGACCATTAGTACTTTATACCTACCAAGTTTCATCAAAATCCCTTTAGCCATTCTTGAGAAGAAGTCGAAAATGTGAAAAGTTTACGACAGACAGACGACACACGACACACGACAGACGACACACGACACACGACAGACGACGGACGACGGACGCCGGACGGATCGCTATGACAATAGCTCACTAGAGCCTTTGGCTCAGGTGAGCTAATAAGGAAGAAAAATTTTTGTTGGGGTCCCGCCGGGGTTTGGAGCCACTCCCCATGGGTCCATTGGGCATGGAAAACATACACTATACCTATGTACAATCTTAAAAAATATTCCTTAAAAATCCAAAAGTGGATATCTTGACAAAATTCTTTAACTTGAAGGGTACCATGCATGAGTACCTCATATCTACAAAATGTCATGACAATCTGAAGAGTGGTTATAGAAAAGAAGCAGAAAATGTATGAAAATCGCCTCCCCCCCTTCCTTTTTACATAAGAAAAAAATTCATAAAAAATCAAAAAAATAAAATTTAAGCATAAAATTCATATCAAAGCAAATATTAAGTTAGATATGATAAATATGCAGTAAATGAGTGTGTAAAATCATACACTTATTGAGTTATTTAAAGAAATAGTGCAAAAATTAGCATTTCTGACTAAGTCCGAAGAGACGTCAAAAAAGCGTCAAAAATTTGAGTTCGGAGTGGAAACAAAAATAACAACACTTCTTAAGACATCTCTCTAGATCATCCTGATGCTTTCGGTTTGTCGATACGTGCTTCCGTTCTGAAGAAGAAGTTTGTCAAAGGAGGGTACCCCCCGTGACCTACTTTTGCCTGTGGTGGCGCCACCTGTTGAGGGATCCGGACGAAAAACAACAACACTTGTAGGGGACCATTAGTACTTTATACCTACCAAGTTTCATCAAAATCCCTTTAGCCATTCTTGAGAAGAAGTCGAAAATGTGAAAAGTTTACGACAGACAGACGACAGACGACAGACGACAGACGACACACGACAGACGACGGACGACGGACGCCGGACGGATCGCTATGACAATAGCTCACTAGAGCCTTTGGCTCAGGTGAGCTAATAAGGAAGAAAAATTTTTGTTGGGGTCCCGCCGGGGTTTGGAGCCACTCCCCATGGGTCCATTGGGCATGGAAAACATACACTATACCTATGTACAGTCTTAAAAAATATTCCTTAAAAATCCAAAAGTGGATATCTTGACAAAATTCTTTAACTTGAAGGGTACCATGCATGAGTACCTCATATCTACAAAATGTCATGACAATCTGAAGAGTGGTTATAGAAAAGAAGCAGAAAATGTATGAAAATCGCCTCCCCCCCTTCCTTTTTACATAAGAAAAAAATTCATAAAAAATCAAAAAAATAAAATTTAAGCATAAAATTCATATCAAAGCAAATATTAAGTTAGATATGATAAATATGCAGTAAATGAGTGTGTAAAATCATACACTTATTGAGTTATTTAAAGAAATAGTGCAAAAATTAGCATTTCTGACTAAGTCCGAAGAGACGTCAAAAAAGCGTCAAAAATTTGAGTTCGGAGTGGAACCAAAAATAACAACACTTCTTAAGACATCTCTCTAGATCATCCTGATGCTTTCGGTTTGTCGATACGTGCTTCCGTTCTGAAGAAGAAGTTTGTCAAAGGAGGGTACCCCCCGTGACCTACTTTTGCCTGTGGTGGCGCCACCTGTTGAGGGATCCGGACGAAAAACAACAACACTTGTAGGGGACCATTAGTACTTTATACCTACCAAGTTTCATCAAAATCCCTTTAGCCATTCTTGAGAAGAAGTCGAAAATGTGAAAAGTTTACGACAGACAGACGACAGACGACAGACGACACACGACACACGACAGACGACGGACGACGGACGCCGGACGGATCGCTATGACAATAGCTCACTAGAGCCTTTGGCTCAGGTGAGCTAATAAGGAAGAAAAATTTTTGTTGGGGTCCCGCCGGGGTTTGGAGCCACTCCCCATGGGTCCATTGGGCATGGAAAACATACACTATACCTATGTACAATCTTAAAAAATATTCCTTAAAAATCCAAAAGTGGATATCTTGACAAAATTCTTTAACTTGAAGGGTACCATGCATGAGTACCTCATATCTACAAAATGTCATGACAATCTGAAGAGTGGTTATAGAAAAGAAGCAGAAAATGTATGAAAATCGCCTCCCCCCCTTCCTTTTTACATAAGAAAAAAATTCATAAAAAATCAAAAAAATAAAATTTAAGCATAAAATTCATATCAAAGCAAATATTAAGTTAGATATGATAAATATGCAGTAAATGAGTGTGTAAAATCATACACTTATTGAGTTATTTAAAGAAATAGTGCAAAAATTAGCATTTCTGACTAAGTCCGAAGAGACGTCAAAAAAGCGTCAAAAATTTGAGTTCGGAGTGGAAACAAAAATAACAACACTTCTTAAGACATCTCTCTAGATCATCCTGATGCTTTCGGTTTGTCGATACGTGCTTCCGTTCTGAAGAAGAAGTTTGTCAAAGGAGGGTACCCCCCGTGACCTACTTTTGCCTGTGGTGGCGCCACCTGTTGAGGGATCCGGACGAAAAACAACAACACTTGTAGGGGACCATTAGTACTTTATACCTACCAAGTTTCATCAAAATCCCTTTAGCCATTCTTGAGAAGAAGTCGAAAATGTGAAAAGTTTACGACAGACAGACGACAGACGACACACGACAGACGACACACGACACACGACACACGACAGACGACGGACGACGGACGCCGGACGGATCGCTATGACAATAGCTCACTAGAGCCTTTGGCTCAGGTGAGCTAATAAGGAAGAAAAATTTTTGTTGGGGTCCCGCCGGGGTTTGGAGCCACTCCCCATGGGTCCATTGGGCATGGAAAACATACACTATACCTATGTACAATCTTAAAAAATATTCCTTAAAAATCCAAAAGTGGATATCTTGACAAAATTCTTTAACTTGAAGGGTACCATGCATGAGTACCTCATATCTACAAAATGTCATGACAATCTGAAGAGTGGTTATAGAAAAGAAGCAGAAAATGTATGAAAATCGCCTCCCCCCCTTCCTTTTTACATAAGAAAAAAATTCATAAAAAATCAAAAAAATAAAATTTAAGCATAAAATTCATATCAAAGCAAATATTAAGTTAGATATGATAAATATGCAGTAAATGAGTGTGTAAAATCATACACTTATTGAGTTATTTAAAGAAATAGTGCAAAAATTAGCATTTCTGACTAAGTCCGAAGAGACGTCAAAAAAGCGTCAAAAATTTGAGTTCGGAGTGGAACCAAAAATAACAACACTTCTTAAGACATCTCTCTAGATCATCCTGATGCTTTCGGTTTGTCGATACGTGCTTCCGTTCTGAAGAAGAAGTTTGTCAAAGGAGGGTACCCCCCGTGACCTACTTTTGCCTGTGGTGGCGCCACCTGTTGAGGGATCCGGACGAAAAACAACAACACTTGTAGGGGACCATTAGTACTTTATACCTACCAAGTTTCATCAAAATCCCTTTAGCCATTCTTGAGAAGAAGTCGAAAATGTGAAAAGTTTACGACAGACAGACGACAGACGACAGACGACACACGACACACGACAGACGACGGACGACGGACGCCGGACGGATCGCTATGACAATAGCTCACTAGAGCCTTTGGCTCAGGTGAGCTAATAAGGAAGAAAAATTTTTGTTGGGGTCCCGCCGGGGTTTGGAGCCACTCCCCATGGGTCCATTGGGCATGGAAAACATACACTATACCTATGTACAATCTTAAAAAATATTCCTTAAAAATCCAAAAGTGGATATCTTGACAAAATTCTTTAACTTGAAGGGTACCATGCATGAGTACCTCATATCTACAAAATGTCATGACAATCTGAAGAGTGGTTATAGAAAAGAAGCAGAAAATGTATGAAAATCGCCTCCCCCCCTTCCTTTTTACATAAGAAAAAAATTCATAAAAAATCAAAAAAATAAAATTTAAGCATAAAATTCATATCAAAGCAAATATTAAGTTAGATATGATAAATATGCAGTAAATGAGTGTGTAAAATCATACACTTATTGAGTTATTTAAAGAAATAGTGCAAAAATTAGCATTTCTGACTAAGTCCGAAGAGACGTCAAAAAAGCGTCAAAAATTTGAGTTCGGAGTGGAACCAAAAATAACAACACTTCTTAAGACATCTAACTAGATCATCCTGATGCTTTCGGTTTGTCGATATGTGCTTCCGTTCTGAAGAAGAAGTTTGTCAAAGGAGGGTACCCCCCGTGACCTACTTTTGCCTGTGGTGACGCCACCTGTTGAGGGATCCGGACGAAAAACAACAACACTTGTAGGGGACCATTAGTACTTTATACCTACCAAGTTTCATCAAAATCCCTTTAGCCATTCTTAAGAAGAAGTCGAAAATGTGAAAAGTTTACGACAGACAGACGACAGACGACACACGACACACGACAGACGACAGACGACAGACGACGGACGACGGACGCCGGACGGATCGCTATGACAATAGCTCACTAGAGCCTTTGGCTCAGGTGAGCTAATAAGGAAGAAAAATTTTTGTTGGGGTCCCGCCGGGGTTTGGAGCCACTCCCCATGGGTCCATTGGGCATGGAAAACATACACTATACCTATGTACAATCTTAAAAAATATTCCTTAAAAATCCAAAAGTGGATATCTTGACAAAATTCTTTAACTTGAAGGGTACCATGCATGAGTACCTCATATCTACAAAATGTCATGACAATCTGAAGAGTGGTTATAGAAAAGAAGCAGAAAATGTATGAAAATCGCCTCCCCCCCTTCCTTTTTACATAAGAAAAAAATTCATAAAAAATCAAAAAAATAAAATTTAAGCATAAAATTCATATCAAAGCAAATATTAAGTTAGATATGATAAATATGCAGTAAATGAGTGTGTAAAATCATACACTTATTGAGTTATTTAAAGAAATAGTGCAAAAATTAGCATTTCTGACTAAGTCCGAAGAGACGTCAAAAAAGCGTCAAAAATTTGAGTTCGGAGTGGAACCAAAAATAACAACACTTCTTAAGACATCTCTCTAGATCATCCTGATGCTTTCGGTTTGTCGATACGTGCTTCCGTTCTGAAGAAGAAGTTTGTCAAAGGAGGGTACCCCCCGTGACCTACTTTTGCCTGTGGTGGCGCCACCTGTTGAGGGATCCGGACGAAAAACAACAACACTTGTAGGGGATCATTAGTACTTTATACCTACCAAGTTTCATCAAAATCCCTTTAGCCATTCTTGAGAAGAAGTCGAAAATGTGAAAAGTTTACGACAGACAGACGACAGACGACAGACGACACACGACACACGACAGACGACGGACGACGGACGCCGGACGGATCGCTATGACAATAGCTCACTAGAGCCTTTGGCTCAGGTGAGCTAATAAGGAAGAAAAATTTTTGTTGGGGTCCCGCCGGGGTTTGGAGCCACTCCCCATGGGTCCATTGGGCATGGAAAACATACACTATACCTATGTACAATCTTAAAAAATATTCCTTAAAAATCCAAAAGTGGATATCTTGACAAAATTCTTTAACTTGAAGGGTACCATGCATGAGTACCTCATATCTACAAAATGTCATGACAATCTGAAGAGTGGTTATAGAAAAGAAGCAGAAAATGTATGAAAATCGCCTCCCCCCCTTCCTTTTTACATAAGAAAAAAATTCATAAAAAATCAAAAAAATAAAATTTAAGCATAAAATTCATATCAAAGCAAATATTAAGTTAGATATGATAAATATGCAGTAAATGAGTGTGTAAAATCATACACTTATTGAGTTATTTAAAGAAATAGTGCAAAAATTAGCATTTCTGACTAAGTCCGAAGAGACGTCAAAAAAGCGTCAAAAATTTGAGTTCGGAGTGGAACCAAAAATAACAACACTTCTTAAGACATCTCTCTAGATCATCCTGATGCTTTCGGTTTGTCGATACGTGCTTCCGTTCTGAAGAAGAAGTTTGTCAAAGGAGGGTACCCCCCGTGACCTACTTTTGCCTGTGGTGGCGCCACCTGTTGAGGGATCCGGACGAAAAACAACAACACTTGTAGGGGACCATTAGTACTTTATACCTACCAAGTTTCATCAAAATCCCTTTAGCCATTCTTGAGAAGAAGTCGAAAATGTGAAAAGTTTACGACAGACAGACGACAGACGACAGACGACACACGACACACGACAGACGACGGACGACGGACGCCGGACGGATCGCTATGACAATAGCTCACTAGAGCCTTTGGCTCAGGTGAGCTAATAAGGAAGAAAAATTTTTGTTGGGGTCCCGCCGGGGTTTGGAGCCACTCCCCATGGGTCCATTGGGCATGGAAAACATACACTATACCTATGTACAATCTTAAAAAATATTCCTTAAAAATCCAAAAGTGGATATCTTGACAAAATTCTTTAACTTGAAGGGTACCATGCATGAGTACCTCATATCTACAAAATGTCATGACAATCTGAAGAGTGGTTATAGAAAAGAAGCAGAAAATGTATGAAAATCGCCTCCCCCCCCTTCCTTTTTACATAAGAAAAAAATTCATAAAAAATCAAAAAAATAAAATTTAAGCATAAAATTCATATCAAAGCAAATATTAAGTTAGATATGATAAATATGCAGTAAATGAGTGTGTAAAATCATACACTTATTGAGTTATTTAAAGAAATAGTGCAAAAATTAGCATTTCTGACTAAGTCCGAAGAGACGTCAAAAAAGCGTCAAAAATTTGAGTTCGGAGTGGAACCAAAAATAACAACACTTCTTAAGACATCTCTCTAGATCATCCTGATGCTTTCGGTTTGTCGATACGTGCTTCCGTTCTGAAGAAGAAGTTTGTCAAAGGAGGGTACCCCCCGTGACCTACTTTTGCCTGTGGTGGCGCCACCTGTTGAGGGATCCGGACGAAAAACAACAACACTTGTAGGGGACCATTAGTACTTTATACCTACCAAGTTTCATCAAAATCCCTTTAGCCATTCTTGAGAAGAAGTCGAAAATGTGAAAAGTTTACGACAGACAGACGACAGACGACAGACGACACACGACACACGACAGACGACGGACGACGGACGCCGGACGGATCGCTATGACAATAGCTCACTAGAGCCTTTGGCTCAGGTGAGCTAAAAACCAAGCAAAAAAGGAAGTAAAAATATGATCAAAGACGACATCAAAACACGAGACTTAAAGACTACAAATAAACCAAATGGGCAACAGGTGCTGACTAAGGACGGTCATGTGTTATAAGCAAATGCTGTAGTTGTACTGTGCGTATAAAGTGCGCTCCACCCAGTTGCCTAGCGGGTAATTAAGCGATCTAAATTCACATTTAGCACAATTGTTGTGTGTAATAGCTATGTGTTTGTTCATGACGACATAGACAAGACCGCAAATCAAGAGGGCCCGTTTAAGAATAATATAATCTTACACCACCATCAGGGAGGGATGGCGATTTCTCAACCCGAGTGTACAAATTTTGCAAGTCCATGACGAGGCTTGCCGAGTCATGGACAAGCAAAATTTTTACACGAGGGTTGAGAAATCGCCATCCCACCCTCATGGTGGTGTAAGATTGTTTTTATCCCACGTTATCGACTATCTAGAGTGTCTGTTATAATCACCAGTTTGCCTTACTTCCATAACGTCGCTTTGGTAGCGATGACGTCAGAGGGTGAGATCGATGACGTCAGAGGGTGAGATCGATTTATCTCACCCCAGGGAAATTTGAGAGTTCTCAGTCTCAAGTGGGAGAAATATCTAAACTAAATAAAGTGAATATGCATTCTACAAAGGATCAAAGTGAATTCTTAATTGAGATAAGATCAGATGCCCGGGGCGAGTAAGCATCTCCTTCGAATTCATACTACCATCTTAAAGAAATTTAATGCACCAGACAGATAATGTATTCATTGCATAATTAAGCATGTGGTCGCGCCTGTAAAATGTCATATGAATACTAAACGTCTTCAAATTCAAATTGCATCATTTAAGAACAGATAAACTTGCAGCATGGACCAGACATGCACGTTTCGGTTACTTAACCCCCGTCAGTGATCTTCATTCTAAACAATGCAATATGGCCAAATTTAAGAGTGTGAAAAATTTTTATGTCCAAAAATTGTACCGAAAGACTTAGCAGAATGGAAGGGATATGATGATTTAGAAATTTCAAGAAATTTTGATAGCAGAAAAGTTCGAAGCGAATAACATTTTAAACAGATACAGAATTTTGCTTTTTCAAACTAATCGTGTAAAAACCTTCTTGTCACTCGATGATGATCGGTGATAAATAAACGAGCTGAAAACTGTCCTTTTCTCGCTTATCTCTCTATCTAAACGGGAAATCTTTCCATCACATTGTCTTGACAAAACAAAGGGACGGATCGAATTAAGAATTGCAGCATCAATGTACAGTTGTCAACACAAACATAGATAATCGGATAAGATAAATAGGTCTTAAGATTTAAGATCGCCATATGGTGACGGCACAAACATTTTATCATTAGAATCCGCTCTGAAAACATATAGACTTCTCTGGACTCCCCTCTGAGACAAGGCATAAATTCCGTGAGTATAGACATTACATATGATTGTTTCACATTATTTTTTACGCTTTATATTATCAGTAAATCAAATGATCGAATGTATCCATTTTTTATGTCCCCTTTAATTTTCAATTCTCCTTTGGCTATTAAAACCAAACGGTCTCTTGTCTTAACTAAGCGTTCCATCAAACGATAAATATAAAATGTCATAAAAGTAGTTGAAATGAGGGATAAAATTACATTACGATAATTATTACGATTACCATAATATTTGTGGAAATGCGCATATGGTGCACTAAATGGTAACGAAAAAAAAAAAAACAAAAAACTACATATTTCAATATTGATAATAATATTGGTAAAAATTCAGATAACAGTGATATAATTATAATTTGAATCCTGTCTTAGCTGTCAAAATATTGATTATCTTGTAAAAGGTGCTTTTAGTATGCGATTCCTTCCAAACATGGGATGCTTACTCCTTCCGGGCACCTGGTCTCATCTCTAGCTTGCTAGGGGTCCGTCGATGCTCAATTTTGTGCTCTACTGTGAGTGCTGTTGAGGTTTTCGTCAGGATAATTATCTTCTTTAATTCTTATATACAGGATGAGAAAAAATGGAGAGTCTTCGAATCATTTTGTTGCTACTATTTTCCATATCTACTATGATTTTCATCACTCCGGTAGATGCTGGCATCTGTCAGTCGGAGGCGGAGGACGATCATTTTCCATATATGGTCGGACCGGATGCTGATGAAGACTGTGTAGTGCCCTATCCGAAAACGGACACAGAACATGAGGCAAGAGGAACATTCATACGAACAAAGTGATTTTACCGTGTATAACAAATTGGGGCTTCATCAAAAATAGAATTCCTACTTAGATTCGATGGGACATTTTGAATTTACATTTGTAGATAGTTTGTTCCTATTCCACATATCTTTATATAAAAGCTGTATCTGGCAAGTTAATTCATATTTTGAAGAAACGTTGTTCCTTTTTACGTTTCTTGCATAATTTGTAAAAAAAAATCCCGATATGATGATAATGATGATGATGATGATAATGATGATGATGATGATGATAATTAGGCCATGGTAATTAAATATTCTGTATAACGTCCCGGTGAGTTTTTGAAATTGTTGAGCGTCTTTAAATTCAATAGAATCATTTAAAACCTGATAAATTTACAGCATGGACCAGACATGCACGTTTCGGGTACTAAACCCTCGTCTGTGATCCTCAGTCTAAACAATGTAATATGGCCAAAAAGTATGAGATTATTGTCCAAAAATGTACCAAAAGACGTAGCAAAATGGGTTTGATATGATGCCACAGGACCCACGTTTTAGAAATTTCAAGAAATTTTGTAACAGAAAATGTCAAATGCGTTGAAGAGACAGACGATCAACCGAAGTTGATCGAACTTGGCTACATGTGCCCTCGGGAACTCTTGGTCTACCAGCAGTGACACTCACCAAGTAGTTCAAATGATAAACGTATTTGAATGCAGTAGCATCATTTAAAACCTGATAAATTTACAGCATGGACCAGACATGCACGTTTCGGGTACTAAACCCTCGTCAGTGATCCTCAGTCTAAACAATGTAATATGGCCAAAAAGTATGAAAATTATTATGTCCAAAAATATACAGATACCCTCCGTTCAGGAAAGAAAACACACACACACACACAGGAATTATCAATTAGAAACTTTCGATAAGGGATTAAATAAGGACAGAAAAATGGGAAAAACTATATTTAGCTTAACAATGTTAAACGTTTCTTACAAGTATTGGTTAAGTTCTAATGCAACTTGACAGTTTGACAGTAAGTGTTTTGAATATTTTCCTTGACATGGTCGTCATAGCACTTTCGATATAGATATAACCCTAGATAGTGCAATGCATGTATTTTATTATATTTTTATTTTCGTGCATGGACATCGACGGCGGGTGCGGCTGGCCAACGGAGGATGCTTGCTCCTCCCGGGCGCCTGGTCCCACCTCTAGCTTGGGTCCGTCGATGCTCAATTTGGTACTCTACTGTGAGTGTTGTTGAGATTATCGTCAGGATCTTTAACTAATTGGGGATGCTTACTCCTCCCGGGCACCTGGACCCACCTCTGGCGTGCTCTATTGTGATTGCTGTTGAGATTATCTTCAGGATCGTCTTGATCTCATTTGTGTCACACATCTGGCATTCGTACAGAATAAACTTTATCCAGTTGTTAAAAATATCCCTCCTAAAAGACGATTCATACAAATTCCATTTATTAACAAAGGTTTTGATCTTCTAAACATCTATAATATTTTTCGGGATTATCGCGTACAAAGAACAATTCCTCAATAATTTGAGAATTTAAAACCTCCTCTTATTTGTTACAATTATAAGAAACCTATTAAAATTTTTGGATTTAACTACAATAGAGTAACATCAGATCAAAAATACTTGAATCAGGTCCTGCTTCTTGAGAAAGCACAACGTCTGAATACCTATATAAATTTGCTGGTCATATTGCTACAGGTGACTTTTCAATTATCCAGGACAGGCAGCTCCGTGGTGTTTTCAAATAAGGACCTAAGTATAAAATCCCATCAAAGATAGATGTCGCGAAGTACTAAAGGAAGCCTTAGATAACTATGCCAAACGATGGTGTAAATTGGAAGGAGTCGAATTGCATTCTCTGAATGGAGAAAACTCATTTCGGACATTACTGGCATTTGAATAGATAACTTCCATAAAATTCCTCATCTTTATGAAAAAACAAGCTCTAAATCTGAAAGATATTTCAAATCCAAATTACGTAATTTACATGAAAAATTTGTCTTCGCTCCTGCAGATAAAGCAGCCAACAACACCATAATCATTTGAAAACGTGACTATATATCAACTTTAGTTTCGGAACTTTCGACTACAAATACTTATATCAAAAGAAATTAAAGTGTCCCCAACATTTTGAGCAAACATAACAGTGAAATGTCTTCATTCAACATCCCTATTTCTAAAATGGATCTTCCTACAATATACTGCATAGCAAAATTGCACAAATCTCCTTACAAAGGAGAAGGTCCACTAACCGTGATTTACGGCCCTGTATTTAGTGACTTTTTAAAAAGATATAATTTTGAATCATTTTGATGTAAATCTATTGATCAACATCGGTATTCGTCATCGGTAAAAAGTTTGCGAAACTTCGCTCTCCATGACATCATTTATGACGTCAGAAACGGGTGACGGTACGGTAATATCCGTATTTTTCGTTAATTTTCATACATTCTTTGCAGTTTTTCGCTAACAACACAGGCGGGTACGTTCCTAATTTTTATTTTAGATAAACAATTTTGACATATTCTCAATATAAACGAATTTTCATTTACGTACCTACTTGTGCTCTATATGAAAACCTTTAAAATGTTACGATATTTTACTTTTAACCTTCCGTTTGCAGTAGGGTTCACAGGAGTCGTTTACCGATCGCTGCGTGTCCTTCCGTAGTTTCGGTGCACAAATTTCTCTTATTTGTTTCTTGGTGGATTTTGACTAGTTTTGTATTGATGAAACCGGGAAAGAAAATTTAAGTTTAACGATTAAACGATATATTGGGTAAGATATATCAAAAGTTTGGTATCTTTAATTATCTTTGATTGTAAGGATTTTTCTCCATTTTTTTTTAACTATCGTACTTTGCAGCGAAAAGTTAATAATGTCAAACAAAATGTCTTCATTTGGAAACTTTGAGCGAGTTAATTTTAGTTTCAATCCTGCTTTGTTCAAAGATGTATCCATTATACAAAATACTTCACACATTATCGAGAATGAGCGAGTTGAATGACGTTCATTTATTGAGCTGGATTGTCAAAATTTTAAACACCTCCGTTTACGGAATGAATCCTCCCCATAGGGAATTACGTTTATATCATAAATCAAATGTTGGCCTCTCGGTTTAAACACGCCGTTTACGTTTTTCTTTCCCTCTGATTTTTATTAACGAACATGGAACTAGAAATTAGTATTTGCGTAAAAAGCATAATATGTGGGAGGGGGGAGGCTGAGTCTATATGTATATACTAGCAAGTATTGTTCAAGAACAGGCATGTTGCTTGTTGTGTGTTTGATCCTAAATCTAATTTAAACATTTTTTTTCCAAACATGAAAATGGGATTGGTCAATTTTAAGTTTACCAACATTATAAACGCCCTCTCCCTGAAGTACGTGATTTTGAACTTTAAGTGACCTTGACCTTCATTGGATGCCGAGTTTCATCATGCTATACAATTCCGACAAAATATAAAAGATGTCTGATGTGTATCAAGTTTATTTGTGCTAGCGAAATACATGTATATGAAAGTATGACCTACAGACAGACGGACGCCGTGCAAACTGATCATTCTCTTTTTGTCGCTCTTGCGTTTCAGGCGACATGAAAATGTCGATGAATAATGCTTGACTATTACACAATAATGTTACATTGTTGATTGTTTTTTTTTTAGCACATTATTTTGTAAACTTCTTTATTTTGATTTTATTTCGATGATTTCACAGGTGTGTAAGGAAAGCAAATGAAACTAAACGAATCATGGGATTAATCTTCCTTGTACCACGTCGAATATGCTGGGTGGAAAGAGGGTTTTCTCGATCGACTCGGAGTTATTAGTTTTATTTCATATCTTTTCATTATTTATTTATTTCCTTATTTATTCATTTATTTATTTATTTATTTATTTATTTATTTATTCTGTGTGTGTGTGTGTTTTTTTTTTTTTGGGGGGGGGGTTGTTTTTTTAAGCTCCTATTAAACTTATTTCCTGTTTGCTTTCGTAGAGAATATATCCATGTAGACAAGAAATTCAGAATTTAATAGTGAGAAGTGAGGACAGTTAAAGGTCATAATAAATAAAGGATACATGTACTTTCCGATCGCAGAGTTACTTCGGTAACCGACAACAAAAAGACGAAATTCAAACTAAATACGTATGCTTGTCACTGACAAATATTATAATTGTTCATACCGACACTTTAATTAAATAAAAACATCCCATGTTATAGATAAAAACAATAAGGAATATATAAATTCTACAGATTTGTGAAGACGGAGATTTCACGGGCGTAGCCAGGCGTGCATTTGTACGCAAAAACGTTCACAATTTTTTCGCAAAAAAAAGAAGGGAAAGAGATAAATAGACCCCGCCATTTCCCCAAAACGTGGGGTCTACATAAAGCCCCTGTCACACCTACACGTTCTCTCGAGACGTTCTTACTACGACCTTGAAGTCCTTGAAATTTTTCATGAACGTAGTGAGAACGTGGCATTTTGTACCCGGAAGGGCTCTCCGAAACAATAATTGACGACTCTAATACGTGCGCAAGACGACCTTTAGCGTCCGTAACACGTTAGTAGCGCGTCCTTCCCGTCTTAAATACGTTTAGTTAAGTTCGCACTACGATCGGCCTCAAGTTCACACTACGACAAAGGCGTCTGTGTTACGATAGTACGGCGTGCTTACTACGTTCCCGAAGTCCTTACTGCGTTCATGCTACGATCATGACACGTTCAAAGGGTAAATTGTTTGTATGAGGTCTATTTTGATTTTTTCGACCTCTAAAACCAAGAACGTGGTAAGGACGGCACAGACGCGACGATCTCCATATGATTATATGTAAAAGTTTTAGCCGTCTTTACTGCGACCCTACTACGTTCGCGACACGTTTCTAATACGTCCATGAAGTTCTCAATACGTTCGCAAGTAGTCCCTAACACGTTCCGTCATCACCGCGTCCTCACTACGACTGTTTTGAACAGTTCAAAACGGTCGTGGTGGCTCGGCGTACGGACACGTTCGTCGGCGTTCTTACTACGGTTTCAATACGTATCAGCGAGTTCTTACTACGTTCCCTGCGTCCTTACTACGTTCACATCACGTTTCATACAATTTTGGTGGTCGTAGTGCGAACGCCATGCCAGAACGCGAAGGTGTGACAGGGGCTTAAAGGACGTAATAAATAATACAAGTGGTACCAGTGATATAGTCCAAAAACACTCAATAACGATCGTTTTGATTTTTTTTTGTTTCTCAGGCGTAGAAATTCGCGCTAACAATGTGCGCACGGTCGATGGGACAGATGATGTCCTTAGTTTTATCATTTTTAATTTAAAAAAAAGAATACAGCATTAATTTTATGTTCATATCGGCATATCGGATATTTCCTGTATGTTAGATACGTTTCGTGCTCTTGATCCCTTTTAAATGCGGCTCAAATACGCTCAATAGCCCCTAATTTGCTTCACTCTCTCAAAATTTTCTCTGACCGATCCCCTATCCCCCAACAATGAAAGAGGGAAACTTACTTCCATATTGTCCCTTACTTTGACTTTAAAAGTCATCCTCATAAAAAAGAATGTGTCCCTTGGATATGAGGTTCTGGGTCCGCTCCTGTCGTTGGCGACTAGGCGTCGACATTAAAAACACCCTAGCTACATTTACGTCCATGTCAGATCATATTCAGGGATTTTCCCCCCTTTTGGGGCCGTTATTTGGCCCCATTCCCAATGAAAAATAGTACCCTTTTTTCACCAATTGTAGCTCTAAAATTTCCCAATCACATTTAGATGGAATTATCACTGTAATCGGTGAAATTTACTGGTTCAAAAGTAGCAAATTTACTGTTAATTTGATATAGTGTTGTAAGTATAAGAAATTAATTCATATTTAAAACGAAAAAGATGTATATAGAATAATTCTTATGTGATGGATCTTTATCACTCTCTCTAAACTTCCTGTGAAGCCCTCTCGGCGAAAAAACAAACAAACAAACATACAAACAAAATGACGATCACAGTCGCTTAAAGCTTGACCTTTCTCCCCCTTTTTTTCAAAATCTGGTTATGCGAATGCGTAATGAACCTTACCCTCTCCTTTGTCCTAAATTGCATTGTTTTGAATATTGCAGATAATTATTGCGTTTTTAAATATTGTAAGAGCAGTCTATACAAACACATAGATGATATAAGTTCCCGTCCGGACTCTCAGTCCTTCTGCATTGTGTTGCAATTCATCCCAATGAAAAGTTGTATGTGCATCCGGCATTTGAGTTTCTGGATCCGCTCCTGAATCTGATTTGGGCATGTAACCTGACCTCATTAAAGTCAGAGAAAATTCTAACTTTCTTATTCTGAAAAGTTTATAATGACAGCCCCCCTTCATAAGCTGGAAGCTGGCGAAAAGTCACCACCTACTGTGAGAAAAGCCGTCGCCTACTTTCTATTGTAAGGGTACAATGTATTCAATGTATCTTCCTTCAGAGTATCCACCTACTTTAAAATTTATTGAGATCCCTGTCCCTTCCCCTACAAAAAAAGTGCATAAGTCAAATGTGTATATATGTAGTCGCTTTCCATAAGAATCTAGAATTCAAAGATAAATAATTTGACGCGACGTCATTTGAGAGCGAAGATACAGTTTCATTGCGATTCAGATGCTTCTGATATCTCTCGGAGATCTTTTCCCGATTTATTTAACACT
Organism: Pinctada fucata; assembly: GCA_028142955.1. Lineage (NCBI taxonomy): Eukaryota > Metazoa > Mollusca > Bivalvia > Pterioida > Pteriidae > Pinctada > Pinctada fucata. Next base: position 17,173,039 of record AP027107.1, on the reverse strand, counting down.
GAAATCCAAATATATTCTTTAAAAACATTATATGTATCAACTTTCTCCTCTGAATTAATTTTACTGCAACAAAAATAGAACAGTTATACTTTTAGTGTAGAGTTTTAGTTGTTGTAAATTGTCATTTTACGTCATGACGTTATGGTGAAAGAAAGCGCATTTTGACGTTTCACAATACCAAATTCGCCGGGTCATGAAACGTTTACCTTTTGTCAGATTTTCATATTGCTTACATTTTTAGAAACTAGAAATGTTGTATTATATATACGTAAATTTTCTTCAAAAACGGCAAGAGGGCCGATTTTGATGGTTAGTGGCCCTTCTCCTTTAGATACATTGCTAATTCTAACAACTGCTCAACTACAATTTTGTCTACAAATCTGACGTCAGCACTCACGTCGGTAAAGGAACACGTAGCAAAATATTGTGAAACTGGTCTAAACAGGAATCGTGTAAAATTTTTTTGTCTATTAAAAATTCAGGGGATGTGATTGACAAAATGAAATCTAGAAATTTTCAAGCCAATACGATTTCTTCATACGACTTTCCAAATATGTACTCCACGCTTCCTTACGACAAGATTAATGACAAGATTAATGATCAATTGTCCAAACTCATCAAATTGTGCTTTAATCGAGAGGGGAAAACTTATATTTGTACATCTGAATCAAAGGGTTTCTTTTCCGCTACAGAATACAAATCATGGACATGTAGTGACCTGTGTAGTGTCTTGTCCTTCCTCTTAGACAACATTATGAAAGATGTGGTAAGAATCTGTACAAGCGGGTTTTAGGGATCCCTATGGATACTAATTGTGCGCCTCTTGTTACAGATTTATTTCTATACACGTATGAAAAATAATTTATCCAAAATCTTCGTAAGTATAGAAAACATGATGATGTGAAATGTTTCATTGGTACTTCTAGGCACCTGGATGATATTCTTACTATCGACAATCCTGTTTTTGAAAAGAATAAGGATGTTATTTATCCACAAGAATTGACTCTAAACAAGACAAACGTTGGCTTTGTACTTGACAAGTCTACAGTCTTGTACGAGCGCATTCTTACGACATGCACTCTGACTGACTGTGACGACAGGACTCCATGACAGGCCCTGTTCGAACCTCTTTAGAAAAGACAGAACCCCGATCACCTGTCCACTCTGAATGTCAGTCCGACCCTCGGGTGATACCATATATGAGCTCGCTACAACCGGCAGAGCAAGGACTGTATTACGCACATCCCCTTTTTATATCCATTTACATATTCATTTGTGTTGCTGGGCCCTCTGCGTTTTACGGTCTTATTTGTGTGTGGTCATCTAACAGTGAGGAGGTTATTTTACACCATAATTGTGCGTTCTTCGAGACCTCTGGGTAATCGGAAAAGTGCGAGGGTTGTGCGCACCGTCTGCTACTTACATGGCAGATTGCCGTCCTAAGTCGACACCGGTTGCCCATTGGTCTCGTTGGTTTATGTGTGGTCTTTTATGTTTCATATTTCTATGGTGTATGTTGGTGTTCCTTGTCCCCTTTGCGTCTCTTTCTGTGGATGTCTGCTCTGTGTTTCTTTTGTTGTGGGTGCTCGACCGAGTATTTTTGGAGATCCCCTCCTTTATTATGCCCTTTGCCGTGTGGGGCTCGTTAAAAACTCCCCACAAGGGGGTTTGACAGTAAGTGTTTTGAATATTTTTCCCTGACATGGTCACCATAGCACGTTCTATATAGACATAACATCGGACAGTGCATGTATTTTATATATTGATTTCATTTTCGTGCGTGAACATCGACGGCAGGTGCGGCTAACCAACAGGGGATACTTACTCGTCCCGGGCACCTGGTTCAACCGCTGGCTTTCTGGGGGTCCGTCGATGCTCAGTTTTGTGCTCTATTGTGAGTGCTGATGGGATTGTCGTCAGGATCGTCTTTAACTCATTTGAGATTTTCTCCCTATATGTGGTTTAGAGCTCGCCAGTGGTCTATTCTTCAACATATTCATGGTCAGATACGTCACGCCTTCTCGTGTACATACTCTCACGTGCTCATTTTCTGAAAACTACTTGTAATAATTTTCGTCTGTTATAATCAGAATAGAAATAACAACGATGTAGCTGTGGTTTATTATCCAGTTACTTCCCTCGTCGCATGGACCAATCAAGTTATCACCGAGTCGCGAAACTCGGGGACTTCTGGACAATTAACCACTACTAGCTAGATATTTAGTTATTTCTTTAATAATGAACAATTTTCTGGTCCTAAAGATACTATAATAGAATTTACATGTAGTTTGATTTGAAATGATTTTTTGATTTTTTTTATGGATAGCAATTTTGATGTTTGTGTGCGTTTTTTCATAAGAATTCTCAGTAATTGTAGCCTCCATTGGACGTAAAACAAAATATTTAATAACTATGGTCTTAGTTGTTGCTTCTGTATTGCGTAAATAGCGTCATGTTCACACCGTCTAAATCTCTGTAGACAGTCTGTAAAGTCCTGGTCACAACCCGCGGTGCATGTTTTTAGGAGGTGCGTGTTTTTGGAGGCTACGTGAGCTACGTTTTTCTAAAGACGTAAGGAAGGAAGTGACAAGAGTACGGAAGGAGTGCGTCACGTACGACGTACGCATGGTTATATGGATGGTTACATGCATCATTTGTAGCGCAAAAAAAGTAAGTGCATAGCACGTACTTACGACTTGCATGCAACTAACCACGTAATTTCTCCGTACGTCTCCTGCGTTATTGTAAGAATGTCGAATTCGCACGTACTGCTTACGCACGGAGTCCTCACTTCCTTGCAACGTACTTACAACCTGCGTGTCGTGCGTTTTTTTGAATTCGTAGACAGCACGCAGACAGGACGCAGCGAAAGTTCTGTATGTACTTAAATTGCTACGTCCTGTCAGCGTGTTACCAAATCCGCAAGAAAGCCGTATTGGACACGTATTGACGGATACCGTAGGTTTGCCTATGTTTTTTGCACGTAAACAGCACGTACGTGCACGTACGGCGGGCTATGACCACCACTTTAATCTATCTAAACAGCAAGATCGAATTAACGTTAGAGATTGTAGACACTCCGAGACTCGACATCACAACCTTTGACGTTATTTTTTTTTATTATGACGCCATATATCTGTTTCGACGTCACAGTCAAATGTTATGCCAAATGTTGTCATGCCGGGTCGTGGCCTGTATAAAATTCACGTCTACTGCGGTAATGTGAAAATCGTCTATTGGAGAATTTGCCTGTAAGCATGGTAAGAGGAGACGTGGAAACGACAATTTTCGCAATAATATTTCATGTCTTCCTTAATCATTTAATGTATTTGAAAATGAAGCAATAAACGATGCTTCTTGATGCATTATTTTAAAAATGAAATGTTTTGGCCAAGGTTTTACATGGCAGAGGAAATCGCAGTAGCGACCCTTTTGAATTCCATGTGTAAACAGTCAGCAAAATGGCGGGTATGGTTGCAGTGACAACAGCCGAAGATTTTGTCTTTCACAAGATTAAACAGATATAAGGTTTGTTACTGACCGTTAATGGAGGTTTTATTTCTTTTGGAGCAAGCGCATAGAAAAGTAGGCTATGTCTTGCATTCTTTGGGCAAATCTGTGTCGGCATGTATTGTAACTAATATTGTCCTACATCGCATCTGTTAATTTACGTTTGCAGTGTAAGGTCATAATCAAGGTCATTAGGTCATAATCAAGGTCATTAGGTCATACTCAAGGAAGGAGGGGATCTCCAACAACACTCTGTTGCAGCACCCACATCGAACCCCCAAAACACTCAATGGAAAAACACAGAGCAGACACGTAGAGACGTAAAATGTGCAAGAAACACCAAATCACATAGAAACATCCAACACAAATGAATACACATAAACCAACGAGACCAATTGGTGCCGACTTCGGACGTCCATCTATCACGCCAAACGAAGACGGTGTGGTTATCAGGATTACGTGTGCTAAAAACCCTTCCGCTTTTCCGATTACCCAGAGGTCTCGAAGAACGTACAATTGTGGTTTTAAATAACCTCCTCACTGTAAGATAACCATACAAACAGACAGCATTGCGCCAAGGGGCCAAAGAAACACATGTATATAGATATGTAAATGGATATGTAAATTATGCAAAGCAGAAGGCCTACAAAATACAGTATGTGCTCTGTAGGCTGTAGCGAGCTCAACCGAGGAGTTCGACTGACATTCAGAGAGGACATCTGGTCGGGGCTTTGTCTATTCAAAAGAGGTTTGGACAGGGTCCGTCATGGAGTCCTGTCATCACAGTCAGTCAGAGTTCACTTCTTAATAATGCGGGTACAAGGGTGTATATTGGTCCAGTACCAAGCCAAGTGTCCTGGTGATGAAAGGATCATATCCACGGTATAGTAGGCGTTTGATTATTCTAACACAATTTCGATCCTTCTTATTTTGTGAATTATGTTACCATAAAATGCAGGTTGTGAAATACCCAAATAGTCGATTTCAAAATTTCCGAACCTAGAAATGTCCTTTCCTATGAACTTTTTTTGATGATTCTTATGTATGGGATAGTACAGAACGATTCTAGCTTGGTTGCCACTCTGGCAACCTTGGGCAACTCTTTTTATCGGTGGAAATTCAAAATGGCCGCCAAATGCCTTCCATCAATGGATGAAATTAAATTCTTTCTTTAAATATTAAGTCTGGCACATCAAATCAAGGGTTTCTAGGGTCAACAAACCAATTTCCGATGTCTTTTTCACAATTTGAGTTCATTGAGGACCAAAAATTCAAGATGGCCGCCAAATTTCAACCTCAGTACCGTACAATGTGAATATGAGCTTACAAATGCTCTTTTTACATAGATTGCACATTCTCAAACCATAAAAGCGAAGAATCTTTTTTTATTATAAAAATAAAAATAAATTGCAAATATTGTATGTTTTAAGAAAGGGGGATAAGAGTCGACCTGAGGCAAAAATCTACACAATAGGACTCTGAATTGTCAAAATATCATGTCAAATATTTAAGTGACTGTCGCATAGTCTGCAAAGGGAATTCAGAGGAGCAAAGTTCTTCCAGGATTGCTGCATGATCTGTATTCTTGACATAGATCGTTTTCCCTGTCATTGTTCTTTTGACTTATAAATGCACTTGTTCTGTTCTAGATTCATTTCAAGCTGGTCACACTGACTACGTCTTACTCTTCAATCGAATACTCTCGGTGTTGTGAGAGAACATTTGGAATGAAAACTTGTTTAAGATATGATATAGAAGCAGTCTTCAAACTATACAGAACACTGATATCCAAGACAACTTTTTTCAAGATTTCACTCACTTGCCATGCCATTTCATCTTACAACAGTTGAAGACTCCTCAGATTCAAATTTGAATCACTGTAGAGAAAAACGGAGGGAATCTCCAACCAGAAGTAAAAATATTCCTTCGATGTAGTCATAGCAAATGAAAGTTTAAAAGGCCTGCTCATTTACAAACTTAACCGGCTTTCTGAAGAGAAAGGAGAGTGCTAACCGTGTTATTATCGAGCAGCCTTCTTTGCACAGAAGAATGCATTCTATGCACCAGACATGCAAGATTCGGACAATGAATGCTCATTAGTGTGTTACTTCCAGCCAAAATGATTCAAAGAAGCATAGATAATTAATTTTGTTTTGCCACATTTGAAGACATTCTATTCTTACAAAGTTCCATTTTGAGTATAAATAGTTAGGATAGAGATACAATGTTCAGAATGTCATTGAAAATTGGTACATGTCGTCATTAACGTTATACATAAATATAGTAGATATCTCAACTCAAAAGAAATTGCACCCAGGGACTGTTGTAAAGAAGACACCAAACACTTTCTATTGCATTTTTGCCGATTGGAAAAAAAGCTATAAAGGCAAAGAAATTGCCATGATGGTCAAAAGAGCCAAAATAGCCATTGGCAAGTTACCTCGAATTTGCTTGCTTACTCTTGAATTCCCTGCGTCAAACAAACTGGTCTTATATTAACACGATCAACAGGGAAACTTTATTTTTGTCTTTTGGGTACCATTTCAAATAATCAAATAAATGACATGTCTATCTTTGCATTACATTTTGACGAATCTTAGTCTGTTAAAGTTGAAACCATCCAGTCTTATATGTCACTCTTATTCATCTTTCATCATATAGGTAGTCTTATGAAATACTAGCTTGTGATATTTCTTTTTAGAATCATACAATTCTCACACATTCACTAACATGTATTACGTTTACTTATTGCTTCTTCCATATTATTCGTAGTTCCCAACCGAAGTTGTAATCTTGAAATAAGCATATATATAAGCTCGCGTCGTAGCAAAATCCCTGCCAAGGAATACATGTACTACGACCCTCCAATTACTAATACGATTAATTGTCCTTAATTTTTCTTAGAAAAAAAAATCAAAATAAATGTTCTTGCATTGAAGCTGAAATTTGGCTACCATTTGGAGTTTTGAAATAAACCCATATTTACATAATGACACAAGATATGGATTTTGTGGCCCTTAAAACCACTGAATAAATGTCCCGCACTTAATGTATTAAGTAATTAAAAATACTACAAATAAGAAGTGTAACACAAACTTTGTATTGAAATCTACATATTGAACCATAATGAGGTTGAAATTTGGCAGCCATCTTGAATTTTTAGCCTAGAATGGACTCAAAATGTCAATATGACATTGGAAATGAGTTTGTTGACCCTCAAAACCCCTGATTTGATGTGCCACACATAATATTTAAAGAATAAGGTTGGTTGAAGGCAGAGTTATTCCAGGAGCATGTGTCAACTGAAAACAACAAAATCGGCAAAATAAGTGTATTCTAGGACAATTTTAACTACAAATAAGATATGTTACACGAGCGTTTTATTGAAATAGTCACATTCTACTATCATGAGGTTGACATTTTGCGGCCATCTTGAATTTCTAGTCCTGAATGAACTCAAATTGTGCAAATGACACCGAAAATGGGTTTGTTGATCCTCAAAACCCCGGATTTGATGTGCCACACTTAATATTTAAAGAAAGAATTTAATTTCATCTATTGATGGAAGCCATTTGGTGGCCATTTTGAATTTCCGCCGATAAAACGAGTTGCCCAAGGTTGCCAGAGTGGCAACCAAGCTAGAATCGTTCAGTACTATCCCATAGATAAGAATCATCAAAAAAAGTTCATAGGAACGGACATTTCTAGGTCGGCCACATGTTATATAAGGCTGTCAAATCGACTAAAAGTGATGTGCTCTGTTGGTTGTATGGGTCCGAATTGAATTTCAAAAGAAGTTGACAATAATTTTTGAAAAATTTCCAGAAAGTCTTTAATCAAATGGCCCGTCAGAAGAATGTTTGAATTATCCAATTGTTTAAAGAGTATAATAACTAGTGTACAAATGTACATTCTGATGTTTTAATCTTTGACAGAAGAACTCATATGAAAAGGAGAATTTTTTTCCTATTTTCTGTGATTTTTCACTCTCACCCGCGTATTTCTCCCAGAAATACTCACTCGGCTATGATAATTTCAAAGAGTATTATTTTTTTCTGAAATGATGGTACCAACTGAGGTCATGTCGTTTATGTCGGTATCAATTATCACGTGATATGAAAATAGAGTTATCTCCTAGTAGTCGCCATTCTAACCTTAAGAAAATGCCTATGTTGGCAAATTTAATTTTGGGCCTCTGATTGCCGAGTGAGTATTTCACCCCGAAATACTCACTCGGCAATGATAATTTCGAAGAGCATTATTTTTGTCTTAAATGATGGTACAAACTGAGGTCATGTCGTTTATGTCGGTATCGAATATCAAGTGATATGAAAATAGAGTTATCTCCCTGTAGACGCCATTCTAACCTAAGAAAATGTCTATGTTGGCAAATTCAATTTTGGGCCTCTGATTGTTTAGTAGATGAGATTTTGAACGACGTGATCAGGAAGAAGAGCTCTTATTTTCAATGAAACATTATCATGGACGCATAGGAATACCCGCTTAACTGCATTAGTCGTCTCGTCTTTAATTTAGTAGGCATGCGAACATAACGGCATTTGGAAGAAAAGTTAAAAAAGAAGGGTTTTCAGACTTTTAAGATAAAATGCTAGAATGAAGCGCAGAGGAAATTTCGATGCCTCCTTGTCATCTTTAAGTCGCGGTATCATAAACAAATCAAGAGGCATAAGATCTGAACAAATAAGGGAATGACCATTTGATTCCGAGGAAGGGGGGGGGGAAGTGACAATTTTTTCGGGTCATATTATTTATATTCAACGCAGAGCCGGCCGAATTATTCATTTCCAGTAAATCAAGGTCAGAATATTTATTTTCAGCCTCTAACAATCACAACAAGCTAAAAAAAAAAAGACACACACACACACACACACACACACACACACACACACACACACACAATGTGAATGTTATATATAATCCAATTCATTATTTACAGTGTGCAAGACGTTCTAGGCACTAACAATTAATCTATAAACACATGATATGTGCATGTATCACCTGCATATTCTAAATTAAGTTTTCACAGCACATGGGGAAAGGGGTATGCCAAGAAAGTTTTTGCTATGTTAAGTACAAAAGCAGGTAGTTAGTTCCTGAAGATTTAAAGGTTATAATATTTGTTTAAATAAAAATGCAATTTGTTTATGTATGCGATTGTAATACAGTGTGCTAGAATAAAATATATAGGTCTAAATCAGACTTGATATGAAATCTCTTGGAAGGGCGAGTGTTGTGAGCCCGACAAATTTGTGAGCGTAAGGCGAGCGAAGCGAGACGAAAAATTATTTTGTCATGATGCTTGTAAAGCAATGATGTTTGTTTCAGTGTATGACGACCGAAGCGAGCCGGAAAGTTTTGGACTTTGAACAAATGTAGGCCAGAATGTTTATTTTCTGCAACCAACAGTGTCAGGTTATTTCTTTTGAACATTTTCTGGATCAGAATATTTATTTCCAAAAAGTGCTAGCTCCCCATTCTCAGAATCAAATGATCATCACCTTATTAAAGAGAGTTTTACCTAGGCTTCCGTAATCAAATTTGCAGTCTTTCTTAAAAAATAAATATGATCATATGCCTTTTTCTTTTAACAGCATTCACGTTTTTTTTCATGATTCTGAAGTTTAATCTTTGTTGTAAGATCTAGTAACCTAGTGCTCATTTAAGAAGGGGGGTATCCACCTAGACTCAGTTGCAGCACTCACGACAAAATATAAAACCCTTTATGTGAATTAAGAAATCATTGTAATATATTTTGGTTGATCGAGGTATCAACACCAAAATTGAGGGAAAACAGCATCGTACGCGTAGATTATTTCATTTCGTAGCGTTTCAACGTTTATTTGCAGCTTTGAGATTGTGTTGCTAACGACGTTGCTTATGAAGTAGCAAAGCAAGTTCTTCCGGTTTCTGTTAATGCAGGTATCAACAAAATTTCTCGACAAGTCAGAATCATCGTTTCTTAGAAATAATATTGGAAATTAAATGATAAGCATATTAAGAGATGCAAAGGAGATAAGGACCAAGGGACAAGGAATGTGTCATTGATCGAAATCGTGTAAAAACAAGCATAATTTCATTTTCAAAATGTAATGAATACTTTAATTGTGAAGGTTGGAATTCGGAAAGAGAAAAAAGTATATACGCCGTAACAATTTCAAAAATTCTATATAAAAATGAAGATGATTTTATTTCAGGAATAACAGTCTAGCCCCACAAACTGCAATATTCTACTACGAGTAACCTGAGGAAGGAACCAAGGTTTGGTTCTCAAAAATGATGCATTACTGGCATTTGCGAATTTGTCATAACAATTTCTAAAAGAAATCCTACATTTTCTGACATATACATATCGTTTTCTCTATATCATAGGTTGTATGCCATTGATGCACTCCAACACGTCTGGAGAATATTGATCCTTTACTGCGGCTTCCTCTCCAAAGGCCATTCCGGATATCGCTTACTCAGTCGAATCATTTCCCTGAGAGGGTTCAATTCTATATTCATGAGATAACAATCATAAAAATTTACTTTGAAATGTTCTTTGAAGTTTTTCGTTGTGTATTGTAGTTCCTCTCCTTGTTCGTGATTTTCACAAAATTTTGAAACAACAGCTCTCGCTGATCTGTAGTCTTCTAGCTCCTTCTGAAATGACATACCTTCGCTGAGAATTTTTCGTCGTATTTGTTTCAAAAAGTAATCGTATAAAGCGAAATCTAAAAACTCATGTCTCTTGTGTCGTTGTCGGTCATCTTCCGTCAGTGAATTCAAAACGTCTTCTTTGTTGATGATGGCTGTATTGAGCGGTTTGACGTACATCATGTCTTTCATCGACCAAAACATCATCCTTTTCAGCAGAAGAAGGGATTCATCGAGATATTCCAGAACAATGATCAGATCAAACTCAGCGTCAATCCTTTCTAAGAACTCCTCAATTATTCTATCATTTGCATTTTTCTTTTCTTTGATAGGAAAACCGAAATAAGAAATCATCAAATTGTTAAGGATGCTATCCTTAACACCGGGTTTTCTAGTGTAATTGGCTGCATTCTTTAAATACCATGATATTGCAGCATTGGTATCCTTTCTTGGAATTTTGACAGCGAAATCAACTTTTTGTGCATGTCTAATAAATATAAAAGCAGATATGAAACGTGCTAATGGTTCTCTTATAAGACCAATGTATTTCGTGTCTCTAGGTAGGATTCTCTATAGAACTCCTCTATTGTACCTTGAGTGATCAATAAGAAGATCATACTTCTCTCCCTTTGGTTCTTGTAGATAGCCATTCTCTTTTTCTAAAGGTATATAATAAGTATTGGGATTTGGTAGGACGAATGTTAAGTTATTCAAGTAGCCAAATCGTCCTAATAAGGTTGAAACAGTTGTGCTACCACACTTTGGAGTCCTCAAAAAGTAGAGATGGGTTATTTTCTTCACCTTTGTATAGCTCTTTAGCTGCCCTGATGTTAACGATAAAGATTTACGTTCAAGTGACTTATCCATGAGTACATTGTCAACATCATGAAGTGGAGATGGGTCTTTGAGCTGCTCTGATGTTACAGGTAAAGGGGTACTTACAAATGACTTGAACCTGATAACATCATTGACATCTGATATCATGAATAGCATTGACGTAAGTAAAAAGATCAAGATACACGTTGCTGTCAGATACCTAAAAAGTATAAAAAAGAAGTGTTCACATTGAAGGATGCTTTAACTACTATTCGACAAATAAAATACCCAATGTTTAGTGCCCGGCTTGAATATTGTTTTCTGATTCCCGGACCATTTTTTTCAATGTATTGTTATCCCCGAATGTAATTTGGATTATTGTTTTAGTTTTTACTGTAACTGATCGAGGGGTGCTTTCCTTGATATTTTTTACCGTATTCTTGTAACCCACATGTTGTTTATTTGGCGATAAGATTAACGGAGAGAGGTGTAGTGTTGATTGTGGAACGTTATATGTAGCTAGACATGTAAATAGAATAGAAATTAAATATCCTACGCCTTCCAATTCATTGCATCATTTAATGTATCCAATGTACAAATGAGATCTCGCTGACGTCTCGTCAATCTAAACAGTGTTAGAATTATCTGGGTAATCTTCGGCAGTGTCACTATAGTTTCCGTGGCTTGAGCGACGGTTGGAATGTTGAACTTTGATGATAGAAATCAATTTTATGTTATGTTCTAACTATATAATTCTTTTACAACGGATACCTAAAAACATATAAATTTGCTGCATGGATCACACCTGTACTTAACCCTCGTCTGTGATCCTCAATCCAAACAATGAAGTATGACTATGAAAATTATATCCAAAATATACCGAAAGACGTACAATGTATCAGGATGAATGGGATATTATGCTATAGGACCCAGTTTTCAGAAATTTCTAGAATAGTCTGTGAACAGAAATTTTCGAATCCGTTTAAAGAAACAATCCACCGAAGTTAATTGGACTTAGCTACATGTAGCCTCGGGTCCAATAACTGTGACACTCACCACGTGATTCAAATATTCTACATCTTTAAATTCATAGCAAAATGTTTTATTTTAAACCCCTTTGCTTCAGAGTCGACAAAATCCCTTAAACTTCATCTTAGTTTTTACGTGACAATCATTATTAATGCGATGGAAATCTATTCTCGTATATTACCAGAAATACAGCTGTTGAAATGTTCAAAGTAGTCCGTGAGCCAGACCCCCAAATTCGGGGTCATTGGTACCATCCGAGGTGAATAAACGAGACCAATATATTCTGATAGGTGGATATCTCTTGTATTTGAAAATGTATGATAGCAACGAATAATAGGTAGCTAAGACAAGTTTTTGAGGGAAAACCTTGGTTTTTAGTCGAAAATGAATGAAAATAGGAAAAAAAATATAACTTTAATATGGTTGTTGATTTAAAAAATTGAAAAGTGTGAAAATGTATTATTTTAAGTGTTCTTTCAGATGAAATAAGTTTCAATTTCCAATTCCTATTTTTACTGTGTGTTTTGGGGTAAAAAAGTTGAATTTTTGCAAAATTTCAAAGGAATTCGAGAAAATTTAAAGTTATTCCTGCTACTCAGTTCTTCAATATTGCATATGATCGTCCAATGATAATTAAAAAATATCGTTGAAGCTTCCTCTTTCAAATGACATATATTTCATATTCTTTTTTTTTTTGCGAAATCTTCGAAATTGATAATTTATACAGAAAGCTGTATTTTAAATTAGAAATCTTCGATTTCTGTATATTAATTTAAAGAACCCTATCTAAGTATGCAAGCATTGATTAAAAGCTATTTTCTAATTTATTTCATCAGATTATATATGTTTTACTTATATTTCATTCAAAATTAAAGTATGTTTGGGAAAAAAAACCTATTTTTCATCCAAAAATCGATGATTTCTGGAGAATATTTTTTTAATCAAAAGAATTTCTTGAAATGATAGCAGGACTGTATTTTCAACTGTAATCATTTAGGTTCATTCATGAACTATATATTTGAAACATAAAAAGGAATATTTTCTACTTCATTTTGGGGCTAAATGCCTGTTTTTTGTCTAAAAATAACAGATTTCTGGGAAAATTCTATTAATTCATTATCTTTGCTAAAATTATAGATTTAAAGCAATTATCATTTAGAAAGTAATCATCTTGTCAGATGATTGTGAGATTAAATATAATTATTCATTAAAAACAACATTTTTGGATAAAATATGTATTTTTTATGCAAAAAAACCCCACTTATTTTAAGAAAATAAGCATTAGCTATTTTAATCTCCCTAAATTGATATATTCTAGCTTTGATATTATCCTGTTTCTTATATAAATCGATAGGAATGTCATTTGATAACTGAAAGTTAATTTATATGTTAAATATGTTATTTTGGGGCAAAGAAACCTAATTAATGTGCTAAAATCACTTATTTCTGTGAATATATTTTGAAATTTATCTTTTTCATTTCGTGAAAGCAGGAGAGGTTTAATATAGTTTGATGGCATAAAAGTGGTCAAGTTTAATGAGTTAGAAGAGATTTCTTTGAATATCTTGCTATTTTGGGGAAAAATCTCAATTTTTATATAAAAATCGCTGATTTCTGGAACATCTTTATTACAATGAAATGTGTCATAATTATTTATATTCAAAAGTGTTCCTGGATATATCATAGTTTGTCCTTTTAAGTAATATGCATTTCAAGTATCCTCTGTTAATTTAATTGGTATTTTGGGGCAAAAAAATATGTTTTATATAAATATATAGCCTAAATCAAGAAAATTACTATAGAAAGTCTCATATTTCAAACTATGACTATTATCTCCTGTATTTCCTGTTTAACTGTTTATTCTTTCTAAACTTATTTATCATTTCTCTTCAATTTTGTGTAATATTGCTATATTTGGGGTAAAATACATTCTAATTATTAAATATTAGGTAACAAAGAAACCCGTTATCTATCTCCTTCGTGCCTTGTGGCACACAAGGCCTTCACAGGTCACAAAGAAAAGCAAACTTTTATTCTCAAAAATCTAGCAATATATAACCTCGAAATATGTTTTATCACATACTAATAGTAACATTTCACAAGATAAGAATAAAATGATGAGTAAGTTAAGTAAAACTAAACGTTAAATAGGAAATACAGAAGATAATAGTCATAGTTTGAAATATAAGACATACTTTTCTTGAATTAGGCTATAAATTTATATACATGTAAAACATATTTTTACCCTAAAATACTAATTAAATTTACAGAGGATACTTGAAATGCATATGACTTACAAGGACAAACTATGATGTACCCAGAAACACTTTTAAATATAAATAATAATGACACATTTCAAAGTAATAATAAAAGATTTTCCAGAAATCAGCGATTTTTAGATAAAAATTGAGATTTTTCCCCAAAATAGCAAGATAATCAAAGAAATCTCTTCTAACTCATTAAACTTGACCACTTTTATGCCATCAAATTATATTAAACCTCTCCTGCTTTCATGTAATGAAAAATATAAATTTCAAAAAATATTCACAGAAATAATCTATTTTAGCATATTAATTAGATTTTTTTGCCCCAAAATAACATAAATAACATATAAATTAACTTTCAGTTATCAAATGACATTCATATCCATTTATAATAAGAAACAGCATAATATCAAAGATAGAATATATCAATTTAGGCAGATTAAAATAGTTAGTGCTTATTTTCTCAAAATAGGTGATTTTTGCATAAAAATACATATTTTATCCAAAAATGTTGGATTTAATGAATAACTACATTTAATTCTACAATTATCTGATAAGATGATCAATGTCTTAATGATAAAAGCTATAAATCTATAGTTTTAGTGATAATAATGAATTAATAGAATTTTCCAAGAAATCTGTTATTTTTAGATAAAAAACAGGCATTTTGCCCCAAAATTAAGTAGAAAATATATGTTTACATTTTAAGTTTCAAACAAGTCATTCATGAGTGAACCTAAATATTTACAGTTTGAAATACGTTCCTGCTATCATTTTAAGAATTTCTATCGATTCAGTAAATATTATCCAATAATCAGCGATTTTTAAATGAAAAATACGTTTTTCCCACAAAAATACTTTGATTTTGAATGAAATGTTAGTAAAACATATATAATTTGAAAGAGTGTTAAAAGTTACATTAGAAAATAGCTTTCAATTATTGCTTTCATAATTAATAAGGGTTCTTTAAATTAATGAAATTCTAATTGAAAATCAGTTTTCTGTATAAAAACATCAATTTCGAGGATTTTGCAAAAAAAAAAAAAAAAAAAAAAAAAAAAAAAAAATAAGAAAATAAAATATATGTCATTTGAAAGAGGAGACTTTAAATATGTTTTTGAAACATTATTGGACGATCATATGCAATATTGAGGAACTGAGAAGCAGAAATAAATTTAAATTCTTAAAATTTCTGTGAAATTTTGCAAAAATTCGACTTTTTACCCCAAAAGACACAATAAAAATAGGAATAGGAGTATGCAACTTATTTCATCTGAAAGAGAACATATACTACATATTTACACTTTTCAATTTTAAAAATGACCATCCAGATTTAAGTTATAATTTTTTTCCAGAAAAAATCATTATTTGGCAAGTAGTTTAGTTTAGTTTAGTTTATTTGATACAAGGGCAACAACTCTTGTTTACCCCTTTAGCTAGCTTTGATCAAATGCTATCATGCATTTTCTGAAACCTCTTGGGTATATCTATCATAATATCAGCATCAGATTTATTCACCCTAGATGGTACCGACCAACCCCTCTGGCTCACGGACTAAAGTATATTTGTTTACAAGAAGTTAAGCATTATGATTGGTAAATCGATCTTCGAAATACATGTTCATATCCGAATGAAAATTATGAAATACTGAAAGCGACAGGAAATATCTTCATCAAAATCAAGTAATTTCAATATTTCCCTTACATGGTCGCCTTTGCATTTTTGTATAGAATTAGCCTCATGTCGCGCATGTTTTGTAGACAAACATTGTTTCGTGCATGAATATCGACATTGGGTGTGGCTAGCAAAATAGGAAATGCTTACTCCCCCCGGGCACATGGTCCAACCTCTAGCTTTCTTGGGGTCCATGAATTCTCAATTTCGTGCATTATTATGAGTGCTGTTGAGATTGTCGTCAGGATCCTTTTTATCTCTTTAATGGTGCTAAAATCGGCGTTTCAATAATAATGACGCAAAAATTTTCTGCCAAAGGTAGCAATTAGATTAAAATACGATATCATAATTTATGAAAACTTTATAACAATTTTATGGTCTATTGGTTGTTATAGCGGTTTTCGGTCGGTGCGTATGTATTTTAAGTTCGGTGTATTCTCCCATTCATGTGAAAATTTTCTTCAAATAAGACAATTTATTTTATTATCAATGTTTTATTTATTATCAATATTTCATTCATTATCATTATTTTATTCATTATAAATATTCTATCTACTATCAACGTTTCATTTATTATTAATATTTTATTTATGATCATATCTTATTTATTATCAATGTTTTATTTATTTAGGATTCCGACTTGGCACTGTGCCAATTTAAACTTCCATTTTCAACTCGAAATAGCACGGAAACCGTAAATATTTTATCGAGGATGTAAGAGTATAAAAGTTTGCAAATTTCGCAAAGCAAAGAACAATATAAAACAAATTTTCAAGGTCAAATTTTGATTTTAAAGGTCAAAAAAATTTTTGCCCATAGAACAAAGATTGTTTAACCTTGAGAGTTCAAACTTCATATATGTAATCATTGAACCAAGCTCTTTAACCTTGACCCAAGGTCAAATTTTGATTCTCAAGGTCACAACAAAGTTTTGCCTATAGAACAAAGGCTACTTGACTTTCAGAGTTCAAACATCATATTAATTATTGTATAGCCAAGCTCTTTAACCCTGACCTTGACCAAAGGTCAAATTTTGATTATCAAGGTCGCAACAAACATTTTTTTCTTTTGAACAAAGACTTTTTGAACTTCAGAGTTTAAACTTCATACATATTATCGTGAAGCCATGCTCAATCACTTTGACCTTGACCCAAGGTCAAATTTGATTCTCAAGGTCAAAACAAGCTTTTGCCTATAGTAGAAATACTTTTTGACCTTCAGAGTTCAAACTTTATACATATAATCCTTTGACCAAGCTTTTTCACTTTGACCTGACCAAAGGTCAAATTCTCATTCTCAAAGTCACAAAAAACATTGCCTATAGAACAAAGACTTTTTGACCTTCAGAGTTCAAACTTTATACATATAATCCTTTGACCAAGCTTTTTCACTTTGACCTGACCCAAGGTCAAATTCTCATTCTCAAAGTCACAAAAAACATTGCCTATAGAACAAAGACTTTTTGACCTTCAGAGTTTAAACTTTATACATATTATCCTTTGAACAAGCTCTTTCACCTTGACATTGACCCAAAGTCAAATCCTCATTCTCAAGGTCAAAACAAACTTTTGCCTATAAAACAAAGACTTTTTTACCTTGAGAGTTCAAACTTTACGAATATGTTCTTTGCTTCAAGCTTTTCACCTTGATTTTGACCCAAGGTCATTTCCTCATTTTCAAGGTCACAAGAGACTTTGGTTGATAAAATATTGAGCTTTGACCAGATTAAGATCAATCTTGTTAAGAATATCCTCAAATACTTATCCTTTATCCTTGACCTTGGTTCATGGTCATGATCAGTCTCAGGCCCATAACAAACATACTCTTGTAAAATTCACAGTTTTTGTCCTACACTATTTATTCTTCACACATTTAGTCTTTCTTATTTGAACTTAACATAGTATAAGAAAGATAACTCTTTTACTCTTGTTCTCTGTTTTCTCTTTTTTTTCCTTAGTGACATTACTTGGCTGTATTTTGATGCTATTGCCATTTTCTATTTATAGGAATGTTGTCATTGCAATTCTGTTTTGAGATAGTAATCTTTAAGGATTTAGAATTGATAGATCATGGAGTATAAAGCTTTCGTAAACATGAAAGGCATTTATTATCTTTTTGTTCAATTTTGTTGATAAATGAATAAGAGTCCCAAATTTGACTAAAGCTCTTTAGACTCATTTGCTGAAGTTGATAAGTGACAAAAGCAACTAATCATTTTTCCCATCTTCTTTATTCGGATGTTAACATTTCAGTTCCGAGGAAGGTCTAATAAAGGAGGTATCCGTCTGTTGCTTGCAACAGTAGCCATCTATTTATAAATAATGTTTTATTTATTATCAATATTTTATCTATGATAAATATTATTTTATCTATTACCAATATATAACACGAGAGGGTTCCAGTTCTACACCTTCTTGAAGAAATTTCCAATTTTCCATGCACCAGACACGTGCCTAGGATAGTTAATCCTCATCAGTGATGCATGTATCTTCTTCTTCAATTATTGTCAATATTTATATTTATTATCAATATTTTCTTCAAAATTACATTTCTATCATTTGCACAGATTTTGGCAATATTACATTGTTTAGATAGAGGATCACTGACGAGGGTTAAATACCCGAAACGTGCATGTCTGGTCCATGCTGTAAATTTACCTGCTCTAAAATGATGCTAATGAATTTGAAGACGTTAACATTATCATCAATAAATTTTTTATTTTCTTCAAAATTACATTCCTTTCGTAGAATAATATTGAAACATACATATAGGATGCTCGACCAAATAACTGTTAATTTTTCTTCTTTCCACGTTAATGTCTATTCGGTCCGGGATTTTTTCTTCGTAGGTTGATATTGCCCATCAGAACTATCAAATGACGACATCCTGGACAGTGAGCACTACTATTTGGAGCGAAATGACGTCATTTGAATGTTTTAGATATTGTTTTTATTTTCGTGCGTGAACATCCAAAGCGGTGCAGCTAACAAAACAGGGGGTGCTTACTCCTCCCGGGCATCTGGTCCCACCTCTAGCTTGCTAGGGGTCCGTTGATGCTCAATTTCGTGCTCTATAGTGAGTGCTGTTGAGATTGTCGCCAGGATCTTCTATAACTCATTTGTGTCACACTTATGCCCTTTGCCGTGTGGAGCTCGCGAAGTTCCCCGCGAGGGTTTGACAGTAAGTGTTTTGAATATTTTCCCTGACATGATCGCCATAGCACTTTCTATATAGACAGACAGTGCATGTATTTTAGATATTGTTTTCATTTTGTGCATGAACATCGACGGCGGCTGCAGCTAGCCAAACCGGAGATGCTTACTCCCCCGGTGCCTAGTCCAACGTCTAGATTGCTAGGGGTTAATGCTCAATTTCGTATTCTATTGTGAGTGCCGTTGAGATTATCGTCAGGATATTCTTTAACTAAATATCATACGAAGAGACAAAAGTGAACCTTAGTGGAGCTCGTAAAAAAGTTCCCCGCGAGGGGTTTGACAGTAAGTGTTTTGAATATACTTCCCAGACATTGTCGCCATAGCACTTTCTATATAGACATTACGTCAGACAGTGCATGAATTTTATATATTTTCATTTCCATGTTTCATAAACATCGACGGCGGGTGCGGCTAGCCAACAGGGGATGCTTACTCCTCCCGGGCACCTGGTCCCACCTCTGGCTTGCTAGGGGTCCGTCGATGTTTAATTTTGTGGTCTATTGTGAGTACTGTTGAGATTATCGTCAGGATCTTCTTTAACTCATTTATGAACATGAACGTGAAAGGTCTATAACTTGGATTCCTGAAAATTCTTATATGCACTGTTACGAAGACTCATATTTCAAGGAAATGGATTTGTAGAAATATATTTGCAGTGTTATTCATTAAAGAATAATTGTTTTTAAATGATAGATGTAAATAAGATATTTAGTAATGCGGAAGGGTTCCAACTCTATGCCCTCTTGAAAAAATTTCAAACCAATGTTTTATGCACCAGACACGTGTTTCGGATATCATATTCTCATCAGTGATGCTTCCAACCAATGTGCATTTCATAAGTCGCCAAATTCATTTCACTAGCGTCCTTTGGTTTCATTTTTAGAATTCAAATTTGTGTAGCTACATTTGAATGAATGAAAATAACGATTCTATTTATTACATAACAAAGGAGAGGATCCCCAACAACACCTGGCTGCAGCACCCACAGCAAAATGTCATTTTTACCACTTTAAAATAGTGCACATCCGTCTTTAAAATAGTACACATCCATCTACATGTAGCAAATGAATCAAAGAAAACTAATTTTACTATTCGATTTATTTGAAATTTTTATTTAGAACATTTTGTTTTGTTTATTGATTTAATAAAGAATGTTGTAATAATGGAGTGTCAAATTGTGCTTGATCTAAAAAAAAGCATTCTTTATTTGATTTGAATACGAGTATAGTCATAAAAATATGCTCTTCAACTTACGTTTTGTGATTCATTGCTTCGAAATGATTTCCTATTATTTCTGTCGTCCGTCGATCAAAAATGTAAGTACAGAAATAAAAATTTCAAACTCATTATCACTTTGCACGTCAAGTTGAAAGACCACAATGCATGGCATTTTTACCACTTTAAAATAGTGCACATCCGTTTGTGATACTACAATATTGAGTGTCAAGTTATCTCGAAGCAATCAGCTATTTCATAACAAAAACACAATTACGCAAGTCTGAAGGGGATGAATGAAAATTTATTTTCTGATGTTCTTACTTGAATTTTTCTCGTCGCGAAAAGTTCATAATTGTTTTCACAAAATTGCATAAATATCCCAAGAAATATCCCCTCTTATTGAACGATAATTATTACCATTTTCCACATGTTCTCCCATGAAATGTGGTGTCGTTTCAACGATAAAGTGAGCAAACCCTATAATGTATTCATGAACCAATTTGAAGAAAATTTGATCACAAAATAAACATGAAAATTGTGAAGAACATTGCTTTACAAGTTTTAAAGATGAATTCCCTGTATCTTCTAGAAAATAGAGTTTTATTATTTTTGAGAAACCTACAAAAAGTTCACTTGCCAGGATATATAAACATAACATGTGTTTTGTCGGCGAATTAACAATATTTACAATCACAATGATTATAAATAAACTCGTCGTAAAAGGTGATCTTTATCTCACGGAGCTTTCTAATCATCAATCTGGAAAGGTTTGAAAGTTTTCTAACTGCCGACTAAATAATCCGTGAAAATCTACCCTTATTTACCCTTAATCAAGTTGAATAATCTATGTCGCTATCATTTTAAATTTGTAATCATGGTAATGTGCATGCGTAACTTGGGGTTTTCCATTTTCGGTGTAAATATTCTGAGCCAGAAATATTAACAAAAAAATATCTTTATATTTTGGTATCTCGAGGAGCTTGGTTGCAAAAATTTTGTAATTTACGGAAAGTTTATAACTTTGGTAATGCTAGAAAAATACAGTTTGTGTTCTACAAGTTAAATTTCATTCAATTTTTGACGATTACAGGGTCTACAACTTTAAATGAAGTATTACAAATAATTCAGTGAATGAAAGTAAAAAGTGACAGAATTTTAAAAATCACAAAGACGTGTCTGTTGCATTAAAATTGATATAAAATTAATGTAATGTAAAGAGTCGGAACACTTCCATGTTATTATTATAAACACTTACATCTTGTTTAATGTGGAACAGTTAAACTCGTTCCCCGTGGTTTGAAGTGTGTAATCATTACTTCTTTCTCGCTCTGTCGCCTAAAAGAAGCTTTGTTTTGGTCCTTTATCAATTTGACGTCATATTTATTATTTTGCTTTTTCGAAAACTTCTCATTTCATCCAAAAATGGCATCGAAATTTAAGGAGGTTAATTTCTGAGCAATATACGTCCAATTCTATTTTGGTTATCGAATTTATTTAACTATGCTACTGAACCGCGCACTGTCTGCATAGAAATTGCACAAAATTAGATAATGATAATAAAAACATCAGAGGGCGCTACTGAAATGAATTTTGGCTGTGTCTGAAAATATATTTTGCTGGAAGCATCACTGATGAGGAATTGCAATTCGAAAGGTCTAGTGCATTAAAATTGTTGAAATAGTTGCTTGAAGAAGGTAAAAAGTTCCGTATTATAAGCAATACCACCGCGTGGGATCGAAACGCATGGTGTTGCGATTCCGTAAACAGTTAGTTTTTCTTTAAAGTAATCTATTTATTTTCTAAGTTTAACTTAACAAAATTTATCAGCCGTTGTAGTAGGGCAATGCCTAATTAATCAATCCATATCGTTTAGGTCTGTGTAAAGTTCATAGTTTTTGCAAACGCTTCAATAGTTTGTCGACGAATACATTGGCAAATTGACGCTTTATTTTCGCAATATTCTGTCAAGATGCGTGCGTTTCGATTGTGCGTGTTGAAATGGAATCCCCCTGTTCGAGATCTTACCTTTCTTTAGAAATAACACCGAATCTTGGCCATATGTCGTTGATGGAAATTGTGTGCAATAAAAAAAAACATAACGCATTTTTCTTATTTCTTCACGTTTATAATGTTTAGAATATTCTAATAATGAATAATTGAATTCTATGAACGGCACATTTCAAATAATGTAACGATTAATCGATTATCAATCGAGTACGTCTATCAATAAAAAGAAGACTCTCGAATGCATTCATAAGTTACAACCAAATGCTGATATGATTCTTTGTTATATGCCCTTTATTATGTTGTATAATATATTGTGTATCTCAAGGGGGATAACAAGGATATAGAACCCGCCCTCCATCAATCATTTTTGACAATTCCTATTTCATTCCCAACAATCTGTAAGAAAGGGTTACGTTTTGACAGTTATGTAACGGTTTATAATTTACCAAAAATTATGTCAATAAATTTAACTTATAAACGAAAATAGAGTATAACATATACGACAAATTGAATGCCGAAATAAGATGTAAATTGCAATATTCAACAGTCATCTCTGCAGTGAGGACGACAGTTTTAGAAAGCGTACGATACATTCTCATTCAGCATATACCAGTAGTTTTCACAGCACATGGAAGAAGGGTACGCCAAGGACATTTTTGCTATGTCAAGAACAAAAGCAGGTAGTTAGTGCCTATCATATTTGTTTAAATGAAAAATGCAATTTTGTTTATGTTTGCGATTGTAAAAGAGTGCTATAAAATAAAATCTATACAATGTATGTCTGAATAAGACTTGATATGGCGAGCGGTGCGAGCCCGAAAAAATTGTGAGTGTATGGCGTGGATAAACTTAGAGTCTTGTTGCTTATAAAGCAAGATAGCTGAAGTCTGTTTCAGTGTATGGCGACCGAAGCGAGCCGAAAATTTTAGAATTTGAACCAATGTGGACCAGAATATGTAGTTTCTGCAACCAAGAGTATCATTATTTATTTTCAACATTTACTGGTCAGAATGTTAAACGTCTTCAATTTCACTAGCATCATATTAGATCAGATAAATTTGCAACATGGACCAGACATGCACGTTGCGGGTACTTAACCCTCGTCAGTGATCCTCAATATAAACAATGTAATATGACCAATGAGTGCGAAAGTTATTATGTCCTAAAATGCACCAAAAGACGTAGCAGGATGGGTGGGATATGATGCTACAGGACCCACGTTTTAAAAATTTCAAGAATATATATTTCCAAAAAGTGCTAGGCTCCCTCTCTCAGAGTCAAATCATCGTCGGCTAAACAAAGAGAAGTTCATCTAGTCTTCCGTGATCACTTCTTCAGTCTTTCGTAAAATATAAATATGATCATATGCTTTATCTTTAAACAGCAATGGTTCTTTCATAATTCTGAAAATTAATCTTTGTTAAAAGATTTAGTAACATTTTCGGCTCATGTAAGAGAGGAGTTGATTTCCATGTAGACTCGGTTGCATCACCCACAGCAAAACACAGAAAACCCTATGTAAGAAGCATACGAGGGCTGGTTGATATGTTGTTAGCGTCGTATTGATGGATTTGAATTTTATCAGACATTTTGCATTATTTTTCTACATAATCCCCTTCAGGTTCTATACAATTTTGCCACCGGTGTTAAAGGGCCTCAATACCAATTTTGAAGACCTCCTTATCTTGACTTGTCAGAAAGTCATTTACCGCAAGTATAGCGTCATCATCGGACTGAAAGTTAGTGCGACATATAGCTGCTTTCAGTTTCGGGAATAGATGAAAGTCTGATAGAGAAGGATCAGGTGAGTAAGGCGGATGTTCAATCAAATTAAAGTCACAAACATAAATGACAGCCATGGCAGTGACAGACCTGTGAACAGGAGCATTGTCCTGATAGAACAAAACACCTTTAACTAGTGAGCTTTTATGTAAAATATTTTCCCGTAACTGTGTCAAAAGTGAAGCATAGTATGTGTTATTGATTGTATGCCCTTTTTCGAGATAATCTATCGGGATAATACCTTCTGCATCTCAGAAAACGGAGGCTCACAACATATCAATCAGTCTTCGTTTCAAGAGATGCAAAAGGGACAAGGAGCAAGGGACAAGGAATGTGTCATTGGCCGCAATCGTGTGAAAAATAACAAACATCAATTTATTTTCCAAAATGTAATGATTATTTTAACGATGGAGCTTTGAATTCTAAATAAGAAAAAAAGTCTGTAACAAGTGAAACATTTTTAAAATTTATTTTAAATTGAGATGATTTTATATCAGGAATAACAGTCCGGTCCCACAAATATTGTTTGTTACATGGTTTCGTATGGTTTAACTATTATTCGTATATCATTTCGATGGGATTGTATAAAATAAAGAGGTCGGCAAAGATAAGACCAAATACTTATACATGTATGACCATGAGAGACCTACGCTATTCTTATGTCTGTGAGTGGGTGTGTGGCAGGATGGGTGTATGGGTGTGAGAGTGAGTTCGTGTATGTGCACTATTCTTCTCCGAGTAACCTGCGGAATGAAGTGACAAATATGGATAATTACCTTATCCCTGTATACAGCACATAATCGATAATTCAGAAAATCAGAAACCGAAGGCATACAAAATCAGGATAAAAAAGAAACCAAAGCAAACAAACAAAAACCTCCACCACATGAAACGAAGCGAACTCCCGATATTGGAGTGAGACCAGGTGTCCAGGAAGAGTAAGGAAAGGTATGGTTCTTAAAAAATGATTTTTGCTAGCATTTGCAAACTTGTCATCAGAATCTTTAAAAGAAATCCTACATATTCTGACATATGCATATTATTTTCTATAGATGATAGGTTGTATGCCATTTACACATCCAAAACTGGATAATATTTAATTCACTTATACAGCTTCCTCTTCGAAGGCCCTTCGGGATATTGCTTGCTCCGTCGAATCATTTCCCTTAGAGAGCTGCTTTCTACATTCATAAGATAACAATCATAATAATTTACTCTGACGTGTTCTTTGAAGTATTTCGTTGTGTAATGTAGTTCCTCCCCTGCCTTGTGATTTTCACAGAATCTTGAAACAGCAGCTCTCGCTGATCTGTAGTCTTGAAGCTCCTTCTCAAATGGGATACCTTCGATGCGAATTGTTTGTCGAATTTTTTTCATAAAGTAATCGTATAAAGCAAAATCTAAAAACTCTAGTCTCTTGTGTCGTTGTCGATCATCTTCCGTCAGTGAATTCAAAACGTCTTCCTTGTTGATTTTGGCTGTATTGAGCGGTTTGACGTACATAATGTCTTTCAGCGACCAAAACATCATCCTCTTGAGCAGAAGAAGGGATTCATCAAGGTATTCTAAAACAATGATCAAATCAAACTCAACGTCAATCCTCCTTAAGAACGCCTCAATCATTCTATTATTTGCATTTTTCCTTTCTTCGATAGGAAATCCGAAATCAAAAGCCATCAAATTGTCCAGTATTCTATACTTTCGGTCGGATTTTCTAGTGTAAAGAGCTGCGTTCTTTAAATACCATGATATTGCAGCATTGGTATCATCTCCTGGGATTTGAACCGCGAAATCAACTTTGTGGGCATGTCTAACAAATATAAAAGCTGATACAAAACGTTCTAATGGTTCTCTTATAAGACCAATGTATTTCGTGCCCCTTGGAAGGATTCGCTGTAGAACTCCTCTATTGTACCTTGAGTGATAAATTAGAATATCAAACTTCTCTCCCGCTGGTTCTGGTAGATATCCATTCACTTTTTCTAAAGTTATAAAAAATGCATTTGGATTTGGTAAGATAAATGTTAAGTTATTCAAGTAGCCAAATCGCCCTAGTAAGGTTGAAACAGTTGTGCTACCACATTTATGAGTCTTCAGAAAGTATAGATGAGTTCTTTTTTTCACCTTTGTATAACTCTTCAGCTGTCCTGAAGTTACCGATAAGTAGTTACGTCCAAGTGACTTATCCATGAGTATATCGTCAACATCATGAAGTGGAGATGGGTCCTTCAGCTGCCCTGATGTTACAGGTAAAGGGATACGTACAAATGACTTGTACCTGATAATATCGTTGACATCTGATATCATGAATAACACTGACGTAAGTAAAAAGATCAAGATACACGTTGCTGTCAGATACCTAAAATAGTATAAAAAAGAAGTGTTCGCAATGATGGATGCTTCAACTACTATTCGACAAATAAAAGACACAATGTTTTCCCTTCGTATTTTGGTATAAAGTGCCCGGCTTGATTTTTTTCTGATTCCCTGACCTCTTTTTTTCAATGTATTGTTTGCCCCGAATGTAATGTGGATTATTGCGTATTGTTTCAACCTTTACTGTATCTGCTCGAGGGGTGATATTTTTAACGTATTCTTGTAACCCACATGTTGTTTATTTGGCGATAACATTAACGGAGAGAAGTGTAGTGTTGTTTGTAGAACGTTACATATAGCAAAACTTGTAAATATTCTACGCCGTCATATTCATTGCATCATTTAACGTATCCAATGTACAAATGGAGATCTCGCTGACGTCTCGTCCATTTAAACAGTGTTAAAATTATCTCGGTAATCTTTGGCAGTGTCTCTATAGTTCCCATGGCTTGAGCGACGGTTGACATGTTGGCCTTTGATGATAGAAATCATTTTTATTTTATATTAGGTATATTTATGTCAAAATATGTCATGTTTTTAACTATATAATACACTTGATATTTATTTGTTCAATGGATACCATAAGGTCGTATAAATTTGCAGCAGGGATCAGACATAAAAGTACTTAACCCTCGTCAGCGATCCTTAACCCAAACAATGAAGTATGGCTATGAAATTATATCCAAAATATACCGAAAGACGTATCAGGATGGGTGGGATATAATGCTATAGGACCCACTTTTCAGAAATTTCGAGAACGGTCTGTGAACAGAAATTTTTGAATCCATTTGAAGAAACAATCCACCGAAGTTAATCGGACTTGAAGCTTCCCTTCAGAGACCAAAGATTGAACGAATTCAGCTTCGTACGAGTAAAGAAAATGTCGGCAAGGAGTGGGACACAATTGGTTCCCATTGGTATTCCGACAATTTGCTGGATGACCTTTCCTCCAAACACCACAAAAAAGTGTCGATCGAATCTAAAGACGTTTAACATCTGCATAATATCTGCTTCAGTGTACTTATTTCTAGAACCGGTCTTTTCTTTTACAAAGTAGGTTTTATCATAATTAACAACAATAAATTTATATTTGCGATTGCCGTTCTTGCTTGTCAACGCATTACTTGTTGTCTTTGCGAGTCTTTCTTTCAATTTAGAATGTGAGATTGTTGTGTAAAGTGTCGAAAAATCAAAGGCTTTGATCGAATGGACTCTATTGAAATGAGTGGATTTCAGATGTTCTAAAAGTTCCTTGGAATTCTTTAAAATCCACATCTGGTTAATACCGCTTCGAGAATATACCGTCGAACAATATTTTTGAAGTCCAGATCTGATTTCATATAATACTTTGGTAAATCGATGACAAATATGGATAATGACCATATCCCTGTATACAGCACAAAATCGAAAATTCAGAAAATCAGAATCCGAAGGCATACAAAACCAGGATAAAATAGGAACCAAAGCAAAAAAAAAAAAAAAAAAAAAAAAAAAAAAAAAAGACAAAAACAAAAACTTCCACCATATGAAAAGAAGCGAACTCCCGATGTGGTCTTCGAAAAACACGTTCATCTTCGAATGAAAATCATAAAATGCTGAAATCATCAAAATCAAGTAGTTAACCCTTCCGAACGCGGGAAAAATTTGAGAAATTCCATGACGTCACAATGCAATTTCGATGTTTGACCGACGTTCGAAGCTTGTTTGTCTGAGGTAAAAGCATTGTGACGTCACGATATTTAGCATTCTTATCCTGCAATTCAGAAGGGTCAATTTGAATGTTTTCCCTGACATGGCCGCCATTGCATTTCTGTATAGAAATAGCCTCAGGCAGCGCATGCTTTGTAGACAGATATTGTTTTCATTTTCGTGCATGAACATCGACGGTGAATGCGGCTAGCAAAATAAGAAATGCTTACTCCTCCCGGGCACCTTGTCCAACCTTTACCTTACTAGGGGTCCATAAATTCTCAATTTCGTGCATTATTGTGAGTGCTGTTGAGATTGTCGTCAGGATCCTCTTTATCTAATTAATGCTGCTATAATCGGCTTTTCAATAATAATTACGCAAAAATTTCTTGCCAAAGGTAGCAATTAGATTAAAATACGATGTCATTAATTATGAAACAATCATAACAATTTTAATGGTCTATTGGTTGTTATAGAGGTTTTGGTTGGTATGTGTATGTATTTTATGTTCGTTGTATTCTCCCATTCGTGTAAAAGTTTTCTTCAAATAAGAGAAATTTATTTTGTTATCAATATTTCATTTATTATCAATATTTCATTTATTATCAATATTTCATTTATTATCAATATTTCATTTATTATCAATATTTCATTTATTATCAATATTTCATTTATTATCAATATTTCATTTATTATCAATATTTCATTTATTATCAATATTTCATTTATTATCAATATTTCATTTATTATCAATATTTCATTTATTATCAATATTTCATTTATTATCAATATTTCATTTATTATCAATATTTCATTTATTATCAATATTTTATTCATTATCATTATTCTATTCATTATAAATATTCTATCTACTATCAACGTTTGATTTATTATAAATACTAGTAGCTATTCTCTGTAAGCATTTGCAATTTTATGAAGGACGCATGGCACGGCATTTCTCAGATTTTGATAAAATTTGTACATAAGGTTGGGTCTGACCCAAAGAAAAAATTTGTTAAAAATTTTCTTAATATCACATTCGGTTGCCATGGAAACGGACTTTGAATATTGAAAATATGCATTTTTGGACATTTTTTAAGTCACATACATCATTTATGCAGCATAATCTATAACAAACACTGATGAATTATGAGTACCCTATCATTGCTCATTCAAATTAAGTAATAATAATGTTGGGTTTATGGTCTTGTCTATATGTTTCCATAGCAACAACACAGGTACCCTATCAAAGTAGTGTTTTTGGCATTTTTTCAAATTTCAGTGATAAATTACTTACATTTTTGAGATTTTTATGCAAATAAAACATAAGCATTCACATTGGGGCAAAGTTTCTGTTCGTTGCTATGGCAACATGACCTCAAATCGCAAAAATGAAAGCAATTTTCGACAATATTTAGATTGCTTTTTATACTAGATCATTGAATTAAAATTGATGAAAATCAATGAATGTATTCAAATAGATCATTCATTACATGGAAGAAAATTGTAACAAAATATTCAGGAAATAGCCCGTTGCTATGGGAACAATTGTGTAAAATTGCACATCGGCCCACTTTGAGTCCTTGGATACGGGCATCAAAAGTTAAGTAATCTGAATTTTTTAAAATTTAAAATAAAGTTTAGACTTTGCTTAATCGTATATGTAAAAAAGGTTGTGTAAGACTATTTCGTTCTTTGAGGAAAAGGCTTCGAAAAACAACAAAAAATGCTTATTTTTATAATGTATGGCCAAATCACTATTGCAACAATTAATTATTTGAATCTTTTTTTATTGTATTTTGATAGAGGCTTACTTGATCTTTATTGATATTGAATTTGAACTTCCTGGGATTAATAATTACTGTTTTATAAAAAAATAAAAATGGTTGCCATGTTAACATATGTTCCTCATAACTTTGTCACGGTTTTCAAAGAGCTCTTTCTGTTGGATATTTTCCAACAATTTTCATCTGTTCATCATGATGCAAAAGTTTTTTAATGACTCTGAAGTTGCAAAATAAGTAATATTATAGACCATTGTTTCCGTTGCCAAGGTAACTTTAGTACATAGCAACAAGCGGGTTAATCTGAAATTTGCTCATTCTATAAAATGAATCATATTTCCTTATCACATACCCATCAAGAGAGAAGGGAAATTGGAAAATACAAACAGCATTTTGAAATCATGTCATGGTAAACAGCCTTTTTTACAACATCAGACACTACTAGTGAGCTTATTTAAAATTCTATGTATTAATCTTTAGGATGCATAAAAAATCTTCCATTGATGTCGTATATAGACCAAATTATAGAACTTCAAATTAGCTCAATTTTGCCAATTTCTCAACTTTAAAGGCCGTTGCTATGGTAACCAGATGACCTAGAAATAAGATTATTGTCAAATTTTCCTTTTTTCATTGGTCCCTACTTATGTGTGAAATTTCATGAAAATCGGAGACCATGAGTACCAAAATTGTTTAAATGGTTACAGAGAATTGCTATTAATATACTATTTATTATTATATCTAATTTATTATTAATATTTTATTTATTATGAATAACGTTTTATTTATTATCAATTTTTTATCTATGATCAATATTGTTTTATCTATTATCAATATATAATACGGAAGGTGTCCAATTCTACACCTTCTTGAAGAAAATTTCAAACCAATTTTCCATACACCAGACACGTGCTTCTGTTAGTTAATCCTCATCATTAATGTATCTTATTATTGTCAATATTTATATTTATTATCAATATTTTCTTCATAATTACATTCCTATCGTTATCATCAATATATTTTGTTTTTCTTCATAATTACATTCCTATTGTATATTCAAACATAGGATGCATGACCAAATAATTGTAAATTTTTCTTCTTTCCACTAAAATGTCCATTCGGTCCGCTTTTTTCTCTTCGTATGTTGATATTGCCCATCAGAATTATCATATGACGACATCCTTGACAGTGAACACTACTATTTGGAGCGAAATGACGTCATTTGAATGTTTTAATTATTGGTTTTTTTTTCGTACATGAACATAAACGGCGGGTGCAGCTAGCCAAACAGGGGATGCTTATTCCCACCGGGCATCTGTTCCCACCTCTAGCTTACTAGGGGTCCGTCGATGCTCAATTTCGTGCTCTATTCAGAGTGCAGTTGACATTGTCGTCAGGATCTTCTTTAACTCATTTGTGTCACACTTATGCCCTTTGCCGTGTTGAGCTCGTATAGAAGTTCCCCGCGAGGGTTTTGACAGAAAGTGTTTTGAATATTTTACCTGACACGATCCCCATAGTACTTTCTATATAAACATAACCTCAGACAGTGCATGTATTTTAGATATTGTTTCCATTTTCGTGCGTGAACTTCGACGGCGGGTGCAGCTAGCCAAACAGGGGATGCGTACTCCTCCCGGGCACCTGGTCCCACGTCTAGCTTGCTAGGGGACAGTCGATGCTCAATTTCGTGTTCTATTGTGAGTGCCGTTGAGATTATCGTCAGGATCTTTTTTACCTGAAATTGTCATACCAAGAGACAAAATAAAAGGGGGGGGGGGATGAAAAAGTGAACCTAATGAACATTAACGTGAAACTCTATAAATGGGATTCCTGAAAATTCTTATATGCAGTGTTACGAAGACTCATAGATTTGTAGAAATATATTTGCATTGCTCTTCATATAAGAATAATTGTTTTGAAATGAAAGATGTAAATTAGATATTTAGTATCAAATGCGAGAGGTTTCCACTCTATACCCTCTTGAAGAAAATTTCAAACCTATTTTTATGCACCAGACACGTGTTTTGAACATCAAATTCTCATCAGTGATGCTTCCAACCAAAGTGCTTTTCATAAGCCGCCAAAATTCAGTTCACTAGTGTCCTCTGGTTTTATTTTTAGAATTAAAATTTGTGTAGCTACATCTGAATGAATGAAAATAACGATTCTTTTTATTACATGTAGCAAATGAATCAAAGAAAACGAACTTATGTATTCAATTTATTTGAAATATTTTGATTTAGAACATTTTGTTTGGTTTATTGATTTACTAAAGAATGTTGTAATAATGGAGTGTCAAATTGTGTTTGATCTAAAAAAAAAATGCATTCATTATTCGATTTGAATACGAGAATAATCAGAAAAATATGCTCTTCAACTTACGTTTTGTGATTCATTGCTTCGAAATGATTTTCTATTATTTCTGTCTTCCGTCGATCAAAAAAGGTAACTACAGAAATAAAAATTTCAAACTCATTATCACTTTGCACGTCAAGTTGAAAGACCACAATGCATGGCATTTTTACCACTTTAAAATAGTGCACATCCGTCTAAGGTACTACAATTGAGTGTCAAGTTATCTCGAAGCAATCAGCTATTTCATAACAAAAACACAATTACGCAAGTCTGGAGGGGATGAATAAAAATTTATTTTCTGACGTTCTCACTTGAAGTTTTCTCGTCGCGAAAAGTTCATAATTGTTTTCACAAAATTGCATCAATATCCCAAGAAATATCCCCTCTTATTGAAAGATAATTATTACCATTTTCCACATGTTCTCCCATGAAATATGATGTCGTTTCAACGATAAAGTGAGCAAACCCTACAATGTATTCATGAACCAATTTGATGAAAATTTGATCACAGAAAAGAAACATGAAAATTGTGAAGAATATTACTTTACAAGTTTTAAAGATGTATTCCCTGTATCTTTTAGACAATAGAGTTTCATTATTTTTGAGAAACCTACAAAAAGTTCGTTTGTCCAAGATATATAAACGTAACATGTGTTTTGTCGGCGAATTCACAATGTTTACAATCACAATAATGGTAAATAAACTCATGTCGTAAAAGGTGAGCTTTATCTCACGAAGCTTTCTAGTCATCAATCTGGAAAGGTTTGAAAGTTTTCTAACTGCCGACTAAATAATCAGTGAAAATCTACCCTTATTTACCCTTAATCAAGTTGAATAATCTATGTTGCTATCATTTTAAATATGTAATCATGGTAATGCGCATGCGTAACTTGGGGTTTTCCATTTTCGGTGTAAATATTGTGAGCTAGAAATATTTACAATAAATTATCTTTATATTTTGGTATCTACAGGAGCTTGGTTGCAAAAATTTTGTAAATTACGGAAGGTTAATAACTTTTGTAATGCTAGAAAAATACAGTTTGTGTTCTACAAGTAAAATTTCATTCAATTTTTGACGATTACAGGGTCTACAACGTTAAATAAAGTATTACGAATAATTCAGTGAATGAGAGTAAAAAGTGACAGAATTTTGAAAAATCACAAAGACGTGTCTGGTGCATTAAAATTAGTTTAAAATTAATGTGATGTAAAGAGTCGGAACACTTCCATGTTATTATTATAAAGACTTACATCTTGTTGCAGTGTGGAACAGTTAAACTCGTTCCCAGTGGTTTGAAGTGTGTAATAATTAGTTCTTTTCTGCTCTGTCGCCTAAAAGAAGCTTTGTTTTGGTCCTTTACCAATTTGACGTCATATTTATTATTTTGCTTTAAAATTTTCGAAAACTTATCATTTCATCCAAAAATGGCATCGAAATTCAGGGAGGTTAATATCTGAGCAATGTACGTCCAATTCTATTTTGGTTATCGAATCTATTTACTAATAAGCTACTGAACCGCGCACTGCACAACATTAAATAATGATAATAAAAACATGAGAGGGCGCTACTGAAATGATTTGTGGCTGTGTCTGAAAATCACTTTTGCTGGAAGCATCCCTGATGAGGAATTACTTCTAAGAGGTAAAAAGTTCCTTATATATATCATAAGCAATACCACCGCGTGGGATCGAAACGTATGGTGTTGTGATTCCTTAGACAGTTTTTTTAGTATTTCATTCAATTTCTAAGTTTAACTTATCAAAAATGATGAGACGTTGTAGTTGGGCAATGTCTAATAAATCAATCCATTTCGTTTAGTTATATGAAAAGTTCATAGTTTTTGCAAACGCTTCAATAGTTTGTCGACGAATACATTAGCATGTTGACGCTTTATTTTCGCAATATTCTGTCAAGATGCGTGCGTTTCGATTTTTGCGTGTTGAAATGGAATCCCCCTATTCGAGATCCTACCTTTCTTTAGAAATAACACCGAATCTTGGTCATATGTCGTTGATGGAAATTGTGTGCAAAAACATAACGCAATATTCTTATATTCAAGATGTTACGTCTTCACATTTATAATGTTTAGAATATTCTAGTAATGAATAATTAAATTCTATGAAAGGCAAATATTTAATAGAATAACGATTAATCGATTATTAATCCATAACGTTTTTCAATAAAAAGAAGACTCTCGAATGCATTCATAAGTTACAACAAAATGCTGATATCATTCTTTGTCATATGCCCTTTATTATGTTGTATGATATATTGCGTATCTCGAGTGGGATAACAAGGATAAAGAACACGCCCTCCATCAAAGAATTTTAAATTAAACTATTTTTGGACAATTCCGATTTCATTCCTAATAATTTGTAAGAAAGGCTCACGTTTTGGCATTTATGTCACGTTTTTTCTTAACAAAAATTATGTCAATAAATTTAACTTATAATCGAAAATAGAGTATAGCATATACGTCAACTCGAATGCCGAAATAAGATGTAAATGGCAATATCCAGACTCGATATTCCGCTTTCATAAACTAGTTAAGACTTTCTGGAAATTTTACAAAAATTACAGTCAACTTCTTTTAAAATTCGGATCTATACATGCAACAGAGTACATAACTATGGGTATTACACAACCTGTCTTTTATGGTGATATGATAAACAAAATAAAAAGGATCAAAGGTAGGCAGCATAACCATCGAAAATGCGTCAGAATCATCAAATGCCTTTTATATCGTGAATATGATCCTAATGTCACCAGACGGACACTAGGCTTGGTACTTGACCAATCTACAGTCTTGTACAAGCGCATCCTTGAGACTTGCACTCTGACTGACTGTGACGACGGGACTCCATGATGGGCCCTGTCCAAACCTCTTTAGAGAAGACAGGGCCCCGACCACCTGTCCTCTCTGAATGTCAGTCGGACTCCTCGGGTGATTACATACATGAGCTCGCTACAGCCGGCAGAGCACGGACTGTATTACGCATGCCCTCTTTTTATATCCATTTACATATTCATCTGTGTCTCTGGGGCCTCTGCGGTCTTGTTTGTGTGATGTCATCTTACAGTGAGGAGGTTGTTTTACACCACAATTGTACATTCTTGGAGACCTCTGGGTAATTGGAGAAGTGAGAGGGTTGTGCGCACGTAATCCAGGATAACCATACCATTTGCTACTTGCGTGACAGATGGCCGTCCAAAGTCGGCACCGGTTACTCATTGGTCATGTCGGTTTATGTGTAGTCTTTTATATTCGATGTTTACATGTCGTGTGTCTCTTTTCCGTCTCGTGCTGTACTCGTCTTTTGTGTTTTTGCATCGGGTGTTTTGGTGTTTTACTGTTAATGCTGCAACGGGGTCTTGTTGGAGATCTCCTCCCTTCTTTTTTTTCATCTCATGGATAGTCGAGCGGCGTTAGCCCAAAAATTTGTGAGTGTAGGGTGAGCATAAATTTTGTGTCGTGTTCCTTGTGTAGCATGCTGGCTAAAGTTTGTTTCAGTGTATGGCGACCAAAGCGAGCTGAAAATTTGGAATTTGAACAAATATGGTCCAGAATATGTATTTTCTGCAACCAAGAGTGTCTTTTTTTATTTATAAATATATCCTTCCGGATATCGCCTAATCCGTCGAATCATTTTCCTCAGAGATACGCTTCTAGCATTCATAAGATGACAATCATGAGAATTTACTTTGAAATGTTCTTTGAAGTGTGTCGTTGTGTATTGTAGTTCCTCTCCTTGTTCGTGATTTTCACAGAATCTTGAAACAGCAGCTCTCGCTAACCGGTAGTCCTCAAGTTCCTTCTGAAAAGAAATACCTTCGAAGCGAATTTTCCGTCGTATTTTTTTCAAAAAGTAGCCGTATAAAGCGAAATCTAAAAATTCAAGTCTCTTGTGTCGTTTTCGGTCATCTTCCGTTAATGAATTCAAAACGTCTTCTTTGTTGATGATGGCTGATTTGAACTGTTTGACATAAATAATGTCTTTAATCGACCAAAACATCATCCTCTTCAGCAGAATAAGGGATTCATCGAGGTATTCTAAAACAATGATCAGATCAAACTC
This sequence comes from Pinctada fucata, assembly GCA_028142955.1. Taxonomy (NCBI): domain Eukaryota; kingdom Metazoa; phylum Mollusca; class Bivalvia; order Pterioida; family Pteriidae; genus Pinctada; species Pinctada fucata. Next base: position 17,136,583 of record AP027107.1, on the reverse strand, counting down.
AGCGTCAATCCGCCTTAAGAACGCCTCAATCATTCTATCATTTGCATTTTTTCTTTCTTCAAAAGGAAATCCGAAATCAAAAGCCATCAAATTGTTCAGTATTCTATACGTATTGTCGGACTTTCTAGTGTATAGAGCTGCGTTCTTTAAATACCATGATATAGCAGCATTGGTATCATCTGGTATTTCAACCGCGAAATCAACTTTGTGTAAAAGTCTTACAAATATGAAAGCTGATACAAAACGTGCTAATGGTTCCCTTATAAGACCAATGTATTTCGTGTCATTATGTAAGATTCTCTGTAGAACTCTTCTATTGTACCTTGAGTGATGAATAAGAAAATCATACTTCTCTCCCGCTGGTTCTGATAGATATTCATTCACTTTTTCTAAAGGTATGAAATATTCATTTGGATTTGGTAAGATAAATGTTAAGTTATTCAAGTAGCCAAATCGCCCTAGTAAGGTTGAAACAGTTGTGCTACCACATTTCTGAGTCTTCAGAAAGTAGAGATGGGTTCTTTTTTTCACCTTTGCATAACTCTTCAGCTGTCCTGATGTTACTGGTAAGTAGTTACGTCCAAGTGACTTATCCATTTGAATATCGTCAACGTCGTGTAGTGGAGGTGGGTCCTTGAGCTGCCCTGATGTTACAGGTAACGGGATACGTACAAATGCCTTGTAGACATCTGATATCATTAATAGCAATGATGTTAGTAAAAGGATCAAGATACACGTTGCGTTCAGATACCTAAAATAGAATAAAAAAAAGAACTTATTTTATTCATGAATACATTACAGTGCATGTATTTTATATATTGTTTTCATTTTCGTGCTTGAATATCGAAAGCGGTTCGGCTAGCCAAACAGGGGATGCTTATTCCTCCCGGGCACCTGGTCCCACCTCTAGCTTTCGGATAAGATTCTCAGTCAGGGATGTTTGTGACCGACTAACATCGTCACTGAGGAAGTTCTACTGTCGAAATGGGTAACTCGTAATACACTATGATGTCGCACTCTCAAGAATGGTGGATGATTCTCTGTCAAAGACCATTTGAGCCATCCAACCAAAGATTGTATACTCGATGTCTTCCGAAATGGAAGTAACCGGATATGACAGTTCTACTAATTGATGGGGCGGATGTTGCATGCAAGCAGGATATGCTGACTCTATCTGGGCACCTGGTCTCACTCCCATATCGGGAGTTGGCTTCTTTTCATGTGGTGGAGGATTTTGTTTGTTTGCTTTGTTTACTGCTTTATCCTGATTTTGTATGTCTTCGGTTTCTGATTTTCTGAATTATCGATTTTGTACTGTATACATGGATATGGTCATTATCCATATTTGTCATTGCTAGGGGTGTCCGTCGATGCTCAAGTTGGTGCTCTGTTGTGAGTGTCTACTATTACCACTATCCCTGACCATCATATATGACCATTATTGCATATTTATGGTGACCATCTGATAAGAATAACATTGATAAATATTCATACCCAAAAAGCAAAATCTAAAAAAGTTTGAAATACATGTACTTTTATTCAAGTGATTATCAACAAGGTTACAACTTTTATTCAAGTGATTATCAACAAGGTTATAACTTTTATTCAAGTGATTATCAACAAGGTTACAACTTCTATTCAAGTGATTATCAACAAGGTTACAACTTTTATTCAAGTGATTCTCAACAAGGTTACAGCGGGACAGTCTTAATATCAGACGATACATAAAACAAAAGCAAGAGAAAGGATGTGATCTCTAACAAAGCCCTGTTACAGCAACAAAAACAAAACATTGAAACACTCCATGTGAACATCAAAACACTCCATGTGAACATCAAAACACTTCATGTGAACATTGAAGCACTCCATGTGAACATCAAAACACTCCATGTGAACATTAAAGCACTCCATGTGGACATCAAAACACTCCATGTGAACATCAAAACACTCCATGTGAACATCAAAACACTCCATGTGAATACATTTTTTGTATCAAAACACTCCATGCGAACATCAAAACAGTCCATGTGAACATCAAAACATTCCATGTGAACATAAAAAACATTCCATGTGAACAACAAAACACTCCATGTGAACATCAAAACACTTCATGTGAATACAAAGTAAAAACAAACACAGAAAGCGATAATTAACTAGGGAATGTTAAACGTCTTCAAATTCAATAGCATCACTTAGGAACAGATTGATTTGCAGAATAGACGAGACATGCACGTTTCGATTATTACATCATATACATGTAAACATAAATACTATCATTTTCAGTACATTTTTAAGTATATGAAGAAGACGATGAAATATAAATCAAAAGAGAAGAAGAAGAAGAAGAAGAAGAAGAAACATAAGTCATTCACACTTCATGCATGCAGTCTGGCTGGTTATTTAGTGGAGAAAGGAGGAAGAATAAATACCTCTTTATTGTTGATTGTAATACTTTTATTAAACCGCAACGGGGTGAGTAGCAATTCTTCCTTTAAATTTTTTTTGAATTCAATAAGTGTTCTCAGGACATCTTTCGAGAAAGGATTAAAATTTATCGTATTATCAATGATAAATGAAATACCATAGATATAATTATTTTCAACAAAGAATAGAACTGATGACTTAAGTAGTTTATCCCATAATGAGTTTGACTGCTATCATCTTCTTATCCATGAGTTAAAGAAGATCCTGACGATAATCTCAACAGCACTCACAATAGAGCACAAAATTAAGGTTCAATTTAAGGTTCATGGTTACACCCTTTCCAAAACACCCCCAAAACACTATTAAACATCACAGGTTAAGTTTTATTGATTTTATTGGTAGAGAACAATGTAATGTATAGTATTTTTTGGCGCGTTTTTTCGTGACGTCATAGATAACGTGACGTCAATTTTGGCGACGAGAGAGACTCCGAAGTGATTTGTTGTTCGGATGGTGTATCCTTGAACCTTAAGTCCACTCATAAAAGTATTTAAATTAACCATTTTTAGTCCTCCATTTTTGTAATCCCTAGTTGTATGTATATTTCCAACCCTATCTCCTTTTGAATTCCATATATAATGGAAAAACATTGTATTTATTTCATTAGTAAGTTTGTAATTCGGTAACTTGGTAAAGACATAAAAAGATGGCTTAATTTTGGTAGTAGCAATGATTTCACAACAGTAATACGTTCTATTGTTGATAATATATTCTAGACCAGGAGCCTATCATTTTTCTTAATTCTGTTATTTTGTCCCTATAATTCAATTCATAATTCAAAGGATATCAAGGATATTAGTTAAACCTGGAGTAAAAGTTATTCCTCAGAAAACAAAAGGTTCCTTGGACCACCGTATATCATATCTAGAACTGAAGCCTATCTCTTCATTTTTATTGCTCTTATATTAACACAGCTAGTCTCATCATAGTTAGGCCTTAAGCCACAAAATTTTGAAAATAGATATATCAATGAAAGTTGTTATTTGTATATCAGTAAATGATTTGGGACAAAGGAGGGGATCTCTAGCAACACCAGGTTGCAGCACCCACAGCAAAACCCCAGAACACCCAATGCAAAAACACAAAGCAGACAAGCACAAAGAGACGCGTAAAGGACAAGGAACGTCAACGCACAACACAGAAACATCAAACACAAAGGACTAAACATAAACCAACGAGACCAATGGGCAACCGGTGCCGACTTAGGACGGCCATCTGCCACGGAAATAGCAGAAGGTTGGATTACCCGATTATGTGCACACATTCCTTCCAGGCAAATAATACACAGAAATATGTACAGTTGTTGTATTGACCAAACTTATTCTTGTTGTAAGTGTACATCACAAGTACTTCAAAATATGTTTGTTAACAAAACGCTACGCATATTGATTGGTCAATTGATATTTCAAAATGCACATTCATATCCAAATGAAAATGATAAAATACTGGAAGCCGCAAGAACTACTCTCGTCAAAATCAAGTCATGTTGCCAAAATAGGGTTTGAATGGTTTTATAACGTAAAAAAGTATGTTTCATGTCAAAGGTATGTGTAGCATTTTTTTTTTTTAGAAATCTATCTTTATACGTAAGATGCTCGACCTTGAACTTCTCCTATAATTGTGCTTGTCTATCTTTATATTTAGTTTCCTTTTTTTCATATTAATGGCCATTCGGTCCACTTTTTTCTGTTTGTATGACGATTTCGCCCTCCAGGACAGTCAAATGGCATCATCCTTGACAGTGAACGCTACTATTTGGGGCGAAATGACGTCATTTGATTGTTCTGGTGGGCAAAATCGTCATACGAAGAGACAGAAGTGAACCGAATGAACATTAATGCGAAAGGGTCTATACATTCCTGAAATTTCTTATGCAGTGTTACGAGACTCTAATTCGTTATAAAGTGTTTAATTTTCAGGAATTGGGATTCATAAATATATTGGGTTGATTAAAAAGGTGTATCGGGAGAACATGTTACGTGTGGAAAATGGGATCGATCTTTTAATAACAAGGAGCCGCATTATTTCGGGGGATATTGATACAATTCTGAAGTTTTCGCAACGGGAAAAATTCAAGTGAGAAAAACCAGACTTGCGTAATTGTGTATTTCTCATGAAATAGCTGATTGCCTCAAGATAACATGACACTCAGTAACGGTATCTTGGACGGATATGCACCATTTTAAAAATGACATGCATAATTGGTCTTTTAACTTGACGAGCAAAGTAATAATGAGTTCGAAATTTTTATTTCTGTAGTCACATTTTCGATCAACGGGCGACAGAAATAAAGGATAATCAATTCGAAGCCATATGAATCACAAAAAGTAAGTTGATGGGCATATTTCTCTGATTATACACATATTCAAATCAAATAAAGAATACGTTTTTTGAAGTTATTTGGCATTTCACCATAACATCAAAATGTTCTAAATCCAATTATGTCGAATAAATCGAATATTAATATTAATGAAATAAATGTTTTATGAAAATTGTCACTTTCAATTCTGCTACTCATCGAGTTACTGTCAGTCTCATTTACTTTTACTATCAGCATGCGATATTGTGCATTGTTTGAGTAACTACGTATATCATCATCATCGAAGATTTTTTGATTTAGCATTTTCTTCAATCTAACACAGAAACAAGTTAAGGTCAGGGTGGCGACTTTTAATAGAAATGAGGTACAAGAAAGATGGATAGGTTCATATGTAGAGGAACATCTCCTCGAACTAAAAACCAAAACAAGACCAAAAAATCAAAATTTGCCCGTCACGTTTTTTGACTATAAACGTCCATTTTTAGCCTATTTTAAATTTTTTTGTCATTTTAGAAAATACCACATCATAACTTTACATACCACTGGAATTCATGAAATTTCAAAAATTCATATATATCTTTATTTTTCAAGATTCTTATAGCTTTTGGATGAATAAAAGGCTATTTTGAGAAATTCTTATAAAATAATCAGTTTTAAGAAGAGTATTTTCTTATAAGACCTATGTTGTTGGTTGCCATGGCAACAACTCATTATTTATATTAATAGCTAGAAGGTCGCCAGCTACTCATTTTTTACATATATATACATGGTATTGCTTTATCCAAAAGCAGTTAAATCAATTAGTACCCGATTTAATTTGTGAGCAAACTAACTGTTTCTATAAATAGCACAATAATTTATGCAAAAAATCGACATTTTAACCAAAAAACATAGAGCTTAACTTGAAGTTCGAATTTCTAATTATCTCACTTTTAAGGAGTATGATGGATAGTAGATATTCTGATATTTGAATCTGTAGTAGCAGAACTCATGCGAAAATGACAATTTTTTTTCCTATTTTCGGCAATTTCTCATTGAAAAATATGCATTTTCTCCAAAAATATCCATTCAGCAATGAAAGTTTCAAGTATTATTATTTTTTTTCCAAAATAATGTAACAATCTGAGCTTATACCATGTATCGTTTATGTCACTTTCAAATATTATGTAATATGAAATTAGAGTTACATGTATCTCCCTGTAGTCGTAACCCTAACCTTAACACAGAAGAAAATGGCTATTTGGGTGTCTGACATAGTGTTGTTGTTATGTAAATTCCTCCGGCTTCGGAGTGCCATAGAAAGGATCTATGTAAAAGGAGCACTTTATGGTAATGTGGTGGATTAATTCAGAAATGAAATCTCTATCACTATTCCGTGCCCCGTCACCTGAGTGATTTTCAGAGTTAATATTTTAAAAATTTAATTATGATTTAAATTTGACTGATTTTAATAAATGAATAAAGAAAGAAAGAGGAATGTAAACGTCTTCAAATTGAATAACATCATTTAAGGACATATAAATTGGCAACGTGGACCAGACATGCATGTTTCAGGTACTTAACCCTTATCAGCGATCCTAAAATCTAAACAATGTAATATGCCAAAAAAGTATGAAAGTTACTATGTCGAAAAAGCGTATCGAAAGACGTAGCAGGATGAATGGGATATGATGCTACAGGACCCACTTTTTAGAAATTTCAAGAAATTTGGATAACAGAAATTCAGTTAGTTATATACAGATATATTTTAAGAATTTACACTTTATACAGATGATTAAAGTAGATTTATCTAGTATATGTCAGTTAAATGAGGATTACGAATTTATGCCTTTGTAGCCAGTCAATGGCTATATCATCATGATCATAGTTAAAAGTAACGTAAATATGGAATAAATATGAGATATGATAAAGAGGTTGGTGGAAAGGACTATATGGGATGAAAATTCCTCACCCCATAATGGTCCCAAGTGTGTTAAAAGGTAAAAGATATATCTACATAAAAGTTGTAGTGCTTTTCATAATGGAGTAAACTAAAGTTAACAACATCTGTTTAACGCCAGTGATTATTTGCAATTTCTTTCCTTACGTTAACTTGATTAACAATCTAATAGTCCTGGATGTGTCACGCGATTGGCTGCATCCCCTCCCTATGGTCAAACCGTTTTTCTTGCTTTTAAACTTTTCATGTTACGAATTTTTTTCCAATTTTCAATTTATGATTGAAAACACGTTCTTCCCCCAAATCACAACTTTTGCAATGGTTATTTCCAAAATACAATATTTTATCTGAATGCTACAAAGATTAGCTTGTTAGGAATATCAAAGAGGGAGGATGAAACTAACCCAGTGATAAATCACAGACCATTATGATGTTTATCAAATCACCTTTAGGCAAGCTATTCCAATAAACATCAAAGAAGTACCTAACAGTTATTCAGTCTCAAAGTCGAGAAGGCAAGGTCAAATCGTGAGAGTTCCCGTCGGAACGCCTACGAATCCCGGAATGAGCAACACTCCGAAGAGAGACCAGGTGCCCGGGAAGAGTCAGCGTCTCCAATTCCTTCGTACCCTAAATTCCGAATTGAGTTCAAAACTTGACCCGTAACAATTCAAGAAAGATTTAAGAATCGAAACTCTTTCATTTTGTAGTAATTTGTTTCTATCATGAATTTCTGAAAAATTTGAAGAAGCTATAGAGTATCTGTTGAGTTGATAAAGATTTAAATAACGTATGACGACACTCTTTAAATATCATCGTTGATGCAATATTCAAATCTTCTACCACGAATATTGAGTATTTGCGGATTACAGAGTTATTTCCCATTTGAGACGGTATCTGACGAAAAACCATTATGACATCATGAAAATGATATAAGAACGTCGAATATTTACAGTCGTTTCCCAAATTTTAAGAACCGTTTCCACAGATTCTGATGATGTCATGATCAGTCTGCGTCAGATACCGTCTCAAATGGGGAGTGATCCTGGTTTTTGAACATAGCGAATACATCTTTTGCTGAATTTCTCTGTTTCCAATTTCTATATTGTTAGTAATCAACATTAATTATCATCAAGATACCTTGAATGTCGAGGAAATATTTTTAAGGGACATATCTCTACTGTTTTTGGATAAATATGCTTGAACTCGATCACGGAGCTTCCATATCTAAAAATATATCCTCAGCTAGTTTCGCATAATTGATATGAATCAAGGCAAAACCTTATGAGCGAGAGGAGAAAAAAGACAACAACAAAAAGCTAAGTTCAATATTTGAAAAACCTTGGACTTGCTGATCTCAAAATTAAAAAAAAAAATCTTCTTCACCTCCTGAAAAGTAAGCATATTTCAAAATCATAACCTTGAGATTCCAGGAAATGGGCTGGACTTCCCCCCACCTTAACCACCCCTGTCCTACTGTGAAACGAGGAGGGGGGCAACTTTTTAATGTCTTTCAGTTGTTTTCCTTACATGATTAAAGTAAAAAGGCAGTCCGTACTCCAGCTATAACGTTAATAGTATAGCATATCTTGTTACATTTACTTGAAGTTAAATAAAAATTAACATTTTGTGTAAGTTCTGATGTCGAATGCAGTGTTACGAAGACTGATATTTACATCTAGACAACCAATTAGATTTGTAGAAATTAATTAAAGAATTTTGCAATCTTCAGATATAAATTGTTTTGAACGACACAATTAACAACAACCACATTTGAATGAATGAATAACATTTTTAAAATTACATATAGCAATTGAATCAAAGAATATCCTGATTGACCAACATTTTAAACATCCCATATCCTGGCTGCCCCCCCCCCCCCCAAAAAAAAATTAAGGCCAATTGTAAAGCTAAATAAATGCAACTGTTTGTCTAGATAAACATACCAAAAATAATTTTTTTCAGACATGGAAATATAATTTCACCTCATCTAACGATGGATTTATGAAGTTGTTTTTAAAAAGTCATGTAAAAAAGATTTTAAAGTAAATCTGTACACATGCATGTCGGAATAAACATCTTTGTATTATCGATCCATCATGTCAACATTCTTGTTTGTTTCTACTTCTCATGCCTACTATCCGTGTTTGTTTCTACTTCTCATGCCTACTATCCGTGTTTGTTTCTACATCTCATGTCTACTATCCGTGTTTGTTTGTACTTTTCATGCCTACTATCCGCGTTTCTTTCTACTTTTAATGCCTACTATCCGTGTTTGTTTCTACTTCTCATGCCTACTATCCGTGTTTGTTTCTACTTCTCATGCCTCTTATTCGTGTTTGCGCTATTCAATGTCTAGTGATTACAAAGTTTTCGCAAAATCCTTCAAGCGGTTGCAGTGAAGTCAAAAATGTAAAAAGAATACGGCGGACGGACGGACGGACGGACGACGAAGATGACGGACGGATGGACGATGACGGACGGATGGACGACGGTCGAATCAGTATCACAATAGCTTGTTTGAGCTTTGTTCAGGTGAACCTAAAAATCTTAAAAGTATCATGTTTATGAAAAACACCAGCTTAACGCAGATGCGTATCCAGAATTTGCTATAAGAGCAAAAAAATATTTTCGAAAATTAAATAGAATTATCAGACTTAAAAAGGTGTGTAGACCATTTCAGTGATTTTTTTTCACAGGATGTTTTAGGTCTAATAAAGCTATATATCATTTTCAAGAGTTTTCGATGAGCGATAGCCTTGTGCCCTCTCCCCTCCCCATTAAATATACCCTTGTATCCAATGACTTCATTGTACAACGTTCATTGTACTACTGCGTCTCTTTCTGTGCTTGTTATTTTTGTGTTTTACAGTGGGTGTTTTGGGAGGTTGCTGTTGATGCTGCAACTAGGTGTTGTTGGAGATCCCCTCCTTTCTTGTGTATGTTAATTATAATAAAAAAAATGAATGGATTTGACGGACGCCGTCTATCAGCCTGTTTTAAAAAAAGAATATGATGGTCCATCTCTCCCACGTCTGTTGTCTGTCTTATAGTAAAAGACTACCTCTATTACATTTATGTGGAATTTCCCCAATATTCACAGACTTCACATGTACTTAAATCTATTTCCAACGACAAATTAGTTTATCAAATGTTAAACGTCTTCAAATTCAATAGCATCATTAAAGAACAGATAAATTTTCAGCATGGACCAGACATGCACGTTTTGTGTACAAAACCCTCGTCAGTGATCCTCAGTCTAAAGAATGCAATTTGGTCAGAGAGTGTGAAAGTTGTTATGTCCAAAAATGTTCCGGAAGACGTGGCAGGATGGGTGGGATATGATGCAACATGACCCAGGTTTTTAGAAATTTCAAGAAATATTGATAACAGAAATATTCAAATGCGTTGAAGAAACGATCAATCGAAGTTGATCGAACTTGGCTACATGTGCCCTCGGGGACTGCTGGTCCACCAGCAGTGACACTCACCAAGTGGTTCAAATCAAGTCAGCAAATGTTCATACTGTCAACATAAAATATTGCAGAAATACTTTATTTTTAATATTTGGTATATTGGCAGTATCCTAAAATTCAGAAGTGTCCAACAATGAGATGCAACTACCTAAAATTATTATTGTCGAACAAATAATTAACCCCATTTTTACCTTTTCATATCAATGTTTGACAATCAGGATAACATCAAAGAATGTATATTTTAATTTCAGATTTATCGGACATGATTGGATAATTTGCATTATCTAAATCATCTTAATATTTTTTTCAGCTTCAACAAACTATGTTGAAGAAAGAAAAGATCTTAAAAGATGATTTCTTCATTTAATTTAAATTCAAGTATAATAAAACAAGTTAACATAAACTTACTTTTTGTGATTCATATTGCTACGAAATTATTTTCCTTTTTTCTTTTGTCCGTCGAAAAAAATCTAATTACGGAAATAAGAATAACAAAATGGTTATAACCTTGCACATTATTTGCTTAAACCAACAATTTATATCGTTTTTACCACTTTAAAATAGTGCCCATCCGTCCAAGATACTTTTTTTGAGTGTAAATTTATCTTGAAACAATCAGTTTTTTTTTTTAGAAAAAAAGCATTTAAGAAATAAAAGTATTGAGGGCATGAATGAAAATTCATTTCATGTTGTTAACATGAGCAATTATCTCGATCATGGTACCCCCTAACGTTACGCGTCAAATCACAAAAAACATTGTAGTAAACATAGCGCTAATGTTATATATAAAAAAACTACTCATTAAAACATCACAGTTTCAAATTATGGGTGAATATTTATAAAAACTGATATTAACTTTTCTCTTAAAGTGAAGAAAAGCGGAACTGGAATCGGACGCATGCGTAGGAGATTGGGAATGACAATTCTCATCGAATGACGTTTAAGCATGATGTCGAAATAAGCCGAAGACGTCATTTTTGCATGCGGGATATTTCACTGGACACGCGATAATTCTCATATATACACATTCGCTTCTATTATTCATGAAATTATGGTATAATTTTAGAGCTGAGAAATGTACAGTTTTTTTTGGTTTGAAAATTATACTACGTACGACGCAAGAAATTTGAAATTTCACACTTTACATAAATTATTTCAAATATGCAATATTTTTCGGTTCTAAAATGTTTATATCTACGTTAACGTTATAAGTCATTTTAAAATTACTTCTTGCTTAATGTTAGGCAAATGACTTTAACGACGGAACATAATCTTGCAATTTCGTTTTCTTTTCGCTGGTTTTTCTACTCGTCAGCTTTTCCATTCTGCTACGTCTATTGGTACATATTTTTGGACATAATAATTTTCATACTTTTTGGCCATATTACATTGTTTAGACTGAGGATCACTGACGAGGGTTTAGTACCCGAAACGTGCATGTCTGGTCTATGCTGTAAATTTATCAGGTCTTAAATGATGCTATTGAATTTGAAGACGTTTAACATTTGAACTACTTGGTGAGTGTCACTGCTGGTGGACCAAGAGTCCCCGAGGGCACATGTAGCCAAGTTCGATCAACTTCGATTGATCGTCTGTCTCTTCAACGCATTTGAAATTTTCTGTTATAAAATTTCTTGAAATTTCTAAAACGTGGGTCCTGTAGCATCATATCCCATCCATTCTGCTACGTCTTTTGGTACATTTTTTGGACATAATAATTTTCATACTTTTTGGCCATATTACATTATTTAGACTTAGGATCACTGACGAGGTATTAGTACCCGAAACGTGCATGTCTGTTCCATGCTGTAAATTTTTCAGGTCTTAAATGATGCTATTGAATTTGAAGACGTTTAACATTTGAAACTTTTATGAGGCCATGCTACATCTTTGACTATTTGAATATAAATTTGTGTATTTGCTTTACAGAGAGTACGCGGTTTCAAATTTCCTGTAGGGTCGATTCAGAAGCATATCCAAATAAACTCTATGTTCAAAGTATCATTGGAGGGATGGTGCTAAGATATAAACCTCCTTTAATTTCGCCAATAATTTTGGATAAAATGACAAGTTTGCAAAATAGCCAAATGATGTGTATGATTGATTAAGTGCCAAAACAAAGCTTCTTTCAGGCGACAGAGCTTGAAAGAAGTAATAATACACTTCAAAACATCCAATGTCGAACATATCCCACCGATCCTGCTACATCTTTTGGTACATTTTTTGACATACTAATTTTCACCCTCTTTGACCATATTTCATTGTTTAGATTGAGGATAACTGACGAGGGTTGAGTACCCGAAACGTGCATGTCTGTTCCATGCTGCAAATGAATGATGCTATTGAATTTGGAGACGTTTATCATTTGAACTACTTGGTGAGTGTCACTGCTGGTTGACCAGGAGTCCCCGAGGGCACATGTAGCCAAGTTCGATCAATTTCGGTTGATCGTCTGTCTCTTCAACGCAATCAAAATTTCTGGTACTAAAATTCTTGAAATTTCTAAAACGTAGGTCCTGTAGCATCATATCCCACCCATCCTGCTACATATTTCGGTACATTTCTGACATACCAATTTTTTCCCTCTTTGGCCATATTTCATTGTTTAGATTGAGGATCACTGACGAGGGTTGAGTACCCGAAACGTGCTTGTCTGGTCTATGCTGTAAATTTGTCCGTTCATAAATGATGCTATTGAATTTGAAGACGTTTAACATACAAACAGCATGGACATCAGGGACCAGACATGAACGTTTGAGGTACTCAACCCTCGTCAGTGATCCTCAATCTGAACAATGAAATATGGCCAAATAGTGCTAAAGTTATTATGTCCAAAAATGTACCGAAAGGCGTAGCAGGATGGATAAGATATGGTGCTACATGACAAAGGTTTTAGAAATTTCAAGAAATTTCGCTGATTGCGTTGCAGGAACCGAAGTTGATCGAATTTGGCTACATGTGCCCTCGGTGACTCCTGGTCAACCAGCAGTGACACTCCCCAAGCGGTGCAAATGTTAAAAATTTTCAAATTCAATAGCATCATTTAAGAACAGATAAAGTAAATCTTCAACAGAGATGATATTAGGCGTATAGGGAGAATAACTCTTTTCTGTTAGCTTGCGACACGAGTCAATTTACCCGCGTAGAAAAAGTCATAATCGCGCTTTTGGATTGGTCTAACATAAAATATCTGTCAATATTGAGAACAAGGAAATGACGCAACCTTGTATTTATAGATATCGGCAAGATATGGAATTCGTTTCATTCCTATTGGAATGCCGATAATTTGATGAAATGTTAAACGTCTTCAAATTCATTAGCATCATTTTAGAGCAGATAAATTTAAAGCATGGACCAGACTTGCACGTTTCTGTTAATAAACCCTCGTCAGTGATCCTCAAACTAAACAATGTAATATGACCAAAATCTATGAAAATTATGTCCTAAATATACCGAAAGACGTAGCAAAATGGCTGGGATATAATACTACAGGACGCAGGTTTTAGAAATTTGAGAAAATTTTGTGAACAGGAATTTTCAGATGCGTTTGAAGAAACGACCCACCGAAATTGATCGAACTTGGCTACATGTGCCCTCGAGGACTCTTGGTCCACCAGCAGTGACACTCACCAAGTGGTACAAATGTTTAACGTCTTCAAATTCATTAGCATCATTTTAGAGAAGATAAATTTACAGTATGGACCAGACATGCACGTTTCGGATAATAAACCCTTGTCAGTGATCCTCAATCTAAACAATGTAATATGACCAAAATCTGAAAATTATGTCCTAAATATACCGAAAGACGTAGCAAAATGGCTGGGATATGATGCTACAGGACCCAGGTTTTAGAAATTTGAGAAATTTTTGTAAACAGGAATTTTCAAATGCGTTTGAAGAAACGACCAACCGAAATTTATCGAACCTTGCTACATGTGCCCTCGGGGACTCTTGGTCTACCAGCAGTGACACTCACCAAGTGGTACAAATGTTTAACGTCTTCAAATTCATAAGCATCATTTAAGAGCAGATAAATTTAAAGACTAATCCTCAAAATACGACAAATATCGATTTGAAAGTTTGAAATTTCATTACCCCTACTTTTGTGTATTTATTGTAAGAATCAGAATGTTTCCCCACGAAATAATTTATTTTTGTAATAAACAACAACAATATTTTGTATTTGTGATTGTCATTTTGCTGTTGAAGCATCCTTTCTTTCAATTTTGAATAAGGTTGTATAAAGAGTCGAAAATACTCCATTGAAATCAGCACAATTCAGATGATCGAAATATAAAGTTCTTTTTATCTTTTTTTCCCCAAGGTATCGATATTCAGTTGATATCGCTTCTTGAAGGTAGATTGCTTCACAGTATTTCAAAGACCGTTTTTGATTTCTGAGAGAATATAAACCTAAATCATTATGGTAATTACAGAAAAACAATTGAGCATTTCGACAATCCAGATATATAGTGTCGTTTGTATAGGAATTGATGCATCTTTTGAATACAGTACACTCACTCGGTTCTTGTATATATAGAGCGAAAATAAAGCGGACGAGAAAGCCTAATCATTTAATTTCCATTGTTATTATTAAGAAACAACGATTCTGATTGGCCGAGAAATTTTGTTGATACCTGTATCAACACAAAACGGAAGTACGCGCTTAGCAACGTCATAAACAACGTCGTTAGCAACACGATTTAAAAGCTGCAAATAAACATTAAAAAGCGACGAAATGAAATGATAAGTATTCAATGTAATATTTTTTTGGTTGATCAAGGTATCAACACCAAAAATTGAGGGAAAACTTGTGCATCTTGCGCTACGCGCACGATGCAGTTTTCCCTCAATTTTTGGTGTTGATACCTCGATCAACCAAAAAAATATTACATTGATTACTTAAAAGAACAGGGAATGATCTCCAGCACGACCATCATGCATATCCAATCGAAAGATAGTTTATGCACAATGATACAAAATGATTTTACTTGCGCTTCTTAGTGTGAAAGCATATATACAGTTGAACCCAAACGGAGATCTCATTGTACGATACGCACTAAGTGAATTAATGTTACCCGTGGACGACAGGAAACGATATTTTCATGCTTGTTTGATTAAGTAATGTCATTGCTATTTGAATGGAAAATGTATGCTTGATATTATCTATAAATACGTACGACAAAGGATATCTTACGAGAATAAAGGCTTCGACGACAATTACAACATAGATACCAAAGTACCAAGGCGAACGAGAAATGCGATCAGCAATAGGATATTGAACAAAAAATGTCTCTTTCTATCACGTAGTTCACTTATTGGAAATCATTTATTGAAATCAACAGATGGTACACTACTGTGATTTTTGAAATGAATTTTATTTCATGTCCAAATAAGACTAGTCAAAAAGTAGGGGTGTAACGATTCACCGCGATGAACCATGCACCGCGATAAAACCCTTCGATTCGGTGATGAGTGATAATGAAAAAAAAAAGATTTGTTGTAGCAAACATGAGATAATTATTGATCACGAGATAAGTATAGTATCCATGTAATTATAACGTTGGTATGGATATTTTGTTACTATGAGATACTTTGTCGTTCTTGCAAAAGTAGAATACTTCAACGGGACCACGGTGTCGTTTCAATGAGATATTTCGCTCAAATAAATTATCATTTTGTTGCCATCAGATATGATATGTTGGCAAAGCATAGTACTGCCCGTCCATTTGGTTGAAAATATTCAATCCTCCCCCTCCGAAAAGAATCAAGGTTTTTTTCTTGTAAGGATTACAAGGGGAAGAAAATATGAACATAAAGCAATCTTAATAATATTTTCAGTTATACATAACAAGGATTCCATAATGTTCTTGTAACTTTTTCCCAATCCTATTATATTTATGAAAACAAAATATGTCTAAACCACACCATTAAATAACTGATTCAGAATCTTTTTTTCTGATTGCTTCAAGATAACTTGACACTCCATTATAGTATCTTGGACGGATATACACACTATCAAACTGAAAAAAAAATACGGAATGCACCAGCTGTCTACCGTAGCAATGTAATAAGTGTTAATATTTTCTTCGTTTTTATTTCCTAAGTAACTTTTCTGTTTGACGGACAAGAGAAATAAAGGAATTTTGTAGCAATATGAAATCCAAAAAGTAAGTTTTTTTCTGCTTTTGCAATCGCTATGTAGTCTAGTAAACGATTTTTGTAAGATCTAGCACAGAATGACTTTCTTCATTTTCAATACCATGTATTAAAGCAATAAACAAAACTGAACTTTATTATCAGTAGAAATATCCAATTATGTTATATAAATATAAAACTAAACTTAATTTGTTTTTCTTTACTTGCATAATGTACATGTATATGAAAGAATCCCTTACAAAGTTCATTCAAATGTATCTAAACGTGTTACGTACGTCGTTCATTTAAAAACATTTATTGATTAATTTAACTTAAAGAAATCTGAATGATTTTCTAGCAGTACATTTTAGTATTTTTCACATAGCAAATAAATTTCCAGAATATCAGTCTTTATAGCACTGCAAAAGAATTCAAAGAAAACATTGGTTAAGTTACTATAACTCAGCAAATAAAATAAGAGTATTTAAGACATTTTTCAAGTTGACGTACTTCGGACTGAAATGGACCATTACACAACTGAAACGGTCCTCAAAAACGTTTCACGGTGGGTAATCTCGCAACTAAGAACAATGGGTTTTTCTACAATTTTTTGCAATATAGATCATTTATAACGAAAATGGGAATGTGATGCAGTGTAAGAATGTCTTAGCTATGGGATGTATCCAATATAAAGAGAATATTAGCTTTATAACACATAAAAACGGTCGGCGCTCTACTGTCATCTACATGAATCACGCCGATCCTTTTTTTTTCAGCTTTATAAAAAGATATTATTCTCTTATTTTGGTTAAAATTCACAGCTATGGCATCCCTACACTGCATCACATTCCCCTTTTTTTGTGATAAATAATCTTTATCACACGAAATTATAGAAAAAACTGATTGTTCTGCGTTGCGAGATTGCCCACCGTGATTTGGAGCTGCACACTCTAAACAAAAGAGATACACTAATAGACATTTTTCACTGAGTCTAGACTGACACTCGACGAAGGACAGAGGACGATTTTTAAAAAGGGATGAACTCGAAGTAAGCTTTTGTCATCTTTTAAAATCTCGGACTATAAATGTGTGGAAGGTATTGAAACTCTTGTTGACTGAATGATGTTGAATTTAATCTACATGTACTTCATATGTTGCAAAACTACCCGATAACATGAGAAATGCAATGCATATTCGACAATATAGTATGATGTAAAAAGTAAAGAAGTTAGAATGCTCATGAAAATATTGAAATGGACTTTTTACTTATCTATTTTATATGCAAACAATACATCGATAATCTTCCCGCCCTCTCTTAAAAAAAACTGTTTGTGGTCTAACAAGCAGAATCATTAGAAGACTATCTTTAGGATAAGGAGTTTCGAAAACCCACTCCCCTGTCTAGGGCAGCTTAATTTTGAGATTTGTTTTTTTTTAAATTTACAATTATATTATGTACTAACATTAATAAAGAGATATTACAATATAAGGAGGGGATGGACAGGGAGGTACCTCTCTCCCCTCCTCTCTCCCCCTCTTTTCACCCTTCCCTTACATCCCCTTCCCACCCCCTTCCTCCCGTCCCCTTTCCTCCCTCCTCCCCACCCCATTCCTCCCCCTCCCCATTCTTCCCCTTCCTTCCCTCCCTCCCTCCTCCTCCTCCCTTCCTCTCCCTACCTTTGACCCTGTCCACCCCCTCATATAGTCAAGGGGCTGTTATGTTAGCATCCCTGGGACTTTTTTTTTGTCAAAATTTGCGTATCATATTCTCATAATCTTTCCGAGTTTTGAGGGGAATACATTTAAGTATTCAGTTGTCAGTAATAAGGAAGGGATTGTCCATAGTATAATTAAGTAGTATCAATACAGCAACATGATAAAAAAGAATTCATTGTAGATGGCGCTAATGAAATGTTTGCTCCGCCAAATATTTATTATCATTGATAACTTCTATTCAATAAATCAGATTCGTCTGAAATTTTAAACACAACTTATAAATATATAATAATTTTTTATGACATTAGAATATGAAATAGGCATCGAAAGTCTTAACGATCACAAATTTGTAAAAACAAGCGGGGGGGGGGGGAGGGATTTTAAACCTATGTAGGAACGCGCTCCTTTAAAATTATCTGCTAAAATAATTTTGACACTCAATTTATTTCCAATCTCGATGAGGATTCATCATCAACTTCAATATCGTATCGAAAAATAGTGTTTTGTGTCGGATAGGTGGTGGATGGGGATCCTCCTTCGTCAATTGATGGAAATCTGTGTATTCTGCAGATATCCCTCCTTTGAAAAAAAGGGATAGCCTAGCCACATTTGCATTGATATTTTTTCATTACGGCAATGGTAATGGTAGAAGTAGGTAAGGGGGTCCCGTTACATTTTTTGAATAAAATTAGGTTACCGAAAATCGAACTTTGACGAGTAAGAATGCTTTACAACTTTTAAACACCGTTCCCAATCGATGAAAGAAAAAAGAATTTCACTAGAAAGCATTGTTTCTATCCCTCACCCCATAGCATATCAGAAGTTCCTTCTGTAATGAAAATAAATAAATCGTCCCTACCTTTCAACTTAGCAGGGAAAATACTCCAGTGAATATATTAAGTAATAATCAAAGTACGTGTTTGACTACATTCTCTTTCAATGAATGTTTTCAAAAGATTGAACGAATACATTTTTATCATGTTTTCCTCCATTTTCAAAAATGGAAGCAATTTTTATGGTTTAGTTTTACAAACAGTTATAATATTGCATTTTGAGATGTTCTCCACAGGTAAACATCCTAAACTTGTCTAGTCTCCGTCGTCGATTGTCAGTCTAGACGCAGTGAAAAATGTCTAATAAGAGAATCAAGTTACAGGGAGCTACTGAGATTAATTTGGCTTTAGGTACTACTGATGATAATTGACAAACCGAAATACGTGTCTTGTTCATTATAATTGGTTTGGAATTTTGTTCAAGAAGGCATAGAGCTTGAATACCTTCATTTTCTTGTCAATTACTTTGAATCTATTAGTATGAGTCTTGTTACCCGTTATATTCCAAAATATGGAAATGTTCATGTCACGAAGACTTGTTTTTGTCGCTTGACTCCATAGAGAGCATTTCGAGAAGAACAAATGTTTCGAAGTTGCTTTAAGCATAATTTATTCTTGGATTTTATTTATTTAGTAATTAAATAGAAAAATCATCTATAGACACAGAATTTAAATGTAATTACCATCAGCAAAATAACAGATTTACCACAAAAACACACAAAAATACTATTTATTCACATTTTTCAACTTTTTATGTAATCACTCATACAAAAGGTATACAATTTTTTCATAATTATAGAGATTTTTTATTTAAGGTGGCTCCACAGAGTATCCGAATATATAGTCTTTTCGGAGGTTCTCTTACCGAGGATATTGACGTCATTATGATTATGACGTCATGATAACGCGCCAAATAAATATTGTAAACTCGCCGATGAATAATGTCCACAGCGCTCGGAATTTTCGGCGTTCAAACTCTTCTATCTCGCTTATTTCAGCACGGATTTCAGCAAGTTTGATATCGATGAAACCAGAGAATTATCGTCTACAATCTGATAGTAATTAATTTTAGCTAGATTTATCGTTTGATCTTTTATAATACGTACTAAAATATCCATGAATGAGACCCCTGGCAGTTTCCTTTTTGTAACGTCATCATCGGAAATTCAACAACTTGTTGCTTTGAAATACAAGCGAATAGGAAAATATTAGTTTAACTATCTAACAGGCTATTTCTTGGAGATTTTAGCAATATAATCGATCTAGTCACTTTTATGTGTACAACTTTACTTTCACTTTCCAACTTGTTTATTATTAGTTCAAGTTGTCTCGTGTTGATTACTTTTTGCTCTAAATTCTTTCAAAGTTTTTGCTCACAAAATCAGAATTATGCATATCAATCTCATATTGGGATAAAAAATACCGATACAAGTATTGAATACTTTCATAATTTAACCAAATAAATGAAAATATTGACTACAATTGCTTGTATTTCTGTAAATGTATGGTTTTAAATTTGGACTGAAACGACAACAGTACGAAACATGCTAAAAAGCTGAAGAAGGAGAGTATTTTGAATCACAGAATATTGGGAGAAATCTTACTTAATGGACTAGAATATCGCAAAATCAAATGAACAAAGGTAAATAATGACTCAACCAATAGAAAAAATCAAAATATGAGCAGATTATGAAAAAATCGTATAATTGTAAATTCTACCACTTTTCAAATGCCCTTGTCTCAGGCCAAAATACCAACTCAAGAATAAAATTTTGGCCTGTTCTCGGTCTATATTCTTCAGTGATAACGAAAAGAGACCCCCAACTTCTCAAAAGAGTGGACGTATGTGTCAAATCTACTCCTGTCATACTTCAGGGTCACTGTTGCAAGTTATGTTAATATTTGTTTGTGGGGCGCATAGCTCAGTCAGTTGAGCAACGGATTTTCCATCTGAAGATCCTAGGTTCGAATCCCGTTGAGGGCGGACTTTCTCAGAAGTAATTTATCATCTCGCCCCGACCTGTTCTCTGACTCGGAGGGAACTAAAACGGTCTGAGTGGCCCCTCGGCAGATGCGGCTGAGGAAATTGCCTCATGTGATGTCACGTTAAAGGCCGTTGGAAATACGGACCATCCACTGTAGTACATAAATCACACCTCCCCCGCATACACTGCATACACTTGCATACATAGTGGAAGGTACCTTGTACAGAGCATGGTGAACGAGTGGTGAGTTGTGAGTGTTGAGGAGTAAGAGAGGAATTTGAAATGTTGTCTTGATATATAATGTCATGTTTAATAATTACAAAAGATATTGGCGCGTGAAAAACCTCTAAAACGTCGTTTTCTCGTTAAGCTGATTTTAATGCATATTTTAACTGTCTATATCTCGATACGTAATTATTTGGCATCGGAAGATTTTGAGATATTTATGAGATTAAAGCAAAGAGTTGAAAGATGAAATTTGAAAAAAATCAAACTTCTCTTACAGAAGATATTGGTGCGTAAAAAACGTCTAAAACGTCGTTTTTTCGTTAAGCGGATCTTTAATGCATATTTTAATTGTCTGTATCTCGATACGTAATTATTTGGCATCTGTGGATTTTTGATATATTTATAAGATTAAACCAAAGAATTAAAAGACGAAACTTGAAAAAAAATCAAACTTCTCTTACAGAAGATATTGGCGCGTGAAAAACGTCTAAAACGTCGTTTTCTCACTGAGCTGATTTTTACCTCATTTCAAGTTACGTTTTGGCTGTCTTTGGAAATTTATTTTTCACACATAATATTATCATAAGATAGAGTTAAATGTTATATTTCAATATAACAATAACAATATTTAGTCCAATTCAATTTATACTTTAAATTCTAGAGAAGTTTATCAGCGAAAATATTTATATTTCTATGTCCTTTTTTGTAAAATTGGCGGGAAAAATGATGGGGTGGCATATGTCTGTAACCATGGACATTTGAACGAAAATATTTGACAGAATTATTCCTAGTCATTCATCTATTAGAATAACTTAAAATCATTAAATTTGGTTACTAGGTCATTTGGATCAATTTGCATGGTTTTATGCCGGATTGGCTCTTAATACCATGTGTTAAAACAATAAACAAAACTGAACTTTATTATCAGAAAAATATTCCAATAATATAATATAAATATAAAACTAAAATTAATTTGTTTTTCTTTACTTGCATAATGTACATGTATATGAAAGAATCCCTTACAAAGATCATTCAAATGTATCTAAACGTGTTATGCACGTCGTTCATTTAAAAACATTTATTGATTAATTTAACTTAAAGAAATCTGAATGGTTTTCTATCAGTAAATTTTAGTATATTTTACACTGCAAATAAATTTCCAGAATATCAGTCTTTATAGCACTGCAAAAGAATTCAAAGAATACATTGGTTAAGTTACTATAACTCAGCAAATAAAATAAGAGTATTTAAGACATTTTTCAAGTTGACATACTTCGGACTGAAATGGACCATTACACAACTGAAACGGTCTTCCAAAACGTTTCACGGTGGGTTATCTCGCAACTTAGAACAATGGGGTTTTCTACAATTTTTTGCAATATAGATCATTTATAACGAAAATGGGAATGTGATGCATTGTAAGAATGTCTTAGCTATGGGTTGTATCCAAAATAAAGTGAATATATATATACGGTCGGCGTTCTACTTTCACTTTCATCTACATGAATTACGCCGATCCCTTTTTCAGCTTTATAAAAAGATATTCTTTTAATTTGGTTAAAACTCACAGCTATGGCATCCCTACACTGCATCACATTCCCCTTTTTTGCGATAAATAATCTTTATCACACGAAATTATAGAAAAAACCG
The DNA here is from genome assembly GCA_028142955.1 of Pinctada fucata. Classification (NCBI taxonomy): domain Eukaryota; kingdom Metazoa; phylum Mollusca; class Bivalvia; order Pterioida; family Pteriidae; genus Pinctada; species Pinctada fucata. The sequence goes on along the minus strand of AP027107.1, from coordinate 17,113,814 downwards.
ATTGTTCTGCGTTGCGAGATTACCCACCGTGATTTGGAGCTGCGCACTCTAAACAAAAGAGATACACAAATAAGAGAATCAAGTTACAGGGAGCTACTGAGATTAATTTGGCTTTAGGTACTACTGATGATGATTGACAAACCAAAATACGTGTCTTGTTCATTATAATTGGTTTGGAATTTGTTCAAGAAGGCCTAGAGCTTGAATACCTTCATTTTCTTGTCAAATAATATGAATCTATTAGTGGGAGTCTTGTTACCCGTTATATTCCAAAATATGGAAATGTTGATGTCACGAAGACTTGTTTTTGTCGCTTGACTCTATAGAGAGGATTTCGAGAAGAGCAAATGTTTCGAGGTTCCATTCTTGTTTTAAGCATAATTTATTCTTGGTTTTTATTTATTTAGTAATTAAATAGAAGAAATCATCTATGGACACACAATTTTAACTGTAATTGCCATCAACAAAATAACAGATTTACCATAAAAAAGCACATAAATACTATTTATTCACTCATACAAAAGGTATACAATTTTTCATTTTTATAGAGATTTTTTATTTAAACAAATACTCTTGCAGTTGAAATTTCCATAATACATCTTTTATGTAAAAGATCACAAAAAGAAAATGCTACAATGGTAGTTTTGGAATCAAGGGGAGGGGAATTTCATGTTATAATGGTGGGTACGTTCGGTGTGTGAGTTATTCTTACTCATTGTACCCTGTCATTTGTTGAAGTTGAAGTCGTTTCGTCTGATGTCTATTTGTCGATTTATGCTGTGGAGGTGTTCCCCTGAAGTCAGTGTCGGGTAGTGTTTGATCGATGTTTACTTAAAGCCCCCTTCACATTTTCAAGGATCGAGCCACGACTCAGTTACAACTCCAAGAAAGGTATATCCGTGGCGAGTAGGTCCGCAAAATATTCTATGAACCATGAACCTACGACTTCAGTACGGATTGCTACGGGTTGATACGAATCGAGTACGGATAGCTAAGGATTGCTACGGATATCATTCCGACTTTTCTACGGACTGCTTATTTTCTGCTCAAGTGTTCTTTAAAGAAATGGATATTTCTGACGAGATATGATAATATAAAATTTTAGGAATGAAAATTGTGGTCACACGAGAGGACTAAAATTACTATATATGAATTAGATTGAGGTTTTTGTGCCCTCTGAGACGAAGGGATTTACCGCGTAGTATATTGTTTATTATGATCACTGATGAGGGTTAAGTATCCGAAACGTGCATGTCTGGTCCATGCTGCTTTATCTGCTTTTAAATGCTGCTATTGAATTTGAAGACGTTTAACATGTATTATGCTAGTTTAAATGAGGTAAGACTACGCTTCTTTTTCGGGAATCTTGTCGTAATATAACTCAGGGCGGCCATAATGAGATGAAGATCTTAACAGCACTTGCAATAGAGCACCAAGTTGAACATCGACGGACCCCTAGAAAGCAAACTAGAGATGGGACCAGGAGCCCGGGAGGAGAAAGCATATCCTGTTTGGCCAGTACACGGAAAATTTATCCAACTAATTCATAATCGAGCTATCCAGTCAAAAGTACACAAGAACCGCAACGAAAATATGTACTTCACAAAGCATTCGCATAAACAATTCAGGGATAACATTACAACACTATACACTCATAGAGATAGGACCAAGAAACAGGCAAATCGATATAACACACTCTTTAAACACAAACACGAAAATGTTCTTACACTTATGCCCTTTGCCGTATGGAGCTCTTAAAAAAGTTCCCCGCGAGGGGTTTAACAGTTAGTGTTTTGAATATACTTCCCTGACATTGTCGTCATAGCACTTTCTATATAGACATAGCGTCAGACAACGCATGAATTATATATATTTTCATTCCCATGCTTCATTAACATCGACGGCGGGTGCGGCTAGCCAACAGGGGATGCTTACTCCTCCCGGGCACCTGGTCCCACCTCTAGCTTGCTAGGGGTCCGTCGATGTTTAATGTTGTGCTCTATTGTGAGTGCTGTTGAGATTATTGTCAGGATTTTCTTTAACTCATTACATTTATTACACCCTCACAACACCGTTGCAGGGGAGTATAATATAGCGCCGTAGTTCGTGTGAGGATGTACGTCACACATGAGTCCTCTTTAGAGAAGACAGGGCCCCGACCACCTGTCCTCTCTGAATGTCAGTCGGACTCCTCGGGTGATTACATACAGGAGCTCGCTACAGCCGGCAGAGCACGGACTGTATTACGCATGCCCTCTTTTTATATCCATTTACATATTCATCTGTGTTTCTGGGGCCTCTTCGTTTCGCGGTCTTGTTTGTGTGAGGTCATCTTACAGTGAGGAGGTTGTTTTACACCACAATTGTACGTTTTGCGATATCTCTGGGTAATTGGAGAAGTGAGAGGGTTGTGCGCACGTAATCCCGGATAACAACACCATTTGCTACTTGCGTGACAAATGGCCGTCCAAAGTCGGCACCGGTTGCCCATTTGTCTCGTCGGTTTATGTGTGGTCTTTGTGTTTGGTGTTTACATGTCATGTGTCTCTTTTCCGTCTCGTGCTGTACTCGTCTTTTGTGTTTTTGCATCTGGTGTTTTGGTGTTTTGCTGTTGACGCTGCAACGGGGTCTTGTTGGAGATTTCCTCCCTTTCTTTATATCTACACTTCTTTCGTGTTGCAGTGTGGTGTTGGTAAAGCAATTCCCCGCGACCCGATGTTTGAAGTGTTTTAATTTCATTGTGTTCTCTAACTTGGCTTTGTTGTAGTGTCTTTCACGTAGAACTCTAATTCACTTTTCTTCCATTATCGCATTATGTCATTTTTAAGGTCGCCTCGTATTAAACTAACCTCCTTGAGATTACCCTCTGTCACTACAGTCACTTTACCATCATCGACATTCAACAGTAAAACACTTTTTTCCTCACCAAGAGTACTCTTATCACCTCTCAAATTTAGACCCCACAGTCGTATTTTACGCACTACTCCATCCGCAGGCTCTACATTCAACAACAGACACAGAGGGTTCTGAATTATTTCAAAGTGCAATAGTAGAAGATGATCTTTGTGTCACCTCATCAAATGCGACTCCACAATAACATCTAGTATAAATGGGCAGAAATTCAAAATCGAGGTAGACCAAATCATCAATTGATCTTCTCAAGATCTTATTTACGTTATGACTTGAAATGCCAGGGGATGTAGCGCACAATATGTAGGTGAGACAGACCAACCTTTAAAATCTCGTTTTATGAACCATTCTTATAAGATCAGAATCTCACTTTAACAAAAACACAGAAACTTTCTTTATAATCACTTTGTTAAATATAATCATTCTATTTCGGATATCACCATTACCCCAGTTCAGACTTTTCAAAAACGTAAAAATGAAAGTAAGACCGAAATTAAAAAAAACGCCGACTACAAGCTGAACTTGCCTGGATCACCAAACTTCAGACTGCGTACCCTCTTGGTTTAAACGATCAAATCTATGGACAAGGAAACATTTCCTCAGCTTCTACCAATACCAACATCTTTTCAATTCGCCCAAACACTAAAAGGAAATACAGGTCGCACGGGAAAAGACGAAAGAGACAAAAAAGAAAACGATCCAGAATCTACCGCTCTCTCAACGATTTACTTACTATAGCACGCGATGGTGGCAGACATGAGCTGTTACATGCTCTGTCGTCAATACCATTAATGCACTTGAAATCTATCTTGGATGAAGCAGAGACTGCATTCTTAAGAAACACTGACTGATTCAGACTTAATATCATTGTTGCATTCGCACAGTATAAACTTTATCCTATTGTGAAAAACACCTCCCCTAAAAGACGTTTCATAAAAATCCCGTTTATTAACAAAGGTTTTGATCTTCTAAACATCTCTAATATTTTTCGGGATCATCGCGTACAAAGTACCATTCCTCAATATTTTGAAAATTTAGAACCACCTCTTATTTGTTATAAGTACAAGAAACCTATTCGAAACTTTGTTTTTAACTATAATAAAGCTACATCGGATCCTGACATACTTGAATCGTGTCCTGCTTCTTGAGAATGCGCAACTTCTAAATATCTCTACAAAACAGCTGGCCATGCTGTTACAGGTGACTTTTTAATTATACAAGACAGACAGATCCGTGGTCTTCTTAAAAAAGGACCTAAGTATAGAATCCCATCCAAGATAGATTTTGTCAAATGCCGTGAGGTGCTTACGGAAGCCTTAGATAATTATACGAAAAGATGGTGTAAATCAAGAGGAGTCGAACCGCATACTCTGAATGACTAGAAAAACCTCATTTTAGATATAACGGATATTCGAATAGATAACTTCCATAAAAACCCTCATCTTTTCAAAATCCACGTTCCAAATCAGAAAGATTTTTCAAATCCAAACTAAGTAAATTACATGAAAAATATGTCTTTGCACCAGCTGATAAAGCAGCCAACAACACCATTATCATTTGAAAACGTTACTACATATCAACTTTGGTCTCGGAACTTTCGTCTACTAATACATATATCAAAAGCAATGAAAGTGCATCTAACATTTTAAGCAAGCATAACAGTGAACTGTCTTCATTCAATATCTCTGTTTCTAAATTAGATCTCCCAGCACTATATTGCATACCGAAACTGCACAAGTCTCCTTACAAATTTCGATTTATTGCTAATTCTAGTAACCTCTCCACTACAATTTTGTCTAGAAATCTGACGTCAGCACTTACTGCTATTAAAGAACACATAACTAGAGATTGTGAAACGGTTCTTAATAGGAACGATGTAAATTTATTTTGGTCTATAAAGACTTCAGGGGGTGTGATTGACAAAATGGAATCTAGAAATTTCCAAGCCAATACGATTTCTTCACACGACTTCTCTAATATGTACATCACACTTCCTCATGACAAAATTAATGATCGATTATCTAATCTCATTAAATGGTGTTTTGATCGAGAGCGGAAAACTTACATTTGTACATCTGAATTGAAGGGTTTCTTTTCCTCGACAGACTACAAGTCATTCAAATCATGGACATGTAGTGACCTGTGTAATGCCTTGTCCTTCCTCTTGGACAATATTTATGTTAGATTTGGTGAGGATTTATACAAGCAGGTTGTAGGAATTTCTATGGGTACTAACTGTGCGCCTCTTGTTGCAGATTTATTTTTATACACTAAGTCTTCTGAAAAAGAATTTATCCAAAATCTTAAAAAGCAAAGAAAATTTGATGATCTGAAATGTTTCAATAATACTTCTAGGTATCTGGATGATATTCTAACCATTGACAATCCTGCTTTTGAATTATATAAGAATGAAATTTATCCACAAGAATTAACACTTAACAATGCAAACGTTACAAATACAGAAACATCGTTTTGGACCTAAATATCAAAATTGTAAACGGAAAGACTCATACAAGTGTATATGACAAAAGGGATGATTTTGGATTCAACATAGTAAATTTCCCCTGGCTTGACGGTGATGTTCCAAAATTACCGTCATACGGCATTTACATATCACAGCTCATCCGGTACGCTAGAGCATGTACTGATATTTTGGATTTTCACAGTAGAAATTAAAAAAATTACCAAAAAAACTTTTAGGTCAAGGTTTCCGCTTTCATTAACTAGTTAAGACTTTCTGGAAATTTTTACAAAAATTACAGTCAACTTCTATTAAAATTCGGATCTATACACGCAACAGAGTACATTACTTTGGGTATTACACAACCTGTCTTTTGTGGTGATATGATAAACAAAATTAGAAGGATCAAAGGTAGGCAGCATAACCATCGAAAATGCGTAAGAATTATCAAAGTTAACGCCTTTTATACCGTTGATATGATCCTAATGTCACCAGACGGACACTAGGCTTGGTACTTACCCAAACTACAGTCTTGTACAAGCGCATCCTTGAGACTTGCACTCTGACTGACTGTGACGACGGGACTCCATGACGGGCCCTGTCCAAACCTCTTTAGAGAAGGCAGGGCCCCGACCACCTGTCCTCTCTGAATGTAAGTCGGACTCCTCGGGTGATTACATACATGAGCTTGCTACAGCCGGCAGAGCACGGACTGTATTACGCATGCCCTCTTTTTATATCCATTTACATCTTCATCTGTGTTTCTGGGGCCTCTACGTTTCGCGGTCTTGTTTGTGTGAGGTCATTTTACAGTGAGAAGGTTGTTTTACACCACAATTGTAAGTTCTTCGAGACCTCTGGGTAATTGGAGAAGTGAGAGGGTTGTGCGCACGTAATCCAGGATAACTACACCATTTGCTACTTGCGTGACAAAGTCGGCACCGGTTGCCTATTGGTCTCGTCGGTTTATGTGTAGTCTTTTGTGTTTGATTTTTACATGTCTTGTGTCTCGTGCTGTACTCGTCATTTGTGTTTTTGCATCGGGTGTTTTGGTGTTTTGCTGTTGACGCTGCCACGGGGTCTTGTTGGAGATATCCTCCCTCCTTTTGATTATACTGCCTTGAGAACACAATTTTGATCGGATTGCAAATGGCTTGAAATGTTGTATACAGCCTAGAGGGCACAGTTTTATCCGATCTTGAACAGACTTCATACACGTATTCCTTATGGCAGGATGAAGAACCCCATTGTCTTGTTACAGTTTTGATCGGATCTTGACTTAATACACTTATTCCTTGCGACAAGAAAACGAAGCCCACTCATTTTCAAGGTCAACGGTCAAGGTCACAGAAAAGAAGTGGTTGAAATACTCTAAACTACCGAGAGAGCTCAGTTTTAATTTGATCTAGACCAAACTTCATACACATTTTGATTATGACAGGAGGAAGAGACCTATTGTTTTCAAAGGTCATAGGTCAAATGTCAAGGTCATATAATGGAAATAATCAAAATCCTTCTAGAAATATCTAAAATCCTTTTATACAGCCTAGAGGGTGCAGTTTTTATGGGATCTTTACCAAACTTTAAACACTTATTTCTCATGACAGGGAGAAGCGTCCAATTTTTTTTCAAGGTCATAGGTCAAGGTCACAAAAAGGAAATAATTAAAATCCTTGTATACAACCCAGGGGAAGCATTTTTTTTTGTATTTAAGCAAAAATCATTCATTTGACTGGAGGAAGAACCCTATTGAATATAAAGGTCATAGGTCAAAATACATAAATCAAATGTCGAGGTAATAGAGTGGGAATAGTTAAAACCCTTGTATACAGCCTGATTTACATGCCATGCGATAGGATGCTATACTTATCACTGCCTAGGTTTTATTTATAAATTTATCAATGAAACAGTTCCTTTAGCAGACTGAAATATTTCTTCGAAAGGGAAGGGATGATATGAATAAAAACACCAACACTCCAATACACAACTTTTCGGCCCCTGGGCCTTCATCCAGTGTGAAAACCGACAATGTTTATGAAAAACGAATAAATCAATTGTTTGCTTCTCTAGCGCTCATAACAAAACCTGATCGTTTTTCACACTGGATAAAGTCCAAGGGGCCGAAGATTTGAGTGTTTCATTGTTTGTGTTGTTATTTGGTTCCTTTTCATTCTTTATTTTAGGTATCTGACTACAACGTGCATCGTGACCTTTTTACTTACGTTAATGCTATTCATGATATCAGATGTCAACGATTTACTCAGAAATATGCCTCTTGGACGCAACCCTTTACTATTAACATTAGGGCAGTTAAAGAACCCATCGCCACTTCATGATGTCAACGATATACACATGGACAACTCATTTGGACGTAACCCTTCATTCGTGAAATCAGGACTGTTGAAGCGTTTTACAACGGAGAAGAAAAGAACCCATCTTTACTTACTGAAGACCCATAAGTGTGGTAGCTCAACTGTTGCAACCTTATTAGGACGATTTGGATACTTGAATAACTTGACATTTGTTCTGCCAACAGAACTTGAATCTCCGAGGATATATTTAGATAGAGAGAATGGTTATTTACCAGAGCCAAAAGGAGAGAAATATGACATTCTAGTTCATCACTCGCTGTATGATAGAATAGTGTTGCAGAGAATCCTTCCTAGAGACACGAAATATATTGGTCTTATAAGAGAACCATTAGCACGGTTTGTATCCGCTTTCATATTTTTTAGATCACACAATTTAAAACAATTGGTTCAAATGCCTGGTAAGGATACCAATGCTGTAATATCATGGTATTTAAAGCACACACACTATTATATTAGTAAATCTGGCTGGGATTATAGACTTGTAGACAATTTGATGGCTTTTGAGTTCGGATTTCCTATGGAAGCAAGGAAAAATGATACAATGATTGAGGAGTTCTTAAGAAGGATTGACGGTGAGTTTGATCTGATCATTGTTCTGGAGTATCTCGATGAATCCCTACTTCTGCTGAAAAGGATGATGATGTGGTCGATGAAAGACATAATGTTCCTAAAACCGTTGAAAGAAGCCGTTATTGATAAAGATGATGTAATGAATTCATTGACGGCAGATGACCGACAACGGCACAAAAAACTAGAATTTGTGGATTTTGCCTTCTATAATTACTTCTTGGTCAAATTACAACAACAAATTAAAAGGGGAGGTATTTCTTTTCAAAAGGAACTTGAGGATTACAGGTTAGCGAGAGTTGCTGTTTCAAGATTTTGTGAAAATCACAAGCCAGGGGAGGAACTACAATACAACACGAAAAACTTCAAAGAACATTTCAAAGTAAATTCTTATTATTGTGATCTCATGAATGTAGGTACCAGCTACCTTAGGAGATTGATTCTACAGAGAAAACGATATCCGAAAGTACCTTCGTAGAGATAGCTTTATCAGCGGATCCAGAATTTTCCTAGCAGATTTTGAGGTGTATTAATGGCATATAAACTGAATCCTACCTATCATCGATAGAAAAGTATTGTGGTATAACGTAAATCTAAAGAATTGTTGGTTTTTTTCAGTTGTCGAGAAAGTTTTCGAAAATGTCAGAGAACTTCCTGGAGGGTCCTCTTCTAAATACATATACGTGGATTATTAGCAATATGATTTCTCGCATTTAAGGACCGAACGAAGGAGCTGTTCAGATAAGGCGTAGAATCTGCCCTGAAATGTAGAATTTTAGAAATTGAAATTTCAAGAACTTTTTATAGCAGAAATGTTCGAAGCGAATAACATTTTAAACAGATACAGAATTTTGCTTTTTCAAACTAATCGTGTAAAAACCTTCTTGTCACTCGATGATGACCGATGATAATTAAATCAGCTGAAAACTTTCCTTTTCTAGCTTATCTCTCTATCTAAACGGGAAATCTTTCCATCACATTGTCTTGACAAAACAAAGGGACGGATCGAATTAAAGCATGTCAATTGATTTAAGACATTTGCAGCATCAATGTATAGCTGTCAACACAAACATAGATAATCGGATAAGATAAATAGGTCTTAAGATATAAGATCGCCATATGGTGACGGCACAAACATTGTATCATTAGAATCCGCTCTGAAAACATATATAACGAATTATACAACGATTGTGTATAGGTTTCTTGATGTTATATTCCCATGACCAAAACACTTTAGAAACATTCCTTTAGTATTCCACCCACCCTTCCAAACTCAAAGAAAAGACTTCATTTCATTTATATATTATTCAAATATGTAGTAAAAAACATTTTGTGACGTCAGATTGCAAGCTATCGAATGACACAATTTATCGATATTTCGTCGGAGTTTGTGATCGGATGAGTTACATCTGTTGTTAGTCAAGTGAACCGCGTTAAAAATTGTTATACATGTATTTCTTATAAAAAAAACATGGACATATGGAATGACCAGGAAGAAATGAGGGGATCTTCAACAACACCCGGTTGCACCACCCACAGCAAAACCCCAAAACACCCTATGTTAGAATATGTACCTAGCAAAAAATACTCCATTCACCCTTCCACAAGCTCCACGAGAAGATGTCATTACATTTATACATTCTAAAATGTAGAAGTTTTATTGTGACGTCATAATTCATACAATTAAATGACGCAATAGACCATTTTCGAGTTCGGATATTATATTCCGTTTCGACGTTTTGTCAAGATGCCCTACTTCCGGTTTACATTTGAGTCTAAAAATAACGTGATCACCATTAAGAAATAAACTATTTACGCAACCAAATGACATTGTAGCGTCATAAATGTGCACTATTTACATGATTTGGGGTTGGAAGAATTCAAGCAAAAGGTATCAGTCAAAGGGGATGCTCTATGTAGAAGTTGAATGGGCAAGAAAGGGGGGGGGGGGGTTTACGAGGAGACATTACAAGAGACTCTGGACACGCGTCATGGTGTATGTGACTGAATTTATTGTTTGTGACAGTTAGATGGGGATAGGCATTTGACACGACAGGTGTTAAAATGTTTTCAAGAGATTTTGACCTGTACATCTACCCAGTACCCCGGCAACGCTTATGAAGGTGAGGGGGTGGACAGGGTGAAAGGGAGGGGGAGGAAAGGGTAGGGAGAAAGGGGGCAGGAGGTAAGGGAAGGGTGAAAAGGAGGGGGAAGGGGTGGGAAGGGGGAGAGAGGTACCCCCTCCCCCGAAGGTGTAACCTGCTGACGATCAAATATCATGATAGTATTGATATGCACAGTGACATTGTATCTGTGACTCTGTAATCGGAAAAAGATCATGCAGAATCTAGAAGAATGAAGAATGAAAAAAAATGTCTGAAATAATTATCTTCTCGGACTCAGGACTGATATATTTTCCTTACCTGGCTGACCCCCCCCCCCCTTTCCTCCTATCGGTTTTACCTTCCTCGTTTATAAAATATTGATCAGGCCATGGGCGTGACTGGGGTGGACTCCGTCCCTCAGAGATACACGAGAACAATTTTCATTTTAAAGATTGCAGGGCAGATGTATGTATTGAAATGATGACTAAATAGATACAAGAAGGTCTATCTGTGAATACGGCAAATAAAACGTTTACTTGAACTTTGAGCCTCATAGGATTTACATTTTATTTTGCGTGAAGTTTACACCCGCGCGGGTTTTGAGACTCTGAACTTCCCTCCCCTAAAGATGTCATTATTCTATTTCTACGCTCCCAATTTCTCAACTTCAGAGCCAGGATGAACCCCATCCTTGGAAAAAATGTTTTAGATCCATGCATTATTATTAAGGATTCCGACTATTCCGTCGGAATCCTGTCTGTTATTGTATTGTCTTTTCTTTCTTCTTATTAAGGATTCCGACTTCCGTCGGAATCCTTTCTGTTATTGTATTGTCTTTTCTTTATTCTTATTATTAAGGATTCCGACTTCCGTCGGAATCCTTTCTGTTATTGTATTGTCTTTTCTTTATTCTTATTATTATTCTTATTATTAAGGATTCCGATTTCCGTCGGAATCCTTTCTGTTATTGTATTGTCTTTTCTTTATTCTTATTATTCTTATTATTATTATTATTATTATTATTCTTACCCCCAAGCCAATCCAGTGACGTTACAACAAAATACCGCATCATATGATAAAATGGAAAGTATCATATGAAAGAGCAAATAAAGATCTTAATTTAATATTTTTTTCTTGTCGAAAAGTTCACATATGCCCCCGCTAGAGGTCATCAGCGGTCAAATCTTTAAACTCTTATAACTCCTTTACTAACCGTACGATTTGAACAAAATTTGTTTTATATTGTTCTTTGAGAAATTTGCAAACTTTTATACGCTTACTTGCTCCATAAAATATTAACAGTTTTCAAGCTATTTCAAGTTGAAAATGGAACCTTAAATTGGCAAGGTGCCAATTTCTACAATTTTTGAGACTTTGAGTAGAAACTTGGATGTTAGGTCACTTATAGGTAGTCATTTAATGTTGACCTTCTTTTCAAGGTCAAATTTTTATTCTCAAGGTCACATGAAACTTTTGCTTATAGAACAAAGACTATTTGACCTTCAGAGTTCAAACTTCATACATATAATTGTTAAGCCAAGCTCTTTCACCTTGACCTTGATCCAAGGTCAAATTCTCATTCTCAAGGTCACAACAACATTTTTGCCTATAAAACAAAGACTGTTTGACCTTGAGAATGCAAACTGGGTACAAATATTCCTTGCAGTAAGTCCTGTCACATTGACCTTGACCAAAGGTCATTCGTTCGATTTCAAGGTCATAACAGTCTTTTGTTGATAAAATATTGAGCTTTATTCAATTTCATATATATTTTGAAGAAAATGATATTCTATACTCATCTTTTTTCCTTGACCTTGGTTCAAGGTGAAAATTTCATTCTCAATGTCATAACAACATTTACTTGTTAAATACACAGTGTTTGTCCTACACTACTTATACTTCACAAACGAGGTCCTTCTTATATGAACTTTACATGATCTAAGAAAGATAAATCTTTTATTTCTATTTCTCTTTGTACCATGACTTGTCTGTACTTTCATGCTGTTGTCATTTTCTAATTAAATGTTTTAAAAATGTCTTAAAATTGAATAGCATCATTTAAATTAACTGGTAAATTTGCAGCATGGACCAGACAGACAGACTGACAGTGTAAGATAGACAGTGTTAGATAGACTGACAACGATAGAAGAACGACCAGACATACGAACAGATAGAGAGAGTACTAGACAGAAACGCAGACGATCGGCGAAAGAAAAACATCCAGACTGGGGATCGAACCCGGTACCCTTGGGCCAGCAGTCCAACGCCCTATCCACATAGCCATTGGAGTTCCTGAATGTTAGTGGTTTTTATTTTTGATATACAGACGGAGAAATACAAATGGCTGATTCAGCATTACAAGAATTATCGATCGTTCATGCAACACGTCAGTCCTATTCATAGCTTTTTATTCAGAAGAAAAACACATTTCATATTGCGCCTATTTATTTCACTGTCATTGACTTCAACGTGTATATATGGCCACCTTAGGCCTCTTTTGTTTCATTCGTCAATCTTTGAAACAACTGTACAAGACCTTTGACGGAGCAATGTGGCCCCCTTGGGCTTCTTGTTTTTGTTTTTGTTTTTGTTTTTGTTTTTTTTTTGTTTTTTGTTTTTGTTTGTCTTGTTTTTTTAATTCGTCAATCTTTGAAACAACTGTACAAGACCTTTGACGGAGCAATGTGGCCCCCTTGGGCCTCTTGTTTGTTTGTTTTTTTTTATTTTCATTTGTTTTGCTTGTTTGTTTGTTTGCTTGTTTTTTTCTTTTTTGATTCGACAATCTTTGAAACAACTGTACAAGACTTTTGACTGAGCAATATGGCTCCCTTGGGCCTCTTGTTTTTTTTTTTTTTTTTTTTCATTTGTTTTGTTTGTTTGTTTGTCTTTTCTTATTAAATTCCTTAATATTTGAAACAACTGTACAAGACCTTTGAAGGAGCAATGTGGCCCCCTTGGGCATTTTTTTCTCGTTTGTTTGTCTGTTTCTTTTTGAATCCGTCAATCTTTGAAATAACTGTACAAGATCTTTGACGGTTTGTTTATCCAATGACATAGGCTAGTCCTTCGAAAGGGGGAGGTTGATAAGTTTTTGCCCCCCCCCCCCTCCGACTTACATGTTACATACGTGTACATACCTGTTTTCACCTACCTTGTCTAGATCCGCCCTTGCAAAATAAGCAAACACATTTTATTGATTCATAATTTTATTCTCTACATACATGGTCAATGAAAGTCAACTAAAAAAATACATTTTATGAAATTCTGTGTTGTTTACTCCTGAATACAAACCTGTAAATAGAATCGATCGATAAAGATTTATCATTCGGAACATGCTCGACATGTTGAGTCATATCATAGTCGCAAGATTTCATCCTTCTAAAGACTTTTGATGCAAATAATTGTCAGTTCTGCAATAGCTCAGCGGTAGAGCGTCAGACTTCGAATCGGAGGGTCCGGGGTTCGATACCGGTCTCGGCCATTTTTTCCCCTCAATTTTTTTCATTCGTAAGCAAACATAAAGTACAGTGCTTCAACATTGTTTTCATTTCAAAATTTACACGAGTATGTATTAGTTCAAAATGTTTTCTAACAGAATCAAGAAATATCGAATACATGTACCAGTTTGAAAACACTTGCTATATTGTCATGATTCATTGGAAAATCCCTCACATAATTAATATGCATGACCCAGGATGTGTTACAAATTTCATTGGTCAATTCAACCATGTGACCTGACATTACATGTACAAGATACGATGGGGCCTACCTTGGTGAAGGTACCTGGTTCGAGTCCAGCTGCGGCCAGTCATTTTCGCATTTTTTCAATTTTCATTTCTGTTCTTAACAAGATGAAAATGAGAGGAATCCGTCTGCTATGTCCACAGGAACCTCCATCCTTCCATTTATTAAGGATTCCGATTTCCGTCGGAATCCTTTCTGTTATTGTATTGTCTTTTCTTTATTCTTATTATTAAGGATTCCGACTTCCGTCGGAATTCTTTCTGTTATTGTATTGTCTTTTCTTTATTCTTATTATTATTCTTATTATTATTCTTACCCCCAAACCGTTCCGGACACTTTACAAAAAAGTACAGCATCATATGAAAAAACGGAAAGTACCATGTGAAAATGCATATGAAGATCTTGAATGAAATTTTTTTTCTTGTCAAATGGTTCACATATGCCCCCGCTGGAGGTCATCAAAGGTCAAATCTTTAAACTCTTATAACTCCTAAACTAACCGTACGATTTGAACGAAATTTGTTTTATATTGTTCTTTGGGAAATTTGCAAACTTTTATACGCTTACATGCTCGATAAAATATTTACGGTTTTCGTGCTATTTTGAGTTGAAAATGGAACTTTAAATTGGCACAGTGCCAATTTCTACAGTTTTTGAGATTTTGAGTTGAAACTTGGATGGTAGGCTACTTATAGGTAGTCATTGATGATGACCTAGTTTTAAGGTCACATTATGATTCTCAAGGTCACAACAAACTTTTGCCTATAGAACAAAGACTATTTGACCTTGACAGTTCAAACTTCATAAATACAATCATTGAGCCAAGCCCTTTCACCTTGACCTTGACCCAAGGTCAAATTCTCATTCTCAAGGTCACAACAACATTTTTCCTATAGAACAAAGACCATTTGACCTTGAGAGTTCAAACTTGACGCAAATATTCCTTGCATCAATTCCTTTTACCTTGACCTTGACCCAAGATCATTTGTTCGATTTCAAGGTCACAACAGACTTTTGTTGATAAAATATTGAGCTTTGAATAGATGAAAAGAAATCTTGATGAGAATAAACTAAAATGCTTATCTTTCATCCATGACCTTGGTTCAAGGTCAAATAAACTTTTTCAAGGCCATAACAAACATTCACTCTTGTAGGATTGATAGGATTTTGTTCTTAAATATTTATTCTTCACACAAGTAGTACTTCTTATTTGAACTTTACATAGTAAGATAGATAACTCTTTTATTCTTGTTCTCTGTTTCTATTTTTTATCTTAGTAGCATTACTTGTCTGTACTTTCATGCTGTTGTCATTCTCTATTTATAGAATTTTTCTCATTGCTAATTCATTGTGCAATTCTTTTTGGGATAGTAATTTAAAAGGATTCAAAATGGATAGAATAGATCAAGGAGTTTAAAGCCTTCCTAAACTTGAAAGGTATTTATCGTCTTTTTCTTCTTTTTTGTCGATAAATGAATAAGAGTCCCAAGTTAGACATAAGCTCTTTTGACTCATTTGCTGAAGTGAATAAGGTACTAAAGCAACTATTCTTTTTTTTCATCTTCTTTATTCGGATTTTAACACTTCAGTTCCGAGGAAGGTCTAATAAAGGAGGAATCCGTCTGTTGCTTGCAACAGTAGCCATCTAGTTCTTATTATTATTCTTATTATTATCATTATTATTCTTACCCCCAGATCGTTCCAGTCACTGTACAAAAAAGTACCACTTCTTATGATAAAACGAAAAGAATCATGTGAAAGAGCATATTAAGATCTTGAGGTAAAAAAATTTTGTCGTCGAAAAGTTCACATATGCCCCTGCTAGAGGTCATCAAAGTTCAAATCTTTAAACTCTTATAACTCCTTAACTAACCGTACGATTTGAGGGATTTTTTTTTCAAATGTTCTTTGGGAAATTTGTAAACTTTTATACGCTTACATGCTCGATAAAATATTTACGGTTTTCGAGCTATTCCGAGTTGAAAATGGAACTTTAAATTGGCAAAGTGCCAATTTCTACAGTTTTTGAGATTTTGAGTTGAAATTGGGATACTAGGTTACTTATAGGTAGTCATTTAATGTTGACCTACTTTCAAGGTCAAATTTTCATTCTCAAGGTCACAACAAACTTTTGCCTGTAGAACAAAGACTATTTGACCTTCAGAGTTCAAACTTCATACATAATATCGTTAAACCAAGCTCTTTCACCTTGACCTTGACCCAAGGTTAAATTTTGATTCTCAAGGTCACAACAAACTTTTGCCTATAGAGCAAAGACTATTAGACCTGCAGAGTTCAAACTTCATACATAAAATCACTAAACCAAGCTTTTTCACCATGACCTTGACCCGAGGTCAAATTCTGATTCTCAAGGTCACAACAAACTTTTGCCTATAGAACAAAGACTATTTGACCTTAAAGAGTTTAAACTTCTTACAAATTATTGTTCAGTCATGCTCTTTCACTTTGACCTTGACCCAAGGTCAAATTCTCATTTCAAGGTCACAGCAACTTTTCCCTACAAAACAAAGACTATTTGACCTTCAGAGTTCATACTTTATACATATCATGCTTGGGCCCAGCTCTTTCACCTTGAACTTGACCCAAGGTCAAATTCTGATTTTCAAGGTCACAACAAACTGAAGTCTATAAAACAAAGACATCAAAAGAACACTAGGCATGGTACTGGACCAATCTACAGTTTTGTACCAGTGCCTTTCCCAACGTTGCACACTAGTCATCCTTGACGACGGGACTCCATGACGGGCCTTGTTTAAATCTCGTAAGAGAAGTCTGGATTCTGCTTCTCCGTCCTATCTGAAAATTGGTCAGAATTCTCGGATGATTGATCTTGAGCTCGCTTCAGCCAGCAGAACACATACTGTTATACGCATGCGATAGATTTGTAGATCCATTTACATAGATTTTGTGTTACAAGAGGCCGTTGCGTTTAACTGTCTTGTTTGTGATGTCACCTAATAGTGAGAAGTTTTATTTTTATACAACTATTGTGCGTCTATGGAGACCTCTGTGTATCCGGATGAGTGGAAGGATTGTGTGCACTTTATCTGGATAACTACACCATTTGCTAATAGCAGATGGCATTCCACAGTCGGCGCCGGGTGCACATTGGTCTCCTTCCTTTTATGTGTTGTCATTAATGTTTGATGTTTCAGTACGTCTGTTTCCATTGGTCTCCTTCCTTTTATGTGTTGTCATTAATGTTTGGTGTTTCAGTACGTCTGTTTCCATTGCCTTGTATGATGTTTTAGTGAATGTTGTCGTATCGTTTTGTGGTTTGTAGTTTTGTCTGATGTCATTTATGAGTCACTTTCTTGTGGGGTTGTTTCGCTTGGTGAGTACAGGGTGGTCACGCTGGAGATCATCCCTTCTTCAAAAGAAACGTCGCCCATTCGCACTAAAAGTTCGCACCTTCACAACATTCTCCAGCTTTTCCCCAGTTCTGCACCACGTAATACTACTTCCTTTTCATCGAGTACATATAAATTGTATGATAAAGAGACAAAGAAGCAATTTCCCCTACAAAACACCAAATTTATCTGTGTAAATCTTTTAAATTGACCGGAATTCAAGCAGAACTCTGACTCGAAGGCCAAACCTATGATTCTGCGAAAAATCAAAGATGAAAATGGAAAAAAAATCATTTCAGCAACTTCTAAGGAAAGGGATAATTCCTTACCAATCCGACCCCTACTCCCTTCAGTTCTCTGAGTAAAGCTTTTCATGAAGGCTATCTTTTCGTTTACGTTTATACCACTTGGTGAGTGTCACTGCTGGTGGACCAGGAGTCCCCGAGGGCACATGTAGCCAAGTTCGATCAATTTCGGTTGATCGTTTCTTCAACGCATTCTAAATTTCTGGTATCAAAATTTCTTGAAATTTCTAAAAAGTGGGTCCTGTAGCATCATATCCCACCCATCCTGCTACGTCTTTCGGTATACTTTTTCGACATAGTAACTTTCATACTTTTTGGCATATTACATTGCTTAGATTTAGGATCACTGATGAGGGTTAAATACCCGAAACGTGCATGTCTGGTCCACGTGGCAAATTTATCTGTTCTTAAATGGTGCTATTCAATTTGAATACGTTTACATTTATACCACTTGGTGAGTGTCACTGCTGGTGGACCAGGAGTCCCCGAGGGCACATGTAGCCAAGTTCGATCAATATCGGTTGATCGTTTCTTCAACGCATTCTAAATTTCTGGTATCAAAATTTCTTGAAATTTCTAAAAAGTGGGCCCTGTAGCATCATATACCACCCATCCTGCTACGTCTTTCGGTATACTTTTCGACATAGTAACTTTCATACTTTTTGGCATATTACATTGCTTAGATTTAGGATTACTGATGAGGGTTAAATACCCGAAACGTGCATGTATGGTCCACGTTGCCAATTTATCTGTTCTTAAATGATGCTATTCAATTTGAAGACGTTTACATTAATACCACTTGGGGAGTGTCACTGCTGGTGGACCAGGAGTCCCCGAGGGCACATGTAGCCAAGTTCGATCAATTTCGGTTGATCGTTTCTTCAACACATTCTTAATTTCTGGTATCAAAATTTCTTGAAATTTCTAAAAAGTGAGTCCTGTAGCATCATATCCCACCCATCCTGCTACGTCTTTCTGTATACTTTTTTGACATAGTAACTTTCATACTTTTTGGCATATTACATTGCTTAGATTTAGGATCACTGATGAGGGTTAAATACCCGAAACGTGCATGTCTGGTCCACGTTGCCAATTTATCTGTTCTTAAATGATGCTATTCAATTTGAAGACGTTTACTTTTATACCACTTGGGGAGTGTCACTGCTGGTGGACCAGGAGTCCCCGAGGGCACATGTAGCCAAGTTCGATCAATTTCGGTTGATCGTCTCCAACACATTCTTAATTTCTGGTATCAAAATTTCTTGAAATTTCTAAAAAGTGGGTCCTGTAGCATCATATCCCACCCATCCTGCTACGTCTTTCTGTATACTTTTTCGACATAGTAACTTTCATACTTTTTGGCATATTACATTGCTTAGATTTAGGATCACTGATGAGGGTTAAATACCCGAAACGTGCATGTCTGGTCCACGTTGCCAATTTATCTGTTCTTAAATGATGCTAATCAATTTGAAGACGTTTACATTTCTGTATATTTGTTTTCAGCAATGACCCCAGTGTTACGTAGCAATATATCTTCCCTAAGGTCAATGATGGCAGACTTAGGTCATAACAAATTGATAAAATGTATTTTTGGATTTCTTGACGATAAACAAATGCTTGCCCTCACCACTAAATTTCTTGCTCAAGATTTTTTAAGGATCGGTTCTGATTTCTGCAAATCTTAAAGCTTCTAGAAGTCTCAGATTGAAATTTCGAAGAAAATGATACTTCTTGAGTTTGAAAATTGTTATTGGGAGCAAATTTGTTGTCCCATATACATGACACTGAAATTCAAGGAGGGGGGATACTCGAAAATCTTTTCCGTACTGCTATGCGCCAGGCTTCCTAGACAACAGATTCCTATGGGGATTCCTTTTGAGTACGGAGTATTATTTGGGTACATTGTAACCTATATCAAAAATAAAATTACGTCACTCGCTCGCATCTTAAAAACTGCAATACTTTTAAAAATAATATTTTTCGCTCGCACCTTTCTTCCAAAAGAGATTCCGAAGAATTTTTGATTAATTTGGTAGGACCTTAGCCTCACTTTATTTTACAGCTTCTATTGCATCGCTTAAGCATATTTGTAATAAAATGAGAACGCAAGCTGCACAAAAATAATGAAACATGTTCAACTAATTTCAAGGGGACCTAATTCCATGTAGAAGTTCGATGTTTTTTTTAACAAATTTTGTTCTGGAGCTTCCGTTGATTAAGGTTTATATTCTTTATTTTCATATCCATTGTCAAGGGAATCGTGACAGATTTGTAAACGTACTCGCTTCTAGTGCCCGGGGTCGCGGGTCGCGGGTTCGAAACCCGCCTCTGTAATTTTTTGTTCAGATGGCTTTGTTTATAATAATGAAAAAATTAATAATATGAAATAGTTTTTTTTATTTGATCTACAGTGTATTATTTTCTCCAATGGGCGCCCATGTGGGATATTTGCCAATAACTACACGAAGCTACGTATCATGTAAGACCACTGTATCCTATATACCCTGGCGTGCCTTTTGACGTCGGCAGTATAGGCCGTATCCATATTGTTACTTCGTAATTATCCCATTGTGACGTCAAGGTTTTTGCACCTAAAGTGGCGTCGTCTTAACGAAAAAGTCGTTTTAAAACTCCCTTTTCTACTTTGTAATTCTTATTAAACCGATTAAGACTAACGACTACGGTTTATTCTTACAGAATACTAATAAACACTTTCTTAGGGTGCTGAAAACGACAATTCCGTTATTTTGTGATTCGATAAAGTTGAAGTTTGAATGATTTCCTGGATTTCAAGATGTTTTGAAATATGTTGATTGTACAGCCAGAAACCAAAAGCCACCGGTGGGATAAATTCGTCATACAGTGTTTTACAGGGGGGGGGGGGGAAACAAATATATTGGGCTTCGCCTCGCCCAATTCAACTTTTTTCATCGCCCCAATATATTTCTATATTCCCCATGTAAACCACAGTATAAACAATAATATTATATTTTGATATAATAAAGAATTAATAGCTTAATTCTGTAGTACTAGTGCATAATTACCTAGTTCCATCGAGGTTGTAGTGGTTTTTGTTCGATGGAATTGTTTGACGTCTTCCACTTCATTAGCATCATGTTAGAGCAGATAAATTTACAGCATGGACCAGACATGCACGTTTCGGGTATTTAACCCTCGTCAGTGAATTTATGAAATGAACAACCGTCAAAGTAATGAGGGTAAAAAAAGTGTTCTGGTTTTGTTCTTTGCATATAGTCTGCTCAATAGAAATTAAAGGGTAGGGCCACGAAACCCCTAAATTGGCCCTAATTTTAACATTCGTATTCAATGAATATTTATTTGTGATTTGATACTTTGTAAAGTTCTTTACTAAATCATGAGTTTTGAGTTTGTACTTAAAGCATTTATCAGTAGCTTTAAACCCTCTGAAAACACTAAAATCAGCAATTTTATGCGAATTTGCTGTAAAATATACATTTTCATTGAATTAGAACTGGACACATGCATCGAGATACATGAAAAAATTAAAAAATGAAGATAATCATTACATCATCTTGTCATAAGAGTTTTATGTTTCTCCAGGTATGTGGCTAAATCGAAATTCTCCTTTGAACACATATTTTTTTAGCATTTAATTCTTTTTTTTAAATTTTATGCGATGAGCAATATTCCAAAGCAATCAATCATCAGAGAACTCTGAGACCTGACCGAATCCACCTTTGATGAAGCACTTTTTATCTGAAAGATTAGTAACGTAGTAGGTATGGCGTCTTTAGCCCACTCCTCCTGCTTCCTCTTTCGGTACATCTTTGGTCATAATCATTTTCACAATATTTGGTCATATTACATTGCTTAGATTTCTACATGACCCACGTTTTAGAAACTTCAAGAAATTTTGATTACAGAAATTTTCGAATGCATTGAAGAAACCGAAGTCGGGGAAGGAGAGTCCACCAGCAGTGACACTCCCCAAGCGGCACAAATGTTAAAGGTCTTCAAATTCAATAGCATCATTTAAGAACAGATAAAGTAAATCTTCAATGGAGATGACATTAGGCGTATCGGGAGAATTACTACATGTATCTTCTGTTAGCTTGCAACACGAGTCACCTTGACGTAAAAAAGAACCGCGGTGAATATGTCAAATTCATTCTTGTTTTTGCACTGGTCTAAAATAAAATAGCTGTCAATATTGAGGACAAGGAATTGATGCAACGTTGTATAGATAGATATAAGCAAGATGTGGAATATAGTTGGTTCTCATCGGAATCACCCATAATTTGACGAAAGGCCATTCCTCAAAATTTGAAAAATATAATATCGATCTGAACATTTTTATTACCTCTACTTTTGTGTATTTCTTATAAGAATAAGGATTTCCCCCCACGAGATAATTGTTTTTTTGTAATTAACATCAACAATATGTAGTATTTGCGATTGTCATTTTTGCAGTTGAAGCATTCTTTCTTTTAATTATGAATATGGTTGTATAACGAGTCGGTTATCAAATTATCTAATCGAACATACTTGATTGAAACTAGCAGAATGAAAATGATACACATTTTGTAAATATAAAGTTCTATTATCTTCTTTTAAAGATATCGATGTTTTGTTGATATAGCTTCAAAGGTAGATTGCTTCACAGTATTTTAAGACCGTTTCTTTTTATTTCTGAGAGAATATAAGTTTATATGGTCGTTACAGAATAAAAAATTGAGCATTTCGACAATCCAGATATAAAGCGTTGCTTGTATGGGGGAGGGGGATTGATGCATCTTTTTAATACAGTACAAGTAAAGTTACAGTACTGAAATTCCTACACTCACTCGATTCTTGTAGATAAAGAGCGAAAATAAAGCGGAACAAAAAACCTAAAAACAATTTCGAAGCGAAAGATAGTTTACGCACAATGATACAAAATAATTTTACTTGCGCTTCTTAGTGTGAAAGCATATATACAGTTGTACCCAAACGGAGATCTAATTGTACGATACGCAATAAGTGAGTTAATGTTACCCGTGGACGACAGGAAACGATATTTTCATGCTTGATTGAATAAGTAATGTCATTGCTATTTGAATGGAAAATGTATGCTTGATATTATCTATAAATATTATCTTACGAGAATAAAGGCACCAACGACAATTACAATATAGATACCAAAGTACCAAGGCGAACGAGAAATGCGATCAGCAATAGGATATTGAACAAAAAATGTCTCTTTCTATCACGTAGTTCACTTATTGGAAATCATTTATTGAAATCAACAGATGGTACATTAATGTGTTTTATGAAATGAATTTTATTTCATGACCAAATAAGACTAGTCAAAAAGTAGGGGTGTAACGATTCATCGCGGTGCACCGTGCACCACGATAAAACCCTTCGATTCGGTGAATGGCGGTGCATCCGTATTTTGCGGTTACTAAGGACGCCCGAATCTCTTTTCGTTTTCCGTATGGAAACGTTTAGATTCTACTAGAGAAATATTCAGAATGGGACCGACTTAAATTGTGCTTCACTGATATTAGCAATGAAACAATAACAAGAAATAAAAGTAATACGGCGACCCACCAAGGTTAAAACGAGTAAGAATTTAGTCTGGTGTTGTGGTTTAAGACTATTATCTTAAGCTGCAGGTAAGCTGTGTGGTCATCCAACAGTGAGGAGGTTGTTTTACACCATAATTGTGCGTTCTTCGAGACCTCTGGGAAATCGGAATAGTGGGAGGGTTGTGCACACGTAATCCAGGATAACCACACCGTCTGCTATATACGTGGCAGATGGCCGTCCTAAGTCGGCACCGGTTGCCCATTGGTCTCGTTGGTTTATGTGTAGTCTTTTATGTTTAATGTTCCATGGTGTGAGTTGGTGTTCCTTGTCCCTTTTGCGTCTCTTTCTGTGGGTGTCTGTTCTGTGGTTTTGTATGGGCGTTTTGGGATTTTGCTGTGGGTGCTGCAACCTTGTGTTGTTGGAGATCCCCTCCTTTCATGTATAGTGCTGTTACGCATCATTTGAAGTTATTGAAAGAAGTCTACCTCCTCATCCAAACTGTCAAGTGTTCATCAATGTTCAAGGACAGCATCATAGCTTTATTCAAGGCATGAGGCATCATGTCACAAGGAATCATCATATTTTATCAATAAAAAAAAGAAGTCAGTATTTTCTATTTTCTTTTATTTGAGGTGTAAAGTATAAAAAATAACCGAAACCGAAGCCTTGAACCGCGATATGTATCATATCGTGAGGGAAGCGTATCGTAACATCCTACCAAACAGGGGATTCTTACTCCTCCCGGACACCTGGTCCCACCTTTAGCTTGCTAGGTGTCCATCGATGCTCAATTTTGTGCTCTATTGTGAGTGATGTTGTGGTTGTCTTCAGGATCTTCTTTATCTCATTCAATGAAATATAATGAAAAGAACGTTTATTTCTGTAAAATTTCATCATAATCTTGCATTTTGTGAACAATGTATCAAATTGCCGGCCGTGGTCCGTGGTCGGAACATGTGATTGCACATCAACATTACAAATTTATTCCCCTTTCACTAAAAAGCATAGCAGATAGAAAATCAGACAGACAGACAGACAGACCGATCGATCGATCGATCGACAGACAGACAGGATGGCCTGCAGATACTTTTTGTCTCTATATGTACTATACTACTCTTATGAGCATACATGAGATAATAATTGACCACGAAATAAGTTACGTATGTCCATGGATGTGATAGTTTGTTACTATAAGGTACTTTGTCGTTCTTTAAAATATGAGAATACTTCAACGGCACCATGATGTCAATGAGATATGTCGTTATTTTGTTGCCATGAGATATGCTATGTTGGCAAAACATATTACTGTCCGTTCATTTCGTTGAAAAATATTCAATCCTTCATCTCCAAAAAAGAAATTAACGGGTTTTTTCTAGTAAGGATTACAAGGGAAAGAAAATCTGAACATAAGACAATCTTAGTAATAGTTTTAGTTATACATGACAAGGATTCAACAATGTTCTTATAACTTGGAACCATCACTGATGAGAATTTAATATTCGAAACACGTGTCTGGTGCAGAAAAAAATGGTTTGGAATTTTATTCACGAAGGTATAGAGTTGGAACACTACCGTATTATTATTACAAACACTTGCATGTTGCAGTGTTTAGCAGTTAAAATCGTTCCCTGTGACCTGATGTTTAGAAGTGTACTTGATTACTTCTTTCCAGCTCTGTCGCCTGAAAGAAGCTTGGTTTTGGCCCTTTATCGATTTGACATCATAGATATTATTTTGCTATTTCGACAACTTGTCATTCCATTCAAAACTATCACCGAACTTAAAGGAGGTTAATATCTCAGCACCACCCTTCCTATGCTACTTTGAACATATATTTTATTTGGATATGCTACTGAATCGACCCTACATTTGTAGCCGCGCACTCTCTGTAACGTAAATGTACAAATCGAAATTCAAAACATTAAAGAGGGCACTATTGAAATGAATTTACTGGAAGCATCACTGGTGAGAAAATAATATTCGAAACACGTGTCTGGTGCAGAAAAAAAAATGGTTTGGAATTTTCTTCATGAAAGTATAGAGTTGGAACACTTCCATATTATTTTTCACAATTATTTTATTTATAAAACTAAGATGTGTCTAAATCAAACAATAAAATAACTGATTCGGATTCTTTTTTTTTAAAGTCTAATTTCTTTAAGATAACTTGACACTCAGTTATATTATCTTGGACGGATATATACACTATCAAACTAAAAATATTTTATGCGCCATCTGTCAACCATAGCAATGTAATAAGTGATAATATTTTCTTCATCTTTATTTCCTAAGTTCAGTTTTTGTTTGACGGACAAGAGAAATAAAGGAATTTTGTAGCAATATGATATTCAAAAAGTAAGTATATGTGTTTTTTTCTGCTTTTGCCATCGTTATATATTCCAGTTAACGGATTTTTTAAGATGTAGCACAAAATGACTTTCTTCATTTTTAATACCATGTGTTAAAGCAATAAACAAAACTGAACTTTATTATCAGAAAAAATATCCAATAATGTAATACAAATATAAAAGAAAACTTAATTTGTTTTTCTTTACTTGCATAATGTACATGTATATGAAAGAATCCCTTACAAATATCATTCAAATGTATCTAAACGTGTTACGTACGTCGTTTATTTAAAACATTTTTTGATTAATTTAACTTAAAGAAATCTGAATGGGTTTCTAGCAGTAAATTCTAGTATATTTCACATTGCAAGTAAATTTCGAGAATAAGGTATATCCGTGGCGAGAAGGTTCGCAAAATGTTCGATGAACCATGGACCTACGACTTCAGTACGGATTGCTACGGGTTGATACGAATCGAGTACGGATAGCTAAGAATTGCTACGGATATCATTCCGACTTTGCTACGGATTGCTACGACACATGTACGGATAGATACGGATAGGTACGGATTGCTAAGGATTGCCACGACTAGAGTACGGATAGCGACGATTCGCATAAGGATAGCTACGACTTCAATAGAGATTGGTAGGACTGGTTTGAATTTCCTATGTATTTTTAACCATAATTATTAACTAAAACACCGAATATTTTCAAATTGATATGGTGTCATTTCTTTTATAATAGTATTGAGGTTTTATACATGCCTATATATCATTATCTGAAATTTAATAGTTGAAGTATTAACTAATATATTCACCGAAAAACGCACAAAAAAACCAAATAGATTTGAAGTTAATGTAAGACACAATTCTTGGCTATCCGTAGCAACCCGTAGGTGATTCATAGCAATCCGTAGGAGAGTCGTAGCAATCCGTGGGAGAGTCGTAGTAAACTATAGGAGAGTCGTAGCAATCCATAGCAGAGTCGTATTGCTATCATTATCACAAACATAGTCCCGGATTGCTACGGATTTGCTAAGGGTTTCTACGTCTCCCCTACGGATAGCTACGACTCCACTACGGGTTGCTAAGACTCCCGTACGACTCCGCTACGACAAATCTATCCGTAGCGAAGTCATGGAAAATTTTGAAAATGTTCAAGCATTTTCTGTCTCATCCCGGATAACTACGGATTGCGAAGGATAGCTACGACTTGTCACGACTAGTGCCGGATCGAGTTATGGATTGCTACGGATACATGTATCTACGGATGTAAAATTTTTCTCGATCCGTAGCTATCCGGGACCCGATCCGTGAAAGTGTGAAGGGGGCTTTAATAAGGATTAATATTGGGATCATGTGTTTTCATTTAAGTCGTATATTGAGAGAACACTAACTCGAAAATTTTGTAATTGTTTTACAGACATATACAACCAAAGAATCTGAACTGCTATTTTTCTACTCAAGTGTTCTCTAAATAAATGGATATTTCTGACGAGATATGACAATTTAAAATTTTAAGAATGAAAATTATGGTCACACAAGAGGACTAAAATTACTACATATGAATCAGATTTAGGTTTTTGTGCCCTCTAAGACGAAGGGATTTACCGCGTAGTATATTCTTTATTATGATCACAGACGAGGGTTAAGCACCCGAAACGTGCATGTCTGGTCCATGCTGCTTTATCTGCTCTTAAAAGATGCTATTGAATTTGAAAACGTTTAACATGTATTATGCTAGTTTTAATGAGGTAAGACTACGTTTTTTTTCGGGAATCTTGTCGTAATATAACTCAGGACGGCCATAATGAGATGAAGAAGATCCTGACGATAAATCTCAACAGCACTCACATTAGAGCACCGAATTGAACATCGACGGACCCCTTTCAAGCTAGCTAGAGGTGGGACCAGGAGCCCGGGAGGAGTAAGCATACCCTGTTTGGCTAGTACACGGAAAAGTTATCCAACAAATTCATAATCGAGCTACCAGTCATAACGTACACAAAAACCGCAACGAAAATATGTACTTCAAAAAGCATATTCAATTTGAAGACGTTAAACATTGATACCACTTGGTGAGTGTCACTGCTGGTGGACCAGGAGTCCCCGAGGGCACATGTAGCCAAGTTCGATCAATTTCGGTTGATCGTTTCTTCGACGCATTCTAAAATTTCTGTTATGAAAATTTCTTGAAATTTCAAAAACGTGAGTTCTGTAGCATCATATCCCACCCGTCCTGCTACGTCTTTCGGTACACTTTTTCGACATAGTAACTTTCACACTTTTTTTTGGCATATTACATTGTTTAGATTTAAGGATCACTGACGAGGGTTAAGTACCCGAAACGTGCATGTCTGGTCCATGCTGCCAATTTATCTGTTCTTAAATGATGCTATTCAATTTGAAGACGTTAAACATTTATACCACTTGGTGAGTGTCACTGCTGGTGGACCAGGAGTCCCCGAGGGCACATGTAGCCAAGTTCGATCAATTTCGGTTGATCGTTTCTTCGACGCATTCTAAAATTTCTGTAATGAAAATTTCATGAAATTTCAAAAATGTGGGTTCTGTAGCATCATTTCCCACCCGTCCTGTACTTCTTTCGGTACACTTTTTCGACATAGTAACTTAATTTCACACTTTTTTTGTCATATTACATTATTTAGATTTAAGGATCACTGACGAGGGTAAAGTACCCGAAACGTGCATGTCTGGTCCATGCTGCCAATTTATCTGTTCTTAAATGATGTTATTCAATTTGAAGACGTTAAACATTCGCATAAACAATCAGGGATAACATTACAACACTATACACTCATAGAGATAGGACCAAGAAACAGGCAAATCGATATAACACACTCTTTAAACACAAACACGAAAATGTTCTTACACTTATGCCGTTTGCCGTGTGGAGCTCGTAAAAAAGTTCCCCGCGAGAGGTTTGACAGTAAGTGTTTTGAATATACTTCCCTGACATTATCGCCATAGCGCTTTCTATATTGACATATCGTTAGACAACGCATGAATTTTATATATCTTCATTTCCATCCTTCATTAACATCGACGGTGGGTGCGGCTAGCCAACAGGGGATCCTTACTCCTACGGGGCACCTGGTCCCACCTCTAGCTTGCTAGGGGTCCGTCGATGTTTAATTTTGTGCTCTGTTGTGAGTGCTGTTGAGATTATCATCAGGAGCTTCTTTAACTCATTACATTTATTATACCCTCACAACACCGTTGCAGGGGAGTATAATATAACGCCGTGGTTCGTGTGAGGATGTACGTCACACTTTTGACATGAGTCCTCTTTAGAGAAGACAGGGCCCCGACCACCTGTCCTCTCTGAATGTCAGTCGGACTCCTCGGGTGATTACATAAATGAGCTCGCTACAGCCGGCAGAGCACGGACTGTATTGCGCATGCCCTCTTTTTATATCCATCTACATATTCATCTGTGTTTCTGGGGCCTCTACTTTTCGCGGTCTTGTTTGTGTGGTGTCATCTTACAGTGAGGAGGTTGTTTAACACCACAATTGTACGTTCTTCGATATCTCTGGGTAATTGGAGAAATGAGAGGGTTGTGCGCACGTAATCCCGGATAACCACACCATTTGCTACTTGCGTGACAAATGGCCGTCCAAAGTCGGCACCGGTTGCCCATTTGTCTCGTCGGTTTATGTGTGGTCTTCTGTGTTTGATGTTTACATGTCGTGTGTCTCCTTTCCGTCTCGTGCTGTACTCGTCTTTTGTGTTTTTGCATCTTGTGATTTGGTGTTTTGCTGTTGACGCTGAACCGGGGTCTTGTTGGAGATCTCCTCCCTTTCTTTATATCTACACTTATTTCGTGTTGCAGTGTGGAGTTGGTAAAGCAATTCCCCGCGACCCGATGTTTGAAGTGTTTTAATTTGATTGTGTTGTCTAACTTGACTTTGTTGTAGTGTCTTTCACGTAGGACTCTAATTCACTTTTCTTCCATAATGCATTATGGCATTTTTATGGTCGCCTCGTATTAAACTAACCCCCTTGAGATTACCCTCTGTCACTACAGTCACTTTACCATCATCGACATTCAACTGTAAAAAACTTTTTTCCTCACCAAGAGTACTCTTATCACCTCTCAAATTTAGACCCCACAGTCGTATTTTACGCACTACTCCATCCGCAGGCTCTACATTCAACAACAGACACAGAGGGTTCTGAATTATTTCAAAGTGCAATAGTAAAAGATGATCTTTGTGTCACCTCATCAAATGCGACTCCAAAATAACATCTAGTATAAATGGGCAGAAATTCAAAATCGAGGTAGACCAAAACATCAATTGATCGTCTCAAGATCTTATTTACGTTATGACTTGAAATGCCAGGGGATATAGCGCACAATATGTAGGTGAGACAGGCCAACCTTTAAAATTCTTATAAGATCAGAATCTCACGTCAACAAAAACACAGAAAGTTTCTTTATAAACACTTTGTTAAATATAATCATTCTATTTCGGATATCACCATTACCCCAGTTCAGACTTTTCAAAAACGTAAAAATGAAAGTAAGACCGAAATTAAAAAACGCCGACTACAAGCTGAACTTGCCTGGATCACCAAACTTCAGACTGCGTACCCTCTTGGTTTAAACGATCAAATCTATGGACAAGGAAACATTTCCTCAGCTTCTACCAATATCAACATCTTTTCAATTCGCCCAAACACTTAAAGGAAATACAGGTCGCACGGGAAAAGACGAAACAGACAAAGAAAGAAAGCGATCCAGAATCTACCGCTCTCTCAACGATTTACGTACTATAGCACGCAATGGCGGCAGACATGAGCTGTTACATGCTCTGTCGTCAATACCAGTTATGCACTTGAAATCTATCTTGGATGAAGCAGAGGTTGCATTCTTAAGAAACACTGACTGATTCAGACTTAATATCATTGTCTCATTCGCACAGTATAAACTTTATCCTATTGTGAAAAACACCTCCCCTAAAAGACGTTTCATAAAAATCCCGTTTATTAACAAAGGTTTTGATCTTCTAAACATCTCTAATATTTTTCGGGGATCATCGCGTACAAAGTACCATTCCTCAATATTTTGAAAATTTAGAACCACCTCTTATTTGTTGTAAGTACAAGAAACCTATTCGAAACTTTGTTTTTAACTATAATAAAGTTACATCGGATCCTGACATACTTAAATCCTGTCCTGCTTCTTGAGAATGCGCAACTTCTAAATATCTCTACAAACCAGCTGGCCATGCTGTTAGAGGTGACTTTTCAATTATCCAAGACATACAGCTCCGTGGTCTTCTTAAAAAAAGGACCTAAGTATATAATCCCATCCAAGATAGATTTTGTCAAAGGCCGTGAGGTGCTTACGGAAGCCTTAGATAATTATACGAAAAGATGGTGTAAATCAAGAGGAGTCGAACCGCATGCTCTGAATGACTGGAAAAACCTCATTTTAGACGGATATTCGAATAGATAACTTCCATAAAAACCCTCATCTTTTTCAAAATCCACGTTCCAAATCAGAAAGATTTTTCAAATCCAAACTAAGTAAATTACATGAAAAATATGTCTTTGCACCAGCTGATAAAGCAGCCAACAACACCATTATCATTTGAAAACGTTACTACATATCAACTTTGGTTTCGGAACTTTCGTCTTCTAATACATATATCAAAAGCAATGAAAGTGCATCTAACATTTTAAGCAAGCATAACAGTGAACTGTCTTCATTCAATATCTCTATTTCTAAATTGGATCTCCCAGCACTATATTGCATACCGAAACTGCACAAGTCTCCTTACAAATTTCGATTTATTGCAAATTCTAGTAACCTCTCCACTATAATTTTGTCTAGAAATCTGACGTCAGCACTTACTGCTATTAAAGAACACATAACTAGATATTGTGAAACGGTTCTTAACAGGAACGATGTAAATTTTGGTCTATTAAGAATTCAGGGGATGTGATTGACAAAATGAAATCTGGAAATTTCCAAGCCAATACGATTTCTTCATATGACTTCTCTAATATGTACACCTCACTTCCTCATGACAAAATTTATGATCGATTATCTAATCTCATTAAATGGTGTTTTGATCGAGAGCGGAAAACTTACATTTGTACATCTGAATTGAAGGGTTTCTTTTCCTCGACAGACTACAAATCATACAAATCATGGACATGTAGTGACCTGTGTAATGCCTTGTCCTTCCTCTTGGACAATATTTATGTTAGATTTGGTGAGGATCCATACAAGCAGGTTGTAGGAATTTCTATGGGTACTAACTGTGCGCCTCTTGTTGCAGATTTATTTTATACACTTATGAAAAAGAATTTATCCAAAATCTTCAACAGCAAAGAAAATTTGATGATCTGAAAATTTTCAATAATACTTCTAGGTATCTGGATGATATTCTCACCATTGTCAATCCTGTTTTTGAATTATATAAGAATGAAATTTATCCGCAAGAATTAACACTTAACAATGCAAACGTTACAAATACAGAAACACCGTTTTTGGACCTAAATATCAAAATTGTAAACGGAAAGATTCATACAAGTGTATATGACAAAAGGGATGATTTTGGATTCAACATAGTAAATTTCCCCTGGCTTGACGGTGATGTTCTAAGATTACCGTCATACGGCATTTACATATCACAGCTCATCCGGTACGCTAGAGCATGTACTGATATTTTGGATTTTCACAGTAGAAATTTACAAACTACCAAAAAACTTTTAGGTCAAGGTTTCCGCTTTCATAAACTAGTTAAGACTTTTTGGAAATTTTTACAAAAATTACAGTCAACTTCTTTTAAAATTCGAATCTATACACGCAACAGAGTACATTACTTTCGGTATTACGCAACCTGTTTTATGGTGATATGATAAACAATATAAGAAGGATCAAAGGTAGGCAGCATAACCATCGAAAATGCGTAAGAATCATCAAACGCCTTTTATACCATGGATATGACCCTTATGTCACCAGACAGACACTAGGCTTGGTACTTGATCAATCTACAGTCTTGTACAAGCGCATCCTTGAAACTTGCACGTTGACTGACTGTGACTACGGGACTTCATGACGGACCCTGTCCAACCCTTTTTAGAACAGACAGGGCCCCGACCACCTGTCCTCTCTGAATGTCAGTCGGACTCCTTGGGTGATTACATACATGAGCTCGCTACAGCTGGCAGAGCACGGACTGTATTACGCATGCCCTCTTTTTATATCCATTTACATATTCATCTTTGTTTTTGGGGCCTCTACTTTTCGCGGTCTTGTTTGTGTGAGGTCATCTTACAGTGAGGAGGTTGTTTTACACCACAATTGTACGTTCTTCGAGACATCTGTGTAATTCGAGAAGTGAGAGGGTTGTGCGCACGTTATCCATAATAAACACACCATTTCCTACTTGCGTGACAAATGGCCGTCCAAAGTCGGCATCGGTTGCCTTTTGGTCTCGTCGGTTTATGTGTAGTCTTTTGTGTTTGATGTTTACATGTCGTGTGTCTCTTTTCCGTCTCGTGTTGTACTCGTCTTTTTTTTTTTTACATCTTGTGTTTTGGTGTTTTGCTGTTGACGCTGCCACGGGATCTTGTTTGAAATCTCCTCCCTTCTTTTGATTATACTGCCTTGAGAACACAATTTTGATCGGATTGCAAATGGCTTAAAATGTTGTACACATCCTAGAGGGCACAGTTTTAACCGATCTTGAACAGACTTCATACACGTATTCCTTATGGCAGGATGAAGAACCCCATTGTTTTGTTACAGTTTTGATCGGATCTTGACTTAATACACTTATTCCTTATGACAAGAAAAAGAAGCCCACTCATTTTCAATGTCAACGGTCAAGGTCACAGAAAAGAAGTGGTTGAAATCTTATAAACTACCTAGTAGAGAGCTCAGTTTTAATTTGATCTAGAGTAAACTTCATACACACCTTGAATATGACAGGAGGAAGAGACCTATCGTTTTCAAAGGTCATAGGTCAAATGTCAAGGTCATATAATGGAAATAATCAAAATCCATGTAGAAATATCTAAAAATCCTTTTATACAGCATAGAGGGTGCAGTTTTTAAGGGATCTTTACCAAACTTAATACACTTATTTCTCATGACAGGGAGAAGCGTCCAATGTACTTTCCAGATCATAGGTCAAGGTCACAAAAGGGAAATAATTCAAATCCTTGTATACAACCCAGGGGAAGCATTTTTATTTGTATTTTATCAAAATCATTCATTTGACTGGAGGAAGAGCCCTATTATATAAAGGTCATAGGTCAAAGATCATAAATCAAATGTCAAGGTTATAGAGTGGGAATAGTTAAAACCCTTGCATACAGCCTGATATACATGCCATGCGATAGGATGCTATACTTATCACTGCCTAGGTTTTATTTATATAAAGAGGTAATCTATTTATCAATGAAACAGTTCCTTTTAGCAGAATGAAATATTTCTGCGAAAGGGAAGGGATGATATAAATAAAAACACCAACACTCCAATACAAAACTTTTCGGCCCCTGGGCCTTCATCCAGTGTGAAAACCGACAATGTTTTTGAAAGCTAAATAAATCAATCGTTTGCTTCTCTAGCGCTCATAACAAAACCTGATCGTTTTTCACACTGGATAAAGTCCAAGGGGCCGAAAATTTGAGTGTTTCATTGTTTGTGTTGTTATTTGGTTCCTTTTTATTCTTTATTTTAGGTATCTGACTACAACGTGCTTCGTGACCTTTTTACTTATGTTAATACTATTCATGGTATCAGATGTCAGCGATTTACTCAGAAATATGCCTCTTGGACGCAACCCTTTACGCAACCCTTTACCGGTAACATCAGGGCAGTTAAAGAACCCATCGCCACTTCATGATGTCAACGATATACACATGGACAACTCATTTGGACGTAACCCTTCATCCGTGAAATCAGGACTGTTGAAGCGATTTACAACGAAGAAGAAAAGAACCCATCTTTACTTACTGAAGACCCATAAGTGTGGTAGCTCAACTATTGCAACCTTATTAGGACGATTTGGATACTTGAATAACTTGACATTTGTTCTGCCAACAGAACTTGAATCTCCGATGATATATTTAGATAGAGAGAATGGTTATTTACCAGAGCCAAAAGGAGAGAAATATGACATTCTAGTTCATCACTCGCTGTATGATAGAATAGTGTTGCAGAGAATCCTTCCTAGAGACACGAAATATATTGGTCTTATAAGAGAACCATTAGCACGATTTGTATCCGCTTTTATTTTTTTTAGATCACACAATGTTAAACAATTGGTTCAAATGCCTGGTAAGGATACCAATGCTGTAATATCATGGTATTTAAAGCACACACACTATTTTGTTTTGCCTCGGACTAGTTTGACCCAATGGGAATGCTTGAATTTGGTCATGTGACTGCCCGACAAATTCTTGTGGAAAGTCAGTTTCAAAAATTTGTAAGGCAATGGCCGACAATTAGCAAAACCAGACGGAGGATAATAATATAAATCACGTTGCTGTTCTTGATATCAACATTTTTTGTACTACAAACTCAAAATTTTTTTACCGTGGCCTAAAGCGGTTCGTGAAATTAGAGTAGCGTCCCTTAGCGTGACGTAGGCAAGTAAATAACAACAATGGCCGAAGGTGGAGGCAGCACTATTGCTTGGTAAAGCAGGAGGACAGTAGGAATCACCATGTCTGTCTGTCTGTCATACCTAAAATGGTCCTCGACAAAACAAATCAGTTATTAGGTTTGTTACTGACCTTACACGAAAATCTGTCGGGTTGATAAAGCCCATAGAAGGCTCGGCGCAAGCGCCTCGCCTTCTATGGGCTTTATCAACCCGACAGATTTCCGTGTAAGGTCAGTAACAAACCTAATAACTAATAATATTAGTAAACCTGACTTCGTGTATAGACTTGTAGACAATTTGATGGCTTTTGAGTTCGGATTCCCTATGGAAGCAAGGAAAAATGATACAATAATCGAGGAGTTCTTAAGAAGGATTGACGGTGAGTTTGATCTGATCATTGTTCTGGAATATCTCGATGAATCCCTACTTCTGCTGAAAAGGATGATGATGTGGTCGATAAAAGACATAATGTTCCTTAAACCATTAAATGAAGCCGTTATTGATAAAGAGGATGTAATAAATTCAATGACGGCAGATGACCGACAACGGCACAGAAACTAGAATTTGTGGATTTTGCCTTCTATAATTACTTCTTGATCAAATTACGACAACAAATTAGAAGGGGAGGTATTTCTTTTCAAAAAGAACTTGAAGACTACAGATCAGCGAGAGTTGCTGTTTCAAGATTTTGTGAAAATCACAAGCCAGGGGAGGAACTACAATACAACACGAAAAACTTCAAAGAACATTTCAAAGTAAATTCTTATTATTGTGATCTCATGAATGTAGGTACCAGCTACCTTAGGAGATTGATTCTACAGAGAAAACGATATCCGAAAGTACCTTCGTAGAGATAGCTTTATCAGCGGATCCAGAATTTTCCTAGCAGATTTTGAGGTGTATTAATGGCATATAAACTGAATCCTACCTATCATCGATAGAAAAGTATTGTGGTATAACGTAAATCTAAAGAATTGTTGGTTTTTTTCAGTTGTCGAGAAAGTTTTCGAAAATGTCAGAGAACTTCCTCGAGGGTCCTCTTCTAAATACATATACGTGGATTATTAGCAATATGATTTCTCGCATTTAAGGACCGAACGAAGGAGCTGTTCAGATAAGGCGTAGAATCTGCCCTGAAATGTGGAATTTTAAAAATTGAAATTTCAAGAACTTTTTTTAGCTCGCCTGAGCGAAGCTCAACTGAGCTATTGTCATAGCGCGCAATCCGTCGCCCGTCGTCCGTCCGTCGTCGTCCGTCCGGCGTAAACTTTTAACATTTTTTACTTCTCCTCTGAAACCGCTTCACAGAATATCTCGAAACTTCACAGGATGCAAGAACCCAATGCCCTCTACCAAGTTTGTGTTTTTCGAGCCGATCGGAAATCCAAGTTGGCCGACACAGGTTCTGATCGGCTTACACATTTTGGATTTCTCCTCTGAAACCGCTGCACAGAATTTCTCGAAACTTCACAGGAAGCAAGAACTCAATGCCCTCTACCAAGTTTGTGTTTTTCGAGCCGATCGGAAATCCAATATGGCCGCCACAAGCTCTGATTGGCTGACATATTTTCGACTTCTCCTCTGAAACCGCTGCACAGAATTTCATGAAACTTCACAGGAAGCAAGCACTCAATGACCTCTAATAAGTTTGTGTTTTTTGAGCCGATCTGAATACCAAGATGGCCGCCACAGGCTCTGATTGGCTCACACATTTTCGACTTCTCCTCTGAAACTGCTGCACAGAATTTCATGAAACTACACAGCAAGCAAGTACTCAATGCCCTCTTCCAAGTTTGTGTTTTTCGAGCCGATCGGAAATCCAATATGGCCACCACAGGCTCTGATTGGCTGACACATTTTCGACTTCTCCTCTGAAACCAATGCACAGAATTTCTGGAAACTTTACAGGAAGCAAACACTCAACGCCCTCTACCAAGTTTGTGTTTTTCGAGCTGATGGGAAATCCAAGATTGCTGCCACAAGCTCTGATTGGCTCACACATTTTCGACTGCTCCTTTGAAACCGCTAAACAGAATCTCTCGAAACTTCACAGGAAGCAAGAACTCAATGCCCTCTACCAAGTTTGTGTTTTTCGAGCCTATTGGAAATCCAAGATGGCAGCTAAGACTCTGATTGGCTGACGAATTTTTGACTTCTCCTCTGAAACAGAATTTCTTGAAACAGGAAGCAAGTACTCATTGCCCTCTTAGTCTATCAAGTTTGTGTTTTTCGAGCCGTTCGGAAACCCAAGATGTCCTCCATAGGCTCTAATAAGATGACACATTTTTGATTATCCTCTTAAAGTAGTTCGGTACACCTATGGAACGTAACTCTAGCTAGCATATATATCCCTTGGAGGTTTTCAAAACTCAAAGTTGTGTAATTCTTTTATTTCTGAACGGATTGAAATGAAATTAGTATCTATGGAATCAGAAATATCTTTTCTGAATTTTTATACAAAAATTTGCGTTTGATTATGTGCAAAATAATTTTCAGATTCGTTAAACGGCTTATTTTTGCGCGATGCATGAATTGTCTATTTAGCGGCGTTTCTAACATGCATTTCATTGGGCATCCAACAAAAAGTTCAATAAGCACTAGTACTTTGCTGTTACAATGAAAGAGTAAATTTCTTTATGTTTATAATGATATTATTTTAAAGTTACAACACTTTATCTGTAGTTTAGTGTCAAGAAAAGCGCAAATCATATCGAAAATTTATGATACATCTCAATTTAACGGTAAATGTTATCGAGAAAAGTTATCCGGAGGAAAATATATGAGCGTATGGGTTAGAGAGTAAGCTCTCCTTAATCTAAAATGTCTCTATGTCAACAGTAGCTTTATTTGTTTCTGAAATCGATTGAGTTAAAAAAATTAGCTCTAACCTTTCGCAACGTCAGCTTTACGTTCGTTGTGAAAACGAATGCATTGTGAAAACGTCATTTTCATTTGTTTCAAGGCAATAAAAAAGGTGGAATTACAAGATAATGACAGACGACAGGCTACTTCTTGCAGGTTAAAAGAATACAAAAATTGAAAATAAAAAAAGCTGCTCGGACAGACGGTGGCATCTCTGTTTAAAAGCGGAGTGAGTTTACGCTATCTCAAAATAACACATTAGAGAGACCCAACAAATGGACTTAGATTCTGACTTGGGTCCCTTTGATAAAAGCAAACAAAAGTAATTAAGTACATGTATATAGCTTGCAAAAATATATGTACGCAGAATGCTATAAAAAAACAGGAAAAATATTTATTTGTTTGTAGGAAAGGACTGAAAGAAAAGAAAAGAAAAGCACACAAATTTTCGAACATCCTTTATCAATACAGCTATAAATCTGCAATTCTGGATGCACGTTGTCTGCTCGTCAGTCCCAATCCGTCTGATTATCTTGCTGTCTACTAGTCTTTAGAAAATGCCAGATGTCTTCGCCGTTCTTGCATATTTTAAACCCCTCGATCTTCTTTTTGTTTACATGTGAAGTTCAATACAGATAACGCAGTAGTTTTGAGATACTTTTTAATTTACTTTTTCCGTGACGTAAAAAATTATAATTGACGCTCTGACAGAAAAGTGAAAATTTTGTACATTTACAATGTATTTATAACATATTTCTATAAAACATGTCACTTTCCTACCCTAAAATTTCACATCAAAATAAGGAGAACAAAAAAGAAAAAAAAAAAAAAAAACACTCACAAAAAAAAAACCACAAAAAAGCCTAAAAAAAATGTGATATGGAAATAATATCTGGAAGAATATTTTAATATTCCGAACCAATTTATTATACCCGTGAAAAGATTAATTGCAGCGCAGGAAAAAAAATTTAGGATTATTGAAAATGAACTTCAATCATTTATTACATTATAACAAAAAAGTTACACAACCATTTATAATAAAGTATGACGTTGGCTCAGAAGCTTCTTTTTTTTGTCTTGGGAAGCCCCATAGAGCAGAAGAAATCCGATCGAGGTAACCAGATAAAAACATATTGAGACCGGGTAGGCGACTCCTATTACCGCATTAAATCCTTTAAGAATCGTGGCCGCAGAGGTTAGAAGCAAGCGCACCATCCCTTCACTTAACTAGCCGTTGCAGGGATGGGAGTGAACCCCCCTCCCAATCGCCAGCACCTCTGACGACTTCAGTACATCGTCTCATTTTATTAAGATTTTTTGAAAACTTCCCTACTTATAAAATTTTTCATGTTCACCTTTTAATGGGTAATATTCCAGCACACTTTTAAAGCACATCGCTTCAAAATTTAGAAATCATCAAAATGAAAATTGAATGAGGAATGTAATTTGAATAAATCAAGAAATCCAAGATGACGGCGTGAAAACTGTCCAGGCGTCGTTACAGTATGTACGACGTCGCCGCATGACGTTCGCCAAAATGACCGAAAAAGGTGTCAAAAACCAAATTTCTATCGCCTGTAACAAAAAGTTGGGTCCATGTTTTGATTAATTTTTTGATATGAGTATTTTCAAAACGATTTCAAGAAAAGTGTACTTGAATATAATGAATCTTTCTCGACTCGTTTTTTTTTAAAATAACTACAAAGGATAAAAAAGGTAATTTTTTTCTAACCTAAATGTGACAAAATGACGGATATTAATATTCCAAAACATGCAGAATATCCATGTTATTGGCAATGTTTTGTGGATTTATGCACAGAATTTATATATTTACCTAATCAATGTATTATTTTCTTTGGATGACATGATTTTAAGAAAATTATCTTGCCAAATGTACAAGTGCATAGTGTATCTTTACTATTTCAACGGCAAGATAAATGTCCCATTTTTGTGAACGTTTGTAGAAGAATCGACGCAAATAGAAGTGAGAATAGCGGAAAAACTAGGGGATGTTTTGGATGATTTTATTATATCAACATGAAGAGTACATCTAGTTCATAGGATGTTAATTTTTATAAGGAGATTTTTCGACTAGATTTTGAATATTTGTTAAAAGTATATGAAAATAAAAAATCAAAAGTCGAAAAAAGCCGTTAAAATATGAATTGCACGGTTTATTTTACACATTACAAGAAAATGTTAATATAAACTCACGATTAAAGAGATTTATCACTCAGAAATCCATTTTAGGGCATTTTGTCAACATCCGTTGTATATTTTGTCTAATTTGACGTTGTAATTATGCAGTTTAGCGCATACGAACGGCGCAAATAAATGCCATGTAGGTAGCGTTTTATACCTACTTTGTGACGTTATTACTAAGGAAAACCAACTTCACAAATGGGTTTAATTAGCACAACATGTTTTTAGAATATGTATAAATCATACCGAAATGTACTCGTTTTACGGAAAACGTAACTTCGATATGACGCCTGTACCGAACGACCTTAAACTACTGCAAAGAATGTCACCAAACTTTACAGGAAGTAAGTACACATTGTTCTTCTCAAAGCTTCACTAAAAGTGATTTTCTTCAGTTCTTATACCGACTTTGATTAAAAACATACATACAGTCTCCTCAGGTGAGCGATATGGCCCCTTGGGCCTCTCGTTTAATGTAAAATGTTTACCTATACGGAATCTCATCAGAATATGAATGTTAAACGTCTTCAAATTAAATAGCATCATTTAAGACCTGATAAATATACAGCTTGGACCAGATTTTTCTTCTGTTTTGCATAATATTGCTAATTTTGGGGTGAAAACTTGTCTTTTTCTCAATAGAAATAAATAGAATACGGAACAGTTTTTTAACATTGTTCCCCCGGATATACAGAAAGCCACTTTTACTGGAGTTGTGTATCCATGACAAAGTGGGGTTCTGTATCCCCGGGGGGAACACTATCCCAGAGACGAAAAACACAAAAATGGAAAGGGTTGTGCATTTTTAAGAATCTACCATTTTAATCATAAGAAATAGCACATTTGACTTTTTTCCTCTTTAATTCATCAAAAATTGTATACTAAATATGATTGAATGAAAAATGCAGAAATAAGGAACGAAAAAAGCAAGGGTGATGCTCATTTCTCCGCCAATTTGTACTTCGCACTTAAAGACTTACAATGTAGCAAATGAATGAAGAATAAGACCGTATTTTAAGTTCCGGATTTCCTTATTTACCGATCAAAGGAGGTAGAACATTCGAAATCTATTTCTGATACACAATGTAGAGATATATGATGTCTTTAAGTAGCGCTTGTATATTGATATTGGAATATTGAAGAGTATCGATACTTTGAGATTTTCAATACGTATCGCTACACAAATGCTGAGTATCGATACTTTCAATACATTTAATATGAAAATAAAATCCTGAACTTTTAATTCGTTTTTTTTGTTTGGATGTTCATATTTCTTCCGAATCTTCTCTGATCACATCAACATTTAGACTTACTAGTGCTAACAAAGTTTCTATCGTAATTATATTACGATAAATCGGGTTACGTCAAGTTCAAATTTTGAACTTACGGAGAATTTGCGTACGTTACAGTAGAATACTTTTGACGCTGTGTTTGCGATTTTCGTGCAAATATAGGATGTTTTTAAATATTTAGAGAAATGTACATGTAAATAAATAATAGAAATGACTGTCTTAGTTTTGGTGTTCATGAGTGTATAATTCGCGATTCACGCAATTCGCATGTGACCAGTCACCATCCATAAGTCATTGGTAGACAAAGAAACAATTTTCATACCTGCCATTGTCATCTTTTTATTCCTTTTTTGTTTTTGAAATAATGGAAACATCCATTTGTTGTTTACTTTTGTTCTGTTTTATGAAGTTTTCGTTGATTAAAACATAAAAACACCATTTATTGATTCATTACTATGATTTATTTGAGAAAAATGTAAAGATGCGTATTGTATTGAAAATATTGAGTATTGAAGCAAAATATATTGTATTGTATTGTATTGAAAAATTTATTTCAATATTCAGCACTATCTTTAAGCTTATATTTATCCATTTAAGGTAAAATATTCTAAAATTTCTACGTTTTTGTCGATATCGGATTTTCTATCCAAGCACCCCTACCTCTTTCGACCTTGATTTTATTATCTTAAGTGTTCGTTAACAAAATGAAAAACATATAAAAGATCTGCAAATACATTATATTTCAATAATGATTAATGTTTATCTGTATACCATTCGCCATACGGAAGAAATAAGTCACGAGATTCAGGGCTAAATACGGCCCTTATCTTAACAGCTCCTGAAAGAGAAATTATTTTCCTATTCAGTTGTCAATTCAAGTGGTTGTCATCGAACACTTGTTTGTTCTATTCGAACACTTCTTTAATTTAATTCGAACACTCTCTGTTTCTAATAATACACTTCATGTTCTAATCGAACACTACCTCATTCAAATATCACGAGCTATGTAAATTAAGCTCGGTAACATATATACTACACATAGTGTAGGAACGCCACTGTTTCCATTCCGGATTTAGACGATTATCGAAGCGAGACACACATGTATAACAATGCCTCTGTTATACTCACCGTGGGGTATCACGTGATACACAAATGATATGTTCCATGGGTATCCCCTTTGATTGAACCAAGTTAACACTGTCTAAATCTACTTTATAGGAATTTATTTTAGGCCTATCATATGGTCATTATCATCAATTATATGATGGTAATTTATTCTGGTCAAGAATATACGTGTATTCGGAGAACACTTAATCAGAATTTTTTCTATGCTCGCCACATATTATGATATGGTGCACGGAAAGATAACAAATTTTCTGTTTAAGTGTTCTCCAAATATACGTCTTTTCTTGACCAGAATAAATACCCAACGGTGATACTGATACGGTAAATTTCATAATTTTTAGACCATTTCATGGGATTTTAAGACTGTCGTCACCTTTTTATACTACAAATAATAATTAGATTGACATAAATCTGGGTTTAAATCTGGTTAAGACGATGAAGAGAAGTTGTTGAAATCAGTCTTACTTTTCGATTTTGGATAAGGTAACCCTCTTCGAGACATGAAATTTAGAAGAAATATTATTCACCAATGTAACGAAATCAAATGATACTGTATGACCTTTTATATCAACAGAACATACATGTACTTTGCAAAAAATTTGCATCTTCTGAGATCTTTTATCAACTTCTCAGTTGACAGGATATAATTCTTCCACTGTGCGATTTTAGGCATGCCATTTGAACATTTATTGTGATTTCTAAGAAAAACCGTTAAGTTTATATCTCTTAAAGTTTGAATGATAAGGCTTTGATATTTCACGTACAGGTATCTTGTTATGAAACCTTTAATTTGAGACCATGACCTTAGACCTAGTCACTTCGATCTTGGACTTTGACTGACTTTTGAAAAACTTTAACCTGAATGGCATATCTTCACTTGTAAAAAGTATAGCTTTGATAGTTCATCACTCGCCGTATGATAGAATAGTGTTGCAGAGAATCCTTCCTAGAGACACGAAATATATTGGTCTTATAAGAGAACCATTAGCACGGTTTGTATCCGCTTTCATATTTTTTAGATCACACAATGTTAAACCATTGGTTCAAATGCCTGGTAAGGATACCAATGCTGTAATATCATGGTATTTAAAGCACACACTATTATATTAGTAAACCTGACTTCGTGTATAGACTTGTAGACAATTTGATGGCTTTAGAGTTCGGATTTCCTATGGAGGCAAGGAAAAATTATACAATAATCCAGGAGTTCTTAAGAAGGATTGACGGTGAGTTTGATCTGATCATTGTTCTGGAGTGAAGCCGTTATTGATAAAGATGATGTAATGAATTCATTGACGGCAGATGACCAACAACGGCACAAAAAACTAGAATTCGTGGACTTTGCCTTCTACAATTACTTCTTGGTCAAATTACAACAACAAATTAAAATGGGAGGTGTTTCTTTTCAAAAAGAACTTGATGACTACAGATCAGCGAGAGCTGCTGTTTCAAGATTCTGTGAAAATCACAAGCCAGAGGAGGAACTAGAATACACAACGAAAAACTTCAAAGAACATTTCAAAGTAAGGATTGACGGTGAGTTTGATCTGATCATTGTTCTGGAGTGAAGCCGTTATTGATAAAGATGATGTAATGAATTCATTGACGGCAGATGACCAACAACGGCACAAAAAACTAGAATTCGTGGACTTTGCCTTCTACAATTACTTCTTGGTCAAATTACAACAACAAATTAAAATGGGAGGTGTTTCTTTTCAAAAAGAACTTGATGACTACAGATCAGCGAGAGCTGCTGTTTCAAGATTCTGTGAAAATCACAAGCCAGAGGAGGAACTAGAATACACAACGAAAAACTTCAAAGAACATTTCAAAGTAAATTCTTATTATTGTGATCTCATGAATGTTACATTCGGTGATCTCAGGAAATTGATTAAACAAAGAAAACAAAATTCGACCGTTTTTTCTTTGAAGA
This sequence comes from Pinctada fucata, assembly GCA_028142955.1. Taxonomy (NCBI): domain Eukaryota; kingdom Metazoa; phylum Mollusca; class Bivalvia; order Pterioida; family Pteriidae; genus Pinctada; species Pinctada fucata. Next base: position 17,069,009 of record AP027107.1, on the reverse strand, counting down.
GAAAGCTGCATCAGCATCAGGGGTTGCCAAAAAACGCGCCAGTAGTACAGGAAGTCCAATATACCAATTCCATTGAGTGTATACTAATCAAGATATAGATGACTCAACTTATGAGTTTATACGTGAATGGCAGCTACTCCACTGATTCTTCAATGTTCGAAGTGCGAAGTACGAAGTTCGAAGTGCGATGTCCGTCACATAGAAAAATATCTATAAGAGGCTAAAGAAATAATTCTTACCGATATCAGAGTTGGAAAATAAGACATTAATGAAAAATTCAAGCACTTAGTCGCAGGGAAAAACTTTTATCACTCAGTCACGGGGAACCGTGAATCTGTTTCTCATTACAACAAAGAATAAGTGTGATATAGGTATGTGGTGTATTTTTCATGCCTTGTAATGTACAATAAACTATATATATATATTTTCTGTTTTTTACTAATGCCCACAGATCAGAGATTTTACTTCTGGGACAAAAAACAAAACAAAAGCGGAATAACTTATGAAACACAAACTGTCTATTTTTTTCAGTAAATTTTTTTCATGTTTCAGATTTGCCTCTTTACAACGCTAGAGTATCTTTCATAATCTATAATAATAGATCGATTTATTTTCGCGTATATCTAATGAATAAGTCGACAGTTTTCTACCATGTACTTATTTTTGGCATAATACAGTATGATTTCTTCATAAGGCATTTCATTTAATGCTGTATGTTTTTTTTTCTTCTCTGATTTTTATTTTGGCACATTGTGTTCACAGTCGAATATTTAGCGATGATAGTAACCAATTATACGGTTTATGGATCAAGGAAATACACATAAATTTGGAATAAATAAATGTATTTGAGGATGATTATAGTTCATATAATCATCTTTCGGCAATTCCGTCTTTTCGATTTTAATGGCCTACGATCGATTGGTGTAGGTACCTGACGTAAAAGCATTGTGACGGCATTGAATTCCTTTGAAAACTTCGTATATGTCACCCTGTTTCCCTGACTTTCATGCTGGTTTCCATAAAAATTTATGACGTCACAATGCTTTGACTCCAGATATTTGCACAAATGGGAAGTAACTCTGTATTTCGAACAGACCTAATTATCGGTTCTGTGTTCGACCTTAGGTTTGAAAAGTCTATTGCGAAGCATTCATTTCCGTTAGACAAGTTAATCCCAGAAAGTAACAAGCTTTTTCCTGCAATCAGTGTCATCACTTCATTGTTTACATTGTGTATCTTCAGTCACTTTACACTCGCGCTCCGTGGAAGGCAGTAAAATTTTATAGATTTTCTTTATTTTTGATGATTGTGGCATCATGGCCACCGTCTTGGGTCTAAGGTTTATATTTGTCTTCTAGAGCCCGGATGAGGTCTTTTAAACGATGGTTTTCCAGCTGCATCAGTTCAAATTCAAACCGAAGTTCCTCTAGCTCTCTGTGAAGTGAAGAATTAGAACGCTGACGTCGAAGTTGCGTCACTTCCTCCGTCAATGTCCCCTCTTTTTCTAGATCTATCAAACGGAAAGTAATATTATAACATATTTAATATTGTATTAAGAAGTTAGAAAACAAAGAAATATTTGGTATAAGGAATTTTCAATGCAGGAGTTCGCAAGACGATTCTGATTTGTTAAAATTGTCAATATTAAAATATATGTTCTTTGGTACCAATTTTGTTGTACTAGACAAGTGTTTCAAACAAATTCTGATAAATGTAAGTCTGATAAGGACAAAAAAGCATTGTTGGTTTTCTCTGAAAAAGATGTCATTAGTGTCGTAGGAGTAATAAGCCAACTTAAAATGTCTTTTTCATAAAATGCACCAAAATTTCTGTCACAACCATCAAATAAAGAACACAAGAAGTCAAGATGACGCAAATTGATGAAAAACACGATGTTTCGTGAATGAATTTCTACTCCCTCCATTCTATACTTCAAAAGAGTATGTATCATCAGGAATTTCATTTTCTTCATTTTACGGTGACCTAGTAAGCAAATTCAGAAAGATCAAACTTCCACAACAAATGTAAAAAAAAAAGCCGAACGCCTGCTTTAGGGAGGATGTGATCCCATGGTCATCAAAAGAACACTAGGCATGGTACTGGACCAATCTACAGTTTTGTACCAGTGCCTTTCCAAACGTTGCACATTAGTCATCCTTGACGACGGGAATCCATGACGGGCCTTGTTTAAATCTCGTAAGAGAAAACTGGATTCTGCTTCTCTGTCCTATCTGAAAATTGGTCAGAATTCTCGGATGATTGATCTTGAGCTCGCTTCAGCCAGCAGAACAAATACTGTTATACGCATGCCACAGATTTGTAGATCTGTTTACGTTTAACTGTCTTGTTTGTGGTGTCACCTTACAGTGAGAAGTTTTATGTTTATACAACTATTGTGCGTCTATAGAGATCTCTGAGTATCCGGATGAGAGGAAGGATTGTGTGCACGTTATCCGGATAACCACACCATTTGCTAATAGCAGATGGCCGTCCAAAGTCGGCGCCGGGTGCACATTGGTCTCCTTCCTTTTATGTGTTGTCATTAATGTTTGATGTTTCAGTACGTCTAATTCCATTGTCTTGTATGATGTTTTAAATAGTGAATGTTGTCGTATCGTTTTGTGGTTTGTAGTTTTGTCTGATGTCATTAATGTGTCACATTCTTGTTGGTTTGTTTCGCTGGGCGAGTGTAGGGTGGTCATGCTCGAGATCATCCCTTCTTCAAAAGAAACGTCGCTCATTCGCACAAAAAGTTCGCACCTTCACAACATTCCCCAGCTTTTCCCCGGTTTTGCCCCAAGAAATACTGCTTCCCTTTCATCAAGTTCATATAAATTGTATGATAAAGACACAGGGAAGCAATGTCCACTACAAAACACCAAAAATTATCTGTGTAAATCTTTTAAATTAACCGGAAGATCCAGCCCAACTCTGGCTCGAAGGCCCAATCTATGATTCTGCGAAAAACTAAAGATGAAAATGAGGAAAATTAATCACTTCAGGCAATTTCTAAGGAAAGGGATAATTCCTGACCAATCCGACCCCTACTCCATTCAGTTCTCTGAGTAAAGCTATCCATGAAGGCTATATTTCTGTATATTTGTTTTCAGCAATGACCCCAGTGCTACGTAACAATATATCTTCCCTAAGGTCAATGATGGCAGACTTAGGCCATACCAAATTGATAATATACAGTTGTTGACTGGGGTCGAGGTCAACAGTTAACAGTTAATTTGTTGAACCCGATGATGGACAGCTCATCCAACAAATTAGCTGTTTACCGAGACCCCTGTCAACAACTGTTTTGTTATACCTTTTTCGATCTAAAAAAGAATATTGAGACTCCGTTCTACAACTGTTTTGTTATACTTAGTCAATTTCTTGGCTGTATAATCAGCGATCAGCGACAGATTGAGATTAATGGAGTATAAATATTCTACGAGAAAATTCAGTGAAGTTCTTATTGCATTCTTAGTGTTTTTACCATCTCTGTTCTCCAATATTTTTGTTATATCGTCCTCCGTGGCAGAGGCAACTCGCGGCAATAAACAGCTGATTAGGGAAGATACCTCTTATACTTGATCTATTCAAGGGGCCCCGCATGGGGAACGTTCTTTTTTTCAAATACAATTTATTACCGAAAATGATCAAATTTACATTATAGAGCGTCTTTAACTGAGGAAATAAATTAAATAACCGAAATAAGCAAGAAGCGTGTTGTCATAACAACACTAAAATATCTTGCCGGTCAACATTTCTTACGTGACCGGTCGAACAGTTCGTTTGGACCAGCTGTTTCTAACAGTCATTCTGTTGGAATTTTTTCTTGTATAGACTATGAAGGGGAAAATATCTAAGGGTATAACAAAATGTTCTTTAGATTTCTTGACGATATTTTTGAAAATTCAAAAAATAATATTTTAAAAATAAAATGCTCGCCCTCACCACTAAATTTCTTGCTCAAGATTTTTTAAGGGTTGGTTCTGACTTCTGCAAATCTTAAAGCTTCTAGAAGTCTCAGATTGCAAATTTCGAAGAAAATGATACTTCTTGGGTTGGAAAATTGTTATTGGGAGCAAATTTGTTTCCCATATACAAGACACTGAAAGCCAAGGAGGGGGGAATACTCGAAAATGTTTTCCGTACTGATGTTTGCCAGGCTTCAGAGGTCAGCAGATTCCTATGGGGATTCCTTTTTAAGTAGGAAAACATCAGAAATTTATTACTTGGGTACATTGTAACTAATATCAATAATAAAATCTTAAATACTGCAATACTTTTTGAAATCATATTTTTCGCTCGCACCTTTCTTCCAAAATTGATTCCGAAGAATATTTAATATATTAAATTAATTTGGTAAGATCTTAGCTTCACTTCATTTTACAGCTTCTATTGCATCGCTTAAGCATATTTGTAATAAAATGAGAACGCAAGCTGCACGAAAATCATGCAACATGTTCAACTGATTTCAAGGGGACTCAATTCCATGTAGAAGTTTGATGTTTTTTTTAACAAATTTTGTTCTGTAGCTTCCGTTGATAAAGGTTTATATTCTTTATTTTCATATCCATTGCCATGGGAATCGTGACACATTGGTAACCTTACTCGATTCTAGTGCCCGGGGTCGCGGGTTCGAAACCCGCCTGTTTTTTTTTATTTACTAATAACGACACGAAGCTTCGCATCATGTAGGACCACTGTATCCTACATGCCCTCGCGTGCCTTTTGACGTCGGCCGTATAGGCCGTATCCATATTATGACTTCGCTATTATCCCATTGTGACGTCATGATTTTTGCACCTAAATAGGCGGCGTCTCAACGAAAAAGTCGTTGTAAAACTCCCTTTTCTACTTTGTAATGAGTTAAAGATGATCCTGACAATAATCTCAACAGTACTCACAATAGAGCACCAAATTGAACATCGACGGACCCCTAGTAAGCTAGAGGTGGGACCAGGTGCCCGGGAGGAGTAAGCATCCCCTGATGGCTAGCCGCACCCGCCTTCGATGTCCACGCACGGAAATGAAATCAATATACACATGTATAAAATACATGCACTGTCAGAGGTTATATTCAATCCTCCCCCTCCCAAAGAAATCAACTTTTTTTTCTTGTAAGAATTACAAGGGAAAGAAAATATGAACATAAAGCATTCTTAATAATATTTTCAGTTATATTAACAAGGATTCCATAATGTTCTTGTAACTTTTTCACAATCTCATTATATTTATAAAAACAAGATATGTCTAAACCAAACCATAAAATAACTGATTCAGATTCTTTTTTTTTTCTTATTGCATCAAGAGAACTTGACACTCCATTACAGTATCTTGAACGGATATATACACTATCAAACTGAAAAAATTGGAATGCACCACCTGTCTACCGAAGCAATGTAATAAGTGTTAAAATTTTCTTCGTTTTTATTTCCCAAGTAACTTTTCTGTTTGACGGACAAGGGAAATAAAGGAATTTTGTAGCAATATGAAATGCAAAAAGTAAGTTTTTTCTGCTTTTGCAATCGTTATTTATTCCAGTAAACGACATCGATTTGATGTTAAACCTTAGACCATTGGCATCCGGGTCTTTCAATGCCGTTACAAATAAAGGGCGAGGGGATCCGAATGTCATTGTACCCTGTCATTTATTGAAGTTGAAGTCGTTTCGTCTGATGTCCGTTGGTCGAGATTCGTCCTATTGATGCGTTCCCCAGTAGTCAATGCCGGGTAGTGTTTGATCGAAGTTATCTTATGGATTAATATTGGGATCATGTGTTTTGATTAGGTCATATATTGAGAGAACACTAACGCGAAAATTTTGTAATTGTTTTACAGACATATACGCAAATTTTCTGCTCAAGTGTTCTCTAAATAAATGGATATTTCTGACGAGATATGATAATATCAAATTTTAGGAATGACTATTATGGTCACATGAGAGGACTAAAATTACTACATATAAATTAGATTTAGGTTTTTGTGCCCTCTAAAACGAAGAGATTTACCGTGTAGCATAATGTTTATTATGTGTTATGCCAGTTTGAATGAGGTAAGACTACGTTCTTTTTTTCGGGAATCTTATCGTAATATATTGTTTGATTTGGTTCCGGTTTTGTCCTGATTTTCTATGCCTTCGGTTTCTGATTTTCCGGGTTATCGATTTTGTGCTGTATACGAGGATATGGTCATTATCCATATTTGTCATACACCAGGGCGGCCATAATGAGATAAATAAGATCCTGACGATAAATCTCAACAGCATTCACAATAGATCACCGAAATAAAAATGACGGACCCGTGGGACCAGGAGCCCGGGAGGAGTTAGCTTACCATGTTTGGCTAGTACACGGAAAAGATAACCAACAAATTCATAATCGAGCTATGGCAGTCAAAAATACGCAAAAACCGCAACGAAAATATGTACTACGCAAAGCATTTGCATAAACAATCAGGGATAACATTACAATACTATACACCCATAGAGATAGATCTAAGAAACAGGCAAATCGATTAAACACACTCTTTAAACACGAACACGTAAATGTTCTAATGTTTATTATCTCCTAACAACATAGCTGAAGGGGAATATAGTATAACGCCATCGTTCGTGTGAGGGTGAGCGTGTAAGTGTGTACACTTTTGTATACAGCCTAGAGAACACAATTTTGATCGGATCTCGACAAAACTTCATGCAAATATTTCTAATGGCAAGAGGAAGAAACTTTTCAATGCCAAGGTCATAGATTACAAATGGCTTAAAATGTTGTATACAGCCTAGAGGATACAGTTTTATCCGATATCGAACAAACTTCATACACGTATTCCATATCGCAGGAACCCCATTGTTTTGTTACAGTTTTGATCGGATCTTGACTTAATATACTTATTCCTTATGACAAGAAAAAAAAAAGCCTAGTCATTTCCAATGTCAAAGGTCAAGGTCACAGATAAGAAGTGATTGAAATCCTTGTAAATAGCCTAGAGAGCTCAGTTTCAATTTGATCTAGACCAAACTTCATACACGTCTTGCTTATGACAGGAGGAAGAGACCTATTGTTTTCAAAGGTCATAGGTCAAATGTCAAGGTCCTAGATTAGAAATAATAAAATCGTTGTGGAGATAGTTAAAATCCTTGATTACAGCCTAGAGGGTGCAGTTTTGATGGGATCTTTACGAATCTTAATACACATATTTCTCATGACAGGAGGAAGCGCCCAATCACTTTCAAAGTCATAGGTCAAAATCCTTCATTACAACCTAGGGTAAGCAGTTTTATTTGAATTTTACCAAAAGTCATTCATTTATTGCTCATGACTCGAGGAAGAGCGCTATTGAATATAATGGTCATACGTCAAATGTCATAGGTTAGATGTCAAGGTAATAGATAGGGAATAGTTAAAACCTTTGTATATAGCTACGTAGGGTGAGAACAATGATTTACATGCCGTGCGATGGGATGCTACGCTAAGCGCTGCCTAGGCTTTATTTATATAAAGAGGTAATCTATTTATCAATGAAACAGTTCCTTTTATCAGATTGAAATATTTCTGTGTGAGAGAAGGGGGTGATATCTTTGTTAGTATAAACACCTTTTGAAAGTTTTTGTAAAGTAGGTCAAAGGTCAATGTCAAGGTCACAAGGTCAAAAATATTGGTATCAATGGAAAGGTCTTGTCACAAGGAATACACATATGAAATATGAAAAACCTATCACTCACCTATCAAAAGTTATGCCCAATGTTAAAGTTTTTGAAAAGTAGGTCAAAGGTCAAGGTCACGAGGTCAAAAATTTTGGTTTCAATGTAAAGGTCTTGTCACAAGAAATACACATGTGAAATATGAAAGCCATATCACTTCCCATTCAAAAGTTATGTCCAATGTTAAAGTTTTTCGGACAAACAGACAGACAAACAGACAAACAGACCGGACAGGCCAACGAATCTTTGATTCCGGGGGCATAAAAACACAAACACTCCAATACACAATTTTTCGGCCCCTGGGCCTTTATCCAATGTGAAAACCGACAAAGTATATGACAGCTGAATAAACCCATCATTTGCTTCTCTAGCGCTCATATCAAAATCTTGTCGTTTTTCAGTATGGAGAAAGGCTGAGATCTATCCAATATTCACAGGAAAGAACGATGCTAGGCGCGTTAGCGCCGATCTTTTTTCTTTCCTGTGAATATTGGATCATTCGAGGCCTTTCTCCGACTTTAAACATGACTCGATTAATCAATCAAACAATCATGGACAAACAATAAACGAATCATTGATCTTTACTGGTAAGCTGAATATTTACACGTGACACGGCACCTGAGTAACTGTTACTTCAAAGCATTTCGTATCTGACGGTCGAACTTGATACACGTCCTATGATTTTTTTTTCAGTGATTTTTTTATCCTGCTTTATTTTATACATAAAATGAATTTAATTCGTGTTTTACTTAGCGTTTGCGAGAAGAGAAAAAAACAATTGAAAAGTCCAAAGGTGGAAACTATTGAAGACTGAAAAGAATTAACCGATTTTATATTGTGTGTGATTTTTTAAGTTGAATTTATATGAAAAGTGGATTCATATAGCATAGTAACTATGCTAAAGAACTTCAACACAAATCGATCAAATACACGAATTATCAGTGTCAAAACTTCACATGGAAAATGATGAATGGATAGTTTACAATTTTTGAAAATATAAGAGTCATTCTCTGTAAGCATCAAAGTGGGTCGGAAATCGCATGTCTCAGATTTTAATGATTTTCACTATGTAAGCCAAGTTGAACCCCCTGACAGTGAAAATGACATTAGTTTTTGTATATGGCCACCCGTTGCCATGGTAACCATACCAACCCATTTTGGCAAGAAAATGGGCTTTTCTAAGTTCGAAATAAGCAACTTTCACCTCCGTTTTGCACAATGATAGTATATAGGTGGATTATATTTTGACCTATGGTGAAAAACTACTTACATTAATCTTTGATATGAGACATTAACTTTTGGTCGAAATGTGGTAAAAAAAGTATTATTTTTATGTGTAACTGTGTAAATGAAGTATTGGAATAGGCTCTTATGAATCATTGATCCATTATCAGAAAAAATGTAAAAAAAATCAAAGAGGTTTCTTTTTCGTTTAAAGGAAATAAATTCTATTTAAAAATGGTTACCACGACAACATCTGCATTTTAAATTATATATGTTTTACATTAATTATCTCAATTCATGGACAAGATAAACATCCAATTATGGTATATTAAGCAAGTTCACACTTTTTGTGACATTTTAATATCACTGATGTTGACATTTCATCATCGGTTGCCATGGTTACCACGCCCCAAAAGGTACAATCTTCTTTTTTAATTCAAATTTTCTAATGTCTCTTGGTGTTTTTGAACATCTGAATTAAATCAAAGAGACAGTTTCTATGTTTTCTTATTAAATCTATTAAATTGTCCCAAAATCATTGAAATTCTGGAGAAATGTTTAAATAAAAAAGATGCAAGAAAGTCTCCATAGCAACGCACACAATCGTAACAGATACAAAGCTAAAACAAATGTTTTACATTAGTATCTCAGAGCATGAAAGAGATCAGAAACCGTTTCGGTATATTAAGCATGTTAATTGTTTCTGTGACACTTTAATATCAATTATGTCGATATTTCATCATTGGATGCCATGGTAACTATTCCCATAAAGGTACAATTTTCACTTTTTATGCTAATTTTCAGTTGTTGTTTGATGTTTAAATGAATTAGATTAAAGAGCTAATTCCTATTTTTCAAGAATTATCTAATGTTTTAGAAATATATAGAAAATATGCAAGGAAATGTCCATAGCAACACACACAATGATATATGATACACAACCAAATGAAGCCATGATATATATATATATATATATATTTCATACGTATCTCAAATCACTGAAGAGATAAACAACGAATTATTGTATATTCAGTAATTTTACAGTATCTATGACAGTTATTTTTTCAATAATGTTGGTATTTTATAATCGATTGTCATGGTAACCATGCAAGGTACAATATAAGCTTTTTCTGCCAATTTCCAATTGTTTTGCGCTGTAGCTGTACATTTAAAAAGAAATGAAGAGACAGATCCTATGTATTCCTTTACCTTATTATCCATTTACTAAAATCATTGGATTTCTAGAGAAATTTGTATAAAAAATGTAAGAAATCTTCTTAGCAACGCATAAAATCATAGTTGATATACATGCAAAAGAAATCCATGATATATGTTTTACGTTCAGTTTCTCAAATCATGAAAAAGATTAACAATCAACTTTGGTATATTAAACAAATGAACAGTTTTGTGACATTTTAATTTTTGTTATCAATTATGTTAATATTTAATCATCGGTTGCCATTACAACGACACCAGAAAAGGCACAATTTTCACATTTTTATACAAATTTTCCATTACATTTTTTTTATATTTCAATTAAATTAAAAAGACCATTCCTGTGTTTTCATATATCAAATGGTCTTCCATTTTCCATTGTGCAAATTTCTAGTTGTTAAAGGTAAGGTTAAAGGTAAGATGAGCTTAATTTTGAGTCGGCATGTCAAAGTAACAAGTACAACATAAGATCTACTGAGCTTTTAGACCGACATAATTGTTTTTCAGTGTTTTAGTGTAAAGCCTTTTCGGGTTTTTTTCTTCTAGTTATTGTATAATGTTTGGAGCAAAAAAATATTTTGAAACTTGATAGAAAAAAAAATTATGAAGCCTTCAAAAGAAAATTAATTTGGGAAGTCAAGCTGTCTAAATTTATGAAGTGGTAACCATAGCAACCGTGCTGTTCAAGATCTGACTTGCTAGTTTTCTGCAATTTCCAACTATTTAGGGCCCTGTATGATAATATGGGAGCCCTATAGGATTCATGTATTCCGTCTGTCCGACGCGAGAACTCCGGTAATTTTTAGTGTACAGCTTTCAGATAAAGGATCATGAGAAAAACTTGCATATAAATTTTGAAGCTTCAGGGTCAAATATCCTGGTCAATCTTTGGCAAAATTCAATGAAATATCATAGCTTTGGTTCTGAATCGATAACTAAAGTAGTTATCAACTGAAGGTACAGCTTTCATATTTCATACACAAATAAAATATCATCAGTGAAATATGCCTAAAAATTTTGACCCTTCAAGGTCAGAGATCAAGGTCAAACTTGACAATTTCAATAAATATCAATACTTTGGTTCTGATGCAATAACTAAATAATTTTCAAGGTAAAGCTTACATAAAATATATATAATATACATATAAAGAATTCTTAGTGGAACAGGCGTATTCATTTTGAACCTTCAAGGTCAAGTCAAGGTCAAAGTTAGGTAAATCTTTATTAAATATCAAAAGAGTATTCATTGGTGAGATATTTAAAACTCCGAAATTTCAAAAGCTTTATACGAAATTCTGGCTTTGTATTAGTACTAATTGTGTGCGTTGCTATAGAGACTTCTTGCATTTCTTCTATATATTTCTCCAGAAATTCAATGTTTTTTTTAAGGAAAATGGAATATCAATTAAAGGATAACATATGAATTGTCTCCTACTAGATAAAATATACAAAAACACTAAAAAAAAAAAAAAAAAAAAAAAAAAAAAAAAAAAACAACAAAAAAACGGAAAGGGACTAGGTGCGCTAACTCATATTGGCCTAAAAGAATTATTTATCATCACTAATACTGCGTCATAATTTTGAGCCCTCGTAACGTCACGCGCGTGATGTATGACGTCATGACATCATGTTCTGATGTCATTTGCCCCGAGTGAAGCAAAACATGGGAAAATCGTCGTATTTTACACACACATCTTCAAAATGCATGTACGCTCCAGGCCTCGTCCATGACATTTTTAATGCAAATTAAAATGCCGATAACAAATCCATCGATTAGTACAAAAATATTCATGGGCAAGATTTCAAAATTTAACTTTTGAAACGACATTTCGCTCATTTATTGATATTTTCAATGATTTCAACGTTTTAAGACGTATTATTCAGTAAAGAACTGAAATCAATACAGGCTTTCCTAATTTGGATTCACAGTACATTTGACATTTTACAATCTAGAATATAATGAACAACTTTGAAAATTGGACCGAAATTGCAGGTTAACGCACCTACCCTTTGCATAATAAGTGAAAATTATATCTTTTTTGGTGTGGTTGCCATGGCAACCAATGACAAAATATCAAGATTATTAGTCCCGCTACCGGCTCGTCGGAGGGGACGTATTGATACTAAAATGTCACCAAAACTGTGAACTTGCTTTCTACGTCAAATTTATTAACGCCGGGCACCAGCCCGGCGTTTTTATTTCTATTTTTTTTTGGCTTTTCCGCCCATGGTCTTGAAGTCAAGTCCAAAATGGAAAATTTAATTCATGACCCATCGCATTCGTGAAAATTGTTTTTATTTGGCGATGAACTCGGTAAAGACAGCTTATAATGTCATATGGCTTTCACATTTTACAAAAAATGTTTTAGAAATAAGGTCTTGATATTTGAACTGGTCATATGCAGTTTGAAACAAAAGACCGGAGATACTTGTAAAATACGCAAGCATAAGTAAGTCACACAAAACGGTTTCTTAGTTAAAGAAAAGAAGATCGAATCATTTTAATCGATGACATCATTTAAAGGGGGCGTGGGAGTATTGGACCAATCGGATTGAAAGTGATTTTGTTTACCATAGATACATAATTAAAAGTACAAGGTAAACACAACAATGTTTTGAAACATATATGTATGGAAAAAATAAATATCTATAATAGGTATATAAACAGAGCATATTTCATTCATGGGAATTGACAATGTGTACTAACACAATCCTTAAAAATAAACTCATGTATTACCCTATATTAAGTTGAATAAAATATATCGTTATTATTTCAAATTTGTAATCATGGTAATGCTCTTGCGTAACTTCGGGGTTTTCCATTTTAGTTGTATATTGTGAGCCGGAAATATTTACAATAAATTATCTTTATATTTTGATATTTTGGAGGGTTTTGGTGCTAAAACTTTTTAATTAAAGGAAAGTTTATAACTTTGGCAATGCTAGAAAAATACAGTTTGCTTTCTACAAGTTAAATTTTATCCAATTTTTGACGATGACAAGTTCTACAATTTTAATGGTTTTATGGCCTCTACTGCGCACGTTAATCTGTCGGTGGTGTAGTTTTTAAAGAAAAGCGATCTAACACGTAACATGGAAACGTTTACATGTATCATCGCTAGATCGCGTTTACCGGCACGTGTCATATAATAACGGCGTGACGGTGCATCAAAATAGAAATACGATATATCAAATTTCACAACATTGCACGAGAAATCGTTTTATTGAAGAACCTAAGCACAATATTGAAGATTTTTTTGCATTTAAAAAAGGTCTCTGGAGGAGGGGGGTCGTATTGCAGGCTAAGTATAACAATTGTCAATTTGTCAGCTTTCTTTGTCAGATATTACCTTGAATACCGCAATGGCAGACTTAAAGGAGGGGCATGTTAATGTTTCCATATTTGAACCCAATTTTTCAAGTAGGAATTTGAACCTTTGAAGATAATTTTCAATTCTCAACCTTTTTTATGCCCCCGGAATCATATTTTTATATTTCACAAGTGTATTCATTATAACAAGTCCTTTCTATTGATACCAAAATTGTTTACCTTGACTTTGACCTTTCACGTACTTTACATAAACTTTAACATTGGGCATAACTTTAGAATGGTAAGTGATAGGGCTTTGATATTTCACATCTGTTTTCCTTGTCACAAGATTTTTCCATTGATTATAATTGATACCAATATTTTATAACCCAGTGACCCTGACATCGACCTTTCACATATTTAACAGAAGATTGTGTTTATACTACCAAAGATGCAATCGGGGGCATTCGTGTTTCACAAACACAGGCTTTATTGAAATGGCATAAAAATTAAGACTCCCTTAGATTAACTAATATACTAAATACTAACACAAGTCCTCTACTACCAGGAGTCATGGTTATGAAACAGCCTCGAAAGGATTTTCTCAAAGGGCCTAAAACTAATTGAGTTTTAAAACTGTCTTCAATCTCTATTTTGATATAGAACACTATCTTAAGTATAATCATGTTTAAGCATTTAGATAAGATTTAAGTCATTTCATTATCAAAGTTGTTAAACAGTTATGTTAAACCGTTTAGTAATAAAGCAACAACACATAACACAACGTGCAATAACAAGCAATGCAAAATGGCACGTCACAATGCAAGGTGCTTAACAGACATAGCATCATACGATCTGAAATTTCTGGGGAGAACACTCACTGTCTTAAAAATAAAAGAGATTGAGGAAAAATCAATCTTTGTATACTTGTTTTTGTTACAAGCTCTTTTTTCAGTCAGAAGACTAATCATGTCTATAAGACTGCTTGTTGTCCATAAGAAAACATTATTTATCTTCCTACCTAACCAACACTACAAGGGTTGGGTCGCGTTCGGGGAAACAAACATATTCTTAAGGTTGGCCTTACTACGAACTTGCTTTATTTGGCAAACTTTTAGATACTTACTGTAAAAGATATATCATATCTTCATTTTAGCTCCGTATCGGTTAAGATTGTGTGCGTTGCTATGGAGACTTCTTGCACTTTTCTATATATTTCTCCAGAATTTCAATGATTTTGGGAAATGGAATATCATTTACTGGAAAACATAGGGATTCTCTCTTTTATTCAATTCAAATGTACAAAAACACTGAAAAAAAACCCGAATTATTTGAATAAAAAGTGAGACTTGTAACTTTTTTGGTGTGGTTACCATTGCAACCGATGAAAAAATATCAATATAATTGATATTAAAATGTTACCAAGACAGTGAACTTTCTTTATATACTACTATTAGTTATTTATCGCTATCATGATTTGAGATACTTAATGTAAAACATATATCAGGGCTTTGTTTTAGTTCTGTATCTGTAATGATTGTGTGTTGCTATGGAGACGCTCATGCAATTTTTTCTATAGATTTCTCCAGAATTTCAATGATTTTGGGAAAATGGAATATTATTCATGGGAAAACATAGAAATATCTCTTTAATTTAGTTCAAATGTACAAAACTCCAAAAAAAGGACAGAAATCTTGAAAAAAAATTGTAATATTTGTGGCACGGTTACCATAGCAACCAATGGTAAGATACCAATATACTTGATATTTGAATGTCACAAGAAGTGTGAACTTGTTTGATATACCACAATTGATGATTTATCTCTCGCATGACTTGAGATGCCTTATGTAAAACATACATCATGGCTTTGTTTCAGCTCTGTATATGTAACGAATCTGTGCGTTGCTATGAGGGCATTCTTGCCTTATTTCAATATATTTCTCCAGAATATTAATGATTTTGGGAAAATGGAATATTATTCAAAGGAAAACATTGAAATTATCACATTTATTTACTTCAACTGTTAAAACCCTCTGAATAATGACGGAAACTTTGAATAGAAAGTGAAAATTGTATCTTTTAGGGCATGGTTACCATAGCAACCAATGATAAAATACCAATATACTTGATAATCAAATGTCACAAAAGTGTAAACTTTCTTGATATACCACAATTGGTTGTTTATCCCTCCCATTATTTGAGATTCTTAATTTAAAAACTATATACCGGGTATCATGGCTTTCTTTCAGATCTGTATCTGTAACGATTTTGTGCGTTGCTATGGAGATGTTTTTGCGTTTGTTCTATATATTTCTCCAGAATTTCAATGTTTTTGGAAAATGGAATATTATTCATGGGAAAAAATAGAAATATCTCTTTAATTTAATTCAAACGTACAAAACTCCGAAAAAGGACGGAAATCATGAATAAAAAAATTGTATTTTTTGTGGTACAGTTACCATAGCAATCAATGGTAAGATACCAATATACTTGATATCTA
Source organism: Pinctada fucata (assembly GCA_028142955.1). NCBI lineage: Eukaryota > Metazoa > Mollusca > Bivalvia > Pterioida > Pteriidae > Pinctada > Pinctada fucata. The sequence continues at coordinate 17,053,064 of AP027107.1, read as the reverse complement.
AATGTCACAAAAAGTGTGAACTTGCTTAATATACCACAATTGGTTGTTTGTCTCTCGCATAACTTGAGATACTTAATGTAAAACATACATCATGGCTTTGTTTTAGCTCTGTATATGTAACGATTCTGTGCGTTTTTATGGGGGCATTCTTGCCTTTTTTCTATATATTTCTCCAGAATATTAATAATTTTGGGAAAATGGAATATTATTCAAAGGAAAAAATAGAAATCACTCATCACTTTAATTTACTTCAACTGTTCAAAACCTCTGAAAAATGACGGAAACTTTGAATAAAAAGTGAAAATTGTATCTTTTAGGGCATGGTTACCATAGCAACCAATGATAGAACACGAATATACTTCATATTTAAATGTCACAAAAGTGTTAACTTGCTTAATATACCACAATTGGTTGTTTATCCCTCCCATGATTTGAGATACTTATTGTAAAAATCTTAAGTAATGGTTTTGTTTCAGATCTGTATCTGTAAGGATTTTGTGCATTGCTATCGAGACGTTCTTGTGTTGTTTTTTTTTTATATATATTTCTCAAGAATTTGAATGATTATGTGAAAATGGAATATTATGCAAAGGAAGACATTGAAATTATCACTTTGATTTACTTCAAATCTACAAAAAAATCCTTAAAACGACAGAAAATTTGAAAAAAGTAAAATTGTGCCTTTTCGGCCATGGTTACCATAGCAATCAATGATAAGATACCAATACAGTTGATATTAAAATGTCGCAAAACGTGTGAACTTGCTAAATATACCATATTTTGGTTTTTATCTTGTCCATTAATTAAGGTACTTAATGTAAAACAATTATAATGTAAAATGCAGATGTTACCATGGTAACCATTTTTATATTAAATTTATTTTCTTCTAACAAAAAAAACTCCCTGATTTTTTTTCTTATAATGGATCAATCATTTATTAGAGCCTATTCCACATTGACTATGCTGCGTTATTTTTCTACGAATTGCCAAAAATGGTGTATTTTTGTATTTTTGGAAAATGTCAAAATATGGGCAGTTTGCCATAAAAAATAATACTTTCCCCCCATATTTCAACCAAAAATCAATGTCCCATATCAAACATTAATGTAAGCAGTTTTTCATCATAGGTCAAAACATAACCCACCTATAGACTATCATTTTGAAAAACGGATGTGAAAGTTGCTAATTTCTAGCTTGCAAAAGCCCATTCTGTGACCAAAATGGGGTGGTATGGCTACCATGGCAACGGATGGCCATATGCAAAAAGTAATGTCATTTTCATTGTCAGGGGGTCAAACTTGGCTGACATAGTGAAAATCATCAAAATCTGAGACATGCGATTTCCGAGTTTTCTGAAATTCTTTGATGCTTTCAGAGAATGACTCTTACGTGTAACATGTTTAAATGTTCTCATCGAAAACATATTGAGATCTCTCTTATTTTCGTGTGATTCTTGAAAATAACGTGCACTGATGCTGTTGGCTGCTGTTACCCTCCCCGAGTCGTTGTCACTCTTGTCGAAAAAACAGTACATTCTTTTAAGAATGTACTGTCCATTCATTAAAGAAAGGACAGTCGATTCTGAAAAGAGTGTATCGTTTGTTCCATCCGAATGACCACCAACAGGTAACTTCCAGCGGCAATAGTACATTACACATATGAAAATACTATAAGAACAAAAGAGTGACGTCGTAGGTAGGAAAGTTTTAAAAATGGATAAATTCCAAGGGGCCGAAAATTTGTGTATTTGAGTGTTTGTGTTTTCACTTGTTTCCTTTTCATTTTATTTTAGGTGTCTGGCTACAACGTGCGTCGTGACCTTTTTATTTACGTTTATGCTATTCATGATATCAGATGTCAACGATTTACTCCGAAATATACCCCTTCGACGCAACCCTTTAAACAACCCTTTACCGGTAACATTAGGTCAGTTAAAGAACCCATCACCACGTCATGATGTCAACGATATACATATGGACAACTCATTTGGACGTAACCCTTCATCCGTGAAAACAGGACTGTTGAAGCGTTTTACAAAGGAGAAGAAAAGAACCCATCTTTACTTACTGAAGACCCATAAGTGTGGTAGCTCAACTGTTGCAGCCTTATTAGGGCGATTTGGATACTTGAATAACTTAACATTTGTTCTGCCAACAGAACTTGAATCTCCGAGGATATATTTAGATAGAGAGAATGGTTATTTACCAGAGCCAAAAGGAGAGAAATATGACATTCTAGTTCATCACTCGCTGTATGATAGAATAGTGTTGCAGAGAATCCTTCCTAGAGACACGAAATATATTGGTCTTATAAGAGAACCATTAGCACGGTTTGTATCCGCTTTCATATTTTTTAGATCACACAATGTTAAACCATTGGTTCAAATGCCTGGTAAGGATACCAATGCTGTAATATCATGGTACTTAAAGCACACACACTATTATATTAGTAAACCTGACTTCGTGTATAGACTTGTAGACAATTTGATGGCTTTTGAGTTCGGATTTCCTATGGAGGCAAGGAAAAATGATACAATAATCGAGGAGTTCTTAAGAAGGATTGACGGTGAGTTTGATCTGATAATTGTTCTGGAATATCTCGATGAATCCCTACTTCTGCTGAAAAGGATGATGATGTGGTCGATAAAAGACATAATGTTCCTTAAACCATTAAATGAAGCCGTTATTGATAAAGAGGATGTAATAAATTCAATGACGGCAGATGACCGACAACGGCACAAAAAACTAGAATTTGTGGATTTTGCCTTCTATAATTATTTCTTGATCAAATTACGACAACAAATTAGAAGGGGAGGTATTTCTTTTCAAAAAGAACTTGAAGACTACAGATCAGCGAGAGCTGCTGTTTCAAGATTCTGTGAAAATCACAAGCCAGAGGAGGAACTAGAATACACAACGAAAACCTTCAAAGAACATTTCAAAGTAAATTCTCATTATTGTAATATCATGAATGTTACATTCGGTGATCTCAGGAAATTGATTAAACAAAGAAAGCGAAATTCGACCGTTTTTTCTTTGTAGAGAAAGCTGCATCAGCGGATCTAGAATTCTTCCAGAAGTTTTTGAGGTGAATTAAAGGGCTGTAAAGTGACACCAAGCTATCATCAATCGAAAAATATATGTATATCGGAAGATGTTCATATGACACAAAATTTCGGTCTTTAACACATTGTCTAGATTTACAGGACAATAGTTGCATGTAAGGTCTTCCCTGATATTATTTATGAACTTCTGAAATATCAATTGACATAAAAAGTTAAGATTTGGTGCATCGGACATGCATGATTCGGATAGAGAATTTTCGTCAGTGAATCTCCAAAATAAATAGTTCAGAGAAGCAACAATGTTTTTCATCTTCCTCTTGTATTTTAAAGTGTGTAGCTTCAAACTATTCAGGATTTATGTATTTAGCTCATGTACATATAAAAGGAAGGAAGGAATTGCCATCATGACAAGGTTGCAGCACCCACCGCAAAGCACCGAAATACCCTAGACGAAGACACGAAGCAGACTTGCTCATCAAGAGAATCAAAAGGAACAAGCAACACCGCATACTTGTACGACATCATTACAACCAAGCAGAAAAGATTACACATCAACCAAAGAGATGGCAATCGGTGCCGACTTTGGACGGTCATATGCCATGTTAGTTGATACTGTAATTAAACATTTTAACCGTGACGAACGTCGCACTTCGTACTTCGAACTCCGCACTTTAATTTTATAAGTGAGTTGCCAAAAACACGCCAGTAGTACAGGAAGTCAAATATACCAATTCCATTGAGTATATTTATCAAGATGTAGATGACTCAATTTATGAGTTTATATATGTGTATGGCAGCTACTCCACTGATTCTTCAATGTTCGAAGTGCGAAGTACGAAGTTCGAAGTGCGATGTCCGTCACGATGAAAAATATCTATAAGAGGCTAAAGAAATAATTCTTACCGATATCAGCGTTGAAAAATAAGACATTAATGAAAAATTCAAGCACTTAGTCGCAGGGAAAAACTTTTATCACTCAGTCGCGGGGAATCGTGTATCTATTTCTCATTGCAACAAAGAATAAGTGTGATTTAGGTATGCGGTGTATTTTCATGCCTTGTAATGTACAATAAACTATATATATATTTTTTTCTGTTTTTTTTGTACTTATGCCCACAGCTAAGAGATTTTACTTTTGGGAAAAGAAAAATAAAAGGGAAATAACTTATGAAACACAGATATGGAGGGGATTAGGATCACAATGCTATTTGACTTGCTTACATTCTTCATGCTATGTTGCTTCATTCAATGTTTGGTTATTCCATGTTCATTTGTCTTGCTTTCATTTCAAATTGACTTTACTGCATTTGTCTCTCTTCTTTATGCAATATTGCTTCCGTGAATTTTACATTTGTCCTTCGTCAATGCATAATTGTCGTTCTACCATGCGTTATGACATCTTTCATTGTGCCATCATTCTTTCGTCCTAATGCCATTATTGCTTCGTCACTGCTGACCTCAATTTTGATACCAGGTGGCGCTCCGTTTGTGTCCGTTCCTTAAAATGAACTTTAAGAGTCCCCTGTTGCAGTATTAAAATCAGTTATAAATAGCGGAAAAAAAGCAAAATCCGATTTAACTGAAATATTTGAACAAAAAAAAAAAAAGAAATCATCAAATGATAAATATTTGGACCTTTTCTGTTTTTTTTATTTATTATTTATACAGTAATAGCCATTTGGGGATTTGAAAGCTCTAAGTTTAGCATCATCATGATAATGACTTTGTGGCTCAGATGGTCGGATTCCGAACGCATTTTTTTTCCGCGTTGGTTCGAATCCCATCGGCTACATAATTATTTCTATTCTGAATTGTGAGTAAGAAATTACTTAGAAGTCAGTTTTTTCCTGAGATATCGTGGGAGAGGCGGTATTTCATATCGAAAAATTCTAGATAAATTGAAACTGCCGATGTCCTACACTGATCGAACCTAGAGATCAACATCCCTCGGCCCCATAAATTAAGTCAATAATGCAGTTTCTAGTCTCCTTTCATAATTTTGACCTTGGAAATTTACCTTTTGACATCTCTGTATGCCATAATTACTCCAAACTGTTGTCCAGGACAAGAGTGTAGGAGAAAGGAGGGGGGGGGGGGGGGCAGCGGGGGCAGCGCTACCGCTCGCCAATTCTTTATAGACTTTCTGAATAATTTAACTATTCTGATCAATCCTTTATACATATTACTTTATCAATGTACATGAAGACATTTAACTCAATCTATATAGAATATTATTACATGTAATGATAGAGGGTATAGAAAGTATTTTCTGGTAAGTCAATATTTTGCTAAAAATAATTCTTGGCTCACTACCGCTCGCTAGACATTAGTTCATGTACATAAAATTTAGAATTGCACCAGAAATGTTAAAATTTGTGCATACAGAACATGAAACCCCCATATTTTAAAAATCTCTTCCTCCCCCCCCCTTTATCTATTCATTTATTTTTTTTTAATTTTTACTTTTTTTCTTTTTCTTGTTAGAAATTTTGGGATGTTGTGTCTCACCACTTTTTCAGGCAGAGCTACGCCGTTGGTCCAGGACTACGCCTGCTCAGGACATTTCAGTGTCATTCACAGTCTTTTTGAACAATGGCCAAAATTTAAACCTTTATTGTTTTCCTATACTCTGTATTAGGAGCACAAGGAAGGTATAATTTTAATTAGATTGCACTATGGCAAACTTGTCACATTCTTCTTGTTCAGTGGCGGATCCAGCGCCCCCTTTGCCGGGGGTCAAGGGGTGAATTTTGCCGATTTTACTGATGTACCTTTTTTTGCCGGGAAAATATTGGGTCTGTGCAGGAGCATCCCCTAAATCCGCCACTATTGTTCGACCCAAGATCAAGGTTAAGATTGAAATCCAAGCGTTTGATGCTTTCAAGAATTGACCTTGAACATTGACCTTCATAAGTCCATACTTCAAGGTCAAGTATTACAGAAATCTTATCTTTTTATGCAAGAATCACCCGATTTATGGTACAGAAACGACATTGACGGGCATATAAAAGGCAATTGATTAAAATTATGACTTTTCATAGATGACTTGCAAGCGACGACAGCGACGACAGTGAGCCAACGAAGCTTTTGCAAAGTTTTGTAATAATAATGATTTTTTATTTCAACTGAATAATGATAATGTACAGTTGCCCGCCATATTTCTTTTCCAAAACAATGACACCCCCCCCCCCCCCAAGAAAAACTGAAAAAATGCATAAATACATTTTATTTTTATAAGTACCCCCAATTTTTTTCTACAACCTCTACTGGGCAGATGGACAACATGGACAAGTTACATTATACTTAAAATTGACAAAAGGGAAAAAATGAATCCTCGTCCGGGATTCGAACCCACTTGGAAAGGTGTAAAATAAAATTCAGCGGTCAACGTGATAACCACTACTCCACAGATATTTTTCATCTAATGGAGTAATTTATAGTCAGTGTTAAAACTGATGCATACAAAATCAAATATTTACTAATAACTTCATAATATTTTTCAAATATTTATACAGCCAATCTACTTCTGTCCTCTCGTGCGATAATATAATTACTGTAGTAGAATTTAAAAGAAATTTCTAACGACAGGGGATGTTTCAAATTTCATTTCAAGGAACGGGCACATGCGGTCGCGCGAAGCGCCATCTGGTATCAAAATTGAAGGTAGCATTGACGAAGCAATAATAGCATTAAGACGACAGGATAATGGCAGAAAAAAGGATGTCATAACGCATGGTATAATGACAGTTATGCATTGACGAAGGACAAATGTAAAAAGCAGGGAATCAAAATTACACAAAGACGAAAGATAAGGTCAATTTGAAATGAAAGCAAGACAAATGAACATGGAATAATCAAACATTGAATGAAGCAACATAGCATGAAGCATGTAAGCAAGTCAAATAGCATTGTGACCTTAATCCCCCTCCATGAACAGACTGTCTATTTTTCTCAATAGAATTTTTTCATGTTTTAGATTTGCCTATAATAATAGATCGATTTATTTTCGCGTATATCTAATAAATAAGTCGACAGTTTTTTACCATATACTATTTTTTGGCACAATACAGTATGATTTCTTCATTTAATGCTGTATATTTTTTTCTTCTCCGAGTTTTATTTTGGCACATTGTGTTCACAGTCGAATATTTAGCGATGATTTTATTGTCACCAAAATAACCAATTATACGGTTTATGGATCAAGGAAATACCCATAAAGGGGTAGGGCCACGAGACCCCTAAATCGGCCCTTAATTTTTCTCTTAAAATAAATTTCATGAGGACTACTTGATATCCCTCATAAAAATACACGAAATCAATGTTTACCGCTTTTCATGAAAAGAATAATATCACCAAACAATGTGTCATTTAACTGTAATGACGTCATGAAGTGACGTCATTTTGACGTTATTGATAAAATATGACAAAAATTGCTGGCAATTTTGTCTTTTGTCGTAGAATTCAATGTGGCCGCATGCGTTAACTGAGATAAAACGTTATGACAAAAGGATATTATGATAATCTTTCGCATATAAATTTTCCATCATAGTTAATGCATGCGGCCATTGCTAATTTAATAGAAATATTGAGTTTTTGCATCAATTTCGCCGAATATGACCTATTTTCGTGTTCTCAAAGGGCTAAAAGGTGTTGATAAAAGCAATGTTTACAAAAAGTAGATTCGTGATTCAGTAGAGAACCTTTCAAAATGTCAAATAACTGTTAGAAATTCTATGAAGTACAATGTTCAAAATTTATTAAAATAATGGCCAATATCGGGCTTCGTGGCCCTACCCCTTTGGAATAAATAAATGTAGTTGTATACGACCTATTTTCGTGTTTTCAAAGGCCTAAAAGGTGTTGATAAAAGCAATGTTTACAATTATAGTTCATATAATCATCATTCGTCAATTCCGCCTTTTCGATTTTAATGGCATACGATCGATTTGTGTAGGTACCTGACGTAAAAGCATTGTGACGGCATTGAATTCCTTTGAAAACTTCGTGTATGTCACCCTGTTTCCCTGACTTTCATGCTGGTTTCCATAAAAATTGATGACGTCACAATGCTTTGACTCCAGATACCTGCACAAATGGGAAGTAACTCTGTATTTCAAACAGACCTAATTATCGGTTCTGTGTTCGACCTTAGGTTTGAAAAGTCTATTGCAAAGCATTCATTTCCGTTAGACAAGTTAATCCCAGAAAGTAACAAGCTTTTTCCTGCAATCAGTGTCACCACTTCATTGTTTACATTTTGTATCTTCAGTCACTTTACTCTCGGGCTCCGTGGAAGGCAGTAAAATTTTATAGATTTTCTTTATTTTTGATGATTGTGGCATCATGGCCACCGTCTTGGGTCTGAGGTTTATATTCGTCTTCTAGAGCCCGGATGAGGTATTTTAAATGATGGTTTTCCAGCTGCATCAGTTCAAATTCAAACCGAAGTTCCTCTAGGTCTCTGTGAAGAAGAATTAGAACGCTGACTCGAAGTTGCGTCACTTCCTCCGTCAATGTCTCCTCTTTTTCTTGATCTATAAAACGGAAAGTAATATTATTACATATTAAATATTGTATTAAGAAGTTAGAAAACAAAGAAATATTTGGTATACGGAATTTTCAAAGCAGAGTTCGCAAGACGATTCTGATTCGTTAAAATTGCCAATATCGAAAAATATGTTCTTTAATACCAAATGCGTTGTACTAGACAAGCGTTTCAAACAAATTCTGATACATGTAAGTCTGATAAGGATAATAAGCATTGTTGGTTTTCTCTGAAAAAGATGTCATTAGTGTCGTAGGAGTAATAAGCCAACTAAAAATGTCTTTTTCATAAAATACACCAAAATTTATGTCACAACCATCAAATAAAGAACACAAGAAGTCAAGGTGACGCAAATTGATAAAAACACGATGTTTCGTGAATGAATTTCTACTCCCTCCATTCTTTCAAACATTGATGTGACGTCATGTCTTTGTTCGAACAGTCCGAAATTTACCCTTGACTGTGCAATATCAAATCTAGGTCGCGTTTATTAGAAAAAATATACGCAACCTAGATCAAATATTGGACAGTCACAGGTAAATGTACTTTGACATCTACAGGACAACCGTAACAATCCTTATTTAAAAGTCACGCGACAAGAATTCCATGTTTTCCTATTTTTGCTATTTTTTCCGGAGTTGGCAAAATCCAGCACAATCTTGTATATCTAAAGAATCGGCCGTTGTCAGAAATGATGATGTAAGAGACACTATAGTTCAGCCCGTTTTTTCTTTTTCTTTTCTTCGGTCTATTTGTTCCCATCTGTTTGATTTTACTAATAATTCAGATTTTTGCTCGACTTTTGTGAGAAAATTCTGACCTATATCCAGTCTTTGATGGATCTTTTGACCAAGTTCCCCAAGCCCCCCCCGTGCAAATAACCGTCAAAGGCTGGGTTAAGGTCAGGTTTTTCTAACTAGACTCCTTCAAAATATCTTCCTGAATTGTTTCTTTATTACTATATTATTTCTTGCTTGTCCGGAAAACAACACTTTTAGAGACACGCCCTTTTATTCTATATATCCAAACTAAATCGTATTCTCGTTGATTTTTTTCCCAAAAATTGCATCCAATTTCATGTTGGTTTACGGAATCTGCGTCATAATTTGTCACAACTTTTTTTTTAATTGAAAATTTCATCTCCGTTATCGTTTTATATAAACGACTCCCTACTGCTAGTACATGTAGCTAGAATGTTAGAACCTGGAGTGATTACATTTCGTTACAGTAAAGGCAATTAACATAATAAGAAAAAAGTCAAAGGTCATGCCTTTGAAAAGTGATCAATGTTTTAAGTACGATATACGCCTTAAACAATTCATTCTTAAAGATATGGGACAGTTTTCGGCCCTGCGGGCCTCAAACTGTCCAATATCTTTATGAATGAATTGTTTTCGGCGTATATCCAATACTTACTTCAAAAGAGTATGTATCATCAGGAATTTCATTTTCTTCATTTTACGGTGACCTAGTAAGCAAATTCAGAAGGATCAAACTAGGCAGATCAGACTTCCATCACAAATGTAAGAGAAAGTCGGACGCCTGCTTTAGGGAGGATGTGATCCCATGGTCATCAAAAGAACACTAGGCATGGTACTGGACCAATCTACAGTTTTATACCAGTGCCTTTCCCAACGTTGCACACTAGTCATCCTTGACGACGGGAATCCATGACGGGCCTTGTTTAAATCTCGTAAGAGAAGACTGGATTCTGCTTCTCTGTCCTATCTGAAAATTGGTCAGAATTCTCGGATGATTGATCTTGAGCTCGCTTCAGCCAGCAGAACAAATACTGATATACGCTTGCCACAGATTTGTAGATCCATTTACGTTTAACCGTCTTGTTTGTGATGTCAACTTACAGTGAGAAGTTTTATGTTTATACAACTATTGTGCGTCTATAGAGATCTCTGTGTATCCGGATGAGCGGAAGGATTGTGTGCACGTTATCCTGATAACCACACCATTTGCTAATAGCAGATGGCCGTCCAAAGTCGGCGCCGGGTGCACATTGGTCTCCTTCCTTTTATGTGTTGTCATTAATGTTTGATGTTTCGGTACGTCTGTTTCCATTGTCTTGTATGATGATTAAGTGAATGTTGTCGTATCGTTTTGTGGTTTGTAGTTTTGTCTGATTGTCATTTATGTGTCACATTCTTGTTGGTTTGTTTCGCTGGGCGAGTGTAGGGTGGTCATGCTGGAGATCATCCCTTCTTCAAAAGAATTGTCGCTCATTCGCACAAAAATTTCGCACCTTCACAACATTCCCCAGCTTTTCCCCGGTTTTGCCCCAAGAAATACTGCTTCCCTTTCATCAAGTTCATATAAATTGTATGATAAAGACACAGGGAAGCAATGTCCACTACAAAACACCAAAAATTATCTGTGTAAATCTTCTAAATTAACCGGAAGATCCAGCCCAACTCTGGCTCGAAGGCCCAATCTATGATTCTGCGAAAAATCAAAGATGTTAATTGAGGAAAATTAATCACTTCAGGCAATTTCTAAGGAAAGGGATAATTCCTGACCAATCCGACCCCTACTCCATTCAGTTCTCTGAGTAAAGCTATCCATGAAGGCTATATTTCTGTATATTTGTTTTCAGCAATGACCCCAGTGCTACGTAACAATATATCTTCCCTAAGGTCAATGATGGCAGACTTAGGCCATACCAAATTGATAATATACAGTTGTTGACTGGGGTCGAGGTCAACAGTTAACAGTTAATTTGTTGAACCCGATGATGGACAGCTCATCCAACAAATTAGCTGTTTACCGAGACCCCTGTCAACAACTGTTTTGTTATACCTTTTTCGATCTAAAAAAGAATATTGAGACTCCGTTCTACAACTGTTTTGTTATACTTAGTCAATTTCTTGGCTGTATAATCAGCGATCAGCGACAGATTGAGATTAATGGAGTATAAATATTCTACGAGAAAATTCAGTGAAGTTCTTATTGCATTCTTAGTGTTTTTACCATCTCTGTTCTCCAATATTTTTGTTATATCGTCCTCCGTGGCAGAGGCAACTCGCGGCAATAAACAGCTGATGAGGGAAGATACCTCTTATACTTGATCTATTCAAGGGGCCCCGCATGGGGAACGTTCTTTTTTTCAAATACAATTTATTACCGAAAATGATCAAATTTACATTATAGAGCGTCTTTAACTGAGGAAATAAATAAAATAACCGAAATAAGCAAGAAGCGTGTTGTCATAACAACACTAAAATGTCTTGCCGGTCAACATTTCTTACGTGACCGGTCGAACAGTTCGTTTGGACCAGCTGTTTCTAACAGTCATTCTGTTGGAATTTTTTCTTGTATAGACTATGAAGGGGAAAATATCTAAGGGTATAACAAAATGTTCTTTAGATTTCTTGACGATATTTTTGAAAATTCAAAAAATAATATTTTAAAAATAAAATGCTCGCCCTCACCACTAAATTTCTTGCTCAAGATTTTTTAAGGGTTGGTTCTGACTTCTGCAAATCTTAAAGCTTCTAGAAGTCTCAGATTGCAAATTTCGAAGAAAATGATACTTCTTGGGTTGGAAAATTGTTATTGGGAGCAAATTTGTTTCCCATATACAAGACACTGAAAGCCAAGGAGGGGGGAATACTCGAAAATGTTTTCCGTACTGATGTTTGCCAGGCTTCAGAGGTCAGCAGATTCCTATGGGGATTCCTTTTTAAGTAGGAAAACATCAGAAATTTATTACTTGGGTACATTGTAACTTATATCAATAATAAAATCTTAAATACTGCAATACTTTTTGAAATCATATTTTTCGCTCGCACCTTTCTTCCAAAATTGATTCCGAAGAATATTTAATATATTAAATTAATTTGGTAAGATCTTAGCTTCACTTCATTTTACAGCTTCTATTGCATCGCTTAAGCATATTTGTAATAAAATGAGAACGCAAGCTGCACGAAAATCATGCAACATGTTCAACTGATTTCAAGGGGACTCAATTCCATGTAGAAGTTTGATGTTTTTTTTTTAACAAATTTTGTTCTGTAGCTTCCGTTGATAAAGGTTTATATTCTTTATTTTCATATCCATTGCCATGGGAATCGTGACACATTGGTAAACTTACTCGATTCTAGTGCCCGGGGTCGCGGGTTCGAAACCCGCCTGTTTTTTTTTATTTACTAATAACGACACGAAGCTTCGCATCATGTAGGACCACTGTATCCTACATGCCCTCGCGTGCCTTTTGACGTCGGCCGTATAGGCCGTATCCATATTATGACTTCGTTATTATCCCATTGTGACGTCATGATTTTTGCACCTAAATAGGCGGCGTCTCAACGAAAAAGTCGTTGTAAAACTCCCTTTTCTACTTTGTAATGAGTTAAAGATGATCCTGACAATAATCTCAACAGTACTCACAATAGAGCACCAAATTGAACATCGACGGACCCCTAGTAAGCTAGAGGTGGGACCAGGTGCCCGGGAGGAGTAAGCATCCCCTGATGGCTAGCCGCACCCGCCTTCGATGTCCACGCACGGAAATGAAATCAATATACACATGTATAAAATACATGCACTGTCAGAGGTTATATTCAATCCTCCCCCTCCCAAAGAAATCAACTTTTTTTTCTTGTAAGAATTACAAGGGAAAGAAAATATGAACATAAAGCATTCTTAATAATATTTTCAGTTATATTAACAAGGATTCCATAATGTTCTTGTAACTTTTTCACAATCCCATTATATTTATAAAAACAAGATATGTCTAAACCAAACCATAAAATAACTGATTCAGATTCTTTTTTTTTCTTATTGCATCAAGAGAACTTGACACTCCATTACAGTATCTTGAACGGATATATACACTATCAAACTGAAAAAATTGGAATGCACCACCTGTCTACCGAAGCAATGTAATAAGTATTAAAATTTTCTTCGTTTTTATTTCCCAAGTAACTTTTCTGTTTGACGGACAAGGGAAATAAAGGAATTTTGTAGCAATATGAAATGCAAAAAGTAAGTTTTTTCTGCTTTTGCAATCGTTATTTATTCCAGTAAACGACATCGATTTGATGTTAAACCTTAGACCATTGGCATCCGGGTCTTTCAATGCCGTTACAAATAAAGGGCGAGGGGATCCGAATGTCATTGTACCCTGTCATTTATTGAAGTTGAAGTCGTTTCGTCTGATGTCCGTTGGTCGAGATTCGTCCTATTGATGCGTTCCCCAGTAGTCAATGCCGGGTAGTGTTTGATCGAAGTTATCTTATGGATTAATATTGGGATCATGTGTTTTGATTAGGTCGTATATTGAGAGAACACTAACGCGAAAATTTTGTAATTGTTTTACAGACATATACGCAAATTTTCTGCTCAAGTGTTCTCTAAATAAATGGATATTTCTGACGAGATATGATAATATCAAATTTTAGGAATGACTATTATGGTCACATGAGAGGACTAAAATTACTACATATAAATTAGATTTAGGTTTTTGTGCCCTCTAAAACGAAGAGATTTACCGTGTAGCATAATGTTTATTATGTGTTATGCCAGTTTGAATGAGGTAAGACTACGTTCTTTTTTTCGGGAATCTTATCGTAATATATTGTTTGATTTGGTTCCGGTTTTGTCCTGATTTTCTATGCCTTCGGTTTCTGATTTTCTGGGTTATCGATTTTGTGCTGTATACGAGGATATGGTCATTATCCATATTTGTCATACACCAGGGCGGCCATAATGAGATAAATAAGATCCTGACGATAAATCTCAACAGCATTCACAATAGATCACCGAAATAAAAATGACGGACCCGTGGGACCAGGAGCCCGGGAGGAGTTAGCTTACCATGTTTGGCTAGTACACGAAAAAGATAACCAACAAATTCATAATCGAGCTATGGCAGTCAAAAATACGCAAAAACCGCAACGAAAATATGTACTACGCAAAGCATTTGCATAAACAATCAGGGATAACATTACAATACTATACACCCATAGAGATAGATCTAAGAAACAGGCAAATCGATTAAACACACTCTTTAAACACGAACACGTAAATGTTCTAATGTTTATTATCTCCTAACAACATAGCTGGAGGGGAATATAGTATAACGCCATCGTTCGTGTGAGGGTGAGTGTGTAAGTGTGTACACTTTTGTATACAGCCTAGAGAACACAATTTTGATCGGATCTCGACAAAACTTCATGCAAATATTTCTAATGGCAAGAGGAAGAAACTTTTCAATGCCAAGGTCATAGATTACAAATGGCTTAAAATGTTGTATACAGCCTAGAGGATACAGTTTTATCCGATATCGAACAAACTTCATACACGTATTCCATATCGCAGGAACCCCATTGTTTTGTTACAGTTTTGATCGGATCTTGACTTAATATACTTATTCCTTATGACAAGAAAAAAAAGCCTAGTCATTTCCAATGTCAAAGGTCAAGGTCACAGATAAGAAGTGATTGAAATCCTTGTAAATAGCCTAGAGAGCTCAGTTTCAATTTGATCTAGACCAAACTTCATACACGTCTTGCTTATGACAGGAGGAAGAGACCTATTGTTTTCAAAGGTCATAGGTCAAATGTCAAGGTCCTAGATTAGAAATAATAAAATCGTTGTGGAGATAGTTAAAATCCTTGATTACAGCCTAGAGGGTGCAGTTTTGATGGGATCTTTACGAATCTTAATACACATATTTCTCATGACAGGAGGAAGCGCCCAATCACTTTCAAAGTCATAGGTCAAAATCCTTCATTACAACCTAGGGTAAGCAGTTTTATTTGAATTTTACCAAAAGTCATTCATTTATTGCTCATGACTCGAGGAAGAGCGCTATTGAATATAATGGTCATACGTCAAATGTCATAGGTTAGATGTCAAGGTAATAGATAGGGAATAGTTAAAACCTTTGTATATAGCTACGTAGGGTGAGAACAATGATTTACATGCCGTGCGATGGGATGCTACGCTAAGCGCTGCCTAGGCTTTATTTATATAAAGAGGTAATCTATTTATCAATGAAACAGTTCCTTTTATCAGATTGAAATATTTCTGTGTGAGAGAAGGGGGTGATATCTTTGTTAGTATAAACACCTTTTGAAAGTTTTTGTAAAGTAGGTCAAAGGTCAATGTCAAGGTCACAAGGTCAAAAATATTGGTATCAATGGAAAGGTCTTGTCACAAGAAATACACATATGAAATATGAAAAACCTATCACTCACCTATCAAGAGTTATGCCCAATGTTAAAGTTTTTGAAAAGTAGGTCAAAGGTCAAGGTCACGAGGTCAAAAATTTTGGTTTCAATGTAAAGGTCTTGTCACAAGAAATACACATGTGAAATATGAAAGCCATATCACTTCCCATTCAAAAGTTATGTCCAATGTTAAAGTTTTTCGGACAAACAGACAGACAAACAGACAAACAGACCGGACAGGCCAACGAATCTTTGATTCCGGGGGCATAAAAACACAAACACTCCAATACACAATTTTTCGGCCCCTGGGCCTTTATCCAATGTGAAAACCGACAAAGTATATGACAGCTGAATAAACCCATCATTTGCTTCTCTAGCGCTCATATCAAAATCTTGTCGTTTTTCAGTATGGAGAAAGGCTGAGATCTATCCAATATTCACAGGAAAGAACGATGCTAGGCGCGTTAGCGCCGATCTTTTTTCTTTCCTGTGAATATTGGATCATTCGAGGCCTTTCTCCGACTTTAAACATGACTCGATTAATCAATCAAACAATCATGGACAAACAATAAACGAATCATTGATCTTTACTGGTAAGCTGAATATTTACACGTGACACGGCACCTGAGTAACTGTTACTTCAAAGCATTTCGTATCTGACGGTCGAACTTGATACACGTCCTATGATTTTTTTTTCAGTGATTTTTTTATCCTGCTTTATTTTATACATAAAATGAATTTTATTCGTGTTTTACTTAGCGTTTGCGAGAAGAGAAAAAAACAATTGAAAAGTCCAAAGGTGGAAACTATTGAAGACTGAAAAGAATTAACCGATTTTATATTGTGTGTGATTTTTTAAGTTGAATTTATATGAAAAGTGGATTCATATAGCATAGTAACTATGCTAAAGAACTTCAACACAAATCGATCAAATACACGAATTATAAGTGTCAAAACTTCACATGGAAAATGATGAATGGATAGTTTACAATATTTTGAAAATATAAGAGTCATTCTCTGTAAGCATCAAAGTGGGTCGGAAATCGCATGTCTCAGATTTTAATGATTTTCACTATGTAAGCCAAGTTGAACCCCCTGACAGTGAAAATGACATTAGTTTTTGTATATGGCCACCCGTTGCCATGGTAACCATACCAACCCATTTTGGCAAGAAAATGGGCTTTTCTAAGTTCGAAATTAGCAACTTTCACCTCCGTTTTGCACAATGATAGTATATAGGTGGATTATATTTTGACCTATGGTGAAAAACTACTTACATTAATCTTTGATATGAGACATTAACTTTTGGTCGAAATGTGGTAAAAAAAGTATTATTTTTATGTGTAACTGTGTAAATGAAGTATTGGAATAGGCTCTTATGAATCATTGATCCATTATCAGAAAAAATGTAAAAAAAATCAAAGAGGTTTCTTTTTCGTTTAAAGGAAATAAATTCTATTTAAAAATGGTTACCATGACAACATCTGCATTTTAAATTATATATGTTTTACATTAATTATCTCAATTCATGGACAAGATAAACATCCAATTATGGTATATTAAGCAAGTTCACACTTTTTGTGACATTTTAATATCACTGATGTTGACATTTCATCATCGGTTGCCATGGTTACCACGCCCCAAAAGGTACAATCTTCTTTTTTAATTCAAATTTTCTAATGTCTCTTGGTGTTTTTGAACATCTGAATTAAATCAAAGAGACAGTTTCTATGTTTTCTTATTAAATCTATTAAATTGTCCCAAAATCATTGAAATTCTGGAGAAATGTTTGAATAAAAAAGATGCAAGAAAGTCTCCATAGCAACGCACACAATCGTAACAGATACAAAGCTAAAACAAATGTTTTACATTAGTATCTCAGAGCATGAAAGAGATCAGAAACCGTTTCGGTATATTAAGCATGTTAATTGTTTCTGTGACACTTTAATATCAATTATGTCGATATTTCATCATTGGATGCCATGGTAACTATTCCCATAAAGGTACAATTTTCACTTTTTATGCTAATTTTCAGTTGTTGTTTGATGTTTAAATGAATTAGATTAAAGAGCTAATTCCTATTTTTCAAGAATTATCTAATGTTTTAGAAATATATAGAAAATATGCAAGGAAATGTCCATAGCAACACACACAATGATATATGATACACAACCAAATGAAGCCATGATATATATATATATATATATATATATATATATATATATATATATATATTTCATACGTATCTCAAATCACTGAAGAGATAAACAACGAATTATTGTATATTCAGTAATTTTACAGTATCTATGACAGTTATTTTTTCAATAATGTTGGTATTTTATAATCGATTGTCATGGTAACCATGCAAGGTACAATATAAGCTTTTTCTGCCAATTTCCAATTGTTTTGCGCTGTAGCTGTACATTTAAAAAGAAATGAAGAGACAGATCCTATGTATTCCTTTACCTTATTATCCATTTACTAAAATCATTGGATTTCTAGAGAAATTTGTATAAAAAATGTAAGAAATCTTCTTAGCAACGCATAAAATCATAGTTGATATACATGCAAAAGAAATCCATGATATATGTTTTACGTTCAGTTTCTCAAATCATGAAAAAGATTAACAATCAACTTTGGTATATTAAACAAATGAACAGTTTTGTGACATTTTAATTTTTGTTATCAATTATGTTAATATTTAATCATCGGTTGCCATTACAACGACACCAGAAAAGGCACAATTTTCACATTTTTATACAAATTTTCCATTACATTTTTTTTATATTTCAATTAAATTAAAAAGACCATTCCTGTGTTTTCATATATCAAATGGTCTTCCATTTTCCATTGTGCAAATTTCTAGTTGTTAAAGGTAAGGTTAAAGGTAAGATGAGCTTAATTTTGAGTCGGCATGTCAAAGTAACAAGTACAACATAAGATCTACTGAGCTTTTAGACCGACATAATTGTTTTTCAGTGTTTTAGTGTAAAGCCTTTTCGGGTTTTTTTCTTCTAGTTATTGTATAATGTTTGGAGCAAAAAAATATTTTGAAACTTGATAGAAAAAAAAATTATGAAGCCTTCAAAAGAAAATTAATTTGGGAAGTCAAGCTGTCTAAATTTATGAAGTGGTAACCATAGCAACCGTGCTGTTCAAGATCTGACTTGCTAGTTTTCTGCAATTTCCAACTATTTAGGGCCCTGTATGATAATATGGGAGCCCTATAGGATTCATGTATTCCGTCTGTCCGACGCGAGAACTCCGGTAATTTTTAGTGTACAGCTTTCAGATAAAGGATCATGAGAAAAACTTGCATATAAATTTTGAAGCTTCAGGGTCAAATATCCTGGTCAATCTTTGGCAAAATTCAATGAAATATCATAGCTTTGGTTCTGAATCGATAACTAAAGTAGTTATCAACTGAAGGTACAGCTTTCATATTTCATACACAAATAAAATATCATCAGTGAAATATGCCTAAAAATTTTGACCCTTCAAGGTCAGAGATCAAGGTCAAACTTGACAATTTCAATAAATATCAATACTTTGGTTCTGATGCAATAACTAAATAATTTTCAAGGTAAAGCTTACATAAAATATATATAATATACATATAAAGAATTCTTAGTGGAACAGGCGTATTCATTTTGAACCTTCAAGGTCAAGTCAAGGTCAAAGTTAGGTAAATCTTTATTAAATATCAATAGAGTATTCATTGGTGAGATATTTAAAACTCCGAAATTTCAAAAGCTTTATACGAAATTCTGGCTTTGTATTAGTACTAATTGTGTGCG
Source organism: Pinctada fucata (assembly GCA_028142955.1). NCBI lineage: Eukaryota > Metazoa > Mollusca > Bivalvia > Pterioida > Pteriidae > Pinctada > Pinctada fucata. The sequence goes on along the minus strand of AP027107.1, from coordinate 17,033,474 downwards.
TTGCTATAGAGACTTCTTGCATTTCTTCTATATATTTCTCCAGAAATTCAATGTTTTTTTTAAGGAAAATGGAATATCAATTAAAGGATAACATATGAATTGTCTCCTACTAGATAAAATATACAAAAACACTAAAAAAAAAAAAAACAAAAAAAAAAAAAAAAAAAAACAAAAAAAAAAAAAAAAAACAAAAAAAACGGAAAGGGACTACGTGCGCTAACTCATATTGGCCTAAAAGAATTATTTATCATCACTAATACTGCGTCATAATTTTGAGCCCTCGTAACGTCACGCGCGTGATGTATGACGTCATGACATCATGTTCTGATGTCATTTGCCCCGAGTGAAGCAAAACATGGGAAAATCGTCGTATTTTACACACACATCTTCAAAATGCATGTACGCTCCAGGCCTCGTCCATGACATTTTTAATGCAAATTAAAATGCCGATAACAAATCCATCGATTAGTACAAAAATATTCATGGGCAAGATTTCAAAATTTAACTTTTGAAACGACATTTCGCTCATTTATTGATATTTTCAATGATTTCAACGTTTTTAGACGTATTATTCAGTAAAGAACTGAAATCAATACAGGCTTTCCTAATTTGGATTCACAGTACATTTGACATTTTACAATCTAGAATATATTGAACAACTTTGAAAATTGGACCGAAATTGCAGGTTAACGCACCTACCCTTTGCATAATAAGTGAAAATTATATCTTTTTTGGTGTGGTTGCCATGGCAACCAATGACAAAATATCAAGATTATTAGTCCCGCTACCGGCTCGTCGGAGGGGACGTATTGATACTAAAATGTCACCAAAACTGTGAACTTGCTTTCTACGTCAAATTTATTAACGCCGGGCACGAGCCCGGCGTTTTTATTTCTATTTTTTTTTGCTTTTCCGCCCATGGTCTTGAAGTCAAGTCCAAAATGGAAAATTTAATTCATGACCCATCGCATTCGTGAAAATTGTTTTTATTTGGCGATGAACTCGGTAAAGACAGCTTATAATGTCATATGGCTTTCACATTTTACAAAAAATGTTTTAGAAATAAGGTCTTGATATTTGAACTGGTCATGTGCAGTTTGAAACAAAAGACCGGAGATACTTGTAAAATACGCAAGCATAAGTAAGTCACACAAAACGGTTTCTTAGTTAAAGAAAAGAAGATCGAATCATTTTAATCGATGACATCATTTAAAGGGGGCGTGGGAGTATTGGACCAATCGGATTGAAAGTGATTTTGTTTACCATAGATACATAATTAAAAGTACAAGGTAAACACAACAATGTTTTGAAACATATATGTATGGAAAAAATAAATATCTATAATAGGTATATAAACAGAGCATATTTCATTCATGGGAATTGACAATGTGTACTAACACAATCCTTAAAAATAAACTCATGTATTACCCTATATTAAGTTGAATAAAATATATCGTTATTATTTCAAATTTGTAATCATGGTAATGCTCTTGCGTAACTTCGGGGTTTTCCATTTTAGTTGTATATTGTGAGCCGGAAATATTTACAATAAATTATCTTTATATTTTGATATCTTGGAGGGTTTTGGTGCTAAAACTTTTTAATTAAAGGAAAGTTTATAACTTTGGCAATGCTAGAAACAGTTTGCTTTCTACAAGTTAAATTTTATCCAATTTTTGACGATGACAAGTTCTACAATTTTATGGTTTTATGGCCTCTACTGCGCACGTTAATCTGTCGGTGGTGTAGTTTTTAAAGAAAAGCGATCTAACACGTAACATGGAAACGTTTACATGTATCATCGCTAGATCGCGTTTACCGGCACGTGTCATATAATAACGGCGTGACGGTGCATCAAAATAGAAATACGATATATCAAATTTCACAACATTGCACGAGAAATCGTTTTATTGAAGAACCTAAGCACAATATTGAAGATTTTTTTGCATTTAAAAAAGATCTCTGGAGGAGGGGGGTCGTATTGCAGGCTAAGTATAACAATTGTCAATTTGTCAGCTTTCTTTGTCAGATATTACCTTGAATACCGCAATGGCAGACTTAAAGGAGGGGCATGTTAATGTTTCCATATTTGAACCCAATTTTTCAAGTAGGAATTTGAACCTTTGAAGATAATTTTCAATTCTCAACCTTTTTTATGCCCCCGGAATCATATTTTTATATTTCACAAGTGTATTCATTATAACAAGTCCTTTCTATTGATACCAAGATTGTTTACCTTGACTTTGACCTTTCACGTACTTTACATAAACTTTAACATTGGGCATAACTTTAGAATGGTAAGTGATAGGGCTTTGATATTTCACATCTGTTTTCCTTGTCACAAGATTTTCCCATTGATTATAATTGATACCAATATTTTATAACCCAGTGACCCTGACATCGACCTTTCACATATTTAACAGAAGATTGTGTTTATACTACCAAAGATGCAATCGGGGGCATTCGTGTTTCACAAACACAGGCTTTATTGAAATGGCATAAAAATTAAGACTCCCTTAGATTAACTAATATACTAAATACTAACACAAGTCCTCTACTACCAGGAGTCATGGTTATGAAACAGCCTCGAAAGGATTTTCTCAAAGGGCCTAAAACTAATTGAGTTTTAAAACTGTCTTCAATCTCTATTTTGATATAGAACACTATCTTAAGTATAATCATGTTTAAGCATTTAGATAAGATTTAAGTCATTTCATTATCAAAGTTGTTAAACAGTTATGTTAAACCGTTTAGTAATAAAGCAACAACACATAACACAACGTGCAATAACAAGCAATGCAAAATGGCACGTCACAATGCAAGGTGCTTAACAGACATAGCATCATACGATCTGAAATTTCTGGGGAGAACACTCACTGTCTTAAAAATAAAAGAGATTGAGGAAAAATCAATCTTTGTATACTTGTTTTTGTTACAAGCTCTTTTTTCAGTCAGAAGACTAATCATGTCTATAAGACTGCTTGTTGTCCAAAAGAAAACATTATTTATCTTCCTTCCTAACCAACACTACAAGGGTTGGGTCGCGTTCGGGGAAACAAACATATTCTTAAGGTTGGCCTTACTACGAACTTGCTTTATTTGGCAAACTTTTAGATACTTACTGTAAAAGATATATCATATCTTCATTTTAGCTCCGTATCGGTTAAGATTGTGTGCGTTGCTATGGAGACTTCTTGCACTTTTCTATATATTTCTCCAGAATTTCAATGATTTTGGGAAATGGAATATCATTTACTGGAAAACATAGGGATTCTCTCTTTTATTCAATTCAAATGTACAAAAACACTGAAAAAAACCCGAATTATTTGAATAAAAAGTGAGACTTGTAACTTTTTTGGTGTGGTTACCATTGCAACCGATGAAAAAATATCAATATAATTGATATTAAAATGTTACCAAGACAGTGAACTTTCTTTATATACTACTATTAGTTATTTATCGCTATCATGATTTGAGATACTTAATGTAAAACATATATCAGGGCTTTGTTTTAGTTCTGTATCTGTAATGATTGTGTGTTGCTATGGAGACGCTCATGCAATTTTTTCTATAAATTTCTCCAGAATTTCAATGATTTTGGGAAAATGGAATATTATTCATGGGAAAACATAGAAATATCTCTTTAATTTAGTTCAAATGTACAAAACTCCAAAAAAAGGACAGAAATCTTGAAAAAAAAATTGTAATATTTGTGGCACGGTTACCATAGCAACCAATGGTAAGATACCAATATACTTGATATTTGAATGTCACAAGAAGTGTGAACTTGTTTGATATACCACAATTGATGATTTATCTCTCGCATGACTTGAGATGCCTTATGTAAAACATACATCATGGCTTTGTTTCAGCTCTGTATATGTAACGAATCTGTGCGTTGCTATGAGGGCATTCTTGCCTTATTTCAATATATTTCTCCAGAATATTAATGATTTTGGGAAAATGGAATATTATTCAAAGGAAAACATTGAAATTATCACATTTATTTACTTCAACTGTTAAAACCCTCTGAATAATGACGGAAACTTTGAATAGAAAGTGAAAATTGTATCTTTTAGGGCATGGTTACCATAGCAACCAATGATAAAATACCAATATACTTGATAATCAAATGTCACAAAAGTGTAAACTTTCTTGATATACCACAATTGGTTGTTTATCCCTCCCATTATTTGAGATTCTTAATTTAAAAACTATATACCGGGTATCATGGCTTTCTTTCAGATCTGTATCTGTAACGATTTTGTGCGTTGCTATGGAGATGTTTTTGCGTTTGTTCTATATATTTCTCCAGAATTTCAATGTTTTTGGAAAATGGAATATTATTCATAGGAAAACATAGATATATTCTCTTGAAGGACGGAAAACTTGAATAAAAAGTAAAAATTGTACCTTTTGGAAAGTGTGAACTTACTTAATATTCCACAATTGGTTGTTTTTCTCTCCCATGACTTGAGATACTTAATGTAAAACATATATCAGGGCTTTGTTTTAGTTCTGTATCTGTAATGATTGTGTGTTGCTATGGAGACGCTCATGCAATTTTTTCTATAGATTTCTCCAGAATTTCAATGATTTTGGGAAAATGGAATATTATTCATGGGAAAACATAGAAATATCTCTTTAATTTAGTTCAAATGTACAAAACTCCAAAAAAAGGACAGAAATCTTGAAAAAAAATTGTAATATTTGTGGCACGGTTACCATAGCAACCAATGGTAAGATACCAATATACTTGATATTTGAATGTCACAAGAAGTGTGAACTTGTTTGATATACCACAATTGATGATTTATCTCTCGCATGACTTGAGATGCCTTATGTAAAACATACATCATGGCTTTGTTTCAGCTCTGTATATGTAACGAATCTGTGCGTTGCTATGAGGGCATTCTTGCCTTATTTCAATATATTTCTCCAGAATATTAATGATTTTGGGAAAATGGAATATTATTCAAAGGAAAACATTGAAATTATCACATTTATTTACTTCAACTGTTAAAACCCTCTGAATAATGACGGAAACTTTGAATAGAAAGTGAAAATTGTATCTTTTAGGGCATGGTTACCATAGCAACCAATGATAAAATACCAATATACTTGATAATCAAATGTCACAAAAGTGTAAACTTTCTTGATATACCACAATTGGTTGTTTATCCCTCCCATTATTTGAGATTCTTAATTTAAAAACTATATACCGGGTATCATGGCTTTCTTTCAGATCTGTATCTGTAACGATTTTGTGCGTTGCTATGGAGATGTTTTTGCGTTTGTTCTATATATTTCACCAGAATTTCAATGTTTTTGGAAAATGGAATATTATTCATAGGAAAACATAGATATATTCTCTTGAAGGACGGAAAACTTGAATAAAAAGTAAAAATTGTACCTTTTGGAAAGTGTGAACTTACTTAATATTCCACAATTGGTTGTTTTTCTCTCCCATGACTTGAGATACTTAATGTAAAACATATATCAGGGCTTTGTTTCTGTTAAGATTATATGCGTTGCTAGGGATACGCTCATGCATTTTTTCTATATATTTCTCCAGAATTTCAATGATTTTGGAAAATGGAATATTATTCATGGGAAAAAATAGAAATATCTCTTTAATTTAATTCAAACGTACAAAACTCCGAAAAAGGACGGAAATCATGAATAAAAAAATTGTATTTTTTGTGGTACAGTTACCATAGCAATCAATGGTAAGATACCAATATACTTGATATCTAAATGTCACAAAAAGTGTGAACTTGCTTAATATACCACAATTGGTTGTTTGTCTCTCGCATAACTTGAGATACTTAATGTAAAACATACATCATGGCTTTGTTTTAGCTCTGTATATGTAACGATTATGTGCGTTTTTATGGGGGCATTCTTGCCTTTTTTCTATATATTTCTCCAGAATATTAATAATTTTGGGAAAATGGAATATTATTCAAAGGAAAAAATAGAAATCACTCATCACTTTAATTTACTTCAACTGTTCAAAACCTCTGAAAAATGACGGAAACTTTGAATAAAAAGTGAAAATTGTATCTTTTAGGGCATGGTTACCATAGCAACCAATGATAGAACACGAATATACTTCATATTTAAATGTCACAAAAGTGTTAACTTGCTTAATATACCACAATTGGTTGTTTATCCCTCCCATGATTTGAGATACTTATTGTAAAAATCTTAAGTAATGGTTTTGTTTCAGATCTGTATCTGTAAGGATTTTGTGCATTGCTATCGAGACGTTCTTGTGTTTTTTTTTATATATATTTCTCAAGAATTTGAATGATTATGTGAAAATGGAATATTATGCAAAGGAAGACATTGAAATTATCACTTTGATTTACTTCAAATCTACAAAAAAATCCTTAAAACGACAGAAAATTTGAAAAAAGTAAAATTGTGCCTTTTCGGCCATGGTTACCATAGCAATCAATGATAAGATACCAATACAGTTGATATTAAAATGTCGCAAAACGTGTGAACTTGCTAAATATACCATATTTTGGTTTTTATCTTGTCCATTAATTAAGGTACTTAATGTAAAACAATTATAATGTAAAATGCAGATGTTACCATGGTAACCATTTTTATATTAAATTTATTTTCTTCTAACAAAAAAAACCTCCCTGATTTTTTTTCTTATAATGGATCAATCATTTATTAGAGCCTATTCCACATTGACTATGCTGCGTTATTTTTCTACGAATTGCCAAAAATGGTGTATTTTTGTATTTTTGGAAAATGTCAAAATATGGGCAGTTTGCACTTTCCCCCCATATTTCAACCAAAAATCAATGTCCCATATCAAACATTAATGTAAGCAGTTTTTCATCATAGGTCAAAACATAACCCACCTATAGACTATCATTTTGAAAAACGGATGTGAAAGTTGCTAATTTCTAGCTTGCAAAAGCCCATTCTGTGACCAAAATGGGGTGGTATGGCTACCATGGCAACGGATGGCCATATGCAAAAAGTAATGTCATTTTCATTGTCAGGGGGTCAAACTTGGCTGACATAGTGAAAATCATCAAAATCTGAGACATGCGATTTCCGAGTTTTCTGAAATTCTTTGATGCTTTCAGAGAATGACTCTTACGTGTAACATGTTTAAATGTTCTCATCGAAAACATATTGAGATCTCTCTTATTTTCGTGTGATTCTTGAAAATAACGTGCAATGATGCTGTTGGCTGCTGTTACCCTCCCCGAGTCGTTGTCACTCTTGTCGAAAAAACAGTACATTCTTTTAAGAATGTACTGTCCATTCATTAAAGAAAGGACAGTCGATTCTGAAAAGAGTGTATCGTTTGTTCCATCCGAATGACCACCAACAGGTAACTTCCAGCGGCAATAGTACATTACACATATGAAAATACTATAAGAACAAAAGAGTGACGTCGTAGGTAGGAAAGTTTTAAAAATGGATAAATTCCAAGGGGCCGAAAATTTGTGTATTTGAGTGTTTGTGTTTTCACTTGTTTCCTTTTCATTTTATTTTAGGTGTCTGGCTACAACGTGCGTCGTGACCTTTTTATTTAAGTTTATGCTATTCATGATATCAGATGTCAACGATTTACTCCGAAATATACCCCTTCGACGCAACCCTTTAAACAACCCTTTACCGGTAACATTAGGTCAGTTAAAGAACCCATCACCACGTCATGATGTCAACGATATACATATGGACAACTCATTTGGACGTAACCCTTCATCCGTGAAAACAGGACTGTTGAAGCGTTTTACAAAGGAGAAGAAAAGAACCCATCTTTACTTACTGAAGACCCATAAGTGTGGTAGCTCAACTGTTGCAGCCTTATTAGGACGATTTGGATACTTGAATAACTTAACATTTGTTCTGCCAACAGAACTTGAATCTCCGAGGATATACTTAGATAGAGAGGATGGTTATTTACCAGAGCCAAAAGGAGAGAAATATGACATTCTAGTTCATCACTCGCTGTATGATAGAATAGTCTTGCAGAGAATCCTTCCTAGAGACACGAAATATATTGGTCTAATAAGAGAACCATTAGCACGATTTGTATCCGCTTTTATATTTTTTAGATCACACAATTTTAAACCATTGGTTCAAATGCCTGGTAAGGATACCAATGCTGTAATATCATGGTATTTAAAGCACACACACTATTATATTAGTAAACCTGACTTCGTGTATAGACTTGTAGACAATTTGATGGCTTTTGAGTTCGGATTTCCTATGGAAGCAAGGAAAAATGATACAATGATTGAGGAGTTCTTAAGAAGGATTGACGGTGAGTTTGATCTGATCATTGTTCTGGAATATCTCGATGAATCCCTACTTCTGCTGAAAAGGATGATGATGTGGTCGATAAAAGACATAATGTTCCTCAAACCATTAAATGAAGCCGTTATTGATAAAGAGGATGTAATAAATTCAATGACGGCAGATGACCGACAACGGCACAAAAAACTAGAATTTGTGGATTTTGCCTTCTATAATTACTTCTTGATCAAATTACGACAACAAATTAGAAGGGGAGGTATTTCTTTTCAAAAAGAACTTGAAGACTACAGATCAGCGAGAGCTGCTGTTTCAAGATTCTGTGAAAATCACAAGCCAAAGGAGGAACTAGAATACACAACGAAAAACTTCAAAGAACATTTCAAAGTAAATTCTCATTATTGTAATCTCATCAATGTTACATTCGGTGATCTCAGGAAATTGATTAAACAAAGAAAGCGAAATTCGACCGTTTTTTCTTTGTAGAGAAAGCTGCATCAGCGGATCTAGAATTTTTCCAGCAGATTTTGAGCGGATCTAGAATTCTTCCAGCAGTTTTTGAGGTGAATTAAAGGCCTGTAAAGTGACACCAAGCTATCATCAATGGAAAAAATATATGTATATGGGAAGATGTTCATATGACACAAAAGTTCGGTCTTTAACACATTGTCTAGATTTACAGTACAATAATTGCATATAAGGTCTTACCTGATATTATTTATGAACTTCAGAAATATCAATTGACATAAAAAGTTCAAATTTGGTGCGTCGGACATGCATGATTCGGATAGAGAATTTTCGTCAGTGAATCTTCAAAATAAATAGTTCAGAGAAGCAACAATGTTTTTCATCTTCCTCTTGTATTTTAAAGTGTGTAGCTCCAAACTATTCAGGATTGATGTATTTAGCTCATGTACATATAAAAGGAAGGAAGGAAGGAATTGCCATCATGACAAGGTTGCACCCAGAGCAAATCACCGAAATACCCAATTCGAAAACACGAAGCAGACTGGCTCATCAAGAGAATCAAAAGGAACAAGGAACACCGCATACTTGTACGACATCAAAACACCAAGCTGAAAAGATTACACATCAACCAACGAGATAGCAATCGGTGCGACTTAGGACGGTCATATGCAATGTTAGATGATACTGTAATTAAACATTTTAACCGTGACGAACGTCGTACTTCGAGCTTCGCACTTTAATTTTATAAGTGGGTTGCCAAAGAAAAAACGTGCCAGAAGTACAGGAAGTCCAATATACCAATTCCATTGAGTATACCAATCAAGATGTAGATTAGATGACTCAACTTATGAGTTTATACGTGTATGGCAGCTACGCCACTTATTCTTCAATGTTCGAAGTGCGAAGTACGAAGTTCGAAGTGCGATGTCCGTCACGATGAAAAATATCTATAAGAGGCTGAAGAAATAATTCTTACCGATATCAGCGTTGGAAAATAAGACATTAATGAAAAATTCAAGCACTTAGTCGCAGGGAAAAATTTTTATCACTCAGTCACGGGGAACCGTGTATCTGTTTCTCATTGCAACAAAGAATAAGTATGATTTAGGTATGTGGTGTATTTTTCATGCCTTGTAATGTACAATAAACTATATATATATATATATATTCTATCTGTTTTTACTAATGCCCACAGATCAGAGATTTTACTTCTGGGACAAGAAAAACAAAAGGGGAATAACTTATGAAACACAAACTGTCTATTTTTTTTAATAGAAAATTTTCATGTTTCAGATTTGCCTCTTTACAACGCTAGAGTGTCTTTCGTAATCTATAATAATAGATCGATTTATTTTCCCGTATAACTAATAAATAAGTCGACAGTTTTTTACCATATACTTATTTTGGCACAATACAGTATGATTTCTTCATAATGCATTTCATTTAATGCTGTGTTTTGTTTTTCTTCTCTGATTTTTATTTTCGCACATTGTGTTCACAGTCGAATATTTAGCGATGATAATAACCAATTATACGGTTTATGGATCAAGGAAATACACATAAATTTGGAATAAATAAATGTAGTTGAGGATGATTATAGTTCATATAATCATCATTCGGCAATTCCGTCTTTTCGATTTTAATGGCCTACGATTGATTTGTGTAGGTACTTGACGTACAACATGTAAAAGCATTGTAACAGCATTGATTTCCTTTGAAAACTTCGTATATGTCACCATGTTTCCCTGACTTTCATGCTGGTTTCCATAAAAATTGATGACGCCACAATGCTTTGACGCCAGATACCTGCACAAATGGGAAGTAACTCTGTATTTCGAAAAGACCTAATTATCGGTTCTGTGTTCGACCTTAGGTTTGAAAAGTCTATTGCAAAGGATTCATTTCCGTTAGACAAGTTCATCCCAGAAAGTAACAAGCTTTTTCCTGTAATCAGTGTCACCACTTCATTGTTTACATTTTGTATCTTCAGTCACTTTACTCTCGGGCTCCGTGTAAGGCAGTATAATTTTATAGATTTTCTTTATTTTTTATGATTACGGCATCATGGCCACTGTCTTGGGTCTGAGGTTTATATTCGTCTTCAAGAGCCCGGATGAGGTCTTTTAAATGGTGACTTTCCAGCTGCATCAGTTCAAATTCCCCCCGAAGTTCCTCTATCTCGCTGTGAAGTGAAGAATTAGAGCGCTGACGTCGAAGTTGCGTCACTTCCTCCGTCAATGTCTCCTTTTTTCTAGATATATAAAACGGAAAGTAATAACATGAATATATTAAATATTGCATTAAGAAGTTAGAAATCAAAGAAATATTTGTTATAAGGAATTTTCAAAGCAGGAGTTCGCAAGACAATTCTGATTTGTTAAAATTGTCAATATTAAAATATATGTTCTTTGGTACCAATTTTGTTGTACTAGACAAGTGTTTCAAACAAATTCTGATACATGTAAGTCTGATAAGGACAATAAAGCATTGTTGGTTTTCTCTGAAAAAGATGTCATTAGTGTCGTAGGAGTAATAAGCCAACTTAAAATGTCTTTTTCATAAAATGCACCAAAATTTCTGTCACAACCATCAAATAAAGAACACAAGAAGTCAAGATGACGCAAATTGATGAAAAACACGATGTTTCGTGAATGAATTTCTACTCCCTCCATTCTATACTTCAAAAGAGTATGTATCATCAGGAATTTCATTTTCTTCATTTTACGGTGACCTAGTAAGCAAATTCAGAAAGATCAAACTTCCACCACAAATGTAAAAAAAAGCCGAACGCCTGCTTTAGGGAGGATGTGATCCCATGGTCATCAAAAGAACACTAGGCATGGTACTGGACCAATCTACAGTTTTGTACCAGTGCCTTTCCCAACGTTGCACATTAGTCATCCTTGACGACGGGAATCCATGACGGGCCTTGTTTAAATCTCGTAAGAGAAAACTGGATTCTGCTTCTCTGTCCTATCTGAAAATTGGTCAGAATTCTCGGATGATTGATCTTGAGCTCGCTTCAGCCAGCAGAACAAATACTGTTATACGCATGCCACAGATTTGTAGATCCATTTACGTTTAACTGTCTTGTTTGTGGTGTCACCTTACAGTGAGAAGTTTTATGTTTATACAACTATTGTGCGTCTATAGAGATCTCTGAGTATCCGGATGAGAGGAAGGATTGTGTGCACGTTATCCGGATAACCACACCATTTGCTAATAGCAGATGGCCGTCCAAAGTCGGCGCCGGGTGCACATTGGTCTCCTTCCTTTTATGTGTTGTCATTAATGTTTGATATTTCAGTACGTCTAATTCCATTGTCTTGTATGATGTTTTAAATAGTGAATGTTGTCGTATCGTTTTGTGGTTTGTAGTTTTGTCTGATGTCATTAATGTGTCACATTCTTGTTGGTTTGTTCTGGGCGAGTGCAGGGTGGTCATGCTGGAGATCATCCCTTCTTCAAAAGAAACGTTGCTCATTCGCACAAAAAGTTCGCACCTTCACAACATTACCCAGCTTTTCACCGGTTTTGCCCCACGAAATACTGCTTCCTTTTCACCGAGTTCATATAAATTGTATGATAAAGACACAGGGAAACAATGTTCCCTATTAAATCTTTTAAATTGACCGGAATTCCAGCCCAACTCTGGCTCGAAGGCCCAATATATGATTCTGCGAAAAATCAAAGATGAAAATGGGGAAAATTAATCATTTCAGGCAACTTCTAAGGAAAGGGATAATTCCTGACCAATTCGACCCCTACTCCATTCAGTTCTCGGAGTAAAGCTATCGATGAAGGCTATATTTCTTTATATTTGTTTTCAGCAATGACCCCAGTGTTACGTAACATTATATCTTCCCTAAAGTCAATGATGGCAGATTTAGGCCATACCAAATTGATAATATACAGTTGTTGACTGGGGTCGAGGTCAACAGCTAATTTGTTGGACCCGAGGATGGACTGTTGACCGAGGCCGAAGGCCGAGGTCAACAGTTCATCCAAGGGTCCAACAAATTAGCTGTTGACCGAGACCTCTGTCAACAACTGTTTCTTATACCTTTTTCGATCTAAAAAAGAATATTGAGACTCCGTTCTACACCTGTTTTGTTATACTTAGTCAATTTCTCGGCTGTATAATCAGCGATCAGCGACAGATTGAGATTAATTGAGCATAGTGAAGTTCTTAATGCATTCTAAGTGTTTTTTACACCATCTCTGTTCTCCAATATTTTTGTTATATCGTCCTCCATCGCAGAGGCAACTCGCTGCAATAAACTGCTGATTAGGGAAGATAACTCTTATTTTTGATCTATTCAAGGGGCCCCGCATGGGGAACGTTCTTTTTTTCAAATACAATTAATTACCGAAAATGATCAAATTTACATCATTCAGCATCTTTAAATGAGGAAATAAATAAAATAACCAATATAAACAAGAAGCTTGTTGTCATAACAACACTAAAATATCTTGCCGGTCAACAGCTCGTTACATGACCGGTCCAACAGTCGATTTTAACAGTTCGTTTGGACCGGCTGTTGCTAACAGTCATTCTTTTGGACTTTTTTCTTGTATAGATTATGAAGGGGAAAATATCTAAGGGTATAACAATATGTTCTTTTGATTTCTTGACGATATTTTTCAAAATTCAAAAAATAATATTTTAAAGATAAAATGCTCACCCTCACCACTAAATTTCTTGCTCAAGATTTTTTAAGGGTTGGTTCTGACTTCTGCAAATCTTAAAGCTTCTAGAACTCTCAGATTGAAAATTTCGAAGAAAATGATACTTCTTGGGTTGGAAAATTGTTATTGGGAGCAATTTTTTTGTCCCATATACAAGACACTGAAAGTCAAAGAGGGAGGAATACTCGAAAAAATTTTCCGTACTGTTGTGTGCCAGGCATCAGAGGTCAACAGATTCCTATGGGGATTCCTTTTTGAGTTAAAGAAGATCCTGACAACAATCTCAACAGCACTCACAACAGAGCACCAAATTGAGCATCGACGGACCCCAAGCAAGCTAGAGGTGGGACCAGGTGCCCGGGAGGAATAAGCATCCCTTGTTGGCTAGTTGAGTACGAAAAACATCAGAAATGTATTACTTGGGTGCATTGTAACCTATATCAAATATAAAATCTTAAATACTGCAATACTTTTTGAAATCATATTTTTCGCTCAAACCTTTCTTCCAAAATTGACTCCGAAGAATATTTAATTAATTTGGTATTACCTTAGCTTCACTTCATTTTACAGCTTCTATTGCATCGCTTAAGCATATTTGTAATAAAATAAGAACGCAAGCTGCACGAAAATCATGCAACATGTTCAACTGATTTCAAGGGGACTCAATTCCATGTAGAAGTTTGATGTTGTTTTTTTTTTATAAAATTTTGTTGTGGGGTTTCCGTTGATTAAGGTTTATATTCTTTATTTACATATCCATTGTCAAGGGAATCGTGACATATTGGTAAACGTACTCGCTTCTAGTGCCCGGGGTCGCGAGTTCGAAACCCGCCTGTGTAATTTTTTGTTCAGATGGCTTTGTTTATAATAATAAAAAAAATTAATAACATGAAATAGTTAATTTATTTGAAAAAGATTAATTTTTTGGAAATATCATAGTTACATGTTTAGAATGAAAAATAGTCCGTATTTCATTTTATTTCCAAGATCTACAGTGTATTATTTTCTCCAACGGGCCCCCATGTGGGATATTTGCCAATAACTAGACGAAGCTACGCATCATGTAGGACCACTGTATCCTATATGCCCTGGCGTGTCTTTTGACGTCGGCCGTATAGGTCGTATCCATATTGATACTTCGTTATTATCCCATTGTGACGTCAAGGTTTTTGCACCTAAAGTGGCGTCGTCTCAACGAAAAAGTCGTTTTAAAACTCCCTTTTCTACTTTGTCATTCTTATTAAACCGATTAAGACTAAGGACTACTGTTTATAGAATACTAGTAAACAATTTCTTAGGGTGCTGAAAACGACAATTCCGTTATTTTTTGATTCGATAAAGTTGAAGTTTGAATGATTTCCTGGATTTCAAGATGTTTTGAAATATGTTGATTGTACAGCCAGAAACTAAAAGCCACCGGTGGGATAAATTCGTCATACAGTGTTTTACAGGGGGGGGGATACAAATATATTGGGCTTCGCCTCGCCCAATTCAGATTTTTTCATCGACCCAATATATTTCTGTATTCCCCATGTAAACCACAGTATAAACAATAATATTATATTTTGATATAATAAATAATTGATAGCTTAATTCTGTAGTACTAGTGCATAATTCCCTAGTTCCATCGAGGTTGTGGTGGTTTTTGATCGATGGAATTGTTTGACGTCTTCCACTTCATTAGCATCATGTTAGAGCAGATAAATTTACAGCATGGACCAGACATGCACGTTTCGGGTATTTAACCCTCGTCAGTGAATTTATGAAATGAACAACCGTCAAAGTAATGAAGATAAGAAAAAGTGTTCTGGTTTTGTACTTTGCATATAGTCTGCTCAATAGAAATTAAAGGGTAGGACCACGAAACCCCTAAATTGGCCCTAATTTTAACATTTGTATTCAATGAATATTTATTTGTGATTTGATACTTTGTAAAGTTCTTTACTAAATCATGAGTTTTGAGTTTGTACATAAAGCATCTATCAGTAGCTTTAAGCCCTCTGAAAACACCAAAATTAGCAATTTTCTGCGAATTTGCTGCAAAATATACATTTTTCATTAAATTAGAATTGGACACATGCATCGAGAGACATGAAAAAATTAAAAATGAAAGATAATCAATACATCATCTTGTCATAAAAGTTTTATGTTTCTCGAGGTATGTGGCTAAATCAAATTCTCCTTTGAACACAGATTTTTTTTAGCATTTAGTACTATTTTTTTTTTGAATTTTATGCGATGAGCAATATTCCAAAGAAATCAATCATCAGAGAACTCTGAGACCTGACCGAATCCACCTTTGATGAAGCACTTTTCATCTGAAAGATTAGCAATTATGACGTCTTTAGCCCACTCCTCCTGCTACGTCTTTCGGTACATTCTTAGATATAATCCTTTTCCCAATATTTGGTCATATTACATTGCTTAGATCTCTACATGACCCACGTTTTAGATGCTTCAAGAAATTTTGATTACAGAAATTTTCGAATGCGTTGAAGAAACCGAAGTTGATCGAAATTGGCTACGTGTACCCTCGGGGAAGAATAGTCCACCAGCAGTGACACTCCCCAAGTGGCACAAATGTTATAGGTCATTAAATTCAAAAAGCATCATTAAAGAACCGATAACGTAAATCTTCAATGGAGATGACATTAGGCATATAGGGAGAATTACTACATGTATCTTCTGTTAGCTTACAACACGAGTCACCTTGACGTAAAAAAGGAACCGCGGTGAATATGTCAAATTCATTCTTGATTTTGGATTTGTCTAACATACAATAGCTGTCAATATTGAGGACATGGAAATGATGCAACTTTGTATAGATAGATATAGGCAAGATGTGGAATATAGTTGGTTCTCATCGGAATACCCATAATTTGACGAAAGGCCATTCCTCAAAATACCACAAATATAATATCGATCTGAACATTTTTATTACCTCTTTTGTGTATATATTATAAGAATAAGGATTTTTTCCCACTAGATAATTTAGTTTTGTAATTAACATCAACAATATGAAGTATTTGCGATTGTCATTTTTGCAGTTGAAGCATTCTTTCTTTAAATTATGAATGTTCGTATAAAGAGTAGATTATCGAATTATCTGATCGAGAATACTTGATTGAAATTAGTATAATTAAAATTATCTAAACATAAAGTTCTATTTATCTTCTTTTAAAGATATCGATGTTTTGTTGATATCGCTTCAAAGGTAGATTGCTTCACAGTATTTTTAAGACCGTTTTTTTTTTATTTCTGAGAGAATGTAAGTCTAAATGGTCGTTACAGAAAAAAAAATTGAGCATTTCGAAAATCCAGAGATATAGCGTTGTTTGTATGGGGATTGATGCATCTTTTGAATACAGCGGATATGAAGTAATTCTTACACTCACTCGATTCTTGTATATAAAGAGCGAAAATAAAGCGGAAGAAAAAGCCTAAAAACAATTTCGAAGCGAAAGATAGTTTACGCACAATGATACAAAATAATTTTACTTGCGCTTTTTAGTGTGAAAGCATATATACAGTTATACCCAAGCGGAGATCTGATTGTACGATACGTTATAAGTGAGTAAATGTTAACCATGGACGACAGGAAACGTTATTTTCATGTTTGTTTGAATAAGTAATGTCATTGCTAATTTAATGGAAAATGTTTGCTTGATATTATCTATAAATACGTACGACAAAGGTTATCTTACGAGAACGAAGGCTCCGACGACAATTACAATAAAGATACCAAAGTACCAAGGCGAACGAGAAATACGATCAGCAATAGGATAATGAACAAAAATGTCTCTTTCCATCACGTTGTTCACTAAGTGGAAATCATTTATTGAAATCAACAGATGGTACACTAATGTGCTCTATGAAATGAATTTTATTTCATGACCAAATAAGACTAGTCAAAAAGTAGGGGTGTAACGATTCACCGCGGTGCACCGTGCACCGCGATAAAACTCTTCGATTCGGTGATAAATGATAATGAAATAAAAAAAAAATGTTGTATATACATGAGATAATTATTGACCACGATATAAGTATATTATATCCATGTGATTATATCGTTGATATGGATATTTTGTAACTATTGGATACTTTGTCGTTCTTGCAAAATTAGAATACTTAAACGGCACCATGGTATCGTTTCAATGAGATATTTCGTTCAAATAAATTATCATTTAGTTGCCATCAGATATGTTATGTTGGCAAAACATAGTACTGCCCGTTCATTTGGTTGAAAAATATTCAATCCTCCCCCTCCCCCCAAAAAATCAACGTTTTTTTTTCTTGTAAGGATTACAAGGGAAAGAAAATATTAACATATAGCAATCTTAATAATATTTTCAGTTATGCATAACAATGATTCCATAATGTTCTTGTAACTTTTTCACAATCCCATTATATTTATACAAGAGGACCAAGGGGGCCACATCGCACACCTGAGTTGAAGACAAAGGGTTAATGGTCACAAAAATACTTCTACAGATCAGAGCCCTGGACAGCCTATCGACAAGAAAAACACAAACTTGGCAGAGGACCTTGAGTACTTGCTTGCTGCAAGTTTTCGTGAAATTCTGTGCAATGGTTGCAGCGGAGATTTCGAAAATGTGTCAGCCAATCAGAGTCCTCGACGGCCATTTTTCTTGACCGATCAGCACAAAATACACAATCTTGGTAAAGGTCCTTGAGTACTTTCTTCCTGTAAAGTTTGATGAAATTATGTGCAGCGGTTGCAGAGGAGATGTCGAAAATGTGTCAGCCAATCAAAGACCTCGGCGGCCATATTTGTTGACCGATCGGCACGAAAAACACAAACTTGGTAGAGGACCTTGAGTACTTCCTTCCTGTAAAGTTTCGTGAAATTCTGTGCAGCAATTGCAGAGGAGATGTCGAAAATGTGTCAGCAAATCAGAGCCCTCGGCGGTCATATTTGTTGACCTATCGGCACAAAAAACACAAACTTGGTAAAGGACCTTGAGTACTTCCTTCCTGTACAGTTTGATGAAATTCTGTGCAGCGGTTGCAGAGGAGATGTCGAAAATGTGTCAGCCAATCAGAGCCCTCGATGGTCATATTTGTAGACCGATAAGCACAAAAAACACAAACTTGGTAAAGGACCTTGAGTACTTCCTTCCTGTAAAGTTTGATGAAATTATGTGCAGCGGTTGCAGAGGAGATGTCGAAGATGTGTTAGCCAATCAAAGACCTCGGCGGCCATATTTGTTGACCGATCGGCACGAAAAACACAAACTTGGTAGAGGACCTTGAGTACTTCCTTACTGTAAAGTTTCATGAAATTCTGTGCAGCAATTGCAGAGGAGTTGTCTAAAATGTGTCAGCCAATCAGAGACCTCGGCGGCCATATTTGTTGACCGATCGGGACAAAAAACACAAACTTGGTAGAGGACCTTGAGTATTTCCTTCCTGTAAAGTTTGATGAAATTCTGTGCGGTTGCAGAGGAGATGTCGAAAATATGTCAGCCAATCACAGCCGTCGATGGTCATATTTGTTGACCGTTCAGCATGAAAAACACAAACTTGGTAGAGGACCTTGAGTACTTGCTTCCTGTAAGGTTTGGTGAAATTCCATGCAGCGGTTGCAGAGGAGATGTCAAAAATGTTAAAAGTTTACGCCGGACGGACGACGACGGACGACGGACGGCGCGCTATGACAATAGCTCACTTAAGCATCGCTCAGGTGAGCTAAAAAACAAGATATGTCTAAACCAAACCATAAATTAACTGATTCAGATTATTTTTTTTTCTGATTGCATCAAGATAACTTGACACTCCATTACAGTATCTTTGACGGATATATACACTATCAAACTGAAAAAAAAAAATTGGAATGCACCACCTCTCCACCGTATCAATGTAATAAGTGTTAAAATTTTCTTCGTTTTTATTTCCTAAGTAACTTTTCTGTTTGACGGACAAGGGAAATAAAGGAATTTTGTAGCAATATGAAAGGCAAAAAGTAAGTTTTTTTGCTTTTGCAATCGTTATTTATTCCAGTAAACGACATCGATTAGATGTTAAACCTTAGACCATTGGCATCCGGGTCTTTCAGTGCCGTTACAAATAAAGGGCGAGGGGATCCGAATGTCATTGTACCCTGTCATTTATTGAAGTTGAAGTCGTTTCGTTGCGTTCCCCTGTAGTCAATGCCGGGTAGTGTTTGATCGAAGTTATCTTATGGATTAATATTGGGATCATGTGTTTTGATTAGGTCGTATATTGAGAGAACACTAACGCGAAAATTTTGTAATTGTTTTACAGACATATACAACCATAGAGCCTGAACTGCAAATTTTCTGCTCAAGTATTCTCTAAATAAATGGATATTTCTGACGAGATATGATAATATCAAATTTTAGGAATGATTATTATGGTCACATGAGAGGACTAAAATTACTACATATAAATTAGATTTAGGTTTTTGTGCCCTCTAAGACGAAGAGATTTACCGTGTAGCATATTGTTTATTATGTGTTATGCCAGTTTGAATGAGGTAAGACTACGTTCTTTTTTTCGGGAATCTTATCGTAATATATTGTTTGATTTGGTTCCGGTTTTGTCCTGATTTTGTATGCCTTCGGTTTCTGATTTTCTAGGCTAGCGATTTTGTGCTGTATACGAGGATATGGTCATTTTTCATATTTGTCATACACCAGGGCGGCCATAATGAGATAAATAAGATCCTGACGATAAACCTCAACAGCATTCACAATAGATCACCGAAATGAAAAAATGACGGATCCGTGGGACCAGGAGCCCAGGAGGAGTTAGCAAACCCTGTTTGGCTAGTACACGGAAAAGATAAACAACAAATTCATAATCGAGCTATGGCAGTCAAAAAATACGCAAAAACCGCAACGAAAATATGTACTACGCAAAGCATTTGCATAAACAATCAGAGATAACATTACAATACTGTACACCCATAGCGATAGGTCTAAGAAACAGGCAAATCGATTAAACACAATCTTTAAACACGAACACGAAAATGTTCTAACGTTTATTATCTCCTAGCAACAAAGTTGCAAGGGAATATAGTATAACGCCGTCGTTCGTGTGAGGGTGAGTGCGTAAGTGTGCACGTCACACTTTTGTATACAGCCTAGCCAACACAATTTTGATGGGATCTCGACAAAACTTCATGCAAATATTTCTAATGGCAAGAGGAAGAAACTTTTCAATGCCAAGATCATAGATTATAAATGGCTTAAAAGATGTATACAGCCTAGAGGGAACAGTTTTATCCGATATTGAACAAACTTCATACACGTATTCCATATTGCAGGATGAAGAACCCCATTATTTTCTTACAGTTTTGATCTGATCTTGACTTAATACACTTATTCCTTATGACAAGAAAAAAAAACCTATTCATTTCGAAGGTCAAAGGTCAAGGTCACAGATAAGAAGTGATTGAAATCCTTGTAAACAGCCTAGAGAGCTCAGTTTTAATTTGTTCTAGACCAAACTTCATACATGTCTTGCTTATGACAGGAGGAAGAGACCTATTGTTTTCAAAGGTCATAGGTCAAATGTCCAGGCCATAGATTGGAAATAATTAAAATCGTTCTGGAAATAGTTAAAATCCGTTATTACAGCCTAGAGATTACAGTTTTAATGGGATATTTACGAAACTTAATACACATATTTCTCACGACAGGAGGAAGCGCCCAATTTACTTTCAAGGTCATAGGTCAAAATCCTTCTATATAACCTAGGGGAAGCAGTTTTATTTGTATTTTACCAAAAATCATTCATTTATTGCTCATGACTCGAGGAAGAGCCCTATTGAATAATTATTATAAAGGTCATACGTCAAAAGATAGGGAATAGTTTAAACCTTTGTATACAGCTAGGGTGAGAACAATGATTTACATGCCGTGCGATGGGATGCTAAGCTAAGCGATGCCTAGGCTTTATTTATATAAAGATTTAATCTATTTATCAATGAAACAGTTCCTTTTATCAGATTTAAATATTTCTGCGAGAGGGAAGGGGTGATATAAATAAAAACTAAAACACTCCAATACACAATTTTTCGGCCCCTGGGCCTTCATCCAGTGTGAAAACCGACAAAGTATATGACAGCTGAATAAACCCATCATTTGCTTCTCTAGCGCTCATAACAAAATCTTGTCGTTTTTCAGTAGGGAGAAAGGCCTCGAACGATCCAATATTCACAGGAAAGAACAATGCGAGGCGCGTTAGCGCCGATCTTTGTTCTTTCCTGTGAATATTGGATCATTCGAGGCCTTTCCCCGACTTTAAACATGACTCGATTAATCAATCAAATAATCATCGACAAACAATAAACGAATCATTGAACTTTACTGGTCAGCTGAATATTTACACGTGACACAGCACCTGGGTAACTATTACTTCAAAGCATTTCCTATGAAATTTTTCAGTGATTTATTTTATCCTGCTTCATTTTATACATAAAATGAGATTAATTCGTGTTTTACTTAGCGTTTGTGAAAAGAAAAAAAAAAAAATGAAAAGTCCAATCGTGGAAAATATTGAATACTGAAAAGAATTGACCGATTTTACATTGTATGTGGTTTTTTAAGTTGAATTTATATGAAATGACAAATATGGATAATGACCATATCCCTGTATACAACAAAAAATCAATAATTCAGAAAATCAGAAACCCAAGGCATACAAAATCAGGATAAAATAGAAACCAAAGCGAAAAACAAAAACCTCCACCACATGAAAAGAAGCGGACTCCCGATATGAGGGTGAGACAGGTGCCCAGGAAGAGTAAGCATCTCCTGTTTGCATGCAACACCCGCCGCTTCAGTTCGGTAGAACTATCACATCCGGTAACTTCCATTTCGGAAGACATAGAGTACAATCTTTGGTTGGATGGTTCAAATGGTCTATGACAGAATATAAAGTGGACTCATATAGCATAGTAACTATGCTAAAGAACTTCAAGATAAATCGATCAAATACGGATTTATCAGTGTCAAAATTTCACAAGGAAAATGATGAATGGATAGTTTATAATATTTTGAAAATTTAAGAGTCATTCTCTGTAAGCAGCAAAGTGGGTCGGAAATAGCATGTCTCAGATTTTGATGATTTTCACTATGTAAGCCAAGTTAACCCAATGACAATGAAAAAGACATTAGTTTTTGTATATGGCCACCCGTTGCCATGGTAACCATACCACCCCATTGTGGCAAGAAAATGGGCTTTTCCAAGCTCGAAATAAGCAACTTTCACGTCCGTTTTTCACAATGATAGTCTATAGGTGGATTATATTTTGACCTATGATGAAAAACTACTCACATAAATCTTTGATATGAGATATTAACTTTTGGTCGAGATGTAAGGAAAAAAGTAGTATTCTTTATGGCAAACTGTGTAAATGAAGTATTGGAATAGGCCCTAATGAATCATTGATCCATTATCAGAAAAATATAAAAAAAATCAGAGAGGTTTTTTTTTCGTTTAAAAACAATAAATTCTATTTAAAAATGGTTACCATGGCAACATCTGCATTTTAAATAGTATATGTTTTACATTAATTATCTCAATTCATGGAGAAGATAAACATCCAATTATGGTATATTAAGCAGGTTCACATTTTTTTGTGACATTCTTATATCAGTTATGTTGGCATTTCATCATCGGTTGCCATGGTTACCACGCTCCAAAAGGTACAATCTTCACTTTTAATTCAAATTTTCTGTTGTATTCTTATGTTTTTGAACATCTGAATTAAATTAAAGAGACAATTGTTATGTTTTCTTAAGAATGCTTTTACAACATCCAAAAATCATCCAAATTCTGGAGAAATATTTGAAAAAAATGCAAGAAAGTCTCCATAGCAACGCACACAATCGTAACAGATACAAAGCTTAAACATGGTCATGATATATGTTTTTCATTAGTATCTCAAACTATGAAAGAGATCAGCAACCAATCTCGGTATATTAAGTTATATTAACAGTTTCTGTGACACTTTAATATCAATTATTTCGATATTTCATCATCGGTTGCCATGGTAACTATCCCCATAAATGTACAATTTTTACTGTTTATGCTTATTTCAAGTTGTTGTTTGATGTTTAAATGCATTGAATTAAAGAATTAATTCCTATTTTTCCAAAATCATTGAATGTTTTAGAAATATATAGAAAATATGCAAGAAAATCCCCATAGCAACACACACAATTATATATGATACACAACCATAACAAAGCCATGATATAAATATTACATTAAGTATCTGAAATCATTGAAGACATAAACAATCAATTATTGTATATTCAGTAATTTTAGAGTATCTGTGACAGTCCCTTTTCAATAACGTTGGTATTTTATAATTGATTGCCGTCGTAACCATGCAAAAAAGGTACAATATAAGTTTTTTCTGCCAATTTTCAGTTGTTTTGCGCTGTAGCTGTACATTTAAATAGAAATGAAGAGGCAGTTCCTATGTATTCCTTTACCTCATTGTCCATTTACTAAAAGCATTGGATTTCTAGAGAAATATATATAAAAATGCAAGAAATCTCCTCAGCAACGCATAAAATCATAGTTGATATACATGCAAAAGAAATCCATGATATATGTTTACATTCAGTTTTTCAAATCATGAAAAAAGATTAAAATCAACTTTGGTATATTAAGCAAATGAGCAGTTTTGTGACATTTTAATATCAATTATTATATAACCATCGGTCGCCATGGCAACGACACCAGAAAAGGTACAATTTTTACTTTTTATACAAATTTTCCATTTTTCTAAATTGGTTTTTTTATATTTCAATTAAATTGAAGAGACCATTCCTACGTTTTCATATATCAAATGATATTCCATTTTCCATTGTGCAAATTTCTAGTTGTTAAAGGTAAGGTTATAGGTAAGATGAGCTTAATTTTGAGTCGACATGTTCAAGTAACAAGTACAACATAAGATCTACTAAGATTTTAGACCGACATAATTGTTTTCAGTGTTTTGGTGTAAAGTCTTTTCGGTTTTTTTTTCCTTGTTATTGTATAAAGTTAAAGAAAAAATATTTTGAAACTTGATAGAAAAAATTATGAAGCCTTCAAAAGAAAATTAATTTAATTTGAGAAGTCAAGCTGTCTATATTTTTGAAGTGGTAACCATAGCAACCGTGCTTTTCAAGATCTGATTTGCTGGTTTTCTGCAATTTCCAACTATTTAGGGCCCTGTATGATAATGTGGGAGCCCTATAGAATTCATGTATTCCGTCTGTCCGACGCGAGAACTCCAGTAATTTTTAGTGTACAGCTTTCAGATAAAGAAACATGAGAAAAACTTGCTTATAAATTCTGAAGCTTCAGGGTCAAATATCCTGGTCAATCTTTGGCAAAATTCAATGAAATATCATTACTTTGGTTCTGAATCGATAACTAAAGTAGTTATCAACTGAAGGTACAGCTTTCATATTTCATACACAAATAAAAGATCATGAGTGAAATATGCCTTTAAATTTTGACCCTTCAAGTGTAAACGTCTTCAAATTGAATAGCATCATTTAAGAACAGATAAATTGGCAACGTGGACCAGACAATCTACGTTTCGGGTACTTAACCCTCATCAGTGATCCTAAATCTAAACAGTGTAATATGCCATAAAAAGTATGAAAGTTACTATGTCGTAAAAGTGTACCGAAAGACGTAGCAGGATGGGTGGGATATGATGCTACAGGACCCACTTTTTAGAAATTTCAAGAAATTTTGATTGCAGAAATTAAGAATGCGTTGAAGAAACGATCAACCGAAATTGATCGAACTTGGCTACATGTGCCCTCGGTCAGAGATCAAGGTCAAACTTGGCAATTTCAATAAATATCAATACTTTTGTTCTGATGCAATAACTAAATAATTTTCAAGGTACAGCTTACATAAAATATATATAATGTACATATAAAGAATTCTTAGTGGAACATGCGTATTAATTTTGAACCTTCAAGGTCAAGTCAAGGTCAAAGTTAGGTAAATCTTTATTAAATATCAATAGAGTATTCATTGGTGAGATATTTAAGACCCCGAAATTTCAAAAGTTTATACGAAATTCTGGCTTTGTATTAGTACTAATTGTGTGCGTTGCTATAGAGACTTCTTGCATTTCTTCTATATATTTCTCCAGAAATTCAATGTTTTTTTTTAAGGAAAATGGAATATCAATTAAAGGATAACATATGAATTGTCTCCTTTTAGATAAAATATACAAAAACACTGAAAAAAAAAACCGGAAAGGGACTAGGTGCGCTAACTCCTCATATTGGCCCTAAAAGAATTATTTATTATCACTAATACTGCGTCATAATTTTGAGCCCTCGTAACGTCACGCGCGTGATGTATGACGTCATGACATCATGTTCTGATGTCATTTGCCCCAAATGAAGCAAAACATGGGAAAATCGTCGTATTTTACACACACATCTTCAAAATTCATCTACGCTCCAGGCCTCGTCCATGACATTTTTCATGCAAATTAAAATGCCTATAACAAATCCATCGATTAGTACAAAAATATTCATGGGCAAGATTTCAAAATTTAACTTTTGAAACGACATTTCGCTCATTTATTGATATTTTCAATGATTTCAAGTTTTAAGACGTATTATTCAGTAAAGAACTGAAATCAATACAGGCTTTCCTAATTTGGATTCACAATACATTTGACATTTTACAATCTAGAATATAATGAACAACTTTGAAAATTGGGCCGAAATTGCAGGTTAACGCACCTACCCTTTGCATAATAAGTGAAAATTATATCGTTTTTGGTGTGGTTGCCATGGCAACCAATGACAAAATATCAAGATTATTAGTCCCGCTACCGGCTCGTCGGAGGGGACGTATTGATTCTAAAATGTCACCAAAACTGTGAACTTGCTTTCTACATCAAAATTTATTAACGCCGGGCACGAGCCCGGCGTTTTCGTGCCCGGCGTTTTTATTTCTAATCTTTTTGCTTTTCCGCCCATGGTCTTGAAGTCAAGTCCAAAATGGAAAATGTAATTCATGACCCATCGCATTCGTGAAAATTGTTTTTATTTGGCGATTAACTCGGTAAAGACAGCTTATAATGTCATATGGCTTTCACATTTTAGAAATAAGGTCTTGATATTTGAACTGGTCATATGCAGTTTGAAACAAAAGACCGGAGTTACTTGTAAAATACGCAAGCATGAATAAGTCACACAAAACGGTTTCTTAGTCAAAGAAAAGAAGATCGAATCATTTTAATCGATGACATCATTTAAAGGGGCATGGGAGTATTGGACCAATCGTATTGATGTGATTTTGTTTACCATAAATACACAATTAAAACGGAGAAAAGTACAATGTTAACACAACAATGTTTTTTAACATGTATGTATGGAAAATATAAATATCTACAAATTAAATTAAGAGTATATTTGACAACCTATATGCAGACAGGGCAAAACACGCCTCTCGGTCCGTTCTGGAAATCATGATGTAAACATACACCTGTTAAAGATTAGAGATGAAATTTTTGGTCTACAAAATGTATGGTGTCTTCTTCCCTGCAACTTTTTGTTGTTTATATAGTAAAAATCAATACAGGATGCAAAGCTGGCACTGACTGTATTATCTAAAAACATTATTAGATGCTAAATATATGCCCTGTTAATAATGTCTATGATCTTCATGGTAACTTTGGTCTCCCGGCGAATTGATGTTATGCATCAATAGTTTTCTTGTTGTTTATCTCTTTCATGATTTGAGTTACTGAATGTATAACACAAAACATCGCATTGTTTTGGTTGTGTATCAATTTCAATTTAGTGCATTGCTATGGAGCGGGACATTTGCATAAAAAGTGAAAAATGGATCTTTTTTGCATGATTACCATAGCAACCGATGATAAAATACCAACAAAATTGCTATGAAAGAGTGACAAAAAGACTCCCCAAACGCGACCGACCCACAAAATTCGGCGCGACCCGAACAATTTTTTTTGCAGTTTTTTGGATTTTTTTTTTCGGAAATGCGTGCACCCAATCTGGATTCATAATTGTATAAGGGCGCTATGAAGATAAGCACAACGCTTCGTGTATTTACTTTACGTTAATTTATTGATCAAACGTCCGCTCACCCGGTTAAGGTGTCAAGCGTCTTGAAACTTTTATATACCTGGGAAAATCTAAAGTTGTAGAATATTAAACGTCTTTAAATTCAATAGCATCATTTAAAACCTGATAAATTTACAGCATGGACCAGACATGCACGTTTCGGGTACTAAACCCTCGTCAGTGATCCTCAGTCTAAACAATGTAATACGGCCAAAAAGTATGAAAATTATTATGTCCAAAAATGTACCAAAAGACGTAGCAGAATGGGTGGGATATGATGCTACAGGACCCACGTTTTAGAAATTTCAAGAAATTTTGTAACAGAAAATTTCAAATGCGTTGCAGAGACACACGATCAACCGAAGTTGATCGAACTTGGCTACATGTGCCCTCGGGGACTCTTGGTCCACCAGCAGTGACACTCACCAAGTAGTTCAAATGTTAAACGTCTTTAAATTCAATAGCATCATTTAAAACCTGATAAATTTACAGCATGGACCAGACATGCACGTTTCGGGTACTAAACCCTCGTCAGTGATCCTCAGTCTAAACAATGTAATACGGCCAAAAAGTATGAAAATTATTATGTCCAAAAATGTACCAAAAGACGTAGCAGAATGGGTGGGATATGATGCTACAGGACCCACGTTTTAGAAATTTCAAGAAATTTTGTAACAGAAAATTTCAAATGCGTTGCAGAGACACACGATCAACCGAAGTTGATCGAACTTGGCTACATGTGCCCTCGGGGACTCTTGGTCCACCAGCAGTGACACTCACCAAGTAGTTCAAATGTTAAACGTCTTTAAATTCAATAGCATCATTTAAAACCTGATAAATTTACAGCATGGACCAGACATGCACGTTTCGGGTACTAAACCCTCGTCAGTGATCCTCAGTCTAAACAATGTAATACGGCCAAAAAGTATGAAAATTATTATGTCCAAAAATGTACCAAAAGACGTAGCAGAATGGGTGGGATATGATGCTACAGGACCCACGTTTTAGAAATTTCAAGAAATTTTGTAACAGAAAATTTCAAATGCGTTGCAGAGACACACGATCAACCGAAGTTGATCGAACTTGGCTACATGTGCCCTCGGGGATTCTTGGTCCACCAGCAGTGACACTCACCAAGTAGTTCAAATGTTAAACGTCTTTAAATTCAATAGCATCATTTAAAACCTGATAAATTTACAGCATGGACCAGACATGCACGTTTCGGGTACTAAACCCTCGTCAGTGATCCTCAGTCTAAACAATGTAATACGGCCAAAAAGTATGAAAATTATTATGTCCAAAAATGTACCAAAAGACGTAGCAGAATGGGTGGGATATGATGCTACAGGACCCACGTTTTAGAAATTTCAAGAAATTTTGTAACAGAAAATTTCAAATGCGTTGCAGAGACACACGATCAACCGAAGTTGATCGAACTTGGCTACATGTGCCCTCGGGGACTCTTGGTCCACCAGCAGTGACACTCACCAAGTAGTTCAAATGTTAAACGTCTTTAAATTCAATAGCATCATTTAAAACCTGATAAATTTACAGCATGGACCAGACATGCACGTTTCGGGTACTAAACCCTCGTCAGTGATCCTCAGTCTAAACAATGTAATACGGCCAAAAAGTATGAAAATTATTATGTTCAAAAATGTACCACAAGACGTAGCAGAATGGGTGGGATATGATGCTACAGGACCCACGTTTTAGAAATTTCAAGAAATTTTGTAACAGAAAATTTCAAATGCGTTGCAGAGACACACGATCAACCGAAGTTGATCGAACTTGGCTACATGTGCCCACGGGGACTCTTGGTCCACCAGCAGTGACACTCACCAAGTAGTTCAAATGTTAAACGTCTTTAAATTCAATAGCATCATTTAAAACCTGATAAATTTACAGCATGGACCAGACATGCACGTTTCGGGTACTAAACCCTCGTCAGTGATCCTCAGTTTAAACAATGTAATACGGCCAAAAAGTATGAAAATTATTATGTCCAAAAATGTACCAAAAGACGTAGCAGAATGGGTGGGATATGATGCTACAGGACCCACGTTTTAGAAATTTCAAGAAATTTTGTAACAGAAAATTTCAAATGCGTTGCAGAGACACACGATCAACCGAAGTTGATCGAACTTGGCTACATGTGCCCTCAGGGACTCTTGGTCCACCAGCAGTGACACTCACCAAGTAGTTCAAATGTTAAACGTCTTTAAATTCAATAGCATCATTTAAAACCTGATAAATTTACAGCATGGACCAAACATGCACGTTTCGGGTACTAAACCCTCGTCAGTGATCCTCAGTCTAAACAATGTAATACGGCCAAAAAGTATGAAAATTATTATGTCCAAAAATGTACCAAAAGACGTAGCAGAATGGGTCGGATATGATGCTACAGGACCCACGTTTTAGAAATTTCAAGAAATTTTGTTACAGAAAATTTCAAATGCGTTGCAGAGACACACGATCAACCGAAGTTGATCGAACTTGGCTACATGTGCCCTCGGGGACTCTTGGTCCACCAGCAGTGACACTCACCAAGTAGTTCAAATGTTAAACGTCTTTAAATTCAATAGCATCATTTAAAACCTGATAAATTTACAGCATGGACCAGACATGCACGTTTCGGGTACTAAACCCTCGTCAGTGATCCTCAGTCTAAACAATGTAATACGGCCAAAAAGTATGAAAATTATTATGTCCAAAAATGTACCAAAAGACGTAGCAGAATGGGTGGGATATGATGCTACAGGACCCACGTTTTAGAAATTTCAAGAAATTTTGTAACAGAAAAATTTCAAATGCGTTGCAGAGACACACGATCAACCGAAGTTGATCGAACTTGGCTACATGTGCCCTCGGGGACTCTTGGTCCACCAGCAGTGACACTCACCAAGTAGTTCAAATGTTAAACGTCTTTGAATTCAATAGCATCATTTAAAACCTGATAAATTTACAGCATGGACCAGACATGCACGTTTCGGGTACTAAACCCTCGTCAGTGATCCTCAGTCAAAACAATGTAATACGGCCAAAAAGTATGAAAATTATTATGTCCAAAAATGTACCAAAAGACGTAGCAGAATGGGTGGGATATGATGCTACAGGACCCACGTTTTAGAAATTTCAAGAAATTTTGTAACAGAAAATTTCAAATGCGTTGCAGAGACACACGATCAACCGAAGTTGATCGAACTTGGCTACATGTGCCCTCGGGGACTCTTGGTCCACCAGCAGTGACACTCACCAAGTAGTTCAAATGTTAAACGTCTTTAAATTCAATAGCATCATTTAAAACCTGATAAATTT
Source organism: Pinctada fucata (assembly GCA_028142955.1). NCBI lineage: Eukaryota > Metazoa > Mollusca > Bivalvia > Pterioida > Pteriidae > Pinctada > Pinctada fucata. Next base: position 17,002,584 of record AP027107.1, on the reverse strand, counting down.
ACAGCATGGACCAGACATGCACGTTTCGGGTACTAAACCCTCGTCAGTGATCCTCAGTCTAAACAATGTAATACGGCCAAAAAGTATGAAAATTATTATGTCCAAAAATGTACCAAAAGACGTAGCAGAATGGGTGGGATATGATGCTACAGGACCCACGTTTTAGAAATTTCAAGAAATTTTGTAGCAGAAAATTTCAAATGCGTTGCAGAGACACACGATCAACCGAAGTTGATCGAACTTGGCTACATGTGCCCTCGGGGACTCTTGGTCCACCAGCAGTGACACTCACCAAGTAGTTCAAATGTTAAACGTCTTTAAATTCAATAGCATCATTTAAAACCTGATAAATTTACAGCATGGACCAGACATGCACGTTTCGGGTACTAAACCCTCGTCAGTGATCCTCAGTCTAAACAATGTAATACGGCCAAAAAGTATGAAAATTATTATGTCCAAAAATGTACCAAAAGACGTAGCAGAATGGGTCGGATATGATGCTACAGGACCCACGTTTTAGAAATTTCAAGAAATTTTGTAACAGAAAATTTCAAATGCGTTGCAGAGACACACGATCAACCGAAGTTGATCGAACTTGGCTACATGTGCCCTCGGGGACTCTTGGTCCACCAGCAGTGACACTCACCAAGTAGTTCAAATGTTAAACGTCTTTAAATTCAATAGCATCATTTAAAACCTGATAAATTTACAGCATGGACCAGACATGCACGTTTCGGGTACTAAACCCTCGTCAGTGATCCTCAGTCTAAACAATGTAATACGGCCAAAAAGTATGAAAATTATTATGTCCAAAAATGTACCAAAAGACGTAGCAGAATGGGTCGGATATGATGCTACAGGACCCACGTTTTAGAAATTTCAAGAAATTTTGGAACAGAAAATTTCAAATGCGTTGCAGAGACACACGATCAACCGAAGTTGATCGAACTTGGCTACATGTGCCTCGGGGACTCTTGGTCCACCAGCAGTGACACTCACCAAGTAGTTCAAATGTTAAACGTCTTTAAATTCAATAGCATCATTTAAAACCTGATAAATTTACAGCATGGACCAGACATGCACGTTTCGGGTACTAAACCCTCGTCAGTGATCCTCAGTTTAAACAATGTAATACGGCCAAAAAGTATGAAAATTATTATGTCCAAAAATGTACCAAAAGACGTAGCAGAATGGGTGGGATATGATGCTACAGGACCCACGTTTTAGAAATTTCAAGAAATTTTGTAACAGAAAATTTCAAATGCGTTGCAGAGACACACGATCAACCGAAGTTGATCGAACTTGGCTACATGTGCCCTCAGGGACTCTTGGTCCACCAGCAGTGACACTCACCAAGTAGTTCAAATGTTAAACGTCTTTAAATTCAATAGCATCATTTAAAACCTGATAAATTTACAGCATGGACCAAACATGCACGTTTCGGGTACTAAACCCTCGTCAGTGATCCTCAGTCTAAACAATGTAATACGGCCAAAAAGTATGAAAATTATTATGTCCAAAAATGTACCAAAAGACGTAGCAGAATGGGTCGGATATGATGCTACAGGACCCACGTTTTAGAAATTTCAAGAAATTTTGTTACAGAAAATTTCAAATGCGTTGCAGAGACACACGATCAACCGAAGTTGATCGAACTTGGCTACATGTGCCCTCGGGGACTCTTGGTCCACCAGCAGTGACACTCACCAAGTAGTTCAAATGTTAAACGTCTTTAAATTCAATAGCATCATTTAAAACCTGATAAATTTACAGCATGGACCAGACATGCACGTTTCGGGTACTAAACCCTCGTCAGTGATCCTCAGTCTAAACAATGTAATACGGCCAAAAAGTATGAAAATTATTATGTCCAAAAATGTACCAAAAGACGTAGCAGAATGGGTGGGATATGATGCTACAGGACCCACGTTTTAGAAATTTCAAGAAATTTTGTAACAGAAAAATTTCAAATGCGTTGCAGAGACACACGATCAACCGAAGTTGATCGAACTTGGCTACATGTGCCCTCGGGGACTCTTGGTCCACCAGCAGTGACACTCACCAAGTAGTTCAAATGTTAAACGTCTTTGAATTCAATAGCATCATTTAAAACCTGATAAATTTACAGCATGGACCAGACATGCACGTTTCGGGTACTAAACCCTCGTCAGTGATCCTCAGTCAAAACAATGTAATACGGCCAAAAAGTATGAAAATTATTATGTCCAAAAATGTACCAAAAGACGTAGCAGAATGGGTGGGATATGATGCTACAGGACCCACGTTTTAGAAATTTCAAGAAATTTTGTAACAGAAAATTTCAAATGCGTTGCAGAGACACACGATCAACCGAAGTTGATCGAACTTGGCTACATGTGCCCTCGGGGACTCTTGGTCCACCAGCAGTGACACTCACCAAGTAGTTCAAATGTTAAACGTCTTTAAATTCAATAGCATCATTTAAAACCTGATAAATTTACAGCATGGACCAGACATGCACGTTTCGGGTACTAAACCCTCGTCAGTGATCCTCAGTCTAAACAATGTAATACGGCCAAAAAGTATGAAAATTATTATGTCCAAAAATGTACCAAAAGACGTAGCAGAATGGGTGGGATATGATGCTACAGGACCCACGTTTTAGAAATTTCAAGAAATTTTGTAGCAGAAAATTTCAAATGCGTTGCAGAGACACACGATCAACCGAAGTTGATCGAACTTGGCTACATGTGCCCTCGGGGACTCTTGGTCCACCAGCAGTGACACTCACCAAGTAGTTCAAATGTTAAACGTCTTTAAATTCAATAGCATCATTTAAAACCTGATAAATTTACAGCATGGACCAGACATGCACGTTTCGGGTACTAAACCCTCGTCAGTGATCCTCAGTCTAAACAATGTAATACGGCCAAAAAGTATGAAAATTATTATGTCCAAAAATGTACCAAAAGACGTAGCAGAATGGGTCGGATATGATGCTACAGGACCCACGTTTTAGAAATTTCAAGAAATTTTGTAACAGAAAATTTCAAATGCGTTGCAGAGACACACGATCAACCGAAGTTGATCGAACTTGGCTACATGTGCCCTCGGGGACTCTTGGTCCACCAGCAGTGACACTCACCAAGTAGTTCAAATGTTAAACGTCTTTAAATTCAATAGCATCATTTAAAACCTGATAAATTTACAGCATGGACCAGACATGCACGTTTCGGGTACTAAACCCTCGTCAGTGATCCTCAGTCTAAACAATGTAATACGGCCAAAAAGTATGAAAATTATTATGTCCAAAAATGTACCAAAAGACGTAGCAGAATGGGTCGGATATGATGCTACAGGACCCACGTTTTAGAAATTTCAAGAAATTTTGGAACAGAAAATTTCAAATGCGTTGCAGAGACACACGATCAACCGAAGTTGATCGAACTTGGCTACATGTGCCTCGGGGACTCTTGGTCCACCAGCAGTGACACTCACCAAGTAGTTCAAATGTTAAACGTCTTTAAATTCAATAGCATCATTTAAAACCTGATAAATTTACAGCATGGACCAGACATGCACGTTTCGGGTACTAAACCCTCGTCAGTGATCCTCAGTTTAAACAATGTAATACGGCCAAAAAGTATGAAAATTATTATGTCCAAAAATGTACCAAAAGACGTAGCAGAATGGGTGGGATATGATGCTACAGGACCCACGTTTTAGAAATTTCAAGAAATTTTGTAACAGAAAATTTCAAATGCGTTGCAGAGACACACGATCAACCGAAGTTGATCGAACTTGGCTACATGTGCCCTCAGGGACTCTTGGTCCACCAGCAGTGACACTCACCAAGTAGTTCAAATGTTAAACGTCTTTAAATTCAATAGCATCATTTAAAACCTGATAAATTTACAGCATGGACCAAACATGCACGTTTCGGGTACTAAACCCTCGTCAGTGATCCTCAGTCTAAACAATGTAATACGGCCAAAAAGTATGAAAATTATTATGTCCAAAAATGTACCAAAAGACGTAGCAGAATGGGTCGGATATGATGCTACAGGACCCACGTTTTAGAAATTTCAAGAAATTTTGTTACAGAAAATTTCAAATGCGTTGCAGAGACACACGATCAACCGAAGTTGATCGAACTTGGCTACATGTGCCCTCGGGGACTCTTGGTCCACCAGCAGTGACACTCACCAAGTAGTTCAAATGTTAAACGTCTTTAAATTCAATAGCATCATTTAAAACCTGATAAATTTACAGCATGGACCAGACATGCACGTTTCGGGTACTAAACCCTCGTCAGTGATCCTCAGTCTAAACAATGTAATACGGCCAAAAAGTATGAAAATTATTATGTCCAAAAATGTACCAAAAGACGTAGCAGAATGGGTGGGATATGATGCTACAGGACCCACGTTTTAGAAATTTCAAGAAATTTTGTAACAGAAAAATTTCAAATGCGTTGCAGAGACACACGATCAACCGAAGTTGATCGAACTTGGCTACATGTGCCCTCGGGGACTCTTGGTCCACCAGCAGTGACACTCACCAAGTAGTTCAAATGTTAAACGTCTTTGAATTCAATAGCATCATTTAAAACCTGATAAATTTACAGCATGGACCAGACATGCACGTTTCGGGTACTAAACCCTCGTCAGTGATCCTCAGTCAAAACAATGTAATACGGCCAAAAAGTATGAAAATTATTATGTCCAAAAATGTACCAAAAGACGTAGCAGAATGGGTGGGATATGATGCTACAGGACCCACGTTTTAGAAATTTCAAGAAATTTTGTAACAGAAAATTTCAAATGCGTTGCAGAGACACACGATCAACCGAAGTTGATCGAACTTGGCTACATGTGCCCTCGGGGACTCTTGGTCCACCAGCAGTGACACTCACCAAGTAGTTCAAATGTTAAACGTCTTTAAATTCAATAGCATCATTTAAAACCTGATAAATTTACAGCATGGACCAGACATGCACGTTTCGGGTACTAAACCCTCGTCAGTGATCCTCAGTCTAAACAATGTAATACGGCCAAAAAGTATGAAAATTATTATGTCCAAAAATGTACCAAAAGACGTAGCAGAATGGGTGGGATATGATGCTACAGGACCCACGTTTTAGAAATTTCAAGAAATTTTGTAGCAGAAAATTTCAAATGCGTTGCAGAGACACACGATCAACCGAAGTTGATCGAACTTGGCTACATGTGCCCTCGGGGACTCTTGGTCCACCAGCAGTGACACTCACCAAGTAGTTCAAATGTTAAACGTCTTTAAATTCAATAGCATCATTTAAAACCTGATAAATTTACAGCATGGACCAGACATGCACGTTTCGGGTACTAAACCCTCGTCAGTGATCCTCAGTCTAAACAATGTAATACGGCCAAAAAGTATGAAAATTATTATGTCCAAAAATGTACCAAAAGACGTAGCAGAATGGGTCGGATATGATGCTACAGGACCCACGTTTTAGAAATTTCAAGAAATTTTGTAACAGAAAATTTCAAATGCGTTGCAGAGACACACGATCAACCGAAGTTGATCGAACTTGGCTACATGTGCCCTCGGGGACTCTTGGTCCACCAGCAGTGACACTCACCAAGTAGTTCAAATGTTAAACGTCTTTAAATTCAATAGCATCATTTAAAACCTGATAAATTTACAGCATGGACCAGACATGCACGTTTCGGGTACTAAACCCTCGTCAGTGATCCTCAGTCTAAACAATGTAATACGGCCAAAAAGTATGAAAATTATTATGTCCAAAAATGTACCAAAAGACGTAGCAGAATGGGTCGGATATGATGCTACAGGACCCACGTTTTAGAAATTTCAAGAAATTTTGGAACAGAAAATTTCAAATGCGTTGCAGAGACACACGATCAACCGAAGTTGATCGAACTTGGCTACATGTGCCTCGGGGACTCTTGGTCCACCAGCAGTGACACTCACCAAGTAGTTCAAATGTTAAACGTCTTTAAATTCAATAGCATCATTTAAAACCTGATAAATTTACAGCATGGACCAGACATGCACGTTTCGGGTACTAAACCCTCGTCAGTGATCCTCAGTCTAAACAATGTAATACGGCCAAAAAGTATAAAAATTATTATGTCCAAAAATGTACCAAAAGACGTAGCAGAATGGGTGGGATATGATGCTACAGGACCCACGTTTTAGAAATTTCAAGAAATATTGTAACAGAAAATTTCAAATGCGTTGCAGAGACACACGATCAACCGAAGTTGATCGAACTTGGCTACATGTGCCCTCGGGGACTCTTGGTCCACCAGCAGTGACACTCACCAAGTAGTTCAAATGTTAAACGTCTTTAAATTCAATAGCATCATTTAAAACCTGATAAATTTACAGCATGGACCAGACATGCACGTTTCGGGTACTAAACCCTCGTCAGTGATCCTCAGTCTAAACAATGTAATACGGCCAAAAAGTATGAAAATTATTATGTCCAAAAATGTACCAAAAGACGTAGCAGAATGGGTGGGATATGATGCTACAGGACCCACGTTTTAGAAATTTCAAGAAATTTTGTAACAGAAAATTTCAAATGCGTTGCAGAGACACACGATCAACCGAAGTTGATCGAACTTGGCTACATGTGCCCTCGGGGACTCTTGGTCCACCAGCAGTGACACTCACCAAGTAGTTCAAATGTTAAACGTCTTTAAATTCAATAGCATCATTTAAAACCTGATAAATTTACAGCATGGACCAGACATGCACGTTTCGGGTACTAAACCCTCGTCAGTGATCCTCAGTCTAAACAATGTAATACGGCCAAAAAGTATGAAAATTATTATGTTCAAAAATGTACCACAAGACGTAGCAGAATGGGTGGGATATGATGCTACAGGAACCACGTTTTAGAAATTTCAAGAAATTTTGTAACAGAAAATTTCAAATGCGTTGCAGAGACACACGATCAACCGAAGTTGATCGAACTTGGCTACATGTGCCCTCGGGGACTCTTGGTCCACCAGCAGTGACACTCACCAAGTAGTTCAAATGTTAAACGTCTTTAAATTCAATAGCATCATTTAAAACCTGATAAATTTACAGCATGGACCAGACATGCACGTTTCGGGTACTAAACCCTCGTCAGTGATCCTCAGTCTAAACAATGTAATACGGCCAAAAAGTATGAAAATTATTATGTCCAAAAATGTACCAAAAGACGTAACAGAATGGGTCGGATATGATGCTACAGGACCCACGTTTTAGAAATTTCAAGAAATTTTGTAACAGAAAATTTCAAATGCGTTGCAGAGACACACGATCAACCGAAGTTGATCGAACTTGGCTACATGTGCCCTCGGGGACTCTTGGTCCACCAGCAGTGACACTCACCAAGTAGTTCAAATGTTAAACGTCTTTAAATTCAATAGCATCATTTAAAACCTGATAAATTTACAGCATGGACCAGACATGCACGTTTCGGGTACTAAACCCTCGTCAGTGATCCTCAGTCTAAACAATGTAATACGGCCAAAAAGTATGAAAATTATTATGTTCAAAAATGTACCACAAGACGTAGCAGAATGGGTGGAATATGATGCTACAGGAACCACGTTTTAGAAATTTCAAGAAATTTTGTAACAGAAAATTTCAAATGCGTTGCAGAGACACACGATCAACCGAAGTTGATCGAACTTGGCTACATGTGCCCTCGGGGACTCTTGGTCCACCAGCAGTGACACTCACCAAGTAGTTCAAATGTTAAACGTCTTTAAATTCAATAGCATCATTTAAAACCTGATAAATTTACAGCATGGACCAGACATGCACGTTTCGGGTACTAAACCCTCGTCAGTGATCCTCAGTCTAAACAATGTAATACGGCCAAAAAGTATAAAAATATTATGTCCAAAAATGTACCAAAAGACGTAGCAGAATGGGTCGGATATGATGCTACAGGACCCACGTTTTAGAAATTTCAAGAAATTTTGGAACAGAAAATTTCAAATGCGTTGCAGAGACACACGATCAACCGAAGTTGATCGAACTTGGCTACATGTGCCCTCGGGGACTCTTGGTCCACCAGCAGTGACACTCACCAAGTAGTTCAAATGTTAAACGTCTTTAAATTCAATAGCATCATTTAAAACCTGATAAATTTACAGCATGGACCAGACATGCACGTTTCGGGTACTAAACCCTCGTCAGTGATCCTCAGTCTAAACAATGTAATACGGCCAAAAAGTATGAAAATTATTATGTCCAAAAATGTACCAAAAGACGTAACAGAATGGGTCGGATATGATGCTACAGGACCCACGTTTTAGAAATTTCAAGAAATTTTGTAACAGAAAATTTCAAATGCGTTGCAGAGACACACGATCAACCGAAGTTGATCGAACTTGGCTACATGTGCCCTCGGGGACTCTTGGTCCACCAGCAGTGACACTCACCAAGTAGTTCAAATGTTAAACGTCTTTAAATTCAATAGCATCATTTAAAACCTGATAAATTTACAGCATGGACCAGACATGCACGTTTCGGGTACTAAACCCTCGTCAGTGATCCTCAGTCTAAACAATGTAATACGGCCAAAAAGTATGAAAATTATTATGTTCAAAAATGTACCACAAGACGTAGCAGAATGGGTGGGATATGATGCTACAGGAACCACGTTTTAGAAATTTCAAGAAATTTTGTAACAGAAAATTTCAAATGCGTTGCAGAGACACACGATCAACCGAAGTTGATCGAACTTGGCTACATGTGCCCTCGGGGACTCTTGGTCCACCAGCAGTGACACTCACCAAGTAGTTCAAATGTTAAACGTCTTTAAATTCAATAGCATCATTTAAAACCTGATAAATTTACAGCATGGACCAGACATGCACGTTTCGGGTACTAAACCCTCGTCAGTGATCCTCAGTCTAAACAATGTAATACGGCCAAAAAGTATGAAAATTATTATGTCCAAAAATGTACCAAAAGACGTAACAGAATGGGTCGGATATGATGCTACAGGACCCACGTTTTAGAAATTTCAAGAAATTTTGTAACAGAAAATTTCAAATGCGTTGCAGAGACACACGATCAACCGAAGTTGATCGAACTTGGCTACATGTGCCCTCGGGGACTCTTGGTCCACCAGCAGTGACACTCACCAAGTAGTTCAAATGTTAAACGTCTTTAAATTCAATAGCATCATTTAAAACCTGATAAATTTACAGCATGGACCAGACATGCACGTTTCGGGTACTAAACCCTCGTCAGTGATCCTCAGTCTAAACAATGTAATACGGCCAAAAAGTATGAAAATTATTATGTTCAAAAATGTACCACAAGACGTTGCAGAATGGGTGGAATATGATGCTACAGGAACCACGTTTTAGAAATTTCAAGAAATTTTGTAACAGAAAATTTCAAATGCGTTGCAGAGACACACGATCAACCGAAGTTGATCGAACTTGGCTACATGTGCCCTCGGGGACTCTTGGTCCACCAGCAGTGACACTCACCAAGTAGTTCAAATGTTAAACGTCTTTAAATTCAATAGCATCATTTAAAACCTGATAAATTTACAGCATGGACCAGACATGCACGTTTCGGGTACTAAACCCTCGTCAGTGATCCTCAGTCTAAACAATGTAATACGGCCAAAAAGTATAAAAATATTATGTCCAAAAATGTACCAAAAGACGTAGCAGAATGGGTCGGATATGATGCTACAGGACCCACGTTTTAGAAATTTCAAGAAATTTTGTAACAGAAAATTTCAAATGCGTTGCAGAGACACACGATCAACCGAAGTTGATCGAACTTGGCTACATGTGCCCTCGGGGACTCTTGGTCCACCAGCAGTGACACTCACCAAGTAGTTCAAATGTTAAACGTCTTTAAATTCAATAGCATCATTTAAAACCTGATAAATTTACAGCATGGACCAGACATGCACGTTTCGGGTACTAAACCCTCGTCAGTGATCCTCAGTCTAAACAATGTAATACGGCCAAAAAGTATGAAAATTATTATGTCCAAAAATGTACCAAAAGACGTAACAGAATGGGTCGGATATGATGCTACAGGACCCACGTTTTAGAAATTTCAAGAAATTTTGTAACAGAAAATTTCAAATGCGTTGCAGAGACACACGATCAACCGAAGTTGATCGAACTTGGCTACATGTGCCCTCGGGGACTCTTGGTCCACCAGCAGTGACACTCACCAAGTAGTTCAAATGTTAAACGTCTTTAAATTCAATAGCATCATTTAAAATCTGATAAATTTACAGCATGGACCAGACATGCACGTTTCGGGTACTAAACCCTCGTCAGTGATCCTCAGTCTAAACAATGTAATACGGCCAAAAAGTATGAAAATTATTATGTCCAAAAATGTACCAAAAGACGTAGCAGAATGGGTGGGATATGATGCTACAGGACCCACGTTTTAGAAATTTCAAGAAATATTGTAACAGAAAATTTCAAATGCGTTGCAGAGACACACGATCAACCGAAGTTGATCGAACTTGGCTACATGTGCCCTCGGGGACTCTTGGTCCACCAGCAGTGACACTCACCAAGAAGTTCAAATGTTAAACGTCTTTAAATTCAATAGCATCATTTAAAACCTGATAAATTTACAGCATGGACCAGACATGCACGTTTCGGGTACTAAACCCTCGTCAGTGATCCTCAGTCAAAACAATGTAATACGGCCAAAAAGTATGAAAATTATTATGTCCAAAAATGTACCAAAAGACGTAGCAGAATGGGTGGGATATGATGCTACAGGACCCACGTTTTAGAAATTTCAAGAAATTTTGTAACAGAAAATTTCAAATGCGTTGCAGAGACACACGATCAACCGAAGTTGATCGAACTTGGCTACATGTGCCCTCGGGGACTCTTGGTCCACCAGCAGTGACACTCACCAAGTAGTTCAAATGTTAAACGTCTTTAAATTCAATACTATCATTTAAAATCTGATAAATTTACAGCATGGACCAGACATGCACGTTTCGGGTACTAAACCCTCGTCAGTGATCCTCAGTCTAAACAATGTAATACGGCCAAAAAGTATGAAAATTATTATGTCCAAAAATGTACCAAAAGACGTAGCAGAATGGGTGGGATATGATGCTACAGGACCCACGTTTTAGAAATTTCAAGAAATTTTGTAACAGAAAATTTCAAATGCGTTGCAGAGACACACGATCAACCGAAGTTGATCGAACTTGGCTACATGTGCCCTCGGGGACTCTTGGTTCACCAGCAGTGACACTCACCAAGTAGTTCAAATGTTAAACGTCTTTAAATTCAATAGCATCATTTAAAACCTGATAAATTTACAGCATGGACCAGACATGCACGTTTCGGGTACTAAACCCTCGTCAGTGATCCTCAGTCTAAACAATGTAATACGGCCAAAAAGTATGAAAATTATTATGTCCAAAAATGTACCAAAAGACGTAGCAGAATGGGTCGGATATGATGCTACAGGACCCACGTTTTAGAAATTTCAAGAAATTTTGTAACAGAAAATTTCAAATGCGTTGCAGAGACACACGATCAACCGAAGTTGATCGAACTTGGCTACATGTGCCCTCGGGGACTCTTGGTCCACCAGCAGTGACACTCACCAAGTAGTTCAAATGTTAAACGTCTTTAAATTCAATAGCATCATTTAAAACCTGATAAATTTACAGCATGGACCAGACATGCACGTTTCGGGTACTAAACCCTCGTCAGTGATCCTCAGTCTAAACAATGTAATACGGCCAAAAAGTATGAAAATTATTATGTCCAAAAATGTACCAAAAGACGTAGCAGAATGGGTGGGATATGATGCTACAGGAACCACGTTTTAGAAATTTCAAGAAATTTTGTAACAGAAAATTTCAAATGCGTTTCAGAGACACACGATCAACCGAAGTTGATCGAACTTGGCTACATGTGCCCTCGGGGACTCTTGGTCCACCAGCAGTGACACTCACCAAGTAGTTCAAATGTTAAACGTCTTTAAATTCAATAGCATCATTTAAAACCTGATAAATTTACAGCATGGACCAGACATGCACGTTTCGGGTACTAAACCCTCGTCAGTGATCCTCAGTCAAAACAATGTAATACGGCCAAAAAGTATGAAAATTATTATGTCCAAAAATGTACCAAAAGACGTAGCAGAATGGGTGGGATATGATGCTACAGGACCCACGTTTTAGAAATTTCAAGAAATTTTGTAACAGAAAATTTCAAATGCGTTGCAGAGACACACGATCAACCGAAGTTGATCGAACTTGGCTACATGTGCCCTCGGGGACTCTTGGTCCACCAGCAGTGACACTCACCAAGTAGTTCAAATGTTAAACGTCTTTAAATTCAATAGCATCATTTAAAACCTGATAAATTTACAGCATGGACCAGACATGCACGTTTCGGGTACTAAACCCTCGTCAGTGATCCTCAGTCTAAACAATGTAATACGGCCAAAAAGTATGAAAATTATTATGTTCAAAAATGTACCACAAGACGTAGCAGAATGGGTGGGATATGATGCTACAGGAACCACGTTTTAGAAATTTCAAGAAATTTTGTAACAGAAAATTTCAAATGCGTTGCAGAGACACACGATCAACCGAAGTTGATCGAACTTGGCTACATGTGCCCTCGGGGACTCTTGGTCCACCAGCAGTGACACTCACCAAGTAGTTCAAATGTTAAACGTCTTTAAATTCAATAGCATCATTTAAAACCTGATAAATTTACAGCATGGACCAGACATGCACGTTTCGGGTACTAAACCCTCGTCAGTGATCCTCAGTCAAAACAATGTAATACGGCCAAAAAGTATGAAAATTATTATGTTCAAAAATGTACCACAAGACGTTGCAGAATGGGTGGAATATGATGCTACAGGAACCACGTTTTAGAAATTTCAAGAAATTTTGTAACAGAAAATTTCAAATGCGTTGCAGAGACACACGATCAACCGAAGTTGATCGAACTTGGCTACATGTGCCCTCGGGGACTCTTGGTCCACCAGCAGTGACACTCACCAAGTAGTTCAAATGTTAAACGTCTTTAAATTCAATAGCATCATTTAAAACCTGATAAATTTACAGCATGGACCAGACATGCACGTTTCGGGTACTAAACCCTCGTCAGTGATCCTCAGTCTAAACAATGTAATACGGCCAAAAAGTATAAAAATTATTATGTCCAAAAATGTACCAAAAGACGAAGCAGAATGGGTGGGATATGATGCTACAGGACCCACGTTTTAGAAATTTCAAGAAATATTGTAACAGAAAATTTCAAATGCGTTGCAGAGACACACGATCAACCGAAGTTGATCGAACTTGGCTACATGTGCCCTCGGGGACTCTTGGTCCACCAGCAGTGACACTCACCAAGTAGTTCAAATGTTAAACGTCTTTAAATTCAATAGCATCATTTAAAACCTGATAAATTTACAGCATGGACCAGACATGCACGTTTCGGGTACTAAACCCTCGTCAGTGATCCTCAGTCTAAACAATGTAATACGGCCAAAAAGTATAAAAATTATTATGTCCAAAAATGTACCAAAAGACGTAGCAGAATGGGTGGGATATGATACTACAGGACCCACGTTTTAGAAATTTCAAGAAATTTTGTAACAGAAAATTTCAAATGCGTTGCAGAGACACACGATCAACCGTAGTTGATCGAACTTGGCTACATGTGCCCTCGGGGACTCTTGGTCCACCAGCAGTGACACTCACCAAGTAGTTCAAATGTTAAACGTCTTTAAATTCAATAGCATCATTTAAAACCTGATAAATTTACAGCATGGACCAGACATGCACGTTTCGGGTACTAAACCCTCGTCAGTGATCCTCAGTCTAAACAATGTAATACGGCCAAAAAGTATGAAAATTATTATGTCCAAAAATGTACCAAAAGACGTAGCAGAATGGGTGGGATATGATGCTACAGGAACCACGTTTTAGAAATTTCAAGAAATTTTGTAACAGAAAATTTCAAATGCGTTTCAGAGACACACGATCAACCGAAGTTGATCGAACTTGGCTACATGTGCCCTCGGGGACTCTTGGTCCACCAGCAGTGACACTCACCAAGTAGTTCAAATGTTAAACGTCTTTAAATTCAATAGCATCATCTAAAACCTGATAAATTTACAGCATGGACCAGACATGCACGTTTCGGGTACTAAACCCTCGTCAGTGATCCTCAGTCAAAACAATGTAATACGGCCAAAAAGTATGAAAATTATTATGTTCAAAAATGTACCAAAAGACGTAGCAGAATGGGTGGGATATGATGCTACAGGACCCACGTTTTAGAAATTTCAAGAAATTTTGTAACAGAAAATTTCAAATGCGTTGCAGAGACACACGATCAACCGAAGTTGATCGAACTTGGCTACATGTGCCCTCGGGGACTCTTGGTCCACCAGCAGTGACACTCACCAAGTAGTTCAAATGTTAAACGTCTTTAAATTCAATAGCATCATTTAAAACCTGATAAATTTACAGCATGGACCAGACATGCACGTTTCGGGTACTAAACCCTCGTCAGTGATCCTCAGTCTAAACAATGTAATACGGCCAAAAAGTATAAAAATTATTATGTCCAAAAATGTACCAAAAGACGTAGCAGAATGGGTGGGATATGATGCTACAGGACCCACGTTTTAGAAATTTCAAGAAATATTGTAACAGAAAATTTCAAATGCGTTGCAGAGACACACGATCAACCGAAGTTGATCGAACTTGGCTACATGTGCCCTCGGGGACTCTTGGTCCACCAGCAGTGACACTCACCAAGTAGTTCAAATGTTAAACGTCTTTAAATTCAATAGCATCATTTAAAACCTGATAAATTTACAGCATGGACCAGACATGCACGTTTCGGGTACTAAACCCTCGTCAGTGATCCTCAGTCTAAACAATGTAATACGGCCAAAAAGTATGAAAATTATTATGTCCAAAAATGTACCAAAAGACGTAGCAGAATGGGTGGGATATGATACTACAGGACCCACGTTTTAGAAATTTCAAGAAATTTTGTAACAAAAAATTTCAAATGCGTTGCAGAGACACACGATCAACCGAAGTTGATCGAACTTGGCTACATGTGCCCTCGGGGACTCTTGGTCCACCAGCAGTGACACTCACCAAGTAGTTCAAATGTTAAACTCTTTAAATTCAATAGCATCATTTAAAACCTGATAAATTTACAGCATGGACCAGACATGCACGTTTCGGGTACTAAACCCTCGTCAGTGATCCTCAGTCTAAACAATGTAATACGGCCAAAAAGTATGAAAATTATTATGTTCAAAAATGTACCACAAGACGTAGCAGAATGGGTGGGATATGATGCTACAGGAACCACGTTTTAGAAATTTCAAGAAATTTTGTAACAGAAAATTTCAAATGCGTTGCAGAGACACACGATCAACCGAAGTTGATCGAACTTGGCTACATGTGCCCTCGGGGACTCTTGGTCCACCAGCAGTGACACTCACCAAGTAGTTCAAATGTTAAACGTCTTTAAATTCAATAGCATCATTTAAAACCTGATAAATTTACAGCATGGACCAGACATGCACGTTTCGGGTACTAAACCCTCGTCAGTGATCCTCAGTCAAAACAATGTAATACGGCCAAAAAGTATGAAAATTATTATGTTCAAAAATGTACCAAAAGACGTAGCAGAATGGGTGGGATATGATGCTACAGGACCCACGTTTTAGAAATTTCAAGAAATTTTGTAACAGAAAATTTCAAATGCGTTGCAGAGACACACGATCAACCGAAGTTGATCGAACTTGGCTACATGTGCCCTCGGGGACTCTTGGTCCACCAGCAGTGACACTCACCAAGTAGTTCAAATGTTAAACGTCTTTAAATTCAATAGCATCATTTAAAACCTGATAAATTTACAGCATGGACCAGACATGCACGTTTCGGGTACTAAACCCTCGTCAGTGATCCTCAGTCTAAACAATGTAATACGGCCAAAAAGTATAAAAATTATTATGTCCAAAAATGTACCAAAAGACGAAGCAGAATGGGTGGGATATGATGCTACAGGACCCACGTTTTAGAAATTTCAAGAAATATTGTAACAGAAAATTTCAAATGCGTTGCAGAGACACACGATCAACCGAAGTTGATCGAACTTGGCTACATGTGCCCTCGGGGACTCTTGGTCCACCAGCAGTGACACTCACCAAGTAGTTCAAATGTTAAACGTCTTTAAATTCAATAGCATCATTTAAAACCTGATAAATTTACAGCATGGACCAGACATGCACGTTTCGGGTACTAAACCCTCGTCAGTGATCCTCAGTCTAAACAATGTAATACGGCCAAAAAGTATAAAAATTATTATGTCCAAAAATGTACCAAAAGACGTAGCAGAATGGGTGGGATATGATACTACAGGACCCACGTTTTAGAAATTTCAAGAAATTTTGTAACAGAAAATTTCAAATGCGTTGCAGAGACACACGATCAACCGAAGTTGATCGAACTTGGCTACATGTGCCCTCGGGGACTCTTGGTCCACCAGCAGTGACACTCACCAAGTAGTTCAAATGTTAAACGTCTTTAAATTCAATAGCATCATTTAAAACCTGATAAATTTACAGCATGGACCAGACATTCACGTTTCGGGTACTAAACCCTCGTCAGTGATCCTCAGTCTAAACAATGTAATACGGCCAAAAAGTATGAAAATTATTATGTTCAAAAATGTACCACAAGACGTAGCAGAATGGGTGGGATATGATGCTACAGGAACCACGTTTTAGAAATTTCAAGAAATTTTGTAACAGAAAATTTCAAATGCGTTGCAGAGACACACGATCAACCGAAGTTGATCGAACTTGGCTACATGTGCCCTCGGGGACTCTTGGTCCACCAGCAGTGACACTCACCAAGTAGTTCAAATGTTAAACGTCTTTAAATTCAATAGCATCATTTAAAACCTGATAAATTTACAGCATGGACCAGACATGCACGTTTCGGGTACTAAACCCTCGTCAGTGATCCTCAGTCTAAACAATGTAATACGGCCAAAAAGTATGAAAATTATTATGTCCAAAAATGTACCAAAAGACGTAACAGAATGGGTCGGATATGATGCTACAGGACCCACGTTTTAGAAATTTCAAGAAATTTTGTAACAGAAAATTTCAAATGCGTTGCAGAGACACACGATCAACCGAAGTTGATCGAACTTGGCTACATGTGCCCTCGGGGACTCTTGGTCCACCAGCAGTGACACTCACCAAGTAGTTCAAATGTTAAACGTCTTTAAATTCAATAGCATCATTTAAAACCTGATAAATTTACAGCATGGACCAGACATGCACGTTTCGGGTACTAAACCCTCGTCAGTGATCCTCAGTCTAAACAATGTAATACGGCCAAAAAGTATGAAAATTATTATGTTCAAAAATGTACCACAAGACGTAGCAGAATGGGTGGGATATGATGCTACAGGAACCACGTTTTAGAAATTTCAAGAAATTTTGTAACAGAAAATTTCAAATGCGTTGCAGAGACACACGATCAACCGAAGTTGATCGAACTTGGCTACATGTGCCCTCGGGGACTCTTGGTCCACCAGCAGTGACACTCACCAAGTAGTTCAAATGTTAAACGTCTTTAAATTCAATAGCATCATTTAAAACCTGATAAATTTACAGCATGGACCAGACATGCACGTTTCGGGTACTAAACCCTCGTCAGTGATCCTCAGTCTAAACAATGTAATACGGCCAAAAAGTATGAAAATTATTATGTCCAAAAATGTACCAAAAGACGTAACAGAATGGGTCGGATATGATGCTACAGGACCCACGTTTTAGAAAGTTCAAGAAATTTTGTAACAGAAAATTTCAAATGCGTTGCAGAGACACACGATCAACCGAAGTTGATCGAACTTGGCTACATGTGCCCTCGGGGACTCTTGGTCCACCAGCAGTGACACTCACCAAGTAGTTCAAATGTTAAACGTCTTTAAATTCAATAGCATCATTTAAAACCTGATAAATTTACAGCATGGACCAGACATGCACGTTTCGGGTACTAAACCCTCGTCAGTGATCCTCAGTCTAAACAATGTAATACGGCCAAAAAGTATGAAAATTATTATGTTCAAAAATGTACCACAAGACGTAGCAGAATGGGTGGAATATGATGCTACAGGAACCACGTTTTAGAAATTTCAAGAAATTTTGTAACAGAAAATTTCAAATGCGTTGCAGAGACACACGATCAACCGAAGTTGATCGAACTTGGCTACATGTGCCCTCGGGGACTCTTGGTCCACCAGCAGTGACACTCACCAAGTAGTTCAAATGTTAAACGTCTTTAAATTCAATAGCATCATTTAAAACCTGATAAATTTACAGCATGGACCAGACATGCACGTTTCGGGTACTAAACCCTCGTCAGTGATCCTCAGTCTAAACAATGTAATACGGCCAAAAAGTATGAAAATTATTATGTCCAAAAATGTACCAAAAGACGTAACAGAATGGGTCGGATATGATGCTACAGGACCCACGTTTTAGAAATTTCAAGAAATTTTGTAACAGAAAATTTCAAATGCGTTGCAGAGACACACGATCAACCGAAGTTGATCGAACTTGGCTACATGTGCCCTCGGGGACTCTTGGTCCACCAGCAGTGACACTCACCAAGTAGTTCAAATGTTAAACGTCTTTAAATTCAATAGCATCATTTAAAACCTGATAAATTTACAGCATGGACCAGACATGCACGTTTCGGGTACTAAACCCTCGTCAGTGATCCTCAGTCTAAACAATGTAATACGGCCAAAAAGTATGAAAATTATTATGTTCAAAAATGTACCACAAGACGTAGCAGAATGGGTGGAATATGATGCTACAGGAACCACGTTTTAGAAATTTCAAGAAATTTTGTAACAGAAAATTTCAAATGCGTTGCAGAGACACACGATCAACCGAAGTTGATCGAACTTGGCTACATGTGCCCTCGGGGACTCTTGGTCCACCAGCAGTGACACTCACCAAGTAGTTCAAATGTTAAACGTCTTTAAATTCAATAGCATCATTTAAAACCTGATAAATTTACAGCATGGACCAGACATGCACGTTTCGGGTACTAAACCCTCGTCAGTGATCCTCAGTCTAAACAATGTAATACGGCCAAAAAGTATGAAAATTATTATGTCCAAAAATGTACCAAAAGACGTAACAGAATGGGTCGGATATGATGCTACAGGACCCACGTTTTAGAAATTTCAAGAAATTTTGTAACAGAAAATTTCAAATGCGTTGCAGAGACACACGATCAACCGAAGTTGATCGAACTTGGCTACATGTGCCCTCGGGGACTCTTGGTCCACCAGCAGTGACACTCACCAAGTAGTTCAAATGTTAAACGTCTTTAAATTCAATAGCATCATTTAAAACCTGATAAATTTACAGCATGGACCAGACATGCACGTTTCGGGTACTAAACCCTCGTCAGTGATCCTCAGTCTAAACAATGTAATACGGCCAAAAAGTATGAAAATTATTATGTTCAAAAATGTACCACAAGACGTAGCAGAATGGGTGGAATATGATGCTACAGGAACCACGTTTTAGAAATTTCAAGAAATTTTGTAACAGAAAATTTCAAATGCGTTGCAGAGACACACGATCAACCGAAGTTGATCGAACTTGGCTACATGTGCCCTCGGGGACTCTTGGTCCACCAGCAGTGACACTCACCAAGTAGTTCAAATGTTAAACGTCTTTAAATTCAATAGCATCATTTAAAACCTGATAAATTTACAGCATGGACCAGACATGCACGTTTCGGGTACTAAACCCTCGTCAGTGATCCTCAGTCTAAACAATGTAATACGGCCAAAAAGTATAAAAATATTATGTCCAAAAATGTACCAAAAGACGTAGCAGAATGGGTCGGATATGATGCTACAGGACCCACGTTTTAGAAATTTCAAGAAATTTTGGAACAGAAAATTTCAAATGCGTTGCAGAGACACACGATCAACCGAAGTTGATCGAACTTGGCTACATGTGCCCTCGGGGACTCTTGGTCCACCAGCAGTGACACTCACCAAGTAGTTCAAATGTTAAACGTCTTTAAATTCAATAGCATCATTTAAAACCTGATAAATTTACAGCATGGACCAGACATGCACGTTTCGGGTACTAAACCCTCGTCAGTGATCCTCAGTCTAAACAATGTAATACGGCCAAAAAGTATGAAAATTATTATGTCCAAAAATGTACCAAAAGACGTAGCAGAATGGGTGGGATATGATGCTACAGGACCCACGTTTTAGAAATTTCAAGAAATTTTGTAACAGAAAATTTCAAATGCGTTGCAGAGACACACGATCAACCGAAGTTGATCGAACTTGGCTACATGTGCCCTCGGGGACTCTTGGTCCACCAGCAGTGACACTCACCAAGTAGTTCAAATGTTAAACGTCTTTAAATTCAATAGCATCATTTAAAACCTGATAAATTTACAGCATGGACCAGACATGCACGTTTCGGGTACTAAACCCTCGTCAGTGATCCTCAGTCTAAACAATGTAATACGGCAAAAAAGTATGAAAATTATTATGTCCAAAAATGTACCAAAAGACGTAACAGAATGGGTCGGATATGATGCTACAGGACCCACGTTTTAGAAATTTCAAGAAATTTTGTAACAGAAAATTTCAAATGCGTTGCAGAGACACACGATCAACCGAAGTTGATCGAACTTGGCTACATGTGCCCTCGGGGACTCTTGGTCCACCAGCAGTGACACTCACCAAGTAGTTCAAATGTTAAACGTCTTTAAATTCAATAGCATCATTTAAAATCTGATAAATTTACAGCATGGACCAGACATGCACGTTTCGGGTACTAAACCCTCGTCAGTGATCCTCAGTCTAAACAATGTAATACGGCCAAAAAGTATGAAAATTATTATGTCCAAAAATGTACCAAAAGACGTAGCAGAATGGGTGGGATATGATGCTACAGGACCCACGTTTTAGAAATGTCAAGAAATTTTGTAACAGAAAATTTCAAATGCGTTTCAGAGACACACGATCAACCGAAGTTGATCGAACTTGGCTACATGTGCCCTCGGGGACTCTTGGTCCACCAGCAGTGACACTCACCAAGTAGTTCAAATGTTAAACGTCTTTAAATTCAATAGCATCATTTAAAACCTGATAAATTTACAGCATGGACCAGACATGCACGTTTCGGGTACTAAACCCTCGTCAGTGATCCTCAGTCTAAACAATGTAATACGGCCAAAAAGTATGAAAATTATTATGTTCAAAAATGTACCACAAGACGTAGCAGAATGGGTGGGATATGATGCTACAGGACCCACGTTTTAGAAATTTCAAGAAATTTTGTAACAGAAAATTTCAAATGCGTTGCAGAGACACACGATCAACCGAAGTTGATCGAACTTGGCTACATGTGCCCTCGGGGACTCTTGGTCCACCAGCAGTGACACTCACCAAGTAGTTCAAATGTTAAACGTCTTTAAATTCAATAGCATCATTTAAAACCTGATAAATTTACAGCATGGACCAGACATGCACGTTTCGGGTACTAAACCCTCGTCAGTGATCCTCAGTCTAAACAATGTAATACGGCCAAAAAGTATGAAAATTATTATGTCCAAAAATGTACCAAAAGACGTAGCAGAATGGGTGGGATATGATGCTACAGGACCCACGTTTTAGAAATTTCAAGAAATTTTGTAACAGAAAATTTCAAATGCGTTGCAGAGACACACGATCAACCGAAGTTGATCGAACTTGGCTACATGTACCCTCGGGGACTCTTGGTCCACCAGCAGTGACACTCACCAAGTAGTTCAAATGTTAAACGTCTTTAAATTCAATAGCATCATTTAAAGCCTGATAAATTTACAGCATGGAACAGACATGCACGTTTCGGGTACTAAACCCTCGTCAGTGATCCTCAGTCTAAACAATGTAATACGGCCAAAAAGTATGAAAATTATTATGTCCAAAAATATACCAAAAGACGTAGCAGATAGGTGGGATATGATGCTACAGGACCCACGTTTTAGAAATTTCAAGAAATTTTGTAACAGAAAATTTCAAATGCGTTGCAGAGGCACACGATCAACCGAAGTTGATCGAACTTGGCTACATGTGCCCTCGGGGACTCTTGGTCCACCAGCAGTGACACTCACCAAGTAGTTCAAATGTTAAACGTCTTTAAATTCAATAGCATCATTTAAAACCTGATAAATTTACAGCATGGACCAGACATGCACGTTTCGGGTACTAAACCCTCGTCAGTGATCCTCAGTCTAAACAATGTAATACGGCCAATCAGTATGAAAATTATTATGTCCAAAAATGTACCAAAAGACGTAGCAGAATGGGTGGGATATGATGCTACAGGACCCACGTTTTAGAAATTTCAAGAAATTTTGTAACAGAAAATTTCAAATGCGTTGCAGAGACACACGATCAACCGAAGTTGATCGAACTTGGCTACATGTGCCCTCCGGGACTCTTGGTCCACCAGCAGTGACACTCACCAAGTAGTTCAAATGTTAAACGTCTTTAAATTCAATAGCATCATTTAAAACCTGATAAATTTACAGCATGGACCAGACATGCACGTTTCGGGTACTAAACCCTCGTCAGTGATCCTCAGTCTAAACAATGTAATACGGCCAAAAAGTATGAAAATTATTATGTTCAAAAATGTACCACAAGACGTAGCAGAATGGGTGGGATATGATGCTACAGGAACCACGTTTTAGAAATTTCAAGAAATTTTGTAACAGAAAATTTCAAATGCGTTGCAGAGACACACGATCAACCGAAGTTGATCGAACTTGGCTACATGTGCCCTCGGGGACTCTTGGTCCACCAGCAGTGACACTCACCAAGTAGTTCAAATGTTAAACGTCTTTAAATTCAATAGCATCATTTAAAACCTGATAAATTTACAGCATGGACCAGACATGCACGTTTCGGGTACTAAACCCTCGTCAGTGATCCTCAGTCTAAACAATGTAATACGGCCAAAAAGTATGAAAATTATTATGTCCAAAAATGTACCAAAAGACGTAGCAGAATGGGTGGGATATGATGCTACAGGACCCACGTTTTAGAAATTTCAAGAAATTTTGTAACAGAAAATTTCAAATGCGTTGCAGAGACACACGATCAACCGAAGTTGATCGAACTTGGCTACTATGCCCTCGGGGACTCTTGGTCCACTCGCAGTGACTCTCACCAAGTAGTTCAAATGTTAAACGTCTTTAAATTCAATAGCATCATTTAAAACCTGATAAATTTACAGCATGGACCAGACATGCACGTTTCGGGTACTAAACCCTCGTCAGTGATCCTCAGTCTAAACAATGTAATACGGCCAAAAAGTATGAAAATTATTATGTCCAAAAATGTACCAAAAGACGTAGCAGAATGGGTGGGATATGATGCTACAGGACCCACGTTTTAGAAATGTCAAGAAATTTTGTAACAGAAAATTTCAAATGCGTTGCAGAGACACACGATCAACCGAAGTTGATCGAACTTTGCTACATGTGCCCTCGGGGACTCTTGGTCCACCAGCAGTGACACTCACCAAGTAGTTCAAATGTTAAACGTCTTTAAATTCAATAGCATCATTTAAAACCTGATAAATTTACAGCATGGACCAGACATGCACGTTTCGGGTACTAAACCCTCGTCAGTGATCCTCAGTCTAAACAATGTAATACGGCCAAAAAGTATGAAAATTATTATGTTCAAAAATGTACCACAAGACGTAGCAGAATGGGTGGGATATGATGCCTACAGGACCCACGTTTTAGAAATTTCAAGAAATTTTGTAACAGAAAATTTCAAATGCGTTGCAGAGACACACGATCAACCGAAGTTGATCGAACTTGGCTACATGTGCCCTCGGGGACTCTTGTTCCACCAGCAGTGACACTCACCAAGTAGTTCAAATGTTAAACGTCTTTAAATTCAATAGCATCATTTAAAACCTGATAAATTTACAGCATGGACCAGACATGCACGTTTCGGGTACTAAACCCTCGTCAGTGATCCTCACTCTAAACAATGTAATACGGCCAAAAAGTATGAAAATTATTATGTCCAAAAATGTACCAAAAGACGTAGCAGAATGGGTGGGATATGATGCTACAGGACCCACGTTTTAGAAATTTCAAGAAATTTTGTAACAGAAAATTTCAAATGCGTTGCAGAGACACACGATCAACCGAAGTTGATCGAACTTGGCTACATGTGCCCTCGGGGACTCTTGGTCCACCAGTAGTGACACTCACCAAGTAGTTCAAATGTTAAACGTCTTTAAATTCAATAGCATCATTTAAAACCTGATAAATTTACAGCATGGACCAGACATGCACGTTTCGGGTACTAAACCCTCGTCAGTGATCCTCAGTCTAAACAATGTAATACGGCCAAAAAGTATGAAAATTATTATGTCCAAAAATGTACCAAAAGACGTAGCAGAATGGGTGGGATATGATGCTACAGGACCCACGTTTTAGAAATTTCAAGAAATTTTGTAACAGAAAATTTCAAATGCGTTGCAGAGGCACACGATCAACCGAAGTTGATCGAACTTGGCTACATGTGCCCTCGGGGACTCTTGGTCCACCAGCAGTGACACTCACCAAGTAGTTCAAATGTTAAACGTCTTTAAATTCAATAGCATCATTTAAAACCTGATAAATTTACAGCATGGACCAGACATGCACGTTTCGGGTACTAAACCCTCGTCAGTGATCCTCAGTCTAAACAATGTAATACGGCCAAAAAGTATGAAAATTATTATGTCCAAAAATGTACCAAAAGACGTAGCAGAATGGGTGGGATATGATGCTACAGGACCCACGTTTTAGAAATTTCAAGAAATTTTGTAACAGAAAATTTCAAATGCGTTGCAGAGACACACGATCAACCGAAGTTGATCGAACTTGGCTACATGTGCCCTCGGGGACTCTTGGTCCACCAGCAGTGACACTCACCAAGTAGTTCAAATGTTAAACGTCTTTAAATTCAATAGCATCATTTAAAACCTGATAAATTTACAGCATGGACCAGACATGCACGTTTCGGGTACTAAACCCTCGTCAGTGATCCTCAGTCTAAACAATGTAATACGGCCAAAAAGTATGAAAATTAATATGTTCAAAAATGTACCACAAGACGTAGCAGAATGGGTGGGATATGATGCTACAGGAACCACGTTTTAGAAATTTCAAGAAATTTTGTAACAGAAAATTTCAAATGCGTTGCAGAGACACACGATCAACCGAAGTTGATCGAACTTGGCTACATGTGCCCTCGGGGACTCTTGGTCCACCAGCAGTGACACTCACCAAGTAGTTCAAATGTTAAACGTCTTTAAATTCAATAGCATCATTTAAAACCTGATAAATTTACAGCATGGACCAGACATGCACGTTTCGGGTACTAAACCCTCGTCAGTGATCCTCAGTCTAAACAATGTAATACGGCCAAAAAGTATGAAAATTATTATGTCCAAAAATGTACCAAGAGACGTAGCAGAATGGGTGGGATATGATGCTACAGGACCCACGTTTTAGAAATTTCAAGAAATTTTGTAACAGAAAATTTCAAATGCGTTGCAGAGACACACGATCAACCGAAGTTGATCGAACTTGGCTACATGTGCCCTCGGGGACTCTTGGTCCACTCGCAGTGACTCTCACCAAGTAGTTCAAATGTTAAACGTCTTTAAATTCAATAGCATCATTTAAAACCTGATAAATTTACAGCATGGACCAGACATTCACGTTTCGGGTACTAAACCCTCGTCAGTGATCCTCAGTCTAAACAATGTAATACGGCCAAAAAGTATGAAAATTATTATGTCCAAAAATGTACCAAAAGACGTAGCAGAATGGGTGGGATATGATGCTACAGGACCCACGTTTTAGAAATTTCAAGAAATTTTGTAACAGAAAATTTCAAATGCGTTGCAGAGACACACGATCAACCGAAGTTGATCGAACTTGGCTACATGTGCCCTCGGGGACTCTTGGTCCACCAGCAGTGACACTCACCAAGTAGTTCAAATGTTAAACGTCTTTAAATTCAATAGCATCATTTAAAACCTGATAAATTTACAGCATGGACCAGACATGCACGTTTCGGGTACTAAACCCTCGTCAGTGATCCTCAGTCTAAACAATGTAATACGGCCAAAAAGTATGAAAATTAATATGTTCAAAAATGTACCACAAGACGTAGCAGAATGGGTGGGATATGATGCTACAGGAACCACGTTTTAGAAATTTCAAGAAATTTTGTAACAGAAAATTTCAAATGCGTTGCAGAGACACACGATCAACCGAAGTTGATCGAACTTGGCTACATGTGCCCTCGGGGACTCTTGGTCCACCAGCAGTGACACTCACCAAGTAGTTCAAATGTTAAACGTCTTTAAATTCAATAGCATCATTTAAAACCTGATAAATTTACAGCATGGACCAGACATGCACGTTTCGGGTACTAAACCCTCGTCAGTGATCCTCAGTCTAAACAATGTAATACGGCCAAAAAGTATGAAAATTATTATGTCCAAAAATGTACCAAGAGACGTAGCAGAATGGGTGGGATATGATGCTACAGGACCCACGTTTTAGAAATTTCAAGAAATTTTGTAACAGAAAATTTCAAATGCGTTGCAGAGACACACGATCAACCGAAGTTGATCGAACTTGGCTACATGTGCCCTCGGGGACTCTTGGTCCACTCGCAGTGACTCTCACCAAGTAGTTCAAATGTTAAACGTCTTTAAATTCAATAGCATCATTTAAAACCTGATAAATTTACAGCATGGACCAGACATTCACGTTTCGGGTACTAAACCCTCGTCAGTGATCCTCAGTCTAAACAATGTAATACGGCCAAAAAGTATGAAAATTATTATGTCCAAAAATGTACCAAAAGACGTAGCAGAATGGGTGGGATATGATGCTACAGGACCCACGTTTTAGAAATGTCAAGAAATTTTGTAACAGAAAATTTCAAATGCGTTGCAGAGACACACGATCAACCGAAGTTGATCGAACTTGGCTACATGTGCCCTCGGGGACTCTTGGTCCACCAGCAGTGACACTCACCAAGTAGTTCAAATGTTAAACGTCTTTAAATTCAATAGCATCATTTAAAACCTAATAAATTTACAGCATGGACCAGACATGCACGTTTCGGGTACTAAACCCTCGTCAGTGATCCTCAGTCTAAACAATGTAATACGGCCAAAAAGTATGAAAATTATTATGTTCAAAAATGTACCACAAGACGTAGCAGAATGGGTGGGATATGATGCTACAGGAACCACGTTTTAGAAATTTCAAGAAATTTTGTAACAGAAAATTTCAAATGCGTTGCAGAGACACACGATCAACCGAAGTCGATCGAACTTGGCTACATGTGCCCTCGGGGACTCTTGGTCCACCAGTAGTGACACTCACCAAGTAGTTCAAATGTTAAACGTCTTTAAATTCAATAGCATCATTTAAAACCTGATAAATTTACAGCATGGACCAGACATGCACGTTTCGGGTACTAAACCCTCGTCAGTGATCCTCAGTCTAAACAATGTAATACGGCCAAAAAGTATGAAAATTATTATGTCCAAAAATGTACCAAAAGACGTAGCAGAATGGGTGGGATATGATGCTACAGGACCCACGTTTTAGAAATTTCAAGAAATTTTGTAACAGAAAATTTCAAATGCGTTGCAGAGACACACGATCAACCGAAGTTGATCGAACTTGGCTACATGTGCCCTCGGGGACTCTTGGTCCACCAGCAGTGACACTCACCAAGTAGTTCAAATGTTAAACGTCTTTAAATTCAATAGCATCATTTAAAACCTGATAAATTTACAGCATGGACCAGACATGCACGTTTCGGGTACTAAACCCTCGTCAGTGATCCTCAGTCTAAACAATGTAATACGGCCAAAAAGTATGAAAATTATTATGTTCAAAAATGTACCACAAGACGCAGCAGAATGGGTGGGATATGATGCTACAGGAACCACGTTTTAGAAATTTCAAGAAATTTTGTAACAGAAAATTTCAAATGCGTTGCAGAGACACACGATCAACCGAAGTTGATCGAACTTGGCTACATGTGCCCTCGGGGACTCTTGGTCCACCAGCAGTGACACTCACCAAGTAGTTCAAATGTTAAACGTCTTTAAATTCAATAGCATCATTTAAAACCTGATAAATTTACAGCATGGACCAGACATGCACGTTTCGGGTACTAAACCCTCGTCAGTGATCCTCAGTCTAAACAATGTAATACGGCCAAAAAGTATGAAAATTATTATGTCCAAAAATGTACCAAAAGACGTAGCAGAATGGGTGGGATATGATGCTACAGGACCCACGTTTTAGAAATTTCAAGAAATTTTGTAACAGAAAATTTCAAATGCGTTGCAGAGACACACGATCAACCGAAGTTGATCGAACTTGGCTACATGTGCCTTCGGGGACTCTTGGTCCACTCGCAGTGACTCTCACCAAGTAGTTCAAATGTTAAACGTCTTTAAATTCAATAGCATCATTTAAAACCTGATAAATTTACAGCATGGACCAGACATGCACGTTTCGGGTACTAAACCCTCGTCAGTGATCCTCAGTCTAAACAATGTAATACGGCCAAAAAGTATGAAAATTATTATGTCCAAAAATGTACCAAAAGACGTAGCAGAATGGGTGGGATATGATGCTACAGGACCCACGCTTTAGAAATGTCAAGAAATTTTGTAACAGAAAATTTCAAATGCGTTGCAGAGACACACGATCAACCGAAGTTGATCGAACTTGGCTACATGTGCCCTCGGGGACTCTTGGTCCACCAGCAGTGACACTCACCAAGTAGTTCAAATGTTAAACGTCTTTAAATTCAATAGCATCATTTAAAACCTGATAAATTTACAGCATGGACCAGACATGCACGTTTCGGGTACTAAACCCTCGTCAGTGATCCTCAGTCTAAACAATGTAATACGGCCAAAAAGTATGAAAATTATTATGTTCAAAAATGTACCACAAGACGTAACAGAATGGGTGGGATATGATGCTACAGGAACCACGTTTTAGAAATTTCAAGAAATTTTGTAACAGAAAATTTCAAATGCGTTGCAGAGACACACGATCAACCGAAGTTGATCGAACTTGGCTACATGTGCCCTCGGGGACTCTTGGTCCACCAGCAGTGACACTCACCAAGTAGTTCAAATGTTAAACGTCTTTAAATTCAATAGCATCATTTAAAACCTGATAAATTTACAGCATGGACCAGACATGCACGTTTCGGGTACTAAACCCTCGTCAGTGATCCTCAGTCTAAACAATGTAATACGGCCAAAAAGTATGAAAATTATTATGTCCAAAAATGTACCAAAAGACGTAGCAGAATGGGTGGGATATGATGCTACAGGACCCACGTTTTAGAAATTTCAAGAAATTATGTAACAGAAAATTTCAAATGCGTTGCAGAGACACACGATCAACCGAAGTTGATCGAACTTGGCTACATGTGCCCTCGGGGACTCTTGGTCCACTCGCAGTGACACTCACCAAGTAGTTCAAATGTTAAACGTCTTTAAATTCAATAGCATCATTTAAAACCTGATAAATTTACAGCATGGACCAGACATGCACGTTTCGGGTACTAAACCCTCGTCAGTGATCCTCAGTCTAAACAATGTAATACGGCCAAAAAGTATGAAAATTATTATGTTCAAAAATGTACCACAAGACGCAGCAGAATGGGTGGGATATGATGCTACAGGAAACACGTTTTAGAAATTTCAAGAAATTTTGTAACAGAAAATTTCAAATGCGTTGCAGAGACACACGATCAACCGAAGTTGATCGAACTTGGCTACATGTGCCCTCGGGGACTCTTGGTCCACCAGCAGTGACACTCACCAAGTAGTTCAAATGTTAAACGTCTTTAAATTCAATAGCATCATTTAAAACCTGATAAATTTACAGCATGGACCAGACATGCACGTTTCGGGTACTAAACCCTCGTCAGTGATCCTCAGTCTAAACAATGTAATACGGCCAAAAAGTATGAAAATTATTATGTCCAAAAATGTACCAAAAGACGTAGCAGAATGGGTGGGATATGATGCTACAGGACCCACGTTTTAGAAATTTCAAGAAATTTTGTAACAGAAAATTTCAAATGCGTTGCAGAGACACACGATCAACCGAAGTTGATCGAACTTGGCTACATGTGCCCTCGGGGACTCTTGGTCCACTCGCAGTGACTCTCACCAAGTAGTTCAAATGTTAAACGTCTTTAAATTCAATAGCATCATTTAAAACCTGATAAATTTACAGCATGGACCAGACATGCACGTTTCGGGTACTAAACCCTCGTCAGTGATCCTCAGTCTAAACAATGTAATACGGCCAAAAAGTATGAAAATTATTATGTCCAAAAATGTACCAAAAGACGTAGCAGAATGGGTGGGATATGATGCTACAGGACCCACGCTTTAGAAATGTCAAGAAATTTTGTAACAGAAAATTTCAAATGCGTTGCAGAGACACACGATCAACCGAAGTTGATCGAACTTGGCTACATGTGCCCTCGGGGACTCTTGGTCCACCAGCAGTGACACTCACCAAGTAGTTCAAATGTTAAACGTCTTTAAATTCAATAGCATCATTTAAAACCTGATAAATTTACAGCATGGACCAGACATGCACGTTTCGGGTACTAAACCCTCGTCAGTGATCCTCAGTCTAAACAATGTAATACGGCCAAAAAGTATGAAAATTATTTTGTTCAAAAATGTACCACAAGACGTAGCAGAATGGGTGGGATATGATGCTACAGGAACCACGTTTTAGAAATTTCAAGAAATTTTGTAACAGAAAATTTCAAATGCGTTGCAGAGACACACGATCAACCGAAGTTGATCGAACTTGGCTACATGTGCCCTCGGGGACTCTTGGTCCACCAGCAGTGACACTCACCAAGTAGTTCAAATGTTAAACGTCTTTAAATTCAATAGCATCATTTAAAACCTGATAAATTTACAGCATGGACCAGACATGCACGTTTCGGGTACTAAACCCTCGTCAGTGATCCTCAGTCTAAACAATGTAATACGGCCAAAAAGTATGAAAATTATTATGTCCAAAAATGTACCAAAAGACGTAGCAGAATGGGTGGGATATGATGCTACAGGACCCACGTTTTAGAAATTTCAAGAAATTATGTAACAGAAAATTTCAAATGCGTTGCAGAGACACACGATCAACCGAAGTTGATCGAACTTGGCTACATGTGCCCTCGGGGACTCTTGGGCCAATCGCAGTGACACTCACCAAGTAGTTCAAATGTTAAACGTCTTTAAATTCAATAGCATCATTTAAAACCTGATAAATTTACAGTATGGACCAGACATGCACGTTTCGGGTACTAAACCCTCGTCAGTGATCCTCAGTCTAAACAATGTAATACGGCCAAAAAGTATGAAAATTATTATGTCCAAAAATGTACCAAAAGACGTAGCAGAATGGGTGGGATATGATGCTACAGGACCCACGTTTTAGAAATTTCAAGAAATTTTGTAACAGAAAATTTCAAATGCGTTGCAGAGACACACGATCAACCGAAGTTGATCGAACTTGGCTACATGTGCCCTCGGGGACTCTTGGTCCACCAGCAGTGACACTCACCAAGTAGTTCAAATGTTAAACGTCTTTAAATTCAATAGCATCATTTAAAACCTGATAAATTTACAGCATGGACCAGACATGCACGTTTCGGGTACTAAACCCTCGTCAGTGATCCTCAGTCAAAACAATGTAATACGGCCAAAAAGTATGAAAATTATTATGTCCAAAAATGTACCAAAAGACGTAGCAGAATGGGTGGGATATGATGCTACAGGACCCACGTTTTAGAAATTTCAAGAAATTTTGTAACAGAAAATTTCAAATGCGTTGCAGAGACACGATCAACCAAAGTTGATCGAACTTGGCTACATGTGCCCTCGGGGACTCTTGGTCCACCAGCAGTGACACTCACCAAGTAGTTCAAATGTTAAACGTCTTTAAATTCAATAGCATCATTTAAAACCTGATAAATTTACAGCATGGACCAGACATTCACGTTTCGGGTACTAAACCCTCGTCAGTGATCCTCAGTCTAAACAATGTTATACGGCCAAAAATTATGAAAATTATTATGTTGAAAAATGTACCACAAGACGTAGCAGAATGGGTGGGATATGATGCTACAGGAACCACGTTTTAGAAATTTCAAGAAATTTTGTAACAGAAAATTTCAAATGCGTTGCAGAGACACACGATCAACCGAAGTTGATCGAACTTGGCTACATGTGCCCTCGGGGACTCTTGGTCCGCCAGCAGTGACACTCACCAAGTAGTTCAAATGTTAAACGTCTTTAAATTCAATAGCATCATTTAAAACCTGATAGATTTACAGCATGGACCAGACATGCACGTTTCGGGTACTAAACCCTCGTCAGTGATCCTCAGTCTAAACAATGTAATACGGCCAAAAAGTATGAAAATTATTATGTCCAAAAATGTACCAAAAGACGTAGCAGAATGGGTGGGATATGATGCTACAGGACCCACGTTTTAGAAATTTCAAGAAATTTTGTAACAGAAAATTTCAAATGCGTTGCAGAGACACACGATCAACCGAAGTTGATCGAACTTGGCTACATGTGCCCTCGGGGACTCTTGGTCCACCAGCAGTGACACTCACCAAGTAGTTCAAATGTTAAACGTCTTTAAATTCAATAGCATCATTTAAAATCTGATAAATTTACAGCATGGACAAGACATGCACGTTTCGGGTACTAAACCCTCGTCAGTGATCCTCAGTCTAAACAATGTAATACGGCCAAAAAGTATGAAAATTATTATGTCCAAAAATGTACCAAAAGACGTAGCAGAATGGGTGGGATATGATGCTACAGGACCCACGTTTTAGAAATTTGAAGAAATTTTGTAACAGAAAATTTCAAATGCGTTCCAGAGACACACGATCAACCGAAGTTGATCGAACTTGGCTACATGTGCCCTCGGGGACTCTTGGTCCACCAGCAGTGACACTCACCAAGTAGTTCAAATGTTAAACGTCTTTAAATTCAATAGCATCATTTAAAACCTGATAAATTTACAGCATGGACCAGACATGCACGTTTCGGGTACTAAACCCTCGTCAGTGATCCTCAGTCTAAACAATGTAATACGGCCAAAAAGTATGAAAATTATTATGTTCAAAAATGTACCACAAGACGTAGCAGAATGGGTGGAATATGATGCTACAGGAACCACGTTTTAGAAATTTCAAGAAATTTTGTAACAGAAAATTTCAAATGCGTTGCAGAGACACACGATCAACCGAAGTTGATCGAACTTGGCTACATGTGCCCTCGGGGACTCTTGGTCCACCAGCAGTGACACTCACCAAGTAGTTCAAATGTTAAACGTCTTTAAATTCAATAGCATCATTTAAAACCTGATAAATTTACAGCATGGACCAGACATGCACGTTTCGGGTACTAAACCCTCGTCAGTGATCCTCAGTCTAAACAATGTAATACGGCCAAAAAGTATGAAAATTATTATGTCCAAAAATGTACCAAAAGACGTAGCAGAATGGGTGGGATATGATGCTACAGGACCCACGTTTTAGAAATTTCAAGAAATTATGTAACAGAAAATTTCAAATGCGTTGCAGAGACACACGATCAACCGAAGTTGATCGAACTTGGCTACATGTGCCCTCGGGGACTCTTGGTCCACTCGCAGTGACACTCACCAAGTAGTTCAAATGTTAAACGTCTTTAAATTCAATAGCATCATTTAAAACCTGATAAATTTACAGTATGGACCAGACATGCACGTTTCGGGTACTAAACCCTCGTCAGTGATCCTCAGTCTAAACAATGTAATACGGCCAAAAAGTATGAAAATTATTATGTCCAAAAATGTACCAAAAGACGTAGCAGAATGGGTGGGATATGATGCTACAGGACCCACGTTTTAGAAATTTCAAGAAATTTTGTAACAGAAAATTTCAAATGCGTTGCAGAGACACACGATCAACCGAAGTTGATCGAACTTGGCTACATGTGCCCTCGGGGACTCTTGGTCCACCAGCAGTGACACTCACCAAGTAGTTCAAATGTTAAACGTCTTTAAATTCAATAGCATCATTTAAAACCTGATAAATTTACAGCATGGACCAGACATGCACGTTTCGGGTACTAAACCCTCGTCAGTGATCCTCAGTCAAAACAATGTAATACGGCCAAAAAGTATGAAAATTATTATGTCCAAAAATGTACCAAAAGACGTAGCAGAATGGGTGGGATATGATGCTACAGGACCCACGTTTTAGAAATTTCAAGAAATTTTGTAACAGAAAATTTCAAATGCGTTGCAGAGACACGATCAACCAAAGTTGATCGAACTTGGCTACATGTGCCCTCGGGGACTCTTGGTCCACCAGCAGTGACACTCACCAAGTAGTTCAAATGTTAAACGTCTTTAAATTCAATAGCATCATTTAAAACCTGATAAATTTACAGCATGGACCAGACATTCACGTTTCGGGTACTAAACCCTCGTCAGTGATCCTCAGTCTAAACAATGTAATACGGCCAAAAATTATGAAAATTATTATGTTCAAAAATGTACCACAAGACGTAGCAGAATGGGTGGGATATGATGCTACAGGAACCACGTTTTAGAAATTTCAAGAAATTTTGTAACAGAAAATTTCAAATGCGTTGCAGAGACACACGATCAACCGAAGTTGATCGAACTTGGCTACATGTGCCCTCGGGGACTCTTGGTCCGCCAGCAGTGACACTCACCAAGTAGTTCAAATGTTAAACGTCTTTAAATTCAATAGCATCATTTAAAACCTGATAGATTTACAGCATGGACCAGACATGCACGTTTCGGGTACTAAACCCTCGTCAGTGATCCTCAGTCTAAACAATGTAATACGGCCAAAAAGTATGAAAATTATTATGTCCAAAAATGTACCAAAAGACGTAGCAGAATGGGTGGGATATGATGCTACAGGACCCACGTTTTAGAAATTTCAAGAACTTTTGTAACAGAAAATTTCAAATGCGTTGCAGAGACACACGATCAACCGAAGTTGATCGAACTTGGCTACATGTGCCCTCGGGGACTCTTGGTCCACCAGCAGTGACACTCACCAAGTAGTTCAAATGTTAAACGTCTTTAAATTCAATAGCATCATTTAAAACCTGATAAATTTACAGTATGGACCAGACATGCACGTTTCGGGTACTAAACCCTCGTCAGTGATCCTCAGTCTAAACAATGTAATACGGCCAAAAAGTATGAAAATTATTATGTCCAAAAATGTACCAAAAGACGTAGCAGAATGGGTGGGATATGATGCTACAGGACCCACGTTTTAGAAATTTCAAGAAATTTTGTAACAGAAAATTTCAAATGCGTTGCAGAGACACACGATCAACCGAAGTTGATCGAACTTGGCTACATGTGCCCTCGGGGACTCTTGGTCCACCAGCAGTGACACTCACCAAGTAGTTCAAATGTTAAACGTCTTTAAATTCAATAGCATCATTTAAAATCTGATAAATTTACAGCATGGACCAGACATGCACGTTTCGGGTACTAAACCCTCGTCAGTGATCCTCAGTCTAAACAATGTAATACGGCCAAAAAGTAAGAAAATTATTATGTCCAAAAATGTACCAAAAGACGTAGCAGAATGGGTGGGATATGATGCTACAGGACCCACGTTTTAGAAATTTCAAGAAATTTTGTAACAGAAAATTTCAAATGCGTTGCAGAGACACACGATCAACCGAAGTTGATCGAACTTGGCTACATGTGCCCTCGGGGACTCTTGGTCCACCAGCAGTGACACTCACCAAGTAGTTCAAATGTTAAACGTCTTTAAATTCAATAGCATCATTTAAAACCTGATAAATTTACAGCATGGACCAGACATGCACGTTTCGGGTACTAAACCCTCGTCAGTGATCCTCAGTCTAAACAATGTAATACGGCCAAAAAGTATGAAAATTATTATGTTCAAAAATGTACCACAAAACGTAGCAGAATGGGTGGAATATGATGCTACAGGAACCACGTTTTAGAAATTTCAAGAAATTTTGTAACAGAAAATTTCAAATGCGTTGCAGAGACACACGATCAACCGAAGTTGATCGAACTTGGCTACATGTGCCCTCGGGGACTCTTGGTCCACCAGCAGTGACACTCACCAAGTAGTTCAAATGTTAAACGTCTTTAAATTCAATAGCATCATTTAAAACCTGATAAATTTACAGCATGGACCAGACATGCACGTTTCGGGTACTAAACCCTCGTCAGTGATCCTCAGTCTAAACAATGTAATACGGCCAAAAAGTATGAAAATTATTATGTCCAAAAATGTACCAAAAGACGTAGCAGAATGGGTGGGATATGATGCTACAGGACCCACGTTTTAGAAATTTCAAGAAATTATGTAACAGAAAATTTCAAATGCGTTGCAGAGACACACGATCAACCGAAGTTGATCGAACTTGGCTACATGTGCCCTCGGGGACTCTTGGTCCACTCGCAGTGACACTCACCAAGTAGTTCAAATTTTAAACGTCTTTAAATTCAATAGCATCATTTAAAACCTGATAAATTTACAGTATGGACCAGACATGCACGTTTCGGGTACTAAACCCTCGTCAGTGATCCTCAGTCTAAACA
Source organism: Pinctada fucata (assembly GCA_028142955.1). Classification (NCBI taxonomy): domain Eukaryota; kingdom Metazoa; phylum Mollusca; class Bivalvia; order Pterioida; family Pteriidae; genus Pinctada; species Pinctada fucata. The sequence goes on along the minus strand of AP027107.1, from coordinate 16,965,713 downwards.
ATGTAATACGGCCAAAAAGTATGAAAATTATTATGTCCAAAAATGTACCAAAAGACGTAGCAGAATGGGTGGGATATGATGCTACAGGACCCACGTTTTAGAAATTTCAAGAAATTTTGTAACAGAAAATTTCAAATGCGTTGCAGAGACACACGATCAACCGAAGTTGATCGAACTTGGCTACATGTGCCCTCGGGGACTCTTGGTCCACCAGCAGTGACACTCACCAAGTAGTTCAAATGTTAAACGTCTTTAAATTCAATAGCATCATTTAAAATCTGATAAATTTACAGCATGGACCAGACATGCACGTTTCGGGTACTAAACCCTCGTCAGTGATCCTCAGTCTAAACAATGTAATACGGCCAAAAAGTATGAAAATTATTATGTCCAAAAATGTACCAAAAGACGTAGCAGAATGGGTGGGATATGATGCTACAGGACCCACGTTTTAGAAATTTCAAGAAATTTTGTAACAGAAAATTTCAAATGCGTTGCAGAGACACACGATCAACCGAAGTTGATCGAACTTGGCTACATGTGCCCTCGGGGACTCTTGGTCCACCAGCAGTGACACTCACCAAGTAGTTCAAATGTTAAACGTCTTTAAATTCAATAGCATCATTTAAAACCTGATAAATTTACAGCATGGACCAGACATGCACGTTTCGGGTACTAAACCCTCGTCAGTGATCCTCAGTCTAAACAATGTAATACGGCCAAAAAGTATGAAAATTATTATGTCCAAAAATGTACCAAAAGACGTAGCAGAATGGGTGGGATATGATGCTACAGGACCCACGTTTTAGAAATTTCAAGAAATTATGTAACAGAAAATTTCAAATGCGTTGCAGAGACACACGATCAACCGAAGTTGATCGAACTTGGCTACATGTGCCCTCGGGGACTCTTGGTCCACTCGCAGTGACACTCACCAAGTAGTTCAAATTTTAAACGTCTTTAAATTCAATAGCATCATTTAAAACCTGATAAATTTACAGTATGGACCAGACATGCACGTTTCGGGTACTAAACCCTCGTCAGTGATCCTCAGTCTAAACAATGTAATACGGCCAAAAAGTATGAAAATTATTATGTCCAAAAATGTACCAAAAGACGTAGCAGAATGGGTGGGATATGATGCTACAGGACCCACGTTTTAGAAATTTCAAGAAATTTTGTAACAGAAAATTTCAAATGCGTTGCAGAGACACACGATCAACCGAAGTTGATCGAACTTGGCTACATGTGCCCTCGGGGACTCTTGGTCCACCAGCAGTGACACTCACCAAGTAGTTCAAATGTTAAACGTCTTTAAATTCAATAGCATCATTTAAAATCTGATAAATTTACAGCATGGACCAGACATGCACGTTTCGGGTACTAAACCCTCGTCAGTGATCCTCAGTCTAAACAATGTAATACGGCCAAAAAGTATGAAAATTATTATGTCCAAAAATGTACCAAAAGACGTAGCAGAATGGGTGGGATATGATGCTACAGGACCCACGTTTTAGAAATTTCAAGAAATTTTGTAACAGAAAATTTCAAATGCGTTGCAGAGACACACGATCAACCGAAGTTGATCGAACTTGGCTACATGTGCCCTCGGGGACTCTTGGTCCACCAGCAGTGACACTCACCAAGTAGTTCAAATGTTAAACGTCTTTAAATTCAATAGCATCATTTAAAACCTGATAAATTTACAGCATGGACCAGACATGCACGTTTCGGGTACTAAACCCTCGTCAGTGATCCTCAGTCTAAACAATGTAATACGGCCAAAAAGTATGAAAATTATTATGTCCAAAAATGTACCAAAAGACGTAGCAGAATGGGTGGGATATGATGCTACAGGACCCACGTTTTAGAAATTTCAAGAAATTATGTAACAGAAAATTTCAAATGCGTTGCAGAGACACACGATCAACCGAAGTTGATCGAACTTGGCTACATGTGCCCTCGGGGACTCTTGGTCCACTCGCAGTGACACTCACCAAGTAGTTCAAATTTTAAACGTCTTTAAATTCAATAGCATCATTTAAAACCTGATAAATTTACAGTATGGACCAGACATGCACGTTTCGGGTACTAAACCCTCGTCAGTGATCCTCAGTCTAAACAATGTAATACGGCCAAAAAGTATGAAAATTATTATGTCCAAAAATGTACCAAAAGACGTAGCAGAATGGGTGGGATATGATGCTACAGGACCCACGTTTTAGAAATTTCAAGAAATTTTGTAACAGAAAATTTCAAATGCGTTGCAGAGACACACGATCAACCGAAGTTGATCGAACTTGGCTACATGTGCCCTCGGGGACTCTTGGTCCACCAGCAGTGACACTCACCAAGTAGTTCAAATGTTAAACGTCTTTAAATTCAATAGCATCATTTAAAATCTGATAAATTTACAGCATGGACCAGACATGCACGTTTCGGGTACTAAACCCTCGTCAGTGATCCTCAGTCTAAACAATGTAATACGGCCAAAAAGTATGAAAATTATTATGTCCAAAAATGTACCAAAAGACGTAGCAGAATGGGTGGGATATGATGCTACAGGACCCACGTTTTAGAAATTTCAAGAAATTTTGTAACAGAAAATTTCAAATGCGTTGCAGAGACACACGATCAACCGAAGTTGATCGAACTTGGCTACATGTGCCCTCGGGGACTCTTGGTCCACCAGCAGTGACACTCACCAAGTAGTTCAAATGTTAAACGTCTTTAAATTCAATAGCATCATTTAAAACCTGATAAATTTACAGCATGGACCAGACATGCACGTTTCGGGTACTAAACCCTCGTCAGTGATCCTCAGTCTAAACAATGTAATACGGCCAAAAAGTATGAAAATTATTATGTCCAAAAATGTACCAAAAGACGTAGCAGAATGGGTGGGATATGATGCTACAGGACCCACGTTTTAGAAATTTCAAGAAATTATGTAACAGAAAATTTCAAATGCGTTGCAGAGACACACGATCAACCGAAGTTGATCGAACTTGGCTACATGTGCCCTCGGGGACTCTTGGTCCACTCGCAGTGACACTCACCAAGTAGTTCAAATTTTAAACGTCTTTAAATTCAATAGCATCATTTAAAACCTGATAAATTTACAGTATGGACCAGACATGCACGTTTCGGGTACTAAACCCTCGTCAGTGATCCTCAGTCTAAACAATGTAATACGGCCAAAAAGTATGAAAATTATTATGTCCAAAAATGTACCAAAAGACGTAGCAGAATGGGTGGGATATGATGCTACAGGACCCACGTTTTAGAAATTTCAAGAAATTTTGTAACAGAAAATTTCAAATGCGTTGCAGAGACACACGATCAACCGAAGTTGATCGAACTTGGCTACATGTGCCCTCGGGGACTCTTGGTCCACCAGCAGTGACACTCACCAAGTAGTTCAAATGTTAAACGTCTTTAAATTCAATAGCATCATTTAAAATCTGATAAATTTACAGCATGGACCAGACATGCACGTTTCGGGTACTAAACCCTCGTCAGTGATCCTCAGTCTAAACAATGTAATACGGCCAAAAAGTATGAAAATTATTATGTCCAAAAATGTACCAAAAGACGTAGCAGAATGGGTGGGATATGATGCTACAGGACCCACGTTTTAGAAATTTCAAGAAATTTTGTAACAGAAAATTTCAAATGCGTTGCAGAGACACACGATCAACCGAAGTTGATCGAACTTGGCTACATGTGCCCTCGGGGACTCTTGGTCCACCAGCAGTGACACTCACCAAGTAGTTCAAATGTTAAACGTCTTTAAATTCAATAGCATCATTTAAAATCTGATAAATTTACAGCATGGACCAGACATGCACGTTTCGGGTACTAAACCCTCGTCAGTGATCCTCAGTCTAAACAATGTAATACGGCCAAAAAGTAAGAAAATTATTATGTCCAAAAATGTACCAAAAGACGTAGCAGAATGGGTGGGATATGATGCTACAGGACCCACGTTTTAGAAATTTCAAGAAATTTTGTAACAGAAAATTTCAAATGCGTTGCAGAGACACACGATCAACCGAAGTTGATCGAACTTGGCTACATGTGCCCTCGGGGACTCTTGGTCCACCAGCAGTGACACTCACCAAGTAGTTCAAATGTTAAAAGTCTTTAAATTCAATAGCATCATTTAAAACCTGATAAATTTACAGCATGGACCAGACATGCACGTTTCGGGTACTAAACCCTCGTCAGTGATCCTCAGTCTAAACAATGTAATACGGCCAAAAAGTATGAAAATTATTATGTTGAAAAATGTACCACAAAACGTAGCAGAATGGGTGGAATATGATGCTACAGGAACCACGTTTTAGAAATTTCAAGAAATTTTGTAACAGAAAATTTCAAATGCGTTGCAGAGACACACGATCAACCGAAGTTGATCGAACTTGGCTACATGTGCCCTCGGGGACTCTTGGTCCACCAGCAGTGACACTCACCAAGTAGTTCAAATGTTAAACGTCTTTAAATTCAATAGCATCATTTAAAACCTGATAAATTTACAGCATGGACCAGACATGCACGTTTCGGGTACTAAACCCTCGTCAGTGATCCTCAGTCTAAACAATGTAATACGGCCAAAAAGTATGAAAATTATTATGTCCAAAAATGTACCAAAAGACGTAGCAGAATGGGTGGGATATGATGCTACAGGACCCACGTTTTAGAAATTTCAAGAAATTATGTAACAGAAAATTTCAAATGCGTTGCAGAGACACACGATCAACCGAAGTTGATCGAACTTGGCTACATGTGCCCTCGGGGACTCTTGGTCCACTCGCAGTGACACTCACCAAGTAGTTCAAATGTTAAACGTCTTTAAATTCAATAGCATCATTTAAAACCTGATAAATTTACAGTATGGACCAGACATGCACGTTTCGGGTACTAAACCCTCGTCAGTGATCCTCAGTCTAAACAATGTAATACGGCCAAAAAGTATGAAAATTATTATGTCCAAAAATGTACCAAAAGACGTAGCAGAATGGGTGGGATATGATGCTACAGGACCCACGTTTTAGAAATTTCAAGAAATTTTGTAACAGAAAATTTCAAATGCGTTGCAGAGACATACGATCAACCGAAGTTGATCGAACTTGGCTACATGTGCCCTCGGGGACTCTTGGTCCACCAGCAGTGACACTCACCAAGTAGTTCAAATGTTAAACGTCTTTAAATTCAATAGCATCATTTAAAATCTGATAAATTTACAGCATGGACCAGACATGCACGTTTCGGGTACTAAACCCTCGTCAGTGATCCTCAGTCTAAACAATGTAATACGGCCAAAAAGTATGAAAATTATTATGTCCAAAAATGTACCAAAAGACGTAGCAGAATGGGTGGGATATGATGCTACAGGACCCACGTTTTAGAAATTTCAAGAAATTTTGTAACAGAAAATTTCAAATGCGTTGCAGAGACACACGATCAACCGAAGTTGATCGAACTTGGCTACATGTGCCCTCGGGGACTCTTGGTCCACCAGCAGTGACACTCACCAAGTAGTTCAAATGTTAAACGTCTTTAAATTCAATAGCATCATTTAAAACCTGATAGATTTACAGCATGGACCAGACATGCACGTTTCGGGTACTAAACCCTCGTCAGTGATCCTCAGTCTAAACAATGTAATACGGCCAAAAAGTATGAAAATTATTATGTCCAAAAATGTACCAAAAGACGTAGCAGAATGGGTGGGATATGATGCTACAGGACCCACGTTTTAGAAATTTCAAGAAATTTTGTAACAGAAAATTTCAAATGCGTTGCAGAGACACGATCAACCAAAGTTGATCGAACTTGGCTACATGTGCCCTCGGGGACTCTTGGTCCACCAGCAGTGACACTCACCAAGTAGTTCAAATGTTAAACGTCTTTAAATTCAATAGCATCATTTAAAACCTGATAAATTTACAGCATGGACCAGACATTCACGTTTCGGGTACTAAACCCTCGTCAGTGATCCTCAGTCCAAACAATGTAATACGGCCAAAAATTATGAAAATTATTATGTTCAAAAATGTACCATAAGACGTAGCAGAATGGGTGGGATATGATGCTACAGGAACCACGTTTTAGAAATTTCAAGAAATTTTGTAACAGAAAATTTCAAATGCGTTGCAGAGACACACGATCAACCGAAGTTGATCGAACTTGGCTACATGTGCCCTCGGGGACTCTTGGTCCACCAGCAGTGACACTCACCAAGTAGTTCAAATGTTAAACGTCTTTAAATTCAATAGCATCATTTAAAACCTGATAGATTTACAGCATGGACCAGACATGCACGTTTCGGGTACTAAACCCTCGTCAGTGATCCTCAGTCTAAACAATGTAATACGGCCAAAAAGTATGAAAATTATTATGTCCAAAAATGTACCAAAAGACGTAGCAGAATGGGTGGGATATGATGCTACAGGACCCACGTTTTAGAAATTTCAAGAAATTTTGTAACAGAAAATTTCAAATGCGTTGCAGAGACACACGATCAACCGAAGTTGATCGAACTTGGCTACATGTGCCCTCGGGGACTCTTGGTCCACCAGCAGTGACACTCACCAAGTAGTTCAAATGTTAAACGTCTTTAAATTCAATAGCATCATTTAAAACCTGATAAATTTACAGCATGGACCAGACATGCACGTTTCGGGTACTAAACCCTCGTCAGTGATCCTCAGTCAAAACAATGTAATACGGCCAAAAAGTATGAAAATTATTATGTCCAAAAATGTACCAAAAGACGTAGCAGAATGGGTGGGATATGATGCTACAGGACCCACGTTTTAGAAATTTCAAGAAATTTTGTAACAGAAAATTTCAAATGCGTTGCAGAGACACGATCAACCAAAGTTGATCGAACTTGGCTACATGTGCCCTCGGGGACTCTTGGTCCACCAGCAGTGACACTCACCAAGTAGTTCAAATGTTAAACGTCTTTAAATTCAATAGCATCATTTAAAACCTGATAAATTTACAGCATGGACCAGACATTCACGTTTCTGGTACTAAACCCTCGTCAGTGATCCTCAGTCCAAACAATGTAATACGGCCAAAAATTATGAAAATTATTATGTTCAAAAATGTACCACAAGACGTAGCAGAATGGGTGGGATATGATGCTACAGGAACCACGTTTTAGAAATTTCAAGAAATTTTGTAACAGAAAATTTCAAATGCGTTGCAGAGACACACGATCAACCGAAGTTGATCGAACTTGGCTACATGTGCCCTCGGGGACTCTTGGTCCGCCAGCAGTGACACTCACCAAGTAGTTCAAATGTTAAACGTCTTTAAATTCAATAGCATCATTTAAAACCTGATAGATTTACAGCATGGACCAGACATGCACGTTTCGGGTACTAAACCCTCGTCAGTGATCCTCAGTCTAAACAATGTAATACGGCCAAAAAGTATGAAAATTATTATGTCCAAAAATGTACCAAAAGACGTAGCAGAATGGGTGGGATATGATGCTACAGGACCCACGTTTTAGAAATTTCAAGAAATTTTGTAACAGAAAATTTCAAATGCGTTGCAGAGACACACGATCAACCGAAGTTGATCGAACTTGGCTACATGTGCCCTCGGGGATCTTGGTCCACCAGCAGTGACACTCACCAAGTAGTTCAAATGTTAAACGTCTTTAAATTCAATAGCATCATTTAAAATCTGATAAATTTACAGCATGGACCAGACATGCACATTTCGGGTACTAAACCCTCGTCAGTGATCCTCAGTCTAAACAATGTAATACGGCCAAAAAGTATGAAAATTATTATGTCCAAAAATGTACCAAAAGACGTAGCAGAATGGGTGGGATATGATGCTACAGGACCCACGTTTTAGAAATTTCAAGAAATTTTGTAACAGAAAATTTCAAATGCGTTGCAGAGACACACGATCAACCGAAGTTGATCGAACTTGGCTACATGTGCCCTCGGGGACTCTTGGTCCGCCAGCAGTGACACTCACCAAGTAGTTCAAATGTTAAACGTCTTTAAATTCAATAGCATCATTTAAAACCTGATAAATTTACAGCATGGACCAGACATGCACGTTTCGGGTACTAAACCCTCGTCAGTGATCCTCAGTCTAAACAATGTAATACGGCCAAAAAGTATGAAAATTATTATGTTCAAAAATGTACCACAAGACGTAGCAGAATGGGTGGGATATGATGCTACAGGAACCACGTTTTAGAAATTTCAAGAAATTTTGTAACAGAAAATTTCAAATGCGTTGCAGAGACACACGATCAACCGAAGTTGATCGAACTTGGCTACATGTGCCCTCGGGGACTCTTGGTCCACCAGCAGTGACACTCACCAAGTAGTTCAAATGTTAAACGTCTTTAAATTCAATAGCATCATTTAAAACCTGATAAATTTACAGCATGGACCAGACATGCACGTTTCGGGTACTAAACCCTCGTCAGTGATCCTCAGTCTAAACAATGTAATACGGCCAAAAAGTATGAAAATTATTATGTCCAAAAATGTACCAAAAGACGTAGCAGAATGGGTGGGATATGATGCTACAGGACCCACGTTTTAGAAATTTCAAGAAATTTTGTAACAGAAAATTTCAAATGCGTTGCAGAGACACACGATCAACCGAAGTTGATCGAACTTGGCTACATGTGCCCTCGGGGACTCTTGGTCCACCAGCAGTGACACTCACCAAGTAGTTCAAATGTTAAACGTCTTTAAATTCAATAGCATCATTTAAAACCTGATAAATTTACAGCATGGACCAGACATGCACGTTTCGGGTACTAAACCCTCGTCAGTGATCCTCAGTCAAAACAATGTAATACGGCCAAAAAGTATGAAAATTATTATGTCCAAAAATGTACCAAAAGACGTAGCAGAATGGGTGGGATATGATGCTACAGGACCCACGTTTTAGAAATTTCAAGAAATTTTGTAACAGAAAATTTCAAATGCGTTGCAGAGACACACGATCAACCGAAGTTGATCGAACTTGGCTACATGTGCCCTCGGGGACTCTTGGTCCACCAGCAGTGACACTCACCAAGTAGTTCAAATGTTAAACGTCTTTAAATTCAATAGCATCATTTAAAACCTGATAAATTTACAGCATGGACCAGACATGCACGTTTCGGGTACTAAACCCTCGTCAGTGATCCTCAGTCAAAACAATGTAATACGGCCAAAAAGTATGAAAATTATTATGTCCAAAAATGTACCAAAAGACGTAGCAGAATGGGTGGGATATGATGCTACAGGACCCACGTTTTAGAAATTTCAAGAAATTTTGTAACAGAAAATTTCAAATGCGTTGCAGAGACACACGATCAACCGAAGTTGATCGAACTTGGCTACATGTGCCCTCGGGGACTCTCGGTCCACCAGCAGTGACACTCACCAAGTAGTTCAAATGTTAAACGTCTTTAAATTCAATAGCATCATTTAAAATCTGATAAATCTACAGCATGGACCAGACATGCACGTTTCGGGTACTAAACCCTCGTCAGTGATCCTCAGTCTAAACAATGTAATACGGCCAAAAAGTATGAAAATTATTATGTCCAAAAATGTACCAAAAGACGTAGCAGAATGGGTGGGATATGATGCTACAGGACCAACGTTTTAGAAATTTCAAGAAATTTTGTAACAGAAAATTTCAAATGCGTTGCAGAGACACACGATCAACCGAAGTTGATCGAACTTGGCTACATGTGCCCTCGGGGACTCTTGGTCCACCAGCAGTGACACTCACCAAGTAGTTCAAATGTTAAACGTCTTTAAATTCAATAGCATCATTTAAAACCTGATAAATTTACAGCATGGACCAGACATGCACGTTTCGGGTACTAAACCCTCGTCACTGATCCTCAGTCTAAACAATGTAATACGGCCAAAAAGTATGAAAATTATTATGTCCAAAAATGTACCAAAAGACGTAGCAGAATGGGTGGGATATGATGCTACAGGACCCACGTTTTAGAAATTTCAAGAAATTTTGTAACAGAAAATTTCAAATGCGTTGCAGAGACACACGATCAACCGAAGTTGATCGAACTTGGCTACATGTGCGCTCGGGGACTCTTGGTCCACCAGCAGTGACACTCACCAAGTAGTTCAAATGTTAAACGTCTTTAAATTCAATAGCATCATTTAAAACCTGATAAATTTACAGCATGGACCAGACATGCACGTTTCGGGTACTAAACCCTCGTCAGTGATCCTCAGTCAAAACAATGTAATACGGCCAAAAAGTATGAAAATTATTATGTCCAAAAATGTACCAAAAGACGTAGCAGAATGGGTGGGATATGATGCTACAGGACCCACGTTTTAGAAATTTCAAGAAATTTTGTAACAGAAAATTTCAAATGCGTTGCAGAGACACACGATCAACCGAAGTTGATCGAACTTGGCTACATGTGCCCTCGTTGACTCTTGGTCCACCAGCAGTGACACTCACCAAGTAGTTCAAATGTTAAACGTCTTTAAATTCAATAGCATCATTTAAAACCTGATAAATTTACAGCATGGACCAGACATGCACGTTTCGGGTACTAAACCCTCGTCAGTGATCCTCAGTCTAAACAATGTAATACGGCCAAAAAGAATGAAAATTATTATGTCCAAAAATGTACCAAAAGACGTAGCAGAATGGGTGGGATATGATGCTACAGGAACCACGTTTTAGAAATTTCAAGAAATTTTGTAACAGAAAATTTCAAATGCGTTGCAGAGACACACGATCAACCGAAGTTGATCGAACTTGGCTACATGTGCCCTCGGGGACTCTTGGTCCACCAGCAGTGACACTCACCAAGTAGTTCAAATGTTAAACGTCTCTAAATTCAATAGCATCATTTAAAACCTGATAAATTTACAGCATGGACCAGACATGCACGTTTCGGGTACTAAACCCTCGTCAGTGATCCTCAGTCTAAACAATGTAATACGGCCAAAAAGTATGAAAATTATTATGTCCAAAAATGTACCAAAAGACGTAGCAGAATGGGTGGGATATGATGCTACAGGACCCACGTTTTAGAAATTTCAAGAAATTTTGTAACAGAAAATTTCAAATGCGTTGCAGAGACACACGATCAACCGAAGTTGATCGAACTTGGCTACATGTGCCCTCGGGGACTCTTGGTCCACCAGCAGTGACACTCACCAAGTAGTTCAAATGTTAAACGTCTTTAAATTCAATAGCATCATTTAAAACCTGATAAATTTACAGCATGGACCAGACATGCACGTTTCGGGTACTAAACCGTCGTCAGTGATCCTCAGTCAAAACAATGTAATACGGCCAAAAAGTATGAAAATTATTATGTCCAAAAATGTACCAAAAGACGTAGCAGAATGGGTGGGATATGATGCTACAGGACCCACGTTTTAGAAATTTCAAGAAATTTTGTAACAGAAAATTTCAAATGCGTTGCAGAGACACACGATCAACCGAAGTTGATCGAACTTGGCTACATGTGCCCTCGGGGACTCTTGGTCCACCAGCAGTGACACTCACCAAGTAGTTCAAATGTTAAACGTCTTTAAATTCAATAGCATCATTTAAAACCTGATAAATTTACAGCATGGACCAGACATGCACGTTTCGGGTACTAAACCCTCGTCAGTGATCCTCAGTCAAAACAATGTAATACGGCCAAAAAGTATGAAAATTATTATGTCCAAAAATGTACCAAAAGACGTAGCAGAATGGGTGGGATATGATGCTACAGGACCCACGTTTTAGAAATTTCAAGAAATTTTGTAACAGAAAATTTCAAATGCGTTGCAGAGACACACGATCAACCGAAGTTGATCGAACTTGGCTACATGTGCCCTCGGGGACTCTTGGTCCACCAGCAGTGACACTCACCAAGTAGTTCAAATGTTAAACGTCTTTAAATTCAATAGCATCATTTAAAACCTGATAAATTTACAGCATGGACCAGACATGCACGTTTCGGGTACTAAACCCTCGTCAGTGATCCTCAGTCAAAACAATGTAATACGGCCAAAAAGTATGAAAATTATTATGTCCAAAAATGTACCAAAAGACGTAGCAGAATGGATGGGATATGATGCTACAGGACCCACGTTTTAGAAATTTCAAGAAATTTTGTAACAGAAAATTTCAAATGCGTTGCAGAGACACACGATCAACCGAAGTTGATCGAACTTGGCTACATGTGCCCTCGGGGACTCTCGGTCCACCAGCAGTGACACTCACCAAGTAGTTCAAATGTTAAACGTCTTTAAATTCAATAGCATCATTTAAAACCTGATAAATCTACAGCATGGACCAGACATGCACGTTTCGGGTACTAAACCCTCGTCACTGATCCTCAGTCTAAACAATGTAATACGGCCAAAAAGTATGAAAATTATTATGTCCAAAAATGTACCAAAAGACGTAGCAGAATGGGTGGGATATGATGCTACAGGACCCACGTTTTAGAAATTTCAAGAAATTTTGTAACAGAAAATTTCAAATGCGTTGCAGAGACACACAATCAACCGAAGTTGATCGAACTTGGCTACATGTGCGCTCGGGGACTCTTGGTCCACCAGCAGTGACACTCACCAAGTAGTTCAAATGTTAAACGTCTTTAAATTCAATAGCATCATTTAAAACCTGATAAATTTACAGCATGGACCAGACATGCACGTTTCGGGTACTAAACCCTCGTCAGTGATCCTCAGTCAAAACAATGTAATACGGCCAAAAAGTATGAAAATTATTATGTCCAAAAATGTACCAAAAGACGTAGCAGAATGGGTGGGATATGATGCTACAGGACCCACGTTTTAGAAATTTCAAGAAATTTTGTAACAGAAAATTTCAAATGCGTTGCAGAGACACACGATCAACCGAAGTTGATCGAACTTGGCTACATGTGCCCTCGGGGACTCTTGGTCCACCAGCAGTGACACTCACCAAGTAGTTCAAATGTTAAACGTCTTTAAATTCAATAGCATCATTTAAAACCTGATAAATTTACAGCATGGACCAGACATGCACGTTTCGGGTACTAAACCCTCGTCAGTGATCCTCAGTCTAAACAATGTAATACGGCCAAAAAGAATGAAAATTATTATGTCCAAAAATGTACCAAAAGACGTAGCAGAATGGGTGGGATATGATGCTACAGGACCCACGTTTTAGAAATTTCAAGAAATTTTGTAACAGAAAATTTCAAATGCGTTGCAGAGACACACGATCAACCGAAGTTGATCGAACTTGGCTACATGTGCCCTCGGGGACTCTTGGTCCACCAGCAGTGACACTCACCAAGTAGTTCAAATGTTAAACGTCTTTAAATTCAATAGCATCATTTAAAACCTGATAAATTTACAGCATGGACCAGACATGCACGTTTCGGGTACTAAACCCTCGTCAGTGATCCTCAGTCTAAACAATGTAATACGGCCAAAAAGTATGAAAATTATTATGTCCAAAAATGTACCAAAAGACGTAGCAGAATGGGTGGGATATGATGCTACAGGACCCACGTTTTAGAAATTTCAAGAAATTTTGTAACAGAAAATTTCAAATGCGTTGCAGAGACACACGATCAACCGAAGTTGATCGAACTTGGCTACATGTGCCCTCGGGGACTCTTGGTCCACCAGCAGTGACACTCACCAAGTAGTTCAAATGTTAAACGTCTTTAAATTCAATAGCATCATTTAAAACCTGATAAATTTACAGCATGGACCAGACATGCACGTTTCGGGTACTAAACCGTCGTCAGTGATCCTCAGTCAAAACAATGTAATACGGCCAAAAAGTATGAAAATTATTATGTCCAAAAATGTACCAAAAGACGTAGCAGAATGGGTGGGATATGATGCTACAGGACCCACGTTTTAGAAATTTCAAGAAATTTTGTAACAGAAAATTTCAAATGCGTTGCAGAGACACATGATCAACCGAAGTTGATCGAACTTGGCTACATGTGCCCTCGGGGACTCTTGGTCCACCAGCAGTGACACTCACCAAGTAGTTCAAATGTTAAACGTCTTTAAATTCAATAGCATCATTTAAAACCTGATAAATTTACAGCATGGACCAGACATGCACGTTTCGGGTACTAAACCCTCGTCAGTGATCCTCAGTCTAAACAATGTAATACGGCCAAAAAGTATGAAAATTATTATGTCCAAAAATGTACCAAAAGACGTAGCAGAATGGGTGGGATATGATGCTACAGGAACCACGTTTTAGAAATTTCAAGAAATTTTGTAACAGAAAATTTCAAATGCGTTGCAGAGACACACGATCAACCGAAGTTGATCGAACTTGGCTACATGTGCCCTCGGGGACTCTTGGTCCACCAGCAGTGACACTCACCAAGTAGTTCAAATGTTAAACGTCTTTAAATTCAATAGCATCATTTAAAACCTGATAAATTTACAGCATGGACCAGACATGCACGTTTCGGGTACTAAACCCTCGTCAGTGATCCTCAGTCTAAACAATGTAATACGGCCAAAAAGTATGAAAATTATTATGTCCAAAAATGTACCAAAAGACGTAGCAGAATGGGTGGGATATGATGCTACAGGACCCACGTTTTAGAAATTTCAAGAAATTTTGTAACAGAAAATTTCAAATGCGTTGCAGAGACACACGATCAACCGAAGTTGATCGAACTTGGCTACATGTGCCCTCGGGGACTCTTGGTCCACCAGCAGTGACACTCACCAAGTAGTTCAAATGTTAAACGTCTTTAAATTCAATAGCATCATTTAAAACCTGATAAATTTACAGCATGGACCAGACATGCACGTTTCGGGTACTAAACCCTCGTCAGTGATCCTCAGTCTAAACAATGTAATACGGCCAAAAAGTATGAAAATTATTATGTCCAAAAATGTACCAAAAGACGTAGCAGAATGGGTGGGATATGATGCTACAGGACCCACGTTTTAGAAATTTCAAGAAAATTTGTAACAGAAAATTTCAAATGCGTTGCAGAGACACACGATCAACCGAAGTTGATCGAACTTGGCTACATGTGCCCTCGGGGACTCTTGGTCCACCAGCAGTGACACTCACCAAGTAGTTCAAATGTTAAACGTCTTTAAATTCAATAGCATCATTTAAAACCTGATAAATTTACAGCATGGACCAGACATGCACGTTTCGGGTACTAAACCCTCGTCAGTGATCCTCAGTCAAAACAATGTAATACGGCCAAAAAGTATGAAAATTATTATGTCCAAAAATGTACCAAAAGACGTAGCAGAATGGGTGGGAAATGATGCTACAGGACCCACGTTTTAGAAATTTCAAGAAATTTTGTAACAGAAAATTTCAAATGCGTTGCAGAGACACATGATCAACCGAAGTTGATCGAACTTGGCTACATGTGCCCTCGGGGACTCTTGGTCCACCAGCAGTGACACTCACCAAGTAGTTCAAATGTTAAACGTCTTTAAATTCAATAGCATCATTTAAAACCTGATAAATTTACAGCATGGACCAGACATGCACGTTTCGGGTACTAAACCCTCGTCAGTGATCCTCAGTCTAAACAATGTAATACGGCCAAAAAGTATGAAAATTATTATGTCCAAAAATGTACCAAAAGACGTAGCAGAATGGGTGGGATATGATGCTACAGGAACCACGTTTTAGAAATTTCAAGAAATTTTGTAACAGAAAATTTCAAATGCGTTGCAGAGACACACGATCAACCGAAGTTGATCGAACTTGGCTACATGTGCCCTCGGGGACTCTTGGTCCACCAGCAGTGACACTCACCAAGTAGTTCAAATGTTAAACGTCTTTAAATTCAATAGCATCATTTAAAACCTGATAAATTTACAGCATGGACCAGACATGCACGTTTCGGGTACTAAACCCTCGTCAGTGATCCTCAGTCTAAACAATGTAATACGGCCAAAAAGTATGAAAATTATTATGTCCAAAAATGTACCAAAAGACGTAGCAGAATGGGTGGGATATGATGCTACAGGACCCACGTTTTAGAAATTTCAAGAAATTTTGTAACAGAAAATTTCAAATGCGTCGCAGAGACACACGATCAACCGAAGTTGATCGAACTTGGCTACATGTGCCCTCGGGGACTCTTGGTCCACCAGCAGTGACACTCACCAAGTAGTTCAAATGTTAAACGTCTTTAAATTCAATAGCATCATTTAAAACCTGATAAATTTACAGCATGGACCAGACATGCACGTTTCGGGTACTAAACCCTCGTCAGTGATCCTCAGTCTAAACAATGTAATACGGCCAAAAAGTATGAAAATTATTATGTCCAAAAATGTAACAAAAGACGTAGCAGAATGGGTGGGATATGATGCTACAGGAACCACGTTTTAGAAATTTCAAGAAATTTTGTAACAGAAAATTTCAAATGCGTTGCAGAGACACACGATCAACCGAAGTTGATCGAACTTGGCTACATGTGCCCTCGGAGACTCTTGGTCCACCAGCAGTGACACTCACCAAGTAGTTCAAATGTTAAACGTCTTTAAATTCAATAGCATCATTTAAAACCTGATAAATTTACAGCATGGACCAGACATGCACGTTTCGGGTACTAAACCCTCGTCAGTGATCCTCAGTCTAAACAATGTAATACGGCCAAAAAGAATGAAAATTATTATGTCCAAAAATGTACCAAAAGACGTAGCAGAATGGGTGGGATATGATGCTACAGGAACCACGTTTTAGAAATTTCAAGAAATTTTGTAACAGAAAATTTCAAATGCGTTGCAGAGACACACGATCAACCGAAGTTGATCGAACTTGGCTACATGTGCCCTCGGGGACTCTTGGTCCACCAGCAGTGACACTCACCAAGTAGTTCAAATGTTAAACGTCTTTAAATTCAATAGCATCATTTAAAACCTGATAAATTTACAGCATGGACCAGACATGCACGTTTCGGGTACTAAACCCTCGTCAGTGATCCTCAGTCTAAACAATGTAATACGGCCAAAAAGTATGAAAATTATTATGTCCAAAAATGTACCAAAAGACGTAGCAGAATGGGTGGGATATGATGCTACAGGACCCACGTTTTAGAAATTTCAAGAAATTTTGTAACAGAAAATTTCAAATGCGTTGCAGAGACACACGATCAACCGAAGTTGATCGAACTTGGCTACATGTGCCCTCGGGGACTCTTGGTCCACCAGCAGTGACACTCACCAAGTAGTTCAAATGTTAAACGTCTTTAAATTCAATAGCATCATTTAAAACCTGATAAATTTACAGCATGGACCAGACATGCACGTTTCGGGTACTAAACCGTCGTCAGTGATCCTCAGTCAAAACAATGTAATACGGCCAAAAAGTATGAAAATTATTATGTCCAAAAATGTACCAAAAGACGTAGCAGAATGGGTGGGATATGATGCTACAGGACCTACGTTTTAGAAATTTCAAGAAATTTTGTAACAGAAAATTTCAAATGCGTTGCAGAGACACATGATCAACCGAAGTTGATCGAACTTGGCTACATGTGCCCTCGGGGACTCTTGGTCCAACAGCAGTGACACTCACCAAGTAGTTCAAATGTTAAACGTCTTTAAATTCAATAGCATCATTTAAAACCTGATAAATTTACAGCATGGACCAGACATGCACGTTTCGGGTACTAAACCCTCGTCACTGATCCTCAGTCTAAACAATGTAATACGGCCAAAAAGTATGAAAATTATTATGTCCAAAAATGTACCAAAAGACGTAGCAGAATGGGTGGGATATGATGCTACAGGACCCACGTTTTAGAAATTTCAAGAAATTTTGTAACAGAAAATTTCAAATGCGTTGCAGAGACACACGATCAACCGAAGTTGATCGAACTTGGCTACATGTGCCCTCGGGGACTCTTGGTCCACCAGCAGTGACACTCACCAAGTAGTTCAAATGTTAAACGTCTTTAAATTCAATAGCATCATTTAAAACCTGATAAATTTACAGCATGGACCAGACATGCACGTTTCGGGTACTAAACCCTCGTCAGTGATCCTCAGTCTAAACAATGTAATACGGCCAAAAAGTATGAAAATTATTATGTCCAAAAATGTACCAAAAGACGTAGCAGAATGGGTGGGATATGATGCTACAGGACCCACGTTTTAGAAATTTCAAGAAATTTTGTAACAGAAAATTTCAAATGCGTCGCAGAGACACACGATCAACCGAAGTTGATCGAACTTGGCTACATGTGCCCTCGGGGACTCTTGGTCCACCAGCAGTGACACTCACCAAGTAGTTCAAATGTTAAACGTCTTTAAATTCAATAGCATCATTTAAAACCTGATAAATTTACAGCATGGACCAGACATGCACGTTTCGGGTACTAAACCCTCGTCAGTGATCCTCAGTCTAAACAATGTAATACGGCCAAAAAGTATGAAAATTATTATGTCCAAAAATGTAACAAAAGACGTAGCAGAATGGGTGGGATATGATGCTACAGGAACCACGTTTTAGAAATTTCAAGAAATTTTGTAACAGAAAATTTCAAATGCGTTGCAGAGACACACGATCAACCGAAGTTGATCGAACTTGGCTACATGTGCCCTCGGAGACTCTTGGTCCACCAGCAGTGACACTCACCAAGTAGTTCAAATGTTAAACGTCTTTAAATTCAATAGCATCATTTAAAACCTGATAAATTTACAGCATGGACCAGACATGCACGTTTCGGGTACTAAACCCTCGTCAGTGATCCTCAGTCTAAACAATGTAATACGGCCAAAAAGTATGAAAATTATTATGTCCAAAAATGTACCAAAAGACGTAGCAGAATGGGTGGGATATGATGCTACAGGAACCACGTTTTAGAAATTTCAAGAAATTTTGTAACAGAAAATTTCAAATGCGTTGCAGAGACACACGATCAACCGAAGTTGATCGAACTTGGCTACATGTGCCCTCGGGGACTCTTGGTCCACCAGCAGTGACACTCAC
The DNA here is from genome assembly GCA_028142955.1 of Pinctada fucata. Lineage (NCBI taxonomy): Eukaryota > Metazoa > Mollusca > Bivalvia > Pterioida > Pteriidae > Pinctada > Pinctada fucata. The sequence goes on along the minus strand of AP027107.1, from coordinate 16,946,729 downwards.
CAAGTAGTTCAAATGTTAAACGTCTTTAAATTCAATAGCATCATTTAAAACCTGATAAATTTACAGCATGGACCAGACATGCACGTTTCGGGTACTAAACCCTCGTCAGTGATCCTCAGTCTAAACAATGTAATACGGCCAAAAAGTATGAAAATTATTATGTCCAAAAATGTACCAAAAGACGTAGCAGAATGGGTGGGATATGATGCTACAGGACCCACGTTTTAGAAATTTCAAGAAATTTTGTAACAGAAAATTTCAAATGCGTTGCAGAGACACACGATCAACCGAAGTTGATCGAACTTGGCTACATGTGCCCTCGGGGACTCTTGGTCCACCAGCAGTGACACTCACCAAGTAGTTCAAATGTTAAACGTCTTTAAATTCAATAGCATCATTTAAAACCTGATAAATTTACAGCATGGACCAGACATGCACGTTTCGGGTACTAAACCCTCGTCAGTGATCCTCAGTCTAAACAATGTAATACGGCCAAAAAGTATGAAAATTATTATGTCCAAAAATGTACCAAAAGACGTAGCAGAATGGGTGGGATATGATGCTACAGGACCCACGTTTTAGAAATTTCAAGAAATTTTGTAACAGAAAATTTCAAATGCGTTGCAGAGACACACGATCAACCGAAGTTGATCGAACTTGGCTACATGTGCCCTCGGGGACTCTTGGTCCACCAGCAGTGACACTCACCAAGTAGTTCAAATGTTAAACGTCTTTAAATTCAATAGCATCATTTAAAACCTGATAAATTTACAGCATGGACCAGACATGCACGTTTCGGGTACTAAACCCTCGTCAGTGATCCTCAGTCTAAACAATGTAATACGGCCAAAAAGTATGAAAATTATTATGTCCAAAAATGTACCAAAAGACGTAGCAGAATGGGTGGGATATGATGCTACAGGACCCACGTTTTAGAAATTTCAAGAAATTTTGTAACAGAAAATTTCAAATGCGTTGCAGAGACACACGATCAACCGAAGTTGATCGAACTTGGCTACATGTGCCCTCGGGGACTCTTGGTCCACCAGCAGTGACACTCACCAAGTAGTTCAAATGTTAAACGTCTTTAAATTCAATAGCATCATTTAAAACCTGATAAATTTACAGCATGGACCAGACATGCACGTTTCGGGTACTAAACCGTCGTCAGTGATCCTCAGTCAAAACAATGTAATACGGCCAAAAAGTATGAAAATTATTATGTCCAAAAATGTACCAAAAGACGTAGCAGAATGGGTGGGATATGATGCTACAGGACCTACGTTTTAGAAATTTCAAGAAATTTTGTAACAGAAAATTTCAAATGCGTTGCAGAGACACATGATCAACCGAAGTTGATCGAACTTGGCTACATGTGCCCTCGGGGACTCTTGGTCCACCAGCAGTGACACTCACCAAGTAGTTCAAATGTTAAACGTCTTTAAATTCAATAGCATCATTTAAAACCTGATAAATTTACAGCATGGACCAGACATGCACGTTTCGGGTACTAAACCCTCGTCACTGATCCTCAGTCTAAACAATGTAATACGGCCAAAAAGTATGAAAATTATTATGTCCAAAAATGTACCAAAAGACGTAGCAGAATGGGTGGGATATGATGCTACAGGACCCACGTTTTAGAAATTTCAAGAAATTTTGTAACAGAAAATTTCAAATGCGTTGCAGAGACACACGATCAACCGAAGTTGATCGAACTTGGCTACATGTGCCCTCGGGGACTCTTGGTCCACCAGCAGTGACACTCACCAAGTAGTTCAAATGTTAAACGTCTTTAAATTCAATAGCATCATTTAAAACCTGATAAATTTACAGCATGGACCAGACATGCACGTTTCGGGTACTAAACCCTCGTCAGTGATCCTCAGTCTAAACAATGTAATACGGCCAAAAAGTATGAAAATTATTATGTCCAAAAATGTACCAAAAGACGTAGCAGAATGGGTGGGATATGATGCTACAGGACCCACGTTTTAGAAATTTCAAGAAATTTTGTAACAGAAAATTTCAAATGCGTCGCAGAGACACACGATCAACCGAAGTTGATCGAACTTGGCTACATGTGCCCTCGGGGACTCTTGGTCCACCAGCAGTGACACTCACCAAGTAGTTCAAATGTTAAACGTCTTTAAATTCAATAGCATCATTTAAAACCTGATAAATTTACAGCATGGACCAGACATGCACGTTTCGGGTACTAAACCCTCGTCAGTGATCCTCAGTCTAAACAATGTAATACGGCCAAAAAGTATGAAAATTATTATGTCCAAAAATGTAACAAAAGACGTAGCAGAATGGGTGGGATATGATGCTACAGGAACCACGTTTTAGAAATTTCAAGAAATTTTGTAACAGAAAATTTCAAATGCGTTGCAGAGACACACGATCAACCGAAGTTGATCGAACTTGGCTACATGTGCCCTCGGAGACTCTTGGTCCACCAGCAGTGACACTCACCAAGTAGTTCAAATGTTAAACGTCTTTAAATTCAATAGCATCATTTAAAACCTGATAAATTTACAGCATGGACCAGACATGCACGTTTCGGGTACTAAACCCTCGTCAGTGATCCTCAGTCTAAACAATGTAATACGGCCAAAAAGTATGAAAATTATTATGTCCAAAAATGTACCAAAAGACGTAGCAGAATGGGTGGGATATGATGCTACAGGAACCACGTTTTAGAAATTTCAAGAAATTTTGTAACAGAAAATTTCAAATGCGTTGCAGAGACACACGATCAACCGAAGTTGATCGAACTTGGCTACATGTGCCCTCGGGGACTCTTGGTCCACCAGCAGTGACACTCACCAAGTAGTTCAAATGTTAAACGTCTTTAAATTCAATAGCATCATTTAAAACCTGATAAATTTACAGCATGGACCAGACATGCACGTTTCGGGTACTAAACCCTCGTCAGTGATCCTCAGTCTAAACAATGTAATACGGCCAAAAAGTATGAAAATTATTATGTCCAAAAATGTACCAAAAGACGTAGCAGAATGGGTGGGAAATGATGCTACAGGACCCACGTTTTAGAAATTTCAAGAAATTTTGTAACAGAAAATTTCAAATGCGTTGCAGAGACACACGATCAACCGAAGTTGATCGAACTTGGCTACATGTGCCCTCGGGGACTCTTGGTCCACCAGCAGTGACACTCACCAAGTAGTTCAAATGTTAAACGTCTTTAAATTCAATAGCATCATTTAAAACCTGATAAATTTACAGCATGGACCAGACATGCACGTTTCGGGTACTAAACCGTCGTCAGTGATCCTCAGTCAAAACAATGTAATACGGCCAAAAAGTATGAAAATTATTATGTCCAAAAATGTACCAAAAGACGTAGCAGAATGGGTGGGATATGATGCTACAGGACCTACGTTTTAGAAATTTCAAGAAATTTTGTAACAGAAAATTTCAAATGCGTTGCAGAGACACATGATCAACCGAAGTTGATCGAACTTGGCTACATGTGCCCTCGGGGACTCTTGGTCCACCAGCAGTGACACTCACCAAGTAGTTCAAATGTTAAACGTCTTTAAATTCAATAGCATCATTTAAAACCTGATAAATTTACAGCATGGACCAGACATGCACGTTTCGGGTACTAAACCCTCGTCAGTGATCCTCAGTCTAAACAATGTAATACGGCCAAAAAGTATGAAAATTATTATGTCCAAAAATGTACCAAAAGACGTAGCAGAATGGGTGGGATATGATGCTACAGGAACCACGTTTTAGAAATTTCAAGAAATTTTGTAACAGAAAATTTCAAATGCGTTGCAGAGACACACGATCAACCGAAGTTGATCGAACTTGGCTACATGTGCCCTCGGGGACTCTTGGTCCACCAGCAGTGACACTCACCAAGTAGTTCAAATGTTAAACGTCTTTAAATTCAATAGCATCATTTAAAACCTGATAAATTTACAGCATGGACCAGACATGCACGTTTCGGGTACTAAACCCTCGTCAGTGATCCTCAGTCTAAACAATGTAATACGGCCAAAAAGTATGAAAATTATTATGTCCAAAAATGTACCAAAAGACGTAGCAGAATGGGTGGGATATGATGCTACAGGACCCACGTTTTAGAAATTTCAAGAAATTTTGTAACAGAAAATTTCAAATGCGTCGCAAAGACACACGATCAACCGAAGTTGATCGAACTTGGCTACATGTGCCCTCGGGGACTCTTGGTCCACCAGCAGTGACACTCACCAAGTAGTTCAAATGTTAAACGTCTTTAAATTCAATAGCATCATTTAAAACCTGATAAATTTACAGCATGGACCAGACATGCACGTTTCGGGTACTAAACCCTCGTCAGTGATCCTCAGTCTAATTAAAGTAATACGGCCAAAAAGTATGAAAATTATTATGTCCAAAAATGTAACAAAAGACGTAGCAGAATGGGTGGGATATGATGCTACAGGAACCACGTTTTAGAAATTTCAAGAAATTTTGTAACAGAAAATTTCAAATGCGTTGCAGAGACACACGATCAACCGAAGTTGATCGAACTTGGCTACATGTGCCCTCGGGGACTCTTGGTCCACCAGCAGTGACACTCACCAAGTAGTTCAAATGTTAAACGTCTTTAAATTCAATAGCATCATTTAAAACCTGATAAATTTACAGCATGGACCAGACATGCACGTTTCGGGTACTAAACCCTCGTCAGTGATCCTCAGTCTAAACAATGTAATACAACCAAAAAGTATGAAAATTATTATGTCCAAAAATGTACCAAAAGACGTAGCAGAATGGGTGGGATATGATGCTACAGGACCAACGTTTTAGAAATTTCAAGAAAATTTGTAACAGAAAATTTCAAATGCGTTGCAGAGACACACGATCAACCGAAGTTGATCGAACTTGGCTACATGTGCCCTCGGAGACTCTTGGTCCACCAGCAGTGACACTCACCAAGTAGTTCAAATGTTAAACGTCTTTAAATTCAATAGCATCATTTAAAATCTGATAAATTTACAGCATGGACCAGACATGCACGTTTCGGGTACTAAACCCTCGTCAGTGATCCTCAGTCTAAACAATGTAATACGGCCAAAAAGTATGAAAATTATTATGTCCAAAATGTACCAAAAGACGTAGCAGAATGGGTGGGATATGATGCTACAGGACCCACGTTTTAGAAATTTCAAGAAATTTTGTAACAGAAAATTTCAAATGCGTTGCAGAGACACACGATCAACCGAAGTTGATCGAACTTGGCTACATGTGCCCTCGGAGACTCTTGGTCCACCAGCAGTGACACTCACCAAGTAGTTCAAATGTTAAACGTCTTTAAATTCAATAGCATCATTTAAAACCTGATAAATTTACAGCATGGACCAGACATGCACGTTTCGGGTACTAAACCCTCGTCAGTGATCCTCAGTCTAAACAATGTAATACGGCCAAAAAGTATGAAAATTATTATGTCCAAAAATGTACCAAAAGACGTAGCAGAATGGATGGGATATGATGCTACAGGAACCACGTTTTAGAAATTTCAAGAAATTTTGTAACAGAAAATTTCAAATGCGTTGCAGAGACACACGATCAACCGAAGTTGATCGAACTTGGCTACATGTGCCCTCGGGGACTCTTGGTCCACCAGCAGTGACACTCACCAAGTAGTTCAAATGTTAAACGTCTTTAAATTCAATAGCATCATTTAAAACCTGATAAATTTACAGCATGGACCAGACATGCACGTTTCGGGTACTAAACCCTCGTCAGTGATCCTCAGTCTAAACAATGTAATACGGCCAAAAAGTATGAAAATTATTATGTCCAAAAATGTACCAAAAGACGTAGCAGAATGGGTGGGATATGATGCTACAGGAACCACGTTTTAGAAATTTCAAGAAATTTTGTAACAGAAAATTTCAAATGCGTTGCAGAGACACATGATCAACCGAAGTTGATCGAACTTGGCTACATGTGCCCTCGGGGACTCTTGGTCCACCAGCAGTGACACTCACCAAGTAGTTCAAATGTTAAACGTCTTTAAATTCAATAGCATCATTTAAAACCTGATAAATTTACAGCATGGACCAGACATGCACGTTTCGGGTACTAAACCCTCGTCACTCATCCTCAGTCTAAACAATGTAATACGGCCAAAAAGTATGAAAATTATTATGTCCAAAAATGTACCAAAAGACGTAGCAGAATGGGTGGGATATGATGCTACAGGACCCACGTTTTAGAAATTTCAAGAAATTTTGTAACAGAAAATTTCAAATGCGTTGCAGAGACACACGATCAACCGAAGTTGATCGAACTTGGCTACATGTGCCCTCGGGGACTCTTGGTCCACCAGCAGTGACACTCACCAAGTAGTTCAAATGTTAAACGTCTTTAAATTCAATAGCATCATTTAAAACCTGATAAATTTACAGCATGGACCAGACATGCACGTTTCGGGTACTAAACCCTCGTCAGTGATCCTCAGTCTAAACAATGTAATACGGCCAAAAAGTATGAAAATTATTATGTTCAAAAATGTACCACAAGACGTAGCAGAATGGGTGGGATATGATGCTACAGGAACCACGTTTTAGAAATTTCAAGAAATTTTGTAACAGAAAATTTCAAATGCGTTGCAGAGACACACGATCAACCGAAGTTGATCGAACTTGGCTACATGTGCCCTCGGGGACTCTTGGTCCACCAGCAGTGACACTCACCAAGTAGTTCAAATGTTAAACGTCTTTAAATTCAATAGCATCATTTAAAACCTGATAAATTTACAGCATGGACCAGACATGCACGTTTCGGGTACTAAACCCTCGTCACTGATCCTCAGTCTAAACAATGTAATACGGCCAAAAAGTATGAAAATTATTATGTCCAAAAATGTACCAAAAGACGTAGCAGAATGGGTGGGATATGATGCTACAGGAACCACGTTTTAGAAATTTCAAGAAATTTTGTAACAGAAAATTTCAAATGCGTTGCAGAGACACACGATCAACCGAAGTTGATCGAACTTGGCTACATGTGCCCTCGGGGACTCTTGGTCCACCAGCAGTGAAACTCACCAAGTAGTTCAAATGTTAAACGTCTTTAAATTCAATAGCATCATTTAAAACCTGATAAATTTACAGCATGGACCAGACATGCACGTTTCGGGTACTAAACCCTCGTCAGTGATCCTCAGTCAAAACAATGTAATACGGCTAAAAAGTATGAAAATTATTATGTTCAAAAATGTACCAAAAGACGTAGCAGAATGGGTGGGATATGATGCTACAGGACCCACGTTTTAGAAATTTCAAGAAATTTTGTAACAGAAAATTTCAAATGCGTTGCAGAGACACACGATCAACCGAAGTTGATCGAACTTGGCTACATGTGCCCTCGGGGACTCTTGGTCCACCAGCAGTGACACTCACCAAGTAGTTCAAATGTTAAACGTCTTTAAATTCAATAGCATCATTTAAAATCTGATAAATTTACAGCATGGACCAGACATGCACGTTTCGGGTACTAAACCCTCGTCAGTGATCCTCAGTCTAAACAATGTAATACGGCCAAAAAGTATGAAAATTATTATGTCCAAAAATGTACCAAAAGACGTAGCAGAATGGGTGGGATATGATGCTACAGGACCCACGTTTTAGAAATTTCAAGAAATTTTGTAACAGAAAATTTCAAATGCGTTGCAGAGACACACGATCAACCGAAGTTGATCGAACTTGGCTACATGTGCCCTCGGGGACTCTTGGTCCACCAGCAGTGACACTCACCTAGTAGTTCAAATGTTAAACGTCTTTAAATTCAATAGCATCATTTAAAACCTGATAAATTTACAGCATGGACCAGACATGCACGTTTCGGGTACTAAACCCTCGTCAGTGATCCTCAGTCTAAACAATGTAATACGGCCAAAAAGTATGAAAATTATTATGTCCAAAAATATACCAAAAGACGTAGCAGAATGGGTGGGATATGATGCTACAGGAACCACGTTTTAGAAATTTCAAGAAATTTTGTAACAGAAAATTTCAAATGCGTTGCAGAGACACACGATCAACCGAAGTTGATCGAACTTGGCTACATGTGCCCTCGGGGACTCTTGGTCCACCAGCAGTGACACTCACCAAGTAGTTCAAATGTTAAACGTCTTTAAATTCAATAGCATCATTTAAAACCTGATAAATTTACAGCATGGACCAGACATGCACGTTTCGGGTACTAAACCCTCGTCAGTGATCCTCAGTCTAAACAATGTAATACGGCCAAAAAGTATGAAAATTATTATGTCCAAAATGTACCAAAAGACGTAGCAGAATGGGTGGGATATGATGCTACAGGACCCACGTTTTAGAAATTTCAAGAAATTTTGTAACAGAAAATTTCAAATGCGTTGCAGAGACACACGATCAACCGAAGTTGATCGAACTTGGCTACATGTGCCCTCGGGGACTCTTGGTCCACCAGCAGTGACACTCACCAAGTAGTTCAAATGTTAAACGTCTTTAAATTCAATAGCATCATTTAAAACCTGATAAATTTACAGCATGGACCAGACATGCACGTTTCGGGTACTAAACCCTCGTCACTGATCCTCAGTCTAAACAATGTAATACGGCCAAAAAGTATGAAAATTATTATGTCCAAAAATGTACCAAAAGACGTAGCAGAATGGGTGGGATATGATGCTACAGGACCCACGTTTTAGAAATTTCAAGAAATTTTGTAACAGAAAATTTCAAATGCGTTGCAGAGACACACGATCAACCGAAGTTGATCGAACTTGGCTACATGTGCCCTCGGGGACTCTTGGTCCACCAGCAGTGACACTCACCAAGTAGTTCAAATGTTAAACGTCTTTAAATTCAATAGCATCATTTAAAACCTGATAAATTTACAGCATGGACCAGACATGCACGTTTCGGGTACTAAACCCTCGTCACTGATCCTCAGTCTAAACAATGTAATACGGCCAAAACGTATGAAAATTATCATGTCCAAAAATGTACCAAAAGACGTAGCAGAATGGGTGGGATATGATGCTACAGGAACCACGTTTTAGAAATTTCAAGAAATTTTGTAACAGAAAATTTCAAATGCGTTGCAGAGACACACGATCAACCGAAGTTGATCGAACTTGGCTACATGTGCCCTCGGGGACTCTTGGTCCACCAGCAGTGACACTCACCAAGTAGTTCAAATGTTAAACGTCTTTAAATTCAATAGCATCATTTAAAACCTGATAAATTTACAGCATGGACCAGACATGCACGTTTCGGGTACTAAACCCTCGTCAGTGATCCTCAGTCTAAACAATGTAATACGGCCAAAAAGTATGAAAATTATTATGTCCAAAAATGTACCAAAAGACGTAGCAGAATGGGTGGGATATGATGCTACAGGAACCACGTTTTAGAAATTTCAAGAAATTTTGTAACAGAAAATTTCAAATGCGTTGCAGAGACACACGATCAACCGAAGTTGATCGAACTTGGCTACATGTGCCCTCGGGGACTCTTGGTCCACCAGCAGTGACACTCACCAAGTAGTTCAAATGTTAAACGTCTTTAAATTCAATAGCATCATTTAAAACCTGATAAATTTACAGCATGGACCAGACATGCACGTTTCGGGTACTAAACCCTCGTCACTGATCCTCAGTCTAAACAATGTAATACGGCCAAAAAGTATGAAAATTATTATGTCCAAAAATGTACCAAAAGACGTAGCAGAATGGGTGGGATATGATGCTACAGGAACCACGTTTTAGAAATTTCAAGAAATTTTGTAACAGAAAATTTCAAATGCGTTGCAGAGACACACGATCAACCGAAGTTGATCGAACTTGGCTACATGTGCCCTCGGGGACTCTTGGTCCACCAGCAGTGACACTCACCAAGTAGTTCAAATGTTAAACGTCTTTAAATTCAATAGCATCATTTAAAACCAGATAAATTTACAGCATGGACCAGACATGCACGTTTCGGGTACTAAACCCTCGTCAGTGATCCTCAGTCTAAACAATGTAATACGGCCAAAAAGTATGAAAATTATTATGTCCAAAAATGTACCAAAAGACGTAGCAGAATGGGTGGGATATGATGCTACAGGAACCACGTTTTAGAAATTTCAAGAAATTTTGTAACAGAAAATTTCAAATGCGTTGCAGAGACACATGATCAACCGAAGTTGATCGAACTTGGCTACATGTGCCCTCGGGGACTCTTGGTCTACCAGCAGTGACACTCACCAAGTAGTTCAAATGTTAAACGTCTTTAAATTCAATAGCATCATTTAAAACCTGATAAATTTACAGCATGGACCAGACATGCACGTTTCGGGTACTATACCCTCGTCACTGATCCTCAGTCTAAACAATGTAATACGGCCAAAAAGTATGAAAATTATTATGTCCAAAAATGTACCAAAAGACGTAGCAGAATGGGTGGGATATGATGCTACAGGAACCACGTTTTAGAAATTTCAAGAAATTTTATAACAGAAAATTTCAAATGCGTTGCAGAGACACACGATCAACCGAAGTTGATCGAACTTGGCTACATGTGCCCTCGGGGACTCTTGGTCCACCAGCAGTGACACTCACCAAGTAGTTCAAATGTTAAACGTCTTTAAATTCAATAGCATCATTTAAAACCTGATAAATTTACAGCATGGACCAGACATGCACGTTTCGGGTACTAAACCCTCGTCACTGATCCTCAGTCTAAACAATGTAATACGGCCAAAAAGTATGAAAATTATTATATCCAAAAATGTACCAAAAGACGTAGCAGAATGGGTGGGATATGATGCTACAGGACCCACGTTTTAGAAATTTCAAGAAATTTTGTAACAGAAAATTTCAAATGCGTTGCAGAGACACACGATCAACCGAAGTTGATCGAACTTGGCTACATGTGCCCTCGGGGACTCTTGGTCCACCAGCAGTGACACTCACCAAGTAGTTCAAATGTTAAACGTCTTTAAATTCAATAGCATCATTTAAAACCTGATAAATTTACAGCATGGACCAGACATGCACGTTTCGGGTACTAAACCCTCGTCAGTGATCCTCAGTCAAAACAATGTAATACGGCCAAAAAGTATGAAAATTATTATGTTCAAAAATGTACCAAAAGACGTAGCAGAATGGGTGGGATATGATGCTACAGGACCCACGTTTTAGAAATTTCAAGAAATTTTGTAACAGAAAATTTCAAATGCGTTGCAGAGACACACGATCAACCGAAGTTGATCGAACTTGGCTACATGTGCCCTCGGGGACTCTTGGTCCACCAGCAGTGACACTCACCAAGTAGTTCAAATGTTAAACGTCTTTAAATTCAATAGCATCATTTAAAATCTGATAAATTTACAGCATGGACCAGACATGCACGTTTCGGGTACTAAACCCTCGTCAGTGATCCTCAGTCTAAACAATGTAATACGGCCAAAAAGTATGAAAATTATTATGTCCAAAAATGTACCAAAAGACGTAGCAGAATGGGTGGGATATGATGCTACAGGACCCACGTTTTAGAAATTTCAAGAAATTTTGTAACAGAAAATTTCAAATGCGTTGCAGAGACACACGATCAACCGAAGTTGATCGAACTTGGCTACATGTGCCCTCGGGGACTCTTGGTCCACCAGCAGTGACACTCACCAAGTAGTTCAAATGTTAAACGTCTTTAAATTCAATAGCATCATTTAAAACCTGATAAATTTACAGCATGGACCAGACATGCACGTTTCGGGTACTAAACCCTCGTCAGTGATCCTCAGTCTAAACAATGTAATACGGCCAAAAAGTATGAAAATTATTATGTCCAAAATGTACCAAAAGACGTAGCAGAATGGGTGGGATATGATGCTACAGGACCCACGTTTTAGAAATTTCAAGAAATTTTGTAACAGAAAATTTCAAATGCGTTGCAGAGACACACGATCAACCGAAGTTGATCGAACTTGGCTACATGTGCCCTCGGGGACTCTTGGTCCACCAGCAGTGACACTCACCAAGTAGTTCAAATGTTAAACGTCTTTAAATTCAATAGCATCATTTAAAACCTGATAAATTTACAGCATGGACCAGACATGCACGTTTCGGGTACTAAACCCTCGTCACTGATCCTCAGTCTAAACAATGTAATACGGCCAAAAAGTATGAAAATTATTATGTCCAAAAATGTACCAAAAGACGTAGCAGAATGGGTGGGATATGATGCTACAGGACCCACGTTTTAGAAATTTCAAGAAATTTTGTAAAAGAAAATTTCAAATGCGTTGCAGAGACACACGATCAACCGAAGTTGATCGAACTTGGCTACATGTGCCCTCGGGGACTCTTGGTCCACCAGCAGTGACACTCACCAAGTAGTTCAAATGTTAAACGTCTTTAAATTCAATAGCATCATTTAAAACCTGATAAATTTACAGCATGGACCAGACATGCACGTTTCGGGTACTAAACCCTCGTCACTGATCCTCAGTCTAAACAATGTAATACGGCCAAAACGTATGAAAATTATCATGTCCAAAAATGTACCAAAAGACGTAGCAGAATGGGTGGGATATGATGCTACAGGAACCACGTTTTAGAAATTTCAAGAAATTTTGTAACAGAAAATTTCAAATGCGTTGCAGAGACACACGATCAACCGAAGTTGATCGAACTTGGCTACATGTGCCCTCGGGGACTCTTGGTCCACCAGCAGTGACACTCACCAAGTAGTTCAAATGTTAAACGTCTTTAAATTCAATAGCATCATTTAAAACCTGATAAATTTACAGCATGGACCAGACATGCACGTTTCGGGTACTAAACCCTCGTCACTGATCCTCAGTCTAAACAATGTAATACGGCCAAAAAGTATGAAAATTATTATGTCCAAAAATGTACCAAAAGACGTAGCAGAATGGGTGGGATATGATGCTACAGGACCCACGTTTTAGAAATTTCAAGAAATTTTGTAACAGAAAATTTCAAATGCGTTGCAGAGACACACGATCAACCGAAGTTGATCGAACTTGGCTACATGTGCCCTCGGGGACTCTTGGTCCACCAGCAGTGACACTCACCAAGTAGTTCAAATGTTAAACGTCTTTAAATTCAATAGCATCATTTAAAACCTGATAAATTTACAGCATGGACCAGACATGCACGTTTCGGGTACTAAACCCTCGTCAGTGATCCTCAGTCTAAACAATGTAATACGGCCAAAAAGTATGAAAATTATTATGTCCAAAAATGTACCAAAAGACGTAGCAGAATGGGTGGGATATGATGCTACAGGACCCACGTTTTAGAAATTTCAAGAAATTTTGTAACAGAAAATTTCAAATGCGTTGCAGAGACACACGATCAACCGAAGTTGATCGAACTTGGCCACATGTGCCCTCGGGGACTCTTGGTCCACCAGCAGTGACACTCACCAAGTAGTTCAAATGTTAAACGTCTTTAAATTCAATAGCATCATTTAAAATCTGATAAATTTACAGCATGGACCAGACATGCACGTTTCGGGTACTAAACCCTCGTCAGTGATCCTCAGTCTAAACAATGTAATACGGCCAAAAAGTATGAAAATTATTATGTCAAAAAATGTACCAAAAGACGTAGCAGAATGGGTGGGATATGATGCTACAGGACCCACGTTTTAGAAATTTCAAGAAATTTTGTAACAGAAAATTTCAAATGCGTTGCAGAGACACACGATCAACCGAAGTTGATCGAACTTGGCTACATGTGCCCTCGGGGACTCTTGGTCCACCAGCAGTGACACTCACCAAGTAGTTCAAATGTTAAACGTCTTTAAATTCAATAGCATCATTTAAAACCTGATAAATTTACAGCATGGACCAGACATGCACGTTTCGGGTACTAAACCCTCGTCAGTGATCCTCAGTCTAAACAATGTAATACGGCCAAAAAGTATGAAAATTATTATGTCCAAAAATGTACCAAAAGACGTAGCAGAATGGGTGGGATATGATGCTACAGGACCCACGTTTTAGAAATTTCAAGAAATTTTGTAACAGAAAATTTCAAATGCGTTGCAGAGACACACGATCAACCGAAGTTGATCGAACTTGGCTACATGTGCCCCCGGGGACTCTTGGTCCACCAGCAGTGACACTCACCAAGTAGTTCAAATGTTAAACGTCTTTAAATTCAATAGCATCATTTAAAACCTGATAAATTTACAGCATGGACCAGACATGCACGTTTCGGGTACTAAACCCTCGTCAGTGATCCTCAGTCTAAACAATGTAATACGGCCAAAAAGTATGAAAATTATTATGTCCAAAAATGTACCAAAAGACGTAGCAGAATGGGTGGGATATGATGCTACAGGACCCACGTTTTAGAAATTTCAAGAAATTTTGTAACAGAAAATTTCAAATGCGTTGCAGAGACACACGATCAACCGAAGTTGATCGAACTTGGCCACATGTGCCCTCGGGGACTCTTGGTCCACCAGCAGTGACACTCACCAAGTAGTTCAAATGTTAAACGTCTTTAAATTCAATAGCATCATTTAAAACCTGATAAATTTACAGCATGGACCAGACATGCACGTTTCGGGTACTAAACCCTCGTCAGTGATCCTCAGTCTAAACAATGTAATACGGCCAAAAAGTATGAAAATTATTATGTCAAAAAATGTACCAAAAGACGTAGCAGAATGGGTGGGATATGATGCTACAGGACCCACGTTTTAGAAATTTCAAGAAATTTTGTAACAGAAAATTTCAAATGCGTTGCAGAGACACACGATCAACCGAAGTTGATCGAACTTGGCTACATGTGCCCTCGGGGACTCTTGGTCCACCAGCAGTGACACTCACCAAGTAGTTCAAATGTTAAACGTCTTTAAATTCAATAGCATCATTTAAAACCTGATAAATTTACAGCATGGACCAGACATGCACGTTTCGGGTACTAAACCCTCGTCAGTGATCCTCAGTCTAAACAATGTAATACGGCCAAAAAGTATGAAAATTATTATGTCCAAAAATGTACCAAAAGACGTAGCAGAATGGGTGGGATATGATGCTACAGGACCCACGTTTTAGAAATTTCAAGAAATTTTGTAACAGAAAATTTCAAATGCGTTGCAGAGACACACGATCAACCGAAGTTGATCGAACTTGGCTACATGTGCCCCCGGGGACTCTTGGTCCACCAGCAGTGACACTCACCAAGTAGTTCAAATGTTAAACGTCTTTAAATTCAATAGCATCATTTAAAACCTGATAAATTTACAGCATGGACCAGACATGCACGTTTCGGGTACTAAACCCTCGTCAGTGATCCTCAGTCTAAACAATGTAATACGGCCAAAAAGTATGAAAATTATTATGTCCAAAAATGTACCAAAAGACGTAGCAGAATGGGTGGGATATGATGCTACAGGACCCACGTTTTAGAAATTTCAAGAAATTTTGTAACAGAAAATTTCAAATGCGTTGCAGAGACACACGATCAACCGAAGTTGATTGAACTTGGCTACATGTGCCCTCGGGGACTCTTGGTCCACCAGCAGTGACACTCACCAAGTAGTTCAAATGTTAAACGTCTTTAAATTCAATAGCATCATTTAAAACCTGATAAATTTACAGCATGGACCAGACATGCACGTTTCGGGTACTAAACCCTCGTCAGTGATCCTCAGTCTAAACAATGTAATACGGCCAAAAAGTATGAAAATTATTATGTCCAAAAATGTACCAAAAGACGTAGCAGAATGGGTGGGATATGATGCTACAGGACCCACGTTTTAGAAATTTCAAGAAATTTTGTAACAGAAAATTTCAAATGCGTTGCAGAGACACACGATCAACCGAAGTTGATCGAACTTGGCTACATGTGCCCTCGGGGACTCTTGGTCCACCAGCAGTGACACTCACCAAGTAGTTCAAATGTTAAACGTCTTTAAATTCAATAGCATCATTTCAAACCTGATAAATTTACAGCATGGACCAGACATGCACGTTTCGGGTACTAAACCCTCGTCAGTGATCCTCAGTCTAAACAATGTAATACGGCCAAATAGTATGAAAATTATTATGTCCAAAAACGTACCAAAAGACGTAGCAGAATGGGTGGGATATGATGCTACAGGAACCACGTTTTAGAAATTTCAAGAAATTTTGTAACAGAAAATTTCAAATGCGTTGCAGAGACACACGATCAACCGAAGTTGATCGAACTTGGCTACATGTGCCCTCGGGGACTCTTGGTCCACCAGCAGTGACACTCACCAAGTAGTTCAAATGTTAAACGTCTTTAAATTCAATAGCATCATTTAAAACCTGATAAATTTACAGCATGGACCAGACATGCACGTTTCGGGTACTAAACCCTCGTCAGTGATCCTCAGTCTAAACAATGTAATACGGCCAAAAAGTATGAAAATTATTATGTCCAAAAATGTACCAAAAGACGTAGCAGAATGGGTGGGATATGATGCTACAGGACCCACGTTTTAGAAATTTCAAGAAATTTTGTAACAGAAAATTTCAAATGCGTTGCAGAGACACACGATCAACCGAAGTTGATCGAACTTGGCTACATGTGCCCTCGGGGACTCTTGGTCCATCAGCAGTGACACTCACCAAGTAGTTCAAATGTTAAACGTCTTTAAATTCAATAGCATCATTTAAAACCTGATAAATTTACAGCATGGACCAGACATGCACGTTTCGGGTACTAAACCCTCGTCAGTGATCCTCAGTCAAAACAATGTAATACGGCCAAAAAGTATGAAAATTATTATGTCCAAAAATGTACCAAAAGACGTAGCAGAATCTGTATCTTCTAGAAAATTGAGTATACATGTATTATCTAATTTTATCATTTTGGATTTATTGGGTAAAGAAACACATAAAACGTTCACTTGTCCCAGGTGTATAAACAGAGCATATTTTATTCATGGGAATTGACAATGTTTACTAACACAATATTCATAAATAGACTCATGTTGTAAAAGGTGAGTTTTATCTCACGAAGCTTTCTTGTCATCAATCTGGAAAGGTTTGAAAGTTTGTTAACTACCTACTACATAATCTGTGAAAATGTACCCGTATTACCCTTTATCGCGCCTCTGGCAAATTTCTTGCAATCTGATTGGTCGAGAAGAACCAAATGTTATGTTGTATTATTTTACTAAGAGGATATTATTTTAATATCCTGTTTCTACTAAGACGCTTTCATTATGCTTTTGACGTCATCAAAATGCTTTAAAATATGGTGACATAACATACACAAACCAAAAATCATCAGCGGGATAAATTCGTTATACAGTGTTTTACAGGGGAGATACAAAAATATATTGGTTCGATGAAAAAAAGTTGTATTGGGCTCGGCTTCGCCTCGCCCAATACAACTTTTTTCATCGACCCAATATATTTCTGTATCCCCCCTGTAAACACTGTATAACTAATAATATTAAGTTGGATAATATATGTCGTTAATATTTCAAATTTGTAATCATGGTACGTGTAATGCGCATGCGTAACTTCGGGGGTTTTCCATTTTCGTTGTGAGCCGGAAATATTTACAATAAATTATCTTTATATTTTGATATTTGGAGGGTTTTGGTGCTAAAATTTTTTTACTAACGGAAAGTTCATAACTTTGGCAATGCTAGAAAAATACAGTTTGCTTTCTACAAGTTAAATCTTATCCAATTTTTGACGATGACAGGTTCTACAACTTTAATGGTTTTATGGCCTTTACTACGCACGTTAATCCGTCGGTGTTATAGTTTTAAAAGACAAGCGATCTAAAACGTAACTTGGAAACGTTTACATGTATCATCGCTAGATCGCGTTGACCGGCACGTGTCATATTATAACGGCGTGACGGTACATCAAAAATAGACATACGATATATCAAATTTCACAACATTGAACGAGAAATCGTTTTATTGAAGAACCTAAGCACAATATTGAAGATTTTTTGCATATAAAAAAGATCTCTGGAGGAGGGGGGGGGTTCATATTGCGGGCTAAGTATAACAATTGTCAATTTGTCAGCTTTCTTTGTCAGATATTACCTTGAATACCACAATGGCAGACTTAAAGGAGGGGCATGTTAATGTTTCCATATTTGAACCCAATTTTTCAAGTAGCAATTTGAACCTTTGAAGATAGTTTTCAATTCTCAACCTTTTTTATGCCCCCGGAATCAAAGATTCGGGGGCATATAGTTTTTGGCCTGTCCGTCTGTTTGTCTTTCTGTTTGTCCATAAAACTTTAACATTGGACATAACTTTTTAGCTTTCATAATTCACATGTGTATTCCTTGTGACAAGACCTTTCCCATGATACTAAAATGTTGGATCTCGTGACCTTGACCTTTGACCAACTTTTCAAAAACTTTAATATTGGGCTTAACTTTTGAAAGGTAATTGATATTGCTTTCATATTTCACAAGTGTATTCATTATAACAAGACCTTTCTATTGATACCAATTTTTTTTTACCTTGACTTTGACCTTTCACGTACTTTACATAAACTTTATTATTGGGCATAACTTTAGAATGGTAAGTGATAGGGCTTTGATATTTCACATCTGTTTTCCTTGTCACCAGATTTTTCCATTGATTAAGATTGATACCAATATTTTTTAACCCAGTGACCCTGACATTGACCTTTCACATATTTAACAGAAAATTGTGTTTATACTACCAAAGATGCAATCGGGGGCATTCGTGTTTCACAAACACAGGCTTTATTATAATGGCAAAACCTGCCCTTTCCTGATCCAAACATTTGGCATTAAAGTTAAGACTCCCTTAGATTAACTAGTATACTAAATACTAACAAAAGTCCTCTACTACCAGGAGTCACGGTTATGAAACAGCCTCAAAAGGATTTTCTCAAAGGGCCTAAAACTAATTGAGTTTTAAAACTGTCTCCAATCTCTATTTTGATATAGAACACTATCTTAAGTATAATTATGTTTAAGCATGTAGATAAGATTTAAGTCCTTTCATTATCAAAGTTGTTAAACAGTTATGTTAAACAGTTTAGTAATAAAGCAACAACACATAACACAACGTGCAATAACAAGCAATGCAAAATGGCACGTCACAATGCAAGGTGCTTAACATATATATCACCATACGATCTGAAATTTCTGGGGAGAACACTCAGTGTCTTAAAAATAAAAGAGATTGAGGAAAAATCAATCTTTGTATACTTGTTTTTGTTACAAGCTCTTTTTTCAGTCAGAAGACTAATCAAGTCCATAAGACTGCTTGTTGTCCAAAAGAAAACATTATTTATTTACCTACCTAAACAACACTCCAAGGGTTGGGTCGCGTTCGGGGAAACAAACATATTTTTAAGGTTGGCCTTACTATGAACTTGCTTTATATAGCAACCTTTTAGATACTTACTGTAAAAGATATATCATATCTTCATTTTAGCTCTGTATCGGTTATGATTGTGTGCGTTGCTATTGAGACTTCTTGCATTTTTTCTATATAGTTCTCCAGAATTTCAATGATTTTGGGAAATGGAATATCATTAACTGGAAAACATAGGGATTCTCTCTTTAATTCAATTCAAATGTACAATAACACTGAAAAAAAAAACGAAAAAAATTGAATAAAAAATGAGACTTGTAACTTTTTTGGTGTGGTTACCATTGCAACCGATGAAAAAATATCAACATAATTGGTATTAAAATGTTACCAAGACAGTGAACTTGCTTAATATACCACAATAAGTTATTTATCGCTATCATGATTTGAGATACTTAATGTAAAATATATATCAGGGCTTTGTTTTAGTTCTGTATCTGTAATGATTGTGTGTTGCTATGGAGGCGCTCATGCATTTTTTGTGTATATATACTAGTCAAAATTTCTAACTTACATTTTCCCAGTTGCTTCAATATCACGATTGTTAGAAATCAATTATTTAATATCTATATCTATTATAACAACGAAAGTTTTTTAAGTGTATATGAATGAATGATCATCCTGCGATGTGTATCTTCAAATTCTACAGCAATTTAGCAAAGAATCATCCGCTTCCGGTTAGTAAGAAAACTTTGTCTCTTGACTGAAAAAGGCTACAATAGAAACGTTCTTACGGTTATCGTGCGATTCGTTTTTCGGATTTTGAGATATCGGCAATTGAAAATGTTATTTCGTCGTGATATGCATACAAATTTTCTGATGCGTTACGAGTCAATAACACTTCCGGTATCATTGATATACCGGGTAAGGATTTTTGTGTTGAAACATTTCCTGCGAATGCGATATTTAATTTTTTTCCTGTGCTAAGCCACTTTTCTTGAGAAGTAAGCCTCGAAGAAGATGTTTGGTTAATGGAAGCTCATTTTACACACCACTCATAAGAGTTATGCGCACGCATCCGTTTTATGGAAAATTCGTTAAGTTTTATTTGCTTATTATCGCTTTTGTAACAAATGCATTCCGTTTAATTTCTGTTTTTCTTATCAAACTTGGTACAAACAATTCTTTAAAATTGTTTTGATTGTAATTTTCCGATAAAATACGCGAAATTCATGAAAAATATTCAAAATTCAAATTTCGTCACGGTCTGTTTACGTTGAAAGAAATTTCGCTTTTCTTAATTTTGAAGTAAAGAGTGAAAGGTTGTATATTAAATCCAATTATCTTTAAAATAATTTGAATTCCACATTAACGAAAACCCATACCCGTAGAATGGTAAGTTAGAAATTTTGACAAGTATATTTCTCCAGAATTTCAATGATTTTGGGAAAATGGAATATTATTCATGGGAAAAACATAGAAATATCTCTTTTATTTAATTCAAATGTACAAAACTCTGAAAAAGGACGGAA
Source organism: Pinctada fucata (assembly GCA_028142955.1). Taxonomy (NCBI): domain Eukaryota; kingdom Metazoa; phylum Mollusca; class Bivalvia; order Pterioida; family Pteriidae; genus Pinctada; species Pinctada fucata. Next base: position 16,925,866 of record AP027107.1, on the reverse strand, counting down.
AACTTGAATAAAAAGTCAAAATTGTAAGTTTTGTGGCACGGTTACCATAGCAATCAATGGTAAGATACAAATATACTTGATATTTTAATGTCACAAAAAGTGTGAACTTGCTTAATATACCACAATTGGTTGTTTATCTCTCGCATGACTTGAGATACTTAATGTAAAACATACACCATGGCTTTGTTTAAGCTCTGTATATGTAACGATTCTGTGCGTTTCTATGGGAGCATTTTTGCCTTTTTCTATATATTTCTCCAGAATATTAATGATTTTGGGAAAATGGAATATTATTCAAAGGAAAAAATAGAAATTATCGCTTTAATTTACTTCAACTGTTCAAAACCTCTGAAATATGACGGAAACTTTGAATAAAAAGTGAAAATTGTATCTTTTATGGCATGGTTACCATAGCAACCAATGATAGAATACAAGTATACTTGATATTTAAATGTCACAAAAGTGTAAACTTGCTTAATATACCACAATTGGTTCTTGATCCCTCCCATGATTTGATATACTTATTGTAAAAATCCTATATAATGGTTTTGTTTCAGATCTGTATCTGTAACGATTTTGTGCATTGCTATGGAGACGTTCTTGTGTTTTTTTTCTATATATTTCTCCAGATTTTGAATGATTATGTGAAAATGGAATATTATGCAAAGGAATAATAATGCAAAGGAAGACATAGAAATTATCACTTTAATTTACTTCAAATCTACAAAAACTCCATAAAACGACGAAAATTTTGAAAAAAAAGTGGAAATTGTGCCTTTTCGGCCATGGTTACTATGGCAACCACTGATAAGATGCCAATACAGTTGATATTAAAATGTCGCAAAACATGTGAACTTGCTTAATATACCATATTTGGGTTTTTATCTTGTCCATAAAATAAAGTAATTTATGTAAAACAATTATAATGTAAAATGCAGATGTTACCATGGTAACCATTTTAAAATTAAATTAATTTTCTTCTAAGGAAAAAACCTCTCTGATTTTTTTTTATTTTTCTCATAATGAATCAATCATTTATGAATGCCTATTTCACATTGACTATGCTGCGTTATATTTATACGAATTGCCAAAAATGGTGTATTTTTGTATTTTTGGAAAATGTCAATTTTTTGGCAGTTTGCTATGAAAAATGATACTTTCCCTCCATATTTCAACCAAAAATTAATGTCCCATATCAAACATTAATGTAAGTAGTTTTTCATCATAGGTCAAAGGATAACCCACCTATAGACTATCATTTAAAAAACGGATGTGAAAGTTGCTAATTTCGAGCTTGCAAAAGCACATTCTGTGGACAAAATGGGGTGGTATGGCTACCATAGCAACGGATAGCCATATGCAAGAAGTAATGTCATTTTCATTGTCAGGTGGTCAAACTTGGCTTACATATTGAAAATCATCAGAGACATGCGATTTACGAGTTTTCTGAGAATTCTTTTATGCTTTCAGAGAATGACTCCTACGTGTAACATGTTTAAATGTTCTCATCGAAAACATATTGAGATCTCTCTTATTTTCGTGTGATTCTTCAAAATAACGTGCACTGATGCCGTTGGCTGCTGTTACCCTCCCCGAGTCGTGGTCACTCTTGTGGAAAAAAACAGTACATTCTTTTAAGAATGTGCTGTCCATTCTTTAAAGAAAGGACAGTCGATTCTTAAAAGAATGTATCGTTTGTTCCGTCCGAGTGACCACCAACAGGTAACTTCAAGCGGCAATAGTACATTACACATATGAAAATACTTAAAGAAGAAAAGAGTGACGTCGTAGATAGTTTTAATAATGGATAAATTCCAAGGGACCGAAAATTTGTGTATTTGAGTGTTTGTGTTTTCATTTGGTTCCTTTTCATTTTATTTTAGGTATCTAACTGCAACGTGCATCGTGACCTTTTTATTTATGTTTATGCTATTCATGACGTCTGATGTCAAGGATTTACTGAAGAATAATTATATTTCCCTTGGACGCAACCCTTTACGTAACCCTTTACCGGTAACATCAAGACAGAACCCATCTCCACTTCATGATGACAACAATATATACATGGACAAGTCATTTGGACGTAACCCTTTATCCGTGAAATCAGGACAGTTGAAGCGTTATAAAAAGGAGAAGAAAAGAACCCATCTTTACTTACTGAAGACCCATAAGTGTGGTAGCTCAACCATTTCGGCCTTATTAGGACGATTTGGATACTTGAATAACTTAACATTTGTCCTGCCTACAGAACTTGAATCTCCGATGATATATTTAGATAGAGAGCATGGTTATCTACCAGAGCCAAAAGGAGAGAAATATGAAATTCTAGTTCATCACTCAGTATATAATAGGGGAATTTTACAAAAAATCTTTCCTGGGGACACGAAATACATAGGTCTTATAAGAGAACCATTAGCACGATTTGTATCCGCTTTTATATATCTAAAATCTCAAAATAAAAGACACGTGGTTCAAATACCAGGTAAGGATACCAATGCTGCAATATCATGGTATTTAAAACACACAACCTATTATACCAGAAAACCTGGTATGAAGTATAGATTTCTGGACAATTTGATGTCTTTTGAATATGGTTTTCCTATGGAAGAAAGGGAGAATGTAAATGATACAATAATCGAGGAGTTCTTAAGAAGGATTGACGCTGAGTTTAATTTGATCATTGTTCTGGAATACCTCGATGAATCCCTTCTCCTGCTGAAAAGGATGATGTTTTGGTCGATGAAAGACATAATGTTTCTTAAACCGTTTAATGAAGCCGTAATTGATACAGAAGACATCTTAAATTCACTAACGGAAGATGACCTACAACGTCACAGAAAACTAGACTTCTTGGATTTTGCTTTATATAATTACTTTTTGAAAAAAATAAGACATAAAATTCGCAGTGGAGGTGTTTCTTTTCAAAAAGAGCTGGAAGACTACCAAAAAGCGAGAGCTGCTGTTTCAAGGTTTTGTGAAAATCACAAGCCAGGGGAGGAACTACAATACACAACGAAAAACTTCAAAGAACATTTCAAAGTAAACTCTTATTATTGTGATCTCATGAATATAGGTACCGGCTATCTCAGGAGATTAATTCGACAAAGAAAACGATATCCGAAAGTACCTTCGTAAAAACACCTTTATCAGCGGATCCAGAATTTTCCCAGCAGTGTTTGAGGTGTATTAATGGTATATTAAGTGACTCCAACCTATCATCGATAGAAAAGTATAGTATTATTAAGTAAATCTAAGGCAATTTTGGGTTTTTTTTTCAGTTGTCGAGAAAGTTTTCGAAAATGCCAGAGAACTTCCTGGAGGGTCCGTACATTCATTTCTCTTCTACATACGTGTACGTGGATTATTAGCAAACACATATGTACACATAATAGAGCTGATCTCTCAGAATCAGTTCAGGAATTTGTATTCTCTTTTCCGACCAATTTCCCATACAATCTATTATACAATGGACACATCGAAGTAATATCCCAATGATAGTTAAATTAACCTGCATCAGATGAGTTTTTGGTCATATATCAATGAATGGGATGAACATTTAACATATAGTGGAAGTATTATTGCTTGAAAATAATCTGCTATTAAACTATTCAACCCATAAATATGCATTTTAAATAATAAATAACAGAGCTATGAATTTTCGTTCTCTTTAAAAAGACTGCTACACATACTTTTCTTACTTTTAAAAATGATTATTACAGATCTCATACAATTCTCATACTCCGTCACACCCAAATTGTGACAGACAGACGGACGGACAACGGACAAAGTGATACTTAAGTGTCGCTTTGACTCGCAGACGACACAAAAATTGAATAATTTTTGATTGGTTAATGATAGGGCTTTGATATTTCACATGTGTATTCCTTGTGATAAGATCTTTCTATACATACCCCGATTTTTGACCTGGTGACTTTGACCTAGTTACATTGTGTAGATAGGGCTTTGATATTTCACAACTGTATTCTTGTGATAAAATCTTTCGACACATACCATAATTTTTGACCTAGTGACCTTGACCTAGATATTTTATCTACTTAAAAAAATATATTTACATTGCAAGTTCATTTCCTTTGTTAAACGCCTATTCAATTTCGACGTTCATTTCACGATGAATACAGGTTGGCCCCAATCACATAACGTGCGCGCAAGATTTCAAACAGTGGGCGGGGCATACTGATGCTGACTTTGCGGGCAGGGGGAGATTCCCAACCTGTGTACGGGGAATGGGACGATATAAAAGAGAAGAAACAGACGGGGACAACAAAAAATAAATTCCCTCAAAGCATTGAAATATGTATAACAACTCTATGTACTTGTACGCGTGTACGTGTACAGTTTCCACAGAGTTCATGTGTACTTTGAACAACATAGATGGCGCTACCGAATGGAATTTATGCAGCACTGACTATTTTTGTATTGAAAATAAGGCTTTATTTTCTTCAAATTGTTTATAAAAAGATGTAATCATTTAAAAACGTTTTAGACTATTTTAGCGGATATTTGCAACTGGTATTTACATTGTGAAAACGTTGTTAGAGTCCACATAGTTCATGTTTACTTCAATGTAGATGGCGCTACCAAAATAAATTTATGCAGCAATGACTTCTCTTATTAATAATAAGGCCTTGTTTGCTTCAAATTGTTTATTAGGACTCATCGTAAAAACATTTTAGAAATAAAAATAATTCAGTAACTTTTCATATTAAACCGTATATACTGATCCTTTGCAATGGAGTATTTCTTGCCCTTCCTGGTAGGAAGAATTGACACACGTGGTGATGTGGAACGTTTAGATCTTAATTTTCACTTAACTTGTATAAGATTTCGATGATGTTTTCTGAGCTATTATACATCTGAATGTTTCCGAATGTAAATATAAGGAATGAGTGTCTTATTTTTTGCGTTCATGGCTCGACAGGCGTAAATCTTTCGAGAACCGCTTCACTCAGACACTCATTCCTTAAATGTTTGTCACAACTTGGGTGTCAAACTTTATAACTTTTGATTGCTAAGGGAAAGGGTTTTCTTATATTTCACATGTGTATTCCATGTGATAAGACCTTTCTACACATACCATAATTTTTGACCTAGTGACCTTGACCTAGATATTTGACCTTAGGCTACTTTTTCATACAATGAAGATGGGCTGTAAGTGATGGAGCTTTGGTACATAATTTTTCATGTGTTCCTTTGTGTATTGCTATTGTCGAGACTTTTTTTTTATAGAAATTAGATAGAAATTAAAAAGAAATTGAGACCTTGACCTAGATATTTGACCTATTTTACAAAAATTAAGATGGGATAATATCATTTGATGTTGATATAGCTTTTCTTCATTTCTTAAATGAAGATGTACATATATACGGTGCCCCCGGTCAGCTGAAGTTCTTTGTCCAACCCTTCTTTATGGACGTCCACATCGAAAACACCCTGGCTACGCCCCTGCCAGCAGTAAAGGGGAAATTATTTTATTTAGAAATCTTTATTAACCACATAAATTGAGTGGAATAAATGGTCTGAATATTCGAGAAGGTAAGGAGAAAATGTGCTCCAGAATGCACCATTTTATTCCATTTTTTCACAAATTTTCCGGGGGAGGCCCCCCGTACCCCCACTTACAGGAGGGGGCAACCCCCTCCCGTACCCTCCCCCGCTCGGCACTTCGTGCCTCGAATCGACCCTTTGGGTCGATACAAACCCCCCCCGCTTGCCACTCTGGATCCGCCACTGATACCATGTTTTACAGTATTTTCAAAAATAAAATATTTCTGGTACGGACTTTGCCAGTAAGAGTAAGTCGCAGTAGCACGGTACCTCTTTTTAAAACCGTATGTAAACAAATGGTGAGCAGGTTTACAAACACGACAGCAGAGATTTTGGTCCTCAACAAAATGAAACAGTAAGAAGGTTTGTTACTGACCGTCCACAGAGATATGTCGGGTAGCCTTCTCTAAAGTAATTATGGTCAATATCTAGTACCATAATTGTATGTATGGTCTTGTCAGAAATGATTTTTCAACTTTAGAAAATTTAAAAGACTACCATTGTTTAAAGTAATGCAATCGTGATCATATTAATGAGAAGAAAATAGAAGAGCTCTAACTGTGCCATTGAGCAGCATTCTGGGCATAAAAAGTTCAAATTCGGTGCACAAGACAAGGAGGTTTCTTATAAAGAATTTCCGTCAGTGACACCTTAAGGTAAATGATTCAGAGAAGCAATTGTATATATTTTCATTTTTCTCTTGTATTTATCAAATCCGATAGCTTTTTCTTCAAAAGAGAGCCGGGTTAGCTCAGTGGTAGCACGCTCGCGTCTCACCTCTAAGGTCCCGGGTTCGAATCCGAAATTCGGCGGAGGGTCTGATGTAGGAGGATAGGTGGTCCCCCATCCAGGCCTCGGCAGGAGGTTTTTCTCTGGGTACTCCGGTTTCCTCTTGCTCCTTTGACCCCCTCACGCCAACATTTGAGCCAGCTTGAGACATTGATATAAGTTATGTACGTTTGTTAAACGTTGTAAAATAAATAACGTTTAATTTTTTTTCTTTAAACAGAGAGCAGTTTCAAACTATTCAGGGGTAATTAGATACATATAAAAGAAAAGAGGTCCGTGACTTTCAACATGACTTGGTGGCAGCACCCACAAAAACTATCGTAACACCCAAGCGAAAGCGATTTCGGTATTTCGAAAACAAGAGTTGCTTCCCCTTTGAGACGGTATCTGACGTAGACTAATTGAGACGTCATAACATTCTATGGAAACGGCCCTTAAACTCTGGGAAATGACGGTATAAAATCAACGTTACCATGCCATTCTCATGATGTCAAAATGGTTTTACATCAGATACCGTCTCAAATAGGAAATATTTACATATGCCCATTCATTTGTATAGAATTTACACTGTAATTATAGGAGTATAATCGCGGTGGCGTGGTTTCAACTATGGCGTCATAGTAACTTGGCTTGATTTGAACTTTGACGGTACGTAGTAACAGAGCCTTAGCAACAGAGTTTTATTCGTATTTCAACGTCATTTAAGCGTGATAAACTGGAATGTAAATATATATAATTATTATAACTGTCTTTTGGAATGTGATTATACTGTGATAACCTACAATGGTTCCAGGAATTATGTTTCTCATAATGCGCTAACGCGCATTATGGAACATAATTCCTGGATCCATTGTAGGTTATCACAGTAAAATCACATTCCAAAAGACAGTTATTCTATAAATAACTCTGTATTCCGCAAATACTAAATAGTAGACTTACACACCAAGAGAGGCAAAAGGTACAAGGAACACCAAATACTTCATGGGCGGATCCAGGATTTTTTTTTTCAGAAGAGGGGGGGGGGGGTCCTAAAGTTCGAATTTTTTTAAGAGAAAAAAAAAGCAAAACAAAGCTAAACTCAAAACAAGAACAAAAAAAAAAAAACAAAGACAAAAAAAACAAAAAAAAAAACAAAAAAAAAAACAAAACAAAACAAAAATAAAAAAAAAAGCAAACGCAAGAAAATAAAGTTTTTGTCAGTTCTGTTTCTAATTATTGATAAAACAGGTAACTGGAGAGCAAAAAGCTTAAAATCTTGAATTTTCACATCATAGTACTTGATTATTGATTGTCAGTTCTAATATGTAAATACAACAGGTGAACTAGGAATAACGTACACGTACGTAATAAATTCTAGCGAGTGGATGCGAGACAGAGAAAATTTGAAATGAAAAATGCTGACGTCAAAATATTATCAAAATTTCTAATACAAATTCATAATATTTACATTCCTACTGCGTTTCCCTTATATAAAGATACCAAACCAACTGTTGCTTTATTTCTCGATAAACGCAAGAGCCTATCACGTGACTTTAGACCTTACGCGGATTAATTTCTGATAAAATGTCCATTTTTTCATTGCTTTAACACAGATTCAAAACATGTATATCCATTATCAAACGACGCGTTCTACCCCCAGTGATTAAATGTGTCAAAATCTAGGTCACCAACATGTACACTTCCAAGAAGTGTGACGTAGTAAGTCGATCACGCGTCAGTGGTCGAAGTTCACGAAATATTCAGGCATAAGTGGATCAAATATTCAGTATTTAGGATGAGGATTTGCTTCTTTTGTGTCATTTATCAACAGTGAATTTATCTTTGCTTCTTATGGATTCATAATATCAGAAATATTTCGAGAATCAGCGAATCTTTAGCCATGATGTTGAGGTAAGTCATGAAAATACCGAAAGTTTTCGCGTTTTCGACGGCTGTACTCGACTTTTGCATTATTCTAATTACTTCCAGATGAAATAGGGTATTTACAGAAGTGTGTATACAATAATACCGATTGATTTCATATGTCTAAACACTTTAACAGTGTGTTAAAATGAGTTTTCAAAAGTGTTCCCCTCAATTCTGTGAAATTTCTCCGGTTTTAACTCTCCGCTATGTCTGAGTTATGTTGGACAAAAGTCACGAATTTTCACGATTCAATTTTCTTCAGTTTTAATTGAAATCTTCAAAATACAGCCAAAGGACGAAATTTAGTTTGAAATTCTCATTTGTCAACAACGTTTCCGTACTACTTCGAATCAAGCGAAAAACGTCGAACGTTCGTTTGCTCTTACGTCAAGTGGCGTTCTCCCTCCGCAATGATATTTCAAATGTAAAGAAACTGGATGGAAATTGGCAGAAATAACTTAATTAACAAGTAAAATGTAAATATAAGGATTGTTTTTCAGCTTTTGCGCTTTATCGGTGTCTATTGGCAGTAGGGAATGGAAACAAAATTTATGAAAAGCACTTCGTGCTTTACATATTTTGTTTCCATTCCCTACTGCCAATATACACCGATAAAGCGCAAAAGCTGAAAAACAATCCTTAAATATATTTTTTTCAAATATTATGACAACAAAAGAGGAATTTAATAAAAAAAAAATAGCTATACTTCGAAAATTCTAGGGGCGTCCAGACCCCCGACCCCCCCCCCCTCTGCATCCGCGCTTGTACTTGTACGACCAGAAAAAAAACTACACCTAAACCAACGAGATGGCAATCGGTGCTGACTGAGGACGGTATAAGAGGCCAAAGAAATAACCCTCACCGACAGCAGCGTTGGAAGATGAGACGTTCAATATGAAAAAAAAAACCAACAAAGCATGACTTTTATCACATGATATTGCCTAAAAATGTGTATTTCTAACGTGAAATCAACGTTTCCGAGAACTATAGAGGCGAACCACGCCGTGATCATGAAGTCGTCTGCTACGCCATGAGAAGTAGAGTCCCCATCGTATAGATATTCTGTGTGTAAGAGAAAAGTATTTCAATTTTGAATAGTATTTTGATGCAAGAATTAATTCAACAACAACAATTTTCATCATTGATATTGACTCCGGGTCTGAATTTAACAGTTGACCGATGTTTGAAAGGTCACATTTGTCCAGGTTTATGTGATAAGGTTCCAAACTGACCAATCGCATTCAAGCAGAGCGATATGTAACGTGTTATCATATCATACATTTATGAAATGGCTTTATGAAAAGCAGTATAGCAACCCTAAGGATATGTTATTCACCGAGGTCGCAGGCCGAGGTGAATAACGTATGCTGAGGGTTGCTATACTGCTATATCTACTAAACATAAGGTAATTGCATACCTGTCAAATTTGAAATCTAAAAAAAAAAAGAGGGAGATCTCCCTCCTTGGCACTTGAAAAAGAGGGAGATTGCGCGTGAACCCATTTTGCTATATTTTTAATGAATCGCGACATTTTGTGCAAAACCAATTTTCAAATAATTTCATTGTGCTGACATTTCAATGCAAAAACATTTATAAACTTTGAAACATGTATCAATAGTTTATTGCATTCTACACATCTTTTCTTACAATTTGTCATTCAATGTCTCATGAAATGCCATGAATGTCGCTATTTAGAGTGATTTTCTTTGGTAAATATACCAAAAAGAGGGAGATTGGGCCAAAAAGAGGGAGTCTCCCTCCAAAAGAGGGAGAGTTGACAGGTATGTAATTGATTGTTTTATTGTATGATCAAGAAATATAACGATCAGCTTGATAGCATCCATTGCTGCGAGTAATGAATAGGTATTCTCTAATGGCGCGAAATAAACGCATACGCCGCTACCATTATAACGTCATAACTACAATACTAATTTTAGAAAGATACTGGGGGAAATATGAGAGTTGTTCTAAATTTAGCTCTCTAGAGGTGGTTATAGCGATATATTTATAAGCTCCAGACATGTTTTCAGCCAATCAGCGATGGGCATATTTTCCAGTAATACAATTGTTGTGGGTCATGTATTATTTTAGTTTTACTTTATGTGTAGGTGCACATGTACTTAGTCATGTTATTTAATGCTTTCATAATAATTCTTTCTAGATTTTACTATGTCATCTTTATTTCATTAGAGAATATTCCAGTATGTTCTGTGTTACATCATTATCATCACATGACTGTGATTTCTAGAATTTACTCTATTGTTAATCATTTGTAATGAGTCATTGTTCTAGAAGCTTCTGGTTAATTCATTGTTATTAAGTATAAATACCTCTGAGGAACTGTGTTAAGGAGACATTCGTACACATTAGTAGACACGATTCATTCATCTATTCTGATATACTGGGACACTTTATTTGTTGAGACTTTAATCCATTTAACAACGTTTGGACACTGATCTTTCGAGAACGTTTGTGATTACCGGAAACCATACATTCGATAGACTTTGTGGACCGTAACGGACACTTTGATCCGGACATTGTATTGTAAGTTGTAATCATTTGAAATATATATATTTTGTACATAATTAAACTTGTAAATTTATATTCTGTCTTTGTCTGATTTTTGCTAGCGTTTTGGGGTATTCTGACCCATAACAGAATTGGGGGCTCGTCCGGGATAGTAATCTCTGCATATTTGCATTTTTACGTAAAGATCGTTTTTTTGAAATAGAAAAAAAAAGGGAAAAATTTTTTTGTTGTAAAACTTTTGCCAGCAGAAATCAATCATGGTATTTTCGGTCACTGAATTTTTGAAATCGCCGACTGTACAAGAGTTCGAATCATTGAAGAAAGATGATTTGATTGGTTTAGGTCTTCACTTTAAGTTAGATGTAAAATCTTCTATGAGAAAGCAAGAAATTAGAAATATTGTGGCTAAAGAGCTTTTAGCTAAGGAAATCTTTTCGTCATACGATTTTCCTGTTGAACCTGTTTCAAGCGAAACCAAAATGTCAAAATTTGAGTTTGAATTAGAGAAAATGAAAATAGAATTACAATTTGAAAAAGAAGAAAAAGAAAGACAATTTCAAATTGAAAAAGAAGAAAAAGAAAGACAATTTCAAATCGAAAGAGAAGAAAAAGAAAGACAATTTGAAAAAGAAGAAAAAGAAAGACATTTACAATTTGAAAGAGAAAAAGAAGAAAGAGAGAAACAGGAACGTATGCACGAGAAAGAACTCCAGTTTGAGTTAGAAAAGTTAAAATTAGAGAAAAGCACTAAGGAAAATCCTGTTCCTTCGCTTGTCAAGTCTGAATTCGACGCCGCCAAAAACATCCGATTAGTACCAAAATTTCAAGAAAAGTCCGTGGACAAATATTTTCCACATTTTGAGAAAATCGCGGCCAATCTGAAGTGGCCACGTGATTTTTGGCCAACTTTGTTACAAAGCGTACTTATTGGCAAAGCGGCTGAAGTGTACTCGGCGCTCAGTATTGCTGAGAGTTCAGACTATGACAAGGTCAAGGACACGATTTTGAGAGCATATCAGTTAGTACCTGAGGAGTACAGACAAAAGTTTAGAAAGTGCAAAAAATTTGAAAATCAAACATATGTTGAATTTGCTCGAGAAAAAGAAGATTTATTTGATCAGTGGTTTCGATCTAAGAAAATTCCCAATTCATTTGACAATTTACGTCAAATAATTCTGATAGAAGAGTTCAAGGAGTGTGTACATCAAGATTTAAGAACTCATTTGGAGGACAAAAATGTTAAAACTCTTGAAGAAGCCGCTGTTTTGTCTGATACGTATGCTCTTACTCATAAGAAAAATTTTGTGTCAAAAACTCAATCTAGCGATAGCGCAAAAACGTCAGATTTTCCAAAGAAAAATTTACAAGAGTCTCAGTCGTCCATTAGTTCCCAGTCACCATCTCAAGGTGGTTCTACGTCCGGTCCTAAGTCCGAGCGTTCTGAGGCATCCCCAGGGGTGGGGTCGCTTCCTACATGCAATTATTGTAAGAAAAAAGGTCATGTTATTGGTGAGTGTTTGAAGCTTAAGAAGAAAAAAGAACTTAAGTCACAGGCCTGTGCGTCTGTTAGAAATGATAGGAAAGTCTTAGATTCGATTTGTTCTGACACTCCTGAGATTCAGGGTTCTAAGTCCAGTTCTGATGATTTTGTGGAGGATCATTATAAGCCCTTTTTGTCACAGGGATTTGTTTCACTCAGTGATTCTAGCGAAGCGTTGCCTGTTCAGATTTTGAGAGATACTGGTGCTGCCCAGACTTTATTGTTAGAGGGTTCATTGCCTTTGTCTGAGCACACTTTTACTGGTAGGTCAGTTTTATTACAGGGTGTGGAGCTAGGCGTCATTGATGTTCCCCTTCATAAAATTTATTTGAAGTCAGACTTAATTACTGGACCTGTTATCGTAGGTGTTCGACCTACTCTTCCCGTTCAAGGCGTTTCCTTGTTGCTTGGCAACGATTTAGCTGGCGGCAAAGTGGTAGCCGATCCGATTGTTTGTGAGAAAATCACGTCCGATGTCGTGTCCGATGATGAAGACGACGACTTGTACCCAGCCTGCGCAGTTACCAGGGCGATGGCCAGGAACAGACTAAAAGAGGCTGAGAGTACTTCTGCACTTAACGAGGACCATCCCTCCGAAGATATAGACCTTTCTGACACATTCATGTCTACCATTGATGACAACGTACCTGAGAAGTCAGTACCACTTCATGTTGGCAAGTCTCCGACAGTACCTAGTGATAATTACCATCCGCCATTAGACAGAGATACAGATGCCTTAAGCCGTGAGCAGCTCCTCTCCGAGCAAACTAAAGATCTGGAGATCATCCGACTAAGCAAGAGGGCCCTTCCCCAAGAAGAAGCGGACAAAGTTGGAGAGTGCTTCTACATACAAGATGGCATCCTTATGCGGAAATGGAGACCACCTGATGCACCCCCTAATGAAGTGTGGCGGGTCGTTCACCAGATAGTGGTTCCAGTAGCGTATCGCGGGGACATCATGAGTTTGGCTCACGACACACCCATGACAGGTCATTTAGGTGTCAATAAGACTTATAATAGGATTTTAAGTCACTTTTACTGGCCTAAGTTGAGAAAAGATGTGTCTGAGTTTTGTAAGTCTTGTCATAGTTGTCAGATGGTACATGTAGGTAAACCCAATCAAGTTATACCACCTGCTCCCCTCCAACCCATTCCAGCCTTTGAAGAACCTTTTAGTAGGGTGTTGGTTGATTGTGTAGGTCCTTTGCCTAGGACTAGGTCAGGGAATCAGTACTTACTGACAATTATGTGTACTTCGACTAGGTTTCCTGAAGCCATACCTCTTAGGAATATTAAGGCAAAGACCATAGTTAAGGCCCTTACAAAGTTTTTCAGTTTCGTAGGTGCTCCCAAGGCTATTCAGTCAGATCAGGGTTCGAATTTTATGTCAGGATTGTTTCAGCAGGTTATGCATGAGCTAGGTATCAGGCAGTATAAGTCTTCTGCGTACCATCCTGAGTCCCAGGGGGCACTTGAACGCTTTCATCAAACCCTTAAAACTATGATGAAAACATATTGTCACCAGTATGAAAAAGACTGGGATGAAGGGGTTCACCTCGTGTTGTTTGCGGCACGAGAAGCGGTTCAGGAGTCCCTGGGGTTCAGTCCCTTTGAGCTAGTTTTTGGGCATACGGTCAGGGGGCCATTGAAGTTATTGAAGGAAAAATTGTTGACTGAGACTAGCGATTTGAATCTCTTAGACTACGTGTCTAATTTCAAAGAGAAATTATATAATGCTTGCAAATTGGCTCATGAAAATCTCAAAACCTCACAAATGAAAATGAAAACATGGTATGACAAAGATGCTAGAAACAGAGTTTTTAAACCAGGCGATAAAGTTCTTGTATTTTTGCCTATCCCTGGTCATCCTTTGCAAGCTAGATATTTCGGTCCTTATGAGATTGAGAGTAAAATTAGTGATGTTAACTATGTGGTTAAGACACCAGGTCGGCGAAAAGAAAAAAGAGTGTGTCATGTTAACATGTTGAAAGAGTATTTTGATAGAAGTGACCGAAATTTTGTAAAACCAGTTTCCACTTTGGCCAATGTAAATACATTAGAAAATTGTGTTGAACCTGAATGTAATGAAGAGACTGTCGAAAAAGACTTCGCTCAAAGTGTCCGTTTGAAGAATTCCGAAATTCTGACTAATCCGGAAGTGAAACTCGGACATTTGACCGTGCATCAAAAAGAGGAAGTGCACCAATTAATGCGGGAATATACGACCATCTTTCCGGACGTTCCAAAAAAGACGAATGCATCTCATCATGACGTCATTGTAGGTGATGCATCACCTTTCAAACAGCATCCCTATCGGTTAAACCCGATAAAGCTTCAATACATGCGGAAAGAAATTCAATACATGCTCGAAAATGACATTATTGAACCCAGCAATAGTGATTGGAGTTCCCCATGTATTCTTGTTCCGAAGCCAGACGGAACTTACCGATTGTGTACGGACTTTAGAAAAGTAAATTCAGTCACCAAAACTGACTCTTATCCGATCCCACGAATCGATGACTGTATCGATAAAATTGGCAGTGCAAAATTTGTCAGCAAATTTGACTTGCTTAAAGGCTATTGGCAGGTCCCGCTTACCGAGAGAGCCAGAGAAATATCGGCATTTGCAACTCCAGATGGGCTATACCAATATAAAGTAATGCCCTTTGGTATGAAAAACGCACCAGCCACATTCCAGAGGATGATTCATTCGCTCCTAAATCATCTTGAAGGATGCGAGGCGTACATCGATGACGTCATCATCTACAGCGACACCTGGGATGATCATCTCCGCATCATGCGTACCTTCTTCGACATACTGGCGAAAGCAAACCTCACAGTGAACCTTGCGAAAAGTGAATTTTGTCATGCGACTGTAGAATATTTGGGTCACAAAGTAGGTCAAGGTTTTGTTACTCCTATCATGGCCAAAGTTGAAGCTATTTCAAAGTTCCCGATTCCTACCAATAAGAAAGAGATAATGAGATTTTTGGGAATGGCAGGATTTTACAGAAAATTTTGTCCAAATTTCTCGTCAGTTGTTGGTCCACTTACCAATCTGTTACAAAAGAAAGTGAATTTTGCATGGACCAATGACTGTGACGAATCTTTTAAGAAAATCAAATGTGTTCTTATGAATAGTCCTGTCCTGTCAGCTCCAAATTTTGATAAGCAATTTAAGCTTACTGTTGATGCCAGTGACGTAGGAATCGGGGCTGCTTTGTTTCAAGAAAATGATGATGGTGTAGATAGAGTTGTTTGTTATTTTTCAAAGAAATTGACAAAATGTCAAAAGAATTACTCTACTATTGAAAAAGAGTGTCTTGCATTATTGTTAGCTTTACAACATTTTGATGTTTATTTGAATGTTACTTTACATCCCATTCTTGTATATACTGACCACAACCCTCTCACATTTTTGCACAAAATGTCAAACAAGAATCAAAGACTTACAAGGTGGAGTTTATTGTTGCAAGAGTACAATATCATTATTAATCACATCAAGGGCAAAGACAATGTGATTGCAGATGCACTATCGAGAGTTTCATGAGTGATTTTGCAGAGTTAACCACCTAAGTTTTCATTGACATTCAAACTTTTTTTAAGGGGGGAGGTGTTGTGGGTCATGTATTATTTTAGTTTTACTTTATGTGTAGGTGCACCTGTACTTAGTCATGTTATTTAATGCTTTCATAATAATTCTTTCTAGATTTTACTATGTCATCTTTATTTCATTAGAGAATATTCCAGTATGTTCTGTGTTACATCATTATCATCACATGACTGTGATTTCTAGAATTTACTCTATTGTTAATCATTTGTAATGAGTCATTGTTCTAGAAGCTTCTGGTTAATTCATTGTTATTACAAATGTAAGTATAAATACCTCTGAGGAACTGTGTTAAGGAGACATTCGTACACATTCGTAGACACGATTCATTCATCTATTCTGATATACTGGGACACTTTATTTGTTGAGACTTTAATCCATTTAACAACGTTTGGACACTGATCTTTCGAGAACGTTTGTGATTACCGGAAACCATACATTCGATAGACTTTGTGGACCGTAACGGACACTTTGATCCGGACATTGTATTGTAAGTTGTAATCATTTGAAATATATATATTTTGTACATAATTAAACTTGTAAATTTATATTCTGTCTTTGTCTGATTTTTGCTGGCGTTTTGGGGTATTCTGACCCATAACACAATAAAACAATTGATTACCTTGTGTTCAGTAGATATAGCAGTATAGCAACCCAAAGGATATGTTATTCACCGAGGCCGCAGGTAATTAATTGTTTTATTGTATGATCATAAAATACAACGATCAGCTTGATCAGCTTGATAGCATCCATTGCTGTAAGGAATTTATAGGTATTCTGGCGCGAAATATATGACTATGCCGCTACTATTATAACGTCATAACTACAACGCTAATTTTAGAAAGATGCTGGGGAAAATATGAGAGTTGTTCTAAATTTAGCTCTCTGGAGGTGGTTATAGCGATATATTCAGAAGCTCCAGACATGTTATCAACCAATCAGCTATCATACGATTGGTGAATCAAGGAAACACATTTAAAAATTTGAAATAAATAAATGCAGTCGTTGATAAGTATTCATACTTTTTAATACTAAGTTTCTTTTGTGAAACGATTTCATGGAATAGAAATAAATTAAATCTTTATTTCAAAATAATCAAAGTGCAATCATGTATTATGTACAGTAAATATATTATAATGTTTGATATATCAAAACAATAATACAGTCACCGTAAGTATCAATACTTCAACTTTTAAAGTTGAACAAATGAAGGAAACATCTGCAAAACCTGAAAGAGTTTCAGGGCAAAAACCTTACTGAAATCCCGAAACATACAAGTAGCGCTGCATGTAGCTCCGGCGATGGCATTATTGCGTTGCATCAAGAAAATACGGTACGCGAAAAAAGAACAATAATTTATTTCGTATTGAAATCAGAAGCAATTTTTGTTTTCAATCACTGTCGTCTTGTCACAGAACTGATCAATCGGCAATAACTGGCTCTTTGTTCGTCCTTAGGTGTGAAAAGTCCATCGAAAAGCATTCGTATCCGTTAGTCACATTCATCCAAGAAAGTAACAAACTTTTTCCTGTAATCCGTGTCATCACTTCATTGTTTACATTTTCGTATCTTCGGTCACTTTACTCTCGGACTCCGTAGAAGGCAGTATAATTTTATCGTTATTGTTCTCAAGATTTTCTTTATTTTTGATGATTACGGCATCATGGCCACCGTCTTGGCTCTGAGGTTTGTTTTCGTCTTCCAGAGTTCGGATGAGGTCTTTTAAATGATGGTTTTCCAGCTGCATCAGTTCAAATTCCCCCCGAAGTTCCTCCAACTCTCTGTGAAGTGAAGAATTAGAGCGCTGACGTCGAAGTTGCGTCACTTCCTCAGTCAATGTCTCCCGCTCTTTTTCCAGATCTATGAAAAGGAATATATATTATAGCGGCAGTATCTCACTTTGCATACTTTGAAGCAGTTACCATAACAGTAAGATACTTCCTGAAAGGAAGTATCTTAAAAACGAAAAAGGTTAGAAATCAAAGAAATACTACTATTTGATAGAATGAAAGCACTTGGAATTCACAATAAGACTTTATTGATACAAAAACACAAAAAAGTGAAAACACTTCGAGGAACAATGATAACTAAACCCATAAATCACCAATGACGTAATTGGTTGATTTCATTGATAACAAAGATTCGAACGAGGCCAAAGGACAGCTGTGACCTAATTTTCATAGACATTAATTAGTAATGTTGATAATGAGAATTGCTGATGGTCTTCGTGTACTTGATTCCATTTTTTACATATAATTGTCATTTGATTACTTGATACATGTATATATACGAATCACACTATCAGGTTTATGATTCATGAATCACTTTCAATTCATTGTAAGAACGACTCTGATTGTTAAAAAAAATTACTGGTATTCTGTTTAAGAAAAAAATATTAACCGGTGACGTCATCACTATCGACATGTTTTTGAAATGTTTTAAGTAGTACATACATGGTAAACAGATGGATCAAAGAAAATTTTAACTCCTTGGAAGGAGATATATTACGAAAACCATAGTTTTGTCGGAAAAACAGTTCATATGTCGTTTCAGTCGGCTGGATTCATTGATTCTGATCAGTGTGCATATACTAGAATGAAACTTTTTACTGAGTTTCAATAAAATTTGTTCAATGTTACGTATTTTGTGGACAAATCTTGAAATATTTTACAATATAGTTTTGCAGTATAATACAAGAGTCCGATTATAATCGATAATCAATCGAAAGGCTTATCCGAGTAATCGACTTTGATTTCTTCCATCCGATTCCATCCGATTCCAAACAATAGTCACAATCATAAAATTAACAGAACCTAAGAATTCTAGATGACGGATATTGATGATAAGTAAGATGTTCCATGAGTGAAACCGCTTTTTTATACTACTATCATATAGACACTACCCACCATAAATAAGTATCCAGGTAGCATAAACATTAGAAATTTAATGAAAAGCTCATCCCATTATTTTCTCTTCTGAACTTTTAAATGCATGAACATTTTCAATATATTATTTGCATCATTTATCTTTATACAAAAATGGAAAATTTTTGAGAATACTTTTAGAATTTCTTCATGTGAAAAATTTACATTTTTGGGGAAAAATTGCAAAAAATAATAAAACAAAGATTTAGCTGAAATTTTTTTTTGAATTGATAGCAGAATTGTTTATCTTCAAAACAATTTAACAAAAATCTTCACATTTTTGAAAACAAGAGAAATGTATTAGTTGGGTATATGTACTTATTAAAGGTGGGTAGTGTAGAAACATCGCTCCATTGCACAGAACTTTCTCCCTTATTATCACGTAACACACTTTCCCTTCATCGAATATATAAATTGCATAACAACTTGAGACGCAAAGAAGTAATGTCCCCATCAAAATACCACATATTCTGTGTAAAGGTGTGGATTTTCAGGAGTTCGAGCCGGAGCGTGGGGGAGGGGTTTGGTTGGGTTATAAAGCCTATAATGTAAGGGGGGGGGTGGGTTGAGTTGGGTTAGACAGCCTATAATTTTGTGCAAATTGAATATAAAAATATGAGGGGGGGGGGTTTACCTTTGATTTTATCCTCCGATTCTGTCAGTCTCTCTGTAAGCTCTTTCTTCTCCGCCTCTAGATCCTCCTGGATTTCTTGTTCGTCACATAATGCGTTCTCCAGCTCTATCAGTCTGTGGCTTAGGATATCTACGGTCTCATTTAGGGAAGTCTGAAAGATAGAATCAGATAATGAAAGGACCGTACTTGTATATAATAAGGGCCTAATTTGGCCCCTTTGCTCTCTTGTTCGTCAAATAAAGCTTGCTCCAGATCTATAAGCCTGTGACTTAGGATATCTCATACAGAGATGTCTGAAAATAAGAATCGGACAGTCATTATTTCAAATGACTAAATATATGATAAGGGCCTAATTTGTCCCCCTTATTTCAATTGCCATTTCCGTAATCTTTTATGATATTCTTTGGATAGAGGAGTCTTAAACTAATAGAATTTAACAGAATCATTGTTAAATTAATTTATCACAGCATAAGAGAATTTATATTTTCTTATCATATGTATATACATGTATATATATTTTTGTTGAAACGAATTGTCTTTTCTTGAATGACTCTTCAGTGTTGAATAAAACCGAGCGCACTTGCTGTCACGGTCACTTTGATTCCAGTTTTCGTTCAGGTAAGATCACTTCTCTCCAATTGATATTGCAAAAAATAAATTGATATTTTTATTGTTGAATGCTTTAAAAGTAAGCTAGGATATTTTTCGTAATATGATTACTTCCTATTTTTAATGATTGAGATGGATTTTAACACGCTATCTAAGATTTAACTACGTGCCATATACAGCAAGGTATATACACGTATAAGCGAACACGTGTTTACTATCAACTCGTCCAGGTAAATATATGTGTTCACTCAGGTATATAGGTGAAATTTTTAAGTGTAATTGTTTACTTTGCCTGTGTATAATTTCTTTATTAGGTTTTCGTTTATTTGAACATAGTTCTGTCATTCTCGGTTTTTTTTTTTTCGATTAGTAGCTCTTTTTTTATCAGGTTCTAATCAATAACTTCTTATCTTGAGACATAGAGAAATGCCACGTCCACGACGTTTGAACACCAGAAATAGAACCACGCCTATTACGGTTCCGAGGGGGCGTCAAAGGCGTCAACAGAATCCTAGCGATGACAATGATGTTAACCCCCCTTCTCGTACCCAAGATGTCCAAACTGTGCCTCAAACTTCAACTACATGTATAAGTGATGATCAAATAAACGTTATTACAACTAGGATCACGGAGCGTGTCCTGGACAAACTGACCTCTCCTGCTAATGAGGATATGGAGCGCCAGATTGGAAATGACATTATTCCAATTTATGATGCAAATAATGCAGGTAATGAACTTACCAATTCAAATATCATTGAAATGCAAGATCCTAACAATACTGATTACCAAGTTCCAAGTATTTCAAATGATCTTGGTTACAACTTGAGTAATAAAACAAAACTTAAAATTGTTAATGGCGAATATGTAGATCTTGGTTTATTGATATCAAAACCTGCAAATGTGGAGGACGGATCCAAAAAATTGTCCGTTGAAAATGGGCGTATCGTAATCGCCGATAAAAAGTCGGATACAAAAATCAACAATATCCAGCAATGGACCGACGCTTTTCTTATTTATTCAAGTGTATATGCAACGGCACATCCGTCCTCCTTTGCTGGTTTACTCAAGTATATGCATACTGTGCGCTTGGGGGCAAGTAGAACCTCTGGTCTGGGATGGAAAAACTACGATATTCAGTTTCGTTTAAAGAGAGAGCAAAATCCTGCACTGTCATGGAGCGTTGTTGACCAGGAACTCTGGCTTATGTACATGTATTACAATAGTTCTGGAAATAACAATATTACAACTTCAACTTCTTCAAATAAATGTTATGATTTCAACTATAAAGGTTCTTGTCAGAGGTACAATTGCCCCTATTTGCACAGTTGCATCAAATGTTCACTTTCTCATCCGCATATTAGATGTAAGGGTTTCCAAAATGTAAATTCTAGATTTGCCACTCAACAATCAAGGTTTAACAGACAACCAACTAGGTCAGCTAAGCAACTTGGAAATCAACAGAATCGCTTCAACACCAATTAAACCTCATGTCTTACGTCATATGCTCAAAGGTTATCCTGATGACAAGACTTCAAAATTATTATTCGAGGGTTTTTCTTTTGGTTTCTTTTTGCATTACGAGGGTCCAAGGGAAGCAACGGATTGTGTCAACTTAGCATCATTGAAAGGAAGAGAAAACGTTGCTTTTAACATAGCTCTCAAAGAGGTATCTCTTGGTCGTTTAGCTGGTCCTTTTGATCAAAGACCATTACCAAATCTTCGTTTGTCACCTGTCGGTCTTGTCCCTAAAAAAGATGGTACCTATCGCCTTATTCATCATTTGTCTCATCCAGAGGGTAGTAGCGTCAATGACTTTATTCCAAATAAGTTTTGTACAGTTCAATATGCTTCTTTTGATAATGCTCTCTCGATTTTAGCAAAACTAGGGAAGGGTTCAATTGCAGTCAGGCTTGATATCAAAAGCGCATTTCGTCTCTTACCAGTACACCCCTCTGATTTTGATTTATTAGGTTACAAAATTATGAACAAATATTTTGTGGACAAGTGTTTACCGTTTGGTTGCTCGATATCGTGCTCTTTATTTGAAAAATTTTCAACGTTTTTAGAATGGTACTTTTGCCTAACATACAACTGCGACAATGTGATTCACTACCTCGATGATTTTTTGATAGCTAGTTCTAGTATGAGTGAATGTAATTCATTGATTTCAAGCTTTGAAGTAATGTGCGAAAATTTAGGAGTACCTTTGGCAACAGAAAAAACTATCGGTCCCGCAACAGTAATAACATTTTTGGGTTTAGAAATAGATACAAACGAAATGTGTGTTAGAATACCAGATGAAAAACTTTTTCGTTTAAAGGTAGAGCTTGAAGGCCTTTTAGATAAAAAGAAAGCAACTCTTAGAGAGTTACAGTCCGTATGTGGTCTTCTGAACTTTTGTACGAGGGCTATTCCACCAGGGCGAAGTTTTCTCAGACGTTTCTATGATGCAATGACAGGTCTTTATAAGCCATATCACAGAGTCAGGATAAATGTAGATTTAAGGGAAGATATCAGAGTGTGGCTGACCTTTCTCGATCTGTATAATGGTGTATATAAGTATGACCTTTATAAATGGAACGATGCCTCAGATTTAAATTTATACACTGACAGTGCCGGAAGTTCTCATCTAGGATGCGCAGCAATTTTTGTAACTCAGTGGGTTTTCTTTCAGTGGCCAGTTCAGTGGCGTCATACGCCTCTGATGCGCGATATCACCTTTTTAGAATTAGTTCCGATTGTCTTGGCAATTCACATTTGGGGTTCAATTTTGGAAAATAAACGAATTATATTGAACACAGACAATAATGCTCTAGTCACGATTTTGAACAAAAAGTCTTCTAAATCAAAACGTGTGATGCGGCTTATTAGGCCCCTTGTTCTGCACTTTTTAGTACATAATATCCAGATTAAAGCTTCTCACATTCAAGGTAAAAGTAATGTTATAGCAGATTCCTTGTCAAGATTACAATGGTCAAAGTTTTTCAAATCATTTCCTCAGGCAGACGAGCTACCAAGGCCTATACCTCAGTCATTTCTTCAAGCAATCTGGAATGTCGAGCGAGAGAAATCTTGAATGCGTCTTTATCTTCATCTACTCAAAAAACATATAACTCAGCATTGCAGTTATTTGACGATTTTCGTAGTCGTCAGTTTTTGCCCTTATTTTGGCCACCTCCATTAAATCATTTAGTCAATTTCATTTCATTCATGTCAATTATGAATTACTCACCATCCACTATGTCTACCAACATCAGTGCTATATCATTTAATTGTAAAATGAAAAATTTTAATGATCCTACTCAAGCTTTCATCATTAGGAAAATGCTTCAAGGAGTTAAACGTATAGACAAAAGGGAAGATTCTAGATCGCCGATCACCCTAGGAATTTTGAATAAAATTGTTCATTCGCTCCCCACTGTTTGTAGCTCAAGTTACGAAGCTACACTATTTTCAGCAATTTTTGTTTTTGCATTTTTGGGATTTTTCAGAATAGGTGAACTTGTACATAATAGCGTATTTGATGTAGGACATGCCTTACAGATTAAAGATGTTTCATTCAAGTCGCACTTAAATGCGATTGAAATCAATATCGCTCATTCTAAAACGGACAAAAAAGCTATTGGTACGCCTATTTTGTTACCTGCCAGTGGGTCAGCGATTTGTCCAGTCAGGGCATATTTGGCGTATAAATCTATAAGGCCTAATTTTATTGGTGCTTTCTTTTGTCATTTGTTAGGTGCACCCGTTACTAGATATCAATGTCAATCAGTACTCCAAAAAGCACTGGCTGTAATAGGTTTGTCGAGTGAGCATTTTTGTCTTCATTCATTTCGAATAGGTGCTGCCACTTCCGCTCATCTTAGTAATGTTTCAAATGAAGATATTGCAAGGTATGGTCGTTGGTCATCTAACGCATATAAGACTTATATCAGAATTCCTTCAAGATCATTTAAAGTATAAAACTTACGGTATTTAAGTCTGATTTCAGATGAGAAGCGAATTTGGATTGTTGGCTCTTCGCTTATCAGAAATGCATTTGTAAGGGCCAAAAATTCCAGTTTTGGAGCCAATTTGGAACTTCGTTCGTTAAAAGCTTCTGTGTTTTGGCAAGGAAAGGGTGATATGAAGTGGGATGAAGTTTTGCCTAAAGTACGGACATTACTTAGAATTGAAGATCCACCTGCTTACTTAATGATTCATTGCTGTGGTAATGACATTGCTGGTAAAATAAATTCTATAACATTAAGGCATGAAATTGAAGCTGACCTGATTACGTTATCACTTATGCTACCTAACTCTACCCTGGTATGGTCTCAGATTTTGCCGAGGCTAAAATGGAGAGATGAAGATGACCATAGAGCAGTTAACAAAATTAGACGTAGGATAAATAGCAAAATAGCTACATTTGTGATGCACATGGGGGGTAGATATATTAGATATCCTGAACTATGTGAACAGAATCCAGGTTTCTTTGCTACTGATAAAGTTCATTTGACCCAATCTGGAAACGATATGTTCTTATATCATATTCAGCAAGCATTTCAATTGTTTCTAACATCAGACAAGCTATTTTCACCACCTCTTTCATATTAACTTAAAATATTCGCCTAGGGGCCATGGCTGTACGACTTTATTTTCGATGTCAATTGGGCATCTTGATGTCAATTGGACATCCTATTTACAAATAATTTACCTGATGTCAATTGGACATCCTATTTACAAATAATTTACCTGATGTCAATTGGACATCCTATTTACCTATACCTGATGTCAATTGGACATCCTATTTATCTATACCTGATGTCAATTGGACATCCTTTACCCATTTATTAATGTCAATTGGACATTCTGACGTCAATTGGACGTCGTATTTCAATTTATCTTATGTCGATTGGACATCAATTTGATATTACTTTGAATCTGTGAGCAGTAATGATGTTTTTTTTTTCCCATTTGCATTAATTTTATTCAATTCAATTAGAATATTTCTATAATGAAAATTTGACTTTCAATTTTCTATTTAATCTATCTTAACAGTTGATTTTACCTTTAAAAACATTTTTCATCTCAAATTTATTTTTCAATGCTCTACCTCGTACCAAAACCTCATACCTTCCACAAACACACAAAATTAATTTCTCAAGATCTACATTGCTGCAATTTGATATTAAGTTATTTTTATATATTTATTATTATTTTTCTCTCTCTCTAATGAGTGAAAAAGAGACACTGTTCTCATTATCAAACGTTTCTGATGGAGCTGACTCGGTGTTTTACCTCGTCATGTGGCATATTTTCTGGCTCTCATCATCAACGAAAAACGTCATTTTACCTAAAATTATTTTCCAAATTTATCCTTTTATATGAGCATCTGATCCCAGGGTTCTATGAAAGGATTATCAAATTTATTTAAGGATGCCATATAAGTTGCAATTGGCAACTTGGCTCCTTCATTGATCATTCTGCAGCCATGGCCAATATATCCAAACAATATCAACAAATTAAATAATAATGATTAATTAAAGTTATAAAAATCAACTGATTTTACTTCATTTTTGAAAAAGCATCGTCTGTCATAAACATTGAATGATTTTATCAAAACACATGGTTAGTCTGTCTGTCAGCAGGTCTGTCATTATGAAAAAGTACACGCTGTCCGTCAGTCTGTCACTATCAATAGTACATATCATAATAGCTGCAGTCAAAACAAGTACACACTAAGGTGAATACATGAAATAACAAACACATTTGTTGCGATCTACTCTTATGTCTGTTATAATTCAGATCAAACAATTTTTTTCCAGATAATTAATCAATACTGAGAAATTTGACATCATCAAATCTATTTTTCCCGCAATTTTCCTCAAATCAGACGAAATACCTTAACAATGAAGGAGTGAATGCCAAATCCTAAAATCAGAATTTAATGACCTATAATCAGGAAGAACCGATGAAACGGCAAACAAACGAACCAAAACACTTTACACTTTAGGGGCCAGTACGAGACCCCTAAATCGGCCCTTGATTTTTCTCTTAAAATAAATTTCATGAGGAATACTTGATATCTCTCATGAAAATACACGAATGTTTACCGCTTTTCATGAAAAGAATAATATCACCAAACAATGTGCCATTTTTAAAATTGTAATGACGTTATTGACAAAATATGGCGAAAATTGCTGGGAATTTTGTCTTTTGTCGTAGAATTCAATGTGGCCGCATGCGTTAACTGAGATAAAACGTTTATGACAAAAGGATATAATGATAATCTTTCACATATAAATTTTCCATCATAGTTAATGCATGCGGCCATTGCTTATTTAATAGAAATATTGAGTTTTTGCATCAATTTCGCCGAATATGACCTATTTTGGTGTTTTCAAAGGGCTAAAAGGTGTTGATAAAAGCAATGTTTACAAAAAGTAGATTCGTGATTCAGTAGAGAACGTTTCAAAATGTCAAATAACAGTTAAAAATTCTATGAAGTACAACGTTCAAAATTTATCAAAATTAGGGCCAATATCGGGCTTCGTGGCCCTACCCCTTTGATAAGAGCGTATAAAACGAATCCAAAATAGGAATAGAGATAGGAACCAGTGCCAGGCCGAAGGATTTCATTCGTTTTAAGCTACACAATTCTTTATTCGGACTTGCATCATTTTCAAAATGACTGGCATACATCAAAATTTTTCAACATCTCTGATGTACTCAGGGAGAGTTAGCTGGTCCTGCTTGCTAGTGACACCACAGGGATTCATCGCGCTTCCCGATTGCTTGATGCACTATGGGGAACCGCGATAAATCCCCGAGTGACACATCACGCCAGCGATCACTCAGGATCAGCTAAGTACTTTTTTTTTTAACTTTTATTTGTTACTGCAATTATGTATGCAAATTAAATCTTTTAAACCCACACTATTTTTTCACCTTAAACTTAGTAAATGCTCATTCAGCAATGCATGCTTACGCTAGAAAAATGTTTTTTTTTCTGCATTTTTAAAGAAGGTGGGGGGGGGAGGGGGAGGAACGAGGGAGCCCAGCATATGATAATGAAAAAATACGTGTAAAACAGCAGAGATAAAATCAATGAGTATCCTACAGGTACCAGCAAAGCCGGAGGGACTCAAGATTATATACTCTCGGTCTGTCTGTCCATCTGTCAGTCAGTCCGTCTGTCTGTACATCAGTTCTCCAGACAAAGATTATTTTAATGGGAGAGGTGGGGGTTGTACTGACATCTCCTCCTAGATCATCCCTTTTATATTTCATAAATTTGGGTTTTCTGTCTTCAAAAATAGAGTACATTCGAACTTCAGTGCTATATATAATGCTTATACATTTTATAAATTATAGAGAATTATAAGACGAAGTACTTTTATTTTTTCACATTTT
The DNA here is from genome assembly GCA_028142955.1 of Pinctada fucata. Lineage (NCBI taxonomy): Eukaryota > Metazoa > Mollusca > Bivalvia > Pterioida > Pteriidae > Pinctada > Pinctada fucata. Next base: position 16,898,366 of record AP027107.1, on the reverse strand, counting down.
CTTTTCTAACATTAATGCACCTTGTAGATAATGTTTATATTTTGTTCAGAATTAAAATCACATCAGAAACGTTTCTAGCAAATGCAATTAAACCAAAGAGAAAAGTAAAATCAAAATAGATACAAGAAATCATGACAAAATAATTATTTTACTTCTATTTCAAATCTTTAATAAAACTCATGGATTTTTTGTAACTCATTTAATATTTGCACCCCAAAAAATCTAGTACAAAAATTACACAGATCTTAATAAAACGGTGGGTATAAATTTATATTTAAAGCATATCGTGGAGTGAGCATGCTATAGTGTAGTCATTACAAATTACCATTTTCAGATCTTTATATCTGTCAATTTTAACACCATAGGCATGAGTGGCTGTTCACAGGAAACATTTTATAAATCAAAGATACCGGCCTACCATCTTTATTATGTCGTTACGACAGAACGCCCACTCTTGATTTCAGAAATTTCAGAAAACAAGGAAATTGCTTTTCAACTTTTATTTACTTGACTTAGGTCGGTTGGTTCATACCTTAAAAATAGGTCAGAACGTCGTCAATAAAATCGGCGAGTGGAATTCAAATACAAAACAAAGGAGGAGATCTCCAACAACACCAAGTTGCAGCACCAACAGCAAAACCCCAAAACACCCAATGCAAAAACACAAAGCAGACAAGCACAAAAAGAGACGCACAAGGGACAAGGAACGTCAACGCACAACACAGAAACATCAAACACAAAGGACTACACATAAACCAACGAGACCAATGGGCAACCGGTGCCGACTTAGGACGGCCATCTGCCACGGAAATAGCAGAAGTTGTGGTTATCCTGGATTACGTGCGCACAACCCTCCCATTATTCCGATTACCCAAAAGCAGGATTCAAAAATCATTACTAATGGACTTAACCAAACAAAACAAAACAACTAAACTGTTCTGCAAAGAAGCAAAATTGAATCCCCAAATGAGAATGAGATCAGGTGTCCGGGGTGAGTAAGTATCTACTGCTTTCAAGCAACACCCGAATATAGAAACGGTCAAACATCGATGTAGGATCTGCCAAACGAATATAATTTAATTTAATTTGAGAGTAAAGGAACAAACAACTATAAGATTCTTCAAGTCCTCAACAACATTTTGAATTCACTTTAATCCTTAAAACTATTACCATGTCCTGCTTGATATGAGATTTGTAGTCCTCAAGTTCGCCCATGCGCAGTTCGACGCTCATTTTCCTTCTGCTCAGTCGCCATTTTTCTCTCTGTAAACAGCCAATCAGCGTTCGCGCAGAATCTAGCCCCTCCCTCAGTCTCTGATTCAACCGGAAGTCGGTACCACTGTCATCTGCCTCTGCATCTTCATCCACTGTCTACAAATGGTAAAAACATTCTAATGACCAAGAATTAGAGGTAGATAAATGATTGATGTGATGTTTTTCTTCGTGCGATTGTGATCCGCTGATATCACTGTAAATTCTACGTCATATTGAGGATCTGGTTAAAAAGTTGGACTTGTTAATTCTCCAGAGCTTTATTTGTTTACTATTTAAAATTTCTAAACGTTGCATTATGAGTATCCTCGGTACCCCAGGCTATTTGCGCTTTGGCTGAATATTTAGCCAAAGCGCAAATAGCCTGGGGTACCGAGGATGCATTATGACCAACTACGAAGATGGCAAACCATGACAGACCCCCATCCAAACGACGTAAGCAAGAATGGCTGAATGTATACCTCTTCGATATATATGCAGTTACTTTCCGACGCTGTCTGATGTAAATGAATAATTATGAAGTGATTAAATTTCTACATATATAGAAACATCATATTTGAAGCATTTAAAATAAGTTTTCTCTCTGAATTTTACACTGGTTTGCACAAGATATGATGACTTCGCGATAGTGTAGTTTACGTCAGATATACCGTCCCAAATGGTACATAAGTGTATATCGAAAAGACCAAATAAAATGTCTTATAGCTATGCATGCAAATGTACATGCTGAGACTCCGGGTTCCGCTTCTTAATCTTACGCGGTTTCGGCATCCACACTTGAATCATTTTAAACATTTCTGTCCAATAGAATTCAAGAAATAGAATTTCAAACATCAAATCGAAAGATTTCAAACCTGATGTACATTATACTTCTTGTCCACTTCCTCTACGATGTCCGCCAGGACGTCCAGTTTATCCACGAGATCGTCTGCTGTTTCTAGCAGCATGTCACTGCTGCTGTTCCGTCGGAGGCCGCCACTGGTCTTCCTGGCCGGAAATCTGTCCTCGCTCATTCTGCGCGTCGCCATGAAAGATTTGTACCTGCGGGAAAATTTGTTTTAAAATTTCAAAACAACCTAGGTGAGATAAGATTCTATGTTCCCCTTTTGATTCACCTTAATTTGAATACCTTGCACACAGATAACATACAACCAAAATACCTGTACGTAAACGTGTAAGAATTTCCTTTTCCGTTCAAGAAAATGAAGAAATTTACATCAAAGACAATGTTCAACAACGTGCAGTGCTGACAAACATTTCACGATGAAATAAACACGCTGGGTCATAGAAACGATTTGAATTTTCGTAAATTACCTGTCCATCTTCCCTGTGCTAATTACCAACTCCGTAATGAAAACTGACAGGCAAAAGTTTCTGTCTTAATATTAAATAATTTGATTTATAACGTTTTCAATCACATGAAAATGAATTCATTATGTTTATAATTGTCAATCATAGTAAGAAAGCAACAACTGTGACGTCTTAACATAATAATTTAAATTACTTTTTTTATTTTTATTTCCTGAAGGCATATACAGAATTATGGTTTTGAATTTATTTTCATGTAAGGCCAGAGTAATTCAATATTTTGTTTTACGTCCCGAATTTGTTCTAAAAGGCTCCCTCACGCCGGGCATAAAAATACACAAACACATGATCAATATAAAGGAATTTTGAAACGAAGACTGAAAACATAAAAGAAAAAATATCCTTCTCACGTTAAGTAGATAATTCTGACTTTGTTTTTAGAAAAAAAAACTACTATTATCTCTGGATATTTATGATGGTATAGTCATTTTATGGTATTCAGGATCACTTACTGATATTTTTATCTCAAACATGCATGTTTGTGTGTGTGTGTGTGTGTGGTTTTTTTGTTTGTTTGTTTTTTTCGAGTATTCTTCTTAAAGGTACCCAACCGCGGACGTAAAACAGAATATTTTATTACTATGGCCTAATTTGTTGATGGTAACTCGAGGAGAAAACCTTCATTTGATAGCAGAGTCAAGCACGAGTGACGTTAGGTACCGACGTCAACGGCTCTTACAATGTTTACAAAATGCCAGACAGAGACAGCATAAATTATATCTTTTTTAAATTGTCCTCGGAATATAATGTTTGTATTGTTCTGGCCAAATAATGTTTATATTTTTCTTCACTGGAAAATCTACTGAATCAACAAAAAATAAAGTATACATAGCATTTTAAATCATAATTTTTATTATAAACAAGGACATCTTTTACAAATCATTAATTCATCTTGATAAACAAATTGTATGTAAATCTTGATGAACTTGAAAAACGGACGGACAGACAGACAGACAGACAGACAGACAGACAGACAGACAGACAGACAGACAGACAGACAGACAGACAGACAGACAGACAGACAGACAGACATTAATTTAAGCGGGGATTATGGGGGTCAGGACACCCCCTCCCTGATTTTCTCGTTTTACGTACAATTTCTTTCAAATCCTTGGCGGCTATCCTAACTAGCAGGCTGGACCCCCCCCCCCCGTCGAAAAATAGAAATTCTAGGTCTTCTCTTCTCTGTGATATCTTACTTATACATACGTTAGGCATGGTAACGCCCTCAAGCTAGATCTACATGTGTGCAAGATATTGTTTCTTTGTTATGTTGACTATAAAGAATATATTCGAGATAATTTCTAGCGCAACAAATTTAAACAATACCCCCCTCCCCTTTTTGTGTTTGTCACTGGTCAAACTTTAAGGCCAGAATCACAAAGTCTTGTAACAATTAAGGCACGGTCCATTTGATATTCTGGGGGGGGGGGGGGGGGGGGGGGGGGGCTTGGGTTTTTTTCGAAAAAAATAATTTTGCTCTCAATTTTGATGAAAAAAATAAATTTGCTTATGGTGTGACAGAAAAAAATAATCTTGCTCTTACAAATAATCTGAATTTGAAGAATTACCATAAAATTTCGCTAAAATTCATGAAAATTTTCCGGCTCGCTTCGCTCGCCGCAGTTTTCAAATTGTATCACAAATTTTTGGCTCGCTTCGCTCGCCATAGTATTATATCAAAACATTATTTACTTATGGCAATGTTCATATACATGAAGATATCAAAGTTATACATGTACTGTGTATGTGAATGAAAAAGGGCTTCCATAAAAGCTTAAACATATCATCAATATTTATGTATTGCTATTAATACATGTTGCATGTATCCCATAGAGTCTAATTTTATGTTCTTGTAAGCTTGGAAGAAGAACTTCAGTTATTCACCAATTTACAAATATTAGTAACATTTAACAATTTGTCTATGAGACATTTGGACCCCTCAGACCCTCTTATACATGTTATATATAACATGTACCATATATAAAATATTGAGAAATGTATTTAAGTCTTTTATCTCTCTGTTTAAAAGTGAATTGAATACTAGCATAAAAATAAACTAATATATTACTATTTAAAGTTTTGAGTAAAAATATAGATAATTTCTATTGATAAAACACAAACATTCTTTAAATATGCGCATCACTTTGTTAAAAAAATTTCCTTGCTCCAACATTGCAAAAAAAAAAAATTTTTGCCCCGGTCCGGGGCGAAAAAAATAATCTTGCTCCGACAAAAAACCCAAGCCCCCCCCCCCCCCCCCCTGAATATCAAATGGACCGTGCCTAAGGAATACTTGTATTAATCCCTATCACAGACCAATGGCATTCAAAATTTCAAGTCAAAGGATTTTTTGTTTGACTGACAAACGGACAAATAGACGAACCGGTGGATGAAATGTCATGAAAGAGTGTCTTGGTGATAAATCAAGCTTGTAAACTGCATGTTAGTGAGAATTCTTTGAAATCAAAGTTGAAATATGGAGTAAAATGCTTACAAAACAGTAGGAATATTTATTTCAAACTTTTGTTTTCATAACTTATCCAAATACCCCATAAATCAACACTTTCACTACTAATCAATCTTTATTTCACTCAGTTAAATCTTTGTTATTGAAACGTTACCTGAACAGGAAATGTATAAATCCTATTGAAATGTGTTTTTTCGACCTTGTCAGCAATATTTTGAGGTCTCAAAACAATAACAATGTAAAACAGCAAAACTTAAACCAGGTCACAAGTAATTACATTCAAATCCGCATGAGAAATACAATGCCAAAATATTACGCTACAGATTTACTACATTTATGGGCGGATCTAGAATTTTTCCAAAGGAATGGGGCACGGGAATTTATCGCGCTTCCAGGTTGCTTGATGTACAGGTACCATTGGTTATGTAAATGACCTATAGTACATCAAGCAACAGGGAAGCGCGATAAATCCCTGTGGGCTGGGGGTTAAACCCATTAGGGAGTTTATCCTATTATTTTGAAAATAATTAAAAACGGATTTGATAAGAATATATGGAAAATTCCAAGGGGTGGGGGAAGGAGATGGGGTTTTGTATCCCTCTACCCCCATCACTACATGTAGATCCGTGCTTGATACATGCACGTAATGTCGTAAAGTGTTTCGTGCACAATTTGTGCAAAAAAATTAACATACCCCAAAAAAAGTAATAGCAATATTTTGAAAATTATTTTTATTATATATTCAAAGGTAAACATTGTAAAATGGAATTTTGTATTTTATTGGTAAATATGCAAACGAATGGCGCCTGGCACATGCATTGAAACGCATATTAAACTTAAACTTGAAAGTTATATAATGTATCGAGAAAACGTAATGAAAATTTTAAAATTTTTAAACATACAACATGTACATGCTTGAATTTCTATTTTAGGTGGAAATCTACTTTAAAGAAAACCAACATTTTTTTTAACAATGGAAATCCTGTAGAAACAATACAATGCTCACCTAAAAGATTAAAAACATGTCCGTCCTCTCAAAAACAAAATTGTTCAACGCGTAAAACAGCATTAAAGTCGTGTCACGTATAAACGTAAAATGTACGTCCATGACCTACGTGTTGTGAGCGTATAAAATGCAAGCGCGGATCTAGAGAAGTGTGAGGGGGGAGGCTTAGGACCTCCTTAGATTTGCAAAAAAATGTATAAGTGGGGGAAGGGGACTTAGGACTTCCTTAGATTTGCCAAAAATGCTTAATTTTGTTTCCCGCTTTAAAGTCTTTTTTTTCAAAACTATATGCTGCCCCCCCCCCCCTCTCCTGGACAGCTTGGACCCCTGGAAATTTTCCTGGATCCGCGCCTATGGAATATGTGTATTTCAAGTTTGTTTCAAAGGGAAGCTAGATGTACTATCAAACACATTTTAAACTGCAGAGATCGACGCCCCATTGATATCTAATGAAGTATCACAGGGAACATGGCATTTTATCGCAAAATCAGAGCATCTAGGTTCAATGACACGTGTTTTCATGCCTCAGAAATAGACAGTGAGAAATTATGAGATGATGGTGGTGAATATCGGAAGAAAGATAGACTCGCAACATTTGGATCTCGATCTTTTACGATTTTTAAGGCAAAAGAAAAATCCCCAAAAACAAACAAAATAGAAAACAAATACAAAAAAAGGAAGAGAAAATAAATAAAGCGGGGGGGGGGGGGGTTAAAGTCTATTATGACATACCAAAGATCAACCTCCTGGACAGAACTTCTGCCAGCAATCGGTTACCTATAAAAACCAATTACTTTCAGAAGGGAGTTCGACCGGGGAGTTTGGAAAGATGTTTTCATAAGGCACTATAATATGATGAGTTTCTCTCTCTCTCTCTCTCTCTCTCTCTCTCTCTCTCTCTCTCTCTCTCTCTTAATAAATATTACGAGTTTTGAAAGATTAACGGGTAAACTAAACATGCTAAAAATGCTAAAAACAATTAAGTATCAAAGGAAGTAAAATTGAATCGACTAGGTATGGATAAAGAATTATTAAAAAAAAACTTGATATTCTTCGTGATCAATCTTATCCAGAATTCAAAATATTTATTTATTCATGGAAAATGAAGAATTCTCTTTCTGATATGCATAAAAAAGTATGAAAATCGCACATTGTCGGGCCCTGTTCGTAGGAAAAAGCGTGCGACGGAAATCAAATGGCCGAGAATTAGCGATTTCTACAAAGATTAACTTTGAATTACTTATCCCGTTTATGGTAAGGAAGTGTACCCTTTCGAATGGTCTTTATCAATTCAAAATAAAAGAGAGTAGGTTTGAAGATCCCCTCTGCGTCATCGTGATGACCGCCATAATACGAACTTCTTACAATATAAGGCCATAGTAATTTAATATTTTGTTTTACGTCCCGAACTTTTTTTTTTTCTGAAAGGTTTCCTTCACCAGGAATGAGAACACACAAAGACAAGATCAATACAGAATACAGAAGGGAATTTCGAATGGAAGACTGAAAACATAGAAGAAAAAAGAAAAATACATCTTTCAAGTGAAGTGGATAATTCTAACTTTCTTCTTAGAAAAAAAAACTGCTTAATTGATTATTCTGACATAATTTTACTGACATTTTGAATGAAAAATGGATGTTTGTGTTTTTTCCGAAGGAATTCTCGCGGACGTAAAACTTTTTTTTTTAATTATTAATGCCTAAGTATGATGCAAGACACTTGAATACATATAAATCAGTACTTTCTTGAAAGGTTGAGTACAGTGATTAATAATCCGGATAATATCGCTCATTTTACTCACAGGTGCTCGTGGACGTGATTTATTTCATTCCAATTTAGTTTGTTTAGATAATCTCTGTCAGTCAATAATGTATCCCGAGATGGTCCCTGGCGTTTTACTTGATTCTTTTTCCCCTATTAAGACAACAGACGCGAGCCGGGCTCTAGGCCCTATAGCAATAAGCCACGCCTACGCATTTTCTGAAAGCAGATAAACCGGCAGGAACTGGTTTTTACCAAGAATCGATTTTGTCGTCTGTCATCAATAGGTCTAAGTTTGGTCATCATTAGAATAGAAATAATGACGCGGCTCGGTAATAAATGTGATTGGCTGAGGACGCTCGGGCATTATGAGACAATAGAGCCCGGGCTTGTCATTTTTTATTTCTTAATTACACTAGAGAACCGGGGGACCATCTCGGGATACTTATTGACTGATTGTCCACGTCCACGAGCACCTATGATTTTACAGTGTTTCTTTGTATGCTCTAACAATGTGGGAAACTATGACACTAGGGTGAAGTGAAAGCAACCTTTATATCACTTATATGATATTTATACTTTATACTTTAATACTAGATTTACTTGGAGAAGAATACCACCGATTGTCTTTTTAAAAATACATTGTCACAATGGAAGCATTCATTATCCATAGTCATTTTGAAAGTCAGTTGATAGTTATAAGGTGAGGCCCCAGGCACGCCTAGTGCAAAGGCTGTCGTCCACTTTATAGTTTTGATTACAAATTTTATCAGCATTTTTATCTTCTTTTTCATATCAAGTGTCGAGCTTGAAATGAATTTCCAAATACCAAAGTTTAACGATCGACGATTCAGTATCAATAAGTGCTATATGCATGTATAAATCCTTTTGAATTTTATTACAAAAAAATTCGATCAATTTCGATGCATCTCTGCGTCATCGAAGAAAAGTGCATTGAAACTTTAAAACACT